>CM064056.1:43604228-46511218 GCA_032594955.1 Panicum miliaceum | reverse complement strand
CGCGAGTGACAGGAAATCACTCGACTTTTACCGGAGTCCTATTAGCACAGCATTCTATCGAACCTTACGTCTAGTTTTCAAGCAAGGGTTCCTGATATCATGCAACTAAGTTTTCATTCAACTCCTATAAACTTAATGCACAAGCAAAGAGTAATGAGTTGCATAATTTCGGAAAGAATGGGTTATGCTCCGGGGCTTGCCTTCGCAGTTCGCTTGGGGCTCTTCCGAACTTGGGCTCGGGTCTTCAAGAGCTACAGTCAGATTTGCTTAAGCTTCACGGTGCGCACTCTCGGACGCAGGCACCAGCTCGTAAGTTCCGTCGGCGAGAGTCGTCGATTCTACATGAATGCACAAGTTTAAGTCGTGGTAATGGTAATCGATACGATTTAAGTGTAATTACTATAATGGATAGTTTCTGGTCATGAAATTTTGGATTTAGGCACATCAAGGAAAGATGTGCTTACTGTAAATTTTTCAGCCAGTTTTATGTAACAGATTAATTATGAAAAATATATTACATAGTCGCTGTTAGATCCTTGTTCTTTTTGTACAGAACAATTGGTGCAACGACTGAGTCTAAGATTTTTACAGATCTTTCACTTAAGCATGCAGAAGCTACTGTAATTTTTGTAGGATTTATCGTGCAGTATTCGGAGCATAGAAAATATGACATTCCACACCTAGACTATTCAAGGATTCATTTTTACAGGACCCTACACAGGGTTTTTGTCCCTGAAACTTTTTACACAGCAACCACTACCACAGCGTATCTCCTAGTGAAAATTTGGGAATTTTCCAAGTTAAGATACTATTTTCTTGATTTAACGTATGTTCTTAGCACATAAATCAAATAAATAGGTTACTGTGAGATAAAAGTCTCCTAATTTTTCTCTGGCTTCTAGACACCAATACACTAGCAGAGAAAAAGTTTCATTAGGTGATTCATCACATAACTGTAGGGATAAAACATTCTACTTAAACATGATATGAAACTAAGTTTAATAAACAGTAAAGCTAGAGATGGAATTTGGGCCTGATCTATTTACACAATCCTAAACATTAAGCAACTAACTAACTGCCCAAAATTTAGGGTCAGCATTGTTCTACAACAGTGGGTACAAAATAAGTCCATTAAAGCTTCCATTTAATGTAGAGCAAAATATGTTGAGATTCTGAGAAACGTTTTGTAACAAAAGTGGTAGAGTTTGTTCTAAGGATTCCAGAACAGTTAAGTTTGCATTTTTCTGAATTTTCTACAATTTTATACGAATTTTACAAGTTCACTGAATTTGAATCTAGATTTGAAACTTTCTTTTACAACTAGGTCCTTGACTCTTACGCGCAGACCCTTCTAAAGATTTAAATTCTTGCAATTGGATCCTCGGGCGGCTCGGGTACGGCGGCCGGCCGAAATTCCGGCGAGGGGCTCGCCGGCGGCGAGGGGTGAGGGTCGGGGAAGGTTCAGGGGTGCGAGGGCTACCTCGTGGGGGTGTTGTTCAGGTGGGGGACGGCCGGGAAGGGCTCGCCGGCGTTGGAGCAGAGACGGCGGCGGCACGGCACGCGTCGACGGCGGTGCTCCGGCGGGCTTAGGGCGGCCTGGTTCGGTCAGCGAGCTTCGGCGGTGCGTGGGGAAGCTGCTCAGGGGCTTGGCTTGGACGGAGGAGGTCGGGGTCGAGCTATCCACGGCGAGCAGGGGCGGCGGCGGTGGCGGCAGCGCGGGCGGCGGCGCTCCGGCGGTTCTGGGCGGCGTTGGGTGGGTCGACGAGCTTCAGGGGGATGATGTAGTGGTGGCTGAAGCTTCAGTTTGGGCGGTGGGCGGCGGTGGAGGGCTGTCCACGGCGGGCGGCGCTCGGCGGCGGCAATGGCGGCGGCGAGTGCGTTCTGGGTGCGTGGCTCGCGCAGGCGGTCGGAGCTCGGCCTTTATAGGGGCAGGAGGGAGTGTGGAGGGGCCTGGGCAACGCGCGGGGCGGGGGCACGGCACGGCGCGCACTGGCCACGGCGGGCGGTAGCGGAACGCCGGCGCGGTGTGCGGCAGCGCGGGCGCGGTGACTGGGCGGCCGGGATATGGCGTGGGCGCGAGGGGATAGCGCTGGGCGTGGAGTGGTGGAGCAGCAGCTGCAGCGGCTCGGGCGGAGGGCGGGCGCAGTGACGGGCGGGGCGCGGGAGCCGGGGCGGCACGGCGGGGCGCGGTGACTGGGCGCGGCGGGCGGCGAGGCTGGGCGCGGCTGTGGCGTGCGCACGCGCGGGCGCTCACTGGGCCGCGCGGCGTGGGGAGGGGGCAAAGCCGGCCATGGCGGGGTGGTGCGGCGGCCACTGGCCTGGCGCCTCGCGCCGGTCAGGCGTCGCCGGCCACCTGGCGCGCGGCGGTCGGGCGGAGAGGAGAGAGAGGGGGGGGGGGGTGCGAGGGCCTGAATGCGAGAATTTGGAAAACTTCAGGGGGCTGGGTGCAAACAGGGCGTTTTCTCCTCTTTCTGATTTGAATTTCAAAAACTTTTGAACACGAAAGTTGTTCAGAATAAAAAGTTCTACAACTTTGGTTTCAGGCAAAATCTCATTTGGCTTATGGTTTGAAAGTTAAATTTAAAAGTTCAAAAGTAACCAAATGTGCTCAAATTAAATTTGGATTCCAACTGAATTCGTTCTAATTCTTTCCACCCTTTTATTAGTTGGTTTAAGCATAGGGTTAGGCTAATGATACTGATTTTAGAAATGAAATTTTTACCAGGGTTGTCACAGCCTTCCCCCCTTAACAAGAATCTCGCCCCGAGATTCGGTAATTCTTAGTGTGGGCGTGGGTGCACATACCAGTGGTTGAGCTAAGAAACCCAGGGAAATGTTGGTTTAGGTAGCTCTCGGTTTCCCAGGTGGCTTCTTCTTCTGTGTGGTGATTCCATTGTACTTTATACATTCTAATCACTTTCCTCCTGGTCTCTCTTTCTTTTTGATCCAAATCTTAACTGGGTGTTCGACATATGAGAGGTCGGGTTCCAACGATATTTCTTGTTGTTCCACAATCTCAGTAGGGACTCGAATACACTTCTTGAGTTGAGATACGTGGAAGACATCATGGGTGGCCGTGAGCTGAGGGGGCAGTCGTAATCTGTAGGCTACAGGTCCGCAGCTCTCAATGATTTCGTAAGGACCAACATAACGGGGAGCTAGTTTGCCTTTGATTCCAAATCTTCGCACTCCCTTGGTTGGTGAAACTCGAAGATAGACATGATCACCAACTTCGAACTTTAGGGGTTTTCTCCTTTTGTCAGAATAGCTCTTTTGTCGAGCTAGTGCGGTTCTAAGATTTGCTTGTATTACTTTTACTTTCTCCTCTGCCTCGATTACCAGGTCGGGTCCAATTATCTTACGTTCTCCGGTTTGTGACCAGCTCAAAGGAGTTCGACACCTTCGTCCGTACAGGGCCTCAAATGGTGCCATTTTCAAACTCGTTTGATAGCTATTGTTGTACGAGAACTCTGCTAGGGCTAGGCATTTGTCCCAATTCTTGTCATAGTGAATGACGCAAGCTCTCAGCATGTCTTCAAGAATTTGGTTTACTCTTTCCGTTTGTCCGTCAGTCTGAGGATGGTATGCTGAGCTGCGAATCAGTTTAGTGCCAAGAGACGTTTGCAGTTGTTCCCAAAAGCGTGCTACAAACTGAGGACCACGATCGGAAATAATTGTCTTAGGTATTCCATGCAGGCAAACAATACGATCGAGGTAAATCTCGGCATATTTCTTGGTAGAATAGGTGGTGTGTACCGGAAGAAAATGTGCCGTCTTCGTGAGTCTATCCACGATAACCCATATGGAATCATGTTTCTGGGAAGTGTTTGGTAGTCCAACGATGAAGTCCATTTCTAGGATGGTATAGGTAACGGTTGAAGTGTACCGGCTACCTTCAAGTGGCTAGCTTTCACTCTCTGGCACGTGTCACATTCTGAGACATACGTAGCAATTTCTCTTTTCATTCTAGTCCACCAGAAGTTTTGCCTTAGGTCTTGATACATTTTGCTACTGCCGGGGTGGATAGAGAATTTGGAAAGGTGTGCCTCATCCAGAATTTGCTTGCGGAGTTCACGATTCTTCGGAACGACTATACGACTTTCGAACCACAGAACTCCCTTATGGTCCTGGCGGAAACATTTATACTTCTCCTCACCTAGAGAGAGTTTTTGTTTGATGATCTTAATTCCTTCGTCATGTAGTTGTGCCATGACGATTTGGTCGTGAAGAGTGGGCTCAACTAAGATGTGATCTAGTGTGCCTTGGGAAACCATTTCCAAGTTAAGCTTCCTCATGTCTGCACACAATGTCTCATGGTAGAACTCCATGGATAAGCAATGGCAATGGGACTTGCGGCTTAGTGCATCCGCGACTACGTTAGCCTTGCCGGGGTGATAGTGCACTTCAAGGTCATAATCCTTGATTAATTCTAGCCATCTCCGTTGTCTCATATTCAGATCGGCTTGGGTGAAGATATACTTGAGACTCTTATGATCCGTGTAGATATTGCATTGTGTACCCATGAGATAGTGCCTCCATATTTTCAGGGCGTGAATGACAGCTGCAAGCTCAAGATCATGAGTGGGATAATTCTGCTCATGGGGCCGAAGGGCTCGTGAGGCATATGCAATCACTCGATTCTCTTGCATAAGCACACATCCTAGACCAGTACCCGATGCGTCACAATACACATTGAACGACTTGGTATTATCGGGCTGAGCTAACACAGGTGCAGTAGTCAGATGCTCTCTGAGAGTGTGGAAAGCTTCTTCACATTTCTCATCCCATACAAACTTTACTTCCTTCTTTAACAGTTCAGTCATGGGCTTAGCAATTCGAGAGAAATCCGGGATGAAGCGACGGTAGTAACCGGCTAAGCCGAGAAAACTGCGAATCTGATGAACACAGGTAGGGGGTTTCCAATCCATCACCTCTTGTACCTTGCTGGGGTCAACAGCTATGTCTTCGCTGGAGATCGTGTGACCTAAGAACTTTACAGTATCCAACCAAAACTCACACTTAGAAAACTTAGCGTAGAGCTGACGGCCTCTGAGTCGCTGAAGAACAATATGAAGGTGCTTGGCATGCTCCTCCTCATCTTTGGAATAGATAAGGATGTCATCGATGAACACTACGACGAATTTGTCCAGTTCGGGCATGAATACCGAATTCATGAGATACATGAAGTAGGCAGGGGCATTGGTGAGTCCAAAGGACATGACCAAGAATTCATATAGTCCATATCGTGTGGAGAAGGCAGTCTTAGGAATATCGCAGGGGCGAATCTTGATTTGATGATATCCCGAACGAAGATCAATCTTTGAGAAGACTCTGGCTCCAGCTAATTGATCGAAGAGTACATCAATGCGAGGAAGGGGGTATTTATTTTTAACTGTTACCGCATTGAGAGGTCGGTAGTCCACACATAATCTCAAACTGTCATCCTTCTTCTTTACGAATAGGGCTGGACATTCCCAAGGTGACGCGCTAGGGCGAATGAAACCTTTGTCCAGTAGTTCTTGGAGTTGAATTTTCAGTTCTGCCAATTCTTTAGGGGGCATCCTATATGGCCTTTTGGATATAGGTGCAGTGCCTGGTTGTAGTTCAATGATGAACTCTATATCCCTATCTGGTGGCATTCCTGGTAAGTCATCCGGAAAAACGTCGGCATACTCATTCACCACGGAAATATCCTCTAGCTTAAGTCCTTTCATCTTGTAAGCACAGGAATTCGTGCAATCCAGGAATGGTAGGAAAAGGGTAGTGGCTCCGTGACTAGGTGAATTTATCTCCACAACTCTGGATGAGGGGTCTAGTGTGACTTTGTGCAAAATCATCCAATTCATGCCCAAAATAAGATCCATGCCGTCAAGGGGTAAAAGAATCAAGTTTGTGTTGATAGTTTTACTACCCAACTTGACTGGTACTTTTCTGATCATTTGATTTGAGGCAATTTTACCACCCGGTGTTGATATCATATAAGACCCTTTTGTGTGACAAACATCCAAGCCTACTTTTGCACCGAATTTTGCACTTATGAAACTATGCGATGCACCAGAATCAAATAATATAACTGCAGGCTTGTTATGGATAGAGAATGTACCCGACATCACTGGGGCTCCTTCTGGAAGCTCTGCAAGCGTGGTGAAGTTAATCCGTCCTTGCTTGACTTGCAGGGTTTGTCTCTTGCCCCTGTTCTTTGCGTTCGGGTTGGATCCCTGACCTTGGTTGGGCGGTCCAGACTGAGGGCATTCTCGTGCAAAGTGGTTAGAACTCCCGCATTTGAAACAGCGATTCGCGGGGCTAGGTCGGAGAGATTGTTGAAGAATGGGCCTCGGACCATTCTGTGGAGGCATCGGGGGTCGTACCATGCCTGGCTGCTGTGGGGGTCTGGCAATCCATCTCCCTGGTTGTGGGGCCCTTGGTGGAGCTGCGGGTGCGGCATTTTGCACGATGCGATACCTCGGTGGTTGGGCACTTGATGGTCCTGCGGGTGCTTTTCTCTTCTTCTCTGCCCGGTGTGCCATGATACAGTCTTCTTGGGTAATGGCCATATTGACCAATTCGTTGTAGGTGTCAGCCCTGGCTAGGTTCAAACGTTCCTTGAGCTTGGTATTCAGACCTCGGCGGAAACGATCACGCCTCTTGGCATCCGTATCAGCGTGATAGCCCGCATACTGGCATAGTTTGTTGAATGCTTGGGCGTACTGCAGCACGGTGCGGGTGCCCTGGGTGAGTGCCAGAAACTCATTCAACTTCCTCTCCATGAGACCCTCGGGGATATGATGGGCCCGGAACGCGGTCTTGAATTCATCCCAGTCGACCACATGGTCAGCCGGGAGCATCGCAGAATAGTGGTCCCACCACAGTCGAGCGGTACCGCGAAGCTGTTGCGCGGCAAAATGAGCTTTGTTGGCCTCTTAGCATGGGGCCACAAGTAGTGTGAACTTGGATTCGATGGTGCGAATCCATGCATCTGCGTCCAGGGGTTCCTCGGTCTTATGGAACAAGGGCGGCTGGGTCCCCAGGAAATCCGTGTATCCTGCAGCTTGGGGTTGGTGGGCATTGTGCCCACCCCTCTGATGGTGCTGTCCTTGCACTATCTGACGCAGCAGTTCCGTTTGAGCGGCCATCACTTCCACCAAACTGGGCGGGGGTGGTGGCGATTGTCGCGAGCGGCTGCCACCGGCACCAAAACCCTCGGGGTTGCCACGGGTTGATCCAACCATCTGAAACGTGAAAGGTTACCATTAGCAACACGATCCATAATACTTCCTCGATTCATAAATGATTGGTGTAGTCAAAGACTTCCGAAATCACAGCTAGAAGTATGGACAGAATCTCTGTTTGCTACGAGAAAAATCATAGCTTGCTGTGGGTCCATCCAAAACATCTCAAACTTTTGCAGTAGTCAGAGAATTTAGGAATGCACCACTTTGGTATTTAACTTCGGTGCTAGAACTGTAGCTAAGGTGGTCGAAAGGCTCGTCCTTTGCCTTACTGTCTTAGCTGTTTTTCAGCAGATTGATCGGTACTGTTTCGGCTATATCTCAAACTAGCGAGGTCCAATGATGCTGAATTTTTATGAGAACCTAGATCACAAAATTTAGCACCAGTTTGGTATTCAACACTCAGCCAAGAAATGCAAGGAGACATGGATAAAAATTCCGACAAGTCTCAGCGATTGTGGATTTCATCGTTTACCAAATTACAACGAAATCTCCCAAGTTTATCGCCGTTCCTTACATGCTGAGGGTATCCACCTGGTTCAGGTGTACCCAACACAAAAGAGTTACTTAACTCCTAGTTAGCCTATTACAACACTTGCCAAAAGTTAGGCTACCCTATCGAGGAGTATGTGCAAAAGTCCTCCTAGGTCGTCCTCTAGAAATCATCCAAGTCGTTGACGGACGACTCGCTGTGAGCAGGAGAGTGAGCTCCCATCTGAGGTGCTTGTGGTACCTCACCCTCGAAATCCATACCGGAGATACCATCAATCTCCTGTGGCTCCTCCTCATCCTCCTCCATGTCCTCCTCATGGGGATGGTCATTCTGATCATGGTGCCACTGAATGTGCTCATTCGCATCCTCCAACTCAAGGCTCAGATCGTGGAGCTGCTCCTCCAACTGTGCTATCGTGGCATCTCTCTCACCCATGAGAGTGTCCTGCTCCTGAATTTGGCCCTCAAGTTGGCCAATCTGAGCATCTCTGTCCTCAAGATCCTGACTGAGCTCCTTAATCTGCTCATCCCTGGTATCTGCCATCATGTGGTAGGCCTGAGCAAGATCAGTGAGCTGCTCAAGTGCCTGACTCTGGAGAGTCTGAAGCCGGTAGAGTGCACTCATGCACCGCGCGGAGGTATGAATAGTTTCTTGGGCATGAAAGTCTACCAAGTACTGTGCGTGCTGCACCCTGTTGAGCCAAAAGGGGTCGTTGTCCTGGGCAGCAGGAAACAATCCAATGGGAGCGAGTGTGACAACCTCGGGATGCTGCGCACAAAAAGTGGTGAGCGCCCTCATGGCTGCAAGCTCCCAAGTATCGGCCAAACTGCGACCAACAGCCTCAAGCTCCAAGGCGGGCCACTCCGGGTGTAGCGGGTGCGGGAAGATAGTCACGTTGACACGGCACTGGGTAACTCCATTTTCTGCAAACTCCAGTCCGGCGTAACTTGGGGGAACTAGATAGCCCGCGGTACGCAGAACATCCCACAAAATAGAGGGAAAGCCCTCCCAGTGGAGACACTGTGAGTGTACGCGTCCATCCTCATCCACCATCATAGCAACAGGCTCGGCCATCTGAACAAAAGATCAAATGGAGTGAGATAGCGAAAAACTGTGAACAGCACAAGGACAGATTCTGCATAGGGTGCAAAAATAACCATAACTTCCACAGTTCTAATCCAAAAATTCTCAAATTTCACCAGATCACTCCTAAGGTATTTGTGAACAACTTTGCTAGTCAACTCCAGAGCTAGATAGGTCTCTAAGATGGTCTTTCTCTTCAGGTTTTACCTTACTGTCTACCCAGAATTTTCAGTGAACAGAGGGCCAGAGTTTCGTGCACCAGGGAAAATCTACCTAGCCAAAATTTACCAAATTTTAACAGAAGCTACCTGGGTAAATTTGGAACAAGTTTTGTGTTGTGCTCTTTTGCAGAAAACCGCAGGAAGGGGGCCTAAAAATTTAAGGGGCAGAGGTGCTTATTCGGGACAGAATTCTAACATTCCAAGGTTTCTGTTATTTCTCACCATCCATAAGTTCAGAATTTTTCATCTTTGAACAGAAGACAGAACACAAAATTTGGAACAATTTCTTCAACATGAACTTTATCAGAAAAGGTCATTTTCTTGGGTCAATAAATCGCTCTTTTTCGGTCACAGCAGATTTCGGACAGTTTCACTAGATGGTCCTTATGCAAACCATGCTTTTAGATACGCAAGAACCTTACCACTCTCGTACAACGCATTTCGATTTCAGATATATGTGGTCATGATGCATGCACGTCCTACTCGTCCTCACAAAGTAAAATAATGGCCAAATAGCTTTGGTCTTACGAAGATAGTTTCGGTGGCATACACAATACGGCTCTCGCTATAATAGTTAGTCGAGTCTTTCTAATCGTTCCTTAACTTATCGTAAGCGCGGTTAGTGTACCTGCAAAAGATTGACAAGCATATATATTTCATGAACCTTTCATGCCAGCACTCATGAAAGCGTCCGTATTCATTACCGTTTACTTATAGAAACGATATCTGTACAATTTCCGCCGTACAGACGACGTTAACATACGCTATCGAGATAGCGTATTCACGGGGGTACCGTCATGAGACGGGGGTATGAACAGAGATCGCCATACCCTGCGCCAAACCTTCTACTCCCAATATGTTCAACTAACAGTTGGCATATTGGCAGCACCTCAAGTAAGCCACTACTTGAGGGCAGCGTTCGGTTCGCATCACCGACAGGAAGGCCAAGCTCTCTCAGTTGGCTGAGGATCCTTACCTTCTTACCTTAGCGATGAGTGCGTCGTTACAGAATTTAAGGTCGGTTGTGCATGAAAGTAAGTTTTGACAGAAAGTAATGTGCTGGGAGTCAGTTGATAATATTTCATAAGTTAGATAGCCACCTAGTAACTTTCTCATAATCCCTTAGGGCTTTACGAACTAGGCACCATCCTTAACGCACCAACGTATTTCGCAACACATCCTTCTAGTCAAGTTTTAGTAAAATGAGTTTTTAAGGCTTGTCGCATTCTCTGGCGTATGTATTTTGGCTCTGGCGCCAGCTGTTGCCAGCTGTGGCACCAGCTACGGCTCTGATACCAGCTGTGGCAGAACCACCTGAATTAATCCGGCTCAAGTGTATTAACCATCACCATTAAGGCATTCTCGGTTAACCTTACACTTCAAACGGAGTAATCCACTGGTCTGTCGGGTATAACCTCCCGATACAACCACGGTGAGCGGATCGAGCGCCATACATACAAACGCTCATGCGACGATGAGCCCAGAGAATACCGCATTCCAGCAAATATTACAACATTAGCATAAGTAAATATTACAGACCAAGTTTTAAATTTAGGAACCAAGTACTTCAATGATCATAAATAAGTTCTTCAGAGTTTTAAGTTGCAGCGGAATTAAACAACGGAAGCTACTCGACGATACAGGATGTCTCGATGAAGCCCGTACGAGACATCACTCGGCCTTATCTCCGTTGGACGGGGGCGTATCCCATTCCACCGACCAACCAGGGGGAAGAGTGCAGGGCCAAGTCAAGCTAGCAATCATATCTTCGAAGGTCTCACCTGAAAACGAGCCACAAGCAAGGCTGAGTATACTAATACTCAGCAAGACTTACCCGTGTAGTGGAATCTACTCCACCGACTCTAGACATGCAAGGCTTTTTGGCTCAGGGGTTTGTTTTGCCGAAAAGCATCTACAAGTGGGTCCTTACTTTCAACTTTTTAGCTCAAGATTCTAGTTTCATTAACCATTCTAGATAAGCAGCTATCCAAAAGCATACATGGTGAAGCATTAAATTTTCATCCAACCAGTTCATTCATCATCATTGTTCCTCTTCTTACTCTGTGGGTAAAAATGGTTAAGCAGTCTCAATAGCCGTGAGAAACGGACGATTTGAATCGAATTTCTTAACCTTGCAAGGGAAACCTAAACACACGTCACGTGGCTACTCCCAGAGTCACACGTGCAACTTTTCCCCTTTCTTTCCGGGTTGTGGATCGAGGCTACCCTCCGAGAGTACAAGAGCCCCACGCCACGGTTCGGCGCCGGGTCGTGACCACTCTCCGCACTCGCCATATGCACATGGGACCGAAGTTCAAAGGGTAGGTTGCTGTCCACTTGCCGGGCCAATCAGGTACTTAAGCTTACCGATTCCCATAATCTCGGCATGTGTTTAGTACGTTCAAAGACTTAACCATCACTACCAAACCCTGCGGCCTTAGCATTTTTCACTAGACAGACGGGCCTCAATCGTAACCATCTTTCCATAGCCCGTCCGTGTCCTTATGATTGCAGCGTGTAGTAGACATTCAACTCCTATTTTCTCGCGAGTGACAGGAAATCACTCGACTTTTATCGGAGTCTATTAGCACAGCATTCTATCGAACCTTACGTCTAGTTTTCAAGCAAGGGTTCCTGATATCATGCAACTAAGTTTTCATTCAACTCCTATAAACTTAATGCACAAGCAAAGAGTAATGAGTTGCATAATTTCGGAAAGAATGGGTTATGCTCCGGGGCTTGCCTTCGCAGTTCGCTTGGGGCTCTTCCGAACTTGGGCTCGGGTCTTCAAGAGCTTCAGTTAGATTTGCTTGAGCTTCACGCTGCGCACTCTCGGACGCGGGCACCAGCTCGTAAGTTCCGTCGGCGAGAGTCGTCGATTCTACATGAATGCACAAGTTTAAGTCGTGGTAATGGTAATCGATACGATTTAAGTGTAATTACTACAATGGATAGTTTCTGGTCATGAAATTTTGGATTTAGGCACAACAAGGAAAGATGTGCTTACTGTAAATTTTTCAGCCAGTTTTATGTAACAGATTAATTATGAAAAATATATTACATAGTCGCTGTTAGATCCTTGTTCTTTTTGTACAGAACAATTGGTGCAACGACTGAGTCTAAGATTTTTACAGAGCTTTCACTTAAGCATGCAGAAGCTACTGTAATTTTTGTAGGATTTATCGTGCAGTATTCAGAGCATAGAAAATATGACATTCCACACCTAGACTATTCAAGGATTCATTTTTACAGGACCCTACACAGGGTTTTTGTCCCTGAAACTTTTTACACAACAACCTCTACCACAGTGTATCTCCTAGTAAAAATTTGGGAATTTTCCAAGTTAAGATACTATTTTCTTGATTTAACGTATGTTCTTATCACATAAATCAAATAAATAGGTTACTGTGAGATAAAAGTCTCCTAATACTTCTCTGGCTTGTAGGCACCAATACACTAGCAGAGAAAAAGTTTTATTAGGTGATTCATCACCTAACTGTAGGGATAAAACATTCTACTTAAACATGATATGAAACTAAGTTTAATAAACAGTAAAGCTAGAGATGGAATTTGGGCCTGATCTTTTTACACAATCCTAAACATTAAGCAACTAACTCACTGCCCAAAATTTAGGGTCAGCATTGTTCTACAACAGTGGGTACAAAATAAGTCCATTAAAGCTTCCATTTAATGTAGAGCAAAATATGTTGAGATTCTGAGAAACTTTTTGTAACAAAAGTGGTAGAGTTTGTTCTAAGGATTCCAGAACAGTTAAGTTTGCATTTTTCTGAATTTTCCACAATTTTATACGAATTTTACAAGTTCACTGAATTTGAATCTAGATTTGAAACTTTCTTTTACAACTAGGTCCTTGAATCTTACGCGCAGACCCTTCTAAAGATTTAAATTCTTGCAATTGGGTCCTCGGGTGGCTCGGGTACGGCAGCCGGCCGAAATTCCGGCGAGGGGCTCGCCGGCGGCGAGGGGTGAGGGTCGGGGAAGGTTCAGGGGTGCGAGGGCTACCTCGTGGGGGTGTTGTTCAGGTGGGGGACGGCCGGGAAGGGCTCGCCGGCGTTGGAGCAGAGACGGCGGCGGCGCGGCACGCATCGACGGCGGTGCTCCGGCGGGCTTAGGGCGGCCTGGTCCGGTCAGCGAGCTTCGGCGGTGCGTGGGGAAGCTGCTCAGGGGCTTGGCTTGGACGGAGAAGGTCGGGGTCGAGCTATCCACGGCGAGCAGGGGCGGCGGCGGCGGCGGCAGCGCGGGCGGCGGCGCTCCCGCGGTTCTGGGCGGCGTTGGGTGGGTCGGCGAGCTTCAGGGGGATGATGTAGTGGTGGCTGAAGCTTCAGTTTGGGCGGTGGGCGGCGGTGGAGGGCTATCCACGGCGGGCGGCGCTCGGCGGCGGCAATGGCGGCGGCGAGTGCGTTCTGGGTGCGTGGCTCGCGCGGGCGGTCGGAGCTCGGCCTTTATAGGGGCAGGAGGGAGTGTGGAGGGGCCTGGGCAACGCGCAGGGCGGGGGCACGGCACGGCGCGCACTG
Organism: Panicum miliaceum; assembly: GCA_032594955.1. NCBI lineage: Eukaryota > Viridiplantae > Streptophyta > Magnoliopsida > Poales > Poaceae > Panicum > Panicum miliaceum. The sequence continues at coordinate 46,497,657 of CM064056.1, read as the reverse complement.
GCCACGGCGGGCGGCAGCGGAACGCCGGCGCGGCGTGCGGCAGCGCGGGCGCGGTGACTGGGCGGCCGGGATATGGCGTGGGCGCGAGGGGATAGCGCTGGGCGTGGAGTGGTGGAGCAGCAGCTGCAGCGGCTCGGGCGGAGGGCGGGCGCAGTGACGGGCGGGGCGCGGGAGCCGGGGCGGCACGGCGGGGCGCGGTGACTGGGCGCGGCGGGCGGCGAGGCTGGGCGCGGCTGCGGCGTGCGCACGCGCGGGCGCGGGCGCTCACTGGGCCGCGCGGCGTGGGGAGGGGGCAAAGCCGGCCGTGGCAGGGTGGTGCGGCGGCCACTGGCCTGGCGCCTCGCGCCGGTCAGGCGTCGCCGGCCACGTGGCGCGCGGCGGTCGGGCGGAGAGGAGAGAGAGGGGGGGGGGGTGCGAGGGCCTGAATGCGAGAATTTGGAAAACTTCAGGGGGCTGGGTGCAAACAGGGCATTTTCTCCTCTTTCTGATTTGAATTTCAAAAACTTTTGAACACGAAAGTTGTTCAGAATAAAAAGTTCTACAACTTTGGTTTCAGGCGAAATCTTATTTGGCTTATGGTCTGAAAGTTAAATTTAAAAGTTCAAAAGTAACCAAATGTGCTCAAATTAAATTTGGATTCCAACTGAATTCGTTCTAATTCTTTCCACCCTTTTATTAGTTGGTTTAAGCATAGGGTTAGGCTAATGATACTGATTTTAGAAATGAAATTTTTACCAGGGTTGTCACAGACAGCGCCACCTCTTCTCGCCGATTCTGACGTCAGCACCTTGGTTTGACTTGAGTCTTCTCCAGCATTGACCGTGTTGGCCGGGAAGGGATGCTGATCTATCTTCATCGGCTTTGCTGATTGGCTTGGAGTTTCAAACTTGAGCCCCCTGTTCAATGGCCGATTGTATCTGCTGGCGGAAGACTTTACATTCATTGGTGTCATGAGAAGTAGCGTTGTGCCACTTGCAGTATTTCATCTTCTTAAGTTGATCGGCCGTAGGGATGGTGTGATGTTGCGACAGCTTAATCTGCCCCTCCTGAAGCAGTAGATCAAAAATTTTATCGGCTTTTGACGTGTCAAAGTCGAATGTCTCTAGCTCCTTCTTGCCAAAGGGGCAGGATATTGGTTTTTTCCCTTTTACCCATTCCGCCAGGCCGATTTCTTCCTCCGCGTCAGATTCGGATCCCTCCAAGTACGCCACCTTCTTCTGGAAGCTCCTCCGCTGTTCAAACGGTCGGATCTCCTGCCCTGACAATCGGTGGACGATTTGACTCAGGCTCTCGAACTCTTGGGCGGCATATCTCTCTCTGATTTGTGGTAAGAGGCCCTGGAAAGCGATATCGGCCAACTGTGCATCGGTCAGAGCCAGGCTGTAGCACTTGTTTTTGATTTCTCTGAACCTCTGTATATACCCTGTCACCGGCTCATCGCTCCTCTGCCTGAGGCTGGTTAGATCCGAAATCTTCATCTCGTGTACTCCTGCATAGAAGTACTTGTGGAATTGTTTCTCTAGATCGGCCCACGTGACGATAGAATTTGGCGGTAAAGTGGTGAACCACTGGAAGGCCGATCCGGACAGAGATGATGAAAACAATCGCACCCTCAGAGCATCTTGCGTGGCAGCTTCTCCGCACTGGATGATGAATCTGTTGATGTGCTCCACAGTGGATGTGTCATCCGTCCCTGAGAACTTGGTGAAATCAGGAACCTTGTAGCGGTGCAGGAATGGCAACGAGTCATAGGCCGATGGATACGGCATTTTGTAAGTATAAGTTTGAACTTTCGGCTTCAGCCCAAACTGATCTTGGATTACTTCTGCTATTTTTGCCGTCCAGTCCACCTGCTGCTGATGAACGGTTGTTCGAGGCGCGGGCATATGCTGAAGGGCTGGTTCGGCCAGGTGATGAATCGGCGAAGTTTGCTGAGCGGCCGATAACTGCTGGCGAAACGCGTCCGCACCCTCTTCGTACGTTGTTGCTGGCACCGTGCCTCTGAATGCTTCCACAGTGCTTGCCCCTCTGCCGATTTCTGGTAAAATCGGCTGGTACTGGGAGACCGTCGGCCGAGCGGCCGATTGGTACGGCACCTGAAACGGATAAGTGCCATGCCCGTTCACTGGCTTGGGGAAATACGCCGTGGCTGATGCCCCCCAACGCACTGAGCTCGTAGGTAGTGCTTGCACAGAAGCCATTTGAACGGGTTGAAGCGGCGCTCGCGATGGGAGACATGGTGCACCGCTGTATCTTGGAGACGCCGGAAGTGGTGGAGAGCTGTATCCCTCGCGCTGCGTCAATATCGGCTGAGAAGCCGATTGGGATGTGTACGGTAAGCTTCTGGCCGGCAGGGTAGTCGGAGGGGCATATGCCGGTCCCTGATAACCTTGAACGGCTCCGCTGGCCAGAGAGTTGATGACGGTGTTGTACACCGTGTTGCTCATCACGGAGGATTGGTCAATGAACGCTTGGTACACGGACTGTTGAATCATCTCTGACATCTTGCCCGAGTCTTCAGCAATGGTGATGTGGCGAGGTGCTGGAATAGGAGCCTTCCTAACTGCTTCCCCGCTTCTGGTATGACTGAACGACTGGAGGTATATCTTCTTGTAATCTTCTAGATGTTTGGCCAATTCCTCCCTCTGGTCGTCCTTGAGATCAGCTTCTGTAACCCCAATGATGTTGCTGTCGGAGATTTCTGCGTTGTTCGACATATCAGATCTTGGATGGTCCCACCGGGCGTGCCAAAAGTGTGTTGGCGCTAAAATCGGCCAGGTAGGAATCGGCCGATGGGTCTTCAGCGTCGGACACACGACCCGGGAGAATCTGCTTAGCTCCTGTTCGGGTTATCGCCCTGTTGCGGTTCGCGCGGCGTGCCAGTCAATCTGACCTGTTGATTGACAAGGAAATAGAGTATTAAATTCCAGGCGCGTCGATCGGCTGGATTTCCAATCTGTCCTGAGGAGTGCGTCGGCGGTAAATCGGCCGATTTGCTGTAGAGATGATCGGCTATGGGTCAGCCGATGATCGTATAGTAATTGTAAAGAGAACTGCTAGAGCGATCCAAACAATTACTATAGAAGCAACACTTGAAAAAGATCTAATCGGCTGTATGGCGATGAATCGAAGGAGAATAATGACGAAGCGGATTACCCTGATCTCAAGCTGGATAACTGGTGATAATACTAGAATAACAGGTAAAACTTGCGATTCTAGTAAATATCGATAACTTGTGAATAAATCCAAACGAAACCACAGCGATGCGCCCGTAGTTAAAGCTCGGATATTACTCGATAAGCGGAACCTACCAATTGGCCGGAGATCAGGTTGATGCAGCCCTGCCAATCCGTACGAACTCGTGGAAGAAGAAAATATTGGCGAAGTCGCCGACTTGAAAAGTAAAGTACTGGTAAAACGTAGAAGTGTTTTGTTGATTGATTTGATTATTGTCTTCGCAAAGCCCTAGCAACTCCTGTTTATACCCTGAAACTAGGACTCCTGGTCGATTACGACTTGTTACAACCTTATCTAAAAAGCAGGAAAACTACTATATCTATAATAACTTTTAAAAAGGAAACGGACTCCCGCAGAATTTTCCGCCGCCGTTTCCTAATCCAATCAGGACCTCTTCAATTGCTTCCCGGCCGTCTTAGCATACCTTGTTGACCAGCTTTTGACCAGGATCTTCTGGAATAATCCTATCCTGTCGGTATGGGCTGCGCCACCAATCGGCCGATTTTCAACTGTTACCTCGATCGGCCGATTTCTCACTGTAGCTTTCAGATCTGCTTCATCAGCCAACCTTCTCCTCCTGACGCCGATTCAATACGTGTCAAAATCTGGCGTCAACACTAAGATAAGTATGATCAAAAGGGAATAGGTTGGACTTGCCTTTGCTCAAAGACTAGGTAGGTTGACCCGTGGTACGGGTTTCGATCTCCGGCTCGCGATACTAGTCTTCGTACTCGCGGTACATACTCTAAGCTTCTGCTTGCGGTATGAGCTTCCTTAGTACCAGACTCTAGGCTTCTTCTTCTCGTCGTTGTTCGTGAACTCTCGGTGACTACTACGTGACACAAAACAAACAAACAAAGCACTCATAAATACAATCCGAACTCCATAATTTATTAAACTAACAAAGACAATTAGAACTTGGTTTAAATGAATTTAGGAAGAAGAATCGGTCTAGATAGTGTTGACACTCGTTACGGGCCAATTTTGAGCGTCAATTTGATTAGAAAATTAGGAGGACTACCATACTTTACCCGCATATTTATCCAGAATAATATCATTTCTACATTATCCTTGGAGATTTAGCAATGCAGAAAATTGGGTAGAAAATGGAGGAAAAACATACCCTTGAATCCAAGGCGAAAACTATCGACCAATCAGAACGCTCTGTTCAATCTCACATGAATCAAAGGGCCCACCAGAGCATGCAACTGTCTTAGGACAGCGCCGAGCCATGCACCTCTGACCTGAGGGCCCACCTGGCAGTCACCAGAGAAGACTGGACCCGGTCTGAGTCGAGCCCGGTTCGGCTGACCCAAAATTGGCGCCACCGACTTACCTCCTCCACGTGGCGACTCCTCGTTGCACCCCAAGGTCGGTTCCAGGTGAATTCAGCTGAAGTGTCGGCCGTGCACCCCCTTGGATACCCTTATAAATATGAGGGGGTGCTACTAAAGAAGATACACCTCAAGTTGCTCTCTCTCAAGTTCCACTCTTGCTTAGTCTTTAGGATAGTGGAGTTTAGGTGAAGTAGCTCTTCTTCAGGTTCCCGAGGTTTCCTAGGAGTGTTCGGTATGGGTTTTACTCATTCTCTCCTTTGTAATATTCAAAATTCTTTAATAGAGTTATCTTCTAGTTTTACATATTCGCATAGTTTATATTCTGCGATGTCAGACATGTATGCTATGATTAGTTTATATTCGTAACTTATGCCTTGCATGATTAGACGTGGTAACACATCTAGGCCATGGCAACAGTTCCAGTATTCTTACATTTGCTCTAGTGTGATGTCTGTCCATCCGGAGGGTGGGGGCTCCGCGCGGGATACTAGAGTATTGCTCTTTAACGTAGACATTAGTATCTGGATTAATTAGTGTTACTGGATGCGGCTCTATATCATGGTTTGATGAGGTAGGCGGCAGGTGGTGACAGCCATATCCATCCAACGTAACCCTCCCCGTTCGAGTAGTAGTTGTAGGAGGTCCATAAAGTAGCCGAGTGGACTAGTGACTCCTTTGCCAGTCTTGTGCGGTTCTCCCGGTAAAGCCTGGGAGCCTAGAGCACGATCCTAATCATGTGTATGTGCATAAGTATATAGTATAAGTTGTATGTTTAGATAAAAGTACATAAGTCTCGAGTAGGTAGTTTTCTTCTTCCTTTCTCCCTGCCTAGTGTCTTTGCTTAAAGTTTGAGCTTGAGTAACTTGTGTGTCACACTACCTCTTTATCTATATATTATCTTACTCATGTTTATACAATTGAATCTCCAAGCAAGATTTATCATCAATTTACCTATTCCAATAACCGCCACCTTCCCAGCGAAAATATAAATATGACACCCGCAACTACTCACAAGTAAAATGCTACAACGACATTCCGTGCACTTGCGGATTTATCTGCGATGTAAGAAATACCACACGACATTTTGTGGCTCCATTGCCAGTGTGGACCTAACACCCGTTCCTAGTGATTGCACTACCGAATGCCAACAGATAGCAGATAGCACACATTGCTTACCAAGAGCACGATGAGATCGTCAGAATGAGAGAGCGATGAGCAAATCCTTGCTCTGGCGGAAAAGATAGGGAGAGCGGAGCTGGGATTGGAAGGTAGCCGGGTTGGTAGGAAAGAAGTTGGGAGAGGTGGAGGAGCTGCCGAATGCGCTTTTTATTGACCAAGAGAGGGCAGTGGCCGAAAACGACATGACGGGGTACTAATGTTGGCATACACGAGAACAGGGACAACGATGTAGTGAGGGAAGGGGTTGCCGATACACGCACGACGAGATGGCAAATTAAGCCAACGGGGCGCAAAGCAAGATGGGGCCGTAGTGTGTGTCGTCGTCAAGATTGGCGAATCAAGACTAAGACTAATAAATTTCTTTTATGCGCGTACGACCTCAGATGGTTGCGCGGGTGACACGGGGTTTAGACTGGTTCGGGCAAGAAGAAGCCCTACGTCCAGTATGAGGAGCTGCTCGTGTTACCCACGCGGAGTCTGTAGTATGGGTTACAGGAGGGCGAGACAAGGAACTGGTCCCAATTCTCTTGGGTGTGCACTGAAGCTCTAATGGTGAGAGTGTGTTCTTCTCGCCGGGGAAGGAGTCCGTGAGAGAGAGAGAGAGATGATGTGCGAGAGAGAGTCTGAGTTTTTTCGTCAGTCCCCCGCCTCAGTGCCCCCGGCCTTCCCTTTATAGCGCAAGGAGGGCTCGGGGTTACACGTGAGCCGGGCGAGGGGAGAGAGAAGGAATAGAATAAGGGGAAGATTCGAGTCCCTGGGTCACCGTGCCTGGCTCCAGCTTTCGGCTCCTGTCAGCACGTCTGCCAGGGGAGGACGGCTTCTTTCGGATCCTGTCGATGATCTCCTTGGGGGCCGGTGCCGGTGGGCGTGCGTGATGATGGCGCTTGGTCGTGGTATCCGTGCCCGTCGGGGAAGATGGCTGCCCCTGTTATCCAGCTGACGGCCTGCGCGACGCGGACGTCCCGTCCCTGTCGCCGGATTTTTGGGGCGCGAGGACGGGCGGGCGTGCTCCTGTGCCAGGCGGCGCAGGTCATGAGTGCCTAGCGGCGAATCAGGGAAGACTGCGCCGCTGTGGCCTACACTGCGCGGTCGCGCTTGGGTAGTTGTGACGGGTCACGTCGGGGGCGCGGGCGCCTTTCTGCGTGCCAGAGCCGTGGTGCATTTATGGCAAGACCGGCGGGGGGCCCACGAGATCCGCGCTCATATTTTCTAGCCTGCGCCCGAGGCTGACACTCGCCTGGTGGGCCCGGGTGAGTCCGACCCCCTACGCTCTAGGGTCGGGCGAGGCGGAACCTCGTGGCGAGGGGTCGGGAGCATCCGACCCCGAGGCATTTGGTCGGGCGAGGTGGAGTCCGGCCATCGAGGGGTCGGGAACGTCCGACCCCGAGGCATTTGGTCGGGCGAGGCGGAGCGCTTCTCTCCCACGTTGGGCCGACGGTGGCCGCCGTTGCCGCGAGTGGGCCCCAACCAAAATGATCGTCGTTCTGATGGTCATTAGGGGGTCATTAATATTTCCCGCTGACAGTAGCCCCCGAGCCTGTGGTGGAGCGGGGACGCTCCTCCAGAGGCTGTGATCATCGTTTGTCTGGAGACTCTGCTCGTCAGCTGCAGTTAATCTGGGGCGGGAAGCGTTGTTTGTTTCGGCTGGGCCGAGGAAGTTGACTAGATGGAGATTCCTATGGATGTCTTGGCGCGAGAGGATCCTCGCTGTTCCGTAGGGCGCCTTCCGTCCGGAGACCTTAGGCCATGACCATCCGTGTGGTCATCGGTTGCGAAGCCAGCCCCCGAGGTCTCGCGCGTTGTAGGAGACCGGTCGGGAGGCCAGATGGACTTTTGAACGTTACCCCTCAAGCGTCCGTTCGCTGGGACGGAGGTGGTGAGCCGTGCCATGCTATCCTCGTTGGACGAACCGTGGTGCTCGTTGAGCTGCAAATGGGTCGATTCGAGTGGGGTCCCGGTCCCCGTTCGGGGGGGTCCGGCACGGGCCAAGCTGGTGGCGTACCCCAGATTCCGGCCGGCCAGTTCATATAGTTCCCGAGTCCGTTCGATCGGATCCGGTGGCTCGTTGCCTTTCGTCGGGGAAAAACCATGAACAATGATGCCGGTCCGGACTCGAATGTGAGGTCGGGACGCCCTAGGCTGCTGTGCGCCCGGGTGATGGCCGCTGGCGGACCCGTCCCTTCTCACCCCTCGCTCGGGGTCATCCTGGGGAGGCTGTCGAACCCGTGGTGGGCCAGCCTTCGAACCCCTGCATCGTGACGGGCCGTAGGGGCGTTTCCAACCCCGTATCCATTTTTACCTTTTTGACGAGTCTCGAGCCGAGTGCGGAGGAGGTCGCACGCGCGTACATCCGGGAGACGAAGTGGCGGTAGGTGCCGACTCGCGAAACGAGGGAGGAGTAGATGTTTCCTGTAGGGTCGTGCGCGCGACTTCCAAGAAAAGGGGCGGGTGTGATGAGGCGTACCTGGCGCCGCATTCACTGCGATGGGAGCGTCTGTTCCGCTGCCCACGCGTCCTCCTACAAGACGGGGGGTCCGCCTCGCCGGTTCCACCCGCATCCTGTCCCCAAGTCTTTTCGCCTCCTCTTGCGCCCTTTGATTTCTTGCACGCGCCGCTCGTCTTCCTCCGCCCAGTGCTCCAATCTTTCTCGCCTTCCGCCGTCAAGCTTTCCAACCTTTCGCGATGGCAACTTGGGAGCGCACCAGCTTTGGCACCTCGCGCGCCGACGGCCTCACGAGGAAGGGACTCCTCTGTGAGAGGACCGAGAGGGGCGAATGGCGGTTCCCGGAGTGGAGGAGGTGCTGAGTCCGCCCGCCGGCTACATCGTGTCGTTCGTCCACTTCCACGAGAGGGGGTTCGCGACCCCACCGAGCCTTTTCTTCCGCGGGTTGCTGCACTACTACGGGCTCGAGCTGCAGCACCTCAATCCCAACGGTATCCAACACATCACGGCGTTCGTCGCGCTGTGTGAGGGTTCCTGGGCATCGAGCCCAACTTCTCACTGTGGAAGTACTTCTTCACGGTCAGCCTGTACTAGAAGACCGAGAATAGAGGGGGCCAGCAGTGGGCGACCTCGGTGTCGATTGGGTGCGCCAGCATCCACCTCCGCCATACCCGTGCCAAGGAGTATATGGCAATGAAGACCGCGGCGTCCCACAAGGGGTGGCATCAGCAGTGGTTCTACGTAAAGAACTACCCTGAGTCCCCTTTGCCGGAATTTACCGGCCGCGTCATCGAAGCGGCGCCGGAGGTGTGGTCGTACGGCCTAGTGGAGAAGGAGAAGAAGCGGATCTCCGGCTTGCTTCAGGCCATCGAGTACCTGAAGGGAAAGGGGCTGACCAGGGCCGGAGTAATCGGGGCGTACCATGCTCGGAGGGTGGCGCCACTGATGCTCCGGGTCCACTCGCTCGCCGAGATGACTCCCGGCGCGCGGACCGAGGGCACCGTCCTTGCGACAGGTGCGCTTCCTGCCTCCGAGATCCGGCAGCGCATCCGGGAGGCATTGGAAGACAAGGATGCCGTTTACCCGGTGCCTGGCCACCCTCCGATGCGCCCGCTACTTTTTCTTGCGTTACTTGGTTCGTCGTTTTGACGTGGAGCTTTCGTGCCTGCAGGGCCTCATGACCTCGTCAGCGCGCGTCCGCTAGTGCCGGAGGACACCGAGCGGAGGCAGCGGAACCGTCTCCTTGCCGAGAGGCAGAAGCTACGCAAGGACAGGGAGGCGGCGAGGAAGAAGAAGAGGGCCGCCAAGGAGTTCCAGCGGCGGCAAAGAGGCCCGGTCATATCAGACGACGACGACGACGATGATGATGATGACGATGACAAGGAGGAGGAGGAAGAGGAAGACGAGGAGGAGGGGGAGGAAGAGGAGGAGTTTGTCTCGGCCCCCCGGCCAGGCGTGCTCGTCATCTGGGAGCAGCGCTCCCAAACGGCCGCGGGGGATAGACCGAGCGGGCCGCCCGCCTGGGACTCGACCCCGCAAGGTTCTGGGGCCATGCCCCAGGGGCCGGCGCAAGGCGCGCCACGGGAGTCGATGGGGCCGAACCCCCGTCCCACTGCCCATGGCCCAGGAGCAGAGGAGCAGCGGCAAGCGGCCGTTGCCAGATACCCCGGGATCGGCGTCAGGCTCGGAGGCGAAGCGCACCCGCTGTCCTCGCATTGGGGGAGTGTAAGCGGAAATTCCTCGCGCGTCTCGTTCCTTTTCCTGGTATCGAGTTGTTTTTGTTGATGTTGTTTGTTGTCTCGCAGTGCCGCTCCCCGAGGCCGTGTCCCGTTGCTGGCGCCGAGGAAGGTGCTACGGATGTTGTCCACCTCCGCGGGGCGGGCCGCGACCCCGCCGGTGGCGAGAGGCGGTGTCGCTGGGGAGACCGCGGAGCCTACCGCGGAGGTGGCTCCTGCGCCGACAGCCGGTGGAGTGGTGCTGCAGCCGGGTACCGGGCAGGGTCCGACCCTTGCTCCGCCCTCTACCTCCTGGGCGGACCCCGCGGGACGGGGCATTGCCCCTGGGGACCCTCGGACCGGGGAGGTGATTGACCTCGATGACGAGGCGAGGAGAAGCGCGCGGCTCCGATGGCGGCGGCGGAGACGGAGGAGTCCGCCCCCGCGGCTACGACGTGGACAGCGGCGGCAGAGGAGGCGAGGACGCCCGACCCGGCGGCTGCAGCGAAGGCAGCGGCAGCGGCGGAGGCGGGGACATCCGCTCGGGTAGCCGTGGCAGGGGCGGCGGCGGCGGCGGAGGCGGAGGTGCCTGCTCCGGCGGCCACGACGGGGGCGGGGACGCCTACCTCGGTGGACGCGACGGAGGCCGTGGCGACGGCGGGTGGTTCAGGATGCGTGCCGGCACCGACGATGGCCGCGGCGACCTCGACAAGGATGGCGGCGCATGCGCCGGAATCATCGACGAGGCCAGCGGCATCCACGGTGGCGGTGCCTACTCCGGCGGCGGCGTCGGGGACGGAGGAGCCGGGAGCGGCCGGAGCGGCCTCTACCCTTGCCTCGGTCATTCCAGTTCCCGAGGCGTGGAGTGGGACTAGGACTACCCTACGCCGGACGTCTGATGACGATCCACAGGGACTCCTCCTCACGCTGGATGACGCCGAGGAGTGGGGTAAGTGGCAGGCAGTGCAGGGCGGACTCGAAAACGCCCGCGCTGCCCTGTCCTCGGCGATGGGGGAGCTGGACGGCATCGTCGCTCCTGTTGGTCGGGTATGGCGTTCTCCCTGGCGGTTATTTTCCTTCTGTCGCTCTGTTACTGAGTGTAAATTGTCTTGCAGGCCCTCCGGGAGTGCAGCCGGGGGAAGTCCGATTTCCTCCGGCTTGGGCGGGGGCTCTGGGAGCGCTTCTCTGCGGAGAGGTAGCGGACCGGGGAGCTGGCCACGCAGGTTGCCGCCGCCCAGCAAGTCATCGAAGACCTGCGAAGGCGCGAGCAGGCGGCGCAGGATAAGTTTCAGGCCGTCGTCGAGCAGGCTCGCCTCAATCGCGTGGATTTCCAGGCCGCTGTTGAGAAGGCCCGCCTTGATGCCGTGGAGCTCGTACGGCTGAAGGGGGAATATGAAGCCCTTCAGAAGACCGCCGAACGCATCTGCCACGAGCGGCAGAAGGCTTGGCAGGACCGGGACTTCGAGGCGGCTCGGAAGGTCGAGGCCGAGAAGATGGTGGCCGATCTCGGGACGGAGGTCGGTCAGCTCCGTGCGCGAGTGCAGGGGCTCCAGACCGTCATGGCCCAGGGGCTCGACCGAGAGCGTGAGCTGAGGGCTCAGTCCAAGGGTAAGGCTCTTCTTGCTTCTCTGCCTTTGTGGTGTTGTGATGATTTCTGATTTGGTGGGTTTTTCTGGACGGGTCTTGCAGGCGAACTCGCCCGGTTGAGGGAGGCCCTCGACGCGCAGCGCGCCGAGCACGGCAACCTGCGGGACGCGGTCAATGTCGTCTGCGACGGCCTCGGCGTGGTCCAGGGGCAAGGGACGAGCTCACTGGCGGCTCGTGCCCTTGGGGTGTACCGGCGGGCCCGCGAGATTGCCCGGGAGGCGCTTCACGTCGGCGTGAGGCGGGCTTTCGGCGTCTTTGGCTCCCACTACACCGGCATCAACTTCGCCGGGATGAGCGGGGGATACACCGCCGGCTACTCCGATGCCGACCTGGACAACATCGATGCGTCGGTGCTCGACCCAGCGGAGGCATTGGCGACGCTTCTGGAGGATGAGGCCGTCCCGCTGGAGGACCCAGGGACGAGTTAGCTGCATCGGGCTCAGACGCCCCAGCATGTAAATACATTAGTTAACTTTGAACTTGTTTTTGCAATGGCCGCGGGGGCCTTTTGTGTAACTTGTCGAAAGACGCTTTCGATCCTCTTCCTTGTTTTTTGGGTTTGGAAAGTTTAGAGTACGGGTCGGACGTGTCAGTAAGCGCTGATGAGCGAGGGCACCATAGCCGCTGGGGCGTAGGTTTTTTGGCAGTCCGATCAGTCTTGCCTGGGCGTCGTTTGCGCACTCTCTCCTTTTCACGCCCAAACGTTTTAGGAAGGGGGTCGGCTCAGAGAAAAGGTATTTTGAGAAGACCTCGGGTGACTTGGGCCGGAGCCCCTGATAGCCCCCGAGGGATATGCGACCCTGAGGCAGGGCCAGGGTCGGATATCCCTGAGCTCGTGACGAGACTCAAACGAGGTCGACTCAAAATTGCCTTTCTTCGTGGACTAGAAAGTTATAGAAGCATGCGTGTTCAAACTTGGAAATAGAATTTAAGGGTAGAAGCGTCTTAGCTATTCTATGTTCCAAGCGTTGCCAAAGATCTGCCCATCAGAGGTCGCCAGCTTGTACGTGCCTGGCCGTAGCACTTGCGCGACGATGAAGGGACCTTCCCATGGAGGGGTCAACTTGTGCCGACCCCTGTTGTCCTGGACGAGGAGAAGCACCAGGTCGCCGACGTTGAAGGCTCCGCCTTGTACCTTGCGACTGTGGTATCGTCGTAAGGCTTGCTGGTACTTGGCCGAGTGCAGCAGGGCCACATCGTGTGCTTCATCGAGCTGGTCTTGTGCGTCTTCGAGTGACGCCTGGTTCCCTTGTTCGTCATATGCCTTGACCCTCGGCGATCCGTACTACAGGTCGGTCGGGAGGATTGCCTCGGACCCGTAGACCATGAAGAACGGGGTGAAGCCAGTCGCCCTGCTGGGGGTCGTCCTTAGACTCCATAGGATCACGGGGAGCTCCGCGACCCACCGGCCGCCAAACTTTTTGAGGCGGTCGAAGATCCGTGGCTTGAGACCCTGGAGTATCATGCCGTTGGCTCATTCAACCTGCCCATTCGTGCGGGGGTGCGCCACGGCTGACCAATCCACTCGGATGTGGTGGACGTCGCAGAACCGGAGGAATTTCTTCCCGGTGAACTGCGTGCCGTTGTCCGTGATTATGGAGTTGGGGATTCCAAAGCGATGGATGATGTCGGTAAAGAACCGTACCGCCTGCTCAGACGTGATCTGCGCGACCGGTCGTGCCTCGATCCACTTAGAGAACTTGTCGATGGCGACAAGCAAGTGGGTGAAGCCCCCGGGCGCTTTCTTGAAGGGCCCGACGAGGTCCAGTCCCCAGACCGCAAAGGGCCAAGTAATGGGGATGGTCCGGAGTGCCTGTGCGGGCAGATGAGTTTGGCGCGCGAAGAATTGGCACCCTTCGCAGGTGCGGACCACGTAGGTGGCGTCCGCGACCGCCGTCGGCCAGTAGAAGCTCTGCCGGAAGGCGTTTCTGACGAGGGTTCTTGGCGCGGCGTGGTGGCCGCAGACTCCTGTGTGGATGTCTTGAATCAGCGCCTTTCCTTGCTTGATCAGGATGCAGCGCTGGAGGATGCCGGTGTGGCTCCGCTTGTAGAGCTCCTGGTCGATGATGACGAAGGATTTGGCGCAGCGCGCAATCCTACGTGCCTCCGTCTTGTTCGTCGGGAGCGTCTCGCGGATGAGATAGTCGAGGTACGGGGCTCTCCAGTCAGGCGGGGGGTCAGGCCCCGCAGCTGGGTCCGCATCGATCTCCATGATCTCGGGATCGGAGGGATCGGCCTCCGAGCCCAGGACAGGTGGAGCATTGCCTACTTCGCCTGAGTCGGCGCCCGAGCCCGGGATAGGTGGCGCGTTGCCAACCTCTCCCGGGTCGACGCTCGAGTCCGGGGCAGGTGGCACGTTGCCGACCTTTCCCGGTTCCTGGTAACGGATCGAGGGCTCAAACTGGTCGCTGACGAAGACGCCGTCGGGTACGGGCTTTCGGCCGGATGCCGTCTTTGCCAGTTCGTCAGCGACCTCGTTGAAACGCCCTGCTACGTGGTTGAGCTCTAGTCCGTCGAACTTGTGTTCGAGCTTGCGAACTTCGTTGCAGTAGGCTGCCATCTTGGGGTCGTGGCAGCTCCACTCCTTCATGACTTGTTCGACGACTAGCTGGGAGTTGCCTCGGACGTCCAGCCGCCGGATGCCTAGCTCAATGGCGATGCGAAGCCCGTTGAGGAGAGCCTTGTACTCGGCGACGTTATTAGATGCAGGAAAATGAAGGCGGATCATGTACCTCATGTGCACGCCGAGAGGAGAGATGAAGACTAGACCCGCTCCGGCGCGAGCCTTCATCAACAACCCATCAAAATGCATCGTCCAGTACTCCTGCTTCTCCGGCGCCGATGGCGTCTGGATCTCTGTCCACTCTGCTACGAAATCGGCGAGTACCTGGGATTTGATGGCGGTGCGGGGGGCGTAGATGATGCCCTGGTCCATGAGCTCGAGCGCCCACTTCGCAATCCGTCCCGTGGCGTCCTGGTTCTGGATCACCTCGCCGAGGGGGAAACGACGAAATGACCGTCATCGGGTGGGAGGTGAAGTAGTGGCGCAGCTTCCTCTTCGTGATGAGGACGGCGTAGATGAGCTTCTGGATCTGCGGGTATCGCGCCTTGGACTCGGACAAGACCTCACTGACGAAGTAGACTGGGCGTTGTACCTTGAGGGCGTGTCCCTCCTCCTCTCGCTCCACCACCAGAGCTGCGCTGACCACCTGGGTGGTCGCCGCGATGTAGAGTAGGAGGGGTTCCCCGTCGGTTGGTGGGACTAGGACCGTGGCTTTCGTCAAAAGGTCCTTGAGCCGGTCAAGTGCCTCCTGGGCCTCGGCGGTCCACTCGAAGCGGTCGGTCTTCTTCAGGAGTTGGTAGAGAGGAAGCCCCCGTTCACAGAGGCACGAGATGAAGCGACTCAGGGCCGCCAGGCATCCCGTGACGCGCTGAACTCCCTTTATGTCTCAAATCAGCCCCATGTCGCTGATGGCCGCTACCTTCTCTGGATTGGCTTCGATGCCGCGCACGGAGACGATGAAACCCAGCAGCATGCCCCTCAGAACCCCAAAAATGCACTTCTCAGGATTGAGCTTGATGCGCTTGTCTCTCAGCCTTTCGAAGGCTAGTTCGAGGTTGGGGATGAGCTGGTCGCCCTTCTTGGACTTGACTACGATGTCGTCGACGTAAGCCTCAACGGTCCGCCCGATGAGGTCCCCGAAACACTTGAGCATACATCGCTGGAATGTAGCCCCCGCGTTTTTGAGGCCAAACGGCATCTTAACGTAGCAATAGGGGCTGAAGGGGGTGATGAAAGAGGTCGCGAGCTGGCCGGACTCTTTCATCGTGATTTAATGGTAGCCGAAGTACGCATCAAGGAAGCTGAGGGTCTCGCACCCGGCGGTCGAGTCAACTATCTGGTCTATGCGCGGCAAAGGAAACGGATCCTTTGGGCACGCCTTGTTGAGACCGGTATAATCAACACACATCCTCCATTTCCCGTTCTTTTTTCACACAAGAACAGGGTTAGCGAGCCACTTGGGGTGGTAAACTTCCTTGATAAATCCGGCCGCCAAAAGCTTCTGGAGCTCCTCGCCGATGGCCTTGCGCCTCTCCTCGTCGAAGCGGCGCAGACCTTGCTTCACTGGCTTGGAGCCGGCCTTGATGTTCAAGGAGTGCTCGGCGACTTCCCTCGGAATGCCGGGCATGTCTGAGGGTTTCCACGCGAAGACGTCGCTGTTCGCGCGGAGGAAGTCGACGAGCGCGCCTTCCTATTTGGAAGATAGGGTAGCGCCGATCCATACGGTCCGACCGTCGGAGCTGCTGGGGTCGAGGGGGACCTCCTTGATGCCTTCGGTGGCCTCAAAGGAGGTGGCCGACTGCTTGGAGTCGGGCTGACCCTCGGCGCTCTCTGCGAGCTAGACCGCCGGATCTTCCGCGACGGTGATGGCTGCGGCGTATTCGCACCATTCTACATCGCACTCGTACGCCTTCTGGAAAGACGTGCCAACGGTGATGACCCCGTTGGGCCCCGGCAGCTTGAGCTTGAGGTAGGTGTAGTTGGGGATGGCCATGAACTTGGCATAGCTTGGCCGCCCCAAGATGGCGTGGTAGGTTCCACGGAAGCCCACCACTTCAAAGGTGAGGATCTCCTTCCGGTAGTTGGACGAAGTCCCGAAAGTGATGGGCAGGTCGATCTGCCCGAGAGGCATTGCCTGCTTCCCCGGCACGATGCCGTGGAACGGCGCCTTGCTGGGGCGGAGACGGGAGCGGTCGATCCCCATAGCGTCGAGAGTCTCGGCGTAGAGGATGTTGAGGCCGCTGCCTCCGTCCATGAGCACCTTGGTGAGGCGCGTCGTGCCGACGATGGGATCGACAACGAGCGGGTAGCGTCCTGGCTGCAGGACACACCCCGGGTGGTCGGATCGGTCGAAAGTGATGGCGGATCCCGACCAGTCGAGGAAGGCCGGTGTCGCAAGCTCGGCCGCGTAGACCTCGCGGCGCTCCAGCTTCCGGTGGCGCTTGGAATCGTAAGCCGCCGGTCTGCCGAAGATCATGAAACAACCGTCCACCTTGGGAAAGCCGTCTTCCTTCTCTCCGTCGTCTTTCTTCTCCTCGTCGGGCTTCCGTCTCCGGTCGCCCTTCCCCACGTCGCCTACAAAATACCTCTTCATGAGGTTGCAGTCCTTGTAGGCATGCTTCGCGAGCAACTCGAGGTTCGGGCACGGTCCCTCAAGCAGCTTGTCGAAGAAGCCGGGGGTGCCCTCCGGGGGCGGTTGTCCCCGCTTGCGCTCAGCAGCAGCCATGAGGGGAGCCTCGCGCTGTTGCTTGTTCTTCTTCTTCTGCGGACGGTTGGAGGTGCCCTCGTTGGCGTCCTCCTTCCGCTTCGCCTCGCCCTTGGAGCGGTCGAAGATTGCTCCGACGGCCTCCTCGCCCGAGGCGAAGCTGGTGGCGATATTGAGGAGCTCCTCCGTGGTCCGCGGGCCTCGGCGCCCCAGCTCATGAATGAGGGATCGGTAGGAAGTTCCTGCTAGGAAAGCCCCTATGACGTCGGCGTCCGCGACGTTGGAGAGCTCGGTGCGCTTCCGAGAGAAGCGCCAGATGTAGTCCCGGAGAGAGTCGTCCGACGCCTAGCGGCAGCACCGGAGATCCTAGGAATTGCCAGGGCGCATGTACGTGCCCTGGAAGTTTCCCACGAATATCTCCCTCAGGTCGTTCCAACTGCGGATCCGGCCTGAGGGGATATGTTCCAGCCAGGCTCGCGCTGAGTCGGCCAGAAAGAGTGGGAGGTTGCGGATGATGAACAGGTCATCGTCCGCCCCACCGGCCTGACATGCAAGCTGGTAGTCACTGAGCCATAGCCCGGGGTTCATCTCCCTGGAGTACTTGGCTATGTTTGTTGGCTGCCAGGTCGGGGCTCGAGCTTCGATCTTCTTCGCTGTCGTAGCGGCCGCCACGGCGGACGTGGTAGCCGCAGTCCACCCCCTCCTCCCTGTCCGCGCGGGAGCGCCTCCGCGCATCCAGGGTGTCGCGGGCATCACGGATGGGACCGACGCGCCGGTGAACGGACTGGGCCCCGCCTCCTGCGGGTGGCAGCGTCCGTCGAGTGGGCACGGCCTGGTTTGCCCTAGGAGGAGGCTGGTGGACAGACTCCCCCCGCCTCTCGGAGGGTGCGGTGGGCGCTGCCCCGCTGGTGTTTCGCCCGCGTCGCCGGGCCGCGGAGCTCTCCGCCTGCTGGACGGCGGCGCATTCGAGCAGGTCGCGCACCTCTCGGTGCGCCTGCCGTTCCTCGGGCGTCACCGGCTCAGGGAGTCGTCGAAGTAGGGCCGCCGCTGCGGTGATGTTCTGGCTGGCGCGGGCGAAGAGCTGAGGGCGATCTTCGTCCGCACACGTGCCCCGCCTTCGTTACGGGGGCGCTCGACCTCCTAGCGGGGCACCGCGCGCGCCTCTGGCTGTCGCGGTCGCACCGGGGCCCGGGCAAGGGCTCCCGTCGTAGCCGCGGCGCGCGATGGGGGAGTTCGCTGCCTCCTTCCGGCACCATCGTCGTTGGATCCCTCGGAGTGCACGTCGATCATGAAGCACTCGCGCAAGGGGTGGTGGCTCCTGCTGCTGGCGCCGGCGTCGGAGGTCGTCCCCGCCACGCCCGCGAGCTCGTTGCTCGCGGGTGGCACGGTCATGGACCGCGCTAGGGAACGACCGTAGGCTGCCACGGCGTTGCGGAGCCCGAAGAGCCGCCACCTCCAAAGGAGGCCCCTCGGCGCGCGCCCGGCCGCTCGCCACCACCCCGGCGGCGGAGCCAGAGATGATGAGGCGAGCGGGCGAGACGAGGAGAGGGATCAAATCGATCCCGTCCCCGGTGGCGAGGAAGTCCAGACTCCCGAAGCGGACCAGGGAGCCCAGAGCGAAGCAGGCGTCGTGGCTGGCCATCTGGAGCCGGTGATGTACGCGCAAAGGTCCCCTACCTGGCGCGCCAACTGTCGTCGTCAAGATTGGCGGATCAAGACTAAGACTAGTAAATTTCTTTTATGCGCGTACGGCCTTAGATGGTTGCACGGGTGACACGGGGTTTAGACTGGTTCGGGCAAGAAGAAGCCCTACGTCCAGTATGAGGAGCTGCTCGTGTTACCCACGCGGAGTCTGTAGTAGGGGTTACAGGAGGGCGAGAGAGGGAACTGGTCCCAAGTCTCTTGGGTGTGCACTGAAGCTCTAATGGTGAGAGTGTGTTCTTCTCACCGGGGAAGAAGGAGTCCGTGAGAGAGAGAGAGAGATGATGTGCGAGAGAGAGTCTGAGTTTTTTCGTCTGTCCCCCGCCTCAGGGCCCCCAACCTTCCCTTTATAGCGCAAGGAGGGCTCGGGGTTACAGGTGAGCCGGGCGAGGGGAGAGAGAAAGAATAGAATAAGGGGAAGATTCGAGTCCCCGGGTCGCCGTGCCTGGCTCCAACTTTCGGCTCCTGTCAGCGCGTCCGCCAGGGGAGGACGGCTTCTTTCGGATCCTGTCGATGATCTCCTCGGGGGCCGGTGCCGGCGGGCGTGCGTGATGCTGGCGCTTGGTCGTGGTATCCGTGCCCGTCGGGGAAGATGGCTGCCCCTGTTATCCTGCTGACGGCCTGCGCGACGCGGACGTCCCGTCCCTGTCTCCGGATTTGCGGGGCGCGAGGACGGGCGGGCGTGCTCCTATGCCAGGCGGCGCAGGTCATGAGTCCCTGGCGGCGAATCAGGGAAGACTGCGCCGTTGTGGCCTGCGCTACGCGGTCGCGCTTGGGTAGTTGTGACGGGTAACATCGGGGCCGCGGGCGCCTTTCTGCTTGCCAGAGCCGCGGCGCATTTATGGCAAGACCGGCAGGGGGCCCACGAGATCCGCGCTCGTATCTTCCAGCCTGCGTCCGAGGCTGACACTCACTTGGTGGGCCCGGGTGAGTCCGACCCCCTACGCTCTAGGGTCGGGCGAGGCGGAACCTCGTGGCGAGGGGTCGGGAGCATCCGACCCCGAGGCATTTGGTCGGGCGAGGCGGAGTCCGGCCGTCGAGGGGTCGGGAACGTTCGACCCCGAGGCATTTGGTCGGGCGAGGCGGAGCGCTTCTCTCCCACGTTGGGCTGACGGCGGCCGCCGGTGCCGCGAGTGGGCCCGGACCTCCATGATCGTCGTTCTGATGGTCATTAGGGGGTCATTAATATTTCCCCCCTGACAGTGTGGAACAGCACCGAAAGCTGCCTGGCAGCAGTGTGCGGTCACTTTATGGGGTTAGGGTGTTGCGTACGCATGCGAGGGCAGTTAATGCATGCCGCACACTCAGGCGAATGGAAGGCACCACGAGGGTACCCTAGAGTGTCATGTTGGCACGTGGCAACGTGTCGACAACGTGTCGACAATGTTTCGTCTAGCGGACGGCTCGACATCCGTTTTACCGAACAAAAGTGTGCCACGTGCAAGGTGCTAGTCAAAGCAGCCAACAGACAAAAGCAAGTGCACGGTTGGATAGATAGTAACTATAGATGATTTAGTTATGATGATTTCAAAACATCTTATTTTCCTTTTTATAATTTTTTAAAGATTTACTATGCATTTTCAAAGTTTGCAGCTATTTAAATTAACATTTAAAATAGTGAAAAACTAATTAGAAAAGTAAGATTCCGCGCAGCCACGGGGAGGGGAGGGGTCCGAGGGTGGAGGACGGCTGCGTTGTGCTGCTGAATGACGAGGCCCGGAGGAGCAGAGCCGGCCTGCGGCGCATGCGGCCGTACGCTGGCGGCGCAGGGCGAAGCGACGGGCGGCGTGGGGAGCAAGTAGACGGGCGCCGTGTGCTGCTGACGCGCGGGCCTGACTCGTCAGTGAGCAAGTGAGTGGGTACCTGCTGCCGACAGAGAGAGAAAAGGATATGCTGCTGGCTGGTTGTGTTGGGTCTGTTGTCGCTCACGTGTGCATGTGTGTGTCGCTCAGCGTGCTCGTGGCTCGTGCTCGTGCACAGCAAGCACACCACGAAGATGAAGAGAGAAAAGAGATTTAAAGGGAGAATAAAAAATGATTTGATGATGGTTGTTAGAAAGAAATTAGATAACTTAAACTTAGGAGGGATTTTTCATGCAAAACAAGATGAGCTCAACAGTCTTGAAATTAGATTTTTGAAAATAAATTTTGAATTCAAATGATTTTTATTTGTGTGAGATTTTGGGCTGTTACAGCAACCATCATGCGTTGGTTGCGCCTTGAATCAAGGCGCAGAATGGATCCTAAATGGTCTTATCCCTTCCCCGTTTTTCTTGTCTTTTCCTTGGCGTTTTGATCACTGAAAAAGTTCCAACAGTTGTTTCTTCAAAAAGAAATACAGTTTTCATATAGATTTAAAAAAGCTGATCAGACACCGTTGAGTTGCAATTGCGTAGTAGCAGCGGAGGATTTCCACACGGCTGAGTACTGACTAGTGCAGGAGTCAGGAGAGCACATTCCACATTTAGCACGTCATCAGTGCGCCACCATGGGGAGAGTAAAGAAATTTAAGCTCTTCTGTTTCTGGTTTCTTCAGCTTAGCTGCTGCCTGCCAGCAGAACCTGTAATGCTGTAAACCATAGAAAAGAATCGCATCTAATCAATTTTCAGAATGCAAAGAAAACATGCTATCAATATCCAGCTATCTCTGAAACTTATGGAAAATTTTCACATATCAGAAATAACCAACTTGGTGTGCGGAATGTCTCTCTGCAACACCCGTCTAAAAACACTGTCTGAGCCGGTCTTTCACTGCCATAACTGGAGGTTCAGCACTAACTGTCACAAAGGCGAAGCCAAGCCGGCTGTTCTCCATCGGCAAGATCTGAAACTAGAACCTCAAGGGAAAGCAGCGCAGGAACAGCCCTATCGATCGGCTTGCTGATCACAACAGAACCCGAGCATCCAAATTAAATCAAGCTCAAGGATGTCACCTCCACCGGTAACCAGCAAATTGTGTTCCAACCATTACGCTTGGTCAAACCACTGGCCGGCCAGTGAGCAGGAAATTAAACGGGAACCCTGTTGTTGGGTGAAGCGGGAGTTGCTGATGCTGGTGCACACTGGACGGCAAGACTAACCCAAAGGGACTCAACTGGCCTGGATCATGGTTGGGCTGGATCAGAGAGGAAGGCGCAGCATAGCAATATGGCTGGGCTGGATCAGTAGGGTGTTGTCGCTGTTGGGCACTGCTGCACGCGCAACAAGGGCGTCGTGACGAAGCTCCTGCTGCCCCGCCCACGTGCGTATGCTCTGCTCACCGCGGCAGCGGCAGCGGCAGCGGCAGCGCATGTCAAGCTGCCGGGTGGAACCGATCGGAATGGTTTAGATTTTGCATTCGTCGTAGTTCAGTTTGATGGAAATTGGTTGCTCTAGAAATCAGTTCGGTTTGGTTTAGTTTCAAGAGAGAATCGGTATTCTTTGGTTTGGGATACTAATAGCGTCAAGTGACTAGGCGTATATGTGAGCTCCACGTCAAGAGTTGGATCCTGGAAATAAAATCTTGTGTTCACACCATAAAATTTTATCAAAATCGATTAAAATTTATTGGAGATGACTCAGTATAACTGGCAACTACTTTGTACAAAACAGTATAGCTACACCTACAGGTGGGCCTCACATCAAGAGCCGGACCCCTGAAAATAAAATCTCACGTTCACACCATAAAATTTAATCGAAATTGATTGAAATTTTTTGGAGATAACTCAATATGACCGGTAGCTACTCTGTGCAAAGCAGTGTGACTAGACCTACACGTGGGCCCCACGTTAAGAGTCGGACCCTAGAAGTAAAATCTCGCGTCCACACTATAAAATTTTATTGAAATTGATTGATATTTGTTGAAGATGATTCAGTATGACTGACAGCTACTCTGTGCAAAGCAGTGTGGCTAGAAGTGCATATGGACCCCACGTCAAGTCGGATCTTAGAAATAAAACCTCGCGTTCACACTGTAAAATTTTATAAAAAATGACTGAAGTTTGTTGGAGATGACTTAGCATGACAGATAGCTACTCCGTGCAAAGCAGTGTGGCCAGACCTATATGTGGGCTCCACGTCAAGAGCGGAGCAACTGAATTTTTATATCTTGTATAGCCTGCTACGCGTAGAAATTAAAAGTACCACTACCAGCACACTCATGCACTAGTTGCAGGTCTTCACCTTCCACTCTATCTTTGATGGTGTGGTGTGGTTTGATTTTCATATGCTATGGTGTGGTTTGAAGTAGTTTATATCAGCATGTGCGGGTTTCGTTTGGTTCTCGGACCATTGTTAGTTTGAATCACATGGTATAATCTTCGAAGAACTGCTCCAGTACTCATTTTTATAAAAAAATAGAAAAAAGGAAATTAACCTACATCGATCTGCAAGTGAACATGTAATCAACTCACTATTTTACTACTCTTTTAATTTTGCGCTGAACTGGGTCTGGCCTTTCCCAGATCGGCCCAGTCCAACAGAACTCATGCAGTCTTGCTGATGGGATCCCACAACCAGTCTGGCGACGCATAAGCAGCGGTGGTATCGACATGCGGCTAGCTATCACTTGTACGATAATTTATAAACTATCACCTGAAGAAAAATTAACAAAAGAGATGGATCATATGCATGCACGTAGAAGTAAACAAAAGTGAAGAAAAATTAACAAAAAAGATAGATCACATGCATGCACGTAGAAGTAAATAAAAGTGCTGACATCACCCACATGCATGCAAATCCGAAACTAAAAAAAACTATAACTACTAAACTGAGCATCTAAATTAAATTTTGATTGCACTATTATCTTTCTTATGATAAGATCTTCAAAATAAGACCACACATGCTTGCACGATATTTTTTTAAAATATATTTTTTAATACTCAATAATGAGTTTCGGTTCCTGGGAACAAATATTTTAATAACACGAACAAATGATTATTACCCAGAATAAAAAGTTAAACATAACGAACAAATAATAACGTACGACGAACAAAATATTACACATCGCGAATATTGTTCGTGTTCTTAAAATATTTATTCCTAGATTCCACAATTAAGTATTTAGTACTGAAAAAATGCATTTAACAAATATTGTGCAAACATTGGTATGTGTGGTCTTGTTTTGAAGATCTTGTCATAAGAAAGATAATGGTGCAATTGGAATTTAATTTGGATGCTCAGTTTAGTAGTTATAGCTTTTTTTAGTTTCAGATTTTCTTTGCACGTGGATGACGCCATGTTTTATCCTTGCCGCATGTGCAGGCATGCGCAACTAGATATTAGGCTAAATAAATTAACAAATCAGTTCAACAGTAGACGAGAAGTCCTTCAGATGATGGATCAACAATTTGTCACACAAGTGATATATAGCGGCTGCGGCCATCGACTAGCATCCGCAAGGGAGACGGCATATCTTCTTGCCGAGCGGGCGTCTTGGTTGACATGGACAGGTCACACAGGTGACATATCCAGGTCTTGAAAAAGCAGAATTGTGCCAGAACAGAACATGGAAAGGAGTATGGGCTCGATTTGGCCCATGCGAAAAAATAGAGGAAAAGAAATATGAATTTGAAGGAAGAAAATGCCCTTTTGGGCTTAATCGGAGTGCAGGCCAGATGGGTGGAGGGGAGAAGAAAGAAAAGGGAAAGATTAGAGCAGAAACTGGGCTGGAGGAAAGAAATTCAGCCTGTAGCTGGTTTATGGTTTAAGGTCTTGATATTTATTTGAAGGACTTGGGATTAATTAAAAATTGAATGATGTTGAAATTGAGATGGCTCTAGTGTTTAGGAACCCATATGAGTAGGTTTGTGCATGGTTTAAATTGGAAAAGATTTTTAAGTAGCTACTAAATTGAAGCAAATAAATTGTATTTTTTCAAAAATTCATAGTGGCACAAAATTTTAGCAAATTTTTCATGTGTTGTCATGAAAAACTCCTCACAGGATGGACAACCGCATATGTAAAAGGTGCTCTACCTTTGAGTGAATTGTGTCGTGATGACATTGCTTCAAAACTTTTTTTCGTGAACGTGCCTTATCGCGTACTCCCTCCATATACTCGAAAAGAAAGTCATTTCGGATAAGAGTTGGGTCAAAAATTAGGAATATAAATCATAAATAACTTTTAAGTTGTCGAGTTTCAAAATACAAAAACCATATGAGTAGATTTGTCTTGAAAAATACTTTCATAAAAATATAAATATATCACTTTGCGATAAATATTTTATAAAAATAAGAAGTTAAAGTTAAGTTTTAGAGACCGTGTCGATGTCCAAAACGACTTTCTTTTCGAGTATGGAGGGAGTATTTCATTAAGAGGGAGGTGTTGCTTCAAAACATGATCATAATTCATAGAACCCGTTTCAGCAGGCCAGTTTCTGCGGTTGAATTCTAAAACATTGTGTTTCCTACCAAGGATTTAACCTCACCTGTTGCAACAAGTAATGGGAGCTTGAATCTGCAATAAATCTTGCTTTCAGCATTTAGCGTGTTAGTACATGTATCTGTCAGGCACCCTATGGGGTGCCGTAGTTTTCCTTAAAAAAAAGGTACATGTATCTGGACTACTGAATTTTCTGATCTAACAGGTTATTTCCAATCATCTTGATTGCAGCTTTTCCTCAGTTGTGATCCAGTTTGAGGGCCCTTCATCAGATATCCTTTTTTTATTTTATCATCAACTAGCAATGATCTTATCTTTTCTTTGCCTTGTTAAAAAGAATCGCCATGCTTGTTAAATGATCGAAATCATACTAAAGATTTCAGAAACAGAACAAGCAATTCTGGCCAAAAGCTGGTTGTGCATGATAGGTGGATCAGAAGATCCCTTTGTCAATGAGCATTAGTTATTTGA
Organism: Panicum miliaceum; assembly: GCA_032594955.1. Lineage (NCBI taxonomy): Eukaryota > Viridiplantae > Streptophyta > Magnoliopsida > Poales > Poaceae > Panicum > Panicum miliaceum. The sequence goes on along the minus strand of CM064056.1, from coordinate 46,472,301 downwards.
TTGTCTTCTTAGTTATAACAACTAATGCTGAGAAACTTGCACCGTCTGTTATTTAGCTTTCTTCATAATATCTGACAGGAGTTGCAACTTCAGACTTTCAGATACCAACCTATGTAAGCTCCCTGTATTCGGCGCAAACATTCATAGGATTTGAGTGTCGGACAGAAGCCTTAAATATCGAATGCCAGGATTAAGAGCATATTGGACTGGTAGATAAGCTATGATCCTGGCCACTATGAGCAACCTGTCAACTGGAACTTCAAACCGACATTTCAAGATCCAAATCATACTTCTCCCAGAGAAATTATGGGTTTGTAAACACAAATCATGGTCCCCTAAAATTACTACTAAGCATCACATCAGGCAAAATGTAATAGTATAATGTATATAGCTAGTGACAGGTGCACTTTAAATCTCTTTAGGGAACAGATCGATCATGTCAAATGGCCAAATTAAGCATGCACATTGGATCATGAGCCAGCGCCAGCGATCTCTGCAGATATCAAAATTTAAAAAGTTTTGCATGTTTTTTCTATCGGACTTTAATTTTTACAAGTTAGCAAAGATATATAAACGATCTCAACTTTTATCAATGACATAAACAGGTCACACATTCCATCATGATGGGTTGAATTTGCCTTGTCCGGTTAATAGCTATCATCTGACTCTGCATTATCGAATTAAGCTCGCTGTCGACCAAGTTAGCAATAATCCAATAATCCATTGTTGCATGTTACAACACATTAGACATGATATAGGTAAAGAATGATTGTCTCGAGGGCCATAGTATAACTAAGGCAGGTTAACATTGGAACTTTTGAGATGCCAAGCTAGTTAGCTAAAAAGATGAAAAAAAGGTAATGTAGCTTATAGGAGGAACAAACCTTGAGGCAAAGGGTTAGCTTTGTAAAAGAAATTATGATAATGTTGTTTGACCAAAGCCAGCAAGGTAATAAAGCAAATGCTTCCTTTTCGCTTTTGGTAATCTATCGTACTCGTAGCATGTACATCCACGCGTGCAATAATCGAGTATACATTTGTGACACAATGTGTTTTCTAGTACTACTTGATGTTTTTACATGACTGTAAATACGTAACAACTTCGTGTAAAATGTCCTAAAAAGGCTCCATTGAAATCATAGACTTGAGCAGCTCCATTTCATCAGGGTCACATAAAAGTAACAGAAAGATCTGCATTGGAACGAAAGCATCAACATGCACATGCCAGGATGGATAGATGCTGAGTTCAAAGGTGTTTTAGCAATTTAATTAATCGAAAAGCTTAGCATGAGTGGCTGCAGTAAACTATGCACGCTCATAAAAAGGTAAGGGCATCTTGTGGCTATTTTCACTAGAGAGGATCGGAAAAAGGAGAATGTGTGAAGTGTGAACCCATGAGGCATGCATGCGGAGAAGGGAACCATCATTAACCTTCCATGTCATTTCGATATGTTGCGTACCTGGATGCAGAGATCGGAAATATTGTTTTCTTCTATGATCTAAAATTTGATCGGTTCCACTTAGTTTTTGTTATCAATTTCATCTCTTGGGGGATTTTTATCGTATTCATAGTAATAACACCTAATAATTGCTCTAAGAGGCGTTGTGTTTCTTATAAAATTTCTGCCAAAAAAGAACTTAATTTTTTTTTAAAAAGATTCAGACATCTTTGAAATGAAATGTTAAGAATGGATTGATGCCTCCGGACATTATTTGTGTATGTCTTTTCTTGCCGTGTTATGAGATATGGTACTTAATCTCTTTAACAACTTATAATTCTAGGGATGCATATCTAATAATGGAACTTTGGGGGGTTTTGGTTCACCCCAGGAAGGCAGCATCCCTAAAAAAGATCTGTCTCCAGCTGAATATTATTGTAAGGCTTTAAGTTCCACTCGTAATGACACATTAATTTGCACTGTAAATTAAAGCAGTCGACTTGAGATGCCTGCACCATCAGATCGATTGCAGCATATAAAAAAAATACCAGCATAATTTACATAAAAATACAGCAACAAGATTCCAGCAGTATTTAATTTGGGATTATTGTGTAGGGGTGCAATAAACACCACAAAGAAGGCCATGCATAGTTTAATTAGATCAGTGCTCATGTTTGCTAAAGGGTGAGGCAAATATCAAATACCACATCATCAATCAGCCCCGGCACCAAATCGTCACAAAAGTTTGCACATTGATCAATGATATATGCACTACATAGGACCGTGGCATCGAATGATGTTGACATGCCTTGATATTTGTTTTGTCGTTGCGGGAAGACTAAAATTAGTCAAGAAATTAATTTATAAACTGTTTTCGTTTTCCAATAAGGAAATTGTTCTTAACCATAAGATTTCCCAATCTGTAATAGAAATCATACAAGAAAAAGTAAATTTTATTAGGAACATTATTAATAAGTAAGTAAGCTTTGTAAATCAGCAGCAGACTCACATAAAAACAAAGGTCCTAAATTAATTTGATAAAAATATTACTAACACTACATTTAGGATTGGGGATATTAATATGATTCGTGCAAAGCTTTACAAGTAATGTTCATGTGTAGTAAATGGGGCCTAGTATATATGGTCTCATATGCAGCATTAAGGAATGCATTACCGCACTTACCATTAGTTTTCACAGTTTGTGAACCAAATCAGGGGAGTGTCCACTTCTCCACCAATAATGAAATGAACTTACAAGATTGGAATGCAAAAAAAAAATATATGCATTATGCTTTAATTTATCTAAAGGCCCTAACTGAGAAAAATGGGAGGCGATTAACTTATATGAGAGGATCAGCAGCACAGAGGGGGGCATTATCATCGCCAACATTAGCTCCCCTTTTGTTTCAGTGGTGTGGACCACTGAATTTGCTGCTTTTTCACTTTTGTCAAGTGCATGGAGCACACAGGCCCCTCCTTTTTTTCCTTCCTCATGAACACACATGATTACTCCCTGTGGTTGTTGATCCCAATGCAAACAAAGCAGTTTTGGCGTCACAAAATTATGTGCAAAAAAGCCTTTAGGAGAGATCCTTTTTTCTTGTACATCTCAATACAAAAACACTTGCACGTTATTCGGATGGAAATAGCATCTATTCTTCTTTATAAAGCCAGAAATATTCGTCATTTAGTATTATCGGAAGTTTCCTATTTAGCATACAAGGTTGACAACCTAGAGTTCAATTTCCACTACGAATATATGAGAGCCAGATACTTACCGGTGGTAAGACAGTAATAATTGGAATCATTACCGGATTGTCAAGTCATTCTAGGATTTAAAATTTGTCCTAAAAAATAAGTCATTTTTACCTATGTGCATGCAAGAATTAATTAGTGCCAAATATGGTTAATAAATAGGGGCAAACATAGTCATTTTACCTTATTATTAATTATCCTAAAATTTCTACAATTACTTTTTTTTACGGAGAGAGTACGTCAAAACTAGGACGATACCGGTACTTACCGCGGGCAAGACGACTGGCATTTACCGGCTCTACTCCTAAATTATTTCTCGCCGGTCTGACCGATACAACCGGTAACCGGCTGATTTGTCCACAGGTCGTTCCCACGTGAACATGAATGCTTTCCAGAATCCCAGAAGGGTAAACTCGTCCTGAACCTCTTGAAAAACCTTTGACATAATTTTGGGCCATGGATTTTGTTTGAGACATAGCCATTGTACCATGACCCTGCACCTGGCTATGTTATTGGACTAATGTTACAGCTATTGTATCCATGGCTCCATGTGCTACACAGATCAGAGAGACACCAACACTATATAAGCAAGGATGAAGAAACAGAAAAAAGGCACGGAGAAGGAATGTTTCCTTGACCAAGTGAAAGGAGTTCCAATGCCAACCACCAACACAAGCTAAAGACAGTACGGATTAAAGCATCCATCAGTGATTGGTGATTCTACTGATCCCCAAACCAAACAATTGCTTTCACCATCCCCCCCCCCCCCCCCCCCCCCCCCCCTTTCTCTCCCTTTCTCATCACTCCTTTCTACCATGTACCTTTGATGCTGCTAAGCACAGAACACACTCGATCTGTCGCCTCTGATCTCCCCTCCATTGTCGCCCAGCTGCCATCCCAACAATGGACATGCTCCACGTCTTGCTCCTCCTATCCTCAATCTACGTGTCGTCATCGTCGGTGTTTACGCCAGTAGCGGTGGCGGCGACGGACGCGGAGGCGCTCCTCCGGTTCAAGGCCTCCATCAAGAAAGACCCTGGAGGAGCCCTCTCATCTTGGCAGCCGAGCGGGAGCGGCGGCCCATGCAGCTGGCGCGGCGTGGGGTGTGACGACGGGAGGGTGACGCGGGTCGACCTCGCCGGCAGCGGCCTCGTTGCCGGGCGCGCGTCGCTCACCGCGCTGTCCGCGATCGACACGCTCCAGCACCTCAACCTGTCCGGCAACGGCGCGCTCCGCGCCGACGCCGCCGACCTGCTCAGCCTTCCCCACGCGCTGCGGACGCTGGACTTCTCCTACGGCGGCCTCGGCGGCGTCCTTCCGGGGGACCTGCTCGCGGGCTACCCGAACCTCACCGACGTCCGCCTGGCGCGGAACAACCTCACCGACGTGTTCCCGGAGTCGCTCCTCGCCGGCGCGCCGAGCATCCAGTTGTTCGACGTGTCGGGCAACAACCTGTCCGGTGACATCTCCAGGATGTCGTTCGCCGAGACGCTAACGCTGCTCGACCTGTCCGAGAACCGCTTCGGCGGCGCAATCCCGCCGGCGCTGTCGGGCTGCGCGGGGCTCAGGACGCTCAACCTGTCGTACAACGGCCTCACCGGGTCGATACCGGAGTCGGTCGCCGGCATCGCCGGGTTCGAGGTGTTCGACGTCTCGTCGAACCACCTCACCGGCAAGATCCCGGACAGCATCGGCAACGGGTGCGCGTCGCTGCAGATTCTGAAGGTGTCGAGCAATAACATCTCGGGGCCGATCCCGGAGTCGCTGTCATCGTGCCATGCGTTGCGGTTGCTCGACGCCGCGAACAACAAGCTCACCGGCGCCATACCGCCCGCCGTGCTCGGCAAACTGACGTCGCTCGAGAGCCTGCTGCTCAGCAACAATTTCATCTCGGGCTCTCTCCCTGGCACGATCACATCCTGCACGAACCTCAGGGTCGCCGACCTCAGCAGCAACAAGATCTCCGGCGCGCTGCCAGCGGAGCTCTGCTCGCCTGGCGCGGCGCTTGAGGAGCTCCGGATGCCGGACAACATGGTCACCGGCACCATCCCGCCGGGGCTGGCCAACTGCTCGCGGCTGAGGGTGATCGACTTCAGCATCAACTACCTGCGCGGCTCGATCCCGCCGGAGCTCGGCCAGCTCCGCGGCCTCGAGAAGCTGGTGATGTGGTTCAATGGCCTAGAAGGCCGGATCCCGGCGGAGCTGGGGCAATGCCGGGGCCTCCGCACTCTGATCCTCAATAACAACTTCATCGGCGGCGACATCCCCGTCGAGCTGTTCAACTGCACCGGCCTCGAGTGGGTGTCGCTGACGAGCAACCGGATCACCGGCACCATCCGGCCGGAGTTCGGGCGGCTGACCCGGCTCGCCGTGCTGCAGCTTGCGAACAACAGCCTGGAGGGCGTGATCCCCAAGGAGCTCGGCAACTGCAGCAGCCTCATGTGGCTGGACCTGAACAGCAACCGGCTCACCGGCGAAATCCCGCGGCGTCTCGGCCGGCAGCTCGGGTCGACACCGCTGAGCGGCATCCTGTCCGGCAACACGCTGGCGTTCGTGCGCAACGTGGGCAACTCGTGCAAGGGCGTGGGCGGGCTGCTGGAGTTCGCCGGCATCCGGCCGGAGCGGCTGCTGCAGATACCTACTCTCAAGAGCTGTGACTTCACGCGGCTCTACTCCGGCGCGGCGGTCAGCGGCTGGACAAGGTACCAGACGCTGGAGTACCTGGACCTGTCGTACAACGCGCTCTCCGGCGGCATCCCCGAGGAGTTCGGCGACATGGTGGTGCTCCAGGTGCTGGACCTGGCGCGGAACAACCTCACCGGCGAGATCCCGGCGTCGCTCGGGCGGCTGCGCAACATCGGCGTGTTCGACGTGTCGCACAACGCGCTCTCCGGCGGCATCCCGGACTCCTTCTCCAACCTCTCGTTCCTGGTGCAGATCGACGTCTCGGACAACAACCTCAGCGGCGAGATCCCGCAGCGCGGGCAGCTGAGCACGCTGCCGGCGAGTCAGTACGCGGGCAACCCGGGCCTGTGCGGCATGCCGCTGCTGCCGTGCGGGCCGCCGCCGAGGGCGACATCCTCCGTGCTGGCGGAGCCCGACGACGGCAGCCGTTCCGGCAGGCGCCGTGCCCTGTGGAGCGCGATCCTGGCCGCCCTGGTCGCCGGCGTGGCGGCGTGCGGCCTGGCGGCGGCGTGCGTCGTGGTGGCGCGCGCGCGGCGGAAGGAGGCGCGCGAGGCGCGGATGCTGAACAGCCTGCAGGACGGGACGCGGACGGCGACGATCTGGAAGCTGGGCAAGGCGGAGAAGGAGGCCCTGAGCATCAACGTGGCCACGTTCCAGCGGCAGCTCCGGCGGCTGACGTTCACGCAGCTGATCGAGGCGACGAACGGGTTCTCCGCCGGCAGCCTTGTGGGCTCCGGCGGGTTCGGCGAGGTGTTTAAGGCGACGCTCAAGGACGGGTCTTGCGTGGCCATCAAGAAGCTGATCCATCTGAGCTACCAGGGCGACCGCGAGTTCACGGCGGAGATGGAGACGCTGGGCAAGATCAAGCACCGGAACCTGGTGCCGCTGCTGGGCTACTGCAAGATCGGCGAGGAGCGGCTGCTGGTGTACGAGTACATGAGCCACGGCAGCCTCGAGGACGCGCTCCACGGCCGCGCCCTCCGGCTGCTATGGGCGCGCCGGAAGCGAGTGGCGCGCGGCGCCGCCAGGGGCCTCTGCTTCCTCCACCACAACTGCATCCCGCACATCATCCACCGGGACATGAAGTCCAGCAACGTGCTCCTCGACGGCGACATGGAGGCCCGCGTCGCCGACTTCGGCATGGCGCGCCTCATCAGCGCGCTGGACACGCACCTGAGCGTGAGCACGCTGGCGGGGACGCCGGGGTACGTGCCGCCGGAGTACTACCAGAGCTTCCGGTGCACCGCCAAGGGCGACGTCTACTCTCTCGGCGTCGTGTTCCTGGAGCTCCTGACGGGGAGGAGGCCCACGGACAAGGAGGACTTTGGGGACACCAACCTCGTCGGCTGGGTCAAGATGAAGGTCAGGGAGGGCGCCGGCAAGGAGGTCGTCGACCCGGAGCTCGTGGTCGCTGCCGTGGACGGCGAGGAGAGGGAGATGGCGAGGTTCCTGGAGCTGGCGCTGCAGTGCGTGGACGACTTCCCGTCCAAGCGGCCCAACATGCTGCAGGTGGTCACCATGCTCAGAGAGCTCGACGACGCGCAGCCGCCGTCTACTGAACCAGCTGCACCGGCCACTGCTTGCGACTGATGATGACGACGACGCATGTAGCTGTACGTACTTGCCACACCAGAGGAGTTGACGACTGGTACTGATGTGGATGCAGAATGCTCTCTTCTGTACATTGCTTCTCTGTACTGTATTGATGATGGACTGATTTTTGAAGTGAGATGACACGTTCTGCATTGCATATCGATGCCATTAATCTGCTTACCATCTAATTTTAAATTAAACTGTTGCAACAAATCTGATGCAGCGGTAAGAACAATGGGAGCACAAGAATGAACAATCAAGGAATTTCAGGGCAGGCACCAACTTCAAGGGAACCAAATTAGCAAATTCAACAGGGGAACAGAAGAACAAGAGGGAAAACAGCAAAACAGAAGAACAGAGCTATAATAGTTTAGTGTGTATAGATTACAGGATACTGGGTGTCTTAGGAACTTCCAACACCCCTTTTATGGCTCACGTTAGATGTAACTTTGTACATAAAAATGGGTTAATCTACCTCTAACTAGGGTGTTCCAGTGACCCTAGAATCTGATTTTTTTTTCACCGTCAGATTCTTCATTAAAAGGGCAGTTTTTGTTTCTGCAGGTTTTGTTTCACAAAAGAACCAATAATAATAAGAAACGTCATTACTACAAAAATGACTGTTTTGACATTGTCAGGATACCAAAAGCATAAACACGAAAAAAAATGTTCAAAATATAGTTTGAACATCCTCGTTGAAAAAAAATTGAACACAAGAAATGGGAATAAAAGCATAGCATAGAAAAATATAACCTGACGGTTCTTGTTGCACACTAAATTATTACAATGAAAGCTTCGATAAGTACATTACATCAAAGATCAATAATATAGACTAATGGACAGGTTAATTGTTACTAGATGTTTTATGGCAAATAAGTCAGTACTTAGAAAGGAACAAGTACCAAGAGGTTCAGATGAAGACTCCAAACATTTGAGACAGCAAGGCAAAGGAAGTAATATATCCAGAGTTGCAGGCAGTTGAGACAGCAAGGCAAAGGAACTAATATATCCAGAGACTTTAAGCACACTGTCATCAATTGATTTGGATTAACCATGCCTGTCGTAGTCCACGCGCAAGAATTTAGTTCATACTCTAACTGGATAGCTTACTGACCACAAAGAGCATGTTCAAGGAGATCACTCACCAAGTGTCGTTATGGTATCAACATCTTTTCCTACATCGTATCATCCAACCAGTAAAAGGAATTGAGAGTTTCAGAGGCCAGTCGTATGCAAAACAGCAAAGATTGCCTAGACACTAAATTTAATCGTGATGGGCCATTTCTTGTTGTTAACCCCTACGCTTGTCATTCTTCTCACTATATAATTTCATTTTCGTACAGGTTCTGGTAAAACCATCACTTGTACAAAATATGTATATTATCATCGGAGGAAAGGATTCAGACTTTCAGACCAACACTGGTTTGTGCTGAATTGCTGATACATTTAGGCCCTGCGCATTTGATCAGTTAAAGCAAAATGCAACGAAGACCAAGAACCCCATTTATGGATTATTTGTGAATTCTGTTCTTTTTTTTTTTGAAAGACCCGGGACATTGTCCGGCATTCATTAATAAGAGTCAGAGATTACAAGGCGCAAGCAGCGCCTAGAACAACATCTTTCCTAGACAGAAGGCTAGGAAAGCATGGGAGCAAAAGGGACTACTCGCTAAATATGTGACCGACAAGAGCGTCTAAATGTTTTGCTCCTGCAAAAATCCATAGTCTGATCTCATCCTTTATGAGGGAGAGGAGGCTCGCCGGGCGCAGCTCTTCTTATCTGAAGATCCTATTGTTCCGTTCCTTCCAAAGGAGCCAGAGAATTAGAAGCACCAATGAGCCGATTCCACTCTTTCGCTGGTTGTGTACATCTGACAGCTTTGAGAACCATTGCTGCAGGTCCGACTCCAATGGTGACCAATTTACTGGCGCAAGCGAGGGGCAGTTTGCCCAAGTAGCGGCAGCTTCCCAGATTTGTTGTGAGAAAGGGCATTCAACTACCAGATGATAGGCTGTCTCCAAATTTCGCTGACAGAGGGGGCAAAAATAGGAGTTCGGCCATTCTCTTTGGAGTAGTCTGTCAGCAGTCCACACTCTATTTTCAGTAAAAGCCAGACGAAAAATTTGCATTTGGTCGGTCCCCATGGCTTCCAAGTGGCTGCAGCTGTCGACGAGGGCACCCTTCCATGTAGTTGAAATTTGTAGGCAGAGCGAGCTGTGTAAACACCGGATGCATTTGCCTTCCAGGTAATCTGATCATCTTCATTTACCTCCAGATTGGGGTTCAGTGCATCAATTCGGGACCACAGGTCGAAGAAATCAGTTAGTAGATCAAAATAGAGGTCGTGGGCGATATCTCTAATCCAGCGATTAGCTGATAATGCATCAGCCACTCTCCTGTGTTTCCTCTTTGAGTGTTTATAGAGTTGAGGGAAGAGGGCAGACGGAGCTTTACCGTCCAGCCAGCTAGAGTGCCAGAACAGCGCCTTCTTTCCGTTGTTGACATGTACTCGTGTTGCCGCTGCGAAGAGTGCCCGATCGGTGTCGTCTACTGGCAGATCAGCGTTGGGCCAAGGTTTGTCCGGGTTGGTCCAAGCGAACCAAAGCCAGCGCAATCTCAGTGCACGTCCAAAGCGCTCCAAGTCCAAAATGACCGGTCCGCCAAGATCCGTTGGTAGGCACGTATTTGTCCAGCTGACTTTGCATTTGCCTCCATGGAAATCTTGACTTCCCGCCCACAAGAAACGCCGTCGGGCTTTGTCCACTTCCTTGATGAATTTTTTGGGGACCTTGAGAGCAGTGAGGAGGTAAATCGGCATCTATGACAACACGGAGCGAACAAGCTCGCGGCGCTCCCCGGCCGATAGCAATTTTCCTTGCCAACCTGCTAGTTTTGCCTTTATTTTGTCGAGGTGGTTGAAGATGGATCAATCTTAGGCGCCCCAGGTTTAGAGGAAATTCTGTTCTCTCCAACAGTTGTTTCAGAAGCGACAATATGTGCAACTGAAAGTTATGACATTCGGCAGTAGCTGGCCTGAAGAAACCTAGTGTAATTTCATCACAAATCTAATGTTTTTCCTGCTCAAACAAGATTTAGTGATATTTGTTCTGGACAGTGGAGTTGGTCAGACCGCGTTTCAGGCACAAGTCAAGTTCAGTCGGAATGAAGATCCACTCGATGACACGGCTCGCTTGCTGTCTGACTTTGAAGTTTCAGTGCGATTTTTGTTGCCTGTAGCAACGCGGGGCCACACACCTAGTAGAGTATGCTACTGCCAAAAGATTAGAGTGGAAAGCCAACCACTCAAATCCAAAGCAACACGAGCCACGCAAATTCGTACAGTATATACAGGCGCGCACGGAGGGGAGCTCCATCACCAACCGCCATGGCTGCCGGTGATGCCGCCGGCCGACGAGGGACGACGACCGCGGCCGTCGTGGTGCCAGCGGTGGCGCTGAGCTCCGGGAAGCCGATGCCGCGGGTGGGCTTCGGCACGGCGACGGCGACGCTCGGCCAGGCCGAGGGCCACGCCGGCGTGACGGAGGCCGTCCTCCGCGCCATCGACGCCGGGTACCGCCACTTTGACACCGCCGCGGTGTACAACGCGGAGGCCGCGCTTGGCGACGCCGTTGCCCAGGCCATCCGCGCGGGGACCATCGCCTCCCGCGACGAGGTCTATGTCACCTCCAAGCTGTGGATCGCCGACGCGCACCCCGGCCGCGTCCTGCCGGCGCTCGAGAAGACACTACAGTGAGTACTGAGTACACACATAGCCCGGCAAGCTTTTTAGCAGTGACTGGCCGTGCATTAATTAATTTCGGATCAGGAATCTTCGGATGGAGTACGTGGACCTGTACCTGGTTCACCATCCGGTGAGCCTGCGTCTGCCGGAGGCTGAAGGAGGCTCGGCGGTGGTGGTGAAGAAGAACCTGGTGGCGATGGACATGAAGGGGGTGTGGGAGGAGATGGAGGAGTGCCACCGGCGAGGGCTCGCCAGGGCTATCGGCGTCAGCAACTTCGCCTGCAAGAAGCTCGAGCACCTGCTCTCCTTCGCGAGGATCCCTCCGGCAGCTAACCAGGTGGAGGTGCACCCGTACTGCCGCCAGAACAAGCTGAGGGAGTTCTGCAGGGAGAAGGGGATCCAGCTCTGCGCCTACTCCCCCTTGGGCGGCAACGGCACAGCATGGGCCAACAATTCTGTCATGGACAGCCCTGTCCTCAAGCAGATCGCCCAGGACAGGGGCAAAACGGTCGCCCAGGTAATTTCCTTTCCTCATTCGTTGTAATTTCCTTATTGATGAAAAAATCGATTTCATTACTTTTGATGTATCAGAAAATTAAGCTCCCTGCTTGGCTGTTGTTTACTAACTTTGTCAGCAATCGTGATGCAGGTGTGCATTAGGTGGGTGTACGAGCAGGGTGACTGCGTGATCATCAAGAGCTTCAACGAGAGTAGGATGCGAGAGAACCTCGGCATCTTCGACTGGGAGCTCACCGACGACGACCACCGGAAGATCAGTGACCTCCCGGAGTCCAGGGGCAACTACAATTTCTTTGTGCATGAATCCGGGCCGTACAAAACAGTGGAGGAGTTCTGGGACGGTGAGATCACTGCCGGCCACTCCACCGAAACGGCGTTCGTTTCGTCTGATTGATTAATACATTTAAATATATGATGCACTAATGTATTAATTTTATCCGTACATATTTATGTAACCAATATAGTGTATATTGTGGTAGTGTTTTGTGTTTCTCTTGGTTATGGAGGCAGGAAGAGTCCGCCAATTCTATTCATCGCGAACGAGGGGAAACCGAAGCGTCGCAGAACAGACGCTAGGCTCACTGCACATGGGCCCGTACATATTCATATTGCTTCCTCATGGAGACGAGCGCGGGCGGAGTTAGGGAGGGTGGGGGGGGCTGCCGGGCAATCAGGGTCACCGGGCATCGAAAAGGGGTTGGGCGGGGCCGCTATTTGGCGACTGTTCGTTGTAATTTACTACCAGCAAACGAAAGTTGGAAACAGTTGCGGCGCGCACGCACATGTATTAGCTAGCAGCGCATGTGTTTCCGCTTCCCTACTATTCCCATGTCCAGCTTCTTTGCATTTTGTGTGTGTTTTCGCTTCCCTTTTCCCCAGTCTACCTTCTTTGAATTTTTGTTTGTGTGTACGAAGCTAGCAATGGTACTTTGAAATTAGCCTAGAAGTGATCTTAGTGCATTTTTTTCTCCATTCGGGAGCGGGTGAGGTGGGTAGTGCACGGGCGGGGAGATTGCTTTGACACTTATATAAAGGTAAAAATGACATAAAGAAACTTTCCTATCAAATATTTAAAAATTTCTGCATTCCTGACTTTAGGAAAAAACTTTGGAAGCTAGGAAATTACCTCCTCCATTTGAAAATGCTAACTTCTGCAAATACAAATTAGCAAAGTAGCTACTTTTTCCACTATAAACCACGTACAAAAATAACATGGAATATACATTATTGTCAATATTTAGGAAGAAAAGTTCCAAATCATTGTTAAAAATCCTACATAGATCTAAGATTTTCGTAACTTTTAAGTGAAACATACAAAACTCATAATTAAATTAGAAAAAAAATTGCCTCACATATCTAAAACTTTCAACATCCAAACTTTCAATTCACATATTAAAAACTTTATAATCAAATATCAAACTTATGAATTGCGTATACTAAACATTCAACATCCGGACTTTCAATTTACATATTTAGACCTTCATACATGGATTTCAAAAACTTTCAAATCACGTACACAAATTCTTTCTACATCCCTCTCTTACAATTCATGCATTGCAAACTTCATATTTGACTTTCATGGACTTTCAAACCATGTCTACAAAACTTTCTAGATCCCCAACTTTCAATTCATATATCTAAATATATATATATATATATATATATATATATATATCAGAATTCTCAAAGCTTTGAAACCAATTTGTACGGACTTCTTGTAAAATTCAATTTGCAAGACTTTATATGAAAACGTATTACAAACTTCCCATACGGAACTCCATAAATTTCTAGCTTTCAAGTTACACCACAAAAGTTCAAAACGTTTGCACTCGGCATTCAAAAAAAATTGAATACACATTCAAAACATCATACACTACTAACTTCTAAGTCACATGTCAAAACCTTTTATTCCCAAATTCAAAAACTTTCAAATCCTATATTCAAAACTTTCAAGTCATATATTAAAATCTTTGTACATATTAATAATTTGAGAATATCAAACCCTTGAGAAGTATAAAAATAGTGCAAAAATATTACTCAAGACAAAAATATATTATTTGGCAAATTGATAAAAGAAGCTGGTTGTAACACAAGAAGTAGCGAGACAACATGAATGCTAACTTTCATTCTTAAACAAAACGTCTGAACATCCCCAACTATCAAGTAACAGATCCAAAACTTTCTATCATATTTTAAGAAATATTCATGTTCCTAACTTTTAAGCACTCGATTGAAAACTTTGTACCCCAAAGTTAAAAACTTTGACATCATATATCTAAAACTTTGTACATGGTACTTGCAAATTAAATTAAAACTTGATACAAAAATGTTTAAAAAATTCAAATCATTAATCCAAAACTTTTTACATTAGACATTCAAGTAAGCGTTCTGCAACTCTACACTCGAATATTAAAAACTTCGTATGAACATATGTATTATATCTAAGATATTCAAATTCATAATCCAAATTCAAAAGGCCAAAGAATCATATAATAAAAACTTTTTGCATCATACTATCAAGTGATTTTTAGAATTTTATAAAAAATATTAAAAACTATCTACGTCTAGCTAGGGAAAGAATAATGAAATAGCACTTCTAGGATGCTAAATGAATATGATCTACATCTAACCTTTTAAGAAGCTGGTCAAATTCTTTCCAGTTGAACCTTATAAACTTTTAAATTTTGTATACAAACACTCTAAACATATGACTTTTAACCAATAGATAAAGAACTTCCTACTTGAATTTTTAAAACTTTTAAATTATGTATAGAGAAACCATGTCCAACTAAGCCTTAGTATGTAGATAGAAAACTTGCTAATTGAACAATAGAAACTTTGGACACTGAAACCTTTGATATATATAGAAAGTCATATAGAGCAACTTTGATACTGGAAACTTTAAAACTCATATAGAAAGATTTTAATATATTTTAAAATATTTCTACCAAAAATTTGAGAACTTTTATCCAAACTTTCGCATGGCATATCAAAATCTTTCTATTGGAATGTTGCAGACTTCTGAAATTATGAGTATAGAACTTTGTTCCTAGCATTCAAATTAAAAATATATTTTTTCTTTCGGAAGTGACATTAACTTTGGTTCTCAAACTAGTAATGGGAGAGGATCTTGCATAAAGGGGAGAGAAAATTGGAATGGGGAATGATATGCAAGCGGATGCTTCATGGTTGGTTGGACGCTCAGTAGACCAAACAAATGCAAAATGAACACGGAGAGAGAGAAAAGTAACTGGACCCATCAGAAGCCAGCTCGTCACGCGTCCAGAACTGTAGGTTTCTCTGCGTGTTCACGTGCGTCATCTCTCTCAGCAACAAGTGTCCGTTCGTCATGATACTGTAGCAACGAACGAGCGCCATATAAGGATTCTGGGGGTTGGGGGGTGGCAGGGAGGACAGGCGGTGGTGGTGGGTCGCGGGGCAGTGCGGCGAGACGGTGTGGACACCGCCAATCGGGGATGGCGGTGATATATCTAGTGAGCCAGGGTTTATGGTGGTGGTCCGGTGGGCTAAGGTCATAGCAGTGGCGTGGCAACCGTTGGATTAGCATTAGCGTGGCGGCGGCTACGCTGCCGTGAAAGAGGCCAGAGGGCAGCGTGGGGAGTTACTCGCCAGCTTTTCTACGACGGGAGATGAATCCCACTCGCGCGCATTACACATAGACGCCCCCAAGAAGTCTCTTTATCCTTGTGATGAAAAGAGAAAAGATCATAAACAATACTTGTAAGTAGAGCGGTGTGATGAAAAGAGAAGAGATCATAACCAAATACTTATAAGTAGAGCGGGCCATTGGAAGCACCATTATTTGGCGTGGCAATAATTATGCGAGGGCTGTGGTCATCTTGATGAGATAGTATGACAGTAAAGGCAAACCCATCGTTTCGGTCTTTGGTCTTGATGTTCTCTTTGTCCTTAGTAGAAATTATGCAGATACACATAGGAATTGACTAGATTGTGCACTACTCTAGCGTTCCCCATCACCGCCGGTTCGAAAAGGACATCACCGCCGGTTTGGGGGCGTTGGATTTAAGTCGACAGTGTTGGGGGGGGGGGGGGTGTCATCACTAACGGTTCTAGAACCGAAGGTGTTGCGGGTGGTCATCACCGTTGGTTCATAAACCATTGGTGATGGGTGTGCAAATCATTGGTGATGAGTGCTCTGCACTGCCGGTTTGTGCCACCGACTGACGGTGATGGTGACCTCAACACCGCCGGTTCAAGACACAAACCGGCGGTGAAGACCTTTTTTCTGTCAAAAAAATATTCATATAATAATGTTGCACCATTTTTACAGCATATATAACTATAGCAGCAGAATTCAACCAAGGAGCTCATACATCGAGATTAACGAAAGAGTCCATACATCAAGATTCAAACAAAGAGTCCATACATAAAGATTAAAACAAAAATTCCTTATATAGAGATTAAAACAAAGAGTCCATACATAAGTCCAGACACGTTTGATTAGAACGATCCATACATCTTTGCATTACACTTAGAGTATCATGTATTCAGCTCTTGGCTTCACATCGTAGTCCACGAGCCCTCCGGCTAGTTGCTCTTGAAGTGCTACTAGCTCGGATATAAGAGTAATTCAGAAGTATGCAACTCATCGTTCTGTAAAAATATGAAACACAATAATATGATATTAAACAAGTTAGGTAATTGAAGACACATTCAAGACCCAAGAACATACATATCTTAATATGAAACCATTTCATACAAACTTGTTGGTTGCTGAAGTAATCGTCGGTGTAGCAGTGCATGTAATGCATTACACAAAACCTGCAGTGATCGTTGCCCAAAGGCTGCCTGTGGATGTATTTAACCTCATGTACAGTGAAGTCTCCCCAAAATGGTCTTCTTTTTGCTTTTCTTACGGTACCTAGCGAAGGCCCTCTGTGCGAAATTATGAACAAGAAATTGCATGAATAAGATACATAACTTATTTGCTTTACTTACTTGTTGAGGGCATCAATGACGGGCTGGATTGATGACAAGGGCTTCTTTCATGTGTCCGAAACAAAGATTTCGCTAGTATCTAGGCGATCTCGAGTAGGACATGATGGTAGCTGCATATAAGGCGCAACAAAGCAAATTAATAATAAACATGGTGAGAATAACTTTGCTATGGAAGTAAAAAACGCACTTACAAGTAATTGTATGAAAGAAGTATGGATCTTTTATCCTGCATGGCGAGCAAAGCATTGTACAAGTAGTCAACAGTTTTTAGTAAGTGGACTGTATTCTCATTTACAATGCTAGGGTCTAAGAAGCCTATGTTGTTAATCGCACTTTGTTTGCATTTGTGTGACTCCATTCTAGAAAGAATGATGAAAAGTTAAACATGCTAATGAGTGATAAATACGCCAGATGAGCACTAGTGAGGATACTTACGTAGTCCACAAGCTCATGATTGAGACGTCGAGGGTAGCCAGTTGGTAGAGTGATACAAGTGCTGGAATTCAACCCACACTATGCTTTCCCCCTTATGAAGATCTTCATCAAAACATCTTACCCCAAACATAGTACCTTTTTGGGTCTTATACCAAGAATGCAACTGCCGCGTTCTCGTGGGTAGCGTCGGAATTTATGTTGGATCCACCAAATCTTTCCCCAATTCAAATTTAAAGATAATCGGTGCTACTGGTATCGGTTGTTTATACTATTCTTCTCAATACTCTATTACTAAAAGTTCTTCCTCTGTCATGTTGTTTTGCTCAAGAAATGCGGTCCGTCCAGTTATATTTAACTTGTGTGCAGATCGGGTTTGTTCCTGCCACATCTCCTTATTCAAAGTTTGCTCAAAGTCTGGAGGGCGGAGGTCACGGATTTCTATTTGCTTCACTTTGGCCATATTTATGAAATGGACCATTGCGACTCTGGGGATTGGTTCATCCTTCTTTCCTTTCTTTCCATCGAGGAGCGATGTTATGCTCCCACTCACCTGTTTCTTGCCAGTCCCTTCACATGGTGCATCTAGCTTTTTTGCTGGTTTTGAATATCGCTTCTGAGATGATAACTTCTGTGTTCTTGATGACAATCGCTTTTTTCGCGGTGCTAGGAGTTTGCTCCGTTTGAGGCGGCAGACTTGGTGGACTTTGCTCCCTTTGAGGCGGCGGGTTTGATGGACTTTGCTCCCTTTGAGGCGGCGGGCTTGGCTCCCGGAGAAGTTGTGGCAGATCTTGCAACTTCTCCGGGAGCCATGGGAGATCCCGGCCAAGTGATTCCACAAGCTCTGCCCAAAACTTCTCATTCATTGTGGTTACTTCTTCATGATTCTTCACGGATAGCCTGTAAAGGACTATGCCACTCGGCCTCTCGTTGAAACTTCCTCCTCCCACGGCTCCTGTATGTGCACAAATGTTCATGTGTCTGGCGTGAAAGCACCTATGGCAGCAGCCTCGTGTGCTTCCTGAATCTTGCGTCCCAATTCCTTGGCAGCACGATCATGAAAACCAAGGGAACCATCAGGGCTGTAGTAGGCACCCCTCCCTAGAAGATACCTCATGGCATGAGGATCCCACCCATCTATCTGCAGCGTAATATCACTCTAGACCAACTGCTCTACCTGCCCCTCCCACTCGGGTAGTTACCTTCTTTACCGACTAGTTGTACTCGTGTCCGAGTACTTTTACAGTATGGATAAGGTATGGGACATGCCCCACCCTTTACTCTAGAATGTTCTATGCCACGTGTGCAATACCATTGCCCCGGGTCTGACAAGCCCCCGAGGTCTTCATAGCCGAGTACTACAGGCTTCGAGTACTTCTGAAGTCGCCCTTCGGTTTCTCTGAAACTCCATCTTGAAGGTGCTTCCGAGTACTTTCCTTGGTTGCTCGAAGCTGTGAGGTGCTCTTGCCCCCAGTACTTTCAAGTCTTCCTTTCTATGGGGTGCGATGCAAATCGCACTCCATATGGAGTAGCCCCCGAGCCTTAGGTTGAATCGAAAAATCAGGCTGAGAGTCCCACTAGTCTTGAATCTTCATTCCTTATCTTCCAAGCATTTTTGAAAAATAAGCCATCGATGACACGTGTTCCGCAGCCCCCGAGCCTTAAATCCAAATTCCAGAATTTGGAAAAGGATCCAAAACAACGTGGCGTATTTAACAGTGTTATGTACAAAATATGTGTAAGACGTGTAATTTGCTTTGATGGTAAATTTTAGTAATCAATTGGTTCAAAATTTGGAAAACTCCCCAAAACTCTTCCCGAATTACCGCTCAAAACAAATCACACTTTTTAGGAAAAACTCTACGGCTTCCAAATAGTAGATCTTGCCCTACCCGCTGGTTATGTAACCGCACGGTGGGTTTAGGGTTTTTACCCTTTCACTCTCTGCCTTAGCCATTTTGCCTTCCCTCACTCCTGCGTCGCCAGTCATTTTAGATCTAGGTTTTGCGAATCCCATCGAGCCCGCCTTCCTCTCTTGGCCAAACTAGTCAGAGAGTTCATCGTCTTCATCAGTGAGTGCTCGCGCCCCTCTCTGGAAGCCTCTGAGCGCATGCGAGTGAAGCGGCTTGTGACTTTCAAGAAGATGGGCAACAAGAGGCAGGCGGCCAAGGGAAGAAAGAGGACTCACCACCGGTGACTGGGAGCGAAGTAAATGCACCCGCGAGAACCTCATTAATTTGGTTGCTCAGGGCCTTCTTCAGGGGGAGGAGGTGGTTTAGTGGAAACCCTCCTTCCGCCAATTTTATCCGCAAGAGAATGTAGATCAAATAGTAATCTTCGAACACTTTGTCGAAAGGGGATTGGCCCTCCCACCTCTGACTTCTTTTGCGGCCTTCTTTTTCATTGGGGTATTCAGATTCATCATCTGACCCCTAACTCCATCGTCCATCTTTCCATTTTTGTCCATCTTTGCGAAGCCTTTCTTGGCATCGAGCCACATTTCGATCTGTTTCGCTATTTCTTCCATCGGTTCCAACAACCTTCTGAAGAGAAGCAATACTTGGTTGGTGGAGCCGGCCTCCAGTTCAAGCAAGGAAGGGGAAAGAAGTACAATGAGTACACACTTCCCACAAATCACTCGGGCTGGAGAGCATTGTGGTTTTATGTTGGAAATCATCAGCCTGCACTGCCAGAGAGAACTCCAGGGAAGGTAGTGTGGATGTCCGAATGGAACGAGAAACTGAATGATAACCAGATGACGCAGGTCAATGAACTGCTCGATCTGATTGGTGCTCTTAAGGAGATGGGTGTGACCGGCGCATCCGTCCTGGCCTCCATGTACAAACGGCGCATCCAGCCCCTACAGAAGAGGTGCAGATTTGGATTCGAGTACTTAGGCAGTAACGATCCATCTCGCCTTTCTTCAGAAATCCTTCCTCCCCAGACGGCTATTGACCGTGTTCGGCGAGTACTACTCGATGTGAACACGGTGCCATATGAACCGAAGCTTTTCAGCGCGGGTAATCCACCAGAACCGGTATGTTTGTTTAACTTGTCGAGTACTTGTGAATACTTATAGATGCAAACTATCACTGACTTGTTGACTTGTTCTGTTATTTTGCAGGGGCACACTGATCTGTACCGGTGTCCCACTCCAAACCCTTACATTGCCTGACCGGACCATCTCAAGCCAAGTGCATTCCAGAGGCCCAAGATCAGTCGTCTAGATCGTGATCCATTAACTGATGAAGAATTGACAGAATCTGACGATGATCTTCCTCTAGCAGCTCTGTTGAAGAAGACGAACATGGAGCTGGTCAGCAGTATGGAGATGTAGAGCCACCCGACCAAGCCGCGGGGAGCCGTAAGAAAGCGTAGGTTGTCCCTTGCCGGCTTGTCAAATGATAATCCATGGTAAGCACTACTCTCGAGTAGTTTCTTCATTGAATTTTGGAGTTATTTCCTAAGTTTTCACATTATTTCCTCAGTCCTCCTGCTTCCGCCCTCCTAACGCTCCAAGGATGGGGGGAAGACTAGTTCCATCGGGGATGATGTCGCGCCAGTGATCAACGTTTAGCCTGGTGCGGCGGACCCTTCAGCTGAAGACGTTGCGCCAAGTCCGAGTGACCCCATCCTGCCAAGCGTCTCGGAGGCTCCATCAAAGGAACCTGCTGGCGACTCAGGGAAATCGACTACTCGAGGGCCTCGGCTACTCCAGCTGAAGAAGGTGGTGACCAAGAGGTCTTCCAAGTAAGTTTCAAGTAGTTTTAACTTGTACTTTTGTAGTTTCTGTTGTCTAGTGCTTGATGTAGTCGCTTTGTATCCAGACCTTCCTCTGCTCTGAGCCTGGACAAGCCTGGCGATGCCTCGGCCGCACAAGCCCCCAAGCATGAAAAGAGCTTGGATGTTGCAGCATTGGGCACGGGTGCTCCTCCTTCTCCTCCTCCTCCTCCAACCACCACGGCGGAGGCAGAAAAAGAAGTCGTTCCGAATCCATTCTTGCTAGAATGCATAGAAACGGAGACCCCTTTTTCCGAACTACGCTCAAGTAAGCCCACTGTGCCTCCTCCACCGCCCAACGCGTGTTTGCCTGAGGCTAGGCTAGTGATTGCGGGTGAAGTGGCAAGCAAGCCGCACAAGAAATTAGGTGCAGGAGATGCAAGTGCCGCGGGTGCCTCAGGCCCTGGCGCCGACACAGCTAGTGCCACGGGCGCATCAAGCCCTGGCGCAGGAAATGCCGGCACCGCGGGAACATCAAACCCTGGCATGGATACTGTAGAGAGGGAGGATCTGCTCGTGGCACCTTACTATTGGCAGCATGCAATCAAGCTTGATCTAATTGAAGATCCCATGCTGACCAAGGAAAAAAGGAAACACCTGGCAGGCGCTTTTAAGGACTTGTACGAGCTCACCACTGTAAGTATTCATCAACCTCGAGTAGTTGTCTCTATCCTCTGTTTCTGTATGAGTAATACTGACTGCCATATGTTTGTCTTGCAGACTCTGATGGACCGGTCCTAGGAGAAATCCGAAAAGCTCAAGTTCATTGAGGACAACCATCGCAAGTTGGATAAGAAAAATGAGCACATCAATGAAGAAATTTCGGAAGAGAATTGATCTGCGCAACGAACTCGAGCAGTTGAAGAAAGAGCACACTTTAGAAACCTGGCTTCTCAAGAAAGACATCAAGAATCTGGAGAAGGAGAAAGCCGAGCTGCTCGAGAAGAACAAGGCGATCTCCAAAGCGCACAAAGGTATTCTGCCGCTTTGTCATATTTTTCTTGTTTGGCGGTTGTTCGAGTAGTTTTCTGAAACTTCTCGAGTACTTCCATTTGTCTTGTGCTCGCAGAACTCAAATCCACTTTGAAAAAGAAAGAGAATATGATTATTGATCTGAAGAACCTTGTTTACCGTGGCGCAGATGATGTCGAGCGCCTCTAGAAGATCCTCTAGGACACTGATGTGTAATTCTGCGACGCCTTGCGATGTATTAAATCCATGGCTGAAGACAAGGCGATCATGCAGAAAGAACTTGAAGATCTCAAGGCTGCTGCTCAAGTTGTCGTGGAGATGGTGGAGCTCCCAACTGATGGTGAAGCTGATGAGCGAAACCTGCTGGTGAAGCTTCGCACAACTCCCTAGAAGGTCGCCAGCTATATCTTGGAGGCCACCAGAACTTACATTGCCCAGGTGCTCGCATTGGTGAAGTCCTTCTAGCCAAAGGCACAGCTCGAACCACTCGAAGAAGGCATAGCGGCCGACTGCTCTGTTGAGCAGTTCATGAAGTACCGTGAAGAAGTCGAGCCCATCGCCGACAAGATAGCTGAGATCCTGGAGCAGGAGGGTTAGATGTATGAAAATAGTGTGTTATGTAAAACACTTGTGTTGTTCATATGTATATAAATTTGCCTGTTGATTGTTTTTAGCGTATATCATTTGTTGATGTTTGCTGTTATGATCATAGGACTTAGTATAATAGGATACGTGTGGGTTAAGCTACTCCAAGTGCATCGACTTGGTCGTAGTCAATAACTTGACATTCCATGAAAGTGCTCGTAGAGAAAGGGGACTTAGCCTAGATTTACCCGATCAAGCGTTACGCTAGGCTAGCCTTTAGGCTTAGAAGCCTGAACGGTATAGTTGTCGACATCCTGCGTGTGGCAGGAAATAACTCAACCATGCAATGGGCTTGGTGACCCCTTCGGTGAGTGCCTTAACGCTCTTTGTCGAGTAGTCGTAGCAGTAACCAGAATTGTAGGAGTACGAGAAGTACTCGAGTGCTTAGCCTCGTGGGCTATACTAGTTGCAAGTACTTGTGGCGGAGCCCCCGAGTGTAAACGAGCTAAGTATAAGTACTTGTGCCGAAGCCCCCGAGTAAGTGTAGTCGAAAGAACTTAAAAACTCATGGCAGAGCCCCTGAGTATAGCGTAGGTGAAAAGATGTAAAACTCGTGGCGGAGCCCCCGAGTTAAAACACATATAAAGTAGTCGAATTGGGATGAAATCAACTCCTTATTTATAATAATGCTGGCATGTAGCTTGGCAAATTTGTTTACAACTTCTACTAAGCGTAGAATTTCCGAAGATGCTCTATGTTCCAGGATTTGGGAACTTCATGGCCATCAGGGTACTGCAGGTGATATGACCCTGGTATTATGACTTCAGAGACGATGAAAGGACCTTCCCACCGAGAATTAAGCTTATGGAGCCCAGTTTCGTCCTGGATGCGGTAAAGGACCAAATCAACAATGTTGAAGGACGGCTCTCGCACATTGTGATCATGATAGCATCAATTTCCCTGCAGATACCGGGTTGACTGGACGAGGGCGCTGCATCTGGCCACATCGACTGAATCCAGTTCAAGTTGCCGAGCTTTATCTGCCTCCCCCTCTTCATACATCTCAACTCTGGGAGAGCCACATGATATCTGCTGGGAGTATAGCTTCTGACCCATAGACAAGAAAGAAGGGAGTACGCCCTGTGGCTTTCGATGGTTGTGTTCCAAGCCCCTGTTGACGCTCGCTACGAACCAATTTCGAGTGCCAATTTGATCAGAAAATTGGGATGACTAGCATACTTAACTTGCATATTTATCTAGAATAATGTCGTTTCCACATTTCCCTCCAAGATTTTGCAAAGCAAGAAATTGAGCAGAAAATGGAGGGAAAACATACCCTTGAATCGGAGGCAAAATTCATAGAAGAAATCAAAACGCTCCGTTCAGCCTCACATGGATCAATGGGCCCACTAGAGCATGCAACCGACTCAAGACAAACCCAACTCATGCACAGGAGTGGTCAGGGCACACTTGGCAGCCTCTCAGCCGAAGCTGAGGTCAGTTGGTGGTCGGGCTGGTTCGGCCGAACCAGGCCAAGGGCCACCAACTTGCCAGTCGCACATGGCAGCTCCCTATTGGCTCCTTATGTCGGTTTGAGGAAGCTTCAGCTTGTTGCATGCCGAGGAGCTGCTGCACACCCCCTCACTCACCTCTATAAATATGAGGGGGGGTGCTACAATAGAAGACACACCTCAATTTGCTCTCTCTCAAGTTCCTCTCTTGCTTAGTCTTTAGGATAGTGGAGTTTAGGTGAAGTAGCTCTTCTTCGGTTCCCGAGTCTTGCCTAGGAGTGTTCGATATGGGTTTTACTCTTCCTCTCCTTTGTAATATTCGGAATTCCTTAATAGAGTTATCTTCTAGTTTAGTGTATTCGTATAGTATATGTTCTGTGTATTCAGATGTGTGTGCTATGCTTAGTTTATATCTAGGTCTTGTATCTTGCATGATTAGATGTGGTAAGACATCTAGGCTACAACATTGGTTCTAGTATACGTATCTTTGCTCTAGTGTGATGTCTATCCATCCGGAGGGTGGGGGCTCCGCGCGGAGCATTAGAGTATCGCTTATTTGCGTAGACGTGGTGTCTGGGCTAATCAGTGTTGCTGGATGCAGCTCTATACCATGGTTCGATGAGGTAGGCGGCAGGTGGTGACAGCCCTGTCCGTCCAGAGTAACCCTCCCCGTTCGTGTAGTAGCTGTACGAGGTGCATAAAATAGCCGTGAAGAACTAGTGGACACCTAGACATTTCTTGTGCGGTCTCCTGGTGATGCCTGGGGGCCTAGATCCCGATCCTAATCATGTTTATGTGTATGAGAGCTTAGTATAGACTGTATGTTTAGTTAGGAGTACATAGTCCTTAGATTAGCTTTCTTCTTCCTTTCTCCCTACCTGTAAGCTTTGCATAGAGATAGAGCTTAAGTAACTTGTGTGTCACACTACCTCTCTACCATATTGTTGACGCCAGATTTTGACACGTATTGAATCGGCGTCAGGAGGAGAAGATTGGCCGATGAAGCAGATCTGAAAACTACAGTAAGGAATCGGCCGATAGAGGTAACAGTTGAAAATCGGCCGATTGATGGCGCAGCCTATGCCAACAGGATAGGATTATTCCAGAAGATCCTGGTCAAAAGCTGGTCAACAAGGCATGCTAAGTCGGCCGGGAAGCAATTGAAGAGGTCCTGATTGGATTAGGAAACGGCAGCGGAAGATTCTGCGGGAGTCCGTTTCCTTTTTAAAAAGTTATTACAGATATAGTAGTTTTCCTGTTTTTTAAATAAGGTTGTAACAAGTCGTAATCGACCAGGAGTTCTAGTTTCAGGGTATAAATAGGAGTCGCTAGGGCTTTGCGAGAAATCAACACATCAATCAACAAAACACTTCTACTTTTTACCAGTACTTTACTTTCAAGTCGGCGACTTCGCCAATATTTTCTTCTTCCACGAGTTCATACGGATTGGCAGGGCTGCATCAACCTGATCTCCGACCAATTGGTAGGTTCCGCTTATCGAGTAATATCCGAGCTTTAACTACGGGCGCATCGCTGTGGTTTCGTTTGGATTTATTCACAAGTTATCGATATTTACTAGAATTGCAAGTTTTACCTGTTATTCTAGTATTATCACCAGTTATCCAGCTTGAGATCAGAGTAATCGGCTTCGTCATTGTTCTCCTTCGATTCATCGCCATACAACCGATTAGATCTGTTTCAAGTGTTGCTTCTATAGTAATTGTTTAGCTCGCTCTAGCAGTCTTCTTTACAATTACTATACGATCATCGGCTGACCCATAGCCGATCATCTCTACAGCAAATCGGCCGATTTGCCGCCGACGCGCTCCTCAGGACAGATCGGAAATCCAGCCGATCGACGCGCCTGGAATTTAATACTCTACTTCCTTGTCAATCAACAGGTCAGATTGACTGGCACGCCGCGCGAACCGCACCAGGGCGATAACCCGAACAGGAGCCAAGCAGATTCTCCCGGGTCGTGTGTCCGACGCTGAAGACCCATCGGCCGATTCCTACCCGGCCGATTTTAGCGCCAACACACTTTTGGCACGCCCGGTGGGACAATCCAAGATCTGATATGTCGAACAACGCAGAAATCTCCGACAGCAACATCATTGGGGTCACAGAAGCTGATCTCAAGGACGACCAGAGGGAGGAATTGGCCAAACATCTGGAAGATTATAAGAAGATGTACCTCCAGTCGTTCAGTCGTACCAGAAGCGGGGAAGCAGTTAAGAAGGCTCCTATTCCAGCGCCTCGCCACATCACCATTGCTGAAGACTCGGGCAAGATGTCAGAGATGATTCAACAGTCCGTGTATCAAGCATTCATTGACCAATCCTCGGTGATGAGCAACACGGTGTACAACGCCGTCGTCAACTCTCTGGCCAGTGGAGCCGTGCAAGGTTATCAGGGACCGACATATGCCCCTCCGACTACTCTGCCGGCCAGAAACTTACCGTACACATCCCAATCGGCTTCTCAGCCGATATTGACGCAGCGCGAGGGATACAGCTCTCCACCACTTCCGGCGTCTCCAAGATACAGCGGTGCACCATGTCTCCCATCGCGAGCGCTGTTTCAACCCGTTCAGATGGCTTCTGTGCAAACACTACCTACGAGTTCAGTGCCTTGGGGGACGTCAGCTGTGACGTATTTTCCCGAGCCAGCGAACGGGCATGTCACTTATCCGTTTCAGTTGCCATACCAATCGGCCGCCCGGCCGACGGTCTCCCAGTATCAGCCGATTTTACCAGAAATCGGCAGGGGGGCAAGCACTGTGGAAGTACTCAGAGGCACGGTGCCAGCAATGACGTACGAAGGGGGTGCGGACTCGTTTCACCATCAACCATCGGCCGCTCAGCAAAGTTCGCCGATTCATCACCCGGCCATACCAGCCCTTCAGCATATGCCCGCGCCTCGAGCAACTGTTCATCAGCAGCAGGTGGACTGGACGGAAAAGATAGCAGAAGTAATCCAAGATCCGTTTGGACTGAAGCTGAAAGTTCAAACTTATACTTACAAGACGCCGTATCCATCGGCCTATGACTCGTTGCCGTTCCCACACCGCTACAAAGTTCCTGATTTCACCAAGTTCTCAGGGACGGACGACACATCCACTGTGGAACACGTTAACAGATTCATCATCCAGTGCGGAGAAGCTGCCACGCAAGATGCTCTGAGGGTGCGTTTATTTTCATCATCTCTGTCCGGATCGGCCTTCCAGTGGTTCACCACTTTACCGCCAAATTCTATCATCACTTGGGCCGATTTGGAGAAACAATTCCACAAGTACTTCTATGTAGGAGTACACGAGATGAAGATTTCAGATTTAACCAGCCTCAGGCAGAGGAGCGATGAACCGGTGACAGGGTATATACAGAGGTTCAGAGAAATCAAGAACAAGTGCTACAGTTTGGCTCTGACCGATGCACAGTTGGCCGATATCGCTTTCCAAGGTCTCTTGCCGCAAATCAGAGAGAGATATGCTGCCCAAGAGTTTGAAAGCCTGAGTCAAATCGTCCACCGATTGTCAGGGCAGGAGGTCCGACCGTTTGAACAGCGGAGGAGCTTCCAGAAGAAGGTGGCATACTTGGAGGGATCTGAATCTGACGCGGAGGAAGAAATCGGCCTGGCGGAATGGGTAAAAGGGAAAAAACCAATATCCTGCCCCTTTGGCAAGAAGGAGCCAGAGACATTCGGCTTTGACACGTCAAAGGCCGATAAAATTTTTGATCTACTGCTTCAGGAGGGGCAGATTAAGCTGTCGCAACATCACACCATCCCTACGGCCGATCAACTTAAGAAGATGAAATACTGCAAGTGGCACAATGCTACTTCTCATGACACAAATGAGTGTAAAGTCTTCCGCCAGCAGATACAATCGGCCATCGAGCAGGGGCGGCTCAAGTTTGAAACTCCAAGCCAATCGGCAAAGCCGATGAAGATAGATCAGCATCCCTTCCCGGCCAACGCAGTTAACGCTGGAGGAACCTCAAGTCAAACCAAGGTGCTGACGTCAGAATTGGCGAGAAGAGGTGGCGCTGTCGACCCCAGGAGGCAGATCTCGACGGAGGAAATCAGAAGAAATAGGCGAGGGCCAGAACGACCACGCAGGCCTGTCACCTCCCGATTCTTACTGAGCAAATATCGGCAGCAGCAAGAACAAGCACGATACCAGGAAGAGATGATACGTCGGCATGAAGATCACTGGCAATGTCCGTTCTTCATCCACTGCTGGGAGAACGATATCAGGTTGCCATCTGCCGATAACTGTCCGGAGTGTAACAGGTCAAGCCGCAACAATCGCCCGAGGCCACACTCTAGGGACAGAGGATCAGAGCCGATCAACAGAAATCAGCGCGAAGAACGGCGCGTTTCGGTGCATGATCGGCTGGGGGGCAGAGTTGACCAGTGCAACAGGTCAAAAAGCAAGATCGGCCAGCAAGATGGACTGGGGGGCAGGATCAGCGCACACGATCGGTTGGAAGAGATGGCCGATGATAGGGTGTCAGATGAAGATCCCCTAGTAAGGGAACCAGATTGGGAACACGCCAGATCACGGCCAAACCAGTGAATCCCAGGTGGTGTCCTAATGGCCTATCCAGATCCCAAAAGCGAAGGATCCAACGCCTACGCTAGTGGAAGCATCAAGAAGAAGAACAAAGACGCGTGCCAGAAAGAGGGAATGTTAAATCTCGAGTTTGGCGCCCAAAGAAAAGCGATCAAGAAGCGGATAACCAAGAATCGGCAGCCGAGATTGATATGGTTTTCATACTGCCGATGGTGTTCATGGCGCCAAGCGATCGGGACAAAGTGACAAAAACAGAGAAAGAGCAAATGGCATGACTGGTATTAGAGCCGATGACGGCTACGTTTGAGAAACCAGAAGAGGAAAAACGACAGCATCTTAAGGCGCTGTTTCTCAAAGGGTATGTCAACGGAAGACCCATCACCAGGTTACTGGTAGATGGAGGCGCGGCAGTCAACATCATGCCGTATGCCATGTTCCGCAAGCTGGGCAAGGGCGACGACGACCTCACCAGGACGGACATGATGCTGAAGGATTTCGAAGGCAACGTGTCACCCGCCCGCGGAGCATTCTGCGTCGACCTCACCATCGGCAGTAAGACCCTCCCTACTACTTTCTTCGTCATTAATGGCAAGGGGTCGTATAATATGCTGCTTGGTCGCGACTGGATACACGCAAATTGTTGTGTCCCTTCTACAATGCATCAATGCCTTGTGCAATGGGTCGGCGACAGTACAGAGATAGTCGCTGCCGATTCCGTCTACAGCGTTGCAGCGGCCGACACACAACAGTGGAGCTGCGAGCACGTCAAATGTATATCTGGCAGGACTTGGGACACTGACTTCCTGAAAGTGTCCGATTTCGGTCTACAGCCGATCCAAGCAGTCGGCTCTGAAGATTCGGAATAAATGGATCAGCTCGTCCGAGAAGATGGGAAGCTGGGGCACGGGTTCACGTCGGCCGATTTATTAGAGATGGTAGATTTGGGAGATAGCAGCAAATCAAGGCCGACGTACATTAGTGCCAATTTGAATTCTGAGTACAAATGCAAATTGATAAGATTATTGAAAGAGTTCAGGGATTGCTTTGCATGGGAATACCACGAGATGCCAGGGCTAGACCGATCTATTGTTGAGCACCGGTTACCTATAAAATCAGGATATCGGCCGTATCAGCAACCTGCACGGCGGTGTAACCCCAAGATTCTACCTGACATAAAGGCCGAGATTACAAAATTGATTGAGGCAGGATTTATTCGGCAGTGTCGCTACGCCGAATGGATTTCTAACATCGTGCCTGTATACAAAAAGAATGGTAAATTGCGTGTGTGCATCGATTTCAGGAACTTAAATCAGGCTACGCCGATGGATGGATATCCGATGCCAACGGCCGATATCTTGGTGGATGCTGCCGCAGGCCACAAAGTCATAAGCTTCATGGATGGAAATGTCGGATACAATCAGATATTAATGGCCGAAGAAGATATCTCGAAAACGGCTTTTAGGTGCCCAGGCCATCTTGGTTTATTTGAATGGGTGGTTATGACTTTCGGCTTGAAAAACGCCGGCGCTACATATCAACGGGCCATGAACTACATCTTCCACAAGCTCATTGGTTCATCAGTGGAAATTTATATAGATCACGTCGTGGTCAAGTCAAAAGGTCACCAGGATCATCTGGCCGATTTACAGGAAGTGCTGGAGTGCACAAGGAAACATGGGCTGAAGATGAACCCAAACAAGTGTGCGTTTGGTATATCGGCCGGACAATTCTTGGGATTTATGGTCCATGAGCGTGGGATAGAAGTCAGCCGCAAGACTATAGACGCCATCAACAAAGTAGTGGCCCCACAAAATAAAACTGACCTGCAGTCCCTCATCGGCAAGGTCAATTTCATTAGAAGATTCATATCCAATCTATCGGGACGTATTCAGGCTTTTACCCCTCTGTTGAAATTAAAGCCCGACCAAGAGTTCACCTGGGGAGAAGAACAACGCAAGGCACTGGAGAATATCAAGCAGTATCTGGTTTCACCTCCAGTGTTAGCCCCGCCACAGCCTGGTAAGCCGTTCAAGTTATATTTATCGGCTGATGAGCAGGCTATTGGATCGGCGCTGGTACAGGAGTTTGAAGGGAAAGAATGAGTAGTATACTACGTCAGCAGAAGACTTTTAGACGCCGAAACAAGATATTCTTCGGTGGAGCGATTATGCTTGTGCTTGTACTTTTCATGTACTAAGCTCAGGCACTATTTGCTATCGGCAGAATGCATAGTCGTGTGCAAAGACGATGTGGTGAAGTATATGCTATCGTTGCCAATTTTGAAGGGGCGGATTGGAAAATGGATCCTGGCTTTGTCAGAATTCGATCTAAGGTACGAATCGGCCAAAGCCGTCAAAGGTCAAGTGATGGCCGATTTCATAGTTCAGCATTGTGGACCAGAAATTGCCACCGTTGAACCAGTTCCATGGACTCTATATTTTGATGGTTCTTCGTGTGGGGTCGGATCAGGAATCGGCGTCGTTCTTGTGTCGCCTCGGGGGGCAACTTATGATTTCTCTCTGCCGATAGAAGCTTCTGCAACCAATAACCAGGCGGAATATCGAGCTATTCTGAAAGGCATCCAATTATTAAGGGAAGTCAGAGCTGATGCAGTCGAGATCTTTGGGGACTCCATGCTCATTGTGGATCAGTTAACAGGACGATCTGAGTGCAAGGACGACATCTTGAGGATTTATTATGAGGATTGTCTTCAACTTTTGAAAGGATTCAAATCTGCAATAATTGAGCATATCCCCAGAGATTATAATAAAGAAGCCAACAGGCTGGCTCAACATGCTTCTGGGTATCGGCCGATTCAGGGAGCGATGACGCTAGAACTCGCGGCCGATGACTGGCGGAAGGAGATCGCCGATTACTTGAAAAATCCATCCCAAAAGGTGGATCGGCGAACACGTTTTCAGGCTACAAAGTATGTGTTGCTTGAGGATGACTTATTTTTTCGGACGATTGATGGAGTTCTTCTCAAATGCCTGGGAACAGAAGAGGCAAAGGTTCTGATGGGAGAGATCCATGAAGGCGTGTGTGGGGCTCATCAATCGGCTCACAAAATGAAATGGATGATCAGGAACAATGGATATTACTGGCCGACCATCCTTGAAGATTGTTTCAAGTATTACAAAGGATGCCAAGACTGTGAAAGGTTTGGCAATGTGCAGCGCGCATCAGCATCGGCTATGAATCCAATAATTAAGCCGTGGTCGTTTAGAGGTTGGGGAATAGATCTCATCGGATAGATTCATCCTCCATCTAGCAAAGGGCATAAGTTCATATTGGTGGCTACAGATTATTTTACCAAGTGGGTGGAGGCAGTTCCTTTGAGGAACGTGACATCGGCCGATATGATTGAGTTTGTTAAAAGCCATATTATATATCGATTTGGTATTCCTCAAACCATCACAACTGATCAAGGGACAATGTTCACTTCTGGAGAATTCGGAGAGTTCACCACCGATATGGGAATTAAATTATTAAATTCTTCTCCATACTATGCTCAAGCCAATGGCCAAGCAGAATCGTCTAACAAGGGGATAATCAAGCTAATCAAGAGGAAGATAGAAGAGCAACCCAAGAAGTGGCATATGTCTTTGGCTGAATCTTTATGGGCGTACAGGATGGTTTGTCATGGGACCACTAAAATATCCCCTTATCATTTGGTTTATGGTCATGAAGCGGTCTTACCATGGGAGATAAGGACAGGGTCAAGACGCATATCGCTACAGGATCAGTTAACGGCCGATGACTATTCCTTTCTCATGAAAGATGAACTTGACGATTCGGCGGGTTTGCGGTTAAGAGCCCTGATTAGCATAGAAGAGAACAAGAAAAGGGTGGCCAGATGGTATGACAAAAAGGTCAAAGTCAAACAGTTCTCTCAGGGAGATCTGGTATGGAAACTGGTGCTGCCGATAGGATCTAAGGATCCCAAATTCGGTAAATGGTCACCCACTTGGGAAGGGCCGTATAGAATCGGCCGATGTGCTCCTGGAAATGAATACATTCTGGAGACAATAGAAGGGGAGGAATTCCCAAGAGCTCTAAATGGACGATATCTGAAGAGGTACTATCCAAGCATTTGGGTAGATGCATAACTTACAGCAAGATATATCAAGGTAACATGGCCGATTTCTCGTCGGTTTTCTGGTTACACATCTGGTAAAGGAAACATTGGGATTCATTATTGAATGGAAATCACAGATTACATGGCCGACATGGTATAATTCGCCCTTAGAATAAAAATACTACTGATTACGCCTACGTTGGATTTCTCTTTCGACGCGACCTAGTCTTATCATGAGGGTGAGCCTTTCATCTTTCAAGTCCTTTGCAGTGGCTCCAGTTTCAGCTTGGTTGCAGAGTTCTTTCAGCAGGCGGGCCTTCTCCTCTTCCAAATCTTTCATGGCGACTTCAGTCTTAGCTTCAGCAAGTCGATGAGAAGATGAAGAACTCTCGTCAGAGGTTGGCATTTGTTCAAAGCAGACGAGATCCATGTAATCCAAGATTGGTCGAATATTGGCAGGAGCATGATCTTTGAGTTCTTCAGAATGAGCTTTTATCAGATCTATATCAGCTTGCGACAATGGTTTGTCTGAATGTACGATTTCGATCGCTCTTTCCAAACCAGGGTTAAGATGGTTCGGCTGAAAGAAAGAACAGACAAACATGTTGGAACAAAGTAAGATATCTCAGGAAGGGATGGAGAGAAAATTAATACCTGGTTAACAGAAGAGGAGGATCGAGAAGACATTTTAATGTTTGACCAAAGACGACGAAGGTCGGGATTCAGAAGGAAAAGAAGACAAACAAGATGAGCATTTTTGGAAATAGTACGAAGAGTCGTATTTATAGAAAGGAAGAGACAAAGGGTTGGCAAGACGTGTACCATCGG
This sequence comes from Panicum miliaceum, assembly GCA_032594955.1. Taxonomy (NCBI): domain Eukaryota; kingdom Viridiplantae; phylum Streptophyta; class Magnoliopsida; order Poales; family Poaceae; genus Panicum; species Panicum miliaceum. The sequence goes on along the minus strand of CM064056.1, from coordinate 46,438,828 downwards.
AGTAAAGGCATCAGTAAATGTAAAGCTGCCAGGGGAGATGGTCAAAGTTTGAGTCTACACGCCAACATGATGTTTATCCTGTTACCGGATTCCATGTCATGGAGCCGATTCTAGAGAAAGGATCAGATGCAGAGGAAAAGGTAACGCAATTGATTCTGAGGTTTACTCCTGTCACAATTGGGAAGCTTAGAGAGAAGGATTAAAGAAAGAGTTTCGAAGAAAAAGTTATATTTTACTCCGAAACTGGGGGGCATGTGTTGACGCCAGATTTTGACACGTATTGAATCGGCGTCAGGAGGAGAAGATTGGCTGATGAAGCAGATCTGAAAGCTACAGTAAGGATTCGGCCGATAGAGGTAACAGTTGAAAATCGGCCGATTGGTGGCGCAACCTATGCCAACAGGATAGGATTATTCCAGAAGATCCTGGTCAAAAGCTGGTCAACAAGGCATGCTAAGTCGGCCGGGAAGCAATTGAAGAGGTCCTGATTGGATTAGGAAACGGTGGCGGAAGATTCTGCGGGAGTCCGTTTCCTTTTTAAAAAATTATTACAGATATAGTAGTTTTCCTATTTTTTAAATAAGGTTGTAACAAGTCGTAATCGACCAGGAGTTCTAGTTTCAGGGTATAAATAGGAGTCGCTAGGGCTTTGCGAGAAATCAACACATCAATCAACAAAACACTTCTACTTTTTACCAATACTTTACTTTCAAGTCGGCGACTTCGCCAATATTTTCTTCTTCCACGAGTTCATACGGATTGGCAGGGCTGCATCAACCTGATCTCCGGCCAATTGGTAGGTTCCGCTTATTGAGTAATATCCGAGCTTTAACTACGGGCGCATCGCTGTGGTTTCGTTTGGATTTATTCACAAGTTATCGATATTTACTAGAATTGCAAGTTTTACCTATTATTCTAGTATTATCACCAGTTATCCAGCTTGAGATCAGAGTAATCGGCTTCGTCATTGTTCTCCTTCGATTCATCGCCATACAACCGATTAGATCTGTTTCAAGTGTTGCTTCTATAGTAATTGTTTAGATCGCTCTAGCAGTCTTCTTTACAATTACTATACGATCATCGGCTGACCCATAGCCGATCATCTCTACAGCAAATCGACTGATTTGCCGCCGACGCGCTCCTCAGGACAGATCGGAAATCCAGCCGATCGACGCGCCTGGAATTTAATACTCTACTTCCTTGTCAATCAACAGGTCAGATTGACTGGCACGCCGCGCGAACCGCACCAGGGCGATAACCCGAACAGGAGCTAAGCAGATTCTCCCGGGTCGTGTGTCCGATGCTGAAGACCCATCGGCCGATTCCTACCCGGCCGATTTTAGCGCCAACACATATATTATCTTAGCTCTGTTTATTCAAATGAATATCCATGTTAGATCTAATCAATCTACTAATCTATTCCAATAACCGTCGCCTTCCCTACGGAAATATAAATACGACCCCTTATTCACGGGTAAAATGCTACAACGGTATTCTGTGCGCTTGCGGATCCTTCTGTAACGTAAGAAATACCCCACAGTATTTATGGCGCCGTTGCTGGGAAATACCTATCCTAGTGATGACACTATGAAACGCCAACAAGCATTTTTGGCGCCGTTACCGGGGAAGGCACTAGTTAAAAGAATAGATCAAGTAGTTGATGAAATTCTAAAATGGTGTTCAATTATAGGCTAACTTGGCTTTGTTTTCTCCTTTGTGTGAAGATAGGGTAATTTATGACCGGTTTCGATCTGCCGCAAAATTTCACTCAGAATGCAGAGTCACTTTTGAGAAGAGTTTGACCCCATGTCGTTCCTCCTCAGATTTCACTCTCGACATGCGAAATAGTTAATATCGCACCATGAACTTCCAAGGCTATGGCTCAGAAGACTCTCCGTGACTTCTCAGCTCCTTCGGCCGACAATGTCCCAATCGGGCTAAATGTTAATGCTAAAGCTAAGAATTTCGAGATCAAGACGGATCTCATTACGATGGTGCAGGCCAGCCCATTCTGTGGCAAGGCCAATGATGATGCCAATGCACATCTCCAATAGTTCCTCGAACTGTGCAGCACTTTTGTCATCAAGGGAGTCACTAAGGATGCAATCCGACTCTGTCTGTTTCCGTTTTCTCTTCTGGGAAAAGCAAAACAGTGGTTCTACACCAACAGAAGTGCAGTAACTACTTGGGATGAGTGTGCCATGGCATTTCTCGCAAAGTTCTTCTCGTTGGGTAAAACCAACTCTCTTGAGGGAAGGATTTCCAGTTTCCAGCAGGTGTCCAATGAGTCGATAACTGAAGCTTGAGAACGGCTTCAAGAGTACATCCCAGCGTGTCCTCACCATGGAATGAACGCTTGGCTCATTTTGCAGAACTTCTACAACGGGCTGACTCCAATAGCTTGTGATCGTATCGACGCTGCTGCAGGTGGTGCTTTCTTCTCGCTAACCGTTGATAGGGCCAAAACATTGATCGAGAAGATGGGGTCCAACCAAGGTTGGAACAACGAACGTCTCCAATCTCGCCAGCGGGGCATGCACTTCGTCTAGGAGACGGACATGATCGCCGCTAAGCTCGACCTCCTCATCAAGAAGATTGATGAACGCCCCCAAGAAAAGGCTCCAACTCAGGTACTTCAAGCCTTAGACTCTCGTATGACTTGCGAGGTCTGTGGGAACATTGGATATTCAGGTAATGACTGCCCCGAAACCCAGGAAGAAGTCTTGTACATGAACAACAACAACGGGTTTTGTCCACAAGGAGGTCAGGGGTGGAATCAGTCGCGCCCCTACTACCAAGGAGGTAATGGTATTTCAAATTCATTTAATCCTAACCAATCTTCCTTGAAAGATCTTGTCTTAAGCCAAGCAAAGACCAACGAAGCAATCCAAAAGAAGCTGGCTGCTAACGATAAGATCTTGGAGACCATCCAAGCAAAGATGGATGGCATCTCCTCTACACTCAAGAACCAACTGAGCTTCAACAAGATTCTTGAAACTCAACTAGCTCAGCTGGCCGCTGTTGTTCCTTCTGCAGAAACAGGGAAGATCCCGGGGCAACCCGAGGCTCCCCTGGAGAGCATAAATGTTATAACCACAAAATGGGGTAAGCCATCACGTGGTAAATTTTTTACTAACTATGCAGAAAGACTTGAATGCCCACGGAAGAGTTCATGGGGAGATCTAGCTGTAACTATAAAAGATGATCCCGGAACCCTAATGATCAACTGCTCTATATACGACCGTTATTATGAGCATGCCCTCTGCGACCTTGGAGCAAGCGTCAACATCATGCCCAACGTAACCTTTGAAGAACTAGCTTATCCTGCTCTTTCCCCTACTTGTATGTGTGTGCAGCTGGCCGACTCCACAATATGATATCCCGAGGGAATTGTGAAGAATCTCCAGGTGCGAGTCCAGAATTCATTCGTCCTCGCGGACTCCGTAGTCCTTGACATGGAGGGTGATTTGGGAATCGCGCTCATACTTGGGCGACTATTCCTAAGAGACGCCAAGGCCAGGATAGATGTGGGGACTGGAAGAATCAGTTTCCGGATTGGGAAGAAGACCATGAAGTTCAGGTTCCACAACAGACGTGAACGAGTATACCTACTTCATGAGGATAGCAAAGAACAAGGGCTGGCGACAGAATTGGAATGGTTCGAAGACTAGGATATACATAGTCTCACACCCGAGGATCCGATTCCCACACCACCGACATCAGCAAAGAAGAAAACCAAGAAGGTGTGGAGAAAGAAGAAGACGTCATCGTCCTCGACATCCTCTCCAGGTATGGAGAGGGTCCTGCTCATCGGACCTTAAACCAAGAGCTAGCTTGGGGGAGTTCCTCCGCCAAGTGAACTGTATCCTTTTACTGCTTTCAGTAAAGATATAAAAACTCTAAAAAAACAAACAAATATTTCCTGTTTTAATTTTCCTTTTTCCATATGCATGGTAAGAGTGCTTAGTCTTCCTAAGTTGAAAGGATGAATAATTGTTATTCTCTTGCTTGTCTGTCTTGCTTAGTCCTAAAGCATGGTGTTTCATAAGTTTGAGTTTGCTGGCTATTTAAAATCTTTGTGCCATGAACCCGAACGTCTCGTGGGTTGCACATGTTTCATCCAAGTCTAGGTTGTTGTGAGTTTAGATATGGAATATGGAGCTTTATAATCTTCTCCTGAGTGAAACAAGATATCTGGAGTTTCTGTATTCAAAATTTAAAATGGAAAGACAAGTTCTTCAGTGATGTTCCAAGTCCTAACAAAGCCATATGGTTATATACATTGAAAACCCTACACATATGTTGTTTGCTATTTCATTGAGCTTTGTCAAATTGCTATGACCCTAGTGAGATGCTTTTCATATATCCTCTTGATCAAGATCACGCACACGTTAGACTCATTGCGACATTCCTACACTAGGAATTAGCAAATCCATCCATCCACCAAATAAATGCTCCATGAAGTTTGTGATCTCTCCTCATTTTATCCCTGGAAAAGAAATTAGGCTTGGTCATCCCCCCAAAAAAAAAGAGAAAAGATGACATGCCAAAGAAGCATGACCCAAAACAAAAGAGAGAAGAAAGATTTGACGTGCTATGCTTAGTTTATATCTAGGTCTTATATCTTGCAAGATTTGACGTGTGTAAGACATCTAGGCTACGTCATTGGTTCCAGTATTCTTACGTTTGCTCTAGTGTGATGTTTGTCCATCCGAAGGGTGGGGGCTCCGCGCAGGGCATTAGAGTATCGCTCATTAGCGTAGACGTGGTGTCTGGGATAATCAGTGTTGCTGGATGCGGATCTATACCATGGTTAGATGAGGTAGGTGGTAGGTGGTGACAGCCCAGTTCATCCAGCGTAAGTGCGGTCTCCCGGTGATGCCTGGGGGCCTAGAGCCCGATCCTAATCATGTGTATGTGTATGAGTGCTTAGTATAGACTGTATGCTTAGTTAGGAGTACATAGTCCTTAGATTAGCTTTCTTCTTCCTTTCTCCCTTCCCGTAAGCTTTGTACAGAGATAGAGCTTGAGTAACTTGTGTGAAACACTACCTCTCTACCATATATTATCTTACCCCTGTTTATTCAAATGAATATCCATGTTAGAACTAATCAATCTACTAATCTATTCCAATAACCGCCGCCTTCCCTGCGGAAATATAAATACGACCCCGTACTCACGGGTAAAATGCTACCACAGGATTCTGTGCGCTTGCGGATCCTTCTGTAATGTACGAAATACCCAACGGCATTTCTGGCGCCGTTGCTGGGAAATACCTATCCTAGTAATGACGCTATGAAACGCCAACACACGGTGTCCCCAAGATGGAGTTGAGTCTGATCTGCGGAAGCTTGATGCAGCACGAGTCGGAGTCATGTCAAAAATGAACAACTTCTCGATCTCCCTAACAAGGTCAGGGCACAGCATCTCACCGAGACTATCGATGAATTCGTCGAGATCGCTGCTTGGTGTTGCTGCAGATGCCTCCGACTTGCTGTCGACGAGGTGCCGATGGAAGTTTCCTGTGCCATTGGAATCACAGACCCAGGAGCCGAAGATGAAAGTTGTGCCCGCAGGGGGCACGACGCTGGTGAAGCTGAAAGTTGCCACCGAATTCGCCGGTGGATCTTCGATGAACACCCCTACCTGGCGCACCAGCTGTCGGTGTTTTACCGGCAAGCCAACCTAGGGATACCCTAAGGCAGTTTAATTGTGGTTTGGGTGTCGCCGAGATCATGTTACACCCGATTCTAGAAAGAACCAGATGCATCTCATGTGTGCGCCAGGATCATGTTCACACACCCATGATAGACGGACAAGTGTAATATATCAAAGACAATGCTCGTAAAGTAACTAAATAAAGTATTTAACATTATTACACTCCGAATAAAAGAGACACAAAGGTCTATAAACGTTACACCGATATACCCTAAACGAAGTCTGCAACAACTCCGTCTTCCACAGGCGATGACTGGTGAACGCAAGCCTAGGACTCCTCGAAGTCGTCGAAGTACTCCTTTTCAAAGTTCTCTTCTGAACAGCAGTTGGGCAAGGGTGAGTACTCTTATGGTTGGTACTCAGCAAATGGGGAAGAATATGCAAGGCCATCAAGGATAGGCTAAGGTTTACAGCAGCGAGCACTTTTTAGTTGGTCAAGTTTTTATTATTAGCAAGCACCTATTAACTAGGTTTAAGTTTATACCATCCCACTTTAGCAAAAACATAAAGGTACCAGCAACATAAACATAAACCACGAACCACAGGTTAATTAATCTTCAAGTTTTATTATCATGTGAGGGTCCAAGCCACTCTTAACCATGAGTACGGCTGTTATAACAGTTTTACACTCTGTAGAGGTTGTACACTTTATCCACAAATCGTGTTCCCCTGAGTCGCCCGGGTTTGCATGGCCCTTAAACAGTTTCGAGGTGAGTGGCGAGGGTACACTACGAAGCCTTTACAAAGACATGTCGAGAGCTAGACAGCCTGCTAGAGTTTCGGTTGCAGTGTGGTCCATAAACCTCCCTAATGGTCAGCTCCTTAGCAAAGGCAGCTACCCCAAGAGGACCGGGCTATGACCCCTATCACTGACCCCCTCCTTGCCCTTTTGGTAAGGCCACCAGCTAACTACACATCTAATTAATTGGCTAAGGTTAGAGCCATATGACTTTGTGGTTGCACTCTTCACTTGGGTGGTTCTCCATGTTCCCATTAAACAAAGTTGATCTTGAATTAACGCGGTATAACAACATTATGAAACGTGATCATAACTATCATAAGAGTAAACCAACACCATTCCCAAAGTTTGCAACTAAGCGTGACTACCCAACATGAATAGTAAACACCGGTGATTCAAGGCTTTGGGTAAAAGACTAGGTATGTCCTTAGCATAGGTGACCCATCAAGTTTATGCAAAGCAACATTAAGATAAAGTGAATTATCATGCTATTGTTGGGATAAAATAGAATATGCAGGGGAGGGAAGTCCACTTGCCTTCCTCAAACAGCTGTTGATTCTCTTCCTCGTAAGCTTGCTCTTGGTCTTGCTCGAACGTCACGTTGTCTACGTGATCACACAAACAAGCATACACAAACAAATAACAAATAGTACAATAAACAGTACAAACAGAGAGTAAAAAGATGATAATATTGTAGTTCATGATGCAAGGATCGCGTGAGCGCAAGAATCGCTGAAATCGGAGTTGAAACGATGAAGATATGGCTAAAACAGTGATCCAGGGACCTAACTGTGAGAGTTTTGAACTTCCAGGGGCTAGATCTGAAGAAACCAGGGGCTAAGACATAATTAAACCTTAAACATATGGTCTGGGTGCAAAACTGGAGGTCCTGGACGGCGGGTACTAATTCTAGAAAGGTCAGGGGTCGGGACAGAAAAGAAAGGACGTAACTCTAATTATTTTTCTACTGATCTGGACTGCAGGTTGATTTCTGGAAAACCTAGGGGCTTTTCTGCAAAGATTCCGAGGACGGATAGGGTCGGGCGAATCTGGTCCGTTGGATCAGAATCGGGCGGCAGGGTAAGGGTCGGGCGAGGGCGGCGGATCGAGCACGGCTCAGATCTGTTCTGGCCGTTAGATCTAGATCGGGCGGCAGAGTGCGGGTCGGCTCGGGTCGACTCGGCGGAGTAAAGGGTCAGGCGAATCGGTAGGCGGCGCTGGGCGCCAGCGGCGAGCGAGAGCGGCAGCGGACGGCCGGAGCTCATCGTATCCGGTGCTCCGGGGCTCGGTTCAGGCTGGGGTTAAGCCGGGGAGAGAGAGGGCGGCACGGCGAAAGTGGTGGGGGTCACGGGACGACCGTGCAGCGGCCGTAGACCGGCAGCCACGGTGGCGGGCGGAGACAGAGCTCCGGCAAGCAATTGGGGCCGCGATAGAGCGATAGAGAGGGGGAAACGGGGGCGGCTTGGTTCTCACCACCTCGCGGAACTCCGGCGAGGGTTGTAGGCGTTGGAGAAACAGCGGGACGGCGGGTCGACGGAGGGGTGCGACACGGGGCGGCGGTGTTCCTCCGGTGAGCGATTTCTAGCGGTGTGCGACGGTGCGGAGTGGAAGAAGAGGTTGATGACGGCTCTGGGTTCAAGACGGGGCTCCGGCGATGGTCGCAGTCGACGGAGGGGCGGCAGGACAGCTGGATGTCGCGGCGGCGACTGAGAGCTCGACTCGGGTGTAACGCGGGTGCTGAGCAGTGGGGCTCGGGCGTGGGTTTTTTAGGGGAGGAGAGGAGGCGGAGCGGCCGGGGAAAGGAAGGCGGCGGCTCACGCGGCGGATTTGCAGCGGGCGCCTGCGAAGGAAAGGGGCGGGTACCGCGACCATTATGGCAGGCCAGCGTCGCGGGGAAGGAAGGAGGAGACGCGGGCAATGGCGCGAGGGCGAACATGATTTGGGGTGAAGAAGAAAAGGAAAGGGGAGGGAGGCGCAGACGACGAGCGACGGCAACGGACGCGTCTAGTGTCGCGGCGGAAAGGAAAGAGAGAGGAGCGGGAGGAAGAAGAAAGGAAAGGAAGAGAGGGGGCCGACAGGTGGGTCCAGCGCGTAGGTGAGAGAGAGGCGAGGGAGAGTGAGGCGGTTTGGGCCGGCTGGGTTGGGCCGCGGGGAGAGGAGAAGAAAAAAATAGAAGAGGAGGAGAGAAGGATTTGGGCCGGGCTGAAAGAAAAGAGGAGGGATTCTTGGCGGGGCTGAAAGAGAGTGGGAGAAGAGAAAGAGAGAGAGATGCATGCATAATTTTATTTTGTGGCTAAATATTTTTAGAACTTTATTTCCTATATTTTTGGGTGTTACAGATCAGGAACTCGATGGTGCAAGGAACACGAGGGTTTAGACAGGTTTGGGCCGCAATATGCGTAATACCCTACGTCCTGTATGGTTTGTATTGCCTTGAGGTTATGTGTTATGCTTTGGAGGGGTCCCTACCTGCACTTATATAGTCTTGGGGGACAGGGTTGTATGGAAGTCCTAGTCCTGTACGAGCTTAGCAGTCCTACCCAAGTATTTTTTGGGTAGTTACCTTCTGTGTCGACTAGTTGTACTCATGTCCGAGCACTTTTACAGTATGGATAAGGTGTGGGACATGCCCCACCCCTTACTCTAGAATGTTCTACGCCACGTGGGCAGTCCCGTTGCCCCGGGTCTGACACCGCCCAACTCTTATCCTTCGCATTCCAGTACCTGTACTTGATGCTTGATGGGTACATTTTCCTTCACTACCACCCCAATAGCTGAATTGTATGGCCCCATCACCGAGATAGGAGCGACGGGCTCACCTAATTCATCAAACTCGGTGATAAGAGATAGACCCTTGGGCATCTTGTTCCGACCTCGTTTGGGCCTACCGACAGCTGACGCCGTGTTCTCTTCCTCAGTCTGAGCTGGCACTGCACATTGAGGCAGAACTGACCAATTTATTCCAGCTTAAGAGCATCTGATCACCTTTATATAAAGATAATCTAGCTAACACTCTTAAAACGGAAAAATCCGATAGTCCGTCATGTTTCACCCGATTCAACCACTATATAACTATGTCTTAGATATGCGTACAGGATCGTTTGCATAGGAGCATCAAATATTACACACAGACGTTGAATGTAGAATAGGAAAACAAGATGAGAGTTATTACACCTTAAGCAAAAACATTAGCGCAAACCAGTTCTACAGAGTTTCAAAAGTAGATCCTGCGATCGTAGGCCTTGTTTGTTAAACTGGCCTTATCAAAGTAAGTTATCAACTCATCTAGAGGTATATGGACTCAACATATCCTTTAGGCCTTGAAGTCTTGACTTCCGAGCTCCTCTTGTAGCAGCTGAACACACACATTGCACAAACACTGAGTATGAAGGTACTCGGCAAGACTAACCTGACTAACCAATATAAAAGTAGGATTTAAGGTATGCATGGCTTGTTGAGTGGACTGGTCTGTTGGCTGAAAACATTTGGACTCCAAAGATATACTTTACTATAAATGGAAACAACAACAGAACTGCAACCTAAGCATATAATAAACTAGGTTCAGCAAGCTCAACTTTTATGATCGTTGCATCTTATTACTCTACGATGTTCAAGAGAGATCAAGCGATATTCATAATCGAGAAGTACGGCGATTCGAATCGATTTACATCCTGCAGGAGATACCTAGCCAAACGTCATGTACGTGTTCCCGGGGTGGACTGTACATGACAACCTTTGGCGAGGAAGATACTAGACCCTAAACCAAGCTTACCCAGACCCGGGTTCGCACCCCCCATGAAGGACCCCCGTCGGGCCTGATCTCAACACGAGTTTCAGGCTACGACCCCGCTACCATTTCCACTTCAAGTGGGGTACAACTTGATTCAAGAATTTAGGTCAACCACGCTACTTCGTCTTACTGGTCCCATTCAGCCAGCATGTGATCAGTACGTTCAAATCTTGATCAAGGTTAAACATGCCATAAGTTCCTTATTTATTTCTTCCTAGAAGTGAGGATGGAGAACCAGAATTCCTTTTCTGCTCTGCACTCAACGCCCAGCTGTGCCTTCCACTCGACTCAGCGCATTCAAGAAGAACCTTGTTTAACTTAACTGGGTATGACGTTATAGAGGTACTGGAACTAGGTATGGACTACGGCTGACTACTGTTTGGCTAATCTTTTTTGAGTAGGTGGCAAAGATGTCCTTAGTTCAAGGAAGGTATACATGCATCAAATAGGTTGACCACACAGTACATAAAATAGTAACATAATTGAGGGAAATTAGTAGGCGTATATCCTCCGATGCTTGCCTTGCTCCGATTCGGAAGGTGAAGCTTCGATTTGGGGTTCTTTGATGAAATTTATCCTTATCAACTTCCTTTCTCCTCTTCCGAAGCTTCGGACGTCGGCTTGATGAGCTTGACCTAGATGACCTTCACTTCAAGCTCTAAAGCGTATGATACGCAGAGTTAGTGTATGCACAACACTTTTGAAAATGACTTACAAATTTCCTTCTTGATAAGTTTCAAATTCAACACCTAACTACCCTTCTAAAAACCCTAACACATTTTATCCTATTTATTTAAACCCTAAAACAAATTTTAAGAATTTATTTAAAGTGAGTTTCAATTATTCTATACTAAGAAAACCTTAATATCCTATTTATTATTATTCCTAATTATTTATAATAATTGGTAATAATTATCCATATTTTATAATTATATGAAATAAGGATTTAAGTATTTATTTAAATCTGTTAAGAATAAAGGAAATAAATAAATATGAAACCTCATTAGAAACCTAGGGTTATTATATTTTTAATGCATAAAGGAAAATAAAAAAGCCTAAAAAAAATGGTTTGACTATTTTAGGAGTCTTCTACAATTTATAACAGATAAAACAAGTTAACAGCATTAAAAGAAATCTAAACTAAATATATTTGCACAAACACCCCTGAGATTTCTAACTTCTCTCACCTCTACCCCCCCTCTCTCTTCTCTCACTTACTGCTGGGCCCGGTCTCCTCTGCTTCTTCCCCTTCTCTCTGTTTCACGGCCACGCTGGGACTCAGCGATGGGCAGGACCGGCGGCTTGCCGGTGGCAGCCTGGCCGGCGACCGGACCTGGCCCCAGACCACCCCCACGTTGCCCTGCACTCCTTTGCCCCTTTCCCCCACTAGGCAACTAAAACACAGTCTGCACCCACGCCGGCGGGCACCCAGAGTTCCGCCGACGGCGACACACCTTGCCAGCCCCTCTCTAGCCCAACCTGCAGTGCCTAAAGCACCTCCACACCCCCATGAGAACGCTGCATCTCCAATCGGGGCCCCTGGACGGCTGGAGCAGGGAGCCCCACGGCGGCGGCCATGGATGTGGCCCGGCCACGGCGCCGCGCGTGCGTTCCGGCCTCGCCGGGCGCGGAACGAGCTGGTCAGCGGCCCCAGCAGCACCCATACACGTCACACTATCGCCATGACCAACCAGCGAGGACCCAGAATCCCGGGAAGGTATGGCTCACCGTGGAGGACCAACGACGGTTCTCGGAGCCGAGGAAGATAGCCGTGGATAGGCGAGGACACTGACTGATGTTGCTTGGGAAGTATAGGGATGGATTTCTAGAGTGGTTGCGCTGCTCTGGGCGAAGGGAATCCATGCGAGGCGGCTGGATGACGGCAGGAGCTCGCCGGGAGCGAAAGGACGGCCGGCGGCGTGGTTTGGCGGGAGGAAAGGATCGGGATGACCTCGGCTCGGTTTGTATTCAAATCAAACCACCTCCCCTCAAGTGCCACCTCATGATTGATCAATTCGTGCTATCCCAAGGTCGAATCAACGCGTGCCATGCTTTGAATTTGGCCGGGAATGTGAATGGCGGTCTGGAGAAGAAGATAAGAAAGAAATGCTGCTGTTCATGTCTGAATTCAGTTTGAACCGTGTACAGCTCGATATTTGGATCCTCAAATCTCCAAATTTCGTTACCAAACATCAAAATCGCCCAAAATCAAAGTTGTATCACTGACATGTGGCTACACGTTTTCTTTCAGGGGTCCCCTCAAATTCGATCTCTATCATAGCCAAAAATTACTCTGAAATTTGCTGCTTGCATCGAGTTAATTCTGAATATTTCTGAACCTGCACTTTCCAACCCTTTTATCTCCAAAGTTAACCACTGTACATAAAAATCTCCCAACATAAAAATTGTATATTTGACAATTCTCTACAACTTTTGTTTCATACATCCATGCGGATTTTTCCTCTAACCATTTCAAACATTGCTCTGAACAGTAAGGACTCAGGCTGTTTTTCTGAACATTCAGCTAAACCCTTTCAAACTACCCCTGTTTGAATGCAAATTTGAATACCTTGCCAAACTTTTTCATGAAAAAAAAATGACATACATGCATATCTTATTCAACCAGGTTTGAAATGGGGTACTTTTCATCCAAATTCATCCCATGTAATGACACTCTATTTAGCTTCAAAGTTGATCCTTTTCTCCGAAATTTTCAGACTTGTGTTTCCATGTCTTTAGCTGATTCACTATTTTCTTCAAGCTTTAAGCCCTACAAATAAATCCTTATCATCTTCAAAACACTCCATCTTTGTTTCCATTACAAACTATGTACTTTGTAGTATACGTCCATACTGATCCATAGTTCACTTGCTTATCAATATTTCAAAACATAAGCTGTTGAATATTGCTAAGTAGTCATTTTTATCATTTTGTGTGACTTCTCAAAATCAACTTCTTTCTTGTGGAATTTGAATTCCATACTTCAAATTTGAATATCTTTTGTTGAAATCTTCCTTTTGACACTCTTCAGAGAGTCTGATATTGTAACTTTTCAAATTTGGTCGAAGTTTGACCAAATTTGACCCAGTTCGACTTTTCTTCACTCGTTTTCTTTTCTTTTTCTTTTCTCCTTTCCTCTTTATCTTGTTAACCCTAATTACTTAGAGTTAATTTCTGCTCTTATTAAGGTGGGTTGTCACACACATATATTGAACAATTATTTCGTATAATTGACCCAATTAGAGAGCTCACATATATGCAATAATGATTACCTCTTCATTTCGGTTGAGGTTTAAGTACGCAGAGGGGCTTCCATCCCCTCCTCCTGCATCCCCTTCTCCACCCTCACCATTACCACAGGCCCCTCCATCATTGTTGGCATTTGATAGCATCATCACTAGGACACTCATTCCCCATCAATGGCGCCGCATACTCCGTGTGGTATTTCTTACATCACAGATAAATCCGTAAGCGCACGGAATACCGTTGTAGCATTTTACCCATGAGTAATCTCGGGTGTCGTATTTATATTTCCACAGGAAAGGTGGTGGTTATAGAATAGGAGTAAGATAATATATGGATAAAGAGGTAGTGTGACACATAAGTTACTCAAGCTCAAACTCTTAGTAGAGACACTAGGCAGGGAGAAAGGAAGAAGAAAGCTAACTACTTGGGAATTATGTACTTCTATCTAAACATACAGCTCATATTATACACTTATGTACATACACATGATTAGGATCGAGCTCTAGGCTCCCAGACACTACCGGGAGAATCGCACAAGACTAGCAGAGGAGCCACTAGTCCACTCGGCTACTTTATTGACCTCCTACAACTATTACCCGAACGGGGAGGGTTACGCTGGACGGACAGGGTTGTAACCGCCTCGCGCCTACCTCATCAAACCATGGGATAGAGCCGCATCCGGCAACACTAATTGACAAACATCATACTAGAGCAAACATAAGAATACTGGAACCGTTGCCGTGGCCTAGATGTGTTACCAGGTCTAATCATGCAAGGCATAAGATACGAATATAAACTAATCATAGCATACATGTGTTGACGTTTCCTAGCGTCAAGAAAATAAATCCGCAAGCGCACGGATACCGTTGTAGCTTTCACCTAGGAGTATTCCAAGGGTATCGTATCCACTGAGGAACGTGTGTAGTTTCTCTACGGTTCCAGTTCGTCTAAGGACACCACACCTGCTAGAGGTGAGGGAAGAGAGGATTCCTAAGGCTGGGTTTCAGAGATAAGATAGAACTGTCCTAGCTGCTTGCTTCGGGCTACTGGCTTCTCATAGAATAAGACTGGTGAGTTCCAGTATTTTGGCACTAGGTACCCAAACGGGGAGGGTTCTGCTAGATAGACAGGGCTGTCACCACCTACTACCTTCCTCATCTAACCATGAGATTTACCACAACCAACAGGTAAGTCTAGTCTAGACACCACGTCTACACTATCGTTACTACTCTAGCTTATGGCTTTAGACTAGAGCACCCACTATTAACTAGTGAACTACTGATCCAGCTAAGCAACTAAAGAGCTAGAACTATAACTTAACTAAGAAACTAAGCACATAAGAAAGTACGAACACTTACTTTGATCGACAAGCATCCGTCGAGGTACAAGCTGGAGAAGAGTGCCGACAAACCCGGCACTTCCCCAAACTCCTCCCCACTCTCTCCCTAACTCTAATCACCTCTAGAGATGAGCCTAGAGCTCATGTACACAAGAGAAACACCAGGAGGGAGTTGAGAGGGATGTGAAGGTGTGTCTCTCTTAGAAGCACCCCCCTCATATTCATAGGGGTCTGTAGGAGGTGCTCCTGCCATGCAACGCGCCGAGGCTTGCCCAAACCGACCTAAGGGACCAATCAGGAGGCGCCATGTCCAAGAGGGAAGGTCGGTGGTTCTTCCCTGGCGGTTCGGCCGCACCGGCCTCAGCCCGGTTCAGCCTCCCGTTCTGCCACGTGGTCTGCAGGTGGGTCCTAGGGGCCGTTGCAGGTGAGTGGGGCCTGGTTAAAGTTTGTTTCTTGCCTTGCTGGGCCTCTTTTGTTCTTGCCTTGCCAGTTTGCGTATTCTGAAATTATGCCTTGAATCTTAGTTGCTTATTTCCTGCAATTTTGCCCTGTAATTGCCTGCATACAGAAATCAACAACGACTCGTGGAATTCGTTAGATAACGCCCTATTCTAGTGTTGATCTTTGGATATATATTGCTTTTATGCAGGTTTTGACGGTCGAAAAGTGGTCCGTAGCGAGCGTCAACAAGATCCCCCAGACTTGGCCCTTTGCTCGTCCTTGAGTGAAGGTGACAGAACCAAGGCGGAACGGCTGCTTTGGAAAGGTTCCTGCATATTCTAAACCCTTACCTTTATTTATGAACCTTGAAGTGTCTACCGTTATGCTACAGGCGGTTGAAGGATGGAATGATGATGACTCAAGTATCCTCTTCTGCTCACCTGCTGACCTTGGGATGTTTTTGAAAGTTTTTGTGAAAAAAAGAAATATTCCGTGGTCTTACCTTCGTGCACACTCTCAGTCACTCATTTATTTGTCTAGTTCAGAGTTGTAACCCTCTCTCCTTTTGTGTAAGGCTGAAGTGGAGCTCGGTAGGATGTATACGTTGTTGAAGGTACATCTGTTGCAACATCAAAGGTTGGATCCACGGAGATTCTGTATTATTTACCTGCTTGATCAAGAGAGTGCACATGTGGCAGATTTGAACTCTTCTGGTATTGATCTTCTTTCTCTCTTCTTTTCCCCTTTCTCTCTTTTCTCTTCTTTCTTTTTTTTTGGGTCATGCTTCTTTGGCATGCCATCTTTTCTTTTCTTCTTTTTTCTCAGGGGAATAATTGGAGAGTGATCATATACCTTCTAAGGACAATTTATTAATGATACTGGATGATCATTAATCTCAAGTGCTGAGACTAATTCGTGTACGTGCCTCTCGATCAAACACATAAACAAACATATCTCGCTTGGGTCACAACATTTGATAGAGCTCAATGTAACAGCAAGGTGCTTTTATAAGGGGTTTTTATATTGTAGAGCAACTGCATATGGCTGTGGTAGGTAGAAGGATAAACAGACCATGGCATAGTTTTTTTTAATTTTTAAGTTAGGGAAAATTCCCAAGTGCAGCAAGAGAAACAGGTGTTGGGGACGCCACCTTCAGGATCATGGCCGAAGGCTTCCTAAGGCTTTAGAGCACAAGCAAAGGGCGACTCACCAAGCGCACCTCCCGAAGGGGGTTGGACCGAAGGTGTCCAGAAGGGTCGGCACCTGGAGTCCCGAAGGTAGATGTCAACTAGGAGCTCCAAAGGTCGCCATGGGGGGAGCGAAGCTGCCTCGTCCACTGCTTCGGTTTGGGCCTCGGGGCTCACCGACGAGCAGCGAAGACTGTAAGACGCGGGCCTCGGTTGTAAGGCTTAAGCAAGGAAATACCCATTTAACCCTGGAATATTCCTAGAATTGGAGGATAAAAAGGTTTAATAATGCAAGGGAGCAGGTGAAACCGCCCCTATAAATACCCGTGTAACTGTAATTGATGGGATGGTTTTTTGGAGGAAATAATATATTCTCCCGTTACTACGAAGGTGTTTTGAGAGTGAGTGTCTTGTCCATCTTGATTCCGCGGGCTATTGTGATGCTTCTTCACTCCGAAGGGTACCCTCCACCAACAGTTTTGGCGCCCACCGTGGTTCGTACTAACACTCCGCATGGTGAACAAGAAGAAGGCATGTGGAGCTTAGGCCCGGTGCGAGGAGGGTGCCGAGGCCATCGTCCCCTTGTAGTCTTAGGACTAGACAAGTGGCGAAGGGATCAAAGTCGAAGAGGTGGCCAATGGCCAGTTCGAGGTCTAACTTGAAGCACCGGGAGTTGCCTCGGAGGACATCACGGCATACCGAAGGATTGAAGCAACGTTAGAGGAAGCTACGACACGGGCTCGGGAAGCAGCCCGGGCAGCCTAACCAACAACAAGCCAACACAACACAAGTGCGAAGGGGAAGCAGATAGCACGAACCGAAGCTATGATCAGGCAGCTGCAAGAGGAAGAGTTGCGATGCGAGCTGACACATCAACAGCTGCGCGAGAAGCGAAGACTGCTAGAGAGAATGAGCATGCCGGAGGAGGAAGTCCACAAAGACTTGGAAAGCCCACCACGAAGGTATCCTCGTGAACACATCAGGTCTGAGGTCACAAGATCAAGGGAACGAGAGAGGCGGTGTTACTCCGAGGAGGAAGAGTCAGAGGAGGAGTACAGGAGACAAAGGGACCGTCATCGTAGGTCCCGAAGGCAGGAACAACCTTGGACACCCTTGGTAGTGGAACTCTATGAGGTGTCATGGCCACACCAATTCAATGCTGCTACCATACCATAGTTCGATGGCGAGTCCGACCCGGAGTAGTTCCTCCTAAAATACGAAGCGGCGGTGGAGTCCAATGGAGGAGACTCAGAGGTGAAAGCAAAGGCCTTGTTCATGGCGATGAAGGGGGCGGCACAGCACTAGTACTCAAACCTCCCGAGGCGGCGCATTCATTCATGGAGCCAGCTTCGTGCGAAGCTGCTGACAAATTTCCAAAGGTTAAAGCCGGAGGAGTTAACTTCCTATGATTTTCATGCTTGCAAGCAAGGGGAGAAAGAAACACTACAAGAATATATGCACCGCTTTGTCAAGTTGCATGCCAAGGCTCCACATGTCCCTGATGTAACAGTCGTTGATGCAGTGATAGCGGGGCTTCAAATGGGTCCCTGTGGAGAGTACTTGGATAGGTGCAAGCCTCGGACTGTGGAGGAACTGTTTGATGTCATGCAAGAATACTCCAAGTCGGATCGGGGTAGAAGGAGAAGAATCGAAGCTTGCAACCAAGAAAATAAGAACAGATCAAATCAGTGGTCACAATCGAAGTCGTGGCATGCAGAGCAGTCAAAGCAGCAGAATCATAAGCCTGTCAACACAGTCGCGGGGGGTCAACAGAACCAAGAGCCCCAAGGATCACATCACGGCAGAGCTCGAGGCGGCCGCAGTGGCCGAGGGGGCCGAGGAGGCAGAGGATCTTGGGGTCAAAAGATCCCATATTGCTACTTCCATGGCAGGGACCAGGGGCATTGGACAAATGAATGCCACTTCACAAAACAGAAGAAGAAGGAGTTTGACGACAAACCTACAGAACCGCCGAAGTCAGTAAACCACACCTCCGGAGGCGATAGAGCGGGATCAATAGCTTCGGCATCTCAGTGGCCAGCTCATCATCCAATGTTCAACTACAACCCAATGTCGTATGTGCCATAGTATCTACCAGCACCTGTACCACCGCCAGTGCAACACAATTAGCTGCCTTCGGCATATAGCCAAGGGTGGGCCAGAAGTTCAGCCACCCAAGGCTACGATCTAGTAAACTATCACTTACCGCCTCCACCAAAGCTAGAACCAGGGCAGATACTGGAGACAGCCGGAGGGTCCCCGAAGGTCAACAATTCCGGAGGCCCGATGGTGAACGTGATAAACACAATTTCAGGAGGATCCAATGAACCAGTGCATGAATCGAAGAGGCAGAGGAAAGATTACCTTCGAGCAGTCAATCATGTATGCGAAGGCAAACACTTCAGAACACCGTGGTCTCATGTCCCAATAACCTTCACTCAGGCTGATCTCAGACTCAAGAATTACCCTCATAATGACCCTGTAGTCATCAGAGCAAACATAGGCAAAAATTCAGTGCATTTCTTCGGGAACGATGTGGGAAGAATTCTGGTTGACAATGGCAGTTCAGCAGATGTCATCCTTTGGTGGTGCTTCGTCCAGATGGGATTCACGGAGAAGGACTTGAAGAAGTCCGAATACCCTCTGATTGGCTTTGGAGGGAAGAAAATTCAAGTCGTCGGAAAGGCTGATGCGAATGTAACCTTCGGGGAAGGACCCACGATGAGAACAGAAGTCATAACATTCGATATTGTTGATATCCAGTACCCGTACAACGTCATCTTCGGCCGAAATAGAATCATCAAGTTTTCCGCTGTTATTCACCAACCATACCTGTGCATGAAGATCCCCACAGCCGGAGGTGTCATAACGCCTATGCTGACCAAGAAGAAGCCCGAAGATGTGAAGACAACACTTCGCATACCTTGAAGAATGTGCATGCAATTGAAGATCAAAAACAGCCCGAAGGGTAGCACAATCAACAAGAGCCCGAAGCCCAAGGGGCCACCGAAGGGCTAAAGGCACCAGAGCATACCAAGAAGGTGCTTTTGTGTGAAGACGTGCCAGATCGCATGGTAGTTATTGGCATGGGTATCGAAAAAGGCGAAGAGGAATGGCTGATACAATTTCTTCAGAATAATCAAGATGTTTTTGCTTGGTCTTCGGCAGACTTGAAGGGTGTCAGCAGAGATATCATGAAGCACTTGCTCAATGTGGACCCGAAGGCAAAGCCAGTTCGACAGAAACTCTGCACAATGTCCGAAGAAAGGAAGAAGGCAGCTCAGGCCGAAGTCCAGAAATTGCTAGACGTAGGGGTCATACACGACGTGCAGTTCTCAGAATGGCTCGCGAACGTGGTGATGGTGCCGTAGAAGAATGGCAAGTGGCGCATGTGCATAGATTTCACAAACCTCAACAAAGCATGTCCAAAGGATGACTACACGCTGCCCTGAATTGACACCCTGGTAGATGCAGCTGCAAGATCCAAAATGATGAGTATGCTAGATTGCTTTTCCGGGTACCATCAGATCTGGATGAGGAAAGCCGACGAAGACAAGACCAGTTTCACTACGCTCTTCTGGACATTCTGCTTCATGAGAATGCCCGAAGGCCTTAGAAATGCAGGATGCACCTTCAACAGAACATTGCGCGCAGTTTTGGGCTTGCAGCTGGACAGAGACGTCTCAGCCTATGTGGACGATGTGGTTGTCCGAAGCCAGAGAAGAAGTGATCATATTCAGGACCTTCGGGAAACATTTGCGAATTTGCGGCAGCACGAAATGAAACTGAACCTGGAGAAATGTGTCTTCGGGGTTTGGAGAGGAAATTTGCTGGGTTGTATGATATCAGAAAGGGGGATTGAAGCAAATCCGGAGAAAATCAAAGCCATTAGAAGAATGGAAGCCCCTCGCACTCAGAGAGAAGCACAAAAACTTGTTGGAAGGCTGGCAGCTTTGAACAGATTTATTTCAAAGTCGGCAGAATGAAGCCTCCCTTTCTTCAAAGCTTTGAAGGGCACCAGAAATTTTCATAGGGGACTCGAACAACAATGGGCTTTTGATGATCTGAAGGCATACATTGAGAACTTGGCTGTTTTGAGCAGCCCAACACCGAAGGTAGAACTCTTACTATACATCGCTTCAGCAGGGTCCGCCGTCAGTGCAGCACTGATGGAAGAGCGCAGAATTGACAGCGAGCTTCGGCAGGTGCCAATCTATTTCATGTCTGAAGCCCTCAATGGGTCCAAGCTGTTGTACTCAGAAATGGAAAAAATGGCATATGCAGTGGTTATGGTGGCCAGAAAACTTCGGTATTATTTCCAGAGCCACCAGATCACAGTCCCAACATCATACCCCCTTCGGGACATATTCGAGATCAGGGAAGCTTCGGGAAGAATTGGCAAATGGGCAGCAATTGGCAGAGCATACCATCAACTTCACATCACGCAGCGCAATCAAATCACTGGTGCTGACAGACTTTGTGGCAGATTGGACACCTTCGTTCATGGGGCAAGAATGACCAACGACCGAAGTCATATGGTAGATGGAATGTGACGGGCTTATTGTGAAAAAGGAGCTGGAGCTTCGGCAGTACTAGTGGCACCTTCGGGCATCAAGTTGAAATACGCAGCAAGGCTGGATTTCGATGGATGCACAAACAATATCGCAGAATTTGAAGGTCTTCTTCTAGGCCTTCGGAAAGCAAGACCATTGGGTGTCCGAAGGTTAACTGTCAAAATGGACTCGGAACTGGTCAAAGGGCACGTCGACAAGTCATACAAGGCACAAAATCCTGAGCTTTTGAAATACCTGGCAGCAGTGCGAAGCATGGAGAAACATTTTTTGGGAATCGGAGTCAGGAGTTTCTCAACAAAGAAGTAGATGAATTGGCCAAGGTGGCTGCTCAGCAGAATCCACTGCCTCCAGAAGTTTTCTTTGAAACATTGAAACAAGCTTCAATCCACAGCGGCGAAGCACATGTACAATTTGTAAATGCAATAAGCAACGAGGTCTGGAGGGCTACTATAATGGCCTACCTTCAGGGGCACTTCATCCCAGAAGATGAACAAGCTGAAAAAAGAATGGCCCTTGGGGCTAGAAACTATGTCATCATAAACCAGGACTTGTACAGAAAAGGGGTGTGCGCAGCTCTATTGAAGTGTGTGTCCCGAGAAGAAGGCAGACAACTCATGGAAGAAATTCATGCGGGCATGTGCTCCTCACACATTGGCACCAAAGCTCTTGTTGGCCAGCAAGTTTCCGCCCGAAGAGGTGCCCCTCATACCCCCGATGTGGCCGCTTTCAAGATGGGGCATCGATA
Organism: Panicum miliaceum; assembly: GCA_032594955.1. Taxonomy (NCBI): domain Eukaryota; kingdom Viridiplantae; phylum Streptophyta; class Magnoliopsida; order Poales; family Poaceae; genus Panicum; species Panicum miliaceum. The sequence goes on along the minus strand of CM064056.1, from coordinate 46,417,049 downwards.
TTGTGGGGCCTCTGCCAATGGTTCCAGGCAATTACAGGTATGCTGCAGTAGCAGTGGAATACTTCACCAAGTGGATCGAAGCAAAACTCCTTCGGGAAATTTTGGCTGGGGCCCTTCAGAAATTTTTCTGGCAAAACATCGTATACCGGTTCGGAGTCCCCAGAGAAATCACAGTAGACAATGGTAGGCAGTTTGATTGCGCCACCTTCAGAGCATTTTGCAAACAGTTGGGAACGAAGTTGTGCTTCACCTCAGTGTACCATCCTCAGTCCAACGGAGCGGTGGAAAGAGCCAATGGCATTATATTTACAGGCATCAAGAAAAACATCACAGAGCAGCCGAAGGGCAAGTGGGTTGATGAACTGCCAAGAGTGATCTGGTCACACAACACAACCGAATCCAGGACCACCAAGTTCTCTCCTTTCAAGCTTTTGTACAACAAAGAATGCATGACCCTAGAGGAACTCAAGTTGGGTTCTTGGCGAGCAGAGAATGACACGCATGAAGACATGGCAGCAACTGTCGATGTGATTGAAATAGCAAGGCTCCAGGCAGCATCGAATCTGAGCAAATACCAAGATGAAACCCGAAGGTGGAAGAACAAGAAAGTGAAGCCAAGAGAGATCAAAGAAGGAGACCTCATTTTACGACCCATCCCGAAGGCCAAAATGAAAGGCAAGCTAGATAGTAAATGGGAGGGACCATTTCTGGTAACCGAGATGGCAAGACCTGAGGCCTGCAGGCTTCGGACCCTCGAAGGGGTCATTGATCCGTACTCATGGAACAAGGGCATGTTACAACAGTACCTGTAGGGAAGAAATGTAAGAGCCCCTCGGAGAAATATAACCGAAGGGGACTCATAGATTGCCTAGATTTGTATTTTTTCTATCTTTTCTTTTTTATTTTGCTCCATAACGGAGATGTACCAAAGGACCCATACTCTTTTCCTCACGGGGGAAGCCTTCGTGGTGGCCACCATGGTCACTGAAGGAGTGAGGTTTTTAATGAGGCGGGCTTCCTATGTAACCCCTTGTGTAATATAAACAAGGATCCCCCAAAAATGAGCAAAAAGTGCCCAAAGGGGGAGAAGATGCCGAAGCAACTACCTCCTTCGGACGAAGAAGGGCTGTCATCGGCACGCAGCACCAAGTGGTGCTGAGAAATAAGTGAGCACGAGTTGCCGAAGCTAGAAAGGCTTGGTCCCCCCTTAGCTTCACTTCGCGATAATGAAAGTCGAAGCCCTCTTGAGCGCAAAGCCGAAGGCATTCGCGATGACGAAAGTCAAAGCCCTCTCGAGCGCAAAGCCGAAGGCATTCGCGATAATGAAAGTCGAAGCCCTCTCGAGCGCAAAGTCGAAGGTATTCGCAATGACGAAAGTCGAAGCCTTCCCGAGTGCAAAGCCGAAGGCGTTCGAGATAATGAAAGACGAAGCACAAGCAACTAAACCCTCGCAAACACTTTGTCTCTCGATGCCTTAATCAAAAAAGGGGGGGTGGCGCCTCAATGACGAAAGTCGAAGCCTTCCCGAGTGCAAAGCCGAAGGCGTTCGAGATAATGAAAGACGAAGCACAAGCAACTAAACCCTCGCAAACACTTTGTCTCTCGATGCCTTAATCAAAAAAGGGGGGGTGGCGCTTCGCAAAATACAAACGTTTGATTACACCATCGCTTCGCAAAGTTCAGAAGCGCAATAAAATTTCTGGTGCCTCGCCTTAGCAAAAGGGGGGGGGTGGTGCTTCGCAACATCTTATTTTGCTCAGGTCGAGCCTCCGAAAATATTACATGCAAAGCGAGTACTTCGTTTTAATGCAGTACATTGCCTCAAGCATATACATCATTCATAATTATGAATAAAATGAACACAATGATCACATTACAAACAAAACTTCAGGGTACATTAAAGAATACAAATGTATTTGCACAAGCACGAAGTTCATGGGTCTTCACTAAAAACCTTGCGGTCTAGTTCGTCTATCAAAGCTTTCACAGCAACATCCACAATAGCTTCGGCCATCTTGCCAAGGATCGCTTCCGAAGGCATCCCTGCAGCCCAAGATAATGTCCAATCAGGGATCTTTCATTCGGTACATCATTCCCGAAGAGAAGTCATCAAAATCCAAGGGTTCGGGTTTGGGTTCCTTCAGCCCTTCGGGGGGTGTATAGGGCATTGAAATATTGTTTATGCGTCGGATTTCACGACGAAGCATGCAGTCGGCCAATATATTCGCACGGCGAACCGGATCGCGTTCAAACTCAGCAAAAAAGGTTTTCGCTGCTTCGTTGCATCGCTCATACAAGGTAAGCCGGGCTCGCCAAAAATCGTCAAAATTAACATTCGGGTGCAATGAGTGAAATTTGGCCCAACTGCTTCCAGCCACAAAAAAGTCACCACGGTTCATGGTGACAGGCAAAATACCTTCGATGACCCGCGTAGGTTCCGTCGCAGGTCCTGCGTAGGGATGAAGGTGTTAGTTTCAAAAGTATTATTACAACCCGTGTCTTAACAAAAAAAAAGCTGAATCACTCCTCACACCTCGCCAGCCTTTGAGCCATCATCGGCAGTCGCACCTTCGGGAGCATCTACTTCAGTGTCCTGCGCCTCGGGGACTATTTTGGTGTCGGCTTGGGCAGGACCTTCAGGGGCAGATTCTTCAGAATCATTGTTCATGTGCTTGTGGTCACGAAAGAACTCTTCGGCTGCAGCTTCGGCTGTCTTTTCAACTGAAAACAAACAAAGGGATCAGTATAAAACCAAAACGAAGGCAACTCATGAAAGGCGAGTATACGAAAACAAACCTGCTCGCGGATACGGAGCCCTTCGCGATGAACAAGCTCTGAGCCCTGGCCCTTGAAAAATGTTTCCATGAAGTTCTTCGCAATGTTCTTGGGAAGCACAGGGAGATTTTCAGGGCGAACTGCATCTTCCGAGTCCAACCGAAAGAATCGCTGCGCAGGGTGCGAAGCTGAGCTTTCGTAATGACTGGAGTGCTTGTGGCATCCAAAGGGAGCAAACTGCACACGGAAGCCGCCAGCATCCGCGCCGCAACGACCGCGCTGACGTCCCCCATTTAACTTGCTACCAGCATCAAGCATCGCCAGGAAAGTCCAAAGCCAATCAAAAACCTGGTCAACAACCAACCCCTTAATTTCCAATTCCAGAGTGGTCAGTCCATACTTCGACATGAACTTAGGCATTTCGCTAAGTAATGCGCCTATCCCATTACCGACAGCCTTACGAATGGTGGTCAGCTTACCCTTTATCCTTAGCCATTTCTCTTCGCAGTCAGCTATCAGACTTCGCAGTGGAGGCTTCGGCTTGCGTCTTCTTAAGCTCTTCCTCAAGTTTCCTTGCATTCTCGGCAGCAGCAGCGAGCTGAGTCTTTTCATGTTATACCTCGGCTGCGAGAGCTATTTTCTCTTCTTCCTGCTTCGCCACCTGATCCTTCAACAACGCCACCTCGGCAGCAGCAGAAGACTGGACCTCAAGCTGACGCGAAGCGCAGCGGGCAGCGATAAAGGTCTTCATGGCAAGATCTTCAGTGCAGCGAAGTACATTAGCAGGACCAGTATTCATAAGCTCCTTTTCAATCACTGGGAAGCAAAATGAAGAACTGGCCTCCGAGATAATTTGACACTCACGTTTGCCACTCCCAAAGCGAAGGCACCCGTGGAATCGACCACCAATTAACTTCGCGCCAGAAGCGTTAAGCTCCTCGGCAACGACTGCGGGGTCCTCGCTGGCGGCACGCACAGTGGTGCCATGTTCTGACGAAGACGTGTCGCCTTTTGTGGCAGCAACTGGCTATGAACCCACACCCTCGGTCTTCGACTCCGAGGAGGATCCGCTGGAGGATCCGGACCATTGGGGGCTGAGTGTGACGGCCTCGTGGGGCTTCACCGTGGCTGCAGCAGAATCGCCAACGTTTACAATGTCTACATCATCATCGCTCTCGAGCTCCATAGCACTAAGCTCAATAGCAACAACCTTCCACGGAGTAGGGGGCGCTGCCACCACAAGCGGTGCTGCAGCAATGGGCTCTCCCGCGTTTACTCCCTGATCTTCAGAGTCCCCCTTCGTTTGTAAGGGGGAGTGCGAAAACCAAGCTTCGGCGGTGCGCACATGCTTCTGACCGCGAGCTAGTGCTGTTCCAATTTTCCTTTTCTTTTCCTTCTCAAGAGCCTGGGTGGCGCTTGGCACCCCTGAAGGGGCTTTGCGACAACCGAAGTGCTTGCCTTGCCTTTCTTCTTCTCCTCCGCAGCTTTGTGCTTCATCGCCGCTACGCGCATTGGCGCCTCAATCTCGAAGGAAAGAAACACGCGGTTCGACCGGGCTCCGCCGAGCTTCTGCTTGATGGCCTTAAACTCGGTCAGAGTTTTGGAGCCAAGGATAATGTCCGCTCGGCGTTCGATCGAAGCATGGTCAATTCCTAAGCAAACGAAGACAAAAGTCAGCAAAAAAAAAACACAACGACGAAGATCGCGGCATGTACTTTCTTTGGCGAGGCCGAAGCAGACGCCGAAGTCAGGCATTGGTATTTTACAAAGGGGCTGCTTCCAGGCCCCGATGGACCAGCCAGCCTTCAAAGGCCAGCAACGGCAAGCAATGAACTCCTCTGTGATATCTCAAGTACCGAACATCTTTGTTGGCGCTAAAATTGGCCAGTAATCGGCCGATGGTCTTCAGCGTCGGACACACGACCGAGGAGAATCTGCTTAGCTCCTGTTCGGGTTATAGCCCTGGTGCGGTTCACGCAGCGTGCCAGTCAATCTGACCTGTTGATTGACAAGGAAAATAAGAGTATTAAATTCCGGACGTCCCAATCGGCGGGAGTTCCGATCTGTCCCTGGGAGCGCGTCGGCGAATCGGCCGATTTGCTATGAAGATGACTGGCTATGGATCAGCTGATAATCACGTAATAATTGCAAAGAAAACTTCTGGTGCGACTTAAACAATTATTACAGATGCAACACTTGAAATAGATCTAATCGGCTACATGACGATGAACGAGGAAACGCGATGATAAAGCCGATAATTCCAATCTCAAGCTAGATAACTGGTGATAATATTAGAACAACAGGTAAAACTTGTAATTCTAGTAAATATCGATAACTAGTGAATAAATCCAAACGAAACCACAGCGATGCGCCCGAGGTTAAAGCTCAGATGTTATTCGATAAGCGGAACCTACCAATTGGCCGGAGATCAAGTTGATGCAGCCCTGCCAATCCGTACGAACTCGTGAAAGAAGAAAAAGTATTGGCGAAGTCGCCGACTTGAAAGTAAAGTACTAGGAAAAAGTAGAAGTGTTTTGTTGATTGATGTGTTGATATCTTACAAAGCCCTGGCGACTCCTATTTATACCCTAAAACCAGGACTCCTGGTCGATTACGACTTGTTACAATCTTATTAAAAACTGTTATATCTATAATATTCTTATAATGGAAACGGACTCCCGCAGAATCTTCTGCCGCCGTCTCTTAATCCAATCAGGACTCTTTTCTTTTGCCTCTTGACCGAATCAGCATTATTCCGTTGACCAACATTAGGCCACTTTTAACTGGGATCCTCTGTTGTAGTCCCAATCTTGTTGGCGCAAGTTGCATCGCCAATCGGCCGATTCGCAACTGTAACCTCAATCGGCCGATTCTTTACTGTAGCCTTTAGATCTGCTGCATCGGCCAATCTCTTCTTCTGACGCCGATTCAACACGTGTCAAAATCTGGCGTCAACACATGCCCCCCAGTTTCGGAGTAAAACATAATTTTTACTTCGAAACTCTTTTCTTTAATCTTTTTCTCCAAAACGGGCGCAGTAAAAATCTCCTTCCATTTCGCGGTCTTCTACATAATGATTGCAATCTCCTCGGACCGGGCGCTCGAGACAACTGTTCCCTTGGAATTCGTGTAGACGACGCAACAAAAATCCCGCCTTTACCCTTTCTTTCTCGGATTATCCTTAAGTACTGGCATTCTCCGCCCACTTTTCTTCACGAGCCTAGTATTTTCCTCCAGCGAACCACTGTTCATCTTCTTCCCGAGCCCTCTCGATCTCCAACCGCTCCCTCCGGCGATCTCGCTTGCGACCTGCTCCAACCTCCCAATGGCGGCACCATCAGCAACCTCTCCAACCACGGAGGCTCTGTCGGCAACCCCCTCAGCGACGGCGGCCCCATCGACGGCTCAACTGGCGGCTCCATCGGCGACGATGAGCTTCATCCCGGAGGTAATCATCCGAAATTTTCCCCTTTTGCTCTTCTACTGTTCAAGTATTTTCTAGACCCATTCTCAGTTTTCCCCTTTTTCCTTCTTTTTAGGCATTTAGGCACCAGATTACTATTCCTCTTTCCGAATCCTCCAAACTCATCTGCTTAGGCCCCATGGGGAATCCCGATCCAACTGACTTGATCAACCTAGAGACTCACAGAATTCCGTTCAAACAATCGCCCATGGATTTAGGTTAGTGGGCAGGTGCCTTTAGGTCTTGGCCAAATGAGACCCCTAGCTGGAGAGAATGGTACCATAGAGTAGCCAGGTCTAGGAGAGTTCAGTGGGACGAACTGAAAATCGGCCAGTGCATAGACCTCTCTCTGTCCCAGATGGAGAAAAACGAGCCCTTGGTAATAGCGGCTTCTTACTTCTGGTCTGATGCACTCAATGCGTTCCTTTTTGGTTATGGACCCATGACTCCAACTTTGGCCAATGTCCTGTTGCTGACCGGCCTTGATATCTCCTCTTCTAATACCCCCTTTGATTATCTGATCAAACCATCTCATCGGCTAGAAACCAAAGGAATCGGCGGATGGAAGGGGTATATCAGCAAGAATATGAGGACTGGGACAGTTTCAGAGAGAGAACATACGATGTTCCTGATGATGTGGCTGGAGAAACACTTTTTTTGTGGTAGAGCAGTTGGCCCTTCTTCTAATACCCAAGCCCTGGCAGAAGCTCTATCACTAGGATCGGCCGTCCCCCTTGGGAAGCATCTGTTGGGATTGGCCTATCACATGACGCACCAAATCGGCACCAGACTATCAAAAGGGGAGCCGATCGGCAATCCTGGTGGTCCCTGGTGGTTTATCACACTCTGGCTCAATGTGTATATGAGCAAGGTCTCCCAGCAACAAATAGAGACCAAGACTTTTCCCAACATTGAGTCAGAGGAAAACCCCACCATCAGACGACGCTGTACATCTTTCAGAGAAGCAGCATCGGCCTTCCCTGGCTGTCAATTCACTGCCACTCGAACGGCCGAATACTTCAGATGCTTCTACAACGGCTTCAGTGAAGAGACTGTCAGTTGGTATCCATATCAGACAGTAGGGCCGGTTTTCGAGCTTCCTATCTGCTACGACTCGTCCACTCACACTTTTGATAGTGAACTTATGGATACCCTGATTAAGCCAGGGATTTTACCGGCCAATTTCTTCTCTGGAAAGGATTCTCCCACATATGAGTTCTATAATCCATCGGCCACAGCAAGGCAATTCGGCTTTGGTCAACTGCCGATTCAGGTCTACTTTGCCGGGAAAGCAAAATTCAGAGATGAACTGACCAAGAGCCTTGACTACAATCGGCTTTGCAACTTAGTGCCAGACTCCTGCACTATCAACCTGAACAACTGCACGGTGGCCCCTTTTGCCGTCAACTATTCAAACTATGGTGGGCAGAATGGAAGCAACACCTCTTCTGTTTATCTCTATCAACATATTGCAACAGTTTGGATCCAGAGAACATTGATTCAAGTGCAGCGGTATGATCTTTCTTCTAGCCGATTTCAATATTGTCTCTTTCCATGCTACAATCTTACCTTGTGTTTATTTCTTCAGTCTGAAAGCCAAGTTCCTCCGATGCAGAGCCGAAGGGGCAGGCCGATAGAGAGCGATCGTCCATATACACCATATCCTCTTATCGGCTATCATGCTTCAAGCATCAAGGACATCACTAGCGGCCGATGGAAACAAGCGTCGAGAAAGCCAACTTTGAAGACAACAAGCCGCTGAGTGCGAGCCCGCATAGGACCAACTGACCAATCGGCGGTAGTATCGGCTGAAACTCCAATTCCCCCAGCCTTGCCGACTACCGAGATGGCCGATCCTCAAATCACCGCAGAAGTCGGAGCGGCTGCGGCATCACTGCTAGTGGAAGTTGTTCAGGTAATCTCGCACACTTCGTATATCTTTAAGTGCTCTACCAATACTAACTTTTTCTTTCTGCCAGGCTGCACAGCCCGCTCCAGTACAATCTCCACAGCAATCGGCCAAATCCCAAGCGGAAGCCGAAGCACCAGCGACCCTCCTCATCGAGGTAGATAATCCCTTAACTCAATTTTTTCAACTTTCAGAAAACTAACTGACTCTGATGCAGACCGATCTGGGTGTGTCGACCGTACTCCCTCAACTAACATCGGCCGAAAGACCAACAGAAGTATGGCAAATATCTCATATCATCCTATTCAATTATCGTAGTATACTCACAGAATCTATTTCTCATACCTTTCCAGGAAGCTGGCCCAAGCAGAGCATTAATAGTGGTCGAGTCCTCTTCTTCTGACGAGCCAATTGTACCGGTCCCTGAGACGAGGGAGGCACTCCCATCGGCGCAAGCAAGAGAGATCCGCTTCAAGGAGGTAATAAAGTTAACACCGGAATCGACCGATTCCCTTTTATTGCTTGCTAATCCTTGTCTTTATTCTTCCGCAGGAACAAGACACTCCCAACAATAGCCTTTTCTCCTTTGCGGTCTCCTTGCCCGACGATGAAGAAGTCGCTTCACGCCAAGTTCCATCGGGCACGATTTCTGATGATGTCCGCGCCAAGCTCGAGAGCATGCGGACTCTCCTCCAAGATGATATCGGCCGATTAGTGGGAGATGCCTCACCAATTCGGCGGCTTCTCAATGACATCAGAGGCCGAATTCCGGAGGAAACAACCAAAACTTTGGAACCTGCTGCATATATAGAATCGATACAGACCTCAGTTTTCAGGGCCCTGCGTCATATGGCCGATCGTGCCCAGCTAGCAAAGACCCGGGAGGAAGCTGATTCCTACAAGCACCGAGCCCAAGAGGTACACCAACGGATCAACTTCCTCGAGAGCTCTCGCCCGGATATCGTCGGCACGATAGATCGACTTAAACGGAGGAGAGCAGAGCTAGCCAAAGAGATGGAGCAAGTAACCAAAGACATAGCTGCTGAAGAAAAGAAGCTTCAAGAGCTCCCATCCGTCATCACCGGGCTGAAACAAGAAAGACAGAACCTGGCTTGTGAAGCGATAAGACTTCGTCGCCATATGCCAGAAATTCCCGGATCGGCCGACGAGGACCAAAGAGTATTAGACTCGGCCGATCAGATTAGGCAACGAGTTATCGCAGCCATAGATGCCCTCCTTGGGTTGTAAAGAATGTTGTAAATATTTAATGCTCCTTTAATGTTAATGTGCCGATTTGGTCTTGGACCACTTCTTTTGACAGCTTTGCATTTATGAATGCTTTTACTCTGATAGGACGTGTCCCACCATCTATTTTCCTCCTTCTCTCTATAAGTATGAGATCCCACACCCTTTCCAGAGGCATATGCGTTACCCATCTTCTCCTCCAATAACTGGATCTTTATCCTCCCAAACTGGACATCAAAATGTCTTCTTCGTCTTCTTCCTCCTCTGTCAACCAGGTACGAACCCTCTTCTACTTCTCCCCTTGACATCCCAATCACTCTGATGCTGGGTAGCTTTTTATCTCTCTTTAGCCAAAACGTCTCAGTCCCAGCCTGGAACGAGCGATTGAGGTTATGCATTCAGACGAACCACTGTCGCAGGCAGACATAGATCTGATAAGAGCTCACTCTGAAGAACTTAAAGGTCAAGTTTCTGCTGATGTCCAGAAGTATTGGGACCGTATAAACGCTCACTGCTCCAAGCGATTGCCAACTGAAAAGAGTACTCCACTCCCTTATCAAGTTGAGACTGAAGCCACCATGGAGAATCTGAAGGAAAAGAAGACCCGCCTTCTGATAGAACTGAGCCATCAAGTTGAGACTGAGGCCACCATGGAGAATCTGAAGGAGAAGAAGACCCGCCTTCTGATAAAACTTGGCCGGATCGAGAGAGAAATGAAGAGCGAGCGTAATCAATAGATATATCGGTATTTTTTATTCTAAGGGTGACTTGTACCATGTCGGCCATGTACTCTGTTATTTTCATTGAATAATGAATTGGTCAGACCAAACGGAAAATATTTTCTCCTTAAGGCGATGCCATTTCTACATCGGCTGTGTAGACAAAAGCCGATAGGAGTCGGCCACGTTGTCTTGATGTATCTTACTGTAAGTTATGCATCTATCCAAATGCTTGGATAGTACCTCTTCAGATATCTTCCATTTAAAGCTCTTGGGAATTCTTCCCCTTCGATAGTTTCTAGAATATATGCATTTCCCGGAGCACATTGGCCGATTCTATACGGCCCTTCCCAAGTGGGTGACCATTTACCGAATTTGGGATCCTTAGACCCTATCGGCAGCACCAACTTCCATACCAAATCTCCTTGACCTTTTTGTCGTACCATCTGGCCACCCTTTTCTTGTTTTCTTCGATGCTAATCAGGGCCCTCAACCGCTAACCCGCCAAGTCATCGAGTTCATCCTTCATGAGAAAGGAATAGTCATCGGCCGTCAACTGATCTTGAAGCAATATACGCCTTGACCCCATCCTTAATTCCCAAGGCAAGACTGTCTCGTGACCATATACCAGCTGATAAGGGGATATCTTAGTGGCTCCGTGGCAAGCCATCCTATAAGCCCATAGAGATTCAGCCAAAGACGTGCCACTTTTTGGGTTGTTCCTCTATATTCCTCTTGATCAACTTGATTATCCCCTTATTGGATGATTCGGCCTGGCCATTGGCTTGAGCATAGTACGGAGAAGAATTTAATAATTTAATCCCCATATCGGCGGCGAATTCTCCAAATTCTCCAGAAGTGAACATCGTTCCTTGATCAGTTGTGATAGTCTGAGGAATACCGAATCGATAAACAATATGGTTCTTAACGAACTCGATCATATCGGCCGATGTCATGTTCCTTAAAGGAACTGCCTCCACCCACTTAGTAAAATAATCGGTGGCTACCAATATAAACTTATGCCCTTTACTCGATGGAGGGTGAATCTGTCCGATGAGATCTATTCCCCAACCTCTGAATGGCCACTGCTTGACTATTGGATTCATAGCTGAAGCTGGCGCGCGCTGCACATTGCCAAACTTTTGACAGTCTTGGCATCCTTTATAATATTTGAAACAATCCTCAAGAATCGTTGGCCAGTAATACCCATTGTTTCTGATCATCCGTTTCATCTTGTGAGCCGATTGATGGGCTCCACATACGCCTTCATGGATTTCCCCCATCAGGACTTTCACTTCTTCTGTTCCCAGGCATTTGAGAAGAACCCCATCAATCGTCCGATAAAACAAATCATCTTCAAGTAACACATATTTTGTGGCCTGGAAGCGCACTCGCCGATCCACCTTCTGGGATGGATCCCTCAAGTAATCGGCAATCTCCTTTCGCCAGTCATCGGCCATGAGTTCTAAAATCAAAGCTCCTTGAATTGGCCGATATCCGGACGCGTGTTGTGCCAGCCTATTGGCCTCTTCATTATAATTTCTGGGGATGCTCAATTATCGCAGACTTGAATTCCTTTAACAGCTGGAGGCAATCTTCATAATAAATCCTCAAGATATCATCTTTGCATTCAGATTTCCCCGTTAACTGATCTACGATGAGCATGGAATCTCCAAAAATTTCGACTGCATCAGCTTTGACTTCCCTTAATAATTGGATACCTTTTAGAACGGCTCGATATTCCGCCTGGTTATTGGTTGTGGATGCTTCTATCGGCAGAGAGAAATCATAACTTGCCCCCCGAGGTGATACAAGAACGATGCCGATTCCTGATCCGGCCCCACACGAAGAACCATCGAAGTACAGAGTCCATGGAACCGGCTCAACAACAGCAACTTCCGGTCGACAATGTTGGGCTACAAAATCGGCCATGACTTGACCCTTGACAGCTTTGGCCGATTCGTACCTTAAGTCAAACTCTGACAGAGCCATGATCCATTTTCCAATACGTCCTTTCAAAATAGGCAGTGATAGCATATACTTCACCACATCATCTTTGCATACAACTACGCATTCTGCCGACAACAAATAGTGCCTGAGCTTGGTACACGAGAAGTATAAACACAGGCACAGCCGTTCCAACGGGGAGTATCTTGTTTCGGCGTCCAGGAGTCTTCTGCTGACGTAATATACCACCCGTTCTTTCCCTTCAACCTCCTGTACCAACGCCGATCCAATAGCTTGTTCATCAGCCGATAAGTATAATTTGAACGGCTTACCGGGCTGCGGTGGGACTAAAACCGGAGGTGAAACCAGATATTGCTTGATATCTTCTAACGCTCTGCGTTGTTCTTCTCCCCATACGAATTCCTGATCGGGCTTCAATTTCAACAAAGGAGTGAACGCTCGAATACGCCCGGACAGGTTGGATATGAATACGCCCGGACAGGCGGAATCGGCGATGACTATCTCTGTATTGTCGCCGACCCATTGCACGAGGCACTGGTGCATTGTAGATGGGACACAACAATTCGCATGTATCCAGTCGCGACCGAGCAACATGTTGTAGGACCCCTTACCATTAATAACAAAAAAGGTAGTAGGGAGGGTCTTACTGCCGATAGTGAGGTCGACGCAGAGCGCTCCACGGGCGGGAGACACGTTGCCCTCGAAATCCTTGAGCATCATGTCCGTCTTGGTCAGGTCTTCATCGCTTTTGCCTAACTTGCGGAACATGGCATACGATATGATGTTGACTGCGGCGCCTCCATCCACTAGTAGCCTGATAACGGGTCGTCCGTTAACGTGCCCTTTGAGAAATAATGCCTTGAGATGTTGCCGTTTTTCATCTTCTGGTTGCTCAAAGGTGGCCGTCATCGGCTCTAATACCAACTGCGCCATCTGCTCTTCCATCCTTGTCGCCTTGTCTCGATCGGCAGGCCCCATGAATTCCATCGGCAATATGAACACCATGTTGACATCAGCTGCCGATTCTTGACTGTTTCCTTGCTGTTGTTTTTCTTGGGGCGCCAGACCCGAGACTTGACGTTTCTCTTTTCCGGCACCTGCCTCTGCTCTTCTTCCTGTTGCTCCCATTGGCGCAGGCGTTGGATCCTCCATTTCTGGGATTTGGATAATCCATCAGGGAACCACCTGGGGTTTACTGGTTTGGCCGATGATTTGGCGTGCTCCCAATCCGGTTCCCTTCCTAGGGGGTTTTCATCTGACACCCTGTCATCAGCTATCTCTTCCAGCCGATCATGTACGCTGATTCTGCCCCCCAGTCGATCCTGTTGGTTGATCCTGCCTTTCGACCAGTGATACCGGTCAACTCTGCCCCCCAGCTGATCATGCACCGAAAGGCGCTGTGCTTCTTGTTCACGCCGATTTCTGCTGATCGGCTCTGATTCTCTGTCTCTGGAGCGTGATCTTTTGAACGGGCGATTGTTGCGGCTTAATCCGTTGCACTCAGGACAGTTATCGGATGATGGCAATCGGAGGTCGTTTTCCCAGCAGTGGATGAAGAACGGACATTGCCAATGGTCCTTGTGTCGGCGTATCATCTCTTCGTGGTATCTTGACTGTTCCTGCTGTCACCGATATTTGCTGAGCAAGAATTGGGGAGTGATGGGTCTATGGGATCATCCCGATCCTTCGCCCTTGTCTTCAGTCCGCCTTTTCCCTTTGACTTCATCCACCATGACCTACTTCCTGGGATCTACGGCGCCGCTTCTTCTTGCCGATTCCAACGTCAGCACCTTGGTTTGAGTTGAGTTTCTTCTCGTGTCAACCATGTTGGTTGGGAAAGGATGCTGGTCAATCTTCATCGGCCTCACCGGCTTTGCCGGGGTTTCAAACTTGAGTCTTCCCTGCTCGATGGCCGACTGAATCTGCTGACGGAAGATCTTGCATTCATTCGTGTCATGAGACGTGGCGTCGTGCCACTTGCAGTATTTCATCTTCTTGAGCTGATCGGCCGAAGGAATGGTATGGTATTGTGATAGCTTGATCTGCCCTTCCTGAAGTAGTAAGTCAAAAATCTTATCGGCCTTTGTCGTATCAAAGCCGAATGTCTCTGGTTCTTTCTTTCCGAAAGGGCATGATATTGGCTTCTTGCCTTTTACCCATTCCGCTAGGCCGATTTCTTCCTCTCCTTCCGATTCAGATCCTTCTAGATATGCCACCTTCTTCTGGAAATTCCTCCACTGCTCAAACGGACGGACTTCCTGGCTTGCCAATCGGTGAACGATCTGGCTTAAGCTTTCAAATTCCTATGAGGCATACCTTTCCTTGATTTGTGGCAAGAGGCCTTGGAAAGCGATATCGGCCAACTAGGCATCGGTCAGAGCCAGACTGTAGCATTTGTTCCTGATTTCTCTGAACCTCTGTATGTATCCAGTTACAGGTTCGTCGCTCCTCTGCCTGAGGCTGGTCAAATCTGAGAGTTTCATCTCATGTACCCCCGCGTAAAAGTACTTATGGAACTGCTTTTCTAGATCGGCCTAAGTAACAATGGAATTGGGTGGTAAAGTGGTGAACCACTGGACGGCCGATCCAGACAGAGACGATGAAAACAGGTGCACCCTAAGAGCATCTTGCGTGGCGGCTTCTCCGTACTGGATGATGAATCTGTTAATATGCTCCACGGTAGATGTGTCGTCCAGCCCCGAAAACTTGGTAAAATCAGGAACCTTGTATCAGTGAGGAAACGGCAGCAGGTCGTAGGCCGATGGGTATGGCGTCTTGTATGTATAAGTCTGCATTTTCAGCTTCAACCCAAACTGTTCCTGAATTACCTCTGCTATTCTTGCCGTCCAGTCCACCTGCTGCTGATGAACGACCGTTTGAGGTGCCGGCATATGTTGGAGGATTGGCGGCGGTGTGGCCGGGTGATGGATCGAAGCATGCGGCGAATTCTGTTGTGTTATGGCCGTCTGAGCAGCTGACAGCTGATGGCGAAGCGGATCCGCTGCCCCGTCGTACATTGTCATTGGTGCCGTGCTTCGGAGTGCCTCTACAGCGCCTGCCCCCCTGCCGATTTCTGACGGGGCTGGTTGGTACTGAGGGACCGTCGGCCAGACGGCCAAGTGGAACGGCGCCTGAATCGGATAGCTCCCATGCCCGGTTGATGGATCGGGGAAAGCCGTCGTTGCCGATGCCCCCCAGGGAACTGAGTTTGTGGGCAGCGATTGCACAGAAGCAATCTGGATAGGCTGAAGCGGTGCCTGTGATGGGAAACATGGTGCACTGCTATACCTTGGAGACGCTGGAGGCAACGGAGTGTTGTATCCCTCGCGTTGCGTCGACATAGGTTGAGGAGCCGAGTGGGACGTGACTGGTGAGCTTCTGGCTGGAGGTGCAACAGGCGGGGCATACGCTGGCCCCTGAAATCCTTGAGCTGCTCCGCTGACCAGAGAGCTGATGACGGCGTTATACACCGTGTTGGTCATCACCGAGGATTGGTCGATGAAAGCCTGATAAACGGACTGTTGGATCATATCGGACATCTTGCCCGAATCCTCAGCGATGGTGATTGTTACAGAACCACCAAAATTAATCCGGTTCAAGTGCGCTAATCATTACCACATGGGCAATCAGGGCTAACTCGCACTTCAAATGGAATAATCCACTGGTCTGTCGGGTAACCTCCCGATACAACCACGGTTCTTGCGGATCGAAGCCACACATACATGTACTCACACGAAGGTGAGACCAGAGTATACAACATTCCACATTTTTACACCACGGGGTTCATCATAAATTATCATTACAATATTGTTCAAATTCGTAAAAACAAGGTACTTCGGATTTCGAAATAAAGAGTTCTTCAGAGTTCAAGCAGCGGAAAAGACAATGACAACTACTCGACGATAAAGGATGTCTCGATGAAGCCCGTACGAGGCATCACTCGGTGTCACCACCGTTGGCCGGGGGCGTATCCCATTCCACCGACCAACCAGGAGGAAGGGTACAAGCCCAAGTCAAACTAGCAATCATGTCCTCGAAAGTTTCACCTGAAAACAAGCCACAAGCAAGGCTGAGTATACTAATACTCAGCAAGGCTTACCCGACTAGTGGGGTATCCTTAGCCGACTCCTAGACATGCGAGGCTTTTGGCTTGAGGGGTTTGTTTTGCCGAAAAGCATATATAGTAGGTCCTTACTTTCAGATTTTAGCTCCAAGTTCTAACTTTCTTTAACCATTCTAGGTAAGCAACTATCCAAAATCTTTCATGGTGGAGAATTATTTGCATCCAATAAGATTAATCATTATCCTTGTTCCTCTTCTTACTCTATGTGGTAAAAGGGTCAAGCAGTCTCAATAACCGCGAGAAACGGACGATTCGAATCGAATTTCTTAACCTTGCAAGGGAAGCCTAAACACACGTCACGTGGTTACTCCCAGAGTCACACGTGCAACTTTTCCCTTCAATTCCCGCTTCACGGAACAGGCCCACCGCCCTCGACTACACGTCCCCACAGACCACGGTACGTCGGGCTGTGGCGGCCGATGCACCCGCCATTAGCTAGATGTGAACGAATTCAAGATAGTGGGGAGTATATTCCGGCCTCGGTTCAATCCAGTACTTAAGCTTACCGATTACCATATTCTCGGCATGTGGTTAGTACGTTCAAAGACTTCACCACCACTACCACACACTGCGGCCTTAGCATTTTTCACTAAACAGACGGGGCCTCGATCATCAACATAAACATCGTACCATAGCCCCGTCCGTCGACCTTATGATTGCAGCATGTAGTAAACAATCAACTCCTAATTTCTCGCGAGTGACAGGAAATCACTCGACTTTTACCGAGTCCTATTAGCATAGCATTCTATCGAACCTGGCATCTAGTGTTCAGAGCATGGGTACCTAGGATCATGCAACTAAGTTTTCATCCAACTCCTATAAACTTAATGCACAAGTAAAAGTAGAGTAATAAGTTGCATAAGTTTAGAAAATAGGGTTCATGCTCCAGGGCTTGCCTTCTTGTGCAAAGTTAGTCCGGGGATCGTCTGAACGTTGACCCGGGTCTTCAACTGCTTCAGTTAAATTTGCCTGGGCTTCTCGCCGCTCGCTCTCGGACTCGGGCACCAGCTCGTATGTTCCGTCGGCGAGAGTAGTCGATTCTACATGAATGCACAAGTGTAAGTTGTGGTGATGGTAAATGACATTATTTCCTTCACGATAAAGTTGCAGTCTGTAAAACATGAGTTTTGTTGTGAAGTGAGTTACTTTATCATTCGTGGGCAATCGTTAATAGAGTAGAATAGTACAATAAGTAACTTCGTTAAGCAAGGTGGGGTGGGTGTTCATGGGAACTTATGTTCCTCATGGAAACATGATTTAAGTGTAACTACTACAGTGATTAGTTTCTGGTCATGAAACCTTGGATCTAGGCACATCAGGGAAAGATAAGCTTACTGTAAAATTTTCAGATATTTTCATGCAGCAGATTAATTATAAAAAATATAATACATGGTTGCTGCTAGATTCTTGTTCTTTTTGTACAGAACAAATGGTGCAAAAACTGAGACTAAGATTTTTACAGGGCTTTCATTTAATCATGCAGGAGCTACTGCAATTTTTATAGGATTTATTATGCAGTTTTCAGAGCATAGTAAATATGAAATTACACACCTAGGTTATTCAAGGATTTATTATTTTAAAGGATCCTACACAGAGTTTTTGTCCATGAAACTTTTTACAGAGCATCCCCTACAACTGAGTATCTTCTAGTAAAAATATGAGAATTTTCGAAGCTAAGATACTATTTTCTTGATTTAATGTATGTTATTAGCACATAAATCAAATAAATAGGTTCCTTTGAGATAAAAAGTCTCTAAATTTTTCTATGGCATCTAGGTACCATTACACCAGTATAGAAAATGTTTCATTAGGTGAATCACAATCTAACAACAGAGATAAAAATATTTAGCCAATCATGGCATGAAACTAAACTTAGTAAGAAGTATATCTAGAAGTAGATTCTGAGCTTGATCTTTTTAGGGTGGCCTATTTATCAGGTAATATCCTCACTGTAAATTTTTCAAGGCCAGCACTTGTCTCAAGACAAGTCTATGAATAAAAGCCATTAATCTTTCCATTTTATTTAAAGCATGATTTAGCCAGAATCTAAGGTGATGCATGTAACAAAAGTTGTGAAGCTTAACCTAAGGTATCCAGAGCAGTTGAGTTTGCATTTTTCTGAATTTTCTACGATTTTATACAAATTTTACAAATTCACTGATTTTGAATCTAGGTTTGAATCTTTCTCTTACATCTGGGTCCTTGAAATCTTACGGGCAGAATCTTCTAAAGAATTCAATCGATGCAATTGGGTCCTTAGGCGGCTCGGGTGCGGTGGCCGGCCAAAATTCCGGCGAGGGGCTCGCCGGCGGCGAGGGGTGAGGGCCGGGGAACGACCAGGGGTGCGAGGGCTACCTCGTGGGGGTCTTGGTCGGGTGGGGGACGGCCGGGAGTGGCTCGTCGGCGTTGGAGCAGGGGCGGCGGCGGCGGTACGCGTCGACGGCGGTGCTCCGGTGGGCTTGGGGCGGTCTTGTCTGGACGGGGAGCTTCAGTGGCGCGTGGGGAAGCTGCTCCGGTACTTGGCTTGGGCGGAGGAGGTCGGAGTCGAGCTGTCCGCGGTGACCAGGGGCGGCGGCGGCGGCGACTGCGCGGGCGGCAGTGCTCCGGCAGTCCTGGGCGGCGTTGAGCGGGTCGGTGAGCTCCGGTGGGATGATGTGGTGGTGGCTGGAACTTCAATTTGGGCAGGGGGCGGCTGTGGAAGGCTGTCCACGGCGATGGAGCTCGGCGGCGACAATGGCGGCGGTGGGTGTTCTCTGGTTGCTGGTAGCTCGCGCGGGCGGCCTGGGGCGGCTTTTATAGGGACAGGAGGGAGGGAGGAGTGCCAGGCGACGCGCGGGGGTGATGGCACGGCAATGGCGTGCCACTGGCCACGGTGGGTGGCGTCTGGACACCGGCGCAGCGTGCGGAGGGCGGGAGCGCGCGACTGGGCACCGGGGATTTTGCGTGGGGGAGCGAGGAGATAGCGCGGCACGGGGTTGGAGGGCAGCGGCAGCAGCGGCTCGGGCGGGCGGCAAGCTCAGTGACGGGCGGGTCGCGGCGAGCGGTGCGGCACGGCGCGGCGCGGCCGTTGGGCGCGGCGGGCGGCGAGCAGAGGCGCGGCTGGCGTGGCGCGCGTGGCGAGCTGGGGCTGGGCAGCGCGGCAGTGGGGGGGCAAAGCCGCGCTTGGGGGCGAGGGCCGGCGGCCACTGGCTTGGCGGCTTGCGCCGGTCAGGCATCGCCGGCCACCTGGCCGGGATGTCGGGTGGGGAGGGGAGAGAGAGGAGGGGGAAGAAGGGCTATTCTGTGAAGTTTGAAAATTTCCAGGGGCCTGGTTGTAAACAGGGTGTTTTCTCCACTTTCTAATTTGAATTTCAAAAACTTTTGAACATGAAAGTTGTTCAGAATAAAAAGTTCTACAAGTTTGGTTTCAGGCAACACCTCATTTGGCTTGTGGTTTGAAAGTTAATTTAAAAATTCAAAGGTATTCATATGTGCCCAATTTCAATTTGAATTTCAACTTAACTTGTTCTAATTCTTTTCACCCTTTTATTAATTGGTTAAGCATAGGGTTGGGCTAATGATATTGCTTTAGAAATGTAATTTATCAGGGTTGTTACAGCCTTCCCCCCTTAACAAGAATCTCGCCCCGAGATTCGGTAAATCTTAGTGTGGACAGGGGTGCACATACCAGTGGTTGAGATAAGAAAACCAGGGAAATTTTGGTTTAGGTAGCTCTCGGTTTCCCAGGTGGCTTCTTCTTCAGTGTGATGATTCCATTGAACTTTATACATTTTAATCACTTTCCTCCTGGTCCCTCTTTCTTTTCGATCCAAAATTTTAACCGGGTGTTCGACATACGAGAGGTCGGGTTCTACCAATATTTCTTGTTGTTCCATAATCTCGGTAGGGACTCGAATACACTTCTTGAGTTGAGATATGTGGAAGACATCATGGGTGGCCGTGAGCTGAGGGGGTAGTTGTAGTCTATAGGCTACGGGTCCACAGCTCTCAATGATTTCGTAGGGGCCGACATAACGGGGAGCTAGTTTTCCTTTGACTCCAAATCGTTGTACTCCCTTGGTTGGTGAAACTCGAAGATAGACATGATCGCCAACTTCGAATTTTAGGGGCTTTCTCCTTTTGTTGGAATAGCTCTTTTGCCGGGCTTGTGCGGCTTTAAGATTTGCTTGTATTACTTTTACTTTCTCCTCTGCCTCGATTACCAGGTCGGGTCCAATTATTTTACGTTCTCCGGTTTGTGACCAGCTCAAAGGAGTTCGACACCTTCGTCCGTACAGGGCCTCAAATGGTGCCATTTCCAAACTCGTTTGATAGCTATTGTTGTACGAGAACTCTGCTAGGGGTAGACATTTGTCCCAATTTTTGTCATAGTGAATGACGCAAGCTCTCAGCATGTCTTCAAGAATTTGGTTTACTCTTTCCGTTTGTCCGTCAGTCTGAGGATGGTATGCTGAGCTGCGAATCAGTTTAGTACCACGAGACGTTTGCAGTTGTTCCCAAAAGCGTGCTACAAACTGAGTACCACGATCAGAAATAATTGTCTTAGGTATTCCATGTAGGCAAACAATACGATCGAGGTAAATCTCGGCATATTTCTTGGCAGAATAGGTGGTGTGTACCGGAAAGAAATGTGCCGTCTTTGTGAGTCTATCAACGATAACCCATATGGAATCATGTTTCTGGGAAGTGTTTGGTAGTCCAACAATGAAGTCCATACTTATGTCTTCCCACTTCCAGGATGGTATAGGTAACGGTTGAAGTGTACCGGCTACTTTCAAGTGGCTAGCTTTTACTCTCTGGCACGTGTCACATTCTAAGACATACGTAGCAATTTCTCTTTTCCTTCTAGTCCACCAGAAGTTTTGCCTTAGGTCTTGATACATTTTGCTACTGCCGGGGTGGGTAGAGAATTTGGAAAGATGTGCCTCATCGAGAATTTGCTTGCGGAGTTCATGATTCTTCGGAACGACTATAAGACTTTCGAACCATAGAACTCCCTTATGGTCCTGGCGGAAACATTTATACTTCTCCTCACCTAGAGAGAGTTTTTGTTTGATGATCTTAATTCCTTCATCATGTAGTTGTGCCATGACGATTTGGTCGTGAAGAGTGGGCTCAACTGAGATGTGATTTAGAGTGCCTTGGGAAACCATTTCCATGTTAAGCTTCCTCATTTCTGCACACAATGTCTCATTGTAGGATTCCATGGATAAGCAATGGCAATGGGACTTGCGGCTTAGTGCATCCGCGACTACATTAGCCTTGCTGGGGTGATAGTGCACTTCAAGGTCATAATCCTTGATTAATTCTAGCCATCTTCGTTGTCTCATATTCAGATCGGCTTGTGTGAAGATATACTTGAGACTCTTATGATCAGTGTAGATATTGCACTGTGTACCCATGAGATAGTGCCTCCATATTTTCAGAGCGTGAATGACAGCTGCAAGCTCAAGATCATGAGTGGGATAATTCTGCTCGTGGGGCCGAAGGGCTCATGAGGCATATGCAATCACTCGATTCTCTTGCATAAGCACACATCCTAGACTAGTACCCGATGCGTCACAATACACATCGAACGACTTGGTATTATCGGGTTGAGCTAACACAGGTGCAGTAGTCAGATGCTCTCTGAGAGTGTGGAAAGCTTCTTCACATTTCTCATTCCATACAAACTTTACTTCCTTCTTTAACAGTTCAGTCATGGGCTTAGCAATTCGAGAGAAATCCGGGATGAAGCGACGGTAGTAACTGGCTAAGCCGAGAAAACTGCGAATCTGATGAACAGAGGTAGGGGGTTTCCAATCCATCACCTCTTGTACCTTGCTGGGGTCAACAGCTATGCCTTCGCTGGAGATCGTGTGACCCAAGAACTTTACAGTATCCAACCAGAATTCACACTTAGAAAACTTAGCATAGAGCTGATGGTCTCTGAGTCGCTGAAGAACAATGCGAAGGTGCTTGGCATGCTCTTCCTCATCCTTGGAATAGATAAGGATGTCGTCGATGAACACTACGACGAATTTGCCAAGTTTGGGCATGAATACCGAATTCATGAGATATATGAAGTAGGCAGGGGCATTTGTGAGTCCAAAGGACATGACCAAGAATTCATATAGTCCATATCGTGTGGAGAAGGCAGTCTTAGGAATATCGCACGGGCGAATCTTGATCTGATGATATCCCGAACGAAGATCAATTTTTGAGAAGACTCTGGCTCCAGCTAATTGATCAAACAGTACATCGATATGAGGAAGTGGGTATTTATTCTTAATGGTTACTGTGTTGAGAGGCCGGTAGTCAACGCATAACCTCAAACTGTCATCCTTCTTCTTTACGAATAGGGCTGGACATCCCCAAGGTGACGCGCTAGGGCGAATGAAACCTTTGTCCAGTAAGTTTTGGAGTTGAATTTTCAGCTCTGCCAATTCTTTAGGGGGCATCCTATATGGTCTTTTGGATATAGGTGCAGTGCCCAGTTGCAGTTCGATGATGAACTCAATATCCCTATCCGGTGGCATTCCTGGTGTTGGCGCTAAAATCAGTCGGGTAGGAATCGGCTGATGGGTCTTCAGCGTCGGACACACGACCCGGGAGAATCTGCTTAGCTCCTGTTCGGGTTATAGCCCTGGTGCGGTTCGCGCGGCGTGCCAGTCAATCTGACCTGTTGATTGACAAGGAACTAGAGTATTAAATTCTAGGCGCGTCGATCGGCTGGATTTCCGATCTGTCCTGAGTAGCGCGTCGGCGGCAAATCGGCCGATTTGCTGTAGAGATGATCGGCTATGGGTCAGCCGATGATCGTATAGTAATTGTAAAGAAGACTGCTAGAGCGATCTAAACAATTACTATAGAAGCAACACTTGAAACAGATCTAATCGGCTGTATGGCGATGAATCGAAGGAGAACAATGACGAAGCCGATTACTCTGATCTCAAGCTGGATAACTGGTGATAATACTAGAATAACAGGTAAAACTTGCAATTCTAGTAAATATCGATAACTTGTGAATAAATCCAAACGAAACCACAGCGATGCGCCCGTAGTTAAAGCTCGGATATTACTCGAGAAGCGGAACCTACCAATTGGCCGGAGATCAGGTTGATGCAGCCCTGCCAATCCGTACGAACTCGTGGAAGAAGAAAATATTGGCGAAGTCGCCGACTTGAAAGTAAAGTACTGGTAAAAAGTAGAAGTGTTTTGTTGATTGATGTGTTGATTTCTCGCAAAGCCCTAGCGACTCCTATTTATACCCTGAAACTAGAACTCCTGGTCGATTACGACTTGTTACAACCTTATTTAAAAAATAGGAAAACTACTATATCTATAATAACTTTTTAAAAAGGAAACGGACTCCCGCAGAATCTTCCGCCGCCGTTTCCTAATCCAATCAGGACCTCTTCAATTGCTCCCCGGCCGACTTAGCATGCCTTGTTGACCAGCTTTTGACCAGGATCTTCTGGAATAATCCTATCCTGTTGGCATAGGCTGCGCCACCAATCGGCCGATTTTCAACTGTTACCTCTATCGGCCGATTCCTTACTGTAGCTTTCAGATCTGCTTCATCGGCCAATCTTCTCCTCCTGACGCCGATTCAATACGTGTCAAAATCTGGCGTCAACACATGCCCCCCAGTTTCGGAGTAAAATATAACTTTTTCTTCGAAACTCTTTCTTTAATCCTTCTCTCTAAGCTTCCCAATTGTGACAGGAGTAAACCTCAGAATCAATTGCGTTACCTTTTCCTCTGCATCTGATCCTTTCTCTAGAATCGGCTCCATGACATGGAATCCGGTAACAGGATAAACATCATGTTGGCGTGTAGACTCAAACTTTGACCATCTCCCCTGGCAGCTTTACATTTACTGATGCCTTTACTCCGATGGTACACGTCTTGCCAACCCTTTGTCTCTTCCTTTCTATAAATACGACTCTTCGTACTATTTCCAAAAATGCTCATCTTGTTTGTCTTCTTTTCCTTCTGAATCCCGACCTTCGTCGTCTTTGGTCAAACATTAAAATGTCTTCTCGATCCTCCTCTTCTGTTAACCAGCTATTAATTTTCTCTCCATCCCTTCCTGAGATATCTTACTTTGTTCCAACATGTTTGTCTGTTCTTTCTTTCAGCCAAACCATCTTAACCCTGGTTTGGAAAGAGCGATCGAAATCGTACATTCAGACAAACCATTGTCGCAAGCTGATATAGATCTGATAAAAGCTCATTCTGAAGAACTCAAAGATCATGCTCCTGCCAATATCCGACCAATCTTGGATTACATGGATCTCGTCTGCTTTGAACAAATGCCAACCTCTGACGAGAGTTCTTCATCTTCTCATCGACTTGCTGAAGCTAAGACTGAAGTCGCCATGAAAGATTTGGAAGAGGAGAAGGCCCGCCTGCTGAAAGAACTCTGCAACCAAGCTGAAACTGGAGCCACTGCAAAGGACTTGAAAGATGAAAGGCTCACCCTCATGATAAGACTAGGTCGCGTCGAAAGAGAAATCCAACGTAGGCGTAATCAATAGTATTTTTATTCTAAGGGCGAATTATACCATGTCGGCCATGTAATCTGTGATTTCCATTCAATAATGAATCCCAATGTTTCCTTTACCAGATGTGTAACCAGAAAACCGACGAGAAATCGGCCATGTTACCTTGATATATCTTGCTGTAAGTTATGCATCTACCCAAATGCTTGGATAGTACCTCTTCAGATATCGTCCATTTAGAGCTCTTGGGAATTCCTCCCCTTCTATTGTCTCCAGAATGTATGCATTTCCAGGAGCACATCGGCTGATTCTATACGGCCCTTCCCAAGTGGGTGACCATTTACCGAATTTGGGATCCTTAGATCCTATCGGCAGCACCAGTTTCCATACCAGATCTCCCTGAGAGAACTGTTTGACTTTGACCTTTTTGTCATACCATCTGGCCACCCTTTTCTTGTTCTCTTCTATGCTAATCAGGGCTCTTAACCGCAAACCCGCCGAATCGTCAAGTTCATCTTTCATGAGAAAGGAATAGTCATCGGCCGTTAACTGATCCTGTAGCGATATGCGTCTTGACCCTGTCCTTATCTCCCATGGTAAGACCGCTTCATGACCATAAACCAAATGATAAGGGGATATTTTAGTGGTCCCATGACAAACCATCCTGTACGCCCATAAAGATTCAGCCAAAGACATATGCCACTTCTTGGGTTGCTCTTCTATCTTCCCCTTGATTAGCTTGATTATCCCCTTGTTAGACGATTCTGCTTGGCCATTGGCTTGAGCATAGTATGGAGAAGAATTTAATAATTTAATTCCCATATCGGTAGCGAACTCTCCGAATTCTCCAGAAGTGAACATTGTCCCTTGATCAGTTGTGATGGTTTGAGGAATACCAAATCGATATATAATATGGCTTTTAACAAACTCAATCATATCGGCCGATGTCACGTTCCTCAAAGGAACTGCCTCCACCCACTTGGTAAAATAATCTGTAGCCACCAATATGAACTTATGCCCTTTGCTAGATGGAGGATGAATCTGTCCGATGAGATCTATTCCCCAACCTCTGAACGGCCACGGCTTAATTATTGGATTCATAGCCGATGCTGGTGCGCGCTGCACATTGCCAAACCTTTGACAGTCTTGGCATCCTTTGTAATACTTGAAACAATCTTCAAGGATGGTCGGCCAGTAATATCCATTGTTCCTGATCATCCATTTCATTTTGTGAGCCGATTGATGAGCCCCACACACGCCTTCATGGATCTCTCCCATCAGAACCTTTGCCTCTTCTGTTCCCAGGCATTTGAGAAGAACTCCATCAATCGTCCGAAAAAATAAGTCATCCTCAAGCAACACATACTTTGTAGCCTAAAAACGTGTTCGCCGATCCACCTTTTGGGATGGATTTTTCAAGTAATCGGCGATCTCCTTCCGCCAGTCATCGGCCGCGAGTTCTAGCGTCATCGCTCCGTGAATCAGCCGATACCCAGAAGCATGTTGAGCCAGTCTGTTGGCTTCTTTATTATAATCTCTGGGGATATGCTCAATTATTGCAGATTTGAATCCTTTCAAAAGTTGAAGACAATCCTCATAATAAATCCTCAAGATGTTGTCCTTGCACTCAGATCGTCCTGTTAACTCACAATGAGCATGGAGTCCCCAAAGATCTCGACTGCATCAGCTCTGACTTCTCTTAATAATTGGATGCCTTTCAGAACAGCTCGATATTCCGCCTGGTTATTGGTTGCAGAAGCTTCTATCGGCAGAGAGAAATCATAAGTTGCCCCCCGAGGCGACACAAGAACGACGCCGATTCCTGATCCGACCCCACACGAAGAACCATCAAAATATAGAGTCCATGGAACTGGTTCAACGGTGGCAATTTCTGGTCCACAATGCTGAACTACGAAATCGGCCATCACTTGACCTTTGACGGCTTTGGCCGATTCGTACCTTAGATCGAATTCTAACAAAGCCAGGATCCATTTTCCAATCCGCCCACGACTATGCATTCTGCCGATAACAAATAGTGCCTGAGCTTAGTACATGAAAAGTACAAGCACAAGCATAATCGCTCCACCGAAGAATATCTTGTTTCGGCGTCTAAAAGTCTTCTGCTGACGTAGTATACTACTCGTTCTTTCCCTTCAAACTCCTGTACCAGCGCCGATCCAATAGCCTGCTCATCACCCGATAAATATAACTTGAACGGCTTACCAGGCTGTGGCGGGGCTAACACCGGAGGTGAAACCAGATACTGCTTGATATTCTCCAGTGCCTTGCATTGTTCTTCTCCCCAGGTGAACTCTTGGTCGGGCTTTAATTTCAATAGAGGGGTAAAAGCCTGAATACGTCCCGATAGATTGGATATGAATCTTCTGATGAAATTGACCTTGCCGATGAGGGACTGCAGTTCAGTTTTATTTTGTGGGGCCACTACTTTGTTGATGGCGTCTATAGTCTTGCGGCTGACTTCTATCCCACGCTCATGGACCATAAATCCCAAGAATTGTCCGGCCGATATACCAAACGCACACTTGTTTGGGTTCATCTTCAGCCCATGTTTCCTTGTGCACTCCAACACTTTCTGTAAATCGGCCAGATGATCCTGGTGACCTTTTGACTTGACCACGACGTCATCTATATAAATTTCCACTGATGAACCAATGAGCTTGTGGAAGATGTAGTTCATGGCCCGTTGATATGTAGCACCGGCGTTTTTCAAGCCGAAAGTCATAACCACCCATTCAAATAAACCAAGATGGCCTGGGCACCTAAAAGCCGTTTTCGAGATATCTTCTTCGGCCATTAATATCTGATTGTATCAGGCATTTCCATCCATGAAGCTTATGACTTTGTGGCCTGCGGCAGCATCCACCAAGATATCGGCCGTTGGCATCGGATATCCATCCATCGGCGTAGCCTGATTTAAGTTCCTGAAATCGATGCACACACGCAATTTACCATTCTTTTTGTATACAGGCACGATGTTAGAAATCCATTCGGCGTAGCGACACTGCCGAATAAATCCTGCCTCAATCAATTTTGTAATCTCGGCCTTTATGTCAGGTAGAATCTTGGGGTTACACCGCCGTGCAGGTTGCTGATACGGCCGATATCCTGATTTTATAGGTAACCGGTGCTCAACAATAGACCGGTCTAGCCCTGGCATCTCGTGGTATTCCCAAGCAAAGCAATCCCTGAACTCTTTCAATAATCTTATCAATTTCTATTTGTACTCAGAATTCAAATTGGCACTAATGTACGTCGGCCTTGATTTGCTGCTATCTCCCAAATCTACCACCTCTAATAAATCGGCCGACGTGAACCCGTGCCCCAGCTTCCCATCTTCTCGGACGAGCTGATCCATTTATTCCGAATCTTCAGAGCCGACTGCTTGGATCGGCTGTAGACCGAAATCGGACACTTTCAGGAAGTCAGTGTCCCAAGTCCTGCCAGATATACATTTGACGTGCTCGCAGCTCCACTGTTGTGTGTCGGCCGCTGCAACGCTGTAGACGGAATCGGCAGCGACTATCTCTGTACTGTCGCCGACCCATTGCACAAGGCATTGATGCATTGTAGAAGGGACACAGCAATTTGCGTGTATCCAGTCGCGACCAAGCAGCATATTATAGGACCCCTTGCCATTAATGACGAAGAAAGTAGTAGGGAGGGTCTTACTGCCGATGGTGAGGTCGACGCAGAATGCTCCGCGGGCGGGTGACACGTTGCCTTCGAAATCCTTCAGCATCATGTCCGTCTTGGTGAGGTCGTCGTCGCCCTTGCCCAGCTTGCGGAACATGGCATACGGCATGATGTTGACTGCCGCGCCTCCATCTACCAGTAACCTGGTGACGGGTCTTCCGTTGACATACCCTTTGAGAAAAAGCGCCTTAAGATGCTGTCGTTTTTCCTCTTTTGGTTTCTCAAACGTAGCCGTCATCGGCTCTAATACCAGTCGTGCCATTTGCTCTTCCTCTATTTTTGTCACTTTGTCCCGATCGCTTGGCGCCATGAACTCCATCGGCAGTATGAAAACCATATCAATCTCGGCTGCCGATTCTTGGTTATCCGCTTCTTGATCGCTTTTCTTTGGGCGCCAAACTCGAGATTTAACATTCCTTCTTTCTGGCACGCGTCTTTGTTCTTCTTCTTGATGCTCCCACAGGCGTAGGCGTTGGATCCTTCGCTTTTGGGATCTGGATAGGCCGTCAGGACACCACCTGGGATTCACTGGTTTGGCCGATGATCTGGCGTGTTCCCAATCTGGTTCCCTTCCTAGGGGATCTTCATCTAACACCCTATCATCGGCCATCTCTTCCAGCTGATCGTGTGCGCTGATCCTGCCCCCCAGTCCATCTTGCTGGCCGATCTTGCTTTTTGACCTGTTGCACTGGTCAACTCTGCCCCCCAGCCGATCATGCACCGAAACGCGCCATTCTTCGCGCCGATTTCTGTTGATCGGCTCTGATCCTCTGTCCCTAGAGTGTGGCCTCGGGCGATTGTTGCGGCTTGACCCGTTACACTCTGGACAGTTATCGGCAGATGGCAACCTGATATCGTTCTCCCAGCAGTGGATGAAGAACGGACATTGCCAGTGATCTTCATGCCGACGTATCATCTCTTCCTGGTATCGTGCTTGTTCTTGCTGTTGCCGATATTTGCTCAGTAAGAATCGGGAGGTGACAGGCCTGCGTGGTCGTTCTGGCCCTCGCCTATTTCTTCTGATTTCCTCCGTCGAGATCTGCCTCCTGGGGTCGACAGCGCCACCTCTTCTCGCCGATTCTGACGTCAGCACCTTGGTGTGGTAGAACCACCTGAATTAATCCGGCTCAAGTGTATTAACCATAACCATTAGGGCATTCTCGGTTAACCTTACACTTCAAACGGAGTAATCCACTGGTCTGTCGGGTATAACCTCCCGATACAACCACGGTGAACGGATCGAGCGCCATACATACAAACGCTCATGCGACGATGAGCCCAGAGAATACCACATTCCAGCAAATATTACAACATTAGTATAAGTGAATATTACAGACCAAGTTTTGAGTTTAGAAACCGAGTACTTCAATTATCATAAATAAGTTCTTCAGAGTTTAAGTTGCAGCGGAAATAAACGACGGAAACTACTCGACGATACAGAATGTCTCGATGAAGCCCGTACGAGACCTCACTCGGCCTTATCTCCGTTGGACGGGGGCGCATCCCATTCCACCGACCAACCAGGGGGAAGAGTGCAGGGCCAAGTCAAGCTAGCAATCATATCTTCGAAGGTCTCACCTGAAAACGAGCCACAAGCAAGGCTGAGTATACTAATACTCAGCAAGACTTACCCGTGTAGTGGAATCGACTCCACTGACTCTAGACATGCAAGGCTTCTTGGCTCAGGGGTTTGTTTTGCCGAAAAGCATCTACAAGTGGGTCCTTACTTTCAACTTTTAGCTCAAGATTCTAGTTTCATTAACCATTCTAGATAAGCAGCTATCCAACAGCATACATGGTGAAACATTAAATTTTCATCCAACCAGTTCATTCATCCTCATTGTTCCTCTTCTTACTCTGTGGGTAAAAATGGTTAAGCAGTCTCAATAGCCGTGAGAAACGGACGATTCGAATCGAATTTCTTAACCTTGCAAGGGAAACCCAAACACACGTCACGTGGTTACTCCCTAGAGTCACACGTGCAACCTTTCCCCTTTCTTTCCGGGTCGTGGATCGGGGCTACCCTCCAAGAGTACAAGAGCCCCACGCCACGGTTCGGCGCCGGGTCGTGACCACTCTCTGCACTCGCCATATGCACATGGGACCGAAGTTCAAAGGGTAGGATGTCGTCTCCTTGCCGGGCCAATCAGGTACTTAAGCTTACCGATTCCCATAATCTCGGCATGTGTTTAGTACGTTCAAAGACTTAACCATCACTACCACACCCTGCGGCCTTAACATTTTTCACTAGACAGACGGGCCTCAATCGTAACCATCGTTCCATAGCCCGTCTGTGTCCTTATGATTGCAGCGTGTAGTAGTCATTCAACTCCTATTTTCTCGCGAGTGACAGGAAATCACTCGACTTTTACCGGAGTCCTATTAGCACAGCATTCTATCGAACCTTACGTCTAGTTTTCAAGCAAGGGTTCCTGATATCATGCAACTAAGTATTCATTCAACTCCTATAAACTTAATGCACAAGCAAAGAGTAATGAGTTGCATAATTTAGGAAAGAGATGGGTTATGCTCCGGGGCTTGCCTTCGCAGTTAGCGTGGGGCTCTTCCGAACTTGGGCTCGGGTCTTCAAGAGCTTCAGTTAGGTTCGCTTGAGCTTCACGCGGCTCACTCTCGGACGCGGGCACCAGCTCGTAAGTTCCGTCGGCGAGAGTCGTCGATTCTACATGAGTGCACAAGTTTAAGTCGTGGCAATGGTACTTGATACGATTTAAGAGTAATTACTACAATGGATAGTTTCTGGTCATGAACTTTTGGATTTAGGCACATCAGGAAAAGATGTGCTTACTGTAAAATTTTCAGCCAATTTTATGTGACAGATTAATTATGAAAAATATATTACATAGTTGCTGTTAGATCCTTGTTCTTTTTGTACAGAACAATTGCTGTAACAACTGAGTCTAAGATTTTTACAGAGCTTTCACTTAAGCATGCAGAAGCTACTGTAATTTTTGTAGGATTTATATGCAGTATCCAGAGCATAGAAAATATGACATTCCACACCTAGGCTATTCATGGATTCATTTTTACAGGACCCTACACAAGGTATTTGTCCATGGAACATTTTACACAGCAACCTCTACCACAGTGTATCTCCTAGTAAAAATTTTAGAATTTTTCAAGCTAAGATACTATTTTCTTGATTTAATGTATGTTATTAGCACATAAATCAAATAAATAGGTTACTTTGAGATAAAAAGTCTCCTAATTTTTCTCTGGCTTCTAGGTACCAATATATTAGCATAGAAAAAGTTTCATTGGGTGATTCGCCACCTAACTGCAGGGATAAAATATTTTACTTAAACATGGTATGGAACTAAGTTTAATAAACAGTAAAGCTAGAGATTGAATTTGGGCCTGATCTTTTTACACAGTCCTAAACATCAAGCAACTAACTTACTGACCAAAATTTAAGGTCAGCATTGCTCTACAACAGTGGGTACAAAATAAGTCCATTAAAGCTTCTATTTAATGTAGAGCAAAATATGTTGAGATTCTGAGAAACCTTTTGTAACAAAAGTGGTAGAGTTTGTTCTGAAGATTCCAGAACAGTTGAGTTTGCATTTTTCTGAATTTTCTACAATTTTATACGAATTTTACAAGTTCACTGAATTTGAATCTAGGTTTGAAACTTTCTTTTACAACTAGGTCCTTGAATCTTACGCGCAGACCCTTCTAAAGATTTAAATTCTTGCAATTGGGTCCTCGAGCGGCTCGGGTACGGCGGCCGGCCGAAATTCCGGCGAGGGGCTCGCCGGCGGCGAGGGGTGAGGGTCGTGGAAGGTTCAGGGGTGCGAGGGCTACCTTGTGGGGGTGTTGTTCAGGTGGGGGACGGCCGGGAAGGGCTCGCCGGCGTTGGAGCAGAGGCGGCGGCGGCGCAGCACGCGTCGACGGCGGTGCTCCGGCGGGCTTGGGGCGGTGTGGTCCGGTTGGCGAGCTCCAGTGGCGCGTGGGGAAGCTGCTCAGGGGCTCGGCTTGGACGGAGGAGGTCGGGGTCGTGCTGTCCACGGCGAGCAGGGGCGGCGGCAGCGCGGGCGGCGGTGCTCCGGCGGTCCTGGGCGGCGTTGGGTGGGTCGGCGAGCTTCAGTGGGGTGATGTAGTGGTGGCTGGGGGCTCAGTTTGGGCAGGGGGCGGCTACGGAGGGCTGTCCACGGGCGGGCGGCGCTCGGCGGCAGCAATGGCGACGGCGAGGGCGTTCTGGGTGCTGGGGCTCGCGCGCGTGGCCGGGCGGGGCTTTTATAGGGGCCGGAGGGGGTGCGGAGGGACCTGGGCAGCGCGCGGGGCGGGGCACGGCACGGTGCGCACTGGGCGCGGCGGGCGGCGGCAGAACGCCGGCGCGACGTGCGGCAGCGTGGGCGCGGTGACTGGGCGGCCGAGATATCGCGTGGGCGCGAGAGATAGCGTGGCGCGCGGAGTG
Source organism: Panicum miliaceum (assembly GCA_032594955.1). NCBI lineage: Eukaryota > Viridiplantae > Streptophyta > Magnoliopsida > Poales > Poaceae > Panicum > Panicum miliaceum. Next base: position 46,384,212 of record CM064056.1, on the reverse strand, counting down.
GTGGAGCAGCAGCTGCAGCGGCTCGGGCAGAGGGCGGGCGCGGCGACTGGCGGGGCGCGGGGGCCGGGGCGGCACGGCGGAGCGCGGCGACTGGGCGCGACGGGCGGCGGGCTGGGCGCGGCAGCGGCGTGCGCACGCGCGGGCGTTCACTGGGCGCGTCGTGGGGAGGGGGCCAAGCCGGCCGTGGCGGGGTGGTGCGGCGGCCACTGACCTGGCGCCTCGCGCCGGTCAGGCGTCGCCGGCCACCTGGCGCGCGGCGGTCGGGCGGGGAGGAGAGAGAGAGGGGGGGGGGGGGGGGGGGCGAGGGCCTGAACGCGAAAATTTGGAAAACTTCAGGGGGCTGGGTGCAAACAGGGCGTTTTCTCCTCTTTCTGATTTGAATTTCAAAAACTTTTGAACACGAAAGTTGTTCAAAATAAAAAGTTCTACAACTTTGGTTTCAGGCAAAAACTTATTTGGCTTATGGTTTGAAAGTTAAATTTAAAAGTTCAAAAGTAACCAAATGTGCTCAAATTAAATTTGAATTCCAACTGAACTCGTTCTAATTCTTTCCACCCTTTCATTAGTTGGTTTTAAGCATAGAGTTAGGCTAATGACATTGATTTTGGAACTGTAATTACCAGGGTTGCCACAGCCTTCCCCCCTTAACAGGAATCTCGCCCCGAGATTTGGTAATTCTTAGTGTGGGCGTGGGTGCACATACCAGTGGTTGAGATAAGAAACTCAGGGAAATGTTGGTTTAGGTAGCTCTCGGTTTCCCAGGTGGCTTCTTCTTCCATGTGGTGATTCCATTGTACTTTATACATTCTAATCACTTTCCTCCTGGTCTCTCTCTCTTTCTGATCCAAAATCTTAACTGGGTATTCGACATATGAGAGGTCGGGTTCCAACGATATTTCTTGTTGTTCCACAATCTCGGTAGGGACTCGAATACACTTCTTGAGTTGAGATACGTGGAAGACATCATGGGTGGTCGTGAGCTGAGGGGGCAGTCGTAATTTGTAGGCTACGGGTCCGCAGCTCTCAATGATTTCGTAAGGACCAACATAACGGGGAGCTAGTTTGCCCTTGATTCCGAATCTTCGCACTCCCTTGGTTGGTGAAACTCGAAGATAAACATGATCGCCAACTTTGAACTTTAGGGGCTTTCTCCTTTTGTCAGAATAGCTCTTTTGTCGAGCTTGTGCGGCTCTAAGGTTTGCTTGTACCACTTTTACTTTCTCCTCTGCCTCGATTACCAGGTCGGGTCCAAGTATTTGACGTTCTCTGGTTTGTGACCAGTTCAAAGGAGTTCGACACCTTCGTCCGTACAGGGCCTCAAATGGTGCCATTTTCAAACTCGTTTGATAGCTATTGTTGTACGAGAACTCTGCTAGGGGTAGGCATTTATCCCAATTCTTGTCATAGTGAATGACGCAGGCTCTCAGCATGTCTTCAAGAATTTGGTTTACTCTTTCCGTTTGTCCATCAGTCTGAGGATGGTATGCTGAGCTGCGAATCAGCTTAGTGCCAAGAGACGTTTGCAGTTGTTCCCAAAAGCGTGCTACAAACTGAGGACCACGATCGGAAATAATTGTCTTAGGTATTCCATGCAGGCAAACAATACGATCGAGGTAAATCTCGGCATATTTCTTGGTAGAATAGGTGGTGTGTACCGGAAGAAAATGTGCCGTCTTTGTGAGTCTATCCACGATAACCCATATGGAATCATGTTTCTGGGAAGTGTTTGGTAGTCCAACGATGAAGTCCATACTTATGTCTTCCCATTTCCAGGATGGTATAGGTAACGGTTGTAGTGTACCTGCTACCTTCAAGTGGCTAGCTTTTACTCTCTGGCACGTGTCACATTCCGAGACATACGCAGCAATTTCTCTTTTCATCCTAGTCCACCAGAAGTTTTGCCTTAGGTCTTGATACATTTTGCTACTGCTGGGGTGGATAGAGAATTTGGAAAGGTGTGCCTCATCGAGAATTTGCTTGCGGAGTTCACGATTCTTCGGAACGACTATACGACCTTCGAACCATAGAACTCCCTTATGGTCCTGGCGGAAACATTTGTACTTCTCCCCACCTAGAGAGAGTTTTTGTTTGATGATCTTAATTCCTTCATCATGTAGTTGTGCCATGACGATTTGGTCGTGAAGAGTGGGCTCAACTGAGATGTGATTTAGAGTGCCTTGGGAAACCATTTCCATGTTAAGCTTCCTCATTTCTGCACACAATGTCTCATGGTAGGACTCCATGGATAAGCAATGGCAATGGGACTTGCGGCTTAGTGCATCCGCGACTACATTAGCCTTACCGGGGTGATAGTGCACTTCAAGGTCATAATCCTTGATTAATTCTAGCCATCTCCGTTGTCTCATATTCAGATCGGCTTGTGTGAAGATATACTTGAGACTCTTATGATCCGTGTAGATATTGCACTGTGTACCCATGAGATAGTGCCTCCATATTTTTAGAGCGTGAATGACGGCTGCAAGCTAAAGATCATGAGTGGGATAATTCTGTTCGTGGGGCCGAAGGGCTCGTGAGGCATATGCAATCACTCGATTCTCTTGCATAAGCACACATCCTAGACCAGTACCCGATGCGTCACAATGCACATCGAATGACTTGGTATTTTCGGGTTGAGCTAACACAGGTGCAGTAGTCAGATGCTCTCTGAGAGTGTGGAAAGCTTCTTCACATTTCTCATCCCCTACAAACTTTACTTCCTTCTTTAACAGTTCAGTCATGGGCTTAGCAATTCGAGAGAAATCCGGGATGAAGCGACGGTAGTAACCGGCCAAGCCGAGAAAACTACGAATCTGATGAACAGAGGTAGGGGGTTTCCAATCCATCACCTCTTGTACCTTGCTGGGGTCAACAGCTATGCCTTCACTGGAGATCGTGTGACCTAAGAACTTTACAGTATCCAACCAAAACTCACACTTAGAAAACTTAGCATAGAGCTGATGGTCTCTGAGTCGCTGAAGGACAATGCAAAGGTGCTTGGCATGCTCTTCCTCATCCTTGGAATAGATAAGGATGTCGTCGATGAACACTACGACGAATTTGTCAAGTTCGGGCATGAATACCGAATTCATGAGATACATGAAGTAGGCAGGGGCATTGGTGAGTCCAAAAGACATGACCAAGAATTCATATAGTCCATATCGTGTGGAGAAGGCAGTCTTAGGAATATCGCAGGGGCGAATCTTGATTTGATGATATCCCGAACGAAGATCAATCTTTGAGAAGACTCTGGCTCCAGCTAATTGATCGAAGAGTACATCGATGCGAGGAAGGGGGTATTTATTTTTAACTGTTACCGCATTGAGAGGTCGGTAATCCACACATAGTCTTAAACTGTCATCCTTTTTCTTTACAAAAAGGGCTGGACATCCCCAAGGTGACGCGCTAGGGCGAATAAAACCTTTGTCCAGTAGTTCTTGGAGTTGAATTTTCAGTTCTGCCAATTCTTTAGGGGGCATCCTATATGGTCTTTTGGATATAGGTGCAGTGCCTGGTTGTAGTTCAATGATGAACTCAATATCCCTATCCGGTGGCATTCCTGGTAAGTCATCCGGGAAAACATCGGCATACTCGTTCACCACAGGAATATCATCTAGCTTAAGTCCTTCCATCTTATAAGCACAGGAATTCGTACAATCTAGGAACGGCAGGTAAAAGGTAGTGGCTCCGTGACTAGGTGAATTTATCTCAACGGCTCGGGAAGAAAGGTCCAGTGTGACTCCATGCATAGCCATCCAGTTCATTCCCAAAATAATGTCCATGCCGTCAAGAGGTAAAAGGACAAGGTCCGTGTCGATGGTTTTACTACCCAATTTGACTGGTACTTGTCTGACCATTTGGTTTGAAGCAATTTTACCACCCGGTGTTGATATCATATATGACCCTTTTGTGTGACAAACATCCAAGCCTACTTTTGCACCGAATTTTGCACTTATGAAACTATGCGATGCACCAGAATCAAATAATATAACTGCAGGCTTGTTATGGATAGAGAATGTACCCGACATCACTGGGGCTCCTTCAGGAAGCTCTGCAAGCGTGGTTTAATCCGTCCTTGCTTGACTTGCAGGGTCTGTCTCTTGCCCCTGTTCTTGGTGTTCGGGTTGGATCCTTGACCTTGGTTGGGCTGTCCAGACTGAGGGCATTCTCGTGCGAAGTGGCTGGAACTCCCGCATTTGAAACAGCGATTCGCGGGGCTAGGTCGAAGAGACTGCTGAAGAATGGGCCTCGGACCGTTCTGTGGAGGCATCGGGGGTCGTACCATGCCTGCCTGCTGTGGGGGTCTGGCAATCCATCTTCCTGGCTGCGGGGCCCTTGGTGGAGCTGTGGGTGCGGCATTTTGCACGATGCGATACCTTGGTGGTTGGACACTTGATGGTCCAGCGGGTGCCTTTCTCTTCTTCTCGGCCCGGTGTGCCATGATACAGTCTTCCTGGGTAATGGCCATATTGACCAACTCGTTGTAGGTGTCAGCCCTGGCTAGGTTCAGACGTTCCTTGAGCTTGGTATTCAGACCTCGGCGGAAACGATCACGCTTCTTGGCATCCGTATCAGCGTGATAGCCCGTATACTGGCATAAGTTGTTGAACGCCTGGGCGTACTGCAGCACGGTGCGGTTGCCCTGGGTGAGTGCCAGAAACTCGTTCAACTTCCTCTCCATGAGACCCTCGGGAATATGATGTGCCCGGAACGCGGTCTTGAACTCATCCCAGTCGACTACATGATCAGCCGGGAGCATCGCAGAATAGTGGTCCCACCACAGACGAGCGGTACCGCGAAGCTGTTGCGCGGCAAAACGAGCCTTGTTGGCCTCTGAGCATGGGGCCACAAGTAGTGTGAACTTGGATTCGATAGTGCGAATCCATGCATCTGCGTCCAGGGGTTCCTCTGTCTTATGGAACAAGGGCGGCTGGGTCCCTAGGAAATCCGTGTATCCTGCAGCTTGGGGTTGGTGAGCATTGTGCCCACCCCTCTGCTGGTGTTGTCCTTGCACAATCTGACGCAGCAGTTCGGTTTGAGCGGCCATCACTTCCACCAAACTGGGCGGGGGTGGTGGCGATTGTCGCGAGCGGCTGCCACCGGCACCAAAACCCTCGGGGTTGCCACGGGTTGATCCAACCATCTGAAACGTGAAAGGTTACCATTAGCAACGCGATCCCTAATACTTCCTTGGTTCATAAATAATTGGTGTATTCATAGACTTCCGAAGTCACAGCTAGAAGTATGGACAGAATCTCTGTTTGCTACGAGAAAAATCATAGCCTGCTGTGGGTCCATCCAAAACATCTCAAACTTTTGCAGTAGTCAGAGAATTTAGGAATGCACCACTTTGGTATTTAACTTCATGTCTAGAACTGTAGCTAAGGTGGTCGAAAAGCTCGTCCTTTGCCTTACTGTCTTAGCTGTTTTTCAGATTGATCGGTGCGGTTTCGCCTATATCTTAAACTAGCGAGGTCCAATGATGCTGAATTTTTGTGAGAACCTAGATCAAAAAATTTAGCACAAGTTTGGTATTCAACACTCAGCCAAGAAATGCAAGGAGACATGGGTAAAAATTCCGACAAGTCTCAGCGATTGTGGATTTCATCGTTTACCAACTTACAACGAAATCACCCAAGTTTATCGCCGTTCCTTACATGCTGAGGGTATCCACATGGTTCAGATGTACCCAACACAAAAGAGTTACTCAACTCCTAGTTAGCCTATTACAACACTTGCCAAAAGTTAGGCTACCCTATCGAGGAGTATGTGCAAAAGTCCTCCTATGTCGTCCTCTAGAAATCATCCAAGTCGTTGACAGACGACTCGCTGTGAGCAGGAGAGTGAGCTCCCATCTGAGGTGCCTGTGGTACCTCACCCTCGAAATCCATACCGGAGATACCATCAATCTCCTGTGGCTCCTCCTCATCCTCCTCCATGTCCTCCTCATGGGGATGGTCATTCTGATCATGCTGCCACTGAATGTGCTCATTCGCGTCCTCCAACTCAAGGCTCAGATCATGGAGCTGCTCCTCCAACTGTGCTATCGTGGCATCTCTCTCACCCATGAGAGTGTCCTGCTCCTGAATTTGGCCCTCAAGTTGGCCAATCTGAGCATCGCTGTCCTCAAGATCCTGACTGAGCTCCTTAATCTGCTCATCCCTGGTATCTGCCATCATGTGGTAGGCCTGAGCAAGATCAGTGAGCTGCTCCAGTGCCTGACTCTGGAGAGTCTGAAGCCGGTAGAGTGCACTCATGCACCGCACGGAGGTATGAATAGTTTCCTGGGCATGAAAGTCTACCAAGTACTGTGCGTGCTGCACCCTGTTGAGCCAAAAGGGGTCGTTGTCCTGGGCAGCAGGAAACAATCCAATGGGAGCGAGTGTGACAACCTCGGGACGCTGCGCACAAAAAGTGGTGAGCGCCCTCATGGCTGCAAGCTCCCAAGTATCGGCCAAACGGCGACCAACAGCCTCAAGCTCCAAGGCGGGCCAATCCGGGTGTAGCGGGTGCGGAAAGATAGTCACGTTGACACGGCACTGGGTAACTCCATTTTCTGCAAACTCCAGTCCGGCGTAACGTGGGGGAACTAGATAGCCCGCGGTACGCAGAACATCCCACAAAATAGAGGGGAAGCCCTCCCAGTGGAGACACTGCGAGTGCACGCGTCCATCCTCATCCACCATCATATCAACAGGCTCGGCCATCTGAACAAAAGATCAAATGGAGTGAGATAGTGAAAAACTGTGAACAGCACAAGGACAGATTCTGTATAGTGTGCAAAAATAACCATAACTTCCACAGTTCTAATCCAAAAATTCTCAAATTTCACCAGATCACTCCTAAGGTATTGGTGAACAACTTTGCTAGTCAACTCCAGAGCTAGATAGGTCTCTAAGATGGTCTTTCTTTTCAGGTTTTACCTTACTGTCTACCCAGAATTTTCAGTGAACAGAGGGCCAGAGTTTCGTGCACCAGGGAAAATCTACCCAGCCAAAATTTACCAAATTTTAACAGCAGCTACCTGGGTAAATTTGGAACAGGTTTCGTGTTGTGCTCTTTTGCAGAAAACCGCAGGAAGGGGGCCTAAAAATTTAAGAGGCAGAAGGGCTTATTCTGGACAGAATTCTGACATCCCAAGGTTTCTGTTATTTCTCACTATCCATAAGTTCAGAATTTTTCGTTTTTGAACAGAAGATAGAACACGAAATTTGGAACAATTCTTTCAACATGAACTTCTCCAGAAAAGGTCATTTTCTTGGGTCAATAATTCGCTCTTTTTGGTCACGGCAGATTTCGGACAGTTTCGCTAGATGGTCCTTATGCAAACCATGCTTTAGATACGCAAGAACCTTACCACTCTCATACAACGCATTTCGATTTCAGATATATGTGGTCATGATGCATGCACGTCCTATTCGTCCTCACAAAATAAATAATTGCCAAATAGCTTTGGTCTTACGAAGATAGTTTCGGTGGCATACACAATACGGCTCTCCTATAATAGCTAGTCAAGTCTTTCTAATCGTTCCTTAACTTATCGTAATCGCGGTTAGTGTACCTGCAGAAGATTGACAAGCATATATATATCTCATGAACCTTTCATGCCAGCACTCATGAAAGCGTCCGTATTCATTACCGTTTACTTATAGAAACGATATCTGTACAATTTCCGTCGTACAGACGACGTTAACATACGCTATCGAGATAGCGTATTCACGGGGGTACCGTCATGAGACGGGGGTATGAACAGCGATCGCCATACCCTGCGCCAAACCTTCTACTCCCAATATGTTCAACTAACAGTTGGCATATTGGCAGCACCTCAAGTAAGCCACTGCTTGAGGGCAGCGTTCGGTTCGCATCACCGACAGGAAGGCCAAGCTCTCTCAGTTGGCTGAGGATCCTTACCTTCTTACCTTAGCGATGAGTGCGTCGTTACAGAATTTAAGGTCGGTTGTGCATGAAAGTAAGTTTTGACAGAAAGTAATGTGCTGGAAGTCAGTTGATAATATTTCATAAGTCAGATAGCCACCTAGTAAACTTTCCCATAATCCCTTAGGGCTTTACGAACTAGGCACCATCCTTAACGTACCAACGTATTTCGCAACACATCCTTCTAGTCAAGTTTTAGTAAATCGAGTTTTTAAGGCTTGTCGCATTCTCTGGCGTATGTATTTTGGCTCTAGCGCCAGCTGTGACACCAGCTACGGCTCTGATACCAGCTGTGGCAGAACCACCTGAATTAATCCGGCTCAAGTGTATTAACCATCACCATTAGGGCATTCTCGGTTAACCATACACTTCAAACGGAGTAATCCACTGGTCTGTCGGGTATAACCTCCCAATACAACCACGGTGAACGGATCGAGCGCCATACATACAAACGCTCATGCGACGATGAGCCCAGAGAATACCACATTCCAGCAAATATTACAACATTAGTATAAGTGAATATTACAGACCAAGTTTTGAGTTTAGAAACCGAGTACTTCAATTATCATAAATAAGTTCTTCAGAGTTTAAGTTGCAGCGGAAATAAACGACGGAAACTACTCGACGATACAGAATGTCTCGATGAAGCCCGTACGAGACCTCACTCGGCCTTATCTCCGTTGGACGGGGGCGCATCCCATTCCACCGACCAACCAGGGGGAAGAGTGCAGGGCCAAGTCAAGCTAGCAATCATATCTTCGAAGGTCTCACCTGAAAACGAGCCACAAGCAAGGCTGAGTATACTAATACTCAGCAAGACTTACCCGTGTAGTGGAATCAACTCCACTGACTCTAGACATGCAAGGCTTCTTGGCTCAGGGGTTTGTTTTGCCGAAAAGCATCTACAAGTGGGTCCTTACTTTCAACTTTTAGCTCAAGATTCTAGTTTCATTAACCATTCTAGATAAGCAGCTATCCAACAGCATACATGGTGAAACATTAAATTTTCATCCAACCAGTTCATTCATCCTCATTGTTCCTCTTCTTACTCTGTGGGTAAAAATGGTTAAGCAGTCTCAATAGCCGTGAGAAACGGACGATTCGAATCGAATTTCTTAACCTTGCAAGGGAAACCCAAACACACGTCACGTGGTTACTCCCTAGAGTCACACGTGCAACCTTTCCCCTTTCTTTCCGGGTCGTGGATCGGGGCTACCCTCCGAGAGTACAAGAGCCCCACGCCACGGTTCGGCGCCGGGTCGTGACCACTCTCTGCACTCACCATATGCACATGGGACCGAAGTTCAAAGGCTAGGATGTCGTCCCCTTGCCGGGCCAATCAGGTACTTAAGCTTACCGATTCCCATAATCTCGGCATGTGTTTAGTACGTTCAAAGACTTAACCATCACTACCACACCCTGCGGCCTTAACATTTTTCACTAGACAGACGGGCCTCAATCGTAACCATCGTTCCATAGCCCGTCCGTGTCCTTATGATTGCAGCGTGTAGTAGTCATTCAACTCCTATTTTCTCGCGAGTGACCGGAAATCACTCGACTTTTACCGGAGTCCTATTAGCACAGCATTCTATCGAACCTTACGTCTAGTTTTCAAGCAAGGGTTCCTGATATCATGCAACTAAGTATTCATTCAACTCCTATAAACTTAATGCACAAGCAAAGAGTAATGAGTTGCATAATTTAGGAAAGAGATGGGTTATGCTCCGGGGCTTGCCTTCGCAGTTAGCGTGGGGCTCTTCCGAACTTGGGCTCGGGTCTTCAAGAGCTTCAGTTAGGTTCGCTTGAGCTTCACGCGGCTCACTCTCGGATGCGGGCACCAGCTCGTAAGTTCCGTCGGCGAGAGTCGTCGATTCTACATGAGTGCACAAGTTTAAGTCGTGGCAATGGTACTTGATACGATTTAAGAGTAATTACTACAATGGATAGTTTCTGGTCATGAACTTTTGGATTTAGGCACATCAGGAAAAGATGTGCTTACTGTAAAATTTTCAGCCAATTTTATGTGACAGATTAATTATGAAAAATATATTACATAGTTGCTGTTAGATCCTTGTTATTTTTGTACAGAACAATTGGTGTAACAACTGAGTCTAAGATTTTTACAGAGCTTTCACTTAAGCATGCAGAAGCTACTGTAATTTTCGTAGGATTTATTATGCAGTATCCAGAGCATAGAAAATATGACATTCCACACCTAGGCTATTCATGGATTCATTTTTACAGGACCCTACACAGGGTTTTTGTCCATGGAACTTTTTACAAAGCAACCTCTACCAAAGTGTATCTCCTAGTAAAAATTTGAGAATTTGCCAAGCTAAGATACTATTTTCTTGATTTAATGTATTTTATTAGCACATAAATCAAATAAATAGGTTACTTTGAGATAAAAAGTCTCCTAATTTTTCTCTGGCTTCTAGGTACAAATGTATTAGCATAGAAAAAGTTTCATTGGGTGATTCACCACCTAACTGCAGGGATAAAATATTTTACTTAAACATGGTATGGAACTAAGTTTAATAAACAGTAAAACTAGAGATGGAATTTGGGCCTGATCTTTTTACACAGTCCTAAAAATCAAGCAACTAACTTACTGACCAAAATTTAGGTTCAGCATTGCTCTACAACAGTGGGTACAAAATAAGTCCATTAAAGCTTCTATTTAATGTAGAGCAAAATATGTTGAGATTCTGAGAAACCTTTTGTAACAAAAGTGGTAGAGCTTGTTCTAAAGATTCCAGAACAGTTGAGTTTGCATTTTTCTGAACTTTCTACGATTTTATACGAATTTTAAAAGTTCACTGAATTTGAATCTAGGTTTGAAACTTTCTTTTACAACTAGGTCCTTGAATCTTATGCGCAGACCCTTCTAAAGATTTAAATTCTTGCAATTGGGTCCTCGGGCGGCTCGGGTACGGCGGCCGGCCGAAATTCCGGCGAGGGGTGAGGGTCGTGGAAGGTTCAGGGGTGCGAGGGCTACCTTGTGGGGGTGTTGTTCAGGTGGGGGACGGCCGGGAAGGGCTCGCCGGCGTTGGAGCAGAGGCGGCGGCGGCGCGGCACGCGTCAACGGCGGTGCTCCGGCGGGCTTGGGGCGGTGTGGTCCGGTCGGCGAGCTCCAGTGGCCCGTGGGGAAGCTGCTCAGGGGCTCGGCTTGGACGGAGGAGGTCGGGGTCGTGCTGTCCACGGCGAGCAGGGGCGGCGGCAGCGCGGGCGGCGGTGCTCCGGCGGTCCTGGGCGGCGTTGGGTGGGTCGGCGAGCTTCGGTGGGGTGATGTAGTAGTGGCTGGGGGCTCAGTTTGGGCAGGGGGCGGCTACGGAGGGCTGTCCACGGGCGGGCGGCGCTCGGCGGCAGCAATGGCGACGGCGAGGGCATTATGGGTGCTGGGGCTCGCGCGCGTGGCCGGGCGGGGCTTTTATAGGGGCCGGAGGGGGTGCGGAGGGACCTGGGCAGCACGCGGGGCGGGGCACGGCACGGTGCGCACTGGGCGCGGCGGGCGGCGGCAGAACGCCGGCGCGACGTGCGGCAGCGCGGGCGCGGTGACTGGGCGGCCGAGATATGGCGTGGGCGCGAGAGATAGCGTGGCGCGCGGAGTAGTGGAGCAGCAGCTGCAGCGGCTCGGGCGGAGGGCGGGCGCGGCGACTGGCGGGGCGCGGGGGCCGGGGCGGCACGGCGGAGCGCGGCGACTGGGCGCGACGGGCGGCGGGCTGGGCGCGGCAGCGGCGTGCGCACGCGCGGGCGTTCACTGGGCGCGTCGTGGGGAGGGGGCAAAGCCGGCCGTGGCGGGGTGGTACGGCGGCCACTGGCCTGGCGCCTCGCGCCGGTCAGGCGTCGCCGGCCACCTGGCGCGCGGCGGTCGGGCGGGGAGGAGAGAGAGGGGGGGGGGGGGGCGAGGGCCTGAACGCGAAAATTTGGAAAACTTCAGGGGGCTGGGTGCAAACAGGGCATTTTCTCCTCTTTCTGATTTGAATTTCAAAAACTTTTGAACACGAAAGTTGTTCAAAATAAAAAGTTCTACAACTTTGGTTTCAGGCAAAAACTTATTTGGCTTATGGTTTGAAAGTTAAATTTAAAAGTTCAAAAGTAACCAAATGTGCTCAAATTAAATTTGAATTCCAACTGAACTCATTCTAATTCTTTCCACCCTTTCATTAGTTGGTTTTAAGCATAGAGTTAGGCTAATGACATTGATTTTGGAACTGTAATTACCAGGGTTGCCACACTTGGTTTGACTTGAGGTTCCTCCAGCGTTAACTGCGTTGGACGGGAAGGGATGCTGATCTATCTTCATCGGCTTTGGCGATTGGCTTGGAGTTTCAAACTTGAGCCGCCCCTGCTCGATGGCCGATTGTATCTGCTGGCGGAAGACTTTACACTCATTTGTGTCATGAGAAGTAGCGTTGTGCCACTTGCAGTATTTCATCTTCTTAAGTTGATCGGCCGTAGGGATGGTGTGATGTTGCGACAGCTTAATCTGTCCCTCCTGAAGCAATAGATCAAAAATTTTATCGGCCTTTGACGTGAAAAAGCCGAATGTCTCTGGCTCCTTCTTGCCAAAGGGGCAGGATATTGGTTTTTTCCCTTTTACCCATTCCGCCAGGCCGATTTCTTCCTCCGCGTCAGATTCAGATCCCTCCAAGTATGCCACCTTCTTCTGGAAGCTCTTCCGCTGTTCAAACGGTCGGACCTCCTGCCCTGACAATCGGTGGACGATTTGACTCAGGCTTTCAAACTCTTGGGCAACATATCTCTCTCTGATTTGCGGCAAGAGACCTTGGAAAGCGATATCGGCCAACTGTGCATCGGTCAGAGCCAGACTGTAGCACTTGTTCTTGATTTCTCTGAACCTCTGTATATACCCTGCCACCGGTTCATCGCTCCTCTGCCTGAGGCTGGTTAAATCCGAAATCTTCATCTTGTGTACTCCTGCATAGAAGTACTTGTGGAATTGTTTCTCCAAATTGGCCCAAGTGACGATAGAATTTGGCGGTAAAGTGGTGAACCACTGGAAGGCCGATCCGGACAGAGATGATGAAAATAAACGCACCCTCAGAGCATCTTGCGTGGCAGCTTCTTCGCACTGGATGATGAATCTGTTAACGTGTTCCACAGTGGATGTGTCGTCCGTCCCTGAGAACTTGGTGAAATCAGGAACTTTGTAGCGGTGTGGGAACGGCAACGAGTCATAGGCCGATGGATACGGCGTCTTGTAAGTATAAGTTTGAACTTTCGGCTTCAGTCCAAACTGATCTTGGATTACTTCTGCTATCTTTTCCGTCCAGTCCACCTGCTGCTGATGAACAGTTGCTCGAGGCACGGGCATATGCTGAAGGGCTGGTATGGCCGGGTGATGAATCAGCGAACTTTGCTGAGCGGCCGATGGTTGATGGCGAAACGAGTCCGCACCCCCTTCGTACATCATTGCTGGCGCCGTGCCTCTGAGTACTTCCACAGTGCTTGCCCCCCTGCCGATTTCTGGTAAAATCGGCTGATACTGGGAGACCGTCGGCCGGGCGGTCGATTGGTATGGCATCTGAAACGGATAAGTGCCATGCCCGTTCGCTGGCTCGGGAAAATACGTCACGGCTGACGTCCCCCAAGGCACTGAACTCGTAGGTAGTGTTTGCACAGAAGCCATCTGAACGGGTTGAAACGGCGCTCGCGATGGGAGACATGGTGCACCGCTGTATCTTGGAGACGCCGGAAGTGGTGGAGAGCTGTATCCCTCGCGCTGCGTCAATATTGGCTGAGAAGCCGATTGGGATGTGTACGGTAAGTTTCTGGCCGGCAGAGTAGTCGGAGGGGCATATGCCGGTCCCTGATAACCTTGCACGGCTCCGCTGGCCAGAGAGTTGACGACGGCGTTGTACACCGTGTTGCTCATCACCGAGGGTTGGTCAATGAATGCTTGATACACGGACTGTTGAATCATCTCTGACATCTTGCCCGAGTCTTCAGCAATGGTGATGTGGCGAGGCGCTGGAATAGGAGCCTTCTTAACTGCTTTCCCGCTTCTGGTACGACTGAACGACTGGAGGTACATCTTCTTATAATCTTCCAGATGTTTGGCCAATTCCTCCCTCTGGTCGTCCTTGAGATCAGCTTCTGTGACCCCAATGATGTTGCTGTCAGAGATTTCTGCGTTGTTCGACATATCAGATCTTGGATTGTCCCACCGGGAGTGCCAAAAGTGTGTTGGCGCTAAAATCGGCCGGGTAGGAATCGGCCGATGGGTCTTCAGCGTCGGACACACGACCCGGGAGAATCTGCTTAGCTCCTGTTCGGGTTATAGCGCTGGTGCGGTTCGCGCGGCGTGCCAGTCAATCTAACCTGTTGATTGACAAGGAACTAGAGTATTAAATTCCAGGCGCGTCGATCGGCTGGATTTCCGATCTGTCCTGAGGAGCGCGTCGGCGGCAAACCGGCCGATTTGCTGTAGAGATGATCGGCTATGGGTCAGCTGATGATCGTATAGTAATTGTAAAGAAGACTGCTAGAGCGATCTAAACAATTACTATAGAAGCAACACTTGAAACAGATCTAATCGGCTGTATGGCGATGAATCGAAGGAGAACAATGACGAAGCCGATTACTCTGATCTCAAGCTGGATAACTGGTGATAATACTAGAATAACAGGTAAAAATTGCAATTCTAGTAAATATCGATAACTTGTGAATAAATCCAAACGAAACCACAGCGATGCGCCCGTAGTTAAAGCTCGGATATTACTCGAGAAGCGGAACCTACCAATTGGCCGGAGATCAGGTTGATGCAGCCCTGCCAATCCGTACGAACTCGTGGAAGAAGAAAATATTGGCGAAGTCGCCGACTTGAAAGTAAAGTACTGGTAAAAAGTAGAAGTGTTTTGTTGATTGATGTGTTGATTTCTCGCAAAGCCCTAGCGACTCCTATTTATACCCTGAAACTAGAACTCCTGGTCGATTACGACTTGTTACAACCTTATTAAAAACTGCTATATCTATAATATTCTTATAAAGGAAACGGACTCCCGCAGAATCTTCTGCCGCCGTCTCTTAATCCAATCAGGACTCTTTTCTTTTGCCTCTTGACCGAATCAGCATTATTCCGTTGACCAACATTAGGCCACTTTTAACCAGGATCCTCTGTTGTAGTCCCAATCTTGTTGGCGCAAGCTGCATCGCCAATCGGCCGATTCCCAACTTGTTGGCGCTAAAATCGGCCGGATAGGAATCGGCCGATGGTCTTCAGCGTCGGACACACGACCCGGGAGAATCTGCTTAGCTCCTGTTCGGGTTATAGCGCTGGTGCGGTTCGCGCGGCGTGCCAGTCAATCTGACCTGTTGATTGATAAGGAAATAAAGTATTAAATTCCAGGCGCTCCGATCAGCTGGAGTTCCGATCTGTCCTGAAGAGCACGTCGGCGGCAAATCGGCCGATTTGCTGTAAAGATGATCGGCTATGGATCAGCCGATAATCGCGTAATAATTGTAAAGAAAACTGCTGGAGCGATCTAAACAATTAGTATGGATGCAACACTTGAAATAGATCTAATCGGCTGTAAGATGGTAAATCGAAGAAGAACGATAACGAAGCCGATTACTCTGATTTCAAGCTGGATAACTGGTGATAATACTAGAATAATAGGTAAAACTTGCGATTCTAGTAAATATCGATAACTGGTGAATAAATCCAAACGAAACCACAGCGATGCGCCCGTAGTTAAAGCTCGGATATTACTCGATAAGCGGAACCTACCAATTGGCCGGAGATCAAGTTGATGCAGCCCTGCCAACCCGTACGAACTCATGAAAGAAGAAAGGTATTGGCGAAGTCGCCGACTTGAAAGTAAATTGCTGAAAAAATGTAGAAGTATTGTTGTTGATTGATGTGATGATCCTTTTGCAAGACCCTGACGACTCCTATTTATACCCTAAAACTAGGACTCCTGGTCGATCACGACTTGTTACAACCTTATTTAAAAAATAGGAAAACTACTATATTTATAATAACTTTTAAAGGAAACGGACTCCCGCAGAATCTTCCACCGCCGTCCCCTAATCCAATTAGGATTCTTTTCAATTGCTCCTTGACCGACTTAGCGTTGCCCTGTTGACCAACTTTTGACAAGGACCCTCCGAAATAGTCCCATCCTGTTGGCGCAAGCTGTATCACCAATTGGCCGATTTTCGACTGTTACCTCAATCGGCCGATTCCTTACTGTAGCCTTTAGATCTGCCGCATCGGCCGACCTTCTTTTCCCGACGCTGATTTAACACGTGTCAAAATCTGGCATCCACACGTGCCCCCCAGTTTCGGAGTAAAACATAACTTTTTCTTCGAAACTCTTTCTTTAACCCTTTCCTCCGAAACGAACACAGTAAAAATGTCCTTCCGTTCCGCGGCACAATGATTGCAATTTCCTCGGACCGAGCACGCGAAATGACTGCTCCCTTGGAATTCGTGTAGACGGCACGGCAAGAATACCATCTTTGCCCTTGCTCCCCCGAGTTTTCTTAAGTATTGGCCCTCTCCGCCTACTCTTCCCCACAAATCTAGCATTTTCTTCCAGCGAACCACTGTTCGTCTTCCTCCAAGCTCTCTTTGATCTCCAAGCGCTTCCCCCTTCCAGCGATCTCATCCGCGACCTGCTCCAACCCTCCAATGGCGTCACCATCGGCGACCGCTCCATCCACGGAAGCTCTATCAAAAACCCCTTCAGCGGTGGCGGCCCAATCGGCGGCTCCCCTGGCAGTCCCATCGGCGACGATGATTTCCATCCCAGAGGTAAATGCTTGAAATTTTTCCCCTTTCGCTTTTCTGCTGCTTTAGTACTTTCCGGATTTTTTCTCAGTTTCTTCCCCTTTTCTCCTTTTTTAGGCACTTAGGCACCGAATCACCATCCCCCTCTCAGAATCCCCTGACCTTATCTGCTTAGGCCCTATGGGAAACCCCGATCCAACTGACCTGATCAGTTTAGAGACTCACAGAATCCCATTCAAGCAATCGCCCATGGACCTAGATCAGTGGGTAGGTACCTTTAGATCGTGGCCAAATGAAACCCCCGGCTGGAGAGAATGGTACCAGAGAATGGCCAGATCTAGGAAGGTTCAGTGGGAGGAACAAAAAATCGGCCAGTGCATAGACCTATCTTTGTCTTAGATGGAAAGAAATGAACCTCTGGTCATGGCAGCTTCTTATTTTTGGTCTGA
Organism: Panicum miliaceum; assembly: GCA_032594955.1. Classification (NCBI taxonomy): domain Eukaryota; kingdom Viridiplantae; phylum Streptophyta; class Magnoliopsida; order Poales; family Poaceae; genus Panicum; species Panicum miliaceum. Next base: position 46,367,073 of record CM064056.1, on the reverse strand, counting down.
TGCACTCAATGCATTCCTTATCGGACATGGACCCATGACCCCGACTCTGGCCGATGTTCTGTTGTTGACCGGCCTCGATGTCTCCTCCGCCGATACCCCTTTCAACTATCTGTTCAAGCCATCACATCGGCTAGAGACCAAAGGAATCGGTGGGTGGAAAGGGTATATTAGCAAAAATATTAAGACCGGGACAGTTTCAGAGAGGGAGCATACTGCTTTTCTGATGATGTGGCTAGAAAAGCACTTTTTCTGTGGCAGAGCAGTTGGACACTGTTCAAACACCCAAGCTTTAGCGGAGGCTTTGTCACAAGGATCGGCCATCCCCCTTGGAAAACATCTGCTGGGATCGGCCTATTACCTGATGCACCAAATCGGCACCAAGCTGTCAAAGGGGGAGCCGATTGGGAACCCTGGCGGTCCCTGGTGGTTCATCACCCTTTGGCTCAATTTACACATGAGCAAGGTCTCTCAGCAACGGATAGAGACCAAAACTTTCCCTAACATTGAGTCAGAGGAGAATCCATCCGTCCGACGATGCTGCAGATCTTTTGGAGAAGCGGCATCGGCCTTCCCCGGCTGCCAGTTTACTGCTACCCGCACAGCTGAGTACTTCAGATGCTTTTATAATGGCCTTAGTGAAGAGACCGTCAGCTGGCATCCATATCAAGCAGTGGAGCCGATTTTCGAATTACCCATAAGCTACGACTTCTCTACCCATACTTTTGACAGGGAGCTTATGGATGTCTTGATCAAGCCAGGGATTCTGCCAGCCAATTTCTTCTCAGGAAAGGACTCTCCCACCTATGAGTTCTACAATCCATCGGCCGCAGCAAGGCAACTGGGTTTTGGCCAACTGCCGATTCGGGTCTACTTCGCCGGTCAAGCGAAATTCAGAGATGGGTTGACTTCAAGTCTTGACTACAGTCGGCTGTGCGATCTAGTACCAGATTCCAGTACTATTGATCTGAATAATTGGTCAGTTGCCTCTTTTGCCACCCAGCAATTTAAATTATGGTGGGCAGAATGGAAGCAATACCTTTTCTGCAAATCTCCATCGATTTATTGCAACATTGTGGGTCCAGAAAATATTGACCCAAATGCAGCGGTATGCCCTTTCTCCCAGCCGATTCCAATACTATTTCTTTCCATATTTTCATCTTGTTATTAACTCACGTTCATCTTCTCAGTCTGAAAGCCAGGCCCCTCCGATGCGAAGCCGAAGCGGCAGGCCGATAGATAGTCACCATCAATACCCGCCATATCCACTTATCGGCTTCCATGCTCCATGTGGCAGAACCACCTGAATTAATCCGGCTCAAGTGTATTAACCATCACCATTAGGGCAATTTCGGTTAACCTTACACTTCAAACGGAGTAATCCACTGGTCTGTCGGGTATAACCTCCCGATACAACCACGGTAATCGGATCGAGCGCCATACATACAAATGCTCACGCGAAGATGAGCCCAGAGAATACCACATTCCAGCAAATATTACAACATTGGCATAAGTAAATATTACAGACCAAGTTTTGAGTTTAGAAACCAAATACTCCAATGATCATAACTAATAAGTTCTTCAGAGTTTAAGTTGCAGCGGAAAATAAACGACGGAAGCTACTCGACGATACATAATGTCTCGATGAAGCCCGTACGAGACATCATTCGGCATTATCTCCGTTGGACGGGGGCGTATCCCATTCCACCGACCAACCAGGGGGAAGAGTGCAGGGCCAAGTCAAGCTAGCAATCATATCTTCGAAGGCCTCACCTGAAAACGAGTTACAAGCAAGGCTGAGTATACTAATACTCAGCAAGACTTACCCGTGTAGTGGAATCTACTCCACCGACTCTAGACATGCAAGGCTTTTTGGCTCAGGGGTTTGTTTTGCCGAAAAGCATCTACGAGTGGGTCCTTACTTTCAACTTTTAGCTCAAGGTTCTAGTTTCGTTAACCATTCTAGATAAGCAACTATCCAAAAGCATACATGGTGAAGCATTAAAATTTCATCCAACCAGTTCATTCATCATCATTGTTCCTCTTCTTACTCTGTGGGTAAAAATGGTTAAGCAGTCTCAATAGCCGTGAGAAACGGACGATTCGAATCGAATTTCTTAACCTTGCAAGGGAAACCCAAACACACGTCACGTGGTTACTCCCTAGAGTCACACGTGCAACTTTTCCCCTTTCTTTCCGGGTCGTGGATCGGGGCTACCCTACGAGAGTACAAGAGCCCCACGCCACGGTTCGGCGCCGGGTCGTGACCACTCTCTGCACTCGCCATATGCACATGGGACCGAAGTTCAAAGGGTAGGATGCCGTCCCCTTGCCGGGCCAATCAGGTACTTAAGCTTACCGATTCCCATAATTTCGGCATGTGTTTAGTACGTTCAAAGGCTTAACCATCACTACCACACCCTGCGGCCTTAGCATTTTTCACTAGACAGACGGGCCTCAATCGTAACCATCTTTCCATAGCCCGTCCGTGTCCTTATGATTGCAGCGTGTAGTAGTCATTCAACTCCTATTTTCTCGCGAGTGACAGGAAATCACTCGACTTTTACCGGGGTCCTATTAGCACAGCCTTCTATCGAACCTTACTTCTAGTTTTCAAGCAGGGGTTCCTAACATCATGCAACTACGTTTTCATTCAACTCCTATAAACTTAATGCACAGGCAAGGAGTAATGAGTTGCATAATTTAGGGAAGAGATGGGTTATGCTCCGGGGCTTGCCTTCGCAGTTCGCTTGGGGCTCTTCCGAACTTGGACTCGGGTCTTCAAAAGCTTCAGTTAGATTCGCTTGAGCTTCACGCTGCTCACTCTCGGACGCGGGCACCAGCTCGTAAGTTCCGTCGGCGAGAGTCGTCGATTCTACATGAATGCACAAGTTTATGTCGTGGTAATGGTACTTGATACAATTTAAGAGTAATTACTACAATGGATGGTTTCTGGTCATGAAATTTTGGATTTAGGCACATCAGGGAAAGATGTGCTTACTGTAAAATTTTCAGCCAATTTTGTTTAATAGATTAATTATGAAAAATATATTGCATAGTTGCGGTTAGATCCTTGTTCTTTTTGTACAGACCAAGTGGTGCGACAAATGAGTCTAAGATTTTTACAGGGCTTTCACTTAAGAATGCAGAAGCTTCTGTAATGTTTGTAGGATTTATCATGCAGTATTCAGAGCATAGAAAATATGACATTCCACACCTAGGCTATTCAAGGATTCATTTTTACAGGACCCTACACAAGGTTTTGTCCATGGAACTTTTTACACAGCAACCTCTACCACAGTGTATCTCCTAGTAAAAATTTGGGAATTTTCCAAGCTAAGATACTATTTTCTTGATTTAATGTATGTTCTTAGCACATAAATCAAATAAATAGGTTACTGTGAGATAAAAGTCTCCTAATTTTTCTCTGGCTTCTAGGCACCAATACACTAGCAGATAAAAAGTTTCATTAGGTGATTCATCACCTAACTGTAGGGATAAAACATTCTACTTAAACATGATATGAAACTAAGTTTAATAAACAGTAAAGCTAGAGATGGAATTTGGGTCTGATCTTTTTACACAATCCTAAACATTAAGCAACTAACTCACTGCCCAAAATTTAGGGTCAGCATTGTCCTACAACAGTGGGTACAAAATAAGTCCAATGAAGCTTCTATTTAATGTAGAGCAAAATATGTTGAGATTCTGAGAAACTTTGTGTAACAAAAGTGGTAGAGTTTGTTCTAAGGATTTCAGAACAGTTGAGTTTGCATTTTTCTGAATTTTCTACGATTTTGTACGAATTTTACAAATTCACTGAATTTGAATCTAGATTTGAAATTTTCTTTTACAACTAGGTCCTTGAATCTTACGTGCAGACCCTTCTAAAGATTTAAATTCTTGCAATTGGGTCCTCGGGCGGCTCGGGTACGGCGGTCGGCCGAAATTCCGGCGAGGGGCTCGCTGGCGGCGAGGGGTGAGGGTCGGGGAAGGTTCAGGGGTGCGAGGGCTACCTTGTGGGGGTGTTGTTCAGGTGGGGGACGGCCGGGAAGGGCTCGCTGGCGTTGGAGCAGAGACGGCGGCGGCGCGGCACGCGTCGACGGCGGTGCTCCGGCGGGCTTGGGGCGGTGTGGTCCGGTCGGCGAGCTTCAGCGGCGCGTGGGGAAGCTGCTCAGGGGCTTGGCTTGGACGGAGGAGGTCGGGGTCGTGCTGTCCACGGCGAGCAGGGGCGGCGGCGGCGGTGACAGCGCGGGCGGCGGTGCTCCGGCGGTCCTGGGCGGCGTTGGGTGGGTCGGCGAGCTTCGGTGGGGTGATGTAGTGGTGGCTGGGGGCTTAGTTTGGGCAGGGGGCGGCTGCGGAGGGCTGTCCACGGGCGGGCGGCGGCAATGGCGACGGCGAGTGCGTTCTGGTGCGTGGCTCGCGCGGGCAGTTGGAGCTCGGCCTTTATAGGGGCAGGGGGGAGTGTGGAGGGGCCTGGGCAATGCGCGGGGCGGGGGCACGGCACGGTGCGCACTGGGCGCGGCGGGCGGCGGCAGAACGCCGGCGCGACGTGCGGCAGCGAGGGCGCGGTGACTGGGCGGCCGAGATATGGCGTGGGCGCGAGGGGATAGCGCTGGGCGTGGAGTGGTGGAGCTGCAGCTGCAGCGGCTCGGGCGGAGGGCGGGCACGGCGACTGGCGGGGCGCGGGAGCCGGGGCGGCACGGCGGGGCGCGGCGACTGGGCGCGACGGGCGGCGGGGCTGGGCGCGGCAGCGTTGCGTGCACGCGCGGGCGCTCACTGGGCCGCGCGGCGTGGGGAGGGGGCAAAGCCGGCCGTGGCGGGGTGGTGCGGCGGCCACTGGCCTGGCGCCTCGCGCCGGTCAGGCGTCGCCGGCCACCTGGCGCGCGGCGGTCGGGCGGGGAGGAGAGAGGGGGGGGGCGAGGGCCTGAAAGCGAGAATTTGGAAAACTTCAGGGGGCTGGGTGCAAACAGGGCGTTTTATCCTCTTTCTGATTTGAATTTCAAAAACTTTTGAACACGAAAGTTGTTCAGAATAAAAAGTTCTACAACTTTGGTTTCAGGCAAAATCTCATTTGGCTGATGGTTTGAAAGTTAAATTTAAAAGTTCAGAAGTAACCAAATGTGCTCAAATTAAATTTGAATTCCAACTGAACCCGTTCTAATTCTTTCCACCCTTTTATTGGTTGGTTTAAGCATAGAGTTAGGCTAATGATACTGATTTTAGAAATGAAATTTTTACCAGGGTTGTCACACTCCAACTATCAAGGATATCTCTACTGGCCGATCGAAACGAGCACCGAAAAGGCCAAACTCGAAGATAACCAGCCGTCGAGTGCGAGCCCGCATCGGATCGGCCGATCAGATGGCGATAGCATCGGCTGAGACTCCCCGTATCGGATCGGCCGACCAGATGGCAGTGGCATCGGCCGAGACTCCCCGTATCGGATCGGCCGACCAGATGGTGGTGGCATCAGCCGAGACTCCAATTCCTTTACCTTTGCCGGTTGTCGAGATAGCCGATCCTCAAGTCACCGCCGAAGTCGGGGCAGCTGGAGCATCGCTATTAGTAGAAGCTGTTCAAGTAATCTTACTTATCTCATATATTCTTCAAATCTTCCACTGACATTAACTCTCTTCCTCTACCAGGCTGCACAAGCTATTCCACCGCAGTCTCCGCAGCAATCGGCTACGTCCCAAGTGGAAGCCGAAACTCCAGCAGCTCCTCTCGTCGAGGTAAATGATCTCTTACCTTGATCTCTTAATTTTCAGAGAACTTAACCGATCCTGATGCAGACCGATTTGGGTATGCCGACTATAACCCCACAACAAACATCGGCCGGAAGATCAACAGAGGCATGACAGATTTCTCACACCATCTGATTTCAATTTCCCATAGCATACTCACAGGATCTTCTTTTATGTCTTTTTCAGGAAGCTGGTCCAAGCGGAGCACTGATAATCGTTGAATCCTCTTCTTCCGACGAGCCAACTGCACCAGCCCCTGAGACAAGGGAGACGCTTCCACCGGCGCAGGCAAGAGAAATTCGTTTTAAGGAGGTAACAAACTTACCATTAGAATCAGCCGATTCCCTTTTACTGCTTACCTACCCTTTTCTTTATTTCCTCACAGGAGCAAGACACCCCTAACAACAGCATCTTCTCCTTTGCCGTCTCCTTGCCTGACGACGTGGAAATTGCTTCACACCCAATTTCGTCGAGCTCTACCTCCGATGATGTTCGCGCCAAGCTTGAAAGCATGCGTACTCGCCTTCAAGACGACATCGGCCGATTGGTAGAAGATGCTTCGCCGATTCGACATCTTTTCAACGAGATCAAGGGTCGAATCCCGGAAGAAGTATCAGAAAACTTGGCACATGCTGCCTATATAGAGCATATGCATATTTCGGTTTCCAGGGCGCTGCGCCACATGGCCGATCGTGCCCAGATGGCAAAAACTCAGGAAGAGGTCGATTCATACAAGCACCGGACTCAGGAGGTACACCACAAGATCAACTTCCTCGAAAGCTGCCGTCCAGACATCGTCGGCGCGATAGATCGGCTCAAACGGAGAAGAGCAGAGCTGGTCAAGGAGATGGAGCAGATAACCAAAGAGATAGCCGCTGAAGAAAAGAAGCTTCAAGAACTCCCATCCATCATCAGTGAGCTGAAGCAAGAGAGACAGCACTTGGCCCATGAAACGATAAGGCTTCATCGCCGTGTGTCAGAAGTTCCAGGATCGGCCGATGATGACCAGAGAGTACTAGACTCGGTCGATCAAATTAGACGACAAGCTATTGTAGCCATAGATGCTTTTCTTGGGTTGTAAAGAATATTGTAAACATTTATTGCTCCTTCAATGTTACTGCGCCGATTTGATCTTGAACTGTTTCTTTAGTCAGCTTTGCATTTATGTATGCGTTTACTCCGATAGGATGTGTCTCACCATCCGTCTACCTCTCTTTCCTTTATAAGTAGACCCTTTACCATCTCCAGAGGCATACGCATTACTTATGTTCTCTTTCCCTCTTTACTGTCCCAAACTGAATGGCAAGATGTCTTCTTCGTCCTCTTCATCTTCTTCCTCTGTCAACCAGGTATGAACTCTCCTCTGCCTTTCCCCTAAGCATCTCAATCGCTCTGATGTTGGGTAACCCCTTTTATCTCTGTTTAGCCAAAACATCTCAGCCCTGGTCTAGAACGAGCGATTGAAATCATGCATTCAGAAGAACCACTATCACAGGCAGACAAAGATCTGATAAGAGCTCATGCTGAGGAACTCAAAGATCATGTCCCCGCTGTTGTCCAAGAATGCTGGGACCTTATAGATGCTCACTTTTTGGTCTGTAAGCGACCATCTTCTGAAAAAAATCCTCCACTTCCTTGTAAAGTTAAGACCGAAGTTGCCATGGAGGATCTGGAGGAGAAGAAGACCCGCCTCCTGATAGAACAACCAAGCTGAAATTGGAGCCACTGCAGAGGACCCGAAGGAGAAAAGGCTCAGCCTTATGATAGAACTGGGTCGCATCGAGAGAGAAATCCAGCGTAGGCGTAATCAGTAGACATATCAGTATTTTTATTCTAAGGGTGACTTGTACCATGTCGGCCATGTACTCTGTCATTTTCATCCAATAATGAATCCCAATGTTTTTCTTCATCAGATGTGTAGACGAAAACCGATGAAAAATCGGCCATATTATCTTGATATATATTTTACTGCAAGTTATGCATCTACCCAAATGCTTGGATAGTACCTCTTCAGATATCGTCCGTTTAAAGCTCTTGGGAATTCCTCCCCTTCAACTGTCTCCAGAATATATGCATTCCCAGGGGCACATCGGCCGATTCTGTATGGCCCTTCCCAAGTGGGTGACCATTTACCGAATTTAGGATCTTTGGATCCTATCGGCAGCACCAACTTCCACACCAAATCTCCCTAAGAGAATTGTTTAACTTTGACCTTTTTGTCATACCATCTGGCCACCCTTTACTTGTTTTCTTCTATACTAATCAGGGCTCTCAACCGTAAACCTGCCGAATCATCAAGTCCGTCCATCATGAGAAAGGAATAGTCATCAGCCGCTAACTGATCTTGTAACGATATACGTCTTGACCCCGTCCTCATCTCCCAAGGCAAGACCGCCTCATGACCATAAACCAACTGATAAGGGGATATCTTAGTGGCTCCATGACAAGCCATCCTATATGCCCAAAAAGATTCAGCCAAAGACATATGCCACTTTTTGGGTTACTCTTCTATCTCGCGCTCATGAACCATGAATCCTAAGAATTGCCCAGCCGATACACCAAATGCACACTTGTTTGGGTTCATCCTCAACCCATGCTTCCTTGTGCACTCCAGTACTTCTTGTAAATCGGCCAGATGTTCTTGGTGACCTTTTGACTTGACCACGATGTCATCTATATAAATTTCCACCGATGTACCAATGAGCTTGTGGAAGATGTAATTCATGGCCCGCTGATACGTAGCATCGGCGTTCTTCAACCCAAAAGTCATAACAACCCATTCGAATAAACCAAGATGACCTGGACACCTGAAAGCCGTTTTCGAGATATCTTCTTCGGCTATTAATATCTGATTGTACCCTGCATTCCCATCCATGAAACTTATGACTTTGTGTCCTGCGGTAGCATCTATCAAGATATCGGCCGTTGGCATCGGATATCCATCCATTGGCGTAGCCTGATTTAAGTTCCTGAAATCGATGCACACGCGTAACTTTCCATTCTTCTTGTATACGGGCACAATATTAGAAACCCATTCGGCGTAGCGGCACTGCCGAATAAATCCTGCTTCAATTAACTTTGTAATTTCGGCCTTTATATCAGGTAGAATCTTGGGGTTACACCGTCGTGCAGGTTGCTGATACCGATATCCTGATTTTATAGGTAACCGGTGTTCATCAATGGACAGGTCTAGACCTGGCATCTCATGATATTCCCAAGCAAAGCAATCCTTGAACTCTTTTAATAAATTTATCAGTTTACACTTATACTCAGGATCCAAATTAGCACTAATATACATCAGCCTTGATTTGCTGCTATCTCCCAAATCTACCATCTCCAATAAATCGGCCGACGTAAACCCATGCCCAAGCTTCCCGTCTTCTCGGACGAGCTGATCCATTTATTCTGAATCTTCAAAGCCGACTGCTTGGATCGGCTGTAGACCGAAATCGGACACTTTTAGGAAGTCAGTGTCCCAAGTCCTGCCGGATATACATCTGACGTACTCGCAGCTCCACTGTTGCGTGTCGGCCGCTGCAACGCTGTAGGCGGAATCGGCAGTGACTACCTCTGTGCTGTCGCCGACCCATTGCACGAGGCATTGATGCATTGTAGATGGGACACAGCAGTTTGCATGTATCCAGTCGTGACCAAGCAGCATGTTGTAGGATCCCTTGCCATTAATAACGAAAAAAGTGGTAGGAAGGGTCTTACTACCGATGGTGAGGTCGACGCAGAGCGCTCCACGGGCGGGAGACACGTTGCCTTCGAAATCCTTTAGCATCATGTCCGTCTTGGTGAGGTCTTCATCGCCCTTGCCTAGCTTGCGGAATATGGCATACGGCATGATATTAACTGCGGCACCTCCATCTACTAGTAATCTGGTGACGGGTCGTCCGTTAACATAGCCTTTGAGAAACAGCGCTTTAAGATGTTGCCGTTTTTCTTCTTCTGGTTTCTCAAAAGTAGCCGTCATCGGCTCTAACACCAGTTGTGCCATTTGTTCTACCATTCTTGTTGCTTTGTCTCGATCGTCAGGCACCATGAATTCCATCGGCAATATGAACGCCATGTTGATTTTGGCTGCTGATTCTTGATTGTTTGCTTCCTGATCGTTTTTCTTTGGACGCCACACCCGAGACTTAACATTTCTTTTCTCTGGCACCTGCCTCTGTTTTTCTTCTTGATGCTCCCACTGGCGTAGGCGTTGGATCCTCCGTTTCTGGGATTTGGATAGGCCATCGGGACACCACCTGGGATTTACTGGTTTGGCCGATGATCTGGCGTGTTCCCAATCTCGTTCTCTTCCTAGGGGATTTTCATCTGACACCCTATTATGAGCCATCTCTTCTAGCCGATCGTGCACGCTAATTCTGCCCCCCCAGTCCATCTTGTTGGTTGATCCTGCCTTTTGACCGGTGGTACTGGTCAACTCTGCCCCCCAGCTGATCATGCACTAAAACGCGTTGTTCCTCTCATCCGTGCCGATTTCTGCTGATCGGCTCTGATCCTCTGTCCCTAGAGTGTGGCCTCGGGCGATCATTGCAACTCGATCCATTACACTCCGGACAGTTATCGGCAGACGACAATCTGATGTCGTTCTCCCAGCAATGGATGAAGAACGGACATTGCCAGTGATCTTCATGCCGGCGTATCATTTCTTCGTGGTATCTTGTTTGTTCTTGCTGCTGCCGATATTTGCTGAGCAAGAACTGGGAGGTGACGGGTTTGCGTGATCATTCTGGCGCCCGCCTGCTCCTTTCGATTTCTTCCGTCGTGATCTGCCTCCTGGGATCGACGACGCCGCCCCTTCTTGCCGATTCTGACGTTAGCACCTTGGTTTGGCGTGAATTTCCTCCAGTGTCAACAATGTTGGCCGGGAAGGGATGCTGATCTATCTTCATCGGCTTTGCCGATTTAGCTGGGGTTTCAAATTTAGCCTCCCCTGTTCGATGGCCGATTGTATCTGCTGACGGAAGACTTTGCATTCATTCGTATCATGAGACGTGGCGTTGTGCCACTTGCAGTATTTCATCTTCTTGAGTTGGTCGGCCGAAGGGATAGTGTGATGTTGAGATAGTTTAATCTGTCCCTCCTGGAGCAATAAATCGAAAATTTTATCGGCCTTTGATGTGTCAAAGCCGAATGTCTCTGGCTCTTTCTTTCCGAAAGGGCATGATATCGGTTTTTTCCCTTTGACCCATTCTGCCAGGCCGATTTCCTCCTCCCCATCTGATTCAGACCCTTCTAGGTATGCCACCTTCTTTTGGAAATTCCTCCGCTGTTCAAACGGACGGACTTCCTATCCTGACAATCGGTGAACGATCTGGCTTAGGCTTTCAAACTCTTGCGCAGCATATATTTCTTTGATTTGTGGCAGGAGGCCTTGGAAAGCGATATCGGCCAACTGTGCATTGGTCAGAGCCAGACTGTAGCATTTGTTTCTGACTTCTCTAAACCTCTGTATATATCCTATCACTGGTTCATCGCTTCTCTGCCTGAGGCTGGTCAAATCCGAGAGCTTCATCTCGTGTACTCCTGCGTAGAAGTACTTGTGGAACTGCTTTTCCAAATCGGCCCATGTAACAATAGAATTTGGTGGCAAGGTGGTGAACCACTGGAAGGCCGATCCGGACAGAGATGATGAAAACAAACGCACCCTCAGAGCATCTTGTGTGGCAGCCTCCCCGCACTGGATGATGAATCGGTTGATGTGCTCTACAGTGGATGTATCGTCCGTCCCCAAAAACTTGGTGAAATCGGGAACTTTGTAGCGGTGTGGGAACGGCAGCAAGTCATAGGCCGATGGGTATGGCGTCTTGTAGGTGTAAGTTTGCACCTTTGGCTTCAATCCAAACTGGTCCTGGATCACTTCTGCTATTCTTGCCGTCCAGTCCACCTGCTGTTGATGAACGACTGTTCGCGGCGCGGGCATGTGATGAAGAGCTGGCACGGCTGGGTGATGAATCGAAGCATGCGGCGAATTCTGCTGAGCAGCTGATAGTTGATGGCGAAGTGAATCCGCCGCCCCATCATATGTCATCATTGGCGCTGCGCCTCTGAATGCTTCTACAGCGCTTGCCCCCCTGCCGATTTCTGATGAGATCGGCTGATATTGAGGGACCGTCGGCCGGACGGCCGATTGGTGAGTCACCTGGGTTGGATAGCTTCCATGCCCGGTTGATGGATCGGGGAAAGCCGTTGTCGCCGATATTCCCCAGGGTACTGAGCTTGTATGCAGCGATTGTACAGAAACGACCTGGACAGGTTGAAACGGTGTCTGTGACGGGAAACATGGTGCACCGCTGTACCTTGGAGACGCTGGAGGCAACAGAGTGTTGTATCCCTCACGTTGCGTTAATATCGGTTGAGGAGCCGATTGGGATGTGCATGGTGAGCTTCTAGCTGGTAGCGTGACTGGCGGGGCATACGCTGGTCCCTGATAGCCTTGGATTGCTCCGCTGGCCAGAGAACTGACGACGGCATTATACACCGTGTTGGTCATCACCGAGGATTGATCAATGAATGCCTGGTAGACGGACTGTTGGATCATATCGGACATCTTGCCCGAGTCTTCAGCGATGGTGATGTGGCGGGGAACTGGAATAGGGGCCTTCTTGACAGCCTCCCCGCTTCTGGTATGACTGAACGACTGAAGGTACATCTTCTTGTAATCTTCTAGATGTTTAGCTAATTCTTCCCTCTGGTCGTCCTTGAGATCCGCTTCTGTGACCTCAATGATGTTGCTATCGGAGATTTCTACGTTCTTTGACATATCGGATCTTGGATTTGTCCCACCGGGCGTGCCAAAAGTGTGTTGGCGCTAAAATCGGCTGGATAGGAATCGGCCGATGGTCTTCAGCGTCGGACACACGACCCGGGAGAATCTGCTTAGCTCCTGTTCGGGATATCGCCCTGGTGCGGTTCGCGCGGCGTGCCAGTCAATCTGACCTGTTGATTGACAAGGAAATAAAGTATTAAATTCCAGGCGCTCCGATCGGCTGGAGTTCCGATCTGTCCTGAAGAGCGCGTCGGTGGTGAATCGGCCGATTTGCTGTAAAGATGATCGGCTATGGATCAGCCGATAATTGCGTAATAATTGTAAAGAAAACTGCTGGAGCGATCTAAACAATTAGTATGGATGCAACACTTGAAATAGATCTAATCGGCTGTAAGATGGTAAATCGAAGAAGAACGATAACGAAGACGATTACTCTGATTTCAAGCTGGATAACTGGTGATAATACTAGAATAATAGGTAAAACTTGCGATTCTAGTAAATATCAATAACTGGTGAATAAATCCAAACGAAACCACAGCGATGCGCCCATAGTTAAAGCTCGGATATTACTCGATAAGCGGAACCTACCAATTGGCCGGAGATCAAGTTGATGCAGCCCTGCCAACCCGTACAAACTCGTGAAAGAAGAAAAGTATTGGCGAAGTCGCCGACTTGAAAGTAAATTGCTGAAAAAAAGTAGAAGTATTGTTGTTGATTGATGTGATGATCCTTTTGCAAGACCCTGATGACTCCTTTTTATACCCTAAAACTAGGACTCCTGGTCGATCATGACTTGTTACAACCTTATTTAAAAAATAGGAGAACTACTATATCTATAATAACTTTTAAAGGAAACGAACTCCCGTAGAATCTTCCGCCGCCGTCCCCTAATCCAATCAGGATTCTTTTCAATTGCTCCTTGACCGACTTAGCGTTGCCCTGTTGACCAACTTTTGACCAGGACCCTCCGAAATAGTCCCATCCTGTTGGCGCAAGCTATATCACCAATCGGCCGATTTTCGACTGTTACCTCAATCGGCCGATTCCTTACTGTAGCCTTTAGATCTGCCGCATCGGCCGACCTTCTTTTCCCGACGCCGATTTAACACGTGTCAAAATCTGGCGTCAACACAACTGTAACCTCAATCGGCCGATTCTTTACTGTAGCCTTTAGATCTGCTGCATCGGCCAATCTCTTCTCCTGACGCCGATTCAACACGTGTCAAAATCTGGCGTCAACAATCTTTGACACCTCTTGAAGTATTGATTCAAAAGCTTTGGAGTCAGGACTGTAGCCCGCATCAGCACTGGGACAGGCTGAAGGCAGGTCCCCGAGATTGCTCAACACGAGAGGATGAGTCCCAGTCGCGGTGTCCAAAGGAACCTTGTGATAGAACCAAAATGAAATCCAATCTTCCCATTTGTTCTGATATGTCGTCACTGGTCCGAAGACAGTTCCTTGGTACACGAAGTTGTAGCAGCCATACTGAGCTTCATACTCTGCCCCAGGACCACCTTCGGCTGACACTGTTTTTGGTTGAAAGTGGATCTTGTGAGTTGCAGCGAAGCTAGAGGCCGAAGGCTCGAAGCGCAGGTTTTAGTCAGCCAAAAGTACAAATTCAGTGGCACAAAGGCGTTGGGAGTCAGTTGATGAGTGTAAATCTTGAACAGATGCAGAATCTCCACAAAAATAGGATCCATGGGGAAGCGAAGGCTGGCAGCGAAGAAGTCACAGAAAACGACGACCTCGTCAGGGTGAGGATGAGCCGAAGTCTCACCGGCAAGGGGGGCGCGCGCGTGGCTAACTCCAAGCTGAGTGGTCGGCAGAAGCTTCTAGCATTCTGTCTTTGGAGCCATCTACATTAGTGTCTCGTCACTTCGGGGGGCGATGAAGCAAAGTATGCGAGAGCGATGAGCAGTAGCAGGAGCTACAAAGGCCAATTGGACGCGAGAAGCGAGAACTACGAAGGCCAAGAGAATGCAGAGAGCTTGCCAAAAACAGGCGCCAGGGGGCTTATATATGGCCCAGGGAAGTCATCCCCTAAAAAGACAATTATGCCCCTGACGTTTCACCTTCCGCAAAGCAAGCAACGGTCCATCCAAGGGGGCCAGTATCGTAATTTTACCTATAGCCTCGGAGTTTGTAAATTAATTAATCCTATGTTGCTATTGTAAAAAAATTTTAGTGTCTGGCCTTTTTTGCAGCGAAGATTAAGCAAAGATCCTCTGTCTGCAGCCTTCGTCTGCCTCCGGACAGATCCCTGAGGTGGCGCTTTGGGGCTGCACAGAGAGCGCCTAGGGTCGAGGACTCGAGCCAACCTCGAGGTCCATAGGAGGAAGGTCGGTCGTCCTCGAGGGGCTGCTGTTGGGGATGCCACCTTCGGAATCATGGCCGAAGGCTTCCTAAGGCTTCGGTGCACAAGCAGAAGGTGACTCACCAGGCGCACCTCCTGAAAGGGTTGGACCGAAGGTGTCCCGAAGAGCACCTGGAGTACCGAAGATAGATGTCAACCAGGAGATCTGAAGGTCGCCATGGGGGGAGCGAAGCTGCCTCGCCCGCTGCTTCGGTTTGGGCCTCGGGGCTCACCGACGAGCAGCGAAGAAGAATTTGTGGGGCCCGGTGATCCTATCAGACACGGGCCCCGGTTGTAAGGCTTAAGCAAGGGAAATGCCGATTTAGCCTTGGAATATTCCTAGAATATAGTTGTTGGAGGATAAAAAGGTGTAATAATGCAAGGGAGCAGGTAAAACCACCCCTATAAATACCCGTGTAACTGTAATTGATGGGATGGTTTTTTGGAGGAAATAATATATTTTCCCGCTACTACGAAGGTGTTTTGAGAGTGAGTGTCTTGTCCATCTTGATTCCGCGGGCTGTTATGGTGCTTCTTCACTCCGAAGGGTACCCTCCACCAACAACAGACAGAGAAACTTTCATTAAAACCA
Source organism: Panicum miliaceum (assembly GCA_032594955.1). Lineage (NCBI taxonomy): Eukaryota > Viridiplantae > Streptophyta > Magnoliopsida > Poales > Poaceae > Panicum > Panicum miliaceum. The sequence continues at coordinate 46,351,602 of CM064056.1, read as the reverse complement.
TATCTCATCAAACAACAACTTTAGGATTATGGGTTCCCTAACTGGTGGTTTGCAAACTCAAGCATGGTAAAGAATAAAGTTCATGCATGAATCACACAGCAGCACGGCGGATTCTCATGAGTTTAACCATTTTTAGATTAGGCAGTTTAAATATCATGTTTAGAACTCAGAGAGCAAGGAGGAAACGAGTGAGGACGTTCAAACCGAGAGTTGAGAACGAGACAGTATTGGATATTCGCTTGCGTACGAGTCCGTCCTGCGGGGCACGCGAGTCGTGGGGGTGTGTGACTGGATGTAGCGAGGATCTCACCCACACTTGTTTTCGAACCTGTCTTTATTCAATCAAAGAAAAAAGTAAAATGCAAACGGGGCTCTGCCGGCATTAACACCGGGGAGCCAAAGTTTATACTACTCAAAGCAAATGGGGGCGCTTACAATGATGAAAACAATCTAAGATGAAACAAACTAATCGAAGGAAAATAAACCTGATCCTAGCATCCACTAAACTAAACTAAGGAAGATCCTCGGATGAGCTACCATCCAAGTTACTTCCCTCCCCTAAAGCCTCAGCCAGCCAATCTATGCTGCTGCTTAGGCTGCTGTGGAACAACTGAAGATCCTTATAGACTTCAGCCATTTCCGCTCTCTGATTCCTCAGTTCTTGGCGCAACTTCCCAAGGAAAATAAGATCCTCCTTGGACCAGATCTGTGGTGAATCAGTTGGTCTCCTTATGTCATCTGCCTCCTTAGCTGGTGGTTGCACACCAAAAATCTTGAGGCATGGCTGCAGCGGTGGATCGTCTGGGGATATCTTCTCTCTTCTATAGTCATGGCTTATGATATCCCCATCCTTGTTGAGCAGCGAAACCACGTACCATTCATCCGTCTTTAGTCTTGGCCCCGGAGCATCCTTGTCTTGGAACAACATGACTTTGACCGTCTCAATAACCTCCTTGGGGCACTGTTTGCGCAGCTTTTGGCCTCGAGCCTCCTCGGTTCGTGCTGTACCCGGTGAGGATTCGTGCATCGTGGAGCGGGAGGCTGAGCGGCTCCTCCTCTGGTTTAGCCGAACCAGAGGGTCGGCCGACCTTGGCCTGGTGCCTCTCGGCCTCCAGTTGCGCACAACAGCGGGTTTCACGGCTAGGGGCACCGCTTTGACCGATTGGGCCTTCTCTTCCACCAGTTTAACAAGAATCGGGGTCTTGGGACTGTTTGCCGGAGTCGGAGCTGCCATTAGTTAGTCGACGACGGTGGAGTTGACGAACGCTATGATCTCCTTTCCCGCCATGAGGAAATTCAGGTGGTGCAGTTGGGTTTTAGTGGTGGAGAGGCGAAAGTAGATGGACAGAGATTGAGAGAGAGAAGGAAGGGTATTTAAGGGAGAAGAAAAGGTGGAGAAACCCTATTTTCTGCCGTCGAAAACACTCGAGGCAGCCAGATCTTGAGTTAGGATGCGAGGATGGCCTAGCCTACCGAAGATGGGCTGCTGGGGCTGGCACCCTGGTTCGGCCGAATCAGGTGGTTCAGCCGAACTGGGCTTGGCCCAGCCGGCCTCCTCTCTTCTCTGGACAGCAGTGGGGAGAGTCTAGAGGATATAGACAAGTGGCTTACCTTAGGATATGGCCTATAGAGCCTTTAATCAAGTATATAATCATGTTGAACAAGTTCAATCACGTCTATATCTTCATCAATAGTTGTATAATGATCTAAAAATAATTTCAGACGATGGCCATTTACCTTATGGATATTACCTTCATCATCCTGGATTGTTATGGCTCATGTGTTGATGTGTCGATGACGAGGTAAGGTCCCATCCACTTGCTTCTCAACTTCCCGTGACCGAAGAGTTTTACCCTGGAATTGAAAAGTAATACCTTATCCCCGGGCGTGAAGACCTTCGACTTTAGCCTTTTATCGTGCCATCTCTTGGTTCTTTCTTTATATAATGTGGCACTGTGATAGGCTTTGTCTCTCCACTCTTCCAATTCTGATATCTGCCTCTTCCTGTGCTCTCCTGCTAGATCCAAATCCATGTTCCATCTTCGGATGGCCTAATGTGCTATATGCTCCAACTTGATGGGTACATGACACGTCTTTCCATAGACAATTGGTAGGGTGACATACCAATGGAAGTCTTGTAAGCCGTGCGATATGCCCATAACGCATCCGCTAGCTTAGGCTTCCATTGTTTTCCCATCTCATTGATAGTCTTCTGCAGAATATTCTTGATTTGCTTATTCGATGTTTCTGCCTAACCACTTGTCTGAGGGTGATATGGGGTTGCGATCTTATGCATTGTCCCGAGTTCCTTGAGGAAGCTCCAGAAAGCCGCATCGATGAAATGCGATCCTCTGTCACTAATTACCATCCGGGGTGTCCCAAACCTTGGAAAGATTAGCTCTTGAAACATTTTCCGGGCATGCTTTGCATCGGCAGCCTTGCATGGCATTGCTTCTACCCATTTGGAGATGTAATCCACAGTGACCAAGATATACTCGCAGCCATGGGACATCGGGAAGGGTCCCATATAGTCAATGCCCCATACATCAAAAAGCTCCACTTGAAGGTTGTACGTGAGAGGCATGGCATCGCGAGCTGAGATTCCTCCATTTTTCTGGCAACTAGGACACCTTCGAATGAAATCCTTGGTGTCTTCATACATTGTTGGCCAATAGAAACCAGTTTGCCATATTTTCGCTTGAGTGCGAAACACACCATAGTGCCCTCCATATGGTGTTGCATGGCATTTCTCAATAATCTTAATCCCTTCTATGGTGGGGATGCGTCTTCGGAGTAATCTATCTGCACAGACTCTGTAGAGATATGGCTCATCCCATAGGTGTCGTCTACTCTCAAACACTAGCTGCTTCTTGTTCTCCCCAGGTGGTACGTATCCTGAAACCATAAAATTGACAATATTTGCATACCAGGGGTTCGAAGCCGTTACCTTGAGTAGCATGTCGTCAAGGAGGAAATCATTTATCAGTAGTTCCTGCGTGTTAGTGATATTCATACGTGACAAATGATCTGCAACCAAGTTTTCTACTCCCTTTTTATCTTTAATTTCTAAATTGAACTCCTGGAGTAGAAGGATCCATCCACCTTATGAGCCTTGGTTTCACATCTTTCTTAGTGAGAAGGTACTTCAGAGCTGCATGGTCAGTGTATACAATAACGTTTGCACCCACTAAGTAAGATCTGAACTTATCTATAGCGAAGATGACTGCCAGAAGCTCCTTCTCAGTTGTGGCATAGTTAAGCTGAGCTCCTGTTAGTGTCTTGCTTGCATAGGCGATCGCGTGATGCTTCTTGTCCTTAGTTTGCCAAAGTACGGCCCCCACCGCATAATTGCTAGCATCACACATGATCTCAAAGGGCAGCTTCCAATCCGGGGGTTGAATGATTGGAGCTGAGATGAGTGCCTTTCTGAGTGTGTGAAAGGCTTTTAAGCACTCATCATCGAATTGGAAAAGGGCATCCTTGGCTAGCAGGTTTGTGAGGGGTCTAGCAATATGGGAGAAATTAGCTATGAAGCGTCGGTAGAACCCTGCATGACCTAAGAAGCTTCAGATTCCTTCACATTGGTGGGCGGCAGAAGTCGTTCAATGACCTCAATTTTTGCCTTGTCCACCTCGATTCCTCTCTCGGAGATGAGATGTCTGAGAATGATGCCCTCATGGACCAAGAAGTGGCACTTTTCCCAATTTAGCACCAGGTCCTTGTCTTAGCATCTCTATAACCCTATCCAAATTCCTAAGGCAATGATCATAGGTCTTACCATAAACCGAGAAGTCGTCCATGAAGACTTTCATAATTTCTTCGATCATGTCTGAGGAGATGGACATCATGCACCTTTGGAACGAAGCGGGTGCATTACACAACCCAAACGACATCCGTCGGTACACGTAGGTTCCATAGGGATATGTGAACATAGTCTTGCTTTGGTCGTCGGGATGGATTGGGATCTGACGATAGCAAGAATAGCCATCAAGGAAACAGAAGTAGGAGTGCTTTGCTAACCTTTCGAGCATCTCGTCCATGAAGGGAAGTGGAAAGTGATCCTTCTTTGTAGCCTTGTTGAGCTTTCTATAGTCGATGCATATTCTCCATCCCGTGACAGTTTGTTGTGGGATCAGCTCGTTCTTGCTATTCTCCACGACCGTCATACCTCCTTTCTTGGGCACTACCTGTATTGGGCTCACCCACTCACTATACGGGACTGGATAGATGATTCTGACGTGTAGGAGTTTTAGGACCTCCATCTTCACCACTTCTCGCATCTCATTGTTCAACCTGTGTTGAGGCTCCCTGGAGGGTGCAATAGCATGATCTATGGGAATGCGATGAGTGCAAAGAGTAGGGCTAATGCCCTTAAGGTCTTGGAGGGCGTATCCAAGAACAGCTCGATGCTTTTCTAAGACAGCGATGAGTTTTGATGTCTCCTCTTCGGAGAGTTTGTCACTAATGATCATGGGAGTTTCTACATCGCTATTTAGGATGGCGTATTGAAGGCCAGAAGGTAGAGGTTTGAGCTCAACTGGGGGCCGGGCTGGAACTTCGAATTCCAAAAACTCTAAGATTTCATCAGAATCTTCCTCTTCTTGGATGAACTCTTCAGCTTCTTGTTCGAGAGCCATTTCTGATGAATCTAGGGGATTTATGTCCATCACCTCCTCAATTGCTCTAGTATGGGGCAAACCTCTGCCACTGAATTTACTAATCAAGTGATAGGAACAGAGAGGGTTTCCTTCCCCAATTTGATGTTAAGGGTTCCCGAATTCGGCACATCCGTGAGAAGCTTTACGATTGGATGGCCGATGAGAATGTTGAAGTTGGGAACTTCGAACCCATAGAAATCTAGATTCACCTTAACATCGTTGTATCGCACTGACACCTTCTGAAGTACCCAGTGGCTTCCTGTAAGGGAACCTAAAGACCCCCTAAGGGTCCTGTCCATTGGGATTAGAGCTTTGCCTCGTAAGAAGGCGCACGTGAATTTGTAGGACATGATGTTTGCCCCAATGGTGGGGTTATAAAGAGCGTCCACCTCCTGATTCTTTATGCGGCAGTGAATGAGAGAAGAAGGGTGGCTAATATGAATGGGAGATGAGCACGACTCTCCTTTTGTCGACCATTCGCTGCTCATTATAGCTGTCAATTCCTTGATAATCTCTAAAAGGTAGTTCTTTTTGTATGGTCCTAAAGGAGTGACCGGGACTGATGGTCGCTTCTGGCATAGATACTTCGAGGTGTTGCCAAGATCTTCAAAGAGATTCTCCTCGAATCCATGCTCAAATTCCAAAGGTAGAGGATCCTCTACCTCGGGTGTTTCGGATTCCGATTCAGGAGAAGATGCGAGAGTCGAATCTAAAGGTTGAGCTTCTAAGGGCTTGGATTCGGCTGCCATGGTTTCCTCTTGTGGTACCTCTTGTTCTACCTGAGGAGACAAAGGAAGTCCTCTCTAAGATTTTATTGAGGATTTCTCTCCCTTCGGCTGGGGTTTTGTACAAGAACGAACCTCCGACTATGTTATCGAGGTACTGTGCATCATCCTTGTTCAGTTCCGCATACAAATGTTGAAGCAACAAATGGTTGGGTAGAGACAAGTTGGGACCGAATCGAGCTAGAAGGGACAATCTGGCCCAAGATGAACCAAGTGATTCCCCCTCATTCTGACGGAAAGTCAGAATCCCTGCTCGTAAGGCGTAGATACGAGAGATCGGGAAGTATGTGAGACAGAAGTGATCTCGCAATTTCTTCCAATCTTCATTTGTAAGGCTTACGTTGCATGTGTACCATTGCTTCGTCTTTCCTATGAGATAAAAGGGGAACAACTTCCACTTAAGAGTTTCGTGTGTCATGCCTAAGATCTTCAAACACAAGCACACTAGCTCGAATTCACGCAGATGATGGTAGGGGTTTTCATCACCCCATCCCAAGAAGGTACTTTCTCGAACCTTGTTTATGAATCCGAGGGGAATTTTGTAACCAGGTGAAAGGATTGGATCAGAGGATGATGTTGGTTCACAAAATTCACTCTTGGGTGCGGAGAGCTGATGAATGGATAACTGCTCCATGGATAGCGGGGGTAGAGATAGAATGCAAGAAAAAGAAAAAGATACGAGGGCCAACTAGGTTTGAAGAGAAAATAGCAACCGTTCTCGACAATGGTGCCAGAAAGCTTGTTGATGTTTCCAAGTGTCACGAAAATAAATCCGCAAGTGCAAGGATATCGTTGTAGCTTTCATCGAAGAGTATTCCAATGGTATCGTATCCACTGAGGAACGAGTGTACTTTCTCTATGGTTCAAGTTTGTCCAAGGACACCACACCCGCTAGAGGTGAGGGTAGAGAGGATTCCTAAGGCTGGGTTTCAGAGATAAGATAGAATTATCCTTGTTGCTTGCTTCGGGCTACTGGCTTCTCACAGAATAAGACTAGTGAGTTCCAGTATTTCAGCACTGGGATATACCCGAACGGGGAGGGTTCCGCTGGATAGACAGGGCTATCACCACCTACTACCTACCTCATCTAACCATGGGATATACCACAACCAACAGGTAAGTCTAGTCTAGACACCATGTCTACACTATCGTTACTACTCTAGCTTATGACCTTAGACTAGAGCACCCACTATAAACTAGTAAACTACTGATCCAGCTAAGCAACTAAAGAGCTAGAACTATAACTTAACTGGAGAAGAGTGCCGACAAACCCTGCACTTCCCCAACTCCTCCCCACTCTCTCCCTAACTCTAATCACCTCAAGAGATGAGCCTAGAGCTCATGTACACAAGAGAAACTCCAAGAGGGAGTTGAGAGGGATGTGAAGGTGTGTCTCTCTTAGAAGCACCCCCCTCATATTTGTAGGGGTGTGTAGGAGGTTCTCCTGCCGTGCAACGTGCCGAGGCTTGCCCAAACCGACCTAAGGGACCAATCAGGAGGCGCCACGTACAAGGGGGAAGGTCGGTGGTTCTTCCCTGGTTCGGCCGAACCGGCCTCAGCCCGGTTCAGCCTCCCCTTCTGCCATGTGGTCTGCAGGTGGGTCCTAGGGGCCATGGCAGGTGAGTGGGCCCTAGTTGAAGTTAGTTTCTTGCCTTGTTGGGCCTCTTTTGCTCTTGCCTTGCCAGTTTGCGCATTCTGAAATTACGCCTTGAATCTTAGTTGCTCATTTCCTACAATTTTGTCCTGTAATTGCCTGCATACAGAAATCAACCAGGACTCGTGGAATTCATTAGATAACGCCCTATTCTAGTGTTGAAATTTGGATGTATGTTGGTTTTATGCAGGTTTTGACGGTCGAAAAGTGGTCCGTAGCAAGCGTCAACAACATATGTGTCTCTGCGGAATATAAACTACGCAAATATGTAAAACTAGAAGATAACTCTATTAAGGAATTCCGAATATTACAAAGGAGAGGAAGAGAAAAACCCATACCAAACCTTCTTAGGCAATCTCGTGAACCCGAAGAAGAGCTACTTCACCTAAACTCCACTATCCTAAAGACTAAGCAAGAGAGGAACTTGAGAGAGAGCAACTTGAGGTGTGTCTTCTTTAGTAGCACCCCTCTCATATTTAAAGGGGTGTCCAAGGGGTGCTCCTACCGTGTGTCAAACCCGGGCCTACGAGACTGTGCACATTGTGTAGATCACCTAGAATAGGAAATGGGGCATGACCCACCCCCTACGCCATATGTAACTACTCATACAAATTTAGGACTAGTCAATATAAATGGAAACTACCAAAGTTGTATCCTAGTAGACTTCCTACACAAGTATCGGCTTAGGATTTCCATGTAACCATGTTCCCCCGGGCTATAAAAGAGCGGGCAGGGACCCCCTCCAAACAATCCAACACCTCATTAAACTCTAAGGCAATACAAACCACACATAGGACATTGGGTATTACACTCTCGGCGGCCCGAGCCTGTCTAAACTTTGTGTTCCTTGCAACTTTGAGTTTCTGATCTCGGCGATACCCTATCTACAAACTCACCACCTTGGGGATATCTCTTGGTGGGCTTGATGGTAAAACACTGACACCGTGCAAATAGCTGAAGTCACTTGGAACCGACATTGGGAGCCAATGGGGAGGTGACACGTTGAAGGAGTAAGGCAGTGGAGCTTGGGTTGGGTTAGTCGACCTGCCTGGGTCGGCTGAGCAAAGCCTGGCTTAGACCCAGCTCAACTTTCATGGGGTGACTTCCAGGTGGGCCCTAATCACTTCTGAGCATGGCTTGGGTCTGTCCTTACAACTTTCTAATCAAATTCTAAATCACTAAGAATTGCTAAATCACTAAGAGAAATGTGGAAATAATAATATTCTAGGTAAATATGCGGGTAGAGTACGCTAGTCCTTACAACTTTCTGATCAAATTGACGCTCAAAATTTGTCCGTAGTGAGCACCAACAAGATCCCCCAAGCTGTCCATTGCTCGTCCCGAGCAAAGCAAGACAAATCAGGTTGTTGATCAGAAAATTGTTAGTACTTATTACCTGTCGTCATACCGTGTCTTCAGGCTTAGATGATACCCTTCAGGTCGAGTATGATTTTCATGAGTACCCTGACCAGTGTTACCTCAATCATCGATGGGGCTTCTTAGCTTCTCCTTGTTCTTGAGCTGTTAAAAGTTAGAACGGTCGATAGAGCAATACCTACCTTCTCTTTTGTTCAACAATCCTTCTGGAGGTTTCCTTTTAATTTTTGCAAAACAAGACTAAGTTCCTCAAATTAATCTGTCAGATCGCTCAAGGGTATATAAAGCCTTACCAGGGCGCTTCTTCCCTTATCAGAATGAAAGCTTTTGTGGCGCTCAAGGTATGGAATGGAAGCATTTTATATTTTGCCAAGAAAAAGAGTGGATCCATGGATAAACAAATCATAAACCAAGGTCAAGATGTGCACGTGTGTGGATGGATGAAGGTATGCTTACTCCTCTTTTTTTATCCCTCTCCCCCTTTATTTTATATTTTTTTCTTTTGGACACATCTATCCCGCTTTATTCTTTCTTTCTTTTTCTTGGGGGGTCATGCTTTTTGGCATGCCTACCTCTTTTTTTCTTTGGGGATAATCGTGTCTCTCTTTTTTTCTTTTTTCAGAGATATTTGGGGAGAGATCGCATAATACACGGAGCATTTATTTGGTGGATGTTGACGCTCGCTACGGACCAATTTCGGGCGTCAATTTGATCAGAAAATCGAGATGACTAGCATACTTAACTTGCATATTTATCTAGAATAATATTGTTTCCACATTCCCCTTGGAGAATTTGCAATGCAGGGAAATTGAGCAGAAACCAAGTAAAAACAAGCACCTCAATCCAAGTCAAATGGCATCGACCAATCAGAGCACGCCATTCGGCCTCCCATGGACCAAAGGGCCCACAAAAAGGTGTAACCGACTTAAGACAGCAATGTGGCATGCACCACCGACCTTGGGGCCCACATGGCAGCCGCCCAGAGGAAGCTGGGCCGGGTCTGAGCCCGGTCTGGTTTGGCCGAACCAGAGAAAAGCCACCGTCTTACTCCCTTTGACATGTCGCCTCCCCATTGGTTCTCCATGTCAGTTCCAAGTGCTAGGAGGTGAGATGACGCCGAGAAGCTGTTGCACATCCCTCTCATTCACCCCTATAAATATGAGGGGGGTGCTACTAATAAAGACACACCTCAAGTTGCTCTCTCTCAACACTACAAGATTTTGTCACTAGCGCAATGACACAAAATCGTTGCAATAGGGATCGTTTCGTTGCAATAGCGAGATATTGCGACGACTTTGTTTCGTTGGCATAACAATTATGTTGTTGCTTAAACTTGAGTTGCAATATGGTATTACAACGACACAGGTAGCCATTGGCATACGTGTGAGTTGTTGCAACGACGTGTCATAGCAATCGGCGAAAATTACAACGCCCATTGTCGTTGCAATATTGGTAATTGCAATGATAGGTGTCGTTGCTAAACAAGCGTTAATACAACGCAAGAATGTTGTTGCAATACGTGACTTATGCTGTTGCAATTTGCTTACAGGATATCACAACGAAGTAGTGGTCGTTGCTATATGCTTCAACCATATCCTAACGAAATACGACGTTGAGACAAGCTGACAGGATATTGCCACAAAATAGGTCGTTGCTTTACACATACCAGGTAGCGCAATCAATCATGTGTTGTTGCTATATGCTTACAAGGTATCGCAACAAGTTATGTGGCGTGGCTATATGGTTTAGTCATATCGCAACGAAATAAATCGTTGCTTTACACGTCGCTTTACACGTACAGGGTAGCTCAACAAATCATGTGTCCTAGTTATATGCTCAACGGATATCGCAACAACGAGAAATCGTCGCAATATGCTTATAAGGTATCACAACGAATGGTGGGTCATCGCTACAGATATCGCAACGAAAAAAATTTCGTTGCCATATACATACATGGTAGCACAATGAAAATATGGGTCGTCGCCATATGCCGATCCTTTAATGCAACAGAATATCCAAAATAAAAATTGATGCCACATATATATCATTAATGAAACTCACTTGCTAATGGGTCCATTTTAGAACTGGGCCGCTTAGATGGGCCATTTTTCAGCCACTTTTTCCACTCGTAATAAAACTCACTGTACAACCCATCATACAGTTCAAAACAAACCATAAAGCTCATATAAACAACATTATCATTTCAGCCCAACACAAGATATAAGCCAACCCATGTCAAATAAATATATTAACATGTAATCACAAGAATAAGCTTTGTTCCAGCATCTCATCACATACATACAACATAAGTTTTTGATTCAGCATTTAATCACATTCCAACTTTGGTTTCAATCTAGCAAAAAATCTAACAATACTGCAGTATGTGAGTACTAGCCTCACTTCACATAGTCATGGCCACTTACCATCTATATTCAATTTTTTCAACAGCTGGGACATTGAAGGGAAGCACGTAAATTCCAGCAGCGAATGGATTCCTTTATGGCCCATCCTTGGTGTCACACCCGGTTTAAGGACAAAACCGAATGCATAACTATATGTATGCCAGGATCAAGTTTCATACATATAGTGACATCATCAGTGAATAACAGCAACAGTATCACGTAAAGAAACATAAATAAGAACTTACAAGACTATCAGAGATATACGCTTAACATGGAAACGAAGGCTCCAAACTTCACAGGCAAACGACTGGGGGTTGCGTACGCCTAGAACTCTTCATCATCTTCAGTAGACTTCACACCTTCTTCTTCTGAGCAGCAGTTAGCAAGGGTGAGTACACTTATGGTTCATACTTAGCAAGGCCACAAGAGATAACCAGAGTAATGATTTAAATCCATCTTTAAGTTTATTAATCATGTGAGGGTCCAGGCTGCTCTTGACCGTGAGCACGGCTGATATATCAGCTTTAGACACCCTGCAGAGGTTGTACACTTTCACCACAAGTCGCGTAAAAGTTCAAAAGAACTTTGGACCCAACCATGCTGTGCTAGCCAGGCACAATACCACACTTCCGAGGTGTGATTGCATAGGGACGCTACGAGGCCTTTACAAAGATTCCCTAATAAGAAGTAGTCCGCTAGAGTTTCGGTAGCGGCGTGAACCATAACCCTCCCTAATGGTCAGCACCTTAGCAAAGGCTGCTACCACAAGAGGACCGGGCTATACCCCAATCACCGACCCCCTCCTTGCCCTTTCGGCAAGAGTGCTTCAAACTAGAGTCTATAATTATTTAGCCAAGACCAGAGCCATATGGTCCTCGTGGTTGTACTGTTTTCCTGAGTGGTTCTCCACGCTCCAATTAATACATGGTATTCTTGTAAATAAGCATAGATAGAAGGATGGTTAGGGTCACTTGCCTTTCTCCAACGAAAGTTACTTTTACTGTTCTTCAGTTCTTGCTCACTTGGAAAACTTGATCTTCAAGCTTCAACAGCGATCATTCTACTCGAAGCAAACATCGAGCACAAACATACAAAACAACAAACAAGTACAGCTAAGAACAATACACCAATCACAAAAAAAAGCTTTTAAAAGAGCGTGCTAAAGGATAAGGCTCGCTGCTACGGTTACAAGAGCGCAAGAAACGCGGAAAGCGGAGTTGAAACGATGAAGATATGGCTAAAACAGTGATCCAGGGACCTAACTGCGAGAGGTTTGAACTTCCAGGGGTTAGAATAGAAGAAACTAGGGGCTAAAACATAATTAAACCCTAAAAAGAGGGCCCTGGGTGCAAAACTGGGGGTCTTGGACGGCGGGTTCTAATTCTAAAAACGTCAGGGGCCTAAACAGAAAAGAAAGAACCTGATTCTAATTACTTTTAAACAGAACTAGACCGCGGGTTGAGGGAGAGAGAGGGGAAAAGGGCCGATGGCGGTCCTTACCGCACGGCGAAGCTCTGGCGTCGGTCGACGTCGGCGTGGAGGCGACAAGGTGGTAGATCGGCGGTGAGGTGGATGGTGGCGGCGCTCTGGGCTCTGGTGCGGCAGCGATGCAGTGAGAGCGGGCGTGGAGCGAGGATAGGGCGGAAAGAGGGAAGCAAGGGGATCGGGCGTGCATTTTATAGAGGGAGGGAGGGAGGAGAAGAGGTGGCACGGGAGGGGCGGAGCTCGGGGGCCAACCATCAAAGGCCCTAATGGCGGCGGCAGTTACGGTTAGGGAGGAGGGGGAAAGGTGGGGAGGAGGCGACGGGATTGCGGCGGTAGTAGTGCGGCATTCAAGCAGGTCGTGGTGGAGAGGGGAGGTGAGCATGTGCGGGAAGGGAATTGGCCGGCGCGTGCGGCGCCAAAGGGGGGAAGGAAAGGGGCGGCGGAAGGTGGAAGGAGGAGCTGACAGATGGGGCCCGCCCGTCAGCGGCAGGAGAGAGAGGAAGGGGAGGCGGATCGGGCTGTGGAGGGAACTGGGTCGGTGTGCAGTTTGGGCCGAGCGGGTGAAGGAAAAGAGAGGGAGAAGGGGAGGTGGGTCGGGTCGGGCTAAGGCAGGCCAGGGCGAGTTGGGCCGGTTGGGCCAAAAAGAAAAGGAGGGGGGGAAAGGAAGGGAGCTGGGCCAAGCTGAAAGGGAGAGAAAAAAAAGATTTTGGGATGGTTTTTGGGTATTTTTATTTTGCAAAACTCAAACACGCAAACAAACAAAAACCAATGCAACGACATGAATGCAACATACATAGAACCATTTTATTTAATTCAGGGAGACAATGATTTATTTTTCCTATACTAAATTCTCTGTAAAGAAAATAAATGTTGAAATTTTTATATAATTATGAGAAAATCATTGCTTTATTATTATTTTTTTCTAATCACATCCTGAAATCCAATAATTTTAGGGTGTGACAACACTACCCCCGTTAAAAGGAATCTCGTCCCGAGATTCATAAAGGCTAGCAAGAGATAAAGGTTTAGGTAGGTGGCATCCAACTTTCTTCCACATCGTTCATTTTTACAATAGCTCCTCGATCACACTTGTTAATGCTCCACTACCACATAAAACACTTCTTGGATACTTAGTCTAATTCCACCTTTAACTATCCATTCCTTCCTCAGCTTCGTTGGCCCATCTTTTGAAGAACATTCTTCATATATTGATAAAGTGATTTGAATAGAGCTGGATTGATTCCATGATCGCTTTTCCTTGGCTTGACTGTCTCCTTCCAAGATATCCTCAATTCTTCTCAGCCTAACTTTTACTTGCTTTGGTATCTTGGCGACTTAAGGTGGTATGAGAAATGGGCATTGGGGATTGATGGCATTCTTGTCTAGCTGAGGTTTCCTGATCATCTATCCTGCTAAGGAGGCAAACTGATGACATCTGGCTGAGTGCAGGGCCATTAGGACTTTGGTCCAGGGGTTGATTATCATCCTCTTTTGCACACCAACTGGCAAGATGTCCGTCTTCTCCACACTTGAGGCAATATAATCCAACATCACATGACCTAGTCACCTTACGCTTTGTTGGACATTTATTAACATAGTGACCTTCTTCACCACATTTGAAGCACACTCCTTTAACATATCCATTCGGGCTTCCTTTCTGCTCCACCATAGCTCTTCGTGAAGCAATTTGGGCATCAGGATTCTTCTTGATAGAGTTGTCATGCGGAGGTTGAACAACTTTAGGTTGTAGTTGGTTGGAACAGGGTTGAGTACTGCTATGTACCAATGGTTCTGGTAACTCCATCTTCTCTTGGCTTTCTTCGCTTGCTTGTTTCTTGCGTTGCTTGATTCTACTAGGCTGAAATTCCTTGAAAGAAATACTCCAATCCTCAAGGTTCATAGTCTGAGTACCATCTTGATATTGGGTAACTCCCTCTTGGAAAGTCTCTTGGGTAGATAAATCCTTATTAATATCTAAATAGTAACATTGTCTGGCTTCAGCTGTCATTAGGCTAGCATCTTCTTGAAGACATGGTTGACCATAATGCTCACAACATTGACATATTCCTGGGGTCTTGATATCTTTATATTGTCTCTCCAATTCTAACTCTAGCGTTCCATGACTTTTCTTATTCCTTTGACGGTTCCATGCTTCAGTGACTTGCCTCTTCACTGGTCCAGTAGTAATGTTTGGTTTGGTCAACTTCATGTTATGAGGGGATGATGTATTGGGCTGCATCCTTCCTTGTGAGACTTGAGCCTGCATGGCTAATAGCTTCTTTTTATCAAACGGTGGCAGAATTGGTGAAATCTGATGGTTATCACTACTAAGGGAGTTGTGGTTCATAGGAGTTGAGGCTTGCTCTGTAATTTGCTGATGGATATTGATCATGGTTTGAGCCATTGCTTGTAGACTTTGAGTTTGTGCTGCCATATACTCTAGGATCATGTGCTCAAATGATGAGGCTACAGGTGGAATGTTGAGGTCACCTTCATTAGCTCTTTCTTCATGATTTCCGTTGGGACTCGCCATCTGGTTGGGTAGCAAAGGTAAAATTAGGGAGAATGAGAATAAATATAAATAAATAATGATAAAGAATGATTGAGGAATCAGATAGAGTCCATGATATCATCTTCATTTGCTTGATTTTTGAGATGGTAAGCAAATAAATCAAGGTAGAGAGGAGAATAGCACAGAGGTAACAAAAGGAAATAGAGCATTCTTGACTTTAGCTTCTTTAATTTGTCGACCACTGCAGATGTTTGTAGGTTTCTACTGATGATGCCGGTGTTGCCTTCAACTTCCTACTGGGTTATTGAGGTCATCATCGAAGTAAGGTAGACTGAAGAATAGCAAGCTGCAAGGTGGTAAAGGAACTAGAGTAGGGTCTTCTTTTCTTTGACTTGCTTCTATCCAGACGATGGTGGTGACAATAACTTGACATTGGTGTTGCCTTTAGCTTTCGTCTCGACATCCTCTTTTGGAATAGGGAGAAAGAAAGGAAAAGAACAAAGATGTGGGAGATACAAAAGAAGAACCCAACTAAGCAACTGATGTCATTGTAGGTAAAAGACCCACAATACACCAACAATCATTACAAAGAAGCGAATCAGGCAAGGTCATAAAGAAAAGCAACATCACGCAAACACAGAACTACACTAGTCAACACACAGTCAAGGAATGATGCTAAACGTTGTTAATAGGGCTGCAAGGGGTACACTTAAGCATGGGTTGTCTCTTCAGGTTCAACATTCTTGATAGAGGCATCCTTCAGCTTGTGCAGTGTAGAATCTTGCTCTTTGGGTGAGGGTGCCATAGTATTCCGCTGTTGATTTTAACTTTTCCGGGGGTAAAGTGATGGCTCCATCCTTTAGTTGTCTTGAGCAGGCTTTGGGTCAGGTGGCACGAATGATCTAAACATTTTGAATAAAAGGAGGGCAAAAGATCACCTTGGAATAATAAGATAAGGGAAAGAAATCAAAATGGCAGTGCTTAAGATGAAAGGAGAGGTACAATGGGGGAAAAGATAAAATTAAGAAAGAGATATGTTTAAAAGGATAAGTAGGAAGTAATAAGAAAATATTAAAGAGTGGGGGTAAACAATATCACCAATAAATCAAAAGGAGGTCAGATGCATGAGATAGGAAAACCATTCATCAAATGGGATGTATGATTAAGACCAAGAAGTCATCCAGGAAAGAGAAACTAGACGATGGTTGAGGGTTTAGTAAAAACTAGAAAGTGTAATTGTAGAGGGGTCGAGTATCAAAATAAGTTATCAAGAGTAAGTCAATAGATAAGGATGGGGGTTTTACATTTGCAAAACAAGAAAGTGCAAATGAAAAAAAAGAAGGTCAGGTGAGAAAGGTGAGTTATCAAGGCAAATTGAAAAATAAAATGGTCAAGGAGCGAGAATATTTATCGGTAAGACAGAAATAAGTTGTATAATAAAATAGACCTTAAGGAGCGACCATTGGTATCTAGGTTTACGTCCTACAGTCGAACCTGGCTCTGATACCACTTCTGTCACACCCGGTTTAAGGACAAAACTGAATGCATAACTATATGTATGCCAGGATCAAGTTTCATACATATAGTGACATCATCAGTGAATAACATAAAGAAACATAAATAAGGACTTGCAATATTATCAGAGATATACGCTTAACATGGGAACGAAGGCTCCAAACTTCACAGGCAAACAACTGGGGGTTGCATACGCCTAGAACTCTTCATCATCTTCAGTAGACTTCACACCTTCTTCTTCTAAGCAGCAGTTAGCAAGGGTGAGTACACTTATGGTTGGTACTCAGCAAGGCCACAAGATATAACCAGAGTAATGATTTAAATCCATCTTTAAGTTTATCAATCATGTGAGGGTCCAGGCTGCTCTTGACCGTGAGCACGGCTGATATATCAGTTTTAGACACCCTGCAAAGGTTGTACACTTTCACCACAAGTCACGTAAAAGTTCAAAAGAACTTTGAACCCAACCATGTTGTGCTAGCCAGGAACAATACCACACTTCCGAGGTGTGATTGCATAGGGACGCTACGAGGCCTTTACAAAGATTCCCTAATAAGAAGTAGTCCGCTAGAGTTTTGGTAGCGGCGTGAACCATAACCCTCCCTAATAGTCAGCACTTTAGCAAAGGCTGCTACCCCAAGAGGACCGGGCTATACCCCAATCACCGACCCCCTCCTTGCCCTTTCCGTAAGACTGCTTCAAACTAGAGTCTCTAATTATTTAGCCAAGACCAAAGCCATATGGTCCTCGTGGTTGTACTGTTTTCCTGAGTGGTTCTCCACGCTCCAATTAATACATGGTATTCTTGTAAATAAGCATAGATAGAAGGATGGTTAGGGTCACTTGCCTTTCTCCAACGAAAGTTACTTTTACTGTTCTTCAGTTCTTGCTCACTTGGAAAACTTGATCTTCAAGCTTCAACAGCGATCATTCTACTCGAAGCAAACATCGAGCACAAACATACAAAACAACAAACAAGTACAGCTAAGAACAATACACCAATCACAAAACAAAAGCTTTTAAAAGAGCGTGCTAAAGGATAAGGCTCGCTGCTACGGTTACAAGAGCGCAAGAAATGCGGAAAGCGAAGTTGAAACGATGAAGATATGGCTAAAACAGTGATCCATGGACCTAATTGCGAGAGGTTTGAACTTCCAGGGGTTAGATCAGAAGAAACCAGGGGCTAAAACATAATTAAACCCTAAATAGAGGGCCCTGGGTGCAAAACTAGGGTCCTGGACGGCGGGTTCTAATTCTAAAAAGGTCAGGGGCCTAAATAGAAAAGAAAGGACCTGATTCTAATTACTTTTAAACAGAACTGGACCGCAGATTGATTTTTGGATAACCTAGGGGCTTTTCTGCAAGAGTTCCAGAGGCGGCTAGGGTTTGGCTCAGTCAGGCGGATTTGATCCGTTGGATCACGATCCGACGGCTATGGCTGTGCGGCTCGGCTCGGGTGTGGCTTGGCGACTAAGGCTCGGCTCAGATCCGATCTGGGCCCTTGGATCTGGATCGGACGGCTGGGTGATGGTTGGGGCGGCTCGGGTCGGCTTGGCAGGTGGAGCTGGGCGCCGGCGGTGAGCAGAGGCGGCGGCGCTTCACCGGAGTTGGCCGAAATGGCGCTCCGGGGCTCTATTTAGGACGGGAGCTGGCCGGGGAGGGAGTGGGAGTTATGGTGAAGGTGATGGGGCTCATGGGACAGCCATGCGGCGGCCGGAGACTGGCGGCCACGGCGGCGGGCGGAGCTAGAGCTCCAGCGAGCAATTGCCGCAGCGGCGGTAAGGGAGAGAGAGGGGAAAAGGGCCGGCGGCGGTCCTTACCCCACGGCGAAGCTCTGGCGTCGGTCGACGTCGGCATGGAGGCAACAAGGCGGTAAATCGGCGGTGAGGTGGATGGTGGCGGCGCTCCGGGCTCTGGTGCGGCAGCGATGTAGTGAGAGCGGGCGTGGAGCGAGGATAGGGCGGAAAGAGGGAAGCAAGGGGATCGCGAGTGCGTTTTATAGAGGGAGGGAGGGAGGGAGGAGAAGAGGTGGCACGGGAGGGGCGGAGCTCGGGGGCCGGCCATCAAAGGCCCTAATGGCAGCGGCAGTTACAGTTAGGGAGGAGGGGGAAAGGAAGGGAGGAGGCGAGGGAATTGCGGCGGTAGTAGTGCGGCATTCAAGCAGGTCATGGTGGAGAGGGGAGGTGAGCATGTGCGGGAGGGGAACCGGCCGGCGCGTGCGGCGCCAAAGGGGGGAAGGAAAGGGGCGGCGGAAGGTGGAAGGAGTGACAGATGGGGCCCGCCCGTCAGCGGCAGGAGAGAGGAAGGGGAGGCGGATCGGGCTATGGAGGGAACTGGGTCGGTGTGCGGTTTGGGCCGAGCGGGTGAAGGAAAAGAGAGGGAGAAGGGGAGGTGGGTTGGGTCGGGCTAAGGCAGGCTGGGGCGAGTTGGGCCGATTGAGCCAAAAAGAAAAGGAGGGGGGAAAGGAAGGGAGCTGGGCCAAGCTGAAAGGGAGAGAAAAAAAAGATTTTGGGATAGTTTTTGAGTATTTTTATTTTGCAAAACTCAAACACGCAAACAAACAAAAATCAATGCAACGACATGAATGCAACATACATAGAACCATTTTATTTAATTCAGGGAGACAATCATTTATTTTTTCTATACTAAATTCTCTGTAAAGAAAATAAATGTTGAAATTTCTATATAATTATGAGAAAATCATTGCTTTATTATTATTTTTTTCTAATCATATCCTGAAATCCAATAATTTTAGGGTGTGACACTTGGTGAGCAGCAAACGTCTGGGCATAAGCTACTGATGCTGCATCACTAAGCCGAGCTGCCCCTGAAATAATAATACCAGCAAGTTAGTCTCTAAAAAGTCACGCAAGTAAAAACAATACAGTTAATCAGAAAACTTGCATAAAAGTTTCAATTGTCATTCTTAATTAGAGTGTCATGGTTCAGACAAGCATTATTACAAGTTCAAACTTCAGAGCATCATTTCAAGGAAATGAATCACTATACAGAACAATTTTCAAGTTTAGCCTTTCAAGGACTAAGAGCATTACGAGTTCAGAGATTGCATTACAAGTTCAGACTAAAGACTTTCAGAGCATCGTTACATGGCACCAGCGGTCTAGCAACAAAAAAAAAATCACAACACAAGCCTGTGCAAGAGTGAAGCAATACCTTTCTAGCATTCGGTAGAACAGGTTGCTTGCATCACGAATGTACTCCTTGCTGCTGGAGCCAGGAACTGCAATGGCCGCCTATGTTGTATCCTCAATGGGAGCCAAGCTTGGTGCTACCTGAAAGAAGAAAGGCAACTTATTCACTCACAAGTTAGAAATCACATTAGCTTTCAATTTGAAATATATAAGTAAGCACGTACATTCCAGCAGTCCTTTTCAGTCTATTTGGAATAGCCATGCCCTTTTGGGCATCTCAAGGAACCGACAGATCACAAATGCACAAAAATATATGCCATGAAAAAAATGTGATTGGTTTGAAGCATGCTAGCAAGTCAATCTCACAAGAGCACTGAAATTAATTAACAAAGAAATAAGCTGGAAATAAAAAGAAATCAACACTGACAGATGTAAATCAAGAACTAGCATTTAAATACTAGCAGGTTCATCTCACGGGTATCCTTTCTACCAGCACTTAACAACTAGCCTTGGTGGTAGGACATCTTTGGAATGAGCACACAGCAGCATCCTAACATCAAGACGATACAGGGAAGGATAGAGATGACGGAGAGACGTACCCTGCCGCCGCTTGGAGAAGTCGACGGGATGCAGAGCTCCTCCATCAATCAGCGGCCGCCTTCACAGAACGTAGGTCAGGAACCAAATCAATTTGGGGAAATTAGATAGATGAAGAGCAAATGAATATCGTCAGGAACCAAACTTTGGCGAGGGAGGGCGCAGCACGGCCGCGTGAGGCCACGCCGCCACGGGATGGAGTCCGGCCGGGGCTGTAGGCGCCGAGCAGACCATGGGGACTGGCCGGGGCTGCACACAGGGGCGAGGCTGCGGCGCCGCAATGCAGGGGCCGCCGCGAGGGGCGCAGCACGGGCACGGCTGCGCAAGGCCGCGGCGCAGGCTGCCGCCGGCCCACCCGTCCGCCTGGTCATCCGGGAAGTGGACGGACGGAGCGGGGAAGGACCAGAACAGCGGGACGGAGGGGCGGAGGGCCGGATGTGGGCGGCGTACGGCGGTGCTAAGCGGAGGAGGCCAGGGATAGCAACTTCAAGATCCAACTCGGAGGAGGCGGCGCGGGGAGATTGAGGCCTAGTTTGACTGCTCGGGGCACCCCAGCACCGGGACAGCGCTCCCGACGGGGGATTCCCCTGCACGATCTGTCCCCTGCGGGTGTGCCATCCCCGGCAGCGTTTTGGACAAACAAACCCCCCGTGGGCCGGGCTGCTCTCCCACCAACCAGCAGATGGCATTGCAGGCAACAGTTTATCTCAAGCAAAATTAATATTCAATTCATTCTCAACCGATTGCATTGCAAGCAAGAGGTTTCCATCGATCAAATCCCAACACATCCGATTCATCCATCACACGATAGGATAAAATGCTTGAGAAATTTATGAAAAATTTTACTGATTAAATACTCAACCATTTGAGCCATGACAAGGATAACAAACCATAACAAGACAGAACATAACAAAATTTGTCTCTACCATCGATCTTAAGTCTTCATGAGTGGGGAGCAGCTTCAGCGCTTGCAGGTCTCGTAGCAGCAGAAGCACACAGTGAACAGGCTGCCAATGGATGAAAGAAACAACACTAGGCATCATCAGCAGGAGTAAGAATACGATCAGCAGGAATTAAAATTTAACCGTTCACGCAACACATATGACATGTAGATGCATATATATATATGACATAATTTGGCCAAGCTACATAGGTCTTCTTGCCCGTGTTTAGGAGGAATCCAGGACAAGTAGACAACACTAGTTCTGGGCAGTGCTGAGTGCACATTGTAATGGGGACAATACTAGTTCAACAAACCAGAAATCTATGGCTTCCTAGGAGCTGGTCAGCTGGACCTACAGAAGCATGATTCTAATTTTTGAGCAAGAGAATTGGTAATCTTGATACATAATTGATCCCGGGACTGCAGGAATGCAATAAATAGCATCATGTGTGCTAGACCTTGTGATTGCGAGGCACACTGTGAAAATTCCGAGCTAACTAACTGACTCAAACATGTGACCATCAGAGTTGAGAGCAGCTGAATTAACTTGGAATAAGCAGCAAAGTCTATTGAGCTAATTAAAATAGGAGAATTTGCTCCGACGCATGCTAAATAAACCTCATGCACGCACAGCATCGCTGATTAATGCACTGCAAGTTCATGTGTTGAAAATAAATGCAGGCGTAAATCCTTATGGATAATGGAGCATTGTCAAAAATGCATGAATGAAAACCAACTCCCATATGTGAGGAGACATATTCTGTGCATAAATAGACCAACAGTGAATGAAGCAGGCTCCTCTTCACTGTGATCTGATCTACCTACTTCCCTTATTAGTTTTACAAACTGAACTACATCCATCAATTTGCTATTGCCAATAATAATGGCCGATCATTTTAACATCTCTAGTTGGTAAAAATATTGTCATGAGTTCAATTCCAAAGTCCCAAGATTTGACATTCCTAATCTATCTAAGGCTAAGAAATCAGCAGGAATTCCTCTACCTCTCATGATAAATTGCACACACTGCAAGCACAAACCTAATCACTACCTTCCAACATTTAGGACAACATATATCAAACCAGTTAACAGTTCCATTCAGACATTCAGACAATCATGCAGTGGAAAGATGGGAGGCTTACCTAGGTCAAGAATAACCGGCAAACAGATGGGAGGCTTATCACTCCATGGAAGATGCTCCACCACCAAAAGCACCGCCGCCACCATGACCAAAGCTAGGTCTGCTACCCTGGACAAACAAAAATAATAATTCTACAGTTTTAGTCAAAGTAAAAAAGAATACATTTACCAAATAAGCAGAGCTAGTGATCAGCATGTTAGATATACTTGAGAAATTTTTTTCTTTAACCAAATAAGCCTGATCTTTTGGTTTTTGGTGCCCACAAAGATTTGGCTATTCATTTCAGATTGGAATAGCTCATTACAATCTGCCTTCTCCTCATCAGTTAGTTCATATGATTAGTACATTACAATTACAAGAACCACACATAAGCATCAACTAATTATTATACTGAGCCCAAATCTGAAGGGCAATTTGGTCTCGTCAGGTGTTTCCATCATTTGATTCCACTTCATTTGGGTAGTTATTATCCCCCTCTGGCAAGTCAACATAGTCCTCTGGGTTGATATTATTTGGTTGGTGATCCAACCACCCTTCATCCCCATTATGCCCTCTAATGATATTGTGAAGGACTGCTGCTGCTGCTGGAATTTTAATTTGATTATCAATTGGGTGGAAGGTCCCGACTTTGAGAATTTGAAACCGTTTTTTCAGCACACCAAAAGCTCTTTCAATATGATTGTGGAGTTGAGCATGTCAGTGGTTGAACAGTTCTTTATAGTTTGCATATGATCCTTGCCTCCTAAACTCGCTAAGGTGGTATCTAACACCTCGGTATGGAGCAATGAATCAGGGTGTATTTGCGTATCCACCATCTACGAGGTAAAACTTCCCCTCCGACACGTGAAAGCCCTTACTACGAGCAGATCGAAGGACTCCCGCATCAGATGCTGATCCCTCCCACCCACATGAGATGAAAGTAAATTTCAGATCAAACTAACTACTAGTCTACTACTTAGCGGCTGCTCATATCATACCATGTTCTTGCAGTTTAACACATCAAGTTAAGCAATGCAATCTAAGGAAACAAGAGCAATCCTTCCAAGAAGAAATGTGTGATGACCGCTAAGAAACTCGAAAATTCCATCATACATGTCACAATTTGCCACTTCATATCAAGAAACTCAGAGCATATTTGCAGTTCTCAGTATGCTACTACAAGCAGGAGAGAGGAATGGCTCACTAATCATAATTAGCAGCAGATCATTAACAATATAATATATTGTGCACATCATATATTGTGCACAGATTATAATTGCCTAGCCAACAGATCATATATTGTGCACAAATAGGTAACTAATTATAATTAGCAGCAGATCATATATTAGGCACATAGAAGGTGACCTCATTGCTTTATATTGTTCGTCTTTATCAGCTAGCTAGCTATGCCTGCTGGCGTGATGATGCAACCAGCATTATTGACACATTGTGGACCTAGCTAAAGATAGCCATAACTGTTGATATCAACTGCTTTCGATAGCGAGAGGGATAAAGTGGATCGCAGGAGGAAGAATCCAGCAGGCAAGAAACAACAATCCCTACACGGAATCAGGAAATCTACAAGACTTAGCAATCAGGAGAGCGTACAAGACGTAGCAATCGGTAGATGCGCCGATCCACAACGGGGACATGGAAGATCAGCAAGCAAAGATCAGCAATCGGGAGGAAACTCAACTGGGTGGAGGTCAGATCGGCGCGGCGGCACCTGGGCCAGTAAGCGGTGACGCTCGACGGGGTCGGGGAAGAGGCGGAGCAGCGGCGAGACCGGGAGGAGCGGTGGCGGTCGACGGAGTTAGGGCGGCCATGGTAGGACGTCGGTGGAAGGAGCGGGACGACGGCGCAGCGCGACGCCTTCTTTCTCGTCGCGACGAATCGCCCGACGCCGCTCGGGAATCTTCACCCGGACCCTCGAGGTGGGGAGGAGATACCCCGTGGAAATCGCAGGGTTAGGGTTGAGCTCCCCCGCCCAGTGGGCTCCCAAATGGCCGTGTAATTTGGCCCGGGCCTGATTTCCGCGCGGGCTGGAAGCCCTGGGAAAAGGCCGGGATCCCTCCGGGATTTCGGGCTTCCAAACTAGCCCTGAGTGTGAGGGGCAGAACGAGTTGGAGACAAGTTAGGGTTTCACCACATTTTATACCATGGGAGCGCGATAGACCATCGGATCGGCCATGGATGATCAGAAATAGTTTGGCCATTTGAGACAAAATGAATTTGGTTCATTCTTTCTCTATTTAATATTTTTCTTTTTCTTTTTTATTTTATTACACCATTATAAAGTAACATATAAAAATTATTATCTTAAATACATTAATATGTTTTTAGAATGTAAGAGACAACATCTAAGTTGTCATGTAGGTATTTTATTAATTTTTAAGAGATTTACTATTTTTTATTATTTAAATAATTTTCTACATGCTTATTGAAAGTAATTTCAAATTGAGCTACATATGCATGTAATAAGATTCAAAAAAAATGCACAAATATTATATTTAAGCTCATATATTCTATTCCAGTCCATATCTTGGAGATATATGAAATATTCAACTGTCTTCGAGGGACAATTCGAACTTTTTTCTTCAAATTACAACATAATAATTGCAATAATATCTAAATTTTGTCAGAAAATTCTACAAATTGACATGGTAACTTATTTTTGGTCCATAAGCTTACCATAAAAAATTTAAATAGTTTTAGTAAAGTTGCACCATACATTATTCACAAAAGGATACATCTCTCACATAGTTTCTTATAACTCAAGTGAAACTTTGAATTTGAGTAACTCATAATATTTTCAAACTCGTATGCACCTCAAATTTGGACACAAGCTTAGTTTTACCCTAACATTAGAAAATATAAAGTTACATTACTAATTGTTATGCAAAAACATATTAATATATTGTCTATTTGGATGGAAGAAAACAAGTTATATGTAAAAGATCCAAGAAACAGAAATTAACATACAAACACATACCATTAAATGAAAGATCCTGATTTTAGAAAACTCTAGAAAAAAGAACCATAAAATTTTGAGTTCATATGAGGGAGAAATACCAATTACAAATTTTAATCCCGGATTAAAAAGAAAAAGATTAAACATATATGTGTTCTTCATCATGTCGTGCAGACCATCAAATTTGGAGTTCATATGAGGGAGAAATACCAATTACAAATTTTAATCCCGGGTTAAAAAGAAAAAGATTAAACATATTTGTGTTCTTCATCATGTCGTGCAGGTTGTGCGACTTAGTATTTATATATTAACGCTTCGTAATAAACACAAATGGTGGTGTAGCATAGTGTTAAGACCCTTGTTGCCGTAGTTGCGATTAAGAGGTCACGGTTTTACTCCTCTTGGGCCATGTTTCATTTCTTTTTTTTATTTTATCTCTCGCAGGTTGTGCGACTTAGTATTTAATATTAACGCTCTATGATGAACACAAATGGTGATGTAGCATAGTGGTAAGACTCTTATTATTGTAGTTAGGAGGTCATGGTTCAAATCCTTCTGCACCATGTTTTTTTTTATTTTTTTTCACTTATTTTTTTTCACTTTTTCATTTTGTGGAGGACGTTGCTGGCTTGCTGCAAACTATAAGTCACGGCCACGCATGGGGCATGCACGACGCGCCTGCTCTCCTGCGACTCCACGCATCATCGCATCGAAGGCCACATATCTTGGGATAATAAGCTTGCCATAAAAATTTAGATGGTTTTGATAAAGTGAGAATTTACATTATTCATAAATGAGTGCTTCTCTCACATATGTCATGTAGCTAGAGTCAAACTTTGAAATTTATACACTCCAAAGTTTTCTATTTCTGATATACTCCTCAAATTTGGAAACAACCTTACATATATCCGTATATTAACATTTGTCATAGCCACTTGTTGTGAAAAAAGTTGTTTTTTATTTTTTAAATAACTAATTAAGACACCCTAGTTAAGTAACTTGCAAAAGAAATTATCTTATATATGCCAATACATTTTTTACATATAATAGACAACATCTAAATTATCACCTAGTAGTTTCAAGAATTTTTGAACAGATTTGGTATTTTCTATCGATTAATTGAATTTTTGTCGTGCTTATCGAAAATAAATTAAAGTGAACTATGTGTACCTCCAATAAGACTAAAAAATTATATAAAAATTATATTTAGTCTCATATGTTCCATTGTCTTGGAGATACATAAAAAATTCAATTATCTTTTAGGGACAAATCAATGTTATTTCTCCAAATTACAACATAATAATTACAATAATATCTAAAGTTTGTCAGAAAATTCTACGTATTGACATGACAATATATTTTAGGTCCATAAGCTTACCATAAAAAAATTAAATAGATTTAGTAAAGTGGGACCATACATTGTTCAAAAAAGGATACATCTCTCACATAGTTTCTTATAACTCAAGTCAAACATTGAGATTTGAATACCTTGTAATATTTTTGAACTTGTATGCATCTCAAATTTTGACACAACCTTATGTTTACCATAAAATTAGGAAATATGAAGTTACATTGGCAATTGCTATGCCAAAAGGTGATTTTTTGTTTTGTACTTGGTTAGAAGAAAACATGCTATATAAAAGAGAACCGAGAAATAATAATTTACATGGAAACAAATGCCATATATTGAAACTTCCTGATTTTAGAAAAAATTAGGAAAAAAACTATCAAATTTGAATTCTTTATGACGGAGAAACACTGTATACAAGTTTTAATTCTAGATTAAGAAGAGAAGTATCAACTATTCCTATGTTGTTGGTCTCTATCAACTAATCAAACGTTTATGTATATATATATTTCTTCTATTGAGAAACGTAAGATGCGGTTGTAGCTCAGTGTTTGGTGACCACCTTGGTTGCCTGGAAGTCTCAAGTTCGAATCTGCATGAAGCACTTAGAGGATTTGTTTTTTTTTTCTATTTTACACTTAGAGGATTTGTTTTTTTTTTTCTATTTTACCTCCGGTGCATCAATGAGAGGGAGAGAGAAGAGGTGTAGCGCTACGCCAGTGTGGACCGAATTGAGATTGGCCGGGCATGGAAACTGGGCCCACGTGCACTATGTGTGACGTGATTCGGCTGGGCCCATCCGGTATGTATTGGCTATGTATTTAGCTAACAAGGTTAGTAGAAAGAAATACGTATCTAGAAATAGACACAAAAATGCATTCAATGTAGTGGTAAGACATCCAACTTTATATTGCAAGGGCTTGTGTTCGATTCTTCAATGCAATCCTATTTTTTAATTCATTTTTTGATTTAATAGTTTGGGCGCAATACCTGACAAGTGGGCTCAGTGGACCTCCCACGTGGCATGCTGACTGGGCTGACTGATGGACCCAAGATGATCAGTCTGGACACATCAAGATGCCACACCGCCAATATAAATATTAGTGAAATAAACACCTAACATAAACATATATAAAGATGTGTCACAGTCGTTAGGAGGGCTATAGGCTGGCACCAACCAGGCCCACGTCCTTGTTTCGATCCACCCATGCCACAATTTTTTTTGTAAAATTTCGCACAGTTGACCGTGGTTGCGAGGTGGCAGGCTGACTGGGCTGCTGAGCTGGCCCTGTTCTCGCCACGACAGCAAGAAGAGGCTTGGATAACTAATAGGCTGAATACCATAATAGAATAACAAATCGACAAGTAGCTCAATGGTAACTGCACATGCATCTTATTCTGTAGGTTGCAAGTTCAAAATTCTTGGTCATCTTGATTTTTTTTCATTTCTTCTGGTTTACAAATTTTTGTGCCATATACTCGACAGATATAGGCCAAAAAAGATTATGATAATTTTTAATTTATTGATCGTGACAAATTTGCTGAAACGGCATTATGTTGTGGATCGAATCGTGATGAAATTGATAAATGTCATAGAGTTTTGGGCCTAGAACCTACAACTTCAGATCCATGACAGAAACCAGAGAATCGTCATAGATGGTTCGTCATTGTGACATTTTTTTTAAAACATCACGGAAATTTCATCATAGATCAACAGATTTATTATAGTGTAAGTCCTCATGCAGTGTCTCTTTTTTTATTAACCTTTTGGTTTAAAACAATTATACTTTTTTTCAATTTTGGGTTCCAAATATTTATGCTCGTTGCTCTGTTAGTAGGCTCTAATGCTATGACATGCATATGAGTGGGCCAAAAGAAAGGCCCACCAACATAACCTAAGCTGGTGTGGCACCCAAAAACTCATCTCTATTGCAACCATTCGTTTCTCTGCATTGCAACGACTATGTATTGTTGCAATATCATCTTCTATCTAGCAACGATTCGAGTGTTCGTTGCTATAACCAAGATTTCTTTTGTAACAAAACCATTATCGTTGCTATATCTAAGACTAGTTGCAACGATTCAAATTAGCGTTGCAATAACCAAGATTTCTTTTGCAACAACACCATTATCATTGCTATATCCAAGATTTCTTTTGCAACAGCACCATTTTCGTTGCTATATCTAAGACCCTTTTGCAATGCAAGATAGTACTTATCACAACGTCTTATAATTGTTGCAATATAGATAACTATTGCAACCACTACAAAGTAGCGTGGCGATAACGTTGCCGCAATTGCAACCAACATTTATTCATTGCGATATAGCCAACCTATTGCAACCATCAACATCGTTATCTCAACAGTACCAAAATGGTGGCAATATTCTCCCCTATCGCAACCAAAAACGGTTGTTGTCGCAATAACCGCCGTGTATTGCAACGAAAATTGCCCCGTTGCAAAAAAAAATCGTGGCATTAGTGACTAAACCTTGTTGTGCAAGTTCCTCTCTTACTTAGTCTTTAGGATAGTGGAGTTTAGGTGAAGTAGCTGTTCTTCGGTTCCCGAGTCTTGCCTATGAGTGTTCGGTATGGGTTTTACTCTTTCTCTCCTTTGTAATATTCGGAATTCCTTAATAGAGTTATCTTCTAGTTTAGTGTATTCGTATAGTATATGTTCTGTGTATTCAGATATGTGTGTTATGCTTAGTTTATATCTACGTCTTGTATCTTGCATGATTAGATGTGATAAGACATCTAGGCTACGGTATTGGTTCCAGTATACATATGTTTGCTCTAGTGTGGTTTCTGTCCATCTGAAGGGTGGGGGCTCCGCGCGGGGCATTAGAGTATCGCTCATTAGCGTAGACGTGGTGTCTGGGCTAATTAGTGTTGCTGGATGCGGCTCTATACCATGGTTAGATGAGGTAGGCGGCAGGTGGTGATAGCCCTGTCCGTCCAGCGTAACCCTCCCCGTTCATGTAGTAGCTGTAGGAGGTGCATAAAATAGCCGTGAAGAACTAGTGGCCACCTAGCCATTTCTTGTGCGGTCTCCCGGCGATGTCTGGGGCCTAGAGCCCGATCCTAATCATGTGTATGTATATGTGTGCTTAGTATAGACTGTATGCTTAGTTAGGAGTACATAAGTCCTTAGATTAGCTTTGTTCTTCCTTTCTCCCTTCCTGTAAGCTTTGCATAGAGTTAGAGCTTGAGTAACTTGTGTGTCACACTACCTCTCTACCATATATCATCTTACCCCTATTTATTCAAGTGAATATCCATAC
Source organism: Panicum miliaceum (assembly GCA_032594955.1). Taxonomy (NCBI): domain Eukaryota; kingdom Viridiplantae; phylum Streptophyta; class Magnoliopsida; order Poales; family Poaceae; genus Panicum; species Panicum miliaceum. Next base: position 46,321,801 of record CM064056.1, on the reverse strand, counting down.
TAGAACTAATCAACCTACTAATCTATTCCAATAAGCGATGCCTTCCATGCGGAAATATAAATACGACCCCGTACTCACAGGTAAAATGCTACAACGGTATTCTGTACGCTTGCGGATCCTTCTGTAACGTAAGAAATACCAACGATCATTTTTGGTGTTGTTGCTGGAGGATGAATTCTATGTCCATACTTGGTGACTGCGTTACAAAATGTCAACAAGCATTTTTGGCGCCATTGCCGGAGGAGGCACTGGTTAAAAGAATAGATCAAGTAGTTGATGAAATTCTAAAATGGTGTTCAATTGTCTAAATAGGCTAACTTGTCTTTGTTTTCTCCTTTGTGTGAAGACAGGGTAGTATATGACTAGTTTCTATCTGCCGCAAAATTTCACTCAGAATCCGAAGTCACTTTTGAGAAGAGTCCGACCTCGTGTTGTTCCTCCTCCGATTTCACTCTCGACAGGCGAAACAGTCAATATCGCGCCATCAACTTCCAAGGCTATGGCTCAGAAGGCTCTCCATGAATTCTCAGCTCCTTCGACCGACAATGTTCCAATCGGGCCAAATGTCAATGATGAAGCTGAAAATTTCGAGATCAAGATGGGTCTCATTACGATGGTCAGGCCAACCCATTCTGTGGCAAGGCCAATAAGGATCCAATGCACATCTCCAACAGTTCCTGGAACTCTTCAGCACTTTTGTCAGTAAGGGAGTCACTAAAGATGCAATCCGACTCCGTCTGTTTCCGTTTTCTCTTCTGGGGAAAGCAAAACAGTGGTTCTAGACCAACAGAAGTGCAGTAACCACTTGGGATGAGTGTGCCAAGGCGTTCCTCGCGAAGTTCTTCCCGTTGGGTAAAACCTACACTCTTCGGGGAAGGATTTCCAGTTTCCAGCAGGCATCCAATGAGTCAATAACTGAAGCTTGGGAACGGCTTCAGGAGTACATCCTGGCATGTCCTCACCATGGGATGGACACTTGGCTCATTTTGCAGAACTTCTACAATGGGCTGACTCCAACAGCCCGTGATCACATTGACGCTGCTGCAGGTGGTGCTTTCTTCTCGCTGACCGTTGACACGGCCAAGACTTTGATCGAGAAGATGGTGTCCAACCAAGGTTGGAATGATGAACGTCTCCAACCTCGCCAGCGGGGCATGCACTCCGTCAAGGAGACGGACATGATCACCGCTAAGCTCGACCTCCTCATCAAGAAGATTGATAAACAACCCCAAGAGAAGGCTCCAACTCAGGCACTTCATGCCTTAAACTCTCGTATGACTTGCGAGGTCTGCGGGAACATCGGATTCGAGGAACAACTGCCCCGAAACCCAATAAGAAGTCATGTACATGAACAACAACAACAACAACAACAGATTTCGTCCACAAGGAGGTTAGGGGTGGAATCAGTTGCGCCCTTACTGCCAAGGAGGTAATGGTAACCCAAATTCATTTAATCCTAACCAACCTTTCTTGAAGGATCTTGTCTTAAGCCAAGCAAAGACCAATGAAGCGATCCAAAAGAAGCTTACAGCTAACGACAAGATCCTGGAGACCGTCCAAGCAAAGATGGATGGCATCTCCTCTACACTCAAAAACCAGGTGAGCTTCAACAAGATGCTTGAAACTCGACTAGCTCAGCTGGCCGCCACTGTTCCTTCTGCAGAGACACGGAAGATCCCGGGGCAACCCGAGGCTCCCCTGAAGAGCGTAAATGTGGTAACCACAAGGTGGGGTAAGCCATCACGTGGTAAATTCTTTAATAACTATGCAGAAAGACTCGAACGCCCACGAAAGAGTTCATGGGGCGATCTAGCGGTGACTATAAAGGAGGATCCCGGAAACCCAATGATCAACTGCTCTATATACGATCGTTATTACGAGCACGCCCTCTGCCACCTTGGAGCAAGCGTCAACATCATGCCCAAGGTAATTGAAGAACTAGCTTATCCTTCTCTTTCCCCTACTTGCATGTGTGTGCAGCTGGCCGACTCCACGATACGATATCCCGAGGGAATCGTGAAGAATCTCCTGGTGTGAGTCCAGAATTCATTCATCCTCACGGACTTTGTAGTCCTTGACATCGAAGGAGACTTGGGAATATCGCTCATTCTAGGGTGACCATTCTTAAGGGACGTCAAGGTTGTTGACGATCGATACGGACCACTTTTCGACCGTCAAAACTGCATAAAAAAACATTTATTCAAGGATCAACACTAGAATAGGGCATTATCTGATGAATTGCATGAGTGTTGGTCGATTTCTGTATGCAGGTAATTACAAGGCGAAATTGCAGGAAATGAGCGACTAAGATTCAAGGCGTAATTCCAGAATACGCAAACGGGCAAGGCAAGAGCAAAAGAGGTCCAACAAGACAAGGAACCAACCTCAATCGGGGCCCAGTCACCTGCCATAGCCCCTAGGGACCACTTGCGAACCACTTGGCAAAAGGAGGAGTTGGACGGGGCCGAGCTTGGTTCGGCTGACCTACCCAGGTCAGCCGATCCAGGAAGGAGGCCACTGACCTTCTCCTGATTGGTTCCTTAAGTCAGTTTGGGCAGGCCTCGGCGCATTGCACGGCAGAAGCACCTCTCACACACCCCTATAAATATAAGGGGGTGCTTCTAAATAGGACACACCTTCACATCCCTCTCAACTCCCTCTTGGAGTTTCTCTTGTGTACATGAGCTCTAGGCTCATCTCTAGAGGTGATTAGAGTTACGGAGAGATTGGAGAGGTGTTTGGGGAAGTGCCGGGTTTGTCGACACTCTTCTCTAACTTGTACCTCGACGGATTCTTTTCAATCAAAGTAAGTGTCCGTACTTCCTTATGTGCCTAGTTTCTTAGTCAAGTTATAGTTCTAGCTCTTTAGTGTCTTAGCTGGATCAGTAGTTCACTAGTTTATAGTGGGTGCTCTAGTCTAAGGCCATAGGCTAGATAGTAACGATAGTGTAGATGTGGTGTCTAGACTAGACTTACCAGTTGGTTATGGTATATCCCATGGTTAGATGAGGTAGGTAGGAGGTGGTGACAGCCTTATCTATCCAGCGGAGCCCTCCCCGTTTGGGTATATCCCGGTGCTGAAATACTGGAACTCACCAGTCTTATTCTATGAGAAGCTAGTAGCCTAAAGCAAGCAGCTAGGACAGTTCTATCTTATCTATGAAACCCAGCCTTAGGAAACCTCTCTACCGTCACCTCTAGCGGGTGTGATGTCCTTCGACGAACCTGAACCATAGAGAAAGTGCACACGTTCCTCAGTGGATACGATACCCTTGGAATACTCTTGAGTGAAAGCTACAACATTATCCGTGCGCTTGCGGATTTATTTTCGTGATGCTAAGAAACGTCGACAAGCTTTCTGGCGCCGTTGCCAGGGAATAGTTGCTATTTTCTCTTCTAATCTAGTTCGGCCTCGTATCTTTTTCCTTTTCTTTGATTATATCTCTACCCCCGCTATCCATGGAGCAGCTATCCATGTTTCAGCTCTCCGCACCCAAGAGTGAATTTTGCGAACCAGCCTCTTCATCTGATCCAATTCTTTCACCTGGTTACGAAATTCCCTCCGGTTTCATAAGCAAAGTTCAGGAAAGTACCTTCTCGGGGTGGGGGGACAAAAATCCCTACCATCATCTACGTGAATTCGAGCTAGTGTGTTCGTGTCTGAAAATCTCAGGCATGACACACGAGACTCTGAAGTGGAAGTTGTTTCCCTTTTCTCTTGTAGGAGAGGCGAAGCAATGGTACACATTTAATGTAAGACTTGCAAACGGGGATTGGAAGAAGTTGCGAGATCAATTTTGTCTCAGATACTTTTCGATCACTCGTACCTGTGCCTTATGAGCGGAGATTCTAACTTTCCGTCAGAACGAAGGGGAATCCCTTGGTGCAGCTTGGGCCAGATTGTCCCTTCTAGTTCAATCTGGTCACGACTTGTTGTGGCAGAACCACCTGAATTAATCCGGCTCAAGCGCGCTAACCATCACCACGAGGGCAATCAGGGCTAACTCACACTTCAAACGGAATAATCCATTGGTCTGTCGGGTAACCTCCCGATACAACCATGGTTTTTGCCGATCGAAACCACACATACATGTACTCACATGAAGGTGAGCCCAGAGGATACAACATTCCACAAATTTTACACCACAGGGTTTATCATAAATTATTATTACAACTGAGTTCAAAATTTGTAAAACAAGGTACTTCAGAGTTCAAAATAATTGAGTTCTTCAGAGTTCAATGCAGCGGAAAAAAATAACGATAAACTACTCGACGATACATGATGTCTCGATGAAGCCCGTAAGAGACATCACTCGGCATTATCATCGTTGGCCGGGGCCGCATCCCATTCCACCGACCAACCAGGAGGAAGGGTACACGGTCAAGTCAAACTAGCGATCATATCCTCAAAAGTATCACCTGAAAATAAGCCACAAGCAAGGCTGAGTATACTAATACTCATCAAGGCTTACCCGACTAGTGGAATATACTTAGCCGACTCCTAGACATACAAGGCTTTTTGGCTTGAGGGGTTTGTTTTGCCAAAAAGCATATACAAGTAGGTCCTTACTTTCAAATTTTAGCTCCAGATTCTAGTTTTCTTTAACCATTCTAGGTAAGCAACAATCCAATATCATACATGGTGAAAGAATTAATTTGCATCCAACAAGATTAATCATCATCATTGTTCTATTTCTTACTCTATGTGGTAAAAGGGTCAAGCAGTCTCAATAACCGCGAGAAACGGACGATTCGAATCGAATTTCTTAACCTTGCAAGGGAAATCTAAACACACGTCACGTGGTTACTCCTAGAGGCACACGTGCAACTTTTCCCCTTTCTTCCTGGGTTGTGGATCAGGGCCACCATCCGAGACTACAGAGCCTAGCTCTGCACCCACCATGTGCACGCATGGAACCGAAGTTGAGAGGGTGGGATGCTGTCCACTTGCCGGTCCAATTAGGTACTTAAGCTTACCGATTACCATATTCTCGGCATGTGGTTAGTACGTTCAAAGACATAACCACTACTACCACACACTGCGGCCTTAGCATTTTTCACTAACAGACGGGACATCAATCATCAACTTGAACATCACACCATAGCCCCGTCCGTCGACCTTATGATTGCAGCATGTAGTAAACATTCAACTCCTATATTCTCGCGAGTGACAGGAAATCACTCGAATTTTACCGAGTCCTATTAGCATAGCATTCTATCGAACCTTACATCTAGTGTTCAGAGCATGGGTACCTAGGATCATGCAACTAAGTTTTCATTCAACTCCTATAAACTTAATGCACAAGTAAAATAGAGTAATAAGTTGCATAAGTGTAGAAAAATAGGGTTCATGCTCCGGGGCTTGCCTTCTTGGGTAAAGTTAGCTTGAGTCTTCTCCGAACTTGGGTTCGGGTCTTCGAAAGCTTCAGTTAGATTCACTTGAGCTTCACGCTGCTCACTCTCGGACGCGGGGACCAGCTCGTACGTTCCGTCGGCGAGAGTAATCGATTCTATATGAATGCACAAGTGTAAGTTGTAGTGATGGTATATGATGATTATTTTCCTTCACGATAAAGTTGCAGTCCACAATAACATAGATTTGGTTGTGAAGTTACTTAGTTAAGATTTCTTTGGGCAATTGTTAATAGAGTATAACTTAAACTAATTAACTCCATGAAACAAGGAAAGGTTGTGTTCTTTTGGAGACTAATTTTTCTAAGCACAACATGGATTAAACACAACTTCTGGATTAGGTAACTTCTGGTGATGAAATTTTTATTTAGAGCACATTATGCAGAGAAAAAAGCTGTTGGCGCTAAAATCGGCGAGACAGGAATCGGCCGATGGTCTTTAGCGTCGAACACACGACCCGGGAGAATCTGCTTAGCTCCTGTTCGGGTTATCGCCCTGGTGCGGTTCGCGCGGCGTGCCAGTCAATCTGACCTGTTGATTGACAAGGAAATAAGAGTATTAAATTCCAGGCGCTCCGATCGGCTGGAGTTCCTATCTGTCCTGAAGAGCGCGTCGGCGAATCGGCCGATTTGCTGTAAGAATGATCGGCTATGAATCAGCCGATAATCGCGTAATAATTGTTGAGAAGACTGCTGGAGCGATCTAAACAATTATTACGGGTGCAACACTTGAAATAGATCTAATCGGCTGTAAGATGATAAATCGAAGAAGAACGATGACGAAGCCGATTACTCTGATCTCAAGCTGGATAACTGGTGATAATACTAGAACAACAGGCAAAACTTGCAATTCTAGTAAATATCGATAACTGGTGAATAAATCCAAACGAAACCACAGCGATGCGCCCGTAGTTAAAGCTCGGATATTACTCGATAAGCGGAACCTACCAATTGGCCGGAGATAGAGTTGATGCAGCCCTGCCAATCCGTACGAACTCGTGAAAGAAGAAAAGTATTGGCGAAGTCGCCGACTTGAAAGTAAATTGCTGGAAAAGTAGAAGTATTGTTGTTGATTGATGTGTTGATGTCTTGCCAAGCCCTGACGACTCCTATTTATACCCTAAAAACTAGGACTCCTGGTCGATTACGACTTGTTACAACCTTATTTAAAAATAGGAAAACTACTATATCTATAATATCTTTTTGAAAAGGAAACGGACTCCCGCAGAATCTTCCGCCGCCGTCTCCTAATCCAATCAGGACTTTTTCAATTGCTTCCTGACCGACTTAGCGTAGCTCTGTTGACCAACTTTTGACCGGGACCCTTCGAAGTAGTCCCATCCTGTTAGCGCAAGCTGCATCACCAATCGACCGATTTCCAACTGTTACCTCAATCGGCCGATTTCTTACTGTAGCCTTCAGATCTGCTGCATCGGCCAATCTTCTCCTCCTGACGCCGATTCAACACGTGTCAAAATCTGGCGTCAACACATGCCCCCCCAGTTTCGGAGTAAAACATAACTTTTTCTTCGAAACTCTTTCTTTAATCCTTTTCTCAGAAACGGGCGCAGTAAAAATCTCCTTCCGTTCCGCGGTCTTCCACACAATGATTGCAATTTCCTCGGACCGAGCGAGCGAAACGACCGCTCCCCTGGAATTCGTGTAGATGGCGCGACAAGAATACCATCTTTACCCTTGCCCTCCCGGTTTTTCCTTAAGTATTGGCATTCTCCGCCTACTCTTCCCCACAAATCTAGCATCTCCTTCCAGCGAACCACTGTTCGTCTTCCTCCGAGCTCCCTCGATCTCCAACTGCCTCCTCCGGCAATCTCACTCGCAACCTACTCCATCCTCCCAATGGCGTCACCATCGGCGACCGTTCCAACGACGGAGGCTCTATCGGCGACCCCCTCAGCGGCGGCGGCCCAATCGGCGGCTCCACTGGCAGCTCCATCGGCAACGATGATCTTCATCCCAGAGGTAAACACTTGAAATTTCCCCCTTTTGTGTTTCTACTGCTCCAGTATTTTCCGGATTTTTTCTCAGTTTCTTCCCCTTTTCTCCTTTTTTAGGCACTTAGGCACCGAATCACCATCCCCCTCTCAGAATCCCCTGACCTTATCTGCTTAGGCCCTATGGGAAACCCCGATCCAACTGACCTGATCAGTTTAGAGACTCACAGAATCCCATTCAAGCAATCGCCCATGGACCTAGAGCAGTGGGTAGGTACCTTTAGATCCTGGCCAAACGAGACCCCCGGCTGGAGAGAATGGTACCAAAGAATAGCCAGGTCTAGGAGGGTTCAGTGGGATGAACAAAATATCGGCCAATGCATAGACCTCTCTCTGTCCCAGATGGAGAAAAATGAACCTCTGGTCATAGCAGCTTCTTATTTTTGGTCCGACGCACTCAATGCGTTTCTTTTTGGACATGGACCCATGACCCCAACTTTGGCCGATGTCCTGCTGTTGACCGGCCTCGACATCTCCTCCGCCGATGTCCCTTTTAACTATCTGATTAAGCCATCACATCGGCTAGAGACCAAAGGAATCGGCGGGTGGAAAGGATACATCAACAAAAATATGAAGACGGGGATAGTTTCAGAGAGAGAGCATACTGCTTTTCTGATGATGAGGCTGGAAAAGCACTTTTTCTGTGGTAGAGCAGTTGGACCCTCTTCAAACACCCAAGCTTTAGCAGAAGCCTTGTCACAAGGATCGGCCATCCCCCTTGGAAAACATCTACTGGGATCGGCCTACCACCTGATGCATCAAATCGGCACTAAGCTGTCAAAGGGGGAGCCGATTGGGAATCCTGGCGGTCCCTGGTGGTTCATCACCCTCTGGCTCAATTTATATATGAGCAAGGTCTCTCAGCAATGGATAGAGACCAAAACTTTCCCCAATATCGAGTCAGAGGAGAATCCAACTGTCCGACGACGCTGCAGATCCTTTGGAGAGGCGACATCGGCCTTCCCTGGCTGTCAATTTACAGCTACCCGTACAGCTGAATTTCAGATGCCTCTATAATGGCCTTAGTGAAGAAACTGTCAGCTGGCATCCGTATCAGGCAGTGGAGCCGATTTTCGAATTACCCATGAGCTACGACTTCTCCACTCATACCTTTGACAGAGAGCTTATGGATATCTTGATCAAGCCAGGGATTCTGCCAGCCAATTTCTTCTCTGGAAAGGACTCTCCCACGTATGAGTTCTACAATCCATCAGCTGCAGCAAGGCAACTGGGCTTTGGCCAACTGCCGATTCGGGTCTACTTCGCCGGTCAAGCAAAATTCAGAGATGGATTGACTACAAGTCTTGACTACAATCGGCTGTGCGACCTAGTGCCAGATTCTAGCACTATTGACCTGAACAACTGGTCAGTGGCCCCTTTTGCCACTCAGCAATTTAAATTATGGTGGGCAGAATGGAAGCAATACCTTTTCTGCAAATCTCCATCAACTTATTGCAACATTCTGGACCCAGAAAACGTCGACCCAAATGCAGCGGTATGTCTTTTTCTTCCAGCCGATTTCAATACTATCTCTTTCCATACTTTCATCTTGTCATTAACTCACATTTATCTTCTTAGTCTGAGAGCCAGGTCCCTCCGATGCGGAGCCGAAGCGGCAGGCCGATAGATAGTCATCATCCATATACACTATATCCACTCATCGGCTTCCATGCTCCAACCATCAAGGATATTTCCACTGGCCGATCGAAACGAGCACCGAAAAGGCCAACCTCGAAGATAACAAGCCGTCGAGTGCGAGCCCGCATCGGATCGGCCGACCAGACGGCGGTAGCATCGGCCGAGACTCCGATTCCTTTATCCTCGCCAGCTACCGAGATAGCCGATCCTCAAGTCACCGCCGAAGTCGGGGCAACTACGGCATCACTACTAGTAGAAGCTGTTCAGGTGATCTTGTTTATTTCATATATCCTTTAAGTGCTCCACTTGTGACAACCCTGGTAATTAAAATTTCAAAATCAATGTCATTAGCCTAACTCTATGTTAAACCAACTAATGAGAGGGTGGAAAGAATTAAAACGGGTTCAGTTGAATTCAAATTTAATTTGGGCCCATTTGGACACATTTGAAACTTTTAAAATAACTTTAAAACCAAAAGCCAAATGAAATTTTGCCTGAAACCAAAGTTGTAGAACTTTTTATTTTGAACAACTTTCGTGTTCAAAAGTTTTTGAAATTCAAATCAGAAAGAGGAGAAAACGCCCTGTTTGCACCCAGCCCCCTGAACTTTTTCGAATTTTTGCATTTCGGTCCCTGGCATCCCCCCCCTCTGCTCTGCCGCGCCGCGCGCGCGCGCGCCCGCCCGCCGCGCGCCAGGTGGCGGCGTCGCCTGACCGGCGCGGAGCGCCAGGCCAGTGGCCGCCGCGCCACCCCGCCACGGCCGGCTTTCCCCCCGCCCCGACGCCGCGCCGCCCAGTCCCCGCGCGCGCGTGCTGCCGCGCCCCGGCCGCCGCCCGCCCGGCCAGTACCCGCGCTCCGCCGTGCCGCCCCGGCCCCCACGCCCCACCAGTCGCCGCGCCTGCCCTCCGCCCGAGCCGCTGCCGCTGCTGCTTCCCCACTCCGCGCCCGGCACTATCTCACCGCGCCCACGCCACAATCGCGGCCGCCCAGTCACCGCGCCCGCTCGCCCGCACGCCGCGCCGGCGTTCTGCCGCCGCCCGCCGCGCCCAGTGCACGCCGCTGCCGTGCCCCGCCCCGCGCGTCACCCAGGCATCTCCACGCCCCCTCCTGTCCCTATAGAAACGCCACCCCGACCGCCCGCGCGAAACCCCGCCACCAGAACGCCTCGCCGCGCCATCGCCGCCGCCGAGCACCACCCGCCCGTGGGCAGCCCTCCACAGCCGCCCACTGCCCAAACCGAGCACCCAGCCACCACTACATCACCCCACCGCAGCTCACCGACCCGCCCAACGCCACCCAGAGCCACCGGAGCACCGCCGCCCGCGCTGCCGTCGCCGCCGCCGCTCCTGCTCGCCGTGGACAGCACGACCCCGACCCCCTCCGTCCAAGCCGAGCCCCGGAGTAGCTTCCCCACGCACCAGTGAAGCTCACCGACCGGACCACGCCGCCCCAAGCCCGCCGGAGCACCGCCGTCGACGCGAGCCGCGCCGCCGCCGCCTCTGCTCCAACGCCGGCGAGCCTTTCCCGGCCGTCCCCCACCTGGACAACACCCCCACAAGGTAGCCCTCGCACCCCTGAACCTTCCCCGACCCCCGCCCCTCGCCGCCGGCGAGCCCCCTCGCCGGAATTTCGGCCGGCCGCCGCACCCGAGCCGCCGAGGACCCAATTGCAAGGATTTAAATCTTTAGAAGGGTCTGAGCGTAAGATTCAAGGACCTAGTTGTAAAAGAAAATTTCAAACCTAGATTCAAATTCAGTGAACTTGTAAAATTCGTATAAAATCGTAGAAAATTCAAAAAATGCAAACTCAACTGTTCTGGAATCCTCAGAACAAACTCTACCACTTTTGTTACAAAAATTTTCTCAGAATCCCAAAGTATTTTGCTCTACATTAAATAGAAGCTTTATTGGACATATTTCATACCCACTGTTCTAGAACAATACTGACCCTGAATTTTGGGCAGTGAACTAGTTGCTGGATGATTAGGACTGTGTAAAAAGATCAGGCCCAAATTCCATCTCTAGATTTACTGTTTGTTAAACTTAGTTTCTTATCATGTGTAAGAAGAATATTTTATCCCTGCAGTTAGGTGGTAAGTCACCCATTGAAATTTTTCCTATGCTAATGCATTGGTAACTAGAAGCCAGAGAAAAATTAGGAGACCTTTTATCTCACAGTAACCTATTTATTTGATTTATGTGCTAATAACATACATTAAATCAAGAAAATAGTACCTTAGCTTGGAAAATCCCCAAATTATTACTGGGAGTTACACTGTGGTAGAGGTTGCTGTGTAAAAAGTTTCATGGACAAAAACCCTGTGTAGGGCCCTGTAAAAATGAATCTTTGAAAAGCCTAGGTGTAGAATGTTATATTTTCTATGATCTAAATACTGCATGATAAATCCTACAAAAATTACAGTAGCTTCTGCATGCTCAAGTGAGAGCTCTGTAAAAATCTTAGCCACAAATGTTGCACCTATTGATCTGTACAAAAAGAACAAGTATCTAACAGCAACAATGAAATCTATTTTTCAGAATTAATCTGTTACATAAAATTGGCTGAAAATTTTACAGTAAACACATCTTTCCTTGATGTGCCTAAATCCAAAATTTCATGACCAGAAACTATCTCTTGTAGTAATTACTCTCAAATCGTAATCAAGTGCTATTTCCACGACTTAAACTTGTGCACTCATGTAGAATCGACGACTCTCGCCGACGGAACTTACGAGCTGGTGCCCGCGTCCGAGAGTGAGCAGCGTGAAGCTCAAGCAAATCTAACTGAAGCTTTTGAAGACCCGAGCCCAAGTTCGGAAGATCCCCAAGCGAACTGCGAAGGCAAGCCCCGGAGCATAACCCATTCTTTCCGAAATTATGCAACTCTTTACTCCTTGCTTGTGCATTAAGTTTATAGGAGTTGGATGAAACTTAGTTGCATGATGTCAGGAACCCTTGCTTGAAAACTAGATGTAAGGTTCGTTAGAATGCTGTGCTAATAGGACTCCGGTAAAAGTCGAGTGATTTCCTGTCACTCGCGAGAAAATAGGAGTTGAATGACTACTACACACTGCAATCATAAGGACACGGACGGGTTATGTAACGATGGTTACGATTGAGGCCCGTCTGTCTAGTGAAAAATGCTAAGGCCGCAGGGTGTGGTAGTGATGGTTAAGTCTTTGAACGTACTAAACACATGCCGAGATTATGGGAATCGGTAAGCTTAAGTACCTGATTGGCCCGGCAAGGGGACGGCATCCTACCCTTTGAACTTCGGTCCCATGTGCATATGGCGAGTGCAGAGAGTGGTCACGACCCGGCGCCGAACCGTGGCGTGGAGCTCTTGTACTCTCGGAGGGTAGCCCCGATCCACGACCCGGAAAGAAAGGGGAAAAGTTGCACGTGTGACTCTAGGGAGTAACCACGTGACGTGTGTTTGGGTTTCCCTTGCAAGGTTAAGAAATTCGATTCAAATCGTCCGTTTCTCACGGCTATTGAGACTGCTTAACCATTTTTACCCACAGAGTAAGAAGAGGAACAATGATGATGAATGAACTGGTTGGATGGAAAACTTAATGCTTCACCATGTATGCTTTAGATAGCTGCTTACCTAGACTGGCTAACGAAACTAGAATCTTGAGCTAAAAGTTGAAAGTAAGGACCCACTTGTAGATGCTTTTCGGCAAAACAAACCCCTGAGCCAAAAAGCCTTGCATATCTAGAGTCGGTGGAGTAGTTCCCACTACACGGGTAAGTCTTGCTGAGTATTAGTATACTCAGCCTTGCTTGTGACTCGTTTTCAGGTGAACCCTTTGAAGACATGATTGCTAGCTTGACTTGGCCCTGCACTCTTCCCCCTGGTTGGTCGGTGGAATGGGATGCGCCCCCGTCCAACGGAGATAAGGCCGAGTGATGTCTCGTACGGGCTTCATCGAGACCTCCTGTATCGTCGAGTAGTTTCCGTTATTTATTTCCGCTGCAATTTAACTCTGAAGAACTTATTTGTGTTAATCGAAGTACTCGTTTTCTAAACTCAGGACTAGGTCTGTAATATTGACTTATGCAAATGATGTAATACTTGCTGGAATGTGGTATCCTCTGGGCTCATCGTCGCATGGGCATTTGTATGTACGGCGCTCGATCCGTTCACCGTGGTTGTATCGGGAGGTTATACCCGACAGACCAGTGGATTACTCCGTTTGAAGTGTAAGGTTAACCGAGGATGCCTTAATGGTGATGGTTAATACACTTGAGCCGGATTAATTCAGGTGGTTCTGCCACAGCTGGTATCAGAGCCGTAGCTGGTGCCACAGCTGGCAACAGCGGACACCAGAGCCGAAATACATACGCCAGAGAATGCGACAAGCCGTAAAAACCTATTTTCATATAACTTGACTAGAAGGTGTGTTGCGAAATACGTTGGTACGTTAAGGATGGTGCCTAGTTCGTAAAGCCCTAAGGGATTATGGGAAAGTTACTAGGTGGCTATCTAACTTCTATATGTATTATCAACTGACTTCCAGCACATTATTTTCTGTCAAAAACTTACTTTCACGCACAACCGACCTTAAATTCTGTAACGACGCACTCGTCGCTAAGGTAAGAAGGTAAGGATCCTCAGCCAACTGAGGGAGCTTGGCCTTCCTGTCGGTGATGCGAACCGAACGCTGCCCTCAAGCAGTGGCTTACTTGAGGTGCTGCCAATATGACAACTGTTAGTTGGACATATTGGGAGTAGAAGGTTCGGCGCAGGGTATGGCGATCGCTGTTCATACCCCCGTCTCATGACGGTACCCCCGTGAATACGCTATCTCGATAGCGTATGTTAACGTCGTCTGTACGGCGGGAATTGTACAGATATCGTTTCTATAAGTAAACGGTAATGAATACGGACGCTTTCATGAGTGCTGGCATGAAAGGTTCATGAAATGTATATGCTTGTCGATTTTCTGCAGGTACACTAACCGCGATTACGATAAGTTAAGGAACGATTAGAAAGACTCGACTAGCTATTATAGCGAGAGCCGTATTGTGTAAGCCACCGAAACTATCTTCGTAAGACCAAAGCTATTTGGCGATTATTTTATTTTGTGAGGACGAATAGGACGTGCATACATCATGAACATGTGTATCTGAAATCAGCAAATGCGTTGTGTGAGAGTGGAAAGGTTCTTGCGTATCTAAGCATGGTTGCATAAGGATTATCTAGAGAAACTGTCCCAAATCTGCCACGACCGAAAAGAGCGAATTATTGACCAAAGAAAACGACCATTTCTGATAAAGTTCATGTTGAAGAAATTGTTCCAAATCTTGTGCCCTATCTTCTGTTCAAAAATGAAAAATTCTGAACTTATGGATAATAAGAAATAACAGAAACCTTGGAGCGTCAGATTTCTGTCCAGAATAAGCACTTCTGCCTCTTAAATTTTTAGGCCCCCTTCCTGTGGTTTTCTGCAAAAGAGCACAACACGAAACTTGTTCCAAATTCACCCAGGAAGCTTCTGTTAAAATTTGGTAAATTTTGGCTGGGTAGATTTTCCCTGGTGCACGAAACTCTAGCCCTCTGTTCACTGAAAATTCTGGGTAGACAGTAAGGTAAAACCTGAAAAGAAAGACCATCTTAGAGACCCAATTAGCTCTGGAGTTGACTAGAAAAGTTGTTCCCAAATACCTTAGGAGTGACCTGGTGAAATTTGAGAATTTTTGGACGAGAACTGTGGGAGTTATGATTATTTTTGCACACTATACAGAATCTGTCCTTGTGCTGCTCACAGTTTTCGCTATCTCACTCCATTTGATCTTTTGTTCAGATGGCCGAGCCTGTTGAGATGATGGTGAATGAGGATGGACGCGTGCACTCGCAGTGTCTCCACTGGGAGGGCTTTCCCTCTATTTTGTGGGATGTTCTGCGTACCGCGGGCTATCTAATTCCCCCACGTTACGCCGGACTGGAGTTTGCAGAAAATGGAGTTACCCAGTGCCGTGTCAACGTGACTATCTTTCCGCACCCGCTACACCCGGAGTGGCCCGCCTTGGAGCTTGAGGCTGTTGGTCGCCGTTTGGCCGATACTTGGGAGCTTGCAGCCATGAGGGCGCTCACCACATTTTGTGCGCAGCGTCCCGAGGTTGTCACACTCACTCCCATTGGATTGTTTCCTGCTGCCCAGGACAACGACCCCTTTTGGCTCAACAGGGTGCAGCACGCACAGTATTTGGTAGACTTCCATGCCCAGGAGACTATCCATACCTCCGTGCGGTGCATGAGTGCACTCTACCGGCTTCAGACTCTCCAGAGTCAGGCACTCGAGCAGCTCACTGATCTTGCTCAGGCCTACCATATGATGGCAGATACCAGGGATGAGCAGATAAAGGAGCTCAGTCAGGATCTTGAGGACCGAGATGCTCAGATTGGCCAACTTGAGGGCCAAATCCAGGAGCAGGACACTCTCATGGGTGAGAGAGATACCACGATAGCACAGTTGGAGGAGCAGCTCCATGATCTGAACCTTGAGTTGGAGGATGCTAATGAGCATATTCAGTGGCATCATGATCAGAATGACCATCCCCATGAGGACGACATGGAGGAGGATGAGGAGGAGCCACAGGAGATTGATGGTATCTCAGGTATGGATTTCGAGGGTGAGGTACCACAGGCACCTCAGATGGGAGCCCACTCTCCGGCTCACAGCGAGTCGTCTGTCAACGACTTGGATGATTTCTAGAGGACGACCTGGGAGGACTTTTGCACATACTCCTCGATAGGGTAGCCTAACTTTTGGCAAGTGTTGTAATAGGCTAACTAGAAGTTGAGTAACTCTTTTGTGTTGGGTATATCTGAACCATGTGGATACCCACAATATGTAAGGAACGGCGATAAACTTGGTGATTTCGTTGTAAGTTGGTAAACGATGGAATCCACAATCGCTGAGACTTGTCGGAATTTTTACCCATGTCTCCTTGCATTTCTTGGCTGAGTGTTGAATACCAGACTTGTGCTAAATTTTGTGATCTAGGTTCTCACAAAAATTCAGCTTCATTGGACCTCGCTAGTTTAAGATATAGGCGAAACCGCACCGATCAATCTGCTGAAAAACAGCTAAGACAGCAAGGCAAAGGACGAGCTTTTCGACCACCTTAGCCATAGTTCTAGCACCGAAGTAAAAACCAAAGTGGGGCAGTCCTAAATTCTCTGACTACCACGAATGTTTGAGATGTTTTGGATGGACCCACAGCAGGCTATGATTTTTCTCGTAGCAAACAGAGATTCTGTCCATACTTCTAGCTCAGACTTCGGAAGTCTATGACTACACCAATTATTTACGAATCAAGGAAGTAATATGGATCGCGTTGCTAATGGTAACCTTTCACGTTTCAGATGGTTGGATCAACACGTGGCAACCCCGAGGGTTTTGGTGCCGGTGGCAGCCGCTCGCGACAATCGCCACCACCCCCGCCCAGTTTGGTGGAAGTGATGGCCGCTCAAACCGAGCTGCTGCGTCAGATTGTGCAAGGGCAACACCAGCAGAGGGGTGGGCACAATGCTCACCAACCACAGGCTGCAGGATACACGGATTTCCTGGGGACCCAGCCCCCCTTGTTCCATAAGACCGAGGAACCCCTGGACGCAGATGCATGGATTCGCACCATAGAATCCAAGTTCACACTACTTGTGGCCCCATGCTCAGAGGCCAACAAGGCCCGTTTTGCCGCGCAACAGCTTCGCGGTACCGCTCGACTGTGGTGGGACCACTATTTTGCGATGCTCCCGGCTGACCATGTGGTCGACTGGAATGAATTCAAGACCGCGTTCCGGGCACATCATATCCCCGAGGGTCTCATGGAGAGAAAGTTGAATGAGTTCCTGGCACTCACCCAAGGCACCCGCACCGTGTTGCAGTACGCCCAGGCGTTCAACAACCTATGCCAGTATGCGGGCTATCACGCTGATACGGATGCCAAGAAGCGTGATCGTTTCCGCCGAGGTCTGAATACCAAGCTCAAGGAACGTCTGAACCTAGCCAGGGCTGACACCTACAATGAGTTGGTCAATATGGCCATTACCCAGGAGGACTGTATCATGGCACACCGGGCAGAGAAGAAGAGAAAGGCACCCGCAGGGCCATCAAGTGCCCAACCACCAAGGTATCGCATCGTGCAAAATACCGCACCTACAGCTCCACCGAGGGCCCCGCAGCCAGGTAGATGGATTGCCAGACCCCCACAGCAGCCAGGCATGGTACGACCCCCGATGCCTCCACAGAATGGTCCGAGGCCCATTCTTCAGCAGTCTCTTCGACCTAGCCCCGCAAATCGCTGTTTCAAATGCGGGAGTTCCAGCCACTTCGCACGCGAATGCCCTCAGCCTGGACAGCCCAACCAAGGTCAAGGATCCAACCCGAACGCCAAGAACAGGGGCAAGAGACAAACCCTGCAAGTCAAGCAAGGACGGATTAACTTCACCACGCTTGCAGAGCTTCCAGAAGGAGCCCCAGTAATGTCGGGTACATTCTCTATCCATAACAAGCCTGCCGTTATATTATTTGATTCTGGTGCATCGCATAGTTTTATAAGTGCAAAATTCGGTGCAAAAGTAGGCTTGGATGCTTGTCACTCAAAAGGGTCATATATGATATCAACACCGGGTGGTAAAATCGCTTCAAACCAAATGGTCAGACAAGTACCAGTCAAAATGGGTAGTAAAACCATCGACACGGACCTTGTCCTTTTACCCCTTGACGGCATGGACATTATTTTGGGAATGAACTGGATGGCTATGCATGGAGTCACACTGGACCTTTCTTCCCGAGCCGTTGAGATAAATTCACCTAGTCACGGAGCCACTACCCTTTACCTACCATTCATAGATTGCACGAATTCCTGTGCTTATAAGATGGAAGGACTTAAGCTAGATGAGATTCTTGTGGTGAACGAGTATGCCGATGTTTTCCCGGATGACTTACCAGGAATGCCACCGGATAGGGATATTGAGTTCGTTATTGAACTACAACCAGGCACTGCCCCTATATCCAAGAGACCATATAGGATGCCCCCTAAGGAATTGGCCGAGCTGAAAATTCAACTCCAAGAACTACTGGACAAGGGTTTTATTCGCCCTAGCGCGTCACCTTGGGGATGTCCAGCCCTATTCGTAAAGAAGAAGGATGACAGTTTGAGATTATGTGTGGACTACCGACCACTCAATGCGGTAACAGTTAAAAATAAATACCCACTTCCTCGCATCGATGTACTCTTCGATCAATTAGCTGGAGCCAGAGTCTTCTCAAAGATTGATCTTCGTTCGGGATATCATCAGATCAAGATTCGCCCATGCGATATTCCTAAGACTGCCTTCTCCACACGATATGGACTATATGAGTTTTTGGTCATGTCCTTTGGACTCACCAATACCCCTGCCTACTTCATGTATCTCATGAATTCGGTATTCATGCCCGAACTTGACAAATTCGTCGTAGTGTTCATCGACGACATTCTTATCTATTCCAAGGATGAGGAAGAGCATGCCAAGCACCTTCGCATTGTTCTTCAGCGACTCAGAAACCATCAGCTCTATGCTAAGTTTTCTAAGTGTGAATTCTGGTTGGATACTGTAAAGTTCTTAGGTCACACGATCTCCAGCGAAGGCATAGCTGTTGACCCCAGCAAGGTACAAGAGGTGATGGATTGGAAACCCCCTACCTCTGTTCATCAGATTCGCAGTTTTCTCGGCTTAGCCGGTTACTACCGTCGCTTCATCCCGGATTTCTCTCGAATTGCTAAGCCCATGACTGAACTGTTAAAGAAGGAAGTAAAGTTTGTATGGGACGAGAAGTGTGAGGAAGCCTTCCACACTCTCAGAGAGCATCTGACTACTGCACCTGTGTTAGCTCAACCCGATAATACCAAGTCATTCGATGTGTATTGTGACGCATCAGGTACTGGTCTAGGATGTGTGCTTATGCAAGAGAATCGAGTGATTGCATATGCCTCACGAGCCCTTCGGCCCCACGAACGGAATTATCCCACGCATGACCTTGAGCTCGCAGCCGTCATTCACGCTCTGAAGATATGGAGGCACTATCTCATGGGTACACAGTGCAATATCTACACGGATCATAAGAGTCTCAAGTACATCTTCACACAAGCCGATCTGAATATGAGACAACGAAGATGGCTAGAATTAATCAAAGATTATGACCTTGACGTGCACTATCACCCCGGTAAGGCTAATGTAGTCGCGGATGCACTAAGCCGCAAGTCCCATTGCCATTGCTTATCCATGGAGTCCTACCATGAGACACTATGTGCAGACATGAGGAAGCTTAACTTGGAAATGGTTTCCCAAGGTACTCTAAATCACATCTCAGTTGAGCCCACTCTTCACGACCAAATCGTCATGGCACAACTACATGATGAAGGAATCAAGATCATCAAACAAAAACTCTCTCTAGGTGAGGAGAAGTATAAGTGTTTCCGCCAGGACCATAAGGGAGTTCTATGGTTCGAAGGTCGTATAGTCGTTCCGAAGAATCGTGAACTCCGCAAGCAAATTCTTGATGAAGCACACCTCTCCAAATTCTCTATCCACCCCGGCAGTAGCAAAATGTATCAGGACCTAAGGCAAAACTTCTGGTGGACTAGAATGAAAAGGGAAATTGCTACGTATGTCTCGGAATGTGACACGTGCCAGAGAGTAAAAGCTAGCCACTTAAAGGTAGCTGGTACACTTCAACCGTTACCTATACCATCATGGAAATGGGAAGACATAAGTATGGACTTCATCGTGGGATTACCAAACACTTCCCAGAAACATGATTCCATATGGGTTATCGTTGATAGACTCACGAAGACGGCACATTTTCTTCCGGTGCACACCACCTATTCTACCAAGAAATATGCCGATATTTACCTCGATCGTATTGTTTGCCTGCATGGAATACCTAAGACAATCATTTCCGATCGTGGTCCCCAGTTTGTAGCATGCTTTTGGGAACAACTGCAAACGTCTCTTGGCACAAAGCTGATTCGCAGCTCAGCATACCATCCGCAGACCGATGGACAAACGGAGAGAGTAAACCAAATTCTTGAGGACATGCTGAGAGCTTGTGTCATTCATTATGACAAGAAATGGGACAAATGCCTACCCCTGGCAGAGTTCTCATACAACAACAGCTACCAAACGAGTTTGAAAATGGCACCATTTGAGGCCCTGTACGGACGAAGGTGTCGAACCCCTTTGAGCTGGTCACAAACCGGAGAACGTAAAATAATTGGACCCGACCTGGTAATCGAGGCAGAGGAGAAAGTAAAAGTAATACAAGCAAATCTTAGAGCCGCACAAGCCCGACAAAAGAGCTATTCTGACAAAAGGAGAAAGCCTCTAAAGTTCGAAGTTGGCGATCATGTCTATCTTCGAGTTTCACCAACCAAGGGAGTGCGAAGATTTGGAATCAAAGGCAAACTAGCTCCCCGTTATATTGGTCCTTACGAAATCATGGAGAGCTGCGGACCCGTAGCCTACAAATTACGACTGCCCCCTCAGCTCACGGCCACCCATGATGTCTTCCACGTATCTCAACTCAAGAAGTGTATTCGAGTCCCTACCGAGGTTGTGGAACAACAAGAAATATCGTTAGAACCCGATCTCTCGTATGTCGAACACCCAGTTAAGGTTTTGGATCAAAAAGAAAGAGAGACCAGGAGGAAAGTGATTAGAATGTATAAAATACAATGGAATCGCCACACGGAAGAAGAAGCCACCTGGGAAACGGAAAGCTACCTGAACCAACATTTCCCTGGGTTTCTTGCCTCAACCACTGGTATGTGCACCCACGCCCACACTAAGAACTACCGAATCTCGGGGCGAGATTCTTGTTAAGGGGGGAAGGCTGTGACAACCCTGGTAATTAAAATTTCAAAATCAATGTCATTAGCCTAACTCTATGTTAAACCAACTAATGAGAGGGTGGAAAGAATTAAAACGGGTTCAGTTGAATTCAAATTTAATTTGGGCCCATTTGGACACATTTGAAACTTTTAAAATAACTTTAAAACCAAAAGCCAAATGAAATTTTGCCTGAAACCAAAGTTGTAGAACTTTTTATTTTGAACAACTTTCGTGTTCAAAAGTTTTTGAAATTCAAATCAGAAAGAGGAGAAAACGCCCTGTTTGCACCCAGCCCCCTGAACTTTTTCGAATTTTTGCATTTCGGTCCCTGGCATCCCCCCCCCCTCTGCTCTGCCGCGCCGCGCGCGCCAGGTGGCGGCGTCGCCTGACCGGCGCGGAGCGCCAGGCCAGTGGCCGCCGCGCCACCCCGCCACGGCCGGCTTTCCCCCGCCCCGACGCCGCGCCGCCCAGTCCCCGCGCGCGCGTGCTGCCGCGCCCCGGCCGCCGCCCGCCCGGCCAGTACCCGCGCTCCGCCGTGCCGCCCCGGCCCCCGCGCCCCACCAGTCGCCGCGCCTGCCCTCCGCCCGAGCCGCTGCCGCTGCTGCTTCCCCACTCCGCGCCCGGCACTATCTCACCGCGCCCACGCCACAATCGCGGCCGCCCAGTCACCGCGCCCGCTTGCCCGCACGCCGCGCCGGCGTTCTGCCGCCGCCCGCCGCGCCCAGTGCACGCCGCTGCCGTGCCCCGCCCCGCGCGTCACCCAGGCATCTCCACGCCCCCTCCTGTCCCTATAGAAACGCCACCCCGACCGCCCGCGCGAAACCCCGCCACCAGAACGCCTCGCCGCGCCATCGCCGCCGCCGAGCACCACCCGCCCGTGGGCAGCCCTCCACAGCCGCCCACTGCCCAAACCGAGCACCCAGCCACCACTACATCACCCCACCGCAGCTCACCGACCCGCCCAACGCCACCCAGAGCCACCGGAGCACCGCCGCCCGCGCTGCCGTCGCCGCCGCCGCTCCTGCTCGCCGTGGACAGCACGACCCCGACCCCCTCCGTCCAAGCCGAGCCCCGGAGTAGCTTCCCCACGCACCAGTGAAGCTCACCGACCGGACCACGCCGCCCCAAGCCCGCCGGAGCACCGCCGTCGACGCGAGCCGCGCCGCCGCCGCCTCTGCTCCAACGCCGGCGAGCCTTTCCCGGCCGTCCCCCACCTGGACAACACCCCCACAAGGTAGCCCTCGCACCCCTGAACCTTCCCCGACCCCCGCCCCTCGCCGCCGGCGAGCCCCCTCGCCGGAATTTCGGCCGGCCGCCGCACCCGAGCCGCCGAGGACCCAATTGCAAGGATTTAAATCTTTAGAAGGGTCTGAGCGTAAGATTCAAGGACCTAGTTGTAAAAGAAAATTTCAAACCTAGATTCAAATTCAGTGAACTTGTAAAATTCGTATAAAATCGTAGAAAATTCAGAAAAATGCAAACTCAACTGTTCTGGAATCCTCAGAACAAACTCTACCACTTTTGTTACAAAAAGTTTTTCAGAATCCCAAAGTATTTTGCTCTACATTAAATAGAAGCTTTATTGGACATATTTCATACCCACTGTTCTAGAACAATACTGACCCTGAATTTTGGGCAGTGAACTAGTTGCTGGATGATTAGGACTGTGTAAAATGATCAGGCCCAAATTCCATCTCTAGATTTACTGTTTGTTAAACTTAGTTTCTTATCATGTGTAAGAAGAATATTTTATCCCTGCAGTTAGGTGGTAAGTCACCCATTGAAATTTTTCCTATGCTAATGCATTGGTAACTAGAAGCCAGAGAAAAATTAGGAGACCTTTTATCTCACAGTAACCTATTTATTTGATTTATGTGCTAATAACATACATTAAATCAAGAAAATAGTACCTTAGCTTGGAAAATCCCCAAATTATTACTGGGAGTTACACTGTGGTAGAGGTTGCTGTGTAAAAAGTTTCATGGACAAAAACCCTGTGTAGGGCCCTGTAAAAATGAATCTTTGAAAAGCCTAGGTGTAGAATGTTATATTTTCTATGATCTAAATACTGCATGATAAATCCTACAAAAATTACAGTAGCTTCTGCATGCTCAAGTGAGAGCTCTGTAAAAATCTTAGCCACAAATGTTGCACCTATTGATCTGTACAAAAAGAACAAGTATCTAACAGCAACAATGAAATCTATTTTTCAGAATTAATCTGTTACATAAAATTGGCTGAAAATTTTACAGTAAACACATCTTTCCTTGATGTGCCTAAATCCAAAATTTCATGACCAGAAACTATCTCTTGTAGTAATTACTCTCAAATCGTAATCAAGTGCTATTTCCACGACTTAAACTTGTGCACTCATGTAGAATCGACGACTCTCGCCGACGGAACTTACGAGCTGGTGCCCGCGTCCGAGAGTGAGCAGCGTGAAGCTCAAGCAAATCTAACTGAAGCTTTTGAAGACCCGAGCCCAAGTTCGGAAGATCCCCAAGCGAACTGCGAAGGCAAGCCCCGGAGCATAACCCATTCTTTCCGAAATTATGCAACTCTTTACTCCTTGCTTGTGCATTAAGTTTATAGGAGTTGGATGAAACTTAGTTGCATGATGTCAGGAACCCTTGCTTGAAAACTAGATGTAAGGTTCGTTAGAATGCTGTGCTAATAGGACTCCGGTAAAAGTCGAGTGATTTCCTGTCACTCGCGAGAAAATAGGAGTTGAATGACTACTACACACTGCAATCATAAGGACACGGACGGGTTATGTAACGATGGTTACGATTGAGGCCCGTCTGTCTAGTGAAAAATGCTAAGGCCGCAGGGTGTGGTAGTGATGGTTAAGTCTTTGAACGTACTAAACACATGCCGAGATTATGGGAATCGGTAAGCTTAAGTACCTGATTGGCCCGGCAAGGGGACGGCATCCTACCCTTTGAACTTCGGTCCCATGTGCATATGGCGAGTGCAGAGAGTGGTCACGACCCGGCGCCGAACCGTGGCGTGGAGCTCTTGTACTCTCGGAGGGTAGCCCCGATCCACGACCCGGAAAGAAAGGGGAAAAGTTGCACGTGTGACTCTAGGGAGTAACCACGTGACGTGTGTTTGGGTTTCCCTTGCAAGGTTAAGAAATTCGATTCGAATCGTCCGTTTCTCACGGCTATTGAGACTGCTTAACCATTTTTACCCACAGAGTAAGAAGAGGAACAATGATGATGAATGAACTGGTTGGATGGAAAACTTAATGCTTCACCATGTATGCTTTAGATAGCTGCTTACCTAGACTGGCTAACGAAACTAGAATCTTGAGCTAAAAGTTGAAAGTAAGGACCCACTTGTAGATGCTTTTCGGCAAAACAAACCCCTGAGCCAAAAAGCCTTGCATATCTAGAGTCGGTGGAGTAGTTCCCACTACACGGGTAAGTCTTGCTGAGTATTAGTATACTCAGCCTTGCTTGTGACTCGTTTTCAGGTGAACCCTTTGAAGACATGATTGCTAGCTTGACTTGGCCCTGCACTCTTCCCCCTGGTTGGTCGGTGGAATGGGATGCGCCCCCGTCCAACGGAGATAAGGCCGAGTGATGTCTCGTACGGGCTTCATCGAGACCTCCTGTATCGTCGAGTAGTTTCCGTTATTTATTTCCGCTGCAATTTAACTCTGAAGAACTTATTTGTGTTAATCGAAGTACTCGTTTTCTAAACTCAGGACTAGGTCTGTAATATTGACTTATGCAAATGATGTAATACTTGCTGGAATGTGGTATCCTCTGGGCTCATCGTCGCATGGGCATTTGTATGTACGGCGCTCGATCCGTTCACCGTGGTTGTATCGGGAGGTTATACCCGACAGACCAGTGGATTACTCCGTTTGAAGTGTAAGGTTAACCGAGGATGCCTTAATGGTGATGGTTAATACACTTGAGCCGGATTAATTCAGGTGGTTCTGCCACACCACTAACACTAACTCTCTTTCTCTGCCAGGCTGCACAAACTGTTCCATCGCAGTCTCCACAGCGATCGGCCACGTCTCAAGTGGAAGCCGAAACTCCAGCAGCTCCTCCCGTCGAGGTAAATGATCTCTTACTTCAATTTCTTGATATTCAGAGGACTTAACCGATCCTGGTGCAGGCCGATTTGGGTATGCTGGCTACAACCCCACAACAAACATCGGCCGGAAGATCAACAGAGGCATGGCAACTATCTCATGCCATCTTATTTCATTTACCCATATTATACTCACAAAATCTGTTTTCCATGTCTTTTCAGGAAGCTGGTCCGAGCAGAGCATTAATAGTTGTTGAATCTTCTTCTTCTGACGAGCCAACTGTACCAGCCCCTGAGACGAGGGAGACGCTTCCACCGGCGCAAGCAAGAGAAATTCGTTTTAAGGAGGTAACAAACTTACCATTGGAATCGGCCGATTACCCTTTATTGCTTGCTAACCCTTCTCTTTATTTCCGCACAGGAGCAAGATACCCCGAACAACAGCATTTTCTCCTTTGCCGTCTCCTTGCCTGATGACGAAGAAATCGCTTCACACCCGATTCCGTCAAGCTCTGTTTCCGATGATGTCCGCGCCAAGCTTGAAAGCATGCGTATTCTCCTTCAAGACGACATCGGCCGATTGGTAGAAGACACTTCGCCGATTCGACGACTTTCCAACGATATCAAGGGTCGAATCCCGGAAGAAACAACAGAAAAGTTGGCGCATGCTGCTTATATAGAACATATGCAGATTCCGGTTTCCAGGGCGCTGCGCCATATGGCCGATCGTGCTCGGCTGGCAAAAACCCGGGAAGAGGCCGATTCATACAAGCACCGGGCTCAAGAGGTACATCACAAGATCAACTTCCTCGAAAGCTGTCGCCCGGACGTCGTCGGCAAGATAGATCGGCTCAAACGGAGAAGAGCAGAGCTGGCCAAGGAGATGGAGCAAATAACCAAAGAGATAGCCGCTGTAGAAAAGAAACTTCAAGAGCTTCCATCCATCATCAGTGAGTTGAAGCAAGAAAGGCAGCACTTGGCCCGCGAAACTATAAGGCTTCGTCACCATATGTCAGAAGTTCCAGGATCGGCCGATGATGACCAGAGAGTACTAGATTCGGCCGATCAAATTAGGCAACAAGCTATTGCGGCCATAGATGCTTTTCTTGGGCTGTAAAGAATACTGTAAACATTTATTGCCTCTTTAATGCCACTGCGCCGATTTGCTCCTTCAATGTTACTGCGCCAACTTGATCTTGAACTGTTTCTTTTGCCAGCTTTGCATTTATGTATGCTTTTACTCTGATAGGACATGTCTCGCCATCCATCTACCTCTCTTTCCTTTATAAGCAGACCCTTCACCGTCTCCAGAGGCATACAAATTACTTATCTTCTCTCCCTCTCCAACACCAGATCTTTATCCTCCCAAACCAAACAGCAAGATGTCTTCTTCGTCTTCTTCATCTTCTTCCTCTGTCAACCAGGTATGAACTGTCTTCTGCCTTTCCCCTAGAAATCTCAATCGCTCTGATGTTGGACAGTCTTTTCGTCTTTGTTTAGCCAAAACATCTCAGCCCTAGTTTGGAACGAGCGATCGAAATCATGCATTCAGATGAACCATTGTCACAGGCAGACAAAGATCTGATAAGAGCTCATGCTGAGGAACTCAGAGATCATGTTCCCGCTGTTGTCCAGGAGTATTGGGACCTTATAGATGCCCACTGCTTGGTCCGTAAGCGACCACCTTGTGAAAAGAGTCCTCCACCCCCTCATCAAGTCAAGACTGAAGCTACCATGGAGAGTTTGGAGGAGAAGAAGACCTGCCTCCTGATAGAACTTTGTAATCAAGTTGAGACTGGAGCCCGTAGAGAATCCGAGGGAGAATAGGATCCATCTTATGATAGAACTGGGTCGCGTCGAGAGAGAAATCCAGAGCAGGCGTAATCAATAGATGCATCAGTATTTTTATTCTAAGGGCGACTTGTACTATGTCGGCCATGTACTCTGTCATTTTCATCCAATAGTGAACTAGTCGATGTTTCTTTCTTCAGGCGATGTCATCTCTGCATTGGATATGCAGACAAAAGCCGATGGAAAATTGGCCATAGTATCTTGATATATTTTACTGCGAGTTATGCATCTACCCAAATGCTTGGATAGTATCTCGTCAGATACCGTCCGTTTAAAGCTCTTGGGAATTCCTCCCCTTCAATTGTTTCCAGAATATATGCATTTGCAGGGGCGCATCGGCCGATTCTGTACGGCCCTTCCCAAGTGGGTGACCATTTACCGAATTTGGGATCTTTAGATCCTATCGGCAGCACCAACTTCCACACCAAATCTCCATGAGAGAATTGCTTAACTTTGACCTTTTTGTCATACCATCTAGCCACCCTTTTCTTGTTCTCTTCTATACTAATCAAGGCTCTCAACCGTAAACCTGCTGAATCATCAAGTTCGTCCTTCATGAGGAAGGAATAGTCATCGGCCATCAACTGATCTTGAAACTATATACGTCTTGACCCCGTCCTCAACTCCCAAGGTAAGACTGCCTCATGACCATAAACCAGCTGATAAGGAGATATCTTAGTGGTTCCATGACAAGCCATCCTATAAGCCCATAAAGATTCAGCCAAAGACATATGCCACTTTTTGGGTTGTTCTTCTATCTTCCTCTTGATTAGCTTGATTATCCCTTTATTGGACGATTCCGCTTGGTCATTGGCTTGAGCATAATATGGAGAAGAATTTAATAATTTAATCCCCATATCGGCGGCAAACTCTCCGAATTCTCTAGAAGTAAACATTGTTCCTCGGTCAGTTGTGATGGTTTGAGGAATACCAAATCGATAGATAATATGGTTCTTAACGAATTCAATCATATCGGCCGATGTCACGTTCCTTAAAGGAACTGCCTCCACCCACTTAGTAAAATAATCTGTAGCTACCAATATGAACTTATGCCCTTTCCTCGATGGAGGATGAATCTGTCCGATGAGATCTATTCCCCAACCTCTGAACGGCCACGACTTAATTACTGGATTCATAGCCGATGCTGGCGCGCGCTGTACATTGCCAAACCTCTGACAGTCTTGGCATCCTTTGTAATATTTGAAACAATCCTCAAGAATAGTCGGCCAATAATATCCATTGTTCCGGATCATCCATTTCATTTTGTGAGCCGATTGATGGGCTCCACACACGCCTTCATGGATTTCTCCCATCAGAACCTTTGCCTCTTCTGTTCCCAGGCACTTGAGAAGAACTCCATCAATTGTTCGGTAAAATAAATCATCCTCAAGCAACACATATTTTGTAGCTTGAAAACGTATTCGCCGATCCACTTTTCGGGACGGATCTTTCAAGTAATCGGCGATTTCCTTTCACTAGTCATCGGCCACGAGCTCTAGCATCATCGCTCCATGAATCGGCTGATACCCGGAGGCATGTTGGGCTAGCCTGTTGGCCTCTTCATTATAATTTCTGGGGATATGCTCAATTATTGCAGACTTGAACTCTTTTAAAAGCTGAAGGCAATCTTCATAATAAATCCTCAAGATATCATCCTTGCACTCAGATCGCCCCATTAATTGATCCACAATGAGCATGGAATCTCCAAAAATTTCGACTGCATCAGCCTTAACTTCCCTTAACAATTGGATTCCTTATAGAATGGCTCGATATTCCGCCTGATTATTTGCGGATGCTTCTATCGGCAGAGAGAAATCATAACTTGCCCCCCGAGGCGATATAAGAACGATGCCGATTCCTGACCCGGCCCCACACGAAGAACCATCAAAATACAGAGTGCATGGAACCGGTTCAACGACGACAATTTCTGGTGCACAATGCTGAGCTACGAAATCCGCCATGACTTGACCTTTGACAGCTTTGGCCGATTCGTACCTTAAGTCAAATTCTGATAGAGCCAGGATCCATTTTCCAATCTGTCCTTTCAAAATCGGCAATGATAGCATATATTTCACCACGTCATCTTTGCATATAACTATGCATTCTGTCGATAACAAATAGTGCCTGAGCTTGGTACATGAGAAGTATAAACACAAGCACAGCCGCTCCACCGGGGAATATCTTGTTTCGGCGTCCAGGAGTCTTCTGCTGACATAATATACCACCCGTCCTTTTCCTTTGAACTCCTGTACCAACGCCGATCCAATGGCCTGTTCATCAGCCGATAAATATAATTTGAACGGCTTACCAGGCTGTGGTGGGACTAACACTGGAGGTGAAACTAGGTATTGCTTAATATTTTCCAATGCCTTGCTTTGTTCTTCTCCCCATATAAATTCTTGATCGGGCTTCAATTTCAACAGAGGGGTAAAAGCTTGAATTCGCCCTGACAGGTTGGATATGAACCTTCTGATAAAATTGACCTTGCCGATGAGGGACTGTAGCTCAGTCTTATTCTGAGGGGCCACAACTTTGTTGATGGCGTCTATGGTCTTCCGATTAATTTCTATTCCGCGCTCGTGAACCATGAACCCTAAGAATTGTCGGGCCGATACGCCAAATGCGCACTTGTTCCGGTTCATCTTCAGCCCATGCTTTCTTGTGCATTCCAGTACTTCTTGTAAATCGGCCAGATGTTCTTGGTGACCTTTTGACTTGACCACGACATCATCTATATAAATTTCCACCGATGTACCAATAAGCTTGTGGAAGATATAGTTCATGGCCCGCTGATATGTAGCACCGACGTTCTTCAATCCAAAAGTCATCACAACCCATTCGAATAAACCAAGATGACCTGGACACCTGAAAGCCGTTTTTGAGATATCTTCTTCGACCATTAATATCTGATGGTACCCTGCATTACCATCCATGAAACTTCCTGCGGCAGCGTCTATCAAGATATCGGCCGTTGGCATCGGATATCCATCCATTGGCGTGGCCTGATTTAAGTTCCTGAAATCGATGCACACGTGCAACTTTCCATTCTTTTTATACACGGGCACAATATTAGAAATTCATTCGGCGTAGCGGCACTGCCGAATAAATCCTGCTTCAATTAACTTTGTGATCTCGGCCTTGATATCAGGTAGAATCTTGGGGTTGCACCGTCGTGCAGGTTGCTGATATGGCCGATATCCTGATTTTATAGGTAACCGGTGTTCAACAATGGAACGGTCTAGACCTGGCATCTCATGATATTCCCAAGCAAAGCAATCCTTGAATTCTTTTAATAAACTTATCAATTTACACTTATACTCAGGATCCAAATTAGCACTAATATACGTCGGCCTTGATTTGCTGCTATCTCCCAAATCTACCATCTCCAATAAATCGGCCGACGTAAATCCATGCCCAAGCTTCCCGTCTTCTCGGACGAGCTGATCCATCTATTCTGAATCTTCCAAGCCAACTGCTTGGATCGGCTGTAGACCGAAATCGGACACCTTCAGGAAGTCAGTGTCCCAAGTCCTGCCAGATATACACTTGACGTGCTCGCAGCTCCACTATTGCGTGTCGGCTGCTGCGACACTGTAGGCAGAATCGGCGGTGACTATCTCTGTGCTGTCGTCGACCCATTGCACGAGGCATTGATGCATTGTAGATGGGACACGGCAGTTTGCGTGTATCCAGTCACGACCGAGCAGCATGTTGTAGGATCCCTTACCATTAATAACGAAAAAGGTAGTAGGAAAGGTCTTACTGCCGATGGTGAGGTCGACGCAGAGCGCTCCGCGGGCGGGAGACACGTTGCGTTCGAAATCCTTTAACATCATGTCCGTCTTGGTGAGATCTTCCTCGCTCTTGCCTAGCTTGCGGAACATGGCATACGGCATGATGCTGACTGCGGCGCCTCCATCTACTAGTAGCCTAGTGACGGGTCGCCCGTCAACGTAGCCTTTGAGAAACAGCGCCTTGAGATGTTGCCATTTTTCTTCTTCTGGTTTCTCAAAAGTAGCCGTCATCGGCTCTAACACCAGTTGTGCCATTTGTTCTTCCATTCTTGTCGCTTTGTCTCGATCGTCAGGCGCCATGAATTCCATCGGCAATATGAACACCATGTTGATGTCGGCTGCCGATTCTTGATCATCTGCTCCTTGGCTGTTGTTTTTCTTTTTTCTTTTCTCCGGCACCTGCCTCTGCTCTTCTTCTTCTTGTTCCCACTGGCGCAAGCGTTGGATCCTTCGTTTCTGAGATCTGGAGAGACCGTCGGGACACCACCTGGGGTTTACTGGTTTAGCCGATGATCTGGCGTGTTCCCAATCCGGTTCCCTTCCTAGGGGGTTTTCATCTGACATCCTATCATCAGCCATCTCTTCCAACCAATCGTGCACGCTCATCCTGCCCCCCAGTCCATCCTGTTGGTTGATCCTGCCTTTTGACCGGTGGTACTGGTCAACTCTGCCCCCCAGCCGATCATGCACTGAAATGCGCTGTTCCTCTCGTCCGCGCCGATTTCTGCTGATCGGCTCTAATCTTCTGTCCCTAGAGTGTGACCTCGGGCGATCGTTGCAACTTACTCCGTTACACTCTGGACAGTTATCGGCAGACGGCAATCTGATGTCGTTCTCCCAGCAATGGATGAAGAACGGACATTGCCAGTGATCTTCATGCCGGCGTATCATCTCGTCGTGGTATCTTGATTGTTCCTGCTACTGCCGATATTTGCTGAGCAAGAACTGGGAGGTGACGGGTTTGCGTGGTCGTTCTGGCCCCCGCCTGTTCCTTTTGATCTCGTCCGCTGTAATCTGCCTCCTGGGATCGACGGCGCCGCCCCTTCTTGCCGATTCTGACGTCAGCACCTTGGTTTGACGTGAATTTCCCCCCGTGTCAACCATGTTAGCCGGGAAGGGATGCTGATCTATCTTCATCAGCTTTGCCGATTTAGCCGGGATTTCAAATTTGAGCCTCCCCTGCTCGATGGCCGATTGTATCTCCTGACGGAAGACTTTGCATTCATTCGTATCATGAGACGTGGCATTGTGCCACTTGCAGTACTTCATCTTCTTGAGTTGATCGGCCGTGGGGATGGTATGATACTGAGAAAGCTTAATTTGCCCTTCCTGGAGTAATAAGTCAAAAATTTTATCGGCTTTTGATGTGTCAAAGCCGAATATCTCTGGCTCTTTCTTTCCGAAAGGGCATGATATTGGTTTTTTGCCTTTCACCCACTCTGCCAGGCCGATTTCCTCTTCTCCATCCGATTCAGATCCTTCTATATATGCCACCTTCTTCTGAAAATTTCTCCGTTGCTCAAACGGACGGACTTCCTGTCCTGCCAATTGGTGAACGATCTGGCTTAGACTTTCAAACTCCTGCGAAGCATATCTTTCCTTGATTAGTGGCAGGAGGCCTTGGAAAGCGATATCGGCCAACTGTGCATCGGTCAGAGCCAGACTGTAGCATTTATTTCTGACTTCTCTGAACCTCTGTATATATATCCAGTTACTGGTTCATCACTTCTCTGTCTGAGGCTGGTTAAATCTGAGAGCTTCATCTCATGTACTCCTGCGTAGAAGTACTTGTGGAACTGTTTCTCCAGATCGGCCCAAGTAACAATAGAATTTGGTGGCAAAGTGGTGAACCATTGGAAGGCCGATCCGGACAGAGACGATGAAAATAGCCGCACCCTCAGAGCATCTTGCGTGGCAGCTTCTCCGCACTGGATGATGAACCTGTTGATGTGCTCCACGGTGGATGTATCGTCCGACCCCGAAAACATGGTGAAATCGGGTACCTTGTAGCGGTGTGGGAACGGCAGCAAGTCATAGGCCGATGGGTATGGCGTCTTGTATGTGTAAGTCTGCACTTTTGGCTTCAACCCAAACTCGTCTTGAATCACTTCTGCTATTCTTGCCGTCAAGTCCACCTGTTGCTGATGAACGACCGTTCGCGGTGCCGGCATATGTTGAAGGGTTGGTACGGCTGGGTGATGAATCGAAGCATGCGACGAATTTTGCTGAGCAGCCGATAGTTGATGGCGAAGTGAATCCGCCGCTCCGTTGTACGTCATCATTGGCGTCGTGCTTCTGAATGCTTCTACAGCGCTTGCCCCGCCGCCGATTTCTGATGAGATTGGCTGATACTGAGGGACCGTCGGCCGGACGGCCGATTGGTGAGACGCCTGGATTGGATAGCTCCCATGCCCGGTTGGTGGATCAGGGAAAGCCGTGGTCGCCGATATCCCCCAGGATACTGAGCTTGTGGGCAGCGATTGCACAGAAGCAATCTGGACGGGTTGAAGCGGTGTCTGTGATGGGAAACATGGTGCACCGCTGTACCTTGGAGACGCTGGAGGCAATGGAGTGTTGTACCCCTCGCGTTGCGTCAATATCGGCTGAGGAGCCGATTGGGACGTGCTTGGTAAGCTTCTGGCTGGAAGCGTGATCGGCGGGGCATACGCCGGCCGCTGATAGCCTTGAACTGCTCCGCTGGCCAGAGAGCTGATGACGGCGTTGTACACCGTGTTGGTCATCACCGAGGATTGGTCGATGAACGCCTGGTAGACGGACTGTTGGATCATATCGGACATCTTGCCCGAGTCCTCGGCAATGGTGATGTGGCGGGGAACTGGAATAGGAGCCTTTTTGACAGCCTCACCGCTTCTGGTACGACTGAACGACTGCAGGTAGATCTTCTTATAATCTTCCAGATGTTTAGCTAATTCTTCCCTCTGGTCGTCCTTGAGATCCGCTTCTGTGACCTCAATGATGTTGTTGTCGGAGATTTCTGCGTTCTTCGACATATCAGATCTTGAAGTGGTCCCACCGGGCGTGCCAAAAGTGTGTTGGCGCTAAAATCGGCCAGACAGAAATCGGCCGATGGTCTTTAGCGTCGGACACACGACCCGGGAGAATCTGCTTAGCTCCTGTTCGGGTTATCGCCATGGTGCGGTTCGCGCGGCGTGCCAGTCAATCTGACATATTGATTGACAAGGAAATAAGAGTATTAAATTCCAGGCGCTCCGATCGGCTGGAGTTCCGATCTGTCCTGAACAGCGCGTTGGCGAATCGGCCGATTTGCTGTAAGAATGATCGGCTATGAATCAGCCGATAATCGCGTAATAATTGTAGAGAAGACTGCTGGAGCGATCTAAACAATTATTACGGATGCAACACTTGAAACAGATCTAATCGGGTGTAAGATGATAAATCGAAGAAGAACGATGACGAAGTCGATTACTCTGATCTCAAGCTGCATAACTGGTGATAATACTAGAACAACAGGCAAAACTTGCAATTCTAGTAAATATCAATAACTGGTGAATAAACACAAACGAAACCACAGCGCTGCGCCCGTAGTTAAAGCTCGGATATTACTCGATAAGCGGAACCTACCAATTGGCCGGAGATCAAGTTGATGCAGCCCTGCCAATCCGTACGAACTCGTGAAAGAAGAAAAGTATTGGCGAAGTCGCCGACTTGAAAGTAAATTGCTGGAAAAGTAGAAGTATTGTTGTTGATTGATGTGTTGATGTCTTGCCAAGCCCTGACAACTCCTATTTATACCCTAAAAACTAGGACTCCTGGTCGATTACGACTTGTTACAACCTTATTTAAAAATAGGAAAACTACTATATCTATAATATCTTTTTAAAAAGGAAACGGACTCCCGCAGAATCTTCCGCCGCCGTCTCCTAATCCAATCAGGACCTTTTCAATTGCTTCCTGACCGACTTAGCGTAGCTCTGTTGACCAACTTTTGACCGGGACCCTTCGAAGTAGTCCCATCCTGTTAGCGCAAGCTGCATCACCAATCGGCCGATTTCCAACTGTTACCTCAATCGGCCGATTTCTTACTGTAGCCTTCAGATCTGCCGCATCGGCCAATCTTCTCCTCCTGACGCCGATTCAACACGTGTCAAAATCTGGCGTCAACAAAAGCACTGTAAAAATTTTAGGCATTTTTATGCAGCAGAATAATTATGAAAAATGTAATATGAAAAATGTAATACACAGCTACTGCTAGAACCTAGTTATTTTTATACAGGACGAACCATGCAAGTGTTGATGCCAAAAATTTTACAGGGGGTTGATCCATCCATATATGTGTTACTGTAAATGTTTCAGATTTTACTGTGGAAGATACAAAGCATAATAAATAGGACAAGGTACACCTATTTTAATAAAGATTAATTTCTACAGGATGTTTTACAGGGTTTCTGTGTATGAATCTTTTTATACAGTAGGAGCTACTATAAAGTGTCCCACAGTAAAAAGTTTAACATTTTCCAAGCACAGAAACTAATTATTTGAAGTAATGCATTTTTCCCACCACAAAATTATTTAAATAGATTACAGAAAGGAAAAAGGTTCTAAACTTTTTCTGTGGTATTTAGGCATCACTATAACAGCTCTGTAAAAGTTTCACAACGTGAATCACAATATAACAGCAGGTGCAAATTAGTTCTATTATTTCATGGCATAAAAAAAAGTTTAGCAAAAAGTTTAGCTACAAGTGGGTTCTGGTCCTAAACTTTTTCCACTGGACTACGCATCAAGTAACTAAACTACTATCCAAAATTCAGGTTCAACCTTTGTCTACAACAGTGGGTATAATTAAAACCTATTAAACCTTCCATTTAATTTAGATCAAGATTTAGCAAGCGACTGAAGAAATTCATGAAACAAAAGTTGTTGATCTTCTTCTAAATATTATAGAATAGTTGAGATTGTATTTTTACAATTTTTCTACGATTTTATATAAATTTTACAAGTTCACCGATTTTGAATCTGGGGTTAAAACTTTCTTTTATAGAGGGGTCCCTGGAAACTTGCGTGCAGGCCCCTGGGAAGATTGCAATCAAAGCAATGTGGTCCCTGGCGGCCGGCCGGCGAGCTCGAGCTCGATTCCGGCGAGGGGATGGGCCGGCGGTGAGGGCAAGGTGGGGGAGGAGCACGGGGAAGGCATGGGCTACCTTGGGGAGGTCTCAGTTGGGGCCGAGGTGGCCGGTGGCGGGCTCGCCACGGTGGAGCAGGGGCGGCGGCGCTTGGAGCTTGGCTCCGGCGAGCTCCGGCGATGTGGAGCAGCAGCGCTTGGCTGGGGAGCTTTGGTGGATGGTGGGGGACCGATTCCGGGGGTTGGATTGAGTGTAGGCGGGGCGGAGGGAGGGGCTCAGTGCTGAGCTCCGAGCGGCGGCAATAATGGCGGGTGTCGGCGGGTCTGCGCATGAGCAGTGGCGTGCTTCCCTTTTATAGCGAGCCAAGGGAGGGGAGAGGGTTGGGGCGGGCCGGGCATGGCAGGGGTGCGCCATTGGGCGCGGCCGACGGTGACCAGAGCCGTGCACGGCTGGGGCACGCCATTGGGCGTCGGGGCGGCAGCGTTCTACTGGCTGTGCGGGATGTCGCGTGGGGGGAGAAGGAGGACGCGCCCACGGGTTGGGCGAGCTGGGTGGCGAGAAGAGGCATTGGGGGATTGGCTTGGTGCGACACAGCGGCAGGCATCGCCAGCGACGTGGCGCTGGCGGCTGCGCTGGGCGGCAGAGCAAGGGAGGGAGGGAGCCGAGAGGGAAATAGAAGAAAGGTGAGGGGCTAAACTACAAATTCAATTGTTTCTCAAATTTTTGTGTTGCAACTCAAAAATCTCTGAACATGAAAGTTGTTCAAAATGAAAAGTTACACAAGTTTTGTTTCAGGACAAAGTTCATTTGAGTTATAGTTCAGAAGTTATTTTAAAAACTCAAAAAGCATGATTCGGAGGGCACGTCATTTCCTGGGCAAAAATTTGTATTCTCTCCTAGGCTTCAACTAGACTTTTGTTTATCCTGCCATCAATGGTGTTCCTATTAAATTTCGCAGCCATAAGTGCTTTGAGGTGAGAGTTATTCAATTTGTTCGATTAAAGTACATGTACTTGTGCACATATACACATCTATTTTCAATTCAAAGCAAAACCAATTTATAATTCATTTCTTTTAAACTTTTCTTAGTTATTTATGCATCGTGCTAAGCTAATGAGGCTTATTTTGTAATTTAAACACATGAGGTGTTACACTTGTCTTTATCCGACCATTTGTTACTTCAACATTTGTACGCGGGACTGAACAAGAATGATGCACAGTACCTCGATAACACAGCCGAAGGTTCGTTCTTGTGCAAGACCTTGGTAGAACAAGTTCCTTCATCACTTTCCGGGAACCGCCTCAGGTAGAACAAGATGTACCACAAGAGGAAACCAGGGCAGCCGAATCAAAGCCCGTAGAACCCCAACCTTCAGTTTCGACTCCCGTATCTCTTCCGGAACCAGAATCCGAAACCCCCGAGGTAGAGGACCCTCTACCTTCTAAATTTGAGCATGGATTTGAGGAGGATCTCTTTGAAGATCTTGGCAACACCTCGAAGTATCTATGCCAGAAGCGACCACCAGTCCCGGTCACTCCTTTAGAACCATACGAAAAGAACTACCTTTTAGAGACTATCAAGGAGATGACAGCTATACTGAGCAGTGAATGGTCGATAGATGGAGAGTCGTGCTCATCTCCCATTCAAATTAGCCACCCTTCTTCTCTCATCCACTGCTGCATAAAGAATCAGGAGGTGGACGCTCTTTATAAATTCGCGCGCGCCTTCTTAGGAGGCGAGGCTCTAATCCCAACGAAAAAGACCCTTAGGGGGTCTTCAGGTTCCCTTACAGGAAGCCACAGGGTACTTCAGAAGGTGTCAGTGAGACACAACGATGTTAAGGTGAATCTAGATTTCTATGTGTTCGAAGTTGCCAACTTCAACATTCTCATCGGCCATCCAATCGTAAAGCTTCTCACAGATGTGCCGAACTCTGGAACCCTTAACATCAAATTGGGGAAGGAAACCCTCTCTGTTCCTATCACTCGATCAGTAAATTCAGTGGGAGAGGTTTCCCCCACAATAGAGCCAATTGAGGAGGTTCTGGACACAAACCCTCTAGATTCATCAGAATTGGCCCTCGAAGAGGAAGCTGAAGAGTTCATCCAAGAAGAGGAAGATTCCGATGAAATCTTAGAGTTCACAGAGATCGAGGTTCTAGCCCGACCTCCAGTTGAGCTTAAGCCATTAACTTCTGGCCTTCGATACGCTTTCCTAAACAACAATGTAGAAGCCCCCATGATCATCAGTGACAAACTCTTAGAAGACGAGACATCAAAGCTCATCGCTGTCTTAGAGAATCATCGAGCTGTCGTTGGCTACGCCATCCAAGACCTTAAGGGCATTAGCCCTACTCTTTGCACTCATCACATTCCCATAGATCCCGCTATGGCACTCTCCAGGGAGCCTCAACGCAGGTTGAACAATGAGATGCATGAAGTGGTGAAGAAGGAGGTCCTAAAACTCCTACACGCCGGAATCATCTATCCAGTCCCGTTTAGTGAGTGGGTGAGCCTAGTGCAGGCAGTGCACAAGAAAGGAGGTATGACGGTTGTGGAGAATAGCAAGAACGAGCTGATTCATAACGAACCGTCATGGGATGGAGAATGTGCATCGACTACAGGAAGCTCAACAAGGCTACAATGAAGGATCACTTCCTGCTTCCCTTCATCGACGAGATGCTCGAAACGTTAGCAAAGCATTCCTACTTCTGTTTCCTTGATGGCTATTCTGGTTTTCATCAAATCCCAATCCATCTCGATGAGCAAAGCAAGACTACGTTCACATGCCCCTATGGAACCTACGTGTAACACCTCGGGTGTTTAAATTACAAAATAAGCCTCTTTAGCTTAACACGATGCATAGGTGACTAAGAAAATTTAAAAGAAACGAGTTATAAATTGGTTTTGCTTGGAATTGAAAATAGTTGGGTATATGTGCATAAGTACATGTATGTTAATCAAACAAATTAAATAACTTTCACATCGATGCTATCATGGCTACGAAACCGAATAGGCATATCGTTATTGACAGGATAAACAAAAGTCTAGTTAAAACCTAGGAGAGAATACAAATTTTTGCCTAGGAAATGACGTGCCCTCCGAATCATACCTTCTAAGTTTTTTTAAAAATAACTTCTAAACTAGAACTCAAATGAACTTTGGCCTGAAACAAAACTTGTGTAACTTTTCCTTTTGAACAACCTTCATGTTCAGAGATTTTTTAGTTGCAACACAAAAATTTGAGAAACACTTGAATTTGCAAACCAGTCCCTGCCTTTTTCTTCTACGTTCGCCCAACCCTACGCTCGCCCGACCCCTCGCTTCGCCCGACCCCTCGCTTCGCCCGACCCTCGGCTTCACCCGACCCTCGCTTCGCCCGACCCTCCGCTCGCCGCGCAGTCCCCGCAGGCCACTTGGCCGGCGATGCCTGACCGGCGCTAGGCGCCAAGCCAATGCCTAGCCGCGCCCGCACGCCGCGCTCCTCCCCAGTCCGCGCACGCCACGCGCACGCCGGCTATGCGGGCCTCTGTTCGCCGCCCGCCGCGCCCAATGGACAAGCCGCGCCGTGCCCGTGTCCCCGCCGCGTTCGCCGCCCGGCAAGCCAGCTGCTCCAGCTCCTCGCCCAACCCGCGCGCCGCGTGATCTCCCGCTTCCCACGCCAAATCCTCAGCGCCCAATCCCTTGCCCACGCCCGCCGCACGCCGCGCCGGCTCTGCTCGCCGCCCACCGCGACCAGTAACGCGCCCCCGTCATACCGCCCGCACCTGCGCCTCACAGTCCAGTCCCGCCCCTCCTCCCGCCTCTCTGCTGCCTATATAAGACCGCACTGAGCCCCCCCCCCCCCCCCCAACTCGCGCGCGCCTCAGCCACCAGAACGCCGCCGCCGCTGCCATTGCCGCCGCCGTGCACCACCCGCCCGTGGAGTCCCATCCCCCAGCCTCCCACTGCCTAAACCCATCGCCCAGCGAGCTTGCCCTCCCTCCACTGAAGCTCACCGGCTTCTTCCCCGGCCATCTCGACCGCCGGAGCATCGCCAGCGCCGCCCGCGCTGCCGCCACTCCCGTGCTGCTCCGCGAACAGCCCACTCCGAAGCTCCTCCGTCCCAGCCAAGCCTCAAAACGGTTTCCCCTCGACGCCGCGAAGCTCATCGACCAGCCCACGCTCTCCCCTCCTTGCCGGAGCACCGTCGCCGACGCTCCGCCCCGCCGCTGCCCCTCTGCTACGTGCCGACGAGCGACCTCCTGTCACCCCCAACCCCGACCAAGCTTGCCCCAAGGTAGCTCTCACCTCCGTGGATCTCCATGACCCTTTTCCCCTTGCCGCCGATGAGCCCCCTCGCCGGAATTTGGCCGGCCGCCGTGCCAGCGCCGCCCAGGGACCCAATTGCAACGATTGAAATCTTTAAAAGAGTCTGCGCGCAAGTTTCCAGGGGCATATCTGTAAACCTGTGTTTAAACATTGATTTCAAAAGCAGCGAACTTGTAAAATTCCTATAAAATCATAGAAAAATCGGAAAAACACAATCTTAACTGTTCTGGAATCTTTAGATGAAAATCTACAACTTTTGTTATATGCTTTTCTTCAGTTGCTAGCTAAATCTTGCTCTAAATTAAATGGAAAGTTTAATGGACTTTAATTGTACCCCCTGTTGTAGACAAAGGTTGAACCTGAATTTTGGACAGTAGTTTGGTTGCTTGATGTGTAGGCCAGTGTAAAAATATTAGAACTAGAACCCATCTCTAGCTAAACTTTTTAATAAAACTTCTTTATGACATGAAATAATAAAACTAATTTGTAACTACTGTTATATTGTGATTCATGTTGTGAAACTTTTCCTGAGAGAAAAAGTTTAGAACCTTTTTCCTCCCTATAACTTATTTATATAATTTTATGGTGGGAAAAATCCACTAAATGAAGATAATTAGTTTCGGTGCTTGGAAAATGTTCATCTTTTTACTGAGGGACTCTTTAGAGTAGCTCTTGCTGTATAAAAAGTTTCATACACAGAAACCCTGTAAAACATCCTGTAGAAATTAATCTTTATTAAAATAGGTGTATCTTGTCCTATTTATTATGCTTTGTATCTTGCACAGTAAAATCTGAAAAGTTATAGTAACACATATATGGATCGATTAACACCCTGTAAAAGTTATAGCATCAATACATGAATGGTTTGTCCTATACAAAAATAACTAGTTTCTAGCAGTGGCTGTGTATTACATTTTTCATAATTATTCTGCTGCATGAAAATGTCTGAAATATTTATAGTGCTTTTGTCTCTGCATAATGTGCTCTAAATAAAAATTGCATCACCAGAAGTTACCTAGTCCAGAAGTTGTGTTTAATCCATGTTGTGCTTAGAAAATTAAGTTTCCAATATAACGCAACCCCTTCTTGTTTGATGAAGTTAATAGTTTAAGTTATACTCTATTAACAATTGCCCCAAGAAATCTTAACTAAGTAACTTCACAACTAAATCAATGTTTTGTGGACTGCAACTTTATCGTGAAGGAAAATAATTGTTATAAACCATCACTATAACTTACACTTGTGCATTCATATAGAATCGACTACTCTCGCCGATGGAAAGTATGAGCTGGTGCCTGCGCCTGAGAGTGAGCAGCGTGAAGCCCAAGTGAATCTAACTAAAGCTTTCGAAGACCCGACCCCGAGTTCGGACGAGCCCCAAACTAACTTTACCCAAGAAGGCAAGCCCCGGAGTATGAACCCTATTTTCCTAAACTTATGCAACTTATTACTCTACTTGTGCATTAAGTTTATAGGAGTTGAATGAAAATTTAGTCGCATGATCCTAGGTACCCATGCTCTGAACACTAGATGTAAGGTTCGATAGAATGCTATGCTAATAGGACTCCGGTAAAAGCCGAGTGATTTCCTGTCACTCGTGAGAATTTAGGAGTTGAATGTTTACTACATGCTGCAATCATAAGGTCGACGGACGGGGCTATAGTAAGATGTTTATGTTGATGATTGAGGCCCCGTTTGTTTAGTGAAAAATGCTAAGGCCGCAGTGTGTGGTAGTGGTGGTTAAGTCTTTGAACGTACTAACCACATGCCGAAAATATGGTAATCGGTAAGCTTAAGTACCGGATTGAACCGAGGCCGGAATATACTCCCCACCGTCTTGAATTCGTTCACATCTAGCTAATGGCGGGTGCATGTGCCGCCATTGCCGGGTCCATGGGGACGTGT
The DNA here is from genome assembly GCA_032594955.1 of Panicum miliaceum. Lineage (NCBI taxonomy): Eukaryota > Viridiplantae > Streptophyta > Magnoliopsida > Poales > Poaceae > Panicum > Panicum miliaceum. The sequence continues at coordinate 46,279,841 of CM064056.1, read as the reverse complement.
AGTCGAGGGCGGTGGGCCTGTTCCATGAAGCGGGAACTGAAGGGAAAAGTTGCACGTGTGACTTTGGGAGTAACCACGTGACGTGTGTTTAGGTTTCCCTTGCAAGGTTAAGAAATTTGATTCGAATCGTCCGTTTCTCGCGGTTATTGAGACTGCTTGACCCTTTTACCACATAGAGTAAGAAGAGAAACAATGATGATGATTAATCTTGTCGGATGAAAAATTAATTCTTCCACCATGTATGATGTTGGATAGTTGCTTACCTAGAATGGTTAAGGAAAACTAGAATCTGGAGCTAAAATTTGAAAGTAAGGACCTACTTGTATGTGCTTTTCGGCAAAACGAACCCTCAAGCCAAAAGCCTTGCATGTCTAGGAGTCGGCTAATTATATTCCACTAGTCGGGTAAGCCTTGCTGAGTATTAGTATACTCAGCCTTGCTTGTGGCTTGTTTTCAGGTGAAACTTTCGAGGATATGATTGCTAGTTTGACTTGGCCGTGTACCCTTCCTCCTGGTTGGTCGGTGGAATGGGATACGTCCCCGGCCAATGGTGATAATGCCGAGTGATGTCTCGTATGGGCTTCATCGAGACATCCTGTATCGTCGAGTAGTTATCGTTATTTTTTTTCTACTGCATTGAACTCTGAAGAACGCAATTATTTTGAACTCTGAAGTACCTTGTTTTTACAAATTTGAACTCCATTGTAATAATAATTTATGATGAACCCTGTGGGGTAAAATTTGTGGAATGTTGTATCCTCTGGGCTCACCTTCGTGTGAGTACATGTATGTGTGGTTTCGATTGGCAAAAACTGTGGTTGTATCGGGAGGTTACCCGACAGACCAGTGGATTATTCCGTTTGAAGTGCGAGTTAGCCCTGATTGCCCTTGTGGTGATGGTTAGTGCGCTTGAGCCGGATTAATTCAGGTGGTTCTGCCACACTACGCGTACTGACGGATGCCATTCGGGTTGTGTAATGCACTCGCTTCGTTCCAAAGGTGCATGATGTCCATCTTCTCGGACATGATCGAAGAAATTATGAAAGTCTTCATGAGCGACTTCTCGGTTTATGGTAAGACCTTCGATCATTACCTTAGGAATTTAGATAGGGTCTTGCAGAGATGCCAAGAGAAGGACCTGGTGCTTCAAACCCTTGGTATGCAAATATTGTCAATTTTATGGTTTCAGGGTACGTACCACCTGGGGAGAACAAGAAGAAGCTAGTATTTGAGAGCAGACGACACCTATGGGATGAGTGTTGGTGTTTTATCGGCAAGCCTACCTAGGGATACCCTAAGGTAGTAGACTTGTTGTTAGGGTGTCACCAAGATCAGGAACTCGATGGTGCAAGGAACACAAAGGTTTAGACAGGTTCGGGCCGCAGTACGCGTAATACCCTACGTCCTGTATGATTTGTATTACCTTGGGGTTATGCGTTATGCAGAATCTGCTTTGGAGGGGTCCCTGCCTGCCCATATATATCCTGGGGGGACAGGGTTACATGGAAATCCTAGTCTGGTACGAGCTTAGGTGTCATAACCAAGTACTCTCGGATAGTTTCCTTCTGTACCGACTAGTTGTACTTATATACGAGTACTTTACAGTATGGATAAGGTATGGGACATGCCCCACCCCTTACTCTAGAATGTTCTACGCCATGCGTGTAGTCCCGTTGCCCCAGGTCTGACAATGAGCCATATCTCTACAGAGTCTGTGCAATTGGATTACTACGAAGATGTGTCCCCATAGTAGAAGGGATCAAGATTATTGAGAAATGCCATGCAGCACCATATGGAGGGCACTATGGTGTGTTTCGCACTTAAGCGAAAATATGGCAAACTGGTTTCTATTGGCCAACAATGTATGAGACACCAAGGATTTCATTCGAAGGTGTCCCAGTTGCCAGAAACACGGAGGAATCTCAGCTCGCGATGCCATGCCTCTCACATATAACCTTCCAGTGGAGCTTTTTGATGTATGGGGCATTGACTATATGGGACCCTTCCCAAAGTCCCATGGCTGCGAGTATATCTTGGTCGCTGTGGATTATGTCTCCAAATGGGTAGAAGCAATGCCATGCAAGGCAGCCGATGCAAAGCACACTCGGAAAATGTTTCAAGACGTAATCTTTCCAAGATTCGGGACACCCTGGATGGTAATTAGTGACGGAGGATCGCATTTCATCGATGCGGCTTTCCGAAGCTTCCTCAAGGAACTCGGGATGATGCATAACATCGCAACCCTGTATCACCCTCAGACAAGTGGTCAGACAGAAACATCGAATAAGCAAATCAAGAATATTCTGCAAAAGACTGTCAAAGAGATGGGTAAACAATGGAAGCCTAAGCTAGCGGATGCATTATGGGCATATCGCACGACTTACAAGACTCCCATTGGTATGTCACCCTATCAACTCCTCTACGGGAAGACGTGTCTGTTGACATTTCTAAACGCAATCACAAGGAACAGTTAAGTCCTCGGCAACGGCGCCAGAAATGCTTGTGGCGTTTCTTAGTGTCACCACTAGGGACGGTTAAGCCCCTAGCAGCGGCACCAGGAAACGCCGTGGTGGTATGTCTTAACGTTTACAAAAAGGATCCGCAAGCGCACGGATATACCGCTGTAGCATTTCACCCGATGAGTATTCGGGTATCGTTATTTATATTTTCCCAAAGGAGGGCATGATTGTAAGAGTTTACTTGGTACAACAACAAGACGATATGAATAAGTCATAGACTATAGCATAAACAGGGGTAAGTCATGACAAAAGATATGAATAAGGGTAGAGTGACACACACACGGGCCAAACTCAGGATAAAGAATAAACGAATAAACCAACGGGTTAGTGGGAGCAAAGGCATACAAGGGGTGTCCTATTAGTATCTATTCATACAAGCAAGGGCTACACTCTAATCATGCTTAGAACTGCAGGTGCCGGGAAAATAGGGATAACAGGGAGAATGTCCCATCCCGGAGTACATCCAGGACGTTACATCTTTCAGAACTCCTACCCCGAACCCGAACGTTGGGGACTTCACTAACCATGATGGAACGTCATGGCGGACCAACAGAGTTGTCACCTTCTGCGGCCTACCCTTGCAATACCATGGAGCACGGGCATATCCGAAGGATCCCGCATACCCGAGCACCACGCCCGTGTATGAGGTCACTACCTTAGTGTCCCCAGGACTCCCACCCTTCGGATGGACAAGTAAAACACTAAGGTAAACCCGAAGGCACGACGAACCGTTATCCTTACCCAGATCATCTGGCCTAAGCATAAAGAGAGTATAACTAATGAAGCAACAAGCTAAGGCATGACACATTACCAGGATAGTATAACAAGCAAGAGCATGATAGACTATCAAGATAACATAACAACCAAAGCTTAGCTCTATAATATGAATTGGATACTGACAAGTTGAATACAAAGCCATACCAAGGACCGAGGATTGCTCTCTGATCCCGAGGACGATTGGATTTGCTAAGAGAATTCTAGCCTAGCTCCACTACCCTAGGAATACAAGTCACAAGTGAGAGTAGAGAGAATGGCTCCAAGTGTGGTGTGTTGAATGAGAAGGGGAGGGCTCCTTTTATAGCTCTTTAGGTCGGTTCCCGCCATCTCCCCACATGGAAACATCTGCAACCGACTTGAGGAGGATAGGATCGAATCTCACGCCAAGCCTCACCTCGACTGCTTTGAGTCCAGGTTCGGCCGCACTAGGGGGTTCGGCCGACCTCCTGGCACCGCCTCTCACCACCGCCTTCGCCTGGGTGACTGCCTGGTGGGTCGTCTGCACCGTGGGATGTGTTTCCTATTTTTGTACGTCGGTTGGCTATGTCATGTGGGCCTTCTCTTGGGTGTGTGAGGTAGGATGTGATCTTCTGTGGTTTCTGTTGCATCTTCTTCGTGTTTTCTTCTTATTTTGGACTTGCATCCCTGAAATGATAAGTTCTCCAAAATAACTGTGAAGCTAGGTTAGTGATACAAATATGTGAGTAAGAGGCATGGTTTTCCTTTGTTCGTGAGTATCATTGACGGTCGAATTTGGCATTTAAGGACCGTCAACAGTGTCACCTACCCGTCGAGCTGGAGCATAGAGCACATTGGGCTATCCGAAGATGGAACATGGACTTGGATCTAGCAGGAGAGCACAGGAAGAGGCAGATATCAGAATTGGAAGAGTGGAGAGACAAAGCCTATCACAGTGCTGCATTATACAAAGAAAGAACCAAAAGATGGCACGGTAAGTGGCTAAAGCCGAAAGCCTTCACGCCCGAAGATAAGGTATTACTTTTCAATTCCAGGGTAAAACATTTTGGCCATGGGAAGTCGAGAAGCAAGTGGATGGGACCTTACCTCGTCATCGACACATCAACGCGTGGAGCCATAACAATCCAAGATGATGAAGGTAACATCTACAAGGTAAATGGCCATCATCTAAAATTATTTTTAGATCATGATACAGCTATAGATGAAGATATAGACGTGATTGAACTGGTTCAACACAACTATATACTTCATTAAAGGCTCTATAGTCCATATCCTAGGGTAAGCCACTTGTATAAACTTCCTAGACTCTCCCCATTGCTGTCCAGAGAAGGGAGGTGGCCAGCTGGGCCAAGCCTAGGTCGGCCGAACACGGGTGGCAGCCCATCTTTGGCAGGCCAGGCCACCCTCGCGTTCTAGCCTGACATTTGGTTGCCTCAGGTGCTTTCGATGACAAAAGTAGGGTTTCTTCCCTTTTTCTTCTCCCTTGAAAACCCTTCATCCTCCTCTCAACCTCCTTCCATCTACCTTCACCTCTCCACCTCCAAAATCCATCTGCACCACTTGAAACTTCCCCGTGGCTGGCAAGGAGATCATCCCGTTCATCAACTCCGATGCCACTGACCACCCAATGGTAGCCCCGACACCGGCCAATAGTCCAAACTCTCCAATTATGATTGAGCCAGAGGTCGAAGAAGTCCACGCACTCACCGTGGCACCCCTAGCAGTGGCACCGACCGTGGTGCGCAACGGGGGGCCGAGGGGTGCCAACCCTGGGTTGGCCGACCCCCCAGTTTGGCTGAACCGGGGCCGTGACCCCTCGCGCCCCCGTTCGACGGCATGCTCCGCCTCGCTGCACAGAAGCCAGAAGCAAAGGGCTCGAGCACCGAGCCCCTACCAACGGCTACTGAAGGACATTCCAACTCAGCGGAAGTCAGGAGTGCAGCGGAAGCCGAAGGAGAATGGCGCGCCCGGGGCATCTGCACCTCTCACAACAAAGCCCAAGAGTCCGCAGCCGGAGGACCAGGTTCCGATGTTCACCCCTTCACGTGCTGCCAAGGGGAAGGGGCCGGAGCAGCAGGTTCCCCCAGAGCGAGTCAGGCGACACCGGTCATGGCCTGCAACCAAGAGAACCGGAGGCTACTTTGATAGTAGCGATGAAGAAGTCCCTCAGGAGCTCACGCTAGCTGACCTCACGGTTATGGTCAGGGAGCTTGGCCTGGAGAACAGGCGGCTCAAGGATCAGCTAGCTGAGCAAAAGTTAGAGGTCGAGGAGCTCCACGACAACCTCCGCACTTTTTGCCGTGGCCTGATGTAACAACCCTGATAAATTACATTTCTAAAGCAATGTCATTAGCCCAACCCTATGCTTAACCAACTAATAAAAGGGTGAACAGAATTAGAACAAGTTAAGTTGAAATTCAAATTGAAATTGGGCACATATGAATACCTTTGAATTTTTAAATTAACTTTCAAACCACAAGCCAAATGAGGTATTGCCTGAAACCAAACTTGTAGAACTTTTTATTCTGAACAACTTTCATGTTCAAAAGTTTTTGAAATTCAAATTAGAAAGTGGAGAAAACATCCTGTTTGCAACCAGCCCCCTGAAACTTTTCAAATTCTCGCAATTAGGCCCTTCGCCCCTCCTCTCTCTCCCCTCCCCGCCCGACAGCCCGGCCAGGTGGCCGGCGATGCCTGACCGGCGCAAGCCGCCAGGCCAGTGGCCGCCGGCCCTCGCCCCCAAGCACGGCTTTGCCCCCCCCCCCCACCGCCGCGCTGCCCAGTCCGCGCTCGCCGCGCGCACCACGCCTGCCCCGCCTCTGCTCGCCGCCCGCCGCGCCCAACGGCCGCGCCGCGCCGTGCCGCACCGTCCGCCGCGACCCGCCCGTCGATGAGCTTGCCGCCCGCCCGAGCCGCTGCTGCAGCTGTCCTCCAATCCCCGTGCCGCGCTATCTCCACCTCGCCACGCAAAAATCCTTGGCGGCCGGTCACGCGCTCCGCCCTCCGCACGCCGCGCCGGTGAACCGAGCCGCCCACCGCGGCCAACCCCGCGCCATTGCCGTGCCTCCACCCCCGCGCGTCGCCCGGCACCCCTACCTCCCTCCTGCCCCTATAAAAGCCGCCCCAGGCCGCCCGCGCGAGCCACCAGCAGCCAGAATGCCCGTCGCCGCCATTGTCGCCGCCGAGCTCCATCCGCTTGTGGACAGCCCTCTACAGCCATCCACTGCCCAAATTGAACCTGCAGCCACCACCACATCATCCCACCGAAGCTCACCGACCCGCTCAACGCCGCCCAGGACCGCCGGAGCACCGCCGCCTGCGCTGTCACTGCCGCCGCCGCCTCTGGTCACCGCGGACAGCTCGACCCCGACCCCCTCCGCCCCAGCCAAGTACCGGAGCAGCTTCCCCACGCGCCACTGAACCTCCCCGTCCAGATCAGACCGCCCCAAGTCCGCCGGAGCACCGCCGTCGACGTGTACGGCCGCCGCCGCCGCCCCTGCTCCAACGCCGGCGAGCTACTCCCGGCCGTTCCCCACCCGACCAAGACCCCCACGAGGTAGCCCTCGCACCCCTGATCCTTCCCCGGCCCTCACCCCTCGCCGCCGGCGAGCCCCTCGCCGGAATTTTGGCCGGCCACCGTACCCGAGCCGCCCGAGGACCCAACTGCAGTAATTGAAATCTTTAGAAGGGTCTGCACATAAGATTCAAGGACCCAGTTGTAAAAGAAAGATTCAAACCTAGATTCAAAATCAGTGAATTTGTAAAATTTGTATAAAATCGTAGAAAATTCAGAACAATTCAAACTCAACTGTTCTGGAACCTTTAGGATAAACTCCACAACTTTTGTTACAAGCATCTCATCAGATTCTAGCTAAATCATGCTTTAAATAAAATGGAAAGATTAATGGCTTTTATTCATAGACTTGTCTTGAGACAAGTGCTGGCCATGAAAATTTTACAGTGAAGAAATTACCTGATAAATAGGCCACCCTAAAAAGATCAAGCTCAGAATCTACTTCTAGATATACTTCTTGCTAAGTTTAGTTTCATGCCATGATTGGCTAAATATTTTTATCCCTGCAGTTAGGTTATGAATCACCTAATGAAACTTTTTCCATACTAGAGTAAAGGTACCTAAATACAATAGAAAAATTTAGAGACTTTTTACCTCACAGGAACCTATTTATTTGATTTAGGTGCTAATAACATACATTAAATCAAGAAAACAGTATCTTAGCTTGGAAAATTCTCATATTTTTACTAGAAGATACTCAGTGATAGAGGTTGCTGTGTAAAAAGTTTCATGGACAAAAACTCTGTGTAGGGTCCTGTAAAAATAAATCCTTGAATAACCTAGGTGTGTAATGTCATTTTTACTATGCTCTGAAAACTGCATAATAAATCCTACAAAAATTACAGTAGCTCCTGCTTGATTAAATGAAAGCCCTGTAAAAATCTTAGTCTCAGTTTTTGCACCATTTGTTCTGTACAAAAAGAACAAGAATCTAGCAGCAACCATATATTATATTTTTCATGATTAATCTGCTGCATGAAAATATCTAAAAATTTTACAGTAAGCATATCTTTCCCTGTTGTGCCTAGTTCCGAGGTTTCATGACCAGAAACTACTCGCTATAGTAGTTACACTTAAATCACGTTTACATGAGGAACATAAGTTCCCATGAACACCCACCCCACCTTGCTTAGCGAAGTTACTTGTTGTACTATTCTACTCTATTAATGATTGCCCACGAATGATAAAGTAATTCACTTCACAACAAAACTCATGTTTTACAGACTACAACTTTATTGTGAAGGAAATCATGTCGTTTACCATCACCACTACTTAAACTTGTGCATTCATGTAGAAACGACTACTCTCGCCGACGGGACTTACGAGCTGGTGCCCGAGTCCGAGAGTGAGCAGCGAGAAGCCCAGGCAAATTTAACTGAAGCAGTTGAAGACCCGGGTCAACGTTCAGACGATCCCCGGACTAACTTTGCACAAGAAGGCAAGCCCCGGAGCATAACCCATTTCCTTTCCTAAATTATTGAACTCACTACTCTTTTGCTTGTGCATTAAGTTTATAGGAGTTGAATGAAAACTTAGTTGCATGATGTTAGGAACCCATGCTTGAAAATTAGATGTAAGGTTCGATAGAATGCTGTGCTAATAGGACTCCGGTAAAAGCCGAGTGATTTCCTGTCACTCGCGAGAAATTAGGAGTTGAATGTTTACTACACGCTGCAATCATAAGGACAACGGACGGGCTATGGTACGATGTTTACGATTGAGGCCCATCTGTTTAGTGAAAAATGCTAAGGCCGCAGTGTGTGGTAGTGGTGGTTAAGTCTTTGAACGTACTAACCACATGCCAAGAATATGGTAATCGGTAAGCTTAAGTACCTGATTGGCCCGGCAAGTGGACGGCATCCTACCCTTTGAACTTCAGTCCCGTGTGCATATGGCGAGTGCAGAGAGTGGTCACGACCCGGCGCCGAACCGTGGCATGGGGCTCTTGTACTCTCGGAGGGTAGCCCCGATCCACAACCCGGAAAGAAAGGGGAAAAGTTGCACGTGTGACTCTGGGAGTAACCACGTGACGTGTGTTTTGGTTTCCCTTGAAAGGTTAAGATATTCGATTCGAATCGTCCGTTTCTCACGGCTATTGAGACTGCTTAATCTCTTTTACCACACAGAGTAAGAAGAGGAACAATGATGATGAATAAACTTGTTGGATGAAATTTAATGCTTCACCATGAGTGATATTGGATAGCTGCTTATCTAGAATGGTTAATGAAACAAGAATCTTGAGCTAAAAGTTGAAAGTAAGGACCCACTCGTAGATGCTTTTCGGCAAAACAAACCCCTGAGCCAAAAAGCCTTGCATGTCTAGAGTCGGTGGAGTAGATTCCACTACACGGGTAAGTCTTGCTGAGTATTAGTATACTCAGCCTTGCTTGTGGCTCGTTTTCAGGTGAGACCTTCGAAGATATGATTGCTAGCTTGACCTGGCCGTGTACTCTTCCCCCTGGTTGGTCGGTGGAATGGGATACGCCCCCGACCAATGGAGATAATGCCGAGTGATGTCTCGTACGGGCTTCACCGAGACATCCTGTATCGTCGAGTAGCTTTCGTTATTTTATTTCCGCTGCAACTTAAACTCTGAAGAACTTATTAGTTATGATCACTGAAGTACTTGGTTACTAAACCCAAACTTGGTTTGTAATATCCACTTATGATAATTTTTATAATATCTGCTGGAATGTGGTATTCTCTGGGCTCATCGTCGCATGAGCATTTGTATGTGTGGCTTTCGATCCGCTTTACCGTGGTTGTATCGGGAGGTTACCCGACAGACCAATGGATTACTCTGTTTGAAGTGTAAGGTTAACCGAGGTTGCCCTAACGGTGATGGTTAATACACTTGAGCCGGATTAATTCAGGTGGTTCTGCCACACCTGAGCTCTAGGCTCAAGCGCCTCTACACGGCAATAGGATAGGAAGACCTATAATAGTATAGACCTTCCTTAGTTTAGTTTAGTTGGGCGCTAGAATCAGGTTTATTTTCTTTCGATTATTTTGTTTCATCTCATTTGTCTTCATTGTAAGCGCCCCCATTTACTTTGAATAATTTAAAACTTTGGCTCCCCGGTGTTAATGCTGGCAGAGCTCCTTTGCATTTTACTTTTTGCTTTGATTGAATAATGATAGGTTCGAAAACAAGTGTTGGGGAGATCCTCGCTACATCCAGTTACACACCCCCACGACCCACGTGCACCGCAGGACGAACTCGTACGCAAGTGAATATCCAATACCGTCTCGTTCTTAACTCACGGTTTGCACACCCTCACTCATTTTCTCCTTGTTCTCTGAGTTTTAACATACTATTAAAAATGCCTAATCTAAAATGGTTAAACTCATGAGAACCCGCCATGCCGCTGGGTGATTCATGCATAAATTTTATTCTTTACCATGCTTGAGTTTGCGAACAACCAGTTAGGGAACCCATAATGCTAAAGTTGTTGTTTGATGAGATATGGTTTTGATGAAAGTTTCTTTGCCTGTTTCTCTTGCCGAACCTGTGAATTTTTCTTTAACTAAAAATATAAAACTATCCCATGGTCTGTTTATCCTTCTATCTATCGCAGCTATATACAGTTACTCTAAAATATGAAAAAAGCCGACATAAAAGCGCCTTGCTATTACATTGAGCTCTATCAAATATTATGACCCGAGCGAGATCTATTTCTTTATGTGTCTGATCGAGAGGCATGGGCACGAATTATCGTCTGATATCATTAATAAAGTGTCCTCAGAAGGTATATGATCGCTCTCCAATTATTCCCCTAAAAAAGAGAGAGAAATAAAAGATGGCATGCCAAAGAAGCATGACCCAAAAAAAAAGAGGGAGAAAAGAGAAAAAGGGGAAAAGAAGAGAGGAAGAAGATCAATACCGAAAGAGTTCACATCCGCCAGGCGTGCACTCTCTTGATCAAACAGGTAAATAATACCGAATCTCCGTGGATCCAACCTTTGATGTTGCAACAGATGTACGTTCAAGAGCGCATTCATATACCTCCTACCGAGCTCCACTTTAGCTTTACACAAAAGGAGAGAGGGTTACAGTTATGAGCTAAACAAATAGATGAGTGATTGAGAATGCTGCACGAAGGTAAGACCATGGAATATTTTCTTTTTTCAAAAATCTTTCAAAAACATCCCAAGGTCAGCAAGTGAGCAGAAGAGGATACCTAAGTCATCATCATTCCATCGTTCAACCGCCTATAGCATATTGGTGGACACTTCAATGTTCGTGACAAAGGTAAGGGTTTAGAATAACTTTTATGCAGGAACCTTATCAGAGCAGTTGTTCCGCCTTGGTTCTGTCGCCTTCACTCGAGGACGAGCAAAGGGCCAAGTGTTGGGGATCTTGTTGACGCTCGATACTGACCACTTTTCGACCATCAAAACCTGCATAAAAGCAACATTTATCCAAAGATCAACACTAGAATAAGGCATTATCTAACGAATTCCATGAGTGCTGATCGATTTCTGTATGCAGGTAATTACAAGGAGAAATTGCAGGAAATGAGCGACTAAGATTCAAGGCATAATTCCAGAATGCACAAACGGGCAAGGCAAGAGCAAAAGAGGTCCAACAAGACAAGGAACCAGCCTCAACCGGGGCCCACTCACCTGCAATAGCCCCTAGGGCCCACTTGCAAACCACTTGGCAAAAGGAGGAGTTGGACCGGGCCGAGCCTGGTTCGGCCGACGTACCCAGGTCGGCCGACCCAGGAAGGAGGCCACCGACCTTCTCCTTTGACGTGGCGCCTCCTGATTGGTTCCTTAAGTCAGTTTGGGCAGGCCTCGGCGCATTGCGCGGCAGAAGCACCTCTCACACACGCCTATAAATATAAGGGGGTGCTTCTAAAGAGGACACACCTTCACCCCTCTCAACTCCGTCTTGGAGTTTCTCTTGTGTACATGAGCTCTACGCTCATCTCTAGAGGTGATTAGAGTTAGGGAGAGAGTGGGGAGGAGTTTGGAGAAGTGCTAGGTTTGTCGGCACTCTTCTCCAACTTGTACCTCGCTGGATGCTTTTCAATCAAGTTATGTGTTTGTACTTCCTTATTTGCCTAGTTTCTTAGTTAAGTAATAGTACTAGCTCTTTAGTTGCTTAGCTGGATCACTAGTTCACTAGTTTACAGTGGGTGCTCTAGTTTAAGGCCATAGACTAGAGTAGTAACGATTTTGTAGATGTGGTATCTAGACTAGACTTACCTGTTGGTTGTGGTATATCCCATGGTTAGATGAGGTAGGTAGCAGGTGGTGACAGCCCTGTCTATCCAGCAGAACCCTCCCCGTTCGAGTATATCCTAGTGCCAAAATACTGGAACTCACCGCTCTTATTCTGTGAGAAGCCAGTAGCCCGAAGCAAGCAACTAGGACGGTTCTATGTTATCTTTGAAACCCAGCCTTAGGAAACCTCTCAACCTCATGTTGACGCTCGATACAGACCACTTTTCGACCATCAAAACCTGCATAAAAGCAACCTTTGTCCAAAGATCAACACTAGAATAGGGCTTTATCTAACGAATTATACCAGTGCTGGTCGATTTTTGTATGCAGGCTATTACGGGGCGAAATTGCAGGAAATGAGCGACAAAGATTCAAGGCGTAATTTCAGAATGCACAAACTAGCAAGGCAAGAGCAAAAGAGGCCCAACAAGACAGGAAATCAGAGTCAACCAGGTCCCACTGACCTGCCAAGGGCCTTAGGACCCACTAGCAAACCACGTGGCCAAAAGAGGAGCTGGACCGTGCCAAGCCTGTTTCGGCCGACCTACCCAGGTCGGCCGACCCAGGGAGGAGGCAACCGACCTTCCCCTTCGATGTGGCGCCTCCTGATTTGTTGTTTAAGGTGGTTTGGTCAGGCTTTGGTGCATTGCATGACAAAAACACCCCTCACACACCCCTATAAATATAAGGGGGGTGCTTCTAAAGAGAAGACACCTTCACATCCCTCTCAACTCCCTCTTGGAGTTTCTCTTGTGTTCATGAGCTCTAGGCTCATCTCTAGAGGTGATTAGAGTTAGGGAGAGAGTGGGAAGGAGTTTGGGGAAGTGTCGGGTTTGTCGGCACTCTTCTCCAACTTGTATCACGATGGATGCTTGTCAATCAAAGTAAGTGTTCATACTTTCTTATGTACTTAGTTTCTTAGTTAAGTTATAGTTCTAGCTCTTTAGTTGCTTAGCTGGATCAATAGTTCACTAGTTTATAGTGGGTGCTCTAGTTTAAGGCCATAGACTAGAGTAGTAACGATGGTGTAGACGTAGTGTCTAGACTAGACTTACCTGTTGGTTGTGGTATATCCCATGGTTAGATGAGGTAGGTAGCAGGTGGTGACAGCCATGTCTATCCAGCAGAAGCCTCCCCGTTTGGGTATATCCCAGTGCCGAAATACTAGAACTCACCAGTCTTATTTGGTGGGAAGCTTGTAGCCCGAAGCAAGTAGCTAGGACAGTTCTATCTTATCTTTGAACTCAACCTTAGGAAACCTCTCTACCCTCACCTCTAGCGGGTGTGGTGTCCTTGGGCGAACCTGAACCATAGAGAAAGGACACACCTTCCTGTTGGCGTTTCTTATGCCCAATAGAATAGAGATTCCGCAAGCGCACAGAATACACCGCTGTAGCACTTCACCTTGGAGTATTCTAGGGTATCGAATTTCCACGGGGAAGCGTTATGGTCTAAAGAGTATCAATTGAATGGATGGTAAACTTTACTGAGAATATCATCAGCTAGATAGCAGGGGTAAGACAGATAAATGATAGGACAAGTGGTCCAGCAATGACCGAGTGACACACAGGAGACTCTACCTTAGAGCGGTAAGTATAGCTGGGAGGACAACGAGCGAGAAAGACTCCTAAAACACTTCTAAACTAATGAGCTAGCCTCTCTAACCTAAATCTGATCTAACCTAGCTGTCGGGAGAACAGAGCTTACTTCGGTGGCTGGGGCGGAAGGACCATAGACCAACGGAGAAATGGGGGGTCCAACTCGGCCAATGATCTACTGCAATGAAAACACCCGAATGTGGTGGACTACAAGGGACGGACACGGCTGTCACCACTTGCCGCCTACCACATCAGTTCCGTGGGGTGGAACACACTTTCTAGCTAACACTAAGCCAGACACCACGTCTGCACTCGGTGTTAGGATTTCCCCTGAGGCCTTCAAGAGAAATCCCCCTCAACCTAGGTAATTGACTTGAGCCCCCTAGTTCAGGCGAGAAAACCCGCAAGATAAGGTCCCGACAAACTAAGACTAGAACAAAGCCTAAGATAAAGGATAGAACTTCCACACACAAGCAAGAGCTTGGAAATAAATAAATAAATAAAAGCGGAAGGTAAAGCTGACTCGATAAGATAAAGAAGATAACTTATATTGATAATATCAAAGGAAGGATACAAGAGCTTATACCAGACTTTCGAGGACGACTCCGGAATCCTGAGACAAGCTCAACTCGACTGTAACTTCTAGACTACTAAACCTAACTCTAGAACTGAAGTGAAGAGAGAACTCTTTCTGAGTGTGTGTCTTACAAGTGAGGATGGGAGGCCTATTTATAGCTAGTGAAGGTCGGTAACCGGAGAAAAGCGTCAAGATTACGCAGCCTTGACAGTTGCTTAGCTTCCACAAGAAGACTAGGCATCAGTGGCCGCCAGGTGGCGCCGACCGGCCTGGGGTTGGTGCCAAGTGGCACCAACCTTCTCGTGGACGCTCCTAATTGCCTCCTAAGGTCGGTAATAGTTGTTTTTAGTTAAGCAACTGTTTCAGACATGCAGGTGGGCCCTTGAATCCGTGTGTGAAGCCTTTCGGGTCCTCGGATCAAACCAACTTCAAGTGCACGATGCATGATCCTCCTGGGTGTGTTTGTTGACTCCTAGATCAATGACGTGGCCAAATGAGGGGGGACCAGGCCGGCCGGCCTAGGGGAGGCCGGCCAGCTTGGGATTTCTCCGAAAATGGCCCATCTTTGGTACACTTGCTCCTGCATAGACACTTCATCCAAAACTTGTGGAATTTTATTAGTTTAAATAAAATATGCATGGAACATAATGCAAAACTCTGAATTATTCCCGAGATGTTGGCGGACAATGGTCGAATAACGGCCGTCAACAGTTTCTCAGTGGATACGATACCCTTGGAATACTCCTTGGTGAAAGCTACAATGGTAACCGTGCGCTTGCGAATTTATTTTCGTGACGCTAGGAAACGTCAACAAGCTTTCTAGCGCTGTTGTCGGGGAATGGTTGCTATTTTCTCTTCGAACCTAGTTCACCCTCGTATGCTTTTCCTTTTCTTTGATTCTATCTCTAGCCCCGCTACCCATGGAGCAGTATCCATGTTTCAACTCTCCGCACCCAAGAGTGAATTTTGCAAACCAGCCTCTTCTCTGATCCAATTCTTTCACCTGGTTACGAAATTCCCTCTGGATTCATAAGCAAAGTTCAGGAAATTACCTTCTCGGGATGGGGGGATGAAAATCCCTACTATCATCTGTATGAATTTGAGCTAGTGTGCTCGTGTTTGAAAATCTCAGGCATGACACATGAGACTCTGAAGTGGAAGTTGTTTCCCTTTTCTCTAGTAGGAGAGGTGAAGCAATGGTCCACGTTTAACGTAAGACATGCAAACGGGGATTGGAAGAAGTTGCGAGATCAATTTTGTCTCAGATACTTTGCGATCACTCATACCTGCGCCTTACGAGCAGAGATTCTGACTTTCCATCAGAACGAAGGGGAATCCCTTGGTGCAGCATGGGCCAGATTTTCTCTTCTAGTTCATCCAGTCCCGACTTGTCTTTACCTGACCATTTGTTACTTCAACACTTGTATGCGGGACTGAACAAGGACGATGCACAGTACCTCGATAACACAGCCGGAGGTTCGTTCTTATACAAGACCTCGGTCGAAGGAAGAGAAATCCTCACTAAAATCTTAGAGAGAACTTCCTACGTCTCTTACCGGGAACCACCTCAGGTAGAACAAGAGGAACCCCAAGAGGAAACCAGGGCAGCCGAATCCAAGCCCGTAGAACTCCAACCTTTAGATTCGACTCCCGTATCTCTTCCTGAACCAGAATCCGAAAAACCTGAGGTAGAGGACCCTCTACCTTAAGAATTTGAGCATGGATTCGAGAAGGATCTCTTTTAAGATCTTGGCAACACGTTGAAGTATCTATGCCAGAAGCGAGCACCAGTCCCGGTCACTCCTTTAGAACCATACGAAAAGAACTACCTTTTAGAGACTATCAAGGAGTTGACAGCCATAATGAGCAGCGAATGGTCGATAGAAGGAGAGTGGAGCTCATCTCCCATTCCAATTAGCCACTCTTCTTCTCTCATCCGCTGCCGCATAAAGAATCAGGAGGTGAACGCTTTTTATAACCCCGCCGTTGGGGCAAACATCATGTCCTACAAATTCGCGCGCGCCTTCTTAGGAGGCGAAGCTCTAATCCCAACGGACAGGACCCTTAGGGGGTCTTCAGGTTCCCTTACTGGAAGCCACGGGGTACTTCAGAAGGTGTCAGTGCGACACAATGATGTTAAGGTGAATCTAGATTTCCATTTGTTTGAAGTTCCCATCTTTGACATTCTTATCGGCCATCCAATCGTAAAGCTTCTCACGGATGTGCCGAATTCAGGAACCCTTAACATCAAATTGGGGAACGAAACCCTCTCTATCCCTATCACTCAATTGGTAAATTCCGTGGCAGAGGTTTCCCCAATAGTAGAGCCAATTGAGGAGGTGCTGGACACAGACCCTCTAGATTCGTCAGAAATGGCCCTCAAATAGGAAGCTGAAGAGTTCATCCAAGAAGAGGAAGATTCTGATGAAATCTTAGAGTTCAAAGAGTTCGAAGTTCCAGACCGACCTCTAGTTGAGCTTAAGCCATTACCTTCTGGCCTTCGATATGCCTTCCTAAACAGCGATGTAGAAGCTCTCGTGATTATTAGTGACAAACTCTCAGAAGAGGAGACCTCAAAGCTCATCGCTGTCTTAGAAATGCATCGAGCTGTTCTCGGTTATGCCATCCAAGACCTCAAGGGCATTAGCCCTACTCTTTGCACTCATCGCATTCCCATAGATCCCGTTGTGGCACCCTCCAGGGAGCCTCAACGCAGGTTGAACAATGAGATGCATGAAGTGGTGAAGAAGGAGGTCCTGAAACTCCTACACGCTGGAATCATCTATCTAGTCCCGTATAGTGAGTGGGTGAGCCTAGTACAGGTAGTGCCCAAGAAAAGAGGTATGATGGTTGTGGAGAACAACAAGAATGAGCTGATCCCAGAACGAACCGTCACGGGATGGAGAATGTGTATCGACTACAGGAAGCTCAATAAGGCTACAAAGAAGGATCACTTTCCGCTTCCCTTCATCGACGAGATGCTCCAAAGGTTAGCAAAACACTCCTACTTCTATTTCCTTGATGGCTATTCTTGTTTTCATCAAATCCCAATCCATCCTGATGACCAAAGCAAGACTACGTTCACATGCCCCTATGGAACCTACGCGTACCAACGGATGCCATTCGGGTTGTGTAATGTGCCCGCTTCGTTCCAAAGGTGCATGATGTCCATCTTACGGACATGATCGAAGAAATTATGGAAGTCTTCATGGATGACTTCTTGGTCTACGGTAAGACTTTCGATCATTGCCTCAAGAATTTGGATAGGGTCTTGCAGAGATGCCAAGAGATGGACCTGGTGCTGAATTGGGAGAAGTGGCACTTCATGGTCCGTGAGGGCATTGTTCTCGGACATCTCATCTCCGAGAGAGGAATCGATGTTGACAAGGCAAAAGTCACAATCATTGAATGACTTCCGCCTCCCACCAATGTGAAAGGAATCCGAAGCTTCTTAGGTCATGCAGGGTTCTACCGGCATTTCATAGCTAACTTTTCCCATATTGCTAGACCCCTCACAAACCTGCTAGCTAAGGATGCCCCTTTCCAATTCGATGATGAGTGCCTAACAGCCTTTCATACACTCAAAAAGGCACTCATCTCAGCTCCAATCATTCAACCCCCGGATTGGAAGATTCCCTTTGGGATCATGTGTGATGCTAGCAATTATGCGGTGGGGGCTGTACTTGGGCAAACTAAGGACAAGAAGCATCATGCGATCGCCTATGCGAGCAAGACACTAACAGGAGCTCAGCTTAACTATGCCACAACTGAAAAGGAGTTCCTGGCAGTTGTCTTTTCTATAGATAAGTTTAGATCTTACTTAGTGGGTGCAAGTGTTCGTACTTTCTTATGTGCTTAGTTTCTTAGTTAAGTTATAGTTCTAGCTCTTTAGTTGCTTAGCTGGATCAGTAGTTCACTAGTTTATAGTGGGTGCTCTAGTTTAAGGCCATAGACTAGAGTAGTAACGATAGTGTAGACGTGGTGTCTAGACTAGACTTACCTGTTGGTTGTGGTATATCCCATGGTTAGATGAGGTAGGTAGCAGGTGGTGACAGCCCTGTCTATCCAACGGAACCCTCCCCGTTCGGGTATATCCTAGTGCCGAAATACTAGAACTCACCAGTCTTATCCTGTGGGAAGCTAGTTTCCCGAAGCAAGCAGCTAGGATAGTTCTATCTTATCTTTGAACTCAGCCTTAGGAAACCTCTCTACCCTCACCTCTAGCGGGTGTGGTGTCCTTGGACGAACCTGAACCGTAGAGAAAGTACACATGTTCCTCAGTGGATACGATACCCTTGGAATACTCCTAGGTGAAAGCTACAACAGTATCTGTGCGCTTGCGGATTTATTTTCGTGACGCTAGGAAACGTCAACACCTCACCTCTAGCGGGTGTGGAGTCCTTGGATGAACTTGAATCGTAGAGAAAGTACACACGTTCCTCAGTGGATACGATACCCATGGAGAACTCCTAGGTGAAAGCTACAACAGTATCCGTGCGCTTGCGGATTTATCTTTGTGATGCTAGGAAACGTCAGCAAAGGCCAGGATAGATGTGGGAACCAGAAGGATCCGTTTCCGGATTGGGAAGGGGACCATGAAGTTAGGGTTCCGCAACAAGCGAGAACAAGTATACCTGCTTCATGAGGATAACAAAGGACAAGGGCTGGGGACAGAATCAGAATGGTTCGAAGACTGGAAAATACACAGTCTCACACTCGAGGATCCAACTCTCACACCACCTACGTCAACAAAGAAGAAAACCAAGAAGGTGTGGAGAAACAAGAAGACGTCATCGTCC
Source organism: Panicum miliaceum (assembly GCA_032594955.1). Lineage (NCBI taxonomy): Eukaryota > Viridiplantae > Streptophyta > Magnoliopsida > Poales > Poaceae > Panicum > Panicum miliaceum. The sequence continues at coordinate 46,260,786 of CM064056.1, read as the reverse complement.
TCGACATCCTCTCCAGGTATGGACGAATCAACCTCAAGTTAAACAGGTATGGAGAGGGTCCTACTCATCGGATCTTAAACCAAGAGCTAGCTTATGAGGGAGTTCCTCCACCAAGTGAACTGTACCCTTTTAGTACTTTCAATAAAGATATAAAAACTCTAAAAAGCAAAAATTAATTTCCCTTTTCCATATGCTTGGCAAGGGTCCTTAGTCTTCCTAAGTTGAAAGGATGAATAATTGTTATGCTTTTGCTTGTCTGTCTTGATTAGTCCTAAGCATGGTGTTATCCTAAGTTTGAGTTTGCTGGCGGTTAAACCTTTGTGCCATGAACCCGAACGTCTCATGGGTTGCACATGCTTCGTCCAAGTCTAGGTTTTTGTGAGTTTAGATATGGAAGATGGAGCTTTATAATCTTCTCCTAAGTGAGACATGATATCTGGAGTTTTTGTTTTCAAAATTTTAAAGGGAAAGACAAGTTCCTCAATGATGTTCCAAGTCCTACCAAAGCCATATGTTATATACATTGAAAAAAACCCTACACATATGCTGTTTGCTATTTCATTGAGCTTTGTCAAATTGTTATGACCCTAGTGCGATGCTTTTCATATCCTCTTGATCAAGATCACGTACACGTTACACCCATTGCGATATTCCTACACTGAGAATTAGCAAATTCATCCATCCACCAAATAAATGCTCCAAAGTTTGTGATCTCTCCTTATTTTATCCATGGAAAAGAAATTAGGCTTTGTCATCCCCGAAAAGAAAAAAAAAGAGAAAAATGGCATGCCAAAGAAGCATGACCCAAAAAAACGAAAGAGAATAAAAGGGGGATAACCATGTTGAAAGAAAAAAAATAATACAAAAATAAATAAAGGGGACAGAGGGATCACAAATCAAGAGGAGTAATCATACCTCCCAGCCATCCATACACATTCACCTCTTGATCTTGGGATATGACTTGTTTTCTCCATGGATCCACTCTGTCTTGGCAATATATGAAATGCAGGTATGCTTCATCCATTCCGTACCTTGAGCTCCACAAAAGCTTTCATTATGAGAACGGGGAAGTGCCTTGGTAAGGATTCATATGCCATTGAGCGATCCGAGCGAATCATCTAAGGAACTTAGTCCTGTTTTACTATTTCCAAAAAAAAGAAAACCTCCAGATGGATTGTCGAGCAAAGGGAAGGTAAGTACTGCTCTGTCGACTGTTTGAACTCTCAACAGCTCAGGACGAGGGAAGCTCATAAGCCCCATAGATGATGAAGGTAACAAGGGCCGGGTACTCATGCCAACATTACTCAATCTCAAGGAGATCATCTATGCCTCAAGACTTGACACGACAGCAGGTAACGAGTCTAACAATTTTCTGATCAACAACCTGATTTGTCCTATTTTGCTCGGGTTGAGCAAAGGACAGCTTGTGGGTTCTTGTTGACGCTCGCTACAGAACAATTTCGGGCGTCAATTTGGTCCAAAAATCTGGATGACTAGCATACTTAACTTGCATATTTATCTAGAATAATATCGTTTCCACATTCCCCTTGGAGAATTTGCAATGTAGGGAAATTGAGCAGAAATCAAGTGAAAACAAGCACATCAATCTAAGGCAAATGGCGTCGACCAATCAGAGCACGCCATTCGGCCTCCCATGGACTAAAGGGCCCACAAACAAGTGTAACCGACTTAAGAAAGCACCGTGGCATGCAGCACCGACCATGGGGCCTACATGGTAGCCGCCCAGAGGAAGCTGGGCAGGGTCTGAGCCCGGTCTGGTTCGGCCGAACCAGGTGGGTCGGCCGAACCAGAGAAAAGCCACCGCCTTACTCCCTTTGATGTGTCGCCTCCCCATTGGTTTTCCATGTCGGTTCCAAGTGCTAGGAGGTGAGATGATGCTGAGAAGCTGTTGCACACCCCTCTCATTCACCCCTATAAATATGAGGGGGGGTGCTACTAATGAAGACACACCTCAAGTTGCTCTCTGTCAAGTTCCTCTCTTGCTTAGTCTTTAGGATAGTGGAGTTTAGGTGAAGTAGCTCTTCTTCGGTTCTCGAGTCTTGCCTAGGAGTGTTTGGTATGGGTTTTACTCTTCCTCTCTTTGTAATATTTGGAATTTCTTAATAGAGTTATCTTCTAGTTTAGTGTATTCTTATAGTATATGTTCTGTGTATTCAGATATGTGTGCTATGCTTAGTTTATATCTAGGTCTTGTATGTTGCATGATTAGACGTCGTAAGACATCTAGGCTACGGCATTGGTTTCAGTATACCTATGTGTCGGCGGTCGATTTCGATGATTTTTACCACCAACATTTCTCCGGTTTTCATGGTTTACAAGTCACAATTGAGTTAAAACTAACCACACTAACAAGTTCCACAAGTTTTGTTGCATTTATCATTTCAGGAACTTAGTGTGCGAATTTGGCAGGCCTGGCTCTCCCTTCTCTGGCCACGTCACTGATCCAGGAGTCAAGAAACACACTCAGGAGATCATCCATCGTGCATTTGAAGTCGGTTTGATCCGAGGACCCGAAAGGCTTCACACACGGAACAAAGGGCCCACATGCATGTCCAAAACCGTTGCTTAACTAAAAAGCAACAGTTACCGACCTTAGGAAGCGATCAGGGACGTCCAAGCGAAAGGCCAGCCTAGTGGCACCATCCCTAGGCTGGCCGGCCTAGGGGACGCCGGCCGGCCCAACTTATCAGCCTCTGATGCTCAACTTCGCGTGGAAGCTACGATAACTACCAAGGTCACATGGTCTTGACGCTTTTCACCAGTTACTGACATCTAGCTGCTATAAATAGAGCTCCACTTCTCATTTGTAGCACACACCATCCAAGAGAGAAGTGAGATTCTTAGTAGCTTCAGTTCAAGTGTAGAATAGGGAGAGTGTGAGGTGAGAGCTTGTGCAAGAGACGAGCTAGGAAAGGAGCCGGGGTTTTCTCTTGGTCCTTCTCCACTTTGTATCCACCTCGGGGGAATATTATCAAAGTAAGTTCCTCGTTTATCTTTAGTATCTCGCTAGTCTTTCTCTTTACTTTTAGTACCTAGTTAGTTTACTTTCTTTGATATGCAGGATCCATTGTCTGCGTGGCTCAGCAAGCCTTGCCATTTGGGGTTTCTTCTTGCCTAACGTGAGGCGGAAGTCAGTAACTGGATAGTTGAAGCGTGGTGCTTAGGCTTGATAGTTATCTTGGGTTGTGTTCCACCCCACAGAACTGATGTGGTATGCGGCAGGTGGTGAGAGCCCAGTGCATCCCTTGTTGTCCACCATGTTTCGGTGTTTTCATAGCAGTAGATCGTTGGCCGAGTTGGACCCCCAATTTCTCCCTCAGTCTGTGGTCCTTCCGCCCCAGCCGCCGAAGCAGATCAAGTTAGTATAGCTTCTAGTTATCTGGGTAATGAGCTGGCTAACTGAAGTTAAGCCCTCTACCCTCTTACCTCCTCTCTCTAGGTGGGCCTGGTTGAATAGTTCTAGAATTGGTTGCGTCTGCCGTTCCTTGGATTCGATATCCCAGGTAAACTCCTTGGTGAAAGCTACATCGGTATCCGTGCATTTGTGGATTAGTTCGTAAAGGCTAAGGAGTGCCAACAAGCTTTTTGGCTCCGTTGCCGGGGAACGGTAGCAATACTAGTTTTAGAGCTTTTTTAGCCGTACAACTTTCCGCCCATACCATCTACCCCATGGAGTTCGGTCCTAGTTATCTGGTAGTTCTGTACCGCGAGTACTCGGAACCGCCACCATCTTGCCACCCCATATTGACCAATGGCTACGAGATCCATCCCAGTTTCATAGCCATGGTTCAAGCTCAGTCCTTTTCTGGTAGAAAGGACGAGTGTCCCTACACTCACTTGCAGGATTTTCGAGGAGAAGTGTTCTCTCCTCATTATACCCGATATGTCTCAACACACACTATGGTGGAAGCTATTTCCGTTGTCTCTAATGGGAGCAGCCAAGAGTTGGTACTACCGTAGGGCATGGAGAGTTGGAGGAGATTGGATTGCATTGAAGGACGAGTTTAGTCTGTTCTTCTATCCTGTCTACAAATTGATACCCGCATCGCCTCCAACTTTTGTCGTTCCGACAAGGCGATGAGTCACTCGGAGTGGACTGGGTAAGATTCTTGCATCTAGCCACCTCTGGTCCACCACACAGCATTCCAGAGGAAATGCTTATGCAACACTTCGTTCAAGGGTTGAAGCCGGAGAGTGCACAGCTCCTGGATAGCGCCTCCAAGGGATCGATCATGTACAAGACAGTGTCTGAGACAAAGAAAATTCTGGAAAGAGTCCTTAACAGTACTCAGTACACGAGAGTCTTTGACGAGTTACTCGAACCAAGTGATCAGCCCCGAGAGAAGTAGCAGATACACCATGTTTCAGTTGCATCCAAGACCTTCGATTCAGAGCCACTCATCGAAGATATGCCTATGTTCGTCCCTGATCTCTTCATAGAAGAAGAGTATATGGAGTTGGGCAATTCAACAAAGTTGCCCAAAGAACACAGGTGTAAGTGCTCAGGATCTGAGGCGTTCGTTCCAGAATTCACCCCGCAGATTGAGGGCCTTACTGCGGTCATGAGCAAGGAATGGACAGAGGAAGCCGAATCAAGTAGTAGCATTATAAGACTCTACGAAGATTTCAGAGTGCTCCTCTGCGCTATTGGGGACACTGTCCAACAAGAAGTTCCTTACGACCCAAAAGTCGGGGTGAATGTGATGTCCGAAACCATGGCACGTCACATAGCACCAGAAGGACCCCTGGCTTTCTCACGTAAGCACCTGAAGTGGATCGACGGCCAGATCATGGAGTGTCTAGGCATCCACCAAGTTATTCCTGTTCGCATGGGGATCAACAAGGTGTACCTGGACTTCCATATCTTCGATATCCTGGAAGGTTAAGAGTTCGTCTTGATTGGACAACCAATAGAGCCACTTGTCAACCCGAACAGAGACGGAGCATGGCTCGAGGTTAAGGTTGGCAAAGATATCATCCCGATCAGCCTAGTGTGTTCATGCAACACATTTGCCGAGGCTAGGCCGGAGAAAGACCCAGTGGAGGAATCAGTGAAGATCATTCAAGAAGGGATCATCAGCCCATTATTGAAGATGATGTCATACACTTTACCCAGGAAACATAACTGAACGGCTAGAGTAAGCTCAGTATAGAGGAGAAGCCACAACCTTCACTACCTAAGTTGAAGCCGCTGCCTTCTGGGTTAAAGTACGCATTCCTCCACAACAATCGAGCCATACCAGTTGTCATAAGTGATAAGCTGACAGAGAGTGAAACCCGGTGACTCTTAACGGTCCTGGAGAAGTACCGATCTATCATTGGGTACTCTCTGCAAGACCTGAAGGGGATTAGCCCCAACCTATGCACCCATCGCATCCCTATGGAACCGGACCATAAGCCATCCAGAGAACATCAGAGACAGTGTGTGGGTTAGCCCAGTTCAAGTAGTCCCAAAGAGGGGGGGCATGACAGTAGTCCAAAATGAGAGAAATGAGCTAATACCTCAGCGGACAGTTACTGGATGGAGGATGTGCATCGATTAACGGATGCTGAACAAGGCTACCCGGAAGGATCACTTCCCCCTTCCCTTCATCGACGAAATGCTTGAACGGCTGGCCAAGCACTCATTCTTCTGTTACCTCGACGGATATTCGGGTTATCATCATATTCCTATTTCACCCTGATGACTAGAGTAAGACTACCTTCACCTGCCCTAAGGCACGTTCGCTTATAAGCGAATGTCATTTGGTCTCTGTAACACACCTGCTTCAATCCAACGGTGTATGATGGCGATATTCTCTGATCTGATTGAGAACATCATGGAAGTCTTCACGGATGATTTCTCAGTCTATGGCAAGAGCTTCGAAGAATGCCTTGAGAATTTGGATAAAGTTCTCAAGAGGTGATAAGAAACGCACTTAGTTCTCAACTGGGAGAAGTGCCATTTTCTGGTCAGAGAAGGAATTGTCCTTGGACATAAAGTGTCAGAAAAAGGGATAGAAGTGGATCGAGCTAAGATCAAAGTTATCAAGCAGTTACCACCCCCGACAACTGTCAAGGGAGTTCGGAGTTTTCTAGGTCATGCTGGCTTCTATAGGAGATTCATCAAGGATTTCTCCCATATTGCCAGGCCTCTGACAAGTCTCCTGGCCAAGGAGACCCCATTCAACTTTGATGAAGACTGCCTCGTAGCCTTCTATACCCTCAAAAAGGCACTGGTGTCCGCACCCATCATACAACCGCAGAATTGGAGTCTTCCGTTCGAGATCATGTGCGATGCAAGTGACTACGCCATCGGCGCAGTGCTCGGTCAATGCAAGGATAAACAGCATTATGCCATATCTTATGCAAGCAAGACATTGACCGGATCTCAGTTGAACTATGCAACAACGGAGAAGGAACTTTTAGCGGTGGTGTCCGCCATTGACAAGTTCAGATCCTACTTGGTCGGCGCCAAGGTGATAGTATATACAGATCATGCTCCACTGAAGTACCTCCTTACCAAGAAGGATGCAAAGCCACGACTCATCCGTTGGATCCTGCTCATACAAGAATTTGATCTTCAAATCAGAGATAAGAAAGGAGCAGATAATTGTGTGGCAGACCATCTCTCAAGGATGCAATTCAAGGGATCAGATCTATCGATCGACGATTACTTGAGAGATGACACTCTCCTGAAGGTCTCTAAATCCAGCCCTTGGTATGCCAATTTAGTGAATTTCATGGTGGCTGGATATATACCTCCATGAGAATACAGAAAAAGATTGATCCACCTCAACAAGTATCACCTATGGGATGACCCCTATCTTTTCAAGGTGTGTGCTGATGGTTTACTCCGCCGCTGCATCCCGCTATGTGAGACCCGCAAGATTCTTGAGTGTTGCCACTCCTCACCTTATGGAGGGCATTACGGAGCATTCCAGACCCATGCTAAGGTTTGGCAGAGTGGATTCTTCTGGTCAACCATGTATGGAGACGCGAAGGAATTTGTGCAGAGATGCCCAAGATGTCAGAAGCACGGGAACATCAACTCCCAATATCAGAGCAGTGCGAATACATCTTGGTGGTCATGGACTATGTGTCCAAATGGGTTGAAGCACTTCCCTGCGTTGCGGCCAACTCGAAGAACTCGAAGAAAATGTTCCAGGAAATTATATTTTCTCGCTTCGGAGTTCCAGGAGTCGTGATCAGTGATGGAGGCTCACATTCATTGATAAAACATTCAGGAAATGTCTCAGCGAGTTGGGAGTAGATCACCATGTTGCAACTCCGTACCACCCTCAGACAAGTAGTCAAGCAGAAACATTGAACAAACAAATCAAGAACATTCTGTAGAAGACAGTAAATGCTATGGGGAAGGGATGGAGGAGCAAATTACCCGAGGCACTATGGGATTATAGAACAGTTTCAAGACCCCGATAGGTATGACACCATACCAATTGGTTTATGGCAAGACCTGCCATCTACCGGTTGAGCTAGAATTCAAGTCCCATTGGGCGATCAAGAAGTGGAACATGGATCTTCAATCAACTGGAGTGAAACGACAAATCCAACTAGCTGAATTGGACGAATAGAGGGAGCAGGCCTACCACAGCTCCAAGTTGTACAAGGAACGAACAAAAAGATGGCATGACAAGTGAATCAAGATCAAGCAATTCAAAGCGGGAGATAAGGTACTTCTCTTTAATTCTCGTGTTCGTTTTTATATCATGGTAAGCTTAGGAGTAAGTGGGTAGGTCCTTATCTAGTTATAAACACGGCCGATTACGACGCTATAACCCTCCAGGACGATGATGGAAATGTTTTCAAGGCCAATGGCCAAGGATTGAAAATATTTCTTGAACCTGAAATACCGAAACTCGAAGAAATAGACATCTACAAGTTATCCGAGCTATAAATCTCATCTATGGTCATCGCCGGACCTTAAAGAGGCCATATCTTAGGATAGATTCTTTTTCTTCTTTCTTTTCTTTTCTTTCCTCCTTTTCTAGCAAAAACCCTCAGAAAAGAAGGAGAGCACGGGGAGAGAAGAACATTCGCGAAGCCCGGAGCCCACACTTGACAAGGTGGGGCCGGTCGGCCTCTACCAGGCTGGCCGGCCTGGCTCCGAGTCCGTTCGCGTCATTTCAAATTTTGGATTCTCCTATCCATTCCCCTCGTCGGGAATTCTGGGGGATCCGATCACTGAACCCTCGTTTTATACCGAAAGTCATCCGTTCTTCTTCATCCCAAGCCTTGCGACCTCCCATTCCCTGAGAATTCAAAATTCTCTTGAGATCACAACCATGTCATCATCGTCTTCCCCCACGACACCCAAGTCGGCATCTAGAACCTCTGGGATGCCCTTGGAGCCTTCCAATTCCTCTCAAAACCACACGACATTGAGCAGCCTCAAGATCATCGACGCGTAGGAGTTCACCGATGCCATTCCCTCACGGCCCGGGGGCTGGGGTAGCACACCCCAGGCCGACCGGCCTAGGGGAGGAGGGAACCCGATGCACATTGGTGTGCGCACGCCGACATGTCCCACCACGGGGGTTTTGTCCCCGTGGAAGGCGATCGCAAAGCACCTCGTCCCCTCATCTTCGGGAGGGGGCGTAGCGCATGTCGCGACGCTGCAGGTGGTTGAGCCACGCTCGCCGGAGTACACTCCGGCCAGCCCAAGCCCTCCACGCTATCTTGTGCGTGGGCAAGTGGGGATCGGGAAGGTTCTCTCGCCACCATTGGACCGTGGCAAGAGAGAGTCCACTGAATCTAGTACTAGATCAGTGAGACATTTCTGGTCGCCACCCCCGATCCGTGACCCTCCGGAAATCCACACTTACAACAGCGATGAGGAGGAGGAGGATCCCGAGGAGCGGGATGAGGTGAAGGAGCTGCGGGAGCAGCTCGATGCGCTCAAGATTAAGTTAAACAATATGGATGAGCGCGTGGCCGAGTCTGAGATCGAGTGTATGGATCTCGACGACAAGGTCGATGTCATTCGTAAGGCGTTGAACTCCAAGATCAGGCGCCTTGCAAAGGCTACCGGGAACGAGGACCTCTTCAGGGTCCTAGACCCGAGGATAGGATAGGCTAGAATTAGAGTTTTAGGTTAGGTTTTTGGTGCTTCCATTTATTTCCTTTCTTTCAGTTTTTATTTTCAATCGTTTGTATTCCATGCAAGACCCCATTTGAATATGAATAAAAGAGAATTTAACTTTGAATCATGCCTCGTCTCGTGCGGTTGATGCACACTTGTGTGTCAACCACACACCCGTGGACTAAAATTTTGTTGAAGTGCATCAAGATTCGCAGGTCACAACTCATTGCGCGAAACCGAGCACATTTCGACCCGAACCTGAGCTGAGCGGCTTGAACCAGGCCGGCCGGCCTGAGAGTACAACAAAAGTGCAAAAAGGGCATGATGCACCGTCACATTGAAACCGAGCCTGACCCTGTGGGACCTGCCCTTCAGGCAGAGGCCACAGAGCCAGGCCGGCCGGCCCCACCTAGCAGCCGCCATCGCGGCGCCTTCTCATCACAACGGTTTGCAACATTTCTACCTCAGTCCTTCCTGCCTTTGGTTTAAATTTGTATTCTTTCTAAACAAATTAAAATTTGATTAAACCAAACAGGAAGAGATGAATTCCTTGCATGTGAATCAAAGAATGATTGAATTTTATTTCATTTGCAAAGTACTCTAACCCTTGGAACTTTGTGATTAGGATTTCCTGATCTTGTGCTTATTGATTTTTATGATATAATGATTTACAAACACTGATTTTTTCTGAGTTCAAAGTCTTGGAGAATTCATCAGAACAAAGAGGCATTTCTTGGCCTTATCAATTCCCATCCAAAGCCATATATATTTGACAAAATCTTTTGAGCCCCACTTTGCCTTTCTATACACTTGAGCTTGATCAAATCTTTTCGCCTCATGAGAACTGTTGTGCACACTGATACTCGTAGTCACTCACGTACACGTTCAAAGTCTAAAAGTCCAAAAGAGTGTGATCCTCAAGCAGCTCGCCATCCCCCTGAAAGAAAAGAAACCGAGTCAGGAAAGCCATCCGACTCGAGTTAACAAAAAGGGAAAAAGGGGAGATGGATGACGCTTGAGTACTTACCACCAAAGGACAATCAGTTGACACCTGCACGTGGCTGAGTTCTAAGGACACATGGTTTCTCTGAGACGAAATATTTGAACTCGCAACAGAAGAGATACTCGAGCTCCTCATATCAGCCTTTACAAGTAGGAGGAATTTTGTGAGGTGTCAGAAGATCCGTACCTCGCCCTAAGCGAGTGAGTGCCTTGAGTGAACAAGAGTATGGCTCGAAGTTCCTAAAGAATTTCTCTAGGTACTAAGAATAAAAAGAATCAGGACTTGCGATGACTTGTTCTGGAAATCAATAGGTGGAAGAAAAGACACTAACCACCTGGAATCCAAGGTATGAGGAACAACTTCGAAATATATTCAAAATTATTAGAGGATCATGACTCTAGACTTTCTTAGTCCCCGAGTTCTATCTTTATCATTTTGCACGGGACGAGCAAAAGTCTAGGTGTGGGGGTGTGTCGGCAGTCGATTTCGATGATTTTTACCGCCAACATTTCTCCGGTTTTCATGGTTTACAAGTCAAAACTAAGTTAAAACTAACCACACTAACAAGTTCCTCAAGTTTTGTTGCATTTATCATTTGAGGAACTTAGTGTGCGAATTTGGGCCGAAATGGGAGAAATCCCAAACCGGCCAGCCTACCCTAGACCAGTCGGCCTAGATCTCCCTCCTCTGGCCACGTCACTGATCCAGGAGTCAAGAAAAACACCTAGGAGGATCATGCGTCGTGCATTTGAAGTCATTTTGATCCGAGGACCGAAAGGCTTCACACACGGATCAAAGGGCCCACATGCATGTCCAAAACCGTTGCTTAACTAAAAAGCAACACTTACCGACCTCAGGAAGCGACCAGGGACGTCCACGAGAAAGGCGGTGCCAAGTGGCACCATCCAAGGACACACCAAGATAGGTGGCAAGGGTAGAGAGAATTCCTAACGTAACACTAGAGATGAGTTAAAGGTCGATCTCTCGGGCAAAATACTCGCTTCGGGCACCGGCTTACCCCTGGTCCGCCAGGAGACTCCGGCCAATGGCTCTACTCTATATCCGAATGTGGAGGATTACAAAGGACCGATAGGGCTATCACCACCTACGGCCTACCTCTAACAATCCATGGGATATAAGGCAAACGAATGATAACCCCTAGCCCAGACACCACATCTATGCTATTGATTACTACTGCAGTCTAACTACGTGTGACGTCCAGCAGCAAACTACAGCACTCCGTATAAATACGAAGCGACGAACCCGCAAGTAAAAGAACTTATCTTACTCAACTATTAGAACTAATAGCGTATACTATAGACATACATGAGAGCACTCAAGCCTATACTATGATAGCAAAGGAAAAGGCTACTCATGCAACTAAGTATAACACTAAAAGAAGGAATCACGAACACTTACTAAACAATGAAGAATGTAGTAGCATCCATAGAGGTACAAGCTGGAGAAGAGCGCCGACAGACCGGGCGGCCCTCCAAACTAGGAGAAGAGCGCCGATAGGCCCGGCGCCCCTCCAATCTACCCTCTCACTCTCTCCCTACTCTAGCATAAGCTAGCCAAGGTGAAGACTCACTTGCATGGTGTACCTCCTTTAGAAGCACCGCCTTTATATTTATAGGGGTGAGTGAGGGGTGCTCCGGCCGTGCAACGCGCTGAAGCCTGCCCAAACCAACATCAAGGACCAATGGGGAGGTGCCACATCAAACGAGGTAAGGCGGTGGTCTTTTCCTGGGTCGGCCGACCCGGCTAGGTCGGCCGAACCAGGTTCAGGCCGGTTCACCCTCTCCTTTGGACACCTGGTAGGTAAGTGGGCCCTAGGGGCTGTGGTAGGTGAGTGGGCCTTGTCCCACGTCAATTCTTTGCTCTTGCCATTTTGGTTGGCGCATTCTGGAATTGTGCCTTGAATCTTGGTTGCTCATTTCCTGCATTTTCACCCTATATTTGTCTGCATACAAAATTTGACCAGCACTCATGGAATTTGTTAATAATAACCCCTACCACTAATGTTGATGCTTATCTTTCCGGTGTTTATGCAAGAATTGATGGCCTAAAAGTGGTACTGAAGCGCCGTCAACAACACCCCCACACTTATCCTTTGCTCGTCCTTGAGTGAAGAAGAAAGAACTAAGGTGGAACATGACTTCTTATGGTAAGGATCAACATGTAAGATATTCAAAGCCATACCTGTACTTGTGAACTTTTTGAAGTGTCTATCATGTTACCTTGGGCTGTTGATGACTGGAATGGTCTTGATCCAAATCCCCTCAACTCCTTCTATCTAAGTAACTTGGGTTATTGGCAATGTGATTTTTTTAGAAGATAACCTTACCTAGCTCCTCAAATGAATCTCTCAGATCGCTTAGTGTATGTAATGCTCACCAAGGCATTTAACCTGCCTTCTTCACCCTACTTCTAAAAAGTCTTTATCTGGAGCTCATGGTAGGGATAAAGATGAGGCATACCTGCATCACATATGTTGCAAAGCCAAAGACCGGATCCAAGTAGAATACAAGTCATATAATCTTATCAAGATGTGCACGTGTGTGTGGATGGAACATGGTGGATGATGAATAGTGAATGAAATGAGCACTCCTTTTGTTTGATCTCTCTCTCTTTTTCCCTTGAGAACATGGCTATCTTTTTTTTCTTGGACCTTCATGTGTCCAACTTTTTTTCCCTTTTTTTTTACTTGGACCTTCATGTGTCCAAATTTTTTTTTTCGATAGCCCATGTCTCTTTTGTGACAATAACTGGAGAGAGAGACCACACATATTGTGGAGCATTTATTCACTAGATGTATGGATGGGATAATACTAGCTTCCAGTGTAGAAGTCTAGTATGTGGAAGTGAAGTGTACGTGATCTTGATCATGAAAGTATGAAAAGCATTCCACGAGGGTCACAAACAATTTGGCAAAGCTCAATATAACATCAAGCAACATATGTGTATAGTTTTTTTTCAATAAGATCATCATATGGCTTTGGTAGGACGGAGGCACAACATTGAGGAGCTAGCTAGGTCATTGTTTTTTTTCAAGATAAAAATTCCCAAGTACTTTTTACAGAACAGATCAAGGTTCATTTTATCATGCCATATCTCAAACATCAACAACCTAGGTAGCATGTTTTCCTAAAGATTTAGGTTCACAAGCAAACAGGAGCAAGCCAGGAATATGGCACGTGTATGTCAACCATTAAGATCATGTTTTGAGCCATGTTCACTTTAATTCTGAGTTTAATTTCCTTAATGATCAGAGGTGAGGTTCATTTAAACTCATGAATCAAGGAGTGTAGACAGGTATAGGGTGCACATACCATCGCTCTTGAACAATATGGGAATCAAGGTGGGCCAGTGGTGGTTCGACCAAACCATGGTGGTGGCCGACTCACTCTGTTGCCCTCGCCTTATCCTTTGTCATGTAGGCGTAGTCGATGTTGTGCAACACCATTGTCAGGGATCTCGAGATTGTGTGATGATGAACTTGATAGTTCTCCCCCACACTTGTGCTTGTACCTGGTGCTGTATTCAAAACAAAAAGGTGGAAACAAAAGGGACGCTCTGCTGGTTTGAGAACCAGGGAGCCTTTATTGGAACTCAAATATTTTTTTGGGATTTTTTTTAGTGGGGCGAGAAGCTAGAACTAACACCAAATCCAAACCAAGATAAGATTTAGCATGAAAGGAACTTACTTAGGATACTTACATACCTCCCCCACACTTGTAATTTGCATTGATGAGCAACACAACTCTAGTGTGTGGAGTTCAAGCTTCCCTTCATAATCGTTCCCTTCGCAAAAATTTCCATGGTGTTGTGGTCGGTGTAGCTCTCATGTTCTTAGGATTCTCCTGTCCATCATTCTTTTTAATCTCCAACTGAAATGGTTAGCGACCAAAAATACCTGAAGGAAAATTTATCCTAAAGACATGATATTGCTTTTATTCAAAAGGGAAATGATAATCTGGGTTATCTCCCGGCAGTGCTTTGTTTTTAGTCATAAGCTTGACCTTGGATACTTCTGCTGGGGGGAACAAAACAAAACGAAAGGAACCTAGGAAGATAATGGTTGCCTAGCCAGTTTATTTTTAAGGTTGATTTTAAGGCTAGTTTCTTCGATGAAGTTGATCACATCATACTCTTTATTATCAGGTTTTAGGAAGATTTTTAAATGATGACCATTCACCTTAAAGGTCTTACGTTCGTCATCTTGGAGTGCGATCGCTCCATGTGGCGCGGCGTCGATGATGGTTTATGGTCCTTCCCATTTACTCCGAAGCTTCCCATGTCCAAATAACTTGACCCTGGAATTAAAGAGTAATACCTTATCTCCTAGCTTGAATTCTTTCTGCTTGATCCTTTTGTCATGCCACTTCTTGGTTTTCTCTTTGTAGATCTTGGCACTATGATATGCTTTCTCCCTCCATTCTTCCAGCTCTAATAGCTAATGCTTCCTGTGCATTCCGGCTTGCTTAAAGTTCATGTTGAATTTTCGGATTGCCCAGCGTGCCCTATGTTCTCGCTCGATGGGTAAGTGGCATGTTTTCCCGTATACTAGCTGATAGGGTGACATGCCTAATTGTGTTTTGTAGGTAGACCGATATGCCCAAAGTGCATCGGGTAGCTTTGTCTTCCATGATTTCCCCATCTCTTGTACTGTCTTCTGCAGAATATTCTTGATTTGCTTATTTGATGTTTCTGCTTGACCGCTTGTTTGGGGATGGTATGGAGTTACAATGTTGTGCTGTGCCCCAAGCTCTCTTAGGAAGTTTTGGAAGGTCTTATCAATGAAGTGAGACCCTCTGTCACTTATCACCATTCTTGGTGTTCCAAAACGAGGAAAGATGACCTCATGGAACATCTTTCGAGCATGCTTGGAGTCGGCAGCACGACATGGTATTGCTTCTACCCACTTGTACACATAATCAACTGCCACCAGGATGTACTCACTGTCATAGGACTTTGGGAAAGGTCCCATGAAGTCAAAGCCCCATACATCAAAGAGCTCTATCTGGAGGTTATTTTGTAGGGGCATTGCATCTCGTGCGGTTATCCCTCCATGCTGCTGGCATCTCAGGCATCTTCGAACAAAATCTTTGGTGTGTTCATACATGGTTGGCCAAAAGAATCCACTTTGCCAGATCTTCGCTTGAGTACGAAATGCACCATAGTGTCCCCCATATGGGGCGAGATCATCCTCCTCCTTGATGAACTTTTTAGCATCCTTTTCGAGGAGGGATTCAGGTGAGTCCACAGGGAGGATTCCCATTACCTTCATGATCGGTTCAGGCTCAAGGGAAGATTCTAACATGAAATTTGTGGCTCTAGAGATCTGTACAGAAAAGGTTTCCTTCCCTAAACGAACATCAATCTTACCGTGAGTCGGGGCATCCATGAGCACCTTCTCGATGGGGTGCCCGATCATGAGGTCGAAGTCATGGATATCGAAGACATGAAAATCAAGGATTACTTCGACATCCTCATGTCTAATAGACACATTCTGCACGACCCCATATCCTTTCAAGATTTTTCTAGAGGGCGTCTGGAAGGTTATGTCAGTTCAAACCAATGGCCTGTCTCCCAAAAGGCGCAACACACATTCTCGGGAGATTATGTTGGCTCCGATGGTGGGACTATAGAGGGTGTAAACCGGGGTTCCTCTTATGGTGCACGAAAGGGTTGAAGGAGGGGAGATGATCCGAAGAACTTCTGACGATAGCTCCAACTCTCTCGACCACTCGCTGCTTATAACGGCCGTCACCTTCTTAACATCATCCCTAAAGAAGGTGGCTTCTATTGGATCTGTGGAAGGGACGGGAATTGGTGGTTTTCTCGTGCAGAGATAATTCGAGGTGTTTCCAAAATCTTCAAAAAGATCATCCTTGAATTCAAAAGGGAGCTTCGAAGGTTGAATTTCTTCTCTTCTCGGAGCTTGTGGTTCAAGAGAAGGTTCTAGGGCTGAATCTAAGGATGTAGAAGGTGGGAGATTGGATTCAGCTACTAGAATGTCCTCATGACTTGATGTAGGCTCTTCTCGGGAGGGTCTAGACTTGGCCACGAAGGAGGTGTTTTCGGTGATACGATCTAAGATTTCCCTACCTTCGGATGGAGTTTTGTCGGAAAAAGACCCTCCAGCGGTTACATCAAGGTAGAAGGCAGATTCTGTGTCGAGTCCTGTGTAAAAATGCTGAAGCAACACATGAATGGGCATCGTCAGACAGGGTCGAACATTACTAGGAGTGAAAATCTGGCCCAGGCCGCACCTATGGTTTCTGTCTCATTGTGCTAAAAGCAGAGGATTTCCCTCCGTAGAGCGTCTACACGGGACTGGGGGAAATATTTGAGACAAAACTTGTCTCTAAGTTTACCCCAACTTCCATTCATACTCTCTACAGTACGCATGTACCATTGTCTAGCCTCTTCTACAAGAGAAAAGGGGAACAACTTCCACCTAAGGGTATCATGTGACATGCCCGCGATTGCGTAGCATGAACACAATTGCTCAAACTCTCGCAGATGATGGTATGGGTTTTTGCTATCTAACCCAGAGAAGGAAGATTCCTGAACCATAGCGATAAGGTCGGGACGAAGTTCATAGTTGGATGTAAGAATTGGGTGTTCGGATGGTGGTGGCTTAAGGAACTTGCCCGTAGGAGCAGATAAGTTTTGGATAGATGGTTGCTCCATAATTGCGGGGGTAAAGGTAGAAGGGAAGAAAAGCAAAAGATGCAAGGATGATGAAGATAGATACAACAACCATTCCCCGGCAACGGCGCCAGAAAGCTTGTTGGGTATTTTTGCGATGTGCGAATAAATCCGCAAGCGTACGGATACCGTTGTAGCTTTCCCTCAGAGTATTTCAAAGGTTATCGAATCCAAGGGAACGTGTGTGTACTAACTTCTATTCTAGTCGGTCCAAGGACACACCAAGATAGGTGGCAAGGGTAGAGAGGATTCCTAACGTAACACTAGAGGTGAGTTAAAGGTCGATCTCTCGGGCAAAATACTCGCTTCGGGCACTTGCTTACCCCCAGTCTGCTAGGAGACTCCGGCCAACGGCTCTACGCTATATCCGAACGTGGAGGATTACAAAGGACCAATAGGCCTGTCACCACCTACGGCCTACCTCTAACAATCCGTGGGATATTAGCCAAACGAAGGATAACCCCTAGCCCAGACACCACGTCTATGCTATTGATTACTACTGCAGTCTAACTACGTTTGACGTCCCGCAGCAAACTATAGCACTCCGTATAAGTACGGAGCGACGAACCCGGAAGTAAGAGAACTGATCTCACTCAACTACTAGAACTAATAGAGTATACTATAGACATACATGAGAGTACTCAAGCCTATACTATGATAGGAAGGGAAAAGGCTACTCATGCAACTAATTATAACACTAAAAGAAGGAATCAGGAACACTTATTAAACAATGAAGAATGTAGCAGCATCTGTTGAGGTACAAGCTGGAGAAGAGCGCCGACAGACCCGACGCCCCTCCAAACTAGGAGAAGAGCGCTGATAGGCCCAACGCCCCTCCAATCTACCCTCTCACGCTCTCCCTACTCTAACACAAGCTAGGCAAGGCCAAGACTCACTTGGATGGTGTACCTCCTTTAGAAGCACCCCCCTAATATTTATAGGGGTGAGTGAGGGGTGCTCTGGCCGTGCAACACGCTGAAGCCTGCCCAAACTGACATCAAGGACCAATGGGGAGGCACCACGTCAAAGGAGGTAATTGTTGGCGTTTCATAGCATCATCATTAGGATAGGTGTTTCCCAGTAACGGCGCTAGAAATGTCATTGGTATTTCTTATGTTACAGATGGATCCGCAAGCGCACGAAATACTATTGTAGCCTTTTACCCGTGAGTACAGGGTCATATTTATATTTCCGCAGGGAAGGCGGTGGTTCAAATGGATTTATTAAGCTTAGGAGAATATCATGGTTCAAATATTTAGTATATTTGTATCTTTGGGGATGTCTTCTCGCTTTTCTCACTTAGGATCAAGAATTTTTATTTGGTATGTGATCATCCCCTACTGACGACCCTAAGGAGTGAATTGAATTCTACTCCATAAATTTGTTGCACCATGATGATGTGTCTTGATCATTTAATTGAATCAATCTCCTCGGCTGGTGGTGATCAGTCAACAGCTGTGGAAATGAAATCCGAATAAAAATGAAGATCCTTTGTTGAAGCTTGATGATGCAACGGGGATTGAATCAAATGCCGAGAGTTGAACTTCTTCAAATTAATCATTCCATGTCATGCTCTTTCATTTTGAAGTCGACTCGGATTCGTCGTGGATTTTCTGGTGAATTGAAATCAATCAAACACTACCTTGTCTTCACATAAAGAGAAAACAGCATGGTTGTCCTACTAGACATTGGCTATCGACCATAGATAAAATCTCAAGCTTTAATAAATATTTTAAACCTGTGCCTTCCCCGGCAATGGCGCCAAAAATGCTTGTTTGCATTTCATAGCATCATCACTAGGATAGGTGTTTCCCAGCAACGGCGCCAGAAATGCCATGGTTACAGACGGATCCACAAGCGCACGGAATACCGTTGTAGAATTTTACCCGTGAGTACGAGGTCATATTTATATTTCCGCAGGGAAGGCGGTGGTTCAAATGGATTTATTAAGGTCAGGAGAATATCATGGTTCAAATATCCAGTATCTAAATAGGGGTAATTGATAATATAATTGAGAGGTAGTGTGACACAAGATCAACCATCCTTATGAAAGAATGACTAGGATCAGAGCAAGGTGGAAGAAAGCTTTCAAGGGCATACAAAGGATAGTTCTTATCTAAGCAAGCATAGAATACTCATAAACACATACACATTCAAATGCTTAGGATCGAGCTCTAGGCTCCCAGGCATCACCGGGAGACCACACAAGATATGACTAGTGGCCACTAGATCTTCACGGCTATTTTATGCACCTCCTGCAACTACTACATGAACGGGGAGGGTTACGCTGGACGAACAGGACTGCCACCACCTGCCGCCTACCTCATCTAACCATGGTATAGAGCCACATTCAAACATAACCGATAACCCAGACACCATGTTCGTGTTAAGGATTATTGCTCTAGCCTTACGTTGAGACTAGAAGCACCCCGACTAGGGGAGATGAAACCGATGTCGTAGCCTAGATGTGTTACCACGTCTAAACATGCAAGATACGTGACACAAGCAAGACTATAAAAGGATCACATACTAAACATGAACATATGAACCATGCACAAGCCAAGATAAAGAACTAAACTTTATTACTAAACTCCAAACCGTACATAAAGAGAAAGATACAAGACCATACCAAACTCTTCATAAAGACTAGAAGACCATGAAGAACTACACTTCACCTACACTCCACTACCCTAGAGACATTTACAAATGAGGAGAGGCTGCATCTTGGTGTGTCTCATTTAGAAGGACCCCCTCTTGTATTTATAGGCAGGGAACAGTAGCTTCTGCCCGTGGAAAAAGCTCGACGCGCCTGAAACCGACCTTGAGGAGGCATGTGAAGGCGCCACGTGGAAGATGAAGTCGGTTGGGGCTCTAGCTATGGGTCGGTGGCCCAGGCCTGTCTCGAACTAGCTTCTCCTTTGGTTGAGTCGCTGCCTGGTGGGCTTTGACGCTCCTGGTTGATGATAGGGGTGGAATTACATCGGTTTGTGTTCAGGTGTGGGCCCTCCAATCCATGTGATGCACGTGTGGTGGCGTATGATTGGTTGAAGCCTGTTTCCTTGGATTGATGAGGTGTCCTTTCCCTTTATTTTTAGCACAAATCATGCACTCATAAAATTCTCCAAGGGTGTGTGGAAAGTGTACATTTATTAGCAGAATGTGTATAAGAAATGCAAGTTCATCCTTATTTTGTGATCAAATTGACGCTCATTTTTGGTCCGTAGAGAGCGTCAACAGTAAGGCGGTGGTCTTTTCCTGGGTCAGCCGACCCGGCTAGGTCGGCCGAACCAGGTTCAGGCCGGTTCGCCCTCTCCTTTGGACACCTGGCAGGTAAGTGGGCCCTAGGGGCTGTGGTAGGTGAGTGGGCCCTGTCCCACGTCAGTTCTTTGCTCTGGTGGGCCTTCTTTGCTCTTGCCATGCCGGTTGGCGCATTCTGGAATTGTGCCTTGAATCTTGGTTGCTCATTTCCTGCATTTTCACTCTGTATTTGTCTGCATACAAAATTCGACCAGCACTGGTGGAATTTGTTAATAATAACCGCTACCACTAATGTTGATGCTTTTCTTTCCGGTGTTTATGCAGGAATTGATGGCCTAAATGTGGTACTTAAGCGCCATCAACAAGTCATTAGATTAGCTTTCTTCTTCCTTTCTCCCTTCTTGAAAGCTTTGCATAGAGTTAGAGCTTGAGTAACTTGTGTGTCACACTACCTCTCTACCATATATCATCTTACCTCTTTTTTATTCAAGTGAATATCCATGCTAGAACTAATCAACCTACTAATATATTCCAATAATCACTGCCTTCCTTGCGGAAATATAAATACGACCCCGTACTCACGGGTACAACGGTATTCTGTGCGCTTGCGGATACTTCTGTAATGTAAGAAATACCAACGATCATTTTTGGCGTTGTTGCCGGAGGATGGATTCTATGTCCATACTTGGTGACTGTGTTACGAAATATCAACAGTGGATGGATGGACATGCTAATTCCTTGTGTAGGAATTTTGTAACGGATCTGAAGTGTGCGTGACCTTGATCAAGAGGATATGAAAAGCATCTCATTAGGGTCACAACAATTTGACTAAGCTCAATGAAATAGCAAGCAACATATGTGTAGGGTTTTCAATGTGTATAGCATATGGCTCTGGTTGGACTTGCAACATCATTGAGGAACTTGTATTTCTCTTTATTTTATTTTGAAAACAAAGACTCCAGACATCATGTCTTACTCAAGAGGAGATTATAAAGCTATATCTTCCATATCTATACTCACAACAACTTAGACTTGGATGAAACATATGCATCCCATGATGTTCAGGTTCATGGCACAATGGTTTAAACAGCCAACAAACTCAAACTTAGGAAACACTGTGCCTTAAGACTAAGCAAGACAAACGAGCAAGAGCATAACGATTATTCATCGTGTCAACTTAGGAAAGCAAAGCATGCGAACCGTGCGTATGGAAAGGGAAATTTAAGCAGAAAAATATTTTTTGTTGGTTTTATGGTTTTTATATTTTATTGAAAGCAGTAAAGATACAATTCACTTGGTGGAGAACCTCCCCCAAGCTAGCTTTTGGTTTAAGGTCCGATGAGCAGGACCCTCTCCATACCTAGTTAACTTGAGGTTGAGTTGTCCATACCAGGAGAGGAAGTCGACGACGATGACATCTTCTTCTTTTGCCGCACCTTCTTGTTCTTCTTCTTTGTTGCTATAGGTGGTTTGAGAGATAGATCCTTGGGCGTGAGACTCTGTATCTCCCAGTCTTCGAACCATTCAGGTTCTGCCAATAATTCTTTCCCTTCATGATCCTCATGAATCAATTACATCTGTTCTCTTTTGTTGTGAAACCTAAACTTCATGGTTCTTTCCCCAATGCGGAGACTGATTCTCCCTGTTTCAACATCTATCCTGACTTTGGCATCTCTTAAAAATTGTTGTCAAAGATGAGCAATATCCCCAACTCGCCTTCCATGTCAAGGACTATAATATCCGTGAGGATGAATGAATCTTTGACTCGAACGAGGAGATTCTCCACGATCCCCTCGGGATATCGTATTGTGGAGTTGGCTAACTTCAGGCACATGCATGTCGAGGAAAGAGTTGGATAACTTAATTCCTCAAATGGTACCTTGGGCATAATGTTGACACTTGCTCCAAGGTCGCAATGGGCTTGCTCGAAGTAGCAGTTGAATATCGAGCAATTGCTCATTGGAGTTCCAGGATCCTCCTTTATTGTCACTGCTAGGTCGCCCCATGATCTTCTCCTTGGGCACTCGAGTCTTTCTGCATAGTTAGCAGAAGATATACCACACAATGGCTTACCCCATCATGTGGTTACTGCATTAACGCTTTCCAGGGGAGCCTCAGGTTGCCCCGAGATCTTCCTTGTTTCAGCAGAAGGAACAGCATCGGCCAGCTAAGCTAATTGAGTTTCAACCATTTTGTTAAAGCACAGTTGGTTCTTGATTGCAGAGGAGATGTCACCCATCTTTGCTTGAATGGTCTCCATGGTCTTATCGTTAGCGGCCATCTTCTTTTGGAATGATTCATTGACTTTCGTGTCAGGCCCGGGGCTACGGGATTGCGTACATAGCATAGAATGTTCTAGAGTAAGGGGTGGGGCATGTCCCATACCTTATCCATATTTTTTAGTACTTGAATACGAGTAGAACTAGTCAGTACAGAAGTAAACTACCCGAGTAGTACTCGAGAAGGACTCCTAAGCTAGTATCAGTCTATGATTTCCATGTAACCCTGTCCCCCCAGAGTATATAAGGGCGGACAGGGACCCCCTTCCAAAGAATAACCAATCCAAGGCAATACAACCACCAAGAAGAACACAGGGTGTTACGCACATCGCAGCCCAAACCTGTCTAAACCTTGTGTTGCTTGCACCTTCAAGTTTTTGATCTCGGCGACACCCTGCCTACAAGTCTACTACCTTAGGGTATACCTAGGTAGGCTTGCCGGTAAAACACCGACAGCTGGCACGCCAGGTAGGGGTGTTCATCGAAGATCCACCGCTGAACTCGATGGCAATATTCAATTTCACCAGTGTCATGCTTCTAGAGGGCACAACCTTCATCTTCAGCTCTTGGGTCTGTGTCACGGATGGCAAAGGCGATTTTCACCGGCTCATCGTTGATGACAAGAAGCCGGAGGCCTCAGTAGCAATCGCACGCAGCAATCTCAACGAGTTCATCGACAATCTCGCCGAGATGCTGCTCCCTGACCTCGTTGGGGAGATCGAGAACTAGTCTATTTTCAACGTGACTCCGGCTCATGCTGCACCAGGCTTCCTCGGATCGGACTCGATTCCATCTGAGGGAACACGTACCCGATTCCCATTCGGACTACGCAACACGACCACTGTATACTAGGAGGCCACGCAGTTCGAATTCTACTCCGCATTGGAGAAGTATTTGGATGATCTTTTCAAGATCGAAGAAAAGGACACCACTGCATGCCAGAAAGCCCGTGTCTTCGATCACTATGACTCGGACTCCAACATCGGGGCCAAGCCTTTTATGGGCGACCAAGGCCTGCTTATAACCTCCACCCTGGAAGGTCACTTCGTGTACTGGAAGGGTATGAAACCCTCTAAACTAGTCAGAGACGATGAACGACTTGTCGCCCACCTCGACGTGCTGCCTTTCCAAGAAGGCAGACCGCACGGCGCCACCACCCCGGGAGGAACCGTGCTGGTCGACTACAGCTTTGACGAGCTCACTTCACACCACCACGTCTTCATGGCAGAGGAAGATGAAGTTAGTAGCAGGCACCACAACAAAAGACCTGAACAGATCTCCGCGGATGAACCCTCTACAGATGCCGGCAACGAGAATGACGAGGAACGCGATGCCTGCAGGCTGCGGAACCAAAAGCGCACCACGCGTAGGAGGAGAGCCGCTGAACACCAGCAACGCATACAACGCAATCTCGACGTCGAGTTCGCAGTAGTAGGGGTTGGTGGCTTCACCACCCTAATCGCCAACATCGTTGGAGTGATGGCGATAATCGCCGGCAACCCAGACCCAGTCGTCCAGACTGCCGTTCGCATGGCACAATGAGCGTTGTCAGTGTTTTACTAGCAAGTCTACATCGTTTTTGAAATTCAAATCAGAAAGAGGAGAAAACGCCCTGTTTGCACCCAGCCCCCTGAAACTTTTCGAATTCTTGCATCCAGGCCCCTCGCCCCCCCTCTCTCTCTCCTCCGCGCCCGACCGCCGCGCGCCAGGTGGCCGGCGTCGCCTGACCGGCGCGAGGCGCCAGGCCAGTGGCCGCCGCACCACCCTGCCACGGCCGGCTTTGCCCCGCCCCCATGCCGCGCGGCCAGTAAACGCCCGCGCGTGCACGCGACGCAGCCGCGTCCAGCCCCGCCGCCCGGCCGCCCAGTCGCCTCGCTCCGCCGCGCCGCCCCGGCCCCCGCGCCCCGCCAGTCGCCGCGCCTGCCCTCCGCCCGAGCCGCTGTCGCTGCTGCTTCACCACTCCGCGCCCCACGCTATCCCACCGCGCCCACGCCATATCTCCGGCCGCCCAGTCACCGCGCCCGCGCTGCCGCACGTCGCGCCGGCGTTCTGCCGCCGCCCGCCGCGCCCAGTGCGCGTTGTGCCGTGCCCCCGCCCCGCGCGCTGCCCAGACCCCTCCGCACCCCCTCCGGCCCCTATAAAAGCCCCGCCCGGCCACGCGCACGAGCCACAGCACCCCAGAACGCCCTCGCCGTCGCCATTACCGCCGCCGAGCGCCGCCCGCCCGTGGACAGCCCACCGCCGCCGCCCACTGCCCAAACTAAGCCCCCAGCCACCACTACATCATCCACCTAAAGCTCGCCGACCCGCCCAACGCCGCCCAGAGCCACCGGAGCACCGCCGCCCGCGCTGCCGCCGCCGCCGCCGCCCCTGCTCGCCGTGGACAGCACGACCCCGACCCCCTCCGTCCAAGCCGAGCCCCTGTGCAGCTTCCCCACGCGCTACTGAAGCTCGCCGACCGGACCACACCGCCCCAAGCCCGCCGGAGCACCGCCGTCGACGCGTGCCGCGCCGCCGCCGCCTCTGCTCCAACGCCGGCGAGCCCTTCCCGGCCGTCCCCCACCTGAACAACACCCCCACAAGGTAGCCCTCGCACCCCTGAACCTATCCCGACCCTCGCCCCTCGCCGCCGGCGAGCCCCCTCGCCGGAATTTCGGCCGGCCGCCGTACCCGAGCCGCCCGAGGACCCAATTGCAAGAATTCAAATCTTTAGAAGGGTCTGCGCGTAAGATTCAAGGACCTAGTTGAAAAAAGAAAGTTTCAAATCTAGATTCAAATTCAGTGAACTTGTAAAATTCGAATAAAATTGTAGAAAATTCAGAAAAATGCAAACTCAACTGTTCTGGAATCCTTAGAACAAACTCTACCGCTTTTGTTACAAAAGGTTTCTCAGAATCCCAACACATTTTGCTCTACATTAAATAGAAGCTTTAATGGACTTATTTTGTACCCACTGTTGTAGGACAATGCTGACCCTAAATTTTGGGCAGTAAGTTAGTTGCTTAATGTTTAGGATTGTGTAGAAAGATCAGGCCCAAATTTCATCTCTAGCTTTACTGTTTAGTAGACTTAGTTTCATATCATGTTTAAGTAAAATGTTTTATCCCTGCAGTTAGGTCGTGAATCACCCAAGGAAACTTTTTCTATGCTAATATATTGGTACCTAGAAGCCAGAGAAAAATTAGGAGACTTTTTATCTCAAAGTAACCTATTTATTGGATATGTGTGCTAATAACATACATTAAATCAAGAAAATAGTATCTTAGCTTGGAAAATTCTCACATTTTTACAAGGAGATAAACTTTGGTAGAGGTTGCTGTGTAAAAAGTTCCAGTGACAAAAACCCTGTGTAGGGTCCCGTAAAAATGAATCCTTGAATAGTCTAGGTGTGGAATGTCATATTTTCTATGCTCTGAATACTGCATGATAAATCCTACAACAATTACAGTAGCTTCTGCATGCTTAAGTGAAAGCTCTGTAAAAATCTTAGACTCATTTGTTGCACCAATTGTTCTGTACAAAAAGAACAAGGATCTAACAGCCACTTTGTAATGTATTTTTCATAATTAATCTGTTACATAAAATTGGCTGAAAATTTTACAGTAAGCACATCTTTCCCTGATGTGCCTAAATCCAAAATTTCATGACCAGAAACTATCCATTGTAGTAATTACTCTTAAATCGTATCAAGTACCATTACCACGACTTAAACTTGTGCATTCATGTAGAATCGACGACTCTCGCCGACGGAACTTACGAGCTGGTGCCCGCGTCCGAGAGTGAGCAGCGTGAAGCTCAAGCAAATCTAACTGAAGCTCTTGAAGACCCGAGCCCAAGTTCGGAAGAGCCCCAAGCGAACTGCGAAGGCAAGCCCCGGAGCATAACCCATTCTTTCCGAAATTATGCAACTCATTACTCTTTGCTTGTGCATTAAGTTTATAGGAGTTGAATGAAAACTTAGTTGCATGATATCAGGAACCCTTGCTTGAAAACTAGACGTAAGGTTCGATAGAATGTTGTGCTAATAGGACTCCGGTAAAAGCCGAGTGATTTCCTGTCACTCGCGAGAAAATAGGAGTTAAATGACTACTACACGCTGCAATCATAAGGACACGGACGGGCTATGGAACGATGGTTATGATTGAGGCCCGTCTGTCTAGCGAAAAATGCTAAGGCCGCAGAGTGTGGTAGTGATGGTTAAGTCTTTGAACGTACTAAACACATGCCGAGATTATGGGAATCGGTAAGCTTAAGTACCTGATTGGCCCGGCAAGGGGACGGCATCCTACCCTTTGAACTTCGGTCCCATGTGCATATGGCGAGTGCAGAGAGTGGTCACGACCCGGCGCCGAACCGTGGCGTGGGGCTCTTGTACTCTCGGAGGGTAGCCCCGATCCACGACCCGGAAAGAAAGGGGAAAAGTTGCACGTGTGACTCTAGGGAGTAACCACGTGACGTGTGTTTGGGTTTCCCTTGCAAGGTTAAGAAATTCGATTCGAATCGTCCGTTTCTCACGGCTATTGAGACTGCTTAACCATTTTTACCCACAGAGTAAGAAGAGGAACAATGATGATGAATGAACTGGTTGGATGAAAAATTTAATGCTTCACCATGTATGCTTTTAGATAGCTGCTTATCTAGACTGGCTAACGAAACTAGAATCTTGAGCTAAAAGTTGAAAGTAAGGACCCACTTGTAGATGCTTTTCGGCAAAACAAACCCCTGAGCCAAAAAGCCTTGCATGTCTAGAGTCGGTGGAGTAAATTCCACTACACGGGTAAGTCTTGCTGAGTATTAGTATACTTAGCCTTGCTTGTGGCTCATTTAAGGTGAGACCTTCGAAGATATGATTGCTAGCTTGACTTGGCCCTGCACTCTTCCCCCTGGTTGGTCGGTGGAATGGGATATGCCCCCGTCCAACGAAGATAAGGCCGAGTGATGTCTCGTACGAGCTTCATCGAGATATTCTGTATCGTCGAGTAGTTTCCGTCTTTTCTTTCCGCTGCAACTTAAACTCTGAAGAACTTATTTATGATAATTGAAGCATTTGCTTTCTAAACTCAAAACTTGGTCTGTAATATTCACTTATGCTAATGTTGTAATATCTGCTGGAATGTGGTATTCTCTGGGCTCATCGTCGCATGAGCGTTTGTATGTATGGCGCTCGATCCGCTCACCGTGGTTGTATCGGGAGGTTATACCCGACAGACCAATGGATTACTCCGTTTGAAGTGTAAGGTTAATCGAGAATGCCTTAATGGTGATGGTTAATACACTTGAGCCGGATTAATTCAGGTGGTTCTGCCACAGCTGGTATCAGAGCCGTAGCTGGTGCCGCAGCTGGTAACAGCTGGCACCAGAACTGAAATACATACGCCAGAGAATGCGACAAGCCTTAAAAACTAGTTTAATAAAACATGACTAGAAGGATGTGTTGCGAAATACGTTGGTACGTTAAGGATGGTGCCTAGTTCGTAAAGCCCTAAGGGATTATGGGAAAGTTTACTAGGTGGCTATCTAACTTATGAAATATTATCAACTGACTTCCAGCACATTACTTTCTGTCAAAACTTACTTTCATGTACAACCGACCTTAAATTCTGTAACGACGCACTCGTCGCTAAGGTAAGAAGGTAAGGATCCTCAGCCAACTGAGAGAGCTTGGCCTTCCTGTCGGTGATGCGAACCGAACGCTGCCCTCAAGCAGTGGCTTACTTGAGGTGCTGCCAATATGCCAACTGATCGTTGAACATATTGGGAGTAGAAGGTTTGGCGCAGGGTATGGCGATCGCTGTTCATACCCCCATCTCATGACGGTACCCCCGTGAATACGCTATCTCGATAGCGTATGTTAACGTCGTCTGTACGGCGGAAATTGTACAGATATCGTTTCTATAAGTAAACGGTAATGAATACGGACGCTTTCATGAGTGCTGGCATGAAAGGTTCATGATATATATATGCTTTGTCAATCTTCTGCAGGTACACTAACCGCGATTACGATAAGTTAAGGAACGATTAGAAAGACTCGACTAGCTATTATAGCGAGAGCCGTATTGTGTATGCCACCGAGACTATCTTCGTAAGACCAAAAGCATTTGGCAGTTATTTTATTTTGTGAGGACGAATAGGACGTGCATACATCATGAACATATGTATCTAAAATCAAAAATGCGTTGTATGAGAGTGGTAAGGTTCTTGCGTATCTAAGCGTGGTTTGCATAAGGACTATCTAGCGAATCTGTCACAAATCTGCCATGACCAAAAAGAGCGATTTATTGACCCAAGAAAATGACCTTTTCTGGAGAAGTCCATGTTGAAGGAATTGTTCCAAATTTCGTGTTCTATCTTCTGTTCAAAAATGAAAAATTCTGAACTTATGGATAGTGAGAAATAACCGAAACCTTGGAATGTTAGAATTCTGTCCAGAATAAGCCCTTCTGCCTCTTAAATTTCTAGGCCCCCTTCCCGCGGTTTTCTGCAAAAGAGTACAACACAAAACTTGTCCCAAATTTACCCAGGTAACTGCTGTTAAAATTTGGTAAATTTTGGCTGGGTAGATTTTCCCTGGTGCACGAAACTCTAGCCCTCTGTTCACTGAAAATTCTGGGTAGACAGTAAGGTAAAACCTGAAAAGAAAGACCATCTTAGAGACCTAATTAGCTCTGGAGTTGACTAGCAAAGTTGTTCACAAATACCTTAGGAGTGATCTGGTGAAATTTGAGAATTTTTGAATGAGAACTGTGGGAGTTATGGTTATTTTTGCACACTATACAGAATCTGTCCTTATGCTGTTCACAGTTTTTCACTATCTCACTCCATTTGATCTTTTGTTCAGATGGCCGAGCCTGTTGATATGATGGTGGATGAGGATGGACGTGTACACTCGCAGTATCTCCACTGGGAGGGCTTCCCCTCTATTTTGTGGGATGTTCTGCGTACCGCGGGCTATCTAGTTCCCCCACGTTACGCCGGACTGGAGTTTGCAGAAAATGGAGTTACCCAGTGCCGTGTCAACGTGACTATCTTTCCGCACCCGCTACACCCGGAGTGGCCCGCCTTGGAGCTTGAGGCTGTTGGTCGCCGTTTGGCCGATACTTGGGAGCTTGCAGCCATGAGGGCGCTCACCACTTTTTGTGCGCAGCGTCCCGAGGTTGTCACACTCGCTCCCATTGGATTGTTTCCTGCTGCCCAGGACAACGACCCCTTTTGGCTCAACAGGGTGCAGCACGCACAGTATTTGGTAGACTTTCATGCCCAGGAAACTATTCATACCTCCGTGCGGTGCATGAGTGCACTCTACCGGCTTCAGACTCTCCAGAGTCAGGCACTTGAGCAGCTCACTGATCTTGCTCAGGCCTACCACATGATGGCAGATACCAGGGATGAGCAGATTAAGGAGCTCAGTCAGGATCTTGAGGACAGAGATGCTCAGATTGGCCAACTTGAGGGCCAAATCCAGGAGCAGGACACTCTCATGGGTGAGAGAGATGCCACGATAGCACAGTTGGAGGAGCAGCTCCATGATCTGAGCCTTGAGTTGGAGGACGCGAATGAGCACATTCAGTGGCACCATGATCAGAATGACCATCCCCATGAGGAGGACATGGAGGAGGATGAGGAGGAGCCACAGTAGATTGATGGTATCTCCGGTATGGATTTCGAGGGTGAGGTACCACAGGCACCTCAGATGGGAGCTCACTTCCCTGCTCACAGCGAGTCGTCCGTCAACGACTTGGATGATTTCTAGATAACGACCTAGGAGGACTTTTGCACATACTCCTCGATAGGATAGCCTAACTTTTGGCAAGTGTTGTAATAGGCTAACTAGGAGTTGAGTAACTCTTTTGTGTTGGGTACACCTGAACCATGTGGATACCCTCAGCATGTAAGGAACGGCGATAGACTTGGGTGATTTCGTTGTAATTTGGTAAACGATGAAATCCACAATCGCTGAGACTTGTCGGAATTTTTACCCATGTCTCCTTGCATTTCTTGGCTGAGTGTTGAATACCAGACTTGTGCTAAATTTTGTGATCTAGGTTCTCACAAAAATTCAGCATCATTGGACCTCGCTAGTTTAAGATATAGGCAAAACCGTACCGATCAATCTGCTGAAAAACAGCTAAGACAGTAAGGCAAAGGACGAGCTTTTCGACCACCTTAGCTATAGTTCTAGCACCGAAGTTAAATACCAAAGTGGTGCATTCCTAAATCCTCTGACTACTGCGAAAGTTTGAGATATTTTGGATGGACCCACAGCAAGCTATGATTTTTCTCGTAGCAAACAGAGATTCTGTCCATACTTCTAGCTGTAATGTCAGAAGTCTATGACTACACCAATCACTTATGAATCAAGGAAGTAATATGGATCGCGTTACTAACGGTAACCTTTCACGTTTCAGATGGTTGGATCAACACGTGGCAACCCCGAGGGTTTTGGTGCCGGTGGCAGCCGCTCGCGACAATCGCCACCACCCCCGCCCAGTTTGGTGGAAGTGATGGCCGCTCAAACCGAGCTGCTGCGTCAGATTGTGCAAGGACAACACCAGCAGAGGGGTGGGCACAATGCTCACCAACCCCAAGCTGCAGGATACACGGATTTCCTAGGACCCAGCCGCCCTTGTTCCATAAGACAGAGGAACCCCTGGACACAGATGCATGGATTCGCACTATCGAATCCAAGTTCACACTACTTGTGGCCCCATGCTCAGAGGCCAACAAGGCTCGTTTTGCCGCGCAACAGCTTCGCGGTACCGCTCGTCTGTGGTGGGACCACTATTCTGCGATGCTCCCGGCTGATCATGTAGTCGACTGGGATGAATTCAAGACCACGTTCCGGGCACATCATATTCCCGAGGGTCTCATGGAGAGGAAGTTGAATGAGTTTCTGGCACTCACCCAGGGCACCCGCACCGTGCTACAGTACGCCCAAGCATTCAACAACCTATGCCTGTATGCGGGCTATCACGCTGATACGGATGCCAAGAAGCGTGATTGTTTCCGCCGAGGTCTGAACACCAAGCTCAAGGAACGTCTGAACCTAGCCAGGGCTGACACCTACAACGAGTTGGTCAATATGGCCATTACCCAGGAAGACTGTATCATGGCACACCGGGCAGAGAAGAAGAGAAAGGCACCCGCGGGACCATCAAGTGTCCAACCACCAAGGTATCGCATCGTGCAAAATACCGCACCCACAGCTCCACCAAGGGCCCCGCAGCCAGGAAGATGGGTTGCCAGACCCCCACAGCAGGCAGGCATGGTACGACCCCCGATGCCTCCACAGAATGGTCCGAGGCCCATTCTTCAGCAGTCTCTTCGACCTAGCCCCGCGAATCGTTGTTTCAAATGCGGGAGTTCCAGCCACTTCGCACTAGAATGCCCTCAGTCTGGACAGCCCAACCAAGGTCAAGGATCCAACCCGAACACCAAGAACAGGGGCAAGAGACAGACCCTGCAAGTCAAGCAAGGACGGATTAACTTCACCACGCTTGCAGAGCTTCCTGAAGGAGCCCCAGTGATGTCGGGTACATTCTCTATCCATAACAAGCCTGCAGTTATATTATTTGATTCTGGTGCATCGCATAGTTTCATAAGTGCAAAATTCGGTGCAAAAGTAGGCTTGGATGTTTGTCACACAAAAGGGTCATATATGATATCAACACCGGGTGGTAAAATTGCTTCAAACCAAATGATCAGACAAGTACCAGTCAAATTGGGTAGTAAAACCATCGACACGGACCTTGTCCTTTTACCCCTTGACGGCCTGGACATTATTTTGGGAATGAACTGGATGGCTATGCATGGAGTCACACTGGACCTTTCTTCCCGAGCCGTTGAGATAAATTCACCTAGTCACGGAGCCACTACCCTTTACCTACCGTTCCTAGATTGTACGAATTCCTGTGCTTATAAGATGGAAGGACTTAAGCCAGATAATATTCCTGTGGTAAACGAGTATGCCGATGTTTTCCCGGATGACTTACCAGGAATGCCCCCGGATAGGGATATTGAGTTCGTTATTGAACTACAGCCAGGCACTGCACCTATATCCAAGAGACCATATAGGATGCCCCCTAAAGAATTGGCAGAGCTGAAAATTCAACTCCAAGAACTACTGGACAAAGGTTTTATTCGCCCTAGCGCGTCACCTTGGGGATGTCCAGCCCTATTCGTAAAGAAGAAGGATGACAGTTTAAGATTATGTGTGGACTACCGACCTCTCAATGCGGTAACTGTTAAAAATAAATACCCCCTTCCTCGCATCGATGTACTCTTCGATCAATTAGCTGGAGCCAGAGTCTTCTCAAAGATTGATCTTCGTTCGGGATATCATCAGATCAAGATTCGCCCGTGCGATGTCCCTAAGACTGCCTTCTCCACACGATATGGACTATATGAGTTTTTGGTCATGTCCTTTGGACTCACCAATGCCCCTGCCTACTTCATGTATCTCATGAATTCGGTATTCATGCCCGAACTTGACAAATTCGTCGTAGTGTTCATCGACGACATCCTTATCTATTCCAAGGATGAGGAAGAGCATGCCAAGCACCTTCGCATTGTCCTTCAGCGACTCAGAGACCATCAGCTCTATGCTAAGTTTTCTAAGTGTGAGTTTTGGTTGGATACTGTAAAGTTCTTAGGTCACACGATCTCCAGTGAAGGCATAGCTGTTGACCCCAGCAAGGTACAAGAGGTGATCGATTGGAAACCCCCTACCTCTGTTCATCAGATTCGCAGTTTTCTCGGCTTAGCCGGTTACTACCGCCGCTTCATCCCGGATTTCTCTCGAATTGCTAAGCCCATGACTGAACTGTTAAAGAAGGAAGTAAAGTTTGTATGGAATGAGAAATGTGAAGAAGCTTTCCACACTCTCAGAGAGCATCTGACTACTGCACCTGTGTTAGCTCAACCCGATAATACCAAGTCATTCGATGTGTATTGTGACGCATCAGGTACTGGTCTAGGATGTGTGCTTATGCAAGAGAATCGAGTGATTGCATATGCCTCACGAGCCCTTCGGCCCCACGAACAGAATTATCCCACGCATGACCTTGAGCTTGCAGCCGTCATTCACGCTCTAAAAATATGGAGGCATTATCTCATGGGTACACAGTGCAATATCTACACGGATCATAAGAGTCTCAAGTACATCTTCACACAAGCCGATCTGAATATGAGACAACGGAGATGGCTAGAATTAATCAAGGATTATGACCTTGAAGTGCATTATCACCCCGGCAAGGCTAATGTAGTCGCGGATGCACTAAGCCGCAAGTCCCATTGCCATTGCTTATCCATGGAGTCCTACCATGAGACATTGTGTGCGGAAATGAGGAAGCTTAACATGGAAATGGTTTCCCAAGGCACTCTAAATCACATCTCAGTTGAGCCCACTCTTCACGACCAAATCGTCATGGCACAACTACAGGATGAAGGAATTAAGATCATCAAACAGAAACTCTCTCTAGGTGAGGAGAAGTATAAGTGTTCCCGCCAGGACCATAAAGGAGTTCTATGGTTCGAAAGTCGTATAGTCGTTCCGAAGAATCGTGAACTCCGCAAGCAAATTCTCGATGAGGCACACCTTTCCAAATTCTCTATCCACCCCGGCAGTAGCAAAATGTATCAAGACCTAAGGAAAAACTTCTGGTGGACTAGAATGAAAAGGGAAATTGCTACGTATGTCTCAGAATGTGACACGTGCCAGAGAGTAAAAGCTACCCACTTGAAGGTAGCCGGTACACTTCAACCGTTACCTATACCATCATGGAAATGGGAAGACATAAGTATGGACTTCATCGTTGGACTACCAAACACTTCCCAGAAACATGATTCCATATGGGTTATCGTGGACAGACTCACGAAGACGGCACATTTTCTTCCGGTACACACCACCTATTCTACCAAGAAATATGCCGAGATTTACCTCGATCGTATTGTTTGCCTGCATGGAATACCTAAGACAATTATCTCCGATCGTGGTCCTCAGTTTGTAGCACGCTTTTGGGAACAACTGCAAACGTCTCTTGGCACTAAGCTGATTCGCAGCTCAGCATACCATCCTCAGCCCTGTATGGACGAAGGTGTCGAACTCCTTTGAGCTGGTCACAAACCGGAGAACGTAAAATAATTGGACCCGACCTGGTGATCGAGGCAGAGGAGAAAGTAAAAGTAATACAAGCAAATCTTAGAGCCGCACAAGCTCGACAAAAGAGCTATTCTGACAGAAGAAGGAAGCCCCTAAAGTTCGAAGTTGGCGATCATGTCTATCTTCGAGTTTCACCAACCAAGGGAGTGCGAAGATTTGGAATCAAAGGCAAACTAGCTCCCCGTTATATTGGTCCTTACGAAATCATTGAGAGCTGCGGACCCGTAGCCTACAAATTACGACTGCCCCCTCAGCTCACGGCCACCCATGATGTCTTCCACGTATCTCAACTCAAGAAGTGTATTCGAGTCCCTACCGAGATTGTGGAACAACAAGAAATATCGTTGGAACCCGACCTCTCGTATGTCGAACACCCAGTTAAGATTTTGGATCAAAAAGAAAGAGAGACCAGGAGGAAAGTGATTAGAATGTATAAAATACAATGGAATCACCACACGGAAGAAGAAGCCACCTGGGAAACGGAGAGCTACCTGAACCAACATTTCCCTCGGTTTCTTATCTCAACCACTGGTATGTGCACCCACGCCCACACTAAGAATTACCGAATCTCGGGGCGAGATTCTTGTTAAGGGGGGAAGGCTGTGACAACCCTGGTAATTACATTTCCAAAATCAATGTCATTAGCCTAACTCGATGATTAAACCAACTAATGAAAGTGTGGAAAGAATTAAAACGAGTTCAGTTGGAATTCAAATTTAATTTGAGCACATTTGGTTACTTTTGAACTTTTAAATTTAACTTTCAAACCATAAGCCAAATGAGATTTTGCCTGAGATCAAAGTTGTAGAACTTTTTATTTTGAACAACTTTCGTGTTCAAAAGTTTTTGAAATTCAAATCAGAAAGAGGAGAAAACGCCCTGTTTGCACCCAGCCCCCTGAAACTTTTCGAATTCTTGCATCCAGGCCCCTCGCCCCCCCCCCCTCTCTCTCTCCTCCGCGCCCGACCGCCGCGCGCCAGGTGGCCGGCGTCGCCTGACCGGAGCGAGGCACCAGGCCAGTGGCCGCCACACCACCCCGCCACGGCCGGCTTTGCCCCGCCCCCATGCCGCGCGGCCAGTAAACGCCCGCGCGTGCACGCGACGCAGCCGCGTCCAGCCCCGCCGCCCGGCCGCCCAGTCGCCTCGCTCCGCCGTGCCGCCCCGGCCCCCACGCCCCGCCAGTCGCCGCGCCCGCCCTCCGCCCGAGCCGCTGCCGCTGCTGCTTCAGCACTCCGCGCCCCGCGCTATCCCACCGCGCCCACGCCATATCTCCGGCCGCCCAGTCACCGCGCCCGCGCTGCCGCACGTCGCGCCGGCGTTCTGCCGCCGCCTGCCGCGCCCAGTGCGCGTTGTGCCGTGCCCCCGCCCCGCGCGCTGCCCAGACCCCTCCACACCCCCTCCGGCCCCTATAAAAGCCCCGCCCGGCCACGCGCGCGAGCCACAGCACCCCGGAACGCCCTCGCCGTCGCCATTACCGCCGCCGAGCGCCGCCCGCCCGTGGACAGCCCACCGCCGCCGCCCACTGCCCAAACTAAGCCCCCAGCCACCACTACATCATCCCCCTGAAGCTCGCCGACCCGCCCAACGCCGCCCAGAGCCACCGGAGCGCCGCCGCCGCCGCCCCTGCTCGCCGTGGACAGCACGACCCCGACCCCCTCCGTCCAAGCCGAGCCCCTGTGCAGCTTCCCCACGCGCTACTGAAGCTCGCCGACCGAACCACACCGCCCCAAGCCCGCCGGAGCACCGCCGTCGACGCGTGCCGCGCCGCCGCCGCCTCTGCTCCAACGCCGGCGAGCCCTTCCCGGCCGTCCCCCACCTGAACAACACCCCCACAAGGTAGCCCTCGCACCCCTGAACCTTCCCCGACCCTCGCCCCTCGCCGCCGGCGAGCCCCCTCGCCGGAATTTCGGCCGGCCGCCGTACCCGAGCCGCCCGAGGACCCAATTGCAAGAATTCAAATCTTTAGAAGGGTCTGCGCGTAAGATTCAAGGACCTAGTTGAAAAAAGAAAGTTTCAAATCTAGATTCAAATTCAGTGAACTTGTAAAATTCGAATAAAATCGTAGAAAATTCAGAAAAATGCAAACTGAACTGTTCTGGAATCCTTAGAACAAACTCTACCACTTTTGTTACAAAAGGTTTCTCAGAATCCCAACACATTTTGCTCCACATTAAATAGAAGCTTTAATGGACTTATTTTGTACCCACTGTTGTAGGACAATGCTGACCCTAAATTTTAGGCAGTAAGTTAGTTGCTTAATGTTTACGATTGTGTAAAAAGATCAGGCCCAAATTTCATCTCTAGCTTTACTGTTTAGTAGACTTAGTTTCATATCATGTTTAAGTAAAATGTTTTATCCCTGCAGTTAGGTGGTGAATCACCCAAGGAAACTTTTTCTATGCTAATATATTGGTACCTAGAAGCCAGAGAAAAATTAGGAGACTTTTTATCTCACAGTAACCTATTTATTGGATATGTGTGCTAATAACATACACCAAATCAAGAAAATAGTATCTTAGCTTGGAAAATTCTCACATTTTTACTAGGAGATACACTTTGGTAGAGGTTGCTGTGTAAAAAGTTCCAGGGACAAAAACCCTGTGTAGGGTCCCGTAAAAATGAATCCTTGAATAGTCTAGGTGTGGAATGTCATATTTTCAATGCTCTGAATACTGCATGATAAATCCTACATAAATTACAGTAGCTTCTGCATGCTTAAGTGAAAGCTCTGTAAAAATCTTAGACTCATTTGTTGCACCAAATGTTCTGTACAAAAAGAACAAGGATCTAACAGCCACTTTGTAATGTATTTTTCATAATTAATCTGTTTCATAAAATTGGCTGAAAATTTTACAGTAAGCACATCTTTCCCTGATGTGCCTAAATCCACAATTTCATGACCAGAAACTATCCATTGTAGTAATTACTCTTAAATCGTATCAAGTACCATTACCACGACTTAAACTTGTGCATTCATGTAGAATCGACGACTCTCGCCGACGGAACTTACGAGCTGGTGCCCGCGTCCGAGAGTGAGCAGCGTGAAGCTCAAGCAAATCTAACTGAAGCTCTTGAAGACCCGAGCCCAAGTTCGGAAGAGCCCCAAGCGAACTGCGAAGGCAAGCCCCGGAGCATAACCCATTCTTTCCGAAATTATGCAACTCATTACTCTTTGCTTGTGCATTAAGTTTATAGGAGTTGAATGAAAACTTAGTTGCATGATATCAGGAACCCTTGCTTGAAAACTAGACGTAAGGTTCGATAGAATGCTGTGCTAATAGGACTCCGGTAAAAGCCGAGTGATTTCCTGTCACTCGCGAGAAAATAGGAGTTAAATGACTACTACACGCTGCAATCATAAGGACACGGACGGGCTATGGAACGATGGTTACGATTGAGGCCCGTCTGTCTAGCGAAAAATGCTAAGGCCGCAGAATGTGGTAGTGATGGTTAAGTCTTTGAACGTACTAAACACATGCCGAGATTATGGGAATCGGTAAGCTTAAGTACCTGATTGGCCCGGCAAGGGGACGGCATCCTACCCTTTGAACTTCGGTCCCATGCGCATATGGCGAGTGCAGAGAGTGGTCACGACCCGGCGCCGAACCGTGGCGTGGGGCTCTTGTACTCTCGGAGGGTAGCCCCGATCCACGACCCGGAAAGAAATGGGAAAAGTTGCACGTGTGACTCTAGGGAGTAACCACGTGACGTGTGTTTGGGTTTCCCTTGCAAGGTTAAGAAATTCGATTCGAATCGTCCGTTTCTCACGGCTATTGAGACTGCTTAACCATTTTTACCCACAGAGTAAGAAGAGGAACAATGATGATGAATGAACTGGTTGGATGAAAAATTTAATGCTTCACCATGTATGCTTTTAGATAGCTGCTTATCTAGACTGGCTAACGAAACTAGAATCTTGAGCTAAAAGTTGAAAGTAAGGACCCACTTGTAGATGCTTTTCGGCAAAACAAACCCCTAAGCCAAAAAGCCTTGCATGTCTAGAGTCGGTGGAGTAAATTCCACTACACGGGTAAGTCTTGCTGAGTATTAGTATACTCAGCCTTGCTTGTGGCTCATTTCAGGTGAGACCTTCGAAGATATGATTGCTAGCTTGACTTGGCCCTGCACTCTTCCCCCTGGTTGGTCGGTGGAATGGGATACACCCCCGTCCAACGAAGATAAGGCCGAGTGATGTCTCGTACGGGCTTCATCGAGACATTCTGTATCGTCGAGTAGTTTCCGTCTTTTCTTTCCGTGCAACTTAAACTCTGAAGAACTTATTTATGATAATTGAAGCATTTGCTTTCTAAACTCAAAACTTGGTCTGTAATATTCACTTATGCTAATGTTGTAATATCTGCTGGAATGTGGTATTCTCTAGGCTCATCGTCGCATGAGCGTTTGTATGTATGGCGCTCGATCCGCTCACCGTGGTTGTACCGAGAGGTTATACCCGACAGACCAGTGGATTACTCCGTTTGAAGTGTAAGGTTAATCGAGAATGCCTTAATGGTGATGGTTAATACACTTGAGCCGGATTAATTCAGGTGGTTCTGCCACATGTATTGCCTTGATGGGTGCGATCATTTGGATGGGGTCCCTGCCTGCCCTTATATACTCTGGGGGGACAGAGTTACATGAAAGTCCTAGACTGATACTAGCTTAGGAGTCCTTCCTGAGTACTTCTCGGATAGTTTCCTTCTGTATCGACTAGCAGTACTCGTGTTTGAGTACTTTTACAGTGTGGAAAAGGTATAGGACATGCCCCACCCCTTACTCTGGAACATTCTATGCTATGTACGCAGTCCCGTAACCCTGGGTCTGACAAGCATGGCTCCAGCTCAACCAGCAATACCCGGCACCCTCGATCTCGCGCGAAGGCCGAGAGGGAGAAGGTGACAGCCAAGTCAACAGGAGGTCTAGAGGTCACCCTCAACCGATACCCGCTCCATCTCACCCTTCGCAGGTCAGCCGCTCCGTGGGCAGAGGGCCTCGGGGGCAACAAAGTCAATGTTGACGCTCGCTACGGACCAATTTTGAGCAACAATTTGACCCGAAAATAAGGATGACTGGCATACTTAACTTGCATATTTAACCCAAATATTATCATTTCCACATTTCCCTTGGAGATTTTGCAATGTAGGGATTTGGGACAGAAATGCAGGTAAAACAAGCTCCAGAATCAATGCCATAAAATGCCGACAGATCGGGCCGCGCCGACCAACAAGGAGGAGGTGTTTAATTACCAAATTCCATATGTGTGGGTGAATATGTGTATGCAGATCAAGCAAAGCAGGAAACACACCTCAAGAGCATGGCAACACACTCTCAATCCAAGGCAACACCCCTCCGACAAATCAGAGCACACCGTTTGGCGTCCCACGGATCAAAGGGCCCACCAACGCATGCAACCGACTTAGGATAGAGCCAACTCATCTGCCCAGGACCAGAAGGCCCACTTACTAGCCACGTGACCGAAGCTGAGCCCGGTTGGAGCCAGACTTGGGTCGGCCGACCCACCGGCCGAACCAGGACCAGCTCCACCGACTTAAAGCTTCCACGTGGCGCCTCCTGATTGCTTCCTAAAGTCGGTTCTGCCTGAGTTCGTGAGTTTGCTGGCCGAGACACCCCCTGTTCACCCCTATAAATAAAAGGGGAGGGGGTAAGAATAAAGACACAGCTGACCATCCTCTCCTCTCTCACGGTGGTTAGGTGTAGGGAGAGAGTGCTTCTCTTTAGAGGTGTAGTGCTGCCTAGGTAGTGGTTAGGTGTAGGGAGAGAGTGAGGGGGAGTCGGGGAGGTGCCGGGGTTGTTGGCCCCCGGTGTTCGTCTCCAGCTTGTACCTCGACGGATGCTTATCAATCATAGAAAGTGTTCGTTACTTCCTTTGTGCTTTTGTTTCTTAGTTAAGATTAGAGCTAGTTTCCCCTAGTTTTTTATCGGATCAATAGTTCACTACTGTAGTGGATGCCTCTAGAATAGGAACGATTCTAGAGTTAGTAAAGAACGGTGTAGACGTGGTGTCTAGATCAGTCTTTACCTGTTGGTTGTGGTATATCCCGTGGTTACAGGTAAGTAACAGGTAGTGACAGCCCTGTCTATCCAGCGGAACCCTCCCCGTTCGGGTATATCCCAGTGCCGCAATACTGGAGCTCACTAGTCTTATTCTGGAGGAAGCCAGTAGCCCGATGCGAACAACTAGGATAGTTCTATCTTACCTTCGATTCTTAGCCTTAGGAATCCTCTCTACTCCTTGCCACTAACTGGTGTAGTGACCTTGGATGAACGTGAACTTTAGAGAATATACACGCGTTCCTCAGTGGATATGATACCCTTGGAATACTGTTGACATTTCTAAACGCAATCATAAGGAACGGTTAAGTCCCCGGCGACGACGCCAGAAATGCTTGTGGCGTTTCTTAGCATCACCACTAGGGACGGTTAAGCCCCTAGCAGCGGAACCAGAAAACGCTGTGGTGGTATGTCTTAACGTTTACAGAAAGGATCCGCAAGCGCACGGATATACCGCTGTAGCATTTCACCCGGTGAGTATTCGCATATCGTTATTTATATTTTCCCAAAGGAGGGCATGACTGTAAGAGTTTACTTGGTACAAGAGCAAGACGATATGAATAAGTCATAAACTATAGCATAAACAGGGGTAAGTCATGACAAAAGATATGAATAAGGGTAGAGTGACACACACACGGGCCAAACTCAGGATAAAGAATAAACGAATAAACCTACGGGTTAGCGGGAGCAAAGGCATACAAGGGGTGTCATATTAGTATCTATTCATACAAGCAAGGGCTACACTCCAATCATGCTTAGAACTGTAGGTGCCGGGAAAATAGGGATAACAGAGAGAATGTCCCATCCCGGAGTACATCCAGGACATTACATCTTTCAGAACTCCTACCCCAAACCCAAACGTGGGGGACTTCACTAACCAGGATAGAACGTCATGGCGGACCAACAGAACTGTCACCTTTTGCGGCCTACCCCTGCAATATCGTGGAGCACGGGCATATCCGAAGGATCCCGCATACCCGAGCACCACGCCCGTGTATGAGGTCACTACCTTAGTGTCCCCAGAACTCCCACCCTTCGGATGGACAAGTAAAACACTAAGGTAAACCCGAAGGCATGACGAACCGCTATCCTTACCCAGATCATCTGGCCTAAGCATAAAGAGAGTATAAGTAATGAAGCAACAAGCTAAGGCATGACACACCGCTATCCAAGTGTGGTGTGTTGAATGAGAAGGGGAGGGCTCCGTCTATAGCTCTTGAGGTTGGTTCCCGCCATCTCCCCACATGGAAACATCTACAACCGACTTGAGGAGGATATGATCGAATCTCCTACCAAGCCTCACCTGGACTTCTTCCAGTCCAGGTTCGGCCGCACCAGGGGG
This sequence comes from Panicum miliaceum, assembly GCA_032594955.1. Classification (NCBI taxonomy): domain Eukaryota; kingdom Viridiplantae; phylum Streptophyta; class Magnoliopsida; order Poales; family Poaceae; genus Panicum; species Panicum miliaceum. The sequence continues at coordinate 46,218,855 of CM064056.1, read as the reverse complement.
TTCGGCCGATTCCCTGGCACCGCCTCTCGCCATCGCCTTCGCCTAGGTGACTGCCTGGTGGGTCCTCTGCACCGTGGGATGTGTTTCCTATTTTTGTACGTCGGTTGGCTATGTCATGTGGGCCTTCTCTTGGGTGTCTGACGCAGGATGCGATCTTTTGTGGTTTCTGTTGCGTCTTCTTCGTGTTTTCGTTCTTATTTTGGACTTGCACCCCTGAAATGATAAATTCTACAAAGCAACTATGGAGCTAGGTTAGTGATACAAATATGTGAGTAAGAGGCATGGTTTTCCTTTGTTCGTGAGTATCGTTGATGGTCGGATTTGGCATTTAAGGACCGTCAACAACACCCCCAAGCTAGCCTTTTGCTCGTCCCTGAGCAAAACAAGGCTTTATGTTGTTGATCAGGAGTTGCTTCAATGTTGCATTTCCATCCTATACCTTAGGCAAAACAAAGTTTTCTTACCATGATTTTGAATAAGTTGGCCTTGATCTTTACCTCTTACCTTTCTCCTGTGGGGCTTGTAGCTTCTCCTCATCTTTGGCGGTTGAGAGTCAGAACAGTTTTGTAGAGTGCTAGTATTTCTTACTCTTTTGCTCAACTGTCAATCCGGAGGGTTTTTGTAAAGTTTTTCAAAAGAAATCTCAAAGTTTTTCAAATGATCTCTCGGATCGCTCTTTTGTGTATAATTCCTCACCAAGGCTTTTTATTTTGCCTTTCTTCCTCATCCTATCTCTAAAGGTCAATATTTGTGGAGCTGTAGGTATGGAGCGTATGAAGGCACACTTGTTTCTTATATATTGCAAAGTCAAAAACCGGTTCCAAGGGAGAGACAAGTCATAAACGTTGATAAAGATGTGCAAGTGTGTGGATATTTTTGGTGGATGGTGGATGAACTCCTTTGCATGGACCACTTCTCTATTTATTTGCTTCTTTTGAGCATGGGCTATCCCTTCTTCTTTTCTTTTTTTTTGACATGCCTTGTGAGCATGTGACATACCTTCTTTTGGGCATGCATCTTTTTCTTTTTCTCTTTTTTTTGACATGCCTTGTGAGCATGTGGCATACCTTCTTGGGGCATGCATCTTTTTCCTTTTCTCTTTTTTTTAGATAGCCCATCCTCATCTTTCTTATGATATTTGGGAGAGAGTGGTCATTGTGGATGAATGAATGAAATACTTGCTTACTTCTTGTGTAGAAGCATAGCATATGGTGGAGTGTGTACGTGATCTTGATCATGGGAGTATGAAATGAATCTCACTATGGGTCACAACAATTTGACAACGCTCAATGAGATAACAAGTTGCATATGTGGAAGGTTTTCAATAAGAACATCATATGGCTTTGGATAGGAATTTTAAATCATTGAGGAACTTTGTTTGTTTTTGTATTTTTGAAAAGATAAATACTCCGGAAATCAAGCGTCACTTGGAGAAGATCATAGCAACTCTATTCAACCATATCATAACTCACAACAACCTAGATTTGGATCATGCTTTTTGCTACCCACAAGTTTCGAGTTTAAGGTTTGAACATTAAGCCAACGAACTCAAAACTTAGGAAGAGCACTAAGTTGTAACTAGGCATGTGAAGGAAATTAACAGAGCAACTATTTATCATCTCAACAAGGAAAACTACACCACGCTTACTACACATACAAAAGCAAGTAAATATTTTTGGTCTTTTTGGTTTTGCAAAGTTTTATTTGTTTCTAGTTTTGCAGATTTTTATTTTGTTTCATGCATAAAGGTTTGAAAGAGAAAAAGGGAAGTTAAGATACAAGATACCTCTCGGTGGGGGTCCTCCCCCAAGCTAGCTTCAGGCTCACTGCTGTTGGTCGGGGTTAAACCCTCTCCAATGGTAGTAAGCCCTCCACTCCTGCTGCTGCTGTAGCTGCCTCTACTCCATAGCGTGGATCCTTTCGCCGGTGTACTGCTGCCATGCTTCATTACTTTCAATGTGTTGGTGCAGTGTATTTTCAATGTTGTCCGTCTGGACCCGCAGCTCTCCTAGCTACTGAGTGACGGAGCTGAAGTCATGGCTGGAGGCCATGCGTCGTGCGAGGCTTGGGATTCCGCCGGAACTGGAGCTGGTGGACCGGCGGCTTGGAGCCTGTCGTGCCCACTCTTCAGTGCTTTTGCTGTGCCAGCACGAACCTCCCGCTTGTGCCGTTGGTTCGATTTCTCTTCTGGCCCTGCTCCTTGCGGTCTTGCGAGGTAAACCAGAAACACTATGCCTTCTTGCCATCTCTTCTGGAATGAGAGGGGCAACTAGTGACTGACAATTATACAAATAATACCCCGCGTTTGGCAACAGGATCTCATTTGCATAACCCAGAGAGAAGAAAATCAAGGAGTCATTTGGGCCCTTCTTGAGGATGTGGCCTTGAACCAAATAAGCCTCATTGATAAAAACACGGTCACCCTCAATGAAGGAAACATTGTTTTCTTCTAAGGCGCCAATGCTTGAAGCGATGCGGGTTATCAAAGAAGTGCATTCAATAGGACTTGTCACCTTGAAATTCTGAAGCCAACGCTTAACTATTTATTTCATGGGAGAGACTCAAATCTTGTTGACCATGGCATATAGGATCATCAACTCATCGTTGCGCACGACTCAGAAATCATCTCTTGGAAAGAGAGTGATGGCAAGCCACTTGTGCATCAAACAAAGAGTCGGATGTTGAATGTCATTGCACTGAGGTGCAGATTTGCCATGAACAACTTGACCCGAAATCAAACCCCAAAAATCAAAACAATTAAAACCGCGGCAAGCATGCTCAAGAGAAACCAACAAGCGTTTGCTAAAACCAAAGTGGTGACTCAACATTTTCCATGGAAGATAATACTCTTTTTCAAAAAGCTGAAAGCAAACACCATCATTCACCTCTTGAAGAGTGCAAAGAAACTGAATGGTGATGTAACGCCCAAAAATATAGGAGTTGAAACTTTTAAAAGTATTTTCATAAAAATCATAAATTAAAATTGTGCATGCGTCTTTATTTTTTTCCCTCTCCTATTCTTTCTTCCAGCCAGCCCAATTTTTTTCCTCTACTTCTTTTCTTTTTCCGCGGCCAACGCAGTGGCCGATTCCCTCACCCGACCCTTGCTTTCACCGACGTCTAGGCCCCACCTGTCGGCGCCTTCTCCTTCTTTCTTCTTTCCTTACCAGAGTCCGGATCGATCCTGCGCCGTCGTTCGCGCCCCTTCTTTCTTTCTTCTTACCCCGAGTCCTGATCGATTCCGCGATGCCGCCTTCCTACTCTCGGCCGATCCGCCGCTATAAAATCCCGCTGAAGCCCCGCTTTGCAACCAGAACCAAGCTCCAATCTTTTCCTCTACACAACATTGTCGCCCCCGCCGGAAGTTGCACATCGGAGGAACGCCGCTGTCCCGTGTCACCGATTCTCCGTCGACTCGCCGATCTGCAGTTTCTCCGCCGTCTTCAACTCTCGCCAGAAGCTCCACAAGTTGGTGAGTATCAAGCCGCACCAGATTCCCCTCTCTCTTGCTCCGCCGCTAACCAGATTCCTCGCCGGAGATCTATTTCCGCCCACCGCCGTGGCTGCCAGTTCACAGCCGCCGCACAGCCAACCCGTGATCACCCTCACCTTCCCCGTACCGCCCACTCACTTCCCGGCATGAACCCAGCTTGAATTGAGCCCCGGAACACCAGATTTGGTGAAGCTCCAGCCGTCCGCCGCCGCACTCGCTCATCGCCGATGCCCAGTAAAACTCCGCTTCGCCCGACCCTTTTCGTTCCATCGCGCCGACCCTTCCTCTGCCGCTCGATCTAGATCTAATGGCCAGAATCGATCTTCACTTTACACGACCGATTTGCCCGACCTTTTCCTTACTCAGCCGATTCACCTGACCCACTCTTCATACCGCCGATTCGCCCGACCCTTACCTCGCCGATTCGCCCAACCCTTACCTCGCCGATTCAACCGACCTGCCGTTCGATTCTGATCTAACGGATTAGATTCACCCGACCTTAGCCGTTCCCGAAACTTTTGCAGGAAGATCCCTAAGTTTTCCGGGAATCAACCCGCAGTCCAGATGAGTACAAAATAATTAGAGTTGAGCCCTTTCTTTTTCTGACCCGACCCCTGATTTTTCTAGAATTAGAACCCGCCATCCAGAACCTATAGTTTTGTACCCCAACCCTCTGTATAAGGTTTAATTATGCTTTAGCCCCTGAATTCTTCAGATCTAGCCTCGGGAGACTCAAAACTCTAGCAGTTAGGTCCCCAGATCACTGTTTTAACCATATCTTCATCGTTTCAACTCCGATTTCAGCTATTCTTGAGCCCACGCGATCTTTGTAACATGAGCTACAACTTTAGCATCTTTTCACCTTCTGTTGGTACTGTTTGTTGTGTTGTTTCTTATTTGTTTATGTATGCTTGTTTGTGTGATCGCGTAGACAACGTGACGTTCGAGCCAAATCAAGAGCAAGCTTACGAGGAAGAGAATCAGCAGTTGCTTGAAGAAGGCAAGTGGATTTCCCCCCCTCTGCATGCTCTGTTTGAACCCAACAACAGCACGAAACTTCACTTTACTTTACTGTTGCTGCATAAATTTGATGGGTTACCTATGCTAAGGACATACCTAGTCTTTTACCCCAAACCTTGAAACACCTGGGTTTACTACTTTGTTCGGTAGTTATGCTTAGTTGCAAACTTTGGGATTGGTATTGGTTTACTCTTTTGTTAATATCAATCACGTTTCATATTGTGGTATTATCGCGTAATTTCAAGATCAACTTTGTTTAATGGGAACATGGAGAACCACCCAAGTGAATAGTGCAACCACAAAGTCATATCGCTCTGACCTTAGCCGATTAATTAGATGTGCAGTTTGCTGGTGGCCTTACCAAAAGGGCAAGGAGGGGGTCGGTGATAGGGGTCATAGCCCGGTCCTCTTGGGGTAGCTGCCTTGGCTAAGGAGCTGACCATTAGAGAGGTTTATGGACCACACCGCTACTGAAACTCTAGCAGGCTGCCTAGCTCTCGACATGTCTTTGTAAAGGCTTCGTAGTGTACCCTCGCCACTCACCTCGGAAGTGTTTAAGGGCCTTGCAAACCCGGGCGACTCAGGGAAACACGATTTGTGGGTAAAGTGTACAACCTCTGCAGAGTGTAAAACTGTTATAACAGCCGTACTCACGGTTATGAGTGGCTTGGACCCTCACATGATAATGAAACTTGAAGATTAATTAAATGGTGGTTCGTGGTTTATGTTATTGTTGATGGTATCTTTACGTTTCTACCAAAGTGGGTTGGTATAAACTTAAACCTAGTTAATAGGTGCTTGTTAATAAATACTTGACCAACTAAAAGCAACCGCTGCTGCAAACCTCATCCTATCCTTGATGGCCTTGCATTTTCACCCCACTTGCTGAGTACCAACCATAAGAGTACTCACCCTTGCCTCTTGCTCTTCAGAAGAGAACTTTGAAGAGGAGATCTTTGACGACTTCGAGAAGTTTTAGGTCCTGCGTTCACCAGTCATCGCCTGTGGAAGACGGAGTTGTTGAAGACTTCGTATAGGGTATAACGGTTTATCGTTTAAAGACATTTGTGTCTCTTTTATACGGAGTGTAATATTGTTAAATACTTTATTTAGTTACTTTTCGAGCATTGTCTTTGATATATTACACTTTCCATCTACCATATGTGTGTGAACGAGATCCTGGCGCACATATGAGATGCATCTGGTTCTTTCTAGAATCGGGTGTGACAGAAGTGGTATCAGAGCTATGTTGACTGTAGGACGCTAGCCTAGATAGAAATGGTCGAAATTAAGGATTTATCTTCTAGAAAGTCATATCAGCATCAAAAATTCCTGTTATATTTCCACATAAAAACCTATGTTTACATAAACCTTCTATCATTTTCCTTCTTAAAGAAAAAAAATCCTGAATTTTACTCCCGCTCTGCCAGATGGTCAGAACTTACCAAACTGCCCGCAAGCGCACCGGAGGTCGCCAAGTTCGCATTGCGCCAGCTGAACCAACTTCTCCTACCCCAATTCCAGCCCCTGTTGAAGAAGCTACGGAGGAAGAACCCGAGGAAGTCTATTATTTCGTGGATGGTGAAGATGGTCGCATCATGGCAATTGATGAAGAAGGAAATCAGTTCACCCCGCCGGCATCACCAGCCATTGAGAGATCGCCACCACCCTTAGTTGTCCCTGCTCTAGCCCCCTCCCCAGCACCGGTTGACGCTGAAGGAAGCCCGAGTAACTTCGAAGATATTAGAAGGGACGATGATAACAACGACGATCAGAGTGATGAAACTCCAGGGATGAGGCAACTTTGCTGTGTTCGCACTTCGGACAGAGAACCCGGCCACTTGTCTTTGGTGCTACAAGGTGTTCTTCAAGAGTTGGGCAACCGCGTGAGACCTCACTACCACACGCATCACTACACCGACCCCGCGCTCGGCGACTACTACCTCTCTCGCGTCCACATCAGGATGGAAAGTGCCAGAGGTCTGAGGACTCTCACTGCACACGACTCCACCACTCCCCACGCCACTTACGACGCAGCCGTCAGCAGTGCCGCCAGGAGAGCTCTATGGTCCATCTGCCACACCTACCGCCAGGAGCTTCAGAACACGGAGTATCGCCACCTTCCTCGCCGCCTCAGTGGAACTGAAGAGACTATGATTACTCTGGGTGAAGATGACGAAGACCGCCTCAACACTCTTGCTCGAGTCACCGCCGCTCTCAACACTGAGCTGGAAAGCGTCATCACTGAGCTGGATGATACTCAGGACAAGCTACTGGAAGCCCATGAAAAGATCCGCATGCTGGAAGCTCGACTAGAGGGAAGAGCGCCGCCACCCCCACAGATGGATGAACCCCGCTTCCCCGCGTTGTCACCACCCCGCAAGAAGCTTCGTCGTGGCGAACCCGACTCCATAACTCGCCCCGAGGAATAGGCACTTAGGCTCTTAGGCTAGAATCTCTTTAAGTTCTCGTTAGAATCAATTTTTGGCTTGAGAGGACGACGATGAAATGATGATTGCTTGAGAACAAATGTTTGCTTTGAGTGCTATAAGAATTGCTTGATATAATATAATATCAGTTGGAGTCTTATAAATCCATATTTTCTAAGATATTATCTTCTGTCTACCTATATCTAGTACACCTGTCTTATCCTGGGTTTATTCCCTAACGGTCAGATGGTGAACACCAGGACAGGTGGAGGACAGAATATCCCTAGCTCTAGGCGTGCTCGCGTAGTCAATCAACAGAGTCAGTTGCCAACACCGCCCAATCCAACAATGGAGCAATTCTTGGCCGCACAGATGCAGGTGCTGCAGAACCTCACTGCCACCATCCAGAACATACAAGCTCAGCAGAATCAGCAAGCACCGCAGCAAAACCCGCCACCAAGAGACAAACACAGAGAATTCATGAGCCACCACCCTCCTACCTTTTCTCACTCTGTGGACCCCTTGGACGCTGATGATTGGTTGAAGGTCATCACTAAGAAGCTGGACATCACACAATGCAGTGACCGTGAAAGGGTCCTGTATGCTGCAGGACATCTGGAAGGTGCAGCCGCTGATTGGTGGGATGCTTTCACCGCTGCCCACGCCAATGCCAACACTATCACCTAGGAGGAGTTTAGAACCAACTTCCGCAGCCACCATATCCCAGCAGGACTAATGAAGCTCAAGCAGAAGGAGTTCCTGAACCTGAAGCAAGGCAGCATGACTGTCAGTGAGTACCGGGACAAATTCACTCAGTTGTCTCGTTACGCGCCCCATGAGGTCGATAGTGACGCAAAGAGGCAGGAGCGCTTCTTGGAAGGACTGATAGGGCCACTCAACTATCAGCTGCATAGTCACATTTTCCCAAACTTCCAAACTCTGCTAGACAAAGCCATTGGTCTTGAGAGCAAGCGCAAGGAGCTTGGGGAACACAAGCGAAAACTTGAGTCCCAAGGACAATCCAGCAGCAACACCCGACCCCGCTACAACACACCCCAAGGATATCAGTCGCGCTTTGGAGGACAAGGTGGAGGATATCAGCAGAGTCAACAGAATCAACGAACTCCACAGCAGCCTCAACGCTACAACCAGCAGACTCAGCGCCACTCCAACCCGCAACCGTACCATCCAGGCTATGCCACAGGTGCACCAGTGCGGTCCAACAATCCAGTCACCCCGGTCCAACCTAACGGATGTTTCAAATGTGGAGAACTGGGTCATTACGCTAACAATTGTCCAAAGCGTAATGCGCAAACTCCTCAGAATCAGAGGAACAGCGGACAAAGGCAGACTCCTCAACAGCAGCAGCCGCGCAATAGCAACTAGACATCACTAGGCAACAAAGGACAACAGAACTGCGTGCGTGGAAAGGTGAATCATGTGGCTGCAGAAACAGCTGAAGAGGCTTCCGACGTTGTGCTCGGTACGTTCCTTGTTAATTCTGAACCTGCATCAGTTTTATTTGATTCTAGAGCATCACATTCATTCATTACTGAGCAATTTGCTGCAAAACATAATTTACCAACGAGCCCTATGAAACAAATATTACTAGTAAGCTCCCCGGGCAAGGAATTGAAGGCCAGCCACTTATGCCCAAGGGTCAGCATGAATATTATGGGGATAGAATTCCTAGCCAATTTAATAGTCCTAAAGACTAACGGCATCGATGTGATCCTCGGAATGGATTGGTTATCAGGATGTGATGGTGTTATTCAGTGTCGTAAGAGGTTAGTGCTCTTAACCAGCCCTCAAGGAGACAAAATAGAGTTTGTGGCATCAGTTTCACCCAATAGAGTTGGGACAGTGAACCAAATGAAGGGAGTGCCTCTGGAAGATATCAGAGTTATCAGTGAGTACCCCGACGTTTTCCTGAAAGATTTACCAGGTATGCCACCTGTACGAGACATTGAGTTCAGTATTGATCTTTTACCTGGTACTGCACCTATCTCTAAAAGACCCTATAGAATGGATGTTAAGGATCTAAGTGAACTAAAGAAACAAATAGAAGAAATGTTAGCTAAAGGATTTATCCGCCCCAGCTCATCCCCGTGGGGAGCACCCATGATCTTTGTCGATAAGAAAGATGGCAGCAGAAGGATGTGTGTAGACTACAGGTCACTGAACGACGTGACAATCAAGAATAAGTATCCACTGCCTCGGATTGAAGATTTGTTTGATCAGATGAGAGGAGCCAAGGTTTTCTCCAAGATTGATCTGAGATCAGGATATCATCAGCTAAGAATCCGACCGGAGGATATACCCAAGACAGCCTTCACTACCAGATATGGTCTGTACGAGTTTACTGTGATGTCGTTTGGATTGACCAACGCACCAGCATACTTCATGTACCTGATGAACAAGGTTTTCATGGAATACCTTGACAAGTTTGTGGTTCATTGATGACATCTTGGTGTATTCACAGAACAAGGAAGAACATGAAGAGCATTTGAGGATAGTGTTACAGAAACTTCGAGAGAATCAGTTATATGCCAAGCTGAGTAAATTGGTTGAGAGAAGTTTCTTTCCTTGGACATGTTATCACAGATGGAGGAATTGCAGTAGACCCAAGTAAAGTTCGGGATGTTCTGAATTGGAATCCACCGAAGTCTGTGCCTGAAATCAGAAGTTTTCTCAGACTTGCAGGCTACTACCGCAGATCTATTAAAGGCTTCTCAAAGATAGTGAAACCTATGACTTCTCTGTTGGAAAAAGGGAAAGAATTTAAGTGGGATGATACATGCCAGAAGTGTTTTGAAGAGCTGAAGACAAGATTGACCACTGCCCCTGTGTTGATAATGCCAAATATCCACAAAGGGTTTGATGTGTATTGCGACGCTTCACGGATGGGTCTTGGATGTGTGTTAATGCAAGAAGGCAAAGTTGTGGCCTATGCTTCAAGACAGCTGAGAAAGCATGAGCAGAACTATCCTACCCATGACTTGGAATTGGCTGCCGTCGTGCACGCATTGGCTGCCGTCGTGCACGCATTGAAGAGTCTGAAGTACATCTTCACGCAACAGGATCTTAACTTAAGACAGCGACGATGGCTAGAATTAATCAAGGACTATGATTTAGATATTCAGTATCATCCGGGCAAGGCTAATGTTGTGGCAGACGCCCTAAGCCGGAAAGGACAAGCTAACATGATGATTGCTCGATTGATGCCTCAAGAATTATGCTGGGAGATGGCACGTTTGAACTTGGGAATTGTCACACAAGCGGAAGCCATAACCATGGAAATGGAACCGACACTAGAACAAGAGATCAGAAAAGGACAGTTGACAGATGCTAAGATCAAAGAGATCAAGATTCAAATTGGTTTAGGCAAGACTAAGGATTTCACCGAAGATGAACAAGGAACCATTTGGTTCAGGAAAAGGATCTGTGTGCCTGAAGTTGACCACCTTCGTGAGCTTATTTTGAAGGAAGCACATGATTCCGCTTATTCCATTCATCCTGGAAGTACCAAAATGTATCAAGACTTGAAAGAAAGGTACTGGTGGTATGGTTTGAAAAGAGACGTAGCAACTCACGTAGCTTTGTGTGATGTGTGCCAGAGAGTGAAAGCAGAACACCAGAGACCAGCAGGTTTACTCCAGCCATTGAAAGTACCTGAATGGAAATGGGAAGAAATTGGTATGGATTTCATTGTAGGGTTACCTCGTACTCGTGATGGTTACGACTTGATATGGGTTATTGTGGACAGATTGACAAAAGTCGCACATTTCATCCCAGTCAAAACCACATACACTGGAGCCAAGTTAGCGGAACTATACATGTCACGAATTGTGTGTCTGCACGGTGTGTGGCAGAACCACCTAAATTAATCCGGCTCAAGTGTATTAACCATCACCATTAGGGCAATCTCGGTTAACCTTACACTTCAAACGGAGTAATCCATTGGTCTGTCGGGTAACCTCCCGATACAACCACGGTAGAGCGGATCGAAGCCATACATACAAATGCTCATGCGAAGATGAGCCCAGAGAATACCACATTCCACATTTTTACACCATGGAGTTCGTCTTAAATTATCATTACAATAGAGTTCCAAATTCGTAAAACAAGGTACTTCGGATTTCGACATAAATGAGTTCTTCAGAGTTCAAGCAGCGGAAAAGATAACGATAACTACTCGACGATAAAGGATGTCTCGATGAAGCCCGTACGAGACATCACTCGGCATTATCTCCATTGGCCGGGGGCGTATCCCATTCCACCGACCAACCAGGAGGAAGCGTACACGGCCAGGTCAAGCTAGCAATCATATCTTCGTAGGTCTCACCTGAAAACGAGCCACAAGCAAGGCTGAGTATGCTAATACTCAGCAAGACTTACCCGTGTAGTGGAATCTACTCCACCGACTCTAGACATGCAAGGCTTTTTGGCTCAGGGGTTTGTTTTGCCGAAAAGCATCTACGAGTGGGTCCTTACTTTCAACTTTTAGCTCAAGATTCTAGTTTCATTAACCATTCTAGATAAGCAGCTATCCAATATCATTCATGGTGAAGCATTAAATTTCATCCAACAAGTTTATTCATCATCATTGTTCCTCTTCTTACTCTGTGGGTAAAAGGGGTTAAGCAGTCTCAATAGCCGTGAGAAACGGACGATTCGAATCGAATTTCTTAACCTTGCAAGGGAAACCTAAACACATGACACGTGGTTACTCCTAGAGTCACACGTGCAACTTTTCCCCTTTCTTTCCGGGTCGTGGATCGGGGCTACCCTCCGAGAGTACATGAGCCCCACGCCACGGTTTGACGCCGGGTCGTGACCACTCGTGCACTCGCCATATAGTGGGACCGAAGTTCAAAGGGTAGGATGCCGTCCACTTGCCGGGCCAATCAGGTACTTAAGCTTACCGATTACCATATTCTCGGCATGTGGTTAGTACGTTCAAAGACTTAACCACCACTACCACACACTGCGGCCATAGCATTTTTCACTAAACAGACGGGCCTCAATCGTAAACATCGTACCATAGCCCGTCCGTTGTCCTTATGATTGCAGCGTGTAGTAAACATTCAACTCCTAATTTCTCGCGAGTGACAGGAAATCACTCGGCTTTTACCGGAGTCCTATTAGCACAGCATTCTATCGAACCTTACATCTAATTTTCAAGCATGGGTTCCTACATCATGCAACTAAGTTTTCATTCAACTCCTATAAACTTAATGCACAAGCAAAAGAGTAGTGAGTTGCATAATTTAGGAAAGGAAATGGGTTATGCTCCGGGGCTTGCCTTCTTGTGCAAAGTTAGTCCGGGGATCGTCTGAACGTTGACCCAGGTCTTCAACTGCTTCAGTTAAATTTGCCTGGGCTTCTCGCTGCTCACTCTCGGACTCGGGCACCAGCTCGTAAGTTCCGTCGGCGAGAGTCGTCGATTCTCTATGAATGCACCAATATAAGTTATAGTGAGGGTATATGACGATCATGTTCACTCACGTCAAAGTTGTAGTTCACAAAATAGCGATTGGGTTGTGATGTTACTTAGTTGAGATTTCTGTGGGCAATTGTTAATAGAGTAGAATAGTACAATGAGTAACTTCGTTAAGCAAGGTGGGGTGGGTGTTCATGGGGAACTTATGTTCCTCATGGAAACATGATTTAAGTGTAACTTCTATAGTGAGTAGTTTCTGGTCATGAAACCTTGGATCTAGGCACATCAGGGAAAGATATGCTTACTGTAAAATTTTCCAATATTTTCATGCAGCAGATTAATTATGAAAAATATAATACATGGTTGCTGCTAGACTCTTGTTCTTTTTGTTCAGAAAAAAAGGTGCAAAAACTGAGACTAAGATTTTTACAGGGCTTTCAATTCATCAAGCAGGAGCTACTGTAATTTTTATAGGATTTATTATGCAGTTTTCAGAGCATAGTAAATATGACATTATACACCTAGGTTATTTAAGGATTTATTTTTACAGGACCCTACACAGGGTTTTTGTCCATGAAACCTGTTACACAGCTTCCTCTACCACTGGTTATCTTCTAGTAAAAATAGGAGAATTTTCCAAGCTAAGATACTATTTTCTTGATTTAATGTATGTTATTAGCACCTAAACCAAATAAATAGGTTCCTGTGGGGTAAAAAGTCTCTAAATTTTTCTATGGCATTTAGGTACCATTACACCAGTATGGAAAAAGTTTCATTAGGTGATTCATAACCTAACTACAGGGATAAAAATATTTAGCCAATCATGGTATGAAACTAAGTTTAATAAACAATGTAGATAGAGATGGAATTTGGGCCTGATATTTTTACATTGGCTTATAAAACAAGTAAATCTCCTACTGCAAAATTTTCAGGACCAGCACTTGTCTCAAGACAAGTCTATGAATAAAAGCCATTAATCTTTCCATTTTATTTAAAGCATGATTTAGCTAGAATCTAAGGTGATGCATGTAACAAAAGTTGTGGAGTTTATCCTAAAAGTTCCAGAACAGTTGAGTTTGCATTTTTCTGAATTTTCTACGATTTTATACGAATTTTACAAGTTCACTGATTTTGAATCTAGGTTTGAATCTTTCTCTTACATCTGGGTCCTTGGAATCTTACGTGCAGACCCTTCTAAAGATTTCAATTACTGCAATTGGGTCCTCGGGCGGCTCGGGTACGGTGGCCGGCCAAAATTCCGGCGAGGGGTGAGGGCCGGGGAAGGATCAGGGGTGCGAGGGCTACCTCGTGGGGGTCTTGTTCGGGTGGAGGACGGCCGGGAGTAGCTCGCCGGCGTTGGAGCAGGGGCGGCGGCGGCGGCGGCGGTACGTGTCGACGGTGGTGCTCCGGCGGGCTTGGGGCGGTCTGGTCTGGACGGGGAGCTTCAGTGGCGCGTGGGGAAGCTGCTCTGGTGCTTGGCTTGGGCGGAGGGGGTCGGGGTTGAGCTGTCCGCGGTGACCAGCGGCGGCGGCGACAGCGCGGGCGGCGGCGGCGACAGCGCGGGCGGCGGTGCTCCGGCGGTCCTGGGCGGCGTTGAGCGGGTCGGTGAGCTCCGGTGGGATGATGTAGTGGTGACTGGAGGTTCAATTTGGGCAGTGGATGGCTGTAGAGGGCTGTCCACGAGCGGGTGGAGCTCGGCGGCGACAATGGCGGCGGCGGGCGTTCTGGCTGCTGGTGGCTCGCGCGGGCGGCCTGGGGCGGCTTTTATAGGGGCAGGAGGGAGGTAGGGGTGCCGGGTGACGCGCGGGGGTGGAGGCACGGCGATGGCGTGCCACTGGCCACGGTGGGCGGCATCAGGACACCGGCGCGGCGTGCGGAGGGCGGAGCGCGCGACTGGCGGCCGGAGATTTGCGTGGGGAGCGAGAAGATAGCGCGGCACGGGGGTTGGGGGACAGCTGTAGCAGCGGCTCGGGCGGGCGGCGAGCTCAGCGACGGGCGGGTCGCGGCGGGCGGTGCGGCACGGCGCGGCGCGGCCGTTGGGCGCGGCGGGCGGCGAGCAGAGGCCGGGCAGGCGTGGTGCGCGCGGCGAGCGCGGACTGGGCAGCGCGGCGGTGGGGGGGGGGGGGGGGGGGCAAAGCCGTGCTTGGGGGCGAGGGCCGGCGGCCACTGGCCTGGCGGCTTGCGCCGGTCAGGCATCGCCGGCCACCTGGCCGGGCTGTCGGGCGGGGAGGGGAGAGAGAGGAGGGGCGAAGGGCCTAATTGCGAGAATTTGAAAATTTCCAGGGGGCTGGTTGCAAACAGGACGTTTTCTCCGCTTTCTAATTTGAATTTCAAAAACTTTTGAACATGAAAGTTGTTTAGAATAAAAAGTTCTATAAGTTTGGTTTCAGGCAACACCTCATTTGGCTTGTGGTTTGAAAGTTAATTTAAAAATTCAAAGGTATTCATATGTGCCCAATTTCAATTTGAATTTCAACTTAACTTGTTCTAATTCTTTTCACCCTTTTATTAGTTGGTTAAGCATAGGGTTGGGCTAATGACATTGCTTTAGAAATGTAATTTATCAGGGTTGTTACACGGTGTTCCAAAGAAGATAGTGTCTGATCGAGGTACTCAGTTCACGTCGCGTTTCTGGCAGAAATTACATGAATCCATGGATACAAAGCTCAATTTCAGTTCTGCATATCATCCGCAAATAGACGGTCAGACTGAGCGAACAAATCAAGTATTGGAGGATATGTTGAGAGCATGTGCCCTCAAACATGGAGGCAGTTGGGATAAAAGTTTGCCATATGCAGAATTCTCCTACAATAACAGTTATCAGGCAAGTCTCAAGATGGCCCCATTTGAAGCATTATATGGAAGACAATGCAGGACACCCTTGTATTGGAATCAGACAGGAGAAAGTCAAGTTTTTGGACCAGAGATTCTTCAAGAAGCGAATAGACAAGTCCAGATAATCCGGGATAATCTCAAGACTGCCCAGTCACGACAGAAAAGTTATGCTGATACACGAAGAAGGGAATTGACATTTGAAGTTGGAGACTTTGTGTATTTCAAGGTATCACCCATCAGAGGTTTACGTAGATTTAAAGTGAAAGGAAAGTTGTCACCACGTTATATTGGTCCTTTTCAGATCCTGGAAAGGAAAGGTGAAGTGGCATATCGATTGGAGTTACCGGCAAGATTGTCAGATGTCCATGATGTGTTTCACGTATCACAGTTAAAGAAATGTTTGAGAGTGCCAGAGGAGCAACTACCGTTGGAGGAACTTGATGTGCAAGAAGATTTAACTTATACAGAGTATCCAGTTAGAATCTTGGAAACATCTCAGAGGGTTACCCGGAACAAGGTGATCAAAATGTGCAGAGTACAGTGGAGTCACCACTCAGAGGATGAGGCAACTTGGGAAAGAGAAGATGAACTGATTGCAGAATTCCCTCAGCTGTTCCCTAGTCCTTCCCAATCTCGAGGACGAGATTCTCTTTAAGGGGGGTAGGTTTTGTAACGCCCAAAAATATAGGAGTTGAAACTTTTAAAAGTATTTTCAGAAAAATCATAAATTAAAATTGTGCATGCATCTTTATTTCTTTTCCTCTCCTATTCTTTCTTCCAGCCAGCCCAATTCTTTTCCTCTACTTCTTTTCTTTTTCCGCGGCCAACTCAGTGGCCGATTCCCTCACCCGACCCTTGCTTTCACCGACGTCTAGGCCCCACCTGTCGGCGCCTTCTCCTTCTTTCTTCTTTCCTTACCAGAGTCCGGATCGATCCTGCGCCGTCGTTCGGGCCCCTTCTTTCTTTCTTCTTACCCCGAGTCCTGATCGATTCCGCAACACCGCCTTCCTACTCTCGGCCGATCTGCCCCTATAAAATCCCGCTGAAGCCCCGCTTTGCAACCAGAACCAAGCTCCAATCTTTTCCTCTACACAACATTGTCGCCCCCGCCGGAAGTTGCACATCAGAGGAACGCCGCCGTCCCGTGTCGCCGATTCTCCGTCAACTCGCCGATCTGCAGTTTCTCCGCCGTCTTCAACTCTCGCCAGAAGCTCCGCAAGTTGGTGAGTATCAAGCCGCACCAGATTCCCCTCTCTCTTGCTCCGCCGCTAACCAGATTCCTCGCCGGCGATCTGTTTCCGCCCACCGCCGTGGCTGCCAGTTCACAGCCGCTGCACAGCCAACCCGTGATCACCCTCACCTTCCCCGTACCGCCCACTCACTTCCCGGCATGAACCCAGCTTGAATTGAGCCCCGGAACACCAGATTTGGTGAAGCTCCGGCCGTCCGCCGCCGCACTCGCTCACCGCCGATGCCCAGTAAAACTCCGCTTCGCCCGACCCTTTTCGTTCCATCGCGCCGACCCTTCCTCTGCCGCTCGATCTAGATCTAACGGCCAGAATCGATCTTCACTTTACACGGCCGATTTGCCCGACCTTTTTCTTACTCAGCCGATTCACCTGACCCACTCTTCATACCGCCGATTCGCCCGACCCTTACCTCGCCGATTCGCCCGACCCTTACCTTGCCGATTCAACCGACCTGCCATTCGATTCTGATCTAACCGACCTTAGCCGTTCCCAAAACTTTTGTAGGAAGATCCCTAAGTTTTCCGGGAATCAACCCGCAGTCCAGATGAGTACAAAATAATTAGAGTTGAGCCCTTTCTTTTTCTGACCCGACCCCTGATTTTTCTAGAATTAGAACCCGCCATCCAGAACCTATAGTTTTGTACCCCGACCCTCTGTATAAGGTTTAATTATGCTTTAGCCCCTGAATTCTTCAGATCTAGCCTCGGGAGACTCAAAACTCTAGCAGTTAGGTCCCCAGATCACTGTTTTAACCATATCTTCATCGTTTCAACTCCGATTTCAGCTATTCTTGAGCCCACGCGATCTTTGTAACATGAGCTACAACTTTAGCATCTTTTCACCTTCTGTTGGTACTGTTTGTTGTGTTGTTTCTTATTTGTTTGTGTATGCTTGTTTGTGTGATCGCGTAGACAACGTGACCTTCGAGCCAAATCAAGAGTAAGCTTACGAGGAAGAGAATCAGCAGTTGCTTGAAGAAGGCAAGTGGAATTCCCCCCCTCTGCATACTCTGTTTGAACCCAACAACAGCATGAAACTTCACTTTACTTTACTGTTGTTTGCATAAATTTGATGGGTTACCTATGCTAAGGACATACCTAGTCTTTTACCCCAAACCTTGAAACACCTAGGTTTACTACTTTGTTCGGTAGTTATGCTTAGTTGCAAACTTTGGGATTGGTATTGGTTTACTCTTTTGTTAATGTCGATCACGTTTCATATTGTGGTAATTTCAAGATCAACTTTGTTTAATGGGAACATGGAGAACCACCTAAGTGAACAGTGCAACCACAAAGTCATATGGCTCTGACCTTAGCCGATTAATTAGATGTGTAGTTTGCTGGTGGCCTTACCGAAAGGGCAAGGAGGGGGTCGGTGATAGGGGTCAAAGCCCGGTCCTCTTGGGGTAGCTGCCTTGGCTAAGGAGCTGACCATTAGGGAGGTTTATGGACCACGCCGCTACTGAAACTCTAGCAGACTGCCTAGCTCTCGACATGTCTTTGTAAAGGCTTCGTAGTGTACCCTCGCCACTCACCTCGGAAGTGTTTAAGGGCCTTGCAAACCCGGGCGACTCAGGGAAACACGATTTGTGGGTAAAGTGTACAACCTCTGCAGAGTGTAAAACTGTTATAACAGCCGTACTCACGGTTATGAGTGGCTTGGACCCTCACATGATAATGAAACTTGAAGATTAATTAAATGGTGGTTCGTGGTTTATGTTATTGTTGATGGTATCTTTACGTTTCTACCAAAGTGGGTTGGTATAAACTTAAACCTAGTTAATAGGTGCTTGTTAATAAATACTTGACCAACTAAAAGAAACCGTTGCTGCAAACCTCAGCCTATCCTTGATGGCCTTGCATTTTCACCCCACTTGCTGAGTACCAACCATAAGAGTACTCACCCTTGCCTCCTGCTGTTCAGAAGAGAACCTTGAAGATGAGATCTTTGACGACTTCGAGGAGTTTTAGGTTCTGCGTTCACCAGTCATCGCCTGTGGAAGACGGAGTTGTTGAAGACTTCGTATAGGGTATAACGGTTTATCGTTTAAAGACATTTGTGTCTCTTTTATACGGAGTGTAATATTGTTAAATACTTTATTTAGTTACTTTTCGAGCATTGTCTTTGATATATTACACTTTCCATCTACCATATGTGTGTGAACGAGATCCTGGCGCACATATGAGATGCATCTGGTTCTTTCTAGAATCGGGTGTGACAGGTGAGGAGTCGAGAACCATACTCCTCAACGGGCACGAAACTTCCCCAACCGACCGCATGCCAAATATTAGCAAAGTCGAGATCCATACCTATTTTTGTGAGAAGTTCGGGGTCGAAGGCTTTGGTGTGACCAAAGCTTCGGCGCTTGAGGATGGCGTAGGCTTAGCACTCGTGGTCGGTGCGCAAGTCGAGGTTACGGGGCATCATCTTCATCTATCTCCATGTCCTTGGTTTGTACGTCTTCTTGCACTTCTTCTTGTTCGCCTTGTTCTTCGTAGTCCATCATGCTTGGGGTCGGAGTTGCTTCCGAAGAGTGATGGGAGCTTGAGCCACCTCGGGAACGAGATGAGCTTTGTGACAACCCTGGTAAAATTTCATTTCAAAAATCAATGTCAGTAGCCTAACCCTATGCTTAACCAACTAATAAAAGGGTGAAAAGAATTGGAACGAATTAAGTTGAAATTCAAATTTAAATTGGGCACATTGGATACTTTTGAAATTTTAAATTTAACTTTCAAACCATAAGCCAAATGAGATGTTGCCTGAAACCAAACTTGTAGAACTTTTTATTCTGAACAACTTTCATGTTCAAAAGTTTTTGAAATTCAAACTAGAAAGAGGAGAAAATGTCCTGTTTGCACCCAGCCCCCTGAAATTTTTCAAATTCTTGCAATCAGGCCCCTCGCTCCCTCCCTCTCTCTCCCCTCCCCGCCCGACCGCCGCGCGCCAGGTGGCCGGCGACGCCTGACCGGCGCGAGGCGCCAGGCCAGTGGCCGCCGCGCCACTCCCCCACGCCCGTCTTTGCCCCCTCCCCACGCCGCGCTGCCCAGTGAGCGTCCGCGCGTGTGCAAGCCGTGCCGCGCCCAGCCTCGCCGCCCGCCGCGCCCAACGGCCGCACCCCGCCGTGCCACCCTGGCTCCCGCGCCCCGCCCGTCGTTGCGCCTGCCCTCCGCCCGAGCCGCTGCAGCAGCTGCTCCCCCACTCTGCACGCCACACTATCTCCTCTCTGCCACGCCAAATCCCGGCCGCCCAGTCGCCCGCGCCCGCTCGCCGCACGCCGCGCCGGCGCCCTGCTGCCGCCCGCCGTGGCGAGTGCGCGCCGTGCCGTGCCTCCGCCCCGCACGTTGCCCAGGCCCCTCCGCACCCCCCTCCTGCCCCTATAAAAGCCGCGCCCCAGCCGCCCGCGCGAGCCACGCACCCAGAACGCCTCGCCGTCGCCATTGCCGCCGCCAAGCGCCGCCCGCCCGTGGACAGCCCTCCACCGCCGCCCACCGCCCAAATTGAAGCTTCAGCCACCACTACATCATCCCCCTGAAGCTCGCCGACCCACCCAACGCCGCCCAGGACCACCGGAGCGCCGCCGCCCGCACTGCCGCCGCCGCCGCCGCCCCTGCTCGCCGTGGGCAGCTCGACCCCAACCTCCTCCGTCAAAGCCAAGCCCCTGAGCAGCTTCCCCACGCGCCACTGAAGCTCGCTGACCGGACCAGGCCGCCCCAAGCCCGCCGGAGCACTGCCGTCGACCCGCGCCACCGCCGCTGCCGCCTCTGCTCCAATGCCGGCGAGCTATTCCCGGCCGTCCCCCACCTGAACAACACCCCCACGAGGTAGCCCTCGCACCCCTGAACCTTCCCCGACCCTCACCCCTCGCCGGAATTTCGGCCGGCCGCCGTACCCGAGCCGCCCGAGGACCCAATTGCAAGAATTTAAATCTTTAGAAGGGTCTGCGCGTAAGATTCAAGGACCTAGTTGTGAAAGAAAGTTTCAAATCTAGATTCAAATTCAGTGAACTTGTAAAATCCGTATAAATTTGTAGAAAATTCAGAAACATGCAAACTCAACTGTTCTGGAATCCTTAGAACAAACTCTACCACTGTTGTTACAAAAAGTTTCTCAGATTCTCAACATATATTGCTCTACATTAAATGGAAGCTTTAATGGACTTATTTTGTACCCACTGTTGTAGACCAATGCTGACCCTAAGAATTGGACAGTGAGTTAGTTGCTTGATGTTTAGGACTGTCTCTAGCTGCACTGTTTATTAAACTTAGTTTCATACCATGATTAGGTAGAATATTTTTATCCCTGCAGTTAGGCTACGAATCACCTAATGAAACTTTTTCTGTACTGGTGTAATGGTACCTAGATGCTAGAGAAAAATTGGGAGAATTTATATCTCACAGGAACCTAAGTATTTGATTTATGTGCTAATAAAATACATTAAATCAAGAAAATAGTATCTTAGCTTGGAAAATTCTCAAATTTTTACTAGGAGATACACTGTGGTAGAGGTTGCTGTGTAAAAAGTTCCATGGACAAAAACCCTGTGTAGGGTCCTGTAAAAAATGAAACCTTGAATAACCTAGGTGTGTCATGTCATATTTTCTATGCTCTGAATACTGCATAATAAATCCTACAAAAATTACAGTAGCTCCTGCATGCTTAAATGAAAGCTCTGTAAAAATCTTAGACTCAGTTGTTGCACCATTTGTCCTGAACAAAAAGAACAAAAGTCTAACAGCAACTATGTAATATATTTTTTATAATTAATCTGTTACATAAAGTTGTCTGAAAATTCTACAGTAAGCACATCTTTCCCCGATGTGCCTAAATCCAAAATTTCATGACCAGAAACTATCCACTGTAGTAATTACACTTAAATCATGTCGATTACCATTACCACTACTTAAACTTGTGCATTCATGTAGAATCGACGACTCTCGCCGACGGAACTTACGAGCTGGTGCCCGCGTCCGAGAGTGAGCAGCGTGAAGCTCAAGTGAATCTAACTAAAGCTCTTGAAGACCCGAGCCCAAGTTCGGAATAGCCCCAAGCTAACAGCGAAGGCAAGCCCCGGAGCATAACCCATTTCTTTCCTAAATTATGCAACTCATTACTCTCTGCTTGTGCATTAAATTTATAGGAGTTAAATGAAAACTTAGTTGCATGATGTAGGAACCCATGCCTGAAAACTAGACGTAAGGTTCGATAGAATGCTGTGCTAATAGGACTCCGGTAGAAGCCGAGTGATTTCCTGTCACTCGCGAGAAAATAGGAGTTGAATATTTACTACACGATGCAATCATAAGGATGTGACAACCCTGGTAAAAATTTCATTTCTAAAATCAGTATCATTAGCCTAACCCTATGCTTAAACCAACTAATAAAAGGTCTATGCTTAAACCAACTAATAAAAGGGTGGAAAGAATTAGAACGAGTTCAGTTGGAATTCGAATTTAAATTGAGCACATTTGGTTACTTTCGAACTTTTAAATTTAACTTTCAAACCATAAGCCAAATGAGATGTTGCCTGAAACCAAACTTGTAGAACTTTTTATTCTGAACAACTTTCATGTTCAAAAGTTTTTGAAATTCAAATTAGAAAGGGGAGAAAATGCCCGGTTTGCACCCAGCCCCCTGAAGTTTTTCAAATTCTCGCAATCAGGCCCCTCGCACCCCCCCTCTCTCTCCTCCCCGCCCGACCACCGCGCGCCAGGTGGCCGGCGACGCCTGACCGGCGCGAGGCGCCAGGCCAGTGGCCGCCGCGCCACTCCGCCACGGCCGGCTTTGCCCGCTCCCCACGCCGCGCGGCCCAGTGAGCGCCCGCGCGTGCGCACACCGCTGCCGCGCCCAGCCCCGCCGCCCATCGCGCCCAACCGCCGCGCCCCGCCGTGCCGCCCCGGCTCCCGCGCCCCGCCCGTCACTGCGCCCGCCCTCCGCCCGAGCCGCTGCAGTTGCTGCTCCACCACTCCACGCCCAGCGCTATCCCCTCGCGCCCACGCCATTTCCCGGCCGCCCAGTCACCGCGCCCGCTCGCCGCACGCCACGCCGGCGTTCTGCTGCCGCCCGCCGCGCCCAGTGCCGCGCCGTGCCGTGCCTCCGCCCCGCGCATCGCCCAGGCTCCTCCGCACCCCCTCCGCCCCTATAAAAGCCGAGCCCCGGCCGCCCGCGCGAGCCACGCACCCAGAACGCCCTCGCCGCCGCCATTGCCGCCGCCGAGCGCCGCCCGCCCGTGGACAGCCCTCCACCGCCGCCCACCGCCCAAATTGAGCCTCCAGCCACCACTACATCATCCCCCTGAAGCTCACCGACCCACCCAACGCCGCCCAGTACCACCGGAGCGCCGCCGCCCACACGGTCACCGCCGCCGCCGCCCCTGCTCGCCGTGGGCAGCTCGGCCGTCCAAGCCAAGCCCCTGGGCAGCTTCCCCACGCGCCACTGAAGCTCGCTGACCGGACCAGGCCGCCCCAAGCCCGCCGGAGCACCGCCGTCGACGCGTGCCGCGCCGCCGCCGCCTCTGCTCCAACGCTGGCGAGCCCTTCCCGGCCGTCCCCCACCTGAACAACACCCCCACGAGGTAGCCCTCACACCCCTGAACCTTCCCCGACCCTCACCCCTCGCCGCCGGCGAGCCCCTCGCCGGAATTTCGGCCGGCCGCCGTACCCGAGCCGCCCGAGGACCCAATTGCAAGAATTTAAATCTTTAGAAGGGTCTGCGCGTAAGATTCAAGGACCTAGTTGTAAAAGAAAGTTTCAAATCTAGATTCAAATTTAGTGAGATTGTAAAATCCGTATAAATTCGTAGAGAACTCAGAAAAATTCAAACTCAACTGTTCTGGAATCCTTAGAACAAACTCTACCACTTTTGTTACAAAAAGTTTCTCAGAATCTCAACATATTTTGCTCTACATTAAATGGGAGCTTTAATGGACTTATTTTGTACCCACTGTTGTAGATCAATGCTGACCCTAAAATTTGGACAGTGAGTTAGTTGCTTAATGTTTAGGGCTGTGTAAAAAGACCAGACCCAAATTCCATCTCTAGCTTTACTGTTTATTAAACTTAGTTTCATACCATGTTTAAGTAGAATGTTTTATCCCTGCAGTTAGGTGGTGAATCACCCAATGAAACATTTTCTATGCTAATGTAATGGTACCTAGAAGCCAGAGAAAAATTAGGAGACTTTTTATCTCACAGTAACCTATTTATTTGATTTATGCGCTAATAACATACGTTAAATCGTGAAAATAGTATCTTAGCTTGGAAAATTCTCAAATTTTTACTAGGAGATGCACTGTGGTAGTGGTTGCTGTGTAAAAAAGTTCCAGGGACAAAAACCCTGTGTAGGGTCCTGTAAAAAATGAATCCTTGAATAGCCTAGGTGTGGAATGTCATATTTTCTATGCTCTGAATACTGCATGATAAATCCTACAAAAATTACAGTAGCTTTTGCATGCTTAAGTGAAAGCTCTGTAAAAATCTTCGACTCAGTTGTTGCACCAATTGTTCTGTACAAAAAGAACAAGGATCTAACAGAAACTATGTAATATATTTTTCATAATTAATCTGTTACATAAAATTGGCTGAAAATTTTACAGTAAGCAGATCTTTCCCTGATGTGCCTAAATCCAAAAGTTCATGACCAGAAACTATCCATTGTAGTAATTACTCTTTAATCGTATCGAGTACCATTACCACGACTTAAACTTGTGCATTCATGTAGAATCGACGACTCTCGCCGACGGAACTTACGAGCTGGTGCCCGAGTCCGAGAGTGAGCAGCGAGAAGCCCAGGCAAATCTAACTGAAGCTCTTGAAGACCCGAGCCCAAGTTCGGAAGAGCCCCAAGCTAACTGTGAAGGCAAGCCCCGGAGCATAACCCATTTCTTTCCTAAATTATGCAACTCATTACTCTTTGCTTGTGCATTAAGTTTATAGGAGTTGAATGAAAACTTAGTTGCATGATGTTAGGAACCCTTGCTTGAAAACTAGACGTAAGGTTCGATAGAATGCTGTGCTAATAGGACTCCGGTAAAAGTCGAGTGATTTCCTGTCACTCGCGAGAAAATAGGAGTTGAATGTCTACTACACGCTGCAATCATAAGGACACGGACGGGCTATGGAACGATGGTTACGATTGAGGCCCGTCTGTCTAGTGAAAAATGCTAAGGCCGCAGGGTGTGGTAGTGATGGTTAAGTCTTTGAACGTACTAAACACATGCCGAGATTATGGGAATCGGTAAGCTTAAGTACCTGATTGGCCCGGCAAGGGGACGGCATCCTACCCTTTGAACTTCGGTCCCATGTGCATATGGCGAGTGCAGAGAGTGGTCACGACCCGGCGCCGAACCGTGGCGTGGGGCTCTTGTACTCTCGGAGGGTAGCCCCGATCCACGACCCGGAAAGAAAGGGGAAAAGTTGCACGTGTGACTCTAGAGAGTAACCACGTGACGTGTGTTTGGGTTTCCCTTGCAAGGTTAAGAAATTCGATTCGAATCGTCCGTTTCTCACGGTTATTGAGACTGCTTAACCATTTTTACCCACAGAGTAAGAAGAGGAACAATGAGGATGAATGAACTGGTTGGATGAAAATTTAATGCTTCACCATGTATGCTATTGATAGCTGCTTATCTAGAATGGTAAACGAAACTAGAACCTTGAGCTAAAATCTGAAAGTAAGGACCCACTTGTAGAAGCTTTTCGGCAAAACAAACCCCTGAGCCAAAAAGCCTTGCATATTTAGAGTCGGTGGAGTAGATTCCACTACGCGGGTAAGTCTTGCTGAGTATTAGTATACTCAGCCTTGCTTGTGGCTCGTTTTCAGGTGAGACCTTCGAAGACATGATTGCTAGTTTGACTTGGCCCTGCACTCTTCCCCCTGGTTGGTCGGTGGAATGGGATACGCCCCCGTCCAAAGGAGATAATGTCGAGTGATGTCTCGTACGGGCTTCATCAAGACATCCTGTATCATCGAGTAGCTTCCGTTGTTTATTTCCGCTGCAACTTAAAACTCTGAAGAACTTATTTATGATCATTGAAGTACTTGGTTTCTAAAACTCAGAACTTGGTCCGTAATATTTACTTATGGTAATTTTGTAATATTTGTTGGAATGTGGTATTCTCTGGGCTCATCGTCGCATGAGCGTTTGTATGTATGGCGCTCGATCCGCTTACCGTGGTTGTATCGGGAGATTATACCCGACAGACCAGTGGATTACTCCGTTTGAAGTGTAAGGTTAACCGAGATTGCCCTAATGGTGATGGTTAATACACTTGAGCCGGATTAATTCAGGTGGTTCTGCCACAGCTGGTATCAGAGCCGTAGCTGGTGCCACAGCTGGCAACAGCTGGCGCCAGAGCCAAAATACATACGCCAGAGAATGCGACAAGCCTTAAAAACTTATTTTCATAAAACTTGACTAGAAGGATGTGTTGCGAAATACGTTGGTGCGTTAAGGATGGTGCCTAGTTCGTAAAGCCCTAAGGGATTATGGGAAAGTTACTAGGTGGCTATCTGACTTATGAAATATTATCAACTGACTTCCAGCATATTACTTTCTGTCAAAACTTACTTTCATGCACAACCGACCTTAAATTCTGTAACGACGCACTCATCGCTAAGGTAAGAAGGTAAGGATCCTCAGCCAACTGAGAGAGCTTGGCCTTCCTGTCGGTGATGCGAACCGAACGCTGTCCTCAAGCAGTGGCTTACTTGAGGTGCTGCCAATATGCCAACTGTTAGTTGAACATATTGGGAGTAGAAGGTTTGGCGCAGGGTATGGCGATCGCTGTTCATACCCCCGTCTCATGACGGTACCCCCGTAAATACGCTATCTCGATAGCGTATGTTAACGTCGTCTGTACAGCGGAAATTGTACAGATATCATTTCTATAAGTAAACGGTAATGAATACGGACGCTTTCATGAGTGCTGGCATGAAAGGTTCATGAGATATATATATGCTTGTCAATCTTCTGCAGGTACACTAACCGCGATTACGGTAAGTTAAGGAATGATTAGAAAGACTCGACTAGCTATTATAGCGAGAGCCGTATTGTGTATGCCACCGAAACTATCTCTGTAAGACCAAAAGTATTTGGCAATTATTTTAGTTTGTGAGGACGAATAGGACGTGCATGCATCATCACCATTGTGACAACCCTGGTAATTAAAATTTCAAAATCAATGTCATTAGCCTAACTCTATGTTAAACCAACTAATGAGAGGGTGGAAAGAATTAAAACGGGTTCAGTTGAATTCAAATTTAATTTGGGCCCATTTGGACACATTTGAAACTTTTAAAATAACTTTAAAACCAAAAGCCAAATGAAATTTTGCCTGAAACCAAAGTTGTAGAACTTTTTATTTTGAACAACTTTCGCGTTCAAAAGTTTTTGAAATTCAAATCAGAAAGAGGAGAAAACGCCCTGTTTGCACCCAGCCCCCTGAACTTTTTCGAATTTTTGCATTTCGGTCCCTGGCATCCCCCCCCCTCTGCTCTGCCGCGCCGCGCGCGCGCGCGCCCGCCCGCCGCGCGCCAGGTGGTGGCGTCGCCTGACCGGCGCGGAGCGCCAGGCCAGTGGCCGCCGCGCCACCCCGCCACGGCCGGCTTTCCCCCGCCCCGACGCCGCGCCGCCCAGTCCCCGCGCGCGCGTGCTGCCGCGCCCCGGCCGGCGCCCGCCCGGCCAGTACCCGCGCTCCGCCGTGCCGCCCCGGCCCCCGCGCCCCACCAGTCGCCGCGCCTGCCCTCCGCCCGAGCCGCTGCCGCTGCTGCTTCCCCACTCCGCGCCCGGCACTATCTCACCGCGCCCACGCCACAATCGCGGCCGCCCAGTCACCGCGCCCGCTCGCCCGCACGCCGCGCCGGCGTTCTGCCGCCGCCCGCCGCGCCCAGTGCACGCCGCTGCCGTGCCCCGCCCCGCGCGTCACCCAGGCATCTCCACGCCCCCTCCTGTCCCTATAGAAACGCCACCCCGACCGCCCGCGCGAAGCCCCGCCACCAGAACGCCTCGCCGCGCCATCGCCGCCGCCGAGCACCACCCGCCCGTGGGCAGCCCTCCACAGCCGCCCACTGCCCAAACCGAGCACCCAGCCACCACTACATCACCCCACCGCAGCTCACCGACCCGCCCAACGCCACCCAGAGCCACCGGAGCACCGCCGCCCGCGCTGCCGTCGCCGCCGCCGCTCCTGCTCGCCGTGGACAGCACGACTCCGACCCCCTCCGTCCAAGCCGAGCCCCGGAGTAGCTTCCCCACGCACCAGTGAAGCTCACCGACCGGACCACGCCGCCCCAAGCCCGCCGGAGCACCGCCGTCGACGCGAGCCGCGCCGCCGCCGCCTCTGCTCCAACGCCGGCGAGCCTTTCCCGGCCGTCCCCCACCTGGACAACACCCCCACAAGGTAGCCCTCGCACCCCTGAACCTTCCCCGACCCCCGCCCCTCGCCGCCGGCGAGCCCCCTCGCCGGAATTTCGGCCGGCCGCCGCACCCGAGCCGCCGAGGACCCAATTGCAAGGATTTAAATCTTTAGAAGGGTCTGAGCGTAAGATTCAAGGACCTAGTTGTAAAAGAAAATTTCAAACCTAGATTCAAATTCAGTGAACTTGTAAAATTCGTATGAAATCGTAGAAAATTCAGAAAAATGCAAACTCAACTGTTCTGGAATCCTCAGAACAAACTCTACCACTTTTGTTACAAAAATTTTCTCAGAATCCCAAAGTATTTTGCTCTACATTAAATAGAAGCTTTATTGGACATATTTCATACCCACTGTTCTAGAACAATACTGACCCTGAATTTTGGGCAGTGAACTAGTTGCTGGATGATTAGGACTGTGTAAAAAGATCAGGCCCAAATTCCATCTCTAGATTTACTGTTTGTTAAACTTAGTTTCTTATCATGTGTAAGAAGAATATTTTATCCCTGCAGTTAGGTGGTAAGTCACCCATTGAAATTTTTCCTATGCTAATGCATATGGCGAGTGCAGAGAGTGGTCACGACCCGGCGCCGAACCGTGGCGTGGAGCTCTTGTACTCTCGGAGGGTAGCCCCGATCCACGACCCGGAAAGAAAGGGGAAAAGTTGCACGTGTGACTCTAGGGAGTAACCACGTGACGTGTGTTTGGGTTTCCCTTGCAAGGTTAAGAAATTCGATTCGAATCGTCCGTTTCTCACG
Organism: Panicum miliaceum; assembly: GCA_032594955.1. NCBI lineage: Eukaryota > Viridiplantae > Streptophyta > Magnoliopsida > Poales > Poaceae > Panicum > Panicum miliaceum. The sequence goes on along the minus strand of CM064056.1, from coordinate 46,190,213 downwards.
GCTATTGAGACTGCTTAACCATTTTTACCCACAGAGTAAGAAGAGGAACAATGATGATGAATGAACTGGTTGGATGGAAAACTTAATGCTTCACCATGTATGCTTTAGATAGCTGCTTACCTAGACTGGCTAACGAAACTAGAATCTTGAGCTAAAAGTTGAAAGTAAGGACCCACTTGTAGATGCTTTTCGGCAAAACAAACCCCTGAGCCAAAAAGCCTTGCATATCTAGAGTCGGTGGAGTAGTTCCCACTACACGGGTAAGTCTTGCTGAGTATTAGTATACTCAGCCTTGCTTGTGACTCGTTTTCAGGTGAACCCTTTGAAGACATGATTGCTAGCTTGACTTGGCCCTGCACTCTTCCCCCTGGTTGGTCGGTGGAATGGGATGCGCCCCCGTCCAACGGAGATAAGGCCGAGTGATGTCTCGTACGGGCTTCATCGAGACCTCCTGTATCGTCGAGTAGTTTCCGTTATTTATTTCCGCTGCAATTTAACTCTGAAGAACTTATTTGTGTTAATCGAAGTACTCGTTTTCTAAACTCAGGACTAGGTCTGTAATATTGACTTATGCAAATGATGTAATACTTGCTGGAATGTGGTATCCTCTGGGCTCATCGTCGCATGGGCATTTGTATGTACGGCGCTCGATCCGTTCACCGTGGTTGTATCAGGAGGTTATACCCGACAGACCAGTGGATTACTCCGTTTGAAGTGTAAGGTTAACCGAGGATGCCTTAATGGTGATGGTTAATACACTTGAGCCGGATTAATTCAGGTGGTTCTGCCACAGCTGGTATCAGAGCCGTAGCTGGTGCCACAGCTGGCAACAGCGGACACCAGAGCCGAAATACATACGCCAGAGAATGCGACAAGCCGTAAAAACCTATTTTCATATAACTTGACTAGAAGGTGTGTTGCGAAATACGTTGGTACGTTAAGGATGGTGCCTAGTTCGTAAAGCCCTAAGGGATTATGGGAAAGTTACTAGGTGGCTATCTAACTTCTATATGTATTATCAACTGACTTCCAGCACATTATTTTCTGTCAAAAACTTACTTTCACGCACAACCGACCTTAAATTCTGTAACGACGCACTCGTCGCTAAGGTAAGAAGGTAAGGATCCTCAGCCAACTGAGGGAGCTTGGCCTTCCTGTCGGTGATGCGAACCGAACGCTGCCCTCAAGCAGTGGCTTACTTGAGGTGCTGCCAATATGACAACTGTTAGTTGGACATATTGGGAGTAGAAGGTTCGGCGCAGGGTATGGCGATCGCTGTTCATACCCCCGTCTCATGACGGTACCCCCGTGAATACGCTATCTCGATAGCGTATGTTAACGTCGTCTGTACGGCGGGAATTGTACAGATATCGTTTCTATAAGTAAACGGTAATGAATACGGACGCTTTCATGAGTGCTGGCATGAAAGGTTCATGAAATGTATATGCTTGTCGATTTTCTGCAGGTACACTAACCGCGATTACGATAAGTTAAGGAACGATTAGAAAGACTCGACTAGCTATTATAGCGAGAGCCGTATTGTGTAAGCCACCGAAACTATCATCGTAAGACCAAAGCTATTTGGCAATTTTTTTTATTTTATTTTGTGAGGACGAATAGGACGTGCATACATCATAAACATGTGTATCTGAAATCAAAAATGCGTTGTGTGAGAGTGGAAAGGTTCTTGCGTATCTAAGCATGGTTGCATAAGGATTATCTAGAGAAACTGTCCCAAATCTGCCACGACCGAAAAGAGCGAATTATTGACCAAAGAAAACGACCATTTCTGATAAAGTTCATGTTGAAGAAATTGTTCCAAATCTTGTGCCCTATCTTCTGTTCAAAAATGAAAAATTCTGAACTTATGGATAATAAGAAATAACAGAAACCTTGGAGCGTCAGATTTCTGTCCAGAATAAGCACTTCTGCCTCTTAAATTTTTAGGCCCCCTTCCTGTGGTTTTCTGCAAAAGAGCACAACACGAAACTTGTTCCAAATTCACCCAGGAAGCTTCTGTTAAAATTTGGTAAATTTTGGCTGGGTAGATTTTCCCTGGTGCACGAAACTCTAGCCCTCTGTTCACTGAAAATTCTGGGTAGACAGTAAGGTAAAACCTGAAAAGAAAGACCATCTTAGAGACCCAATTAGCTCTGGAGTTGACTAGAAAAGTTGTTCCCAAATACCTTAGGAGTGACCTGGTGAAATTTGAGAATTTTCGGACGAGAACTGTGGGAGTTATGATTATTTTTGCACACTATACAGAATCTGTCCTTGTGCTGCTCACAGTTTTCGCTATCTCACTCCATTTGATCTTTTGTTCAGATGGCCGAGCCTGTTGAGATGATGGTGAATGAGGATGGACGCGTGCACTCGCAGTGTCTCCACTGGGAGGGCTTTCCCTCTATTTTGTGGGATGTTCTGCGTACCGCGGGCTATCTAATTCCCCCACGTTACGCCGGACTGGAGTTTGCAGAAAATGGAGTTACCCAGTGCCGTGTCAACGTGACTATCTTTCCGCACCCGCTACACCCGGAGTGGCCCGCCTTGGAGCTTGAGGCTGTTGGTCGCCGTTTGGCCGATACTTGGGAGCTTGCAGCCATGAGGGCGCTCACCACATTTTGTGCGCAGCGTCCCGAGGTTGTCACACTCACTCCCATTGGATTGTTTCCTGCTGCCCAGGACAACGACCCCTTTTGGCTCAACAGGGTGCAGCACGCACAGTATTTGGTAGACTTCCATGCCCAGGAGACTATCCATACCTCCGTGCGGTGCATGAGTGCACTCTACCGGCTTCAGACTCTCCAGAGTCAGGCACTCGAGCAGCTCACTGATCTTGCTCAGGCCTACCATATGATGGCAGATACCAGGGATGAGCAGATAAAGGAGCTCAGTCAGGATCTTGAGGACCGAGATGCTCAGATTGGCCAACTTGAGGGCCAAATCCAGGAGCAGGACACTCTCATGGGTGAGAGAGATACCACGATAGCACAGTTGGAGGAGCAGCTCCATGATCTGAACCTTGAGTTGGAGGATGCTAATGAGCATATTCAGTGGCATCATGATCAGAATGACCATCCCCATGAGGACGACATGGAGGAGGATGAGGAGGAGCCACAGGAGATTGATGGTATCTCAGGTATGGATTTCGAGGGTGAGGTACCACAGGCACCTCAGATGGGAGCCCACTCTCCGGCTCACAGCGAGTCGTCTGTCAACGACTTGGATGATTTCTAGAGGACGACCTGGGAGGACTTTTGCACATACTCCTCGATAGGGTAGCCTAACTTTTGGCAAGTGTTGTAATAGGCTAACTAGGAGTTGAGTAACTCTTTTGTGTTGGGTATATCTGAACCATGTGGATACCCACAATATGTAAGGAACGGCGATAAACTTGGTGATTTCGTTGTAAGTTGGTAAACGATGGAATCCACAATCGCTGAGACTTGTCGGAATTTTTACCCATGTCTCCTTGCATTTCTTGGCTGAGTGTTGAATACCAGACTTGTGCTAAATTTTGTGATCTAGGTTCTCACAAAAATTCAGCTTCATTGGACCTCGCTAGTTTAAGATATAGGCGAAACCGCACCGATCAATCTGCTGAAAAACAGCTAAGACAGCAAGGCAAAGGACGAGCTTTTCGACCACCTTAGCCATAGTTCTAGCACTGAAGTAAAAACCAAAGTGGGGCAGTCCTAAATTCTCTGACTACCACGAATGTTTGAGATGTTTTGGATGGACCCACAGCAGGCTATGATTTTTCTCGTAGCAAACAGAGATTCTGTCCATACTTCTAGCTCAGACTTCGGAAGTCTATGACTACACCAATTATTTACGAATCAAGGAAGTAATATGGATCGCGTTGCTAATGGTAACCTTTCACGTTTCAGATGGTTGGATCAACACGTGGCAACCCCGAGGGTTTTGGTGCCGGTGGCAGCCGCTCGCGACAATCGCCACCACCCCCGCCCAGTTTGGTGGAAGTGATGGCCGCTCAAACCGAGCTGCTGCGTCAGATTGTGCAAGGGCAACACCAGCAGAGGGGTGGGCACAATGCTCACCAACCACAAGCTGCAGGATACACGGATTTCCTGGGGACCCAGCCCCCCTTGTTCCATAAGACCGAGGAACCCCTGGACGCAGATGCATGGATTCGCACCATAGAATCCAAGTTCACACTACTTGTGGCCCCATGCTCAGAGGCCAACAAGGCCCGTTTTGCCGCGCAACAGCTTCGCGGTACCGCTCGACTGTGGTGGGACCACTATTTTGCGATGCTCCCGGCTGACCATGTGGTCGACTGGAATGAATTCAAGACCGCGTTCCGGGCACATCATATCCCCGAGGGTCTCATGGAGAGAAAGTTGAATGAGTTCCTGGCACTCACCCAAGGCACCCGCACCGTGTTGCAGTACGCCCAGGCGTTCAACAACCTATGCCAGTATGCGGGCTATCACGCTGATACGGATGCCAAGAAGCGTGATCGTTTCCGCCGAGGTCTGAATACCAAGCTCAAGGAACGTCTGAACCTAGCCAGGGCTGACACCTACAATGAGTTGGTCAATATGGCCATTACCCAGGAGGACTGTATCATGGCACACCGGGCAGAGAAGAAGAGAAAGGCACCCGCAGGGCCATCAAGTGCCCAACCACCAAGGTATCGCATCGTGCAAAATACCGCACCTACAGCTCCACCGAGGGCCCCGCAGCCAGGTAGATGGATTGCCAGACCCCCACAGCAGCCAGGCATGGTACGACCCCCGATGCCTCCACAGAATGGTCCGAGGCCCATTCTTCAGCAGTCTCTTCGACCTAGCCCCGCAAATCGCTGTTTCAAATGCGGGAGTTCCAGCCACTTCGCACGCGAATGCCCTCAGCCTGGACAGCCCAACCAAGGTCAAGGATCCAACCCGAACGCCAAGAACAGGGGCAAGAGACAAACCCTGCAAGTCAAGCAAGGACGGATTAACTTCACCACGCTTGCAGAGCTTCCAGAAGGAGCCCCAGTAATGTCGGGTACATTCTCTATCCATAACAAGCCTGCCGTTATATTATTTGATTCTGGTGCATCGCATAGTTTTATAAGTGCAAAATTCGGTGCAAAAGTAGGCTTGGATGCTTGTCACACAAAAGGGTCATATATGATATCAACACCGGGTGGTAAAATCGCTTCAAACCAAATGGTCAGACAAGTACCAGTCAAAATGGGTAGTAAAACCATCGACACGGACCTTGTCCTTTTACCCCTTGACGGCATGGACATTATTTTGGGAATGAACTGGATGGCTATGCATGGAGTCACACTGGACCTTTCTTCCCGAGCCGTTGAGGTAAATTCACCTAGTCACGGAGCCACTACCCTTTACCTACCATTCATAGATTGCACGAATTCCTGTGCTTATAAGATGGAAGGACTTAAGCTAGATGAGATTCTTGTGGTGAACGAGTATGCCGATGTTTTCCCGGATGACTTACCAGGAATGCCACCGGATAGGGATATTGAGTTCGTTATTGAACTACAACCAGGCACTGCCCCTATATCCAAGAGACCATATAGGATGCCCCCTAAGGAATTGGCCGAGCTGAAAATTCAACTCCAAGAACTACTGGACAAGGGTTTTATTCGCCCTAGCGCGTCACCTTGGGGATGTCCAGCCCTATTCGTAAAGAAGAAGGATGACAGTTTGAGATTATGTGTGGACTACCGACCACTCAATGTGGTAACAGTTAAAAATAAATACCCACTTCCTCGCATCGATGTACTCTTCGATCAATTAGCTGGAGCCAGAGTCTTCTCAAAGATTGATCTTCGTTCGGGATATCATCAGATCAAGATTCGCCCATGCGATATTCCTAAGACTGCCTTCTCCACACGATATGGACTATATGAGTTTTTGGTCATGTCCTTTGGACTCACCAATGCCCCTGCCTACTTCATGTATCTCATGAATTCGGTATTCATGCCCGAACTTGACAAATTCGTCGTAGTGTTCATCGACGACATTCTTATCTATTCCAAGGATGAGGAAGAGCATGCCAAGCACCTTCGCATTGTTCTTCAGCGACTCAGAAACCATCAGCTCTATGCTAAGTTTTCTAAGTGTGAATTCTGGTTGGATACTGTAAAGTTCTTAGGTCACACGATCTCCAGCGAAGGCATAGCTGTTGACCCCAGCAAGGTACAAGAGGTGATGGATTGGAAACCCCCTACCTCTGTTCATCAGATTCGCAGTTTTCTCGGCTTAGCCGGTTACTACCGTCGCTTCATCCCGGATTTCTCTCGAATTGCTAAGCCCATGACTGAACTGTTAAAGAAGGAAGTAAAGTTTGTATGGGACGAGAAGTGTGAGGAAGCCTTCCACACTCTCAGAGAGCATCTGACTACTGCACCTGTGTTAGCTCAACCCGATAATACCAAGTCATTCGATGTGTATTGTGACGCATCAGGTACTGGTCTAGGATGTGTGCTTATGCAAGAGAATCGAGTGATTGCATATGCCTCACGAGCCCTTCGGCCCCACGAACGGAATTATCCCACGCATGACCTTGAGCTCGCAGCCGTCATTCACGCTCTGAAGATATGGAGGCACTATCTCATGGGTACACAGTGCAATATCTACACGGATCATAAGAGTCTCAAGTACATCTTCACACAAGCCGATCTGAATATGAGACAACGAAGATGGCTAGAATTAATCAAAGATTATGACCTTGACGTGCACTATCACCCCGGTAAGGCTAATGTAGTCGCGGATGCACTAAGCCGCAAGTCCCATTGCCATTGCTTATCCATGGAGTCCTACCATGAGACACTATGTGCAGACATGAGGAAGCTTAACTTGGAAATGGTTTCCCAAGGTACTCTAAATCACATCTCAGTTGAGCCCACTCTTCACGACCAAATCGTCATGGCACAACTACATCATGAAGGAATCAAGATCATCAAACAAAAACTCTCTCTAGGTGAGGAGAAGTATAAGTGTTTCCGCCAGGACCATAAGGGAGTTCTATGGTTCGAAGGTCGTATAGTCGTTCCGAAGAATCGTAAACTCCGCAAGCAAATTCTTGATGAGGCACACCTCTCCAAATTCTCTATCCACCCCGGCAGTAGCAAAATGTATCAGGACCTAAGGCAAAACTTCTGGTGGACTAGAATGAAAAGGGAAATTGCTACGTATGTCTCGGAATGTGACACGTGCCAGAGAGTAAAAGCTAGCCACTTAAAGGTAGCTGGTACACTTCAACCGTTACCTATACCATCATGGAAATGGGAAGACATAAGTATGGACTTCATCGTGGGATTACCAAACACTTCCCAGAAACATGATTCCATATGGGTTATCGTTGATAGACTCACGAAGACGGCACATTTTCTTCCGGTGCACACCACCTATTCTACCAAGAAATATGCCGATATTTACCTCGATCGTATTGTTTGCCTGCATGGAATACCTAAGACAATCATTTCCGATCGTGGTCCCCAGTTTGTAGCACGCTTTTGGGAACAACTGCAAACGTCTCTTGGCACAAAGCTGATTCGCAGCTCAGCATACCATCCGCAGACCGATGGACAAATGGAGAGAGTAAACCAAATTCTTGAGGACATGCTGAGAGCTTGTGTCATTCATTATGACAAGAAATGGGACAAATGCCTACCCCTGGCAGAGTTCTCATACAACAACAGCTACCAAACGAGTTTGAAAATGGCACCATTTGAGGCCCTGTACGGACGAAGGTGTCGAACCCCTTTGAGCTGGTCACAAACCGGAGAACGTAAAATAATTGGACCCGACCTGGTAATCGAGGCAGAGGAGAAAGTAAAAGTAATACAAGCAAATCTTAGAGCCGCACAAGCCCGACAAAAGAGCTATTCTGACAAAAGGAGAAAGCCTCTAAAGTTCGAAGTTGGCGATCATGTCTATCTTCGAGTTTCACCAACCAAGGGAGTGCGAAGATTTGGAATCAAAGGCAAACTAGCTCCCCGTTATATTGGTCCTTACGAAATCATGGAGAGCTGCGGACCCGTAGCCTACAAATTACGACTGCCCCCTCAGCTCACGGCCACCCATGATGTCTTCCACGTATCTCAACTCAAGAAGTGTATTCGAGTCCCTACCGAGGTTGTGGAACAACAAGAAATATCGTTAGAACCCGATCTCTCGTATGTCGAACACCCAGTTAAGGTTTTGGATCAAAAAGAAAGAGAGACCAGGAGGAAAGTGATTAGAATGTATAAAATACAATGGAATCGCCACACGGAAGAAGAAGCCACCTGGGAAACGGAAAGCTACCTGAACCAACATTTCCCTGGGTTTCTTGCCTCAACCACTGGTATGTGCACCCACGCCCACACTAAGAACTACCGAATCTCGGGGCGAGATTCTTGTTAAGGGGGGAAGGCTGTGACAACCCTGGTAATTAAAATTTCAAAATCAATGTCATTAGCCTAACTCTATGTTAAACCAACTAATGAGAGGGTGGAAAGAATTAAAACGGGTTCAGTTGAATTCAAATTTAATTTGGGCCCATTTGGACACATTTGAAACTTTTAAAATAACTTTAAAACCAAAAGCCAAATGAAATTTTGCCTGAAACCAAAGTTGTAGAACTTTTTATTTTGAACAACTTTCGTGTTCAAAAGTTTTTGAAATTCAAATCAGAAAGAGGAGAAAACGCCCTGTTTGCACCCAGCCCCCTGAACTTTTTCGAATTTTTGCATTTCGGTCCCTGGCATCCCCCCCCTCTGCTCTGCCGCGCCGCGCGCGCGCGCGCCCGCCCGCCGCGCGCCAGGTGGCGGCGTCGCCTGACCGGCGCGGAGCGCCAGGCCAGTGGCCGCCGCGCCACCCCGCCACGGCCGGCTTTCCCCCGCCCCGACGCCGCGCCGCCCAGTCCCCGCGCGCGCGTGCTGCCGCGCCCCGGCCGCCGCCCGCCCGGCCAGTACCCGCGCTCCGCCGTGCCGCCCCGGCCCCCGCGCCCCACCAGTCGCCGCGCCTGCCCTCCGCCCGAGCCGCTGCCGCTGCTGCTTCCCCACTCCGCGCCCGGCACTATCTCACCGCGCCCACGCCACAATCGCGGCCGCCCAGTCACCGCGCCCGCTCGCCCGCACGCCGCGCCGGCGTTCTGCCGCCGCCCGCCGCGCCCAGTGCACGCCGCTGCCGTGCCCCGCCCCGCGCGTCACCCAGGCATCTCCACGCCCCCTCCTGTCCCTATAGAAACGCCACCCCGACCGCCCGCGCGAAGCCCCGCCACCAGAACGCCTCGCCGCGCCATCGCCGCAGCCGAGCACCACCCGCCCGTGGGCAGCCCTCCACAGCCGCCCACTGCCCAAACCGAGCACCCAGCCACCACTACATCACCCCACCGCAGCTCACCGACCCGCCCAACGCCACCCAGAGCCACCGGAGCACCGCCGCCCGCGCTGCCGTCGCCGCCGCCGCTCCTGCTCGCCGTGGACAGCACGACTCCGACCCCCTCCGTCCAAGCCGAGCCCCGGAGTAGCTTCCCCACGCACCAGTGAAGCTCACCGACCGGACCACGCCGCCCCAAGCCCGCCGGAGCACCGCCGTCGACGCGAGCCGCGCCGCCGCCGCCTCTGCTCCAACGCCGGCGAGCCTTTCCCGGCCGTCCCCCACCTGGACAACACCCCCACAAGGTAGCCCTCGCACCCCTGAACCTTCCCCGACCCCCGCCCCTCGCCGCCGGCGAGCCCCCTCGCCGGAATTTCGGCCGGCCGCCGCACCCGAGCCGCCGAGGACCCAATTGCAAGGATTTAAATCTTTAGAAGGGTCTGAGCGTAAGATTCAAGGACCTAGTTGTAAAAGAAAATTTCAAACCTAGATTCAAATTCAGTGAACTTGTAAAATTCGTATGAAATCGTAGAAAATTCAGAAAAATGCAAACTCAACTGTTCTGGAATCCTCAGAACAAACTCTACCACTTTTGTTACAAAAGTTTTCTCAGAATCCCAAAGTATTTTGCTCTACATTAAATAGAAGCTTTATTGGACATATTTCATACCCACTGTTCTAGAACAATACTGACCCTGAATTTTGGGCAGTGAACTAGTTGCTGGATGATTAGGACTGTGTAAAAAGATCAGGCCCAAATTCCATCTCTAGATTTACTGTTTGTTAAACTTAGTTTCTTATCATGTGTAAGAAGAATATTTTATCCCTGCAGTTAGGTGGTAAGTCACCCATTGAAATTTTTCCTATGCTAATGCATTGGTAACTAGAAGCCAGAGAAAAATTAGGAGACCTTTTAGCTCACAGTAACCTATTTATTTGATTTATGTGCTAATAACATACATTAAAACAAGAAAATAGTACCTTAGCTTGGAAAATCCCCAAATTATTACTGGGAGTTACACTGTGGTAGAGGTTGCTGTGTAAAAAGTTTCATGGACAAAAACCCTGTGTAGGGCCCTGTAAAAATGAATCTTTGAAAAGCATAGGTGTAGAATGTTATATTTTCTATGATCTAAATACTGCATGATAAATACTACAAAAATTACAGTAGCTTCTGCATGCTCAAGTGAGAGCTCTGTAAAAATCTTAGCCACAAATGTTGCACCTATTGATCTGTACAAAAAGAACAAGTATCTAACAGCAACAATGAAATCTATTTTTCAGAATTAATCTGTTACATAAAATTGGCTGAAAATTTTACAGTAAGCACATCTTTCCTTGATGTGCCTAAATCCAAAATTTCATGACCAGAAACTATCTCTTGTAGTAATTACTCTCAAATCGTAATCAAGTGCTATTTCCACGACTTAAACTTGTGCACTCATGTAGAATCGACGACTCTCGCCGACGGAACTTACGAGCTGGTGCCCGCGTCCGAGAGTGAGCAGCGTGAAGCTCAAGCAAATCTAACTGAAGCTTTTGAAGACCCGAGCCCAAGTTCGGAAGATCCCCAAGCGAACTGCGAAGGCAAGCCCCGGAGCATAACCCATTCTTTCCGAAATTATGCAACTCTTTACTCCTTGCTTGTGCATTAAGTTTATAGGAGTTGGATGAAACTTAGTTGCATGATGTCAGGAACCCTTGCTTGAAAACTAGATGTAAGGTTCGTTAGAATGCTGTGCTAATAGGACTCCGGTAAAAGTCGAGTGATTTCCTGTCACTCGCGAGAAAATAGGAGTTGAATGACTACTACACACTGCAATCATAAGGACACGGACGGGTTATGTAACGATGGTTACGATTGAGGCCCGTCTGTCTAGTGAAAAATGCTAAGGCCGCAGGGTGTGGTAGTGATGGTTAAGTCTTTGAACGTACTAAACACATGCCGAGATTATGGGAATCGGTAAGCTTAAGTACCTGATTGGCCCGGCAAGGGGACGGCATCCTACCCTTTGAACTTCGGTCCCATGTGCATATGGCGAGTGCAGAGAGTGGTCACGACCCGGCGCCGAACCATGGCGTGGAGCTCTTGTACTCTCGGAGGGTAGCCCCGATCCACGACCCGGAAAGAAAGGGGAAAAGTTGCACGTGTGACTCTAGGGAGTAACCACGTGACGTGTGTTTGGGTTTCCCTTGCAAGGTTAAGAAATTCGATTCGAATCGTCCGTTTCTCACGGCTATTGAGACTGCTTAACCATTTTTACCCACAGAGTAAGAAGAGGAACAATGATGATGAATGAACTGGTTGGATGGAAAACTTAATGCTTCACCATGTATGCTTTAGATAGCTGCTTACCTAGACTGGCTAACGAAACTAGAATCTTGAGCTAAAAGTTGAAAGTAAGGACCCACTTGTAGATGCTTTTCGGCAAAACAAACCCCTGAGCCAAAAAGCCTTGCATATCTAGAGTCGGTGGAGTAGTTCCCACTACACGGGTAAGTCTTGCTGAGTATTAGTATACTCAGCCTTGCTTGTGACTCGTTTTCAGGTGAACCCTTTGAAGACATGATTGCTAGCTTGACTTGGCCCTGCACTCTTCCCCCTGGTTGGTCGGTGGAATGGGATGCGCCCCCGTCCAACGGAGATAAGGCCGAGTGATGTCTCGTACGGGCTTCATCGAGACCTCCTGTATCGTCGAGTAGTTTCCGTTATTTATTTCCGCTGCAATTTAACTCTGAAGAACTTATTTGTGTTAATCGAAGTACTCGTTTTCTAAACTCAGGACTAGGTCTGTAATATTGACTTATGCAAATGATGTAATACTTGCTGGAATGTGGTATCCTCTGGGCTCATCGTCGCATGGGCATTTGTATGTACGGCGCTCGATCCGTTCACCGTGGTTGTATCGGGAGGTTATACCCGACAGACCAGTGGATTACTCCGTTTGAAGTGTAAGGTTAACCGAGGATGCCTTAATGGTGATGGTTAATACACTTGAGCCGGATTAATTCAGGTGGTTCTGCCACAACCATATATATATCGGAAATTAAAAATGCGTTATATGAGAGTGGTAAGATTCTTGCGTATCTAAGCGTGGTTTGCATAAGGATTATCTAGAGAATCTGTCCCAAATCTGCCATAATTGAAAGGAGCGAATTATTGACCCAAGAAAATGACCTTTTCTGATAAAGTTCATGTTGAAGAAATTGTTCCAAATCTTGTGTTCTATCTTCTGTTCAAAAACAAAAAATTCTGAACTTATGGATAGTAAGAAATAACAGAAACCTTGGAATGTCAGGATTCTGTCCAGAATAACCACTTCTGCCTCTTAAATTTTTAGGCCCCCTTCCTGCGGTTTTCTGCAACAGAGCACAACACGAAACTTGTTCCAAATTTACCCAGGTAGCTGCTGTTAAAATTTGGTAAATTTTGGCTGGGTAGATTTTCCCTGGTGCACGAAACTCTAGCCCTCTGTTCAATGAAAATTCTGGGTAGACAGAGAAGTAAAACCTGAAAAGAAAGACCATCTTAGAGTCCTATCTAGCTCTGGAGTTGACTAGCAAAATTGTTCACAATTACCTTAGGAGTGATCTGGTGAAATTTGACAATTTTTGGATTAGAACTGTGGAAGTTATGGTTATTTTTGCACACTATGCAGAATCTGTCCTTGTGCCGTACACAGTTTTTCGCTATCTCACTCCATTTGATCTTTTGTTCAGATGGCCGAGCCTGTTGCTATGATGGTGGATGAGGATGGACGCGTACACTCGCAGTGTCTCCACTGGGAGGGCTTTCCCTCTATTTTGTGGGATGTTCTGCGTACCGCGGGCTATCTAATTCCCCCACGTTACGCTGGACTGGAGTTTGCAGAAAATGGAGTTACCCAGTGCCGTGTCAACGTGACCGTTTTTCCGCACCCGCTACACCCGGAGTGGCCCACCTTGGAGCTTGAGGCTGTCAGTCGCCGCTTGGCTGATACTTGGGAGCTTGCAGCCATGAGGGCGCTCACCACTTTTTGTGCGCAGCGTCCCGAAGTTGTCACACTCGCTCCCATTGGCTTGTTTCCTGCTGCCCAGGACAACGACCCCTTTTGGCTCAACAGGGTGCAACACGCACAATACTTGGTAGACTTTCATGCCCAGGAAACTATTCATACCCCCGTGCGGTGCATGAGTGCACTCTATCGGCTTCAGACTCTCCAGAGTCAGGCGCTTGAGCAGCTCACTGATCTTGCTCAGGCCTACCACATGATGGCAGATACCAGGGATGAGCAGATTAAGGAGCTCAGTCAGGATCTTGAGGACAGAGATGCTCAGATTGGCCAACTTGAGGGCCAAATTCAGGAGCAGGACACTCTCATGGGTGAGAGAGATGTCACGATAGCACAGTTGGAGGAGCAGCTCCATGATCTGAGCCTTGAATTGGAGGATGCTAATGAGCACATTCAGTGGCACCATGATCAGAATGACCATCCCCATGAGGAGGACATGGAGGAAGATGAGGAGGAGCCACAGGAGATTGATGGTATCTCCGGTATGGATTTTGAGGGTGAGGTACCACAGGCACCTCAGATGGGAGCTCACTCTCCTGCTCACAGCGAGTCGTCCGTCAACGACTTGGATGATTTCTAGATGACGACCTAGGAGGACTTTTGCACATACTCCTCGATAGGGTAGCCTAACTTTTGGCAAGTGTTGTAATAGGCTAACTAGGAGTTGAGTAACTCTTTTGCGATGGGTACACCTGAACCATGTGGATACCCTCAGCATGTAAGGAACGGCGATAAACTTGGGAGATTTCGTTGTAATTTGGTAAACGATGAAATCCACAAATCGCTGAGACTTGTCGGAATTTTTACCCATGTCTCCTTGCATTTCTTGGCTGGATGTTGAATACCAAACATGTGCTAAATTTTGTGATCGTGGTTCTCACAAAAATTCAGCATCGTTGGACCTCGCTAGTTTAAGATATAGGCGAAACAGTACCGATCAATCTGCTGAAAAACAGCTAAGACAGCAAGGCAAAGGACGAGCCTTTCGACCACCTTAGCCATAGTTCTAGCGCCGAAGTTAAATACCAAAGTGGTGCATTCCTAAATTCTCTAACTACTGCCAAAGTATGAGATATTTTGGATGGACCCACAGCAAGCTATGATTTTTTTTTCTCGTAGCAAACAGAGATTCTGTCCATACTTCTAGCTGTGATTTCGGAAGTCTATGACTACACCAATTAGTTATGAATCAAGGAAGTAATGTGGATCGCGTTGCTAATGGTAACCTTTCACGTTTCAGATGGTTGGATCAACCCGTGGCAACCCCGAGGGTTTTGGTGCCGGTGGCAGCCGCTCGCGACAATCGCCACCACCCCCGCCCAGTTTGGTGGAAGTGATGGCCGCCCAAACCGAGCTGCTGCGTCAGATCGTGCAAGGACAGCACCAGCAGAGGGGTGGGCACAATGCTCACCAACCCCAAGCTGCAGGATACACGGATTTCCTAGGGACCCAGCCGCCCTTGTTTCATAAGACCGAGGAACCCCTGGACGCAGATGCATGGATTCGCACCATCAAATCCAAGTTCACACTGCTTGTGGCCCCATGCTCAGAAGCCAACAAAGCCCGCTTTGCCGCGCAGCAGCTTCGCGGTACAGCTCGTCTATGGTGGGACCACTATTTTGCTATGCTCCCCGCTGATCACATTGTCACCTGGGATGAATTCAAGACCGCGTTCCGGGCACATCATATTCCCGAGGGCCTCATGGAGAGGAAGTTGAATGAGTTTCTGGCACTTACCCAGGGCACCCGCACCGTACTGCAGTACGCCCAGGCGTTCAACAACCTATGCCAGTATGCGGGCTATCACGCTGATACGGATGCCAGAAGTATGATCGTTTCCGCCGAGGTCTGAATACCAAGCTCAAGGAACGTCTGAACCTAGCCAGGGCTGACACCTACAACGAGTTGGTCAATATGGCCATAACCCAGGAAGATTGTATCATGGCACACCGGGCAGAGAAGAAGAGAAAGGTACCCGCTGGACCATCAAGTGCTCAACCACCAAGGTATCGCATCATGCAAAATGCCGCGCCCACCGCTCCACCTAGGGCCCCTCAGCCAGGGAGATGGATTGCCAGACCCCCACAGCAGCCAGGCATGGTACGACCCCCGATGTCTTCACAGAATGGTCCGAGGCCCATTCTTCAACAGTCTCTTCGACCTAGCCCCGCGAATCGCTATTTCAAATGCGGGAGTTCCAACCACTTCGCACGAGAATGCCCTCAGTCTGGGCAGCCCAACCAAGGTCAAGGATCCAACCCGAACACCAAGAACAGGGGCAAGAGACAAACCCTGCAAGTCAAGCAAGGACGGATTAACTTCACCACGCTTGCAGAGCTTCCTGAAGGAGCCCCAGTGATGTCGGGTACATTCTCTACCCATAACAAGCCTGCAGTTATATTATTTGATTCTGGTGCATCGCATAGTTTCATAAGTGCAAAATTCGGTGCAAAAGTAGGCTTGGATGTTTGTCACACAAAAGGGTCATATATGATATCTACACCGGGTGGTAAAATCGCTTCAAACCAAATGATCAGACAAGTACCAGTCAGGTTGGGTAGTAAAACCATCGACACAGACCTTGTCCTTTTACCCCTTGACGGCATGGACATTATTTTGGGAATGAACTGGATGACTATGCATGGAGTCACACTGGACCTTTCGTCCCGAGCCGTTGAGATAAATTCACCTAGTCACGGAGCCACTACCCTTTACCTACCATTCCTAGATTGCACGAATTCCTGTGCTTACAAGATGGAAGGACTTAAGCCAGAGGATATTCCTGTAGTAAACGAGTATGCCGACGTTTTTCCGGATGACTTACCCGGAATGCCACCGGATAGGGACATTGAGTTCATCATTGAACTACAACCAGGCACTGCACCTATATCCAAAAGACCATATAGGATGCCCCCTAAAGAGTTGGCAGAGCTAAAAATTCAACTCCAAGAACTACTGGACAAGGGTTTCATTCGCCCTAGCGCGTCACCTTGGGGATGTCCAGCCCTATTCGTAAAGAAGAAGGATGATAGTTTGAGATTATGTGTTGACTACCGGCCTCTCAATGCGGTAACTGTCAAAAACAAATACCCACTTCCTCGTATCAATGTACTCTTCAATCAATTAGCTGGAGCTAGAGTCTTCTCAAAGATTGATCTTCGTTCGGGATATCATCAAATCAAGATTCGCCCCTGCGATATTCCTAAGACTGCCTTCTCCACACGATATGGACTATATGAGTTTTTGGTCATGTCCTTTGGACTCACCAACTCCCCTGCCTATTTCATGTATCTCATGAATTCGGTATTCATGCCCGAACTGGACAAATTCGTCGTAGTGTTCATCGACGACA
This sequence comes from Panicum miliaceum, assembly GCA_032594955.1. NCBI lineage: Eukaryota > Viridiplantae > Streptophyta > Magnoliopsida > Poales > Poaceae > Panicum > Panicum miliaceum. The sequence continues at coordinate 46,173,462 of CM064056.1, read as the reverse complement.
TCCTTATCTATTCCAAGGATGAGGAAGAGCATGCAAAGCACCTGCACATTGTTCTTCAACGTCTAAGAGACCATCAGCTCTATGCTAAGTTTTCTAAGTGTGAATTTTGGTTGGATACTGTAAAGTTCTTAGGTCACACGATCTCCAGCGAAGGCATAGCTGTTGACCCCAGCAAGGTACAAGAGGTGATGGATTGGAAACCCCCTACCTCTGTTCATCAGATTCGCAGGTTTCTCGGCTTAGCCGGTTACTACCGCCGCTTCATCCTGGATTTCTCTCGAATTGCTAAGCCCATGACTGAACTGTTAAAGAAGGAAGTAAAGTTTGTATGGAATGAGAAATGTGAAAGAGCTTTCCACACTCTCAGAGAGCATCTGACTACTGCACCTGTGTTAGCTCAACCCGATAATACCAAGTCATTCGATGTGTATTGTGACGCATCAGGTACTGGTCTAGGATGTGTGCTTATGCAAGAGAATCGAGTGATTGCATATGCCTCACGAGCCCTTCGGCCCCACGAACAGAATTATCCCACTCATGATCTTGAGCTTGCAGCCGTCATTCACGCTCTGAAGATATGGAGGCACTATCTCATGGGTACATAGTGCAATATCTACACAGATCATAAGAGTCTCAAGTATATCTTCACACAAGCCGATTTGAATATGAGACAACGGAGATGGCTAGAGTTAATCAAGGATTATGACCTTGAAGTGCACTATCACCCCGGTAAGGCTAATGTAGTCGCGGATGCACTAAGCCGCAAGTCCCATTGCCATTGCTTATCCATGGAGTCCTACCATGAGACATTGTGTGCAGAGATGAGGAAGCTTAACTTGGAAATGGTTTCCCAAGGCACTCTGAATCACATCTCAGTTGAGCCCACTCTTCACGACCAAATCGTCATGGCACAACTACATGATGAAGAAATTAAGATCATCAAACAAAAACTCTCTCTAGGTGAGGAGAAGTATAAATGTTTCCGCCAGGACCATAAGGGAGTTCTATGGTTCGAAAGTCGTATAGTTGTTCCGAAGAATCGTGAACTCCGCAAGCAAATTCTCAATGAGGCGCACGTTTTCAAATTCTCTATCCACCCCGGCAGTAGCAAAATGTATCAAGACCTAAGGAAAAATTTCTGGTGGACTAGAATGAAAAGGGAAATTGCTACGTATGTCTCGGAATGTGACACGTGCCAGAGAGTAAAAGCTAGCCACTTGAAGGTAGCCGGTACACTACAACCGTTACCTATACCATCATGGAAATGGGAAGACATAAGTATGGACTTCATCGTTGGACTACCAAACACTTCCCAGAAACATGATTCCATATGGGTTATCGTGGACAGACTCACGAAGACAGCACATTTTCTTCCGGTACACACCACCTATTCTACCAAGAAATATGCCGAGATTTACCTCGATCGTATTGTTTGCCTGCATGGAATACCTAAGACAATTATTTCCGATCGTGGTCCTCAGTTTGTAGCACGTTTTTGGGAACAACTGCAAACGTCTCTTGGCACTAAGCTGATTCGCAGCTCAGCATACCATCCTCAGACTGATGGACAAACGGAAAGAGTAAACCAAATTCTTGAAGACATGCTGAGAGCTTGCGTCATTCATTATGACAAGAATTGGGATAAATGCCTACCCCTAGCAGAGTTCTCGTACAACAACAGCTATCAAACGAGTTTGAAAATGGCACCATTTGAGGCCCTGTACGGACGAAGGTGTCGAACTCCTTTGAGCTGGTCACAAACCGGAGAACGTAAGATAATTGGACCCGACCTGGTAATCGAGGCAGAGGAGAAAGTAAAAGTAATACAAGCAAATCTTAAAGCCGCACAAGCCCGACAAAAGAGCTATTCTGACAAAAGGAGAAAGCCCCTGAAATTCGAAGTTGGCGATCATGTCTATCTTCGAGTTTCACCAACCAAGGGAGTGCGAAGATTTGGAATCAAAGGCAAACTAGCTCCCTGTTATGTTGGTCCTTACGAAATCATTGAGAGCTGCGGACCCGTAGCCTACAAATTACGACTGCCCCCTCAGCTCACGGCCACCCATGATGTCTTCCACGTATCTCAACTCAAGAAGTGTATTCGAGTCCCTACTGAGATTGTGGAACAACAAGAAATATCGTTAGAGCCCGACCTCTCGTATGTCGAACACCCAGTTAAGATTTTGGATCAAAAAGAAAGAGAGACCAGGAGGAAAGTGATTAGAATGTATAAAGTACAATGGAATCACCACACGGAAGAAGAAGCCACCTGGGAAACCGAGAGCTACCTAAACCAACAGTTCCCTGGGTTTCTTATCTCAACCACTGGTATGTGCACCCACGCCCACACTAAGAATTGCCGAATCTCGGGGCGAGATTCTTGTTAAGGGGGGAAGGCTGTGACAACCCTGGTAAAAATTTCATTTCTAAAATCAGTATCATTAGCCTAACCCTATGCTTAAACCAACTAATAAAAGGTCTATGCTTAAACCAACTAATAAAAGGGTGGAAAGAATTAGAACGAGTTCAGTTGGAATTCGAATTTAAATTGAGCACATTTGGTTACTTTCGAACTTTTAAATTTAACTTTCAAACCATAAGCCAAATGAGATGTTGCCTGAAACCAAACTTGTAGAACTTTTTATTCTGAACAACTTTCGTGTTCAAAAGTTTTTGAAATTCAAATTAGAAAGGGGAGAAAATGCCCGGTTTGCACCCAGCCCCCTGAAGTTTTTCAAATTCTCGCAATCAGGCCCCTCGCACCCCCCCTCTCTCTCCTCCCCGCCCGACCGCCGCGCGCCAGGTGGCCGGCGACGCCTGACCGGCGCGAGGCGCCAGGCCAGTGGCCGCCGCGCCACTCCGCCACGGCCGGCTTTGCCCGCTCCCCACGCCGCGCGGCCCAGTGAGCGCCCGCGCGTGCGCACGCCGCTGCCGCGCCCAGCCCCGCCGTGCCGCCCCGGCTCCCACGCCCCGCCCGTCACTGCGCCCGCCCTCCGCCCGAGCCGCTGCAGCTGCTGCTCCACCACTCCACGCCCAGCGCTATCCCCTCGCGCCCACGCCATATCCCGGCCGCCCAGTCACCGCGCCCGCTCGCCGCACGCCGCGCCGGCGTTCTGCTGCCGCCCGCCGCGCCCAGTGCCGCGCCGTGCCGTGCCTCCGCACCCCCTCCGCCCCTATAAAAGCCGAGCCCCGGCCGCCCACGCGAGCCACGCACCCAGAACGCCCTCGCCGCCGCCATTGCCGCTGCCGAGCGCCGCCCGCCCGTGGACAGCCCTCCACCGCCGCCCACCGCCCAAATTGAGCCTCCAGCCACCACTACATCATCCCCCTGAAGCTCGCCGACCCACCCAACGCCGCCCAGGACCACCGGAGCGCCGCCGCCCACACGGTCACCGCCGCCGCCGCCCCTGCTCGCCGTGGGCAGCTCGGCCGTCCAAGCCAAGCCCCTGGGCAGCTTCCCCACGCGCCACTGAAGCTCGCTGACCGGACCAGGCCGCCCCAAGCCCGCCGGAGCACCGCCGTCGACGCGTGCCGCGTCACCGCCGCCTCTGCTCCAACGCCGGCGAGCCCTTCCCGGCCGTCCCCCACCTGAACAACACCCCCACGAGGTAGCCCTCACACCCCTGAACCTTCCCGACCCTCACCCCTCGCCGCCGGCGAGCCCCTCGCCGGAATTTCGGCCGGCCGCCGTACCCGAGCCGCCCGAGGACCCAATTGCAAGAATTTAAATCTTTAGAAGGGTCTGCGCGTAAGATTCAAGGACCTAGTTGTAAAAGAAAGTTTCAAATCTAGATTCAAATTTAGTGAAATTGTAAAATCCGTATAAATTCGTAGAGAACTCAGAAAAATGCAAACTCAACTGTTCTGGAATCCTTAGAACAAACTCTACCACTTTTGTTACAAAATGTTTCTCAGAATCTCAACATATTTTGCTCTACATTAAATGGGAGCTTTAATGGTCTTATTTTGTACCCACTGTTGTAGATCAATGCTGACCCTAAAATTTTGACAGTGCATTAGTTGCTTAATGTTTAGGGCTGTGTAAAAAGACCAGGCCCAAATTCCATCTCTAGCTTTACTGTTTATTAAACTTAGTTTCATACCATGTTTAAGTAGAATGTTTTATCCCTGCAGTTAGGTGGAGAATCACCCAATGAAACTTTTTCTATGCTAATGTAATGGTACCGAGAAGCCAGAGAAAAATTAGGAGACTTTTTATCTTACAGTAACCTATTTATTTGATTTATGTGCTAATAACATACGTTAAATCGAGAAAATAGTATCTTAGCTTGGAAAATTCTCAAATTTTTACTAGGAAATACACTATGGTAGAGATTGCTGTGTAAAAAGTTCCAGGGACAAAAACCCTGTGTAGGGTCCGGTAAAAAATGAATCCTTGAATAGCCTAGGTGTGGAATGTCATATTTTCTATACTCCGAATACTGCATGATAAATCCTACAAAAATTACAGTAGCTTCTGCATGCTTATGTGAAAGCTCTGTAAAAATCTTAGACTCAGTTGTTGCACCAATTGTTCTATAAAAAAGAACAAGGATCTAACAGCAACTATGTAATATATTTTTCATAATTAATCTGTTACATAAAATTGGCTGAAAATTTTACAGTAAGCACATCTTTCCCTGATGTGCCTAAATCCAAAAGTTCATGACCAGAAACTATCCATTGTAGTAATTACTCTTAAATCGTATCGAGTACCATTACCACGACTTAAACTTGTGCATTCATGTAGAATCGACGACTCTCGCCGACGGAACTTACGAGCTGGTGCCCGAGTCCGAGAGTGAGCAGCGAGAAGCCCAGGCGAATCTAACTGAAGCTCTTGAAGACCCGAGCCCAAGTTCGGAAGCGCCCCAAGCTAACTGTGAAGGCAAGCCTCGGAGCATAACCCATTTCTTTCCTAAATTATGCAACTCATTACTCTTTGCTTGTGCATTAAGTTTATAGGAGTTGAATCAAAACTTAGTTGCATGATGTTAGGAACCCTTGCTTGAAAACTAGACGTAAGGTTCGATAGAATGCTGTGCTAATAGGACTCCGGTAAAAGTCGAGTGATTTCCTGTCACTCGCGAGAAAATAGGAGTTGAATGTCTACTACACGCTGCAATCATAAGGACACGGACGGGCTATGGAACGATGGTTACGATTGAGGCCCGTCTGTCTAGTGAAAAATGCTAAGGCCGCAGGGTGTGGTAGTGATGGTTAAGTCTTTGAACGTACTAAACACATGCCGAGATTATGGGAATCGGTAAGCTTAAGTACCTGATTGGCCCGGCAAGGGGACGGCATCCTACCCTTTGAACTTCGGTCCCATGTGCATATGGCGAGTGCAGAGAGTGGTCACGACCCGGCGCCGAACCGTGGCGTGGGGCTCTTGTACTCTCGGAGGGTAGCCCCGATCCACGACCCGGAAAGAAAGGGGAAAAGTTGCACGTGTGACTCTAGGGAGTAACCACGTGACGTGTGTTTGGGTTTCCCTTGCAAGGTTAAGAAATTCGATTCGAATCATCCGTTTCTCACGGCTATTGGGACTGCTTAACCATTTTTACCCACAGAGTAAGAAGAGGAACAATGAGGATGAATGAACTAGTTGGACGAAAATTTAATGCTTCACCATGTATGCTATTGATAGCTGCTTATCTAGAATGGTAAACGAAACTAGAACCTTGAGCTAAAATCTGAAAGTAAGGACCCACTTGTAGAAGCTTTTCGGCAATACAAACCCCTGAGCCAAAAAGCCTTGCATATCTAGAGTCGGTGGAGTAGATTCCACTACGCGGGTAAGTCTTGCTGAGTATTAGTATACTCAGCCTTGCTTGTGGCTCGTTTTCAGGTGAGACCTTCGAAGACATGATTGCTAGTTTGACTTGGCCCTGCACTCTTCCCCCTGGTTGGTCGGTGGAATGGGATACGCCCCCGTCCAACGGAGATAATGTCGAGTGATGTCTCGTACGGGCTTCATCAAGACATCCTGTATCGTCGAGTAGCTTCCGTTGTTTATTTCCGCTGCAACTTAAAACTCTGAAGAACTTATTTATGATCATTGAAGTACTTGGTTTCTAAAACTCAGAACTTGGTCCGTAATATTTACTTATGGTAATTTTGTAATATTTGTTGGAATGTGGTATTCTCTGGGCTCATCGTCGCATGAGCGTTTGTATGTATGGCGCTCGATCCGCTTACCGTGGTTGTATCGGGAGGTTATACCCGACAGACCAGTGGATTACTCCGTTTGAAGTGTAAGGTTAACCGAGATTGCCCTAATGGTTATGGTTAATACACTTGAGCCGGATTAATTCAGGTGGTTCTGCCACAAAGGACACGGACGGGCTATGGAACGATGGTTACGATTGAGGCCCGTCTGTCTAGTGAAAAATGCTAAGGTCGCAGGGTGTGGTAGTGATGGTTAAGTCTTTGAACGTACTAAACACATGCCGAGATTATGGGAATCGGTAAGCTTAAGTACCTGATTGGCCCGGCAAGGGGACGGCATCCTACCCTTTGAACTTCGGTCCCATGTGCATATGGCGAGTGCAGAGAGTGGTCACGATCCGGCGCCGAACCGTGGCGTGGGGCTCTTGTACTCTCGGAGGGTAGCCCCGATCCACGACCCGGAAAGAAAGGGGAAAAGTTGCACGTGTGACTCTAGGGAGTAACCACGTGACGTGTGTTTGGGTTTTCCCTTGCAAGGTTAAGAAATTCGATTTGAATCGTCCGTTTCTCACGGCTATTGAGACTGCTTAACCATTTTTACCCACAGAGTAAGAAGAGGAACAATGAGGATGAATGAACTGGTTGGATGATAATTTAATGCTTCACCATGTATGCTATTGGATAGCTGCTTATCTAGAATGGTTAATGAAACTAGAACCTTGAGCTAAAAGTTGAAAGTAAGGACCCACTTGTAGATGCTTTTCGGCAAAACCAACCCCTGAGCCAAAAAGCCTTGCATATCTAGAGTCGGTGGGGTAGATTCCACTACGCGGGTAAGTCTTGCTGAGTATTAGTATACTCAGCCTTGCTTGTGGCTCGTTTTCAGGTGAGACCTTCGAAGATATGATTGCTAGCTTGACTTGGCCCTGCACTCTTCCCCCTGGTTGGTCGGTGGAATGGGATACGCCCCCGTCCAACGGAGATAATGCCGAGTGATGTCTCGTACGGGCTTCACCGAGACATCCTTATCGTCGCGTAGCTTTCGTTGTTTTATTTTCCGCTGCAACTTAAACTCTGAAGAACTTCATAGTATGATCATTGAAGTATTTGGTTTCTAAACTCAGAACTTGGTCTGTAATATTTACTTATGCTAATGTTGTAATATCTGCTGGAATGTGGTATTCTCTGGGCTCATCGTCGCATGAGCATTTGTATGTATGGCATTCGATCCGCTCTACCGTGGTTGTATCGGGAGGTTATACCCGACAGACCAGTGGATTACTCCGTTTGAAGTGTAAGGTTAACCGAGATTGCCTTAATGGTGATGGTTAATACACTTGAGCCGGATTAATTCAGGTGGTTCTGCCACAAGCTTGCTCCCGTCATTTTCTTGAGTGCACCGGAGAGCTTCCATCCCATGCCCTTCATGCTTGAACACGAGAACAACAAGAACAACTAGGTTCGGGTTACGTTAGTGAAAACGCAATGGAGATTCTTACCGAACATTGTTCCTTCGAATGCGCGGAATTTTTCTTGCAGCAAAGGAATGAGAGAGAGATTTCTTGAATCCAACTTGAGCAAAAATCCAATCAAAACCAAGAGCAAAGAGTGTGAGAGGGAGTGAGCGAAAGAAGTGAAGTGTGAGTGCTTCACCCCCCTCTCTCGGCCTCTATTTAAAGACCTAAAGCACGAGCACCTTGAAAACGGTCATCTAGCAACAGTTAGTAGCTGTTGGAAAAAGATGGGCTAGAGAGCCATTGGGGTGGGGTCGGCCGCACCCTGGCTGGCCCCACATGCGGACAGCCTAGGCCCAATGCCTCATAACGGCCAAATGCTTTTGAATTTTTGGTTCTCAAATAAAATTTGCTCCAAGAAGATGTTCAAATGAATTTTTCAAAAGAATTTTATACTCAGGAATATTTTTGGAATTTTTGTAAAAAGGAAAAAGTGGCTAGAAAAATTCTAGCATGCAAGAGAATTTTGGAAAATCAAATATGCAGTGGAGAAGATCGAATGGGGTGCAAAATCAAATTTTGGAAAAATTCAAACATGAGATAAATACCATTTTACCTTTGGCAGGGGCTTGTCGTTTAGAGTCCGACAGGCACGACTTACCATTTGCTGCCTCATCGCGGAGAATTAGACGAAGACGAATTTTTGATCTTCCACCACACCTTCTTGATCTTCTTTCTTTTGGGCTGTGTGGTCGGTTCTTTTGGCTGGGGTTCGGGTGCCCCCCACAGCGGGCTTCCGTCATAAGCTTGTTGAATTATGAAGCACTGCTTTTGCCTGTATTGGAATTTGAAGAAAATATTCTCCGTTCCGATGCGGAAACAGATGTTTCCTGCCCCGACATCTATCCTTGCCTTGACGTCCCTTAAAAAGGGGCGCCCAAGGATGAGTTGTATACCTGTGTCGCCTTCCATGTCGAGGACGACGAAGTTGGTGAGGACGAAGGAGTGCTTAACCCGTACGAGTATACTTTTGACTATCCCTTCGGGATATTGAATTGTGGAATTGGCGAGCTACACGTACATGAGCGTTGGGGATAGAGCAGGATATTGCAGTTGCTCAAAAATCACCTTGGGCATAATGTTTATGCTTGCCCCGAGGTCATAGAGGGCCCGATTGTAGTGCTGATTGTAGATAGAGCAATGGATCATCGGCACTCCTGGGTCTCCGTGCAGTGCTGCTGACAGTCCTCCCCATGCATTTGTTTTGGCATGTGAGGGTTTTCCTGCATGGTTAGCATGTCGCATCCTCCGAGACGGGTTGCCCCATCCGGTAGACACCATATTGACATTTTCGACAGGAACTTCCGGTTGCCCCGGAATTTTCCCGTCGACCACAACAGGAACAGCGGTAGCAATTTGCGCAAGTTGAGTTTCAATCATTTCATTAAAGCTTAATTGATTCTTGAGGGCAGAAGAAAGAGTTTCAACTTTTATTTTTAAACTCTCAGGAGTTTTATCATTGGCAGCAAGCTTTTTGTTAATAGATTCATTGATTTTAGCTTGGCCAAAAACAAGATCTTTGATGGAGGGTTGGTTCGAATTGAAATTTGAGTTAAAATTGTTACCTCCTCCTTGGTAGGCTGGCCTTGATTGGTTCCAGCCTTGACCTCCTTGTGGACGGTAGCCTTGACCTCCTTGTTGTTCTTCGCGTGTCTCGGGGCAGTCATTCCCTGAGTGTCCACCATTGCCACAAACTTTGCACGCGGGGTGCGAATCTATGGCTTGAGCGTAGTTGTTCATAAGCTCCTTGAATTGCGCCCTTTCATCGAGGCGCTTGAGTAGGAGGTCCATTTTGGCTGAGAGCATGTCAACTTCTTTCACTATGTGCATTCCGCCTTTACCCTTGGGCTGGGAATGCTCCTCGTTCCAGCCCTGATTGGAGACCATTTTCTCTACCAATGCATTTGCTTTGGTGATGGTGGGGTCGAGAAAGGCTCCTCCAACAGCGGCATCTATGTGGTCTCTTGAAGTTGGAGTCAGCCCGTTGTAGAAGCTTTGGAGCACGAGCCACTCGTCCATCCCATGAAGAGAACAGGCAAGTATGTATTCTTGAAGCCTCTCCCAAGCTTCGGGTATTAACTCCATCCCCGTCTGCTGGAAACTGGATATCTTTCCGCGTAAGGCATTGGTTTTGCCTAGTGGAAAGAACTTAGTGAGGAATGCCGTGGAGGATTTGTTCCACGTACTGATGGCCTCTTTGTTCTTGTAGAACCTTGGTTCACCTTCCCCAGGAGGGAGAAGGGAAACAAACGGAGCCTGATGGCGTCAGTCTCAGCGCCCCGTATGGTAACGGTTTTGCATAACTCCAGAAAGTTCTGGAGTTGGGCGTTGGCATCCTCGTTCGGCTTTCCACAGAACGGGCTAGCCTGCACCATGTTTATGAGGCTGGACTTGAGCTCGAAGTTCACGTCCCCAACATTGACGTTGGGTCCAGTCGCCACATTGGCGGCGGAGGGGACGAAGAAATCAGAAGAGTCTTCTCAGCCATTGGTTCGGTTGATGTTGTTGGTGCTGGAAAGACTTGTTCGCTTGCCGAAAGAATGACTTGAGGAGGGACGACGCGAGGTCGGACCCTTCTCATGAGCTTCTCGGGATTTTCAATGCAATTTCTTGGCAAGAAGAAACCAGTCATAGACTACCTTATTTTCATCCAATTAAGGAGAAACCAAAAAGCAACATTAGCCTGAATAAGCTACAGCTACTTCTTAGACACATTGCCATGATCATGTACAAGTAAATCTTTTTAATCAATGCCACTCCCCAGCAACGGCGCCAGATATGTTTGTTGACATTTCTACACGTAATCACAAGGAACGGTTAAGTCCAACGGCGCCAGAAATGCTTGTGGAGTTTCTTAGCGTCACCACTAGGGACGGTTAAGCCCCTAGCAGCGGCACCAGGAAACGCCGTGGTGGTATGTCTTAACGTTTACAGAAAGGATCCGAAAGCGCACGGATATACCGCTGTAGCATTTCACCCGGTGAGTATTTGGGTATCGTTATTTATATTTTCCCAAAGGAGGGCATGATTGTAAGAGTTTACTTGGTACAACAGCAAGACGATATGAATAAGTCATAGACTGTAGCATAAATAGGTGTAAATCATGACAAAAGATATGAATAAGAGTAGAGTGACACACACACAGGCCAAACTCAGGATAAAGAATAAACGAATAAACCTACGGGTTAGCGGGAGCAAAGGCATACAAGGGGTGTCCTATTAGTATCTATTCATACAAGCAAGGGCTACACTCTAATCATGCTTAGAACTGCAGGTGCCGGGAAAATAGGGATAACAGGGAGAATGTCCCATCCTGGAGTACATCCAGGATGTTACATCTTTCAGAACTCCTACCCCAAACCCGAACGTGGGGGACTTCACTAACCATGACGGAACGTCATTGCGGACCAACAGAGCTCTCACCTTCTGTGGCCTACCCCTGCAGTACCGTGGAGCACGGGCATATCCGAAGGATCCCGCATACCTGAGCACCACGCCTGTGTATGAGGTCACTACCTTAGTGTCCCCAGGACTCCCACCCTTCGGATGGACAAGTAAAACACTAAGGAAAATCCGAAGGCACGACGAACCACTATCCTTACCCAGATCATCTGGCCTAAGCATAAAGTAAGTATAACTAATGAAGCAACAAGCTAAGGCATGACACAATACCAGCATAGTATAACAAGCAAGAGCATGATAGACGATCGAGATAACATAACAACCAAAGCTTAGCTCTATAATATGAATAGGATACCGACAAGTTGAATACAAAGCCATACTAAGGACTGAGGATTGCTCTCTGATCCCAAGGACGACTGGATTCGCTAAGAGAATTCTAGCCTAGCTCCACTACCCTAGGAATATAAGTCACAAGTGAGAGTAGAGAGAATGGCTCCAAGTGTGGTGTGTTGAATGAGAAGGGGAGGGCTCTTTTTATAGCTCTTGAGGTCGATTCCCGCCATCTCCCCACATGGAAACATCTACAACCGACTTGAGGAGGATAGGATCGAATCTCCCGCCAAGCCTCACCTGGACTGCTTCCAGTCCAGGTTCGGCCGCACCAGGGGGTTCGGCTGACCCTCTGGCACCGCCTCTGGCCACAACCTTTGCCTAGGACTGCCTGGTGGGTCCTCTGCACCGTGGGATGTGTTTCCTATTTTTGTACGTCAGTTGGCTGTGTCATGTGGGCCTTCTCTTGGGTGTGTGACACAGGATGCGATCTTCTGTGGTTTTTGTTGCATCTTTTTCGTGTTTTGGTTCTTATTTTGGACTTGCACCCCTGAAATGATAAATTCTCCAAAACAACTGTGGAGCTAGGTTAGTGATACAAATATGTGAGTAAGAGGCATTGTTTTCCTTTGTTCGTGAGTATCGTTGATGGTCGGATTTGGCATTTAAGGACCGTCAACAAATACTCCTGGGTGAAAGCTACAACGGTATCCGTGCACTTGCGGATTTATTTTCGTAACACTAGGAAACGTCAACAAGCTTTCTGGCGCTGTTGTCGGGGAATGGTTGCAATATTCTCTTCGGACCTAGTTCGCCCTCGTACCATTTCCTTTTCTTTGATTCTACCTTTACCCCCGCTACCCATGGAGAAACTATCCATTGAAGAGCTCTCTATCCCAAGGGGTGAGTTCTATAAGCCATTACAATCTTCAAGATCAATCCCTTCATCTGGCTATGAACTCCATCCTCACTTCATAGCCATGGTTCGGAATCGACCCTTCTCTGGAACAATTAATGAAGACCCCAATGATCATCTGCAAGAGTTTGAGGAACCCCGATGATCATCTGCAAGAGGATCATCTACACCTATGAACACTGCGGTGGAAGTTGTTTCCTTTCTCTCACAAAGAAGGTGGAGCAATGGTACACCCGCACGAAAGGGAGTATGAGCGCTGATTGGGGAGAATTTCGAGTTGACTTTTGTTACTCGTTCTCCCTTACGAAATGCATAGAGTCCCTGCCGATTAACATCCTCAGCTTCGAGCATTTGGAGGAGTCCATAGGTGTAGCATGGGCTAGATTCTTATGCCTCTTAGCATCTCGCCCAGACTTGTCTATACCCGATGATATATCATTAGACATCTTTTCCTCGGGTTTAGACATGAAATCTACCCTAGACCTCGACGTCGCCACTGGAGGTTCGTTTACAGACAAAATTCCGATGGAAGGAAGAGAGATCCTAGATCACCTATCAGAAAATTCTTCCTTCCCTACCGATCATAATGAACCCCGTCGAGAGGAAGCCGAGTCGAGCCAAGAGGATCCTCTAGTTGCTGAATCCAATCCTTCATCTTCCACATCCTCAGATTCAGCCATAGAACCCTCGCCCGAACCAGAAACATTGAAGGGAGAAGAAATTCAACCTTCAATGTTCTCTTCTCAATTTGAGGATGATCCATCTAGAAATTACATAAACACCTCAAATCTCTTAGTAGACGAACCCTTTTCTGTCCATACAGATCAATCTCAACTTCCCTCGGGCCTACGGTGCCTCTTCCTCTGCCCGATCCTCTCAACAAAGCAAATCTCAAGGAGGTCACGAAGGAGTAATTATCGGATGATGTGAGACACTTTTCCGAAGCAATTTGGAATAGTTCACCCTCGACAATCATCCCCTGCTCTATAGGGGGAATTACCGTAGAAGCCCATCTTAACCCCCTTATGGAGGTTAATCTCATGCCATGGCACTTAGCGTACACACTTTTGGGCAATGTTACGCTAAAACCATCCGACAAGCTCATCAAGAGTTGTCCCTTTGGACATGTAACACCTCAGGTGTTTAAATTGCTAAACAAGTCTCATTAGCATAACAATATGCTTAACTAACTCAGAAAAGTTTAAAAGAAATGAATTATACTTTGGTTTTGCATTTGATTTTGAAATTATGTGTATATATGCGTCAATATATGTGCTTTCATCAAACAAATTGAATAACTTTCACATCAATGCAGATATGGCTGCGAAATTTAATAGGCACATCATTGATGATAGGATAAACAAAAGTCTAGTTGAAGCTGAGGAGAGAATACGAAATTTTGCCCATAAAATAACGGGTCCCCCGAATCAAGCTTTTTGGGTTTTCAAATTAACTTTCAAACTATAACTCAAATGAACTTTGGCCTGAAATAAAACTTGTGTAACTTTTCATTTTGAACAACTTTCATGTTCAGAAATTTTTGAGTTGCAACACAAAAATTTGAGTAACACTTGACTTTGCAAACCAGCCGCTGCCTTTTCTTCTATTTTCACTTCAGACCCTCCCTTCTCCGCTTCGCCCAACCCTTCGCCCGCCGCGTAGTCGCCGCTGGCCACTTGGCCGGCGATGCCTGACCGATGCTAGGCGCCAAGCCAATGCCTGGCCGCGCCCTGCTCGCACGTGCTCCTCCCCCACGCCACGACCCTGCCCAGTCCGCGCGTGCCAGGCGCACGCCGGCAACGCGCGCCTCTGCTCGCCGCCAGCCGCGCTGTGCCCGAGCCTCCGCCGCTCCCCGCCAACCCCAACGCTCGCCGCCGGGTAAGCCAGCTGCTGCAGCTGCTCGCCCAACCACGCGCCGTGAGATCTTCCGCTCCCCCACGCCAAATCCAGCACGCCCAATCGGCCGTCCTTGCCGCCACCCGCCGCGCCGAGCCTCTGGCTGCCGCCCCGGCGCCCAACGGAACGCCCCCATCGTGCCGTCCCAGCCCAGCTTCGCCCGGCCCTCTCCCTTCCTCCTGCGGCCTATAAAAGGCAGCACGAAGCCCCTCATGCGCACCCCCACACCCCAAAAGCTCCCCGCCGCCACCATTGCCGCCGTCGTGCCCAGCTCACCATGGAGCTCACTCCTCCGGTCATCCACCGCCCAAGCTGAGCCCCCAACCACCACCACAACATCCCACTAACGCTCACTGCCTCGCCCATCATCGCCCAGAACCGCTGGAGCACCGTTGCCAACGCTGCCTCCACCGCCGCCGCCCCTGACCGCCGTGGACACCCCACCTCTGGCCCTCCTCCGCCCGAACCAAGGCTCGGAACGGGACTACATCACCCCACCGGAGCTTCCCGACCCGCCAGCACTGCCCCAACCCCGCTGGAGCACCATCGCCGACGCGCCGCGCTGCCGCCGCCCCCTGCCCCACGCCGACGAGCCCATTCCGGCCACCCCCAACCCCGACCAAGGCCCCACAAGGTAGCTCTTGCCACCCTGGATCTCCCCGACCCTTTTCCCCTCGCCACCGACGAGCCCCCTCGCCAGAATTTGGCCGGCCGCCGTGCCAGCGCCTCCCAGGGACCACATTTCAATGATTGAAATCTTTAAAAGGGTCTGCACGCAAGTTTCTAGGGGCATATTTGCAAACCTGTGTTTAAACTTTGAATTCAAAAATAGTGAACTTGTAAAATTCATATAAATCATAGAAAAATCGGAAAAATACAAACTCAACTGTTCTGGAATCGTTAGAAGAAAATTTACAACTGTTGTTACATGCACCTTCTCAGTTTCTCAATATATTTTGCTCTAAATTAAATGGAAGGTTTAATAGCTTTTATTTGTGCCTCCTGTTGTAGACCAGTTCTGAATCTGATTTTTGGACAGTAGATTTGTTGCTTGATGTGTAGGCCAGTGTAAAAATATTAGGACCAGAACCCATCTCTATCTAAACTTTTGGTTAAACTTGTTTTATGCCATAGAGAGATAAATCAAATTATTCCTGTTGTTATAGTGCGATTTATGTGGTGAAACCTCTTATGTGCTGTTGTATGGACGTCTAGATCCCACAAAAATAATTAGAGACTTTTTACCTGTCTGTAGCCATTTCTATGATTTTGTGGTGGAAAAATGCATTAAATCATAAGTAATTAGTTTTTGTGCTTGAAAAATGTTCATCTTTTTACTATAGGATACTTTAGGTTAGAACATGCTTTATAAAAAGTTTCATACTCAGAAACCCTGTAAAATATCCTGTAGAAATTAATTCTCAAAGAAATAGGTGTATCTTGTCCTATTTATTATGCTCTGTATCTTGCACAATAAAATCTGAACAATTACAGTAACACATATATGAATAGATTAACAACCTGTAAAAGTTTTAGCATCAATACATGCTTGGTTTGTCCTGTATAAAAATAACTAGGTTCTAGTAGTGGCCGTGTATTATATTTTTCAAAATTAATCTGCTACACAGAAATTTCTAAAATTTTTACAGTGCTGTTGTCTCTACATATTGTACTCTAAATAAAAATTTCATCAGCAGAAGTTACCTAGTCGAGAAGTTGTGTTTAATCCATGTTGTACTTAGAAAATTTAGTTTCCAAAAGAACACGACCCCCCCCCCATCTTGTTTAATGGAGTTAATTAGTTTAAGTTATACTCTATTAACGATTGCCCAAGAAATTTTAACTAAGTAACTTCAAAACCAAATCTATATTTTTGTGTACTGCAACTTTATCGTGAAGAAAAAATAAATGTCATATACCATCACTACAACTCATACTTGTGCATTCATATAGAATCGACTATTCTCTCCGACGGAACGTACGAGCTGGTGCCCGAGTCTGAGAGTGAGCAGCGTGAAGCTCAAGTTAATCTAACTGAAGCTTTCGAAGACCCGAACCCGAGTTCGGAAGAGCCCAAGGCTAGCTTAGCTCAAGAAGGCAAGCCCCAGAGCATGAACCCTATTTTTCTAAATTATGCAACTTATTACTCTATTTTACTTGTGCATTAAGTTTATAGGAGTTGAATAAAAACTTAGTTTCATGAACTTAGGTTCCTATGATCTGAACACTAGATTCAACTACAATCTCTCACGATGAATTCATGGGCCGTGGAATGTTGTGAGGCACCGACTCTGGAGTATGATAAGAAGGATTCCATAGATGACCATGGGAGCTTTATTCCTGAAATACCCCAAGAACCATGCTCGTTCAATGCCTCCCCAGAGTCAGGCATGCTTAGTGCCCCGAGCACGCACGAGAACTACAGCCACCTTGCGGTCCTCTTCTCCAAAATCTTCAGAAGGTTGGTTGTAGATGCATATGTTTATCATAAGAATTGCAAATTTCATGGATGCTCTGTGGCGCTAACCTTGCAGCTAAAGCTTCTTGAAACATCAACAGTTGGCGATGAAAAGGGAATGACATCACCAATGATAGCTGCAAGAGGATGTTCCCATGGTCGAGCTTCTGACCATAAACAAAGCACTGCCGGGAGATAACTCGGATTAGCATTTGATTTTCCCCTTTCAAATAAAAGCAAGATCATGTTCTAGGATGCGTCTTTGCTTCGGGTATTTTTGGTCGCTAACCATTTCAGGTGGAGATTAAAAAGAACAAAGGACAGGTGATGCCTAAGAACATGAGAGCTACACCAAGTACAACACTATGGTAATTCTTGGAGAGGGAACATTATGTAGGGGAGCTTGAACTCCACACACTTGAGTTGTGTTGCTCAGCCATGCAAACTCCAAGTGTGGGGGAGGTATGTGAGATGCCAAATAAGTTCCCTTCATGCCAACTCTTACCTTGGTTTGAAGATGATGTTGGTTCTCGCATCTTGCCCCATAAAATAAAAGAAAAAAAGAGAGGAGTTACCATGACGGCAATTGTGTTCTTCATCAACAAAACGCCATGGTAAGCACCTCCAGGTACATCCTGCTTTTGACTTTAAACAAAGCCCTTCCGGGAGGTAACCCAAGGATCACCACTCTCTTACTCATGCTTTTCTCTCTTTGAATAAAGCTTGATCATGTTTTCATGCTTCCTTTATCTATGCTTGTATGCTCTAGGTTGAATGTATGTCCGAAATGCATTCATAGGCCTTTTTAAATTAAGCGTGGTGCTTAGGTTAAAAAGCCTTCTTTAATCAAACTAGTCATGCTATCAAGTTTGATTAATGAACCTTAGAGTCAATACTTGTGTAGATATCGGTTGTATATGTGGACTAACCCATGCAGGAAAATGTTCAAATCCAAATGGGTAAGTCATTGAGCATAATTCAAATGGAAAGGTAAGCCAAGGCATCGAATTCACGTTGCACAACATAGGAAGGAGGTACATAGCACCCCTCGAGGGTCCACTGTGGGTATACCCTCTTTTGCCCATGTTGATGCAACATCGATTCTGCCTTGCCTGAGTAAGTCTCATGGTGAGATTAAATTTTAGTTGCAATACATGTTAGGGCTCCCTGGTTCTTAAAACCGGCAGAGCCATTATTTTGTTTCCACCCTTTTTGATTTTGAATAAGCACCAGGTACAAGAACAAGTGTGGGGGCGATCTCTCAAAATTTTGACACACATACGTTCGAGATCTCCCACAGACAGATGCACAAGACCGAAAGAACCAAGACGCAAAAGGCCTAGACCACATCGTGACGGTTTGTTTACTCCACCCCTCAAATCTCCTTGATCCATGAGTTTAAATGAAATTCACTGCTAACCACTAAAATTAAACTCAATGGTGCTCGTCGGTCGCATACTTTAAGTTTGATTGGCTTGCATATGTTTTATTCCTTGCTAAACTTGAGCTTGTGAATCATATCTTAGGGAAACCATAATTGTTAAGTTGTTGAACGGTGAGATGTGGTTTGATGAAGGAACCCTTGCTTTCTCTGCTTTTATGTATGGGAATTTTATTTTAAAAAGAAAACCCCTTCTTAGCCTTACAAACTCCCTATGTTTGTCCTACCAAAGCCATATGTTGATCTTCATGCATGAAACCTTATACATATGTGCCTTGTTGTTGCATTGACCTTCATCAAATTTTGTGACCCTAGTGAGATGTCATTTCATATTTGCTTGATGAAGATCACGTACACCCCGCATGCTAAACTTCTACACTGGAAGTTAGCCACTCCATTCCATCCATCCACAAAATAAAACTCCATGTGTAATGATCTCTCTCTCCAGTACTCCTTGAAAGTGGCATGGGCTATATGAAAAAAAAAGAAAAAAAATAAAAAAAGATTTGGACACATGATGGTCCAAGAGTTGAAAAAAAAGAGAAGAAAATTGGACACATGAAGGTCCAAGAAAAAAAAATGATGATAGCCATGTCCTCAAGTCTTCAAAATAAAGGAGAGAGAGTTTCATAAAAAAGGAGTCTTTCATTTTTGTCATCCACCTTCCACACACTTGCACAATCTTGATAAGCTTGTATGATGTGTCATTTCCATGGATCCAATCTTTGATTTTGCAATATATGTGAAAAAAGTGCATGCTTGCAACTTCCTACCATGAGCTCCACATAAGCTATCTTTAGAAGTAGGTTGAAAAGAGGCAATGCCTTGGTAAGGATATATACACACTGAGTGAAATGAGAGATCCTATGGAGGAGTAAAGCTATGTTAGGTCCTTTTGAAAATCTTTCAAAACACCCAATCATACAGCATAGAAGTGGAGGAGACTCGAGTTAATGTCGTTCCGCTCCTCAACTTCCCAAACTTTTATGGTAGACACATCAAGATTCACAGGTAAGGGTGGAATAATCTATATGCAGGTACCATATGAAAAGGAAGTGGTGTTCCATCTTAGTCCTAAGCTTTGCTCGAGGACGAGCAAAGAAGAAGTGTGGGGGATCTTGTTGACGCTCACTACAGACCAATTTTGAGCGTCAATTTGACCCGAAAATAAAGATGATTGGCATACTTAACCTGCATATTTAACCCAAATATTATCATTTCCACATTTCCCTTGGAGATTTTGCAATGTAGGGATTTGGGACAGAAATGCAGGTAAAACAAGCTCCAGAATCAATGCCATAAAATGCCGACAGATCGGGGCGCGCCGACCAACAAGGAGTAGGTGTTTAATTGCAATGTGTGGGTGAATATGTGTATGCAGATCAAGCAAAGCAAGAAACACACCTCAAGAGCATGGCAACACACTCTCAATCCAAGGAAACACCCCTCCCACAAATCAGAGCACACCGTTCGGCGTCCCACGGATCAAAGGGCCCACCAACACATGCAACCGATTTAGTACAGAGCCAACTCACCTGCCCAGGACCAGAGGGCCCACTTACCAGCCACGTGATCGAAGCTGAGCCCGGTTGGAGCCAGACTTGGGTCGGCCGACCCACCGGCCGACCCAGGACCAGCTCCACTGACTTAAAGCTTCCACGTGGCGCCTCCTGATTGTTTCCTAACGTCGGTTCTGCCTGAGTTCGTGAGTTTGCTGGCCGAGACACCCCCTGTTCACCCCTATAAATAAAAGGGGAGGGGTTAAGAATAGAGACACAGCTCACCATCCTCTCCTCTCTCACTTTTGGAGTTTGGGGCTTCTCTTTAGAGGTGTAGTGCTGCCTAGGCAGTGCCTAGGTGTAGGGAGAGAGTGAGGGGGAGTCGGGGTGGTGCCGGGGTTGTCGGCCCCCGGTGTTCTTCTCCAGCTTGTACCTCAACAGATGCTTATCAATCATAGTAAGTGTTCATGACTTCCTTTGTGCTTTAGTTTCTTAGTTAAGCTTAGAGCTAGTTTCCCCTAGTTGTTTGCCGGATCAATAGTTCACTAGTGTAGTGGATGCCTCTAGAATAGGAACGATTCTAGAGTTAGTAAAGAACGGTGTAGACGTGGTGTCTAGATCAGTCTTTAGCTATTGGTTGTTGTATATCCCATGGTTAGATGAGGTAGGTAGCAGGTGGTGATAGCCCTGTCTATCCAGTGGAACCCTCCCCATTCGAGTATATCCTACTGCCGCAGTACTGGAGCTCACCAGTCTTATTCTGGGGGAAGCCAGCCGCCCGACGCCAACAATTAGGATAGTTCTATCTTACCTTCGATTTTTAGCCTTAGAAATCCTCTCTACTCCTTGCCTCTAACTAGTATAGTGTCCTTGGACGAACCTGAACTTTAGAGAATATACACATGTTCCTCAATGGATATGATACCCTTGGAATAATCCTGGGTGAAAGCTACAACGATATCCGTGCGCTTGCGGATTTATTTTCATGACGCTAGGAAACGTCAACAGTCAACCAGCTGGCAACAAAACCGCCACCAAGAACTCGAGAAGATACAAACTGGTGACCTTTGGGAGAAGGTCAACGAGGGGCTTGACGCACGCTCTGTCATCGAAGCTCGAAAAGAAGAACGTCGTTGATGCTGGGCGGAATGACGCGCCGGAAGACAACGATCGCTTCCCCACGTTCTCACAACGCTTCAGCCAGTACAAGTACCCTAAAGGTTTACCGATCGACATTACTAAGTACGACGGCAAACAAGCCACTTTGCAATGGCTCAGGTGCCACTCCATAGCCATTGAAGTCGCCGGCGGCTCCAACACTATAAGGGTCGTCTACTTCCTGATGGCCCTGGAGACCGCATCGCTCACATGGCTGGAGAGCCTCAACAAGAACTCTATCGACTCCTGGGAGGATCACAAAGCTGTCTTCACAGATGTAACACCCAAAAATATAGGAAATAAATTTCTAAAACAATTTTTTATAAAAGCCACAAAATAAAATTATACATGCATCTCTCTCTCTTTCTCTTCTCCCACTCTCTTTCAGCCCAGCCCAGAATCCCTCCTCTTTTCTTTCAGCCCGGCCCAAATCCTTCTCTCCTCCTCTTCTATTTTTTTCTTCTCGTCTTCCCGCGGCCCAACCCAGCCGGCCCAAACCGCCTCACTCTCGCTCGCCTCTCTCTCACCGACACGCTGGACCCACCTGTCGGCGCCCTCTCTTCCTTTCCTTTCTTCTTCCTCCCGCTCCTCTCTCTTTCCTTTCCGTCACGACACCAAACGCGTCCATCGCTGTCGCCCGTCGTCCGCGCCTCCCTCCCCTTTCCTTTTCTTCTTCACCCCGAATCCTGTTCGCCCCCGCGCCGTCGCCCGCATCTCCTCCTTCCTTCCCCGTGATGCTGGCCTGCCATAATGGCCGCGGTACCAGCCCCTTTCCTTCCCAGGCGCTCGCTGCAAATCCGCCGCGTGAGCCGCCGCTTTCCTTTCCCCGGCCGCTCCGCCTCCTCTCGTCCCCTATAAAACCCACGTCCAAGCCCCGCTGCTCAGGACGCGCGTTACACCCGAGTCGAGCTCTCCGTCGCCGCCGCAACATCCCGCTATCCTGCCGCCCCTCCGTCGACTGCTACCATCGCCGGAGCCCCGCCTTGAACCCAGAGCCATCGTCAACCTCTTCTTCCACTCCGCACCGTCGCACACCGCTGGAAATCGCTCACCAGAGGAACGCCACCGCCCCGTGTCGCACCCCTCCGTCGACCCGCCGCCCCGCTGTTTCTCCAACGCCTACAACTCTCGCCGGAGTTCCGCGAGCTGGTGAGCACCAAGCCGCCCCCGTTTCCCCCTCTCTCTCGCTCTGTTGCGGCCCCAATTGCTCACCGGAGCTCTGTCTCCGCCCGCCGCCATGGCCGCCGGTCTACGGCCGCCGCACGGCCGTCCCGTGACCCCCACCACTTTCGCCGTGCTGCCCTCTCTCTCCCCGGCTTAAACCCAGCCTGAACCAAGCCCCGGAGCCCCGGATACGGTGAGCTCCGGCCGTCCGCCGCCGCTCTCACTCTCCGCCGGCGCCCAGCGCCGCTTACCGATTCGCCCGACCCTTTACTCCGCCGAGTCGACCCGAGCTGACCCGCACTCTGCCGCCCGATCTAGATCTAACGGCCAGAACAGATCTGAGCCGCGCTCGAGCCGCTGCCCTCGCTGGACCCTTACCCTGCCGCCCGATTCTGATCCAACGGACCAGATTCGCCCGACCCTAGCCGTCCCCGGAACATTTGCAGAAAAGCCCCTAGGCTTTCCAGAAATCAACCCGCAGTCTAGATCAGTAGAAAAATAATTAGAGTTAGGTCCTTTCTTTTCTGTCCCGACCCCTGACCTTTCTAGAATTAGTACCCACCATCCAGGACCTCCAGTTTTGCACCCAGACCCTCTGTTTAAGGTTTAATTATGTTTTAGCCCCTGGTTTCTTCAGATCTAGCCCCTGGAAGTTCAAAACTCTCGCAGTTAGGTCCCTAGATCACTGTTTTAGCCATATATTCATCGTTTCAACTCCGATTTCAGCGATTCTTGCGCTCACGCGATCCTTGGATCATGAACTACAGTATTATCATCTTTTTACTCTCTGTTTGTACTGTTTGTTGTACTGTTTCTTATTTGTTTGTGTATGCTTGTTTGTGTGATCGCGTAGACAACGTGACGTTCAAGCAAGACCAAGAGCAAGCTTACGAGGAACAGAATCAACAGCTGTTTGAGGAAGGCAAGTGGACTTCCCTCCCCTGCATATTCTATTTTATCCCAACAATAGCATGATAATTCACTTTATCCTAATGTTGCTTTGCATAAACTTGATGGGTCACCTATGCTAAGGACATACCTAGTCTTTTGCCCAAAGCCTTGAATCACCGGGGTTTACTATTCATGTTGGGTAGTTACGCTTAGTTGCAAACTTTGGGAATGGTGTTGGTTTACTCTTATGATAGTTATGATCACGTTTCAGAATATTGTTATACCGCGTTAATTCAAGATCAACTTTGTTTAATGGGAACATGGAGAACCACCCAAGTGAACAGTGCCACCACAAAGCCATATGGCTCTGACCTTAGCCAATTAATTAGATATGTAGTTAGCTGGTGGCCTTACCGAAAGGGCAAGGAAGGGGTCAGTGATAGGGGTCATAGACCGGTCCTCTTGGGGTAGCTGCCTTTGCTAAGGAGCTGACGATTAGGAAGGTTTATTGACCACACTGCTACTGAAACTCTAGTAGGCTTTCTAGCTCTCGACATGTCTTTGTAAAGGCTTCGTAGTGTACCCTCGCCACTCACCTCGAAAGTGTTTAAGGGCCTTGCAAACCCGAGCGACTCAGGGGAACACGATTTGTGGGTAAAGTGTACAACCTCTGCAGAGTGTAAAACTGTTATAACAGCCGCACTCACGGTTAAGAGTGGCTTGGACCCTCACATGATAATGAAACTTGAAGATTAATTAACCTGTGGTTCGTGGTTTATGTTTATGTTGTTGGTACCTTTATGTTTTTGCTAAAGTGGGATGGTATAAACTTAAACCTAGTTAATAGGTGCTTGCTAATAATAAAAACGTGACCAACTAAAAAGTGCTCGCTGCTGTAAACCTTAGGCTATCCTTGATGGCCTTGCATATTCTCCCCCACTTGCTGAGTACCAACCATAAGAGTACTCACCCTCGCCCAACTGCTGTTCAGAAGAGAACATTGAAGAGGAGTACTTCAACGACTTCGAGGAGTCCTAGGCTTGCGTTCACCAGTCATCGCCTATGGAAGATGGAGTTGTTGCAGACTTCGTTTAGGGTATATCGGTGTAACGTTTATAGACCATTGTGTCTGTTTTATTCGGAGTGTAATAATGTTAAATACTTTATTTAGTTACTTTACGAGCATTGTCTTTGATATATTACACTTGTCCGTCTATCATGGGTGTGTGAACATGATCCTGGTGCACACATGAGATGCATCTGGTTCTTTCTAGAATCGGGACTTACCAGACTGCTCGCAAGTGCACCGGAGGCCACCAGGTTCGCATTGCCCCAGCTGAGCCAGCACCTCCCGCCCCAGTTCCAGCCCCTGTTGAGGAGGTGGAAGCTATGGAGGAGGAACCCGTGGAGGCCTACTACTTCGTGGATGGGGATGATGGCCGCATCATGGCGGTTGATGAAGAAGTGAATCAGTTCACACCGCCGGCATCACCAGTTGTTGAAGCACCACCACCACCCCCAGTTGTCCCTGCTCCAGCTCCCGCTCCAGCACCGGTCACCGCTGGAGGAAGCCCGGGGGTATTGATGATGGAGGTGATGATGACGAGGACAACGACGACAACGATAACAACTACGATCAGGGCGATGATCCTCCAGGGATGAGGCAACTTTGCTTCGTTCACACTTCGGACAGAGAGCCCGGTCACTTGTCTCTGGTGCTACAGGGTGTTCTGCAGGAGTTGGGCAACCATGTGAACCCCCACTACCACACTCACCACTACATCGACCCAGCGCTCGGCGACTACTACCTCACTCGCGTCCACGTCAGGGTGGATATGGAGAGTACCAGAGGCCGGAGGACTCTCACTGCGCATGACTCCGCTACGCCCCATGCTACTTACGATGCCTCCATTAGCAGCGCCGCCAGGAGAGCTCTGTGGTCCATCTGCCAAACCCACCGCCAGGACCTTCAAAACACGGAGTACCGCCACCTCCCTCGCCGCCTTAGTGGAACTGAGGAGACTGTGGTTACTCTGGGTGGAGATGATGAAGACCGCCTCAACACCCTTGCTCGAGTCACCGCCGCCCTCAACACTGAGCTGGAGAGCGTCGTCACTGAGCAGGATGATACTCAGGACAAGCTACTAGAGGCCCATGACAGGATCCACATACTAGAGGCCCGACTTGAGGGAAGGGCGCCGCCACCTCCACAGATGAATGAACCCCGCTTCCCCGCCCTGTCACCGCCCCGCAAGAAGCTTCGCCGCGGTGAACCCGGCTCCATAACTCGCCACGAGGACTAGGCATCTAGGCTCTTAGGCTAGTATCTCTTGAAGTTCTCTCGTTAGAACCATTTTTGCTCGAGAGGACGATGATGTAATAATGTTTGCTCGAGAACAAATGTTTGTTTTTGTGTGCTTGGTTGGAAACTTCGAGAATTGCTTGCTATAATCTATCCATTAATATAAGTTGGAGTCCTTATAAATCCATATTTTGTTAAGGTCTTATCTTTTATCTACCTATATCAAGTACACCTGTCTTATCCTGGGTTTATTCCCTAAAGGTCAGATGGTAAACACCAGGACAGGTGGAAGACAGGATATCCCTAGCACGAGGCGTGCTCACATAGTCAACCGATAGAGTCAGTTGCCACCACCACCCAACCCAACAATGAAGCAATTCTTGGCAGCACAGATGCTGGTGTTGCAGAACCTCAGTGCCACCATCCAGAACATGCAAGCCCAGCAGAATCAGCAAGCACCGCAACAAAACCAGCCACCAAGAGACAAACATAGAGAATTCATGAGCCACCACCCCCCTACCTTTTCTCATTCGGTGGACCCCTTGATGCTGATGATTGGTTGAAGGTCATCACTAAGAAGCTGGACATCACGCAATGCAGTGACCGTGAAAGGGTCTTGTATGCTGCAGGACGTCTGGAAGGTGCAGCCGCTGATTGGTGGGATGCTTTCACTGCTGCCCACACCAATGCCAACACTATCACCTGGGAGGAGTTCAGAACCAACTTTCGCAGCCACCATATCCCAGCAGGACTAATGAAGCTCAAGCAGAAGGAATTCCTGTCCCTGAAGCAAGGCAGCATGACTGTTAGTGAGTACCAGGACAAATTTACTCAGTTGTCCCGTTACGCACCCCATGAGGTGGATAGTGACGCGAAGAGGCAGGAGCGCTTCTTGGAAGGTCTGATAGGGCCGCTCAACTATCAGCTGCACAGTCACACCTTTCCAAACTTCCAGACTCTGCTAGACAAAGCCATTGGTCTAGAGAGCAAGCGCAAGGAGCTTGGGGAACACAAGCGAAAACATCAGTCCCAGGGACAATCCAGTAGCAACACTCGTCCCCGCTACAGCACACCCCAGGGATTTCAGTCACGCTTTGGAGGACAAGGTTGAGGATATCCGCAGAGTCAACAGAATCAACGAACTCCACAGCAGCCTCAATGCTACAACCAGCAGACTCAGCGCAACTCCAACTCGCAACCGTACTGTTCAGGCTATGCCACGAGTGCACCAGTGCGGACCAACAATCCAGTCACACCGGTCCAACCCAACGGCTGTTTCAGATGTGGAGAACTGGGGCATTATGCTAACAACTGCCCGAAGCGTAACATGCAGACTCCTCAGAATCAGAGGAACAGTGGGCAGAGGCAGACTCCTCAGCAGCAGCAGCCGCGCAACAGCAACCAGACACCACTGGGCAACAGAGGTCAATAGAACTACGTGCGCGGAAGGGTGAATCATGTGGCTGCAGAAATAGCTGAAGAGGCTCCCGATGTTGTGTTCGGTACGTTCCCTGTTAATTCTGAGCCTGCATCAGTTTTATTTGACTCTTGAGCATCACATTCATTCATTACTGAGCAATTCTGCACAAGGCATAATTTACCAATGAACCCTATGAAACAAATACTTCTAGTAAGCTCCTTGGGCAAAGAATTGAAAGCTAGTCACTTATGCCCGAGGGTCAACATGAATATTATGGGTGTAGAATTCCTAGCCAATATAATATTCCTAAAGACTAGCGGCATTGATTTGATCCTCGGAATGGATTGGTTATCAGGATGTGATGGTGTCATTCAGTGTCGCAAGAGGTCAGTGCTCTTAACCAGCCCTCAAGGAAATAAAGTAGAGTTTGTGGCCTCAGCTTCACCCAGTGGAGTTGGGACAGTGAACCAAATGAAGAGAATTCCTCTAGAAGATATCAGAGTTGTCTATGAGTACCCCGACGTCTTCCCAGAGGATTTACCAGGTATGCCACCCGTTCGTGACATTGAGTTCAGTATTGATCTTTTACCTGGTACTGCACCTATCTCTAAGAGACCCTATAGAATGGATGTTAAAGATCTAAGTGAAATAAAGAAACAAATAGAAGAAATTTTAGCTAAAGGATTTATCCGTCCTAGCTCGTCCCCGTGGGGAGCACCAGTGATCTTTGTCGATAAAAAGGATGGCAGCAGAAGGAAATGTGTAGACTACAGGTCACTGAATGGTGTGACGATCAAGAATAAATATCCACTGCCCAGAATTGAAGATTTGTTTGATCAAATGAGAGGTGCCAAGGTTTTCTCCAAGATTGATCTCAGATAGGCTATCATCAGTTAAGGATCCGACTAGAAGATATACCCAAGACAACATTCACAACCAGATATGGTCTGTACGAGTTCACTGTGATGTCATTTGGATTGACCAACGCTCCAGCATACTTCATGTACCTGATGAACAAGGTTTTCATGGAATATCTTGACAAGTTTGTGGTTGTGTTCATTGATGACATCTTGGTGTATTCACAGAACGAGGAAGAACATGAAGAGCACTTGAGGATAGTGTTACGTAAACTCCGAGAGAATCAGTTATATGCCAAGCTGAGCAAATGTGACTTTTGGTTGAGAAAAGTTTCTTTCCTTGGACATGTTATCACAGATGGAGGAATTGCAGTAGACCCAAGTAAAGTTCAGGATGTTCTGAATTGGAATCCACCGAAGTCTGTGCCTAAAATCAGAAGTTTCCTCGGACTTGCAGGTTACTACCGCAGATTTATTGAGGGATTCTCAAAGATTGTGAAACCCATGACTTCTTTGTTGGAAAAAGGGAAGAATTTAAGTGGGATGCTGCATGCCAGAAGTGTTTTGAAGAGCTGAAAACAAGATTGACCACAACTCCTGTGTTGATAATGCCGGATATCCACAAAGGGTTTGATGTGTATTGTGATGCTTCACGGATGGGTCTTGGATGTGTGTTAATGCAAGAAGGCAAGGTTGTGGCCTATGCTTCAAGACAGTTGAGAAAGCATGAGCAGAACTATCCTACCCATGACTTGGAATTGGTTGCCGTCGTGCAGGCATTGAAGATTTGGAGGCACTACATGATCGGAAACAAGTGTCAGATCTTCACTGACCATAAGAGTCTGAAGTACATCTTCACGCAATAGGATCTTAACCTAAGACAACACAGATGGCTAGAATTAATCAAAGACTATGATTTGGATATTTAGTATCATCCTGGCAAGGCTAATATGATGATTGCTCGATTAATGCCTCAAGAATTATGTTGGGAGATGGCACGTTTGAACCTGGGAATTGTCACACAGGCGGAAGCCATGACTATGGAGATGGAACCTACATTAGAACAAGAGATCAAAAAAGGGCAGTTGACAGATGCTAAGATCAAAGAGATCAAGATTCAAATTGGTTTAGGCAAGACTACAGATTTCACCGAAGATGAACACGGAACTGTTTGGTTCAGAAAGAGGATCTGTGTACCTGAAATTGATGACCTTCGTGAACTCATTCTGTAGGAGGCACATGATTCCGCTTATTCCATTCATCCTGGAAGTACCAAGATGTATCAAGACTTGAAAGAGAAGTACTGGTGGTATGGTTTGAAAAGAGACGTAGCAACTCACGTGGCCTTGTGTGATGTGTGCCAGAGAGTGAAAGCAGAACACCAGAGACCAGCAGGTTTACTCCAGCCATTGAAGGTACGTGAATGGAAATGGGAAGAGATTGGTATGGATTTCATTGTAGGGTTACCCCGTACTCGTGATGGTTACAACTCGATATGGGTTATTGTGGACAGATTGACAAAAGTCGCGCATTTCATCCCGGTCAAAACAACATACACTGGAGCCAAGTTAGCAGAATTGTACATGTCACGAATTGTGTGTCTACATGGTGTTCCAAAGAAGATAGTGTCTGATCCAAGTACTCAGTTCATGTCACGTTTCTGGCAGAAATTACATGAATCCATGGATACAAAGCTCAATTTCAGTTCCGCATATCATCCACAAACAGACGGTCAGATTGAGTGAACGAATCAAGTATTAGAGGATATGTTGAGAGCATGTGCCCTCAAGCATGGAGGTAGTTGGGATAAAAGCTTGCCAGATGCAGAATTCTCCTACAATAACAGTTATTGGCAAGTTTCAAGATGGCCCCATTTGAAGCATTATATGGGAGAAAATGTAGGACACCATTGTATTGGAATCAGACAGGAGAAAGTCAGGTTTTTGGGCCAGAGATTCTTCAAGAAGCGGATAGACAAGTCCAGATAATCCGGGATAATCTCAAGACTGCTCAGTCACGACAGAAAAGTTATGCTGACACACGAAGAAAGGAATTGACATTTGAAGTTGGAGATTTTGTGTATTTGAAGGTATCACCCATCAGGGGTCTACGTAGATTCAAATTGAAAGGAAAGTTGTCACAGCGTTATATTGGTCCTTTTCAGATCCTTGAAAGGAAAGGTGAAGTGGCATATCAACTGGAATTATCGACACGACTGTCAGATGTCCATGACGTGTTTCATGTATCACAGCTAAAGAAATGTTTGAGAGTGCCTGAGAAGCAGTTACCGCTGGAGAAACTTAATGTACAAGAAGATTTGACTTATTCAGAGCATCCGGTTAGAATCTTGGAAACATCTCAGAGGGTTACTCGGAACAAGGTGATCAAAATGTGCAAAGTACAGTGGAGTCACCACTCAGAGGATGAGGCTACTTGGGAAAGAGAAGATGAACTAATTGCAGAATTCCCTCAGCTGTTCCCTAATCCTTCCAAATCTCGACGACGAGATTCTCTTTAAGGGAGTAGGTTTTGTAACACCCAAAAATATAGGAAATAAAGTTCTAAAAATATTTTTTATAAAAGCCACAAAATAAAATTATGCATGCATCTCTCTCTCTTTCTCTTCTCCCACTCTCTTTCAGCCCAGCCCAGAATCCCTCCTCTTTTCTTTCAGCCCGGCCCAAATCCTTCTCTCCTCCTCTTCTATTTTTTTCTTCTCCTCTCCCCGCGGCCCAACCCAGCCGGCCCAAACCGCCTCACTCTCCCTTGCCTCTCTCTCACCGATGCGCTGGACCCACCTGTCGGCGCCCTCTCTTCCTTTCCTTTCTTCTTCCTCCCGCTCCTCTCTCTTTCCTTTCCGCCGCGACACCAGAAGCGTCTGTCGCCATCGCCCGTCGTCCGCGCCTCCCTCCCCTTTCCTTTTCTTCTTCACCCAGAATCTTGTTCGCCCCCGCGCCGTCGCCTCCGTCTCCTCCTTCCTTCCCCGCGACGCTGGCCTGCCATAATGGCCGCGGTACCTGCCCCTTTCCTTCGCAGGCGCCCACTGCAAATCCACCGCGTGAGCCACCGCCTTCCTTTCCCCGGCCGCTCCGCCTCCTCTTCTCCCCTATAAAACCCACGCTCGAGCCCCGCTGCTCAGTACCCGCGTTACACCCGAGTCGAGCTCTCCGTCGCCGCCGCAACATCCCGCTGTCCCGCTGCCCCTCCATCGACTGCGACCATCGCCGGAGCCCCGCCTTGAACCCAGAGTTGTCGTCAACCTCTTCTTCCACTCTGCACCGTCGCACACCGCTAGAAATCGCTCACCGGAGGAACGCCACCGCCCCGTGTCTCACCCCTCCGTCGACCCGCCGTCCCGCTATTTCTCCAACGCCTACAACCTTCGCCGGAGTTCCGTGAGGTGGTGAGCACCAAGCCGCCCCCGTTTCCCCCTCTCTCTCGCTCTGTCGCGGCCCCAATTGCTCGCCGGAGCTCTGTCTCTGCCCGCCGCTGTGGCCACCGGTCTACGGCCACCGCACGGCCGTCCCGTGACCCCCACCACTTTCGCCGTGCTGCCCTCTCTCTCCCCGGCTTAAACCCAGCCTGAACCGAGCCCCGGAGCACCGGATACGGTGAGCTCCGGCCGTCCGCCGCCGCACTCACTCGCCGCCGGCGCCCAGCGCCGCCTACCGATTCGCCCGACCCTTTACTCCGCCGAGTCGACCCGAGCCGACCCGCACTCTGCCACCCGATCTAGATCTAACGGCCAGAACAGATCTGAGCCGCGCTCGAGCCGCCGCCCTCGCCCGACCCTTACCCTGCCGCCCGACCCTAACCGTCCCCGGAATCTTTGCAGAAAAGCCCCTAGGCTTTCCAGAAATCAACCCGCAGTCCAGATCAGTAGAAAAATAATTAGAGTTAGGTCCTTTCTTTTCTGTCCCGACCCCTGACCTTTCTAGAATTAGTACCCGCCGTCCAGTATAACACCTCAGGTATTTAATTGTTAAACAAGTCTTCCGGGCATAATAAAATGCATCACTAACTAAGAAAATAAAAGGAATGGATTAAGTTTGGTTTTGCTTTTACCTTTAAAAGTTTGTATGTGCATAAATGCATGTACTTTAATGAATCAAATTGGATCACTTTCACATCAAAGAAAATATGGCTATGAAATTAAATGAGCACACCAGTATTAGCATGACCAATAAAACTTTAGTTGAAGCCTAGGGAAGAAAATGAAATTTCGAAATAAAATGACGCGCCCTCCGAATAGAGTTTCCTTTAAGTTTTTAAAATAACTTTGGAACTAAAGCTCAAATGAACTTTGGCCTGAAACGAAACTTGTAGAACTTTTTATTCTGAACAACTTTCATGTTCAAAAGATTTTGAAATTCAAATTAGAAAGTGGAGAAAACGTCCTGTTTGCAACCAGCCCCCTGGAAATTTTCGAATTTTCGCATTTAGGCCCTTGCCCCTCCTCTGCTGCACCGCCCAGCTCGCCCGACCGCCGCTGGCCACCTGGCCCTCGACGCCTGCGCGGCACCAGGCGCCGAGCCAACCCCCGGCGCCCTGCTGCACCGCCCCCGCTCGCCCAACCGCGGCCGCGCCTTCTTCTCCTCCCCCCACGCCGTGTCTCTGCCCAATCCCCGGTGCGCCACCGTGCTGCCCAGTCGCTGGCCGCCGCCCCCTCCACCCACTGCCCCGTCGTGCCGCCCCAGCTTGCCAATCGCACGCCCGCGTCGCCCGCACGCGACGTCGCGCCCCGGTGCGCGCCCAGCGCACGCACGCCACGCGCATGGCGCGCCTCTGGCCGCTGGTCACCGCCGGCCACACCCAATGGCGCCCAGCCTCGCCGCCCCCTCCACCCAGCGCCCCGGCCGTGCCAAGCCCGCCCCCATGAGCTCCACCGGCTATAAAGCCCAGCGCAGCGCCCCTCCCTCATCTCCCTGTTCCTCCTTCCCCGCAGAGCAGAGCAGAGCAGAGCCGAGCTCCGCCCCACGCCGCCGCCGTGGAACCCCCTCCTCCGCCCCTCCTCGACCCGAGCTAGGCCCCAAAATCGCTCTCCTACCTCCGCGCGAAGCTTCCCAGCCCGAGCCCCGCCGCCCTCATCACCGGAGCGCCGCCGTCTGCGCCGCCCCACCGCCGCCGCCCCTGCTCTCCGCGGCCAGCCCGCCACCAGCCACCCCGAACCACTCCAAGACCACCAATAGGTGCGCCCTGGTTCCCTCTCCGTGCTCCCCCACCTTGCCCTCGCCGCCGGCGACTGTGCTCGCCGGAATTCGGCCGGACAGGATCATCCCCGCCGTGAATCGCGACCAGGGACTACATTTGCAAACGCCCAAATCTTCCTAGGGGGTTTTCTGCTAGTTTTCAGGGACCCCTCTATAAAGAAAGTTTTAACCAAATCAGTGAATTTGTAAAATTCGTATAAAATCGTAGAAAATTCAGAAAAATGCAAACTCAACTGTTCTGGAATCCTTAGAAGAAACTCTACAACTTTTGTTACATAAAGTTTCTCAGATTCTCAATATATGTTGCTCTAGATTAAATGGAAGGTTTAATGGACTTCTTTTGTACCCACTGTTGTAGATCAATGCTGACCCTAAATTTTGGGCAGTGAGTTAGTTGCTTGATATTTAGGGCTGTGTAAAAAGATCAGAACCAAAGGCCATCTCTAGATACACCTTTTGTCCAACCTTGTTTTATGCCATAAAGTGATAGAACTAATTTTTCCTGCTGTTCTGTGATGTTTAATGTCATGAAACTTTTTATGTGTTGTTGTAGTAATACCTAGAGGCCATAGAGAAATTTAGAAACATTTTTGCTATATGTAACCTGTTCATATGAATTTGTGGTAGGAAAACTTCACTAATTCAAAATAATTATTAAAGCGCTTAGAAAATGTTCATCTTTTTACTATGAAACACATTAGAGTAGCTCAAGCTGTACAAAAAGTTTCATACACAGAAATCCTGTATAGCATCCTGTAGAAAATAATCTTTAATAGCATTAGTGTAGCTTGTCCCATTTATTATGCTCTATATCATGTACAATAAAATCTGAACAATTTATAGTAACACAAATATGGTTATAGCAACACCCTGTAAAATTTTTAGCATCAATACTTGCATGGTTTGTTCTGTATAAAAATAACAAAATGCTAGCAGTGGCTGTGTATTACATTTTTCATATTTAACATGCTACACAAAAATGTCTGAAATTTTTACAGCGATCTTATCTCTGCATAATGTACTTTGAATAAAAATTTTATTACAAGAAGCTAACTAGATTAGTAATTGTGTTCAACTCATGTTTGTGTTTAAAAGAAACACTAAGTTTTCAATATAACACAACCCCTTCTTCTTTAATGAAGTTAAATAGATTAACATAAACTCTATTAACGATTGCCCAGGAAATGTTAAAGTAAATAACTTCACAGCAAAACTTATGTCTTATGAACTGCAACTTTATCGTGAAGGAAATCTTGTCGTTTACCATCACCACTGCTCAAACTTGTGCATTCATGTAGAAACGACTACTCTCTCCGACGGGATGTACGAGTTGGTGCCCGAGTCCGAGAGTGAGCAGCGAGAAGCCTAGGCAAATCTAACTGAAGCAGTTGAGACCCGGGTCAACGTTCAGACGATCCCCGGACTAACTATTCACAAGAAGGCAAGCCCCGGAGCATAACCCATTTCTTTCCTAAATTATACAACTCATTACTCTCTGCTTGTGCATTAAGTTTATAGGAGTTGAATGAAAACTTAGTTGCATGATGTTAGGAACCCATGCTGTAAAACTAGATGCA
Source organism: Panicum miliaceum (assembly GCA_032594955.1). Taxonomy (NCBI): domain Eukaryota; kingdom Viridiplantae; phylum Streptophyta; class Magnoliopsida; order Poales; family Poaceae; genus Panicum; species Panicum miliaceum. The sequence continues at coordinate 46,139,256 of CM064056.1, read as the reverse complement.
AGGTTCGATAGAATGCTGTGCTAATAGGACTCCGGTAAAAGCCGAGTGATTTCCTGTCACTCGCGAGAAAATAGGAGTTGAATGTTTACTACACGCTGCAATCATAAGGACACGGACGGGCTATGGAACGATGGTTACGATTGAGGCCCGTCTGTCTAGTGAAAAATGCTAAGGCCGCAGGGTGTGGTAGTGATGGTTAAGTCTTTAAACGTACTAAACACATGCCGAGATTATGGGAATCGGTAAGCTTAAGTACCTGATTGGCCCGGCAAGGGGACGGCATCCTACCCTTTGAACTTCGGTCCCATGTGCATATGGCGAGTGCAGAGAGTGGTCACGACCCGGCGCCGAACCGTGGCGTGGGGCTCTTGTACTCTCGGAGGGTAGCCCCGATCCACGACCCGGAAAGAAAGGGGAAAAGTTGCACGTGTGACTCTAGAGAATAACCACGTGACGTGTGTTTGGGTTTCCCTTGCAAGGTTAAGAAATTCGATTCGAATCGTCCGTTTCTCACGGCCATTGAGACTGCTTAACCATTTTTACCCACAGAGTAAGAAGAGGAACAATGAGGATGAATGAACTGGTTGGATGACAATTTAATGCTTCACCATGTATGCTTTTGAATAGCTGCTTATCTAGAATGGTTAACGAAACTAGAATCTTGAGCTAAAAGTTGAAAGTAAGGACCCACTTGTAGAAGCTTTTCGGCAAAACAAACCCCTGAGCCAAAAGCCTTGCATGTCTAGAGTCGGTGGAGTAGATTCCACTACGCGGGTAAGTCTTGCTGAGTATTAGTATACTCAGCCTTGCTTGTGGCTCGTTTTCAGGTGAGACCTTCGAAGATATGATTGCTAGCTTGACTTGGCCCTGTACTCTTCCCCCTGGTTGGTCGGTGGAATGGGATGCGCCCCCGTCCAACGGAGATAATGCCGAGTGATGTCTCGTACGGGCTTCATCGAGGCATCCTTATCGTCGAGTAGCTTTCGTTGTTTTATTTTCCGCTGCAACTTAAACTCTGAGGAACTTCTTAGTGATCATTGAAGTATTTGGTTTCTAAACTCAAAACTTGGTCTGTAATATTTACTTATGCTAATGTTGTAATATTGCTGGAATGTGGTATTCTCTGGGCTCATCGTCGCATGAGCATTTGTATGTATGGCATTCGATCCGCTCTACCGTGGTTGTATCGGGAGGTTATACCCGATAGACCAGTGGATTACTCCGTTTGAAGTGTAAGGTTAACCGAGATTGCCTTAATGGTGATGGTTAATACACTTGAGCCGGATTAATTCAGGTGGTTCTGCCACAGCTGGTATCAGAGCCGTAGCTGGTGCCATAGCTGGTAACAGCGGGCTCCAGAGCCGAAATGCATACGCCAGAGAATGCGACAAGCCTTAAAAACTTATTTTCATAAAACTTGACTAGAAGGATGTGTTGCGAAATACGTTGGTACGTTAAGGATGGTGCCTAGTTCGTAAAGCCCTAAGGGATTATGGGAAAGTTACTAGGTGGCTATCTAACTTATGAAATATTATCAACTGACTTCCAGCACATTACTTTCTGTCAAAACTTACTTTTGTGCACAACTGACCTTAAATTCCGTAACGACGCACTCATCGCTAAGGTAAGAAGGTAAGGATCCTCAGCCAACTGAGAGAGCTTGGCCTTCCTGTCGGTGATGCGAACCGAACGCTGCCCTCAAGCAGTGGCTTACTTGAGGTGCTGCCAATATGCCAACTATTAGTTGAACATATTGGGAGTAGAAAGTTTGGCGCAAGGTATGGCGATCGCTGTTCATACCCCCGTCTCATGACGGTACCCCCGTGAATACGCTATCTCGATAGCGTATGTTAACGTCGTCTGTACGGCGGAAATTGTACAGATATCGTTTCTATAAGTAAACGGTAATGAATACGGACGCTTTCATGAGTGCTGGCATGAAAGGTTCATGAAATATATATGCGTTGTCAATCTTCTGCAGGTACACTAACCGCGATTACGATAAGTTAAGGGACGATTAGAAAGACTCGACTAGCTATTATAGCGAGAGTCGTATTGTGTATGCCACCGAGACTATCTTCGTAAGACCAAAAGTATTTGGCAGTTATTTTATTTTGTGAGGACGGATAGGACGTGCATGCATTATGACCATATATATCTGAAACTGAAAATGCGTTGTGTGAGAGTGGCAAGGTTCATGCGCCCACACGATTGACTTGCCTAAGGATTATCTAGCAAACCGGTCACTTTCCGCCTTATCCGAAAAGATGAAATTATTAAGCTGAGAAAATGACCCTTTCGGAAGAAACTCAGGTTGAAAGTTTTTGTTCCAAAATCCGTATTCTACCTCCTGTCTAAATACGAAAAATTCTGGACATATGGGTAATGAGAAACAACAAAGACCTTGGTGTGTTGGTTTCTGTCCAAAATGAGCAGTTCAGCCACTTAAATTTTTAGGCCCCCTTCCTACAGTTTTCTGCAAAAGAGTACAACACAAAACTTGTTCCAAATTTACCCAGGTAGCTGCTGTTAAAATTTGGTAAATTTTGGCCTTGTAGATTTTCTCTGGTGCACGAAATATTGGCCCTCTGTTCACTGAAAATTTCTGGGTGGACAGAGAAGTGAGATCTTAAGGAAACAGCCATCTTAGAGCCTAATCCAGCCAAAGTGTTGAATACCAAACTTGTCCTAAATTCTGTGATCTAGGTTCTCACAAAATTTCAGCCCTATTGGATCTTGCTAGTTTGAGTCATAGGCCAGATACTATAACTCGTTCTGCTGAAAAACAGCCAAAACAGGGAAGCAAAGAGTGAATCGTTTGACCATCCTAACCATCGATTTAGCATCTTGGCTGAATACCAAAGTGGTACATCTTTAAACTCCCTATCCACTGCCAAAATATGAGAAACTTTGGATGAACCTACCAGGAGTTACAAAATTCTTATGGCAGACAGTTTTTATGCCCATGATTCCATCCATGACCTTTTGGAAGTCTACTATTCCGCGTTAGATCTTTTTGAGTCATGGAAGCAACATGGATCACGTTGCTAATGAAGAACCTTCGCCTTTTCAGATGGTTGGAGCAACCCGTGGTAACCCGGATGGTTTTGGTGCTAGCGCAAGTGGGTCACAACCACAGCCGCCACCACCGCCTAGTTTGGTGGAAGTGATGGCCGCTCAAACCGAGCTGTTGCGTCAGATCGTGCAAGGACAACACCAGCAGAGGGGTGGACACAATGCTCACCAACCCCAAGCTGCAGGATACACGGATTTCCTAGGGACCCAGCCTCCCTTGTTCCATAAGACAGAGGAACCCTTGGACGCAGATGCATGGATTCGCACCATCGAATCCAAGTTCACACTACTTGTGGCCCCATGCTCAGAAGCCAACAAAGCTCGTTTTGCCGCGCAACAGCTTCGCGGTACCGCTCGACTATGGTGGGACCACTATTCTGCAATGCTCCCGGCTGATCATGTGGTCGACTGGGACGAATTCAAGACCGCATTCCGAGCACATCATATTCCCGAGGGTCTCATGGAGAGGAAGTTGAACGAGTTCCTGGCACTCACCCAGGGCACCCGCACCGTGCTACAGTACGCCCAGGCGTTCAACAACCTATGCCAGTATGCGGGCTATCACGCTGATACGGATGCCAAGAAGCGTGATCGTTTCCGCCGAGGTCTGAATACCAAGCTCAAGGAGCGTCTGAACCTAGCCAGAGCTGACACCTACAACGAATTGGTCAATATGGCCATTACCCAGGAAGATTGTATCATGGCACACCGGGCAGAGAAGAAGAGAAAGGCACCCGCTGGACCTTCAAGTGCTCAGCCACCAAGGTATCGCATCGTGCAAAATGCCGCACCCACAGCTCCACCAAGGGCCCCTCAGCCAGGGAGATGGATTGTCAGACCCCCACAGCAGCCAGGCATGGTACGACCCCCGATGCCTCCACAGAATGGACCGAGGCCCATTCTTCAGCAGTCTCTTCGACCTAGCCCCGCGAATCATTGTTTCAAATGCGGGAGTTCTAACCACTTTGCACGAGAATGCCCTCAGTCTGGACCGCCCAACCAAGGTCAGGGATCCAACCCGAACAACAAGAACAGGGGCAAGAGACAGACCCTGCAAGTCAAGCAAGGACAGATTAACTTCACCACGCTTGCAGAGCTTCCTGAAGGAGCCCCAGTGATGTCGGGTACATTCTCTATCCATAACAAGCCTGCAGTTATATTATTTGATTCTGGTGCATCGCATAGTTTCATAAGTGCAAAATTCGGTGCAAAAGTAGGCTTGAATGTTTGTCACACCAAAGGGTCGTATATGATATCAACACCGGGTGGAAAAATTGCTTCCAACCAAATAATAAGGCTGGTACCGATAAAATTGGGAAGTAAAGTCATCAAAACAGATCTCGTACTTTTACCCCTTGACGGCATGGATATTATTTTGGGAATGAACTGGATGACTAGGCATGGAGTCACACTGGACCTTTCTTCCCGAGCCGTTGAGATAAATTCACCTAGTCACGGAGCCACTACCCTTTACCTACCATTCCTGGATTGCACGAATTCCTGTGCTTACATGATGGAAGGACCTAAGCTAGAGGATATTCCTGTGGTAAATGAGTATGCCGATGTCTTTCCGGACGACTTACCCGGAATGCCACCAGATAGGGATATTGAGTTTGTTATTGAACTACAGCCAGGCACTGCACCTATATCCAAAAGACCATATAGGATGCCCCCTAAAGAATTGGCAGAGCTAAAAATTCAACTCCAAGAACTACTGGACAAAGGTTTCATTCGCCCTAGCGCGTCACCTTGGGGATGTCCAGCCCTATTCGTAAAGAAGAAGGATGACAGTTTAAGATTATGTGTGGACTACCGACCTCTCAATGCGGTAACTGTTAAAAATAAATACCCACTTCCCCGTATCGATGTACTCTTCGATCAATTAGCTGGAGCCAGAGTCTTCTCAAGAATTGATCTTCGATCGGGATATCATCAGATCAAGATTCACCCGTGCGATATCCCTAAGACTGCCTTCTCCACACGATATGAACTATATGAATTTTTGGTCATGTCCTTTGGACTCACCAATGCCCCCGCCTACTTCATGTATCTCATGAATTCGGTATTCATGCCCGAACTTGACAAATTCGTCGTAGTGTTCATCGACGACATCCTTATCTATTCCAAGGATGAGGAAGAGCATGCCAAGCACCTTCACATTGTTCTTCAGCGACTCAGAGACCATCAGCTCTATGCTAAGTTTTCTAAGTGTGAATTCTGGTTGGATACTGTAAAGTTCTTAGGTCACACGATCTCCAGTGAAGGCATAGCTGTTGACCCCAGTAAGGTACAAGAGGTGATGGATTGGAAACCCCCTACCTCTGTTCATCAGATTCGTAGTTTTCTCGGCTTAGCCGGTTACTAGCGTCGCTTCATCCCGGATTTCTCTCGAATTGCTAAGCCCATGATGGAACTATTGAAGAAGGAAGTAAAGTTTATATGGAATGAGAAATGTGAAGAAGCTTTCCACACTCTTAGAGAGCATCTGACTACTGCACCTGTGTTAGCTCAACCCGATAATACCAAGTCATTCGATGTGTATTGTGACGCATCGGGTACTAGTCTAGGATGTGTGCTTATGCAAGAGAATCGAGTGAATCTTATGTTGTATATGCAAAGGGTCACAGGCCAAGTGTTGTGTTTCCCGCTCACCATGTTAAAAGGACACATCCCATTTGTACTCAAACTGAATCTTATGTTTCTTTTCTCCTTGCCAAAATGATTCTTGTATTTGTAATTAATAGCTCTCCACTATGAACCATATGTGGGTGTCTCAATTTTCCATCAACCAATCGGTCTTCGGCATGCCACCTCATCAGCTTGTCAGTCTTCAGGTTTGCAAACAACCGCTCAAACGAGGAATAATAGGAAAATACCACCGGCCATGGCAGGAGGTCATTTATTGCGATCACCTTTCATTGATGTTGCCAAGTCTGGACATTTGTACCGTGAAGTTGACCACACTGGACAGACATCCAAGTTGTACCATGCCGCGATAAAAGATGCAATCATTGGGGCATGCATGGATGTTTTTGTACCTCTAGTCCCATAGGGCAGATCATTTGCTCGGTCTGGTATATGTTTTCAGGCAGCCTGTTAGGACTTGGAAGCAACTTCTGCAGTGAACTTAACAACTCATCGAATCCTTTATCTAACAAACCCTTACTAGACTTCATCTCCAATAGCATTAGATCTGCTTCAAGTTTCGACACGCTGCACCCTTGGTAAAGTGGTGTTTTTGCATCCTTTCTCATCTCCTCCAACTTCATCAAATTCTTTTGACTAAGGAATCCGGTTCCCCATCACATATCATCCGGTCTAGCGCATCTAAAACATCATCAGCAACTAATGTTTCCTGCATGGTTTCATTGACGCTTTCATGCCCGGTTACCTGCACTATTTCTGGGATAGTTGTTTCCTCCACTGTTTCATGCCTGTTCTCTTGAACGGAGTGCATTGAGACTTGACTAGGTTCGTTCTCACCATTCTCACCGTGCTTCCAAACTTGATAGTTAGGCATAAAATCCCTAAACACCAGATGGAAGCGGATTTGCTCAATGTTGCCAAACCGCTTCTGTTTTTTGCAATAGATGCATGGAAAATACACGTAGCCATCATCTTGTAGGTTCTTGTACGCCTTGGCGGTCTGCACAAACGAGTCAACAACGTTGACTAAATCCAAATTTCCAGCCTTCGTACCATACATCTATCATCGATTCATCTATATGCATGAAAAACGCATAAGAATTTAAATTTAATAAAAAAATATAATCTCTACATTTAAGAAATACCATCTAAACTAACAGAGAGCCTTACAACCGGATCATCACAATTAAGAAATGCCCTCTAAATTAATTAAGAAAGATCCTTTATATCCCGATCATCACAATTTTGACAACAATTAATCCATAAATAACTAGTTTCGTACTTTGATTCAAGTCTATGAAGTCCAACTCTCACAATTTAATGAGCCTCCATGATGACATTTGATGAGAAATTATCCAAAAGAAGAAGAAAAAATAGACTCTCCATGATCAGTTCAGCACAAAATGCAAGATTAATCCTAAGATAAAGGGTATGAATCCAATGGATCGGTAGCTACTAAGCTAGCACAAGTTGTTGCACTCAAACACCAAAAAAGAGGAGCCCTCATGATGAATGTTGATGAGAAATTATGCTAAAATGAAAAAAAAGAGACTCTCCATGATCAATTCATCACGAAGTTCATGATTAATTGTAAGATGAAGGGTATGAATCCAATGGATTGGTAGCCACTAACCTAGCACAAGTTGTTGCACTCAAACACCAAAAAAGGGGAGCCCTCATGATGAATGTTGATGAGAAATTATGGTAAAATGAAAAAAAAGGAGACTCTCCATGATCAATTCATCACAAAGTTCATGATTAATTGTAAGATGAAGGGTATGAATCTAATGGATTGCTAGCCACTCACCTAGCACAAGTTGGTGCACTCAAACACCAAAGAAAAGGAGCCCTCATGATGAATTTTGGTGAGAAATAGTCCTAAAATGAAGAAAAAAGCTCTCCATGATCGATTCATCATGAAATGCAAGATTAACCCAATAAAAATGGGTAGCAATCCAATGGTTTGATGGTTACTAACCTTAGAACAAGTTGGTGAGTACATACATCAAGAATGGGGAAGTTTCATAAGAATTTGGGCAAAAAATGGCCACAACAATGGAGGAGAGGGGTGTGGCCGTCGTGTTGGGGGAAGAAAGGTGGTGGGAGCAAGGAGGGATTGGGGTTTTGTACTATACAGGCTCATCACTGCCGGTTCGTGTCTGCAACTAGCGGTGATGACCGGTGACAGTGTCACCGCCGGTTCCAATGGCCACTACGGCCACCAACTTTGGAACCGGAGGTGATGATGCACCACGCCATCACCGCCGGGTCATTTTGAACTGGTGGTGATAGCCTGTTTGCAAAGACTAATTCTGTAGTAGTGAAGGCTTGGCCATTAAGAAAGCATTCAGAACTATCAGTAATAACTAGGACCATAGCATTCACGGAACTGCAACCGACTAGTAATTTGGAGACAAAATCAGATCATAGATGCACCAGTACAACTAATATAGAAACCTGATCAAAATCTTTGGAGGACAAGTTATTTAGTGCGTAAGGCAAACGTACAACTATTATCCATACTCATCTCCAAGAATTTAAGCCCCACAGCCACGTCCAGTCCCAAGTGAAAATTGAGTGTTTGAGTTTTTTGGCTTTGCACAACCTGGGCATGGCCGAAATCATGATGCTGGACCAAATCAGGGTGATGGGAATGCAAATCAGGAGTCTAATGTTAATGACAATGCAGAGGCAGATTTGGCTGATCAGCTCATGGATGCTGAAGGCTGGGGACTTTGGCCTGAACAAGCTAACAATGGGCCTGCTAATGTAGTGGATAATGCACAGCTTGTCAATGTACCTGTCCAGCCTGTACCTAGAGAGCCTTTCATCGAGCTTAATGACTTGTTGCCAGTCCAGAATCTTGGACCTGATCTTAATGCTCCCCTGGAAGATGATTTGGGAGATATAGATGAACTTGCTCAGGGTGCAGATGTTGTGGCTGAACAGCCCATCTTTGGACCTCAACCTGAAGATGTCATTGATGAAGTCTTTTTCTTGGTGGGTGAACTAGATCAGCAGTTGGCACCAGTGCAGATGGATCAGGTGCATGACAATAATGTTCAGATTTTCATCCCTTTAGAGCAGATCAACCCTGATGAAATTCAACAGGATGACCTCATAGATGTTATTCCTGAGGAGGAGGATCTGCCTGATCATCCTCAGAATAATGTCCCCCTGTAGCTTGGCTTTGTAGAATTAGTGGAGCCTTCTGTTGATCCTGTATTTGCATCCTTCCTTCAGAACTCTGCTTCTACTCTGCCTAAACTCAATGCTGAAGCAATCAGACTTTGGGCCAACTTCTTTACCTCTAGATCATCCAATAGCTCAGTTATGGTCCCACACATCTGGACTGATTTCATGACTACCCTTCTTGTCAACCCCGCAAGCTTTATGTGGACAAAAAAACTTCATGTTTTCTTCAGCTTGGAGCCTTTTGGGTGATTCTTCTTCAGGTCTTCTTTTCAACCTGCCTGACAAATGCCCTGTCATCCCATCCTCAGCCTGCATCAAGGACCTACTGGAACCTGGCAAGGATTTGCCCGTGGAGGATCCACTTGATCTGGTTGACAATTGTGTCTCACCCCCATCCCGGTCAGCTAAAGGTAAATCACCCTGTGAAGAAACATCTCCCGGTACCCCTTTTGATCAAATTCAGCATAAAGTCTCACCCTCTTCTGGTCCTTGGTCTAAAGCTTTCTTAGACCAGGCAGAGCAGGCCAAGCAAGCTGCTTGTTTAGAGGACCCAAGCATGAGAAGGAGTCAAAGAATGAAAAACTTGAAAAGGGGTTTCAAGGATCCTCAGTGTTCCACTAAAGTCTGTCTTGGTTACATTGTGACCCCCCAAAATCTGTCACCTTCAGTAATAAGGAATCTGGGTTCCAGCTTTTGCAAATTTATGAGGAAAAGCTCACTATCTCAGCTTTGCAGTGAAAGAAAAAAGTTGCAGTTACAGTCCCTAGTGGGAAAAAAGTAACAAAGAAGAAGTCTAAAAAAAATGGTAATGATGTAGCTGATACAAGCAAGGACAAGAAGAAGCCAAGGAAGTGACTCCCCTCTGCATGTTTGCAAGGAGATTTTACTGCCCAAGCTAGTGGGGGCCTTTTTATTTTGGCTTGTAATATTCTGGTCTGTTCCTGGTCACGTAGACCCTCTAGTCGTCTCTTCAATCTTATTCACCTTCCTTTGTGTCCTTTTCTGCTCAGGATCTACTCTTATCAGCTTTTGTCTCGTTTCTCTAAACAGCACTTTATTTGCCTACATCTAGTTTATGTATGCAAAGTCGTCTATATATTATGGTTTCATGGCAACTACATCCTCCTTTAGATCGTGGAAGATTTTTTGTTGGAATGTTCGTGGCATTAATTCTGACAAGAAATGGGATTCAATTCATGATAAAATTGCAGAATCTAAATGTGATATCATTTGTCTCCAAGAAAAAAAAAAGAATCCTTTGACTTGCAGTTTAGTAGAAAATTCTGCCCACCAGGCTTTGATGCTTTTGAATTTTTGTTGTCGATGGGAGCATCTGGTGGTGTAATCACTATTTGGAAATCGCTCATGTTCCAGGGTTGCTTGGCCTTTAGCAATGAATTTGGTATCTCAATGGAATTCTCCTCCAATCATAATGTTGTGGATTGGTTGTTAACAAATGTTTATGGTCCTTGTACACCCACAGGCAAACAACAATTCACTGCATGGCTCAAGAATATTCATATGCCTGATGATGTGAATTGGTTGCTCATTGGTGATTTTAATATCATGAGATCACCAGATAACAGAAATAGGCTCGGGGGAGACTTAAGTGAAATGTTCCTTTTTAATGAAGCAATCAGTGCTTTAGGAGTGGTTGAGCTCCCTTTGCAAGGTAGAAAATTTACTTGGACTAACAAGCAAGACCCACCTTTGCTATAAAAGCTGGATGGGTTCTTTACCTCCATTGCCTGGACATCAAGCTTTCCTGAAACAACAGTTTCTACTTTGACCATGGAAACTTCTGATCATGTCCCATGCCTCATTACAGTTGGGACTGACATCCCAAAAGGTCGTACCTTTAGGTTTGAAAATTATTTGATGGAGCATGAGAATTTTCTTGAGGTGGTTAATCATGGTTGGTCATTACCCACTCCACACGCAGATAAGGCAAAAGTGATCTCAGCTAAGTTTAAGAACCTCAGAAGAGTTATTAAAGTCTGGCAGGCTCATCTCTCTAGTCTGAAGATAAACATTACAAACTTTAAATTAATACTTTCCCTATTAAATCTGTTTGAGGAATTCAGGGACTTGACTCTAATGGAATGAAACTTCAGAAGCTTACTAGAAAGAAAGCTGCTCTTTCTCCTTAAGCAGCAAAGAATTTACTAGAAGCAACGTGGTACTATCAAATGGGTTACCAGTGGAGATGCTAGAACCAAATTTTTTCATGCAAATGCCACCATCAGGCACAGAAGAAACTTGATTACAACCTTGGAAGATATCAATGGTTTGATGTGGACAGCTCACCATGACAAAGCTTCCATTCTTTGGGAGTCTTTCAAAGACAGACTTGGGCAATCAGAATTCAATGCCATGTTGCTGGACTTGAATAATCTGATCCACGCCTCGACCCAACTTGGCTGCTTGGAAGACCTTTTCACCCATGAGGAAATTGACAACATCATCCAACATCTGCCCTCAGATAAATCTCCAGGGCCAGATGGATTTAACACTGATTGTGTGAAGAAGTGCTGGCATATCGTCAAAGAGGATTTCTACAATCTTTGCCAGGCATTCTAGGAAGGTGACATCTGTCTTCAGAGCATCAATGGATCTCTCATTGCTCTCATACCTAAAATTCATGGTGCCAACAGGGCTTCTAATTTCAGACCCAATTCCTTACTCAACACTTCCATGAAGATTGTAACAAAACTGTTGGCAAATAGACTGCAGTCAGTCATTCAGTCCATCATTCACAAAAATCAGTATGGGTTTATTCAGTCCAGAACAATCAAAGATTGTCTTGCATGGGCCTTGGAATATCTTCACATTTGTCATAAATTGAAGAAGGAAATCATTATACTAAAGCTTGATTTTAAAAAGGCTTTTGATAAAATTGAGCATCAGACTATGCTCGATATTATGACACATAAGGGTTTTGGACCCATTTGGATGAGATGGATGAAACTCATTTTTTCTTTTGGTACCTCTTCAGTGCTCCTAAATGGTGTTCCTAGGAAATCAATTCACTGCAGACGTAGTGTTAAACAGGGTGATCCTCTTTCACCACTCCTTTTTGTGCTTGCAGTTGACCTCCTTCAGAGCTTGCTCAAATATGAAAAAGATCATGGCCATCTTCAGCTTCCCATTCCACTGCAGCACACTCAAGATTTTCCAATCCTACAGTATGCAGATGACACATTAATCATCATGGAAGGATGTGATGTCCAATTAAATTCACTCAAGAATCTTATTCACACTTTCTCAGATTCGACAGGGCTCAAAGTCAATTATGCAAAATCAATGCTTGTACCCATCAACATTGAGGAGAATAAAACAGTCTCCCTTGCACAAGTTTTTGGTTGCCCTATTGGAACTCTACCCTTCACCTATTTGGGGTTGCCTCTTGGCCTTACAAAGCCCAGGGTGATTGATTTTCTTCCCAAGGTAAATAGATGTGAAAGAAGACTTTCCTGCACCTCTGCACTTCTCTCCCAAGCTGGTCGACTGGAAGTCACAAATTCCATTTTTACTGCTCTCCCAATGTTCTTCATGTGCACCTTTCAGCTCCATAAAACTGTCATCAAACAAGTGGATAAATTCAGAAAGCATTGTCTATGGCGAGGAGCAGATATCAATGCCAGAAAACCCCCAAAAGCAGCTTGGGAAATGGTTTGTTTGCCTAAGCAGGAAGGGGGCTTAGGAGTGCTTAACCTCAGGACGTAGAATGAGGCCCTTCTCTTAAAACATCCTTCTCTTAAAACATCTGCATAAATTTTTCAGCGGGCTTGACATACCATGGGTCCAACTAGTCTGGGAAAAATATTATCATAATAGTAATTTACCATCATAAAAAAGGAAAGGCTCATTCTGGTGGCGAGACATTCTCAAACCCTTGGATTCTTACAAAGGAATGGCAATGGCCAACGTTTTAGATGGTGCTTCATGTCTGTTCTGGGAAGACCTCTGGATGTCTAGAGTTCCTAAATTACAATCCTGAGCTTTTTTCCTTTGCAAAGGACCCAACTGTCTCACTCAAGTCTGCCATAGAAGCTTCAGGCCCAGCAGATCTTCTTCACCTGCCCATATCAGCAATAGCTCTACAGCAACTATCAGAACTTGTGCTAGATCTATCAAACTTCCAGGATACTCAGGAGACTGATATCTGGACTTATATATGGGGATCACCAATCTTCTCTTCTTCTAAGGCCTACATCCATCTCACAGGATATAGAGTGGTTCATTTGGCTTTTAGATGGCTGTGGAAATCAGCATGTCAGAATAAACACAAAGTCTTTTTCTGGCTTCTTCTCAAGGATAGGCTTAGCACTAGAGAGCTGCTAAGAAGATGAAATATGGTCCTCCCTGAATATACTTGTGTGTGCTGCTTGGATGGTGTAGAGGAATCATTGGCTCATCTCTTTATTATTTGCTCATTTGCACAAGCTTGCTCGGCGTCCATAGGGCTTGTTGTGACCATTGTTGATCCTTTTGATTTGCTTCAGGACTTCAAGGAACAACTAAACATTCTGTTCTTCATGGAGGTGATCATCATTATGAGTTGGTGCATTTGGATGCAGCGCAATGACCTCATCTTCAAAGGATTGCAACCGCACCCAGATAACTGTCTTGCTCACTTCAGGAGAGAATTTGCTCTAGTTATTCTACGGGCAAAACCAAGCTTAAAACCCCTCATGTCTGAATGGCTAGAAGCACTTTTGTAATCTTTTTTATTTTTTTCCTTTCTTTCTTTGTTTCTTGAACTTTTGTCCTTCTGTTACTTCTTTTTGCTTCACTTAATATATAACCAGTAGGGGTGCGCCCCTCCTGTTTCATCAAAAAAAATTCTTGATCAAAACTATATAAGGTGATACTCAAGATAAAGTGAGCTATCACAAAGCTCATGTACTTCATAGTTTCTGAACAAGTAAAACTTAAATTTAGAGTTAATGTGCTGTGCAGTTTGTTTTTCTTTCATTAGCATATCTATCTACTACCCCTATAAAAGCAGCAGTTAAAATTTTCCTACATCCACCCGTTTAGATGCACAAACTACGATGATGATTACTTTGTCCACCTCCATTTTGTACACACAAGAATTCTCATACCCTTAATGAACCGTCTAGATCTCTTACGACTCCCTCTTTCTGTCACTCACTCAAATCTAACGACCAGGAACTATTGGGGAATACACCCTCTGAAAGGTACGGCTCGTGAGGGTTACACGACGATTGTGAAAAAGAGATAACCGCAGTAGGCCTGAAGGTCCTGAGTAACCTTCGAGGACCTTCGGGAGAAGTATGCCGAGGGACGCACTAAAGTCTTACAAGCACCAGGGAGCGGAGAAGGCTCAAATAACCTTCGTAAGCCTTGCGAGGAGCCGAAGGTTGGATGAAGACCCGAAGGTACCATGAAGGGTTCGAAGGTTCCATGAAGAGTCCGAAGGTTCCATGAAGGCTGAAGGTTTGGAGGTCCTGAAGGTGGTAAACTCACCTTCGGGAGCACGAGAAGAGTGTGATCCCATGACTGAAGTCACGTCAAATACGTCTTGTCTGTAAAAAGCCCTAAAGCCCCGAATATTCTAGGAATATTTGGGGCTGGCAGGGGTATTTGTGTAAACATGTAACGGAGGAGGGGGGTATAAATACCCCCGACTTTTACTGTAATAGGGTTGATTTTTCGATAATTGAAAGTGCATATTGCAGTCCCATTTCGTGTTTATTCCCTCGTGCTTTGACCATTTCCATTTCTGTTTGGGGTTCAAGTCCCTCGGATACCAATAGAGGCGCCCACCGTGTTCTTCGCTCAGAAAAACCACCCTCGATGGCAGCACCGAAGAAGAAGACCGCAGCTGCTGGAACAAGCACTGACCCTGAGCTTGCAGTTCCAAATGCTCCCAGCGAAGGAGCTGCACTCTTGGCTCAGAACCAACTACCCGAAGATCACTCAAACCAACTCATACTAGAAATCATTCCAGAACTCACTACAAAGCCCCCCAATCACAAGCCGAGCTTACCCTGGCTCAGGTCCTAGCTCAGATGAAAGCAGTGGAGCAAGCAAAAGACAAAATCAGTGCTCAGGTAGTGGCGAAGCATAAAGAGGCCCAAGAGGCAAAGAAGCTGGCAGACACAAAGCGTAAACTGGCAGCCATGCAGGCAGAGCTCGATGAACTGCAAAACGTTTAGCGTGAGTTCGAGCAAGAACAAACTATCCCATCAGACCAAACCGACAATCACACTGACTACCACTTCCACAACAGCAAAGTTCACTACCATGCTCACCTTCGTCGAGCCCGCGATCCTTCACCACCCCCACAAACTTTCGACCCATCTTCACCACTATTTGTGGCACTGCAGCAACTCCCATGGCCCAGAAGTTACAAACCTCTCCCACTCCCGAAGTATAATGGCTCTGTAGATCCAACCCAGTTCCTAATGACCTATGAAGCTGCAATAGCATCCGCAGGAGGAGATGACCTCATAATGGCAAAGTCATTCGTTATGGCTTGCGAAGGTCCAGTATTGACTTGGTACTCATACCTGGTACCCGGATCAATCAGAAACTGGGGGGACATGAAACTGAAACTCAGGCAGGATTTTCAGGGTTTCAGAAGAAACAACTCTGACGCCGCAGAAAACTTCCAGTGCTACCAGAAAGACAGAGCCACTATACGACTACTTTCAAAGGTTCATCCAGAAAAAAGCACAAACTCCCAACTTCTCTGAGGAGAAGGCTATCAAAAACTGCATGGAGGGCCTGCTACCGGGCCAGTTAGCATCTCACCTGTCTCGAAAGCCCCCATGTACCCTCAGCGCCCTCTATGCTGAGATGGAGAAGTATGCAAGATTCGAAGCTGACCACAAAAGAAAGGTCGAGTTAAGAAAAATCATGAGACAAACCGAGTCTAACCAACAAGGCTGGAACAACCAAAACTACCAAAACCCAAGGCACCAAACACCTCAGCTTGTCTTGCCTGTCGAAGCTAGATAGGAAGACAAACCCCAAAATCCAGAACCATTCATGACCCCACCTCAAAGTAACCAAGGCCAAACCTTCGAACAACCCTCGCACAGAGGAGGTCGGAACAACGGAAGGGGCAGAGGCCGAGGCCGAGGCCGCGGTCGAGGTTACCAAAACCAAAACCCAATGAGCCCAGAAAATTCTTCTGCCACTTTCATAGCCCCGACTCAGACCATACAATCAACTTCTGCCCAGAGAAAAAGAAAACCCTCGAAAGGATGGAGGCAGAGAAAAATGCCCAAAAACTTGTAAACCACACCTCCTGGGCAGCTCAACCAGCAAACCAAAACTTTGCTCCGAACCCAACCTTTGCTCCCCACCCAACCTTCGCTCACCCAACAACCTTCGCACCCACATGACCCTTTGCTTCGAGCCCAACTTTCGCACCAAACCAAAATTTCCACTACCAACCCCAAGCCTTAACTTGGCAAAACACCCACCAACCTTCGGCATCGGCACCTTCGCTGCCAACAAACCATTTGCCACTACCTGCTCCACCAAAGGAGGAATTACCTCCACCTTCGCTGCTACCCGCTCCCAAATAAGAAAAACCAAACCAATCAGCATTACCATCCTTCGGCATGATAATGCCTATCGTTGGCGGCTCATCTCTTGAATTCGAGAACAAGAGGTAGAGACATGACTACTTTCGACAAGTGCACAACATCATGGTGGATGGCCTAGTAGTGAAAACCCAATGGTCCCACATGCCAATAACATTCACCGAACAAGACATCAAGCTCATTTGCTACCCACACACATATGCCATGGTCATCGAGGCAAACATTTAGGGGTGGACAATTGGGAAAATCCTAGTTGACACCAGCAGCTCCGCAGATATCATCTTCTCTGGCAATTTCGACAGGATGAACATCGGGAGACACCTCCTTCAGCTGGCAGAAATCCCACTAATTGGCTTTGGAGGCAAAAACGTCAATGCCTTGGGAAAAATTTCCCTACCAGTATCCTTCAGGGATATGAAAAACCCAAGAACCGAACATATCACATTCGATATTGTAGACATGAATTACCCTTATGTCACCATATTCGGGCGAGGATTCATAAACAAGTTCGAAGCTATCATGCATCAAACCTACCTGTGTATGAAGATGCCAGCGGCCAAAGGAATCATTACAGTCCATGGGGACCAACAACTGGCCAGAGACATAGAGCGTGGCACAACCCTAGGCCTCAAAAATGTGCATCACGTCGAAGCTTTCATCCAGCCACCACCATACAAAGAGCCTACAAGGGACAAAGAAAAAGAAAACTTCCAAGAGGACTGCCAGGTCAAAAAAGTCCCGCTTGACAAGCATCTTCTTGACAGAATGGTAAAAATAGGTGCAAACCTTGAGGAGGCAGAAGAAAAAGAACTCCTCAATTTCCTCTTCAAGAATCAAGATAGATGAGGACATGCCAGCGGTTACTCAAGTTATACTTAAGCAAGTGTATGAAGGGTTAGTTACGCGCAGCCGTGCAAAGTTACTCCAACAAGAGGTGCATGCTTTCCTATCTCGGTTACATACTAATATAGATGAGAACTTTATACTACCTAAATGTGCTACATTTGTTGTGCTTAGGTTCACACAAGAAGAAGAGAACACTACTCTGCATAAAGATGACCATTTGAAGGTCAACAACGGACTCCCTGATTCCATTTCAAACTGTTCAACGAAGGTGAACTTCAAAGGTCAGAAACGGACTCCCTGATTCCGTTTCTGGCTGTCCAACACTACTATAAAGAATCAACCATAACTCTTTCTTCTCGAATGATCTGGAGACCCACGAGTACTCATTGGAAAGATATTCAAGTCTACTATCCAACACAACATACTCCATGTCCATTGGACTTCCCAATAAGGAGTTATGATTGATTTAGTTGAGCCTGCACAGAAGGTCAATAGTCTTCCCGGGACAGAATGTTGATACAACTTCTTATGCAAGTCTGTATTAATCTGACACGTTCCAAGGCATAAGTTATAGATGTATGGAAAGCTTATCAAGTCTACTTTCCAACTCAACAAATGGCATGTCTTTTGGACTTCCAAGCAGAGAGTAATGATCATTTTACTGAACACTGCGCAAAACCCCAAGAGACGTGTGTGAAATGAAGACCACTTCGTGAATGCCTCAACCAGTTGGCCTTCCACCTTCCCAACGTGGAGATTTCAGTTCATACTTATCTTATAGATTTGTTACTAGTATAAATACCCCTATGTACTGATGTAAAAGACAATCTTTGATCATTTGAATGAACACATAACCTGTATGGTTTTGCAGCCAAGCTGCTGAGTGCCTTGCACACCCCTTGTTCTTCCTTGTTCTTCTTGGACTTGTGTAGAGATCCCTCTGGGATCTGCTACTTCGTGCTCTACGGTTTCTGTCACACCCGATTCTAGAAAGAACCAGATGCATCTCATGTGTGCGCCAGGATCATGTTCACACACACATGATAGACGGAAAAGTGTAATATATCAAAGACAATGCTCAATAAGTAACTAAATAAAGTATTTAACAATATTACACTCCGTATAAAAGAGAAACAAATGTCTTTAAATGATAAACCGTTATACCCTATACGAAGTCTCCAACAACTCCGTCTTCCACAGGCGATGACTGGTGAACGCAAGTCCTAGAACTCCTCGAAGTCGTTGAAGTTCTCCTCTTCAAAGTTCTCTTCTGAACAGCAGGGGGCAAGGGTGAGTACTCTTATGGTTGGTACTCAGCAAGTGGGGTGAATATGCAAGGCCATCAAGGATAGGCTAAGGTTTGCAGCAGCGGTCACTTTTAGTTGGTCAAGAATTTATTAACAAGCACCTATTAACTAGGTTTAAGTTTATACCAACCCACTTTAGTAAAATCATAAGGATTCCATCAACAATAACATAATCCACGAACCACACTTAAATTAATCTTCAAGTTTCATTATCATGTGAGGGTCCAAGCCACTCTTAACCGTGAGTACGGCTATTATAACAGTTTTACACTCTGCAGAGGTTGTACACTTTACCCACAAATCGTGTTCCCCTGAATCGCCCGGGTTTGCAAGGCCCTTAAACACTTCCGAGGTGAGTGGCGAGGGTACACTACGAAGCCTTTACAAAGACATGTCGAGAGCTAGGCAGCCCGCTAGAGTTTCAGTAGCAGTGTGGTCCATAAACCTCCCTAATGGTCAGCTCCTTAGCAAAGGCAGCTACCCCAAGAGGACCGGGCTATGACCCCTATCATCGACCCCCTCCTTGCCCTTTCGGTAAGGCCACCAGCAAACTACACATCTAATTAATTGGCTAAGGTCAGAGCCATATGACTTTGTGGTTGCACTGTTCACTCGGGTGGTTCTCCATGTTCCCATTAAACAAAGTTGATCTTGAAATTACGCGGTATAACAACAATATGAAATGTGATCAACATTGACATAAGAGTAAACCAATACCAATCCCAAAGTTTGCAACTAAGCGTAACTACCCAACATGAATAGTAAGCCCAGGTGTTTCAAGGTTTGGGGTAAAAGACTAGGTATGTCCTTATTATAGGTAACCCATCAAGTTTATGCAAGCAACAATAAAGTAAAGTGAATTATCATGCTGTTGTTGGGGTCAAATAGAATATGCAGAGGGGGAAATCCACTTGCCTTCCTCAAACAGCTACTGATTCTCTTCCTCGTAAGCTTGCTCTTGATTTTGCTCGAACGTCACGTTGTCTACGCGATCACACACAACAAGCATACACAAACAAATAAGAAACAGTACAAAAAACAGTACAAATAGAGAGTAAAAAGATGATAAAGTTATAGTTCATGATGCAAGGATCGCATGGGCGCAAGAATCGCTGAAATCGGAGTTGAAACGATGAAGATATGGCTAAAACAGTGATCTAGGGACCTAACTGTGAGAGTTTTGAACTTCCAGGGGCTAAATCTGAAGAAATCAGGGGCTAAAATATAATTAAACCTTAAACAGAGGGTCGGGGTGCAAAACTATAGGTTCTGCACGGCGGGTACTAATTCTAGAAAAGTCAAGGGTCGGGACAGAAAAAGAAAAAGGGCTCAACTCTAATTATTTTCTACTGATCTGGACCGCGGGTTGATTTCTGGGAAACCTAGGGGTCTTTCTACAAAAGTTCTGGGGACAGCTAGGGTCGGGTGAATCTGATCCGTTGGATCAGAATCGGGCGGCGGGTTAAGGGTCGGACGAATGCGGCGGAGTAAGGGTCGATTCTGGCCGTTAGATCTAGATCGAGCGGCAGGGGAAGGGTCGGCTCGACTGGGTGAAAAGGGTCGGGCGAATCGGAGCTGCGCTGGGCGCCGGCGGTGAGCAAGAGTGGCGGCGGACGGCCGGAGCTTCACCGAATCTGGTGTTCTGGGGCTTAGTTCAAGCTGGGTTTATGCCGGGGAGTTAGAGAGCGACACGGCGAAGGTGAGGGTGGTCACGGGACAGTTGTGTGGCGACTGTAGACCGGCGGCCACGGCGGCGGGTGGAAACAGAGGTCCGGCGAGAAATCCGGGTTGCGGCGGAGCGAGAGAGAAAGAGGGAAAACGGGTGTGGCTTGATGCTCACCAACTCGCGGAACTCCGGCGAGAGTTGAAGGAGGCGGAGAAGCAGCAGGTTGGCGAGTCGATGGAGAGGCGGCGACATGGGGCGGCGGCATTCCTCCGGTGTGCGAATTCTAGCGGCGTGCGACGGTGTGGAGTAGAGTAAAGGATTGAGAACAGCTCTGGGTGCAAAGCGGGGCTCTGGCGGGGTTTTATAGGGGTGGAGTGGCCGGGAAAAAGGAAGGCGGCGGCTCACGCGGCGGCCTGGGAAGGAAAGGGGCGGAACCGCGGCTAATAAGGCAACCAGCGTCACGGGGAAGGAAGGAGAGACGCGGGCGACGGCGCGGAGTCAATCCGGACTCGGGGTGAGGAAGGAAAAAGGAAGGAGAGGGAGCGCGGACGACGGCGAGGCGCGCCTGCTGTCGCGGCGGAGAAAGGAAGCAGGGGAGCGGTAGGAAGAAGAAAGGAAAGAAGAGAGAAGGCGCCGACAGGTGGGGTCCAGCTGTCGGTGGGAGAGGGTAAAGGAGAGTGAGCGGTTTGGGCTGGCTGAGTTGGGCCGCGGGGAAAAGAAAAGGAGAAGAGAAGGAATGGGCCAACTGGACTGGGCCGCGAGAAAAGGAGAAAATAAAGAAGGAGAAGAGAAAGAAGTTTGGGCTAGGCTGAAAGAGAAGAGTAGAAGAGAAATAGAGAGAGATGCATGCACAATTTTTATTTTGTGGCTTTTATAAAAAATACTTTTAAAATTTTAATTCCTATATTTTTGGGTGTTACAGTTTCTAGTACGGTTGTACCATTTTGTGTGGATTAGTTCCAGCTTGTGGTTCTGCGGTCGTTTGGAGATCGAATCGAAGTCCTCGTGGTTTCCAGTGCCTCTCTCCCCGACGCTTGGTCGCATCCAACCTTGGCAAGGTCTAAAGCTACTTATCCCCACTGTTCGCAGCAAGTTATCTGGTGATTGTGATCGTAATGTCGTGAAGATCGGGCCACCCCAAGGAGGTTTCCATCGGTATCTTACTTTTGGTGATCACTGTGGCAGAACCACCTGAATTAATCCGGCTCAAGTGTATTAACCATCACCATTAAGGCATCCTCGGTTAACCTTACACTTCAAACGGAGTAATCCACTGGTCTGTCGGGTATAACCTCCCGATACAACCACGGTGAACGGATCGAGCGCCGTACATACAAGTGCTCATGCGACGATGAGCCCAGAGAATACCACATTCCAGCAAATATTACATCATTAGCATAAGTAAGTATTACAGACCTAATTCTGAGTTTAGAAAACAAGTACTTCAATTGACATAAATAAGTTCTTCAGAGTTAACTTGCAGCGGAAATAACGACGGAAACTACTCGACGATACAGGATGTCTCGATGAAGCCCGTACGAGACATCACTCGGCCTTATCTCCGTTGGACGGGGGCGCATCCCATTCCACCGACCAACCAGGGGGAAGAGTGCAGGGCCAAGTCAAACTAGCAATCATGCCTTCAAAGGGTTCACCTGAAAACGAGTCACAAGCAAGGCTGAGTATACTAATACTCAGCAAGACTTACCCGCGTAGTGGGAACTACTCCACCGACTCTAGATATGCAAGGCTTTTTGGCTCAGGGGTTTGTTTGCCGAAAAGCATCTACAAGTGGGTCCTTACTTTCAACTTTTAGCTCAAGATTCTAGTTTCGTTAGCCAGTCTAGGTAAGCAGCTATGTAAAGCATACATGGTGAAGCCGTAAACTTTCCATCCAACCAGTTCATTCATCATCATTGTTCCTCTTCTTACTCTGTGGGTAAAAATGGTTAAGCAGTCTCAATAGCCGTGAGAAACGGACGATTCGAATCGAATTTCTTAACCTTGCAAGGGAAACCCAAACACACGTCACGTGGTTACTCCCTAGAGTCACACGTGCAACTTTTCCCCTTTCTTTCCGGGTCGTGGATCGGGGCTACCCTCCGAGAGTACAAGAGCCCCACGCCACGGTTCGGCGCCGGGTCGTGACCACTCTCTGCACTCGCCATATGCACATGGGACCGAAGTTCAAAGGGTAGGATGCCGTCCCCTTGCCGGGCCAATCAGGTACTTAAGCTTACCGATTCCCATAATCTCGGCATGTGTTTAGTACGTTCAAAGACTTAACCATCACTACCACACCCTGCGGCCTTAGCATTTTTCACTAGACAGACGGGCCTCAATCGTAACCATCGTTACATAACCCGTCCGTGTCCTTATGATTGCAGCGTGTAGTAATCATTCAACTCCTATTTTCTCGCGAGTGACAGGAAATCACTCGACTTTTACCGGAGTCCTATTAGCACAGCATTCTAACGAACCTTACATCTAGTTTTCAAACAAGGGTTCCTGACATCATGCAACTAAGTTTTCATCCAACTCCTATAAACTTAATGCACAAGCAAGGAGTAAAGAGTTGCATCATTTCGGAAAGAATGGGTTATGCTCCGGGGCTTGCCTTCGCAGTTCGCTTGGGGATCTTCCGAACTTGGGCTCGGGTCTTCAAAAGCTTCAGTTAGATTTGCTTGAGCTTCGCGTTGTTCACTCTCGGACGCGGGCACCAGCTCGTAGGTTCCGTCGGCGAGAGTCGTCGATTCTACATGAGTGCACATTTTAAGTCGTGGAAATAGCACTTGATGACGATTTGAGAGTCATTACTACAAGGGATAATTTCTGGTCATGAAATTTTGGATTTAGGCACATCAAGGAAAGGTGTGCTTACTGTAAAATTTTCAGCCAATTTTATGTAACAGATTAATTCCGAAAAATAGATTTCATTGTTGCTGTTAGACACTTGTTCTTTTTGTACAGAACAACTGGTGTAACAAATGAGTCTAAGATTTTTACAGAGCTTTCACTTAAGCATGCAGAAGCTACTGTAATTTTTGTAGGATTTATCATGCAGTATTTAGATCATAGAAAATATAACATTCTACACCTAGGCTTTTCAAAGATTCATTTTTACAGGGCCCTACACAGGGTTTTTGTCCATGAAACTTTTTACACAGCAACCTCTACCACAGTGTAACTCCCAGTAATAATTTGGGGATTTTCCAAACTAAGGTACTATTTTCTTGATTTAATGTATGTTATTAGCACATAAATCAAATAAATAGGTTACTGTGAGATACAAATTCTCCTAATTTTTCTATGGCTTCTAGTTACCAATACATTAGCATAGGAAAAATTTCAAGGGGTGACTCACCACCTAACTACAGGGATAAAACATTCCTTTTATACATGAATTAAAACTAAGTTTAACAAACAGCAGAGCTAGAGATGGAATTTGGGTCTGATCTTTTTACACAGTCCTAATCATCCAGCAACTAATTCACTGCCCAAAATTCAGGGTCAGCATTGCTCTAGATCAATGGGTATAAAATATGTCTATTAAAGCTTCTATTTAATGTAGAGCGAAATATTTCGAGATTCTGAGAAAATTTTTGTAACAAAAGTGGTAGAGTTTGTTCTGAGGATTCCAGAACAGTTGAGTTTGCATTTTTCTGAATTTTCTACGATTTTATACGAATTTTACAAGTTCACTGAATTTGAATCTAGGTTTGAAATTTTCTTTTACAACTAGGTCCTTGAATCTTACGCTCAGACCCTTCTAAAGATTTAAATCCTTGCAATTGGGTCCTCGGCGGCTCGGGTGCGGCGGCCGGCCGAAATTCCGGCGAGGGGGCTCACCGGCGGCGAGGGGCGGGGGTCGGGGAAGGTTCAGGGGCGCGAGGGCTACCTTGTGGGGGTGTTGTCCAGGTGGGGGACGGCCGGGAAAGGCTCGCCGGCGTTGGAGCAGAGGCGGCGGCGGCGCGGCTCGCGTCGACGGCGGTGCTCCGGCGGGCTTGGGGCGGCGTGGTCCGGTCGGTGAGCTTCACTGGTGCGTGGGGAAGCTACTCCGGGGCTCGGCTTGGACGGAGGGGGTCGGGGTCGTGCTGTCCACGGCGAGCAGGGGCGGCGGCGGTGACGGCAGCGCGGGCGGCGGTGCTCCGGTGGCTCTGGGTGGCGTTGGGTGGGTCGGTGAGCTGCGGTGGGGTGATGTGGTGGTGGCTGGGTGCTCGGTTTGGGCAGTGGGCGGCTGTGGAGGGCTGCCCACGGGCGGGTGGTGCTCGGCGGCGGCGATGGCGCGGCGAGGCGTTCTGGTGGCAGGGCTTCGCGCGGGCGGTCGGGGCGGCGTTTTTGTAGGGACAGGAGGGGGCGTGGGGATGCCTGGGTGACGCGCGGGGCGGGGCGCGGCAGCGGCGTGCACTGGGCGCGGCGGGCGGCGGCAGAACGCCGGCGCGACGTGCGGGCGAGCGGGCGCGGTGACTGGGCGGCCGCGATTGTGGCGTGGGCGTGGCGAGATAGCGCCGGGCGCGGAGTGGGGAAGCAGCAGCGGCAGCGGCTCGGGCGGAGGGCTGGCGCGGCGACTGGTGGGGCGCGGGGGCCGGGGCGGCACGGCGGAGCGCGGGTACTGGCCGGGCGGGCGGCGGCCGGGGCGCGGCAGCACGCGCGCGCGGGGACTGGGCGGCGCGGCGTCGGGGCGGGGGAAAGCCGGCCGTGGCGGGGTGGCGCGGCGGCCACTGGCCTGGCGCTCCGCGCCGGTCAGGCGACGCCGGCCACCTGGCGCGCGGCGGGCGGGCGCGTGCGCGCGGCGCGGCAGCAGAGGGGGGAGATGCCAGGGACCGAAATGCAAAAATTCGAAAAAGTTCAGGGGGCTGGGTGCAAACAGGGCGTTTTCTCCTCTTTCTGATTTGAATTTCAAAAACTTTTGAACACGAAAGTTGTTCAAAATAAAAAGTTCTATAACTTTGGTTTCAGGCAACATCTCATTTGGCTTATGGTTTTAAAGTTATTTTAAAAATTTCAAATGTGCCCAAATGTGCCCAAATTTAATTTGAATTCCAACTGAACCCGTTTTAAATTCTTTCCACCCTCTCATTAGTTGGTTTAACACATAGAGTTAGGCTAATGACATTGATTTCGGAATTTTAATTATCAGGGTTGTCACAGCCTTCCCCCCTTAACAAGAATCTCGCCCCGAGATTCGGTAATTCTTAGTGTGGGCGTGGGTGCACATACCAGTGGTTGAGACCAGAAACCCAGGGAAATGTTGGTTCAGGTAGCTTTCCGTTTCCCAGGTGGCTTCTTCTTCCGTGTGGCGATTCCATTGTATCTTATACATTCTAATCACTTTCTTCCTGGTCTCTCTTTCCTTTTGATCCAGAATCTTCATTGGGTGTTCGACATACGAGAGATCGGGTTCCAACGATATTTCTTGTTGTTCCACAACCTCGGTAGGGACTCGAATACACCTCTTGAGTTGAGATACGTGGAAGACATCATGGGTGGCCGTGAGCTGAGGGGGCAGTCGTAATTTGTAGGCTACGGGTCCGCAGCTCTCCATGATTTCGTAAGGACCAATATAACGGGGAGCTAGTTTGCCTTTGATTCCGAATCTTCGCACTCCCTTGGTGGGTGAAACGCGAAGGTAGACATGATCGCCAACTTCGAACCTTAGGGGCTTTCTCCTTTTGTCAGAATAGCTCTTTTGTCGGGCTTGTGCGGCTTTGAGATTTGCTTGTATCACTTTCACTTTCTCCTCTGCCTCGATTACCAGGTCGGGTCCAATTATTTTACGTTCTCCGGTTTGTGACCAGCTTAAAGGGGTTCGACACCTTCGTCCGTACAGTGCCTCAAATGGTGCCATTTTCAAACTCGTTTGGTAGCTGTTGTTGTAAGAGAACTCTGCCAGGGGTAGGCATTTGTCCCAATTCTTGTCATAATGAATGACACAAGCTCTCAGCATGTCTTCAAGAATTTGGTTTATTCTTTCTGTTTGTCCATCGGTCTGAGGATGGTATGCTGAGCTGCGAATCAGCTTAGTGCCAAGAGACGTTTGCAGATGTTCCCAAAAGCGCGCTACAAACTGAGGACCACGATCGGAAATAATTGTCTTAGGTATTCCATGCAGGCAAACAATACGATCGAGGTAAATCTCGGCATATTTCTTGGTAGAATAGGTGGTGTGCACCGGAAGAAAATGTGCCGTCTTCGTGAGTCTATCAACGATAACCCATATGGAATCATGTTTCTGGAAAGTGTTTGGTAGTCCCACGATAAAGTCCATGCTTATGTCCTCCCATTTCCATGATGGTATAGGTAACGGTTGAAGTGTACCGGCCACCTTTAAGTGGCTAGCTTTTACTCTCTGGCACGTGTCACATTCCGAGACATACGTAGCAATTTCCCTTTTCATTCTAGTCCACCAGAAGTTTTGCCTTAGGTCCTGATACATTTTGCTACTGCCGGGGTGGATAGAGAATTTGGAGAGGTGAGCCTCATCAAGAATTTGCTTGCGGAGTTCGCGATTCTTCGGAACGACTATACGACTTTCGAACCATAGAACTCCCTTAGGGTCCTGGCGGAAACATTTGTACTTCTCCTCACCTAGAGAGAGTTTCCGTTGGATGATCTTAATTCCTTCATCATGTAGTTGTGCCATGACGATTTGGTCGTGAAGAGTGGGCTCAACTGAGATGTGATCTAGAGTGCCTTGGGAAACTATTTCCAAGTTAAGCTTCCTCATGTCTGCACATAATGTCTCATGGTAGGACTCCATGGATAAGCAATGGCAATGGAACTTGCGGCTTAGTGCATCCGCGACTACATTAGCCTTACCGGGGTGATAGTGCACTTCCAGGTCATAATCTTTGATTAATTCTAGCCATCTTCGTTGTCTCATATTCAGATCGGCTTGTGTGAAGATGTACTTGAGGCTCTTATGATCCGTGTAGATATTGCACTGTGTACCCATGAGATAGTGTCTCCATATCTTCAGAGCGTGAATGACGGCTGCGAGCTCAAGGTCATGCGTGGGATAATTCTGTTCGTGGGGCCGAAGGGCTCGTGAGGCATATGCAATCACTCGATTCTCTTGCATAAGCACACATCCTAGACCAGTACCTGATGCGTCACAATACACATCGAATGACTTGGTATTATCGGGTTGAGCTAACACAGGTGCAGTAGTCAGATGCTCTCTGAGAGTGTGGAAGGCTTCCTCACACTTCTCATTCCATACAAACTTTACTTCCTTCTTCAATAGTTCCGTCATGGGCTTAGCAATTCGAGAGAAATCCGGGATGAAGCGACGGTAGTAACCGGCTAAGCCGAGAAAACTGCGAATCTGATGAACAGAGGTAGGGGGTTTCCAATCCATCACCTCTTGTACCTTGCTGGGGTCAACAGCTATGCCTTCGCTGGAGATCGTGTGACCTAAGAACTTTACAGTATCCAACCAGAATTCACACTTAGAAAACTTAGCATAGAGCTGATGGTCTCTGAGTCGCTGAAGAACAATGCGAAGGTGCTTGGCATGCTCTTCCTCATCCTTGGAATAGATAAGAATGTCGTCGATGAACACTACGACGAATTTGTCAAGTTCGGGCATGAATACCGAATTCATGAGATACATGAAGTAGGCAGGGGCATTGGTGAGTCCAAAGGACATGACCAAAAACTCATATAGTCCATATCGTGTGGAGAAGGCAGTCTTAGGGACATCGCACGGGCGAATCTTGATCTGATGATATCCCGAACGAAGATCAATCTTTGAGAAGACTCTGGCTCCAGCTAATTGATCGAAGAGTACATCGATGCGAGGAAGGGGGTATTTATTTTTAACAGTTACCGCATTGAGAGGTCGGTAGTCCACACATAATCTTAAACTGTCATCCTTCTTCTTTACGAATAGGGCTGGACATCCCCAAGGTGACGCGCTAGGGCGAATAAAACCTTTGTCCAGTAGTTCTTGGAGTTGAATTTTCAGCTCGGCCAATTCCTTAGGGGGCATCCTATATGGTCTTTTGGATATAGGGGCAGTGCCTGGTTGTAGTTCAATAACGAACTCAATATCCCTATCTGGTGGCATTCCTGGTAAGTCATCCGGGAAAACATCGGCATACTCGTTCACCACAAGAATCTCATCTAGCTTAAGTCCTCCCATCTTATAAGCACAGGAATTCGTGCAATCTATGAATGGTAGGTAAAGGGTAGTGGCTCCGTGACTAGGTGAATTTATCTCAACGGCTCGGGAAGAAAGGTCCAGTGTGACTCCATGCATAGCCATCCAGTTCATTCCCAAAATAATGTCCATGCCGTCAAGGGGTAAAAGGACAAGGTCCGTGTCGATGGTTTTACTACCCAATTTGACTGGTACTTGTCTGACCATTTGGTTGGAAGCAATTTTTCCACCCGGTGTTGATATCATATATGACCCTTTTGTGTGACAAACATCCAAGCCTACTTTTGCACCGAATTTTGCACTTATGAAACTATGCGATGCACCGGAATCAAATAATATAACGGCAGGCTTGTTATGGATAGAGAATGTACCCGACATTACTGGGGCTCCTTCTGGAAGCTCTGCAAGCGTGGTGAAGTTAATCCGTCCTTGCTTGACTTGCAGGGTTTGTCTCTTGCCCCTGTTCTTGGCGTTCGGGTTGGATCCTTGACCTTGGTTGGGCTGTCCAGGCTGAGGGCATTCGCGTGCGAAGTGGCTGGAACTCCCGCATTTGAAACAGCGATTTGCGGGGCTAGGTCGAAGAGACTGCTGAAGAATGGGCCTCGGACCATTCTGTGGAGGCATCGGGGGTCGTACCATGCCTGGCTGCTGTGGGGGTCTGGCAATCCATCTACCTGGCTGCGGGGCCCTCGGTGGAGCTGTAGGTGCGGTATTTTGCACGATGCGATACCTTGGTGGTTGGGCACTTGATGGCCCTGCGGGTGCCTTTCTCTTCTTCTCTGCCCGGTGTGCCATGATACAGTCCTCCTGGGTAATGGCCATATTGACCAACTCATTGTAGGTGTCAGCCCTGGCTAGGTTCAGACGTTCCTTGAGCTTGGTATTCAGACCTCGGCGGAAACGATCACGCTTCTTGGCGTCCGTATCAGCGTGATAGCCCGCATACTGGCATAGGTTGTTGAACGCCTGGGCGTACTGCAATACGGTGCGGGTGCCTTGGGTGAGTGCCAGGAACTCATTCAACTTTCTCTCCATGAGACCCTCGGGGATATGATGTGCCCGGAACGCGGTCTTGAATTCATTCCAGTCGACCACATGGTCAGCCGGGAGCATCGCAAAATAGTGGTCCCACCACAGTCGAGCGGTACCGCGAAGCTGTTGCGCGGCAAAACGGGCCTTGTTGGCCTCTGAGCATGGGGCCACAAGTAGTGTGAACTTGGATTCTATGGTGCGAATCCATGCATCTGCGTCCAGGGGTTCCTCGGTCTTATGGAATAAGGGAGGCTGGGTCCCCAGGAAATCCGTGTATCCTGCAGCCTGTGGTTGGTGAGCATTGTGCCCACCTCTCTGCTGGTGTTGCCCTTGCACAATCTGACGCAGCAGCTCGGTTTGAGCGGCCATCACTTCCACCAAACTGGGCGGTGGTGGTGGCGATTGTCGCGAGCGGCTGCCACCGGCACCAAAACCCTCGGGGTTGCCACGTGTTGATCCAACCATCTGAAACGTGAAAGGTTACCATTAGCAACGCGATCCATATTACTTCCTTGATTCATAAATAATTGGTGTAGTCCTAGACTTCCGAAGTCTGAGCTAGAAGTATGGACAGAATCTCTGTTTGCTACGAGAAAAATCATAGCCTGCTGTGGGTCCATCCACAACATCTCAAACATTTGTGGTAGTCAGAGAATTTAGGACTGCCCCACTTTGGTATTTACTTCGGTGCTAGAACTATGGCTAAGGTGGTCGAAAAGCTCTTCCTTTGCCTTGCTGTCTTAGCTGTTTTTCAGCAGATTGATCGGTACTGTTTCGCCTATATCTTAAACTAGCGAGGTCCAATGAAGCTGAATTTTTGTGAGAACCTAGATCACAAAATTTAGCACAAGTCTGGTATTCAACACTCAGCCAAGAAATGCAAGGAGACATGGGTAAAAATTCCGACAAGTCTCAGCGATTGTGGATTCCATCGTTTACCAACTTACAACGAAATCACCAAGTTTATCGCCGTTCCTTACATGTTGTGGGTATCCACATGGTTCAGATATACCCAACACAAAAGAGTTACTCAACTCCTAGTTAGCCTATTACAACACTTGCCAAAAGTTAGGCTACCCTATCGAGGAGTATGTGCAAAAGTCCTCCTAGGTCGTCCTCTAGAAATCATCCAAGTCGTTGACAGACGACTCGCTGTGAGCCGGAGAGTGGGCTCCCATCTGAGGTGCCTGTGGTACCTCACCCTCGAAATCCATACCTGAGATACCATCAATCTCCTGTGGCTCCTCCTCATCCTCCTCCATGTCGTCCTCATGGGGATGGTCATTCTGATCATGATGCCACTGAATATGCTCATTAGCATCCTCCAACTCAAGGTTCAGATCGTGGAGCTGCTCCTCCAACTGTGCTATCGTGGTATCTCTCTCACCCATGAGAGTGTCCTGCTCCTGGATTTGGCCCTCAAGTTGGCCAATCTGAGCATCTCTGTCCTCAAGATCCTGACTGAGCTCCTTTATCTGCTCATCCCTGGTATCTGCCATCATATGGTAGGCCTGAGCAAGATCAGTGAGCTGCTCGAGTGCCTGACTCTGGAGAGTCTGAAGCCGGTAGAGTGCACTCATGCACCGCACGGAGGTATGGATAGTCTCCTGGGCATGGAAGTCTACCAAATACTGTGCGTGCTGCACCCTGTTGAGCCAAAAGGGGTCGTTGTCCTGGGCAGCAGGAAACAATCCAATGGGAGTGAGTGTGACAACCTCGGGACGCTGCGCACAAAATGTGGTGAGCGCCCTCATGGCTGCAAGCTCCCAAGTATCGGCCAAACGGCGACCAACAGCCTCAAGCTCCAAGGCGGGCCACTCCGGGTGTAGCGGGTGCGGAAAGATAGTCACGTCGACACGGCACTGGGTAACTCCATTTTCTGCAAACTCCAGTCCGGCGTAACGTGGGGGAATTAGATAGCCCGCGGTACGCAGAACATCCCACAAAATAGAGGGAAAACCCTCCCAGTGGAGACACTGCGAGTGCACGCGTCCATCCTCATTCACCATCATCTCAACAGGCTCGGCCATCTGAACAAAAGATCAAATGGAGTGAGATAGCGAAAACTGTGAGCAGCACAAGGACAGATTCTGTATAGTGTGCAAAAATAATCACAACTCCCACAGTTCTCGTCCAAAAATTCTCAATTTTCACCAGGTCACTCCTAAGGTATTTGTGAACAACTTTTCTAGTCAACTCCAGAGCTAATTGGGTCTCTAAGATGGTCTTTCTTTTCAGGTTTTACCTTACTGTCTACCCAGAATTTTCAGTGAACAGAAGGCTAGAGTTTCGTGCACCAGGGAAAATCTACCCAACCAAAATTTTCCAAATTTTAACAGCGGCTTCTGGGATAAATTTGGAACAAGTTTTGTGTTGTACTCTTTTGCAGAAAACCGCAGGAAGGGGGCCTAAAAATTTAAGAGGCAGAAGTGCTTATTCCGGACAGAATTCTGACATTTCGATGTTTCTGTTATTTCTTATTATCCATAAGTTCAGAATTTTTAATTTTTGAACAGAAGATAGGGCACAAGATTTGGAACAATTTCTTCAACATGAACTTTATTAGAGATGGTCGTTTTCTTTGGTCAATAATTCGCTCTTTTCGGTCGTGGCAGATTTGGGACAGTTTCTCTAGATAATCCTTACGCAACCATGCTTAGATACGCAAGAACCTTTCCACTCTCACACAACGCATTTTTCTTGATTTCAGATACACATGTTCATGATGTATGCACGTCCTATTCGTCCTCACAAATAAAACAATTGCCAAATAGCTTTGGTCTTACGATGATAGTTTCGGTGGCTTACACAATACGGCTCTCCTATAATAGCTAGTCGAGTCTTTCTACTCGTTCCTTAACTTATCGTAATCGCGGTTAGTGTACCTGCAGAAAATCGACAAGCATTTATATCTCATGAACCTTTCATGCCAGCACTCATGAAAGCGTCCGTATTCATTACCGTTTGCTTATAGAAACGATATCTGTACAATTTCCGCCGTACAGACGACGTTAACATACGCTATCGAGATAGCGTATTCACGGGGGTACCGTCATGAGACGGGGGTATGAACAGCGATCGCCATACCCTGCGCCGAACCTTCTACTCCCAATATGTCCAACTAACAGTTGTCATATTGGCAGCACCTCAAGTAAGCCACTGCTTGAGGGCAGCGTTCGGTTCGCATCACCGACAGGAAGGCCAAGCTCCCTCAGTTGGCTGAGGATCCTTACCTTCTTACCTTAGCGACGAGTGCGTCGTTACAGAATTTAAGGTCGGTTGTGCATGAAAGTAAGTTTTGACAGAAAATAATGTGCTGGAAGTCAGTTGATACTATATATAGAAGTTAGATAGCCACCTAGTAACTTTCCCATAAACCCTTAGGGCTTTACGAACTAGGCACCATCCTTAACGTACCAACGCATTTCGCAACACAACCTTCTAGACAAGTTTTAGTAAAATGAGTTTTTAAGGCTTGTAGCATTCTCTGGCGTACGTATTTCGGCTCTGGTGTCCGCTGTCGCCAGCTGTGGCACCAGTTACGGCTCTGATACCAGCTGTGGCAGAACCACCTGAATTAATCCGGCTCAAGTGTATTAACCATCACCATTAAGGCATCCTCGGTTAACCTTACACTTCAAACGGAGTAATCCACTGGTCTGTCGGGTATAACCTCCCGATACAACCACGGTGAACGGATCGAGCGCCGTACATACAAGTGCTCATGCGACGATGAGCCCAGAGAATACCACATTCCAGCAAATATTACATCATTAGCATAAGTAAGTATTACAGACCTAATTCTGAGTTTAGAAAACAAGTACTTCAATTGACATAAATAAGTTCTTCAGAGTTAACTTGCAGCGGAAATAACGACGGAAACTACTCGACGATACAGGATGTCTCGATGAAGCCCGTACGAGACATCACTCGGCCTTATCTCCGTTGGACGGGGGCGCATCCCATTCCACCGACCAACCAGGGGGAAGAGTGCAGGGCCAAGTCAAACTAGCAATCATGCCTTCAAAGGGTTCACCTGAAAACGAGTCACAAGCAAGGCTGAGTATACTAATACTCAGCAAGACTTACCCGCGTAGTGGGAACTACTCCACCGACTCTAGATATGCAAGGCTTTTTGGCTCAGGGGTTTGTTTGCCGAAAAGCATCTACAAGTGGGTCCTTACTTTCAACTTTTAGCTCAAGATTCTAGTTTCGTTAGCCAGTCTAGGTAAGCAGCTATGTAAAGCATACATGGTGAAGCCGTAAACTTTCCATCCAACCAGTTCATTCATCATCATTGTTCCTCTTCTTACTCTGTGGGTAAAAATGGTTAAGCAGTCTCAATAGCCGTGAGAAACGGACGATTCGAATCGAATTTCTTAACCTTGCAAGGGAAACCCAAACACACGTCACGTGGTTACTCCCTAGAGTCACACGTGCAACTTTTCCCCTTTCTTTCCGGGTCGTGGATCGGGGCTACCCTCCGAGAGTACAAGAGCCCCACGCCACGGTTCGGCGCCGGGTCGTGACCACTCTCTGCACTCGCCATATGCACATGGGACCGAAGTTCAAAGGGTAGGATGCCGTCCCCTTGCCGGGCCAATCAGGTACTTAAGCTTACCGATTCCCATAATCTCGGCATGTGTTTAGTACGTTCAAAGACTTAACCATCACTACCACACCCTGCGGCCTTAGCATTTTTCACTAGACAGACGGGCCTCAATCGTAACCATCGTTACATAACCCGTCCGTGTCCTTATGATTGCAGCGTGTAGTAATCATTCAACTCCTATTTTCTCGCGAGTGACAGGAAATCACTCGACTTTTACCGGAGTCCTATTAGCACAGCATTCTAACGAACCTTACATCTAGTTTTCAAACAAGGGTTCCTGACATCATGCAACTAAGTTTTCATCCAACTCCTATAAACTTAATGCACAAGCAAGGAGTAAAGAGTTGCATCATTTCGGAAAGAATGGGTTATGCTCCGGGGCTTGCCTTCGCAGTTCGCTTGGGGATCTTCCGAACTTGGGCTCGGGTCTTCAAAAGCTTCAGTTAGATTTGCTTGAGCTTCGCGTTGTTCACTCTCGGACGCGGGCACCAGCTCGTAGGTTCCGTCGGCGAGAGTCGTCGATTCTACATGAGTGCACATTTTAAGTCGTGGAAATAGCACTTGATGACGATTTGAGAGTCATTACTACAAGGGATAATTTCTGGTCATGAAATTTTGGATTTAGGCACATCAAGGAAAGGTGTGCTTACTGTAAAATTTTCAGCCAATTTTATGTAACAGATTAATTCCGAAAAATAGATTTCATTGTTGCTGTTAGACACTTGTTCTTTTTGTACAGAACAACTGGTGTAACAAATGAGTCTAAGATTTTTACAGAGCTTTCACTTAAGCATGCAGAAGCTACTGTAATTTTTGTAGGATTTATCATGCAGTATTTAGATCATAGAAAATATAACATTCTACACCTAGGCTTTTCAAAGATTCATTTTTACAGGGCCCTACACAGGGTTTTTGTCCATGAAACTTTTTACACAGCAACCTCTACCACAGTGTAACTCCCAGTAATAATTTGGGGATTTTCCAAACTAAGGTACTATTTTCTTGATTTAATGTATGTTATTAGCACATAAATCAAATAAATAGGTTACTGTGAGATAAAAATTCTCCTAATTTTTCTATGGCTTCTAGTTACCAATACATTAGCATAGGAAAAATTTCAAGGGGTGACTCACCACCTAACTACAGGGATAAAACATTCCTTTTATACATGAATTAAAACTAAGTTTAACAAACAGCAGAGCTAGAGATGGAATTTGGGTCTGATCTTTTTACACAGTCCTAATCATCCAGCAACTAATTCACTGCCCAAAATTCAGGGTCAGCATTGCTCTAGATCAATGGGTATAAAATATGTCTATTAAAGCTTCTATTTAATGTAGAGCGAAATATTTCGAGATTCTGAGAAAATTTTTGTAACAAAAGTGGTAGAGTTTGTTCTGAGGATTCCAGAACAGTTGAGTTTGCATTTTTCTGAATTTTCTACGATTTTATACGAATTTTACAAGTTCACTGAATTTGAATCTAGGTTTGAAATTTTCTTTTACAACTAGGTCCTTGAATCTTACGCTCAGACCCTTCTAAAGATTTAAATCCTTGCAATTGGGTCCTCGGCGGCTCGGGTGCGGCGGCCGGCCGAAATTCCGGCGAGGGGGCTCACCGGCGGCGAGGGGCGGGGGTCGGGGAAGGTTCAGGGGCGCGAGGGCTACCTTGTGGGGGTGTTGTCCAGGTGGGGGACGGCCGGGAAAGGCTCGCCGGCGTTGGAGCAGAGGCGGCGGCGGCGCGGCTCGCGTCGACGGCGGTGCTCCGGCGGGCTTGGGGCGGCGTGGTCCGGTCGGTGAGCTTCACTGGTGCGTGGGGAAGCTACTCCGGGGCTCGGCTTGGACGGAGGGGGTCGGGGTCGTGCTGTCCACGGCGAGCAGGGGCGGCGGCGGTGACGGCAGCGCGGGCGGCGGTGCTCCGGTGGCTCTGGGTGGCGTTGGGTGGGTCGGTGAGCTGCGGTGGGGTGATGTGGTGGTGGCTGGGTGCTCGGTTTGGGCAGTGGGCGGCTGTGGAGGGCTGCCCACGGGCGGGTGGTGCTCGGCGGCGGCGATGGCGCGGCGAGGCGTTCTGGTGGCAGGGCTTCGCGCGGGCGGTCGGGGCGGCGTTTTTGTAGGGACAGGAGGGGGCGTGGGGATGCCTGGGTGACGCGCGGGGCGGGGCGCGGCAGCGGCGTGCACTGGGCGCGGCGGGCGGCGGCAGAACGCCGGCGCGACGTGCGGGCGAGCGGGCGCGGTGACTGGGCGGCCGCGATTGTGGCGTGGGCGTGGCGAGATAGCGCCGGGCGCGGAGTGGGGAAGCAGCAGCGGCAGCGGCTCGGGCGGAGGGCTGGCGCGGCGACTGGTGGGGCGCGGGGGCCGGGGCGGCACGGCGGAGCGCGGGTACTGGCCGGGCGGGCGGCGGCCGGGGCGCGGCAGCACGCGCGCGCGGGGACTGGGCGGCGCGGCGTCGGGGCGGGGGAAAGCCGGCCGTGGCGGGGTGGCGCGGCGGCCACTGGCCTGGCGCTCCGCGCCGGTCAGGCGACGCCGGCCACCTGGCGCGCGGCGGGCGGGCGCGTGCGCGCGGCGCGGCAGCAGAGGGGGGAGATGCCAGGGACCGAAATGCAAAAATTCGAAAAAGTTCAGGGGGCTGGGTGCAAACAGGGCGTTTTCTCCTCTTTCTGATTTGAATTTCAAAAACTTTTGAACACGAAAGTTGTTCAAAATAAAAAGTTCTATAACTTTGGTTTCAGGCAACATCTCATTTGGCTTATGGTTTTAAAGTTATTTTAAAAATTTCAAATGTGCCCAAATGTGCCCAAATTTAATTTGAATTCCAACTGAACCCGTTTTAAATTCTTTCCACCCTCTCATTAGTTGGTTTAACACATAGAGTTAGGCTAATGACATTGATTTCGGAATTTTAATTATCAGGGTTGTCACAATCACCGCCCTATCATGTGGTAATCAGAGCTATCATTGTCACGGTAGGCTTTGTTATCACCCACTTATCTATCTGCTCATTTACCATCTGTTCTCGTTCCATTCATATATTTGTTTTGCCATATCCTGCCCACACAGAGCCAAACAAAAAAATCCTAAAGCCTTTTTGTGGTACTGTTACTTTGTGTTTGTTGTGTTCATCTTGTTGCTAGTCACCATCTTTGTTCTTCCGCCGTACTCTTGCTAATTTTTTTTTCACACCCCTGTTAGTATCAAAATAATCAGAAAAGAAAAGTGTGAAAGAAAGATAAAAAAATAGAGAAAGAGAAGAGAAGTTGAAAGGGGCTATTTTGCGCATTGTGTTACTGCAATATCAAGATTTGTAATCTCAGGTTTGTGGTGTACTTGACAGCAACATTTACATATCTTTTGAACGATTTACATCACTTGGTGCAGTACCGTAGCCTCCCTTGAACAGCCACCTATAGCTCCACGAAAAGCCGAAAACTAGGTCCCTCGATTCGTAATCCATTCAACCGCTTAATCACTACTTGGTTATGCCACATCAAGCACACTCACGGTCCTTGAGAACAAGAAAGAACTCGAGTAAGCAAGAGGTGAGATTGTGTGATTCCACAAATTTTTCCTTTTCCACTTTTCTTGCTACCAAACTAACATGGCAGGATGTGATTCGAGTGTTCTTGGTGGGAACCATGGAGATGAAGAGCCCCCTGTTGCACGTGCTGAGTTACGCCAAATGGAAAACTCACTCTTGGAGGCCATGGAGAGGATGTTTAACAAACATCTTCCCATAGTGGGTGGTCATGGTGGTGGCAGCGTGACGGAGGAGCTCACGGTCATGGCCGTGGCCACCGTGTGCAATTTGTGAAAGAGAAGAAGTGTTCTGGATAGCGGGAGAAGGCCATGATGCAACAGTGCAAAAAAAATGGCAAGAAGGATGATCATAGAGTTCACAAATCAAGAAACCATTCACCAAAATCTGCACATATGCAACATATCCCACATGCGGAGATTGCGGTTGATGGTTATGATGATATTGCTGTTCCATTTTTCATGGAAGATGATTTGTTCCAAAACCCATGTGAGAAAGAGAGCCACCAAGCCAAATTGAGTGTGAGAGTTCAAAATGAGAAGATGAGAGATTCCACTATATGTGAGGATGAGAGCCACAAAATTGTGTGTGAGAGAGAAACACAAAAATTGAGTGATGTAGAAGATAGGCCATGTGAGGAAACATTTACTACTAACACAATAATCTTTTCTTCTAGTTGTGTTTCTCATGTAATTCAGGTTCATGAAAAAGATGACATGGTGAACTATGACCAGCCCCGAATATTCGATGAGGAAGATCAAGAGATGGCCACAAATAATGACATGTTGCATGATTTTCCGATGTTCACAAAGAGCGACGATTGTTGCACATTTCTTGAACCATCACTTGTCTCATCTACACCAACTCAGATTGACGACAATGGTAAAAATTCAGAAATGCAGTCCATGATGCATACACAATTATCACAACTGAAAGGTAATGAAAATATTTCAAATCTGAATTTGCAAGACAAAGGCATGAGTAAATTTGATGATATACCCGCTACAGTTTTAGCTGAGCACTCTAAGAAAAGTTGTGCTGATTTGGCTGAACCATATGTTGGTACAAGTGCTGAATTTGATTTTGATGAGAACCCTTTTGATTTGACTAATTCATGCAATACTTTATATGTCAATAAAATTCACCATGTTCAGTTGATTACCCATGCTCAATTCTTTGCAATAATATCTCCTACTAAGTGCTTGTTTTATACTATGCTTGACATGCCTATCCATATTGATAAAATGCTTGAGAAAATTATTATGATAACATCCTTGAGATCTTTGAATACTGCACATAGCTGCAAGTTCACATTTGTTTTGATTGGAGATCATGTTGTAGATAGCTTCCATGTTCATGCAATTTGTGTAATATATGACAAGTTTGCTGACTCAGAGTCAAAACTGTTGAGTGATAAATCTTGAGATGAATCCATTGCTTGGTGCTTGTTATTTAGATCCATTAATGTTGTTCTCTTGTTCATACCATCCACTAAAACAAAGAAATCATGTGCAAAGGAATATCAGTGCGCTCAAAAGTTGTTCATCCACATCCAGGATCATTGAGTTTGAAAGGTATACTTCTAAACCCATGAATAAATTGTGCCACAATAACTTTTTGGATGACATAAATACTGAATATCTATCTGATGAAAAGCTTAATATTACAAAGATGAAATATGATAATATAAATCAAATGATAGGTTTGAACGAAATTTTTGTGCTCCCTTCTTTTATGCTATTTGCAGGTTGGCCGAAGTTGAGAGATTGTTTCTTATTTGGAAAAGAAAATAATGTGATTATGAATTGTAAAGAAACAAATGGACAAAATCATCTAAAATATTGTAGAAATTGCCATATACATACACCCTCTATTTGGTCTAGGCTATTTTCAGGTAAACAAAAGTCGTGGACAGCTTTTCTTGATGAGATTGTACCAAGGACATCAACACTCATTATTAATTCTAAGCATCGGTTCCAGGTGAAAGCTAAACTTAATTCAAAATCCTTTATGTTTCCACTTGCAAGGCTACTACTTGGTTTATATGATTGTAGATTCAAACACCTTGCTATGATGGAAGAGGAAAATTGTGATGTTGTCACAATACTACAAGTTGATGACCAAGCAAAATACTTTGGACCAGAAGAGTTAGAGTCGAGGATGACTCCTTTTCAAGATATGAATCAGCATCTTCTCTTCTTGAAAAGTTTGGGACACTCAACTTGACGCGAGCAGTACTGTCATTCGGATCATCTCTATTGCGACGGTCATGATGGTTTTCCCTATCATGACCAGCACCACGACGGCGTTCATGTGGCTGTCCAAAACGCCCATGGTGTGAAAAAGGATTTTCATTATCATCAAAGCCATCATCATATTCATCATCAAAATGCACATGATGATCACGTGTTCGCTTGGTTCGCCAGCGACCTTCGCGGAGTTAGGAGAGACATAATTGAGCACAGGCTGGACATAGATCCTTCTATCAGACCAAAAAAGCAAAAGCCCCGCAAAATGTCTGACGACAAGATTGAGGCTGTAAAAGCCGAAGTTCAAAGATTGCTAGATGCAAACGTAATCAGAGAAGTAAAATACCCAACATGGCTAGCAAACACGGTGCCAGTGCAGAAAAAGAATGGGAAATGGCGCATGTCCATTGATTTCACCAATCTCAACAAGGCATGTCCAAAAGATGATTTCCTCCTGCCACGAACTGACAAACTAGTCAATGATGCGGCCAACAGCCAGATGATGTCGTTACTAGATTGCTTCTCTGGATACCACCCAATATGGATGAGAAAGGAGGAAGAGAAGAAAACAAGCTTCATTACACCTTCGGGCACCTACTGCTTTGTCAGTATGCCCGAAGGTCTCAAAAATGCAGGACAGTCATTTTCAAGAATGTCCACAAAAGTCCTAGGTCCCCAACTCAGGAGAAATGTACTGGTTTATGTTGACGACATTGTCATAGCAAGTGATGAAAAAGCAAAACACATTGCAGACTTAGCAGAAACCTTCGCCAACCTCCGTGCAACGAACTTAAGTTTGAATCCAGACAAATGCATCTTTGCAGTCCACAAGGGGAAGGTACTCGGATGCCTCGTCTCCACAAAAGGCAACGAGGCCAACCCACACAAAATAAAGGCTCTAACTAGCATGGAAGAGCCAAGATTTGTCAAGGACGTGCAGAACCTTACCGGCAGAATTGCAGCCCTAAACAGATTTATCCCTCGCTCTGCTGATCGAAGCCTCTCCTTCTTCAAAGTGCTTCGCAACGCAAACAAGTTTGAATGGGGAGAGGAACAAAGCAAGGCTTTTTACTCACTCAAGGCCTACCTAACCAGCCTGGCCAAGATGACGGCCCCCAACCCCAAGGATACACTTTTATTGTACACTTCAACTTCGCAGTCAGCTGTTAGTGCAGCCCTTGTAGTAGAAAGGGAGATCGAAGGATCTGTCAAACAAGTCCCAATGTACTTTGTCTCAGAAGCACTGTCGGGATCAAAGCTCTTTTACTCAGAATTAGAAAAGATCGCATACTTCGAAGTTCATAGCTGATTGGACGTCACCAACCCTAGCAGAAGAGGCACCAATCGAACCATGGTGCAAAGCAGATGCGGGGATCTCAGCAATTATTGAGTCAGCTTCGGGAGCAAAGATGAGATATGCAGCATGCCTAAGCTTCGCCAAACCAGATCCTTGCACAAACAATACAACCAAATACGAGGCTCTGCTCTTAGGCCTCTGCAAGATGAAGGCACTAGGGCACCAACACTTTACAGTAAAAACAAACTCAAAGGTCATCTCTGATCACATTGAGAAAGAATTAGATCCACAAGGGCCTGAAATGATAAACTACCTTGAGGCCGTGAGAGCCATGGAGAAATATTTTTCCGGCTTCTCAGTCGAACACATTCCAAGATCAAAAAATAACGAAGCCGACAAGCTAGCAAAAGCAGCAGCCAATAAACAGCCACTACCACCGTATGTCTTCTTTGAGGAAATCACCACACCTTCGATACACCAAAAGAAAGAAAAGCAAATAAATGACATCTTTAGCGAAGATTGGAGGTCACCAATCATGGCTTACCTTCGAGGTCATTTCGAGCCAACCGATGAAACAGAAGAGAAGAGAATGTCCCAGTGGGCAAGACGATACTTCATATCTGAAGAAGGTGACCTGTACAAGTCAGGCGTAACAACTCCGCTACTCAAGTGCATTCCAATCACACAAGGCAAAGAATTACTAAATGAAATTCACTCAGGTCTATGTGGCTCACACATTGCTGTAAGACCTCTGGTAGCTAAAGCCTTTAGGCAAGCTTTCTTCTGGCCTTCGACACTAAAAGATGCAGAACATATTTTCAAAACATGCGAAGCTTGTCAGATGATGGGACCCAAATCAAGCAGGCCCTCACAACCTTCACAGCTTATAGCTCCCGCCTGGCCACTTCAAAGATGGGGCATGGACCTTGCTGGCCCACTGCCCACAGCACAGGGAAACTACAAATATGTTGTAGTGGCAATCGAGTACTTCACAAAATGGATCAAAGTTAAGCCACTGGTGAACATCACATCAGAAGCAGCAAGGAAGTTCTTTAGGCAAAACATAATTTGCAAATTCAGAGTCCACAAAGAGCTAACCATTGACAATGGGAAGCAGTTTGACTCTGACCTATTCAAACATTTCTATCACAGCATAGGCACGAAGGTCATGTTTGCATCAGTGTATCACCCACAATCCAATGGGGCAGTCGAAAGAGCAAACGACATCATTTTCACCGGCATCAAAAAATGCATGTTCGATCAAAAGAAAGGCAAGTGGGTTGATGAGCTCCCGAAGGTTATTTGGTCCCACAACACCTCTGAATCCAAAGCAACCAAATTCACCCCATTCAGACTCCTTTACGGAGCCAAAGCTATGAGTCCAGAGGAACTCAAAAACAAGAGTTTGCGAGTTCAAGCGAAAGACGAAGATACACACCCGGCAAGCGAAGCTGATCTCGTTGAACTTGACATTTTGCAAGCTGCCGACAACCTGAGCAAATACCAGCAAGAAACCAAAAAATAGAGAGACAAGAAAGTCATCAAAAGAGAAATATCAGTAGGTGACTGGGTCTTAAAGAGAAAGCCAAACGCCAAAACTATTGGAAAATTGCAGTCCAAGTGGGACGGGTCATTCCTTGTTGTGCGAAGCAACAGACCAGGGTCGTTCTACCTGGCAGACAGCAAAGGTCAAGAGCTGCAGCATTCAAATATTGACAGCCTGAAAAAGTACTACATGTAGAAAACAATGTAACAGAGCCGGACTGCAAAACTATAAGCAGGACTGCTTCCCATAGTCATAGTTTTTCCTTTTCTTCTTTCGTAGTAAAACTTCCAAGACCGTACTCTTTTCCTCACAAAGGGGACTCCACATCGGAGGTGAGGTTTTTAACGAGGCGGATCCTTTGTAATAACTCTCCAAATGAATAAAGAGTTAATTTCCCCAAATGCTTGTTCTGGGTCGAAGCAACCAAGTGGTGCGAAAATCGACCATCACCCCTTAGGGGCTACTCTTGTTTAAGTCAACAAAATTTACATTCCGAGCAAACTTTGCATACTTATCTAAAAATGTGCAACAAGCACCATAACGCCAGGGGGCTGTCGACCCTAAGGGGCTTCGAAGCCGAAAAAT
The DNA here is from genome assembly GCA_032594955.1 of Panicum miliaceum. Classification (NCBI taxonomy): domain Eukaryota; kingdom Viridiplantae; phylum Streptophyta; class Magnoliopsida; order Poales; family Poaceae; genus Panicum; species Panicum miliaceum. Next base: position 46,095,922 of record CM064056.1, on the reverse strand, counting down.
CTTCGGCAAGCATAAAAACAAAATGTGCAACAAGCACCTCAACGCCAAGGGGCTGCCAACCCTAAGGGGCTTCGAAGCCAAAAAAACCTTCAGCAAGCATAAAAGCAAAACGTGCAACAAGCACTCAAATGCCAAGCGGTTATCAACACGAAGTATAAAAAGTCATCATGACTCGAAGCTTCCTGGCGATGCCTAGGGGCTTCGAAGCCATAAAACCTTTGATCGACGAAGGAAAATTCCTAGCCTCCGAGTCATAAAGGCTGGGGGGGGGGGGCGGAGACGTTTTCTCCAAAAAAAAAGAAAAAAGTCTTCATGACTCGAAGCTAACTGGCGATGCCCAGGGGCTTCGAAGCCATAAAACCTTCGATCGATGAAGGAAAATTCCTAGCCTTCGAGTCATAAAGACTAAGGAGGGGGGGGGAGATGTTTTCTCCAAAAATAAAAGAAAAAAGTCTTCATAACTCGAAGCCTCCTGGCGATGCCTAGGGGCTCCGTAGCCATAAAACCTTCGATCGACGAAGGAAAATTCCTAGCCTCCGAGTCATAAAGACTAAGGGCGGGAGACGTTTTATCCAAAAATAAAAGAAAGAAGTCTTCATGATCCGAAGCTTCTTGGCGATGCCCAGGGGCTTCGAAGCCAGGAAACCTTTGATCCGCGAAAGGGAAAATTTTTAGCCTCTGAGTCATAAAGACTAGAGGGGGGAGACGTTTTCTCCAAAAACCAAAAGAAAAAGTCTTCATGACTCGAAGCTCCCTGGCGATGCCCAGGGGCTTCGAAGCAAAGCATCCTCCGCAACTCAAGAACAGTGGGAGATGTTTTCTTCGAATTCCAAATAATTCCAACACAAACTACAACTATCATCAAATTCTCAGCAGAAAAAGGAGACATTTCAAATACCTGAAACTACCAAAGCCTCGATGGGCAGTGACACAAAGATACAAACAAAGTTTTGGTCACTCCGCAATCGAAGGATCCTCTTTACACGCGATCAAAAACTCAGCAAAGCTTGCTCCGGGATGGGCAAAGCTGTACCGTTCCCATGCACTCCCGAGCACGATGACCCCTTCGCAACCAATGTTCATCGGAGGCACATCAAGCACATGCCTCACAACCACGAGCGTCTGGACAAAATAGCAGGAATATTACACAATTAAGTTCCTCTCTCTCTCTCAAGATCAAATTAAAACTCAGGCCCTTCGTCAGATGCACGATTTAAACCTTCGGCTCTTCTTGGTCAGCTTTGCCATCAATGGGTCTAGCATCAGCGGTCCCAGCAACTTTGGAACCCTCCAAGACTCCGGCCACCTCCGCCTCCATGACCTTCGCCTAAAAAAATAGGGGTAAGGAAAGACATAAAAAAAAGCAACGGAAATCATGAGCCTTTTGAAGTTTACCGCTTCCAGACGGCTTCGGGCAATGTCTCGCATAATCTCTCTGCCGGCCACCTTCCAAAACTTCCGAACGAAGGATTTCTTCACCGCCTGGATGTTTTCAATGTTTTGACCCAACTCCGAATGCGAAGGATATACAAACTCTCAGGAACTCAACTTGCTCAAATCCTGACAACCTTCGTGATCGAGTATAGCCAAAACACTCTCACAAGATATAACCGCTACATTCTCATTTGTACTGCCTAGGAGCTCTGATAATGCAGTGAATTCTCCAAATATCCAGTTCAGCAAACCAGCCACCCCCCGCCTCAGGATCTTCAGGAATGGGGGATGGCTCAGCGCTGAAGGCTGCCAACACTTTCTTGTACTCTTCATAAATCAACTATACTTGTGCTCCCATCTCTTGAATGGCCTCATCCATTACTTTGTGATCTGTTTCAGCCTCACTTATCAACTTTTTAATAAGTTCATCCTTTCGGGTAGCCTTAGTTTTCAGCTCCCTAACCTCCCGCTGAAGGGCCGCAACCTTTGTGGCATCTTTCTCCACTGTTTTGCGAAGGTTGTCCAGAACCTTCTCATTGTCAGCAGCGGTTTCGCGCAACTTCTTAACAACTTTTTCCAGCTCCTCTGCTTTCTCCTGCAGCATCTCAACTTGTTCACCTTGCAGTACACGAAGGTTCTCCAAAACTTTGTTTTGGTCCTTCAACTTCTGATTATCCATCACCAATTGTAGGTTCTGACCAGACTTCCTCAAAAGAAACTCGTTGCTCTACTTTATCTTCTCAGCAAGAGCCTTGTTAGCCATCAATGAATGCAACAAAAATCATCATCAGCTTCGTCACAACGAAGAAAAGTGTGAAGGACACAAGGATGTCACCTCACCTTCAAACTCAAAAGCGCAGCAACGCGCCCAAGAGACTCGGCGCCATGGCCCTCGAGAGTCTTGCCAAATTCTGCATCAAATTTGAGACTCAGTAACAATCCAAAACAACAAAGAAAAGGAATTCTGTTAAAACATGAACCTTCAAAGCTAAAATTCTCGGCTTCAGTCGAAGATTCACCAGCTTGAGCAGAGGTCCCGACACCCGCATCTACCTTAGCTCCTGGTGAACCTCCGATCAGGTCACCGAGCTCGAGCATTAGATTCGCTATATCTATTTTAAGTAAATAACGAATGAAAGGGTCATAGGGGTCAAAGTCAGGACCCTCGAATGGAAGACAAGGTACAACCAATTATTTACCTACCTGGTTGAACTTCACAGATGCCCCCTCCACACCCTGCACAGCCGCATCCTCCCCGCCGGTCCCCAAGGCCGCAAAGGATGTCGCCCTTATGGGTGAAGGGAGAATTCGTTCTCCCTCCAGTTCAACATCATCTCCTTGAGGAGCTTCTGGCACCGGTTCCTCTGTCGGAGGCTTCAGCGGCGCCTCCGCCGAAGCCCCTGGCGCCACCTCAGCTAGAACTTTCGACACCACCCTTGTCTCAACCTCCGGCACTTCATCATCACTATCTTCATCGACTAAGTTGATCATGCGCTTCACGCCGCTTGATCCCTGATGCAAATCTATAATAACAGCACCAACACTATTAGGGTTCGCACGTAGGGATCCAAATTGATCAATGTATATGTCTATAGGTTGAACCCTACCGCCCAAGCCCCTAGGCACAGAAAGCTCAGTCTCCCTTAAAGCCTTTATGAAATCAGGACTGCCCATTTCAGCCTTGGCTATTTGAAATGGATACTTGCTTCGGCAGACTTCCTTTTTTGAGCCTCCGCTTGCCCCAGCCGCAACCTTCGAAGTTGGGTTACGCGGAGGCTTGCCAGGCACAACCTGGGCCGAGGGATCTGGAACCTTCATCAAAGATTTGCTAGACGCTGCCGGCCCCGAGGAGCTGGCAGCCTTCGCCGCAGTCTTACTTTTCTTGCCGACGGGCTTAGCAGCCGAACCACTGGCACCCGAACCCCTTTTTGCAGGTTCAGGCGGAGCCAGACAGTTCTCATACTTCACGCCCATCTCATACAAACTCCGGTTGATCCGGTCCTCATGACCACAACATTCGATAAAGGACTTGTGCTCCTTATCGTTGTAAAAGCCTAGCAAATTGTTAGCTTCCCGCTCCAGCTCAAAGACCACCATTTCATCACTCCCGCTGGGGGGGCGCTGAAGCCCAAAATGAGGACAAGGAATTTCCCTCTCTATAGTTCCAAACTTAACCTTAGAAAAAGACGTCGTTGCCCAACCGGATGTCAGCGGCCACACCTTCGCTGCTAAGTATTCCTCTAGAAAATCACGACCGCCAATAGACTTCGCGGCCAGTCTAAACGCAGCCTCGCACTCCACAAAACTAGGCGTCAATGTATCGAATGCGGCCTGGTTCCAGTGCGCAAACGGCTCAATCTTCGATGCAAGTGGAAATCCTCCTCCCGCACCTTCGGCACTTGGAAACTCTACCTTCGCATAAAACCAATACTGACACCAGATATCGTCCCATTTATTCTGCTGACTAAAAGAAATCTCGACACGGTCGAGATGCAAAACCTTGTTACACCTTCGAGGAATGAAGGTACAACAACCACTCTGCGCGCTATACACTTCTACATCATCCTCAAAAGATATCTTCCGCTCCTGGGGATGCAGCTCATAGAAACGGCAGAAGGTATCAACTAATACTGGCACCTCAAATGTCTTCACTACCCAAAAGAACCTGGACAATTGTATGATGGCATTGGGTGTGAGGTGGTTCATCTTCACATTGAACCTGGCCAAAATCTCGGGGAACTTTGCATCAAGAGGGAAGCGAAGACCCGCAGTGAAAGAGTCGCGAAAGACTACACACTCCCCCTCTTGAGGATTGGGAACTTCCTCATCCTGCGGAGCTCGACACTCCCCTGTCCTGAAAAACCCCTCAGTGATGTAATAATCAATCAGCTTTTGGGTAACCTTCAAGACTCCAAATCTGAGAGTTGGCTCTAGCTTGTTGCGGGCCATGAGCTCCGATGAGCTTGCTTGTACGTTATAAATATCTTCTTCGTGGCTGATTTGTTGACACAAACCTTCGTCAATAGCAACTTCTTCCGAAATATCGGTGGGTTTTGCAGTTATTTTAACACGGGCCATGCCTATAAAACCAGAATAAGCCACCAAGCCAAGCCCCACAAAAGATTAAGCAAAGCAGATCTGCCAAGAAACTTACAAAGAACAAACACTCCCAGTCGAAGCTTCACCAAAACCTTCTCCGCGAAGGAAATCTCGAAGGCAAGAAGCTCTGGTGGAAGGAGGCGAAGGTTGCAATCAGTTAAAGGCATGAAAGCGACCTGGGCACCCCCCCTTATATAGGGGGGTAATGGGTACAATAACACCCAATGGTAAAACCGAAGAGAATACCAACGGTCACCCAGTCAGAGATTGACACGTAACCCTCGACTCGTCCCATACTCCAACGATTGGGAGACATTTTCTCAGAGGGTGTTCAATGCTTGGTCATCGAGGGTTCGGACCGTTGGAGTCGGACCTCACCCACGAGGGGCTACTGTTGGGGAATACACCCTCTGAAGGGTACAGCTCGTGAGGGTTACACGACGATTGTGAAAAAGAGATAACCGCAATAGGCCCGAAGATTCGGGTCCTGAGTAACCTAAGGGAGAAGTATGCCGAGGGATGCACTAAAGTCTTACCAGCACCACGGAGTGGAGAAGGCTCAAATAACCTTCAAAAGCCTTGCGAGGAGCTGAAGGTTGGACGAAGACCCGAAGGTACCATGAAGAGTCCGAAGGTTCCACGAAGTGTCCGAAGGTTCCATGAAGGCCGAAGGTTTGGAGGTCCCGAAGGTGGTAAACTAACCTTCGGGAGCACGAGAAGAGCGTGATCCCATGACTGAAGTCACGTCAAATACGTCTTTTCTGTAAAAAGCCCTAAAGCTCCGAACATTCCAGGAATATTCAGGGCTAGCAAGGGCATTTGTGTAAACATGTAATGGAGGAGAGGGGTATAAATACCCTCAACTTTTACTGTAATAGGGTTGAGTATTTGATAATTGAAAGTGCATATTGCAGTCCCATTTCATGTTTATTCCCTCGTGCTTTCACCATTTCCATTTTTGTTTGGGTTCAAAGTCCCTCGGATACCAACAGGAATGCTCGGATCATCTCACTTGCGCAAACCCCCTCATCATCCCTCATGCGTGCCCGACTCCTCATCTCCACTTTCTCGAGGCCCGCGCCACCCCTGCCTTATCCCCTGACTCCTCATCTTCCACACTCCTCATCCCTTATCTACCACGAGGATCGCGCTGCTGCTGTCGTCGTCGACCATGAAGCCCCTGCCCACCCGCGGTGCTGCGCCTCCCCTCCGTCTGCGCCCGCGCGGTCATCGCCGGCTACGCCGCGTCCTTCTACGGCAGCTCGGCGTCCGCGACTGGCGATGCCGAGGACGCAGAGGTCGGCAACGAGGAGGGCTCTGCCTCGGGGTTCGGCTCCGGGCTAGGGGCTCTGTGGCGGCGAGCTTGGGATGTCGGCCGTGGAGGCGGTACTGGCGCTGGAGCCTAGAGGATCAGGAGATTGCACCCTGCCCGCCGGGTCTGCGCCTGCGACCCGACATGTCCAAGGAGGAGCGCCTTGCGCTCATCCAGCGCTACGAGGAGGTGATTCCATTAACTCCTTTTACCTGCTAGCTAGCTAACACAATCGACCACCATTTTGCCATTATGGCATTCTGAGTGAGTGTGTGATATCAGTTCGTCGGAAATTTTATTCTGTCTGCTCGTTGAGCCATATCAGAACTGCATTACTACTGCAATGCCTTGGTTAAATGATGTCCAAACTTGGTAGAGAAAATGCAGAAGAATTCCAAGCCATTGTTCTGCAGAAGTAATAACAATAATGTTGCAATACCAGATTTTGAGAGTAGTAAGCTACCACTGAAATGGTCTTCAAGTTAGAACAAGAAGAGGGCTAATAGTGGGTGATGCTGAATTGAAAGCTTATATCACAAACTATTACAAGGGATTGTTTGGACCACCAGAAGATAATAATTTCAGTATGGTGGAAAACCAGAACGATGACATACCTCAGGTGACTGAGGATGAAAATAATCTCCTCATATCACCATTTACAGAGAGGGAGATAAAGGAGGCAGTGTTCCAAATGGAGCATAATAAATCTTCTGGTCCGGATGGTTTCCCAGCGGAATTTTATCAAGTTTTTTGGAAAATTATAAAAGTAGACCTTATGTCGCTATTCATGGAATTTTATGAAGAGCGTCTTCCTTTATACAGCCTTAATTTTGGAGTAATTACTCTCCTTCCTAAGATAAAAGAGGAACAAAAATACAACAATATAGGCCTATTTGTCTACTCAACGTGAGTTTCAAAATTTTCACCAAGGTGGCTACCAAGAGACTCATGGGAGTGGCTAGCAAAGTGGTTCAACCCTCCCAAACAGCGTTTATGGCAGGACGCAACATAATGGAAGGTGTAGTGATATTACATGAAACTATCCATGAATTACACACCAAAAAACTAAATGGTGTAATTGTCAAAGTTGATTTTGAAAAGGCCTACGATAAATTAAAATGGCCTTTTCTACAACAAACCCTCCGAATGAAGGGATTTTGCCCACAATGGTGTAAATGGGTCGAAAATTTGTTTACGGAGGAAGTGTGGGCATCAAAATTAATGATGACAATGGACATTACTTCCAAAAAAAAGGGTTTGAGGCAAGGAGATCCTATGTCTCCTATTTTGCTCAATATTATGGCAGATATGCTCTCTATTTTAATTAAGAGGGCTAAGAATGATGACCAAATTAAAGGAGTGATACCTCACTTGGTCGAAGATGGATTGTCAATTTTGCAATATGTAGATGACACGATCATATTCATGGATCATGATTTAGAGCAAACTAAGAATATGAAACTATTGCTCAGTTTCTTTGAACAATTATCAGGATTAAAAATTAACTTCCACAAAAGTGAGATCTTTTGTTATGGAGAAGCCAAACAATACGAGACAGAATATATTGAGATGTTTGGCTGCGAGCTAGGGTCATACCCTTTCAGGTATCTAGGAATACCGATGCATCACAATAAACAACATAATGCGGACTGGAGTGTCATCGAGGAAAGATTCAAACACAAACTAAGTACCTGGAAGGCCAAAATTTATCTTATGGAGGATGACTGGTATTATTGAATTCGGTCCTGAGTAGCCTCCCTATGTTCATGATGTCCTTCTTTGAAATTTCTAAAGGTGTCCTAAAAAGACTGGATTTCTATCGTTCCACTTTCTTTACGCAAGGCAACAATGATAAACAAAAATATCGTCTAGCCAAATGGGACACCTTGTGTCATCCTAAGGATCAAGGAGGTCTAGGAATATCAGACCGTTTGATTAGAAATAAATGTTTACTCAGCAAATGGTTATTTAAATTGCTGAACGAGGAAGGCACATGGCAGACTTTACTTAGAAATAAATATCGAAGTTAAGTATCTTTCTCAGGTTAAAATTAAACCTGGAGATTCGCACATCTGGAAAGGTCTGTTAAGGTCTAGGGAAGATTTCTTGGGTTGAGAACATTTAAGATAAAAGATGGTTCACAAACTAGATTTTGGGAGGACATTTGGGTTGGCTCTAAACCACTTAAAGAGCAATTTCCTAACCTATATAATATAGTCTATTATCCTCACGTTACAGTGGCAAATGTTATGAACCAAATGCAATTGAATATCTCTTTTAGAAGAGCTCTAGATGGAAGGGACATTTTTATCTGGACTTGCGTAGACATGGTAATTTTACTATGCATTCTATGTATCAGTATCTTTTAAATCAGGATACACCCTTCGAAATAAATTTTTATGGAAGCTAAAAATTCCTTTAAAAATAAAGATTTTCCTTTGGCACCTTCAACGAGGTGTTATTTTAACAAAGGATAACTTAGCTAAGAAAAACTGGTCTGGGAGTAAATGTTGCTTCTGTGATCTTGATGAAACAATTCAGCATCTCTTCTTTGATTGTCAACATGCCAAGACCATTTAGAGAGTTGCTCACGTAGCTACTAGGTTAACCCTACCAAAATCAATAGTGCATATGCTTAAAAATTGGTTAACGGGTATAAGCAAGAAAGAAGTTTGATTTTTGTTGGGGCTGCAACTCTTATGTGGACAATTTGGTGTACACGTAATGATTTGATTTTTCAGAAAAAATAATTTACCTCATTTATGCAGGCTGTCTTCAGGGGAGCGTACTGGCTGCGATTTTGGTCCCTACTACAGCGTGAGGACACAAGAAAGACTGTCTGTTTGGCAAGCAAGGCATTGGAGGTTGTCGCCTTGGATATTTTTGCCAAGAGTGGATGGAGAAGCAATAATAGACTTTGCTTTTGATTCCTTCAAGTCGTTTGTGTACTCTTTTCTCTATTTTTTCAGTTTGTGTGCTGAGAATTTTGTAAAAATTTGGCTGTATGCGGTGGCAGAGGCCAAAAACTTTCCTTTTTCTAAAAGAAAACTGAAATGGTCTTCCGATTGTCACTCATCGAGTCAATTGTGTCCCAAGTAACTTCTGCTGCATCAGCATAGTGATGACCCCTTATTCTATTTTTTTCATCACCCATGTAAGTTAATTGTCGTGCTCTCCTAAATTGTAGCTCTAATATTGTCACAAGTTCACTGGTCTTGAGATGTTCAAAGCACCCTTTGTGTACCCTTTGCCATCTGTGTACCATTACATCGGTCACTTTAGTCTGCATCCTTCTTACCTTGTTGCTTCCCTGTGCTGCCGCAGCTGCTCGTCGCCGGGGGCGCCATGTAGAGGTCTTCAACCGGGGCGTCATCCCACTGGCATACTGCCATGGGCGCCGCCGAGCATTCCTCGAAGAATCCGCCCCATTTCAAAGCCAAGGTGTCATGTGCGGACGCACATATGCCAGGCGCGGACGCGCCCGCGACGTGCGCCGCGCGGCTGAGCGAGCTGAGCGTGCTGGGCAGGCGCAACGTGAATTAGTTTCTAGTGGCTAAAGATAGAAACTTAGGCTAAAGATAGAAACTTAGATTAGTAGTTGTTTTGGAAATTCCTAGAGTCAGGGAGACCTTCTATATTTAGGATTGGGCCATTGGCTATATATATACTTGTAATCGATTGACAATGGGCAACAAGAAATATATCTCTATTCTACCTATCTCTGTTAAGCCTGCGGTTGAGGAAACAACCTCACCGGAGAAGACGGCGGACGGCTACGAGCTGCGTAGCCGCGGTCCGGCCTGTCGGGGGTTCGACGCCCTTGACAACCTGGTATCACGGTCACGTCGGTCCTCTCCCACCCGCTCCACCCAGTCATCCACAGCCACCGCCCACCACCACAGCCATCCGCCGTCGCCGCAGTCCTCCACCGCTTCCGCGCCGCAGCCAGCAGCCATGAGCGATCCCACCATCGCCGATGTGATGGCGCTGTTGAAATCCCACACCACGGACATGGTAACCATGAAGGCCGACATGGCGGCCATGAAGGAGCAGTCGACCTCGTCGTCGGTTAGCGGCACCGGCGGCCGCCCGGAGGGGCCGCGCGATCTTGATCGCCCCCCAAGATTCCAGAAATTGGATTTTCCACGCTACGACGGCAAGACCGATCCGATGCTCTTCATCAACAAGTGCGAATCCTATTTTCGCCAACAGCGCACCATGGGGGAGGAGCGCATGTGGATGGCCTCATACAATTTGGAGGACGTCGCGCAACTCTGGTACCTCCAGCTCCAGGAGGACGAGGGCACGCCGCCGTGGGGGCGATTCAAGGAGCTCCTGCACTTGCGGTTCGGGCCTCCCCTCCGCTCAGCCCCGTTGTTCGAGCTCGCTGAGTGCCGGCGCACAAGGACCGTGGAGGAGTACTCCAATCGCTTCCAGGCCCTGCTGCCTCGCGCGGGTCGCCTTGATGAGGCTCAGCGCGTCCAGCTCTTCACCGGCGGGCTCCTGCCGCCGCTCAGCCACGCCGTCCGCATCCACAACCCCGAGACGCTCGCAGCCGCCATGAGCCTGGCGCGCCAAGTGGAGCTGATGGAGCTCGACCGCCAGGTGCAGCCTCCCCCTCGGGCACCCCCGCGCGGTCTCCTCCCCGCTCCCGCGTCCCGGCCAGCACTCCAGGCGCCCCAGCAGCCGCTGGCGCTCCCTGCCCCTCCGGTGGCCGCCCAGCAGGGTCGCGGCGAGGGCAACCAACGGCGCCTCACCCCGGACGAGATGGCGGAACGGCGCCGTCTGGGCCTCTGTTTTAATTGTAATGAAAAATATACCCGTGGCCATAACAGGTTTTGCCGGCGCATCTTCTTCCTTGAAGGCGTGGAGCTCGAGGACGCCGCGGACGCCGCTGGCGACGCGGAGCACGACGCCGAGGCGCCCTGTTTTTCCCTGCAGGCCGTGGCCGGGGTTCCCATGGCGGGCACCATGCAGATCGCCGTGTCACTCGGCGCCGCGTCCCTCGTCGCCCTCCTCGACTCCGGCAGCACGCACAACTTTATCTCGGAGGAGGCGGCGCGGCGCTCCGGCTTACCCCTCGGCCAACGCCCCCGCCTCACAGCCTTGGTCGCCAATGGCGAACGGGTCACCTGCGCCGGCGTCATCCGCGACGCGCCCCTGCTCATCAACGGCGAGTCGTTCCCGGCCGACCTCTACGTCATGCCACTGGCCGGGTACGACGTCGTCCTCGGCACCCGCTGGCTCGGCGAGTTGGGGCCCATTGTGTGGGATCTCGGCCGCCGGCGCATGTCCTTCCAGCGCCAGGGGCGCCCCATCTCCTGGACCGGCGTGGCCAGCCCCTCTGTGCCGGCCCTGGGCGCAACAACAGAGGCCGTCCCCCTCCTGGAGGCGCTGCTGCTCTCGTTTGGGGGGCTCTTCGCGGACCCCGTCGGTCTGCCCCCCAAGCGTGCGCACGACCACCGCATTATCCTCAAGCCCGACTCCCAACCGGTCGCCGTCCGCCCGTACCGGTACCCCGCGGCGCACAAGGACGAGTTGGAGCGGCAGTGTGCCGCCATGATTGATCAAGGGATCGTCCGCCGCAGCGATTCGCCGTTTTCGTCTCCCGTCCTCCTCGTCAAGAAGCCTGATGGTTCGTGGCGCTTCTGCGTCGACTACCGGGCGCTGAACGCGCTCACCGTCAAGGATGCCTTCCCGATCCCGGTGGTTGATGAGCTCCTCGACGAGCTCCATGGTGCCAAGTTCTTCACCAAGCTGGACCTCCGGTCCGGGTACCACCAGGTTCTCATGCGCCCTGAGGATGTACACAAGACGGCGTTCCGCACCCACGACGGCCTGTACGAGTTCCTGGTGATGGCGTTCGGGCTGTGCAACGCTCCGGCAACATTCCAGGCCTTGATGAACGATGTGCTCCGCCCGTTCCTGCGCCGCTTCGTCCTGGTATTTTTTGACGATATTCTGATTTACAGCGCGACGTGGGCTGATCATCTTCGCCACCTCCGGGCCGTCCTCGACGAACTACGCCGCCACCAACTCTTCGTGAAGCGCACCAAGTGCTCCTTTGGTGTTTCCTCCGTCGCCTACCTCGGCCATGTCATATCCGCGGCGGGCGTGGCCATGGATCCGGCCAAGGTGCAGGCGATCCATGACTGGCCGGCTCCCCGTTCGCCCCGGGCGGTGCGCGGCTTCCTCGGCCTCGCCGGGTACTACCGCAAGTTCGTCCACAACTACGGGACGATCGCTGCACCACTGACGGCCCTACTCAAGAAGGAGTGTTTCTCCTGGGACGACGCGGCGGCCGCGGCATTCACAGCGCTCAAGGCAGCCGTCACGTCCGCCCCCGTACTCGCCATGCCCGACTTCGCCAAGCTGTTCACCGTCGAGTGCGACGCGTCGACGTTCGGCTTTGGCGCAGTTCTGGTCCAGGAGGGCCACCCGGTCGCCTTCTTCAGCAGGTCTGTGGCGCCTCGCCACCGCTCGCTAGCCGCCTACGAGCGCGAGCTCATCGGCCTCGTCCAGGCGGTACGACACTGGCGCCCGTATCTCTGGGGGCGGCACTTCGTCGTCAAGACCGACCACTACAGCTTGAAGTACCTCCTCGATCAGCGCCTCGCCATGATCCCTCAGCACCACTGGGTCGGCAAGCTTCTGGGCTTCGATTTCTCGGTGGAGTACAGGTCGGGCGCCACGAACGTCATCGCCGATGCCCTCTCCCGTCGCGGCAATGAAGAAGGGGAAGTGATGGCTATCTCAGCGCCCCGCTTTGACTTCATCGAGCGCCTCAGCCACGCCCAGGCCACTGATCCGGCCCTGGTCGCCATCCACGATGAGATCCGGGCTGGTACTCGCTCCGCTCCGTGGGCGTTGATGGACGGCATGGTCGCCTTCGACGGCCGCCTGTACATTCCCTCAACGTCGCCGCTGCTGCAGGAGATCATGGCCGCGGTCCACAACGACGGCCATGAGGGCATCCACCGCACCCTCCATAGGCTCCGGCGGGATTTTCATTTTTCCACTATCCGTCGTTTGGTGCAGGATTTTGTGAAGGCATGCGTCACCTGTCAGCAGTACAAGTCTGACCACCTCAGGCCGGCCGGTCTGCTGCAACCACTGCCGGTTCCGTCTGCTGTGTGGGCTGACATCGGCATCGACTTCATCGAGGCGCTGCCTAAGGTGCAAGGCAAGACGGTCATCCTCTCCGTCGTGGATCGCTTTAGCAAGTACTGCCATTTCATTCCGCTGGCGCACCCCTACACCGCCGAGCTCGTCGCTCAAGCCTTCTTCGCCGACATCGTTTGCCTCCATGGCGTTCCGCAGTCCATCGTCTCGGACCGCGATCCTGTGTTCACCTCGGCGTTCTGGCAGGAGCTCATGCGGCTCACGGGGACGAAGCTCTACATGTCGTCCGCCTTTCACCCACAGACGGACGGCCAGACCGAGGCCGCCAACCAGGTCATCGTCATGTACTTGCGCTGCTTCACCGGCGACCGTCCCCGGCAGTGGCTCCGCTGGCTGCCTTGGGCGGAGTACACCTACAACACCGCCTATCAGTCATCACTCCGCGAAACTCCGTTTCATGTAGTTTATGGTCGGGACCCCCCGACCATCCGCTCCTATGAGCCCGGTGAGACCCGCGTCGCAGCGGTCGCCCAGGAGATGGACGAGCGCGCTGCCTTCCTCGACGACATCCGCTATCGCCTTGAACAGGCACAGGCGGTCCAGAAGCGCATCTACGACCAGCATCACAGACCGGTGTCCTTCCAGGTCGGCGATTGGGTTTTTTCTTCGTCTTCGGCAGCGGGCAGCAGCATCCCTACCGCGCTCAACAACAGGGAAGCTCAAGCCGCGCTACGTCGGACCGTATCAGGTGGCGGAGCTCATTAACGAGGTGGCTGTGCGGCTGCAGCTTCCTCCCGGCGCTCGCATTCATGATGTGTTCCACGTCGGCGTCCTCAAGAAGTTTGAAGGTACACCGCCGGCCGTCCCACCGCTGCTGCCTCCACTCCTGCACGGTGCTATGCTGCCTGCTCCTGCCCGCGTGACTCAAGCTCGGCTGGCCCGAGGAGTGCGCCAGGTGCTCGTTGAATGGCAGGGAGAGCCACCTGTTTCGGCTACATGGGAAGATCTGGACGACCTCCGTGCTCGGTTCCCTTCCTTTCAGCTCGAGGGCGAGCTGGACTTCGAGGCGGGGAGAGATGTCATGTGCAGACGCACATATGCCAGGCGCGGACGCGCCCGCGACGTGCGCCGCGCGGCTGAGCGAGCTGAGCGTGCTGGGCAGGCGCAACGTGAATTAGTTTCTAGTGGCTAAAGATAGAAACTTAGGCTAAAGATAGAAACTTAGATTAGTAGTTGTTTTGGAAATTCCTAGAGTCAGGGAGACCTTCTATATTTAGGATTGGGCCATTGGCTATATATATACTTGTAATCGATTGACAATGGGCAACAAGAAATATATCTCTATTCTACCTATCTCTGTTAAGCCTGCGGTTGAGGAAACAACCTCACCGGAGAAGACGGCGGACGGCTACGAGCTGCGTAGCCGCGGTCCGGCCTGTCGGGGGTTCGACGCCCTTGACACAAGGATTAGTCGAACAGCAACTCCATTGACATGGACGTCCGCGACAGCGGCGGCGGGGACTGCGCGCCAAAGGATGATGGGTGGACCGCCGAGGAGAGCGTCAGGCTGCGGTGGAGCGGCGGATGGTGCTCTTCTTGCCCAGCGCCGAAGACCTGCCCATAAGTGATTCCTATAAGCATCCTTCTCTGATTTGTGTTTCTATGTAGAGGAACTTCAAACTCAGAACCCCACTCACATCCATATGGTTTGGGTTTTTTAATTAGAGGATGCTCAAACTCCCATGTAACCAATAGATTTGAGGATTTCGGCTGACGAAGATTGGAGACGAAGCAGACGACAATGGTCTGATTAATCTTGCACTTCTTCAGCACTCAAGATTGACGGCACGTCTTGCGCCAAGTCCACCACTAGGCCACACAGATTTAGGATGGCTCGCATGGGGACATGGCTGAGCTTCAAATATTGGATCTTTTTTCTCGTCCTCCCAACCTGTAAGTGCCTCACTGACCGCTTCTCTGTCGTATACACCGTCTGCCTTTTGCAATTTTTATGGCATTGATAAGTTGTTTAAGTGTTTACGATCTGCCTAGGATAAATATGTATTGTACACCAACAATGCCTGCTATTGTAAATGCTCCACCTTTTGAATATTTTAATGATTGTTGAACAAACATTAACAATCTGTTTGATTTGATGGGAATTTAATTTCCAAAGTTGGTCTGCTTCTGTTGATGTTGCATGTGTATGATAAGGTGAAATTACTTGGCTAACGCTTGAGTTACTTATATCATCTGCTTACCTTCTTTGTCCCTCAATTTATTTGATAAGCTTTTGTGCCAAGATATGTGGATGCTTGCAGTGAAGCGATGCCAGTTATATTGTCTTTGTGCTGGGAGCAGGCAAGCCAGCAGCACCATTCATGCCACATGTCATGCATACATGCTTCTTGCTGGAGTGTACATTTGCTAATGGCTGATGAAATCAAAGTAAGACTAATATTTTAAAACAGCAAACAAACAATTAGTAAACAGAATCTCTGATGCAGTTGGTCCAAAGTTTTAGTAGCTAAATTGTCAAATGAGAAGCTTCTATTTCGTTTTCCTTTTTCAATTGTCCAGCCTGATTTCTTGAAGTTAAAGTGCATGGTGAAGTTTCATGATTAAATTGCATATTGTCCCTATCTTTCTGGCCTAGGCATAAACATGAAATTCACGATTTAATTCATCTACCTATATCTATAATTCAAGACATTGTAGGCTAATGTTGCCTGATATTGATATTGCCTCTGCATGCTAGGCAGCACCAGCTCGAGCGCTTATGGTCCTTGTGTTTCGACAACCAGAAGGACAAATCCAAGCAGGTGCCCATGGAATGGACCTCCACTTGGCCAATCTATAATTGTATAACATATCAATGAATTACAGCAGAAAGTGAGAAATGATTATGTGCTTTAGTGAAATTAAGGTACTTGTCATTTTGTTTATATGCTGTTTTTACATTAAATTCTAAATAAAATTGATGCTGCAAGAATATTGGGAAACATGGTACCTATTCCCCGGTCAAAGATGGGATAGAATGTTTAACAAAAATTAAGAAATCTCGCCAGTTGTTATGATGTTTGCACAGTTTATAGGCGCACTGTATGCCAATTCTTTGTGAAGTTGTTATGATATTTTCTTAATTGGTCTTATCATTTAAAATGTTTGTGGGACTAAGATGGTGTAATCTCATGAGTTCCTAATGGTGCAGTAAATTAAAATCCAAAAGGATTCACCTACCTGTTAAAAATGGCAATTAAGCTCAAATGCTCATGAAGGATGGTGTTCAGGTCTCATATGTCCAAAATAATTTATGAGCATAGATGCTGAGCTTCACAATTAATTGAGTTTTAATTTACCCTCCAACTCACATATAGTGCTCATTATTTTACTGATATGAACTATTGAATTTTTTTTCATGTCAATATTTTGAAGAAATAATTTAAAAACTAGCATATCTTATTTTACAGCTTCTGGGAACAAATTCGATAGGATTTAGATAGTCATGCTTTTGTCTATCTGAACAACTTGATTGTTAGCTAGGGCTTTGTTACGTTCTCTTACCTTTTTTCTTAGGAAAAAATTAATGCCTTGGTTTTAAACGGTAAAGTAGAATATTAGCAGAGATCAAGTGTATCCTTAATAGGTCGATTCATGGCTATAATAATAATTGCTTTTTTTCCAATATACAGTGGAATTCCTAAAGATGATTGGATCATTTGAGGAAATGAGCTTTTACTGATATCTGAGAAATGCTGTCATATCAATTTTCAAGGTGGACTACAAGAGGCTGTGGATAAACTTGTGTCCGAGGGAGAGGGTTTAACCAACAACAAGTTGTGGCCTCCTTATAAGGTACTTTATCAGTTTAAGTGACAGCATGTTTAGTTAATTATCTTTGTTGGCTGGCTTTGACTCTTAGTAATAGTTTGCCATGTCTTTCAAAAGAAAAATCTTGATAGTAGCTTACTTCTTCCTTCATGTATCATGCTGAAGTGAATTTTTGAATTATTGAAGGAAGGAGAAGGGGATGCTAACAACACTGTGGCTTGAGAGGGTGAAGGCTGTGCGGTGAAGTTATACTTGAATTTCCTAAGCGCACCAGGAATCAGATGCATTTAAAAGATAGAAAAGTTGAGATCTTAGTTAATGCATAATTAGCAATATAATAACCTTTTGTATTGCTTCTTTTTTGCATGAACCAGAAATCAATCTCATTGTCTGGTTGATCACCAAACATACAACACTTTTATTTGTATGATTTGTATTGATAAATATTGCCGTAGCGTTAGCACGGGCATTATACTAGTGTGTCCTAGTGGGCTAGTGCAATGCATTTTCCTTCCAGTTTGTACTGTGTTCAGATTGGGCCTATCGTTCACTGTAATGCTTATCCTTTAGGATGGCATTCAGACTTGGTTATCTCTTTGACTTGTGCGTTACGAATTGGTTGAGCTGCATGATTGCATTCCCTGTACAGCAATCAACTGATAATGCAGAGCCAACTCACAGCACCTTTGCAACTAGAATAGGAAACATCATCTGAAACTTTACATAGTCCAGATTAATTTCCCCACAATGCAAACATGACTATTGCTGATACTTAATTGAATAGTGCATCAACTATCGTTTCACCTGTGGCAGACTGGCAGTCATCTCCAAAAATCGAAATCCCGCACGAAACCGCACGCATTACATTAACTAGAATTTCCTGTTTCCATTGGTTGGATCTCCACTACCACTTTGGACTTGAGACAAAAAGCATTGGGAAGCATGCTAAGTGCAGCACCATCACACTAGTGACTTCACCATATAGAATCAGAAAACGAAGCAAAAGAGCCCATGCTAGTGCTCCAGTAGCCCAATTGCCGTCTTCCGGTTGTAGTGCAGTCCAATCTTTGTTTAGCAATCTTTGTCACCTCAGGAAACCAGTACACCACTGCATGCGCAGCCGCCCACTATCGCGCTACCTGAGGTAGTATATTCCCTGATGGATCACTTTTACCGCCTATAAGAACTTGGCAAGAAACTGTGCAGTGTGCAAGCCCAGGATAGTGTGTAGACGAGTAACCGAGTAAGACATGGAACACGCTTGCTCCCGGTTGCTGCTTGTATTTTCAGTTCTTGCACTGTGCCTCGGTAACCAGGGTGTGAGATGTCAGCTCACCCCTGATTTTTACGACGAAACGTGTCCTCATTTGTACACTATTGTGCAGCAGCATGTGTTCGCTGCCATGAGGGCTGAGATGAGGATGGGCGCCTCCCTCCTTAGGCTCCATTTCCATGACTGCTTTGTCAATGTAACTGTCTTGACTGGCATCTGCATCTCTGAACTCTCAGTCTCTGATAATGTTACGTAGATGCATTTATATATATGTTGCAGTAATGAAATGTTGTGAACTTTATATGTGCAGGGATGTGATGGTTCAATCCTTTTGGACGGCAGTGATGGCGAGAAGTTTGCACAACCCAACCTGAACTCAGTTAGAGGGTACGAGGTCATTGACGCGATAAAGGCTGATCTCGAGAGCCTCTGCCCCGAGGTGGTGTCATGCGCTGACATTGTAGCCCTTGCAGCCAGCTATGGAGTACTATTTGTAAGCTCCATCTAGCCCTTACAGTCCAGTCTGTCGGAACATTCAGTTTCGTCAGACAACCACTAATACTGCAACAGGGCTCTGATGAGGACTGATTTTTGTTCTTCAGAGTGGAGGGCCTTATTGGGATGTTCCTATGGGAAGAAAAGATGGGATGGTGGCCAATCAATCTGGAGCTGACAATGGCTTGCCCGCACCATTTGAACCGATCGACTCAATTATTCAGAAGTTCAACGCCGTCGGCCTGAACACGACCGATGTCGTGGTCTTGTCAGGTAAGTCTCATGAATGAGCTACTTCTACTTACGCGTACATGTTTCAGAGCTAGTCCACAGATATAGCTCTAGTCAGCTCTGTACGTTCTAGCCCACTCCGAAACGGTTATAAGAATTCATTAAGTTTGTCTTGATCTGCTTCTGTTAAGATTCTGCATAACTCACATGCTCTGAACCTGAAAATGGACAGGAGCCCACACAATCGGCCGAGCTAGGTGCGCGCTGTTCAGCAACCGCTTGTCGAACTTCTCGGCCACGAATTCAGTCGATCCGACGCTTGATGCCAGCCTTGCCGACAGCCTTCAGAGCCTTTGCGCAGGCGGTGACGGCAACCAAACCACCGCCCTCGATGTCAGCTCGGCCGACGTGTTCGACAACAACTACTACCAGAACCTCCTGGACGATAAGGGCCTCCTGTCCTCCGATCAGGGCCTCTTTTCCAGCGTGGAAGGCATTGCCAACACAAAGGATCTCGTGCAGACCTACAGCAACGACGCGGATCAATACTTCTATGATTTCATCTGGTCCATGATCAAGATGGGGAACATCCCGCTCACGGGCCCGGAAGGGGAGATCCGCAAGAACTGCAGGGTTGTCAACTGATACGGAAGTGAGGAGTGATCTATTTCTTGCACTTGTTTGTTAAGGAACCAAACTGTAGGATATGCGTGTAACCTTAAGCTTCTTTTTTTGTGACTGCGTGTAACCTTAAGCTGATGCATGGTTTTAAGAAGTTGGAAGAATAATAACACTTACAGATTGGTCCCACATGAGAAACTCAGTTGCTTTTTTGAGGGAAAATGGAAATTTTAGAAGGTAATAAATGGGTTGAAGGCCGCACGTGCTGTCATCTCATTTCCCCTGCATTTCTTTATATTTATGGAGTAAAGTGCACCCATAATACATAAAGTTGTATCATTATTTCACTTTGATCCAGCAACCTGCAAATGCTGCATCCACCCAGTCCTGCATCCACCATACACTACGTTAAATGTGCATATACAATCCATTGTGCACTACGGATGAAATTATAGAGCTTTTCACATAAAAAATATCATTGTAGAGATGAAATTATACAGCGTGACACAAGATTTTGTGAATGGACCATCTTGGACCATGTGGAGAATGGTTGATCACAAGATAAACCTTATTTGGTGACATTGTATGAGAGATGGAACCAATTTTGCTGGTATAACACGATCTCAAATCGTCTTGTGGGCCATGCTTAGAATAATTATTTCGTCACTTGGAACTGACTTCTATGCATGTGGACAAGCTTTGATATGATGATGACTTCCTTGACCGAATCCTATTTCTACAGTCGGCCATAGATTTCCAAAATCACGGTTGCTCACACATGCATCCCGAGTCCCGACCACGAGTTCGCCCACGTCCCATAGCCACCCCAACATGGTGGGCCCTGCAGCGTTCTATTTAACTTTTCAATTTCTCTTTCCTCGTTACATCATCCGTCTCCTCTCTCAATCTCCTTCTTCCCAGATCAGAATTTATTTTGTTTCCCAATTTTCTTCCATAACTTTTGATCTGCATTTTTTTCCTTTCAAAAATTTTCCTTAACATTTTATTCTTTCAAATTTTGATCATAATTTTTCTTCCAAAAAATTGTTTCCGAATTTATCCCTTTTTGATTTTTTTTCTCATAAATTTTGTTATTGATTTTTTTTTCTTTCCAATGTTTCCTGCAATCAACGTTTTCTTTTATTTTGAATTTTTTTCATAATGTTGACTTCTAGGTTTTATTTTCCAATAATGTTTCTGAATATTTTTATTTTCGTAATTTTTTATCACAAATTTTGTTTCCAAAAATTTTTATCATAACTATTGCTACATTCTATATATTTGTGACAAAGTTTTTGTTTTGAAAATATTTTTTATTTTTTTATCCTATTTTTATTTTCTCTGTATTGTTGTTCAAAAAGATTGCACAACTTTTTTCGATTCATATCCATTTTATTATACAAACTTCACTCACGTAGTACAACTTTTTGTGTTTATAAATTAAAGTGTAAGTTGACGCTAATTCCTTATCATTTCTAAGCTCTTTTGTTAGATGTGTGACTCAAATGGACCTCTCTTTGCCTCTAACTAGCTCTATATCTTCATGGTGTGGATTAGTTATTTGAGACACCATTTGGCTCAAACTTTTGGATGAAGTTGTGCTTGTTCAGTAGGAGAACAAGATTATGTACTTATTTAGACTCGATCTATAATTTTAGACTCATTCTTAAGTAAATAATACCCTAGATCTATGGAGGAGAGAGAAGAAGATTTTTTTCCAAAGATGCATGTTAGATTTTTTTCCCAATATTTTGTTGTAAAAGAATATGTTGAACTTTCTATTGTTTTTATATAGTCCAATTTAAATTTACTTTTTTCCACACCTAATTAAGGGTTCCATTTCTTTACACACATGCATGTTAGATTTTTTCCCTAATATTTAGTGGTACAATAATAGGTTGGAAATTAATTTTTTATTTAGTATTGGTTAAATTCACTTTTTCCAACACCTGTATATATAAGTATTTATTTATGTGAATTTAATTTAGGAAAATATTTCTTTCGAGAAAATAATTTGATTTAATTTTTATCTATCTTTACACACACGCATGATAAATTTTCCCCCTATATTTAGTGGTATAATAATATATTTGGTTTTTATTTTCTTATTAGTAATAGTTAAATTGACTTTTTCCAACACCTATACATAAATAGAAGAGCATAATTATTTGTTGCTGTTAAGAGATGGATCGGATATGGATGTACACTAAAAAAGGATAGACGTCTATTTCCGTGGAGAGCTCAATAAATTCATTCAAGTTGCAGAGAAGCATGCAAGAAATGAGAAGACACGGTTGAAGCATTGCCCATGCAATACCTGCAAGAATTTGAGAGTATTCAGCGATCCAACTACAATCAGATCTCATATGATGGTGAGTGGTTTTGTTAAGGACTACACGATCAGGAAGAAACATGGTGAGAATGATGCTCCCCTCAAATGATTAATCCACCGGATGACATCATACAAGACGAGGAGTTTCACGGAATGTTTCATTCTTATTATGATGGTGGTCGAGATGATGAAGGTATCAATGATGATGATGGGGTTGCTGATGATGATGGGGTTGGTGGATTCCAAGATGACGATATCGATGGTCCCATCGATGGTGATAGTAGTGGCGATGAACTTGACGACGGTGATTTTCTCAACCAGTTGTTGCACCACACCAAAGCGGAGCTATTGGTTGGTAGTGCTAGGGGGTTAGCAAACTTCGAGACAGTGAGAAAATCAGCAGAGGAAAATATATATGAGTGATTGAAGGGATGCCCGAAACACTGGACCGTGCTGCGTTTCATACTTGAGCTGTTGACTCTGAAGGCTAAGTATGGTTGTTCAGACTTGCTGCGTATCTTGGCTTGGTTGCTTCCAAACCCAAATAAAGTGCCAACCAACACATACCCGAGTAAAGAAGCTTGTCAGCCCGTTTACGATGGGTGTGGAAAGAATTCATGCATGTCCAAATCATTTTACTTTATATCATAGGGATACTTTCAAAGTCTTGGATAAATGCCCTATATGTTAAGGTTAAGATTGTGGAAACCTCAAAGTATGACTTGGTTATATGAGATACTATATAGTTATAGCTATTAGAGAATTTATAATAATTTTTCCGACCATTAAATGATCTTAAATAAAAAAGTTATCAGCTGCAAAGTTTTAGATCTCGTCATTATCTACAATTTAGATATAAATTTGACATCATTCGAGATCATATGAAAAGGTTATGAATTTTTTTGCGTGACACCATTTGTAGGGGCGGGTCGTGCCATCATCCGCCCCTAAAAATGCATTTTTAGGGACGGACGAGGCCATCACCGGCCTCTAGAAATACCACCATTTTTAGAGGCGGGTGATGACGTCATCCGCCTCTAGAAATGCTCTTTTTAGGGGGAGAGTGACGCCATGAGCCGCCCCGAAAATGGGGTTAATTTGTGGGGCCCCTAAAATTTTATTTTCAGGGGTGGGTCAAAAGCTACAGTGACCCTTCACTATTTGTAGAAACGGATTATTTTTTGATCTGTCCCAAAAAAAAATAAAATAGAATGTTGCTAAAAATTATTTTTGCAGTAGTGACGTATCTTCTATCCACGCATCAATTAATTGTACAACCATCTAGCCGTGAAGAAATATATCTAGCATACGTTCGGTGATTGTTGCGCAAAATTATAAAAAGAATAAGAGAGATATTTATATGCCATATCTAGCACCTCGTAGTTATGGAAGTTTAATTCCCTTTTGGTTAAATAAAGAATTCTTTTGAACAGTCTTACGCTTTGAAGTGCTAAAGTAGAACCTTGCTCGCAAGTTCTCGGCTGAAGAAGGTCTCCAGGAACTCAGGAATGGTGAAGTTCCTGTACCTTGCTGGATTCTTCCGCGAAATCAGCTCCGGCAATTGCCCATAAAAATCTGAGTCCCCTCTCTTCCCAGGGTTGAAGAAGAGAGCGATCGAAACTCTGGGCTCATCATACGTGTTCATCACCACCCGCTGCTCCACTCTTGTACGCATCGTTAGACATCATCATCTGCAAGAGGTCGCCGACGTTGATCACCAGCGCGCCGGGCACGGGCTTCACGTCCACCCAGTGGCTCCTCCCGTCTTCACCGGTGTGCTTCACCTGCAGGCCGCCGACGCCGTCCTGCGCCAGGACGACGAGCACGCCGGGGTCCGTGTGCGGGACGATGCCCATGGTGCGCTCGGGCTCCGGGCACACGGGGTAGTAGTGGCAGACCATCACCTTGCCGTCGAGGCACGAGGCCTCCTCCAGCGCCGTGTCCCGGTGGAGGCCGAGGCCCTGGGAGAGGAGGCCCAGAAGGGCGCGCCCCACGGCGGTGGCCTGCGCGTCCCACTCGAGGAGCTCGGCGCGGCAGGCCGCCGGGATGCACGCCGGGTCGGCATTCTCGACCTCCATGGTGTCGCGCTAGTTCGCCGACGGGGAGCGGAACAGGTCCACGTTGGAGGAGTAGGAGACGCCGCCGTCCACCGGGGCACGCGCATAGAGCTTCGCGCGCTCCGGGCCGGGGAGCTCATTGAAGGCGCGTACGGCGGCGAGCGCGCGCGCCGGGTAGTCGGCGGTGATGAGAGCTGGGTGGAGGTGGTGGTAGTTGACGATGTGGAAGAAGCCCCCGTCGCGGGTGGCTGCCGCCACGGCGGCGGCGGCCACTGGAGCCGGGACGGAGAGGTCGACGATGGGGATGGAGACGCCCTGGGGAGAGAGCGGGACGGAGGCGTAAGGGTCCGGGTGGAGGAAGATTGCCGGGACGGAGGAGACGCCGGACTCGACGAGACCGCGCACGCCGGTGCGGGATTCGTCGAAGGCCTTGAGGAGCGCGGAGGAGAGGGAGACGCCATGGTCACACACGGTGTCACGGTCACGGTTGCTCCTGTGGGCCGCCCTTGCAGTGGCCGTGTTTCAGATAAAAGTGGCAAAGTAAGTATTCCAAAATTCTAGTTGTATTGACGCGTCACATCATACATGTGTTATGAAAAATATATATAGATATAACGAAAGGATCATTTTTTTACTCAGTTTAAGTATATTCACGGATGCATATTGGCTATATAGTTTTTATAAACTGAAATGCTAGTGTGAAAGGCTACCGACGTGAAAACAAAATATCTGAAGCTGTGTTTCATCCATCCAGAACTATTGGTTGTCTCCTTCACTCCTTATCATCCTCGTGACTATTTGTCACTTATAATACAAATATCACATCCATCACCTGTAATACTACAAATTGAATGGGCTGTGGGGATGATTTCAGCCCAAAAGAGCCTGGAAGCCTGTTAGCCCAGCAGAATTGGGCCCAATTGATGGAAAACACATTGTGAAATAGATATTTTAGTGCTGGCGTACGCCCAATAGCTTTCAGCCTACTGCTGCATCGGGTTTCTTAAAACCTGCTATGCTTCTGCTCGCACCTCCGCAGCTCACGGTCAACCCAGCTCTTCACGTGTTGCCACGTCGATCAATATCAGCACAGCAGTGAGAACGCAGTACAATGTGGTGGGCCTCGTCTTTAGCTCTTCCCCTCTTTGACACTCTCACGAGAGGGCAAAGCAGCTCACCAGCTCACGTACTCCTCCCTCGGTTTCTGTACAATGCATACATCCAAATAAAACTGCTGCAGTTCACAAATTTATTCTCCAAACTAAATTTTGATTGCACCGTTGTATTTCTTATATTGAGATCTTCAGAACCAGACCACACTTGACTATATTTATATAATATTTTTATTTATTTCAAAATAATTTTCTAAAATATTTTATCTTGTTTCGGAATATTTTTTTCTTTCTCGGACCAACTTATATTTTTGATGGAATACATTCAGAGCATTTGTTTCTATTGAATATTTTTATTTTTTTTGAATAATTTATATTTTAGGTGGAACAATATTTGTAATGAAATTTATTCCAGCTTTACCATCAAATTGTTCCAACTAAAAAAACATCCAAATGTATTTAAATGTGATCTTATTTTAAAGATCTAATTATTTGAAATATAATAGTATAATTTAAATAAAATTTGAAAATATTGTCTATGATATATACTTCTTTTGCCAAGTTCATGTAAGTTTTTCAGGTAATTACATGTGGTCAAATTTAGGTATGTGTTGTCCATGATCCTAGATTTGGTGATTATGGAAGGCGCTATGGATGATCGCTATGATGAGTACTTTTGTGTGTTATGGGAACTGAAGACATTTATACTATCTAGACCATTGTAATGTCATATATGCGCTTCAATACACATGTTTATTTAAGCACAGTGCAGCTTGGTTAGGCGAATATAATATATTTGATTGCCATATGTTGTAACAAGGCCCGCGCATCGTGCACCCTTTCACTTTATGCACATTTTGGACTTTTTTTTCCATTTTTAAAATTTTGGTTCTCTGTACATTGTTATGTGCTGACTGACATCACAAATAAAAATAGGGGAAAGGGGATATGAGAGAAATTCCTTTGATGCTGATATGAAACGTTACTTTTGTGAAGCTTACCTTGATTGGGTAATGTGCATAGCTTTCTCTATTCCTACAGATCGTGTTTTGATTTCGTTGTCACCATTAGGAGGTGAAGATCAGTGGCTTCTATGTGACAATGTTTCACATTTCAAATCGCTACACAAGAAGCTTGGCTCTACATCTCAATCATTTTATCGCAAACTTAACTAGGGCACTAGCATCCAAGATGCCTACTGATTTAAAAGACAAACAAACTTAACATCATCATGGTTCAATAGAGTTCAAGCTTTCTATTTTTTAGAATGCTAAATTGTGAATACTTGGTGTATAAGTTTTTATATGTATTTTTAACACAATTTCATATGTACTTTGTTTTCCAATTATAGTAAATTGATCTTCAATTATCATTTATATTTTTATATTTGTTTATATTTTTATATTCATTTGATAGGGTGCACAAAGGGCGCTTAATGTTCTAGTATGGATAGATGCATGCACTGCAATATTGCAAACTCGATCCACGTGACCCACTGAGTGATGTTCCATGAAGCATGCATGCTGGGGAGAAAAAGTATATTGCATTCTCGTTCTCTTTGCTTTTCTTATTTTCATTTCTGTTTTATTCTTTTGATTCTTTTGTTGTTCTCGGTGATAATATTTTTCTCATTTATTTTCCTTGCATTTTTATTTTTCTTTCTTTTTAAATATTTTGTATCTGATTATTTTTTCTTTTTCTTTTCTTTTCTGAGGTAGATAATCTTTGTTTGAATCTGTAATTTATCTTTTACATAATTCATGTCAACTATATTTGTTTCTTATATAATCTAATATTTACATATTTATACTTACCTATTATTATAATATAAAACTATTAGTTCATATTTAAGAGCAAGTCATGCACAATACTATTAATTTATTTGTATTGTAGACTCATTACTTGGTGTCTAAATTTATTTAGCATGTGTATATATATTTATAAGAATAATATTCTTTGATAGAGATGCCTTTGTTCTTCATGTAAAATTATTTGTCTGCATTTAACTAATTTATCCATAATTTTAATTATTTATTTGCTTTTGTAGATTAAATTATTCAGTGATGTTGACTCGGTCTGACTCGGTTGTTCGGAATATCCCTTTTTCATTATTTATCCTATACAATCAAATGTTCGCAACGTTTAATATTTTGTTCGTGGTACATTATTATTTGTGGGTCATGTTTAATTTTTTGTTCGTAAAAAATAATCATTTGTTTGTGTTGTTAAAGTATTTATTCGTAGGAGCCAAAAGTAATTATTTAGTATGAAAAATAATGATTTTAAAAAATATCGTACAAACATAGGCAAGTGTGGTCTTGTTTTAAAGATATTATCCTAAAAAGATAAAGGTGCAATCCAAATTTAATTTGGATGCTCGGTTGACAGATATAGCTTTTTCAATTTTAAATTTGCATACATGTACATCGCTGTCTTTTTGCATGCATGCACGGCACGCAGAGAATCTCTCTCTCCTCTTTTAGCTGACAACATGGATGCACTCCAAACAGTCTATATGGGCTGACAGCCCATCAAATACCATGCTAATTTATTATCTTGAGGTGATGGTTCGTGCTATTGTCGCCTATAGCGATATATAGTCTCACTATTGTCGCCTATAGCCATATATAGTCTCACCCCCTCGTCATCCCTTTTCACACCCAACAACTAAGTTTTTAGCAATTTGCTTCTTCACCAAATCCCGTATCAGTACCAAAAAATAGTCACTTTTATATTGGGCCATTATCTGTAATTTCAGTGATTAAGTGATAACATATTTAGTAGGACTAATATGTTTGTCAAGTATAAGTATTGGTAAGATTTACTAGCTCTGAAGGATGAAATAAAAGTAATTGAATTGATAATCATTTATTGTTTAGTTTGTCAATTGGAAAACCATAGATACCAGTTCCACTCTACAGCCAGCAGTGATATACATAAAGGGAATATAAATCTTGTCCAACACAATAGAGTGACAACAACTACTAGCAGTTCCACTGAATATCACTACTAGTTCTACTCTACAACGTTGGATTAGCAATAATTTTAATTTATTTAGGAATTTCTTGATATAGATGTTCTGAATTGTTTGCTAGATTTGTATTTGAAGTAAATGCTGAAAAAGGGATTAGGCTGCATTTGGATGTCGATATTGGAAGGCTGGATATTGAATTGTGTCCAATACTAATTTGGCCATGATATTGAATTGAGTCCAATACCAATTCCATTGTTTGGATTGCATTGCCTCGGGAAGCAGCCCAATTCAATGCCCATTTGGATGTGCAAAAAGATGAAATTGAAATTGGAATTCTCCAGGCGTGAGCCCCTCCCTGAGCTCCTTCGGCCATTGCCTCTGAGCTGCTCCTGCCGCTACCGCTGAGATCCTCCTGCCGTGGCTCCTGAGCTCCTCCCGCCGCCATGAGGAAGAAGAGGACGGGCGCCGGCCACGGGGCAGAAAGGATTGGGCGTCGCCCATAGGGAAGAAGAGGAAGGGGCTCCAGCCGGAGGGAAAAGGAGGATGAAGCGCCAGTCCTGGTGAAGAGAGGAGGGGCACCGCCTTTGGGAAAAAGAGCAGGGGCGTAGATGGCGGAGGTTTGCAGGCCGCACTCGCGAGCGGAGTTAAGAAGGTCGAGAGCTCCTCCGTGCTGGCCCCATCGAGGAGTCGTGTGCGGTCCGGCGCTCCTCCGCCCCGGCCCCATCGAGGAGGCGCACGCGCTGGCCCCCACTTCTCCACCCCAGCCTCGTCGAGGGCCGGCCCAGCCTGCAGGAAGGGGAGGGGTGGTGCGGCGGCGAGACCAGAGAAAGAGAGAAGACACGGAGATGGACGGGAGAATGATTCCAACCAATATAGAGGGGGTTGGCTTGGTATTGGAAGTGAAGGGGTGAGGGTGGGGTGAATGCCGTTTGATATTGAGGTTCATTTCTAATTCTGAATTCTAGGACATCCAAACAACATATATTCGGAACTAATCACTTATCATATTTATATATATTTATATTAGTAAAAACTTGTACTGACACATAATAGCATGGCTAATGTGGCTGATTGTCTAGTTAAAGGAAAAATAGAGTCATAACAAAAGCAATAGAAAAATAGCAATTCAAAGGATTTGAATATGAGAAGTTTTCCTAACTAGTACCGAGTTCACAGATCAATTGGTCGGATCTAGACCCAATAATGCCGCACTTTGGCCCGACTGGCCAACTGCAATCTCACCATTCCAAAATTCTTCAGCAGTTTTGCACGGCCCAGAATCATGGACAAAGAAATCGTAGTTGCCTCTGAATTCTGGGAGGGATCCGATCTGGCGGCAGGCTTCATCGGTGAGCTCCCAGTTAAAGATGTCAAGGTTCTCTCTCATCCTCTTCTCACTGAAGCTCTTTGGGATTATGCAATCGCCCTGCTCATACACCCACCTAATGCACACCTGCACCATGCTTAGTAGATTAAATATAGATGGGCCGGTATAAACAAATCTTATTGGACATTTTTCATACTTAAAATGGATAAATTACTTTGTTTTCTGAACATATTTTCCATCCCCTAACTTTTCCAAGGTAGAAAAAATATTTCCGATCATATATTATGAAAGATATGCACCGTGTGCATATCAAAGGGCTAATTGTGAAATACTGTATCAATTCAGTGGAACTTGCTCTAGGCCCAGCAGGCCAGCACATATCCATATATTTCGGCTAGTTATTCATTTAGTGGTAGGCGATATGACTGTGTAAGCGACATGTCCGGTACATGCTTAATGTAAATGCCTGTCTCTGTACCCTAAAACTAAAGGCAACATATCCTATGAAAACCAGGTTCGTGTGCAAACTATGCAAACTCCAATCAAGATCACAGGATGCTCATCCGATGGCCAGAGGTAGAGGTGGGTTATTTTAGCACTTAAACCCCCCCACTCATCCCACCCTAATCCCATTAACCCCCAGCGCCGAGCCGTCTCCGGCCGCCTCCTGATCGCGAGGGTCGCGACCCCTCGCATTGCTTCGTGTCCCGCCACCGCCTTCTGATCGCAAGGGTCGCGATGGGCGATTCGTTGAGCCGCAAGCCTCCTGATCGCTCGCTTCCGCCTCCCGTCATGGATGCCTCCTAGACGCCGGAGTTGGAGCCCACACCGACATGGACGCCTTCTCTCGCCGGTGCTGCCATGGATGACGTCGCCGGTGCTGCCATGGAGATCGCCATTGATTCTGTTTCCATTGAGGCCATCGACGCCGGAGTTGGAGCCCACCTTGAACCTCCAGGCACACCACGGCCAGAATCTTCTCCAAGTCAAGATGTAAGTTACAAAGAACATATGTGCGATACATTTCCTTGTTCATAGTAAACATGTTGGGCTGCCTGGTTTGTTGATCATACAATTTTACACTTCTATAGGTCTCTTGTACAAGTGCCACAGTCAACGCAAATTGCAAAGAGCATTTGAAGCCTGTGGTTGGAATGATATTTGATACACTCAAAGATGTGGAGAAATTTTACAATCGTATGGACACGAATCTGGTTTCTCTGTTCGTGTTGGTCAGCACAAGAAGAAAAATGAGGAAATATTATTCAAGCGATATTGTTGTTCAAGGGAAGGGTACAGACAGGAGAGCATACAAAAAGTCAGTCATGAATCAGAAAGTCACCAAATATGATGGAAACCAGATGTGGCTGTGAGGCACATATTGCTGTCAAGCTTGGCAGTGACAAGAAGTATCGAATATTTTCAATGGTTGTGGAGCACAACCATGGTTTTGTGTCGCCAGATAAGAGGCATTTGCTAAGATCCAATCGTATTGTTAGTGAGAGGGCAAAGAGTACTTTGTTCAGTTGTCATAAGGCTAGCATTGGCACCTGACAGGCATATCGACTTCTCCATGTCAGTGAGGGTGGGTTTGAGAATGTTGGGTGCACAAAGAGGGATTTGCAAAACTATTTCCGTGACCTCAGAACAAAAATTAAGGATGCAGATGCACAAATGTTTGTGGCGCAACTTGAGCAAAAGAAGGAGGTAAATCCTGCCTTCTTTTATGAAATCATGGTGGATGAACAAGGACGACATGTTCGTGTATTTTGGGCAGATGCTACATGCAGGAAAATCTATAGTGTTTTTGGTGATGTGGTTTCAGTAGATGCAACATATACCACCAACCAGTATAACATGAAGTTTGTGCCATTTACGGGAGTCAATCATCATTTGCAAAGTGTTTTCCTTGGGGCAGCATTCTTAGCAGATGAAAAGATCGAGTCATATGTATGGTTGTTTGAGACCTTTCTGAAGGCTATGGGTGGAGTACCACCTCATCTAATCACAACAGATGATGATGCGAGCATGATGGCTGCTATTGCTCAGATTCTACCAGATACAGCTCATAGATTTTGCATGTGGCATATCATGGAAAAGTTACCTGAGAAGGTCGGGCCCTCTATAAGAAAAGATGAAAATTTTTGGGAAAGACTAAACAAGTGTGTTTGGGGGACTGAGAATTCAGATGATTTTGTGTCACAATAGAATTCTCTCATAACAGATTATGAACTTATGGGAAATGAGTGGTTTTCCACTAGGTTTGCCATTCGTGAATCACGGATTCCGGTATACTTTTTGGACATACCTCTAGCAGGAATGCTTAGGACTACATCACGATCGGAGAGTGCAAATTCTTTTTTTAACTGTTTCATTCATAGAAAGTTGACCTTTATTGAGTTTTGGCTAAGATTTGACACAGCTTTGGAGTGCCAGCGCCAAGAGGAGTTGAAAGCTGACAATGCAAGTCTTCACACCACTCCTAGATTGGTGACACCGTGGGCCATGGAGAAGAATTGTAGTGTCATATATACACATGAAGTTTTCAGTAAAATCCAGGAACAAATCGTGGCTGCAAGAGACCATTGCATTATTCAAGGTATTTCAGAGTGTGAAGATACAAAATTTGTCACCATCAGCAACCTATCTGGGAAAGAGCGAGTGGTTGAGATGAACAAGTCAAACATGTTTGGTATGTGCTCTTGTAAATTATATGAGTCTTATGGCATCCCTTGTCATCATATCATACAAGTGCTTAGAGCCGAGAAGCAAAATGAGATATCGTCGATCTATATTATGAAGAGATGGGAGAAAACATGTAAAAGGTAACCTACTATATTATGCTGTTTTGTTTCCGTCTCTGTTCACCAAAACTCTAACAGTCTTGATCAGATCTTCAATTTTACAGGGAACGATTCTTTGATGAGGAAGGTAACATACTAGATGAAAAGCCTAAAGATCCTATAGAGGTGGCAATGCCGAAAAAAATTTCAGATTCGCGCAACAAATTTGAAGATCTTGTCCAAATGGCCAAGAACTCTAAACAAGGGATGGACTTTTTATGTTCTACTTTATCCAGCCTAGTAGAACCTCTCCAAAAGATCGTTCCTGCTGCTATGATTAATAAACAGGATGAGTTTGAATCATTCCTTGGTGGTAAAATTCCAAATGAAATCGATATACATCCACCAAATGATATCAAATCCAAAGGGAGATGCAAAAGAATTAAGAAGAGCAAGGAGAAGAAGACTAAACTAAGAAAGTGTGGAAAATGCAAGGAAGTATCGGATCATGATGCACGCAATTGCCCAAACAATGTTTAGAAGCTGGAGTTAGATTGCTTGTTTAGAAGAACCCTGTATCCTCTGTTACATTCTTCTGTTACTTGTGCTCCCAAGTGGTGTGGCTGTGGGAATGTATACATGTTCTGTCATGAAACCAGTAACTATTTTTTTAAGGTCAGATTATACATTTCCTTATTATATCATCATTCCACTACTTCTTTTGGATTCATTCACTACATCAAAGAGTTCAAGAAACTGATATTTCAGGGGAATCAAAATTCATCCTTCCCTCTGTCAATGAAAAATCCGAAGGTCAATTATCGTTGCTTCCATACAGCAAGTTCGACATGGAACTTAGGACACCTTAGATATCACCAAAGATTATCCTTACTCAGTAGCATATCCATCTGCTGAGCTTCAGTATGGGAGGATCACCTATATGACGGGGAGATAGAAAGTTAAACAAAAGCAATGCTGACGAGCAGCGGCGGTGTCTAGGACGTGGTGGCGATCAGGAGGCGGCGACGGGACACGAAGCGACGCGAGACGCGAGGGGTCGCAACCCTCGCGATCAGGTGGCGGCGGGAGATGGCTGGGCGCTGGGGGGACGGCTCGGCGCTGGGGGTTAATGGGATTAGGGTGGGATGGGTGGGGGGGGGGTTTAAGTGCTAAAATAACCCATCTCTACCTCTGGCCATCGGATGAGCATCCTGTGATCTTGATTGGAGTTTGCATAGTATGCACACGAACCTGGTTTCCATAGGATACGTTTCCAAAACTAAATACACAATTGTTAATAAATCCACAATAGCTTGAAGAGTTACCTGAGCAACGGTTCTGCCAATGTCCTCGGCGATCTGCTTGAGGATAGGGCTGTCCAAGACTGAACTGCTGGCCCACGGTGTTCCCTTGCCACCCAAGGGAGAGTAGGCGCAGAGCTGGATCCCTTTCTCCCTGCAGAACGCCCTCAGCTTGTTCTGCCGGCAGTATGGGTGCACCTCCAGCTGCCCTTCAATCAGATCGTTTGCAAAACAAGGGGGCGAAAAGATATCACATAGATACATTTCACTTCAAAATCAAGCCAAAAGCCATATCATGAACAAAATGTAGTTACAAAAAAGATGTTTATTATGGATTTGTATTACACCACAGGAATATGTTACTTGTCGAGACAAATTAATTAATAACATTCGCAGTGGCTTCTTTTTGCTAGTGACCAATGACTGACTATATCGAGCCATTATAACTTATTAGTAACTAGTTGTTAGCTTAGTAATTTGGCAAGTTGTTGTCTGGCTAATTGTCTTGCTGATGTCCCTTTACACCCTGGCGACTTTATATCCTGGACCTGAAAATTCCCTGCCCTAACCCAAACGGCCAAACATCAGCTCAGATCGGGGTGGAAGAAATGCTTAGCTACGATCGAGCGGGTCCCTCCTCTCAGTGAGGCATAAGGAAGGTAGGCGGAGAGAGTTTATCCTCGATGTAGGTGGAGGCGAAGATTCTGTTGAGAATATAAGCAATCACAGTATTAAATTCCGAACAGATTTAAACATGACGAGAACAAACCCTAGCATGCAATTCTCTAGCATACAAAGCAGTACAGACAGCATAACCGTGATCTCTGAAAACAAGATTAAGAACTGGAGTAATTCACAGCGTACGTACTGAGCAGGAGCACGAGCCGTCGGGAAGAGGAACGGCGCAGTCGGGACGAAGATGGTTCTGCGAACGGAGTGCAACAGATGATGTAGTAGACAACGGCATGTTGCGGCTTCTGACTTGTACAAGGGAAGAGCCGTGGTGAAGATCTTGAGTAGTCGCGCGGAGCGCTTCCCAAAAACCTTATTCACCCTCTCCCGGTGCAGGATCCCAAAGGCGAAAGATTCCAGAGACCTGCTCTCCCGTTCGCCGGTGCACGCCGGCGCTCGGGATGGAGAGGGCTACGGTGGCGGCGCAGCAGCGAGAAGAGGCGAAAAGCCTAGGTTTTTTTTTATGTTTCTAGTGGAGGCCTGATGGTCATATATAGGGAAGCCAAACCGTCCTCGCGTCGCGTTAGCAATCTAAACCGATTAGATTTAGGTTTAGATTTCTATATCTTGCAGACTTAGAGCCCAAGTCACCAAAAATAAAAACTGCAAAAGGAAGCCGCACCCCTGCAAGGCGATGGGCCGGATTTCGGCCCGGCCCTGCGAGGCGAGGCGCGGTGTGCGCGCGCGTGTGGTGTTTATTTTCTCTCCCCCATCACATAGCTTGGAGGGGTGGAGACAACCTCCATATTTATGTTGGCCATCCCACTCTTCCACTAGCAAGGTGGGACTAAACTTGCACAACTTTCTCTTGCACACATGGGCCTTTGAGATTTATTGGAATTTCTGAATTTTTAAATGGGCCAAGTCCACTAAAATTCCAGCAATCCCCCACCAGATCTCAAATGCCCATTTAGAGTTTTGCCTGTTTCTTACTACTGTTTGATATACTAGTGTTTCAGCAGAGACTATTAAGTTGAACTTCCGCCTAGAGCTTCAAGCTACGCTCACTCACAACTTGACAATGGACTATGCCTTGAATTGCTAGTTTTCTGTGAATAAGTTTCACTCAAAGTTATAACCAGTACATGGCTGCCAGTAGCCTACCCCGCGGGTGGAGCATATATGTCGTACTCCCTGGTCTCTTCATGAGCTTGCTAGAGATCACCCAAGTCTCATAGACTGCGACGTTTAACAGTCGGGCTCATATAGGTGTGTTCTTTCAAGAATTTTCTGTAGGACAACATCTTTGCTTATCAAAGCCAATAGAAACACATTAAGGCGTTTAGCCAACCTACTTTACAACATTTGAGAGTATTGGATCTTCACTTAGAGAGGGTTAAAAAATTTACTCTCCTCAGTCAACCAACAGCTTGTTCTTCCCAGGTCCTAATTCATGGGATCTCCGATCACATAGGCTGAGTTACTACTGTGGAAACTTATATGGGTGTCATACCCATCTCCCTCAATGCATTTTCAATCACATTCCGTGAAAGCCCTTTTGTAATGGGATCTGTCAGGTTTTTCTTAGTTGAAATATAAGTCACACTTATTAGTCCGGAGTTTCTCAACTTCCTGACAGACTTCAGTCGTCTCTTGACATGTTTGGATGACTTCGCATTATCCTTAGCACTGTTGACTTTGACTATCACTGTTTGATTGTCACAGTTTATAAGGACAGCCGGTAGTGGTTTTTTGACCACCGGCAAGTCCATCAAGAGCTCACGCATCTACTCTGCCTTAACAGTGGCTGTATCTAGAGCAGTAAGTTCTGCTTTCTTGGTTGACCTCGTCAAAATGGTCTGTTTGCAAGAGCTCCATGATATCGCACCACCTCCAAGGGTTAACACGTACCCACTCATGGCATATAGCTCATCTGCATCAAAAATCCAATTTGAATCACTATATCCCTCTAGCACAGCGGGGTGCCCAGAATAGTGAATCCCATAACTCATAGTACCCATTAGATAGCGCATAACCCGATCAAGTGCTGCCAATGATCTGAACCCGGGTTTGACATGAACCTGCTCAATTTGCTCACAGCAAAAGATATGTCGGGCCTCGTTGCACTAGCTAAGTATATGAGTGAACCAATAATCTGAAAGTACCTCAATTGATCCTTAGCAATTTTCTTGTTCTTGCGAAGTATCACACTGTGACCATAAGGTGTTGGAGATGGCTTGCTATCCATGTAGCCGAATTTGCTCAAGATTTTCTCCACATAATGGGATTGTGAAAGAGTAATCCCATTCTCAACGTTAATAAGCTTGATGGTAAGGATCACATCAGCTTCTCCCAGATCTTTCATATCAAAGCTCTTTGACAAGAAAGACTTGACATCATTGATCACATCAATATTAGTGCCAAAAATCAGTATGTCATCCACATACAGGCATAATATAGCTCCGTGACCCCCACCATGGCGATAATACACACATCTATCAGCCTCGTTAATGACAAACCCTGCAGAAGTCAAGGTCCTGTCAAACTTCTCATGCCATTGCTTAGGTGGACCATACCAGGATTTTAACAACTTGCACACCTTGCTTTCTTGACCCTTAGCTACAAACCCATCTGGCTGATCCATGTAAATCTCCTCACCCAACTCTCCATTTAGGAAAGCTGTCTTTACGTCCATCTGATGAACGATAAGACCATATGAGGCAGCCAAGGAAAGTAGCGCTCGAATCATGGTCAATCTAGCAACCGGTGAATAGGTATCAAATAAGTCTTCTCCTTCCTTTTGTGTGTAACCTTTGGCCACAAGCCGAGCCTTGTACTTCTCAATAGTACCATCAGGCCTAAGCTTCTTCTTGAACACCCATTTACATCCAACTGGTTTGCAACCATAAGGTCATTTAGTCAGGTCCCAAGTCCCATTGGATAGAATCGAGTCCATCTCATTATCAACGTCTTCTTTCCAATCATCTGCATCAGGAGATGTGTATGCCTCTGCAATAGAGGTGGGAGTATCATCCACAAGGTACACAGTGAAATCATCACCAAAGGATTTTGCAACCCTCTGTCTCTTACTCCTCCTAGGAGCTTCACTATCATCCTTCTCAACGATTTCCTCATTCTCAACAGGTTGTTCAGAAGACTCAAAAGGTGCAATAGATTCGGGAGTTATCTTAGTAGAAAATCTAGAAATGCTATGTATATCTTTCATAGGAAACATATTCTGAAAAAATGTTGCATCACAAGATTCCATAATTGTATCAACATGCATATCAGGAACCTTAGATTTAGCTACCAAAAATCTATAAGCAATGCTCCGCTGAGCATACCCCAGAAAGACACAATCCACTATTTTAGGTCCCAACTTGCGTTTCTTTGGAATGGGCACATTGACTTTTGCCAAGCATCCCCAAGTGTGCAGATAAGAAAGTGATGGTTTTCTTCCAATCCACATCTCATATGGTGTCTGCTCTTTATTCTAGTTTGGAACTCTATTCAAGATATGTTACGAAGCCAACAGGGCCTCCCCCCACCATGCCTTAGATAAACCAGCAGTGTCGAACATGGCATTAACAAAATCCGTCAGCGTGCGGTTTTTCGTCTCCGCAACCCCGTTTGATTCGGGTGAATAGGGAGGCGTCCTTTCATGAATAATAACATGTTCCTCACAGAATTCATCAAA
This sequence comes from Panicum miliaceum, assembly GCA_032594955.1. Classification (NCBI taxonomy): domain Eukaryota; kingdom Viridiplantae; phylum Streptophyta; class Magnoliopsida; order Poales; family Poaceae; genus Panicum; species Panicum miliaceum. Next base: position 46,058,249 of record CM064056.1, on the reverse strand, counting down.
AACTTTGGAAAAATGCTCGCCACCACGATCAGACCTTAGACGTTTGATCTTTCTCTCTAGTTGAGTTTCAACTTCAGCTTTATAGATTTTAAAGTAATCTAACGCTTCATACTTAGTTTGCAACAAATAAACAAAGCAGAATCTAGTCGCATCACTAATCATTGTCATGAAATATTTCTTTCCACCTTTTGTCAACACCATTCATCTCGCTGATATTAGAATGTATGAGTTCTAGAGGTGCCAAATTCCTCTCCTCAGCCGACTTGTGAGGTTTTCAAGGTTGCTTTGATTGCACACAACTATGGCACTTAGAACCTTTTTCAATGGTGAAACTCAGAATTAAACACATGCTGGAAAGCCGAGACATTAAACAAAAATTAACGTGACATAAACGAGAATGCCAAACACTCGTATCATCATTAACGCTACCGCAAATATGGTTCACCGACTTATCACAAAAATCTGAAAGGGAAAAGCGGAACAAGCCTCCGCTATCATAGCCTTTACCAATGAATTGTCCATGCTTAGACACTACTAATTTATTGTACTCTAACACTACCTTAAAACCATCTCTACACAGAAGGGAGCCACTCACGAGATTCTTGTTGATAGAAGGGACATGATGCACGTTCTTCAACTGCACGATCTTTCCCAAAGTAAACCTCAGATCTACCGTGCCAACACCATGAATAGAAGCATGTGACCCATTCCCCATCAGGACGGAAGAACCCCGAGCGATCTGGTAAGAAGAATACATAGAGATGTCAGCACACACATGAACATTAGCACCCGTATCAAGCCACCAACTAGTAGATTGAAATACTTAAAAAACAGTAGGTAAATTACCATACCCGTCTTCAGTGTTGCTCACGGTTACCGTGTTGACCGTCTTTTCTTTGCTAGCCTTCTCCTTGCGATATGCACGGTTTGGACAGTCCCTTGCGAAGTGTCCCCCATCACCGCACGTGAAGCAAGCCCCTTTGGCGTTTGTAGTCTTCTTCTTCTTGAAGGTAGTAGTCTTGTTAGGCTTGGTGACAACCTTCCCTTTGTTCTTGCCTTTGCTCTTCTGCACCATGTTGGCGCTGGAGTGAGCCTCACCTCCTTTCTCAGAAGCATCCTTAGCCCGAGCCTTCTCCTCCACAGCAAGAGATGCTATCAGGTTTTCAACTGATATTTCCTGTCTCTTGTGTTTCAGAGTAGTGGCGAAGTTCCTCCATGAAGAGGGTAACTTTGCAATCATGCACCCAGCCAAAAACATGCCGGGTAAAGGACACTTTAGCAGTTCAAGTTCCTTCACAAGGACCTGTATCTCATGAGCCTGCTCTACCACAGAACGGTTGTTCACCGATCTATAGTCATGAAAGCTTTCCATGGTATACAGTTCACTGCTCGCATCGGTCGCATCATACTTTGCAACCAATGCATCCCACAACTCTTTCGCATCTGTTATGTGCATGTATGTTGACGCTCGATACGGACCATATTTCGATCGTCAAAACCTACATAAAAGCAACAATTATCCAAGGATCAACACTAGAATAGGGCTTTATCTAACAAATTCCACCAATGCTGGTCAATTTCTGTATGCAGGTGATTACAGGACGAAATTGCAGGAAATGAGCAACTAAGATTCAAGGCGTAATTCCAGAATGCGCAAACAGAGCAAAAGAGGCCAACAAAGCAAGGAACCAGCCTCAACCAGGGCCCACTCACTTGCCAAGGACCTTAGGACCCACCTACGGACCACGTGGAAAAGGGAGGAGCCGAGCCAGGCCAGGCCTGGTTCAGCCGACCTTCCTAGGTCGGCCGGCCCAGGGAAGTGGCAACCGACTTACCTCTTCGACGTGGGGCTTCCTGATTGGTTGCTTAAGGCGGTTTGGGTAGGCTTCAGCTCATTGCACGGCAGAAACACCTCTCACTCACCCTTATAAATATAAGGGGGGTGCTTCTAAAGAGAACACGCCTTCACATCCCTCTCAACTCCCTCTTGGAGTTTCTCTTGTGTTCATGAGCTCTAGGCTCATCTCTAGAGGTGATTAGAGTTAGGGAGAGAGTGGGGATGAGTTTGGGGAAGTGCCGGGTTTGTCGGCACTCTTCTCCAACTTGTACCTCGATGGATGTTTGTCAATCAAAGTAAGTGTTCGTACTTTCTTATGTGCTTAGTTTCTTAGTTAAGTTATAGTTCTAGCTCTTTAGTTGCTTTGCTGGATCAGTAGTTCACTAGTTTTAGCTCTCCTCACCCAAGAGTGAATTTTGCGAACCAGCCCCTTCATCTGAACCAATTCTTTCATCTGGTTACGAAATTCCCTCCAAATTCTTAAGCAAATTTCAGGAAAGTACCTTCTCGGCATGGGGGGATGAAAATCCCTACCATCATTTGCGTGAATTCGAGCAAGTGTGTTCGTGTCTAAAAATCTCATGCATGACACATGAGACTCTGAAGTGGAAGTTGTTTGCCTTTTCTCTCATAGAAGAGGTGAAGCGATGGTACACGTCTAACATGAGACATGCAAATGGGGATTGAAAGAAGTTGCGAGGCCGATTTTGTCTCAGATACTTTCCGATCACTCGTATACGCACCTTATGAGCAGAGATTCTGACTTTCCGTCAGAACGAGAGGGAATCCCATGGTGCAGCGTGGGCCAGATTTTCCCTTCTAGTTCAATCCGGTCCCGACTTGTCTTTACCCGACTCTTTGTTACTTCAACGTTTGTATGCGGGACTGAACAAGGACGATGCACAGTATCTCGATAACGCAGCCGGAGGTTCGTTCTTGTACAAGAACTCAATCGAAGGAAGAGAAATCCTCGACAAAATCTTAGAGAGAACTTCCTACGTCTCTTACTGGGAACCACCTCAGGTAGAACAAGAGGTACCAAAAGAGGAAACCAAGGCAGCCGAATCCAAGCCCGTAGAACTCTAATCCTTATATTTGACTCCCGTACCTCTTCCTGAACCAGAATCCAAAACACCCGAAATAGAGAACCCTCTACATTCGGAATTTGAGCATGGATTCAAGGAGGATATCTTTGAAGATCTTGGCAACACCTTGAAGTATCTGTGCCAAAAGCGACCACCAGTCCCGGTCACTCCTTTAGAACCATAAGAAAAGAACTACTTTTTAAAGACTATCAAGGAGTTGACAGCCGTAATGAGCCGCAATGGTCGATAGCAGGAGGGTTGAGCTCATCTCCCATCCAAATTAGCCACCCTTCTTCTCTCATCCAGAAAGAACCAAGAGATGGCATGATAAGAGGCTATAGCCGAAAGTCTTCACGCCCGGAGATAAGGTACTACTTTTCAATTCCAGGGTAAAACTCTTCGGCCACGGGAAGTTAAGAAGCAAGTGGACAGGACCCCACCACATCATCGACACATCAACGCATGGAGCCATAATAATCCAAGATGATGAAGGTAACATCCACAAGGTAAATGGCCCTCGTCTGAAATTATTTTTAGACCATAATATAGCTTTAGATGAAGATGTAGACGTGGTTGAACTTGTTCAACATGATTATATACTTGATTAAAGGCTCTATAGGCCATATCCTAAGGTAAGACACTTGTATAAACTTCCTAGACTCTCTCCACTACTGCCTAGAGAAGGAAGGAGGCCAGCTGGGCCAAGCCCAGTTCGGCCGACCTACCTAGATCGGCCGAACCAGGGTGGCAGCCCCAGCAGCCCATCTTCGGCAGGCCAGGCTACCCTCGCGTCTTAACCCAAGATCTAGCTGCCTCAGGTCTTTTCGACGGCAGAAAATTGGGTTTCTTCCCTTTTTCTTCTTTCTTGAAAACCCTTCCTCCTCCTCTCAACGTCCTTCCATCTACCTTTTTCCTCTCCACCTCCAAAACCCATCTGCACTACCTGAAACCACCCATGGCTAGCAAGGAAATCGTTCGTTCATCAACTTCGACGCCACCGACCACCCACTGGTAGCCCCGACACCGGCCAACAGTCCAAACTCCCCAATTATGATCGAGCCGGAGGTCGAAGAAGTCCATGCACTCTCTGTGGCGCCCCTGGCAGTGGCCGACGGGGGGCCGACGGGGGCCAACCCTGGGTCGGCCGACCCCCCAGGTCGGTCGAACCGAGGCCGTGACCTCTCGCCCCCCCCCTCGTTTGGCGGCGTGTTCTGCCTTGCCACACAGAAGCCAGAAGGCAAGGGCTCGGGCCCTGAGCCCCTACCAGCGTCCACCAAAGGCGGCTCCGACTCAGCGGAAGTCAGGAGCGCAGTTGAAGCCGAAGGAGAATGGAATGCTCGGGGCATCTGCACCTCTCATGACAGAGCCCAAGAGCCCATGGCCGGAAGACCAGATTCCGGTGTTCACCCCTTCACGTGCTGCCAAGGGAAAGGAGTCGGAGCAGCAGGCTCCCCCAGAGCGAGTCTGGCGACACCGGTCACAGGCTGCAGCCAAGAGAACCGGAGGCTACTTTGATAGTAGCGATGAGGAAGCCCTTCAGGAGCTCACGCTAGCTGACCTTACGGTCATGGTTAGAGAGCTTCGCTTGGTGAACAAGCAGCTCAAGGATTAGCTGGCTGAGCGAAAGCTGGAGGTCGAGGAGCTCCACGACGACCTCCACACTTTTCTCCGTGGCCTGAGCTCTAGGCTCAAGCGCCTCTACACGGCGATAGGACAGGAAGACCTATACTAGTATAGATCTTCCTTAGTTTAGTTAGTCGGGCTCTAGGATCAGGTTTATTTCCTTCGATTAGTTTGCTTCATCTCATTTTGTTTTCATTGTAAGCGCAACCATTTTATTTGAATAATTCAAACTTTGGCTCCCCGGTGTTAATGCCGGCAGAGCCTATTTGCATTTTACTTTTTCTACTTTGATTGAATAAAGACAGGTTCAAAAACAAGTATGGGGGAGATCCTTGCTACATCAAGTTACACACCCCCACGACTCACGTGCACCTCAGGATGGACTCGTACGCAAGTGAATATCCAATACTGTCTCGTTCTGGACCCACAGTTTGCACGTCCTCACTCATTTTCTCCTTGTTCTCTGAGTTTTAAACATGCTATTAACACTGCCTAATCTAAAACGGTTTAACTCATGAGAACCCATCGTGCCGCTGGGTGATTCATGCATAAATTTTATTCTTTACCATATTTGAGTTTGCGAACCACCAGGTAGGGAACCCATAATGCTAAAGTTGTTGATCGATGAGATATGGTTTTGATTAAAGTTTCTCTACCTGTTTCTCTTGCTGAACTTGGGAAATTTTCTTTTCAACTAAAAACAAAACTATCCCATGGTCTGTTTATCCTTCTACCTACCACAGCCATATGCAATTACTTTACATTGTGAAAAACCCCACATAAAAGCACCTTGCTGTTACATTGAGCTTTATCAAATGTTGTGACCCAAGCGAGATCTGTTCCTTTATGTGTTTGGTCGAGAGGCATGTGCACGAATTATCATTCGATTCCATTAATAAAGTGTCCTGAGAAGGTATATGATCGCTCTCCAAGTATTCCACTGAAAAAAAGAAAAAAAGAGTGAAAAATAAAAGATGGCATTCCAAAGAAGCATGATCCAAAAAAAAGAGAGAAAGAAGAAAGAAAGGGGAAAAGAAGAGAGGAAAAGATCAGTACCACAAGAGTTCACTTCCGCCACACGTGCACTCTCTTGATCAAATAGGTAAATGATACAGAATCTCCATGCATCCAACCTTTGATGTTGCAACAGATGTACCTTCAAGAGCGTCTTCATATACCTCCTACCGAACTCCACTTCAGCTTTACACAAAAGGAGAGAGAGTTACAGTTCTGAGCTAAACAAATAAATGAGGGACTGAGAATGCTGCTCGAAGGTAATACCATGAGGTCAGTAGGTGAGCGGAAGAGGATACTTAAGTCATCATCATTCCATCCTTCAACCGCCTATAGCATGTTGGTAGACACTTCAAGGTTCGTGAACAAAGGTAAGGGTTTAGAATAACTTTTATGCAGGAACCTTACCAGAGCAGCCGTTCCGCCTTGGTTCTGTCGCCTTCACTCGAGGACGAGCTAAGGGCCAAGTGTGGGGGATCTTGTTGACGCTCGATACAGACCACTTTTCAACCATCAAAATCTGCATAAAAGCAACAATTATCCAAGGATCAACACTAGAATAGGGCTTTATCTCACAAATTCCACCAATGCTGGTCAATTTTTGTATACAAGCGATTACGGGATGAAATTGCAGGAATGAGCAACTAAGATTCAAGGCATAATTCCAGAATGCACAAACAGAGCAAAAGAGGCCAACAAAGCAAGGAACCAGCCTCAACCAGGGCCCACTCACCTGCCAAGGATCTTAGGATCCACCAACGGACCACGTGGCAAATGGAGGAGCCAAGCCGGGCCACATCTGGTTCGGGCGACCTACCCAGGTCGGCCGTCCCAAGGAAGTGGCAACCGACTTACCTCTTCGACGTGGCGCTTCCTGATTGGTTGCTTAAGGCGGTTTGGACAGGCTTCAGCTCGTTGCATGGCAGAAACACCTCTCGCTCACCCCTATAAATATAAGAGGGAGTGCTTCTAAAGAGAACACACCTTCACATCCCTCTCAACTCCCTCTTGGAGTTTCTCTTGTGTTCATGAGCTCTAGGCTCATCTCTAGAGGTGATTAGAGTTAGGGAGAGAGTGGGGATGAGTTTGGGGAAGTGCCGGGTCTGTCGGCACTCTTCTCCAACTTGTACCTCGACGGATGCTTGTCAATCAAAGTAAGTGTTCGTACTTTCTTATGTGCTTAGTTTCTTTGTTAAGTTATAGTTCTAGCTCTTTAGTTGCTTTGCTGGATCAATAGTTCACTAGTTTTAGTGGATGCTTTAGTCTAAGGCCGTAGGCTAGAGTAGTCACGATAGTGTAGACATGGTGTCTAGACTAGACTTACCTGTTGGTTGTGGTATATCCCATGGTTAGATGAGGTAGGTAGCAGGTGGTGACAGCCCTGTCTATCCAGCGGAATCCTCCCTGTTCAGGTATATCCCAGTGCCGTATTACTAGAACCCACCAGTTTTATTCTGTGGGAAGCTAGTAGCCCGAAGCAAGCAGCTAGGACAGTTCTATCTTATCTCTGAAACCCAGCCTTAGGAAACCCCTCTACCCTCACCTCTAGCGGGTGTGGTGTCCTTGGACGAACCTGAACTGTAGAGAAAGTACACACGTTCTTCAGTGGATATGATACCCTTGAATAATCCTGGGTGAAAGCTACAATGGTATCCGTGCGCTTGCGGATTTATTTTCGTGACACTAGGAAATGTCAACAATGTACACATCAATCAGACGGTCAGCAAGAACACTGATAACACAACCCACCAAGAGATTGCTGGCATCCGTGAACTTCTTCCTCTCCTTAGGAGAATGTTCACCTACTGGTATGCCAAGCCTCGCTTCTCAAGCGTGCATCACAGTCAGCCATAGAAGGACCTTGACTTGCCGTCTCTTAAAACTTTTCTGGCCTCAGTGCATCAGCAAATCCAGCCATATTAAAATCAACAGATTGCCTATACTGAGGTTTTTTGATTGTTGAGAATATAAGCAATCGCAGTATTAAATTCTGAACAGATTTAAAGATGACGAGAACAAACCCTAGCGTGCAATTCTCTAGCATACAAAGCAGTATGAACAACATAACCATGATCTCTGAAAACATGATAAAGAACTGGAGTAAATCACAGCGTACGTACTGAGCAGGAGCAGGAGCCATCGGGAAGCGGAATGGCACAGTCGTGAAGTGGACGGTTCTGCGGACGGAGTGCAGCAGACGACATAGTAGACGGCGGCACACCGCAGCTCCTGACTTGGACGAGGGGCGAGCCGTGGTGAAGATCTTGAGAAATTGCGCGGAGCGCTTCCCAAAAATCTTATTCGCCCTCTCCCGGTGCAAGATCCCAAAGGTGAAGGATTCCGGAGACCTGCTCTCTCGTTCGCCGGTGCACGCCAGCGCTCAGGATGGAGAAGGCTACGGTGGCGGTGCAACAGTGAGAAGAGGCAAAAACCCTAGTTTTTTTATGTTTCTGGTAGAGGCCCGATGGTCATATATAGGGAAGCCAAACTGACCTCGCGTCGCGTAAGCGATCTAAACCGATTAAGTTTAGGGTTTAGGTTTCCATATCTCGTAGACTTAGATCCCAAGTCACTAAAAATAAAAACTGCAAAAGGAAGTCTTGCCCCTGCAAGGCGAGGGGCCGGATTTCGGCAGACCATTCACGCGTGCGCCCGCGCCCTTCGCCCCGCCCCGCGAGTTGTGGCGTGCGCGCGTGTGGTGTTTCTTTTCTCTCCCCCATCACATAGCTTGGAGGGATGCAGACAACTTCCATATTTATGTTGGTCATCCCACTCCTCCACTAGCAAGGTGGGACTAAACTTACACCACTTCCTCTTGCACACATGGGCCTTTGAGATTTATTGGAATTTTTGAATTTGTAAATGGGCCAAGCCCACTAAAATTTCAGCAGATTCCACAGCTGCACCTTGACAATGCCTGCGTATGCTTTGTTTTGTGTTTGAATTCCATGTCTAACTTTTAGGCAGGTACAAATTAGTAGTATTAGCTTATCTAAATCTGTTGCTAAAAGGTGGGCTAATATTTAGCAAACTTCCTTCCTAGTTGTTATATCCCATTCGTTGATTAAGGTTGACTAATTTCAGTACCAAAAAACTAAACGGAGAGGCCTCTCCATTTAAGAGTATCTCGAAAACCCTTGTGTTACTTTCTTAAGCCTACACAAGAAAATAACCGTACTGTAAGAAAATGTAACACAATCATTTCTATTACTTTCTTTAACCTACGCTGTTCTGCGAGAAAAAGTAACAAACTGTACTGCGAGAAAAAGTAACACAACCATTTATTACTTTCTTAGACCTAAAGGGGAAAGTAACTGTACTTTGAGAAAAAAGTAACACATTCATTTTCTTACTTTCTTAAACGTACAGGAGAAAACTAAAAAAGGAATTGTATTACAAGAAAAAGTAACACAACAGAGCTCTAGTTAATGCTAACGGGAGACCCCTCTCCATGTAGTTGTCTCCTTTGAGATAATAGGTTTCCAGCAATCTATTAGCAATTTATTAGCCGTTTATTTTCGAAACATTACATGATAATTTTAGCCAACTAATTGTTAGCAAGTTAATGTTTAGTCCTGACTGCAAATTAGTTTTAACCCATGGTAGACCTCCTACCATCCGATACCTGGTTCATGGCCGGGATTATGTGTGCGAATGAGAGCAATTACTCCAGCTTCTTTCAGGTGAAGTTGCTGACGCCGATAGCCTTGGTCAGGCCTTTCCTGTGGCACTCCTCTATCTCCTCCCAAACTCCCTTCATTACCATCGCTACCAGGTTTTCCTTCACCAGCATCGTCGACGACCATCTTTCTGCCTCCTTCACCTTCATGCTCACCGGGAAGTGGATGAGATACAGATCCACATACTCCATCTTCAGATTCCTGACGGCCACCGGGCACAAATCACTAGTCGTATCTACCCTACCCACGACGCATGTGTATGGCTTTGACACATAACGGAGGGTCTTCCTGAGCGCCGGCCGGATGCGGCCAGGATGCGCGTCGGCGATCCAGAGCTTGGACGTGACGTAGAGCTCGTCCCGTGAGGCGATGGTCCCAGCACGGACGGCGTCAGCCGCGGCATCCCCGAGCGCGCGCTCTGTGCCGTACACCGCGGCTGTGTCGAAGTGGCGGTACCCGGCGTCGATGGCGCGGAGGATGGCCTCCCGTACATGTGGCCGGCGGTCCCCATTCTCCCCGAGCGGGAACGACGCCGTGCCGAGGCCCAGCCGCGGCATCGGCTTCCCTGCTTGATTACTGGCAGCCATATGGCAAGAAAGTGAACGTGTGACTGTCTGAGAGGAGGCGATCGATCTTGGATCACACTCTGGAGAGACAACAGCATAAGAAGCCACGAATTCATTTAAATAATCCTATAATTATGCAATAAACCCAGCAGATCTTGAACCAGCAGCCTATGTCCCAGCGGCATCTGCTTCTTGGAACTATGCCTAATGTTCCAAACACTGCATGGATGCCTATGCAACTACCAATAAAGGAAGTGGTTCGGTCATCACACCGAGCTCATCAACAATGGATAGGTTTAATGCAACCTCAGTCTCAACAGAACCAAATTCAACAATTACAGAAGCATAATGGTCCATCGTTCCATTCTCATCCTGATCAACTGCAAAAGCAACTTCGGATTCAACAACAACCTCCAATACAGCAAATACTTAAAACTTCAGCTAGCATGGTTTTGCAACAAAATAATATTGATCAACACAAGCAATATATTCAGGCACCGTGGGGCCTTCAAGAAGATTCAGCATCAAATAGTAAGTTTAGCATCAATTATACGCCATCTGTTTTTAAATATATAACATTTTGGACAAACTATTTTTGCTCATTTTTGAACTGACTAGTTTTTCCTAAATGTCATATATTTAAACACGGACGGAGCAATGTTTAATTATTCTATGCTATAATTTTCCCATCCATCCATGAGTTAGCTTTCCTTTTGTGCATCTTATAAAAGAGCTAATGCCAATTCAAGCTTATTTTTTTAGTTCTTCCTTGTAGCCCTGGAAATAGGAATAAGCCTTATGACCTTTATAATAATAGTTGTTGTTTTGGCTCATATATTTAAACACGGACGGAGCAATGTTTAATTATTCTGTGCTATAATTTTACCGTCCATCCATGAGTTAGCTTTCCTTTTGTGCATCTTATAAAAGAGCTAATGCCACTTCAAGCTTATTTTTTTAGTTCTTCCTTGTAGCCCTGGAAATAGGAACAACCCTTATGACCTTTATAATAATAGTTGTTGTTTTAGCCACTTTATTATCAGAAGTCAATATGTTCAAGATATGAGAAAGTTCAACAATTTGATTGACCTACAAAAGGTGTGGACAATTCAAATATTTGTAAATTGCACTGCACACCATTCTATGACAACAAGATTGAAATGTTTCGACCTATCATGTTATCTAAATTTATCCTATTGATATTTGTGTTTTTCTCTACGCCACAAGTGGTTTTGATTTTTATTGAAAAATTATTGTAATAGATTCTAATCTAAAATAACTCTGGCAGTATGTTCAAACCTTTGTTACAAATCACATCCTGTTGTATGTTGTAGAGCCGCGATCTTGCTAATGCATTTGTTTTTCGTACTAGTTTGTCTGTATTTATCTATGCAGTATCTATGGACTTTACTACTCATACTGGTAATCCTAATAATGCAGGTGATTGGCATGAGGAGTCATTTCGAATGGTAAGACATGCTACAATGCCTTTGGCAGTCACAAACATGTAACCTTTCAACTCGATGGACCATTCTAAAGTTAAGTGACAAGGACTTCCAAAACACCAAGGAGATTGGTATGATTAGAATCATTAGATTGATCAAAGGCAAAAGGTGATATAATTTTAGTTGTACAATATTTGGACTTTTTGTCCAATTTGGGTTCCCATCAATTTGTTGCTCCCTTCATTTCTATTGGTTTCACTATCTTACTTTTTTCCTTTTGTCATATGAAATTTCAAGAACTTTAATACAGTGACATGTTACTGCGCACATATATGTGTTGTATGGTAGTATTTAAAATACATAGTGGAATATTTATTTTTGTTGACACGGACTCTTGGCATCTAGGTGTCGTGGTGACAAAAGGTTTTTCAGTATCTTTACTGATCATGAAGTTCTTTATTAAACAAAAACATTGCTCATCTAATAGGTTTTATAGTCTCATATGTTATTTCAGAATCCTATGCTTGTTGTAGCTGCCCTCGTTGATTTTTTTCTCTCCTATATATTTTCTCCATATATCATGTGTAATAACAGATTTGTATTTTTGTTTATCCACAGTTGAAGAACCTTAAGGACAAATATTTTGCAGAACTCAGTTGTTTGTAGAATATGATATCAATGGAGCTGCAACATGCTGACAGCCATATTCCGCCTCAAGAGTCAACAAGTAACTATGAGAATAAGAAGGATATAAACTTAATGTTAAAGTACACAATGCCTTTTTTACAGATAAACAATGAAAACATTACGCCTTATCTTATAGAAAAACTTTCTTTCATTGAGAGGCAAATTATCAGGATCCTAGATTTTCAGAGAACGATGTCTGTGATGGAAGGACATCAACAGTTTCAACAATCAGCTGGGCAAGCTCCTAGTTCTTTCATTTCACAGTCTTGTATAGTATTGTAAATCAGCTGGGCAGTCTGATCAAGGTTTGCATTCAATTTTGCAATATGCGGATGATACTTTAATTTTTATGGAGCATGACTTACAGGAGGCTAAGAATCTGAAGATTTTACTTTATGCCTTTGAACAACTTTCCGGTCTCAAAATTAATTTTCATAAGAGTGAGTTGTTTTGTTATGGTGCAGCCAAGGAACATGAGAGGAAATACTCACAAATCTTCGGATGTGATAAGGGCTCTTTCCCTTTTAGATATCTTGGTATTCCGATGCACCATAGAAAACTTAGGAACTTTGATTGGAAAGAGGTAGAGGAAAGATTTCAGAAAAAATTAAGTGGTTGGAAAGGTAAGATGCTTTCTGTAGGTGGTCGTTTGGTTTTAATTAATTCTGTCCTTAGCAATCTATTAATGTTTATGCTTTCTTTTTTCGAATTGCCAAAAGGAATCTTAAAAAATTTGGATTACTACAGATCAAGATTCTTTTGGCGAAGTGATGGGCATAAGAAGAAATATAGGTTGACAAAATGAGGAATTATGTGTACACCAAAAGACCAAGGAGGTCTTGGTATTCTAGATCTAGAGGTGCAGAATAAGTGTCACCTAAGCAAATGGCTATTTAAACTTTTAAATGAAGATGGGATGTGGCAAAGTATTCTGAGGAGAAAATACTTGAGATATAAAACTATCACCCAAGTTACAAATATGCCTGGAGATTCTCATTTTTGGTCAGGCCTGATGAAGGTGAAGGATCAATTTTTGAGATTAGGCAAATTTAACTTAGGAGATTGTACTCAAGTTAGATTCTGGGAGGATGTCTGGCTTAACAATAATACGCTTAGAGATCAATACCCTGGACTCTATAACATTGTACGGAAGAAAAGTGCCACAGTTACAATGGTTTTAAGATCTAATCCACTAATCCACTAAATGTTGCTTTCAGAAGATCACTAGTGGGTAATAACTTGATAGCTTGGCATCAGATTGTGGCAAAGGTTATGAACATCCAACTGAGTGATCAGAGAGATACTTTTAGATGGTCTTTACAACAAAATGGGAGGTTTAGTGTAAGATCTATGTATATGATGCTTATCGCCCCCAATGTTGTACGACGCAATCATATTATATGGAAGCTTAAATTGCCCTTGAAAATTAAGATATTCATGTGGTACTTAATTAAAGGTATAGTTCTAACCAATAATAATCTAGCTAAGAGACAATGGAAAGGAAGTTTAAAGTGTACTTTCTGTAACCTTGATGAATCTATTAAGCATCTTTTTTACGATTGTTAAGTAGCTAGACTTGTATGGCGAATGGTACAGGTTTCTATTAATATCACACCCCCATTGAATATAGACCATTTGTTTAATGGCTGGTTAACTGGGGTGGATAGCAAACTTAGAAACAAAATCTTGGTTGGAAATATTTCCCTTTGTTGGGCTATTTGGCTTTCTAGGAATGATGTGGTTTTTAACAACACCGGAGATTTACTCCTATGCAGGTGATCTTCAGGGGTACACATTGGATACGCTTCTGGTCGCTGCTGCAAAAGGAGGAGGACAGACCCCAAATATTATGGGGATGTCGTGTGCTTGAAACCACCATCATGGATGTTTTTGCTACGAATGGTTGGTTCTTTAGTAATAGACTTCATAATGGATAGGTTTGGAGACATTTTCCTTCCTGTGTGTTTTCAAAATTTCAACATTTGTGTTGATTTTGTAATAATGAACGGTTACATGTATCATTCGATGCAGAGGCTGGAATATTGAAATATATTCCCGTTTCTAAAAAATATAGTATTGTAAATTCTGTAATAGCTTTTGCTATATATCTGACCTTGGGTAGACCATTGCGGCTGTAATGTTCCAGTGGTAGGCATAAAAATTCTGGCATCCCATTTTGTTGTTCTAGATTACCATTTGATGACAACCTTACTTTTGATGTGTGTACTCAACTGCTCAAACTGGACATCCATGTGCAAGAGATTGGCAGAATGAGCTATATGAAATGGTAAGGAATACTACAATCGCTTTGGCACTTCCAAGTTGTCAACCCAATCTCTTGGATGTTCCTGAAGAGGTTCGTAAAAACAGATCCCATGACATAGGTCCTGAATTCCATGATCCATACTGATGAAAGATAAAAGAACTCTCCAAAAAAAATATTATTTGCCTAAATGATCATTTAGCCCATTTAAACACTACACTGTGGTCAAGCATTTTTGTTTGATTGGTTATTTAACCTGTTTAATCAACTGTTTGGCCCATTTAATTGGTTATTTTTCCCAATTATTGGCTAAACATAATAGGTGAGTGACTATTTAGCGTTTACATGAACACCGGCAAAAACCAAACAAAAATGTGAGGAGTGATAAGGGAACAGATCACCCCGTTCATCAAACCAAACGCCCCGTAAATGAACATTGTGTTTCTTTCTGTTTAGATTCCTACAATGGTAGATGCTTCCAAACAACCTTGCAAATGTCATGTATATTTTGTTTCCTTTATGAAACAAATGGTATATTATTTATTTTCCTTTTTCTGTATAAACCTGATTATCAATATTTGTGTGTTTTGTCTTATCAAACGCAGATTAATAGCTTGAAGGACCAGTACTTTGCAGAAGTCAGTCATTTGCACAGTTCGATATCTTTGAAGATGCAACATCCTGGCAGCCACACGCCACCTCAGATTCCAACAGACGACTATGGAAAGTTTAATAAATTTAAAGCAGCGTTGGAAGATGTATTGGAATTTTTGCAAATTAGCAAGGGCGACATCCGGCTGAAATAAACACAGGAAATTTGCAAATTTTTGCAAAAATCCCTTTCTGTGAGAAGGAAATTATCATGATCATAAACACAGGAAAAAGTCTCACTACTACAAAACCTGAAATAGATCCACCCCTTTTGTCCCGCTTTGGTTGGGCCCGAGACTAAAGGAGGTATTAGTCCCAGGTCCAACGGCTAGGAATTTTGTCGGCACGAGCAGGGACCTTTAGTCCCGATTGGAGCCACCAACCGGGACTAAAGGTACATCATTAGTCCCGGTTTGTGCCTCCAACCGTGACAAAAGGCGCGCGGCACATTTAGTCCCAGTTGGTGGCTCCAACCGGGACTAAAGGTTGGCATTTAGTCCCGGTTGGAGCCACCAACCGGGACTAAATTCTCAGGTCTTTTTATCCCCTTCTTCCTCCCTACTCGAGAGCCATTCTCTACTCTCCTTCCTCCTCGTGTTCTTGCTCTTGGCTCTCAGATGAGGAGAGTTCATGCCTATTTTCTTCAAGATTTGTGAAGCTTTTTAATTTTCCCTCCATCCAAAGGTGAGAAACTTCATCCTCTCAAGTTCCATTGCTAATGGAGCTCATTTCATGCCTTAGAAATAGAGATTTTTAAGCATATTTAGATATGGTACAATATTCATGTTTTTTCGATTCATACGCTATTTGAGCTGAAAGTTAGATAAGGTTTGCATGTGTAGATGTGATTTACTTGTATTAGTTGATGGAAATGAGTATAATGAGTTGAATGTTTTTATTTTTTGAATGAATATGAATATTTAGCAAAATAAATATGAATGAAAATGGTTGTAGTAGAATTTTTATTTTTGCAAAATGAGTATGTATATATGTGGATTTATTAGTGAAATGTGAATGTTTGAATGTGGTTTTTCAAAATGAAGTGAAAAAAGTGTATACTTGGTATTTAATTTGTATTAAGAAGAAAATATTTTGATACTCTAATGATGTATTTATTTAGACTCCCATTGAAACCATCGTGAAGTTAAAAAAAATCTATATTTCGGATATGTATATGTCGTTAACCTTCATCCTGCGGTGTTCATACGGACATTCGGGGCCAACATAGATATCCGCGATACGGTGCGGTATAGGAACGTGATGAAGGAGTACGGTCTTGGTCCCAATGAAGAAATCCTCAACTTTTTTGCTGGGGAATTCTTTATTAGGACCAAGGCCATACTCTTTCATCATGTCTGTATACCGACGTGTCACGGATATCTATGTTGGCCCCGAATGATAGTGTCATCACCGCAGGATCAAGGTTGACGACATATGCATATCCTAATCCTAAATAAGGATTTTTGTTCTTTTCGATGGTTTTTGCATAAAGAGCCTGAATAAATATTCTGAACCATTATTGCATCCCATATGACATGGGATGACGAGTGTTCGCCTCAAACTTAAGAGTATCAAAATAATTAGCTTTTAGAAATAACTTTTTTTATTTGCATGTGTAGATGTGATTTAGTTGTATTAGTTGATGAAAATGGGTATATTGTGTTGAATCTTTATTTTTGAATGGATATGGATGTGTGTACTTGGTATTTAATTTACATCGAATGGAATATTAATGTTTAATCCGTAGAAATAACTTTGCAACATGATGGGTTGGAGCACCGTGCGTATGCTCGTGCATCGGTACGCAATAATCTGAAGCGTGCCGATCATTCACTTGAGTTCCACCCTGAAGAGCGCCTTGGACATGTTAATTGTCCTATTCATCATTGGATTAAGAAAGCATTCCACTGCCTCGCGCTTGGCAAATTTGAGCATGAATTTGATGTCGAGTTGCATGGTACGGATGATGATCGCGAGTTGATGGCTCGACATAATGCAAGGCGCGAAGCGTCGGGGATGCCAGAAATTGACCGTTCCGTGGCAAGAGTTAGCGCGACGATTCACGAAGCATCGGTTAATAGGTCAAATGCGTAGTTTTTATTTGCATGTAGTCCTTTTATGTATTCATGTTGTGTGATAGATCATGTAGTTCTTATAATTTATCATGTTGTGTAATGGATCATGTAGTTCTTATAATTTATCATGTTCGGTAATGGATTATGTGGACCTTTTAGTTCTTTACTTCTCAATATTTTTTCATACTGTATCATAAAATTTATCTATTTGAACTCTAAAGATGAGAACTGAAATGGTGAAATCAATGTAGATGGATCGGCGATGGATGTATGCTGACCGGCGTTCCAAGGAGTTCATTGATGGCCTGCATTATTTTTTGGATGTGGCCGAGGCAAACAAGCATAATGGTTTCATGTGTTGTCCGTGCAATATTTGCAAGAACCAAAAGGATTACTCCTCATCAAGGATCCTTCATAGTCATATTTTTTCTCATGGTTTCATGCCCAAATACATTTGTTGGACCAAGCACAGAGAAAGAGGGGTTATAATGGAGAACAATGAAGAGAAAAATTGTCACGAAAACTTTCATGGCCCCTTTGGATTCGGTGCCTTTGATGATGATACTGCAATGGAAGAGCGAGAAGGAGAGATGTCAGATCATGATCCGACCAACGATCTTGGGCAGGCATTGCGCGATGCGCGTGAAGATTGTGAAAGTGAGATGGAGAGGATGAAGTTCCAGCAGAAGTTAAAGGACCACCGCAAGTTGTTGTACCCAGGTTGTGAAGATGGCTTGAAGAAGCTTGGTAGAACTCTGAAGATTCTACAATGGAAGGCAACACATGGTATATCTGATAAGGGATTTGGTGAATTACTGAAACTTTTAAAAAAAATGCTTCCTAAGGATAATGAGTTGCCTAGCACAACATACGAAGCAAAACAACTTGTTTGCCCTCTAGGTTTGGAGGTACAGAAGATACATGCATGTCCCAATGACTGCATCCTCTACCGTGTTGATGAGTACGAGAATTTGGATGCATGCCTCGTATGCGGGGCATTGAGGTATAAGATAAGGAGAGATGACCCTGGAGAAGTGGAGGGGGAGCGTCGTCCTAGGAAGAGAGTTCCTGCCAAGGTCATGTGGTACTCTCCAATAATACCACGTTTGAAGCGTTTGTTTAGGAACAAAGATCATGCTAAGTTGATGCGATGGCACAAAGAAGAACGCAAGCAAGACAATATGTTGAGACACCCAGCTGATGGCTCCCAGTGGAGGAAAATAGATAGAACTTACCCAGACTTTGAACGTGATGCGAGGAACATAAGGTTCGCGTTGAGTACGGATGGCATGAATCCTTTTGGTGAAATGAGCAATAGCCACAACACTTGGCATGTGACTCTATGTATGTACAATCTTCCCTCATGGCTCTGCGTGAAGCGGAAATTCATTATGATGCCGGTGCTTATATCGGGGCCAAAGCAACCTGGGAATGATATTGATGTGTACCTAAGGCTATTGGTCGATGAACTGTTATTGCTATGGCACGATGAAGGTGTACAGATGTGGGATGAATACCGACAGGAGAATTTTAACCTACGAGCTTTATTGTTCGTAACAATCAATGATTGGCCTGCTCTTAGTAACTTCTCAGGACAAACGAACAAGGGATATAGATGTAACAACCCTGAAAAATTACATTTCTAAAGCAATGTCATTAGCCCAACCCTATGCTTAACCAACTAATAAAAGGGTGAAAAGAATTAGAACAAGTTTAGTCGAAATTCAAATTTAATTTGGGCACATATGAATACCTTTGAATTTTTAAATTAACTTTCCAACCACAAGCCAAATGAGGTGTTGCCTGAAACCAAACTTGTAGAACTTTTTATTCTGAACAACTTTCATGTTCAAAAATTTTGAAATTCAAATTAGAAATTGGAGAAAACATCCTGTTTGCAACCAGCCCCTTGGAACTTTTCAAATTCTCGCAAATAGGCCCTTACTCTTCTCTCTCTCCCCTCCCCGCCCGACATCCCGGCCAGGTGGTCGGCGATGCCTGACCGGCGCAAGCCGCCAGGCCAGTGGTCGCCGGCCCTCGCCCCTAAGCCCGGCTTTGCCGTCCCCCACCGCCGCGCTGCCCAGTCCACGCTCGCCGCGCGCGCCGCGCTGCCCAGCCTCTGCTCGCCGCCCGCCGCGCCCAACGGCCGCGCCGCGCCGTGCCGCACCGCCCGCCGCGACCCGCCCGTCGCTGAGCTCGCCGCCCGCCCGAGCCGCTGCTGCAGCTGCCCTCCAATCCCCGTGCCGCGCTATCTTTCGCTCCCCCACGCAAGATTTTGGCCGCCCAGTCGCGCGCTCTGCCCTCCGCACGCCGCGCCGGTGTCCAGACGCCGCCCACCGTGGCCAGTGGCACGCCATTGCCGTGCCATCACCCACGCGCGTCGCATGGCACCCCTCCCTCCCTCCTGCCCCTATAAAAGTCGCCCCAGGCCGCCCGCGCGAGCCACCAGCAGCCAGAACACCCGCCGCTGCCATTGTCGCCGCCGAGCTCCACCCGCTCGTGGACAGCCTTCCACAGCCGCCTCCTGCCAAAATTGAAGTGCCAGCCACCACTACATCATCCCACCGGAGCTCACCGACCCGCTCAACGCCGCCCAGGACCGCCGGAGCACCGCCGCCCGCGCTGTCATCGCCGCCGCCGCCGCCCCTGGTCACCGCGGACAGTTCGACCCCGACCCCCTCCGCCCAAGCCAAGTACCGGAGCAGCTTCCCCACGCGCCACTGAAGCTCCCCGTCCAGACCAGACCGCCCCAATTCCGCCAGAGCACCGCCGTCGACGCGTACCGCCACCGCCGCCGCCCCTGCTCCAACGCCGGCGAGCTACTCCCGGCCGTCCCCCGCCCGACCAAGACCCCCACGAGGTAGCCCTCGCACCCCTGATCCTTCCCCGGCCCTCACCCCTCGCCGCCGGCGAGCCCCTCGCCGGAATTTTGGCCGGCCACCGCACCCGAGCCGCCCAAGGACCCAATTGCAGTAATTGAAATCTTTAGAAGGGTCTGCACGTAAGATTCAAGGACCCAGTTGTAAAAGAAAGATTCAAACCTAGATTCAAAATCAGTGAAATTGTAAAATTCGTATAAAATCATAGAAACTTCAGAAAAATGCAAACTCAACTGTTCTGGAACCTTTAGGGTAAACTCCACAACTTTTGTTACATGCATCTCCTCAGATTCTAGATAATTTATGCTCTAATTTAAATAGGCTGTTTAATGACCTTTATTCACAACCATTGTTGTAGACAAGTACTAGCCCTGAAAATTTTACAGTAAGAGATTTACTTGTTATATAAGCCATTGAAAAAGGATTAGGCCCAAATTCCATCTCTATCTACACTGTTTATTAAACTTAGTTTCATACCATGTTTGGATAGAATTAATTGTCCCTGCAGTTAGGTTATGACTCACCTAATGAAACATTTTCTATACTGGTGTAATGGTACCTAAATGCCATAGAAAAATTTAGAGACTTTTTATCTCACAGGAACCTATTTTATTGATATATGTGCTAATAACATACATTAAATCAAGAAAATAGTATCTCAGCTTGGAAAATTCTCATATTTTTACTAAAAGATACTCAGTGGGAGAGGCTCCTGTGTAAAAAGTTTCATGGACAAAAACACTGTGTAGGATCCTGTAAAAATAAATTCTTGAATAACCTAGGTGTGTAATGTCATATTTACTATGCTCTGAAAACTACATAATAAATCCTATAAAACTTACAGTAGCTCCTGCATGATTAAATGAAGGCCCTATAAAAATCTTAGACTCAGTTTTTGCACCATTTGTTCTGTACAAAAAGAACAAGAATCTAGCAGCAACCATGTATTATATTTTTCATAATTAATCTGCTGCATGAAAATATCTGAAAATTTTACAGTAAGCTTATCTTTCCCTGATGTGCCTAGATCCAAGGTTTCATGACCAGAAACTACTCGCTGTGGTAGTTACACTTAAATTATGTTTCCATGAGGAACATGAGTTCCCATGAACACCCACCCCACCTTGCTTAACGAAGTTACTTATTGTACTTTTCTACTCTATTAACAATTGCCCACAGAAATCTCAACTAAGTAACATCACAACCCAATCGCTATTTTGTGAACTACAACTTTGACGTGAGTGAACATGATCGTCATATACCCTCACTATAACTTATATTGGTGCATTCATATAGAATCGACGAATCTCGCCGACGGAACGTACGAGCTGGTACCCGCATCCGAGAGTGAGCAGCGTGAAGCTCAAGTAAATCTAACTGAAGCTCTTGAAGACCCGAGCCCAAGTTCGGAAGAGCCCCAAGCTAACTGTTCACAAGAAGGCAAGCCCCGGAGCATGAACCCTATTTTTCTAAACTTATGCAACTTATTACTCTACCTTACTTGTGCATTAAGTTTATAAGAGTTGGATGAAAACTTAGTTGCATGATCCTAGGTGCCCATGCTCTGAACACTAGATGCAAGGTTCGATAGAATGCTATGCTAATAGGACTCGGTAAAAGTCGAGTGATTTCCTGTCACTCGCGAGAAATTAGGAGTTGATTGTTTACTACACGCTGCAATCATAAGGACAACGGACGGGCTATGGTACGATGTTTACGATTGAGGCCCGTCTGTTTAGTGAAAAATGCTAAGGCCGCAGTGTGTGGTAGTGGTGGTTAAGTCTTTGAACGTACTAACCACATGCCGAGAATATGGTAATCGGTAAGCTTAAGTACTGGATTGAACCGAGGCCGGAATATACTCCCCACTGTCTTGAATTCGTTCACATCTAGCTAATGGCGGGTGCATCGGCCGCCACGGCCCGACGTACCGAGGTCTGTGGGAAGGTGTAGTTGAGGGCGGTGGGCCTGTTCCGTGAAGCGGGAATTGAAGGGAAAAGTTGCACGTGTGACTCTGTGAGTAACCACGTGATGTGTGTTTAGGTTTCCCTTGCAAGGTTAAGAAATTCGAATCGTCCGTTTCTCACGGCTATTGAGACTGCTTAACCCCTTTTACCCACAGAGTAAGAAGAGGAACAATGATGATGAATAAACTTGTTGGATGAAATTTAAATGCTTCACTATGAATGATATTGGATAGCTGCTTATTTAGAATGGTTAATGAAACTAGAATCTTGAGCTAAAAGTTGAAAGTAAGGACCCACTCGTATATGCTTTTCGGCAAAACAAACCCCTCAAGCCAAAAGCCTTGCATGTCTAGGAGTCGGCTAAGTATACCCCACTAGTCGGGTAAGCCTTGCTGAGTATTAGTATACTCAGCCTTGCTTGTGGCTTGTTTTCAGGTGAGCCCTTCGAACACATGATTGCTAGTTTGACTTGGCCTTGTACCCTCCCTCCTGGTTGGTCGGTGGAATGGAATACGCCCCCGGCCAATGGAGATAATGCCGAGTGATGTCTCGTACGGGCTTCACCAAGACATCCTGTATCGTCGAGTAGCTTTCGTTATCTTATTTCCGCTGCAACTTAAACTCTGAAGAACTTCTTGGTTATGATCACTGAAGTACTTGGTTACTAAACTCAAACATGGCTTGTAATATTCACTTATGATAATTTTGTAATATCTGCTGGAATGTGGTATTCTCTGGGCTCATCTTCGCATGAGCATTTGTATGTATGGCTTCGATCCGCTCTACCGTGGTTGTATCGGGAGGTTACCTGACAGACCAGTGGATTACTCCGTTTGAAGTGTAAGGTTAACCGAGATTGCCCTAATGGTGATGGTTAATACACTTGAGCCGGATTAATTCAGGTGGTTCTGCCACAATAGAGCCTGCACACACTGCTTTGATGAAACTGATAGTGTATACTTGACCCACTGCATAAAGTGTATACATGGGTCATCGTCGGTTTCTCCCCATCAAACATCAGGTAGGAAAGAAAGGCAAGCATTTCAAAGGGCAAGTAGACCACCGTACAAAGCCGACACACCGTAGTGGTACGCAGGTCTTTGATATGGTAAAAGATATTGAAGTTGTTTTTGGGAAGGGACCTGGTAGCCAACCTGTTCTGAGCGAAAATGGAATGGCACCCATGTGGAAGAAGAAGTCTATAATTGGGGAGCTACCATATTGGGAAGTCTTAGATGTTCGCAATGCAATTGACGTGATGCACCTCACGAAGAATCTTTGTGTCAACCTGATAGGATTCATGGGAGTGTATGGGAAGATAAAAGATACACTAGAAGCGCGACAGGAATTGCAACGTATGGAAGAATGAGATGACCTACATCCACAATTGAGAGAAAATGGACAGCACTACTTAAGTCCTGCCAGCTATACTCTTAGCAAAGAAGAGAAGGAAAGCATGTTTGAATGCTTGAGCAGTATCAAGGTCCCATCTGGATACTCCTCAAACATAAAAAGAATCCTAAATATGCCAGAGAAGAAATTCACAAACCTAAAGTCTCATGACTGTCACGTGCTTATGACTCAACTTCTTCCGGTTTTGTTGCGTGGAGTACTGCCTAAGAATGTTCGATTAACAATTGTAAAGTTGTGTTCTTTCCTCAATGCAATTTCTCAGAAGGCAACTGATCCAGACAATCTCATAAAGCTGCAGAATGATGTGGTACAATCTCTAGTTGGCTTTGAGTTGATATTTCCACCATCATTCTTCAACATCATGACACATCTTCTAGTTCACCTTGTCAAAGAGATTGATATTCTCGGACCTGTATTCCTACACAATATGTTCCCTTTTGAGAAGTTCATGGCGGTACTAAAGAAATATGTTCATAATTGTGCTTGTCCTGAAGGAAGCATCGCCGGTGGCTATGGAACAGAGGAGGTTATTGAATTTTGTGTTGACTTTATTGATGACCTTAAACCAATTGGGATTCCTGAATCGCGGTATGAGGGGAGACTACGTGGAAAGATCACACTAGGAAAAAATCATATATCTATAAGGATGATTACTCGTTCAAACAAGCCCATTATGCGGTACTTCAACAATCCTCCTCGGTGGATCCGTACATCGTGGAACATAAGAACATTCTGCGCTCCGAATTCCCTGAAAAGTCAGAGGTTTGGATTACACGTTGACACATCGATTGTTTTGCCAGTTGGTTGCGGAAGCATCTAATGCATAACATGGATATACCAGAACAGCTGGCATGGTTGGCTAGCGGACCATCTTGGCATATCCTAACATTTCAGGGGTATGAGATAAATGGGAACACATTCTACACGATAGCCCAAGATAAAAAGAGCACCAACAAAAAAAGCGGTGTCCGTATGGATGCCACAGACAACAACGGTAAAAAGAAGACATATTATGGTTACACAAGGAGATATGGGAACTGGATTATGGACCCATTTTGAAGATACCTCTGTTTCAGTGCCAATGGGTGAAGCTGACTGGAGGAGGGGTAACAAAAGATCAGTACGGAATGATAATAGTGGACCTCAATAATCTTGGGTATAGAGACGAGCCATTTGTCTTAGCCCAGGATGTCGCTCAGGTTTTCTACATGAAGGACATGTCCAGCAAGCCGAAGAAGGGGATAAACAAGCAAACGGATGAGCCAAAGCGGCACATAGTTCTTTCAGGAAAAAGAAATCTCGTTAGAGTTGAGGACAAGACAGACATGTCAGAGGATTGTAATAAGTTTGTTGAGATTTCACCTTTCCCGGCGAATGTTGATCCATGCATCCTGTTAGCCAATGAGGACACCCCGTACTTGCGTCGCGATCATAATCAAGGGACATATATGAAGAAAAAGTCTATTACCGTACCAGTAGTAGATGCTGATCTTTAATGTATTAGAATTATTATAAATATGTGACGAACAATTTGTAAATTTTAATTATATGTCCTTCATCATTGTTTGTTATGTTTTACTTATTCATGGATTTATTATAGTGATTAAAATAAGGAAACAATTCATGGATTCCATTAAAAAACTTATTGTTGACAATAATATTATGCCAAGGATCATTTTAAACGTTAATATGTTGAGAAAACTCATTTCCTGTCGAAAATCAATGATTTCAAAATTTTCATTCAGCTAACACATATTTGCATCGTCAAATTACAAAATATAATGTGTACCAATTTATGTATTACATGTATCAATACACATGATTATAAACTAAATATTTTACATGTGTATATCAAATTAAAATTAGGCAAAAATGTTATTTTTAGAAATTCTTGAATTTTTGTGGATTTATTGCTTATTTCATATAAGATGGACCCGAGGGGTGATGAAGACAATCAGTTGATGATGGACATGATTGCCGGTGGTGATGCTCATCATGTCAAAGAAGAAGTTGATCCCAGCAATACGAACATATACCTCAACGAAACTGGAGACGGAATTGAGCAATCCGAGGATACTGTTGAGCAACAAACCCCTAATGTATATTTCTAACATTCCATTCTTATATACCTGTATATGAAACAATGTAGACAATAATCATTGTAAATGAGCATGAATAATATGACTTTTATTGAATTTGTAGCCCTCGGCATCAGCGAGAAGAAGTAAACGAGGCCCGTCCAAAGAGTTGGAAGGGCGATACATTATCACAGAAGTGGCACATGATGGCGAGCCAATAACTCCCGCCAATGTTGCACTGAAGTACGTACGACACTGCAGATGTCTTGTGAGAGACAATATCCCGATCAGCTTTAGGTTATGGAAATCCAGCGATCCAAATGACGAGAGTGTGGTGCCTCAAAGAGAAAAGGAAATGGTTTGGCTTCAATTAAAGCAGCAATTCACACTTCCAGCAAGATCCGAAGAATTAGTTAAGTAATGGACTCTTAAGAAGATGGCCGAACAATTCCAGACCTTCAAAAAGAATTTGACCAATTCATATATCAAGCAAGGGAAAACGATAGATTTTACTGGAGAACTAGAAAAGTTGAAGGACCACTGGGATGACTTTGTGGCATATAAGTGCTCAGATCTTGGTATTCAGTGGGTGGAAAGGAACAAAGAGAATGCATCGAAGAAAGTATATCACCACAAGCTAGGGCAAGGTGGCTACAAGCACGCAATCCGTAAATGGGAGAAGATGGAGCAAGATTTGATTGCTAGAGGTATCATACATGCGACCATGAACTGGCCTGAACGTTCAAGGAATTGGTTTTATGGTCATGGCGGAAGGTTGAACCCAGAGAACGGCGAGTGTATTTTTGGGGAAAAAATTCAAGAAGCAGCAAATAGGCTAATAGAGGCAATAGAAGCAGTAAGCCAAGGAGAATTCGTGCCTAATAGAGAAAAGGATGAGTTGACTTATGCCCTTCAGAATCCAGAACATCCAGGTCGAACACGAGGCAAAGGTGTGCTTCCGTGGAAGTATGGTTTCAGTGACTACATCGACTCTTACAGAAGTCGTCAAAGAAGGAAGAACGAGGATCAAGCGCGCTTCGGAAGGCTTAAAGAACAATTGAAATCTCAAGATTCAAGAATGGCGGATGAGGTAAAACGACAAGTTGCCATAGCATTGAGCCAGCAATCTCAATCGGCTCAACAGCCTGCCAATGAAGCTAATTTATCTCAATGAAGAAGCAGCCGCGCTTACACGGAACACGTTGTCGACAATCCAGACCCCGCAGTTGAAATCAGCGAGCAGCGCTTTCCTGTGGATGATATCACTCAGCGGACACCATGTGAGCTGCAGATACATTTTAAGGGCTAAATCAACACGATTGCCTTTGCTACCCCTGTGCCAACCAAAGCAGGTGATGTGTACCATGGACAGTCGATTCCGGCTGGATACACTAGAGTGGGCGTAGAGGAGGTGTGCAAGGGTTATGAGATGCTCGAGCTCGACATTCCTAGAGGTGACGAGGAGAAGACACTAGTAGAGGCCATTCATGGTATTATCCCGTGGGACAAGCGCAACATCATCCTCAAGACTATTGATCAGGCATCAAGGCCAGCATCTCCGATACCTCCTAAAAGGGAACCCAACCCGAGTCCACCATCTCCGCCAGCTGCAGCACAACATTCTCCTTCACCATCATCTCCTGGACGGCCGACGTCTCCTGCTTCACCTCCTCCTAGGCACACGTCTCCTCCATCAAATCCACCACCGCCACCACCAGCAAAGAAGCAAAAGGTATCACCCAAGACTCAGTCATTTCATATAGAGCCTCCAAAGAAGAAGCAGTCGAAGAAGAAGCAACCTAAGGAGCCAGTGAAGCTACCGTGGGATCAAACTGTAGAGGAATGCGCTGCGGAAGCTCAAAGAGCGGTTGACGAGCACTTCAAAAAGAAGGAGCCAGAGAAGAAGATACCCATAGATCCAAATGATAAAGCTTTTTTTTCTGAAAATGTCGGATGCAAATCGACGTAAATTCATTCTGCCGCCTTTAGACTACGACCGCTCGATTACCAAGTCATACGAGAAGAAGAAAAGATCTGTTGGGTCATCATCTGATGTTCCACAGCTCGAAACCCAAAAGAAGCAATCAATTGAACCGCTCGTGGTGCTACCAATAGTACAACAACGGCTAATTGAGTTTCTAGCCAGCTCGCGTCTCTCGGCGGCTCAGGTTGCAAGGGGTCAAATTGAAAGTCACCCCATTTGATTTGAAGAAAACCCTTGTTCCTCCGGAAATGATACCTGAGCTTCCAACGCAGTCGAGCAGGTTACATGATCAGTACATGCTCGCGGCTTCCAAAGGTGAGATTATGTGGGGTGTACTGATTAAAGATGATGATTACTTTCGTGGTGAGGATGTGATGTTGTACCATCAAGACGCCCTCGACATCAGTTTCGTCAGCACCTTTATTCTGTAAGTGGTGTTCTTCAATTTTAATTTACGTAATAAGCGAATCTTTTTACATGCCCTCAATCTATTCCTGCTTTTTTCTTTTGTATTATACGCAGGATGGAGATTCAAACTTGCAGAAAGAACGGCTACATTTATTTGGGCTTCATCAACCCAAAGGTTGTGAATTGCAAGACTCTACATGACAACCCTCAAGAAACATACGGAAACTTATACAAGTTCCTGCGCATTCAGCATTACAAGCAGAATATTTTGTTTCCTTACAACTTCAAGTGAGTGTTTCCAGCCATGTAACGCTTTTTGCTTTTGTATAATTGAACTTTTTTAACCATAACAAAAAGTGGTTTTGTATAATCTTGCAGAAATCACTGGATACTACTTTGTATAATTCCGGACATGCGATTAGCGATAATTATGGACTCATTAAGAAAAGATCCAGAAGATTACAAAGACATGACCAAGATGTTGAAAAGGTAATTACCAATTATGATAATTCCTGGCATGTGCTTAGTGATAAATATATGTATTTGTTTCTCGGTCATGCGCAGTGTTTGGAGAAAGTTAAGTAAAAGATATCCAAATGATTTCTCAGGCGAACTTAGATTGAAGACAGACTTTCTGGTACGTACTTGGATGTTTGTTTACACACTTCATTTGTTTCATTATATTTTTATATGGACATCTAATAACTTCTTTTATCTTAAAGTGTTTGAGGCAGGCACAGGGTAATAATTTATGCTCATACTATGTTTGCGAGTTCCTTCACGGTTTGGTAGGTCCTTACAAGACATATACTGCTTGGAAAGCACAAGTAAGTAATAAATAACATTTTTCAATGTTTCAGCTAATTAATATTATAAATTATTATAATTGGTATTGTTCACTTCTTAATAGGTATCAAGGATGCGGGATCAGCTCATTCCATAGGAAAGAGTTTTGGCGATTCAAGAAGCCCTGTCAGGATTTATTAATGAACAAGTCGTCGGTCCAGATGGTGAATTTCTACTACGATGGGCACGTCCTTGATTCAAGTAGTAAATATAGCATAGATAAATGATATATAAAACTTTGATTCACTTGGTATGTATATGTATATATCTACATGTTTCACTTTGATTCACCCGGTAAATCCACTTTGTGTGTATATATATATATATATGTATTGTACGTATTTCATACTAACCTCGAACAAGCGTGTAGGAGCGTATTGCAGTAATATAACAGACTTATTAATTTTAAATATAAAAATATAATTGAAATAAAAAAGAAATGAATGAAATGGAAAATAGGAAAAAAAAAGAGAAGGGGACATTTAGTCCCGGTTGGTAACACCAACCGGGGCTCAAGGAGCCTTGAGTTCCGGTTGGCCTTACCAACCGGGACTAAAGGTTCCTTTTAGGCCGAGGCCTTTTATCCCGGATTGGTAGTCCCAGTTGGGAAACCGGGACTAATCAAGGGTTCTGTACTAGTGTCTGCATGTGCAGGCACCGGCAGTGCACCAGCAGTTCCATCAATCTGCTGGGCAAGCTCCTAGCTCTGTCATTTCACAGCAGCATCAGTCTTCCCGAGGTGTGCAGGAGCAGGATAATCATACTAATCTGCCTCGAGTAAGTTTTCCAGGTATGAGCACAGGACTACATTCCTGGAATGAAGCTAGAGTGCAGCATTAATGCTCAAATTAAAGCGCACAGTAAAATGTTACAAAAGCATGGAACAATGCATGTTCGCTCTAATTGGGAGGCTTCTAAAGTCACTAATATTACTTCTGGGTTAATGCATGCAGGTGCCAATGAACGCACAACAGCTGAAGGCGCCGCAACAACAGACACATCACCACTACTGTTCGACTTGAACAAATGAAACGTCGGCCGGGTGTTTCGACAGATATAGCAGGAGTCTATGCTTCAATTTACCTCCCGATATAATAGTGCAACAATTGCACTAACGTTATCTTCCACATCGCACAGGTTCATTCTGGCTGTGGTGAACGAGCTAAAATAATGTAGATAGCGCGCTGCATTTGAAATCTGGAATTTATGGCTAGTACAGGATCGAGCTTTCTTATATAAATAGAGGAAGCTTTATTCTGATTGAAATAAGGACATGAACTTCTTTTTTCCGAGAGAGATATATGTGTATTTTTGTACTAATAAGGCCAAGTCGTTTAGAACTCATATACAATTTGAGAAGTCCGAAATGTTCTCCGATCCAGTACAGCGAACATGTGTAAGAATGCACCTATATATACATGATCGATGTGTTCGCTAGACCGGTGCTTGTAGCCTAAGAGGAGGAGAGGGTGAATTAGGTAACTTAAAAACTTAACATATGGCTGAAGCAAGATTGCACAAAAATATAAACTAGATCATGCTATCTAGATGTACAACTAGGGTTCTTCTTAGTGACAAAACCTCATCTCAAAGAGTTTTGCAACCAATAGCCAATCCTATCAAGACACTACTCTTTGAAAATAAAGGCACACAAGTTATAATATGAAATATGCAAGCTTAAAGAAGGGGATAAGGGGAAGCAAACTCTTGACGCGGATTTATCCCGTGGTATCAGTAGCCACAAAGTCATCCCTAGTACACGTTATTAAATCACTCACTAAGAGTATTGCTTCTCGGTCATCAAGTCTCTTCCGAGACTCTTCTTACTCGCCACGAAGGCTTAACCACCAAGGCTCTCGCCAAGTTCCCAGTCATCTCAATGTCGTCTCCACTAAGGAGCTTGTCCACGAATGAAGGGGGTCTCTACGTCCCCCGCACAAAGCCGTCGTTGCAGCTACACACCAAGCTGGAGGGTCGATGGCTTGCCGGCAAGCCACCAAGACACAAAGGGGTAGGCACACCGAGGTACAAGCTTCAGGTTCACTGAAGAACCAGCACAAGGTCACAACACCTTGCCCTCACACTCTCTCTAAAGCTAGCCTAGCACTACACCTCAAAAAGCTTGTGTTAAACCTAAGGATTTGATCAATAAACACTTTGGTTGGCTTGGAGAAATTCAACAAAGTTTCTGTAGTTTCTCACAAACTCCAGCAGTCTCAAATGACCCGGGTGAGGCCTTACATAGGCTACAGATCCACTCCCAGCCATTACAAGCTTTTCTGCCAAAAAGCTTAAAGCGTCGGTTAAACCGGTCACAACCAATGGTTTAACCAGTCACTCTGAATCTACATGCAGCCATTCAACGTCTTTCTACCATGCTTGAGCTTACTTGCATCATTGCACCGACGCATTGCACTGATGCACCGTCGGTTCAACCGGTCCTGAAGACTTTATTGTTGAGGCAGTCAGCTTCAACTCCAAAACCTTCTATTGAATTAAATGACCAATGCACCGACGCCTTCACAGGTACCATCGGTTAGATGAGTGACACTGTTAGTTTAATCGGTGCTACTTTCATTTCCTGCACTTGATCATAGTTGCAACTTTCATTGCACCGATCGATTCATTCTTGAGGTTGTCGGTTTAACCGATACTCCTTTTTATCTCACACTTGTCCAATTCATCGTTACGATCATTTGGACACCCCTAAAATATTCTCTCTAGTTTTTCACTATGACTTGAGTGTCTTGGATACGATTTGGACTATCTTGTATGCGAATTGGACTTGATCTATAGGACCTAGAAATTCTACAAAAGTGATCTCACAAACTTGTTAGTCCCATTGACTATGTTGGCACACAATCACCAAAATCACAATTATGGCCTAATTGGGGCCATGTTTCTTACAATCTCCCTCTTTTTGGTGATTGATGACAACACAATCAAAGCAATCATAAATTTGCAAGAATTGACAGATTGAACCACTTGCACTTGCTTGGATGCTTACCACCATCCAATCTTGTACTTTATCTTCCCCTAAGTCCATGGTTTCACCTTTTCTTATCCCCTTTATTTTCTCCCCTTTTGGCAAATGTTTGAATTTGATATGGGTGTCTTGTATTGGATTTCTTGTACCTTCTTGTACCCCAAACCTTGCTTGACTCCACACTTCTCCCCCATGTATAATTGCTTTGATTCCACACTTCTCCCCTTTGGAATCAAATCACCTAAAAGGATATAGCAAAACAATATAGCTCAAAGGGAAAAGTTAGTAGCGTAGGGAGTTAGCTCCATGAATCATGATCCATATATGATAATATCAATGAAGATACCATTATGAAGCTTAATAGGGTGGATCACAAGTCATGAAACTAGCATGACATGAGCTAAGCTTTCCACAAATGTGTGCACAAAATAATAATTTAGCAAGAAATCTTAGACCATATCATGCATGGAGATAGCTCTAAAAGATCAAAGAATTGACAAGGATACCAATTTAAAGATTGTAAACCTTGCATACCTTCAGGGGATGTTAGTTACCTTGATTGTATGACTTGGTACACCAAGGTGAGCTAATGTAAGCACATAGTCTATGAACTTAGATATGGAATTTGAGTTCCATAGGGCATGACTCAATATGCATGCTAGCACAATAATTTCTTACTCATCCTTATAGAGTTGTTAGTTCTCATTTACAGCAAACAACATTCTCTTAGTGTGATTGCACAAGAAGAGATGCGCCGTCAAGAGACTACAAAGGATAAGCTTGCAAACTTGTTAGTATCCAAAATCATAAACCATAGGATTAGCTCCCCCTAAATGTGTGCATTTAGTGTTGAATCACCAATCAAAATAATGCATATATTTTTGGCAACATTGGGAAGCTTACCGTATAGCTTGTGTTCATGGTACACAAATGAAATACATACCTCATGAAGTCCATGTACCATGAAAGTGAACACAGCGTAGTTTTTCTACACACTTATCAAACCATGTAGGTTGCTCATGGGTTAAAGAAAAATACAAGAAACCTACCATATGTAGATAACACTAGGAAAAATGCAAGGCATGCATACAACCTAGCCAAAGTAATGGAGCTACATGATGCTTGAATTGAACTCTAGCTACCATTACCTTATGGGGGACTTGGGCAACAAATGTCCAAGTTGTGTGCTTAGCTTCTTGGCTTGAGTCTTCTTCATCTTATTAGTCAAGCCACCAAATCCCTCGTAGTTGATCTTTAGGCTTCAAGTCTCATTTGGAACCCACACCATTCGAGGCCCCTTCATGTTCGCGATGACTTTTTTGGGCACCCAAATGGAGCGGTTCCAACTCCAATCCTTCTTTCCAATCTTATGAGCAACCACCTTACCATTGTTCTTCTTCTTGATGACATTGGAGGTGCTCTTGCTCTTGTTCCTCCGGTTGGGCTTGGTGTAGATGAGAGAACTCTTGATGGTGAAGCTCTTCTTGTTCTTCTCATCCGTAACCATCTTCAGTTGAGGACATCTGTAGGACCTGTGGCCTTCTTGATGGCACTTCAAGCAAGTCACGGTTGCACCCTTCTCAAGCTTCTTCACCATATTCTCACAGTTATCTTGAGAAGGTTGGACAATGCTCTTGCCCTTTAATCTTGCCAAGTCCCTCATAAGCCTTTCTACTTCTAGCTTGAGCTCATCATTCCCCTTGGAAATGAGATCATCATATGATTCTACAACCACATTCTCAAAGCATTTCTCATTGCAAGGGTTAGAGCAAGATTCATCAATTAAATCAATGCAAGAAGTTGAAGCATCTACCTTCAAGATAGGGATTGCACAAAGGATAGATTGCTCCATTTTCAAAGAGTCATTAGTTTCATTCTTAACGCTCTCAATTTTTAATTTGACCTCATCATGCTCCTTGTTGAATTTGCACAACAAATCATCATAATTTATAGTAAGAGAAGCATTAAGATCATTAAAAGCATTAAGTTATTTAATTTCTTTAGTTTGTCTTTTCATGACTACTTATTGCTCATGGATCAAGTCAAGAAGTTCTTCAATGGAAGGAGAGTTGGATTCATCATCACTTACATCGCTTTCACTTTCCATACCTTTGGCCATAAGGCACATGTTCGATGATGAAGCGCTCACGATGGTGCGGGTGGTAAATCTCTTGATCGACTCATCAGTTGAGCTTGTGCTAGATTCTCACCATCGCTCACCCACTCTTCAAAGATAGCAAAAGCTTCATGCTTGGGCTTCTTCTCATTCTTTTCTTCCTTCTCCTTCTTGTATTTGATCCTCTCAACCTTCATGAGTTGATGATGATGCCCATCTTTGAGGGAGACCATAAACCTCATCATGTTGATCTTCTTTAAGCTCTTGTTCAAGATTTTGGCTTGCTTGAGAAGCTTGGGGTCCATCTCTTATTTCTCATCATTTGAGGAGCTCCTGTGCGCTTCCTCTTCTTCCTCTTCGCTTGAGCTTTCTTGGATCACCATCTTCTACAACATCTTGGTTTGCTTGCTTGCAAGGGTACTATGTGTCGGTGAAGAAAGTGGTTCTCTTGGCTTGATGCCGTTGCGAAGCTCGTGGGCGATCACCTTGTTGAGGACTTGATTTGACGTCAATGTCTTGCGCTCTTTCTCATAAAGAATGATTGTCACCAAATTGTAATCCGGCCTTTGGAGAGAGTGAAGGATCTAGCGAATGAGTTCCGTTTCTTTAATCTTCTTGACACCTAGGGAATTAATCTTATTCACAAGAACATTCAATCATGAGTACATTGATGTAGCATATTCATGATCAAATTGCTTAAAGATATTAATGAGAACATGTTATCTTTCATTGGCCAAATCTTTTGTGCCACCATGATTCACAAGCAAACACACAATTGAAAATATTTTCACAAAGAGAAGATAATATTATACTTTTTGCAATAACATCATATTGTTCTCTTAATGATTATTATGTTGCATGCCTTCACTTACCACTCTCCAAACATTTAGGCCCCTTGCTTGGAGAAAAGCTTTCATTAACACCTTCTAATGTTGGAAGCCCGTGCCATTAAACAGTGGATCCATTCCTAAGGGATTCATCCTTTCCCGACAAGCTAACTCACTAGATGGTGAAGCCTAACCGTCCCAATGAGCTGGTTTTCACAATTTACCAATGGAATTAGCGTTTTTTTAAAAGAAGTGAACCCCGGCTCTGATACCAGTTGAAAGTAATCGGTGCTCGTAGCCTAAGAGGGGGAGGGGTGAATTAGGCAACTTAAAAACTTAACTTATGGCTCAAGCTAGTTTGCACAAAAAATAAACTGGATCATGCTATCTAGATGTGCAACTAGGGTGCTTCTTAGTGACAAAACCTCATCCCAAAGAGTTTTGCAACCTATAGCCAATCCTATCAAGACACTACTCTATGAAAGTAAAGGCACACAAGTTGCAATACGAAATGCGGAAGCTTAAAGAAGGGGATGAGGAAAAGAAGGGGATGAGGGAAAGCAAACTCTTGATGCGCGGATTTATCTCGTGGTATCGGTAGGCACGAAGCCACCCCTACTCCACATTGTTGAAGCACTCACTAAGAGTATGTCTTCCCGGTCACCAAGTCTCTTCCGGGACTCTTCTTGACTCGTCACGAAGGCTTAGCCACCAAGGTTCTCGCCAAGTGGCGAAGGCATGAGAAATTCTAATTGATGATCCACCATGGCCAAATAACTGTATGCTGAGCTCAAGCAATCTGAATGGTCTCAGCTTGCATGATCCTGCCAAAATTTGTATCTAACTACGATTACAAAAGAGCTCAGTATAAAGAAACAAAAGGAGAGTGAATATTATAGGAAAATGACTCACCGGCAAAGATGTCCGCCTTAGTTTCATACGACCATCTTGCCTGTTTCCTAGGTCATCTAATGCTTTCAAGAGTCTTTTATGTGGATGTTTGCATTTTCCAAGCATACATGTTAGTCGGTTAGACAATGATGGAACATAGTATGACCATATCATAAAAGAGAGTGTTTACCTTAGGCAAGCAAAGTAGCTCAATTTCTCTTCTCCTTCTCTTTTGCTTCTTTCATCAAATAGTACTCCTCTATCGATTAAGCTAACCTGGGACTCCCCTCCTGGCAAACTAAAATGGAATGACGAAGAGTGAGTTGCCTCCAAGTTTGCACGCAATACGTAAATTTAAAATATGGATGTAAACCAGTGGTATATACTGAAATCGTACACCCAACTCTAAGTTTACATTGTACCAATGTTCTACTAATTCAATCCTGAAATAACTATCTATGTGGTCTTTTGTCATCAAGATCTAAATCTTAGTCTAAAGTTTACCTTGCTCGCTCGCAGCTCACTTAGCTGGGAACCTCTATCTTCTTCTCTGTGGCCCAAACACAGCCTAAACATCATTTGCACAAGCTTACAAACATAGGATGGAAATTGGGAACACACATTGCCACTACGAAATAAAAGAAACCGTGAATACCTTGTGCAACCTCAGCTTGACACCTTCAATCTAAAGTCTTCATCATCTTTACAAAATAAAAAAAAATAATTGTGAACTAAAGATATTTTGACATATTGATTCAGCTCACAAACATAACAGCTCATGAAATAGTTGTAGATTGTGTCAGCTCTGGGGACTTTGATAAATAATGAAAGTATAAAATAGATACTCATAAATTTGAAATGACTGTCTAATGTCATCGTGCCGGCACGGCATGATGTCACACGAATCGTGCCATACCTGGACTGGCAAGACGGCATGCAGTGCCGGCATAGTACGGCACGACTAAACCTTCGTGCCTAGCCGTGTCGTGCCGGATCGTGTCGTGTTGTGCGGCAGGTTTGGCCATCTATATTTCTCGTTACAGGCAAAAGTCCATTAAACATAATTCACTTGATTACGGACAATGTCTAGTTATATACAATCTAGCGTTTCAAAAACTATAGCCACTACTATTTTCTATATAAAAGCACAATTAAGATTATGACATCATGAAGCTACTTATAAAGACAAAATGATCCATATAATTCTTTTATTATAAATGTACATATTTATAAAAGTATATTGATTACGAACTGTTTGCTAAGCTCGTTTGGAAGCAGGGGCACAATATTGCAAAACATGTTTTGGCCTCCGAATGGACTGTCTGATCTCAGTGTCATTTTCAGCCATTGTCCTTCACTTGATTATAATAGAATATTGCAAAACATGTTTTGGCCTCCGAATGGACTGTCTGATCTCAGTGTCATTTTCAGCCATTGTCCTTCACTTGATTATAATAGTTTAGGCGGAAACCGGTTGAAGTGGATTGAATTTTGCATTGATTCAACTACAATTTGGTGAAAACTGGTTGCTCTGGCAACTAGTCCGGTTGGTTTGATTTTATAAGAGACACCATTTAATTTGGTTTGGGATAGCAATAGCGTCAAGTGGCTAGATCTAGACATAGGCGCCACGTTAAGTGTCGGATCCTGAAAATAAAATTTTATGTTCACACAATAAAAGTTTATCAAAATCGACTAAAATTTGTTGAGATGACTCAGTATGACTGGCAGCTCCGATGTGCAAAGCAGTGTGGCTATACCTACATGTGAGCCCCACATCAAGAGTCGGATCCTAAAAATAAAACCTCGCATTCACATCATATCATAAATTGATTGAAATTTGCTGGAGATGACTCAGTATGATTGGCAGCTACTCTGTGCAAAGCAGTGTGACTAGACCTACACGTAAGCCCCACATCAAGAGTCGAATCCTGGAAATAAAACCTAGCGTTCACACTATAAATTTTTTTGAAAATTGATTGCAATTTGCTCGAGATGGCTCACTATCACTAGCATCTACTTTGTGCAAATCAGTGTGGCTAGAAATGCATGTGGCCCCCACATCAAGAGCTGGACCTTTGAAATAAAACATCGCGTCCACACTATAAAATTATATCCAAATTGACTGAAATTTGTTGTAGATGATTCGGTATGACATGTATCTACTCTGTGCAAAGCAGTGTGACTAGACCTACATGTGGACCCCACGTTAAGAGTCGGACCCCAGAATTAAAACCTTGCATTCACACTATAAAATTTTATGGAAATTGATTTGAAATTTGCTGGAGATAATTTAGTAAGATTGTCAGATACTCTGTTCAAAGCAGTGTGGCTAGAAATGCATGTGGGCCCCACATCAAGAGCTGGACCTTGGAAATAAAAT
Source organism: Panicum miliaceum (assembly GCA_032594955.1). NCBI lineage: Eukaryota > Viridiplantae > Streptophyta > Magnoliopsida > Poales > Poaceae > Panicum > Panicum miliaceum. The sequence continues at coordinate 46,020,545 of CM064056.1, read as the reverse complement.
ATCGCGTTCACACTATATAATTTTATCAAAATTGGCTGAAATTTATTGGAGATTACTCAGTATAATAGGTAGATACTCTGTGCAAAGCAGTGTGGCTAGACTTACATGTAGACCCCATGTCAAAAGCGGAGCAACTAAATTTCTATGTAGCCTCTTACACGTAGGAATTAAAAGTGCCACCACCAGCAGGCTCCTACACTAGTTGCAGACCTCCACCTTCCACTTTACCTTTGCTAGGGTGGTGTAGTCTAATTTTCATATGCTATGAAATGGTCTGGAGTAATTTATATCAGCGTATTTAATTAAAATAGTTTGATGCGAATTTAGTCTGATCTCATACCACTAGCAGGTTGACCCACAGCATGCCACCCTTTTGTTGTTGGCCGCAGCACCGCTTGCCTCTCCACGGCGAAATTGGAGGTTAATAAGATCCGGTCTAATGTTGGCAAGATATCACATAGACCAAGGGATAGATTTCATCGATATCATGAGGTGTAGCATTATCATTCAGCTACTCGTAACCATATCACTATTGTAACAGTTATATTGCTTTCCTCTTAATTAATTACGTGGTCAGACACGTTCACGAAATGATAACCATCTCACTGTAATTTTACAATATGCCATTACTACCCGTTCGATGCATTCGTGAGAAACTTTGGACCGAATTACTCCTGCCTTTTCCTCTGTTCATCGCTCTAGCTAAGCGGAAACCCAAGCTCCTTAAAAAAAAGGAAACCCAAGCGGATGAGGAGTCGATTCCTGGACAGAAAGCGAAGAGCAAGCAGTGGCTGCCGGGGAAGCCGAGGATGCAGTAGTTGTTCGCCCTTGCCACCGTGGCAGCCACTTCCCCTTTCAGCGATACTATTTCGAACGAAATCGATGCATTGAAAAAAGAGCCAATCACTTCTTTCCTAGCTTCCCACCTGTGTAGCTCGGCGCAGCGCATCCTCTTCCCTGTGTAGCGTCCTCTTCCCTGTGTAGCATCCTTTTCCCTGTATAGCCATTTGTCTGATCAGTCACCATCAATTCTTCACTGCTCTATCAGCCAGAAGGCATTGCTTGGAAGAAACAGAGTTTGATTTCTTTTGTCACACGCCTTCCACATTGAAAAGCTCTGGATGGGGTTTATTACGCAAAAGTAGCAATAAATTTTATATCCACGTAATTACCTACTGGGCACACACAAACCACAAAACTAGCATATAATGAAGTTATTGATTGGCATCGCTTGCAAGGAAACACAGTTTGGCTTGTTAACGAACATTGCTGGATGGCAATAGCGTCTTCGACAATTCCCTATCTCACTTCCCCATCTTTATTTTTTAGGAAAAGAGAAAAAAACCCCTCTCCAATAGTTCCCTATCCTAATTCCCCGTCTCCTAATAATTGACAAATTTCCATCTTCTATGTGTAAAAATACGCACGCCATCGCTCCTCCCGATCGCCCTTCCCGTGCCATTTTTTTTCGCGGGTGTTTTCCCCGCTCGCGCCGCCTTTCTCGTTCGCCCTCCTCACCCTGCCCGTCGCCACGGTCGTCAAGCTCCTGGGCACGGGCGCCATGGCCGCCTGCGTCGCCAGCCTCTACGGCAGCGTTGAGCGGCTGGACGCGGCCTACGTCCGCTCCGCCGACGCTAGGGCCGCGCTGCTCGCGCCGGCCGACGGGTACGAGAGGGGGAGGCTCCTCCAGCTGCAAGCCACGGCGGCGCCGGCTGCTGTGGAAGTCTACCAGTGCAGCAAGGGCAGCACTGGCGACTGCTACAACTACGTGGCCGCGGTGAGGGGCACGCCGTGCCGCCGCTGCCGTAGCACGATGAACGTGCCAATCGAGCTCGTCGGCTGCTCCGGCGGCGGCTTCTCTCGCTGGTCTTGCAGGGACGGGGTTCATGAAGGAGGTCGTGATGTACAAGGTCATGGACGACCTGCAGGTTGCGCCCATGTCCACCATCTCCAGCATCGCCGCGCTCAACGCCCTGGGCATCACGGACATCAGCTCGCTCCAGGAGAAGTCAGTTCGAGTGGGGTACAACGAGGTAAGATCAATTTCGTGATCGATTTTCATTATAAAATTCTGTGGATCTCAACTAATTTCCATGTTAGATTATTCATATGGTAGTGATGTTGTGCAGGGTCTGGAGATTCTGAGAGTGTCGCTGCAGTCTAAGACCGCGCTCACGGACATCTTCCGTGGGCCACAAACTTCTTATTTTTGGGAGTAAAAATAAGGAACTATTGGAGATTGACTCTTTTTTGCCTTCCCATATCTATTTGGGGAGTTAGCAAACAACAAGTTTTGGGGAGAAAATATTAGAAACTGTTGGAGATGCTCTGACATGCATTGGATTCGCGATTATCTTGTATCTATGAAAGGTAAATAAGAAAAAAATTGAAGAAATCATCCATTGTTGACTTTTGAAAGAAGAATTGTCCTGTTACATCCAAAAAGCATTGACTATTTATAGGAGAAAAATGCAGTACTACTAAGGACGACGATAACTTAATTTATTTGGTCAGAGAGGAATATGGAGTAGTTTATTTTGCAATAACGTCTTGGGTAATCCTCATGGCGTTATTTATAGGATGTGGTTCTGCTGCGAAGTAGGGATGCAATGTTGCTTGAGCTCCAACCCGTTGGACAACATTGCTGAAGCTCAAGCTCCTAGTGTGCCATCATGGAAGTTGCAGATGAGGAGAGGCCACTGATCCATCACCTGTCTCCACAGGTGTTACTCCTTTTTGTCTTTCTGAAAACTCTTTCCATGTTACCTTCTGACAACACATAGTGCATGTTTCTTTCCCACAAATCACAGTTGAACTTTAGTCCGGGTATGAAGGGGGGAAAAAGGGGACGTATAGTTTTGCTTCTATGTGAAAACGATATGGAATTATTCTTTAGGAAAACTTGCTATGCAACAATTGTTTTAGCTAACTTTAGCATGACGACTTTACTTTGTGTACTATCGATCATTCAGGATGAAGCTTCACAGTATACTAGCGATGGAACGGTGGATATTAACGATCAGCCTGCTCTGAAGCAGAGCACGGGGAATTGGAGAGCATGCTTCATGATTTTAGGTGGGTCCTGCAGATAAGTTCTTCCCACAGCAGAACATAAGTTAGTACTTCCTAACCTATAGAATTAACCTCTAGAGGATTACAAATGATGTGCTAGGTACTGAATTCACCGAATGCATGGCCTTCTTCGCAATCGGAAAGAACCTGGTCATCTTCCTCACGGCTGAGCTTCATGAAACCAATGTTGATGCCGCGAGGAATGTGTCCACCTGGATCGGCAGCTGCTTCCTCACACCGGTTATCGGGGCATTCTTGGCCGACACATATTGGGGAAGATACAAGACAATAGTGATCTTCCTCTTGATCTACACTATTGTAAGTTGCATCAAGAAAATGCTCAGTCTGACCATGAAACCGTGTTCCATCCCCAACTTATCTGAATGAATGGTTTGCTCTGTCAGGGAATGCTCATTCTGACGGTTTCAGCATCGCTCCCCTTGATCGTGGATGTGTCATCCAATAGCGGAATCCGCCGTGTTGCAGTGTACCTGGGGCTGTACCTTATTGCCCTTGGCACGGGTGGCATCAAGCCCTGCACCTCGGCCCTCGGTGCCGACCAATTCGACGGCGCCGACCCGGTGGAGCGAGCGACCAAAGGGTCCTTCTTCAACTGGTACTACTTCTCCGTCAACATCGGCTCTCTGCTGTCAGGGACCGTGCTCGTCTGGGTGCAGGAAGACATTGGGTGGGGCGTCGGGTTCGCGGTCCCGATGGTACTCATGGTGTCTGGCCTCGCCGTGTTCGTCGCCGGCAGGAAGGTGTATAGGTATAAGAAACTGGGAGGGAGTCCTCTGACAAGAGTTGCCCAGGTGGTCGTTGCAGCTGTGAGAAACTACCGTGTGGTGTTGCCTGAGGATACTTCAGGCATTGACCATTCCAGGCAATTCAGGTAGCAAGATCACCTTGTTGCATTCTGCAAGTATTACTGGCATTGTGCCATGTCATCTGAACAATTAATATTGTCAATGAACTCACGTGTGGCAAGATCTGCTATCCAGGTTCTTTGACAAGGCTTCCATTGTAGCGCCCTCGACAGGGGAAAAGGATACAGCAGCGGCGACAAGCCCATGGAGACTCTGCACGGCGTCCCAGGTGGAGGAGCTGAAGATGCTGCTCCGGATGTTGCCCGTCTGGGCATCCATGGTGCTCTTCTTCGCCGCCACCGCGCAGATGTCGTCGACGCTCATCGAGCAGGGCGCGGTCATGGACAACCGCGTCGGCCCCTTCACCATCCCACCGGCATCCCTGGCAACCTTCGACGTCATCAGCGTCATGGTCTGCATCCCCGTCTACGACGCCGTGCTGGTGCCGCTGGCCCGGCGCGCCACGGGCAGGGACCGCGGCCTGTCGCAGCTCCAGCGGATCGGCGTCGGCCTCGCGCTGTCCGCTGTCGGCATGGCGTACGCGGCGCTGGTGGAGGCGCGGAGGCTGGCGCTCGCGCGGGCCAGGATGCCGGCGATGAACATCATGTGGCAGGCGCCAGCGTTCGCCGTGCTGGGCGCGGGGGAGGTGTTCGCCTCCATCGGCATCCTCGAGTTCTTCTACGACGAGTCGCCGGACGGCATGAAGAGCCTCGGCAACGCGTTCGCGCAGCTGGCCATCGCGGCCGGGAGCTACCTCAACTCGGCCGTGCTCGGCGCCGTCGCGGCGACCACGGCGCGCGGCGGGGAGCCCGGGTGGATCCCGGAAAACCTGAACCAGGGCCACCTGGACTACTTCTTCTGGATGATGGCTGCTCTTAGCTTGATGAATCTAGCTCAGTTTGCGTATTGTTCAATTAGGTACAGAGGAAAAACCATTTGTTGACACAAGATTGCAGGATCTGTTTGGCAGGAGCCGATTGCCCGCCTGAAAGAAAGCCAGAAACTTGCCCATTTTCATCTAGGAGGATATCCATGTTTCATAGCCTGTTTCGAAGGGAAGGATTGATCTTAGAACTTTAAGGATTTAGTTCAAGTTTGCACTATAAATCCCAGGGATTTGGATCCCAAAACTACAGGTCATTAATTTCATTACATTGTTGAAACAATGGTCCTCCGCACATTAACTAGTCATCAGCGCAGATGATCCAACTTGCTGTGGCTGGGCAACCTACTACTTCACACAATTTCCTAACCCCGTTACCAAAATTTTTGACGGATGCTCTCGTGGACCACGGCGCCCGCGTCCAAAGCGCTGTGCGCCTGTGCGTGGCAACCTGCTAATGGTTTGGGTTGAAACCGGTTAAAGTGGTTTGAATTTTGCATTAATCCTACTTTAATTTGGTGGAAACTGTTTACTCTAGCAATCAGTTCGGTTTGATTTCACAAGATAAACATCGATAAGTTCGGTTTGATTTCACAAGATAAACGGTTTGATTTGGTTTATGATACTAATAGCACCAAGCGGCTGCGGTGCACGTCAAGAGCCGGACTCTGCAAATAAACACCCGCGTTCACATTATAAAATTTTATCGAAATTGACTGAAATTTGTTGGAGAGGACTCAGTGTGACTGACAGCTACTTTGTGCAAAGAAGTATATCTACACCCACACGTAGGCCCCACATCAAGAGCTGGACTCTAAAAATAAAACCTCGCGTTCACACCATAAAATTTTATCAAAATTGACTGAAATTTGGTGGAGTTGACTCAGTATGACTGGCGGCTACTCTGTGCAAAACAGTGTGGCTAGAACTGCACGTGGGCCCCACGTCAAGAGCCGGACCCTGAAAATAAAATCTCGCGTTCACACTATAAAATTTTATCGAAATTGACTGAAATTTGCTGGAGATGACTGGGTATGACTGGTAGCTACTCTGTGCAAATAGTGTGGCTAGACCTACACATGGGCTCCACGTCAAGAGGGGAGCAACTAAATCTCTATGGTGTTTTACCGGCAAGCCCACCTAGGGTTACCATAAGGTAGTAAACTTGTGGTTAGGGCATCGCCAATATCAGGAACTCGAAGGTGCAAGCAACACAAGGGTTTATACAGGTTCAGGCCGCAGTATGCGTAATACCCTACGTCTTGTGTGGTCTGTATTGCCTTGATGGTTATGCGATTATTTGGAGGGGGTCCCTACCCGCCCTTATATACTCCGGGGGGACAGGGTTACAGGGAAGTCCTAGACCGATACTAGCTTAGGAGCCCTACTCGAGTACTACTCGGGTAGTTTCCTTCTGTACCGACTAGTTATACTCGTATCCGAGTACTTTTACAGCGTGGATAAGGTATGGGACATGCCCCACCCCTTACTCTAGAACATTCAGTACTGTGTGCGCAGTCCCGTAGCTCCGGGTCTGAAAAGCCCCCGAGCTCTTCATAGCCGAGTACTGTAGGCTTCGAGTACTTCTGAAGCCATCCTTCGGTTTGTTCAGAAACTTCATCTTGAAGGTGCCTTCCATGTACTTTCTTGGCTGCTCGAGGCTATGAGGTGCTCACGCCCTAAGTATTTTAAGTCTTTCCTTATATGGGGTGCGATGCAAATCACACTCCATATGGAGTAGCCCCCGAGCCTTAGGTTGAATCGAAGAATTAGGCTGAGGATCAAATTAGTCTTGAATCTTCTTTCCTTAACTTCCAAAATATTTTTGAAAAATAAGTCATCGATGATACGTGTCCCGCAGCCCCCGAGCTTTAAATCCAAATTCCAAGGTTTGGAAAAAGGATCCAAAAGAACATAGCATACTGAACAGTGTTATGTACAAAATATGTGTAAAAAACGTAACTTGAATTGACGGTGAATTTTAGGAATAAATTGGTTTGAAATTTTAAAAACTCCTTCTTTCGGGTTAAAATCCCTGAAAAAATGGTTAATCAAATAACCTCCCCAAAACTTCTCCCAAACTACCGCTCAAAAGAAGCCACATTTATGGAGAAAAATTCTTCCGCTTCTAAACGGTAAATTTGGCCCACCCACTGGTTATTTAACCGCGCGGTGACTTAAGGATTTTTTACCCCTTCACTTCACTGCCTTTAGCCCTTCACCTTCCTCTGCTCCTGCGTCGCCACCAGTTTTAGATCTAGATCCAGAAAACCTCCTTTCGCCTTCTTGCTCCCTTTTCTCATTCTACTTGAGGAGTTAGTTCCTCCCTTCAGCACCCCCTTGCGCCCTCTCTTGGAGCCCCCGAGCGCATGCGAGTGAAGCGGCTCGTGACCTCAAGCATGGGCAACAAGAAAGCGGCATGCAAGTCCGAGAAGAAGAGCAAGGAGCAAGAGACACTAGTGGCGACTGAGAACGAAGTAAGTGCACCCGCGAGAATCTTCTTAATTTGGTCGCAAGGTTTGCTTCAGGGGGAGGAGGTAGTTCAGTGGAAACCCTCCTTCTGCCAATTTTATCCGCAAGAGAATGTAGATCAGATTGTCATCTTCGAACATTTTGTCGAAAGGGGATTGACCCTCCCAGCCTCCGATTTCTTCTGTGGCCTTCTTTTTCATTGGGGGTTCAGATCCATCATCTGAACCCTAACTCCATCACTCATATCTCTATCTTCTTCCACCTCTGTGAGGCTTTTCTCGGCATTGAGCCGCACTTTGACCTCTTCAGCTATTTTTCCATCTGCGCCCTCAACCTTCCTCCGAGAAACAAGTCGTGGTTGGTGGGGCAGGTCTTCAATTCAAGCAGGGAAAAGGAAAGGAGTATCTCGACTACAAGATCCCCATGAACCACTCAGGCTGGAGGGAATTATGGTTCTACATTGGAAACCACAACCCTGCATTGCCAGAGAGAATCCCAGGGAAGGCAATGTAGAGGCCCGAGTGGAATGAGAACTTGACATCAAGCAAGATGAAGCAAGTTACTGAGTTGCTCGAGTTAATTGCCGCTCTGAAGGAGATGGGCATGACCGGAGCATCAGTCATGCTCTCAATGTTCAAATACCGCATTCAACCGCTCGAGAAGTAGTGTAGATTTGTATTCGACTCCTTAGGTAGTAAAGATCCTTCTCGCATCACCGCAGAAATCCTTCCGCTGCAGATAGCCTTTGCCCGTTTTCAGTGAGTACTTCTTGACGTGAACACAGTGCCATACATGCTGAAGCTCTTCAGCGCCAGCAACCCGCCAAAAGAGGTACGAGTCATATGCCTTTCGAGTACTCTGTGAGTACTTTTTGCTGCGAGTTGTTACTAACTGTTCTTCTTGTTATTTTGTAGGGTCACACGACCCTGTATCGCTGCTTTGCTCCAAACCCAGACATTCCTCGTCCTGACCATCTTCAGCCAAGTGCGTTCTAGAAGCCCAAAAGCGGTCGACCAGCTTATGACCCCTTGACCTATGAAGAGGTGACAAATTCTGACGGTGATCTTCCTTCGGCAGATATATTGAAGAAGTCGGGCAAGGAGGTAGCAGGCAGCAGTGAAATGCCTACCCACCAAGCCTCAAGAAGTTGTGAGGAAGTGTCGGCTGTCCCTCTCCGGCTTGCATGATGATAGTGGAAGGTAAGTAGCAATTTCGAGTACTTTTCTCATTCACAGTCTTCAACGTTGGAGTTTTTTCGAAGTTCTTTTTTTCTTAGTCCTCCTGCTTCCCCTTCCCCTAAATGTGCTAAAGATGGAGGGAAAGCAGGTTCGATCGGGGATTATGTCGCACTAGAACCAAGCGTTCAGTCTGGTGCGGCGGACCCATCAACTGAAGGCCCTACCTCGGCTCTGAGCAACCCTATCCCGCCAAGCACCACAGAGGCTCCACCGAAGGAACTGCTGGTGGCTCGGGGAAGTCGGGTACTCCGAGTACTATCGCAGTACCTCAGCTGCTCCAGTTGAAAAAAGTGGTGACAAAGAAATCATCCAAGTAAGTTTCAAGTAGTTTTCCTTGGGTGTTCTGTAAGCTTTTCGTCATGTACTTGATGTAGTCGCCTTGCATGTAGGGCCTCCTCTGCTCTGAGCTTGGACGAGCCTAACGTTGCCTCGGCGGTCCAAGCCCCCGAGCAAGAGAAGAATTCGGATGTTGCAGCGTTGAGCACCGGTGCCGCTCCTCCTCCAGCCAGCGCTGCCATGGCGGAAAAAGGAGTCGTCCCGGAGCAGGATGCAATGGAGACGCCTGCACCCGAGATACCCACAGGTGAGCCCATCATGGGTCCTCCACCTTGTAGCGCTCACTTACTGGAAGCTAGATTAGTCACTACGGATGAAGTAGCAAGCGGTCCGCCAGAGGGTTCAGGTGCGGGAGATGTCGGCGCCGAGGGCACAGAAGACCCTGGCGCGGAAGACGCCGGCGCCATAGGCACATTAGACCCTAGCGCGAAAGATGCTAGCACCGCGGGCACATCGGGCCCTGGCGTGGCCAACGCTGAAAAAGAAGATCTGCTCGTGACGCCCTACGGGTGGCAACATGCCATCTCTGTGGATTTGATCGACGATCCGATGTTGTCCAGGGAGAAAAGGAAACAACTCCAGAGTACTTTCAAGGACTTGTACGAGTTCACGACTGTAAGTAAATGTCCTTCTCAAGTACTTGTCTGCCATCTCCCTCATGTATGTCATTTGTGTTGTTGATGTGATTATGTCTTGCAGACTCTGATTGATCATTCCCAAGAAAAGTCAAACAAGCTCAAATTCATTGAGGATGGTCACTGCAAGTTGCTGGAGAAAGACCATCAAATTGAAGCTGAAATCCTTAAGAGAGTAGAGCTGTGCAATGAACTCGATAAGTTGAAACATGAGCGCACCCGAGAGACTTGGCTCCTCAAGAACGACATCAAAAATCTGGAGAAGAAGAAAGCCGAGTTGATCGAGAAGAACAAGTTGCTCTCCAAGGCCTATCGAGGTAACTGTCTGTCTGTGTTGTTCTCCTTGGTTGGTATCTAGTCGAGTAGGTTTTCTGAAGCTACACACATACTTCTTCTTGTCTTGTGCTCGTAGAACTCAAAAACACATTGAAAAATAAAGAGAGTATGCTTATTGACCTGAAGAATCTTGTTTACCATGACCCAGATGATGTCGAGCGTCTGGAGAAAATCCTCATGGACACTGATGCTTAATTTGTTGATGCAATGAAGCAAATCAAGTCCATGCTTGAGGAGAAGGAGAGCATGCAGAAAGAACTCGAGGATCTTAAGGTTGCTGCTCAAATAATTGTCGTGATGGTGGACCTTCCAATTGGAGGCGTATCTGACGAAAGGTCATTGCTGGAGAAGCTTCAAGTGACTCCCTAGAAAGTCGCCAGTTACATCTCAGAGGCCACCAGGACTTATGTAGCTCAAACTCTTGCCCTGGTGAAATCGTTCTAGCCGAAGGCTCAACTGGAGCCTCTTGGAGAAGGAATGGCTGCAGGCTGCTCTGTTGAGCAATTCACCAAATATCATGATGAAGTCGAGCCAATCACCGAGAAGATCGCGGAGAGCCTAGAGCAAGAGGGTTAAGAGAAAAAACAATGTGTTATGAAAACACTTGTATTATTTGTCAATATGTATATATCTTTGACTGTTGATCTTTTTCAGTCTTTATCATCGTGTGATAGTTGTTGATTTGATCGTAGGACTTAGTATAGTTGGACACATTTGGGTCAAGCTACTCCATGTGCATCGACTTGGCTGTAGTCAATAACTTGACGTTCCGTGGGTGCGCTCGTAGAGCAAAAATGACTTAGCCAGGTTTTACCCAATCATGCGGTACTCTAGACTAGTCTTTTAGGCTTAGTCGCCTTAACGGTTTAGTTGTCGAGGTCCTGCTTGTTGCAGAAATAACTTAACCGTGAGGTGGGCTTGGTGACCCCTTCGGTCTTTGCCTTAATGCTCTCTGTCTGCATGAGACGAGTGGTCGTAGCAGTAGTCGGTAAAATAGCAGCACAAGAAGTACTCATGTGTTTTAGCCTCATGGGCAATACTAGTCGTAGGAACTCGTAGCGGAGCCTCCGAGAGTAAACGAGCGAAGTAAAAGTACTCGTGGCAGAGCCCTCGAGTTAAAGTAGGTGAAAGAATGTAAGAACTCATGGCAAAGCCCCCGAGTTAAAACAAGCGTAAAGTAGTCATTTTGGGACAAAATCAACTCTTTATTAATAATGAAGCCGGCGTGCAGCATGCAAATTGTGTACAAATTGTACTAAGCATAGAATTTCCGGAGATGCTCTATGTTCCAAGAGTTAGGAACCTCTTGGCAGTCAAGGTACTGTAGGCGATATGACCCTGGTCTTGTGACTTCAGACACGATGAAGGGCCCTTCCCATCGCGTGTTGAGCTTGTGCAGCCCAGTTTTGTCTTGGATGTGACGGAGGACTAGATCACCGATGCTGAAAGATCATTCTCGTACGTTACGATCGTGATATCGAGCTGACTGAACAAGGGCACTGCATCTAGCCTCATCAACCGAGTCCAGTTCCAGATGCCTAGCTTCATCCGCCTCGCCTTCGTCATACATCTCAACTCTTGGAGATCGCCACATGATATCGGCTAGGAGTATAGCTTCCGACCCATAAACAAGAAAGAAGGGAGTATGCCCTATGGCTTTCGATGGTTGAGTTCGAAGCCCCCAGACGACATGAGGCAGTTCAAATATCCACTTGCCACCCTTTTTACTGTTCTCGTCATAGAGTCTTTTCTTCAGGCCATTCAGGATCAAGCCATTAGCCCTTTCGACTTGTCCGTTGGCTCTTGGGTGTGGTACTAACACATAATTGATTTCGATTGAGGCATTTTCACGGAATTCCCAGAACTGATTTGATGTGAAGTTGGAACCCAGATCGGTAATGATGGTGTTGGGGAAGCCAAAGCGGTGAAGGATGTCTGAGATGAAGTCGACTGCCCTGTCCGGTGTGAGCTCGATAATTGGCTTGTACTCGATCTACTTTGTAACCTTATCGATGGCTACCAACATGTGTGTGAAGCTTTCTGGCGCTGTTGTTAGAGGTCCAATCATGTCGAGGATCCATGTTGCGAAGGGTCATGAGGGCGGTATGGTATTGATGTTGTGAGTTGGGACATGAGATTGCTTGCCAAAGAATTGACTTGCGCACGAGTTCTTCGGCATCTGCAACTGCTGTTGGCCACCAGAACCCTACTCTGAAAGCCTTCTCGACTAGTGTTTTCGATGCTCCGTGATTTCCACAAGTTGCCTTGTGGATTTCGCGTAGAATATTGCAGCCCCATACTTTAGGAACACACTTCATGAGTACTCCAGAGCTTGCTCCACAAATGTAGAACTTATCCTCGACTAGAACAAGCCCTTTGCTGCACCTCATGATGCGGACTGCTTTTACGCTTTTCGGAGATATCCCAGCTGGAAGTTTCTTTTCCTTGATGAAGTTGATGTAGTGTTCCCGCCAATCTACTTCCATCATCGTGACCTCCCAACTAGAATCCAAACATCCTGGGTTGGTGGTTACCTGAGGTGGAGTCTTGATTGATGGTTCTTTGAGCTCTTGGACAAAAACTCCCGCTGGGACTTGGGCTCGAGTAGATCCAAGCTTGGAGAGTACGTCTGCTCCTACATTGTTGTCCCAGACTACATGATGAATCTCCAGGCCTGCGAACTTGTTCATCAGCTTGCTCACTTCTGCTACATATGCATCCATTTCCTCCTTATTGCAGTCCCGCTCCTTGTTGACTGTTGACGCTCGCTACAGACCAATTTCAAGCGTCAATTTAACCCAAAATGTGGGATGACTACCATGCTTAACGTGCGTATTTAACCCAAATAATATCATTTCCACATTTTCCTTGGACATTTTGCAATGTAGGGAGTTGGGCAGGAAATGCAGGTAAAACAAGCTCCGGGAATCATGCAACAAGACGCCAACATATCGGAGCACGCTAACCAACAAAGAGTAGGTGTTTAATTGTCAAATTCCATATGTGTTGGTGAATGTTGACATTTCATAGCGTCATCACTAGGATAGGTGTTCCCTGGCAACGACGCCAAAAATGTTTGTTGACATTTCATAGCGTCATCACTAGGATAAGTTTTCCCCAGCAACGGCGCCAGAAATGCTGTGGGGTATTTCTTATGTTACAGAAGGATCTGCAAGCGCACGGAATACCGTTGTAGCATTTTACCCGTGACTACGGGGTCGTATTTATATTTCCGCAGGGAAGGGGGCGGTTATTGGAATAGATTAGTGTGTTTGGTTAGTTCTAGCATGGATATTCTATTGAATAAACAAGGGAAAGATAATAAATGGTAAAGAGGTAGTGTGACACACAAGTTGCTCAAGTTCTACTTTATGCAAAGCTTACAGGAAGGGAGAAAGGAAGAAGAAAGCTAATCTAAGGACTATGCACTCCTAACTAAGCATACAGTCTATACTAGGCACTCGCATGCACACACATGAATACAAACGGATTCTAGGCTTCCAGGCATCACCGGGAGACCGCACAGGATATGGCAATGTGGCCACTAGACCCTCATGGCTCTTTTATGCACCTCCTACAGCTACTACATGAACGGGGAGGGTTACGCTGGACGGACATGGCTGTCACCACCTGCCGCCTACCTCAACTAACCATGGTATAGAGCCACATCCAGCAACACTGATTAGCCCAGACACCACGTCTACACTAATAAGCGATACTCTAATGCCCCGCGCGGAGCCCCCACCCTTCGGATGGACAGACATCACCCTAGAGCAAACATGCGAATACTGGAACCGATGCCAAAGCCTAGATATACTACCACGTCTAATCATGCAAGATATCAGTCCTAGATATAAACTAAGCATAGCACACACATCTGAATGCACAGAACATATACTATACGAGTACAGTATATTAAAGAATTCCGAATATTACAAAGGAGAGGAAGAGTAAAACCCATACCGAACACTTCTAAGAAGACTCGGGAACCGAAGAAGAGCTACTTCACCTAGACTCCACTATCCTAAAGACTAAGCAAGAGAGAAATTGAGAAAGTGCTTCAACTTGTGGTGTCTCTCTTAGTAGCACCCCCCTCATATTTATAGAGGTGAGTGAGGGGGGTGTGCAGCAGCTTCCCGGCGCCAATTCACCCCCTAGCACCTAGAACCGACGTTATGAGCCAATGCGGAAGCGCCATGTCAAAGGAGGTAAGTCGGTTCCTCCTGGCAGGGTCGGGGTAGGTCGGCCTGGGCTTGGCCCAGGTCAAGCCCATCTTGTTCTGGGTGGCTGCCATGTGGGTCCACACTGCTTCTATGCGTGAGTGGATGCAGTCCTAAGTCAGTTGCACCTGTTTGTGGGCCCTTTGATCCATGGGAGGCTGAACAGCGCTCTGATTGGTCGACACAATTTGCCTTGGATTGAAGTTCTTGTTTACACTTGATTTCTACTCAATTTCCTTGCATTGTGAATTCTCCAAGGGGAATGTGGAAATGACATTGTTCGAGATAAATATGCAAGTTAAGTATGCTAGTCATCCCAATTTTCTGATCAAATCGATGCTCAAAATTGGTCTGTATCGAGCGTCAACAGTGAATATGTGTATGCAGCTCAAACAAATCAGGAAACACACCTCAAGAGTAAGGCAACACACTCGCGATCTATGGCAACACACTTCCGACCAATCAGGCGCAAGCATTCAGCATCCCACGGATCAAAGGGCCGACTTAGAACAACGGCAACTCACTCACCAAGCACCATAGGGCCCACTTACCAGTCACTCAGGCGAAGTTGAACCTGGTTGGAGCCAGGCTTGGAGTTGGAGCTTCCTTTAGAGGCTTAGTGCTGCCTAGGTAGTGCCTAAGAGTTAGGGAGAGAGTGAGGGGAGTCGGGGAGGAGCCGGTGTGCACACCGGCGCTCTTCTCCGACTTGTACCTCGACGGATGCTTATCAATCATAGTAAGTGTTCGTGACTTCCTTTGTGCTTTAGTTTCTTAGTTAAGTGTAGAGCTAGTTTCCCCTAGTTGTTTACCGGATCAATAGTTCGCTAGTGTAGTGGATGCCTCTAGAATAGAAACGATTCTAGAATTAGTAAGGAACGGTGTAGACGTGGTGTCTAGATCAGTCTTTACCTGTTGGTTGTGGTATATCCCATGGTTAGATGAGGTAGGTAGCAGGTGGTGATAGCCCTATCTATCCAGCGGAACCCTCCCCGTTCGGGTATATCCCAGTGCTGTAATGCTGGAACTCACTAGTCTTATTCTGTGAGAAGCCAGTAGCCCAAAGCGAACGACTAGGATAGTTCTATCTTACCTTTGATTCTTAGCCATAGGAATCCTCTCTACTCCTTGCCTCTAACTGGTGTAGTGTCCTTGGACGAACCTGAACCTTAGAGAATATACACACGTTCCTCAGTGGATACGATACCCTTGGAATACTCCTGGGTGAAAGCTACAACGTCATCTGTGCGCTTGCGGATTTATTTCGTGATGCTAGGAAACGTCAACAAGCTTTCTGGCGCTTTTGCCGGGGAACGGTTGCTATATTCTCTTCGGACCTAGTTCACCCTCGTACATTTTTCATTTCTTTCGTTCTACCTTTAGCCCCGCTACCCATGGAGAAGCTATCCATTGAACAGCTCTCTCTCCCAAGGGGTGAGTTCTATAAGCACTTGCCAACTTTTAGACCAACCCCTTTATCTGGCTATGGCTTCCATCTTTGAATTATAGCCATGTTTCGGAATCAACCCTTCTCTGGAGCAATCAATGAAGATCCCGATGATCATCTGCAAAAGTTTGAGGAACTGTCCTCATGCTTGGTGAGCCCAGGCATGACACTTGCGGTGGAAGTTGTTGTCCCTCTCGCTCACAGGGAAGGCGGAGCAATGGTACACCCGCACGATAGGGAGTACGACCGGTAATTGGGGAGAATTTAGAGTTGACTTTTGTTACTCGTTCTCCCTTACGGAGCGCATAGAATCCCTACCGATTGACATCCTCAGCTTCAATCAATTAGAGAAGGGGTCCATAGGTGCAGCGTGGGGTAGATTCTCATGCCTTTTGCTCAGGTTTAGATATGGAATCTGCCCTTGACCTCGATATTGCCACCGGAGGTTCGTTTACGCACAAAACTCTGACAGAAGGAATAGAGATTCTAGGTGACCTCTGAGAAGACACGTCTTTCCCTACTGATCGTAACGAACCTCGTCGAGAGGAATCCGAGTCAAGCCATGAGAGTCTCTCAACAGTGAATTCTGAGCTTTCATCTCCCACATCCCAAGATTCGTCTGTTAAGCCCTCCATCTGGAAACAATAAGAACACCTCGAATCTCTTCGATGCCCAATCAGGGGAGGAGCCCTTTTCTATCCACACAGATCAATCTCAAAATCCCTTGACAGAACCTTCCCTCAGGCCTACGGTACCCCCTATACCCCGCGATCCTCTCAACAAAACAAATCTCAAGAAGGCCGTGAAAGAGGAATTGTCGGATGATGTGAGACACTTTTTTGAAGCAATTTGGAATAGTTCACCCTCGACGATCATCTCCTGCTCTATAAGGGGAATTACCGTAGAAGCCCATCTTAAACCCCTCATGGAGGTTAATACCATGCCATGGCACTTAGCGTACACACTTTTGGGCGATGTTATGCTAAAACCATCCGACAAGCTCATCAAGAGTTGTCCCTTTGGACACATCCTTGAATTTTGGGGGGTCGCAAGTGTCGTGATGCTCTCAATAGACAAGATCGAGGTCAACCTAGATTTTCATATCTTCGATATCCTTGATCTTGACCTTCTCATAGGCTACCCTCTAGGAAAACTTCCTGATACATCTCATGGGAGCCTAGATGAAAAGTTTAGGGAATCCATTTCTGCCATCACTACCTTCTGTTTAGAAAATCCTATGGTGAAGCCTCTTCCCAAGCAAAACATGCTCGAGAAGATGATGCATACATCTCCGTTCGTATCATCTGAACCCATTCTCTTTGAAGTTGCAAAATCTGTGATTTTTGAAGAGTTCGATTTAGAAGAAATTCTTCACTTTTGTGAAGACGAGCGATCATTGTTGGCACTCCTTAACCTTTACGAACTAATCCGCAAGCGCACGGATACTGATGTAGCTTTCACTAGGGAGTTTACCCGGGATATCGAATCCAAGGAACGACAGACGCAACCAATCCTAGAACTATTCAACCGGACCCACCTAGAGAGAGGAGGTAAGAGGGTAGAAGGCTTAACTTCAGTTAGCCAACTCGTTACCCAGATAACTAGAAGTTATACTAACTTGATCTGCTTCGGCGGCTGGAGCGGAAGGACCACAGACTGAGGGAGAAATGGGGGGTCAAACTCGGCCAACGATCTACTGCTATGAAAACACCCGAACGTGGTGGACTATAAGGGACGGACACGGCTATCACTACCCGCCGCCTACCACATCAGTTCCGTGGGGTGGAACACAACCCATGATAACTATCAAGCCTAAGCACCATGCTTCAACTATCTAGTTACTGACTTCCGCCTCACGTTAAGGCAAGAAGAAACCCCAAATGGCCAGGCTTGCTGAGCCACGCAGACAAGGGATCCCGCAGATCAAAGAAGTAAACTAACTAGGTACTGAAAGTAAAGAGAAGAACTAGCGAGACACTGAAGATAAATAAGGAACTTACTTTGATAATATTCCCCTGAGGTGGATACAACGTGGAGAAGGACCAAGAAAAATCCTGGCTCCTTTCCTAGCTCGGCTCTTGCACAAGCTCTCACCTCACGCTCTCCCTATTCTACACTTGAACTGAAGCTACTAAGAATCTCACTTCTCTCTTGAATGGTGTGTCTTACAAATGAGAAATGAAGCTCTATTTATAGCAGCTAGAGGTTGGTAACCGGTGAAAGGCGTCAAGACCACGCGGACCTTGGCGGTTATCGTAGCTTCCACGCGAAGTTGAGCACCAAAGGATGACAAGTGGGGCCGACCGGCCTCCCCTAGGCCGACCAGCCTGGGGATGGTGCCACTTGGCACCGCCTTTCACGTGGTGGCACCGCCTTTCACGTGGACATCCCTGATCGCTTCCTGAGGTTGGTAACTATTGCTTTTTAGTTAAGCAACGGTTTAGGACTTGCATGTGGGCCCTTTGATCCGTGTGTGAAGCCTTTCAGGTCCTCGGATCAAACCAACTTCGAGGGCACGATCCCTGATCCTCCTGGGTGTGTTTCCTGACTCCTGGATTGGTGACGTGGCCAGAGGGGGCAGAGCCAGGCCGGCCAGCCTAGGGTAGGTCTGCCGGCCTGGGATTTCTCCCACTTCGGCCCAATTCCGCACACTAAGTTCCTAAAATGATAAATGCAACAAAACTTGTGGAACTTGTTAGTGTGGTTAGTTTTAACTCAGTTTTGTCTTGTAAACCATGAAAACTGGAGAAATGTTGGCGGTAAAAATCATCAAAATCGACCGCCAACAATCATCATTACCCTCGATCAAGTTTGAGCCTCTTCACGCTGGCATGGAGTACGTTGTTCTCGACCACGATCGAGATTCAACTACAATCTCTCATGTTGAATCCCTCGAGATGGAAATCTCATGGGCCGTGGAATGTGGTGAGGCGCCGACTCTGGAGTCCGAAAAGAAGGATTCCTTAAGTGAGCATGGGAGTTTCATTCTTGAAGCACCACAAAGGCCATGCTTATTCAATGCCTCTCCAGAGTCAGGCATGCTTTGTGCCCCGAGCACGCACAAGGACTACAACCACCTTAAGGTCCTCTTTTGCAAAATCTTCATAAGGTTGGTTGTAGATGAATATGTTTATCATAAGCATTGCAAATTTCATGGGTGCTCTGTGGCGCTAACCTTGCAGCTAAAGCTTCATGAAACATCAACAATTGGTGGTGAGAAGGGAATGACATCACCAATGATAGCTACAAGAGGAAGTTCCCAAGGTCGAGCTTCTGACCATAAACAAAGCACTGCCGGGAGATAACCAGGATTATCATTTGATTTTCCCCTTTCAAATAAAAGCAAAAGCATGTTCTAGGATAAGTTTTTCCTTCAGGTATTTTTTTCGCTAACCATTTCAGGTGGAGATTAAAAAGAACAAAGGACAGGTGATGCCTAAGAAAATGAGAGCTACACCAACTACAACACTATGGTAATTCTTGGTGAGGGAACATCATGTAGGGAAGCTTGAACTCAACACACTTGAGTTGTGCTGCTCAACAATGCAAACTCCAAGTGTGGGGGAGGTATGTGAGTACCCGAAGTAAGTTTTTGTCATGCAAATCTTATCATGGTTCGGAGATGGTGTTGGTTCTCGCATCTTGCCCCATAAAAGAAAAGAAAAAAAGAGAGAGGAGTTACCATGGCAGCAATTATGCTCTTCATCAACAAAACGCCACGGTAAGGACCTCCAGGTATGTCCTGCTTTTGACTTTAAACAAAGCCCTTCCGGGAGGTAGCCTGAGGATCACCAGATTCAAACTCATGTTTTTCTCTCTTTGAACAAAGCTTTATCATGCTTTCATGCTTCCTGTTTCTATTCTTGTATGCTCTGGTTTGAATGTGTGTTGTACAACACATTCATAGGCCTTTTTAAATTAAGCATGGTGCTTAGGTTAAAAAGTCTTCTTTAATCAAATTAGACATGGTGTCTAGTTTGATTAATGAACCTCAGAGTCAATGCTTGTACAGATCTTGGTTGTATATGTGGACTAACCCCTGCAGAAAAATTCCAAATCCAAATGGGTAAGTCGTTGAGCTTAATTCAAATGGGAAGATAAGCCAAGGCGTCGGATTCATGATGTGCAACATAGGAAGGAGGTACATATCACCCCTTGAGGTTTCATTGTGAGTATACCCTCCTTTGCTCCTGTTGATGCAACGTCAATTTGCCCTTGCTTGAGTAAGTCTCATGGTGAGATTAAAATTTTAGCTCCAATAAAGTTTAGGGCTCCCTGGTTCTTAAAACCGGTAGAGCCATTATTTTGTTTCCACCCATTTTGTTTTTGAATAAGCATCAGGTACAAGAACAAGTGTGGGGGAGATCTTTTGGAGTTTTGACGCACATACGTTCAAGATCTCCCACAGACAGATGCACAAGACTGAAAGAACCAGGACGCAAAAGGTTTAGAACCCATCGTGACGGTTTGTGCACTCTACCCCTCAGTCTCCCTAATCCATGAGTTTAAATGAAATTCACTGCTACACACTAAAATTAAACTCAATGATGCTTGCTGGTCACATGCTTCATATTTGATTGGCTCGTATATGTTTTATTCCCTACTAAACTTGAACTTGTGAATCATATCTTAGGGAATCCATAATTGCTAAGTTGTTGAAAAGTGAGATATGGTTTGATGAAGGAATCCTTGCTCTCTCTACTTTTATGCCTAGGAATTTTATTTTAGAAAGGAAAACCCCTTCATAGCTTTACAAACGCCCTGTATTTGTCCTACCAAAGCCATATGTCGATCTTCATGAATGAAACCGTATACATATGTGCCTTGTTGTTGCATTGAGCTTCATCAAATTTTGTGACCCTAGTGAGATGTCATTTCATATTTGTTTGATCAAGATCACGTACACTCCATATGCTAAACTTCTACACTCGAAGTTAGCCACCCCATTCCATCCATCCACAAAATAAAACTCCATGTATAATGATATTTCTCTCCAGTACTCCTTGAAAGAGGCATGGGCTGTATGAAAAAACAAAAGAAGAAAAAAAAGAAAAAAAATCTGGACACATGAAGGTCCAAGTGTTGAAAAAAAAATTTGGACACATGAATGGCTGGCAGTTATATGGATACGGTGCTTTACCCGTAAACGCTTCTCCAGCTCTCGCAAGAATTGTATGGGACTCATCCTCGGGGGGACTTCACGAATGACCGTACCGGCTATTTGGTTTTTCAGCAATTATGCTAGTTTTTCATTTCATTTTTTCTTGAAACTCAGCCATTCATGGACCTAACTCACCTACTCACTCATCAATTATGGTGTTCAGCTGACTTGCACGGAAAGACCCCTATTGTTTAGTAATTTGGTGCCCCATCTTTTGATTGACCGTTGTCAACTAATCTTTTCAATGTTCGATTTTACTCTATGTTAGAACATTTCAGCGAATGCTATTTCGATCTAAGTGGTCCTATTCTCTGTCCCGTGCTAGGAAGCATTACTCCTCTTTTCATTCCAAATTCTTCAATAAGACTGATACGATTGATTGGTCTGTGCTTTTCTCTTATTACTTTTTTGTATCCCCCTGTTCCTTGGATACAATTTGATCCTTCTACGGCCAATTCTCAATTTGTGGAAAGCCTTCGATGGCTTCCTATGTCCCCTATCTTGATGAACCAGAAGTGAGAAGGGGTAGGTGAAGATGATAATGAAAACCCAATAGAAAGTACAGGACCGATCTAGCATGAAACGAGATAGAAATAGTAGAAAAACAGGCTGACTAATGACACGCACGCCCTCTTCTTGGAGAAGGCGCGCGCGCAGCGGGAAAGCAGCTGCTGGACTAGGAGGTCATTGCTTTTCCTGTAGGACACATTAGTTAACATTAGGGCATTGGGATTTGCTTCTTGACCTTTCCTATATGCCAATATGGAGTAGCAGGTCACTTCGGTAACTCTTGTTGGACTTTAGTTAGCTAAAAAAACTGTACCAGCAGCCTGTCTGTGCCCTTTGAGTCTATAGCCACCAAATCTAAAGATTCCTTAAGTTTTCGTATGGCTTCTTTTTTCAATGATCAGTGACAATGAATGCTACGAATGTTCTCTTCCACTAATGTCATCTAAGAGTCCAAGAAAAAAAAGAGAGAATATATAGCCATGTCCTCAAGTCTTCAAAGTAAAGAAGAGAGAGTTTCATAAAAAGGAGTCTTTTATTTTTATCATCCACCTTCCATACACTTGCACAATCTTGATCAGCTTGTATGATGTGTCATCTCCATGGATCCAATCTTCGATTTTGCAATATATGTGAAACAAGTGCATGCTTCCAACTTCCTACCATGAGCTCCACATAAGCTATCTTTAGAAGTAGGCTGAAAAGAGGCAATGCCTTGGTGAGGATATATACACACAGTGACTTGAGAGATCCTATAGGGGAGTAAACTTATGGTTGGTCTTTCCGAAAATCTTTCAAAACATCCAGTCATACAACAGAGAAGTGGAGGAGACCCAAGTCAATACCGTTCCGCTCTTCAACTTCCCAAACTATTATGGTAGACACATCAAGATTCACAAGTAAGGGCGAAGTTTGGAATAATCTATATGCAGGTATCATATCAAAAGGAAGTGGTGTTCCACCTTAGTCCTAAGATTTGCTCGAGGACGAGCAAAGAGGAAGTGTGGGGGATATTGTTGACGCTTGCTACGGACCAATTTCGAGCGTCAATTTCACCCAAAAAGTGGGATGACTACCATGCTTAACCTGCGTATTTAACACAAATAATATCATTTCCACATTTCCCTTGGAGATTTTGAAGTGTAGGGATTTGGGCAGGAAATCCAGGTAAATCAAGCTCCAGGATTCATGCAATAAGACGCCAACATATCGGAGCTCGAGATGCCAAATTCCATATGTGTTGGTGAATATGTGTATGCAGCTCAATCAAATCAGGAAACACACCTCAAGAGCAAGGCAACACACTCGCGATCCATGGCAACACACTTCCAACCAATCAGGCGCAAGCATTCTGATCGCACGGATCAAAGGGCCCACCAACGCATGCAACGGACTTAGGACAGCGGCAACTCACTCAGCAGGGACCATAGGGCCCACTTACCAGTCACTCAGGCGAAGTTGAACCTGGTTGGAGCCAGGCTTGGGTCAGCCGACCCAGGTGGCGGCTCCTTATCTCTTCGCAAAGGCGGTTCTGCGTGAGTCCCCTCAATTGCCGGCCGAGAGCACCCTGCTTCACTCCTATAAATACAAGGGGGGGGGTTATAAAGGAGACACAAGTCACCTTCACCTCCTCTATCACTTTTGGAGTTGGAGCTCTCTTTAGAGGCTTAGTGCTGCCTAGGTAGTGCTTAGGAGTTAGGGATAGAGTGAGGGGAGTCGGGGAGGAGCCGGTGTGCACACCGGCACTCTTCTCCGACTTGTACCTTGATGGATGCTTATCAATCATAGTAAGTGTTTGTGACTTCCTTTGTGCTTTAGTTTCTTAGTTAAGTGTAGAGCTAGTTTCCCCTAGTTGTTTGTCGGATCAATAGTTCGCTAGTGTAGTGGATGCCTCTAGAATAGGAACGATTCTAGAGTTAGTAAGGAACGGTGTAGATGTGGTGTCTAGATCAGTCTTTACCTGTTGGTTGTGGTATATCCCATGGTTAGATGAGGTAGGTAGCAGGTGGTGACAATCCTGTTCATCCAGCGGAACTCTCCCCGTTCGGGTATATCCCAGTGTTGTAATGCTAGAACTCACTAGTTTTATTCTGTGAGAAGCCAGTTGCCCGAAGCGAATGACTAGGATAGTTCTATCTTACGTTTGATTCTTAACCTTAGGAATCCTCTCTACTCCTTGCCTCTAACGGGTGTAGTGTCCTTGGACGAACCTGAACCTTAGAGAATATACACACGTTCCTCAGTGGATACGATACCCTTCGAATACTCTTGGGTGAAAGCTACAACGTCGTCTGTGTGCTTGCGGATTTATTTCGTGGCACTAGGAAACGTCAACATTGCCTTGTTGCACGACTAGTAGAGAATCCCCATAGATTAGTAGCCGCTTAATGCCAAGGGAAACTGCCAATCGGAGCCCGTGGAGTAGTGCCTCATACTCGGCTTCGTTGTTTGACACCTTCTAGAGGATTTGTTGAACATACTTGAGTTGTTCGCCCTTCGGAGAGATGAAAAGTACTCCTGGACCGCCGCCTTTGAGCTTGAGCGATACATCGAAGTACATCGTCCAATGCTCTGGCTTGCTGGCAGGAGTTGGCACTTGATTTTCCCGCTACTCGGCCATAAAGTTAACCAATGCTTGAGATTTGATGGTTGTTCTTGGCTTGAAGTCGATGGAGAGAGCCCCCAGTTCTACTGCCCACTTGGAGATGCGACCAGTGGAGTCCCGGCTATGGAGAATATCCGCCAATGGGAAGTCAGTAATAACTGAGATCAGATATTCGTCGAAGTAGTGGCAGAGCTTCCTGGATGTGATGAGTATTGCGTAGGGTAGTTTCTAAATTGAAGGGTAGCGAACCTTCAACTCAGGGAGTACTTCGTTGATCAAATAGACCGGCCTCTGTACATCGAATACATGGCCTTCCTCGTTCCGCTCCACCACGATTGTTGTGCTGATCACATGAGTAGTTGCCGCGATGTATAGCAGCAAGTTCTGTACTGGGTGTGGTGCCGTGAGTATGGGGGTGACTGCACGTGTAGTTTGAGGTTCTGCAGTGCCTGCTCGGCTTCTTCCGTCTAGTGGAACTTGTCCTTCTACTTTAAAAGCTTGAAGAAGGGAAGACCCCGTTCTCCAAGCCGTGAGATGAATCTATTCAACACCGCCATGCACCCTGTCAGCTTTTAAACATCCTTGACCTTTGCTGGAGCCTTCATATCGGTGATGGCGGTTATCTTCTCTGGGTTGGCTTCAATCCCTCTGTGACTGATGATAAACCTGAGTAGTTTCCCTGACGGCACGCTGAAGATGCACTTAGTCGGGTTTAGCTTCCATTGGTACTTGCGTAGGCTGTTGAAAGTTTCTTCCAGGTCCGCGATCAGGTCCTCGGAATTTCTGGTCTTAATGACAACGTCATCCACGTAGGCCTCCACGTTGCGGTGTAGCGGGTCTGCGAAGCATATTTGAATTGCCCGCTGGTACGTTGCTCCCGTATTTTTCAACCCAATGGACATAGTTTTGTATGCATAAGTCCCAAAGGGTGTGATGAACGCGGTCTTGATTCGGTCTTCTTCCTTGAGGGCAGTTTGGTGGTATCCCGAGTAGCAATCAAGGAAGCACAAGAGTACGCAGCCGGCAGTGGAGTCGATTACTTGATCAATGCGCGGTAGCCCAAAGTGATCCTTCGGGCAGTGCCTGTTGAGATCAGTATAATCGACACACATTCTCCATTCATTGTTATTCTTCTTCTTTACAAGGACAGGATTAGCTACCCACTCTTGGTGGAACACCTCTTGGATGAATCCAGCCGCAAGTAGTTTAGCTATCTCCTTTTTGATTGCCTCCCTTTTGTCTTGAGCGAATCTATGAAGTCGTTGTTTCTTGGGAGTAGCACTAGGATTTACAATTAAACTAGGCTCGATCAGTTCCTTGGACACCCCTGGCATATCCGTTGGTTTCCACGTGAATATGTCTCGGTTGACCCTAAGAAAACTGATGAGCGCGCTTTCCTATTTGGCATCGAGTTGTGACCTGATAAAGGCCGTCTTGGACGAGTCACCTTCCTACACCTGGATGGTCTTTAGTGTGAGTTCTCCAGTGGGCTGCAGCTTGGTCTGGTTCGCCTTCTTCGTTGGGATCTCCAGCCCTGACTGGGATAGTTGTTGCGCTGCCGCGAGTACTTCTCCTGAAGTATCTGGCACACGCGGAGTCGAAGTGTACTCGATAGCCTCCTGGTCGCAGTTGTATGACTTCTTTAGGTCGCCGCGGAAGGTGAGTACTCCAATCTTTCCTGGCATCTTCAGAAGCAAGTAGACGTAGTGCAGCATGACCATGAATTCGGCCAGTGTAGGTCTTCCCGGGATGGCATGATATGACGATTTGAAGTCGGCTACTTCGAACTTGATGTACTCAGTATAGTAATTTTCCCTCATGCCGAAGGTGACGGGGAAGGTTATCATGCCAAGAGGTGTAGCTGCGTTCCCTGGTACGATGCTGTAGAGGGGAGATTTACTCGGAGTGAGCATGTCGGTGAAGTTGAGGCCCATCTTTGTCAAAGTACTCATAAAGATGGGCCACCACTGGGTCCAGGACAAGCGGGAGTTTTCTCAGCTCTGAAAAGCTTGTCTAGTGATCAGCCCTAGAGAACGAGATCGGAACCTCCGACCACTGAAGAGGTCGTGGTACCGCCGGCTCGATGGACATGATCTTGCAGAGAGTTAGCTTGTGTGTCCTTCTGGAGGGAAAGCCAGATTTGTTGCCAAAGATGATGTTGACGGTCTTGGACACCTTCGGGGACTGAGTGGCGTTGGTCTTGTCCTCCGAGTCTTCGTCCTCCTTGTCATTCTTCTTCTTGTCGCCCTTTTCCACAGGCGGAGCATTGAGGGACCTTCGGAGTTGATAGCACTCGAATGCTGAGTGCTTGGAGTGTGGATGCCACGGGCATTGCTTGTGCAGAAGCTTCTCGAACTGCTCTTGCAAGTTGCCCGAGTTCTTGCCGTGCAGGACACGCTCGACAGCCGTGACGAGATCGTCTGGCTTGCGCTTCCGGGAGGATCCTAAGTGGTCCCGCTGGCATGTGTCATTGCGGTGGTCGTTGTTCCGTTTGTTGTTGTTGTAGTCATTGCTGCGCTTCGAGAACCGATCGTGTTCTTGCTCCTCTTGATCCACCAAGGTCTGCATCATGTCGCAGAGGGCAGCAATAGTCTTGAGGCGGTTGCGGCCAAAGTCGCGCAAGAGAACCTGGTCGTTGAGACCATTGTGGAAGCAATCGATGACGTCGCTCTCCGAGATGTTGGCGATCATGGCGCGGGTGTCGAAGAAGCGGCGAGTGTACGAGCGCAGGAGCTCGTTTCTTTCCTGTTTGCATTGAGATAGGTCATAACGAGTACCTGCCCTGGCGATCGCTCCCTGGAAGTTGTCGATGAAGACGGTCTTGAGTTGATCCCAGGAGTCGATGGAGTTCTTTGTGAGCTCACCAGCCATGTGAGCAGCGCGGTCTCCAAGGCCATCGGGAAGTAGACAACCTTCATGGTGTTGGTACCGCTTGCGACTTCAATGGCGATGGAGTAGCATCTGGTACACTGCTAGGGGGACTACTTGCCATTGTACTTGGTAATGCCGATGGGCTTGAAGCCCTCCGGGTACTTGTACTGGCTAAAGCAGTCCAAAAACGCAGGGAAACGATCATTATCGTCCCGTGCGGTGTTCCCCTCAGCTCCGACTCGTTCTCTCCTCCGCTTCTCGATGACTTAGTGGGCGTTGCGCCCGATGTTGATCTTCTCCCAGAGGTCTTCCGTCGGCAACTGCTCAAGTTGTTCACGACAGTTGTTGTCGACGGATTGGTCTTGTTGCTGCCGAGGCGCATGAGCCGTGGGGCGGCTTCCCTGCTGCTGTTGGGATGCAGCAGCCTGTCGCCTGGGGTGTCCTCTAGGTGTTCTGCTGATTTGATTTTTGCCTACTCCCTCGCGTCCTGCACGGGAGACTGAGGGCATTGGGTTTTGCTCATTGATTTGGAGCAATGCCCGCTGCCCCATGCAGACGGCTGGGTCGGGGTTGCCGGCGAGCACCGCCATTATACTGGCATTATTGGCGGCAGGGGTATTGAAACCCGCATCCTGCGCCACCGCGAACTCAGCATCGAGGTTGCGTTGAAGGCGTTGCCACCGCTCGTTGGCTCTTCTCCTGCGCATAGCGCGCTTCTGGTTCCGCAGTCTGCGGGCATCATGAGCTTCAAGGGTTTTGTTGCTAGCGTCTGCGGTGTTCTCGTCATCCGAGATTTGCTCTGGCCTCTCGTTGCGGTGCCTGCTGCTGATCTCATCTGACTCCGCCATGTAGACGTGGCAGTGCAAGGAGATGTCATCGAAGTTGTAGTCGACCAGAACAGTTCCGCCAGGGTGGTGGCACCGAGTGGTCTACCCTCTTGAAAAGGTAGAGAATCAAGATGGGCGACTAGTCTTTCGTCGTCTTCGAGTAGTTCAGAGGGTTTCATGCCCTTCCAGTACACGAAGAAACCCTCTGGGTGGAGGTTATAACTAGGCCCTGATGGCCACCCATGAAAGGCTCGGCTCTAGGATCGGAGTCCGAGTCGTAGTCATCGAAGATAGGGGCCTCCCGACATGCGGTGGCGTCCTTCTCTCCGATCTTGAGTAGTTCATCCAAATCCTTCTCCAATACGGTGTAGAATTTGGACTGTATGGCCTCCTGATAGACAGTGGCCGTATTGCATAGAACGAACATGAATCGATTACGCAGTCCCCTAGATGGAGTCGAGTCTGATCCGGGGAAGCCTGGTGCAGCACGAGTTGGAGTCGCATTGAAAATGGACTGCTTCTCGATCTCCCCAACAAGGTCAAGGAGCAGCATCTTGTCGAGGTTGTCGACAAACTCATCGAGATTGCTGTTTGAGGTTGCTGCTGGAGCCTCCAGCTTATTGTCACCGAGGTGCCAACAGAAATCACTTGTGCCGTCAGCGCCATAGACCTAGGAGCCGAAGATGAAAGTTGTGCCCTCAGGGAGCACTGCGCTGGTGAAGTTGAACGTTGCCATCGAGTTTGTCGGTGGATCTTCAATGAGCACCCCTACCTGGCGCGCCAGCTATCGGTGCTTTACCAGCAAGCCTACCTAGGGATACCCTAAGGTAGTAAACTTGTGGTTAGGGTGTCGTCAAGATCAGGAACTCGAAGGTGCAAGCAACACAAGGGTTTAGATAGGTTGGGGCTGCAGTATGCGTAATACCCTACGTCCTATGTTGTTTGTATTGCCTTGATGGTTATGCGATTGTTTGTAGGGGATCCCTGCCCGCCCTTATATACTCCGGGGGGATAGGGTTATAGAGAAGTCCCAGATTGATACTAGCTTAGGAGCCCTACTCGAGTACTAATCGGTAGTTTCCTTCTGTACTGACTAGTTATACTCGTTTCCGAGTACTTTTACAGCGTGGATATGGTATGGGACATGCCCCACCCCTTACTCTAGAACATTCTGTACTGTGTATGCAGTCCCGTAGCCCCAGCCGGGTCTGACAGTTTGGTTGGGGTGGTGTGGTTTGGTTTTCACATGCTATTGAGTGGTCTGGAGTGGTTTATATCAGTGTATTTAATTAAAATAGTTTAGTGCAGGTTTAGTCTGGATCTCACACCACAAGCAGCTTGATGTGCGTGTCCGGCTACTTCACGCTGTGTAGGACGTCAAACCCGTCCCCGCCGCCGCACAGGATCAGAGTGGCGTCCTCCGGGCACCCACCATACATGTTCCGCATGAACCACAACACCGCCGACCTACTCGGAGTGAAACCCGGCAGATCACTATTAGAAATATGCCCTAGAGGTAATCATAGAGACGATCATATTTCATTGTATCCATGATGTATTATATGTGTTCATTGTATATCCATGAAAGACAACTTGTATTGATTGACAATTATGTAAATTGTTTGGTGAAACTCTTTACTTGTATGGTTATTCTAAAGTTATTGCTAGTCGGAGTTCATGTATGGACACACATCAATACTAGATAGCACATGTATTAGTAGATGACTATGTTTCACAACTCATGGACATGGAGATGTCAAACTAATAATGTAGGCGCATGTGTGACATGTGGCTGGACCGACTCAATTCGAGAAATAGTGATTTCTCATTACACAATGTGTACGTTGTGTTCTTAGACCTGAGATTGTAGCATGTACTAAAGATGTGAAGCGACCTACTTAGGAGCTATCAAACGCTACTCCATAACTGTGTAGTTATAAAGGTGGTTCTCAGGTTTATCAAGAATCATGCTATGAGACATGGTCAGTCAAGATGGGATTTGCCCCTCTCTACCTGAGAGAGATATCTCCGGGCCCCTCAAGTCATCGGATCAAGAAATGCCTGGCCGTGCTAGGGTTAAGTGATAACTGAGGATTCCGGATCACGGCATCGAGAAAGTGAGGTCAGCTTGGAGCTAGACCAAATATCGTGAGGCAAATGGATTAGCATGTATATGAGATTGTGATGGCTCGTCTGATATGATCTTTGCGCACCCATAGGAGTTGACATGTCTTGCTAGAGGCCGCTGTAAATGATTGGCCGAGTAGGAGCACTCAGGCCATATCTATTCGCACGTGAGCCCAAAGGGTCACACACTTAAGGGCTGGAAGCTTAATGAGGATATAATCCGAATTAGACTAGGCTTTGGTGCACTAATGGGCCTTGGCTGGGAAGCCCATTTGGGATCGCCTATGGGTGTCTATATAAACAGGGGCGGGGCGCATGGAACCCTAATTCTCCATGCCTGCAGCCTGCCGCTTGTTTCCCACGCCCGCGCCTAAGTCGCCCTCGCGGACCTAGCAATCCGGATCGCGACGCTTCTTCCCCGTACGTGTGGATACCTTCGAGGTGCTGCATTTGCTGGACGAGGACGAGCCGCACGTGAGGAGGTCTCGCAACTGCACTGCCGGCTACCATCTGCACTACCCCAACGAGCCACTGAAGTTCCGCACCCACGCGTCTAGTGGTAATTCCATGATCTATAATAGCAGTGTTCCTGGTTTATGGGGTAGAAAATTTTATTTTGCGCTAGCGTAGCCTACCCATAACCCAACAGTGGTATCAGAGCCGTAGCTGCTTCGTTATGGATTCGGTTGTGTGTATATGGAGATATGCGAGGAGTAGATGAAACCCAAATTCTTTTTTGTGCCCTCGCTGCGATGGTCATGTAACGAACTACTCCTACCGGTCGGGTATTCGCCATCGGAGTTAAGTGATACACGTAAACCCGGTCACGGTAGGAGGAGATCAATGGTATTGGTTTAATCAAAATACAACCCAATTGCTAGATGCATATGATGCATGGGGTAGTAGATTGGGTCTGCTATCGGCTGAGGAAAGTTGCAAAATCAAGATGTTAAGTAAAACAACCATAAATTTTGCATACGAACTCGGATTGTAGGCGAATTTTATATGAAAATTCATGTACAGAAAATTTTACACATGAAATTCACCGACTTTGTTGATTTCGCTGAAATTAGATTTCCCAAATTTGGCCTTGAAGATGGAGTTTCGGGCGATCAAAGTTTAGATGTTTTTCTACGCCTAACTTGTTTTTGCAGATTCATGTGTGATTGGTATGGCCCCTATGTGTATGTGATACATGTGTGTAACTTTTCATGACCTACGTGTCGTGACTAATGCAATACGCCAGGAGCCATGTGTATTGCCAATTTTTGTAATGTCCTGCGTGCCAACGTGTGATGATCTGATTCGACAATGTAACTAGATTCCGGTACTTATATAGTTATTGGAGGACTCGTCACTTTGAGGATCACTACCTAAGAAAATATTATTGGTGACATCTCAATTAGTGACGTGTTTTATTTTCGTGTCACAAATATTATACTAGTGACGGCTATATCTAAAACGCGTCACTAATGTTCATCACGTAGGCAAGGTACAGAAATAGTAGTGACGTATTTTTTTAAAGCGCGTCACTATTATAATCTGAAACTTTTTAGTGACGTATTTTATTGAGATAAGTCACTGATATTAGAGATAATAGATGACGTAGTTTCAATACCAATATCACTGTTATATTACACCGTATATCAACTTGTGTTAGAAAATCAAAATTGTGGCCTGGGCCACAACGGGAGCCGCCCCCACAGCAACCACCTCCGGATAAAAAGCGGATGCACCACTCCCTCCCCGACTCGCGCTCCTCACCGATGCGCCGCCGCCCCTTCCCCTCAGTCGATGCGCTGCCACCACTTCTCCTCCCCCTCCCACACCCTGCCGCCGAGGAGCGCTGGGGCGGGATCCTGCCCCCACCCTGCCGCCAGGGACAGGATCCTGTGCGCGCCTCACAAGGTGGGGTACGAACCCTAGCTCTGGCCGCCGCCTTCGTCCGCTCATCCACAACCGGGAGGCGGAATCCATCGCCTGCAGCTGGAATCCATGGCGGTTCATGAAAGCTGCGGGGTCCTCGGCTAATGGGCTCTCGGGCAGCGGTGATGCGAGGGGTCCAAGCACTTCAGGTGCGGCCGATACCCCACCCCCTGTCTCCTATCTTCTCTCCTAGATCCAGATCCACACCAGTGTGCTCGCACGGTTGCAACTCGAGCATTGGAGGGGAATGCTTGTCCGTGCCACCCTCACTCTCCTCTCCCATCCCGATACGAATCCTCCATCATCCCGTTCCACTTCTCAGATCCAGGGAGGCCACGGCGAGGGTGAGCGCGGCATGGCTGGGCGAGCTCCAGGGGGCCCTGTTCCACAGCAGCGCGGTTATTTGTCTCCACTTCTCAGATCCAGGGAGGCCACGGCGAGGGTGAGCGCGGCATGGCTGGGCGAGCTCCAGGGGGGCCCTGTTCCACAGCAGCGCGGCCGCCGAGGTGCCGCACTCTAGAGCGGCGAGGTTATGTCTCCGTCGAGGGAGAGCTGTACCAGCTCCTCTACGCCGCCGTGAATGTTCTCTCCACGGTCCAATCCGTCTGCAGCGGCTCCAATATAATGTAAGCTTCTCGAGCTTCCCGTTTTCGTTTTGGGGATTTGTGTGTTGTTGGGTTGACGATATATTTGGGGGCAGATGTGTTCTTGATTTTTGTAAGCGTCCTCGAGACGAGTGGGGATTCATCATCAAGTTCTGGAATGTTTGCTCTGTTCACTGTTTCACTTTGCTTGAATTTGGAATACTAGATGTTGCGATTAGGCTGTGATGTGGTTTTGAAGCAGTGAGCTTATTTAGTAAGAGGCAAATTAGTCGCTATCTGATTGATTAATGAATGATATGATATGTATAATAGCACACGATTTGATTAATTGTGGCACTTATTAGTATAATGCACCACTGATGAGCTTTCTAGTATTCTGGTTGTTACTTTTCAGTCTACCTATTGACCGTTGCTTTAAGCAAATAACAAATATAAGTTTGCCTTATTTGCTTTAGATTAGATAGGTGATCCATATTTCGGCACTTGATAAATAAGTTAATAGATTTGACATTCAGTTACCTTCTGCTTATGAATCATATGGATCAGGCCTTAGTTAAATGACATGCTCATGCCTGTTCTTGTACAGCAGCATTTCTGCAATTTATAAATATTAGCTTTGTCATTTTTGCAAGCTTTAACTGCTTCCTCATTTGTGTCAGGTTTTAGTTTCAAGTGACGGATGGGATATGGTAGACCAGCAATTGGTTGCGTGGCGTCCGCCACCTGGTAATGGATGGGATATGGTAGACCAGCAATTGGTTGCGTGGCGTCCGCCACCTGGTAATGGTCTCTGTGCCTTGGCTCTGTCGAGACGACATTGTGGACTGTACCGATGTAGAAGACTACTCTCATCATTAGACATTATTCTGTGACGATCAGGCAGGATAATAATCTTTAAGTGAGTTGCCCTATGGTCGCTTGCATGGAACCCGAGCTGTAGATGCAGTTTTAGACAAACCATGAGACACACGATATGATCGTGGTGTTTGAGGATATGTTTCAAGCATAGGTCAGGACTGAACGGTTTAATGTATCCAAGGCATTTGTTGAGAGCAAGCTGGCAGAGGGCGCGGCGCAACAGTTGGAGAAGCTGGGCTTCCCACTCGGTCAAGAGTTGGTCATTGATTTCATTCTTGCACCTTTACCGTCGAGCTATGGGAACTTCATCTTGAACTACTACGTGCATCGGGCTGAAAAGGGTTCGAATGAGCTGTGCGACATGCTCAAAACACCAGAGTGACATAAAGAAAAGCAGGGTGGCGGTCATGTGATGGCGGTCCAGAACAAGCCTAGCTTCAAGAAGAAGGGTACTTCTTGGAAGAAGAAGGGCAAGACTAAGGTTGAGAACCCCAAGCCGAAGCCAACTCCAAAGGCTAAGTCTGGATCATCTGCTGACAATGATGACAATGAGTGCTTTCACTATCATGAGAAAGGTCACTGGAAGAGGAAATTCAAGGTGTACCTGGTTTCGTTGAAGAATCACGGAAGTAAGAGTACTTCCACCTCAGGTACACTTGTTGTTTATATTACTGAAATATTTGAAATGAACGAGTACGCCACAGACTCCCCAGTAACGCCCTTGTCCTTCAGGGTTTTGATCCGCTTCACCTTCAGGGTTTTGATCCGCTTCATCAGCTTAGGGATGTCGAGGCTTTCCTCCTCCCTCAGCTTCTCCAGCCAACACTCCTAATGCTGGGGTGGGGAGTTGTCCCGTTCAGGGAGGTTGGGCTTGTGGTTCCCGATGTAGAACCACTGCCCGTGCCACCCGGACAGGCTACTCGGGGTCGTGTACTCGAGGTACAGTCCCTTGTCGCGCAGCTGCACCCCGGCGTCGTGTTGGCGTTTCATAGCGTCATCACAAAGATAGGTGTTTCCCAGCAACGGCACTAAAAATGCCGTGAGATATTTCTTATGTTGCAGAAGGATCCGCAAGTGCACGCAATACCGTTGTAGCTTTACCCGTGAGTACGGAGTCGTATTTATATTACAAAGGAGAGGAGAGTAAAACCCATACTGAACCCTCCTAGGCAAGACTCGAGAACCGAAGAAGAGCTAGTTCACCTAAACTCCACTACCCTAAACACTAAGCAAGAGAGGAACTTGAGAGAGGTTGCAACTTGTGGTGTCTTGTATTGTAGCACCCCCCTCATATTTACAGAGGTGAGTGAGGGGGGTGTGCAGCAGCTCCTCGGCACCAAAATGACTGAAGCCTCCTCAAACCGACATAAGGGAACAATATAAGGGAACAATAGGGAGCTGCCAGCGTGGCAACAGGTAAGGCGGTGGCACCTCTGCTGGGTCGGCCGACCTGGGCATGTCTCGGCCCAGGTCTAGGCTGCTCTGGGTGGCTGCCATGTGGGCCCTGGTCGATCCTGTGCGTGAGTGGGGTCTATCCAAGGTCGGTTGCATGCTCTGGTGGGCCCTTCAATCCATGGGAGTCCAAATGGCGCGCTCTGATTGGTCGACGTCACTTACCTTGGATTGATGTGCTTGTTTAACACTTGAATTCTGCTCAATTTTCCTACATTGCAAATTCTCCAAGGGGAATGTGGAAATGATATTATTCTAGATAAATATGCAAGTTAAGTATATTAGTCATCCCGATTTTCTGGTCAAATTGGCGCTTGAATTTGGTTCGTAGCGAGCGTCAACAAGAACCCCCAAACTGTCCTTTGCTCGTCCCAAGAAAAACAGGACAAATCAGGATGTTAATCAGAAAATTGTTAGACTCATTACCTGTTGTCGTGTCAATTCTGAGGCATAGATGATCTCCTTGAGATGTCGTGTCAAGCTTTCCTGGAGCTCAAGGTATGGAATGAATGAAGCATAACTGCATTTTATATATTGCCAAGACAAAGAGTGGATCCATGGAGAAAATAAGTCATATCCCAAGATCAAGAGGTGCATGTGTGTGGATGGACGAGCGGTATGATTACTTCTTTTTGGTTTGTGATCTCTCTCCTTTTTATTTTATTTTTGTATTTTTCTTTAGACATGGCTATCCCCTTTTATTCTTTCTTTTCTCTCTTTTTTGGGTTATGCTTCTCATGCATGCCATCTTTTATTTTTTTTCTCTTTTTTTTCTCTAGAGATGACCAAGCCTAATTTCTTTGTCAGGGACAAAAATAAGGAGAGATCACAAAATTCATGGAGCATTTATTTGGTGGATGGATAGATCTGCTAATTCCCAGTTTAGGAGTGTCGCAATGAGTGTAACATGTGTGTGATCTTGATCAAGAGGATATGAAAAGCTCAACGAAATAACAATCAACACCATTGAGGAACTTGTCTTTTCCTTTTTAAATTTTGAAAACAAAAACTTTAGATATCATGTTTCACTTAGGACAAGATCATAAAGCTCCATCTTCCATATCTAAACTCACAACAATCTAGACTTGGATAAAGCATGTGCAACCCATGAGACGTTTGGGTTAATGGCTCAAAAGTTTACACAACCAGCAAACTCAAACTTAGGGAACGTCATGCTTTAGGACTAAACAAGACAGACAAGCAAGAGCATAACAATTGTTCCTCCTTTCAACTTAGGAAGATTAAGCATTCTTATCATGCATATGGATAAGGGAAATTAAAGTAGAAAATTTTTTTTTGGTTTTTTTTAGAGTTTTTATATCTTTATTGAAAGCAGTAAAAGGATACAGTTCACTTGGTGGAGGAACTCCCCCAAGCTAGCTCTTGGTTAAAGGTCCGATGAGCAGGACCATCTCCATACCTGTTTAACCTCGTGTTTAACTCGAGGTTGAATCGTCCATATCTGGAGAGGATGCAGAGGACGATGACGTCTTTTTCTTTCTCCACACCTTCTTGGTCTTCTTTTTTGTTGATGTCGGTGGTGTAGGAATCAGATCTTCTGAAGGGGACCATGGTTCTGCCCACAACCCATTTCCTTCATGGTCTTGATGGATCAAATACATGTTTTCTTCCTTGGTTTGGAACCTGAATGTCATCTTTCTCCACATGATTCGAAGATGAATCCTTCCTGTTCCGATATTTATTCGGGCCTTGGTGTCTCTTAGGAACGGACGTCCAAGAATGAGTGATATCCCCAAGTCTCCATCCATGTCAAGGACTACAAAGTTCGTCGGGATGAACGAGTCCTTGACTTGTACTAAGAGGTTCTCCACGATCCCCTCAGGGTGCCGAATTGTCGAATCTGCACGCTGCACGCACATACAAGTCGGTGACAATGTAGGGCATCCAAGATTTTTGAATGTTACCTTGGGCATAATGTTAACACTTGCTCCAAGGTCGCAAAGAGTTTGCTCAAAGTGATAGTCGTAGATGGAACAACTGATCACCGGGTATCCTGGATCTTCCACTCTTGGTGCTATTAGCTCACCTCGCCGCACCTTGCGTGGGCGTGCAAGATTCCCTACATAGTTAGCAGTAGAAATGCCCTACGCTGGCTTACCCCAACATGTGCTGATGGCGTTAACGCTTTCCAAGGGAGCCTCGGGTTGCCCCGGGATCTTCTCTGTCTCTGCAGAAGGAACAACAGCTGCCAGCTGAGCTAATTGAGTCTCAAGCATCTTGTTGAAGCTCACCTGGTTCTTGGGTGTTGAGGAGATGCCATCCATCTTCGCTTGGATAGTCTCTAAGGTCTTGTCATTGGCAGCCAGCTTCTTCTGAATCGCTTCGTTGGTCTTTGCTTGGCTTAAGACAAGATCCCTTAAGGAAGGTTGGTTAGGATTAAATGAGTTTGAGTTACCATTATCTCCTTGGTAGTAGGGGCGCGACTGGTTCCACCCCTGACCTCCTTGTGGACGAAACCTGTTGTTGTTGTTCATGTACATGACCTCTTCCTGGGTTTCAGGGCAGTTGTTCCCCGAATATCCGATGTTCCCACAGATCTCGAAGGTCATACGAGAATAT
The DNA here is from genome assembly GCA_032594955.1 of Panicum miliaceum. NCBI lineage: Eukaryota > Viridiplantae > Streptophyta > Magnoliopsida > Poales > Poaceae > Panicum > Panicum miliaceum. The sequence goes on along the minus strand of CM064056.1, from coordinate 45,983,524 downwards.
AAGGCTTGAAGTACCCGAGTTGGAGCCTTTTCTTGGGGGCGTTCATCAATCTTCTTGATGAGGTGGTCGAGTTTAGCGGCGCTCATGTCTGTCTCCTTGACGGAGTGCATGCCCCATTGGTGAGGTTGGAGACGTTCGTCGTTCCAACCTTGGTTGGACACCATCTTCTCGATCAAAGTTTTTGTGGCAGAACCACCTGAATTAATCCGGCTCAAGTGTATTAACCATCACCATTAAGGCAATCTCGGTTAACCTTACACTTCAAACGGAGTAATCCACTGGTCTGTCGGGTATAACCTTCCGATACAACCACGGTAGAGCGGATCAAATGCCATACATACAAATGCTCATGCGACGATGAGCCCAGAGAATACCACATTCCAGCAATATTACAACATTAGCATAAGTAAATATTACAGACCAAGTTTTGAGTTTAGAAACCAAATACTTCAATGATCACTAAGAAGTTCCTCAGAGTTTAAGTTGCAGCGGAAAATAAAACAACGAAAGCTACTCGACGATAAGGGTGCCTCGATGAAGCCCGTACGAGACATCACTCGGCATTATCTCCGTTGGACGGGGGCGCATCCCATTCCACCGACCAACCAGGGGGAAGAGTACAGGGCCAAGTCAAGCTAGCAATCATATCTTCGAAGGTCTCACCTGAAAACGAGCCACAAGCAAGGCTGAGTATACTAATACTCAGCAAGACTTACCCGCGTAGTGGAATCTACTCCACCGACTCTAGACATGCAAGGCTTTTGGCTCAGGGGTTTGTTTTGCAGAAAAGCTTCTACAAGTGGGTCCTTACTTTCAACTTTTAGCTCAAGATTCTAGTTTCGTTAACCATTCTAGATAAGCAGCTATCCAAAAGCATACATGGTGAAGCATTAAATTGTCATCCAACCAGTTCATTCATCCTCATTGTTCCTCTTCTTACTCTGTGGGTAAAAATGGTTAAGCAGTCTCAATAGCCGTGAGAAACGGACGATTCGAATCGAATTTCTTAACCTTGCAAGGGAAACCCAAACACACGTCACGTGGTTACTCCCTAGAGTCACACGTGCAACTTTTCCCCTTTCTTTCCGGGTCGTGCATCGGGGCTACCCTCCGAGAGTACAAGAGCCCCACGCCACGGTTCGGCGCCGGGTCGTGACCACTCTCTGCACTCGCCATATGCACATGGGACCGAAGTTCAAAGGGTAGGATGCCGTCCCCTTGCCGGGCCAATCAGGTACTTAAGCTTACCGATTCCCATAATCTCGGCATGTGTTTAGTACGTTCAAAGACTTAACCATCACTACCACACCCTGCGGCCTTAGCATTTTTCACTAGACAGACGGGCCTCAATCGTAACCATCGTTCCATAGCCCGTCCGTGTCCTTATGATTGCAGCGTGTAGTAAACATTCAACTCCTATTTTCTCGCGAGTGACAGGAAATCACTCGGCTTTTACCGGAGTCCTATTAGCACAGCATTCTATCGAACCTTACATCTAGTTTTCAAGCATGGGTTCCTAACATCATGCAACTAAGTTTTCATTCAACTCCTATAAACTTAATGCACAAGCAGAGAGTAATGAGTTGCATAATTTAGGAAAGAAAATGGGTTATACTCCGGGGCTTGCCTTCTTGTGAATAGTTAGTCCGGGGATCGTCTGAACGTTGACCCGGGTCTCAACTGCTTCAGTTAGATTTGCCTGGGCTTCTCGCTGCTCACTCTCGGACTCGAGCACCAACTCGTACGTCCCGTCGGAGAGAGTAGTCGTTTCTACATGAATGCACAAGTTTGAGCAGTGGTGATGGTAAACGACAAGATTTCCTTCACGATAAAGTTGCAGTTCATAAGACATAAGTTTTGCTGTGAAGTTATTTACTTTAACATTTCCTGGGCAATCGTTAATAGAGTTTATCTTAATGTATTTAACTTCATTAAAGAAGAAGGGGTTGTGTTATATTGAAAACTTAGTTTTTCTTTTAAACACAAACATGAGTTGAACACAATTACTAATCTAGTTAGCTTCTGGTAATAAAATTTTTATTCAAAGTACATTATGCAGAGATAAGATCGCTGTAAAAATTTCAGACATTTTTGTGTAGCATGTTAAATATGAAAAATGTAATACACAGCCACTGCTAGCATCTTGTTATTTTTATACAGAACAAACTTGATGCTAAAAATTTTACAGGGTGTTGCTATAACCATATTTGTGTTACTGTAAATTTTTCAGATTTTATTGTACATGATATAGAGCATAATAAATGGGACAAGCTACACTCATGTTATTAAAGATTATTTTCTACAGGATGCTATACAGGATTTCTATGTATGAAACTTTTTGTACAGCTTGAGCTACTCTAATGTGTTTCATAGTAAAAAGATGAACATTTTCTAAGCGCTTTACTAATTATTTTGAATTAGTGAAGTTTTCCTACCACAAATTCATATGAACAGGTTACATATAGCAAAAATGTTTCTAAATTTCTCTATGGCCTCTAGGTATTACTACAACAACACAGAAAAAGTTTCATGACATTAAACATCACAGAACAGCAGGAAAAATTAGTTCTATCACTTTATGGCATAAAACAAGGTTGGACAAAAGGTGTATCTAGAGATGGCCTTTGGTTCTGATCTTTTTACACAGCCCTAAAAATCAAGCAACTAACTCACTGCCCAAAATTTAGGGTCAGCATTGATCTACAACAGTGGGTACAAAAGAAGTCCATTAAACCTTCCATTTAATCTAGAGCAACATATATTGAGAATCTGAGAAACTTTATGTAACAAAAGTTGTAGAGTTTCTTCTAAGGATTCCAGAAAAGTTGAGTTTGCATTTTTCTGAATTTTCTACGATTTTATACGAATTTTACAAGTTCACTGATTTGGTTAAAACTTTCTTTACAGAGGGGTCCCTGAAAACTAGCAGAAAACCCCCTAGGAAGATTTGGGCGTTTGCAAAGTAGTCCCTGGTCGCGATTCACGGCGGGGATGATCCTGTCCGGCCGAATTCCGGCGAGCACAGTCGCCGGCGGCGAGGGCAAGGTGGGGGAGCACGGAGAGGGAACCAGGGCGCACCTATTGGTGGTCTTGGAGTGGCTTGGATTGGCTGGTGGCGGGCTGGCCGCGGAGAGCAGGGGCGGCGGCGGTGGGGCGGCGCAGACGGCGGCGCTCCGGCGATGAGGGCGGCGGGGCTCGGGCTGGGAAGCTTCAGCGCATCGAGGATGACCCGTTTCAGTGCTTGTCTCGGGCAGAGGTGGGCCGGAGCAAGGGGCCCCGCGCCGAGGTGGGGGCGCCGGCGGCAATGGAGCTCTGCTCTGTTCTGTTCTGGCGGGGAAGAAGAAAGGAGAGGAGGGAGGGGCGCTGCGCCGGGCTTTATAGCCGGTGGAGCTCATGGGGGCGGGCTTGGCACGGCCAGAACGCGGGGTGGAGGGGGCGGCAAGGCTGGGCGCCATTGGGTGCGGCCGGCGGTGACCAGTGGCCAGAGGCGCGCCGTGCGCGTGGCGTGTGTGCGCTGGGCGCGCACCGGGGCGCGACGTCGCGTGCGGGCGACGCGGGCGTGCGATTGGCGAGCTGGGGCGGCATGACGGGGCACTAGGTGGAGGGGGCGGCGGCCAGCGACTGGGCAACACGGTGGCGCACCGGGGATTGGGCAGAGACACGTCCTGGGGGGAGGAGAAGAAGGCGCGGCCGCGGTTGGGCGAGCGGGGGTGGTGCAGCAGGGCGCCGGGGGTTGGCTCGGTGCCTGGTGCCGCGCAGGCGTCGAGGGCCAGGTGGCTGGCGGCGGTCGGGCGAGCTGGGCGGTGCAGCAGAGGAGGGGCAAGGGCCTAAATGCGAAAATTCGAAAATTTCCAGGGGGCTGGTTGCAAACAGGACGTTTTCTCCACTTTCTAATTTGAATTTCAAAATCTTTTGAACATGAAAGTTGTTCAGAATAAAAAGTTCTACAAGTTTCATTTCAGGCCAAAGTTCATTTGAGCTTTAGTTCCAAAGTTATTTTAAAAACTTAAAGAAAACTCTATTCGGAGGGCGCGTCATTTTATTTCAAAATTTCATTTTCTTCCCTAGGCTTCAACTAAACTTTTATTGGTCTTGCTAAAACTGGTGTGCTCATTTAATTTCATAGCCATATTTGCTTTGATGTGAAAGTTATCCAATATGTTTCATTAAAGTACGTGCATTTATGCACATACAAACTTTTTAAAGGTAAAAGCAAAACCAAACTTAATCCATTCCTTTTATTTTCTTAGTTAGTGATGCATTTTATTATGCCCGGAAGACTTGTTTAACAATTAAAACACCTGAGGTGTTACAGTTTTGGCCCTGTCAATGGTCAGTGAGAAGAAAGCACCACTTGCAGCAGCGTCTATATGATCACGAGCTGTTGGGGTCAGCCTGTTGTAGAAGTTCTGAAGAATGAGCCAAGCGTCCATCCCATGGTGAGGACACGCTAGGATGTACTCCTGAAGCTGCTCCCAAGCTTTAGTTATTGACTCATTTGACGCCTGCTGAGAACTGGAAATCCTTCCCCGAAGAGCGTTGGTTTTACCCAACGGGAAGAACTTCGCGAGGAATGCCTTAGCGCACTCATCCCAAGTGGTTACTACACTTTTGTTGGTGTAGAACCACTGTTTTGCCTTCCCCAGAAGAGAACGGAAACAGACGGAGTCGGATCGCATCCTTCGTGACTCCCTTGATGACAAAAGTGTTGCACAGTTCCAGGAACCGTTGGAGATGTGCATTGGCATCCTCATTGGCCTTGCCACAGAATGGGCTGGCCTGCCCCATTGTAATGAGACCCGTCTTGATCTCGAAATTCTTAGCTTCAGCATTAACATTTGGCCCGATTGGGACATTGTCGGCCGAAGGTGTTGTGTAATCACGGAGAGTCTTCTGAGCCATAGTCTTGGAAGTTGATGGTGCGATATTGACTATTTCGCCTGTCGAGAGAGTAATCTGAGGAGGAACGACGCGAGGTCGAACTCTTCTCAAAAGTGACTCCGGATTTTGAGTGAAATTTTGCGGCAGATCGAAACCAGTCATACACTACCCCGTCTTCACACAAAAGAGAGAAGACAAAGCCAAGTTAGCCTGTTTAGACAATTGAATACCATTTTAGGAGTTCATCAGCCACTTGATCTATTCTTTTAACCAGTGCCTTCCCCGGCAACGGCGCCAAAAATGCTTGTTGGCCTTTCATAGCGTCATCACTAGAATAGGTGTTTCCCCGCAGCGGCGCCAGAAATGTCGTGGGGTATTTCTTACGTTAGAGAAGGATCCGCAAGCGCACGGAATACCGTTGTAGCATTTTACCCGTGAGTACGGGGTCGTATTTATATTTCCACAGGGAAGGCGGCGGTTATTGGAAGAGATTAGTATGTTGATTAGTTCTAGCATGGATATTCTATTGAATAAACAGGGTAAGATAATATATGGTAAAGAGGTAGTGTGACACACAAGTTACTCAAGTTCTATCTCTGTGCAAAGCTTACATGAAGGGAGAAATTAAGAAGAAAGCTAATCTAAGGACTTATGTACTCCTAACTAAGCATATAGTCTATACTAAGCACTCATACACATACACATGATTAGGAACCGGCTCTAGGCTCCCAGGCATCACCGGGAGACCGCACAAGATATGGCTACGTGGCCACTAGATTTTCACCACTATTTTATGCACCTCCTACCGCTACTACACGAACGGGGAGGGTTACGCTGAACGGACAGGGCTATCACCACCTGCCGCCTACCTAATCTAACCATGGTATAAAGCTGCATCTAGCAACACTAATTAACCCAGACACCACGTCTATGCTAATAAGCGATACCCTAATGCCCCGCGCGGAGCCCCCACTCTTCGGATGGATAGACATCACACTAGAGCAAACATATGAATATTGGAACTAATGCTGTAGCATAGATGTCTTATCACGTCTAATCATGCAAGATATAAGTCCTAGATATAAACTAAGCAAGCACACACATCTGAATACACAGAACATATCCTATACGAGTACACTAAACTAGAAGATAACTCTATTAGGGAATTTTGAATATTACAAAGGAGAGGAAGAGTAAAACCCATACCGAACACTCCTAGGCAAGACTCGGGAACCGAAGAAGAGCTACTTCACCTAAACTCCACTACCCTAAAGACTAAGCAAGAGAGGAACTTGAGAGATGTTGCAACTTGTGGTGTCTTCTATTGTAGCACCCCCCCTCATATTTATAGAGGTGAGTGAGGGGGGTGTGCAGTAGCTCCTCGGTGTCCAAATGACTGAAGCCTCCTCAAACCGACATAAGGGACCAATAGGGAGCTGCCACGTGCAATAGGTAAGACGGTGGCGCCTCTGCTGGGTCGGTCGACCTAGGGGGGTCGGTCGACCTAGGCATGGCCCAGGTCCAAGCTGCTCTGGGTGGCTGCCATGTGGGCCCTGGTTGATCCTGTGCGTGGGTGGGGTCTGTCCAAGGTCGGTTGCATGCTCTGGTGGGCCCTTCAATCCATGGGAGTCCAAATGGCGTGCTCTGATTGGCCGACGTCACTTGCCTTGGATTGATGTGCTTGTTTAACACTTGAATTCTGCTCAATTTCCCTACATTACAAATTCTTCAAGGGGAATGTGGAAATGATATTATTCTAGATAAATATACAAGTTTAGTATGCTAGTCATCCTAATTTTCTGGTCAAATTGGCACTCGATTTTGGTCCGTAGCGAGCATCAACACACCCCCAACTAGCGCTGGATTGCGCTCGTCCGATTGGGGTTTGAGGCTGAAAAGGTGGCGAAACAAATTGAAATGCCGGCGAATTCCGAGGAATGCCTCGCAAAGGTGCACAAAAATAGAAATGTGCAAAACAGAGTTGGGGGGAAGGTGATAAAAGCTTCTCATGTTCTTTTTTGTCAAGGGAGGACTTGTTGTTGATGAGGAAGACGACAATGGGGGAGCGCCAGTCAGAGTCGATCACTAGCACCTCTTGACCCTGAGTTGGCACCAAGTCTGGCTTGGTGGGAGGGAGTTCTTCGACTTCGATTGTGGGTCGTCTAAGGCTTGGACGAAGACTCCGGCAGGGACAAGGGTGCGACTGGAGCCGAGCTTGGAGAGGTCGTCAGCTGCGATGTTGTAGTCTCTGATGACGTGGTGGAACTCCAACCCGTAGAAGCTGGCTTCCAACTTTCGTATCTCCTTGCAGTAGGCGTCCATCTTCTACTTATTGAATAATGACCTTGGAGTCTCTGTAGGCGAGGAGGCGCTTAATGCCGAGTGAAGCGATGATCCGGAGACCGTGGATAAGGGCATCATACTCGGCAGCATTGTTAGTTGCCTTCAAAAGTAATTGGAGGACGTACATTAGTTGTTCGCCTTTTGGGGAGATGAGTAGAACTCCAGTACCGGCACCGTCGAGGTTGAGGGCGCCGTCGAAGTACATCTTCCAATGTTCGGGTCGTTCCTTGGTTGGTGGGTCCTATATCTCTGTCCACTCGACCATGAAGTTAGCTAGGGCCTGAGACTTGATCGTGGACCGAGGGGAGAACTGCAGATTGAGCGCACCCAGCTCGACTGACCACTTGACGACTCAGTTGTTAGCGTCGTGGTTGTGGAGGATGTCACCGAGTGGAAAGGAGGAAACAACTTTCACACTGTGTGCTTGGAAACAATGCCGCAACTTCCTAGACGTGATGAGGACCGCGTACAGGAGCTTCTGGACCTGAGGGTAGCGCACCTTGGACTCGCTGAGTACCTCACTGATGAAGTAAATGGTTTTAAATTTCACCTTATAAATGTGACCTGGCTCGTCTCTCTCAACAACCAGGACGGTACTGACCACATGGGTGGTTACCACTATGTAGAGAAGGAGTTCCTCGTCGGGCTCTGGAGCCGTGTGGACTGGTGGGTTGGTTGTTGGGTATTTTAACGTATGCGAAAGTGACTCCGCAAGCGCACGGAATACCGTTGTAGCTTTCCCCTGAGAGAAGAGTATTCCAAGGGTATCGAATCCGAGGGAACGAGTATGTGAACCTACGACTCTAGTTATCCAAGGACAACCAACCAGATAAGGTAGGCGAAGGGTAGAGAGGATTCCTGAGGTAGTACTAAAGATGAGTTAAAGGTCGATCTCTCGGGTAAGACTCGCTTCGGGCACTAGCTTACCCCTAAAATGCTCAGGAGACTCCGGCCAACGGCTCTACGCTATATCCGAACATGGAGGATTACGAAGGACCAATAGGGTTGTCACTACCTGTGGCCTACCTCTACAAACCGTGGGAGATAAGGCAAACAAAGGTAACCCTTAGCCCAGACAGCATGTCTATGCTACGGATTACTACCATAGCCTGACTACGTCTGAATTCCTGTAGCAACCAACGGCACTCCGTATATATACAGAGCGATGAACCCACGAGTAAGAGAACTGATCTAACTCAAACAAAAGTACTATGCAAGCAGGAATCACAAATACTAACTTACTTTACTTAGAAGGAAGCCAGCATCCGTAGAGGTACATAAGCGGAGCAGAGTGCTGAGAAACTCAACACTCCTCCGAGCGACTCTCTCTTTCTCTCTCTCTCTCTCTCTCTCTCTCCCTATTCTATGCACTAGCCTAGGCAGTGCTTCGCGTTGGAGTTGAGGACTACATCTTCAAGTGAAGACGTTGATCCAATTGGTGGTGGTGTGTTGAATAGGGGGTCTCCTCCTTATATATCCTTCCAAGGACGGTTCTTCTGGAGAACTTCCTGGGTGGAACAACCCAAAACTGTCGTAGGGAATGCGGTGGAAGACTCCAGGAGAAAATTGGGCCTGATTGGGCCTAGTGGGGGGTCGGCCACACCCTTGCTGAGGCCTTTTGGGCCCATCTTCGGTCGGTGCACTCCTTGTAGGCTCCTTGTGTGCGATCTTGGGTGCTTCCCTGAAGTTATGTTGGTTAAGCATTTCATGTGGGCCCTTCTTTATTCATCTAATGCAGCGGGTGATCTTCTGTGCATTGTATGCTGTGTATTCTTCGTGTTTCCTTTCATTTCCCGACATGTGTTCCTAAAATGGCTTATTGACCAATACATCTGGAACTAGGTTAGCGATAACTCCTACCACTACTATTGATGATCATTCTTATGTGTTATTGCAAGAGTTGATGGCATAAATTTCAGAGTTAAGAGTCGTCAACAACACCCCCACATTCAGCCTTTGCTCGTCCTCGAGTGAAGGAGAAAGGACTAAGGTGAAACATAACTTCCAAAGGTATGAAGCGAGCATAAGAGATATTCCATACCTCATCTTTGCACTTGTGAACTTTGAGGTGTGTATCATGCCATCTTGGGTAGTTGAGAAATGGAACTGTTTTGAATCAAGTCACCTCAACTCCTTATGCCATCTAGCTTGGGATTTTTCAATGAGTTTTCAAAACAAACCTTGCTTAGCTCCTCATTTGATTCTCTCAGATCGCTCAAAGTGTATATGTCATCACCAATGCATTTGACTTGCCTTTTCTTCTTCCTACTCTAATGGTGGCTATATGTGGAGCTCAATGTAGGTATGAAAGATAAGGCATACTTGCATCACATATATTGCAAAGTCAAAAACCGGATCCAAGGAGGAAAACTAGTCACACAATCAGATCAAGATGTACATGTGTATGGATATAGTGGATGATAAATGGTGGATGGAAACTCCTTGTGTATGATCTCTCTCCCCTTGTAAATTCTTTTGAGAACATGGCTATCTTTCTTTTTTTTCTTGGAACTTCATATGTCCAACCTCTTTTTTTTAATGCTTGGACCTTCATGTAAATGCTTGCACCGAGGGGGCTTCATTCTCCTGATGGCGTTGGCCTTGGTGGGGTTAGCCTCGATGCCTTGGTTACTGACTATGAAGCCGAGTAACTTTCCCGAGGGGACACCGAAGACACACTTGCGTGGGTTTAGCTTCTATTTGAATTTCCTGAGATTTTCAAATGTTTTGACTAGGTCTGCTATGAACTGATCATGGGACCTGGTTTTGACCACTACATCGTCAACGTAAGCCTCAACGTTGCGGCCGATCTGCCCCTGGAGGCATCTCTGGATGGCTTTCTGATATGTGGCACCCACGTTTTTAAGGCCAAATTTCATGGTGTTGTAGCAGTACGCCTCGAAGGGTGTCATGAACGAAGTCTTCTCTTGATCTGACTCCTTGAGGGCGATCTGATGATACCCGGAGTAGCAATCAAGGAACGAGAGAAGGACGCACCCAGCCGTGGAGTCAACGACCTGGTCGATGCGAGGAAGAGGGAAGGGGTCTTTACGACAATGCTTGTTGAGATCCGTATAGTCAACACACATTCTCCATTCACCATTTTGGTTTTTTACAAGGACTGCGTTTGCCAGCCATTCGGGATGTGTGACTTCACGAATAGATCCTGCGGCTAGGAGCCAAGTAACTTCTACCCTAATAACCTCCTTGACGGGTCGCTGCTTGACGGGTCACACCTTTTCATCGAGATCCAAAGAGTGCTCAGCCTCCTCCCTCGGAACGCCTAGCATGTCAGAAGGCTTCCATGCAAAGATGTCCCAATTGGCACGGAGGAGGGAGGTGAGCGCGTCTTCATATGCTTTGTTGAGGTCCGCCCCGATGAGGGTGGTCTTGTCTTTGTCGTTCTCCCTGAGGAGGATGGTCTTCGCCGTGCAGCTGGGCTGCAGTTGTGACTCAGTGGCCGTGTCGTTCGTCGGGATAAGAATGTCCTCTGGAGACATCGCCTTTGCTGACTCGGTGATGAAGATGGCGTTCTTGGTCCTCTCCAATGCCTCCAAGATGTTTATGTTCTCGGTCTCACAGGAGTGGGAAGTCTGCAGGTCGCCGTAGATGGAGAGCACACTGTTGGGAGCAGGCATCTTGAGGACAAGATACGTATGGTGTGGAATGGCCATGAACCTAGCGAGGGCGGGCCTCCCCAGGATGGCATGGTACGACGTCTCGAAGGAAGCCACCTCGTAGTGGATGTGCTCCGTTCTTTAGTTCTCCCGGGTGCTGAAGGTTACCGGGAGAGTGACTTGGCCGATCGGAGTCGAGCCTGAGCTGGGGATGATGCCATAGAAGGCCTCCTGGGTCGGAACCAAGGAGGTTATGTCATGCCCCAGGCTCTCTAGCATCTTGGAGAAGATGATATTGATGCCACTGCCTCCGTCGACGAGCACCTTGGAGAGGCGCACCTGGCTGACCACCGGGCTAACCACGAGTGGGTAAGAGCCAGGGCTGGGTAGATGGATCCAATGATTGCGCCGATCGAAGGTTATCGTGACCTCGGACCAGCGCAAGGGTTCAACTGGGTGTTGGAACACAGAGTTGACCTCGCGCTGATCAAGCTTGAGGCGATGTCGGCACCTTGGGGCCCTGGAGCCGCCGTAGATGAAGTTGACCGCACGGTCCGCCTCATGGAAGTCCGCTGGGGACTTGTCGCCTTGGTTGTCGGGATCTCGCCTGGGCGAGTTGTTCCGACGTCCTCGACCCTTGGAGGTTTTGGAGATGCCGGGCTTGTCACGGTCGTCGTAGCAAGGGTGCTTGGGGTCATCCTGAGCTACACTATTGCGGAGTGCATGACACTCACACGCCCTGTGGTTGGAGTCCTTGTGCCAGGGGCACTTGCCATCGAGGAGTCAATCCAGCTCCTCCTGGTTGAGGGAGGTGCGCTGTCGGGGTTGATCTGCAACAGCGACGGTGTTGTCAGGGCCACGCTTGTGCTCCTGCTGCTTGGACGACTCGGGTCGGTCGTTGTGCTTGCCGTAGTTGTGGCGAGGTGGTTGACCGTCGGGTCGTTGGCGATTGTCGTGTCGCTGCTTGGGTGGGTCATTGGAGTGATGTCAGTCCTTGTGGTGACGGTGCGCCTTCTCAGCATCCTCCATGTCGGCGTGCTTGTTGACGATGACCATCATATCAGAGATGGTTTTGGGGTTGCTCTCGAACATCTTGCGCCAAAGCTCGATGTTGTGCAGCCCTTGGTGGAAGTAGTGGATAACGTCCCTGTCATCAACATCCTGATGAGGACATGTCACACTCCAAAATATTTAATTTTGGAATGTGAATATCTTTTAGAATGTTCTTGTCCATCGTTTAGAGTTTTCCAGAATTTCCCAGATTTTTCTAGCAATTATCCTCATTTCTCTAGAGCTAAATCCATTTATTGGAAAGTTCTAAAATCTTTATCATGAGCTCCAAGTATTTTATTTGGAATCTTTGTTTCTCAAGTCATCTTTAGGGTTTTCCTGGGATTTTTGGGATTTTCCAAGATAACATTTTTGTGGATTAAAACATTTATCTAGACTTTTCTAGATTTATTTTAAGCCTGAAACTATGTTCTGGAAAATGAATTCCTTTTCTTTTCATCTTAAGCATGACTCATTTCATTTCTAGGACAATCCATCCCAAGACGTAGAACCGTGTCGTTGATCTCGACCACCGCCTTGACCTCGTCGTCTTTCGCCTTTCGTAATAAAAAAAGTAGACTCGAAATGATCCCTCTCGTTTTCCCTTTTTCTTTCTCCCCGAAGTTTGAATGCTCGTCGGAGCTAACTGACTGCTACATCACTGTCTGCCCTTTTTGTTCTATCGCATCCAACAACCTTAGAAGCCCCATTGAGATCCCTGTTCTCTAATCTCTATTCGCGATCAAATCACACTCGAAACAGAGTCGTATCTCGACACCGGTTTTTCCGACAATGCTCCGATATCGTAAGTACCAGCTCCGGCGACTTGAACAGTCGCTCTAAAACCCTAGATCAATCCGTCTGGCCACATCTGTGTCTTTCCCTCATATCTCTCTCCGCGACTCGAATTCCATCCATCGGCACAAATCAATCTCAGCCCAATGTATCGCCCTTCTCCTTTGCCTTTTCTCTATCTGACGTCATGGTCCCACTTGTCATCTCCTCTAGTCCCTTTCCTTTTCACCACGACAACCATGCCACGCAATGCTCACTTTCCTTCGAGTGCGCTCTATGACTCAATGACCGAGTTCAATCCGGCCATGCATGTTCGGTCTTATCGTACGCCAGTATGCCACCTGTACACCGATCTAGCTGTTTGCCACATGCTCGTTTTGGACTTCTTTCGAGGCCGAACAGTTCGCTCTTGCTATCTTTGGCGTGTGGTCAAGCAAGCCCAACTGTTTGCCCCTGTAAAAAGGTGCAACCCGACCTCTATCTCTCTCTTTTTCGTTCTCTCCACGGCCAATATCTTTTCGCCCCGCCTGTTGGACTGTGTGCAGGTCTATTTTGCCTCTGCGTTTTTCTTTTCTTTCCACGACCTAGCTTGATGTTCAAGGGTGGCACCAAGCAAGCCTGCTTCGGCCCAGCCCTACCCAACCTACATGTACCTTGATCCACCAGCAACAGCTTGGTCTCGGCCAAGAGCAAGCATGGCACGGCGCACGTAGTCATCCTGGATGTGCGCATCACCCTACCGAGCCAAGGCGCTGCGCCCTATAAAACGCGAGCACCCGAAGCCCCTCGCGCTTGCTGCTCGCTCAAACCCCTGGATCGCTGGCCCTAGGTGTCCGCGGGCCTCCCTGCGTCCCCGTGCGCCATCGCCAGGAGGCCGAGCGCCCAGACCTGCCGTGCCCCCTCTCCTGCTCGCATAGCACAAGGAACGCCGCCGCCCCTTGCCCCGGCGTGCTCTTCCCTACTGCCGTCACCTCCTCCTGCATCGCCATCTACTCGTGCTCCCTCACCCACAGCACATACACACCCGCTGCCGCTCCTTCTCTGGTGAAATCCGTCCACCATGATGCATCTCCACCGCCGGTAAGCCCTAAAATGGATTCCCCTCGTCATCCTCTTTCTTTCCCCCCAAATCCCAAGCCCTATCGTGCACCGAGTCGCCGGGAATCTGTGCTACAATACCCGCCGGCCACCATTGGAGCTGATTCCGAGGTTTTGCAATCTAGTCCTTGAAATCTATGGTTAATCACGACTAGGTCCCTACAACTTGTTTCGTGCATAGTTTCTCCGTTTTAGATCTGTTTTAGTTCGTTCTTGTTGCGTTAGTTTTGTTTTGGCGTAGGCTATAGTTTAGTAACGTTGTTGTATAGTAGTTTGTGTTTTATCATTAAATTTAGAATTAATTTGATTAATGACTACTTAATCTAAATTTTCTAATTAAAAGCTAATTAGGTGTTTACTCCAGTTTTCATAATCAATGTTAACTTGATTAATATCAACTTAAATGTGCTTATAATTATATTTTGTTAGTCCAACACGAAACATATAAAGTTATGCGTTTAGATGCTCTCACAAGTTTCTTTCTAATTAATTGTTGATTAGTGTAATTTATACATAGACAATCATAAATAAAAATATGACTAAGTTCTACTTCACTTTTATAAATGCAAATTTAATATGAGTTAATTATAATCCGAGATATTCTTCTTTGAATATCTTTTAACTTTAGAGTATCACCCCAAAACCCAGGAAAATGTCATGTTCATGAACAACAACAATGGGTTTCGTCCACAAGGAGGTCAGGGGTGGAGCCAGTCGCGCCCGTACTATCAAGGAGGTAATGGTAATTCAAATTCATGGTTCCGACCTACATTCAAGAAAATCAATCATAACAAGGCAAATCAAGACGACTATATCGAGAAGGTACTCGAGTAACTACTTACTAGGTCCGATGAGTTGCCCGCACCGAAGAGCTTGGGGATGTAGGGCTCCGAGTGCACCCCCGTGAACAGGCGGGTCACCCGGCGCTTAATCTCCTCAATGGATGGCACATCCCTGGCCATCCGTGTTGGTTCTTGGATCCCTTGGTACTCAAAACCAAGGTGGACGCGTTGCTGGAGGTGCTGGATGTGCCGCTCGATGAAAGAGTATGCCACAGACTCCGCAGTAATGCCCTTGTCCTTCAGGGCTTTGATCAGCTTCATCAGCTCGGGGATGTCATGGCTTTCCTCCTCCGTCAGCTTCTCCAGCCAACACTCCTGGCTCTGGGGTGGGGAGTTGTCCCGTCCACGGAGGTTGGGCTTGTGGTTCCCGATGTAGAACCACTGCCCGTGCCACCCGGACAGGCTACTCGGGGTCGTGTACTCGAGGTACAGTGCCTTGTCGTGCAGCTCCACCCCGGCACCCCCGACTAGCACCAGATTGCGCTCGTTCGGTTGGGGTTTGAGGCAGAAAAGATGGCGAAACAAAATGAAATGCGGTCGAATCCCGAGGAATGCCTCGCAAAGGTGCACAAAAATAGAAATGTGTAAAACAGAGTTGGGGGGAAGGTGGTAGTGCTTGATTTTGTTAAAACCAAGAATTCCATGGAAGAAATCAGAAGGTGTTAGGGCAAGGCCGTGGTCGACAAAGGGGGTGAACATTACTGTCTCACCCGTCATTTCCCACAGCGATGAATTGGTCCCCACAGCTCGCCACTACACGACTCCTTTCTCCTGGAGCACTCGCTTGGTGACGAGCCGGAGGAGATCCTTCTCCCGGACGTTGGAGGACCTCCACTCGCCTTCCGCCACCGTCTTGGCGACCTTGGCCGGCGGCGGCGACTCCTCTCTACCATCACTCTCCCTCTTCGTCCCACGCCCAGCGGTGGACTTCCTCGGCATCTTGGGGCGAAATGTCACACAAAGCTTTGTGCGCATGCCCTGGGGAGCTCAGGCGGGTGTTGATGAAGACGGGAAGTGAAGATTTTGGCTACTTTTAGCTTGGGATTTGGGCGGCGGGTTGGTCGATTTGGGCACGGCGGCGGTGGCTAGGGTTCCTGAAAGCAGATCTGTTTTTACTGCGGTGAAAACGGAAGCGGGTGAAAACCCTAAGGGGTACCGCGGGATTATTTATAACCAGCAGCCTCCCATTTTTCCATTGGTAGTTGAAGAGACTTTCTCGGGATAACGTTTCGATTTTGAGCGGTTTTAAAGGGTTCTTTGTAACGGATTTTGGAACTAGCCATTTTCTAAGGGATAGGCTCCCAAGATTACGGGCCTTTCAACTTCCACAGCCAGTTAACTCTAAAAATCATCAAATTAAATCCAAAAAACACACATTCCATGCCACGACTCTTTAGATCCTTTTTTCCAAACCTTGGAATTTGGATTAAAGGCTCGGGGGCTGTGGGATATGTGGCATCGATGACTTTTTTTTTCAAAAATTCTTGGAAGATACAGACGGAAGATTCAAGACTAATTTGACCCTTAGCCTAATTCTTCGATTCAACTTAAGGCTCGGGGGCTACTCCATACGGAGTGTGAGTTCATCGCACCCCATAAAAAAGAGGACATGAAAACTACTCGGGGCTTGAGCACCTCACAACCTCGATGCTGCCAAGGAAGTACTCCGAAGACACCTTCTTAAGGGGACTCACCAGGGACCTGAAGACACCTTCCAAAAGTACTCGGAAGCCTGCAGTACTCGGCTACGAAGAGCTCGGGGGCTTATCAGACTCGGGGCAGCGGGACTGCTCACTTGGCGTACATATTCTTATAGTAGGGGATGGCGCATGGGCCATACCTTATCCTCATTGTAACTAGTCGTATAGAGCTAGGACTCGTCGGACGTTCAGAAACTACCTGACAACATACTCGGGTAGGACTCCTCAGACCGTCCTCAACTAGGACTTCCATGTAACCCTGTCCCCCCAGACTATATAAGGGCGGGCAGGGACCCCTCAAAATATCTCGTAACCTCTAAGGCAATACAAACTACACAGGAAGTAGGGTATTACGCTCTCGATGGCCCGAACCTATCTAAACTTTGTGTTACTTGCACCTTCGAGTTCCTGATCTCGGCGGCACCCTACCTACAACTTACCACCTCGGGGGTATCCCTCGGTGGGCTTGGCGGTAAAACACCAACAGAGTCTTAACGTTTACTTTCTCTATTGTGAATGAAGAAAAAACAATTTGCCCTATGTTGACGCAAAAAGCCGTAGGTCGGCCTTCAGCGCTGGCACATGCGAGGACCCGGGAGCCTCTTGCTTCGCTCCTGCGCGGCGTCAAAATCAGCTGCGTGGTGGAGGCGTGCCAGTCAATTCGACCTACAATTGACAAGGGACAAGTAAAACGTTAAATTACCGGAACGTATCGGCTGGTGTTCCGAATCTTTCCGCCACGGGCATCGGCCAAGCGTTTGATGGAGCAACAGATCAATCGGCCAAAGCTCCGGTCGATTGTGCAGATAAGGAACCGCTAAACGGGTTAGCGAGGCCTCGGTAAGCAGCACCTAGATCCAAACCCGATCGGCCTAGCTATGAGCAACAGGCAAGCTGTGCGTCGGCCGATGGTATTTAGATCTAGGTTGGATAAATTGTGGTAAAAACTACATAAAAAAGGATTAAACGAATCTAACCCTGTCAAATCTAATAAATACCAGTAACTTGTGATAACAACAAGAAGCAAGCTAGACTAAGCAGATTAATCTAACAAGAACAAGCTGATATCGATAACTTGGTGGAACAGACCAAACCTAGATCCAATCTGCTCGATAACTTGAACTAATACATGATAGAGGAAGAAGCGATGCCCCGTCAACCTTGAGCCTATCTGCCTCGTTCGACGCGCAACTTACCAGCAAGTCGGAGATCGAAGTCGATGCAGCCCCACGAGCAGGAAAGAACTCGTAAAAGAAAAATCTACTGCAACTAAGGCGAAGCCGCTGAAAAGAGAAAAAAGGGAAAAAGGGTTTGTGTATTGATCATTGGATAGTCTTGGTACATGCTCGAGGGCAGCTATTTATAGCCTAAGCTACATTCCTAGTCGATTACGACGTACAATTTACTTGACGACAAAGAAAATAAACTTTCCTAAACAAGAAACTAAAGATAATTTGCTGACGTAGCTTTGCCAGCCCTTTTCATGCTCCATCGGCTCCGACGCTCCTTTTAGCCCGAAAAGCCCAATAAGCTCCATCCTTTGCTCCTGATCCAACGTCAGCCAATTTTCCCTTGGCCACTTTCCCAATAGATTGACAAATGTCAAAAAACAATGTCAACACATGCCCCCAGCTTCTTAGTAAAATAATATTTTGCTCTGAAGATCTTTGTTGACTGTCCTTAAATGCCAAATCCGACTGTCAACGATACTCTCAAACAAAGGGAAACCATACCTCTTACTCACATATTTGTATCACTAACCTAGCTCCAAAGTTGTTTTGGAAGACTTATCATTTCAGGGATGCAAGTCCAAAATAAGAAGAAAACACGAAGAACACGCAGCAATACATGCATAGAAGATCATCCGCTGCGACACACTTACATGAAGGGCCCATTTGCCAGACCAAACCGACGTCAAATGGTGGCAAACACCCAAAGGATAAGATCTAGGCCCACCTACCAGTGTCACGACCAAAGGCGGTGGCGAAAGGCGACACAGGGGGGTCAGCCGCACCTTGGGGTCGGCCACACCCTCGCAGAAGCCCGTCCAAGTGCACTTTGGCGGGAAGATCCCCCTGATCCCCCTAAGGTCATTTGAAGATGTTTCCATACATAGAGATGGCGGGAACCGACCTCAAGAGCTATATAAGGAGGCCCTCACACTCATTTCAACACACCACCACTTGGAGCCATTCTCTCTACTCTCACTTGTGACTTGTAATCCTAGGTAGTGGAGCTAGGCTAGAATCTTCTCTTAGCGAATCTAGTCATCCTCGGGATCGAAGAGCAATCCTCGGTCCTTGGTATGGCTTTGTATTCAACTTGTCAGTATCTTATTCATATTATAGAGCTGAGCTTTGGTTGTTATGTTATCTTGATAGTCTATCATGCTTATGCTTGTTATGCTGTCCTGCTAATGTGCCATGCCTTAGCTTGTTGCCTCATTAGTTATACTCTCTATATGCTTAGGCTAGTTGATCTGGGTAAGGATAACGGTTCGTCGTGCCTTTAGGCTTGCCTTAGTGTTTTACTTGTCCATCTGAAGGGTGGGAGACCCGGAGACACTAAGGTAGTGACCTCATACACGGGCGTGGTGCTCGGGTATGCGGGATCCTTCGGATATGCCCGTGCTCCACGATATTGCAGGGGTTAGTGAAGTCCCCCGCGTTCGGGTTCGGGGTAGGAGTTCATGCAAAGATGTAACGTCCTGGATGTACTCCGGGACAGGACATTCTCCCTGTTCTCCCTATTTTCCCGGCACCTGCGGTTCTAAGCATGTTTAGAGTGTAACCTTTGCTTGTATGAATAGATGCTCTTAGGACTTTGTTGTATGCCTATGCTCCCACTAACCTGTAGGTTTATTTGTTTATTCTTTATCCTTAGTTGGCCCGGTGTGTGTGTCACTCTACCCTATTCATATCTTTTATTTTGACTTACCCCTGTGTATGCTATAGTCTATGGCTTATTCATATGGTCTTGCTCATGTTCTAAGTAAACTCTTTTACACCATGCCCTCCTTTAGGAAAATATAAATAACGATACCCGAATACTCACCGGGTGAAATGCTACAACGGTATATCCATGCGCTTGCGGATTCTTTCTGTAAATGTTAAGACATGCCACTCACATTTCTAGCGCAGCTGCCTGGGACTCACAATCCTGGTGGCGACGTTAAGAAATATCAACAAGCATTTATGGCGCCGTTGCCGGGGAGAAGCATTGATATAAAAGATTTACTTGAACATGAGCATGACAATATGTTCAAGACATAGCTGTAGCTTATTCAGGCTAATATTGCTTTTTGTTTTCTCCTGAATTGGATGAAAATAGGGTAGTGTATGACTGGTTTCTCCTTGCCAAAAATTTTTGTTGAAGATCCCGAGAATCTTGTGAGAAGGGTCCGACCTCGCGTCATCCCTCCTCAAGTCATTCTTTCGGCAAGCGAACCAGTCCTTCCAGCACCAACAACCTCAACCGAACTCATGGCCGAGAAGACTCTTCGCGATTTCTCTGTCCCCTCCGCCGCCAATGTGGCGACGGGACCCAACATCAGTGTTGGGGATGTGAACTTCGAGCTCAAGTCCAGCCTCAAAAATATGGTGTAGGCTAGCCCATTTTGTGGCAAGCCGAATGAGGATGCCAACGCCCACCTCTAGAACTTCCTGGAGTTTTGCGAGACCGTTACTATACGGGGCGTTGAGACTGACACCATCAGGCTCTGTTTGTTTCCCTTCTCCCTGCTGGGAAGACAAAATAATGGTTTTACAAGAACAAAGAAGTCGTCAGCACGTGGGACAAGTGTTCCATGGCGTTCCTCACCAAGTTCTTTCCGCTAGGCAAAACCAATGCCTTACGCAGAAAGATATCCAGTTTCCAGCAAACGGGGATGGAGTCGATCCCCGAAGCTTGGGAGAGATTGCAAGAATACATACTCGCATGTCCTCATCATATGATGGATGAGTGGCTCGTTCTCCAAAGCTTCTACAATGGGCTGACTCCGACATCAAGAGCCCACATGGATGTCGCTGCTGGAGGAGCCTTCCTCGACCTCACTATCACCAAAGCAAACACGCTGATCGAGAAGATGGTCTCCAATCAGGGCTGGAACGAGGAGCGTTCCCAGCCCAAGAGCAAAGGCGGAATGCACACAGTAAAAGAAGTTGACATACTCTCCGCCAAGATGGACCTCCTACTGATGCGCCTCGATGAAAGGGCGCAATTCAAGGAGCGTATGAACAACTACGCTCAAGCCATTGACTCGCACCCCATGTGCGAAGTCTACGGTAATGGTGGACACTTGGGGACCCATGAAGACGTGGCTTACATGAACAACAACAACGGGTATCGTCCACAAGGAGGCCAAGGGTGGGGCCAAGCACGCCCACCTTATCAAGGAGGAGATAACAATTTTAACTCAAATTACAATTTGAATTTCAATTTGAACCAACCCTCCATAAAAGACCTCATTTTTGGCCAAGTTAAAATCAATGAATCCATAAATAAGAAACTTGCTGCCAATGACAAAACTCTTGAGAGTTTGAATATAAAAGTTGAAACCCTTTCTTTTGCTCTCAATAATCAGTTAAGTTTTAATAAGATTATCGAAACTCAGTTAGCTCAAATAGTTGTTGCCGTTCCTGTTGTGGACAACGGGAAAATTCTGGGGCAATCTGAAAATGTCAATATGGTGTCTACCGGATGGGGCAACCCGTCCCGGAGGATACCACGTGCTAACCATGCAGGTAGATCCTCACATGCCAAGACAAATGCATGGGGAGCATTGACAGCAGCACTGCACGGAGACCTAGGGGTGCCAATGATTCACTCGGGCTCTCTGCGACCTCAGGGCTAGCATAAACATCATGCCCAAGGTTATTTTGGAGCAACTGCAATACCCTGCTCTTTCCCTGACTCACAGGTACGTGCAGCTTGCCGATTCTACAATTCGATATCCCGAAGGGATAGTCGAAAACATGCTCGTACGAGTCAAGAACTCCTTCGTCCTTGCCAACTTCGTCGTCCTTGACATGGAAGGCGACACAGGTATACAGCTCATCCTTGGGCGCCCCTTTTTAAGGGACGTCAAGGCAAGGATAGATGTATGGACAAGAGACATCCGTTTCGGCATTGGAATGGACAATACTTTTTTTTAAAATTTCAGCACAAGAAGGAGCAGCGATTCGTGATCCATCAAGGTCATGATGGGAGTGGCATTTGGGGAGAACCACTTCCCGAGCCAGAAACCCCACCGACCACACAGCCTAAAAGAAAGAAGACCAAGAAGGTGTGGCAGAAGATCGAAAGTTCAACCTCGTCTAATTCTCCGCAACGAGGTGACAAATGGTAAGTAACGAAGGAGAAAAGTCTTGCCTGTCGGACTTAAAACGACAAGCCCTTGTCAAAGGTAAATTTGTATTTATCTCATATTTGATTTTTTCGCAATTTGATTTGTTTCACCCCATTTGAGTTTTCCCACTGCATATTTAATTTTCCAAAATTTCTCTTGCATGCTGGAATTTTTCTAGCCATTCTTTCTCTTTCACATAAATCCTAAAACAATATTTCTTAGTATAAAATTCCTTTAAAAAATATATTTAAACATCTTTTCAGAGCAAAGTTGGGACGCGCACCAAGAATTTCGAAAGCAGGTGACCGTTGGAAGCAGTGGGACTGGACTGACAACAGGGCGTGCCACCCAGGGTGCGGCCACACCCCTAGGTCGGCCGACCCCACCATAATGGCTCTCGGGCCCAACTTGCTCCAATGGCTCCTAGCCGTTATGCCTGGCGCTTCCTCAAGTGTTCCTGGCCATTGCTCTTTAAATAGAGGCCAAGAGAGGGGTGAAGCACTCACACTTCACTTCTTTCACTCACTCCCTCTCACACTTTTTGCTCTTGGATTTTCATTGGAAATATTGCTCTAGTTTGGATTCAAGAAATCTCTCTCTCATTCCTTTGCTGCAAGAAAGAACCCTCATTCAAAGGAAAAATGTTCGGTAAGAGTTTCCATTTTGATTACACTAACGTAACCCAAACCATGTTGTTCTTGTTTGTTCTCGTGTTCAAGCATGAAGAGCATGGGACGGAAGCTCTCCGGTGCACTCAAGAAAGTGACGGGAGCGAGCTCATCTCGTTCCTGAGGTGGCTCAAGCTCCCATCAATCTTCCGAGCCAACTCCGGCCCCAAGCATGATGGACTACGAAGAACAAGGAGAGCAAGAAGAAGTGCAAGCCGAAGTGCAAGCTGAGGACATGGAGATAGATGAAGAAGATGCACCGTACCTCAACTTGCACAACGACCGCTAGCGTCAAGCCTACGCCATTCTCAAGCGCCGAAGCTTTGGACACACCAAAGCCTTCGACCCAGAACTCCTCGCGAAAATAGGTATGGACCTTGACTTTGCTAATGTTTGGCCTGCGGTCGGTTGGGATGATTTTGTGCCAGTTAAGGAGTATGGTTCCCGACTCCTCACCATTCAGTTTCTTTGCACTCTTCAAGAGGTGGATGATGGTGTTTGCTTTCGGCTTTTCGGAAAAGAGTATTATCTTACTTGAAAAATGTTAGAGTCACCACCTTGGTTTTAACAAACGCTTGCCAGTTTCTCTTGAACATGCTTGCCGCAGTTTTAGTCATCATGATTTTTGGGGTTTGATTTCGGGTCAAGTTGTTCATGGTAAGTTTGCACCTCGGTGCAATGACATTCAAAATCCGACCCTTCGTTTGATGCACAAGTGGCTAGCCATCACTCTCTTTCCAAGGTGTGATTTTTGTGTCGTGCGCAATGATGAGTTGATGATCCAATATGCCATGGTCAACAAAATTCGAGTCTCTCCCGTACAAGAAATAGTTAACCGTTGGCTTCAGAATTTCAAGGTGACGGGTCCTATTGAGTGCACTTCTTTGATAACCCGCATCGCTTCAATCATTGGTGCCTTAGGAAGAAACAATGTTTCTTTCATTGAGGGTGACCGTGTTTTTATCAATGAGGCTTATTTGGTTCAAGGCCACATTCTCAAGAAGGGCCCGAATGACTCCTTGATTTTTTTCTCTCTGGGTTATGCAAATGAGATCCCATTGCCAAATGTGGGGTATTATTTGTATAATTGCTAGTCACTTACTACCCCTCTCATTCCGGAAGAGGCGGCAAGAAGGCATAGTGTTTCTGGTTTGCCTGGCTGGACCACAAGAAGTAGGGCCAGAAGAGGAACCGAGCCAGCACCACCACAACACCAGACTTCATATCACCACGAGGCCGGTGGTACGTCCTGGCACAGCGCAAGCACTGAGGAATGGGCACGGCAGGCTCCAAGCCACCGGTCCAGCAGTTCCAGCTCCGGCGGAGTCCCGAGCCTCGCACGACGCACGGCCTCCAGCCGTGACATCGGCTCCGTCACTCAGCAGCTAGGAGAGCTGCGGGTCCAGGCCAACAATATCGAAGATACGCTGCACCAGCACATCGAAAGCAACCAAGCATAGCAGCAGTACACCGGCGAGAGGATCCACGTCATGGAGCAGAAACAGCTACAACAACAGGAGGAGTGGAGGGCTTACTACCGTTGGAGAGGGTTTAACCCCGACCAACAGCAGTGAGCGTGAAGCTAGCTTGGGGGAGGACCCCCACAGAGAGGTATCTTGTATCTTAACTTATTTTTCTCTTTCAAAACCTTATGCATGAAATAAAACAAAAATCTGCAAAACTAAAAACAAATAAAAATTTGCAAAACCAAAAAGACCAAAAATATTTACTTGCTTTTATTTGTGTAGTAAGAATGGTGTAGTTTTCCTTGTTCAGATGATGAATAGTTGCTCTGTTAATTTTCTTCACATGCCTAGTTACAATTTAGTGCTCTTCCGAAGTTTTGAGTTTGTTGACTAAATGTTCAAACCTTAAGCCTGAAACTTGTGGGTAGCATAAAACATGATCCAAATCTAGGTTGTTGTGAGTTATGATGTGGTTGAATAGAGCTGCTATGATCTTTTTCCAAGTGACGCTTGATTTCTGGAGTATTTATCTTTTCAAAAATACAAAAACAAACAAAGTTCCTCAATGATTTGAAATTCCTATCCAAAGCCATATGTTGTTCCTATTGAAAAACTTCCACATATGCAACTTGTTATATCTCTTTGAGCGGTGTAAAATTGTTTGTGATCCTTAGTGACATTCATTTCATACTCCCATGATCAAAATCACCTAAACACTCCACCATATGCTATGCTTCTACACAAGAAGTGAGCAAGTATTCCGCTCATTCATCCACAAATAAAAACTCCATATTATCGCATGACCACTCTCTCCAATTTCCACAAGAAAAAGGAGTATGGGTAATATAGAAAAAAGAAGAGAAAAGATGCATACCCGAAGAAGGTATGCCACATGCTCACAAGGCATGTCAAAAAAATAATGTAGAGAAAAGAAAAAGATGCATGCCCAAAGAAGGTGTGCCACATGCTCACAAGGCATGTTAAAAAAAGAGAGAGATAGCCCATGCTCAAAAGAAGAAAATAAATAGAGACATGGTTCATGCAGAGGAGTTCATCCACCATCCACCAAAATATCCACACACTTCACATCTTGATCAAGGTTTATGACTTGTCTCTCCTTTGGATCCGGTTTTTGACTTTGCAATACATGAGAAACAGGTGTGCCTTCATATCCTCCATATCTACAGCTCCACAAATTTTGACCTTTTGAGATAGGGTGAGGAAGAAAGGAAAAATAAAAAGCCTTGGTGAGGAATCTTACACAAAAGAGTGATCCGAGAGATCATTTGAGAAACTTTGAAATTTCTTTTAAAAAAACTTTATAAAAACTCTCCGGATTGACGGTTGAGCTAAGGAGTAAGAAACATTGGCACTCTACAAAACCGTTCCGAGTCTCAACCGCCAAAGATGAGGAGAAGCTACATGCCCCGCAGGAGTAAGGTAAAAAGGTGAAAACAAGGCCAACTTATTCAAAATCATGGTAAGAACACTTTGTTGTGCCTAAGGCATAGGTTGGAAATGCAACATTAAAGCAACTCCTGATCAACAACACAAAGCCTTGCTTCATTCAGGGGCGAGCAAAAGGCTAGCTTAAGGGTGTTGTTGATGGTCCTTAAATGCCAAATCCGACCGTCAATGATACTCTCAAACAAAGGGAAACCATACCTCGTACTCACATATTTGTATCACTAACGTAGCTCCAAAGTTGTTTTGGAGGACTTATCATTTCAGGGATGCAAGTCCAAAATAAGAAGAAAACACGAAGAACACGCAACAATACATGCACAGAAGATCATCCGCTGCAACACACTTACAAGAAAGGCCCATTTGTCAGACCAAACCAACATCAAATGGCGGCAAACACCTACTAGTGTCAAGACAAAAGGCGGTGGTGAAAGGCGGCACAGGGGGGGTCAACCGCACCCTAGGGTCGGCCGCACCCTCCCTGAAGCTCGTCCAGGTGCACTTGGCGGGAAGATTCCCCTGATTCCCCTAAGGTCGGTTGAAGATGTTTCCATACATAGAGATGGTAGGAACTAACCTCAAGAGCTATATAAGGAGGCCCTCACACTCATTTCAACACACCACCACTTGGAGCCATTCTCTCTACTTTGACGTGTGACATGTAATCCTAAGGTAGTGGAGCTAGTCTAGAATCTTCTCTTAGCGAATCCAGTCATCCTTGGGATCGGAGAGCAATCCTCGGTCCTTGGTATGGATTGGTATTCAACTTTTCAGTATCTTATTCATATTATAGAGCTGAGCTTTGGTTGTTATGTTATCTTGATAGTCTATCATGCTTATGCTTGTTATGCTATCCTGGTAATGTGCCATGCCTTAGCTTGTTGCCTCATTAGTTATACTCTCTATATGCTTAGGCCGGATGATCTGGGTAAGGATAATGGTTCGTCGTGCCTTTGGGCTTGCCTTAGTGTTTTACTTGTCCATCCGAAGGGTGGGAGACCCGGGGACACTAAGGTAGTGACCTCATACACGGGCGTGGTGCTCGGGTATGCGGGATCCTTCGGATATGCCCGTGCTCCACGGTATTGCAGGGATAAGCTGCAGAAGGTGACAGCTCTGTTGGTCCGCCATGACGTTCCGTCATGGTTAGTGAAGTCCCCCACGTTCGGGTTCGGTGTAGGAGTTCATGCAAAGATGTAACATCTTGGATGTATTCCAGGACGGAGCATTCTCCCTGTTATCCCTATTTTCTCGGCACCTGCAGTTCTAAGCATGTTTAGAGTGTAACCTTTGCTTGTATGAATAGATGCTATTAGGACTTTGTTGTATGCCTATGCTCCCACTAACCTGTAGGTTTATTCGTTTATTCTTTATCCTGAGTTGGCCTGGTGTGTGTGTCACTCTACCCTATTCATATCTTTTATCTTGACTTACCCTTGTTTATGCTATAGTCTGTGGCTTATTCATATGGTCTTGCTCACATTCTAAGTAAACTCTTTTACATCATGCTCTCCATTTGAAAGAAAATATAAATAACAATACCCGAATACTCACCGGGTGAAATGCTACAGCGGTATATCCGTGCGCTTGCGGATTCTTTCTGTAAACGTTAAGACATACCATTCACATTTCTAGCGTTGCTGCCTAGGACTCACAATCCCGCTGGCGACGTGAAGAAATGTCAACAATCTTTCAGTCTCTCCTCTGCGCATCCTTTAATTCACACGGCCGATCCCTCATTTCTTGGGTCTGCGGCGAGTGCAAAAACTCTTTTCTGCCCCTAGCTTCAACCTTATCTCACAATACGCCTGCCTCAAAATGATTCGACTTCCGTCTTTTCACCATCAAAATATTGCCAATTGACCTCCTTAACTTGAGGCGTTCTGTCTTCCTTAAGCCAACTCATCTCGCTTCCTTGGACCATAAATAGTACCCAATCGGCCTGGCCAACCCTCAAGAATCCATCGGCTTCATTCATCCTGCTCCAGCAAAAAAACCCTTGTCTTCCCCTTCATTAGTAATGGCTGGACACAAGTGCGCAGGCGAGGGTCCCTCTAATCTTCCTCCAGCTCTCCGCCGACAACGGTAACGATTCTGCTTTTCCTCAACTCACCCCGCATTTTGGCTAGATCTGACTTGCTATTTGGCCCCTTATTTTTTCTTCAGGGATGACGAAGCTTCCAGTGCCCCACCAAGTTCTCCTCCTTCTTCGTCGTTGAATCCTTTCGACGATCTTGATGAAGGGATCCACGATCTGATCAGGGATCTTCTCCGGGAGAAAGATGAAGCGCGCAAAAATTACTCGGAGGAGACCAAGAAAACTGGTCGATTGGAGGCCCAATTGGCAACTACTGAGGATATGGCGCTAACCGCACGCGCCTAACTCGTCGCCGCCAACTCCAGGGTAGCAGGTCAATTTCCTTCCTTGAACGATTTTCCTGAGAACCGTCGATTTCTTCTTCATCTTTGTTTGCTCTTCTCTTCCAGCTCTGGAGTCGCAGGTTTAGGCCCTCCTTGGGGCAGCGGCCACTGCAATAGAAGCAATGAATGCCCGAGGTGACACTGTCGCCGCCCGCCTATAGGACATCCCCAACCGCGTGCAGGAGGTCGCCGGTCACGGAGTCCATCATGTTGCCACTGTCGCGCTTGCCATGGTGCAGACTCTGTCCGGGAACGATGTTTGGACCTTGCACCCAATCTTCCCGGAAGGCGAGGCATGGGAAGAATTCGAAGACCTCGCCGACGACCTAGGTGTAGTTGCTTCCTTCATTAGCGAGGAAGTCAGCCTAGGCGCTATAATCAGCAATGTTTTCACTGATGAATAAATGTAGTGATAAATGTAATAGCTTGATCTGTAAATCGACTTTTTGTAAATACTCTTTCAATCATATGAATCGGCCTTTTTTGACTTTGTCTCTCTCGCTACCTTGCAATCGACTGAACTTGATCGATCGGTGTTTTTCGCCTGACTAGAATCCTTAGTCAACTGTATAACTTCGAAAGTAAGAGACCCAAGCACTTCATGGCTGTGAAATAATGCGTAACTGAAACCCTACATTAACCTCCTTGGCAATGATATCCTTTTTATGTCGTCAAAATTATGATGCGACTCAGGCTCGAGCATCTAGTCTCTCAGTTTACGATGCCCAAAAGATCAAACATAACTTTCTATAATAGTCATGCCAATTTCAATCAGCCATGATGATAACGGATAAAGATTCATCGGCCTTATGTATTTCCTTTAACAACCAAAATAACATTTAGTTGTATATTTTTTACACTAAGGGCGATACATATCGTATCGGCCATTTCAGCCTGACCAACACGATCGGCTTTTAAAGACTAGTTCATTGGCCAGAGATTCTTGCGTTGTTTCTCCTCGGTCGATGGGATGCTTGTTTAGATTTCTTCACGGAGTAGAGATTTTCGAGCCGCCTTCCTGAACTGGATCCAGACCAAAGTCCTCCATCTTCAAGAAGTCTCCTTCCCATATCTTGCCTGGTATGTACTCTACGCCATCGAAGCGCCAGACTGGAGGATCGGCCAATGCAACGCTGAGAGAGGAATCTACGGGCACCACTTCGACTGAATCATTCTCCAGCCACTGAATAAGGCATTGGTGCATTGTTGATGGAATACAACAATTGGCATGAATCCAGTCCCTGCCTAGGAGCAAATTGTATGATCCCTTGCCATCATGACAATGAACGTAGTAGGTAAGGTCTTACTCCCTACCATCACTTCGACGGTGATTGCCCCCGAGCAGATGATGTTTTCCCTTCGCAGCTCTTAAGAACCATGTCAGTTCCCATCATGTCTTCTTCATCATACCTAAGCCGTTGGAGAACAATATAAGGCATGACATTGACAGCGGCCCCTCCATCGACCATCATTGCAGTCATCAACCTGCCATCAACACGCCCCTTCACATATAAAGGCCTTAGATGTTTTCGCTCCTCCTCATTTGGCTTCTTGAATGATGCTTGGACTGGCCTCAACGCAAGCTCCGTTACTGCTTCCTCATCATCACCATGAACTGGTGCTTAGAATTCCAAGGGCAGCATACAAACCATATTGACCGATGTTGATGAGGTAATTTAATCGGTCTTCACGCGCCAGACTTGCGATTTGACTATCTTCTTCTCATAGGCACGTGCCTCTTCTTGTTCCTGGTGACGAAGCCTTTGAACCCTCCTCTTCTGAGAACGGGTTAACCCCTGAATGCACCAATCTAGGTACTCTTCTAGATCATACCTGTAGCTGTCATGATGCTTGAGCGACCGATTCAGAGGTGTTTCATTAGGTACACGATCCACAGCTTGGTCTTCAATTGTTGCTTGCTCAGGGATGCGTGGACCCAGAAGATCATGAACAGAGACACAATTGTGCTTGCCTCTAAATGTGGACTGCTGATGGCTGTCATCATGGCGTTGCCTTTTTAAGTCATATCGGCCTTCCTGTGCTCCATTGCATTCGGGACAATCATCGGCCGATGGCAAGCGCAAGCCCTTATTCCAGTAGAATGCAAAGAACGGACATCACCAGTGTTCTGCATCACGCCTGCCTCTTTCTTCCTGACGGTGTCTCTCCCTTCCTTGCTGACGCTGATATTTGTTTAGGAGCATCTGAGACGTGACAACTTTGTGTGGCCTCCTGAAACTTCCACCTTGTTCGTATCGGCCTTGGTTCCCCCTACTGTTGGCTGATACGCGAGTCTTCAGACTTTCAGTATCATGATCAGGATGATCAGAAGGTGATACCTTTCCGTCTCCGTCAACTTCCTGGGCTCCTGTTGACGCTCTATACAGACCAATTTTGAACATCACTTTGACCAGAAAATTGGGATGACTAGCATACTTAACTTGCATATTTATCTAGAATAATGTCGTTTCCACATTCCCCTTGGAGAATTCGCAATGCAAGGAAATCGAGTAGAAATCAAGTGTAAACAAGCACTTTAATCCAAGGCAAATGGTCGACTAATCTGAGTGCGCCGTTCAGATTCCCATGGATGAAAGGGCCCACAAACAGGTGCAACCGACTTAGGACAGCACCCACTCACTCACAGAAGTAGTGTGGACCCACATGGCAGCCACCCAGAGCAAGATGGGCACGACCTGGGCCAAGCCCAGGTCGGCCGACCTAGCTAGGAGGAACCGACTTACCTCCTTTGACGTGGCGCTTCCCCATTGGCTCCTAACATCGATTCCAGGTGCTAGGGGGTGAATTGGCACCGGGAAGCTGCTGCACACCCCCGTCACTCACCTCTATAAATATGAGGGGGGGGTGCTACTAAGAGACACACCACAAGTTGAAGCTCTTTCTTAATTTCTCTCTTGCTTAGTCTTTATGATAGTGGAGTCTAGGTGAAGTAGCTCTTCTTCGGTTCCCGAGTCTTCTTAGGAGTATTTGGTATGGATTTTACTCTTCCTCTCCTTTGTAATATTCAGAATTCTCTAGTAGAGTTATCTTCTAGTATAATGTACTCTCATAGTATATATTCTGTTTATTCAGATGTGTATGCTCTGCTTAGTTTATATCTAGGACCTGTATCTTGCATGATTAGACGTGGTAGTATATCTAGGCTTTGGCATTGGTTCCAGTATTCGCATGTTTGCTCTCGTGTGATGTCTGTCCATCCGAAGGGTGGGGGCTCCGTGCGGGGCATTAAAGTATCGCTTATTAGTGTAGACATGGTGTCTGGGCTAATCAGTGTTGCTGGATGCGGCTCTATACCATGGTTAGTTGAGGTAGGCGGTAGGTGGTGATAGCCCTGTCCGTCCAGCGTAACCCTCCCCGTTCGTGTAGTAGCTGTAGGAGGTGCATAAAATAGCCGTGAAGATCTAGTGGTCACCTTGCCATATCTTGTGCGGTCTCCCGATGATGCCTAGAAGCCTAGAATCCGTATGTGTCCATGTGTATGTATGTATGTGTGTACCTAGTATAGACTGTATGCTTAGTTAGGAGTGCATAGTCCTTAGATTAGCTTTCTTCTTCCTTTCTCCCTTCCTGTAAGCTTTGGATAGAGTAGAATTTGAGCAACTTGTGTGTCACACTACCTCTTTACCATTTATCATCTTACCCCTGTTAATTCAATAAAATATCCATGCTAGAACTAATCAAACACACTAATCTATTCCAATAACCACCGCCTTCCTTGCGGAAATATAAATATGGCCCCATACTCATGGGTGAAATAAATACGACGGTATTCTATGCGCTTGCGGATCCTTCTGTAATGTAAGAAATACCCCACAGCATTTCTGGCGCCGTTGCAAGAGAATGGATTCTATGCCCATACTTGGTGACTCCATTATAAAATGGCAACAGCTCCCACATCAACCACGCTGGCTGTGAAGGGGTGCTCGTCGATCTTCATCGGCCTGTCGAACTTGATCCTTCCTTGCTCGATGGCCGTCTAGATTTCGTTCCTAAACATCTTGCAGTCGTTAGTATTATGAGTGACAGAATGATGGCACTTGCAATACCTGTGCCCTTTTATTCTGTTGGTCGATGGGATCACATGGTTGGAGGGCAACTTGAGTTGTCCCTCTTGGAGTAGCAAATCAAAGATCCTATCGGACTTTATGATGTCGAACCCGTAGCTTTCGACTTCCTTCTTTGAAAATGGGCATGAGATTGGCTTCTTGGTCTTGACCCATTCAGCAACGTTGATCTCAGCCTCACTTTCTGATTCAGAAGAATCTCCAACATACTTGACCTTCTTCTAGAACATGTTCTTCCTGGCGTCGTGGGCTCGAACAACAACATTTACAAGCCTGATGCTAGATGGCTCAGGCTCTCGAACTCCTGGGATGAGAATCTCCCTAATGTGCGGTAGGAGTTCCTGACAGGCCAATTCAGCTAACTGGCCATCGCTAAGAGACATATTGAAGCAACGGCTTTTGACGTCCCTGAATCTCTGAATGTAGTCCAAGACAAGCTCATCATTCCTCTGTCGCACCGCAGTCAAGTCGGTGATCTTCATCTCTTGTACCCCTGTGAAGAAGTACTTGTGGAACTGCTTCTCAAGATCGGCCCAAGTGATTATGGAGTTGGCTGGCAGTGATGCAAACTAGGCAAAGGCCGATCCAGAGAGACAAAGCGGGAACATGCGGATCTCCAAGGCATCTGTTGCTGTGGCTTCCCCGCATTGCACCAGAAACCTGCTGACATGCTCAACGGTCGACATGTTGCCTTGTTTAGAGAATTTGGTGAAGTCTGGCAACTTGTACCGATGAGGCAGTGGGATCTGATCGTAGGTTTCGGGTAAGGCTTCCTGTACATGAATGCAGATTCCTTTGGCTTCAAGCCAAACTGATACTTCATCACATCAGCTATCCCGCTGGCCCAATCAACTTCAGGCTGCTGCACCCTGAGGTTTGGCATCTGAAAGCTTGCGTCTTGAAGGGCCCTCTGAATTTGGGGACTCGTCGGCTGTCCCACAGTATCATCTATCGGCTGGAAAGCCAATGCATCTCCGCGATGCCCCCCAGTCTGGGTCGGTGCCGGTGGAGTCTGTGGTAGATGTTGGATCGTCAGGGCAGGTGGCACCAACGGCAATGTAGTAGTAGGGTAGTTCGCTGTGTTATTGTTTTGTCAAAACATCCATGGGTAGATGTACAACCAAAATTCCACCGGCATGCCCAATGTAGAAGGTACAAATCCAGTTGGGGTGCTGAACATGCCTCTGCTTGGTGTTGATGCGTTCACCGCAGGATTGGCGGCAGCTGCAGGCGGCGATGAAGTGTGTGCCGCTGAAGGTCCCGGGCACCTCAACACGTATGGTGATGAGCTTGTTCCAGCGCCGGCCATTGGCACACTCGTTGTACTGGGCAGAGCACCATCGGCCATCGTTGCTGATATTTTGACACCAAATGCGGCTGATGGTTCTTCATTGGAGTATGATGGTTCTGTGTTGCCTCCTTGAGCGCCCTCTTCTAGGACGTTCTTGACAGCATCCTTGATGGTCTCGATCAGAACCCCTAACTGATTAATAAGTACGTGGCTTATGGATTGATCGAACATGATCTTGATCAGAACCCCTAACTGATTAATAAGTACGTGGCTTATGGATTGATCGAACATCTCCTTGAATTTGGCCGAGTCTTGAGTGTTGGAGATGCCCCCCGGCACTGGTAGTGGCTGCTTCTGTATTGCCTGCCCTCTTCTGGTCATGGTGAATGACCTGAGGCAGGCGTCTTGAGTTTGCTTCATGGTTTCTTCAACCAGCTACTTCTGATTTTCATTAAGATCTTCCATGGTAGGACGTAAGATCTTGTCATCATCTTACCCCATTGTTCCCGGTCATCGTGGTGTCGTTGTCGTGTCCCACCGGGCGTACCAAAAGCGTGTTGACGCAAAAAGCCATAGGTTGGCCTTCAGCGCCAGCACACGCGAGGACCCGAGATTCTCTTGCTTCGCTCCTGTGCAGCGTCCAAATCGGCTGCGTGGTGGTGCAGAGCGTGCCAGTCAATTTGATCTACAATTGACAAGAGATAGGTAAAACATGAAATTACCAGAATGTATCGGCTGGTGTTCTGAATCGTTCCGCCACGGGCATCGGTCAAGCATTCGATGCAGCAACAGATCAATCGGTCAAAGCTCCGGTCGATTGTGCAGATAAGGCAACGCCAAATGGGTTAGCGAGGCCTCGGTAAGCAACACCTAGATCCGAACCCGATCGACCTAGCGATGAGCAACAGGCAAATTGTGCATCGGCCGATGGTATTTAGATCTAGGCTGGATAAATTATGGTAAAAACTAAATAAAAACAAGATTAAACGAATCTAACCCTGTCAAATCTAGCAAATACCGATAACTTGTGATAACAACAAGAAGCAAGCTAGACTAAGCAGATTAATCTAATAAGAACAAGCTGATATCGATAACTTGGTGAACAGACCAGATCTAGATCCAATCTGCTCGATAACTTGAACTAATACAGGATAGAGGAAGAAGCGATGCGCCGTCAACCTTGAGCCTATCTATCTCATTTGACGCGGAACTTACCAGCAAGTCAGAGATCAAATTCGATGCAGCCCCACGAGCAGGAAAGAACTCGTAAAGGAAAAATCTACTACAACTAAGGTGAAGCCGCCAAAAAGAGAAAAAAGTTAAAAAAGGGTTTGTGTATTGATCATTGGATAGTCTTGGTACATGCCTGAGGGCAGCTATTTATAGCCTAAGCTACAAACCCTAGTCAATTACGACGTAAAATTTACTTGACGATAAAAAAAATAAACTTTCCTAAACAAGAAACTAAAAGATAACTTGCTGATGTAGCTTTGCCAGCCCTTTTCATGCTCCATCGGCTGCAACGCTCCTTTTAGCCTGAAAAGCCCAATAAGCTCCATCTTTTGCTCCTGATCCAACATCGGCCTATTTTCCATCGGCCACTTGCCCAACAGATTGACACATGTCAAAAAATGGTGTCAAGACCCTGACTTCGTAAAATAATCTTCCAATTCCGATATCTAAAAGAATGCAACAAGATAAGCTTTCATATGTATCCTTTGTAGGACATTTTAATTTTAATTCATGGCAGAATGCTAGAAACGAAATGGGATAAAAGTAAAGCACAGAGCTGCTTCTTGCTGTCTAGGTTAGCGAGCTCCCGTTGCACCCGCTTGCAACACATTAGACCCAATAATTGATCCTAGATACATTAGAAGATATGGTGAACATTGATAATATAAAACATGGATAGACTTTTCATGTGCTCAAATTGATAGTTACAACAGCAGGTTGACTAAGGATAATTTTGTCTTTCCATTCTTTCTTCTTCCTCCATATGCAGCATTGCACTTCCACAATGAAGTTACTCAACCATCCACCCAGTTTCATGCTTTGTACAAATAAATATTCGGAAATGTTAACGCCATGTAGACCCACTACAATCTTTCTGCCGAAATCTTTCCCTTCCCAATTGGATTTTGATAAAAAGTTTTATTGTAGAAACCCTCCAAATCATTATATTTAAACAAATCATTAGGAAAATTATGTTATAGTTGGACTTTTTCCTATAGTAAATGATTCACAGGAGAGAT
Organism: Panicum miliaceum; assembly: GCA_032594955.1. Taxonomy (NCBI): domain Eukaryota; kingdom Viridiplantae; phylum Streptophyta; class Magnoliopsida; order Poales; family Poaceae; genus Panicum; species Panicum miliaceum. Next base: position 45,948,204 of record CM064056.1, on the reverse strand, counting down.
CACCTTTGTTGTGTACTAACCTGTCCAACAAGCCTTGCACTGTGGAGGGCATCTCTAACTGAATCTGAAAGATCTTCTCATACAAGATTAAAATCGATGAATGAGTTTGTTTTACAGTTTTGATAAGGTCATTGTGAAGAATATGAGGCATGTCTTTCACAGAAGATTTAACCAAATTCTCCAACGTAGGAATGTACAGAACTATGTCATTCTTGCCACCATCGGGTTTCTCAGCTTTCTTTCTATCCTGAAACAAAAAAAGGGGCACAAAAAGTGTAACTGAGTGACCACTAAAAACTACATAACACATATGTACTTACCATGGGGTTGTCACAAGTGCCCTTGTCTTCTTTAACCCTTTTTACCACGCAAGTCTTGACTTCATTTCTGCCTGGGCGAGTGCGCTCATTCTTCTAAAAAGGAGCAAAGATTGTGTATTCAAGTGTATGTATTACATAGGAACAATGGCATGTAGATTTAAAACCAATACTCTTACCTTGGGCTTGTCGTTTTCATTCTGCTCTCCAGCCACTTTATGCACCTTCTTGCATTCATTATAGTTCCTTGAATAACAGGTCTTGCTCTTAAACTGAAAAGGGGCATGGATATAAGTGTGTTTGACTATAACACTACAGGAACAATGGCATAATGCTTCAAAATCAGATTCTTACCTTCCAGAGCACAATGCACTCTTTTCTTGCAATGTTCTTGTGAATTTCTAAATCAATGCAATTCAGATAGTTGTTTCGTTGGTGCTCAAGATTGAAACAATATATGTACCAATTCTCACTGTGCAGTATAGGGAAGAATATCTTCAAAAACAACATGTCAAGTCTTGTACATAAATGAAGCAATTTAAAATACAGGTCTCAATTTTTTAGATTAAATTTACCGTCCTAATTTTGGAAAAAGTACTCGCTGCTTTCTTAAGTTCATTCGCTAATGTAGTGATGTCTTCGTCATTGAGAGTAATCTGCAAGACCTCACAGGGAAAAACAAAGGGTGGAAAGTTATTTTGCCACATTAGGGACAGTTGTGTTAACTTTCAATTTGATGACAAAGATGTTTTGTAAGAAGTTAATCAAGGTCCTTATCAGGAGAAATACCTTGGATGGGGTGCGTTTGTTATTAAAATTCTTGCAATCAATGAATGCATCCATGATGTTTGGGAATCAAATCTTGAGTTGACATCTTTGTGCGTTTGGGTCCTAGCATCGTGCATCCATCGCTTGATCTCCTCTAGCATTTTTTGATATTGCCTACCATCATCTTCAGGAATGATGCTACAGAGCATCATTTTTAGGCACCGCACACTGATTGCTGGGGGATAGTTTCTGATCTGTGCGCGAACTTTTTAGCACACATATCCGGTCAGAGTTCATAATGCAGAAATCTTCAGGCAACACATATTTGTCTTCATCTGATTTCGTGGACTTTTGTGTATTGCAGAAACCTTCATGCAACACATATTCGTCTTCATCTGATTCTGTGGATTTTCGTGCATTACTTAGATCCTAGGGATTGTTGTTAGGGTTCTCATATAGATCCTTCTTATGTTTTTTGCGATACATCTGTACATCATCCTAAATTTTTTAGGTATTAAAAAGGACAAACCTCGAGTTATGAAAAAAAGTAGCCAAAACTATTAGTTGAATAAATGGCGTTACACTAACAACATCGATGTCATCTATTTTCTTTCTATCAAATCCCTCCACGTACATCAGCATGTGAAAACTACAATCAGATCTGCAATAATCATTTACATAGTAATAACAAACTTTGATTGTATGTAAATAATTCACCTAGAAGATAATGGAATATATTTGACAAGACAATTACTAAGATAAGATGAAGAGTTTCCCATTCAATTGAGTCTTAACGTTTAGTTTCTCTGTTGTGAATGAAGAAAAAACAATTTGCCCTGACTTCGTAAAATAATCTTCCAACGCTGATATCTAAAAGAATGCAATAAGATAAGCTTTCATATGTATCCTTTGTAGGACATTTCAAGTTGAAAGTTAATCTTCTTAATCTTGCCACAAGTTGTACCTCCTTTCAATGTCCACCATGACAAATATCTGAAAAATTTAAAACTTTGTTTAATTCATGGCAGAATGCTAGAAACGAAATGGGATAAAAGTAAAGCACAAACCTGCTTCTTGTTGTCTAGGTTAGCGAACTCCCGTTGCACCCACTTGCAACACATTAGACCCAATAATTGATCCTAGATACATTAGAAGATATGGTGAACATTGATAATAAAAAACATGGGTAGACTTTTCATGTGCTCAAATTGATAGTTACAACAGCAGGTTGACTAAGGATGATTTTGTCTTTCCATTCTTTCTTCTTCCTCCATATGCAGCATTGCACTTGCACAATGAAGTTACTCAACCATCCACCCGGTTTCATGCTTTGTACAAATAAATTTTCGGAAATGTTAACGCCATGTAGACCCACTACAGTCTTTCTGCCGAAATCTATCTCTTCCCAATTGGATTTTGATAAAAAAGTTTTACTGTAGAAATCCTCCAAATCATTATATTTAAACAAATTATTAGGAAAATTGTGTTATAGTTTGACTTTTTCCTATAGTAAATGATTCTCAGGAGAGATCACCTTTGTTGCGTACTAACCTGTCCAACAAGCCTTGTACTATGGAGGGCATCTCTAACTGAATCTCCAAGATCTTCTCATACAAGATTAAAATCGACGAATGAGTTTGCTTTACAGTTTTGATAAGGTCATTGTGAAGAATATGAAGCATGTCTTTCACAGAAGATTTAACCAAATTCTCTAACGTAGGAATGTGCAGAACTATGTCATTCTTGCCACCATCGGGTTTCTCAACTTTCTTTCTATCCTGAAACAAAAAAAGGGGCACCAAAAGTGTAACTGAGTGACCACTAAAAACTACATAACACATATGTACTTATCATGGGGTTGTCATAGGTGCCCTTGTCTTCTTTAACCCTTTTTACCACGCAAGTCTTGACTTCATTTCTGCCTGGGCAAGTGCGCTTATTCTTCTGAAAAGGAGCAAAGATAGTGTATTCAAGTGTTTGTATTAGGCTGTCTCCAACAGGCTATGCATCACGCTACCCATATGCAAAATGGGTTCTTCGTAGGGAAAAAACACCCTCCAACAGAGTAGGTAAAGGGAGGACCCATTTTGCGTCGAAGGTGAGAGGGAACTCAAATCTGCGTCTGTCTCTCTCCTCGACCCAAATCTGCGTATGAGGCGCTTGGGTGGCCAGGCGGGGCCCGCGATGGGGAGGAAAGCAGGCTGCGCAAGCGGGGGATACTTTTGGGTCAGCTGTTGGAGAACGGAAGGTTTGGGTGCGCAACCCTTTTTTCCTGGGTGACCCAAATGAAGGAATGCGTCTCGGATTTAGGTGAGGGCTGTTGGAGACAGTCTTACATAGGAACAATGGCATGCAGATTTAGAACCAATACTCTTACCTTGGGCTTGTCATTTTCATTCTGCTCTCCAGCCACTTTATGCACCTTCTTGCATTCATTATAGTTCCTCGAATAACAGGTCTTGCTCTTAAACTGAAAAGGGGCATGGATATAAGTGTGTTTGACTATAACACTACAGGAACAATGGCATAATGCTTCAAAATCAAATTCTTACCTTCAAGAGGACAATGCACTCTTTTCTTGCAATGTTCTTGTGAATTTCTAAATCAATGCAATTCAGATAGTTGTTTCGTTGGTGCTCAAGATTGAAACAATATATGTACCAAATCTCACTGTGCAGTATAGGCAAGAATATCTTCAAAAACAACATGTCAAGTCTTGTACATAAATGAAGCAATTTAAAATACAGGTCTCAATTTTTTAGATTAAATTGACCATCTTAATTTTGGAAAAAGTACTCGCTGCTTTCTTCAGCTCATTCGCTAATGTAGTGATGTCTTCGTCATTGAGAGTAATCTGCAAGACCTCACATGGAAAAACAAAGGGTGGAAAGTTATTTTGCCACATTAGAGACAGTTGTGTTAACTTTCATTTTGATGGCAAAGATGTGTTGTAAGAAGTTAATCGAGGTCCTTATCAAGAGAAATACCTTGGATGGGGTGTCCGGTTGGACTAGTCAATTAGATTGTCAAAATTTTAAGGCTCTGTTGTTCTTCCTTCTTGTTGATACTCTTAGTTGTTTGCCTCGATCAAATATTAGCTGCCAGATCTGTTCAGCAACCAATCTGTTCACTTCAGTATATGATTTTCTTTACAGGAAAAAGGAACATGTTTCTTTTCTTTATTACAATGTGTCGCTTCTGCAGATAATTTTTGGGCATAAATGGATACATCTCAAAGGGGAGAGAGACCTGTGGGAGCGTTATGGAGGAGTTGATATTTCGCTGGACCCTTGTAGCTTTAGCCAGGCTAATACTCTGGTATGCGCGATTAAATCATGCCTGCTCATATAGAACTTCACCAAGTATAGCATGCTAAATTTCCTGATATTGTCTTGGCAATTCGATTTGCTGCAAGCTACTTGATGCCATGAGAACTCCATGCACCACATGTACTGTTGTGTACTTGCGCAAATATCTCAAATATGTCTTGAGCTACAGTTCTAAAGTTTATGTGAAGTTTCTCGTGCTATTTTCTTACTATTACACAGTGTTTTGCTTTCTTTGCAGTCATTTAACTCTTTGCTGCATAAGCTGCTTAAGCTGAACAAAGGCATTAAACTGCAAAATAGCTATCTTATTGCGTCACGCATAAAAGATTAAATAAGATGACAAAAAAATCTTACTTGCGTTGTGAAAACACTAACAAATGCACACCGTCATCAACATTGCATTTGGCACCCTGGCCAGACAGTGGCTCAGTATAGGGAACCACATTACTACCAGACTCCATTAGTGCCTCGTGATGGACTTTAGGATCTCTAGCAGTAACATCTAACGGGGTTCATTGGCTATGTTCGGTGTGAATCGGGATCAAACTGAGAGAGAGAGAGATGAAGTGGGTATACCTTCCCCTGTAGAGGAGCTCGAGGATCCGGCCATCTCGTGTTCGTCGGTGAGGATCTGCGCACGGGCAGCGACGGTTGGGGGCGAGTCGACGAGGTCGGGGACAAGGACATGGCGGTGGCGGCGCTGTAGCTGGGGCGGCGGCGCTTCCCATCACTGGCTGCGCCTCTGGGGATCGGATTAGTGTTTATCGGTGGGGAGTACGGCTCGCGGCGAACCTCGTGATGCGAGCCGCCGGCCCCCACCTGTCTTTATAGCGCAGTGTGACGGGCCCGCCAACCATTGTGGGTTGGGTGCCCCAATCAGGGTGTGAGAGAAAGGGCCGGCCCAGTCGTTGGACTGGCCCGTGGAGATCAATCTAACATTCTCCCCCTTGATCTCATCATACACTTTTATACTTTGTAACAAATTTCACTTTTATCGTTCCATCATGGATTAGTGCGTGGAACTGCATCATCATCACGATCAGTTGCCGATAGAGTTAACAACTACAACACACCTCTCTATTTTGAAATGAAACTTTTACTTTTCGGGCCCTTTATTGTCTAGGGATCATAGGCTTTCCCTTAAACCCATGCCGGCTAAGTGTTCTCTAAACACATTGGGTGGTAAGCCTTTATTGAGCGGATCTGCAAGCATATTCTTTGTTCTTATGTGCTTGAGACTTATAGTTTGATCCTGAACTTTCTCTTTCACAACATAAAACTTTATTTCAATTGGTTTGGAAGTCTTACTTGATCTGTTGTTGTGAGCATAGAATACTGCTGGCTCATTATCGCAATACATCTTGAGTGGTCTTTGAATACAATCTACCACTCTCAATCCGGGTACAAATTTCTTTAACCACATTGCCTGCCCCGTGGCCTCATAACATGCTATAAACTCAGCATACATCATGGACGATGCAGTGAGTGTTTGCTTTGATCTTCTCCACGATATAGCTCCTTCTGCGAGAGTAAATATATAACCCAACATCGATTTCTTATCATCTTTGTCTCCCACATAGTCCGAATCTGAATACCCTTTTATCTCTAGGGAATCAGACCTTCTGTACGTTAGCATGAGGCCTTTTGTGCCTTGCACATAATGCAAAGCTTTCTTTACCATATTCCAGTGATCTATTCCTGTATTTTTCTGATATCCACCAAGAACCCCGGTAATAAAAGCCAAGTCAGGGCGTATACATATTTGAGCGTACTGTAAGCTTCCGACATCAGAAGTATATGGTACCGCTTTCATACGCTCCTTTTCATATTCAGTGCTTGGACACTGAAAGTTTCCATATGTATCACCCTTGACTATAGGAGCAGGCGAAGGTCTACTCGCATGCATACTGAATTTCTTAAAATCTTTTCTAAGTATGCCTTCTGCGATAGTCCTAAAACCCCATTTCTTCTATCTCTGTGAATTTCAATGCCTCAAACATATGATGCTTCATCAAGATCTTTCATGTCCAAGTTTGAGGATAAAAACTTCTTTATTTATAGCAGTAGACTGACATCATTGCTAGCAAGCAAGATATCATCAACATACAGGATCAGGAAAATGTATTTTCCATTCTTAAACTTTGCATAAACACAGTTTTTCTTTACATTTGCTTTAAACCCAAATTTCTTTATCACACTGTCAAATTTTAAATACCACCATCTAGAGGCTTGCTTTACTCCATAAATGGATTTCTTTAGGCGCCATCCCATATTTTCTTTTCCTTCCATGACAAAGCCATTCGGTTGTGCCATGTAAATGTTTTCCTCCAAATCCTCATTGAGGAACGCCGCCTTTACATCCATCTGATGTAATTCTAAATCATAATGTGACACTAGTGCCACTATTATCCTGAAGGAATCCTTACACGAGACTGGAGAAAACGTCTCATTGTAATCTATCCCTTCTCTCTGCGTAAAGCCTTTTGCCACAACTCGTGCCTTAAACCTTTCTATATTCCCTCTAGAGTCACATTTAACCTTGTAGACCCATTTACAGCCTACTATTTTGGCTCCTTTAGGAATTTCCTCTAAGTCCCAAACGCCATTGGAACTCATTGATCTCATCTCATCTTCCATGGCCTCCAGCCACTTCGATGAGTGAGCACTTCTCATGGCTTCTTCATACGTAGTGGGATCACCTTCCATATGAAACTCTTCTGTAACCAATTCTGTATTATAAATGTGATAGTAACCAGAAATAGTTGTTTTTCTGACTCTTTGAGGCCTTCTAGGGGCCTCGATTTCTGGCACATTCTGTGCATCATTTTCTGGCACATCTTCTATATGGGGCTGTTGGTCCTCCTCATGTGCAACAACGGGTTCTATCGGCTCCTAAAGGACAGGTTCCAGATTTTCACCCACTGTTGAGACGGATGGAATCACATCAGGCGTTGGCATTGCGACATTAGGGACTCTCGGTGCAGCAACAATAGGTAGTGAGAAAAATGGCTCCTGAATCATTGGAGTGGGCACATACACCCGCTTCTCCTCAAGGTCAATTTCCCGAGCCACCATGCTCCCCCTCATCATTTCATCCTCTAAAAAGACAGCGTGTCTCATTTCTACAACTTTGTATATCTCTCTGGATAGTAAAAACAAAAACCTTTTGATCTTTCACGATAGCCAATGAAATGGCAACTTACTGTTTTAGGATCTAATTTCCTAATATTTGGGTTAAACACTTTAGCCTCAGCTGGACTCCCCCACACCCGCAAGTGGGTCAGCGAGGGTACTCTTCCAGTCCATAATTAATATGGTGTTTTGGGCACTGACTTACTTGGTACGCTATTGAGAATGTGAATGGCGGTTTTTAACGCCTCCATCCACAATCCCAATGGTAAGGTGGAGTAACTCATCGTACTGTGCGCCATATCCATCAGTGTACGGTTACGCCTTTCAGCTACTCCAGTTTGCTGAGGCTCGCCCGGCGTGGAGTACTGGGCTACTATACCATTCTCCTGTAAAAACCTTGCAAAAGGTCCAGGAACTTATCCATATGGGGTATGTTGACCGTAGTACTCCCCCTCCCCCCACGGTCGGGTCTGACTATTTTAATTCTTTTATCATGCTGATTTTCAACTTTAGCTTTAAATATCTTAAATTTATCCAACACTTCCGATCTTTCTTTAATTGGATAAATGTAGCCAAACCGGGAGTAATCATCTGTGAATGTTGTGAACTAGTCATAGCCATCCAAACATTTCACAGGAAATGGACCACAAATATCAGTGTGGATTATCTCCAACGTTCCTATGCATCGTTTGACACCCTTTTTAATTTGCTTTACATACTTTCCTTAATGCAATCTATGCATTGTTCTAAGTCTGAGAACTCTAATGGAGAAAGAATTTCATTTGTAACAAGTCTTTCTATTCCCCCCCCCCCTCTCGAAATATGGCCTAAACAACAGTGCCATAATTTCAACGATATATCATGAGTTCTCTTTCTTTTCTTGTTCTCTTTCTCCGACGAGGATACATTAACATTCACATCACACACAGAATTTACTTTTTCACGTACTAATAATAAATAAAGCTCATTGTGAAGGAAAGCAACATCAACACATTTATTATTAAACCAAATCACACACTTGACACTTCCAAAGTGACAATCATAACCATCTTTGTCCATGTGTGAAATACTAATCAAGTTTCTTTGCAAAGAAGGAACATAAAAAATATCTCTAAGTAGAAGCATGAAGCCATCAACTAGCTCTAAATAGACGTCGCCAACAGCTTCAACTTCTGCTTGGACTCCATTTGCAATTTTAACCCATCTTTCTCTTCTCTGCATAGTTCTCGTCGAAGTGACTCCCTTTAAAGAATTTGCAACATCAATAGTTGCACCTGAGTCAATCCACCAAGTAGATTTTAAAAACTGTGTATACAAGGATTCATTTACAAATGATATAATGTTCTCACCATGTTTTGCCATGATTTTCTTTAGGTGGTCAGGGCAATCTTTCTTGTAATGCCTCTTCTTCTTGTAGTGGAGGCATGTATCTTTGTCCACTGAGAAGTTGTTCTGCTGATTCTGGTGAGGCATGGGAGTGTAGCTGCTCTGCTGATGCCTAGGAGGCATGGGAGCCTTGCCATGTGCCTTAGAAGAAGTGCTAGGATCAAAGTTCTTTTTCATGTCCTTCACATAGTTCACAGAACCACCATGTGAAGATCTGAGTTTGTCCTCTTCCTGCACATAGTGTAACACCCAAAGTTGTAGAGAAAAAAACTGAAACAAAAACATCTCTCTCTCTCTCTCCCTCTCTTCTCTCTCTCTTTTCCCTTTCAGCCGGCCCAACCCACCATCTCCCTCCCTCTCTTTTTTTTCCAGCCCGGCCCAAACTCTCTTCCCCTCCCCTCCCTTCTCTCTCACGCGGCCCAGGAAGCCCAGCTGGCCCAATCCATTACCCCCTCTCCCTCACCCCCCTCTCTCACTGACGCGCCGGACCCACCTATCAGCGTCGTCCCCTACCTCCCGCTCCCCACATTACTTTCCTCCTCGCTTTCCTTCCCTACAGCACTAAATTGCCTTAATGGCCCGCGAGCATGCCCCTCCCCCTCTCTCGCTGGTAACGGCCCCAAGCATGACCATGATTGTCGGTCGCCATGGAGCGCCGCCTCCCCCCTCTGCTCGCGGCTGCTCCGCTCCTCCTTTCCCCTTTAAAAGTAGCGCCCAAGCCCCTCATTTCTCCCTTTCCACTCCCTGCTCTCACCTATGCCTCGTCGTTGCACTCCCACCCGAGCTCGACCACGACCGCCGCCGAAGCTGCGCCTCCGGAGGAGCACTGTCGCCAGCCCCTTCTTCCTCTCCGCACCACCGAACCACGCCAGCACTTGCTCACCGGAGGAATGCCGCCACCCCGAACCACGCCCCATTCGACGACCCACCGTTCCGCTGTGGCAGAACCACCTGAATTAATCCGGCTCAAGTGTGTTAACCATCACCATTAAGGCAATCTCGGTTAACCTTACACTTCAAACGGAGTAATCCACTGGTCTGTCGGGTATAACCTCCCGATACAACCACGGTAGGGCGGATCGAATGCCATACATACAAACGCTCATGCGACGATGAGCCCAGAGAATACCACATTCCAGCAAATATTACAATATTAGCATAAGTAAATATTACAGACCAAGTTTTGAGTTTAGAAACCGAGTACTTCAGAGATCATAACTAATAAGTTCTTTTGAGTTGCAGCGGAAAACAAAACAGCGAAAGCTACTTCGACGATAAGGATGTCTTGATGAAGCCCGTACGAGACATCACTCGGCATTATCTCCGTTGGACGGGGGCGTATCCCACTCCACCGACCAACCAGGGGGAAGAGTGCAGGGCCAAGTCAAACTAGCAATCATATCTTCGAAGGTCTCACCTGAAAACGAGCCACAAGCAAGGCTGAGTATACTAATACTCAGCAAGACTTACCCGAGTAGTGGAATCTACTCCACCGACGCTAGACATGCAAGGCTTTTTGGCTCAGGGGTTTGTTTTGCCGAAAAGCATCTACAAGTGGGTCCTTACTTTCAACTTTTAGCTCAAGGTTCTAGTTTCATTAACCATTCTAGATAAGCAGCTATCCAATAGCATACATGGTGAAGCATTAAATTTTCATCCAACCAGTTCCTTCATCATCATTGTTCCTCTTCTTACTCTGTGGGTAAAAATGGTTAAGCAGTCTCAATAGCCGTGAGAAACGGAGGATTCGAATCGAATTTCTTAACCTTGCAAGAGAAACCCAAACACACGTCACGTGGTTACTCCCTAGAGTCACACGTGCAACTTTTCCCCTTTCTTTCCGGGTCGTGGATCGGGGCTACCCTCCGAGAGTACAAGAGCCCCACGCCACGGTTCGGCGCCGGGTCGTGACCACTCTCTGCACTCGCCATATGCACATGGGACCGAAGTTCAAAGGGTAGGATGCCGTCCCCTTGCCGGGCCAATCAGGTACTTAAGCTTACCGATTCCCATAATCTCGGCATGTGTTTAGTACGTTCAAAGATTTAACCATCACTACCACACCCTGCGGCCTTAGCATTTTTCACTAGACAGACGGGCCTCAATCGTAACCATCGTTCCATAGCCCGTCCGTGTCCTTATGATTGCAGCGTGTAGTAAACATTCAACTCCTATTTTCTCGCGAGTGACAGGAAATCACTCGGCTTTTACCGGAGTCCTATTAGCACAGCATTCTATCGAACCTTACCTCTAGTTTTCAAGCATGGGTTCCTAACATCATGCAACTAAGTTTTCATTCAACTCCTATAAACTTAATGCACAAGCAGAGAGTAATGAGTTGCATAATTTAGGAAAGAAAATGGGTTATGCTCCGGGGCTTGCCTTCGCAGTTAGCTTGGGGCTCTTCCAAACTTGGGCTCGGGTCTTCAAGAGCTTCAGTTAGATTCACTTGAGCTTCACGCTGCTCACTCTCGGACGTGGGCACCAGCTCGTAAGTTCCGTCGGCGAGAGTCGTCGATTCTACATGAATGCACAAGTTTAAGTCGTGGCAATGGTAATCGACATGATTTAAGTGTAATTACTACAGTGGATAGTTTCTGGTCATGAAATTTTGGATTTAGGCACGTCGGGGAAAGATGTGCTTACTGTAAAATTTTCAGATAATTTTATGTAACAGATTAATTATGAAAAATATATTACATAGTTGCTGTTAGACTTTTGTTCTTTTTGTACAGGACAAATGGTGCAACAACTGAGTCTAAGATTTTTACAGAGCTTTCACTTAATCATGTAGGAGCTACTGTAATTTTTGTAGGATTTATTATGCAGTATTCAGAGCATAGAAAATATGACATTACACACCTAGGTTATTCAAGGATTCATTTTTACAGGACCCTACACAGGGTTTTTGTCCATGGAACGTTTTACACAGCAACATCTACCACAGTGTATCTCCTAGTAAAAATTTGAGAATTTTCCAAGCTAAGATACTATTTTCTTGATTTAATGTATGTTATTAGCACATAAATCAAATAATTAGGTTCCTGTGAGATAAAAAGTCTCCCAATTTTTCTCTGGTATCTGGGTTCCAATACACTATCAGAGAAAATTTTTCATTAGGTGATTCATCACCTAACTGCAGGGATAAAATATTCTACTTAAACATGGTATGAAACTAAGTTTAATAAACAGTAAAGCTAGAGATGGAATTTGGGCCTGGTCTTTTTACACAGCCCTAAACATTAAGCAACTAACTCACTGTCCAAATTTTAGGGTCAGCGTTGATCTACAACAGTGGGTACAAAATAAGTCCATTAAAGCTTCCATTTAATGTAGAGCAAAATATGTTGAGATTCTGAGAAACTTTTTGTAACAAAAGTGGTAGAGTTTGTTCTACGATTTTATACGAATTTTACAATTTCACTGAATTTGAATCTAGATTTGAAACCTTTCTTTTACAACTGGGTCCTTGAATCTTACGCGCAGACCCTTCTAAAGATTAAAATTCTTGCAATTGGGTCCTCGGGCGGCTCGGGTACGGCGGCCGGCCGAAATTCCGGCGAGGGGCTCGCCGGCGGCGAGGGGTGAGGGTCGGGGAAGGTTTAGGGGTGCGAGGGCTACCTCGTGGGGGTGTTGTTCAGGTGGGGGACGGCCGGGAAGGGCTCGCCGGCGTTGGAGCAGAGGCAGCGGCGGCGCGGCACGCGTCGACGGCGGTGCTCCGGCGGGCTTGGGGCGGCCTGGTCCGGTCAGCAAGCTTCAATGGCGCATGGGGAAGCTGCTCAGGGGCTTGGCTTGGACGGAGGAGGTCGGGGTCGAGCTGCCCACGGCGAGCAGGGGCGGCGGCGGCAGCGGCAACACGGGCGGCGGCGCTCCGGTGGTTCTGGGCGGCGTTGGGTGGGTCGGCGAGCTTCAGGGGGATGATGTAGTGGTGGCTGAAGCTTCAATTTGGGCGGTGGGCGGCGGTGGAGGGCTGTCCACGGCGGGCGGCGCTCGGCGGCGGCAATGGCGGCGGCGAGGGCGTTCTGGGTGCGTGGCTCGCGCGGGCGGTCGGGGCGCGGCTTTTATAGGGGCAGGAGGGGGTGTGGAGGGGCCTGGGCGATGCGCGGGAGGAGGCACGGCACGGCGCGGCACTGGGCACGGCGGGCGGCAGCAGAACGCCGGCGCGGCGTGCGGTGGGCAGACGCGGGTGACTGGGCGGCCGGGATTTGGCATGGCGGAGAGGAGATAGTGGGGCGCGCGGAGTGGTGGAGCAGCTGCTGCACCGGCTCGGGCGGAGGAGGAGCCGGGGCGGCACGGCGGAGTGCGGCGGTTGGGCGCGACGGGCGGCGAGGCTGGGCGCGGCAGCGGCGTGCGCACGCGCGGGCGGGTACTGGGCAGCGCGGCGTGGGGAGGGGGCAAAGCCGGGCGTGGCGGAGTGGCGCGGCGGCCACTGGCCTGGCGCCTCGCGCCGGTCAGACGTCGCCGGCCACCGGGCGCGCGGCGGTCGGGCGGGGAGGAGAGAGAGGGAGGGAGCGAGGGGCCTGATTGCGAGAATTTGAAAAACTTCAGGGGGCTGGGTGCAAACAGGGCGTTTTCTCCTCTTTCTATTTTGAATTTCAAAAACTTTTGAACACGAAAGTTGTTCAGAATAAAAAGTTCTACAAGTTTGGTTTCAGGCAAAATCTCATTTGGCTTATGGTTTGAAAGTTAAATTTAAAAGTTCAAAAGGAACCAAATGTGCCCAAATTAAATTTGAATTCCAACTGAACTCGTTCTAATTGTTTCCACCCTTTTATTAGTTGGTTAAGCATAGGGTTAGGCTAATGACATTGATTTTAGAAATGAAATTTTACCAGGGTTGTCACAGCCTCCCCCCCTTAACAAGAATCTCGCCCCGAGATTCGGTAATTCTTAGTGTGGGCGTGGGTGCACATACCAGTGGTTGAGATAAGAAATCCAGGGAAATGTTGGTTTAGGTAGCTCTCGGTTTCCCAGGTGGCTTCTTCTTCCGTGTGGTGATTCCATTGTACTTTATATATTCTAATCACTTTCCTCCTGGTCTCTCTTTCTTTTTGATCCAAAATCTTAACTGGGTGTTCGACATACGAGAGGTCGGGTTCCAACGATATTTCTTGTTGTTCCACAATCTCGGTAGGGACTCGAATACACTTCTTGAGTTGAGATACGTGGAAGACATCATGGGTGGCCGTGAGCTGAGGGGGCAGTCGTAATTTGTAGGCTACGGGTCCGCAGCTCTCAATGATTTCGTAAGGACCAACATAACGGGGAGCTAGTTTGCCTTTGATTCCAAATCTTCGCACTCCCTTGGTTGGTGAAACTCGAAGATAGACATGATCGCCAACTTCGAATTTTAGGGGCTTCCTCCTTTTGTCAGAATAGCTCTTTTGTCGGGCTTGTGTGGCTTTAAGATTTGCTTGTATTACTTTTACTTTCTCCTCTGCCTCGATTACCAGGTCGGGTCCAATTATTTTGCGTTCTCCGGTTTGTGACCAGCTCAAAGGAGTTCGACACCTTCGTCCGTACAGGGCCTCAAATGGTGCCATTTTCAAACTCGTTTGATAGCTGTTGTTGTACGAGAACTCTGCTAGGGGTAGACATTTGTCCCAATTCTTGTCATAGTGAATGACACAAGCTCTCAGCATGTCTTCAAGAATTTGGTTTACTCTTTCTGTTTGTCCATCAGTCTGAGGATGGTATGCTGAGCTGCGAATCAGTTTGGTACCAAGAGACGTTTGCAGTTGTTCCCAAAAGCGTGCTACAAACTGAGGACCACGATCGGAAATAATTGTCTTAGGTATTCCATGCAGGCAAACAATACGATCGAGGTAAATCTCGGCATATTTCTTGGTAGAATAGGTGGTGTGTACCGGAAGAAAATGTGCCGTCTTTGTGAGTCTATCCACGATAACCCATATGGAATCATGTTTCTGTGAAGTGTTTGGTAGTCCAACGATGAAGTCCATACTTATGTCTTCCCATTTCCAGGATGGTATAGGTAACGGTTGTAGTGTACCGGCTACCTTCAAGTGGCTAGCTTTTACTCTCTGGCACGTGTCACATTCCGAGACATACGTAGCAATTTCTCTTTTCATTCTAGTCCACCAGAAGTTTTTCCTTAGGTCTTGATACATTTTGCTACTGCCGGGGTGGATAGAGAATTTGGAAAGGTGTGCCTCATCTAGAATTTGCTTGCGGAGTTCACGATTCTTCGGAACGACTATACGACTTTTGAACCATAGAACTCCCTTATGGTCCTGGCGGAAACATTTGTACTTCTCCTCACCTAGAGAGAGTTTTTGTTTGATGATCTTAATTCCTTCATCATGTAGTTGTGCCATGACGATTTGGTCGTGAAGAGTGGGCTCAACTGAGATGTGATCTAGAGTGCCTTGGGAAACCATTTCCATGTTAAGCTTCCTCATTTCGGCGCACAATGTCTCATGGTAGGACTCCATGGATAAGCAATGGCAATGGGACTTGCGGCTTAGTGCGTCCGCGACTACATTAGCCTTGCCGGGGTGATAGTGCACTTCAAGGTCATAATCCTTGATTAATTCTAGCCATCTTCGTTGTCTCATATTCAGATCGGCTTGTGTGAAGATATACTTGAGACTCTTATGATCCGTGTAGATATTGCACTGTGTACCCATGAGATAGTGCCTCCATATTTTTAGAGCGTGAATGACAGCTGCAAGCTCAAGATCATGAGTGGGATAATTCTGTTCGTGGGGCCGAAGGGCTCGTGAGGCATATGCAATCACTCGATTCTCTTGCATAAGCACACATCCTAGACCAGTAACCGATGCGTCACAATACACATCGAATGACTTGGTGTTATCGGGTTGAGCTAACACAGGTGCAGTAGACAGATGCTCTTTGAGAGTGTGGAAAGCTTCTTCACATTTCTCATTCCATACAAACTTTACTTCCTTCTTCAACAGTTCAGTCATGGGCTTAGCAATTCGGGAGAAATCCGGGATGAAACGACGGTAGTAACCGGCTAAGCCGAGAAAACTACGGATCTGATGAACAGAGGTAGGGGGTTTCCAATCCATCACCTCTTGTACCTTGCTGGGGTCAACAGCTATGCCTTCACTGGAGATCGTGTGACCCAAGAACTTTACAGTATCCAACCAGAATTCACACTTAGAAAATTTAGCATAGAGTTGATGGTCTCTGAGTCGCTGAAGAACAATGCGAAGGTGCTTGGCATGCTCCTCCTCATCCTTGGAATAGATAAGGATGTCGTCGATGAACACTACGATGAATTTGTCCAGTTCGGGCATGAATACCGAATTCATGAGATACATGAAGTAGGCAGGGGCATTGGTGAGTCCAAAGGACATGACCAAGAATTCATATAGTCCATATCGTGTGGAGAAGGCAGTCTTAGGAATATCGCACGGGCGAATCTTGATCTGATGATATCCCGAACGAAGATCAATCTTTGAGAAGACTCTGGCTCCAGCTAATTGATCGAAGAGTACATCGATATGGGGGAGTGGGTATTTATTTTTAACCGTTACCGCATTGAGAGGTCGGTAGTCCACACATAATCTTAAACTGTCATCCTTCTTCTTTACGAATAGGGCTGGACATCCCCAAGGTGACGCGCTAGGGCGAATGAAACCTTTGTCCAGTAGTTCTTGGAGTTGAATTTTCAGTTCTGCCAATTCTTTAGGGGGCATCCTATATGGTCTTTTGGATATAGGTGCAGTGCCTGGTTGAAGTTCAATGATGAACTCAATGTCCCTATCCGATGGCATTCCCGGTAAGTCATCCGGAAAAACGTCGGCATACTCGTTTACCACAGGAATATCATCTAGCTTAAGTCCTTCCATCTGGTAAGCACAGGAATTCGTGCAATCTAGGAATGGTAGGTAAAAGGTAGTGGCTCCGTGACTAGGTGAATTTATCTCAACGGCTCGGGAAGAAAGGTCCAGTGTGACTCCATGCATAGTCATCCAGTTCATTCCCAAAATAATATCCATGCCGTCAAGAGGTAAAAGGACAAGGTCTGTGTCGATGGTTTTACTACCCAATTTGACTGGTACTTGTCTGACCATTTGGTTTGAAGCAATTTTACCACCCGGTGTTGATATCATATATGACCCTTTCGTGTGACAAACATCCAAGCCTACTTTTGCATCGAATTTTGCACTTATGAAACTATGCGATGCACCAGAATCAAATAATATAACTGCAGGCTTGTTATGGATAGAGAATGTACCCGACATCACTAGGGCTCCTTCAGGAAGCTCTGCAAGCGTGGTGAAGTTAATCCGTCCTTGCTTGACTTGCAGGGTCTGTCTCTTGCCCCTGTTCTTGGTGTTCGGGTTGGATCCTTGACCTTGGTTGGGCGGTCCAGACTGAGGGCATTCTCGTGCAAAGTGGTTAGAACTCCCGCATTTGAAACAATGATTCGCGGGGCTAGGTCGAAGAGACTGCTGAAGAATGGGCCTCGGACCATTCTGTGGAGGCATCGGGGGTCGTACCATGCCTGGCTGCTGTGGGGGTCTGGCAATCCATCTCCCTGGCTGAGGGGCCCTTGGTGGAGCTGTGGGTGCGGCATTTTGCACGATGCGATACCTTGGTGGTTGGGCACTTGATGGTCCAGCAGGTGCCTTTCTCTTCTTCTCTGCCCGGTGTGCCATGATACAGTCTTCCTGGGTAATGGCCATATTGACCAATTCGTTGTAGTTGTCAGCCCTGGCTAGGTTCAGACGTTCCTTGAGTTTGGTATTCAGACCTCGGTGGAAACGATCACGCTTCTTGGCATCCGTATCAGCGTGATAGCCCGCATACTGGCATAGGTTGTTGAACGCCTGGGCGTACTGCAGCACGTTGCGGGTGCCCTGGGTAAGTGCCAGGAACTCGTTCAACTTCCTCTCCATGAGACCCTCGGGAATATGATGTGCCCGGAATGCGGTCTTGAATTCATCCCAGGTGACAATGTGATCAGCGGGGAGCATAGCAAAATAGTTGTCCCACCACAGAGGAGCGGTACCGCGAAGCTATTGCGCGGCAAAACGAGCTTTGTTGGCCTCTGAGCATGGGGCCACAAGTAGTGTGAACTTGGATTCGATGGTGCGAATCCATGCATCTACGTCCAGGGGTTCCTCGGTCTTATGGAACAAGGGCGGCTGGGTCCCTAGGAAATCCGTGTATCCTGCAGCTTGGGGTTGGTGAGCATTGTGCCCACCCCTCTGCTGGTGCTGTCCTTGCACGATCTGACGCAGCAGCTCGGTTTGAGCGGCCATCACTTCCACCAAACTGGGCGGGGGTGGTGGCGATTGTCGCGAGCGGCTGCCACCGGCACCAAAACCCTCGGGGTTGCCACGTGTTGATCCAACCATCTGAAATATGAAAGGTTACCATTAGCAACGCGATCCATATTACTTCCTTGATTCATAAATGATTGGTGTGGACATAGACTTCCGAAATTACAGCTAGAAGTATGGACAGAATCTCTGTTTGCTACGAGAAAAATCATAGCTTGCTGTGGGTCCGTCCAAAATATCTCATACTTTGGCAGTAGTCAGAGAATTTAGGAATGCACCACTTTGGTATTTAATTCCGGCGCTAGAACTATAGCTAAGGTGGTCAAAAGGCCCGTCCTTTGCCTTACTGTCTTAGCTGTTTTTCAGCAGATCCATAGGTAATGTTTCGCCTATAACTTAAACTAGCGAGGTCCAATGATGCTGAATTTTTGTGAGAACCACGCTCACAAAATTCCGGACAGGTTTGGTATTCAACTCACCGCTCAGAAATGTAAGGGAACATGGATAAAATTTCCGACAAGTTTCAGCGATTGTGGATTTCATCGTTTTCCAGCTTACAACGAAATCACCCAAGTTTATCGCCGTTCCTTACAAGTTGAGGGTATCCACATGGTTCAGGTGTACCCATCACAAAAGAGTTACTCAACTCCTAGTTAGCCTATTACAACACTTGCCAAAAGTTAGGCTACCCTATCGAGGAGTATGTGCAAAAGTCCTCCTAGGTCGTCCTCTAGAAATCATCCAAGTCGTTGACGGACGACTCGCTGTGAGCAGGAGAGTGAGCTCCCATCTGAGGTGCCTGTGGTACCTCACCCTCAAAATCCATACCGGAGATACCATCAATCTCCTGTGGCTCCTCCTCATCTTCCTCCATGTCCTCCTCATGGGGATGGTCATTCTGATCATGGTGCCACTGAATGTGCTCATTAGCATCCTCCAACTCAAGGCTCAGATCATGGAGCTGCTCCTCCAACTGTGCTATCGTGGCATCTCTCTCACCCATGAGAGTGTCCTGCTCCTGAATTTGGCCCTCAAGTTGGCCAATCTGAGAATCTCTGTCCTCAAGATCCTGACTGAGCTCCTTAATCTGCTCATCCCTGGTATCTGCCATCATGTGGTAGGCCTGAGCAAGATCAGTGAGCTGCCCAAGCGCCTGACTCTGGAGAGTCTGAAGTCGGTAGAGTGCTCTCATGCACCGCACGGAGGTATGAATAGTTTCCTGGGCATGAAAGTCAACCAAGTACTGTGCGTGCTGCACCCTGTTGAGCCAAAAGGGGTCGTTGTCCTGGGCAGCAGGAAACAAACCAATGGGAGCGAGTGTGACAACCTCGGGACGCTGCGCACAAAAAGTGGTGAGCGCCCTCATGGCTACAGTCTCCCAAGTATCGGCCAAACGGTGACCAACAGCCTCAAGCTCCAAGGCGGGCCACTCCGGGTGTAGCGGGTGCGGAAAAACGGTCACGTTGACACGGCACTGGGTAACTCCATGCTCTGCAAACTCCAGTCCGGCATAACGTGGGGGAATTAGATAGCCCGCGGTACGCAGAACATCCCACAAAATAGAGGGAAAGCCCTCCCAGTGGAGACACTGCGAGTGCACGCGTCCATCCTCATCCACCATCATATCAACAGGCTCGGCCATCTGAACAAAAGATCAAATGGAGTGAGATAGTGAAAAACTGTGAACAGCACAGGGACAGATTCTGTATAGTGTGCAAAAATAACCATAACTCCCACAGTTCTCATCCAAAAATTCTCAAATTTCACCAGATTACTCCTAAGGAATTTGTGAACAACTTTGCTAGTCAACTCCAGAGCTAGATAGGTCTCTAAGATGGTCTTTCTTTTCAGGTTTTACCTTACTGTCTACCCAGAATTTTCAGTGAACAGAGGGCTAGAGTTTCGTGCACCAGGGAAAATCTACCCAGCCAAAATTTACCAAATTTTAACAGCAGCTACCAGGGTAAATTTGGAACAAGTTTTGTGTTGTACTCTTTTGCAGAAAACCGTAGTAAGGGGGCCTAAAAATTTAAGGGGCAGAAGTGCTTATTCTGGACAGAATTCTGACATTCCAAGGTTTCTGTTATTTCTTACTATCCATGGGTTCAGAATTTTTCATTTTTGCACAGGGGATAGAACACGAAATGTGGAACAATTCTTTCAACATGAACTTTACCAGAAAAGGTCATTTTCTTTAGTTAATAAATCGCTCTTTTCGGTCATGGCAGATTTGTGACAGATTCGCTAGATAGTCCTTACGCAAACCACGCTTAGATACGCAAGAATCTTACCACTCTCATACAACGCATTTTCAATTTCAGATATATATGTTCATGATGCATGCACGTCCTATTCGTCCTCACAAAATAAAATAATTGCCAAATACTTTTGGTCTTACGAAGATAGTTTCGGTGGCCTACACAATACGGCTCTCGCTATAATAGCTAGTCGAGTCTTTCTAATCGCCCCTTAACTTATCGTAATCGCGGTTAGTGTACCTGCAGAAGATTGACAACGCATATATATTTCATGAACCTTTCATGCCAGCACTCATGAAAGCGTCCGTATTCATTACCGTTTACTTATAGAAACGATATCTGTACAATTTCCGCCGTACAGACGACGTTAACATACGCTATCGAGATAGCGTATTCATGGGGGTACCGTCATGAGACGGGGGTATGAACAGCGATCGCCATACCCTGCGCCAAACCTTCTACTCCCAATATGTTCAACTAACAGTTGGCATATTGGCAGCACCTCAAGTAAGCCACTGCTTGAGGGCAGCGTTCGGTTCGCATCACCGACAGGAAGGCCAAGCTCTCTCAGTTGGCTGAGGATCCTTACCTTCTTACCTTAGCGATGAGTGCGTCGTTACAGAATTTAGGGTCAGTTGTACATGAAAGTAAGTTTTGACAGAAAGTAATGTGCTGGAAGTCAGTTGATAATATTTCATAAGTCAGATAGCCACCTAGTAACTTTCCCATAATCCCTTAGGGTTTTACGAACTAGGCACCATCCTTAACGAACCAACGTATTTCGCAACACATCCTTCTAGTCAAGTTTTACGAAAATAAGTTTTTAAGGCTTGTCGCATTCTCTGGCGTATGCATTTCGGCTCTGGCGCCAGCTGTTGCCAGCTGTGGCACCAGCTACGGCTCTGATGCCAGCTGTGGCAGAACCACCTGAATTAATCTGGCTCAAGTGTGTTAACCATCACCATTAAGGCAATCTCGGTTAACCTTACACTTCAAACGGAGTAATCCACTGGTCTGTCGGGTATAACCTCCCGATACAACCACGGTAGGGCGGATCGAATGCCATACATACAAACGCTCATGCGAGGATGAGCCCAGAGAATACCACATTCCAGCAAATATTACAATATTAGCATAAGTAAATATTACAGACCAAGTTTTGAGTTTAGAAACCGAGTACTTCAGAGATCATAACTAATAAGTTCTTTTGAGTTGCAGCGGAAAACAAAACAGCGAAAGCTACTTCGACGATAAGGATGTCTCGATGAAGCCCGTACGAGACATCACTCGGCATTATCTCCGTTGGACGGGGGCGTATCCCACTCCACCGACCAACCAGGGGGAAGAGTGCAGGGCCAAGTCAAACTAGCAATCATATCTTCGAAGGTCTCACCTGAAAACGAGCCACAAGCAAGGCTGAGTATACTAATACTCAGCAAGACTTACCCGAGTAGTGGAATCTACTCCACCGACGCTAGACATGCAAGGCTTTTTGGCTCAGGGGTTTGTTTTGCCGAAAAGCATCTACAAGTGGGTCCTTACTTTCAACTTTTAGCTCAAGGTTCTAGTTTCATTAACCATTCTAGATAAGCAGCTATCCAATAGCATACATGGTGAAGCATTAAATTTTCATCCAACCAGTTCCTTCATCATCATTGTTCCTCTTCTTACTCTGTGGGTAAAAATGGTTAAGCAGTCTCAATAGCCGTGAGAAACGGAGGATTCGAATCGAATTTCTTAACCTTGCAAGAGAAACCCAAACACACGTCACGTGGTTACTCCCTAGAGTCACACGTGCAACTTTTCCCCTTTCTTTCCGGGTCGTGGATCGGGGCTACCCTCCGAGAGTACAAGAGCCCCACGCCACGGTTCGGCGCCGGGTCGTGACCACTCTCTGCACTCGCCATATGCACATGGGACCGAAGTTCAAAGGGTAGGATGCCGTCCCCTTGCCGGGCCAATCAGGTACTTAAGCTTACCGATTCCCATAATCTCGGCATGTGTTTAGTACGTTCAAAGATTTAACCATCACTACCACACCCTGCGGCCTTAGCATTTTTCACTAGACAGACGGGCCTCAATCGTAACCATCGTTCCATAGCCCGTCCGTGTCCTTATGATTGCAGCGTGTAGTAAACATTCAACTCCTATTTTCTCGCGAGTGACAGGAAATCACTCGGCTTTTACCGGAGTCCTATTAGCACAGCATTCTATCGAACCTTACCTCTAGTTTTCAAGCATGGGTTCCTAACATCATGCAACTAAGTTTTCATTCAACTCCTATAAACTTAATGCACAAGCAGAGAGTAATGAGTTGCATAATTTAGGAAAGAAAATGGGTTATGCTCCGGGGCTTGCCTTCGCAGTTAGCTTTGGGCTCTTCCAAACTTGGGCTCGGGTCTTCAAGAGCTTCAGTTAGATTCACTTGAGCTTCACGCTGCTCACTCTCGGACGTGGGCACCAGCTCGTAAGTTCCGTCGGCGAGAGTCGTCGATTCTACATGAATGCACAAGTTTAAGTCGTGGCAATGGTAATCGACATGATTTAAGTGTAATTACTACAGTGGATAGTTTATGGTCATGAAATTTTGGATTTAGGCACATCGGGGAAAGATGTGCTTACTGTAAAATTTTCAGACAATTTTATGTAACAGATTAATTATGAAAAATATATTACATAGTTGCTGTTGGACTTTTGTTCTTTTTGTACAGGACAAATGGTGCAACAACTGAGTCTAAGATTTTTACAGAGATTTCAGTTAAGCATGAAGGAGCTACTGTAATTTTTGTAGGATTTATTATGCAGTATTCAGAGCATAGAAAATATGACATTACACACCTAGGTTATTCAAGGATTTATTTTTACAGGACCCTACACAGGGTTTTTGTCCATGAAACGTTTTACACAGCAACCTCTACCACAGTGTATCTCCTAGTAAAAATTTGAGAATTTTCCAAGCTAAGATACTATTTTCTTGATTTAATGTATGTTATTAGCACATAAATCAAATAATTAGGTTCCTTTGAGATAAAAAGTCTCCCAATTTTTCTCTGGCATCTGGCGTCCAATACACTAACAGAGAAAAAGTTTCATTAGGTGATTCATCACCTAACTGCAGGGATAAAATATTCTACTTAAACATGGTATGAAACTAAGTTTAATAAACAGTAAAGCTAGAGATGGAATTTGGGCCTGGTCTTTTTACACAGCCCTAAACATTAAGCAACTAACTCACTGTCCAAATTTTAGGGTCATCGTTGATCTACAACAGTGGGTACAAAATAAGTCCATTAAAGCTTCCATTTAATGTAGAGCAAAATATGTTGAGATTCTGAGAAACTTTTTGTAACAAAAGTGGTAGAGTTTGTTCTAAGGATTCCAGAACAGTCGAGTTTGCATTTTTCTGAATTTTCTACGATTTTATACGAATTTTACAATTTCACTGAATTTGAATCTAGATTTGAAACCTTTCTTTTACAACTGGGTCCTTGAATCTTACGCGCAGACCCTTCTAAAGATTTAAATTCTTGCAATTGGGTCCTCGAGCGGCTCGGGTACGGCGGCCGGCCGAAATTCCGGCGAGGGGCTCGCCGGCGGCGAGGGGTGAGGGTCGGGGAAGGTTCAGGGGTGCGAGGGCTACCTCGTGGGGGTGTTGTTCAGGTGGGGACGGCCGGGAAGGGCTCGCCGGCGTTGGAGCAGAGGCGGCTGTTGGCGCTAAAATCGGCCGGATAGGAATCGGCCGATGGGTCTTCAGCGTCGGACACACGACCCGGGAGAATCTGCTTAGCTCCTGTTCGGGTTATCGCCCTGGTGCGGTTCGCGCGGCGTGCCAGTCAATCTGACCTGTTGATTGACAAGGAAATAGAGTATTAAATTCCAGGCGCGTCGATCGGCTGGATTTCCGATCTGTCCTGAGGAGCGCGTCGGCGGTAAATCGGCCGATTTGCTGTAGAGATGATCGGCTATGAGTCAGCCGATGATCGTATGGTAATTGTAAAAACTGCTGGAGCAATCTAAACAATTACTATAGAGGCAACACTTGAAACAGATCTAATCGGCTATATGGCGATGAATCGAAGGAGAACGATGACGAAGCCGATTACCCTGATCTCAAGCTGGATAACTGGTGATAATACTAGAATAACAGGTAGAACTTGCAATTCTAGTAAATATCGATAACTTGTGAATAAATCCAAACGAAACCACAGCGATGCGCCCGTAGTTAAAGCTCGGATATTACTCGATAATCGGAACCTACCAATTGGCCGGAGATCAGGTTGATGCAGCCCTGCCAATCCGTACGAACTCGTAAAAGAAGAAAATATTGGCGAAGTCGCCGACTTGAAAGGTAAAGTACTGGTAAAAAGTAGAAGTATTTTGTTGATTGATGTTGGTTTTTTTTTTGCAAAACCCTAGTGACTCCTATTTATACCCTGAAACTAGGACTCCTGGTAGATTACGACTTGTTACAACCTTATTTAAAACAGGAAAACTACTATATCTATAATAACTTTAAAAAGGAAACGGACTCCCGCAGAATCTTCCGCCGCCGCTTCCTAATCCAATCAGGACCTCTTCAATTGCTTTCCGGCCGACTTAGCATGCCGCGTTGACCAGCTTTTGACTAGGATCTTCTGGAATAATCCTATCTTGTTGGCATAGGCGGCGCCGCCAATCGGCCGATTTTCAACTGTTACCCCGATCGGCCGATTCCTTACTGTAGCTCTCAGATCTTCTACATCGGCCAACCTTCTTCTCCTGACGCCGATTCAATACGTGTCAAAATCTGGCGTCAACACATGCCCCCCAGTTTCGGAGTAAAATATAACTTTTTCTTCGAAACTCTTTCTTTAATCCTTCTCTCTAAGCTTCCCCATTGCGACAGGAGTAAACCTCGGAATCAGTTGTGTTACCTTTCCCTCTGCATCTGATCTTTTTCTAGAATCAGGTTTATGACATGGAATCCGGTAACAGGATTTGGCGTGTAGATTCAGACTTTGACCGTCTTCCCCGGCAGCTTTACATTTACTGATGCCTTTACTCCGACGGTACACGTCTTGCCAACCCTCTGTCTCATCCTTTCTATAAATACGATTCTTCGTATTATTTCCAAAAATGTTCATCTGGCTTGTCTTCTTTTCCTTCTGAAACCCACCGCTCGCCGTTTTTGGTCAAGCATTAAAATGTCTTCTCGATCCTCCTCTTCCGTTAATCAGGTATCAATTTCCTCTCCATCCCTTCCTGAGATACCTTACTTTGTTCCAACATATTTGTCTATTCCTTCTTTCAGCCGAACCGTCTCAGCCCCGGTTTGGAAAGAGCGATCGAAATCATGTATTCAGGCAAACCATTGTCGCAAGCTGATATAGATCTGATAAAAGCTCATTCTGAAGAACTCAAAGATCATGTTCCTGCCAATGTCCGATCAATCTTGGACCATATGGATCTCGTCTGCTTTGAACAAATGCCATCCTCTGACGAGAGTTCTTCATCTTCTCACCCTCTTGCTGAAGCTAAGACCGAAGCCACCATGAAAGATTTGGAAGAGGAGAAGGCCCGCCTGCTGAAAGAACTCTGCGACCAAGCTGAAGCTGGAGTAACTGCAAAGGACTTGAAAGATGAAAGGCTCTCCCTCATGATAAGATTAGGTCGCGTCGAAAGAGAAATCCAACGCAGGCGTAACCAGTAGTGTTTTTATTCTAAGGGCAACTTACACCATGTCGGCCATGTAATCTTGATATATCTTGCTGTAAGTTATGCATCTACCCAAATGCTTGGATAGTACCTTTTCAAATATCATCCATTCAGAGCTCTTGGGAATTCCTCCCCTTCTATCGTTTCCAGAATGTATGCATTTCCGGGAGCACATCGGCCGATTCTATACGGCCCTTCCCAAGTGGGTGACCACTTACCGAATTTGGGATCCTTAGATCTTATCGGCAGCACCAGCTTCCATACCAGATCTCCCTGAGAGAACTGTTTGACTTTGACCTTCTTGTCATACCATCTGGCCACCTTTTTCTTGTTCTCCTCTATGCTGATTAGAGCTCTTAACCGCAAACCCGCCGAATCGTCAAGTTCATCTTTCATGAGAAAGGAATAATCATCTGCCGTTAACTGATCCTGTAGCGATATGCGTCTTGACCCTATCCTTATCTCCCATGGTAAGACTGCTTCATGGCCATAAACCAAATGATAAGGGGATATTTTAGTGGCCCCATGACAAGCCATCCTATACGCCCATAAAGATTCAGCCAAAGACATATGCCACTTCTTGGGTTGTTCTTCTATCTTCCTCTTAATTAGCTTGATTATCCCCTTGTTAGATGACTCCGCTTGGCCATTGGCTTGAGCATAGTATGGCGAGGAATTTAATAATTTAATCCCCATATCGGCGGCGAACTCTCCGAATTCTCCAGAAGTTAACATTGTCCCTTGATCAGTTGTGATGGTTTGAGGAATACCAAATCGATATATAATATGGCTTTTAACAAACTCAATCATATCGGCTGATGTCACGTTCCTCAGAGGAACTGCCTCCACCCATTTGGTAAAATAATCTGTAGCCACCAATATGAACTTATGCCCTTTTCTAGATGGAGGATGAATCTGACCGATGAGATCTATTCCCCAACCTCTGAACGGCCACGGCTTAATTATTGGATTCATAGCCGACGCTGGTGCGCGCTGCACATTGCCAAACCTCTGACAGTCTTGGCATCCTTTGTAATACTTGAAACAATCTTTCAGGATGGTCGGCCAGTAATATCCGTTGTTCCTGATCATCCACTTCATTTTGTGGGCCGATTGATGAGCTCCACACACGCCTTCATGGATCTCTCCCATTAGAATCTTTGCCTCTTCTGTTCCCAGGCATTTGAGAAGAACTCCATCAATCGTCCGAAAAAATAAGTCATCCTCAAGCAACACATACTTTGTAGCCTGAAAACGTGTTCGCCGATCCACCTTTTGGGATGGATTTTTCAAATAATCGGCGATCTCCTTCCGCCAGTCATCGGCCGCGAGTTCTAGCGTCATCGCTCCCTGAATCGGCCGATACCCAGAAGCATGTTGAGCCAGTCTGTTGGCTTCTTCATTATAATCCCTGGGGATGTGCTCAATTGTTGCAGATTTGAAGCCTTTCAACAGTTGAAGACAATCTTCATAATAAATCCTCAAGATGTCGTCCTTGCATTCGGATCGTCCTGTTAACTGATCCACAATGAGCATGGAGTCCCCAAAGATCTCGACTGCATCCGCCCTGACTTCCCTTAACAATTGGATGCCTTTCAGAACAGCTCGATACTCCGCCTGGTTGTTGGTTGCAGAAGCTTCTATCGGCAGAGAGAAATCATAAGTTGCCCCCCGAGGCGACACAAGAACGATGCCGATTCCTGATCCGACCCCACACGAAGAACCATCAAAATATAGAGTCCATGGAACTGGTTCGACGGTGGCAATTTCTGGTCCACAATGTTGTACTACGAAATCGGCCATCACTTGACCTTTAACGGCTTTGGCCGACTCGTACCTTAGATCGAATTCTGACAAAGCCAGGATCCATTTTCCAATCCGCCCCTTCAAAATCGGCAATGATAGCATATACTTCACCACATCATCCTTGCATACGACTATGCATTCTGCCGATAGCAAATAGTGCCTTAGTTTAGTACATGAAAAGTACAAGCACAAGCATAATCGCTCCACCGAAGAATATCTTGTTTCGGCGTCTAAAAGTCTTCTGCTGACGTAGTACACCACTCGTTCTTTCTCCTCAAACTCCTGTACCAACGCCGATCCAATAGCCTGCTCATCAGCCGATAAATATAACTTGAACGGCTTACCAGGCTGTGGCGGGGCTAACACCGGAGGTGAGACCAGATACTGCTTGATACTCTCCAGTGCCTTGCGTTGCTCTTCTCCCCATGTGAACTCTTGGTCGGGCTTTAATTTCAACAAAGGAGTAAAAGCCTGAATACGTCCCGATAGATTGGATATGAATCTTCTGATGAAATTGACCTTGCCGATGAGGGACTGTAGTTCAGTTTTATTCTGTGGGGCCACTACTTTATTGATGGCGTCTATAGTCTTACAGCTGACTTCTATCCCACGCTCGTGGACCATAAATCCCAAGAATTGTCCGGCCGATACACCAAACGCACACTTGTTTGGGTTCATCTTCAGCCCATGCTTCCTTGTGCACTCCAGCACTTCTTGTAAATCGGCCAGATGATCCTGGTGACCTTTTGACTTGACCACGACGTCATCTATATAAATTTCCACTGATGAACCAATGAGTTTGTGGAAGATGTAGTTCATGGCCCGTTGATATGTAGCGCCGGCGTTTTTCAAACCAAAAGTCATAACTACCCATTCAAATAAACCAAGATGGTCTGGGCACCTAAAAGCCGTTTTCGAAATATCTTCTTCGGCCATTAATATCTGATTGTACCCGGCATTCCCATCCATGAAACTTATGACTTTGTGGCCTGCGGCAGCATCCACCAAGATATCGGCCGTTGGCATCGGATAACCATCCATTGGCGTCGCCTGATTTAAATTCCTGAAATCGATGCACACACGCAACTTTCCATTCTTCTTGTATACAGGCACAATGTTAGAAATCCATTCGGCGTAGCGGCACTGCCGAATAAATCCTGCCTCAATCAACTTTGTAATCTCGGCCTTTATGTCAGGTAGAATTTTGGGGTTACACCGTCGTGCAGGTTGCTGATACGGCCGATATCCTGATTTTATAGGTAACCGGTGTTCAACAATAGACCGGTCTAGTCCTGGCATCTCGTGATATTCCCAAGCAAAGCAATCCCTGAACTCTTTCAATAATTTTATCAATTTGCATTTGTACTCAGGATCCAAATTGGCACTAATGTACGTCGGCCTCGATTTGCTGCTATCTCCCAAATCTACCATCTCTAACAAATCGGCCGACGTGAACCCGTGTCCTAGCTTCCCATCTCCTCGGATGAGCTGATCCATTTATTCTGAATCTTCGGAGCCGACTGCTTGGATCGGCTGTAGACCGAAATCGGACACTCTCAGGAAGTCAGTGTCCCAAGTCCTGCCAGATATACACTTGACGTGCTCGCAGCTCCACTATTGTGTGTCGGCCGCTGCAACGCTGTAAATGGAATCGGCAGCTACCACCTCTGTACTGTCGCCGACCCATTGCACAAGGCATTGATGCATAGTAGATGGGACACAGCAATTTGCATGTATCCAGTCGCGACCGAGCAGCATATTATAGGACCCCTTGCCATTAATGACGAAGAAAGTAGTGGGGAGGGTCTTACTGCCGATGGTGAGGTCGACGCAGAATGCCCCGCGGGCAGGCGACACGTTGCCTTCGAAGTCCTTCAGCATCATGTCCGTCTTGGTGAGGTCGTCCTCGCCCTTGCCCAGCTTGCGGAACATGGCATACGGCATGATGTTGACTGCCGCGCCTCCATCTACCAGTAGTCTGGTGACGGGTCTTCCGTTGACGTAGCCCTTGAGAAACAGCGCTTTGAGGTGCTGTCGTTTTTCTTCCTCTGGCTTCTCAAACATAGCCGTCATCGGCTCTAACACCAGTTGTGCTATTTGCTCTTCCTCTGTATTTGTCACTTTGTCCCGATCGCTTGGCGCCATGAACTCCATCGGCAGTATGAAAACCATATTGATTTCGGCCGCCGATTCTTGGCTGTTTGCTTCCTGATCATTTTTCTTTGGGCGCCAAATTCGAGATTTCACATTCCTTCTTTCTGGCACGTGTCTTTGTTCTTCTTCTCGATGTTCCCACTGGCGTAGGCGTTGGATCCTTCGCTTCTGGGATCTGGATAAGCCGTCAGGACACCACCTGGGATTTACTGCTTTGGCCGATGATCTGGCGTGTTCCCACTTTGGTTCTTTCCCTAGGGGATCTTCGTCTGATACCCTATCATAGGCCACCTCTTCCAGCCGATCGTGCGCGCTGATCCTGCCCCCCAGTCCATCTTGCTGGCCGATCTTGGTTTTTGACCTGCCGTACTGGTCAACTCTGCCCCCCAGCCGATCATGCACCGAAACGCGCCGTTCTTCGCGCCGATTTCTGTTGATCGGCTCTGATCCTCTGTCCCTAGAGTGTGGCTTCGGGCGATCGCTGCGGTTTGATCCATTGCACTCCGGACAGTTATCGGCAGAGGGCAGTCTGATATCGTTCTCCCAGCAGTGGATGAAGAAGGAACACTGCCAGTGATCTTCATGCCGGCGTATCATCTCTTCTTGGTGTTGTGCTTGTTCTTGCTGCCGCCGATATTTACTGAGTAGAAATCGGGAGGTGACAGGCCTGTGTGGCCGTTCTGGTCCTCGCCTATTCCTTCTGATTTCTTCCGTCGTGATCTGCCTCTTGGGATCGACGACGCCACCTCTTCTCGCCGATTCTGATGTCAGCACCTTGGTTTGACTTGACTCTTCTCCAGCGTTGACCGTGTTGGCCGGGAAGGGATGCTGATCTATCTTCATCGGCATTGCCGATTTGGTTGGAGTCTCAAATTTGAGCCGCCCTTGTTCAATGGCCGATTGTATCTGCTGACGAAAGACTTTACATTCGTTGGTGTCATGAGAAGTAGCGTTGTGCCACTTGCAGTACTTCATCTTCTTCAGCTGATCGGCCGTAGGGATGGTGTGATGTTGCGACAGCTTGATCTGTCCCTCCTGAAGCAGTAGATCAAAAATTTTATCGGCTTTTGACGTGTCAAAGCCGAATGTCTCTGGCTCCTTCTTGCCAAAGGGGCAGGATATTGGTTTTTTCCCTTTTACCCATTCCGCCAGGCCGATTTCCTCCTCTGCGTCAGATTCAGATCCCTCCAAATACGCCACCTTCTTCTGAAAGCTTCTCCGCTGTTCAAACGGTCGGATCTCTTGCCCTGACAATCGGTGGGCGATTTGACTCAGGCTCTCAAACTCTTGGGCGGCATATCTTTCTCTGATTTGCGGTAAGAGGCCCTGGAAAGCGATATTGGCCAACTGAGCATCGGTCAGGGCCAGGCTGTAGCACTTGTTTTTGATCTCTCTGAATCTCTGTATATACCCTATCACCGGCTCATTGTTCCTCTGCCTGAGGCTGGTTAGATCCGAAAGCTTCATCTCGTGTATTCCCGCATAGAAATACTTGTGGAATTGTTTCTCCAGATCGGCCCACGTGACGATAGAATTTGGCGGTAAAGTGGTGAACCACTGGAAGGCCGATCCGGATAGAGATGATGAAAATAACCGTACCCTCAGAGCGTCTTGCGTGGCAGCTTCACCGCACTGGATGATGAATCTGTTGATGTGCTCCACAGTGGATGTGTCATCCGTCCCTGAGAACTTGGTGAAATCAGGAACCTTGTAGCGGTGTGGGAACGGTAACGAGTCATAGGCCGATGGATACGGCGTCTTGTAAGTATAAGTTTGAACTTTCGGCTTCAGCCCAAACTGATCTTGAATTACTTCTGCTATTCTTGCCGTCCAATCCACCTGCTGCTGATGAACAGTTGTTCGCGGTGCGGGCACGTGTTGAAGGGCTGGTTCAGCCAGGTGATGAATCGGCGAAGTTTGCTGAACGGCCGATAACTGCTGGCGAAACGCGTCCGCACCCCCTTCGTACGTTGCTGCTGGCGCCGCGGCTCTGAATGCCTCCACAGTGCTTGACCCCCTGCTGACTTCTGGTAAAATCGGCTGGTACTGGGAGACCGTCGGCCGGGCGGCCGATTGGTACGGCACCTGAAACGGATAAGTGCCATGCCCGTTCACCGGCTCGGGAAAATGCGTCGTGGCTGATGCCCCCCTGCCGATTTCTGGTAAAATCGGCTGGTACTGGGAGACCGTTGGCCGGGCTGCCGATTGGTACAGCACGTGGAACGGGTAAGTGCGATGCCCGTCCGCTGGCTCGGGGAAATACGTCGTGGCTGATGCCCCCCAAGGCACTGAGCTTGTAGGCAGTGTTTGCACCGAAGCCATCTGGACGGGTTGAAGCGGCGCTCGCGACGGGAGACATGGTGCACCGCTATATCTTGGAGACGCCGGAAGTGGTGGAGAGCTGTACCCCTCGCGCTGCGTCAACATCGGCTGAGAAGCCGATTGGGATGTGTAGGGTAAGCTTCTGGCCGGCAGGGTAGTTGGAGGGGCATATGCCGGTCCCTGATAACCTTGAACGGTTCCGCTGGCCAGAGAGTTGACGACGGCGTTGTACACCGTGTTGCTCATCACCGAGGATTGGTCAATGAACGCTTGATATACGAACTGTTGAATCATCTCTGACATCTTGCCCGAGTCTTCAGCAATGGTGATGTGGCGAGGTGCTGGAATAGGGGCCTTCCTAACTGCTTCCCCGCTTCTGGTACGACTGAACGACTGGAGGTATATCTTCTTGTAATCTTCTAGATGTTTGGCCAATTCCTCCCTCTGGTCGTCCTTGAGATCAGCTTCTGTGACCCCAATGATGTTGCTGTCAGAGATTTCTGCGTGGTTTGACATATCAGGTCCTGGATGGTCCCACCAGGCGTGCCAAAAGTGTGTTGGCGCTAAAATCGGCCGGATAGGAATCGGCCGATGGGTCTTCAGCGTCGGACACACGACCCGGGAGAATCTGCTTAGCTCCTGTTCGGGTTATCGCCCTGGTGCGGTTCGCGCGGCGTGCCAGTCAATCTGACCTGTTGATTGACAAGGAAATAGAGTATTAAATTCCAGGCGCGTCGATCGGCTGGATTTCCGATCTGTCCTGAGGAGCGCGTCGGCGGTAAATCGGCCGATTTGCTGTAGAGATGATCGGCTATGAGTCAGCAGATGATCGTATGGTAATTGTAAAAACTGCTGGAGCAATCTAAACAATTACTATAGAGGCAACACTTGAAACAGATCTAATCGGCTATATGGTGATGAATCGAAGGAGAACGATGGCGAAGCCGATTACCCTGATCTCAAGCTGGATAACTGGTGATAATACTAGAATAACAGGTAGAACTTGCAATTCTAGTAAATATCGATAACTTGTGAATAAATCCAAACGAAACCACAGCGATGCGCCCGTAGTTAAAGCTCGAATATTACTCGATAATCGGAACCTACCAATTGGCCGGAGATCAGGTTGATGCAGCCCTGCCAATCCGTACGAACTCGTAAAAGAAGAAAATATTGGCGAAGTCGCCGACTTGAAAGGTAAAGTACTGGTAAAAAGTAGAAGTATTTTGTTGATTGATGTTGATTTTTTTTGCAAAACCCTAGCGACTCCTATTTATACCCTGAAACTAGGACTCCTAGTCGATTACGACTTGTTACAACCTTATTTAAAACAGGAAAACTACTATATCTATAATAACTTTAAAAAGGAAACGGACTCCCACAGAATCTTCCGCCGCCGCTTTCCTAATCCAATCAGGACCTCTTCAATTGCTTTCCGGCCGACTTAGCATGCCGCGTTGACCAGCTTTTGACTAGGATCTTCTGGAATAATCCTATCCTGTTGGCATAGGCGGCGCCGCCAATCGGCCGATTTTCAACTGTTACCCCGATCGGCCGATTCCTTACTGTAGCTCTCAGATCTTCTACATCGGCCAACCTTCTTCTCCTGACGCCGATTCAATACGTGTCAAAATCTGGCGTCAACAGCGGCGGCGGCGCGGCACGCGTCGACGGCGGTGCTCGGCGGGCTTGGGGCGGCCTGGTCCGGTCAGCGAGCTTCAGTGGCGCGTGGGGAAGCTGCTCAGGGGCTTGGCTTGGACGGAGGAGGTCGGGGTCGAGCTGCCCACGGCGAGCAGGGGCGGCGGCGGTGGCGGCAACACGGGCGGCGGCGCTCCGGTGGTTTTGGGCGGCGTTGGGTGGGTCGGCGAGCTTCAGGGGGATGATGTAGTGGTGGCTGAAGCTTCAATTTGGGCGGTGGGCGGCGGTGGAGGGCTGTCCAAGGCGGGCGGCGCTCGGCGGCGGCGAGGGCGTTCTGGGTGCGTGGCTCGCGCGGGCGGTCGGGGCGCGGCTTTTATAGGGGCGGGAGGGGGTGTGGAGGGGCCTGGGCGATGCGCGGGCGGAGGCACGGCACGGCGCGGCACTGGGCACGGCGGGCGGCAGCAGAACGCCGGCGCGGCGTGCGGCGGGCGGACGCGGGTGACTGGGCGGCCGGGATTTGGCGTGGCGGAGAGGAGATAGTGTGGCGCGCGGAGTGCTGGAGCAGCTGCTGCAGCAGCTCGGGCGGAGGAGGAGCCGGGGCGGCACGGCGGAGTGCGGCGGTTGGGCGCGACGGGCGGCGAGGCTGGGCGCGGCAGCGGCGTGCGCACGCGCGGGCGGGTACTGGGCAGCGCGGCGTGGGGAGGGGGCAAAGCCGGGCGTGGCGGAGTGGCGCGGCGGCCACTGGCCTGGCGCCTCGCGCCGGTCAGGCGTCGCCGGCCACCTGGCGCGCGGCGGTCGGGCGGGGAGGAGAGAGAGGGAGGGAGCGAGTGGCCTGATTGCGAGAATTTGAAAAACTTCAGGGGGCTGGGTGCAAATAGGGCGTTTTCTCCTCTTTCTAATTTGAATTTCAAAAACTTTTGAACACGAAAGTTGTTCAGAATAAAAAGTTCTACAAGTTTGGTTTCAGGCAAAATCTCATTTGGCTTATGGTTTGAAAGTTAAATTTAAAAGTTCAAAAGTAACCAAATGTGCCCAAATTAAATTTGAATTCCAACTGAACTCGTTCTAATTCTTTCCACCCTTTTATTAGTTGGTTAAGCATAGGGTTAGGCTAATGACATTGATTTTAGAAATGAAATTTTACCAGGGTTGTCACATCCGCCGCCGCCCGCAGCCCTCGTAGGACCTTCGTGAGATAGAGAGCACCACGCCACCCCCATTTTCCTCCTCCCTCTCGCTCTCTTGCTTCGGCAATTCCTCGCCGGAGTTGCCAAGCCGCCTGCAGCTGTGGCGCGCCTGCTTCCGGTCGCCACACCGACCTCCCATGGGCCCCATCGCCTTCACCGTGTCACCTTCTCCCTCCTCGGCCTAATCCCATGCCGAACCGAGGTCCAGAGCACCGGATTCGGTGTCTTCCGGTGGTCTGCCGCCGCCCCTGCTCGCCGCCGGTGCCCAGCGCCGCCCAGCTCGAGCCGCTGCGTTGTCGAGCCTTACAGCCGAGCGTGAGCCACGCCCCAGCCAAGTCAAGCCGAGCCGACTCATCTGCTACCATTGGATCGAGATCCAACGGATTAAATTCACCCGACCCGAGCCAAATCCTAGCCGCTGCCAGATCTTTTTGCAGAAAAGCCCCTCAGTTTCTTGTAAATCAATCTGCGGTCCAGTGTAGTTGTAAAGTAAAAAGTTTTAGGTCCTTTCTTTTCTGTTTAGGCCCCTGTCTTTTCTAGAAATAGAACCCGCCATCCAGGGACCCTAGTTTTGCACCCTGGACCCTTTTTTTTAGTTTTAATTAAGTTTGAGCCACTGGTTTCTTATGATCTATCCCCTGGAAGTTCAAATCTCTCACAGATAAGCCCCTGAACCCTCTTTTAGCCATATCTTTGTCGTTTCAACTCTGATTTCAGCAATTCTTTTGCTCACACGATCCTTGCATCATGCTCTACAACTTTATCAGATTTTTATTCTCGTTTTGTATTGTTTATTGTACTGTTTGTGTATGCTTGCTTGTGTGATCGTGTAGACGATGTGACGTTCGAAGGAGATCAAAGCAAGTTTACGAGGAAGAGAATCAGCAGTTCATTGAGGAAGGCAAGTGGACTTCCCTCCCCTGCATGTTCTATTTTATCCCAACAATAGCATGATAATTCACTTTACTTTATTGTTGTATTGCATAAACTTGATGGGTCACCTATGCTAAGGATATACCTAGTCTTTTACCCAAAGCCTTGAAACACCGGGTTTATTGTTTATGTTTGGTAGTCACGCTTAGTTGCTAACTTTGGGAATGGTGTTGGTTTATTCTTATGATATTGATGATCATGCTTTAAATTGTTGTTACTTTGTTAAGTACAAGATCAACTTTGTTTAATGGGAACATGGAGAACCACCCAAGTAAACCGTGCAACCACAAAGTCACATGGCTCTAACCTTAGCTGATTAATTAGACTTGTGGTTAACTGGTGGCCTTACCGAAAGGGCAAGGAGGGGGTCGGTGTAGGGGTCATAGCCCGGTCCTCTTGGGGTAGCGGCCTTTGCTAAGGAGCTGACCATTAGGGAGGTTTATGGACCACACTCCTATTGAAACTCTAGCATGCTATCTAGATTCCTACTTGTCTTTGTAAAGGCTTCGTAGTGAACCTCTCGCCACTCACCTCGGAAGTGTTTAAGGGCCTTGCAAACCCAGGCGACTCAGGGGATCACAATTTGTGGGTGAAGTGTACAACCTTTGCAGAGTGTAAAACTGTTATAACAGCCGTGCTCATGGTCAAGAGCGGCTTGGACCCTCACATGATAATGGAACTTGAAGATTGATTAACTTGTGGTTCTTGGTTTTGTTAATGTTGTTGGTACCTTTATGCCTATGCTTAAGTGGGTTGGTATAAACTTACATCTAGTTAATAGGTGCTTGCAAATAAAACTTGACCAACTAAAAGAGATAACCGTTGTAAACCTTAGCCTATCCTTGATGGCCTTGCATTACTTCCCCCACTTGCTGAGTACCAACCATAAGAGAACTCACCCTTGCCCAACTGTTGTTCAGAACAGAACTTTGAGGAGGAGAACTTCGACGACTTCGAGGAGTTCTAGGCGTGCGTTCACCAGTCATCGCTTGTGTAAGATGGAGTTATTGCAGACTTCGCTTAGGGTATATCGGTGAAATGTTAAAAGACATTTGTGTCTATTTTATTCGGAATGTAATAATGTTAATTACTCTATCTTGTTTACTTTTCGAGCATTATCTTTGATATATTACACTTATTTTGTCTATCATGTGTGTGTGAACTTGATCCTGGCGCACATATGAGATGCATCTAGTTTCTTTCTGGGATTGGGTGTGACAAAGTGTTACCAAAGCTATGTTGACTGCAGGACGCTAGCCTAGTTAGAAATGGTCGAAATTAAGGATTTATTGTCTAGCAAGCCATGTCAGCTTCAAAATTTCTTTGCATTTATTTTATTATTTCCACATAAAAATCTATGTTATTTTACATGTTCCTTTTGTTGTTTTATTTATTTTGAAAAATTATTCTGAGTTTTGTTCTTGCTTTGTCAGATGGCCAGGACTTACCAGACCGCTGGCAAGCGCACTGAAGGTCGCCAGGTTCGCATTGCCCCAGCTGAGCCAGCTCCTTCTGCTCCAGTTCCAGCCCCAGTTCAGCAGGTAGAGGAGGCTATGGAGGAGGAACCCGCGGAGGCCTACTACTTTGTTGATGGAGATGATGACCGCATCATGGCGGTCGATTCAGAGGGGAACCAGTTTACTCCGCCGGCATCACCAGCTGTGGAGGCACCACCACCACCCCCAGCTACCCCAGCTCTAGCCCCTGCTCCAGCACCTATCGCCGCTGGAGGAAGCCCGGGTGACTCCAGGGGTGTTGAAGATGGTGGGAATGATGAGGATGAGCACGGTGACAACAACGACGACCAGGGTGATCAGGGCAATGGTCTTCCAGCGGTGAGGGAACTCTGTTGCATTCGCACTTCAGCGAGCGAGCCAGGCTACTTTTGAAGGATTATGGGGAGGCTATGCTAGTGCAAAACAAAATTTTTCTACCACATAAACTTGGAACATTGCAGTTATAGATCACGGAATTACCACTAGACGCGCAGGTGCGGAACTTCTGTAGCGCGTCGGTGTAGTTTGTACGGTGGCCGGCAGTGCAGTTGCGAGACCTTCTCACATGCAGCTCGTCCTTGTGCGACAGATGCAGCACCTCCAAGGTATCCACACGTACGGCGGCGGAAGCGTCACAATCCGGACTGCTAGGTCTGCGAGGGTGATGAAGGCGTGGGCGTGGAGAACAGACGGCAGCCATGCAACTTCGGTCAACCCTAATCCTTGCACCCACCTCTGCTTATATATCCCTTTAGGCGCCCACTAATGGGCTCAACCGAGGCCCTTTAGAGCACCTAAAGCCCAGACTAATTTGGATCAAATCCGCATCAGGCTTCCAGCCCCTTAAGTGTGTGACCCTATGGGCTCGCGTGCGAATAGACATGGCCCGAGTACTCCTACTCGACCAATAGTTGACAACGGCCTCTAGCAAGACGTGACAACTCCCAAGCGCGCGCAAAGATCATATCAGACGAGCCACGACAATCTCAGTTACATGCTATTCCCTTTGCCTCATGATATTTGGTCTAGCTCTAAGCTGAGCTCTCTTTCTCGATACCATGATCCGGAATCCTTGGTTAACGCTTAACGCCAGCATGGCCATGCATTTCTTGATCCAGTCACTCGAGGGGCCCAGAGATATCTCTCTCAAATAGAGAGGGGCAAATCCCATCTTGACTGACCATGTCTCACAGCATGCTTCTTGACAAACTCGAGAACCACCTTTATAACTACCCAGTTACGGAATAGTGTTTGATAGCTCCTAAGTAGGTCGGTTCACATCTTGAGCACATGTGACAATCTCAGGTCTAAGGACACAGCGTACACATTGTGTGTTGAGAAATCGCTATTTATCGAGTTGGGTCTGTCCAGTCACATGTCATACATGCGTCCACATTATTAGTTTGACATCTACATATCTATGACTTGTGAAACATAGTCATCAACTAATACATGTGCTAGTCTAATATTCATGTGTGTCCATACATGAACTCCGACTAGGAACAACTTTAGAATAACCATACAAGTAAAGAGTCTCACAAACAATTCACATAATTGCCAATCAATACAAGTTGCCTTTTCATGGATATTCAATGAACACATATATAATACATCATGGATACAACGAAATATGATCATCTCTATGATTACCTCTAGGGTATATTTCTAACAGTCTCCCACTTGCACTAGATTCTAATCCATAAGATATCTAATACCCATAGCTCTTGTGTGCGCCTCATGCTTAGGCTGCAGAAGAGGCTTTGTCAACAGATCAGCAATATTCAAATTCGTGTGTATCTTGCGTATCTTGATTTCACCCCGTCTCACGAACTCCCGTATGAGATGAAATTTCCGCAGTACATGATTGTTCTTCTAGTGACTCCTTGGCTCCTTAGCCTGCGCTATCACCCTATTGTTGTCACAGTAGAGGTTCAAGGGGCTAGACGCATTTCGAAACACACCAAGCTCAATGAGGAACTTCCGAAGCTGCAATCTACTCGGCTTCCATCGTAGAGTTGGCCACCGTATCTTGCTTGGAACCCATCCAACTCACAACACCACCATTCAATGTGAATATAAAACATGATTGCAACTTTGAATCATCTTTGTCGGTTTGGAAGTGTCACAACCGATTTTGAAGTAAAAATCGAGCATATAAATCATATGTGCGCAGGGATCACAATTACACACATATGACGACAATAGTGAATAATAGAAGCAATGTCATAAAGTACTAGATTCATTTATTACAAACCAAACCAGAGTCTTGAATATAAATAAATAAGCATCTCAATATCGTATTTATTCTCGCAGCGGACGACCAAAACTCCACAGGTAGTTGACTAGGGGAACATACGCCTAGAACTCCTGGATATCCTCTGGAAACTTCTCAAACTGATCTTGTTCTGAGCAGCGTTGTTTAGCAAGAGTGAGAACACTTATGGTTGGTACTCAGCAAGTATATTGGGAAATAAATGACATGCAAGGCTTAATCAAGGATAAAGGCTAGCCGAATAAAGTGTTAAGCATTTTAAATAACAATTGAACATTAAACAACCTATTTACTAAGCCATGAGTGAATATTGCCCACATTTATAAAAACAAAAGGAACTGAGTAATAAATAAGCTTGAAAACAGTAAATGACTAAAATAAAACACAAGTTCAATTTAAAAGAGTTCATGTGAGGGTCCGAGCCGCTTTTGACCGTGAGCACGGCTGATATATCAGTTTTACACTCTACAGAGGTTGTACACTTTACCCACAAGTCGCGTAAAAGTTCAGAAGAACTTTGGATCCAACCATGTTGTGCGAGCCAGGCACAATACCACACTTCTGAGGTGTGATTGCATAGGGACGCTACGAGGCCTTTACAAAGATTCCCTAACAAGTAGTAGCCTGCTAAGCTTTCAGCCGCTAGGCGAGTGCACCCTCCCCCAAAGCGAGTGTACCCTGTAGGCGTACCAACCCCTTTGGCAGGCCGAGTACCCCTCTTGAACCTAGTCCCCCCTCTTGTGCCTTTCGGTAAGCTACTAACAAGCTAGAAAAATCGAATTAATTAGCCAAGATCAGAGCCATGTAGTCCTTGTGGTTGTACTATTTTCCCGGGTGGTCGCTCCATGGTTTAGATTAATTATCATAAAACATTGATTCATCTCAAAGGTTCCAAAAGATGTGACATGTATCAAGTATTATTTTGATAAACCATCCGAAACCATTGTTCAGCAACTAAGCAATTCTATCCCAAAACATTTACTAAAAACCCGGCTTTGCAAGGACAAGGATAATCAAATAGGATAATAGGACCCCATCAATTTAATGCATGCAAGCGTATAAATATTAAAGGTTATTAGGAAAAAAGTATGATCAAGGAATATGCTTGCCTTCGGTCTCTTGCTGCTGCTCAATCAACTCGAAGTCCTGCTTTTCTCGAACGGCTCCTCATCTACACGTCACGTTCAAGCAAAACAATACAAGTACATACAAGCAAACAAATGGAAATAAATTAAAAGAATACACCAATCATAGAAAAACAGAGACAAAAATCTTAAAAACTAGTTCTACGCATTACAACGGTCAAAACGGTACTAAAAGCACTTAAAACGGATTTAAAACAGTAAAGATACGCTAAAAACAGCTCTGTAAGGACTTAAACGCGAGAAAAACAAGCAAAAAGGACTAAACAGAAAGAAACTAGGACCTAAAATGTAATTTTGTAAAAAACACGGGGGCTAAACACACAAAAACCTAAGCTAAGGACGGCGTGTTCTATTTTAGAAAAGGACAGGGGTTTTCCGCAAGAAAAAGGACTAAAATAGAAATATATTCGAACTAGGGTGGACGGCGGGTTGATTTTGGGAAACGCAGGGGGTTTTATGAAAAAAAGCCATGGCTGACGGGGGGCGATTGGTTTGACCAGAGGGGTAGGCGAAGCTGCACCGTTGGATCTTAATCCGACGGCTTGGGTTTGCTGGGCGGCCAGGCGGCGGCGGGACGCCAGCGGGCGGTGGCGCCACCAGGCAGCACGGCGGGGGCTCGCCGGAGCTCACCCGATTGGGCGCTCCGGTGCGCCAAAAATCGTGCGGGCGAGCCAGTTGGCGTGGGGGCACCACGGGGAAGTAGTAGCACGGGCTGGGGGAGGCCGAGGGGACCCCGGGCGGGCCGACAACGAAGCGACGCGGCGGCGGAAGTCCGGCAAGCGCGGGGGCGGGCAAACGGGAGCAGAGAGAGGGGATAATGGGTCTCGGGAGCATCCCCGGCTTACCACGGAGCTATTGGTGGGGGCGACGTGGGTGGAGGTACGGAGACGGGGGAGATCGACGGTGGCGGGGCGACGAGCTCGGGCGGCCGGCTCCCACGTGCGCGTGCGCGTGCGAAGAAAAGGCGACTGCTGCGGGTAGGCGGCAGCACCGAGTAAAAAGGGGGGGGCACGGGCGGCCGCGCCAGACCCGGCCTGAGGAGGGGGATGAAAGGCGGGGCCCGCCCGTCAGTGGGAGGTGGAGGGAAGGAGAGAAAAAAAGAAAAAGAAACGGGCTGGGCCGTGCTGGGCCAAAAGAAGAAAGAGGAAGGGAGGGGAAAAAGGAAGCAGGCCGGCAGGGGAAAAAGGAAAGGAAGGCCGGCGGCCCAGATTGGGAAGAAAAAGAAAGAAAAGGAAAGAAATAGAATAAAAAGGAAAAGAAAAAGGAGTTTTGATCTCTAGAAAACTTAGAAAATTCGTCGAAAATATAATATAACCCAGAAAAATATGGAAAAAATTTTGGGAGGCACTAGAGCTCAAGCACACTCAAACAAAAATAAAATATGCACTAGCATGAATGCAACAAATCAATTTGAAACCTATGATGGATTTTAAGGACTGCGAATTAATTCCTATTGAAACCTGAAAAATATAGAACTAAGCTAAATTATTTTGGAAGCAAATTTTAGGGTGTTACAAACCTACCCCCCTTAAAATGAATCTCATCCTCGAGATTCGGATGGTATTGAGAAAAGTTGGGGAAACTCTGCCTTCAGTTCGTCCTCTTGTTCCCAAGTCGCCTCATCTTCTGGGTGATGGCTCCACTGAACCTTACACATCTTGATGACTTTGCTCCTGGTGATTCTTTCTGCCGTCTCTATGATTCTGGTGGGATATTCAGTGTAAGTCAGATCATCCTGCACATTGAGCTCGTCCATGGGCAACTGTTCCTCAGGCACTCGCAAGCATTTCTTCAGCTGAGAGATATGGAATACATCATGCACATCTGAGAGGCGAGCCGACAACTCTAATCGATATGCTACTTCTCCTCTTCTCTCGAGTACCTGAAATGGCCCAATGTACCTAGGCGACAGCTTCCCCTTGACTTTGAACCTGCGAAGGCCTCGAATAGGCGAAACCTTCGAATAGACATAGTCACCAACTTCAAATTCCAAATCTCGACGTCTGGTGTCTGCATAGCTTTTCTGCCTGGACTGTGCTATCCTCAGGTTTTCTCTAATGATCTGAACTTGTTGTTCTGCATCTTTTAGGATTTCTGGACCAAACACTTGACTTTCACCTGTTTCACTCCAATGCAAGGGTGTTCTGCACTTCCTGCCATACAAGGCTTCGAATGGTGACATCTTGAGACTTGCTTGAAAATTGTTGTTGTAAGAGAACTCGAAATACGGCAGACTCTTATCCCAACTCTTTCCATACTTCAGGGCACAAGCCCTCAACATATCTTCCAGAATCTGATTGATCCTCTCTGTCTGGCCATCGGTTTGGGAGTGATACGCTGAACTAAACTTTAACTGTGTATCCATGCTCTCATGTAGCTTCTGCCAGAAATGGGAAGTGAACTGAGTACCTCTGTCTGAAACTATCTTCTTAGGCACACCATGTAAACACACAATCCTTGACGTATACAACTCTGCTAGTCTGGCACTGGAGTAAGTGGTCTTCACCCGGATA
Source organism: Panicum miliaceum (assembly GCA_032594955.1). NCBI lineage: Eukaryota > Viridiplantae > Streptophyta > Magnoliopsida > Poales > Poaceae > Panicum > Panicum miliaceum. Next base: position 45,904,573 of record CM064056.1, on the reverse strand, counting down.
AAGTGGGCTACTTTGGTCAGACGATCCACGATCACCCATATAGAATCATAACCACTCTGAGTTCGAGGCAATCCCACAATGAAGTCCATGCTGATTTCTTCCCACTTCCATACAGGAACCTGCAATGGCTGAAGTAACCCTGCTGGCTTCTGATGTTCTACCTCGACCCTCTGACAGATATCACATAAGGCCACGTGTGCAGCCACATCTCGCTTCATGCCATACCACTAATACAACTGTTTCAGATCTTGGTACATCTTGGTGCTACCTGGATGGATCGAATAAGCTGAATCATGGGCTTCTCTCAAGATTGTTGTCCTAGTTGCCTCTATGTTTGGCACACACAATCTCTTCTTGAACCAGATTGTACCCTGAGCATCTTCTGTGAAGTCGGGAGCCTTGCCTTTTTCATAAGCTCTCTGATCTATTTCATTTTCTCATCCTCAAGCTGGCCCTTCCTGATATCCTGCTCTAGTGTAGATTCTACTTCAGAGTCACCCCTTCTGTGTGGCACACTATTCCAAGGTTGAGTCGCTCGAATTCTCTACACAACTCCAAAGGATATGCAAGCACCACATTAGCATGACTTTTTCTGCTCAGAGCATCTGCCACAACATTTTCCTTTCCTGGATGGTAATTGATACCCAAATCATAATCCTTGATCAGCTCCAACCATGTGCGCTGTCTGAGATTAAGATCATTCTGAGTGAAGATGTATTTCAGACTCTTATGATCGGTGTAAATCTCAAATTTGTTTTCCAAAACATAGTGCCTCCAGATCTTGAGTGCATGTACCAAAGCTGCCAGTTCCAGATCATATGTTGGATAATTCTACTCATGTTTCGTCAACTTCCTTGAGGCATAAGCTATAACTCTGCCTTCTTGCATAAGCACACAACCCAGACCCTAACAAGAAGCATCACAATAGATATCAAAATTCTTGTGAATATCTAGCATAGCTAGCACTGGTGCAGAAGTCAGTCGCTTCTTTAATTCCTCAAAGCTATTCTGACAGGCATTTGACCACTTGAATTCTTTCCCTTTCTCCAGAAGTGTTGTAAGAGGTTTAGTAATCTTGGAGAAATTCTCAATGAATCTGTGATAATATCCGGCAAGTCATAAGAAACTCCAGATCTCTGACACAGTCTGAGGTGGTTCCCAATTCAACACATCCCTGACCTTCCCTGGATCCACTGCAATACCCCCATCAGTGATAACATGACCAAGAAAGGACACTTCGTTCAACAAGAACTCACACTTGCTAAATTTGGCATAGCTGATTTTCCCTCAATTTCTGCAATACCAACCTCAAATGTTCATCATGTCTTCCTCATTCTTGGAATACACCAAAATATCATCAATAAATACTACCACAAATTTATCCAGATACTCCATAAAGACTTTATTCATCAATTACATAAAGTAAGCTGGAGCAATGGTCAACCCGAAAGACATAATTGTATACTCATATAACCCATACCTGGTAGTGAAGGCTGTTTTCTCAATATCAGATGGTCTGATTTTTAGTTGATGGTAACCTGATCTCAAATCAATCTTAGAGAATACTCTGGCCCCTCTTAGCTGATCAAACAAATCTTCAATGCGAGGCAAGGGATATTTATTCTTGATTGTTACCTCATTAAGTGGTCTATAATCCACACACATCCTTTGAGTACCATCTTTCTTCTCCACAAATATAATAGGTGCACCCCAAGGTGAAGAACTAGGGCGAATAAAATCCTTATCCAATAATTCTTTTAGTTGTTTCTTAAGTTCTTCTAGTTCATTAACAGCCATTCTATAAGGTCTCTTAGATATGGGTGCAGTTCCAGGTAAAAGCTCAATAACAAATTCAATATCTCGATCAGGTGGCATACCTAGCAAATCATCAGGAAAGACATCCGGAAACTCACGTACAATTCTGATATCCTCAAGTCTGGTGTCTTCTAGTTGATTAACCACACAATTTGCTGCTGACGGCAAGGATGCTACAAACTCAATTTTGTCCCCTTGCAGACTAGTCAGAAGCACTGACCTCTTGGCACACTGGATCACCCCGTCACATTTGCTCAACCAATCCATACCAAGAATCACATCAATCCCATTTGAGTCCAAAACTATCAAGTTAGCTAGAAAATTTAACCCTAGGATTTTTAGACTCACTCTAGGACATATGTAATTGCTATGTTTTGCTACGTACCGAGCAGTAATAAAAGAATGTGATGCACCAAAGTCAAATAAAACTGAAGCGGGGGTTGAGTTGACAAGGAACATACCAAGCACCACATCTTGAGCTTCCTGAGCACTCTCTGCAGACACATGGTTCACTCTTCCACGAGCATAGTTTTGCTGTCCTCTATTGGCCTGCTGGTTCTGGTTTCCATTGCGCACTTGCTGCTACTGGTTCTGCCTCTACCCATTATTGTTAAATTTTCCTGAAGCATTCTGTGCAGGCTTCTTGGGGCAAGCATTGGCGAAGTGACCTGTCTCACCACAATGGAAACACCCCTTCCCAACAGGAGTGCTAGGGGCGCTGGTCTTCATCTAAGGACCCACTGGCAGGTTCTGGTGGTTCTAAGTGAAGTTGGGGCACTGGCCCATCTGATTTGGGCGCTGGTACTGACCCTGAATCTGGTTAGGGCGCGAAACTGACCTTGCCCTTACTGCATCCCGGGGCGCTGCTGGCATGGGTAAGCGAGGGCGAGTGTTGCTGCTAGACTACCCTGGGCTGTTGAACTTCCTCTTCCTCTCATCCAGCTCACGACGCTTGTGCTCCACCACAAGTGCCTTGTCCACCATCTGCTGGAAAGTAGGGAAAGTATGAGCGACCAGCTGATACTCTAGTCCTCCATTCAGACCCTCCAAGAACAACTCCTGCTTCTTCTCATCATCAGCCACATCCTTTGGGGCATACCGCGACAGCTGAATAAATTTGTCACGGTACTTACTCACAGTCATACTTCCTTGTTTCAGACTAAGGAACTCCTTCTTCTTAAGCTTGATCACTCCCGCTGGAATATGATGAAACCTGAAGTGATTCTTGAACTCTAACCAGGTAATGGTGGCAGGATTAGCATGAGCAACAGTGTATGAGTCCCATCAATCAGCTGCAGATCCCTCAAGCCTGCCTGAAGCATACAGGACTTTCTCTCTGTCATTGCACTGAGCAATATCCAGCATCTTCTCGACTGCCTTGAGCCAATCATCAGCCTGAAGTGGATCAGCAGAGTGGGAGTAAGTAGGGGGCTTATGGCTCATGAACTCTATGTGCTTGTCCCTTGGCTGAGGTGGAGGTGGTGGTTGTGGCAGAACCACCTGAATTAATCCGGCTCAAGTGTATTAACCATCACCATTAAGGCATCCTCGGTTAACCTTACACTTCAAACGGAGTAATCCACTGGTCTGTCGGGTATAACCTCCCGATACAACCACGGTGAACGGATCGAGCGCCGTACATACAAATGCTCATGCGACGATGAGCCCAGAGGATACCACATTCCAGCAAGTATTACATCATTTGCATAAGTCAATATTACAGACCTAGTTCTGAGTTTAGAAAACAAGTACTTCAATTAACATAAATAAGTTCTTCAGAGTTAAATTGCAGCGGAAATAAACAACGGAAACTACTCGACGATACAAGATGTCTCGATGAAGCCCGTACGAGACATCACTCGGCCTTATCTCCGTTGGACGGGGGCGCATCCCATTCCACCGACCAACCAGGGGGAAGAGTGCAGGGCCAAGTCAAGCTAGCAATCATGTCTTCGAAGGTCTCACCTGAAAACGAGTCACAAGCAAGACTGAGTATACTAATACTCAGCAAGTCTTACCCGTGTAGTGGGAACTACTCCACCGACTCTAGACATGCAAGGCTTTTTGGCTCAGGGGTTTGTTTGCCAAAAAAGCATCTACAAGTGGGTCCTTACTTTCAACTTTTAGCTCAAGATTCTAGTTTCGTTAGCCAGTCTAGGTAAGCAGCTATCTAATGCATACATGGTGAAGCATTAAGTTTTCCATCCAACCAGTTCATTCATCATCATTGTTCCTCTTCTTACTCTGTGGGTAAAAATGGTTAAGCAGTCTCAATAGCCGTGAGAAACGGACGATTCGAATCGAATTTCTTAACCTTGCAAGGGAAACCCAAACACACGTCACGTGGTTACTCCCTAGAGTCACACGTGCAACTTTTCCCCTTTCTTTCCGGGTCGTGGATCGGGGCTACCCTCCGAGAGTACAAGAGCTCCACGCCACGGTTCGGCGCCGGGTCGTGACCACTCTCTGCACTCGCCATATGCACATGGGACCGAAGTTCAAAGGGTAGGATGCCGTCCCCTTGCCGGGCCAATCAGGTACTTAAGCTTACCGATTCCCATAATCTCGGCATGTGTTTAGTACGTTCAAAGACTTAACCATCACTACCACACCCTGCGGCCTTAGCATTTTTCACTAGACAGACGGGCCTCAATCGTAACCATCGTTACATAACCCGTCCGTGTCCTTATGATTGCAGCGTGTAGTAGTCATTCAACTCCTATTTTCTCGCGAGTGACAGGAAATCACTCGACTTTTACCGGAGTCCTATTAGCACAGCATTCTATCGAACCTTACACCTAGTTTTCCAAGCAAGGGTTCCTGACATCATGCAACTAAGTTTTCATCCAACTCCTATAAACTTAATGCACAAGCAAAGAGTAATGAGTCGCATAATTTCGGAAAGAATGGGTTATGCTCCGGGGCTTGCCTTCGCAGTTCGCTTGGGGATCTTCCGAACTTGGGCTCGGGTCTTCAAAAGCTTCAGTTAGATTTGCTTGAGCTTCGCGCTGTTCACTCTCGGACGCGGGCACCAGCTCGTAGGTTCCGTCGGCGAGAGTCGTCGATTCTACATGAGTGCACAGTTTAAGTCGTGGAAATAGCACTTGATTACGATTTGAGAGTCATTACTACAAGGGATAATTTCTGGTCATGAAATTTTGGATTTAGGCACATCAAGGAAAGGTGTGCTTACTGTAAAATTTTCAGCCAATTTTACGTAACAGATTAATTCCGAAAAATAGATTTCATTGTTGCTGTTAGACACTTGTTCTTTTTGTACAGAACAACTGGTGTAACAAATGAGTCTAAGATTTTTACAGAGCTTTCACTTAAGCATGCAGAAGCTACTGTAATTTTTGTAGGATTTATTATGCAGTATTCAGAGCATAGAAAATATGACATTCTACACCTAGGCTTTTTAAAGATTCATTTTTACAGGACCCTACATACGGTTTTTGTCCATGAAACTTTTTACACAGCAACCTCTACCCTAGTGTAACTCCCAGTAATAATTTGGGGATTTTCCAAGCTAAGATACTATTTTCTTGACTTAATGTATGTTATTAGCACATAATTCAAATAAATAGGTTACTGTGAGATAAAAAGTCTCCTAATTTTTCTCTGGCTTCTAGGTACCAATACATTATCATAGGAAAAATTTCAATGGGTGACTCACCACCTAACTGCAGGGATAAAATATTTTACTTACACATGAATTAAAACTAAGTTTAACAAACAGTAAATCTAGAGATGGAATTTGTGCCTGATCTTTTTACACAGTCCTAATCATCCAGCAACTAGTTCACTGCCCAAAATTTAGGGTCAGCATTGTTCTAGAACAGTGGGTATAAAATATGTCCATTAAAGCTTCTATTTAATGTAGAGCAAAATATTTTGAGATTCTGAGAAAATTTTTGTAACAACAGTGGTAGAGTTTGTTCTGAGGATTCCAGAATAGTTGAGTTTGCATTTTTCTGAATTTTCTACGATTTTATACGAATTTTACAAGTTCACTGAATTTGAATCTAGGTTTGAAATTTTCTTTTACAACTAGGTCCTTGAATCTTGCGCTCAGACCCTTCTAAAGATTTAAATCCTTGCAATTGGGTCCTCGGCGGCTCGGGTGCGGCGGCCGGCCGAAATTCCGGCGAGGGGGGGCTCGCCGGCGGCGAGGGGCGGGGGTCGGGGAAGGTTCAGGGGTGCGAGGGCTACCTTGTGGGGGTGTTGTCCAGGTGGGGGACGGCCGGGAAGGGCTCGCCGGCGTTGGAGCAGAGGTGGCGGCGGCGCGGCTCGCGTCGACGGCGGTGCTCCGGCGGGCTTGGGGCGGCGTGGTCCGGTCGATGAGCTTCAGTGGCGCATGGGGAAGCTACTCCGGGGCTCGGCTTGGACGGAGGGGGGTCGGGGTCGTGCTGTCCACGGCGAGCAGGGGCGGCGGCGGCGACGGCAGCGCGGGCGGCGGTGCTCCGGTGGCTCTGGGTGGCGTTGGGCGGGTCGGCGAGCTGCGGTGAGGTGATGTAGTGGTGGCTGGGTGCTCGGTTTGGGCAGTGGGCGGCTGTGGAGGGCTGCCCACGGGCGGGTGGTGCTCGGCGGCGGCGATGGCGCGGCGAGGCGTTCTGGTGGCGGGGCTTCGCGCGGGCGGTCGAGGTGGCGTTTTTATAGGGACAGGAGGGGGCGTGGAGATGCCTGGGTGACGCGCGGGGCGGGGCACGGCAGCGGCGTGCACTGGGCGCGGCGGGCGGCGGCAGAACGCCGGCGCGGCGTGCGGCGAGCGGGCGCGGTGACTGGGCGGCCGCGATTGTGGCGTGGGCGCGGTGAGATAGTGCCGGGCGCGGAGTGGGGAAGCAGCAGCGGCAGCGGCTCGGGCGGAGGGCAGGCGCGGCGACTGGTGGGGCGCGGGGGCCGGGGCGGCACGGCGGAGCGCAGATACTGGCCGGGCGGGCGGCGGCCGGGGCGCGGCAGCACGTGCGGGCGGGGACTGGGCGGCGCGGCGTCGGGGCGGGGGAAAGCCGGCCGTGGCGGGGTGGCGCGGCGGCCACTGGCCTGGCGCCTCGCGCCGGTCAGGCGACGCCGGCCACCTGGCGCGCGGCGGGCGGGCGAGCGCGCGCGGCGCGACAGAGCAGAGGGTGAGGCGCCAGGGACCGAAATGCAAAAATTCGAAAAAGTTCAGGGGGCTGGGTGCAAACAGGGCGTTTTCTCCTCTTTCTGATTTGAATTTCAAAAACTTTTGAACACGAAAGTTGTTCAAAATAAAAAGTTCTACAACTTTGGTTTCAGGCAAAATCTCATTTGGCTTATGGTTTTAAAGTTATTTTAAAAGTTTCAAATGTGCCCAAATGTGCCCAAATTTAATTTGAATTCCAACTGAACCCGTTTTAAATTCTTTCCACCCTCTCATTAGTTGGTTTAACACATAGAGTTAGGCTAATGACATTGATTTCGGAATTTTAATTACCAGGGTTGTCACAGCCTTCCCCCCTTAACAAGAATCTCGCCCCGAGATTCGGTAATTCTTAGTGTGGGCGTGGGTGCACATACCAGTGGTTGAGACCAGAAACCCAGGGAAATGTTGGTTCAGGTAGCTTTCCGTTTCCCAGGTGGCTTCTTCTTCCGTGTGGCGATTCCATTGTATCTTATACATTCTAATCACTTTCTTCCTGGTCTCTCTTTCTTTTTGATCCAGACTCTTAATTGGGTGTTCGACATACGAGAGATCGGGTTCTAACGATATTTCTTGTTGTTCCACAACCTCGGTAGGGACTCGAATACACTTCTTGAGTTGAGATACGTGGAAGACATCGTGGGTGGCCGTGAGCTGAGGGGGCAGTCGTAATTTGTAGGCTACGGGTCCGCAGCTCTCCATGATTTCGTAAGGACCAATATAACGGGGAGCTAGTTTGCCTTTGATCCCAAATCTTCGCACTCCTTTGGTTGGTGAAACTCGAAGATAGACATGATCGCCAACTTCGAACTTTAGGGGCTTTCTCCTTTTGTCAGAATAGCTCTTTTGTCGGGCTTGTGCGGCTTTAAGATTTGCTTGTATTACTTTTACTTTCTCCTCTGCCTCGATTACCAGGTCGGGTCCAATTATTTTACGTTCTCCGGTTTGTGACCAGCTCAAAGGGGTTCGACACCTTCGTCCGTACAGTGCCTCAAATGGTGCCATTTTCAAACTCGTTTGGTAGCTGTTGTTGTAAGAGAACTCTGCCAGGGGTAGGCATTTGTCCCAATTCTTGTCATAATGAATGACACAAGCTCTCAGCATGTCTTCAAGAATTTGGTTTACTCTTTCTGTTTGTCCATCGGTCTGAGGATGGTATGCTGAGCTGCGAATCAGCTTAGTGCCAAGAGACGTTTGCAGATGTTCCCAAAAGCGTGCTACAAACTGAGGACCACGATCGGAAATAATTGTCTTAGGTATTCCATGCAGGCAAACAATACGATCGAGGTAAATCTCGGCATATTTCTTGGTAGAATAGGTGGTGTGCACCGGAAGAAAATGTGCCGTCTTCGTGAGTCTATCAACGATAACCCATATGGAATCATGTTTCTGGGAAGTGTTTGGTAGTCCCACGATGAAGTCCATACTTATGTCCTCCCATTTCCATGATGGTATAGGTAACGGTTGAAGTGTACTGGCCACCTTTAAGTGGCTAGCTTTTACTCTCTGGCACGTGTCACATTCCGAGACATACGTAGCAATTTCCCTTTTCATTCTAGTCCACCAGAAGTTTTGCCTTAGGTTCTGATACATTTTGCTACTGCCGGGGTGGATAGAGAATTTGGAGAGGTGTGCCTCATCAAGAATTTGCTTGCGGAGTTCGCGATTCTTCGGAACGACTATACGACTTTCGAACCATAGAACTCCCTTAGGGTCCTGGCGGAAACACTTATACTTCTCCTCACCTAGAGAGAGTTTTTGTTTGATGATCTTGATTCCTTCATCATGTAGTTGTGCCATGACGATTTGGTCGTGAAGAGTGGGCTCAACTGAGATGTGATCTAGAGTGCCTTGGGAAACCATTTCCATATTCAGCTTCCTCATGTCTGCACATAATGTCTCATGGTAGGACTCCATGGATAAGCAATGGCAATGGGACTTGCGGCTTAGTGCATCCGCGACTACATTAGCCTTACCGGGGTGATAGTGCACTTCAAGGTCATAATCTTTGATTAATTCTAGCCATCTTCGTTGTCTCATATTCAGATCGGCTTGTGTGAAGATGTACTTGAGACTCTTATGATCCGTGTAGATATTGCACTGTGTACCCATGAGATAGTGTCTCCATATCTTCAGAGCGTGAATGACGGCTGCAAGCTCAAGGTCATGCGTGGGATAATTCTGTTCGTGGGGCCGAAGGGCTCGTGAGGCATATGCAATCACTCGATTCTCTTGCATAAGCACACATCCTAGACCAGTACCTGATGCGTCACAATACACATCGAATGACTTGGTATTATCGGGTTGAGCTAACACAGGTGCAGTAGTCAGATGCTCTCTGAGAGTGTGGAAGGCTTCCTCACACTTCTCATTCCATACAAACTTTACTTCCTTCTTCAATAGTTCCGTCATGGGCTTAGCAATTCGAGAGAAATCCGGGATGAAGCGACGGTAGTAACCGGCTAAGCCGAGAAAACTGCGAATCTGATGAACAGAGGTAGGGGGTTTCCAATCCATCACCTCTTGTACCTTGCTGGGGTCAACAGCTATGCCTTCGCTGGAGATCGTGTGACCTAAGAACTTTACAGTATCCAACCAGAATTCACACTTAGAAAACTTAGCATAGAGCTGATGGTCTCTGAGTCGCTGAAGAACAATGCGAAGGTGCTTGGCATGCTCTTCCTCATCCTTGGAATAGATAAGAATGTCGTCGATGAACACTACGACGAATTTGTCAAGTTCGGGCATGAATACCGAATTCATGAGATACATGAAGTAGGCAGGGGCATTGGTGAGTCCAAAGGACATGACCAAGAATTCATATAGTCCATATCGTGTGGAGAAGGCAGTCTTAGGAATGTCGCACGGGCGAATCTTGATCTGATGATATCCCGAGCGAAGATCAATCTTTGAGAAGACTCTGGCTCCAGCTAATTGATCGAAGAGTACATCGATGCGAGGAAGTGGGTATTTATTTTTAACTGTTACCGCATTGAGAGGTCGGTAGTCCACACATAATCTAAAACTGTCATCCTTCTTCTTTACGAATAGGGCTGGACATCCCCAAGGTGACGCGCTAGGGCGAATAAAACCTTTGTCCAGTAGTTCTTGGAGTTGAATTTTCAGCTCGGCCAATTCCTTAGGGGGCATCCTATATGGTCTCTTGGATATAGGTGCAGTGCCTGGTTGTAGCTCAATAACGAACTCAATATCCCTATCCGGTGGCATTCCTGGTAAGTCATCCGGGAAAACATCGGCGTACTCGTTCACCACAAGAATCTCATCTAGCTTAAGTCCTTCCATCTCATAAGCACAGGAATTCGTGCAATCTATGAATGGTAGGTAAAGGGTAGTGGCTCCGTGACTAGGTGAATTTATCTCAACGGCTCGGGAAGAAAGGTCCAGTGTGACTCCATGCATAGCCATCCAGTTCATTCCCAAAATAATGTCCATGCCGTCAAGGGGTAAAAGGACAAGGTCCGTGTCGATGGTTTTACTATCCAATTTGACTGGTACTTGTCTGACCATTTGGTTTGAAGCAATTTTACCACCCGGTGTTGATATCATATATGACCCTTTTGTGTGACAAACATCCAAGCCTACTTTTGCACCGAATTTTGCACTTATGAAACTATGCGATGCACCAGAATCAAATAATATAACGGCAGGCTTGTTATGGATAGAGAATGTACCCGACATTACTGGGGCTCCTTCTGGAAGCTCTGCAAGCGTGGTGAAGTTAATCCGTCCTTGCTTGACTTGCAGGGTTTGTCTCTTGCCCCTGTTCTTGGCGTTCGGGTTGGATCCTTGACCTTGGTTGGGCTGTCCAGGCTGAGGGCATTCGCGTGCGAAGTGGCTGGAACTTCCGCATTTGAAACAGCGATTTGCGGGGCTAGGTCGAAGAGACTGCTGAAGAATGGGCCTCGGACCATTCTGTGGAGGCATCGGGGGTCGTACCATGCCTGGCTGCTGTGGGGGTCTGGCAATCCATCTTCCTGGCTGCGGGGCCTTTGGTGGAGCTGTAGGTGCGGTATTTTGCACGATGCGATACCTTGGTGGTTGGACACTTGACGGTCCTGCGGGTGCCTTTCTCTTCTTCTCTGCCCGGTGCGCCATGATACAGTCCTCCTGGGTAATGGCCATATTGACCAACTCATTGTAGGTGTCAGCCCTGGCTAGGTTCAGACGTTCCTTGAGCTTGGTATTCAGACCTCGGCGGAAACGATCACGCTTCTTGGCATCCGTATCAGCGTGATAGCCCGCATACTGGCATAGGTTGTTGAACGCCTGGGCGTACTGCAACACGGTGCGGGTGCCTTGGGTGAGTGCCAGGAACTCATTCAACTTTCTCTCCATGAGACCCTCGGGGATATGATGTGCCCGGAACGCGGTCTTGAATTCATTCCAGTCGACCACATGGTCAGCCGGGAGCATCGCAAAATAGTGGTCCCACCACAGTCGAGCGGTACCGCGAAGCTGTTGCGCGGCAAAACGGGCCTTGTTGGCCTCTGAGCATGGGGCCACAAGTAGTGTGAACTTGGATTCTATGGTGCGAACCCATGCATCTGCGTCCAGGGGTTCCTCGGTCTTATGGAACAAGGGAGGCTGGGTCCCCAGGAAATCCGTGTATCCTGCAGCCTGTGGTTGGTGAGCATTGTGCCCACCCCTCTGCTGGTGTTGCCCTTGCACAATCTGACGCAGCAGCTCGGTTTGAGCGGCCATCACTTCCACCAAACTGGGCGGGGGTGGTGGCGATTGTCGCGAGCGGCTGCCACCGGCACCAAAACCCTCGGGGTTGCCACGTGTTGATCCAACCATCTGAAACGTGAAAGGTTACCATTAGCATCGCAATCCATATTACTTCCTTGATTCATGATTAATTGGTGTAGTCATAGACTTCCGAAGTCTGAGCCAGAAGTATGAACAAAATCTTTGTTTGCTACGAAAAAAAAAATCATAGCCTGCTGTGGGTCCATCCAAAACATCTCAAACATTTGTGGTAGTCAGAGAATTTAGGACTGCACCACTTTGGTATTTACTTCGGTGCTAGAACTATGGCTAAGGCGGTCGAAAAGCTCGTCCTTTGTCTTGCTGTCTTAGCTGTTTTTCAGCAGATTGACCGGTACAGTTCCGCCTATATCTTAAACTAGCGAGGTCCAATGATGCTGAATTTTTGTGAGAACCTAGATCACAAAATTTAGCACAAGTCTGGTATTCAACACTCAGCCAAGAAATGCAAGGAGACATGGGTAAAAATTCCGACAAGTCTCAGCGATTGTGGATTCCATCGTTTACCAACTTACAACGAAATCACCAAGTTTTATCGCCGTTCCTTACAGGCTGAGGGTATCCACATGGTTCAGGTGTACCCAACACAAAAGAGTTACTCAACTCCTAGTTAGCCTATTACAACACTTGCCAAAAGTTAGGCTACCCTATCGAGGAGTATGTGCAAAAGTCCTCCTAGGTCGTCCTCTAGAAATCATCCAAGTCGTTGACAGACGACTCGCTGTGAGCCGGAGAGTGGGCTCCCATCTGAGGTGCCTGTGGTACCTCACCCTCGAAATCCATACCTGAGATACCATCAATCTCCTGTGGCTCCTCCTCATCCTCCTCCATGTCGTCCTCATGGGGATGGTCATTCTGATCATGATGCCACTGAATATGCTCATTAGCATCCTCCAACTCAAGGTTCAGATCATGGAGCTGCTCCTCCAACTGTGCTATCGTGGTATCTCTCTCACCCATGAGAGTGTCCTGCTCCTGGATTTGGCCCTCAAGTTGGCCAATCTGAGCATCTCTGTCCTCAAGATCCTGACTGAGCTCCTTTATCTGCTCATCCCTGGTATCTGCCATCATATGGTAGGCCTGAGCAAGATCAGTGAGCTGCTCGAGTGCCTGACTCTGGAGAGTCTGAAGCCGGTAGAGTGCACTCATGCACCGCACGGAGGTATGGATAGTCTCCTGGGCATGGAAGTCTACCAAATACTGTGCGTGCTGCACCCTGTTGAGCCAAAAGGGGTCGTTGTCCTGGGCAGCAGGAAACAATCCAATGGGAGTGAGTGTGACAACCTCGGGACGCTGCGCACAAAATGTGGTGAGCGCCCTCATGGCTGCAAGCTCCCAAGTATCGGCCAAACGGCGACCAACAGCCTCAAGCTCCAAGGCGGGCCACTCCGGGTGTAGCGGGTGCGGAAAGATAGTCACGTTGACACGGCACTGGGTAACTCCATTTTCTGCAAACTCCAGTCCGGCGTAACGTGGGGGAATTAGATAGCCCGCGGTACGCAGAACATCCCACAAAATAGAGGGAAAGCCCTCCCAGTGGAGACACTGCGAGTGCACGCGTCCATCCTCATTCACCATCATCTCAACAGGCTCGGCCATCTGAACAAAAGATCAAATGGAGTGAGATAGCGAAAACTGTGAGCAGCACAAGGACAGATTCTGTATAGTGTGCAAAAATAATCATAACTCCCACAGTTCTCGTCCAAAAATTCTCAAATTTCACCAGGTCACTCCTAAGGTATTTGTGAACAACTTTTCTAGTCAACTCCAGAGCTAATTGGGTCTCTAAGATGGTCTTTCTTTTCAGGTTTTACCTTACTGTCTACCCAGAATTTTCAGTGAACAGAAGGCTAGAGTTTCGTGCACCGGGAAAATCTACCCAGCCAAAATTTACCAAATTTTAACAGCAGCTTCTGGGATAAATTTGGAACAAGTTTTGTGTTGTACTCTTTTGCAGAAAACCGCAGGAAGGGGGCCTAAAAATTTAAGAGGCAGAAGTGCTTATTCCGGACAGAATTCTGACATTTCGAGGTTTCTGTTATTTCTTATTATCCATAAGTTCAGAATTTTTCATTTTTGAACAGAAGATAGGGCACAAGATTTGGAACAATTTCTTCAACATGAACTTTATCAGAAATGGTTATTTTCTTTGGTCAATAATTCGCTCCTTTCGGTCGTGGCAGATTCGGGACAGTTTTCCCTAGATAATCCTTATGCAACCATGCTTAGATACGCAAGAACCTTTCCACTCTCACACAACGCATTTTTGATTTCAGATACACATGTTCATGATGTATGCACGTCCTATTCGTCCTCACAAAATAAAATAATCGCCAAATAGCTTTGGTCTTACGAAGATAGTTTCGGTGGCTTACACAATACGGCTCTCGCTATAATAGCTAGTCGAGTCTTTCTAATCGTTCCTTAACTTATCGTAATCGCGGTTAGTGTACCTGCAGAAAATCGACAAGCATTTATATATCATGAACCTTTCATGCCAGCACTCATGAAACCGTCCGTATTCATTACCGTTTACTTATAGAAACGATATCTGTACAATTCCCGCCGTACAGACGACGTTAACATACGCTATCGAGATAGCGTATTCACGGGGGTACCGTCATGAGACGGGGGTATGAACAGCGATCGCCATACCCTGCGCCGAACCTTCTACTCCCAATATGTTCAACTAACAGTTGGCATATTGGCAGCACCTCAAGTAAGCCACTGCTTGAGGGCAGCGTTCGGTTCGCATCACCGACAGGAAGGCCAAGCTCCCTCAGTTGGCTGAGGATCCTTACCTTCTTACCTTAGCGACGAGTGCGTCATTACAGAATTTAGGGTCGGTTGTGCATGAAAGTAAGTTTTGACAGAAACTAATGTGCTGGAAGTCAGTTGATAATACATATAGAAGTTAGATAGCCACCTAGTAACTTTCCCATAATCCCTTAGGGCTTTACGAACTAGGCACCATCCTTAACGTACCAACGCATTTCGCAACACAACCTTCTAGTCAAGTTTTAGTAAAACGAGTTTTTAAGGCTTGTAGCATTCTCTGGCGTATGTATTTCGGCTCTGGTGTCCGCTGTCGCCAGCTGTGGCACCAGCTACGGCTCTGATACCAGCTGTGGCAGAACCACCTGAATTAATCCGGCTCAAGTGTATTAACCATCACCATTAAGGCATCCTCGGTTAACCTTACACTTCAAACGGAGTAATCCACTGGTCTGTCGGGTATAACCTCCCGATACAACCACGGTGAACGGATCGAGCGCCGTACATACAAATGCTCATGCGACGATGAGCCCAGAGGATACCACATTCCAGCAAGTATTACATCATTTGCATAAGTCAATATTACAGACCTAGTTCTGAGTTTAGAAAACAAGTACTTCAATTAACATAAATAAGTTCTTCAGAGTTAAATTGCAGCGGAAATAAACAACGGAAACTACTCGACGATACAAGATGTCTCGATGAAGCCCGTACGAGACATCACTCGGCCTTATCTCCGTTGGACGGGGGCGCATCCCATTCCACCGACCAACCAGGGGGAAGAGTGCAGGGCCAAGTCAAGCTAGCAATCATGTCTTCGAAGGTCTCACCTGAAAACGAGTCACAAGCAAGACTGAGTATACTAATACTCAGCAAGTCTTACCCGTGTAGTGGGAACTACTCCACCGACTCTAGACATGCAAGGCTTTTTGGCTCAGGGGTTTGTTTGCCGAAAAAGCATCTACAAGTGGGTCCTTACTTTCAACTTTTAGCTCAAGATTCTAGTTTCGTTAGCCAGTCTAGGTAAGCAGCTATCTAATGCATACATGGTGAAGCATTAAGTTTTCCATCCAACCAGTTCATTCATCATCATTGTTCCTCTTCTTACTCTGTGGGTAAAAATGGTTAAGCAGTCTCAATAGCCGTGAGAAACGGACGATTCGAATCGAATTTCTTAACCTTGCAAGGGAAACCCAAACACACGTCACGTGGTTACTCCCTAGAGTCACACGTGCAACTTTTCCCCTTTCTTTCCGGGTCGTGGATCGGCGCTACCCTCCGAGAGTACAAGAGCTCCACGCCACGGTTCGGCGCCGGGTCGTGACCACTCTCTGCACTCGCCATATGCACATGGGACCGAAGTTCAAAGGGTAGGATGCCGTCCCCTTGCCGGGCCAATCAGGTACTTAAGCTTACCGATTCCCATAATCTCGGCATGTGTTTAGTACGTTCAAAGACTTAACCATCACTACCACACCCTGCGGCCTTAGCATTTTTCACTAGACAGACGGGCCTCAATCGTAACCATCGTTACATAACCCGTCCGTGTCCTTATGATTGCAGCGTGTAGTAGTCATTCAACTCCTATTTTCTCGCGAGTGACAGGAAATCACTCGACTTTTACCGGAGTCCTATTAGCACAGCATTCTATCGAACCTTACATCTAGTTTTCCAAGCAAGGGTTCCTGACATCATGCAACTAAGTTTTCATCCAACTCCTATAAACTTAATGCACAAGCAAAGAGTAATGAGTCGCATAATTTCGGAAAGAATGGGTTATGCTCCGGGGCTTGCCTTCGCAGTTCGCTTGGGGATCTTCCGAACTTGGGCTCGGGTCTTCAAAAGCTTCAGTTAGATTTGCTTGAGCTTCGCACTGTTCACTCTCGGACGCGGGCACCAGCTCGTAGGTTCCGTCGGCGAGAGTCGTCGATTCTACATGAGTGCACAGTTTAAGTCGTGGAAATAGCACTTGATTACGATTTGAGAGTCATTACTACAAGGGATAATTTCTGGTCATGAAATTTTGGATTTAGGCACATCAAGGAAAGGTGTGCTTACTGTAAAATTTTCAGCCAATTTTACGTAACAGATTAATTCCGAAAAATAGATTTCATTGTTGCTGTTAGACACTTGTTCTTTTTGTACAGAACAACTGGTGTAACAAATGAGCCTAAGATTTTTACAGAGCTTTCACTTAAGCATGCAGAAGCTACTGTAATTTTTGTAGGATTTATTATGCAGTATTCAGAGCATAGAAAATATGACATTCTACACCTAGGCTTTTTAAAGATTCATTTTTACAGGACCCTACATACGGTTTTTGTCCATGAAACTTTTTACACAGCAACCTCTACCCTAGTGTAACTCCCAGTAATAATTTGGGGATTTTCCAAGCTAAGATACTATTTTCTTGACTTAATGTATGTTATTAGCACATAATTCAAATAAATAGGTTACTTTGAGATAAAAAGTCTCCTAATTTTTCTCTGGCTTCTAGGTACCAATACATTAGCATAGGAAAAATTTCAATGGGTGACTCACCACCTAACTGCAGGGATAAAATATTTTACTTACACATGAATTAAAACTAAGTTTAACAAACAGTAAATCTAGAGATGGAATTTGTGCCTGATCTTTTTACACAGTCCTAATCATCCAGCAACTAGTTCACTGCCCAAAATTTAGGGTCAGCATTGTTCTAGAACAGTGGGTATAAAATATGTCCATTAAAGCTTCTATTTAATGTAGAGCCAAATATTTTGAGATTCTGAGAAAATTTTTGTAACAAAAGTGGTAGAGTTTGTTCTGAGGATTCCAGAATAGTTGAGTTTGCATTTTTCTGAATTTTCTACGATTTTATACGAATTTTACAAGTTCACTGAATTTGAATCTAGGTTTGAAATTTTCTTTTACAACTAGGTCCTTGAATCTTGCGCTCAGACCCTTCTAAAGATTTAAATCCTTGCAATTGGGTCCTCGGCGGCTCGGGTGCGGCGGCCGGCCGAAATTCCGGCGAGGGGGGGCTCGCCGGCGGCGAGGGGCGGGGGTCGGGGAAGGTTCAGGGGTGCGAGGGCTACCTTGTGGGGGTGTTGTCCAGGTGGGGGACGGCCGGGAAGGGCTCGCCGGCGTTGGAGCAGAGGCGGCGGCGGCGCGGCTCGCGTCGACGGCGGTGCTCCGGCGGGCTTGGGGCGGCGTGGTCCGGTCGATGAGCTTCAGTGGCGCATGGGGAAGCTACTCCGGGGCTCGGCTTGGACGGAGGGGGGTCGGGGTCGTGCTGTCCACGGCGAGCAGGGGCGGCGGCGGTGACGGCAGCGCGGGCGGCGGTGCTCCGGTGGCTCTGGGTGGCGTTGGGCGGGTCGGCGAGCTGCGGTGAGGTGATGTAGTGGTGGCTGGGTGCTCGGTTTGGGCAGTGGGCGGCTGTGGAGGGCTGCCCACGGGCGGGTGGTGCTCGGCGGCGGCGATGGCGCGGCGAGGCGTTCTGGTGGCGGGGCTTCGCGCGGGCGGTCGGGGTGGCGTTTTTATAGGGACAGGAGGGGGCGTGGAGATGCCTGGGTGACGCGCGGGGCGGGGCACGGCAGCGGCGTGCACTGGGCGCGGCGGGCGGCGGCAGAACGCCGGCGCGGCGTGCGGCGAGCGGGCGCGGTGACTGGGCGGCCGCGATTGTGGCGTGGGCGCGGTGAGATAGTGCCGGGCGCGGAGTGGGGAAGCAGCAGCGGCAGCGGCTCGGGCGGAGGGCAGGCGCGGCGACTGGTGGGGCGCGGGGGCCGGGGCGGCACGGCGGAGCGCGGATACTGGCCGGGCGGGCGGCGGCCGGGGCGCGGCAGCACGTGCGGGCGGGGACTGGGCGGCGCGCCGTCGGGGCGGGGGAAAGCCGGCCGTGGCGGGGTGGCGCGGCGGCCACTGGCCTGGCGCCTCGCGCCGGTCAGGCGACGCCGGCCACCTGGCGCGCGGCGGGCGGGCGAGCGCGCGCGGCGCGACAGAGCAGAGGGGGAGGCGCCAGGGACCGAAATGCAAAAATTCGAAAAAGTTCAGGGGGCTGGGTGCAAACAGGGCGTTTTCTCCTCTTTCTGATTTGAATTTCAAAAACTTTTGAACACGAAAGTTGTTCAAAATAAAAAGTTCTACAACTTTGGTTTCAGGCAAAATCTCATTTGGCTTATGGTTTTAAAGTTATTTTAAAAGTTTCAAATGTGCCCAAATGTGCCCAAATTTAATTTGAATTCCAACTGAACCCGTTTTAAATTCTTTCCACCCTCTCATTAGTTGGTTTAACACATAGAGTTAGGCTAATGACATTGATTTCGGAATTTTAATTACCAGGGTTGTCACAGTGGTGGCGGCTGATTCTGCTGAGCCTGAATGTTGGCCATGGTTGTTGCAATTCCTTGCAGGATCTGAGTCTGCATGGCCATGAGTTGTGCCACGTCGAACTGTGGTGGTGGCGGAGGTGGCGGAGGATTGCCATTCGGGCCTGACCTCTGCCTCTTCCTCTGCCCCTACCTCTGCCTCTGCCTCTGCCTCCAGCATTCATCTGCTTGGAGGGAAATAGATAAAGAAGTGTATAAGACATACGGAATCTGATTCAAGAAACAAAAGTAGCAAGGATATAGTGAAAAACAGCAACCTAAATAGATAAGAGTTATTACCATATAAAAACTAAGAACAGCTCTAAAATAATTATTCTAATAAATATAAGAGCAAGATCATGGCGTAATCAATAGATTAAGATAGATAAATATGATCAAGGCATAGATATCATGAATATGACAGGTATGAGCGATAAAATAGAAAGCGATAAAGGTATGATGGATCCAAATAAATATGATAAGGGTGACGAATACGATAGACAAGATAAACAGTAATAAGCTGAAGATTCCCAAGATATATGACCCAACGCTAAATATTATTAACTCAAACCGATGTCATTGTGGCAATCACTCCACAACACAGCAGTCATTACAAAGAACCAAATCACAACAATATCATAATAACAAGTATCACAAGCACACCACTAAAAGCAAAGCAAGACACGCGACTCTCAAACGACTCGACCGACTAGCGACTCTAGCGTAACGCTACAAGCATAGGACATCCTCCAAAGGTAGGAAAGTGGTGGTGGGGTGCTAAGGGCCGTGGTTAGTCATTTTGCGGGGTGATGAGTGCACAATCCAATGGTCTTCAGTGTCTTTGCGCCTAGGCAGCTGCATCTACTCCATGAAGTGCAGCTCTAAGCGCTTCATTCTCCCTTCTGGCGACTGCCAGCTGATTGCGGACTAGCTGCAGCTCCTCGGCAATGCGCTCCATCTGAGTGTGAAGCGCGGCGATAAGATCAACCTGAACAACCATTCGAGTGTGTAGAAGATTCTGCACTCCAACAATGCCGCTCCTCATCTCTCCTTCAGGATGTCGCGGGAAGTACCTCCATGGGGAGTCATCCAAGGCAGCTCCTCCGTGGTGGCACAACACTGAAAGAGCCTGACTAGCTGCATCACTGATCCCAGCCTCGAAGGTAGCTCTAGCTGCAAAGGCACGGTGCACGGATGCATCCACTATTCCTCCGTGCTCATAGTCTAGTGCGTGTATGTGTGCTGACACTATCCACTCCTCTGGGTACCTCGGATGAGTCTTGTGAACTCCCACATACTCAATCACCACTATCATGTGAAGGCGGTGAAAGAGCATGCGAAGCACCCTGGCGAAGTAGCAGAGTCCGCGAGTCTGGTGAACCCTCACGGTCCATCTCTTTGGCAGCAGCGGCGGCGGTGGAACAACTCCAACTCCAGGTGCATCTCCTTGTCCAGCTTCCATGGGCTCATCTTCCTCTTCTTGCTCCTCTATGTGGGGCACGTCCTCAGGCGCTGGTGCAGGTGCAGGAGCAGGTTCAGGTGCAGCGGTTTCAGGTGCGGGCTCAGGGGCAGGTACAGGTTCAAGTGTTGGGACGGAGGGTGGGCTGTTGCTTAAATATGCGGCTTGCCTAGTGAGAACCATCTATAAATAAACAATTAGAGTGGTTAGTAAGTCAAAAAGAAATATAGATAGAACAATTGATTAGATATAATAAATAACAAGTTCAAGGTGATAATAATAAGCAATAAAGCAACAAGGAGGGGATAAATGACCAAAGGACTCGAATTACTTAATCAAGAGCAATTATGAACTATAACAAGTCAAAGCATGGGTAATTTAACGACCTGTTTCTAACTAGGCTGACGTCCTACAGTCAACACGGCTCTGGTACCACTTTGTCACACCCGATTTTGAAATACAAAATTGAGCATATAAATCATATGTGTGCCGGGATCAAAATTACACACATATGACGACAATAGTGAATAACAGAAGCAATGTCATATAGTACCGTAGTCATTTATTACGAACCAAACCAGAGTCATGAATATAAATAAATAAGCGTGTCAATATCGCATTTATTCTCGCAGAGGACGACCAAAACTCCACAGGTAGTTGACTGGGGGAACATACGCCTAGAACTCCTGGATATCCTCGTGAAACTCCTCAAACTGATCCTGTTCTGAGCAGCGTTGTTTAGCAAGAGTGAGTACACTTATGGTTGATACTCAGCAAATATATTGGAAAATAAATGACATGCAAGGCTTAATCAAGGATAAAGGCTGGCTGAATAAAGCGGTAAGCATTTTAAATAACAATTGAACATTAAACAACCTATTTACTAAGCCATGAGTGAATATAGCCCACATTTATGAAAATAAAAGGACATGTGAGGGTCATGTGAGGGTCCGAGCCGCTCTTAACCGTGAGCACGACTGATATATCAGTTTTACACTCTGCAGAGGTTGTACACTTTACCCACAAGTTGTTTAAAAGTTCAGAAGAACTTTGGACACAACCATGCTGTGCGGGCCAGGTATAATACCACACTTCCGAGGTGTGATTGCATAGGGATGCAATGAGGCCTTTACAAAGATTCCCTAACAAGTAGTAGCACGCTAAGGTTTCAGTCGCTAGGCGAGTGCACCCTCCCCCCAAAGCGAGTGTACCCCGTAGGCGTACCAACCCCTTTGGAAAGCCGAGTACCCCTCTTGAACCTAGTCCCCCCCTCTTGCGCCTTTCGGTAAGCTACTAACAAGCTAGAGAAATCTAATTAATTAGCCAAGACCAGAGTCATGTTGTCCTTGTGGTTGTACTGTTTTCCCGGGTGTTCGCTCCATGGTTTAGATTAATTATCATAAAATATTGATTCATCTCAGAGGTTACAAAAGATGTGACATGTATCAAGTATTGTTTTGATAAACCACCCGAAACCATTGTTCAGCAACTAAGCAATTCTATCCCAAAATATTTAGTAAAAACCCGGCTTTGCAAGGACAATGATAATCAAATAGGATAATAGGACCCCATCAATTTAATGCATGCAAGCATATAAATATTAAAGGTTATTAGGATTAAAGTATGATCAAGAAATATACTTGCCTTCGGTCTCTTGCTGCTGCTCAGTCAACTCGAAGTCCTACTCTTGAAAGTTCTTGAACGGCTCCTCGTCTACACGTCACGTTCAAGCAAAGCAATACAAGTACATACAAGCAAACAAATGGAAACAAATTAAAACAATACACCAATCATAGAAAAATAGAGACAAAAAGCTTAGAAACTAGTTCTACTCGTTACAACAGTCAAAACGGTACTAAAAGCGCTTAAAACGGATTTAAAAAGGTAAAGATGTGCTAAAAACAGCTATGCAGGGACTTAAACGCGAGAAAAATAAGCTAAAAGGACTAAACAGAAAGAAACTAGGACCTAAAACATAATTTTGTACAGAAACACGAGGGCTAAAACACAAAAACCTAAGCTAAGGATGGCGGGTTCTATTTTAGAAAAGGACAGGAGGTTTTCTGCAAGATAAAGGACTAAAACAGATATGTATTTGAACTTGGGTGGACAACAGGTTGATTTTGGGAAACGCAAGGGGTTTTCTAAAAAACAACCACGGCTGAGGCGGGGGGGTGGGGGTGGGGGGGGGGGGGGGGGTGGGTTTGACCGGAGGAAGGCGAAGCTGCGCCGTCGGATCTTAATCCGACGGCTGGGGTTTGCTGGGCGGCCAGGCGGCGGCGGGACGCTGGCGGGCGGCGCAGCCGCTAGGCTGCACGGCGGGGGCTCGCCGGAGCTCACCCGATTGGGCGCTCCGGTGCGCCAAAAATCGTGCGGGCGAGCCGGTTGGCATGGGGGCGCCGCGGGGAAGCAGTAGCGCGGGCTGGGGGAGGCCGAGGAGACCCCGGGCGGGCCGGCGACAAAGCGACACGGCGGCGGAAGTCCGGCGAGCGCGGGGGCGCGAAAATGGGAGCAGAGAGGGGATGATGGGTCTCGGGAGCATCCCCGGCTTACCGCGGAGCTATTGGTGGGGGCGGCGTGGGCGGAGGCACGGCGACGGGGGAGATCGACGGTGGCGGGGCGACGAGCTCGGGTGGCCGGCTCACACGTGCGCGTGCGCGTGCGAAGAAAAGGCGGCTGCTGCGGGTAGGGCACGGGTAGGCGGCAGCACGGAGTAAAAAGGGGGCACGGGCGGCCGCGCCAGACTCGGCGTCCGTGCCCTTAGGCCAGGCGGAGGCGGCGGCTCGGGTCCGAGCCGGACCCGCCCTTAGGAGGGGGATGATGGGCGGGGCCCGCCCGTTAGTGGAGGGGAGGAGAGAAAAAAAAGAAAAAGAAACGGGCTGGGCCGTGCTGGGCCAAAAGAAGAAAGAGGAAGGGAGGGGAAAAAGGAAGCATGCCGGCGGGGGGAAAAGGAAAGAAAGGCCGGCGGCCCAGATTTGGAGGAAAAAGAAAGAAGAAGAAAGGAAAAGAAGAAAAAGAAAAAGGAAAAAGGGGTTTTGATATCCAGAAAACTTTGAAAATTTTTATAAAATAGAATTTAACCCAGAAAAATATGGGAAAAATTCTTGGAGGCACTAGAGCTCAAGCACACTCAAACAAAAATAAAATATGCACCAGCATGAATGCAACAAATCAATTTGAAACATATGATAGATTTTAAGGATTGCAAATAATTCCTATTGAAACCTAAAAAATATAGAACTAAGCTAATTTATTTTGGAAGCAAATTTTAAGGTGTTACAGGAAGCTAGCATAAGTGTAACGTATTACAGTGAGCTCCTCCTCACCTCCATAGAATAGGAACACACCTTTAGTCCTTCTAAAGTACTTAAGGATGTTTTTGACAGCTATCCAGTGACTCTCACCTGGATCAGACTGGTACCTACTCGTAGCACTTAGAGCATACGAGATATTTGGGCGTGTACTTATCATTGCATACATGATTGAACCAATTGCCGAAGCGTATGGAACCTTGCTCATGCGATCCCGCTAATTGTTGACGCTCGCTACGGACCAATTTTGAGCGTCAATTTGACCCGAAAAGTGGGATGACTACCATGCTTAACCTGTGTATTTAACCCAAATAATATCGTTTCCACATTTCCCTTGAAGATTTTGCAATGTAGGTAGTTGGGCAAGAAATGCAGGTAAAACAAGCTCTAGGATTCATGCCACAAGACGCCAATATATCGGAGCGCGCTGACCAACAGAGAGTAGGTGTTCAATTACCAAATTCCATATGTGTGGTGGGATATGTGTATGTAGCTCAAGCAAATCAAGAAAGACACCTCAATTCAAGGCAACACCACTCCGACCAATCAGAACGCACCGTTTGGAGTCACACGGATCAAAGGGCCCACCAAAGCATGCAACCAACATAGGGCCACGCCAACTCATCAACCAGGGACCATAGGGCCCATTTACCAATCACCCAGGCCAAGTTGGACCCAATCTGGGCCAGGCCCAGGTCGGCCAAACCATCTAAGCCACAACCGACTTACCTCTTGGACGTGTCACTTCCTCATTAGATGCCAAGGTCGGTTCCTGGTGATAGCCCCTCGTTTGCCGGCTAGAGCACCCCTTGGACGCCCCTATAAATACAAGGGGAGGGGGAAAGAATAGGGACACAACTCACCTTCACCTCCTCTCTCACTTTTGGAGTTTGGAGCTCTCCTTAGAGGCTTAGTGCTGCCTAGGTAGTGCTTAGGAGTTAGGGAGAGAGTGAGGGGAAGTCGGGGAGGTGCCGGTCAGCCACCGGCGCTCTTCTCCATCTTGTATCTCGACGGATGCTTATCAATCATAGTAAGTGTTCATGATTTCCTTTGTGCTTTAGTTTCTTAGTTAAGTTTAGATCTAACTCCCCTTGCCGGATCAATAGTCACTAGTGTAGTGGTTGCTCTGGAATAGGAACGATTCTAGAGTTAGTAAGGAACGGTGTAGACGTGGTGTCTAGATCAGTCTTTACCTGTTGGTTGTGGTATATCCCATGGTTAGATGAGGTAGGTAGCAGGTGGTGACAAACCTATCTATCCAGCGTAACCCTCCCCATTCGGGTATATCCCAGTGCCATATTACTAGAACTCACTAGTCTTATTCTGTGGGAGGCTAATAGCCCGAAGAAAGCAACTAGGATAGTTCTATCTTACCTTTGACTCTTAGCCTTAGGAATCCTCTCTACTCTTTGCCTCTAGCTAGTGTAGTGTCCTTGGATGAACCTGAACCTTAGAGAATATACACACATTTTTCAGTGGATACGATACCCTTGGAATACTCATGGGTGAAAGCTACAACGTCATCTGTGTGCTTGCGGATTTATTTCGTGATGCTAGGAAACGTCAACAAGCTTTCTGGAGCCATTACTGGGGAACGGATGCTATATTCTCTTCGGACCTATTTCGCTCTCGTACCTTTTTTATTACTTTGATTCTACCTTTACCCCCGCTACCCATGGAGCAGCTATCCCCTCAACAGCTCTCTACCCCAAGGGGGGAATTCTTAGAGCCACCACCCTCTACACGTATAATACTCACATCTGGCTATGAATTCCTTCCTAACCTTATCACTCTGGTTCGGGACTTTTCCTTCTCTAGGTTAGAAAGTGAAAACCCAAATGACCATCTGTGGAACTTCGAGCACTTGTGTTCACTGTTTGACACTCCAATCATTACACACGATACCCTCAAGTGTAAGTTGTTCCCTTACTCCCTTAAAGAAACGGCTGAACAATGGTACACGTATGCCATAGGTAATGTGAATGATAGTTGAGATGAGCATAGAGACAAGTTTCGTCTGGAGTTCTTCCCGATGTCCTATATCATTGCTCTACGTAGGGATATCTGCAATTTCTGACAGGATGAGTGGGAATCCGTAGGCTATGCTTGGTTTAGATTTTCATGTTTAGTGGAATCTAGACCTAAACTGTTGATACCGGAATCTTCATTGCTTCGCAACTTTTATGAGGGTCTTGACAAGTCCTCCACCTACTATCTCGACACCGCCAATGGAGGGTCATTTCTCCATAAGTCTCCAGCTGAAGGTAGGGAATTCTTGTATAGTATCGACGAGTACACCACCTTCTTGCGCTGGCCCAAACCTCGC
This sequence comes from Panicum miliaceum, assembly GCA_032594955.1. Lineage (NCBI taxonomy): Eukaryota > Viridiplantae > Streptophyta > Magnoliopsida > Poales > Poaceae > Panicum > Panicum miliaceum. The sequence continues at coordinate 45,878,595 of CM064056.1, read as the reverse complement.
CGAGACAAGCACGAGTCAAGCCATGAGGATCCTCTAGCTACTGAATCCAATCCTTCACCTCCCATATCCTTAGATTCAGCCATAGAACCCTCTCCCGAACCAGGAACATTGAAGGGAGAAGAAATTCAACCTTCGATGTTCTCTTCTCATTTTGAAGATGATCCATCTGAAAACAATAAGAACACCTCGAATCTCTTCGCTACCCAATCAGGGGAGGAGCCCCCTTCAGTCCATACAGATCAATCTCAAAATCCCTTGATAGAACCTTCCCTCAAGCCTACGGTACCTCCTTCTCCTCTCGATCCTCCAAACAAATCAAGTCTCGAGGAGGTCATGAAGGAGGAATTGTTGGATGGTGTGAGATACTTTTTTGAAGCAATTTGGAATAGTCCACCCTCGATGATCATCCCTTGCTCTGTAAGGGGAATTACCGTAGAAGCCCATCTTAACCCCCTTATGGAGGTTAATATCATGCCATGGCACTTAGCGTACTCACTTTTGGGCGATGTTACGCTGAGACCATCCAACAAGCTCATCAAGAGTTGTTCCTTTGAGCACATCCTTGAATGTCGGGGGGTCGCAAGTGCCGTGTTGCTTAAAATAGACAAAATCGAGGTCAAGCTAGACTTCCATATCTTTGATGTCCTCGATTTTGATCTCCTTCTATGCTACCCACTTGAAAAATTTCTCAAATCTCCTCAAGGGGGCCTAGATGAAAAGCTTAGGGAACCCGCTTTTGCCATCGCTACCTTCTATTTAGAAAATCCTATGGCGAAGTCCCTTCCCAAGCAAAACATGCTCGAGAAGATGATGCATATATCTTCGTTCATATCATCTGAACCCATTCTCTTTGAAGTTGCAAAATTTGCAACTTCCAAAGAGTATGATTCGGAAGAAACACTTCACCTTTGTGAAGACGAATGATCATCATCACCCTCGATCGAGTTTGAGCCTCTTCCCGCTGGCCCAGAATATGTTGTTCTCGACCACGCTCGAGATATGACTTTGATCATTCATGATGAACCTCTTGAGATGGAGAGCCCAAGGGCCATGGAATTTTGTGAGGCGCCGGCTCTGGAGTCTGAAGGAAAGGATTCGTCAGACGAGCATGGAAGCTTCATTCTTGAAGTACCACAAGAACCATGCTCATTCAATACCTCTTCAGAGTCAGGCATGCTTTGTGCCCCGAGCACGCACGAGGACTACAACCACCTTAAGGTCCTCTTTTGCAAAATCTTCAGAAGGTTGGTTGTAGATGCATATGTTTATCATAAGCATTGCAAATTTCGTGGATGCTATGTGGTGCTAACCTTGCAACTAAAAGCTTCATGAAACAGAAACAATTGGTGGTGAGAGGGGAACGACATCACCAATGATAGCTGCAAGCGGAAGTTCCCATGGCCGAGCTTCTGACCATAAACAAAGCACTGCCGGGAGATAACCCGGATTATCATTTTATTGCCCTTCAATAAAAAGCAAGAGCATGTTCTAGGATATAGTTTTCCTTTGGGTATTTTTGGCCGCTAACCATTTTAGGTGGAGATCAAAGAGAACGATGGATAGGTGACACTTACGAACATGAGAACTGCACCAACTACAACACCATGGTGATTTTTGGTGGGGGAATGATTATGAAGGGAAGCTTGAACTCCACACACTTGAGTTGTGTTGCTCAGCAATGCAAACTTCAAGTGTGGGGGAGGTATGTGAGTACCCCGAGTAAGTTCCTTTCATGCCGAGTCTTACCTTGGTTTGGAGATGGTGTTCATTCTTGCATCTTGCTCCATAAAGAAAAAAAAGAAAAAAAGAGAGAGAGAGGAGTTACCACGGCAGCAATTCTGAGGTCTTCATCAACAAAACACCATGGTAAGCACCTACAGGTATGTCCTGCTTTTGACTTTAAACAAAGCCCTTCTGGGAGGTAGCTCGAGGATCACCAGTTTCAAGCTCATGCTTATCTCTCTTTAAATAAAGCTTAATCATGCTTTCATGCTTCCTTTATATATGCTTGTATGCTCTGGTTTGAGTGTATGTTCGAACTACACTCATAGGTCTTTTTAATTTAAGCATGGTGCTTAGGTTAAGAAGTCTTCTTTAATCAAACTAGACATGGTGTCAAGTTTGATTAATGAACCTTAGAGTTAATACTTGTATAGATATCGGTTGTATATGTGGACTAACCCTTGCAGGAAAATTCAAATCCAAATGGGTAAGTCGTTGAGCTGAATTCAAATGGAAAGGTAAGCCAAGGCATCGAACTCATGTTGTGCAACATATCACCCTCAAGGTTCCACCGTAATTACACCTTTCTTTGCTCTTGTTGATGCAACATCGATTCTGTCTTGCTTGAGTAAGTCTCATGGTGAGACTAAAATTTTAGTTTCAATAAACTTTAGGGGCTCTTTGGTTCTTAAAACTGGTAGTGTCAGGGGAAAATGTGAACGATAGCCTAATGACCATCACGGCGACGATCATGGAGGCCCGGGCCCACCTGCGGTGACAGCGACCGCCGTCAGCCCAACATGGGAGGGAAGCGCTCCGCTTCGCCCGACCAAGTCCTTCGGGGTCAGATGCTCCCGACCCCCCCGCGGCCAGGCTCCGCCTCGCCCGACCCCTCGCCACAGGGGTCCGCCTCGCCCGACCCGGGGCGTAGAGGGTCGGACTCACCCGGGCCCCCAGGCGAGTGCCAGCCTCGGGTGCAGGCCGGAAGACGCGAGCGCTGATCACGTGGGTCCCCCGCCAGCCTTGCCATAAATGCGCCATGGCTCGGGCGCGCAGAAAGGCGCCTGCGCCCCAGACGTGACCCGTCACACCTACCCGCCAGCGATCGCGCAGCGCACGCCACAGCGGCGCAGTCTTCCCTGATTCGCCGTCAGGCAGTCATGAACTGCGTCGCCTGGCACAGGAGCAGGCCTGAACGTCCTCGCGCCCACCTACCCATCCTCGCGCCCCGCAAATTTGGCGATAGGGACGGGACGCCCGCGCCGCGCAGGCTGTCAGCAGGATAACAGGGGCAGCCAGGGGCAGCCGTCTGCCCCGACGGGACGGAGGCCACGACCAACGCCATCATCACGCACGCCCGCCGGCACCGGCCCCCGAGGAGATCAGCGACACGATCGGAGGAGGCCGTCTGACGAAGCCGAAAGCTGAAGCCGGCCGTGGCGTCAAGGGGGCTCGAATCTTCCCCTTGGACTTTGCGCCTGCTCTCCCTCTCTCTCTCTCTCTCTGTTCCTCCCTTCGCCCGTCTCACCTGTAGCCCGGTCGCCCCTCTTGTACTATAAAGGGAAGGCCGGGGGCCGAGAGACGGAGGAGAAGAATTTTAGACTCTCACACACTCACACTCACACACTCTCACACGGGCTTCTTCTTCCCTGGCGAGAAGAACACACTCCCTCCATTAGAGCTTCAGTGCACACCCAAGAGACTTGGGACCGGTTCCCTCTCTCGCCCTTCTGTAACCCCTACTACAGAACCCGCGTGGGCAACACGACCACCACCCCATACTGGACGTAGGGCTTCTTCTTGCCCGAACCAGTCTAAATCCCGTGTCACCCGCGCAACCATCTGGAGCCGTACGCACATAAAAGAAATTTACTAGTCTAAGTCTTGATCCGCTAATCTTGACAACGACAGGTAGAGTCGTTATTTTATTTCCACCCTTTTTGTTTTTGAATAAGCACCAGGTACAAGAACAAGTGTGGGGGAGATTTCTCATAGTTTTGACGCACATACATTTGAGATCTCCCATAGACAGATGCACAAGACCGAAAGAACCAAGACGCAAAAGGTTTAGAACCCATCGCGACGGTTTGTGTACTCTACCCCTCAAATCTCCCTGATCCATGAGTTTAAATGAAATTCCTTGCTAATTACTAGAATTAAAATTAGTGGTGCTCATTAGTCGCATACTTCAAGTTTGATTGGCTTGCATATGTTTTATTCCTTGCTAAACTTGAGCTTGTGAATCATATCTTAGGGAACCCATAATTGTTAAGTTGTTGCAAAGTGAGATATGGTTTGATGAAGGAATCCTTGCTTTCTCTGCTTAATGTATGGGAATTTTATTTCAAAAATAAAAACCCTTCATAGCTTTACAAACTCCCTGGGTTTGTCCTACCAAAGCCATATGTCGATCTTCATGAATGAAACCTTATACATATGTGCCTTGTTGTTGCATTGAGCTTCATTAAATTTTGTGACCCTAGTGAGTTGTCATTTCATATTTGCTTGATCAAGATCACGTACACTCCGCATGCTAAACTTCTATACTGGAAGTTAGCCACTCCATTCCATCCATCCACAAAATAAAACTCCATATGTGATGATCTCTCTCCTTAGCAATGTTACAAAAGAGGCATGGGCTATAAGAAAAAAAAGAAAAAAAATATATGGACACATGATGGTCCAAGAGTTGAAAAAAAGAAAGAAAAAAAATTTGGACACATGAAGGTCCAAGAAAAAAGAAAGAGTATATAGCCATGTCCTAAAGTCTTCAAAATAAAGGAGAGAGAGTTTCATAAAAAGAAGTCTTTCATTTTCATCAGCCACCTTCCATACACGTGCACAATCTTGATCAACTTGTATGATGTGTCATCTCCATGGATCCAATCTTTGATTTCACAATATATGTGAAACAAGTGCATGCTTCCAATCTCCTACCATGAGCTCCACATAAGCTATCTTTAGAAGTAGGTTGAAAAGTGGCAATGCCTTGGTGAGGATATAAACACACTGAGCGAAATGAGAGATTCCATGGAGGAGTAAAGCTATGGTTGGTATTTTTAAATTTCTTACAAAACCCCAGTCATACAGCAGAGAAGTGGTGGAGACTGAAGTCAACACCATTCTACTCTTCAACTTCCCAAACTTTTATGGTAGACACATCAAGATTCACAGGTAAGGGTGAAGTTTGGAATAATCTATATGCAGGTATCATATCAAAAGGAAGTGGTGTTCCATCTTAGTCCTAAGCTTTGCTCGAGGACGAGCAAAGAGGAAGTGTTGGGGTCTTGTTGACACTCGCTACGGACCAATTTTGAGCATCAATTTGACCCGAAAAGTGGGATGACTACCATGCTTAACCTGTGTATTTAACCCAAATAATATCGTTTCCACATTTCCCTTGGAGATTTTGCAATGTAGGTATTTGAACAAGAAATGCAGGTAAAATAAGCTCTAGGATTCATGCCACAAGACGCCAATATATCGGAGTGTGCTGACAAGCAAAGAGTAGGTGTTCAATTACCAAATTCCATATGTGTGGGTGGATATGTGTATGCCGCTCAAGCAAATCAAGAAACACACCTCAATCCAAGGCAACACCACTCCGAACAATCAGAACGCACCGTTCGGAGTCACACGGATCAAAGGGCCCACCAGAGCATGCAACTGACATAGGGCCACGCCAACTCATCAACCAGGAAGCATAGAACCCACTTTCCAGTCACCGAGGCGAAGTTGGACTCTATACATCTTTATGCCCAGAATGTATGCGGCTTCCCTTAAGTCCTTCATAGAAAAACTATTTTTCAATGAAGTCTTTATGGATTCCAGCATAGGAATATCATTCCCAATCAGCAGTATGTCATCCACATACAGTGTTAGAAATGTGACAGAGCTCCCACTTTCTTTCTTGTAAACACAAACTTCTTCTTCGTTCTGAAGAAAACCAAACCCTATGACTACTTCATCAAAATGAATATTCCAACTCCGAGATGCATGCTTCAACCCATAAATGGATTTCTGAAATTTGCATACCTTTCTAGCATTAGTCGGATCGACAAAACCTTCGAGTTGTATCATATACATGTCCTCATCCAGGTTTTGGTTCAAGAAAGCTGTTTTGACATCCATCTGCCATATCTCATAATCGAAATACACAACTATTGCTAGAATGATCCGAAATGATTTAAGCATCGCTACGGGAGAGAATGTCTCATCGTAGTCAACTCCTTGAACTTGCCTAAACCCCTTTGCGACAAGTCGAGCTTTATAGATGTGAACATTTCCATCCATATCTTTCTTCTTCTTATAGATCCATTTGCACTCTATGGCTTTAACACCATCCGATGGGTCAACCAAGTTCCAAACTTGATTGTCTCCCATGAAGTCTATCTCAGATCTCATGGCACTCTGCCATTTCTCGGAATCTGGGTCCATCATCGCTTCTGCATTTGTCGCAGGCTCATCATTGTTTAACAATAATATCTCACGCGTCGCGCGGAGCCTCACCGACCTTCGTGGCTGTGGTGGTTCTTCTCTTGCCACAGGTTCTTCAACTTGTTCTGCTACATTAGCATCACTTGTCGAATCTTGCCCGATTGGCTCCTTTTGAACTTCTTCAAGATACACCTTTTGTCCACTTTTCTCCTTCCTGAGAAACTCTTTCTCTAAGAAAACGACGTTCCGAGCAACAAACACTTTGCCCTCTGATCGGTTGTAGAAATAATACCCTAAAGTTTCCTTTTGATATCCCACGATTTGGGAGTTAACTTGTCTGACTGAAGTCACTTGACAAAAACTTCACATCCCCAAATTTTTAGAAAAGACAAGCTGGGACCCTATTTAGTGTGAAAGCTGCTGTTTCTAGAGCATAACCCCAAAACGATACCGGTAGGTCCGACTGGCTCATCATGGACTGAACCATGTCCAACAAAGTCCGATTACGTCACTCGGACACACCGTTTCTCTGAGGTGTTCCAGGTGGCGTAAGTATGGAACAATTCTGCAACTCTTCAGATGATTGCTAAACTTGTGGCTCAAATACTCGCCTCCTCGATCAGATTGCAAGGCCTTAATTTTCTTGCCACGTTGATTTTCAACCTCATTCTGAAATTCCTTGAACTTTTCAAAGGTTTCAGACTTATGCTTCATCAAATAGACATAGCCATATCTACTCAAATCATCAGTGAAAGTTATGAAGTATTGGAATCTTCCTCTAGCAGTCGTGCTCATTGGTCCGCACACATCAATATGTATGAGTTCCAACAAGTCCGATGCTCTTTCTGGAAACCTATGAATGGCGTCTTGGTCATCTTGCCTAGCAAACAAGCCTTGCATGTCTCGTATGATTTAAAATCAAACGAAGTTAGAAGTCCATCCGTATGGAGCTTGTTCATGCGCTTTTCGCTTATATGACCGCGACGACAATGCCACATGTAGGTAGGACTCAAATCATTAGGCTGAGCCCTTTTAGCACTTACATTACAGACTGGTGATTCATCAAGATTTAAAATAAACAAACAATTCACAATGATCGCACAAGCCACAAACATGCCATTCTTAGAGATCACACAACCATTGTTTTCACTCGCAAATGTATAACCATCCTCCATCAAACATGAAGGAGATATAATGTCTTGACTCATACTTGGAACAAAATAACAATTATTCAACTCCGTAATAAATCCTGACGGGAGGTGGAGTTGCATCGTCCCAATGGTCAAAGCAGCAACCCTTGCATTATTGCCCACGCGGAAATGAACTTCTCCTCTTTCCACGCCTCTACTTCTTGTCATTCCCTGCATCGAATTGCAAATGTGAGCAACCGATCCGGTATCAAATACCCAAGAATTGACATAAGAATCAGCGAGCAATATTTCTGTAATATAAACAACAAGCGTACCTGAGTTGGAAGTACTCTTACTTCCACGGTTCTTCAACGAAGCCAGGTACACCTTGCAGTTTCTCTTCTAGTGACCTTTCTCACCACAGTGATAGCACTCATTGTCTGCAGCGGGTCCAGTTTTAGCCTTGGGTGCTGGGTTCAGCTTGGGGTTCTCAACCTTAGCCTTACCCTTCTTCTTCCAAGAAGAACCCTTCACTATGTAAGGAAAGCCCTATAGTGATGGGCATCATCTCCCTAAAGTGACGGGCACTTCTACTGCGTTATTGTTTTGAACAGAAAGGTGACGGGTGTATGCCTGTCACCTATGTGACGCAATAGGTGACGTACTTCACTAGAGAACTGTCACCTTTCTTGGTGACCAGGCTCCCCCGTATCAAATCTACGCCCATCACCTTTCTCAAATACATGTGACGTCCTAACACAACGCCCGTCACCTATGGTGGAGCATAAATGACGGGCGTAGAACATCACTCGTCACTTGGAATTTCTAAAGGTGACGGGTTGTGCTTCTAGGTGTCGTCACCTTGTGTATATTAAAGGTCCACATGATCCATTACACAACATGATAAATTATAAGAACTTGATAAATTATACAGGTCCACATGATCCATTACACAACATGATAAATTATAAGAACTTGATAAATTTTACAGGTCCACATGATCCATTACACAACATGATAAATTATAAGAACTACATGATCCACTACACGACATGATTACATAAAAGGACTACACATGATCCATTACACAACATGATTACATAAAATAACTACATGATCCATTACACAACATGATTGCACAAAAGGACTGCATGCAAATACAAACTACACATGAGACCTAGCCGATGCCTCGTCAATCGCCGCGCGAATTCTCGCCACAGAACGGTCAATTTCTGGCATCCCCGATGCTTCGCGCCTTGCATTATGTCGAGCCATCAACTCGCGGTCATCATCCGTACCATGCAACTCGACATTCACGCTCAAATTTGCCAAGCGCGAGGCAATGGAATGCTTTCTTAATCCAACGATGAATATGACCACTAACAAGTCTAAGGTGCTCTTCAGGGAGGAACTCAAGGGAATGACCGACGCGCTTCAAATTATTGTGTACCGATGCACGAGCAGACGCCCGGCGCTCCAACCCATCATGTTGCAAAGTCATTTCTACGGATTAAACATTAACATTCCATTCGATGTCTATACCAAGTATACACATTCATATCCATTCAAAAATAAACATTCAACTCAATATATCTATTTTCATCAACTAATACAAGTAAATCACATCTACACATGCAAATAAAAAAATTAATTTCTAAAATCTAATTATTTTGATACTCTTCAGTTTGAGGCGAACACTCGTCATCCCATGTCATATGAGCTGCAATAATGGTTCAGAACATTTATTCAGGCCCTTTATGCAAAAACCACCGAAAAGAAAAAAAATCTTTATATAGGATATGCATATGTCGTCAACTGGACACTGCAGTGATGACACTATCATTTGGGGCCAACATAGATATCCGCAACACAGTGCGGTATACGGACGTGACGAAAGAGTACGACCTTAGTCCTAATAAAGAAGTCCCCAGCTAAAAAGTTGAGGATTTATTCATTGGGACCAAGACCGTACTCCTTCATCACGTCCCTATACCGCACCGCATCACGGATATCGATGTTGGTCCCGAATGGCCGTATCAACACCGCAAGATCAAGGTTAACAACATATACATATCCGAAACAAAGATTTTTTTTAACTTCACGATGGTTTCAATGGGAGCCTAAATAAATACATCATTAGAGTATCAAAATATAAAAACATTCAACTCAATATACTCATTTTCATCAATTAATACAAGTAAATCACAGTATTTAGCATTTCAAAAGGCATCAGAACTGGGAGAAATATTTTTGCATTATAACAATCCATGAAGACCTCACCCTCGAAAGGCATAAGCTATTGTATACTTGCCATGAACACCTCAGCCTCGTTGTGTGGCATGTGCTATTTATAGAGGTGAGTGTGGGGGTGTGCAGCAGCTCCACGGTGTGCAAATATCCGAAGCCTTGCTAAACCGACATTAGGAGCCAATGGGGAAGCGCCACGTGCAACAGGTAAGGCGGTGGCACCTCTGGTGGGTCGGCCGACCTAGGCCCGGCCCAGGTCGGGTCCAGCCTACTCTGGGTGGCTGCCATGTCGGCCCTGGTCGCTCCTGTGCATGAGTCAGCGTGGTCCTAATTCGATTGCATGCTCTGGTGGGCCCTTCAATCCATGGGAGTCCAAATGGCGCGCTCTGATTGGTAGACGTCACTTGCCTTGAGAATGAGTGATGTTGGCATGAGTACCTGGCCCTTGTTACCTTCATCATCTATGGGGATTATGAGCTTCTCCTCATCTTGAGCTGTTGTGAGTTAGAACAATCGATAGAGCAATACTTCCCTTCCCTTTGCTCAACAATCCATCTGAAGATTTTCATTTTGGAAATAATAAAATAAGACTAAGTTCCTCGAATGATTCACTCGGATCCAAGGCACTTCTCCCTTCTCATAACGAAAGCTTTTGTGGAGCTCAAGGTACGGAATTGATGAAGCATACCTCCATTTCATATATTTCCAAGACAAAGAGTGAATCCATGGAGAAAACAAGTCATATCCCAAGATCAAGAGGTGCATGTGTGTGGATGAATGAAAGGTATGTTTACTCCTTTTTGGTTTGTGATCTCTCTCCTCTTTAATTTATTTTTGCATTTTTCTTTAGACATGACTATCCCCCTCTTATTCTTTCGTTTCCTTTTTTTTTTGGGTCATGCTTCTTTGGCATGCCATCTTTTCTTTTTCTCTCTTTTTTTTGGGGATGACCAAGCCTAATTTCTTTTTCAGGGACAACATGAGGAGAGATCACAAGCTTCATGGAGCATTTATTTGGTGAATGTCACAATGAGTGTAGCGTGTGCGTGATCTTGATCAAGAGGACATGAAAAGTTCTCACTAGGGTCACAACAATTTGACAAAGCTCAATGAAATAGCAAGCAGCATATGTGTAGGGTTTTTCAAGGTAAATAACATATGGCTTTGGTAGGACTTGGAACATCATTGAGGAACTTATCTTTCCCTTTTTTTTTAAATTTTTGAAAACAAAATACTCCAGATATCATGCTTCACTTAGGACAAGATTATAAAGCTCCATCTTCCATATCTAAACTCACAACAACCTAGACTTGGATGAAGCCTGTGCATCCCATGAGATGTTCGGGTTCATGGCACAAAGGTTTAAACAGCCAACAAACTCAAACTAAGGAAACATCATGCTTTAGGACTAAGCAAGACAGATAAGCAAGAGCATAATAATTATTCATCCTTTCAACTTAGGAAGATTGAACATTCTTACCATGCATATGGAAAAGGGAAATTAAAGCAGGAAATATTTATTTGGTTTTTTAGAGTTTTTTATATCTTTATTGAAAGCAGTAAAGGATACAATCCACTTGGTGGAAGAACTCCCCCAAGCTAGCTCTTGGTTTAAGGTCCAATGAACAGGACCCTCTCCGTACCTGTTTAACTCGAGGTCGAATCGTCCATATCTGGAGAGCATGTCGAGGATGATGACGTCTTCTTCTTTCTCCACACCTTCTTGGTTTTCTTGTTTGTTGATGGTGGTGTGGGAGGCAGATCTTCCGATGGGGACTATGGTTCTGTCCACAACCTGTTTCCTTCATGGTCTTGATGGATTAGGTACATGTTTTCTTCCTTGGTTTGGAACCTGAATGTCATCTTTCTGCACATGATTCGGAGATGAATCCTTCTTGTTCTGACGTTTATCCGGACCTTGGTGTCTCTTAGGAATGGTCGCCCAAGGATAAGCGATATCCCCAAGTCTCCATCCATGTCAAGGACTACGAAGTCCGTGTGGATGAATGAGTCCTTGACCTGTACTAAGAGATTTTCCACGATTCCCTCAGGGTATCGGATCGTGGAGTATGTAAGCTGCACACACATACAAGTCCGGGACAAAGCAAGGCATCCCAGATTTTCGAATGTTACCTTGGAAAAAATGCTAACACTTGCTCCAAGGTTGCAAAGAGCTCTCTCAAACTGACAGTCGTAGATGGAACAACTGATCACTGGGTATCCGGGATCTTCCACTCTTGGTGCTATTAGCTTACCTCGCCGCGCCCTGCGTGGGCGTGCAAGATTCCCTACATAATTAACAGTAGAAATTTCTTGCGCTGCCTTACCCCAACATGTGCTGATGGCGTTTACGCTTTCCAAAGGAGCCTCAGATTGCCCCGGGAGCTTCCCTATCTCTGCAAAAGGAACAACGGCGGCCAGCTAAGCGAGTTGGGTTTCAAACATCTTGTTGAAACTCAGCTGGTCGTTGAGTGTAGAGGAGATGCCATCCATCTTCACTTGGACGGTCTCCAAGGTCTTGTCGTTAGCAGCCAGCTTCTTTTGAATCGCTTCGTTGGTCTTTGCTTGGCTTAAGACAAGATCCCTCAAGGAAGGCTGGTTAGGATTAAACGAATTTGAGTTACCATTACCTCCTTGGTAGTAGGGATGCGACTGGTTCCACCCCTGACCTCCTTGTGGACGAAACCCGTTGTTGTTGTTCATGTACATGACTTCTTCCTGAGTTTCGGGGCAGCCGTTCCTCGAATGTCCGACGTTCCCACAGACCTCGCAAGTCATACAAGAATCTAAGGCTTGAAGTACCTGAGTTGGAGCCTTTCCTTGGGGGCATTCATCAATCTTCTTGATGAGGAGGTCAAGCTTAGAGGCGATCATGTGCGTCTCCTTGACGGAGTGCATGCCCCGCTGGCGAGGTTGGAGACGTTCTTCGTTCCAACCTTGGTTGGACACCATCCTCTCGATCAAAGTTTTGGCCATGTCAATGGTTAGCGAGAAGAAAGCACCACGTGCAGCAGCGTCTATATGATCACAGGCTGTTGGAGTCATCTTATTGTAGAAGTTCTGCAGAATGAGCCAAGCGTCCATTCCATGGTGAGGACACGCTAGGATGAACTCCTAAAGCCGCTCCCAAGCTTCAGCTATTGACTCATTTGACGCCTGCTGAAAACTAGAAATCCTTCCCCGAAGAGCATTAGTTTTACCCAACGGGAAGAACTTTGCGAGGAATGCCTTGGCGCACTCATCCCAAGTAGTTATTGCACTTCTGTTGGTGTAGAACAACTGTTTTTCCTTTCCTAGAAGAGAAAATGGGAACAGACGGAGTCGGATTGCATCCTTTGTGACTCCCTTGATAACAAAAGTGTTGCACAGTTCAAGGAACTGTTTGAGATGTGCATTGGCATCCTTATTGGCCTTGCCACAGAATGGCCTGGTCTGCACCATCGTAATGAGACCCGTCTTGATCTCGAAATTCTCAGCTTCAGCATTAACATTTGGCCCGATTGGGACATTATCGGCCGAAGGAGCTGAGTAATCATGGAGACCATTCTGAGCCATAATCTTGGAAGTTGATAGTGTGATATTGACTGTTTCGCCTGTTGAGAGAGTAATCTGAGGAGGAACGACGCGAGGTCGAACTCTTCTCAGAAGTGACTTCGGATTCTGAGTAAAATTTTATGGCAGGTTGAAACCAGTCATACACTACCCTATCTTCACACAAAAGAGAGAAGACAAAGCAAGGTTAGCCTGTTTAGACAATTGAACACCATTTTAGAATTTCATCAATCACTTGATCTATTCTTTTAACCAGTGCCTTTCCCGACAACGGCACAAAAAATGCTTGTTGACATTTTATAACGCAATCCAAGTATGGACATAGAATCCATTCCCCGGCAACTGCGCCAAAAATGTTTGTTGGCATTTCATAGCGTCACCACTAGGATAGGTGTTTCCCAGCAATGGCGCCAGAAATTGATGTAGCACAGGCCCGATCTTCTGATAGGTATTGGTAGATTCGATTGGTGGAGACTCAACGTTGGCGATCCGGGCTTCTAATCAGACACGATTCGAAGTCCTGCAACCGTACACCGCTGCTCCTTGGTTATCAACTAAGCACAACTTGATTGACCTCGCCGAGAAGGCTATCCTGCAAGCGAATCGAAGAACGCAAGCAAGAGAGGGTAAACATGCAATCTGAAATTGCAGATGTGTACGAAGCAAATAACGAGATGGGGTTCGAGTTCGAATCACAAAAGGACTAATCACCACAGTGGTGAAGAACAAGAACAGGGGCCCTGAATTCACAGCAAAACGACTCGACGTCACAGTTACAATGAACAAGATCTGTTTCTCAATTGAAAACTAGACTAAACAAAACCGGAACCCTAATGTGTAGTGGTACTGAGTTTATGACAGCAAAGGGGGTGTTCTAGGGTTGGGGGCGACCAGGGGGGCGCCCACAACATGGGCTTAAGGCCTGACATGATACAAAGCCTGAAAAAGCCCAAAATAGGTGACGCAGCACCTTGTCGTTGTCACACAGAATGATCCACGAACCTTTTGGAGCTGGGACTAGAACCAAAAGAAGCGTCTCGTCATCAGGTTTCCAACGCATCCAAGACCACCTCATCTAGACGCCGTATCAGCGAGATATCGCCGTTTCGATGCAGCGCTGTCGACTGAATCCGAACCGAACTCGCAGCCCAAGTTGGCGATGACTTGTAGCTCGTTGATGAGGCCGGCTCATGCATGTCCAGCATGGTGATGTCCTCATCATCCTCCCCTTCTTGAATTGGAGTCGTCCTCGACTCCATCCCATCATCATACTCCTACAAAACGTTAGTAACAGCAGGACGCAAATTGCTAGATATAGTATTATCATCATGTGAGATCAAAATATGTTGGCAAAGCATAGTACGACATGGTGAACCATCAACATAATCTGCAGCATTCAGAGATATCTTAGCAAGTAAAGCATCTCCCTTCAACTTAATTTCTTTGGATGGATCGCTAGGAGTGTCTAAAGTATCATCATTTTTACAAATTTCAGCAAGCTCTTTGTCATGTTTAATAATTTCAGCAGATGTTAAAGGAAGCAAAACAATTTTCTTTCTCTTATGCACCAAAGTATATGTATTAGTTCTATCATGGTGTAAAGTATCAGTATCATATTCCCATGGATGACCTAATAAAAGCGATCATGCTTGCATAGGTACAATATCAAAATCAGCATAATCATGATATGACCCAATAAAAAGTATATTTTGCTGATCGAGTTACCTTTGCCTTACCACTATTGTTGAGCCATTCAAGATGATAAGGTTGCGGATGAGCACGCATAGCCAAACCAAGCTTCTTGACCAAATATGAACTTACCAAGTTGTTGCAACTCCCACTATCAATTATTGTACGAACACGACAATCATTGACAATGAGAAACATGTTGAATAAGTTCTGGCGTTGTAGCTTCTCTGGCTCGTGCTCAATCTGTGTACTCAACACACGCTGCACAAGAATAAACTTGTAACCTGTAGCAGCAGTCATAAGATCAATGGCATCTTCTTCTTCGCTCTCCAAATCTGCACTATGGTCAGCAACAAGAGCCAAATCATCCTTAACATCACTAGCACTTACATACCCTTCATCATTACTAGCAATGAATGCACGACAACTTGGGCAATCCTTCATGACGTGTCCCATGCCCTTGCAGTAGTGGCACACAATGTTGGTGGAGCGGCTCGATGAAGAACTAGTGGAAACAACCTTCTTCTGTTGTTGGGGCTGCACAGAAGACACATTACTCACCTCGAAAGTAGGTGTAGTAGTAGCAGCAGCAGGTGGCGTTGTCGCTGGTGGCGTAGCAACAGGCGCCTTGGTCTTGTCGACGTCCAAGCATGGCGGAAAGGATCTTCGAGTGGTGGATCTGAAAGCCGGTTGATGTCGTCGTCCCTGTACTTCTCGTTCAGCCTCGAGAATAAGATGATAAAATTGGTTGAACCTGGTCCAATCTTTATAATCAAGTATATCCTGTATGTCATGATGCAAACCACCAAAAAATCTAGCACAAAGATTGTCATCATCCTCATGTATATTACAACGTGCTAAACCAATGATTAGCTCCTGATAATATTCCTCTACCCCCTTATCCTCCCTGATTTAAAGTTTGCAACTTTAAACGCAAATTACGTTGATAACGTTGATAATAAGGAGGAACAAAGCGAGATTTCATACGTTATTTTAAAGCATTCGAAGTTTGAGGTAGGGCATTGGTATTGTTAGTGCAAAGATCATTCCATCAAAACAGAGCAAAACTAGTAAACTCACTAGTAGCAAGTCTAACTCTATGCTCAGCAGGAACTAAATGAGAATTAAACTTTTGTTCAACAGCAAGTTCCCAATCTAAATAAGCCTCTGGATTAGCAGTACCAGCAAAAGGAATCATGGTAAACTTAGTTTTAGCAAAAGGATCATTATTATTACCACGATTATAATTACCTCCCATACCTCGACAATTGCGCTGAAGATGATCAGCATCAGCATCATCGCCCTCATCTTCCTCATTAGGAGGCAGTTGTTGTTCAACATGTTCAATCCAGGTGACCAGAGTGTTGATAGTTTTCATCATCTCATCAAATTTCTCGGTGATGTAGGTGCGCTGGTCATCAAGATGCTTGGTAAGCTCAGCCTTGGACACACACTCATTGAAGTCCTGAGGAGACTCCGTTTCTTTCCCTGATCCTGACATGGTTAGCAGATAGCAAACACTACTAGATTTTAGGGCTAATGCCACGGAGTCCATGACAACAACACAAAATATGTTGCATTAGATGGGTGATATTGCAACCATTTTGTATTTCCGTTGCAAAAAATAGATGCTATTGCAACAAATTAAAATATGGTTGTGAGTAGGTCATATTATTGCCACATTTGTTTTTTGTTGCTATAATTTTATTTTCGTTGCAATATGTAAGAGTTATTGCCACAAAATGTAAAGTGGTTGCGAGTAGTAAAAGATATTACTACGAAATTTATTGTGTTGCAATAAATTATCACGTGCGTTGCAATATATTTGTCTATATTGCAACAAAAATAACTAAGTGGTTGCATGAAGATGATGCTTTTGCCACCGATTATAATTGTTGGTATATGGTGGCTCCATTTGTGGCAATAGATTAGTGTATTGCAACTAAATATATTTCGTTGCCTCAAATATGGGTGGACCCAAATAACCAACACCTAGGCTAGGAAGAAAGGAATAGATGGACCCAAATAACCAACACCTGGCGTATTCAGACTAAGACTCTATTAGCTAGCTAGATGGCCGGCTGCAACGTCTCACTTATATCACCTCTTCAATGTGATGGTCTAATTAAAAAGGCTTAAAACTGTGGTCCGTTTGTTTTTATTGGGCTGAGAATAACCATAAGGGGCGTGAAGACACCTTCCCGTACACCTGATAGTCCAGGAACGAAATTTTATTGGGCTGAGAATAACCACAACGGAGATTTACCTCTGGAAAACTGGACCCACGAAACTGGACGATCTCTATACGTCGGCGTCGCAAACTCTCGCCACGCCGTTCCTGGAGGAGGGGCGATCCATCAAGGGTTCGTGGTCGGTCGGCGACAAGCCGGCAAAGCGGCCAGCAGGCAGCGCGCCATCCATCGTGGTGCGACCTGGCAGCCGGCGGGCAAGTCCGCCTGTTACTAAATGCCTGCCTGATGGCGATAAGTGCGATCAGCAAGCTGGAGAGTCATGGTAGTCGGCCGTACATCACCCAAAGGTAGTGTACATCACCCAAAGGTAGTGCCTCGCAGACAGAGAGGGGTACTCGCTCGTAGTCTCGCTCGTAGTCTCATCGCCGACCGCCACGGACAGCCGCTGGCGCCGCACAGCAAGTCCGCGAGTCGACGAGCAGTATCAACTAGCTCACAGCAGTGCATGCAGGAGTTGAGAACTGCAGGTAGCCAGAGGTACGTGGCTGTGATTGTGAGTACTTGCGGCTCCAATATTTGTTTGCTTGCACTAAGTAAATGTAGATTTATTTGCGAAACCTGGATGGGTCATCTCATGAATGAAACGTCTTCTGTATTATGTATTTATACCGCCAATAAGAGGTTTGGGGCTGAGCCCAAATCTGAATCTTGTGCTTCAATTCTAGTCACTCCTCACCATTGCATTAATGTTCGATCACGAGTAAAATTTTCCTCTTTAGTGGTAATATTCAATTCTTCGTTGGTCACCGACTGTTTTTTTATTTTGTTTTTTAGTTTTTAATTCATGAAATCTAAAGATGTTTATTTATTTCTCATGTCTGATAGAGTATCAAAATATGATTCTGGTAATAAAAAGTCCAAAGAAGAAAAAAATACTTCAACTATTTGTTCATAATCAGAAGGGTGCTCTTGGTCGATTTGTTTTAAAGAATATCAAACTAGTTACATGATTCCTTTAGGCTGAATATCAAACTAGTTATATGATTCCTTTGCATACAGGAGATGGTGCATATAACTGTATTTTTATGTCATTTGTAGTTCTAATTTGATTTAAAACATGTGCGGCAGCAAGAGGATGTAAATTAAATGAGGTGCTAATTTAGCTATTTTATGTGGCATGTTTTAAATAAATTTACTGTTTTTCAATTCTAATTGAGATGTAGTACATAGGGTAAAGATCAGACAAAGAACATATAACATGACAAATCCTTATATTGGACTTATATAGTTACCTTTTGGTATTAGAGGTTAATTTAATTGTTTGACTTTTTCATTGTCATATATGCAGGCCATTGATCACGTTAATTATTATTGTGGCATTTTAATTGAAAAGATTGGGAGCATGTCTTCATGCGATGATAGGTCTTGGATGCGCCTGCCACAACAAGCAGAAGGATTTAAGCAATTCATAGATAGCAGATTTGCTGGAAATTCAAACGGAGAAACGACACCTTGTCCATGCACGAGATGCCGTTCCATGGCGTACAGAACAATTACAGAAGTTAAAAGTCATTTGATTTTCAGAGGATTTTCTGAATGTTTCATCCAAGGGGAAGGAAAAGAAAAGGATGCATATGAGAGTAGCACAGTTGGCAATGACGGTGAGTTAGGTGATGGTCCTTCCATAAAGAATTTGGTTTCCTCACTAATCAGTGGTGCAATTCATGGAGACATCAGAGGTAGTAAAAATGAAGAGCCAAATGAAAGCGCTAATAAATTCTTTAAATTATTAACAGAGGCACAGAAGGAACTATATCCAGGTTGCAAGGAAGCTACTAAGGTCTCTTTCATTGTCAGGCTATTTCAGATTAAGTGCATGTTCGGTCTTAGTAACAGTGCACTGGAGGCTGTACTTCACCTATTCTCGCTTGTGCTCCCTGAAGGTCATTGTGTTCCAGATGGTGTTCCAGATGGTTTGGATAAAGTGGGGAAGGTAGTTCGTGATCTTGGCCTGGACTATGAAAATATACATGCTTGTATCAATGATTATGTTTTATTTAGAAAGCAGTATGCTGACTTGGATAAATGTCCAACATGTGGTGAGTCTAGATGGAAAGCTACTAGTTCAAGTGAGAAGGACGCAGCAAGTGGTGATGCTAAGCGTGTTCCACAGAAAATCCTAAGGTATTTCCCAGTCACTCCTCGTCTGCAGAGGTTATACATGAGAGCTAACACATCTAAATATATGCATTGGCATAAGGAGGAACTGGTCGAAGATGGAAAAATCCGGCACCCTGCTAACTCCATGGCATGGAAGCACGTGGATGATACCTATAATGATTTTTCTTTGGATCCTCGTAATGTAAGGTTGGGTCTTGCATCCGATGGTTTCAATCCCTTTGGGATGTTGAACATGACATACACTACATGGCCTGTGATTCTGATCCCCTACAATTTGCCTCCTTGGTTGTGTTTGAAACAACCATTCTGGATGATGTCGATGCTGATACTGGGCCCAAAATCTCCAGGAAATAACATTGATGTGTATTTGCAGCTGCTCATCGAAGAGCTAAAAGAACTGTGGCTGAACGGTGTTGAGACATGGGATGCAAAGGTAAAGAAAAATTTCACTCTACGTGCTATTCTACTTTGGACAATTAATGACTTCCCAGCATACGGCACGTTATCCGGTTGGAGCACAAAAGGCAAGTTTGCATGTCCATACTGCCACAAAGATACTGACTATTTATGGTTGAAATTTGGTTCGAAGCATTGCTACATGGGCCATCGCCGCTTTTTGCCAATGGATGGACCACAAATGGCGTCGCAACAAGATTAGTTTTAACAACCAGGTGGAAACCAGGGAACCTCCGGTGCCACTGGATGGGGCAGGGGTGCTACAATAGTATGAAAGTTTTGAGCAAGTGACATTTAGGAACATGACAAGAAAGAGGAAGCAGCGTGAAGAGGATACTAGATGGCACAATAGTATGAAAGTTTTGAGCAAGTGACATTTAGGAACACGACAAGAAAGAGGAAGCAGCGTGAAGAGGATACTAGATGGCACAATTGGAGGAAGAAGAGTATTTTTTTTGAACTGCCTTACTGGGAAAAGTTGCTTGTAAGGCATAATTTGGATGTGATGCACATTGAAAAAAATATCTGTGAGAGCGTACTAGGGACTTTGCTTAACATGGCTAGTAAATCAAAGGACAGCGAGAAGGCTCGCCTTGACATGGAACATTTGGGCATGAGGAAAGATCAACATCCTTTGGTGAAGAATGACAAATACACTTTGCCTCCAGCATTGTACAGTTTGGATCCAGATGACAAGGTATATTTATGCAAATTTCTGCAAGGTGTCAAGATGCCTGATGGCTACGCGTCTAATATCAGGAGATGTGTGGATGTGGGGAGGTGTAAGCTTTCTGGACTCAAAACTCATGACTGCCATGTTATATTTCAGAAACTACTACCCATTGTGGTTCGTAACATACTGCCAGAAGAGGTTGTTAAACCACTGATTGAACTTAGTAGGTTCTTCAATGCAATATGTTCAAAGGAGTTGGATAATGAAGAGTTAGACAAATTGAGTATTTCGATTAGAGAGACTCTTTGTCGACTTGAGATGGTCATCCCACCAGCTTTTTTTGATATCATGATGCATTTGCCGGTTCATCTCGCTGAAGAGGCAAAACTAGGAGGACCTGTATGCTATAGATGGATGTATCCAATAGAGAGGTATCTACGCACGCTTAAAGGCTATGTGCGGAATAAAGCATATCCTGAAGGATCAATAGCAGAGGGATATATACTAGAGGAGTGCATAGCTTTTTGCTCTCATTTCTTGGAGAATGTTGACACTAAGATCAACCGTCTGGACCGTCATGAAAGCACTGCAGTAAACGAACCACCATCTGGTTTAAGCATATTTAGCAACACTAATTATACTAAGAAAGGATTTACAATCGAGTCAATTTCTAGGCTAGATATGAGCGGATGAGGCACTGGATATTAACAAATTGCGATGAGGCTACTCCAGGGGTCAAGTAGTGATTTTAATTTACTTGGGTTTGCAATTGTCACTCGCATGCTGTTTTAATTAACTTGGTATTGCCCTCTTTTTCCCTTTATTGTAGTGAGCATCTAGATTTACTTCGAAAACAGTATGTCAGGAATGTCGAACAACGTCATAGGGATCAATTTGTAGGCTGGTTTGAGCGTACGGTGAGCTACAGTTTATTAATTTAGCTTTCATTGCCTTCAGTGCACGTGTGCTTATTGTATCTTGATGGTTAGTTTAATTTACAATTACAAAATGTTTTATTCATTTTGCAGATCAACAAACTCCATGCAGAAGGGAAAACGGGTGATGTCATGCATGCACTTTCTCAGGGCATGCACTTTCTCAGGGCATGCACTTTCTCAGGGACCAGACCATCGGGCACGTGTTTTCAGTAGGTGCTTCATCAATGGTTTTCTGTTCAGAACAGCTCATATAGAGAAGAATCTGGTTACACAAAATAGTGGTGTTGTTGTTAAAGGTGATGCGGCAACTGGCCACATTGACTGGTATGGTGTAGTCAAAAAAATTTACGCACTAGATTTTCCTACAGAAAAGGAAGTCATACTGTTTGATTGTGACTGGTTTGACGTGCCTGCTGCCGGTAGGAGCAAAGGTAGAGGATTCAATAAGGATCAGTATGGTATCATAGATATCGATACTACTCGATTGTGATATTTAAATGAACCTTACATTTTGGGGACACAGGCGCAACAAGTGTTTTATGTTAAAGGTTCAAAGAAACCAGATTGGTGCTCTGTTATCAGAATGAATCTCAGAAATTTGTTTGCTATGCCCGAATCAGAAAGTGCAGATAATGAAGAAAAAATTGATGTTGACTCATTGGATGTCGGAGTGGGAGACATGATTGAGTCGTTCAGACATGAAGAGTTGACAAATTGGATAAGGTCAGGCATTGAAGGAGTTACCGGTGACGCTTCTGTTATTCAAAGGGCACTTGCTGAATTGGCACCAGAACCAAGAGCTAATGGCTTAGCAGATGAAGAAGAAGAAGATGACACTTACGATTACATCGATGATGAATACGTTGCACCTGTCAATTCTACCGTGGAAGGAGCAGAGGATGTGTTTTTTGTTTAAGTATAAGTATAATTATTTTTGGCACCTTACTTATCTTAGGGCGATTATCAAAGGTATTTCATTTGTCAAAGGTATCTATTGTAGTGGCATTATCAAAAGGAGAAAAAAATATTAAGCATCGAACCAATTACTGTTTTTCCTATCAGAGATGGTGATATATCGAATATCTCTAGTAGTTACATTATTAACCCGCCAAATTGTATATTTCGTTTGATGTGAATTTTTCTATTTTGTGAATGGCCTTTGGATCCTTGGGATAGAATGTTCAGCTAGAAGCACTAGGAGACCTGCCATCGCTAATAACAAGAAGCCCCTACGTGACCTCGTTAGAAAAATCTGGACACTGCATTGATCATGATGCAATACTGATCGACTCTCACAATCAATCAACACGTCCACTGACCTTTGTGAGTGATCTGGAGGGGGCAGTTTCAGCTCACAATGGATTGCAGTAATTTGACAGCGGCAGGGAATCCAGGTTTGAGGAGACAATCCAGCGCAGGAGTGCCATACCAGCGATGGTGCGACGCCCTGTCCCTGTCCAGCTGGCCGGCCCCCAGACCCAATCCATAGCCGTGCGCCCGTGCCCAACATCCACCGCCGCCCAGGGAGGAAAATTCTCTGCGACGGTGCCGCACGGCGCATCGGTGCGACACCGCCCAAGCTGCTGACACGTGGCGATTTACACCATCGGAAGATTGCAATTCCGCGGGAGCCTCGCGTCGTTGCGAGCCGGCTCCACCATACCCGCACCAGGAGAGCCGAGCGCTCTCGAGCGATCTGCTGTCTTGCGATTGAACTGATTCCGCAGCTAGCATATCTTCCGAATAAATGGAGCCGCTCCCTTCTTGTCGATTGGATGGTTGCCCCAGGACTGCAGACGCCACCTGCCGCAGGTCATTCTTCATTGTTGAGCTGGGGCACATGCATCGCTCCGCTCGTCTGCAGCAACTCTGTAGCGAAATCAACAAGCCAACGATCTTGTATGTTGGACGGGCAAAAAAATAGCTATGCAGACTGTATTTCTGTATTCGCTGCTCTTAAGTTGATAATGATTGTGCTTATATCATGGAAGAACATGGATCACGAAATGCAAGAACACTAGCTGTATGAAGTGTCTATCGATAAAAAAATGCAAGGACATGGATCATAAATACAAGAACACTAGCTGTATGAAGTCTCTATCGATCGCAAATGCAAGAACCATGTGTCCCAGCACCTGCACACGATCGAATGCCCAGTAGCAGAATTCTGAATCGATGACAGCCAATACAAAATCAGGGCATCCGATTGGTCGGCAGCGGCTGTGCGGCCTGATCCGTTTTTGACGGAGCTGTCTTCGATCTACGGGACGTCGGATGGCATGGAATCGGCTCGATCGCAGGACAGCAGGCTGCTCGAGCGCTCGGCTTTCCTGGTGCGGGCGCGGTGGAGCCGGCTAGGAACAACACGAAACTCTCGCGGAGTCGCAATCTCTGGATGGTGTAAATCGCCACGCGTCAGCATCCTGGACGGTGTCGCACCGGTGCGCCGTGCGGCACCGTCGCAGACAATTTTCCTCCGAGATTGCGCCGCAGTGTCGTCGTGGAGGACGGGGGAGGTCGACGGTGCCGCGAATCGAAGGCGAGAGGGAGTGGCGCGGATCGTCACGGAGTCGCCAGCTCGGGGCAGAACTACATATAATTTATCATATTTGTGTAAAGATGCTCTTAACTATACGTTTGAATTGTTTAGTGCATTAACTCAACCTACTTCAGTGAAGTACACTTCATGATTACTTGTAAAAGATTTTAGTGAACTATAACATTTGATTTGGAATATTTTATTGAATTACCTACTAATACTATTTACTATAAATTTGATCAAATTTGAACTAGTTTGATGGACACGGATCCCATAATTGTATTCTTTTAGTCAATAAATACATGTCAATACATTTTGGGTACTATATTAAATTATATAAAGATAGTTTACAACACATGCTTTCAATTTAAAAATGGAACACTTTAGACCTACATATGCTTTATTGACATATTTGTGTGAAGATCCTCTTAAGTATACATTGCAACACAACAAATAAATCGTTGCAAAGCACCTATTACCACAAAGGTACTTGCAACAGCTGCCAAACAAACTGACATTGATGCAAATGCTACCTATTGCCACAATTTGGGCCCTATTGCCACAGTTTTTCACCCTTGCGATAGACCAAAAATCTAGTAGTAAAAAGACAACATAAAGGTATTATCCCTATCAACTAACAGCTATATGGTGGTGGTGGAAGTGGAGTGCAAAATCTTAAACGGCTTACCACCGTCTTGCAAGTGTTCTTACCAAAGTCTAACAGGGGTACAATCTATTGTAAGCTTAAGTGTAACGGTTGTAAGATGAACCTGTGCTGATCAGAAGTATATGTGGAGCTTGGACAGGCACAATATGGTAGCAAGGGATTAGCAATAATCGTAATAGATTAGCAAAGTTCAATAAGTATTCAAAGTACTAGTCACAGTTGCTAGCTAGGAGGTGTCCCTAGGCGTAGCACAACAAGTTAGAACAAAGAACGATGGAAAAAGCTCAAAGAACAAGCACACAACAATTCTGCCGAAGGGGTTTATCTTTTTCCCGATTTTTCTCTTAATTTCCAAAAAGGCACTAGGAGAAATCAAGATTTTTTTCCCTGCACTATTTTTTTTATATTTTTCTTTGAACAAGGATCACAAGAGATGGAACTAGAAAAACAAACACATTCTCTAAAAACCTGAAATCAACTTGAATGAATTTTTCCTTTATCTTCCCGATTTTTTTTGAATTTCTTGAGAATCCAATTGGGTATCAAATGGAGTCACGAATCTGCTGTAAAAAAATGAGCCAAAACGGAGCACCGAGCGAAAAGTTATGCCTGTTTTACTGACGGTACCTCAAGTCAGGGTTTAGCACAACTTAGCAGAAATTACGACGGTGGTTAGGGCAAACCTTCCCTAACCAAACACGGCTGAGCAAGGCCTCTCAGCAACGAAACCAAAGACACAATCTCCCCCGGTATGCAGCAAGCAATAGGTATTCGCCAGATGAAACAAGGGTCAGATATGCTCTGCAAAGGCAATCAAAGCGGCTTGCAACCTATCTATGGTTGGCGCGGCGAGAGTTCACACAAGGCGGCTCGCGGGGCAAGTCAAGTAATGAGGTGGCTTGACTTGTTGTATGCCTAAAGTGGATGGGATAGCGGCGGAAACAAACAAACAACGATGGGCGGTTGACACTACGACGACGAACACAACCTAAACCAGCAACAAGACTTGACCATGGACACAAATTGAACAGAGCGAAACTGAAACGAAATTGCAAGGCTAAAGGGGCGATAGGACAGCAGAAAGTGTAAAAAAATTTTTTGGCTTTTTATTTTGTGGACTGTAGGTAAAGACACGAGATGAATCTAAAAGGGAACACGAAGTTATACCTAACGGTAAACCAGAATCCTGATACCACTTGATGTAGCACTGGTCCGATCTTCCGATAGTTATTGGTAGATTCGATTGGTGGAGACTCGACGTTGGCGATCCGGGCTTCTAATCAGACATGATTCAAAGTCCTACAACCGTTACACCGCTGCTCCTTGGTTATCAACCAAGCACAACTTGATTGACCTTGCCGAGAAGGCTATCCTGCAAGTGAATCGAAGAACACAAGCAAGAGAGGGTAAACACGCAATTTGAAATTGCAGATGTGTATGAAGCAAATAACGAGATGGGGTTCGAGCTCGAATCACAAAAGGACTAATCCCCACAGTGGTGAAGAACAAGAATAGGGGCCCTGAATTCACAGCAAAACGACTCGACGTCACAGTTACAATGAACAAGATCTGTTTCTCAATGGAAAACTAGACTAAACAAAATCCGAAACCTAATGTGCGGTGGCTAGTGAGTTTATGACAGCAAAAGGCGCATCCTAGGATTGGGGGCGACCAGGGGGGCGCCCACAACATGGGCTTAAGGCCCGACACGATACAAAGCCTGAAAAGGCCCAAAACAGGTGACGCAGTACCTTGTCGTGGTCACACAGAATGATCCACAAACCTTCTGGAGCTGAGAGATATCAGGTTTCCAACGCATCCAAGATCACCTCATTTGGAAGCTGTATGAGGGAGATATCGCCGTTTCGGTGCAGGGCTGTCGACTGAATTTGAACCGAACTCGCAACCCAAGTTGGCGACAACTTGTAGCTCGTTGATGAGGACGGCTCATGCATATCCAGCGTGTTGATGTCCTCATCAGAAATGTTGTGGGGTATTTCTTACGTTACAGAAGGATCCGCAAGCGCACAGAATACCATCGTAGCATTTTACCCGTGAGTACGGGGTCGTATTTATATTTCCGCAGGGAAGGCGACGGTTATTGGAATAGATTAGTGTGTTTGATTAGTTCTAGCATAGATATTCTATTGGATAAATAGGGGTAAGATGATAAATGGTAAAGAGGTAGTGTGACACACAAGTTGCTCAAATTCTACTCTACGCAAAGCTTACACGAAGAGTGAAAGGAAGAAGAAAGCTAATCTAAGGACTATGCACTCCAAACTAAGCATACAGTCCATACTAGGCACTCACATACATACACATGAATACTAACGGGTTCTAGGCTTCCAGGCATCATCGGGACACCGCACAAGATATGGCAAGGTGGCCACTAGATCTTCACGGCTATTTTATGCACCTCCTATAGCTACTACACGAACGGGGAGGGTTACGCTGGACGGACAGGGCTGTCACCACCTGCCACCTACCTCAACTAACCATGGTATAGAGCCGCATCCAGCAACACTGATTAGCCTAGACACCATGTCTACACTAATAAGCGATACTCTAATGCCCCGCGCGGAGCCCCCACCCTTCGGATGGACAGACATCACACTAGAGCAAACATGTGGATACTGGAACCGATGCCTTAGCCTAGATATACTACCGCGTCTAATCATGCAAGATACATGTCCTAGATATAAACTAAGCGGAGCATACACATCTGAATAAACAGAACATATACTATAAGAGTACATTATACTAGAAGATAACTCTACTAGAGAATTCCAAATATTACAAAGGAGAGGGAGAGTAAAACCCATACCGAATACTCCTAAGAAAACTCAGGAACCGAAGAAGAGCTACTTCACCTAGACTCCACTATCCTAAAGACTAAGCAAGAGAGAAATTGAGAAAGAACTTCAACTTGTGGTGTGTCTCTTAGAAGCACCCCCCCTAATATAGGTGACTGAGGGGGGTGTGCAGCAGCTTCCCGGCGCCAAATCACCCATAGCACCTAGAACCGACGTTAGGAGCCAATGGGGAAGCGCCACATCAAAAGCGGTAAGTCGGTTCCTCCTGGCTAGGTCGGCCGACCTGGGCTTGGCCCAGGTCGAGCCCATCTTGCTCTGGGTGGCTGCCATGTGGATCCACACTGCTCTTATGCATGAGTGGGTGATGTCCTAAGTCGGTTGCACCTGTTTGTGGGCCCTTTGATTCATGGGAGGCTGAACGACGCGCTCTGATTTGTCGACGACATTTGCCTTGGATTGAAGTGCTTGTTTACACTTGATTTCTGCTCCATTTCCCTGCATTGCGAATTCTCCAAGGGGAATGTGGAAACGACATTATTCTAGATAAATATGCAAGTTAAGTATGCTAGTCATCCCGATTTTCTAATCAAATTGACGACCAAAATTGGTCCGTATCGAGCGTCAACAAGAACCCCCAAGCTGTCCTTTGCTCGTCCCAAGCAAAATAGGACAAATCAGGATGTTGATAAAAAATTTGTTACACTCATTACCTACTATCATGTCAAGCCTGAGGCATAGATGATCTCCTTGGGAATGAGTAATGTTGGCATGAGTACTTGACCCTTGTTACCTTCATCATCTATGGGGCTTATGAGCTTCTCCTCATCTTGAGCTATTGAAAATTAGAATGGTCGACAATGCAGTACTTACCTTCTCTTTGTTCAGCAATCCATCTGGAGGTTTTCTTTTTGGAAATAGTAAATCAAGACTAAGTTCCTCAAATGATTCACTCAGGTCGCTCAATGGTGTATGAATCCTTACCGAGGCACTTCTACTTTCTCATAATGAAAGCTTTTTGTGTAGCTCAAGGTACGGAATGGATGAAACATACCTGCATTTCATATATTTCCAAGACAAAGAGTGGATCCATGGATAAAACAAGTCATATCCCATGATCAAGAGGTGCATGTGTGTGGATAGATGGAAGGTATGATTACTCCTTTTTGGTTTGTGATCCCTCTGCTCTTTATTTTATTTTTGTATTTTTCTTTAGACATGGCTATCCCTTCTCTTATTCTTTCTCTCTCCTTTTTTTTTGGGTCACGCTTCTTTGGCATGCCATCTTTTCTCTTCTTTCTTTTTTTTTGGGGATGGCCAAGCCTAATTTTTTTCAAGGATAACATGAGGAGAGAACACAACTTGATGGGACATTTATTTGGTGGATGGATGGATTTGCTAATTCCCAGTGTAGGAATGTCGCAATGGGTGTAACGTGTGTGTGATCTTGATCCAGAGGATATGAAAAGCATCTCACTAGGGTCACAACAATTTGACAAATCTCAATGAAATAGCAAGCAGCATATGTGTAGGGTTTTTCAATGTAAATGACATATGGCTTTGGTAGGACTTGGAACATCATTGAGGAACTTGTCTTTCCCTTTTTAAATTTTTGAAAACAAAATACTCCAGATATCATGATTCACTTAGGACAAGATTATAAAGCTCCATCTTCCATATCTAAACTCACAACAACCTAGACTTGGATAAAGCACGTGCAACCCACGAGACGTTCGGGTTCATGGCACAAAGGTTTCAAACAGCCAGCAAACTTAAACTTAGAAAACATCATGCTTTAGGACTAAGCAAGACAGACAAGCAAGAGCATAATAATTATTCATCCTTTCAACTTAGAAAGACAGAACATTCTTATCATGCAGGAAATATCATGTAAAGGATACAGTTCACTTGGTGGAGGAATTCCCCCAAGCTAGCTCTTGGTTTAAGGTCCGATAAGTAGGACCCTCTCCATACCTGTTTAACTCGAGGTCAAATCGTCCAAACCTGGAGAGGATGTAGAGGACGATGATGTCTTTTTCTTTCTCCACACCTTCTTGGTTTTCTTCTTTGTTGTTGTAGG
The DNA here is from genome assembly GCA_032594955.1 of Panicum miliaceum. Lineage (NCBI taxonomy): Eukaryota > Viridiplantae > Streptophyta > Magnoliopsida > Poales > Poaceae > Panicum > Panicum miliaceum. The sequence goes on along the minus strand of CM064056.1, from coordinate 45,849,279 downwards.
TAGTGTGGGAGTTGGATCCTTCGGTGTGAGACTGTGTATCTCGCACTAGGAGATTCTTCACGATTCCCTCAGGATATCGTATCGTGGAGTCGGCCAACTGCACACACATGCAAGTTAGGGAAAGAGTAGGATAAGCTAGTTCTTCGAAGGCATGATGTTGACACTTGCTCCAAGGTCGCAAAGGGCGTTCTCCTAATAACAGTCGTATATTGAGCAGTTGATCATAGGGGTTCCGGGATCCTCCTTTATAGTTACCGCTAGATCGCCCTAGGAACTTTTCTGAGGGCGTTCGAGTCTTTCTGCATAGTTAGTGAAGAATTTACCACGTGATGGCTTCCCCTATTTTGTGGTTATTGCATTAACGCTCTCCAGGGTAGCCTCAGGTTGCCCCGGGATCTTCCCTGTTTCTGCAGAAGGTACAGCAGCGGCCAGCTGAGCGAGTTGAGTTTCAAACATCTTGTTGAAGCTCAACTGGTTCTTGAGCGTTGAGGAGATGCCGTCCAATTCTCTTGGATAGTCTCCAAGGTCTTGTCCTTGCCAGCAAGCTTCTTCTGGATTACTTCGTTGGTCTTTTCTTGGCTTAAGACAAGATCCCTCAAGGAAGGTAGGTTAGGATTAAACGAATTTGAATTACCAATACCTCCTTGATAGTACGGGCGCGACTAGCTCCACCCCTGACCTCCTTGTGGACGAAACCCATTGTTGTTGTTTATAAAAATGCCATCTTCCTAGGTTTCGGGGCAGTCGTTCCCCGAATGTCCAACGTTCCCACAGACCTCGCAAGTCATGCGAGAATCTAAAGCTTGAAGTACCTGACTTTGAGCCTTTTCTTGGGGGGTTCATCAATCTTCTTGATGAGGAGGTCGAGCTTAGCGGCAATCATGTCCGTCTCCTTGACGAAGTGCATGCCCCACTGGCGAGGTTGGAGACGTTCGTTGTTCCACCCTTGGTTGGACACCATCTTCTCGATCAAGGTTTTGGCCCTGTCAATGGTTAGCGAGAAGAAAGCACCACCTTCAGCAGTGTCTATGTGATCACGGGCTGTTGGAGTCAGCCTATTGTAGAAGTTCTGCAGAATGAGCCAAGCGTCCATTCCATGGTGAGGACATGCTAGGATGTACTCCTGAAGCCGCTCCCAAGCTCTAGTTATTGACTCATTTGACGCCTGCTGAAAACTGGAAATCCTTCCCCTAAGAGCATTGGTTTTACCCAACGGGAAGAACTTTGTGAGGGGATGCCTTAGCGCACTCATCCCAAGTAGTGACTGCACTTCTGTTGGTGTAGAACCACTGTTTCAACTTCCCAAGAAGAGAAAATGGAAACAGAGGGAGTCGGATTTCATCCTTTGTGACTCCCTTGATGACAAAAGTGCTGCACGGTTCTAGGAACTGTTGGAGATGTGCATTGGCATCCTCGTTGGCCTTGCCACAGAATGGTTTGGCCTACACCATCGTGATTAGACTCGTCTTGCGCTCGAAATTTTCAGCTTCAGCACTGACATTTGGACTGATTGGGACATTGTCGGCCGACGGAGCTGAGTAATCACGGAGAGTCTTCTGAGCCATAATCTTGGAAGTTGATGGTGCGATGTTGACTGTTTCGCCTGTCGAAAGAGTAATCTGAGGAGGAACAACTCGAGGTCAAACTTGTCTCAACAGTGACTCTGGATTCTGAATGAAATTTTGTGGCAGATCGAAACCAGTCATACTCTACCCTGTCTTCACACAGAAAGAGAGAAGACAAAGCCAAGTTAGCCTGTTTAGACAATTGAACACCATTTTAGAATTTTATCAACCACTTGATCTATTCTTTTAACCAGTGTCTTCCCCGGCAACGGCGCCAAAAATGCTTGTTGACATTTTATAACACAGTCACCAAGTATGGACATAGAATCCATTCCCTGGCAACGACGCCAAAAATGCTTGTTGGCATTTCATAGCGTCACCACTAGGATAGGTGTTTCCCAGCAATGGCGCCAGAAATACTGTGGGGTATTTCTTACGTTACAGAAGGATCCGCAAGCGCACGGAATACCATCGTAGCATTTTACCCGTGAGTACGAGGTCGTATTTATATTTCCGCACGGAAGGCGGCGGTTATTGGAATAGATTAGTGTGTTTGATTAGTTCTAGCATGGATATTCTATTGAATAAACAGGGGTAAGGTGATAAATGGTAAAGAGGTAGTGTGACACACAAGTTGCTCAAATTCTACTCTACGCAAAGCTTACATGAAGAGTGAAAGGAAGAAGAAAGCTAATCTAAGGACTATGCACTCCAAACTAAGCATACAGTCCATACTAGGCACTCACATACATACACATGAATTCTAATGGGTTCTAGGCTTCCAGGCATCATCGGAACACCGCACAAGATACGGCAAGGTGGCCACTAGATCTTCACGGCTATTTTATGCACCTCCTACAGCTACTACACGAACGGGGAGGGTTACGCTGGACGGACAGGGCTGTCACCACCTGCCGCCTACCTCAACTAACCATGGTATAGAGCCGCATCCAACAACACTGATTAGCCTAGACACCATGTCTACACTAATAAGCGATACTCTAATGCCCCGCGCGGAGCCCCCACCCTTCGGATGGACAGACATCACACTAGAGCAAACATGCGAATACTGGAACCGATGCCTTAGCCTAGATATACTACCACGGCTCATCATGCAAGATACAGGTTCTAGATATAAACTAAGCCGAGCATACACATCTGAATAAACAGAACATATACTATAAGAGTACATTATACTAGAAGATAACTCTACTAGAGAATTCTGAATATTACAAAGGAGAGAAAGAGTAAAACCCATACCAAATACTCCTAAGAAGACTTAGGAACCGAAGAAGAGCTACTTCACCTAGACTCCACTATCCTAAAGACTAAGCAAGAGAGAAATTGAGAAAGAGCTTCAACTTGTGGTGTGTCTCTTAGTAGCACCCCCCCTCATATTTATAGAGGTGAGTGAGGGGGGTGTGCAGCAGCTTCCCGGCGCCAATTCACCCCCTAGCACCGTGAACCGATGTTAGGAGCCAATGGGAAGGGCCATGTCAAAGGAGGTAAGTCGGTTCCTCCTTGCTGGGTCGGCCGACCTGGGCTTGGCCCAGGTCGAGCCCATCTTCCTCTGGGTGGCTGCCATGTGGGTCCACACTGCTCCTGTGCGCGAGTGGGTGTTGTCCTAAGTCGGTTGCACCTGTTTGTGGGCCCTTTGATCCATGGGAGGCTGAACGGCGCGCTCTGATCAGTCGACGCCATTTGCCTTGGATTGAAGTGCTTGTTTACACTTGATTTCTACTCCATTTCCCTGCATTACGAATTCTCTAAGGGAATATGGAAATGACATTATTCTAGCTAAATATGCAAGTTAAGTATGCTAGTCATCCCGATTTTCTGATCAAATTGACGCTCAAAATTGGTCTGTATCGAGTGTCAACATACCCCGACGTCTTCCCATAGGATTTACCAGGTATGCCACCCGACCGTGACATTGAATTCAATATTGATCTTTTACCTAGTACTGCACCTATTTCTAAAAGACCCTATAGAATGGAGTTAAGGATCCGAGTGAAATAAAGAAACAAATAGAAGAGCTGTTATCTAAGGGATTTATTTGTCCTATCTCGTCCTCGTGGAGCACCCGTTATCTTTGTTAATAAGAAGGATGGCAGCAGAAGAATGTGTGTGGATTATAGGTCGTTGAATGTTGTGACAATCAAGAATAAATATCCACTGCCCAGAATTGAAGATTTGTTTGACCAGATCAGAGGAGCTAAGGTTGTCTCCAAGATTGATCTGAGATCGGGGCTATCATCAGTTAAGGATCCGACTGGAGGATATACCCAAGACAACATTCACAACCAGATATGGCCTGTATGAGTTTACTGTAATGTCATTTGGATTGACCAACGTTCCAACATACTTCATGTACTAGATGAACAAGATGTTCATGGAATAACTCGACAAGTTTGTGGTAGTGTTCATTGATGACATCTTGGTGTTTTCTCAGTACAAGGAAGAACATGAAGAGCACTTGAGGATAGTGTTACAGAAGCTTATAGAGAATCTGTTATGTGCCAAGCTGAGCAAATGTGACTTTTGGTTCAGAGAAGTTTCTTTCCTTGGACATGTTATCACAAATGGGGGAATCGCAATGGACCCGAGTAAAGATCAGGATGTTCTAAATTGGAATCCGCCCAAGACCTTCTCGGAAATTAGGAGTTTCCTTAGACATGCAGGTTACTATCGCAGATTTATTGAAGGATTCTCAAAGATCGTGGAACCCCTGACTTCTTTGTTGGAAAAGGGAAAGAATTTAAGTGGGATGTAGCATGCCAGAATTGTTTTGAAGAGCTAAAAACAAGGATGACCACTACTCCTATGCTGATAATGCCGGATATCCATAAAGGGTTTGACGTGTACTATGATGCTTCATGTGTGGGTCTCGGATGTGTGCTAATGCAAGAAGGCAGAGTTGTAGCATATGCCTCAAGATAGTTAAGGAAGCATGAGCAAAACTATCCTACTCATGATTTGGAATTGGTTGCCGTCGTGCACGCATTGAAGATTTGGAGGCACTATATGATTGGGAATAAATGTCAGGTCTTCACTGATCATAAGAGTCTGAAGTATATTTTCACTCAACAGGATCTTAACCTGAGACAGCGCAGATGGTTAGAATTGATCAAGGATTATGAATATGATATCAAGTATCATCCCAGCAAGGCAAATGTTGTGGCAGACGCCCTAAGTCGGAATGGTCAAGCTAATATGATGATTGTTCGATTGATGCCTCAGGAATTGTGTTGGGAAATGGCACGACTTAATTTAGGAATTGTCACACATAAAGAAGCCATGACTATGGAAATGGAACCTACCTTAGAGCAAGAGATAAGAAAAGGGCAGTTGACAGATGCTAAGATCAAAGAAATCAAGATTCTAATTGGTTTAGGCAAAGCTCCAGATTTCACGGAAGATGAACAAGGAACTGTTTGGTTCAGAAAGAGGATCTGTGTACCTGTAATTGATCACCTTTGTGAACTCATTCTGAAGGAAGCACATGATTCCGCTTATTCCATTCACCATGGTAGTACCAAGATGTATCAAGATTTGAAAGAGAAGGAGTGGTGGTATGGTTTGAAAAGAGATGTAGCAACCCATGTTGCTTTGTGTGATGTGTGCCAGAGGGTGAAAGCAGAACACCAACGGCCAGCAGGTTTACTCCAGCCATTGAAAGTACCACAATGGAAATGGGAAGAGATTGGTATGGATTTTATTGTACGGTTACCCCGCACTCGTGATGGTTACAACTCTATATGGGTTATTGTGGACAGACTCACGAAAGTTGCTCATTTCATACCGGTCAAAACAACATACACAGGAGCCAAGCTAGCAGAACTGTACATGTCACGGATTGTGTGTCTGCATGGTGTTACAAAGAAGATAGTGTCCGATCCAGGTACTCAGTTCACGTCACGTTTCTGGCAGAAGTTACATGAATCCATGGATACAAAGCTCAATTTCAGTCCCACATATCATCCACAAACAGACGGTCAGACTAAACGAACTAATCAGGTATTAGAGATATGTTGAGAGCATGTGCCTTAAAACATGGAGGCAGTTGACTTATTCAGAGCATCCAGTCAGAATCTTGGAAACGTCTCGGAGGGTGACTCGGAGCAAAGTAATTAAAATGTGTAAAGTACAGTGGTGTCACCACTCAAAGGATGAGGCTACTTGGGAAAGAGAAGATGAACTAATTGTAGAATTCCCTCTGCTGTTCTCTGATCCTTCCGAATCTCGAGCACAAGATTCTCTTTAAGGGGGTAGGTTTTCTAACACCCAAAGTTGTAGAGAAAAAAAATGAAACAAAAACATCTCTCTCTCTCTTCTCTCTCTTCTCCCTTCCAGCCAGCCCAGCCCACCATCACCCTCGCTCTCTTTTTTTCCAACCCGGCCCAAACTCTCTTCCCCTCCCCTCCCTTCTCTCTCGCGTGGCCCAGGAAGCCCAGCTGGCCCAATCCGCCACTCCCTCTCCCTCACCCCTCTCTCTCACCGACGCGCCAGACCCACCTGTCAGCGTCGTCCCCTACCTCCCTCTCCCCACCTTCCTTTCCTCCTTGCCACGAATCCCGCACGCGTTGGTTGCCCGCGCGCTTCTCCCTTTCCTTCCCTGCGGCACTGAATTGCCTTAATGGCCCGCGCACACGCCCCTCCCTCTCTCTCGCTGGTAACGGCCGCAATCATGATCGTGATTGCCGGCCGCCACCGAGCGCCACCTCCCCCTTCTGCTTGCGGCTGCTCCGCTCCTACTTTCCCTTTTAAAAGCAGCGTCCGAGCCCCTCATTCCACCCTTTCCACTCCCTGCTCTCAGCTACGCCTCGCCGTCGCCCTCCCACCCGAGCTCGAGCCCGCCGTCACCGCCGTTGCCGTCGACCTCCTGCCCCGCCGCCTCATCGACATCGTCGACCACGACCGCCGCCGGAGCTGCGCCTAGGGAGGAGCACCGTCACCGGCCCCTTCTTCCTCTCCGCACCGCCGAACCACGCCAGCACTTGCTCACCGGAGGAACGCCGCCGCCCCGAACTACGCCCCCTTCAACGACCCGCCGTTCCACCGCCGCTTCGTCGCCCGCAACCCTCGCAGGACCTTCGCGAGGTAGAGAGCACCACACTACCCATGTTTTCCCCCTCCCTTTCACTCTCTTGCTCCGGCAATTCCTCGCCGGACTTGCAAAGCCGCCCGTCGCCGTGGCACGCCTGCTTCCGGCCGCCGCACCGACCTCCCGTGGGTTCCATCGCCTTCGCCGTGCCGCCTTCTCCCTCTACGGCCTAATCCCGTGCCGAACCAAAGTCCGGAGCATTGGATTCGGTGTCTTCCGGCGGTCCGCCGCCGCCCCCGCTCGCCGCCGGCGCCCAGCGCCGCCCAGCCCGAGCCGTTGCGTCGTCGAGCCTTGCAGCCGAGCGTGAGCCACGCCCCAGCCGAGTCGAGCCGAGCCGACTCATCTGCCGCTGTCGGATCGAGGTCCACCCGACCCAAGCCAAACCCTAGCCGCCGCCAGATCTTTTTGCAGAAATGCCCCTCAGTTTCTTGTAAATCAAACCGCGGTCCAGTGTAGTTGTAAAGTAATTAGTTTTAGGTCCTTTCTTTTCTGTTTAGGCTCCTATCTTTTCAAGAAATAGAACCCGCCATTCAGGGACTCTAGTTTTGCACTCTGGACCCTATGTATTAGGTTAAATTAAATTTTAGCCCCTAGTTTCTTCAGATCTAGCCCTTGGAAGTTCAAATCTCTCGCAGATAAGCCCCTAGAATCCTATTTTAGCCATATCTTTATCGTTTGAACTCCGATTTCAGCGATTCTTGGGCTCACGCGATCCTTGCATCATGCTCTACAACTTTATCAGCTTTTTACTCTCTATACTATTTGTTGTACTGTTTCTTATTTGTTTGTGTATGCTTGCTTGTGTGATCGTGTAGATGACGCGACGTTCGATGGAGATCAAGAGCAAGTTTACAAGGAAGAGAATCAGCAGTTCGTTGAGGAAGGCAAGTGGACTTCCCTTCACTGCATGTTCTGTTTTACCCCAACAATAGCAGGATAATTCACTTTATTTTATTTTTGTATTGCATAAACTTGATGGGTCACCTATGCTAAGGATATACCTAGTCTTTTACCTAAAGCCTTGAAACACCGGGTTTATTGTTTATGTTCGGTAGTCACGCTTAGTTGCTAACTTTGGGAATGGTGTTGGTTTATTCTTATGATATCGATGATCATGCTTTAAATTGTTGTTACTTTGTTAAGTAGGAGATCAACTTTGTTTAATGGGAACATGGAGAACCACCCAAGTAAATCGTGCAACCACAAAGTCATATGGCTCTAACCTTAGCTGATTAATTAGACTTGTGGTTAACTAGAGGCCTTACCGAAAGGACAAGGAGGGGGTATACCTTCCCTTGCAGAGGAGCTCGAGAATCCGGCCATCTCGGGTTTGTCGGTGAGGATCTGCACATGGGCAGCGACGGTTGGGGGCGAGTCACCGAGGTTGGGGATGAGGACGTGGCGGTGGCGGCGCTGTCGCTAGGGCGGCGGCGCTTCCCGTCACTGGCTGCGCCCCTAGGGATCGGATTAGGGTTTATCGGTGGGAAGTAGGCTCGCGGCGAACCTCGTGATGCAAGCCGCCAGCCCCCACCATCCTTTATAGCGCAATGTGACGGGACCCGCCAACCATTGTGGATTGGGTGCCCCCGATCATGGCGCGAGAGAAAGCGCCGACCCAATCGTTGGACTGGCCCGAGAGAAAGCGCCGACCCAATCGTTGGACTGGCCCGTGGAGATCAATCTAACACCTTCGAGCGAACTGCAAGGAGAATAGCAAAATATGTGAATCCATATAAATCAATGCGATATACTCAAGTGCGCAGCAACGATAGATTGAGCAGTTGAAGCAGAGAAAAAACAAAACGGATCTGAAAAAAGTTTGAGGCAATTTACCGCTTGGGATAGATCCTTCTAGTTAATCACCCGCCATTACAGCAAGGACGGACACTTCGCTCCCCAGATTCGCGGATCTGAGCTCAACTTCAGAAGTTCATGGTGGATTCGATCGACAGCTCCGCCATGGAGTCCACCCAAGAGAGAGGGGAAGAGAGGAAGGAGAAAGCAGCGGGTCAAAAGAGGCGGACGGAAGGGACGAGACATCCGGAGGGAGAGAGAGAAAGAGGGCCCACCGTATGTACAAGTATAGATACCGTATTCCATGGGGCACAGATGGTGGAAAGAATAAACAAACTCGAGCCGGATGAGACCCGCGGCCGGATGGACGGCTCGGATAGTAACCGCCCAGAACACCCATTCGGTAAAATTGGATTGGAACTTAATTGAAACTTATGCTTCAGCCTATTTTGTTGGCAACCATGCGTACAACAAAGTGCGCACCAGAAACAAGAGTATTGTGTCGCCGTTGAGCAGTCACCATGCAGCAGTGTGTACCACCGTGCTCGATCTGTAGGCAGATATGGTTGATGGCATCAGTGTCAACAATGCGATGCTGTGTCCTTAGCCAGAAAACGATTCGGCAACTGCCTACAACCTTCTCTCACTGACGCGAGTATTTTACAATACTTTGTTGACATGTTATAGGTGCTGCTTATCCCCTTACCTTAATTGAAAGGCAATGATCAGGTCATCATGAAACCCCGTGCTTGTTAGCTTGCTCTCTCCATACTTTCGGAAATAATTCCGAAGCCTTCATCTCTAACCTGAGAAGTACAGGAGGTGACCATGGAAACATCAGACGAAGAGAGGCCCCTGCTTCATCTCCAACCTCCTCAGGTACATTCTCTTCTTCTCCTGTGGCTGCTATGATGGCCTCAGAGAGTTATCACATAAAGCCACTACTTGCAGGTTCAGAACTGAATCCCGAAATTAATTCTGCAATGCAGGCTGTACGTTCAGAGTATACAACTGATTCATCAGTTGATATCAACAACCAGCCTGCTCTCAAGCACTGCACAGGGAACTGGAGGGCATGTTTCTTGATTATAGGTACCACAGTGAAGCAACTCAAGAAATTAACTTTGCTTTTGAAAATGCTCCTGCTTCTCTCTTCTTTGCCTACAAAAGTTCACCAATTGAATGCATGCCAGGGGTTGAATTTTGCGGATGCTTGGCGTTCAATGCAATTTCTGCAAATTTGGTGACCTATCTCACCACCGTGCTCCATGAAAGCAAAGTCGCGGCTGCGAGAAATGTCTCCGCGTGGCTCAGAGCTTCCTACCTCACGCCACTTTTTGGGGCTTTCGTTGCTGACACTGTCATGTGGGGGCGCACATACTCCAGGCGCCCATGTGCGTCGGGCCACGGAACTCGCGGCGCGCGCGGAGGAGAACCGCGACGACGGGCACGACCAGGCCACCATCAGTGGCTAGGATTACAAGATAATTAGTTTCTATTATTAGTCCTTTGTTTAGGAGCAATTAGCTCTCATTCGGTTGGGCCAAGGGCCATATATTTCCTGTAACCGCACACTAAGAAGGGCAAGCAAGATTGTTATCTCTAAGCCTTCTATCTCTCTCGTCTTCGAAGAAGCCTGCGGCGGAGGGGCAAACCTCACCGGAGAAGACGGACCGTGGCTACGAACTCCGTAGCCAGGGGCCAGCTACCCTAGGGTCGGAGGTCCTTGACAACCTGGTATCACGGTCTCGTCGATCCTCACCTTCCGCAGCCGCCGCAAACCCTAGCCCATCACCCACCGCCGCCAGCAGCCCTCCATCCTCGCCCCCCGTCGCATCGTGTGCAGGCACCATGGGGGATGATCTCAAGGCCTCCATCGAGGCGCTGACCAAGTCCGTCGCCCTGATGCAGACGTCGATCGAGGCCAACGCCAAGGCCATCGCCGACCTGACCATCGCGGGTTCGTCCGCGTCCGGTGGCCGACGGGGATCCGGGGGCGAACACCACCAAGACCGGCCACCCAAGCACTGGCGTCCCGAGTTCCCGTGCTACAACGGCAAGAGTGACCCGCTGGTCTTCCTCAACCAGTGCGAGTCCTTCTTCACGCAGCAACGGACGAGGATGGCGTCCTACAACCTCCAGGAGGGGGCCCAACTCTGGTACATGCAAGTACAGGCGGACGAGGGGACACCGCCATGGCCCCGTTTCAAAGAGCTTCTCAACCTCCGTTTCGGGCCGCCTCTACGCTCGGCCCCCCTCTTCGAGCTCGTGTCTTGCCGGCGTACGGGCACGGTGGAGGAATACCAGGATCGCTTCCAAGCCCTTCTTCCCCGCGCGGGCCACCTCGACGAAGCACAGCGCGTGCAATTGTTCACCGGCGGTCTTATGCCTCCGCTCAGCCTCCAGGTGCAGATCCAAAACCCGCAATCGCTGGCGGCGGCCATGAGCCTCGCGCGCCAGATGGAACTCCTGGAGCAGTACTACGCGTCCACGGCCAAGGCACCTGGCCGGGGAGTGCTGCAAACGCTCGGGCCGGGCACTGCCACTCCGCCCACGACCAAGCCGCCGGCACCCACCGTGTCGGTCGAGGGCCGCCCTGTCAAGCGCCTGAACCAAACGGAACAGGAGGAAAGGCGCCGCCTCGGACTGTGCTTCAACTGCGATGAGAAGTACAGTCGCGGGCATAACAAGGTTTGCAAACGTTTGTTCTTTGTGGACAGCATGGTGGAGGAGGACGAGGACACCACCGAGGACACGCAGGACACGGAAACACCGGTGTTCTCCCTTCACGCCGTGGCAGGTGTCGCCGTGGGCAACTCAATCCTGCTCCGGGTACAACTGGGCGCGGCATCTCTCGTCGCCTTGGTCGACACGGGTTCGACCCATAACTTCATCGGCGAGTCAGCCGCCTACCGCACGGGGCTGCCCGTCCAGCCTCGGCCACGCCTGACCGCCACGGTCGCCAACGGAGAAAAGGTGGCCTGCCCGGGAGTCCTCCACCACGCACCCATCTTCATCGAGGGCATGCCGTTCCACGTCGATCTGTACGTCATGCCGCTCGCCGGGTATGACATCGTCCTCGGCACCCAGTGGATGGCCAAGCTGGGGCGCATCACCTGGGACGTCACCACGCGCACCATGGCGTTCAAGCATCGCGGGCGCGACATATGCTGGCAGGGCGTGGCCAATCCCGACGGGCCGGCGGTCCGCGCAGCGACCTCCGAGGGCTCCCTCCTCGACGGGCTCCTCGACTCCTTCACCGACGTCTTCGCCGAGCCCTCGGGTCTACCTCCTCAATTCGGCCGCGACCACGCCATCATCCTCAAGCCTGGCACGTCGCCGGCGGCCCACAAAGATGAGCTGGAGCGGCAGTGCGCCGCAATGATCGAGCAAGGCATTGTCCGCCGCAGCGACTCGTCTTTCTCCTCGCCGGTCCTCCTCGTCAAGAAAGCGGACGGGTCGTGGCGGTTCTGCGTCGACTACAGGGCGCTGAACGGGCTTACCGTCAAGGATGCGTTCCCAATTCCCGTCGTCCACGAGCTACTCGATGAGCTCCATGGGGCGAGCTTCTTCTCCAAGCTTGACTTGCGGTCGGGTTATCACCAGGTGCGCATGCGGCCAGAGGACATCCACAAGACGGCGTTCCGCACCCACGACGGACTCTACGAGTTCTTGGTCATGCCGTTCGGGCTGTGCAACGCCCTGGCGACATTCCAAGCACTCATGAATGATGTGCTTCGCTCATACCTTCGCCGTTTTGTCCTTGTCTTCTTTGATGATATTTTGATTTATAGCAAGATATGGGCAGACCACCTTCACCACCTTCGCGCCGTCCTGTCGACCCTGTGGCAGCACAGGCTCTTCATCAAGCGCACCAAGTGTGCCTTTGGCGTCGACTCCGTGGCATATTTGGGCCACATCATCTCCGCCGCCGGTGTCGCCATGGATCCGGCAAAGGTGCAGGCCATCCGTGACTGGCCTCGACTGCGCTCGGCGCGTGCGGTGCGCGGCTTCCTCGGCTTGGCGGGGTACTACCGCAAATTCGTCTGCAACTACGGCTCCGTGGCCGCGCCCCTCACCGCCCTCCTGAAAAAGGAAGGGTTCGCCTGGACCGAGGCAGCAACCACGGCGTTCGAAGCCCTCAAGGTCGCGGTCTCCTCGGCACCGATCCTCGCCATGCCAGACTTCACCAGGCCATTCACCGTGGAATGCGACGCCTCCTCCCACGGCTTCGGTGCGGTCCTCATCCAAGACGGCCATCCCATCGCCTTCTTCAGTAGGGCCGTCGCGCCTCGCCACCGCGCCCTCGCCGCGTATGAGCGGGAGCTCATCGGCCTGGTGCACGCCGTACGACACTGGAGGCCGTACCTTTGGGGTTGCCATTTCACCGTCAAGACCGACCATTATAGCCTCAAATATCTACTGGACCAGCGGCTGGCGACCATCCCACAACACCATTGGGTGGGGAAGCTGCTCGGCTTCGACTTCAAGGTGGAGTACAAGCCCGGCGCGACGAACACCGTGGCGGACGCGCTGTCTCGCCGTGACACAGTCGATGACGCCACCGTCCTCGCACTGTCCGCTCCCCGGTTCGACTTCATCGAGCGCCTTCGCCAAGCACAGGACACCGACCCCGCGCTGGTGGCCATCAAGGAAGAGATCAGCACGGGCGCGCGCGGCGAGCCGTGGTCCACCACCGATGGCATGGTCCTGTTCGCCGGGCGCCTGTACATTCCCTCGGCTTCGCCACTGCTCCAAGAGATCATGATGGCTGTCCATGAGGAGGGACATGAAGGCGTCCAGCGCACGCTTCATCGACTCCACCGCAACTTTCACTTTCCTAACATGAAGCGACTCGTGCAGGACATGGTACGGGCATGTGGGGTGTGCCAGCGATACAAGGCTGAGCACCTGCACCCAGCCGGCCTCCTTCTTCCACTACCGGTGCCGCAGGGTGTTTGGACGGACATCGCACCGGACTTCGTCGAAGCACTCCCTCGTGTCCGCGACAAGTCCGTCATCCTGACGGTGGTGGACAGGTTCAGCAAGTACAGCCATTTCATCCCCTTGGCACACCCGTACTCCGCCGAATCCGTCGCTCACATCTTCTTCGCCGAGATCGTTCGTCTACACGGCGTCCCCCAGTCCATGGTGTTGGACCGCGACCCGATCTTCACCTCCGCATTCTGGCGCGAGCTATTGCGCCTAGTGGGCACCAAGCTCCACATGACCACCGCGTTCCACCCCCAGTCAGATGGGCAGTCGGAGGCCGCCAACCGCATCATCATCATGTACCTGTGATGCCTGACTGGGGACCGGTCGCACCGGTGGCTGCGGTGGCTTCCATGGGCGGAATTCATCTTCAACACCGCCTACCAGACCTCGCTGCGGGACACCCCGTTCCGGGTCGTCTATGGCCGCAACCCCCCCTCCATTCAGTCATACGAACCCGGGGATACCCGAGTGGCCGCCGTCGCCAGGAGCATGGAGGAGCGCAAGGAGTTCTTGGCGGACATCCGCTATCGCCTCGAACAAGCGCAGGCCACCCAGAAGAAGCACTACGACAAGTCGCACCGCGCCGTGTCCTATCAAGTCGGGGACTGGGCGTCCCTCTTGCAAACGGTCACCGACAAGCTGAAGCCGCGGTACTTTGGCCCCTACCGCATCACGGAGATGATCAACCAGGTGGTTGTTCGTCTTGCTCTGCCGACCCGCGCTCGCCTGCACGATGTCTTCCACATCGGCCTCCTCAAGAAGTGGCATGGGACACCACCCGACGCCCCACCTCCACTACCCAGCGTCCACCACGGCGCGATAGTCTGTGAGCCCGAGCGAGTCATCAAGTCTCGCTTGGCCCGCGGGGTGCGCCAAGTACTGGTTCAATGGAAGGGGACCTCGGCTGCGTCGGCAACGTGGGAGGACATGGAGCCGTTCTTCGCCCGCTACCCTGCGCTACAGCTCGAGGACGAGCTGCCTCTCGACGGCGGGGGAGATGTCATGTGGGGGCGCACATACTCCAGGCGCCGCAGGGCGCGAGATGTGCATCGGGCCACGGAACTCGCGGCGCGCGCGGAGGAGAACCGCGACGATGGGCACGACCAGGCCACCATCAGTGGCTAGGATTACAAGATAATTAGTTTCTATTATTAGTCCTTTGTTTTAGGAGCAATTAGCTCTCATTCGGTTGGGCCAAGGGCCATATATTTCCTGTAACCGCACACTAAGAAGGGCAAGCAAGATTGTTATCTCTAAGCCTTCTATCTCTCTCGTCTTCGAACAAGCTTGCGGCGGAGGGGCAAACCTCGCCGGAGAAGACGGACCGTGGCTACGAACTCCGTAGCTAGGGGCCAGCTACCCTAGGGTCGGAGGTCCTTGACAGACACTTACTGGGGAAGATACTGGACAATTGCAGCCTTCCTTCCAGTTTACATCATTGTAAGTTAAAAAAATGAAAACAGATAAAGCACTTGCTCTGCCTTGTGTTTTACCTGCAACTCTGAATATTTCCAATTTGTCAGGCAATGCTCATTCTAATAGCTTCAGCATCACTCCCAGTGTTCTCCACTTCTTCCAACATTGGCGGCAATGTTCATCGCACAGTGGTTTACCTTGGACTCTACCTTGCTGCAATTGCAGGCGGTGGTGTCAAGCCCTGCGCCGCAACCTTTGGAGCTGATCAATTTGATTCAAATGACCCAGTGGAGCTAGCGAAAAAGGGCTCCTTCTTCAACTGGTACTTTTTCTTGATCAGCACCAGCTCCCTCCTGTCTGGCACGGTAATTGTTTGGCTGCAGGAAAATGTTGGGTGGGCGGTCAGTTATGTCATCCCGGTAGGGCTCATGCTCTTTTGTTTCATGGCATTTGTCACTGGCTCGAGGGTATACAGGTTCAGGAAAATGGGTATAAGCCCCCTTATGAGCATTTTTCAAGTCGTTGTTGCAGCTGTCAGGAACTGGCATTTGCAATTGCCGGATGATGACTCGCTTCTGTATGAGCTTACCAGTTCTCCTCCTGAAGCTGATGCATTTCATAAGATCAAGCATACCAAACAATTCAGGTACTAATTTTACAAAGTCAAAGTATAGTCTAGTTTACATCCAAAAAATACCCTACATGCAGTTAAGTGTGGAAATTTAGGTGTCTGAAAACCAGTATATTACAAGAAAGACATAATTTACATGTAATTGCTGAAAGAACATATGTTGGAAATATCTCTATGAAAAAAAATGTCACATGGAAAATACTCCCGCTATCCCAAAAATATAATGCATTGTCAAACATGGCACGGTCTCCCATACTAACATTTGTCTCTTAATATCTCCCAACTCCCGTGCTATAATGTTTGTAGCAACACAATTATAGCCATATGAAAGTACTTTAAACACAAATCTAATGGTATTATGTGCGCGTCTTATATTATGGGATGTAGTACAAGGTTGACATAAAATTTACCTGCTATGAACAATTATCTGCAGGTTCTTTGACAAGGCAGCAGTTGCTCCATCAGATCTATCCACAGCACAGATGAGCTCATGGAGACTCTGCACCGTGACGCAAGTTGAGGAGCTGAAGATGCTCCTATGTATGTCCCCTACCTGGGCATCGTTTGTGATCTTCTATGCAATCACTACACAGGCGCATTCGACACTGGTTGAGCAGGGCATGTTCATGGACAACCGTGTTGGATCGTTTGCCATCCCACCTGCATCCATGTCCATCGTTGGTATCATCAGAGTCCTTATCTGGGTTCCAGTGTATGAAAACATACTAGTTCCACTAGCACGACAGTTAACAGGCAACGACAAGGGCTTCTCACAGCTGCAGCGCCTTGGTATTGGCCAAGCCCTGTCGATGCTTACCATGGTGTACGCAGCATTGCTCGAGATGAGGAGGCTGGCTGTTGCGGAAGCCAACGGCTTGACAGATAAAAGTTTGCCTGTGCCAATGAGCATCCTGTGGCAGGTGCCACTTCACTTGGTGCATGGAGCATCTAATGTCTTTGGCATCATTGGCATGACCGAGTTCTTTTATGACCATGCCCCTGTGACCATGAAGAGCCTTTGCGCTGCCCTCGGGCAGCTTGCAGTTGCTTCCGGGTCCTACTTCAACTCACTCGTGCTCAGCCTTGTCGCATTGATCACAACCCGCGGCGGGGCACCCGGGTGGATTCCAGACAATCTCAATGAAGGCCATCTGGACTATTTCTTCTGGATGATGGCCACTCTTAGCTTACTGAATTTGGCTCTGTTTGTTCGTTACTCAATGAGGTACAGAGGGAAGACAAGTTGTTGATCCAGGAGGCTGGGTTAATCTCTGCACGTGTCACCAGTGAATTAAAATTCAAAATTAACTACTGAATTTGTGTATATGGCATTCCTCCTTTTTAAAATCTCTGTGCCTAGATGTAAGAAGGTACTCTCAATAACAAACTATAAAAATGGTTGATCCTTAGAAATGGTCAGTTGCAACAAAAGTTTGATATTTGAGACTGAATACCGATTGAAGGACATGTGTCACTTTAGTTGCTTCTATGCTTGGTGCCATGCCCAAAATCAAGTAGAACAGAGAAACTGCCTTGCAAAGCTGATGAAATTAAAAACCACTGGATGTCAATACAATGCAAAACTACGCGCGCAAAGCTGAGATGTGACCAGGTTCATCCTTGAAAAATCATTACGAGGTTTTATAGGCTTGGAAAAGCATTACTTACCCAAAACAAGGAACAGTTACAGAGATTCTTTTTTCTTCGAGGGTGGACGAGTTCGGGCATTACCTGAACTTAACTTGCATGCTGCTGCCTATCTGTAACCCAATCCGCGAGTAGGCAATCCGTCGAACAGCTTGTGTGCGCTCTATACGGAGGGGGCAGGTTGAACAGTAAGCTGGCGCGGCACGACCAGCTCACCAGCGTACGTTTGTGGCGACTGGTGCGCTACCACATCCTGTAAATGGTGGTGATGGCGGTCGCGGAGCGACGCCCTGCCAGGCGGCGACGACGGCATAGGGGTTAGCCGCCACCCGGCACTGCGGCAGAGCAGGTAATGCCCGAACTCGTCCACGCGGCAGACAGTCGGTGCCGCGAAAGGCCCTTGCGATGGCGAGGTATGACCGTACGAGTACGACGCCCACGCGTCTGCAACCGCGACGGCGGCGCCAAGGACGGCGAGCCCGGGTCGCACCGGCAGCAGTTTTGGTTAACAGTTCTTTTTTTCCCTTTCAGTCAACTGCATTACAGAGTACAGACTTAGGTCCTGTTTAGATCAGTCCGACTAAACTTTAATCCCTATCATATCGGATATTTAATATTAATTAAATATACTAAATATAAATTAATTGTACAGATGGAGATAATTCATTAAGCCTAGTTAGTCAATATCGTACTACAGCAAACATATACTAATGATGTGTTAATCAGACTTAATAGATTCATCTCGCGAATTAACCTTTATTTATGCAAACAGGAGGATCCAGGTCTACAGTAGTGGGATGCCACAGACTACTGTATATCCGTTAATCAACTGCATTGAGTAAAAGAAAGGATCTTGCATTTGCATCCACAACCTGCATTATGTGAGATGGTACGTAAAGATGAGGTCATGAGCCTGACTCCGACAAATAGCATGTGTGTGAAAAATTGCTTGACTTGTAAAAACCAGATGGCTAAGTGGTCAAGGCACTCTGGTTTCTTGCGTCTGAATCAAAAGAAATGTTAGTTTCTGGCATCTATGAAAGTCAAGACTGCCAAAAAAACACACCAGTTCAGAAACTTCCAACGACAAACAAAGATCAGATGCAGAGTATACATGGAAATAAGACGATTGGAGTTAGTTGTTACAGAATTATAAAGTCCGTTAACAAATCTGTACATTTGATTTGTAAATGGACCTGAGAGAGCTTCTCTGCTTCACCCTGCTCCCTAACCTAGCATAGTTTGTCAAAAGCGACAACATCAAGATTATTAATACGTTATCGCTTTTCCGACCGTTCAGGAAAAATAGAAAGTTTTTTCTCCAGAAAGCTCAAAGAGCAGGAGTAAGTTATGGTGTTTAATACTCCCTCCATTTATTTGTTTCTTTCTCGGTGTGTATCCGTGGAACATTAAAGTTTGTAAACTTTGACTGGAAATTAATCAAATGATATTCATGTTTAGCATATAAAAGTTATACTAATGTATTTGTATTTGATAGAATTTGTAATATGACACTGATTTTTATATCAGTTGATGATATATTGCAAGAGAAATTTTACCTCGCAAAAAAACCAGAGAGGGTAGTTTTGTACATTTTATCTTATCTTTGTTTGCGCTTCTTTGATTTTACTTAATTTTGGAGTGGGGATAAAAACTAAAGCACACCACATTGCTTCTCTCCATTATGTACTCTTAGTCCTTTTCTCTGTTCATCTGTTTTTCCGACGTATGAGAGTTGAGACAAGTACTTGATTACAAGGAAATTTCACATGTAGGGCACTTGGACATCATTGGCAGTGCGAAAACATTGTCTCGTTAGAACCAATTATATCAAGATTACACAGCTAGAGAATTAATCTCTAGTACCAGGTGGGAACCCTGGTTAGTACCGGTTTTCCGCCCGATACAGCCCAGGCGGTACTAACCCACCAGCAAATTAGTACCGGGCGTTGCGCCCGGTATTAAATGGCGCAGTTAGTACCGTCTAGTAACACCAGCCGGTAGTAAGATGCTTGCCACGTCAGGTGCCGTCGGCGGCAGTTTAGTACCAGCCGGTACTAACGTCTTTTTTTCTATTTGTTTGCTTTTCTTTTTCTATGTTTGGTTTTAATTCGAATTCGTATTCGTATTCGAATTCGTATTCATATTCATGTTCGTATCTATAGCCCGTTTATGTGTAGCTAGCATTCATTTTTATACTTGTATTCGTATCTTCTATATAGCATAGCAAATATATATATATAGGAAAAATCTATTCTACACGCGCTTGTAGCTAGCCTACATGTGTATCTCATGATTTAGAGCGTATCTAACCCAATGAAAGGTATGTATGATGTGTATGTGATCATGCTAGACCATATGTGATGGTATATATATTGGGTATGTTACCATATATAGAGTATGTGGGCATACTCAATTTTATATACTAATACTAAGGTATAATTATAATATATTTTAAAAATAGGGATGCTTTTGAAATTTTTCATATATATCCCTTTGAAGTATCTTAGAATAAGTATATGAACATACTCAAAGTAGTAAATGAGTATATGGACATACACAACATGATATATTGATGTTGAGAGTAGCTACACACGAGTGTAGATAAAACTCATCCACACACACACACAATTGATATACAATTTCATAATACAAGAGTAGCCACACAAAGTTTTTCCGTATAAATACTTCAACCATCACTATCGTTGTCTTCTTCTCTGTTTGGATCTAATCTACCCACGCTTATCCTATGATCTACATAAAATTCTCCTTTATGTTTTATAACATCATCTAGCAAGAATCCACAGATTTCATCTTAAACCGCCCTAACTCTTTCTGGTTCGATGAGCTCCTTTTCCATTCTGAAGATCTGTCACGTACAAACATTATTTATTTAAATCAATACATGTCGGAATTAAAAGAAAGGAATTCTTCTTAAGTTTTTACTTACTTCAAGTTCTCTTCGCGTCATTTTCTTCGGGCCGCAAAAGTTGCGAATGAACTCATACGTAGTACCCGCATAATATAAGTTATTTCCGGACGCCTGTCTCATACACTATATATATACACCCACACAGGGTTATGAAATATTAATGGTGATTAAAGAAATAGAACTGGATGTGTGAGAATTGTATTCATACCGAAAAGTCTGTTTTGAAAAAAAGTTCACCCGGGTTCTCTCAGACTCCTATGTGCTTTTTGAGGAAGCGAGCCCATGCTTTTTGGAGGAGATTTATGAAGTCTTGATATTTAGCTGTCGATGTTCTCTTAGAGTCAAACACCACCACCTGGGATTTATCAATCTCGATACATAGCAAGATCTAGTGGAAGCTGTTGATACATATATACATATGAAATATTTGATATACTTATTATCAAATGGAATGTATGAAAAAGATAGTCAAAGTGCTTACTCGAAGTTGTACAGCAACAGAATGAACTCACAAGTATTCTGCCCATCCAAGACCATGAATATATTTTTCATGGTCTTATTTGGCCATTTGCGTACGCTTTTCTCGTGTATAATATCCGGATCTATGAAGCCGATATTATAGTAACCCCTTCTGCGGCATTCTTGCACCTTCAACTTATACATGATACAAAATAAAAGATGGGATCAGAAAGCACATAACTAGTAGAGCTAGAATACAGAAATGAGAGGAGACACTTACATACAAAATACACTGAGTAGGGACTTATCTAGAGCGTCTTGATGGTATAGAAATCAAAGACTCTCAAACTCGATCCATACGTCAGCGGGCCCCCAATAGAAATCTTCATGTTTAACTCGAGCTACGAACATTATGAGTTCATCTGCAGATTTCTTCGTGTACCATTTATGCAACCCCCGCATCCTCATTGGTAGCATCTCCACCAACTCCGGCCACATAAGAGGTTCACCTATTTTAAATGGTTTTCTTTCTGACCCTTGGTGCTTCGGGATTTCAGCCTGCCCTAGGAGTTGGGCTTTTGTGAGATATGATTCCACTACAAACTCAGTCGTAGCTTCATTCTCCTTTGAAAGAACTATAAGTGGAGGTATTGATTGGTTCGGCTATTCTCCGAGCTGGGAAACTTGGTTGTACCGACGATTGCACTTTTTCTGATAAGACTTTGTGATCGAGTGTTTGTAGTCCGATAGTCTTTCTTCCTATCTTGGTTGGCACATGGCTATGAAGTGCTTTTTCCTGGCTGGATCCACCGGTTGTTTCGACTCAGGCTTCTTTGGTGCGAGTTATTCTTTAACATGCTTTCTCACGCTAGCGTCTAATTGATCTTGAGTCATATCGTATGGTAATTTCTCAGGTGGAGACTTCTCTTTCTTCTTAGCTTGGGTCTTCTAGTCATCGTTTCTAGCTATGTATCCCAAATAAACATGAAAATTTTAAGAAAATCGTGCTCATTCTTAGTCTTCCAATCAACACAAATTTCTGTAAGTATAAAGTATGAAACGACCATCAAAGAGGAGAGGATGAAGTTGCAAACCTTTTGAGCACCTGGATGAGTGAAATCCCCTAAAAACTTGGAAAAAATAAAAATGGGCAACACCTCCTCTAAACCGGTGCCATGGAGAAGAAGCCCGAACTCGTGGTCAAATGGATTGGCTCGGGCTCGGGGAGGAGGAAGGAGTTGATATATAGAAGGGAAATTAGTACCGGCTGGTGGCTCCAGCCGGTACTAGCTCTTAGCATTTAGTACCGGCTGGAGCCACCAACCGGTACTAAGCCTCATCGGCTCCATTTAGTATCGACAGGAGCCACCAGCCGGTGCTAAAATACCGCGAGTGGGGGGGGGGGTGTTGTTGTTGCCCCTGATATCGGTGGTGCAGATCCTAAATAACTTGAAGGGTGAAATGTATGAACAATTATGAAGTTGGTCAAAGGAGCCTGGCTTGCCACGAAGGCACGCTCTCTCTCGGTGAGGCCGTGGGGAGGGCATGGTATGGACGAGATGAGACGAGACGAGGGGGTCAGGTCGGCCGGACATGATATGACGCGATTTGATTCTTCAGTTACCAGTAACTAACGGATTAATGGCCACTGTTGCATTCGAGACTGTCCAGGTTCATCTTCCCGTGGGCGCTTATAAAAGGATCCCTCCTCTCCTGTCAAATACACCAGAACACTCTCCTCCCTTCCTTTGCTACTGCTACTTGTGTATCCCCATCGTCACGCTCTACGCGCACAGGTCTGGTGATAGCAGACCTCCGGAACCACGCTCCGCTGCGACACTTGCATCTTCAAAAGCCTAGTCAAATTTCACTCTTCATATTCTTATTTAGCTATCTATTTCATCAATATTCATTCTTCATATTTCGGTAAACTGCAGCAGACTAGCCAAATCACTCTCCAAATCTACAGCCACGAGGTCCCTGGATTTTGCAGTAAACACCCTAGAAAGAATTTGGGGTTTGCAATGTCATCCCCAGATATAGCTACGATGGTGGAGGTGAAATTCCGGTGAGGAGAGAGCTTGGCAGCAGTGGGAAGTGGTGGGGGAGCACGAGGGAATCACCTGCGATCGATCGAGGCAGGAGCCAAGGTCGTTGGAGGGTTGTCGGCGTTCTGCATGCGACGGCGCTGAGGTCTGCGATGATGACCTCGACGGCACTCGGGAAGAGGGTGAGGGGGCGGGAGGGCGAGTTGGTCTCGCTCGGCACCTTTACCGAGGGAAGGGGAGGAATTGGCAAGGCAGATAGGCGACCTGAGGAAGATAGCCAGGTTGTAGGATGGTCATTTTGGGGGTCGTTTCCTTTTTTAGCGAACCCAGCTAGGATAGCCTTCCTTTTTTTTAGCGAACCCAACCAGGATAGCCAGCCGGTTGGAGTTATTCTAATTAACGACCCGACCGCTCACCGCATAACTACTGGCACTCCTGCACCTCTTCTTCTTACTACACCCGGAGGGCCGTTTCTGGTACTGCACTTTGAATATCATCCCGATTGAGTTTTGTTCGGTTGCATCAACTAAGCCTATGTTAGTAGTATGTCTACTCCAATTGATAACGACCCATGTGGCGCCTCCGGCATTGGTACAATCTCTCGTGGTACATTCTGAACTCTCTATTTTATTTTGAACATGAACACTTGCACATATTTTTCTAACACAAAATCTACAAATTATCATGATTTACTTTGTAATATTTCTAATGAAAATGGGCCAAAAGTTACCTATTACTTTGTAATATTCAAAATTAAAATGTATCAAAAACTACCAACGTAGGTTCTAACATAACGCAGGCACCCAACTCAACCTCCCTGGTCTATTTCTTCGAGGTCGACTTACTACTAGAAAGCACTCCACCAGCACCGGTTGAAAAGGGCGTTCAATACCGGTTCTCAAACTGGTAAACACCTGGTATCAAAGTTCCACTTTAGTACGAGGTAATGATTTCATCCGGTATGAAAGTATTTTTGTCAAAATAAATATATTAATTCGGGAAGAGGCCCGCACATGCGCACATCACAAGTCACGTGATTTTCCGGGATTCAAACCCGCGACCTCTGCCTCGCGCTTACCTCCCGTACCATCTCAACTACGCAGCAGTTGTGACTAATATAAGAGGGAGATATCTTCCTTTTGAAGTAATCATGGAGGATCCTTTAGTACTGGATGGTAGTCACTTTCAGTACCGGATGGTCTTACCAACCTCAAAAATACCGGTATAAACTAGACCCGGTACAAATGCTTGCATTAGTACTGGGTCTACTCATACCGGTACTTTTAGGATGGACCGATAGACATTTTTCTACTGTTAATGGGTAGGTTGTTTAAAAAAAATGTTCGGTAACCATGACTGAAATTGGTACATTGTATTCAGATCAATGCACCGCATGGGTCGTGTCATGGCAAGAAACTCGTAACCTTGCAGACCTATCCCGTTGTTTGGTATAACCAAAGGTCCAAACCATGCAAAATATCAAAACTCCCCAACGATCTTGCTGGAGTATATCAAAAAAGTAGCTAGGGCTCTCGATACATGCATGTCATACAGCACGCAAAAATTCCCATTAGTGATGAAAAAGGAATTAAAATACACACATAGGTAAGCGGATGGATTCTTCTTCGTCCATGCGCATCCTTTCTTCATTAGTTTACTTTTTTCCTGTGAGTTTCATTTTTTAAGGCCAATCTCAATGCAGTTTTATGGGAGTTTCATGGACATTAAAACTCTTGACACATCAGCATTTTTACTAACCTGGCAGTCTAATAAAGAGGGGAGAGATACATCGTTTCATCGCCACGAGACGGCTCGGGCTCGACTACCTAGTCCTATGAAACGGAATGAAACACGCACTGAGAGCTTTATCGTTTCATCGGGGATCCAGTGCGCAGCCGCCGCTATCCCAGGCTTGCGCTCCCCGCCTCCTCCCTCTCCAGCGCCTGCGCTCCCGCTTCCTTTCATAGAATCATGGTGATGAAACGAGCTGGCTCTAGTTACCAAGACATCGAAGACATCACGACATCGAGCTGGAGGGCGGCGACGGTGGCGGCGAGTGGAATGGAGCTGGAGGGCGGCGGCGAATCGAGTGAGCTGAATCGAGGTCGAGCGGCGGCGACAGAGGCGGGTGAGCCGAATCGAACTCGAGTGGCAACGATGGTGGCCGCCGAGCCGAATCGAGCTCGAGGGGGTGAGCACTAGTGGGGACGAAAAGTTGTGGCTCTTGGGAGGGCGGAGGGGAGTTGTGGCTCGCCGGAGGAGATGCCGGAGGGGAGCTGCGCCTACGGGAGTCGCGCCTTGCCGGAGAAGAGGCCGAAGGGGAGCGCGGGGGAGGCCGGAGGGGACTGCCTGGCGGAGGGGAGAGGGGAGCGGCGGCTCGCTGGAGAAGAGGCCGGAGGGGAGCCAGTGAGGGCGGAGGGGAGCGGTGGCTCACGAGGCGGAGGGGAGCAGCGGGTCGGGCGACGTGATTCATGCGAGGAAGAAGATAGGGAAGATAAGGCCGGGTGAAATGAAAAATAGAGAAAAAAATGGAGAATGACAAGTGGGGTCTATAGAGTCGGTTTTATAGACAACAATGTTTATTTACCATATTCAACTATACTGATATTTAATTTAGATACAACTGCAAAAAGGCTATAGAGTTCTCATGGCACACTTGATCATAACACAATATAAAAAGTAAATGTTGTACCTTGTCTATAAAATTGTACCATAAAATTATGTACTGAGACTCGCAGTTTCATCCCAATAAAAAGCTGATGTGGTTGTTTTGGTAACGGTGCTCATAAAACTGGCCCTGAGACTGACCTAAGATAGTATTGCATTTGTCTAGTCTCGACAAATGTCATTTTCTAGTGTGGACAGAAATCATGACAGTAAAAGTAACTTATTAGGTTAAATTTATTATGGATGAATCTATCCATTTGACTTCTCGACTTAGCATGAGTGCTCACTTTTTTTATATTTATTCTAAAAATTAATCGTATTATTTTTCAGTAGTAGGCGTCGACACGTCTATCAACAGTTAGCTATCTATAGTTACTTTTTGGATCTCCAAATGTGCCGATCCATGAGGAGGTGCTAAATGACATAGGGTTATGTTCGGCGTATTCAAAATGAGGTGGGCGTACGATCTCATGATCTGCATGCCTAGTCAGAGATATGCAATGAGGATAGGATTGCACTCATATATTTATAGAGGTTGAGTGCGCATTCGTGTTTGCAAGTGAGTTTGTACTCTATGAATAGTTTGGGAGACGGATTGCATAGAAAAACACACTTTTTTTTAGAAAACGTGCTTTACTAGCTCAGCCGGTTGGATTATATAGTATAATTAACCAACGATATATACCTGCCGGTCATGGAATCAAAGGAGGTTGGGGTGTCAATTAATTCTAGATTTCTAGTCCCTTGACAAATGAAGCTGCAATTAAAATCAATTTCTCGTTGTGGATTTTTGCATCAAGCTATCAGGCTATGTGCGTGAACAAACCTCGGAGACTTTGTAGTTTTAGACAAGGGGCCTCAGTTTGTAGGAGAACCTCGGACTGGACTTTGAATAAGTTTGTCAACCAGCTTTCGTTCTGGGTTTCTGCATAAATCTCACAACACGTTTGGTTATTTGTGAAAGCTGACTCGCACAAGAATTTACTACTAATAACGAATACACTTATCGACATTATTATCCGCTCCTACATGTGCTGTGATTCCTCTACTCCAGCAACAGTCCAAGACTGCAACTTTTATAATATCATGTAGCTACATGTTCTGTGATTCCTCTACTCCTAGTCTCCTACCACACTTCACTCTGCAGTCTTCCTTCTCTGCTTCTCCGCCATGCTCCCCTGCCTTCTCGCCTCTTCGCCAGCATCCATGAACATGTCCCTCTCTCTCCCTACAAGAAAAGAAAAGTATACTTCCGTGGGCCGAGGTATATTATATAGGATTTTTACGGCGCACAAGATGACCATATACTACTGTCTGAAAAGGACTGGTATTTAAAGATCTAATAGTCGAGATTTTTCTATACCACTGAAATATTGATTAGTAGTATGAGATAGTATACATAGGTAGTATAAGGATAATATTGAAAAAATCAATTCACTACAAGATTTCGCCCCTGATGCAACGACCTAAAAGTGTTGCACTATGCCAAAAATGGTTGCAATAGACAAAATTGCAAAAAATTATATAAAGTATCCTTAATTTATATTAAGTTACTAATGATAATCTTACCCCTCTAATGGGCGGTTGGATCTTTTCTATACTACGTACTATCAGGTGGTAGTATTGTGCGCCGTAAAAGAGGTCTTATAAAGTTAGGGGGTGCCATGCACCCACGAAAATTTGCAAAAACAGTCCCTATTTCTTCTTCTTTGAGAAAAATAGTTATTTTGTTTCTGAATTTCTTTTGAAAATGGCTATTCGAAA
Organism: Panicum miliaceum; assembly: GCA_032594955.1. Classification (NCBI taxonomy): domain Eukaryota; kingdom Viridiplantae; phylum Streptophyta; class Magnoliopsida; order Poales; family Poaceae; genus Panicum; species Panicum miliaceum. The sequence goes on along the minus strand of CM064056.1, from coordinate 45,822,257 downwards.
TTGGATACTGTTGACGCCAGATTTTGACACGTGTTGAATCAGCGTCAGGAGAAGAAGAGACCGGCCGATGCGGCAGATTTGAAGGCTACAGTTGGGAATCGGCCGATTGAGGCTACTGTTGGGGATCGGCAGATGGGCGATGTAGTCTGCACCAGCAGTTAGGGAGATGAAGCCATTGGAATCCCAGTAGAGGATCCCAGTCAAAAGTGACCTGACGTTGGTCGAAAGAACGATGCCGACTCGGTCATGAAGCAATGGAAAGAGTCCGGATTGGACTAGGAGATGGCGGCAGAAGATTCTGCGGAAGCTCGTTTCCTTTAGGAAAATATTATAGATATAGTAGTTTTCTATTTAAATCAAGTTTGTAACAGATCGTAATCGATCAGGAGTCCTAGTCGTAGGGTATAAATAGGAGTCGCCAGGGTTTTGTAGAGGAGACATCAATCAATCAACAAAACAATCTACTTTTTCATCGCACTTTACTTTCAAGTCGGCGACTTCGCCATTACTTCTTTTTCTTTCACGAGTTCGTACGGATTGGCAGGGCTGCATCGACTTGATCTCCGGCCAATCGGTAGGTTCCGCTTATCGAATAACATCTGAGCTTTAACTTCGGGCGCATCGCCGTGGTTTCGTTTGGATTTATTCACCAGTTATAGATATTTGCTAGAATTATAGGTTTTACCTGTTGTTCTAGTATTATCACCAGTTATCCAGCTTGAGATTTAAACTATCGGCCTTATCATCGTTTTTCCTCGTTCATTATTATACAGCCGATTAGATCTATTTCAAGCGTTGCATCTGTAATAATTGTTTAAGTTGCTCCAGCAGTTTTCTTTGCAATTATTACGTGATTATCGGCTGATCCATAGCCGGTCATCTTCATAGCAAATCGGCTGACTTGCCGATACGCTTTTTGGGACAGATCGGAACCTCAGCCGATCGGAGTGCCTGGAATTGAATACGTTTATTTCCTTGTCAATCAACACGTCAGATTGACTGGCACGCCGCGCGAACCGCACCAGGGCAATAACCCGAACAGGAGTTAAGCGGATTCTCCCGGGTTGTGTGTCCGACACTGAAGGTCATCGGCCGATTCCTGGCCGATTTTTAGCGCCAACACACTTTTGGCACGCCCGGTGGGACAGTCTCAAGATCCAACATGTCAAAAACCACCGAAGTTTCTGAGGACAACATTACTGAGGTCACGGAAGCAGATCTCAAGGACGACCAAAAAGAAGAACTAGCTAAACATCTAGAGGATTACAAAAGGATGTATCTGCAATCTTTCAGTCGTACCAGAAGCGGGGAGGCAATCAAGAAAGCTCCTCTTCCAGTCCCCCGCCATATCACCATCGCTGAGGATTCGGGCAAGATGTCCGATATGATTCAACAGTCCGTCTATCAGGCTTTCATCGACTAATCCTCAGTAATGACCAACACAGTGTATAATGCCGTCATCAGTTCTCTGGTCAGCGGAGCAGCTCAGGGATATTAGGGGCCAGCATACGCCCCACCTTTGTACCTCAAGCCAGAAGCTTACCAGGCACGTCCCACTCGGCTCCTTAGCCGATGTCGACGCAACACGAAGGATACAACACTTCGTTGCCTCCAATGCCTCCAGGGTATAACGGTGCACCATATTTTTGATCGCAAGCGCCGCTTCAGCCTGTCCAGATTGCTTCGGTGCAATCGCTACCCTCAAACTCAGTGCCTTGGGAGGCACCAGCAACGACAACTTTTCTCGTTCAATCAACCGGACATGGAAGCTATCCGATCCAAGCGCTGTTCCATTCGGCCGTTCGGCCGACGGTCCCTCAGTATCAACCAACTACGTCAGAAATCGGCAGGGGGGCAGACGCTGTAGAAGCACTCAGAAGCATGGCGCCGATGACGATGTACGATGGGGCAGCGGATTCATTTCGCCATCAACTGTCAACTGCTCAGACGGCCACAATGCAACAGAATCCGCCACATGTTTCGACCCATCACCCGATCGCACCGCCGCCAATCCACCAACATATGCTGGCACCCCGAACAGCTGTTCATCAGCAGCAGGTGGATTGGACAGCAAGAATAGCGGAAGTAATTCAGGACCAATTCAGGTTGAAGCCGAAAGTGCAGACTTATACGTACAAGACGCCATACCCATCGGCCTACGACCTACTGCCGTTTCCCCACCGGTACAAAGTTCCTGACTTTACCAAGTTTTCGGGGCTGGACGACACCTCTACCGTGGAGCACGTTAACAGATTTATCATCTAGTGCGGGGAAGCCGCCACACAAGATGCTCTGAGGGTGCGTTTGTTCTCATCGTCTCTGTCTGGATCGGCCTTCCAGTGGTTCACTACCTTACCACCCAATTCCATCGTTACTTGGGCCGATCTGGAAAAGCAATTCCATAAGTACTTCTACGCGGGAGTACACGAGATGAAGCTTTCAGATTTGACCAGCCTCAGGCAAAGGAGCGACGAACCAGAAACTGGGTACATACAGAGGTTCAGAGAGGTCAGAAACAAATGCTAGACCCTTGCTCTGACCGATGCCCAGTTGGCCGATATCGCTTTCCAAGGCCTCCTGCCACATATCAAGGAGAGGTACGCCTCACAAGAATTTGAAAGCTTAAGTCAGATCATTCACCGATTGGCCGGTCAGGAAGTGCGTCCGTTTGAGCAGCGGAGGAATTTCCAGAAAAAGGTGGCATATTTGGAAGGGTCTGAATCGGAGGAAGAGGAAGAAATCGGCCTAGCAGAATGGGTCAAAGGGAAGAAGCCAATATAGTGCCCTTTTGGAAAGAAAGAACCAGAAGCGTTCGGCTTTGACACATCAAAGGCCGATAAAATTTTCGACTTACTGCTCCAGGAAGGGCAGATCAAGCTCTCACCATACCATACCATTCCTTCGGCCGATCAGCTCAAAAAGATGAAGTACTGCAAATGGCACAACACTACATCTCATGACACAAATGAGTGCTAGATCTTCCGTCAGTAGATACAGTCGGCCATTGAGCAAGGAAGACTCAAGTTCGAAATCCCGGCAAAACCGGCAAAGCCGATGAAGATTGATCAGCATCCTTTCCCGGCTAACATGGTTGACACGAGAAGAAACTCACTTCAAACCAAGGTGCTGACGTCGGAATCAGCTAGAACAAGCAGCGCCGTGGATCCCAGGAAGCAAGTCACAGTGGATGATGTCAAAGGGAAAAGACGGGCTGAAGACGAGGGCGAAGGATCAGAACGATCGCGTAGACCCGTCACTTCCCAATTCTTAATCAGCAAATATCGGCGGTAGCAGGAACGGTCGAGATACCACGATGAGATGATACGCCGACACGAGGATCATTGGCGATGTCCGTTTTTCATCCATTGCTGGGAAAATGACCTCAGATTGTCAATAGCCGATGACTGTCTTGAGTGCAGCGGATCAAGCCGCAATGATCGCCCGTTCAAAAGATCGCGCTCTAGAGACAGAGGATCAGAGCCGATCAGCAGAAACTGGCGCGAACAAGAAGGTCGGCACCTTTCAGTGCATGATCAGCTGGGGGGCAGAGTTGACCGGTATCACCGGTCGAAAGGTAGGATCAACCAGCAGGAGCAGCTGGGGGGCAGAACCAGCGTACATGATCGGCTGGAAGAAATGGCTGATGATAAAGTGTCAGATGAAAACCCTCTAGGAAGGGAACCAGACTGGGAGCACGCCAAACCGTCGGCCAGACCAGTATACCCCAGGTGGTGCCCTGACGGACTGTCTAAATCTCAAAAACGAAGGATCCAACGCCTGCGCCAATGGGGACAACAAGAGGAAGAGCAGAGGCAGGTGCTGGATAAGAAAAACGACAGGTCTCGGGTCTGGCGCCCCAAAAGGAACGACAACAAAGAGGGCGACAATCAAGAATCGACAGCTGATGTCAACATGGTGTTCATATTGCCGATGGAGTTCATGGCGCCTACCGATCGAGATAAGACGACAAGGATGGAGGAGCAGATGGCGCAGTTGGTTTTGGAGCCGATGACAGCCACCTTTGAGAAACCAGAAGACGAAAAACGGCAACATCTTAAGGCACTATTTCTCAAAGGTTACGTTAACGGACAACCCGTTACCAGGCTACTAGTGGACGGAGGCGCCGCAGTCAACATCATGCCATATGCCATGTTCCAGAAGTTAGGCAAAAGTGATAAAGACCTGACCAAGATGAACATGATGCTCAAAGACTTCGAAGGCAACGTGTCTCCCGCCTGCGGAGCACTCTACGTCGACCTCACCATCGGTAGTAAGACCCTTCCCACTACATTCTTTATTATTAATGGTAAGGGGTCCTACAACATGTCGCTTGGTCGCGATTGGATACATGCGAATTGCTGTGTCCCGTCTACAATGCACCAATGCCTTGTACAGTGGGTCCGCGACAGTACAGAGATAGTCACCGCCGATTCCACCTACAGTGTTGCGGCGGCCGACACGCAACAATGGAGCTGTGAACACGTCAAGTGTATATCTGGCAGAACTTGGGACACTGATTTCCTGAAAGTGTCCAATTTTGGTCTACAGCCAATCCAAGCAGTCGGCTCTGAAGATTCAGAATAGATGGATCAGTTCGTCCGAGAAGACGGGAAGCTTGGGCATGGATTCACGTCGGCTGATTCATTGGAGATAGTGGATTTAGGAGATGGTAGCAAGCCAAGGCCGACGTATATTAGTGCTAGCTTGGATTCCGGATACAAGTGTAAATTAACAAGTTTGTTAAAAGAATTCAAAGATTGCTTTGCTTGGGAATACCATGAGATGCCCGGTCTAGACCGGTCCATTCTTGAGCACCGGTTGCCTATAAAATCAGGATATCGGCCATATCAGCAACCTGCACGATGATGCAACCCTAAAATTCTACCTTATATAAAGGCCGAGATCACAAGATTGATCAATGCAGGATTTATTTGACAGTGCCGTTACGCCGAATGGATTTCTAATATTGTGCCCGTATATAAGAAGAACGGAAAGTTGCGCGTATGCATCGACTTTAGGAACCTAAATCAGGCTACACCAATGGACGGATATCCGATGGCGACGGCCGATGTCTTGATAGATGCTGCCGCAGGACATAAAGTCATCAGTTTCATGGATTGTAATGCTGGGTACAATCAAATATTAATGGCTGAAGAGGATATTTCGAAGACGGCTTTCAGGTGTCCGGCCCACCTCGGTCTATTCGAGTGGGTTGTAATGACCTTTGGGTTAAAGAACGCCGGTGCTACATATCAGGGGGCTATGAATTATATCTTTCACAAGCTCATTGGTGTATCGGTGGAAATTTACATCGACGATGTTGTGGTCAAGTCGAAAGGTCATCAGGAACATCTGGCCGATTTATAAGAAGTATTGGAATGCACAAGGAAGCATGGATTGAAAATGAAACCCGAACAAGTGTGCATTCGGCGTATCGGCCAGGCAATTCTTAGGATTCATGGTCCATGAGCACGGAATAGAGGTTAACCGGAAGACCATAGACGCCATCAACAAGGTTGTAGCCCCGCAGAATAAAACTGAGCTGCAATCCCTCATCGGCAAGGTCAATTTTATTAGAAGATTCATATCCAACTTGTCTGGGCGTATTCAAGCTTTCACTCCTTTGTTGAAATTGAAACCCGACCAGGAATTCAGGTGGGGAGAAGAACAACACAAAGCGTTAGAAGATATCAAGCAATATCTAATTTCACCACCGGTGTTGGTGCCGCCACAGCCCGATAAGCCGTTCAAGTTATACTTATCGGCTGATGAACAAGCTATTGGATCGGCGCTGGTACAGGAGTTCAAAGGAAAGGAACGGGTAGTATATTATGTCAGCAGAAGACTCCTGGATGCCGAAACAAGATATTCCCCGGTGGAACGGTTGTGCTTGTGTCTATACTTCTCGTGTACTAAGCTCAGGCATTATTTGTTATCGGTAGAGTGCATAGTCGTATGCAAGGACGATGTGGAAAAGTATATGCTATCACTGCCAATTTTGAAAGGACGGATTGAAAAATGAATCCTGGCTCTGTCAGAGTTTGACTTAAGGTACGAATCGGCCAAGGCTGTCAAGGGTCAAGTTATGACTGATTTCGTGGCTCAACATTGTGGACCGGAAATTACTGTTGTTGAGCCGGTTCCATGGACTCTATACTTTGATGGTTCTTCGTGTGGAGCCAGATCGGGAATCGGCATCGTTCTTGTATCGCCTCGGAGGGCAAGCTATGATTTCTCACTACCGATAGAAGCATCCGCAATCAACAACCAGGCGGAATACCAAGCCGTCCTAAAAGGTATCCAATTGTTGAGGGAAGTCAAAGCTGATGCAGTCGAAATTTTTGGAGATTCCATGCTCATCGTCGATCAGTTAACGGGGAAATCTGAATGCAAATATGATATCTTAAGGATTTACTATGAAGATTGCCTTCAGCTGTTAAAGGAATTCAAGTATGCAATAATCGAGCACATCCCCAAAAATTACAATAAAGAGGCTAATAGGCTGGCCCAACACGCGTCCGGATATCGGCCGATTCAAGGAGCTATGATTTTGGAACTCGCGGCCGATGATTGGCGAAAGGAGATTGCCGATTACTTGAAGGATCCGTCCCAGAAGGTGGATCGGCGAGTGCGTTTCCAGGCCACAAAATATGTGTTAGTTGAAGACGATTTGTTTTACCGGACGATTGATGGGGTTCTTCTCAAATGCCTGGGAACAGAAGAAGCAAAGGTCCTGATGGGGGAAATCCATGAAGGTGTATGCGGAGCCCATCAATCGGCTCACAAAATAAAGTGGATGATTAGAAACAATGGGTATTATTGGCCGACGATTCTCGAAGATTGTTTCAAATATTATAAAGGTTGCCAAGACTGTCAGAAGTTTGACAATGTGCAGCGCGCGCCAGCTTCGGCTACGAATCCGGTAATCAAGCCGTGGCCATTCAGAGGTTGGGGAATAGACCTCATCGGGCAGATTCACCCTCCATCAAGCAAAGGGCATAAGTTTAAATTGGTAGCCACTGATTATTTTACTAAATGGGTGGAGGCAGTTCCGTTAAGGACCGTGACATCGGCCGATACGATCGATTTCATTAAGGACCACATTGTTTATCAGTTCGGTATTCCTAAGACTATCACAACTGATCAAGGAACGATGTTCACCTCAGGGGAATTCGGAGAATTCGCCGCCGATATAGGGATTAAATTGTTGAATTCTTCTCCGTACTATGCTCAAGCCAATGGCCAGGCCGAATCATCTAATAAGGGGATAATCAAGTAGATCAAGAGGAAGATAGAGGAACAACCCAAGAAGTGGCACATGTCTTTGGCTGAATCTCTATGGCCTTATAGGATGGCTTGCCACGGGGCCACTAAGATATCTCCTTATCAGTTGGTATATGGTCACGAGGCAGTCTTGCCTTGGGAATTAAGGATGGGGTCAAGGCGTATATCGCTTCAAGATCAGTTGACGGCCGATGACGGCCGGTAAAACCCCTGGCTTGATCAGGATATCCATGTCACCGTCAAAAGAATTGGATGATGAATCATAACAGACGGGAAGCTCGAAAATCGGCCCTGTCGTCTGATACGGATACCAGCTGATGGTCTCTTCACTGAAGCCATTGTAGAAACATCTGAAGTATTCGGTCGTTCGGGTGGCAGTAAACTGACAACCAGGGAAGGCTGATGCTGCTTCTCCAAAAGAGGTACACCGTCGTCGTATGGTAGGGTTTTCCTCTGACTCGATATTGGGAAATGTTTTGGTCTCTATTTGCTGCTAGGAGACCTTGCTCATGTATAGGTTGAGCCAGAGAGTGATGAACCACTAAGGACCACCAGGATTACCAATCGGCTCCCCTTTTGATAGTTTGACGCCGATTTGGTGCATCATATGGTGGGCCGATCCTAACAGATGCTTCCCAAGGGGGATGGCTGATCCTAGTGACAGAGCTTCTGCCAGAGCTTGTGTATTGGATGAAGGACCAACTGCTCTGCCACAGAAGAAGTGTTTCTCTAGCCACATCATTAAGAACGTTGTATGTTCTCTCTCTGAAATCATCCTAGTCCTCATATTTTTGCTGATATACCCCTTCCACCTGCCGATTCCTTTTGTCTCTAGCCGATGGGTTGGTTTGATCAGATAATCAAAGGGTGTATCAGGGGAGGAGATATCAAGACCGGTCAACATCAGGACATCGGCCAGGGTTGGAGTCATAGGTCCGTGCCCAAAGAGAAACGCGTTGAGCGCGTCGGACCAGAAATAAGAGGCCGCTATTACTAAGGGTTCATTTTTCTCCATTTGGGATAGAGAGAGATTGTTGCACTGGCCGAGTTTTAACTCATCCCACTGAACTCTCTTGGACGTGGCTAATCTGTGGTACCATTCCATCTAGCCAGGGGTTTCATTCGGCCAAGATCTAAAAGCATCTGCCCACTGACCCAAATCCATAGGTGACTGCTTGAAAGGAATTCTATGGGTTTCTAAGTTGATCAAATCAGTTGGGTCTAGATTCCCCATGGGACCTAAGCAGATGAGACCGGGGGTCTCGGAAAGGGGAATAGTAATCTGGTGCCTAAATGCCTAAAAAAGTGGGAAAAGGGAGAAATCTGAGAATGGATCTAAAAAGTACCTAAGCATTAAAAAGTAAAACAGGAATGTTTCGAATGATTACCTCCGGAATGAAACTCATCGTCGCCGATGGAGTCACCAATGGAGCCGCCGATGGGACCGTCGTCGCCGAGGAAGTTGCCGGCGGAACCTCCGCGGTTGGTGAAGTTGCTGATGGCGCCGCCATTGAAGGGATGAAGCAGGTTGCAGGCACGAGAGAAATCGCCGGAGGATGCGGTTGGAGACCGAGAGGGCGCAGGGGGAAGATGAACAATGATTCGCTGGAAGGAGATTACTAGGCTCGTGGAGAAGGAGTGGCGGAGAACGCCAGTACTTAAGGTCAATCCGAGAGAGAAAGGGTAAACGCGGGATTTTTGTCGCGCCGTCTACACGAATTCCGGGGGAACAGTTGTCTCAAGTGCCCGGATCGAGAAGATTGCAATCATCATGTAGAAGACCGCGAAACGGAGGGAGATTTTTGCTGCGCCTGTTTCGGAAGAAAGATTAAAGAAAAGAGTTTCAAAGTAAAAGATTATGTTTTACTCCGAAACTGGGGGACATGTGTTGACGCCAGATTTTGACACGTGTTGAATCGGCGTCAGGAGAAGAAGAGACCGGCTGATGCAGCAGGTTTGAAGGCTACAGATGGGAATCGGCCGATTGAGGCTACAGTTGGGGATCGGCCGATGGGCGATGCAGTCTGCGCCAGCAGTTAGGGAGATGAAGCCATTGGAATCCCAGTAGAGGATCCCAGTCAAAAGTGACCTGACGTTGGTCGAAAGAATGATGCCGACTCGGTCGTGAAGCAATGGAAAGAGTCCGGATTGGACTAGGAGATGGCGGCAGAAGATTCTGCGGAAGCCCGTTTCCTTTAGGAAAATATTATAGATATAGTAGTTTTCTATTTAAATCAAGTTTGTAACAGATCGTAATCGATGAGGAGTCCTAGTCCTAGGGTATAAATAGGAGTCGCCAGGGTTTTGTAGAGGAGACATCAATCAATCAACAAAACAATCTACTTTTTCATCGCACTTTACTTTCAGGTCGGCGACTTCGTAATTACTTCTTTTTCTTTCACGAGTTCGTACGGATTGGCAGGGCTGCATTGACTCGATCTCCGGCCAATCGGTAGGTTCCGCTTATCGAATAACATCTGAGCTTTAACTTCGGGCGCATCGCCGTGGTTTCGTTTGGATTTATTCACCAGTTATGGATATTTGCTAGAATTATAGTTTTTACCTGTTGTTCTAGTATTATCACCAGTTATCCAGCTTGAGATTGAAACTATCGGCCTTATCATCGCTTTTCCTCGTTCATTATTATACAGCCGATTAGATCTATTTCAAGCGTTGCATCTATAATAATTGTTTAAGTTGCTCCAACAGTTTTCTTTGCAATTATGACGTGATTATCGGCTGATCCATAGCCGGTCATCTTCATAGCAAATCGGCCGACTCGCCGATACGCTTTTTGGGACAGATCGAAACCTCAGCCGATCGGAGCGCCTGGAATTTAATACGTTTATTTCCTTATCGATCAACAGATCAGATTGACTGGCACGCCGCGCGAACCGCACCAGGTTAATATCCCGAATAGGAGTTAAGTAAATTCTCCCGGGTCGTGTGTCCGAAGCTGAAGGTCATCGGCCGATTCATGGCCGATTTTTAGCGCCAACAGATACTATATCCTAGATCTATGGGATGAGAAATGACCATTTTTACCGGAAAACCTCGTGGGCAAGTGTACCCCATGTCAAAAACTTACATGTAGATCACGGAAAGTGCTTCTCATCTAGCGCCGTTAGGTGGTTATTTGTGCCTTTGTGTCAGAGTGCACTCAATGAACATTTGTCTTCTTGCATCATTGCTTCCGCTGTCTCTCCTCTCCCCTCTCAAACTGCTGCTATGTGTAATTTTGAGCCATGGTGCGCTTGGATTCCCTTGATTATTTGCCCTGGAAATAGCTTCTACATAGATTGATTTCTAGCAGTTTTTTTATTAATTCTAAAATTATGTCTAGATTGATTTCTAGCATCTTGTCTAGAACTAGATTGATTTCTAACATTTCTTTTATAGAAATCAGTTTCCGTTTAGATTGATTCTAGCATTTTGTCTAGAACTGTCCTGTATCTTGTTTGATTTCTAGCTTCTTCCTTTTCTTTGTTTCGGAATGATTGATTTCTAGCTTCTATTCAGATTTTTCTATTCATGTCCAAATTAGATTCTAAACCACTCAAAGACCAATTTTCCCACCTTGTATAACATTGTAAATTATCCTCACGTTACAGTAGCAACTGTCATGAACCAAGTGACGCTCAATATTTCTTTTCGGAGAACTTTGGTTGGGGATAAATTGATTTGTTGGCACAACCTAGTAGCAAAGATAGCCACCCAACAGCTTTCACATGGAAGGGATATTTTTATCTTGTATTTACATCGACATGGACAATATTCAGTCCGGTCTATGTACGAGTATTTGATAAATCAGGACATTTCCTTCAATAATAAATTTATATGGAAGCTTAAGATCCCTCTAAAAATCAAGATATTTCTTTGGTACCTTCAGCGGGGTGTAATTTTAACAAAGGATAATCTTGCTAAAAGGAATTGGAATGGTAGTAAAAAATGTTGTTTCTGTAATTGTCATGAAACGATTAAACACCTTTTTTTGACTGTCAACAGGCTAAGACTATTTGAAGAATAGTTCAAATAGCTACTGGAATGACCCCACCTAGATCAATAGCACATTTGCTTGGAAATTGGTTAACGGGCATAGGACAAAAAGAAAGAAATTTAATAGTTGTGGGGGTTTCAGCATTGATGTGGGCTATTTGTTGCACATGTAATGACTTAGTGTTTGAGAAAAAATAAATTTCTTCATTTATGCAGGCTGTTTTCAGAGGAGCATATTGTCTATGATTTTGGTCCCTATTGTAGCGTGAGGATACAAGGGAGACCATCCGCTCGGCAAGCAAGGCGCTGGAGATGGTCACCTTGGATAGTTTCGCTAAAAACGGATGGAGAAGCAATAATAGAATTTGCTTTTAATTTTTATCATATTGTGTGTGCTCTTTTCTCTTTCATTTATGTATCCTCAGTGCTTATGCTGAGCATGATGTAAAAATTAGATTGTGTGCTTTCGCAGAGGCCGGAACTATTCTTTTTTCTAAAAAAAAGCTTCTATTCAGATTTTTTTATTCCTGTCGAGATTAGATTTTTTGGGAACTCATTAATGTCAGAGGTGCATGTGCTTAATCTGAAACTTTGGAATGACCAAACAAGGTGACGAGAGAAAAAGAGAAACAAACATGTCCTCAATCTGAAACTTTGGAACAAGCAAACAACCTGACCAGAAACAATTTGAGGATCAGAATGTGATTTAGGATTTCGATCTTGGCTTTAGAATTAAAGAATAAAGATTTGGATCTCAGAATATGACAAGAAAATACGACAAAACGACTGCAGTCTTCTGGCCTAAATCCACTAGCATTTAGGGATGGTAAATGATTTTAAATTTTAGCTAAAATAAGAGTTGGACCTAAAAAGATATATTAGAACTAAGTTGGTTTGTGAAGAGAGCACTAAACTAAAGATCTCATCGGTTACCACTCCTACTGGCATTTGTGCCAAACAGCAGCAGTACCGAGAAGCTACCTGCAGCAGCTGTTTCGTCGGTGGAGATAGCAGCAGCATTTGTTCTGCCAAGCGCGCGGTTGCGAGGTGCATGCCCGGCCAGCCACGACCGCTCGGAGGGCAGGGTTGCTCGCGCTGGAGCTGTGCTATCCTCAGCCGTGGAGTTATCCAACGTGTACCTTCCCCTGACAAATATGCCCTCCAATGGATTTTTTTAAGCAGCAACACTCGACGAGTGCGTTTCTATTGATATAATAGAAAAAATACAAGATTATAACACTGGGAGGCTATAATCATAAAAAAAAATACAAGAACAACACTGACGGGTTGGATTGGAACATCAACACACGCCGAACTCAACTTAACTCAACTCAAACAACTCAGGCTGGTCGGATTGGGACATCGACGCAAGCCGCACCACTTGTCTTATGGAGACAACTCAGCCCGGTCGGATTGGGACATCAACACGAACGAGACCACTCCGCTGGAAACGGAGGCAGAAACGAAGCCTAGCCGCCGCGGCTAACAACCTTCTCCAAGTCATAGAGTTGCCGTCGGGTACGACCCCTGCGCCGATAGGGAAACCAAAGAAACATACCACACCTCACCGAAAAAGACCACCGCCATGTGGGGCCCACTGCCGTAGTGCCGCTGCCACACCACACACCATCTGACGGGGTGAAAACACCGGATCCGGACCACACACAGGCTGCCTCGCAGTCGCTACCGCGATAACACAACACGTGGGGCCCTCCCCACACCCGCCGTTGGACTCCACTTCGCTCGTCGCCTCGCCGAAGACACCACTCGCGGGGGTCTCACCACGCCCGCCTCAGTACTCCGGGTCGCAAATCCGTTTAATAGGTCACCGCCAAGAAGATGAAAGTGTTGCCTTATTTTCAAGAACCCCATCAATACAGCCGAGTCACGCCCCCCGGACGACAACATCTCGTTGCACCACCCGTGCACACAACCTCCACCGTCATACCATCAAGCTAAGTTGTCATCTGCGCCATCTTTCGATGATGTACTGCACCGAAGTCGCCAAGCGAGGCCGATCAACCCACTGCAAACCTAGTCGTCCTACGATACCGTTGCTGCAAGTGTCGTCCTCTAACGCCGTCCCACACCGCACTAGCAATTACCAAGCAACGCCAACAGCCGCGATCCGCTGCATGTAGCCGAAGCTAACACCCATACACCGACCCTGGCTGGCAAAACATCGGTCACCACCGCATGGGCTCGGCAACCCCCTTCGAGCCTACCAATGCATGTCGTCGGCGCTGGTGCTGCTGGTGGCCACCGCGTCGGCGTCTGCTCATCTAATGCAAGGAAGGAGATTCACTAGGAGACGAGAGAGATGGTGCGACGGGAGACACGAGAGAGAGCAGTGAGAGAAGGTGGTCCGTGACCAGCCTATCATGTGTCAGAAAGGTGAGCTGATGCTGTTACCTTCCGTTAGAAGCTGTTTTCTTTCCCGAATCTCCACCGCTGCCTTTCCATCCATCGCCGACTGTGGCCTGAAAAAATAACAGAGTTTTAGGATGTGTTAGATCCTGTAAATTTTTGGACGAAATTAATTGTAGCAATTTTCAACCAAAGATCAGAAGGACTAAACATGATCTAATTATAAAACTACACGGATGAACGGGAAATCGCGAGATGAATCTATTAAGGCCAATTAATCCGTCATTAAAGATTATTTATTGTAGCACGACATTGTCTAATCATAGTTCTAATTAGAAGAATTGCGTTCTTGCCCCTTCTTTAAATTTCAATTATGATTTTACCCTTACTTTTTCCTACTTTGCATTTTTACCCTTACCAGTCTTCATTTACCCCACCGTTACCTGCATCCGGAATAAAACAATTAGAAAAATAACAAAAACCATTCGTCAATGGTGATGTTCTTCACGGTGACCGCGCAGATGTCGTCGACGTTCATCGAGCAGGGCGCGATGATGGACAAGCGCGTCGGCCCGTTCACGGTACCGCCAGCGTCCCTGGCGACCTTCGATGTCATCAGCGTCATGGTCTGCATCCCCGTGTACGACGCCGTTCTGGTGCCGCTGGCCCGGCGCGCCACCGGCAAGGACCGGGGCCTGTCACAGCTGCAGCGGCTCGGCGTCGGCTTCGCGCTCTCCGTGGTCGCCATGGTGTACGCGGCGCTGGTCGAGGCGAGGCGGCTGTCGCTCGCCAGTAGCGCGGCAGCCAGGCAGCCGTCGAATATAAGCATCATGTGGCAGGCGCCGGCGTTCGCCGTGCTCGGCGCGGGTGAGGTGTTCACGGCCATCGGCATCCTCGAGTTCTTCTACGACCAGTCGCCGGGCGGCATGAAGAGCCTGGGGACCGCGCTTGCGCAACTATCCATCGCGGCGGGGAACTACCTCAACTCGGCGGTGCTCGGCGCCGTCACCGCCCTCACGGCGCGCGGCGGGAAGGCCGGGTGGATCCCGGACAACCTGAACGAGGGGCACCTCGACTATTTCTTCTGGTTGTTGGCTGCTCTGGGCGTGGTGAATCTGCTGCACTTCTTGCATTGGTCCATGAGATACAGAGGCAATAACAACAACACAGCTTCGCGAAAAGCATGCGTCACTCTATGAAACCAGGACAAAAACACAATGCCATTCCTCCAAGCCCACGCGAGTGGTAGAATAGACAAACTGCCATCAGTGTCCATCCATGCCGGGTAACATGATTCTCGGTTGGATTCATGTCAAAATTTGACTTGCTTTTGACATGTTCTCGTTTGATTGAGTTGTACTAAAACAATGGAAGGTTAGTATAAGAATTAGCTTAGATTTGAGCCGTCTGATTTGGAACTTATTAAACATTTGGAAGAAATCACCTACTAGCAAATGCACATTTGATTAGTATCGAGTGTGAAAATGCATCTTGTTTCAAAACCAAATGGTCAAAGTTATCCGGTATTTGAGTTTGAGAAGTAATACCAGAATTTGATGATAATTCGAGGGAGTACTGTGGAGAAACTAGTTCCAAGATGAGCAACATGCGAATGTGAATTTGCTTGCGTGCTACCGGCCTGGGGAGGCTAAAGTTCAATGTTTTGGTGGGGCCAGCAAAAGTTAGAGGGGCATCGGTTTGACATAGAGGCAGTAGCAGATGGCGAAAATCAGGCACAAGAGAAAAGAGAACGAGCCTTCACTGGCTTTTGATCCCGATGACTGACAGGTGAGTCTGGATCCATGCGTCCTTGACTTAACTAAAGGGGGACCAAAGTTAGAGGGGACATTTTTTAGAGGAGAAATTGCATGGAGGAAGAATAAGGAGAGAATAGATAAAGAAGAAGGAGCAGGAGGTGGAAGTGTTCTAGTGAAATTTGTTTAGATTTTAGTCCACTGTGAAATAGCTCATCTCAGAGGTTATTTTTGAATTGTTATTACCTTTAGGATCAAGATGGTGGTGTGATTGCAGCAGAAAGGGAGGCGGAACCCATGTATGATGAGTTGATTGAGACCTAATATCGTTGCCATCCATCGATTAGGGAGTGTCATTGGGTAGTCGTAGGATATTTCTATCATAGGAAGATGCTTATTTGGCATTTCTAGATGTCAGTTTGGAATAAGTTCTAGTGTTTGGACCATGTATAGAAGATGATCTTTTTTTGCGCAAAATGTAGGTGATAGAAGGGAATAAGTTCACCATGGATCTTCACCGTGGGGATTTCTTTGTTGGATTTGGTCATCTGCGTTCATATGTGGATGAGAAGGTACACCTACTGAATTGATACATGAAGACATTGAAGATGAAGTGTTGGAGTTACCAAATGCTGATGTTGGGGGTGAAGGGCTGAAGATCAAACCATGAAGGGATGAGGATATGAACCATCCCACATTCTCTGTTGGCCTTGTTTTTAGTGTGTGGAATAGGGTGGTCATCAAGATCCCAAGGAATGATAGAACAAGGTTAAGAGCACAATGTGCGGATGGACGCCCATGGAACCTATATGCTTCACTAGATAGTAGGGTCAAGTCTTTTATGGTCAAGAAATAACATGGCAGACACACTTGTCAAAAGAAATCGTGTTTGAGGAAACGCACATACATCTAAATGTCTGGCTGAAAAATACTTGGAGTCCTTTAGAGCTAATGAGAAGATGAACGTTTACTAGCTTTGGGAGGACAATACAGAAAGATTTGAACTTGACTCCTTCTAGGAGCAAGTTGGCTAGAGTAAAAAGACTAACAATGAAGAAAACACATGGTGATGAGGTTCAAAAGTTCAACAAGTTATGGGACTGTGGGCAAGAGTTGAGAAGCAGCAATCCAGGGAGCATTTTATATCCAACCTTGCTGGCAATCTTTTTAACACATGTTATATGTCTATTAATGCATGCAAGAGGGTATTTCTATTAGGCTTTAGGCCCATAATATGCTTTGATGGGTGCTTCATCAAGATAAAATTTGGAGGGAAACTTTTAAATGCGGAGTGTATGGACCCTAATGACTTTATTTTCCCAATTGCCAAGGTTGTTGTTGAGATTGAATCCCTTGCTACCAGGAAATGATTCATGCAAACATTGAAGGAAGTTCTTAACATCGACAACACCTACTCATGGATAATAATGACAAATAAGCAAAAGGGACTAATCCCTACAGCACAACTGGTGTTTTCAAAGTCAAAACATATATAGGTTCTGTGTGAGGCACTTGTATTCTAACATCAATGAAAAATTCAAAAGTGAGGTGCTTAAGAATCAGTTGTGGTGTTGTGCAAGAGCTTCATTAGTTGAGTCATACAAGAGAAATATGGATAAGATAAAGGCATTAAATCAGGAGGCTTATAATTGGCTAGCTAAGTTTGCTCCCAAGACATCGGTAAGAGCATATTTCCCTGAATTCCCAAAATGTGACATATTATTGAACAATAATTGTGAAGTTTTCAATAGCCGATGTCGACGAGTTCAAGCTCCCTACCATGGCGATGAGGATGGCAACAACTTCTCATCAACGATCGGGACCGGAGGGATCGGCTGATAGTGAGACTTTAATACACTGTGGGGTTACTGTGCAAATTTCCACCCGTCAGCCACATAAGCATGCCACATCAATGCGGGGGCGCGGATCCAGACACGATAGGATAGTTAATGAGACCCAAACAGTAATTAGGTACCATAATGACAGGATTTGGGAGTTAGTCGACCAACAATCCAGCATGATACAACGAGAAAAGTTGAAGGACCAGTCATGCACTTCACTCTTTGTAAAATATTGAAAAGCTAGTCACCGAGGGCTTACGAGTGGGTTTATAACCTTGTGCTATGCACAATTTGAAAATTTTATCATTACCATGGAGGATTTTATAGCTTTACACATACAATGTGCACATATCAAAACGTGCACGGCAGAACTGGCATATGAGGTCCTTGCCCAACCTGTACATTTTCATGGAAAGTGTTAACCAAAATCTATCCTCCGTTGCAGCCAGGGATCTCAGTAAGGGTGATGATGTTTCCAGGATGCATCATCGGATGTTTCGAAAGTTATTAAGCCTTCGTCTGCACTTCTTCCTGCTGGTTGTGTGTGCGACCCAAAGTATTGGCATTAGGATGGGTGCGTAGGAGGAGGGGTGCGTTTGGATCTTGCTTCTATCTGCTAAGATGTCTATGATTAACGTTAGAATATCTTAAGATATGTTTCTTCTCTTTAGCTATAGATATAAGAGCCCCTTTGGTAGGGCTCCAAAACCAGCTCCACATGAAGCCCTGTCAAAGGGGGTGCTTTACCACCGGCTCCAGCTCCAAAGTCCTAGAAAATCTGGTGACTGGAGCAGTTTAGGCGAGGGGGCGCCACAAATCGTGGTTCCGCCCAGCTCCCCGCGGCTCCTCCATGCCATTTGACAGCCCTACCGCTGGGTGTGGCCCGCGGGGAGGATGTGGTTGGCCGTTGACGGTCATAGGAATTTGGGACAGAGGCGGTGCGGGCCTGCGCAGGAGCTGGGCGACGGCGGTGCGAGCGTGAGCGATGGTGGTGCGGATGAGGTGGTCGTGGGCAAGGCGGTCTGCAGGGGCGAGGAGGCGGCGTGGAGAGGGGCGGCCGGCGGCTGGCGGCGTGGAGAGGGGCGAGGAGGGGTAGCCACATGTGGTGGAGACAGGCTGGGCGGAGGGGACGAGGGGCGGCGCAGTGCGGTGGAGCCGGGGCCGGGCAGAGGGGACAAGGGGCGACGAGTGGATAAGGAGAGGAGGAAAAAAAGAAAAGAGAAAATAAAAAGAAAAGAAGAGGAGAAAAATAAAAGGAATGACAATTAGATATTTTACAACATCAATTCTACGGTGAAGCCGTTTTGCTAAATATTTTTCAAAATAGCTTTTTCTTCACCGGAGAAACCGCTCCACCATAGGAACCAGAGCTGGAGCCATTTTGGGAGGAGCCAAACTCTGCCAAACACACTCTAAATACGCGTTACGTACGGTATTTCGCGGTTAACAGGACTCTACCTTGCATGTCTGTGTCTGCCAGTGCCTCTCTGTCACCCTTTCGCCGTCAATCACTATTGTACTGGATCCGAAACCTGTTTTTTCTGCTATTCAGCGGCCTAGTCAGATGATGCAACAAAACGCATCCTTGTTTTTGAAAATATCTTGGGCTCGCTGATGCATCGGCATCACACGGTTGGACACAAACGCCAGTGATGTGCAGACTCCACGATGGATGCCCTGCCGCCGCCCATGGATGCCCTGCCCCGCCTACCTCTCTGTGTACGTTCTGAGCAGAAATGATGCATCTACCCATCCATCCACCTGTTTGTTGGCAGCTTACTAGTCCTGATCAATCTATCAATCCATCCATCCTCCAGACCTCCACCGCACTTACTCCCTCTGTCCCAAACATACCTTCTGTGCCTGTACAAATCTCTGGTTTTCAAATCTAATCATATTATAGTAGGGTAGGTTTTGTCGGATACTAGCTATGCCTGTCTCGTTTTGACGTTTCTTCTGTCTTTTGTTCTCGAGCACTGTTTGGTGCTGGTCGATTTCTGCAAAAGCCCAAAAGGAAAAGAAAAAAAAAATGATTCGCAGATTTGCTTTGTCCTTAATACGTTAGTATTACGTAATCCCTCCATTGTGAGAAGTAATCCCATAATTCAGTCATTTATATATTATATGTCTAAATTAAGATATTATTAAAATTTGTCAAAGCAATACTAACGTATTAAGAGTGAGTATTTATTAGCTGATAACAGGTAAGGTAGGGTACCCATAAGAGTGAGTATTTATTAGCTGATAACAGCCCCAGCCATTTCCCATTCCGTGAATCCGTGTGAGGTTTGTTCCCGAAATTCAGGTTTAGAAATTGATGCAAAACATTCTGTATAATCATGATTCTTGGCCCTTAGATTCTTGAGTGGATGTTAGACTAATTTGTTTCAGGGAGTTTTATTTTAGACAGGTGCCTCTATTTTCAGGTCCGATTAAGAAGGTGGGTGGGGCCTAGGAAATAAAAAAGGTGGTTCCTCCAGCATCGCCGCTCCTCGATTGGAAGCTCCGCTCAGGGTACCCTGCTACCGCTCATCCATGCTGCTCGCTGCTGCTTCAGTGAGTCTTGCTCCTGCTGGAGGGGTCTCTGCTCCCCATGCGCCCTCTTAGCTCAGCTCAGCTCATCCCCTCCCACTCCGCATCCTTAATCAGGTCTCTCTCCCTCTCCCTCTCCATCTGCTTGTCTGCTCGGCGTCTTTTTATTTGCTTATGCAAGTTGCTTTTCTTTATGAATGCTACACTTGCTTTGCTGGAAGTAGATGAGGGTTCTTGCTACGAATAGTAAGGTGGGGGCATGCTGCGGGAAGCACTGTTAGGTTCACTTGCTCAGCTGGGAATGGTACGAATTACTAAGAAGAGTGTTTCCCCCCTTGGTTGCCCTGCCGGCAAAAAACGCCTTAGTACTTGTAACAGTATTTGTAAGGTAACAGAGTTTTTGTCTTGAATCCTTAACTGCGGCATGGGATAAATTTCGATGAATGTGGATGATCAACTAGAAACCGAGGGAAATTCAGGTAGAAGCAACAGCCTTTCTTGATGCCAATAATTATGATGTGATTCGTCGTTTCTGAGATGGAAACATAGTGGTTATCGTCCTCTCTGTCGTTTGTTGTTATGTCCTTGTCTGGCCATCAGTTGAAGGACCATATAGTGGAGGTACCTTGAGAAGTTGGAGTGTAAGCTGGTCTCCTTAGTTGGATTCTTTTGACGCCATTGCAGAAGGACCAGAAGCTCAAACAATGGATACACAGGATGAGGAGAGGCCACTGATTCTTCACCTGCCCCCACAGGTGATACATCTTCTAGCACCTTACCATATTATTTCCTGTCATTTACAACATCGATAATCCATGCAACACAAGTTTCTTGCGCAAAAAAAAAAAATAGTTATTGGTATACTAACAATCCTTCATGAAGCTGGAATGTTTAATTTCAGCATAACAGACTTCCTGTTGGGTTGACATTTCAGGATGAAGGTTCTGAATTTTCTAGAGATGGAACGGTTGATATTTACAATCAGCCTGCTCTAAAGCAGAGCACGGGGAACTGGAGAGCATGCTTCTTTATTTTAGGTACCGCACAGAAAGAATTGTTTTCTTTCCCCTTGTTTACTTCTCATTTTTTAAGCTACAGAGTTAACCAACCGAGTCTTTGACAATCCTTATTTAGGTGTTGAATTCAGTGAATCTGTAGCCGTCTTTTCAATCGCGAAGAACTTGGTCACTTACCTCACGGGTACGCTCCACGAGAGCAACGTTGATGCCGCGACAACTGTGTCCACCTGGATCGGCAGTTCATTCTTCACGCCACTCATCGGAGCCTTCTTCGCCGACACATTCTGGGGACGTTACTGGACAGTGCTGATCTTCCTCTCCGTTTACGTCATTGTAAGTTACAACTAGCAATGTGGTGATATGCAGGCATATGCCAATTCTAAACTCTGAATGGTTCTATCTTATCAGGGGATGCTCACCCTGACAGCTTCAGCCTTTCTCCCACTGCTCATGGGCTCATCATACGACCGCGGCGTTCATCGTGTCACGGCGTACCTAGGCCTCTACCTTGTCGCCCTAGGTAACGGTGGCATCAAGCCATGTGTTGCAGCTCTCGGCGCCGATCAGTTTGATGCCAGCGACCCGGTGGAGCGGGTGACAAAGGGATCATTCTTCAACTGGTACTACTGGTCTGTCAACATCGGCTCCCTGCTATCAGCGACGGTTCTCGTCTGGGTGCAGGACAATATTGGGTGGGGAGTCGGGTTGGCGATCCCGACGGTGTTCATGATGTCTGGGCTATCAGCGTTCGTCACTGGAAGAAAGGTTTACAGGTATCAGAAAGTAAGAGGGAGTCCTCTGACAAGAGTCTTCCAGGTGGTTGTTGCAGCTCTGAGGAACTACCATTTGGTGTTGCCTGAAGACTGCTCTGCTCTGCATGAGGTGCCTTCCCCAACTGAAGGAAATTGCAAGATTCAGCATACAAGTCAGTTCAGGTAATCAACTTACATCCAAATATTTCTGAATAGTAATGTTTCAAATTCTCATGTCAAAAATGGTTGCGCCGTCGGTTCAAGTATAGAAGCAGTGATTTATCCTCCTGTATGAACGAACTGAATCAAAAAGATATCACTGCACAATGTCATTGTCGGGAACATTTTCTAGCATGCCACCTGAAAACTGAAGAACTGGCCAAGAACAGATACTTAGCATGTATTCCTTTCTAGGTTCTTTGACAAGGCGGCCATTGTTGCACCATACTCCGGCGACAAAAGCGCAATGAGCCCATGGAGGCTCTGCACTGTTTCTCAGGTTGAGGAGCTCAAGATGCTGCTCCGGATGTTCCCCGTGTGGGCATCGATGGTGCTCTTCTTTGCGGTCACTGCACAGATGTCGTCCACGTTCATCGAGCAGGGCGCAGCCATGGACAACCGCGTCGGCCCGTTCACGGTGCCGCCGGCGTCCCTGTCCACCTTCGACATCATCAGCGTCATGGTCTGCATACCCATCTACGACGCCGTGCTGGTGCCGCTGGCCCGGCGCGCCACCGGCAAGGAGCGCGGCCTGTCGCAGCTCCAACGCCTCGGCGTCGGCCTCGCGCTGTCCGTGGTCGGCATGGTGTACGCGGCGTTGCTCGAGGCACGGAGGCTGGCGCTCGCGCGGACTGGCACGCCGATGAGTATCATGTGGCAGGCGCCCGCGTTTGCCGTGCTGGGCGCGGGTGAGGTCTTCACGGCCATTGGCATCCTCGAGTTCTTCTACGACCAGTCGCCGGGCGGCATGAAGAGCCTGGGGACCGCGCTTGCGCAACTACCCGTCGCGGTGGGGAACTACCTCAACTCGGCGGTGCTTGGCGCCGTCGCGGCCCTCACGGCGCGCGGCGGGAAGCCAGGGTGGATCCCGGACGACCTGAACGAAGGGCACTTGGACTATTTCTTCTGGTTGATAGCTGCTCTGGGCGTGGTGAATCTGCTGCACTTCTTGTATTGCTCCCAGAGATATAGAGGCAACAACAACAACACAGCTTCATGACATGCATGCGTCAATCTATAAAACCACGACAACAAAACATCTGCATTCTTGGAGGCCCAAACGAGTAGAATAGATTAGCTCTGCAGTTTTCTTCTTTATGCTGATGATGCTTACTTCCTAAACCGAGTATAATATACAAACTGCCCTGTAAAGCAGATAAACACATATTCATGTTAAGTTCATGTTTATTCCATTTCAGTTATGCGGTTAAAGTTCTCACATTTGTGAAAACCACAATCACTTCAAACCATTGCTGATCTATATGATTTCGCCGTGTGGCTATGATTTAACATCACCATTGGATTGTATTACGAACCGGCGGTGATAAAATTACCCCATATTTCTCTTTTCCTCTCTCACTCTCCCTCTCATTTTTCCTCTCTCCCTTCCCTCCCCCAGTCCTCTCCCTCTCGCCTCCCCCCTCTGGTCCGGTCCTTTCTCCCTCCCCTCTTGTGTTGTCGCCTCTCCCCTCCTCCCCCACCACTGGCTCCAATCCTCCCCCCCCCCCCCCCCCCCCCGCCGCGTCCCCTCCCCTCCCCTCTCGCCCCATGCCACCGCATCCCCTGCCCTCTCCTTCTCCCGCAGCCGGCTCCCCTCCTCCACCGCCGTCACCTCCCTTCCCCTCCCTGCCGCCTTTATTTTTCTCAAAGAAAATCTGATGATGTTGAAGCCCCCCCTCCTCCCAATTATTAGGGATTTTTGACAGTTAGGAAGTTCCATTTCTTTTTCTCAGCTTTATTCCAAAGGTTCATCTGTAACATAAATTCTCCATATTTGAAAGAACCCACATCAAAGGATTCAATATTTATCCCAACTAGGATTCCACCTGATTTCCCTCTTGATGGGTTCCATTTCTGAAGGTATTTCAGATGTGGGTCAAATTTTCTAATTAAAGAGTCTTCATAGTGACCTATTATAGTCTCTTTAAAACCAATAAAATGGAAGTTAGATTGTGAAATCAGATCCCTAAGAAAGGTAGAAACCCCTTTTTTCTGAGGCCTCTACAATCCAAACTAATCCTTTTATTATTCATATTTTCCTTTCTTTACTGGGTGGTGGTGGGGGGGTTGTAACCAGAGCTTTGCCCTTGGTTTTCCCTCCCTTATGGCGACCAAGATTTTACTGTGTCTTCCCATTTCTGGGCATAGGGGGCAAAATTTCACTCCCCTCTTGCTTTCTCTTTTCTTCTTTTTTGATATGACCAAAACAAAGTTATCATCATCAGACACTTCTTCATGCACCCATTCTAACAGCAAAGGAGACTTTATTTCAGCAATATCCATGTCATCCCTCCAACTCCCGGAATGCATTGATTAATTGCACTATCCATTTTTTTATTGAGCTGAAGTCGAGCTAATTCCATATTTTATAAATCAATAGAGGGAGGATCAACATCATTAACATCAACACCCATAGCATTAGATAGATTCAAAATTTGAATATTATCAAGAGAAGAAACATGATATGCAGTTAAAATCTGTTACCTTACAGGTTCCTTTTTTAGCATGAGATTCATTTTTTTCTTTAATTGTTTTGGTGATGTATTTCTTGAGCCTCTCACTGTGCCTCCTTGGTTGATTAGCCCCAGTGGTTGCACACACAACTGCAATAGTCCCCACCTTTTTGTTCAGCCCTGCAGGATTGTCAGCCCATTATCCTAAATAATCTCATGCCCCTTCACCAACACTTCACCAGCAACACCCTCTTGGGTATTGATGAGCTGTTCTTCAACACAGATTCCAGTGAGGGATTCAATTATTGGGCTTGACCCTTTCACAGTATCCACACATTTGAATTTAGGGGAAACTTCTGCAACCTTAATTGACTTGGATAGTATTTCTTCATTGACTTTGTACTCATTGTAGATATCACCAAAAGATGCTAATTATCGGTGTCTTGTCTCTTAGAGGATTGACCTGTTTCTTCCTCCTCATGTATCCTCCTTATCTGTTTACCGAAACAGGTACTATTGTTACTGTCTTCAGTCCGCGTTACTATCTTCAGTTCGCCAGGATACAACCTCCACATCATCACCAACAACACTTTACCTTTCATATCACCTCCCATAATAGCATTTATCCTTTCTTTGCCAGCAAGCTCAATCTTTGCATAGCACTTCTGAGCATTAGCCATGAGCTTTCCACCCTGACCTTTGACACCATGCAACTTACTTGGAGCAGATTGACATCTAGTTGCCAGTTTGGGATACTTCCCCCCATCAATCCTCATATTACCAGCACCTGGGACATTCTGATGATGATTAGAATCCCCATCACCTGTTGTTTCCTGGCTTGAGGTTGAGAGTCTCAATCCCTACGAGCCGCCACCTGATTCATATTGTTAGGCAGATCAAAAGACACCACTCTTTCAAAAAAGATATCATACAAGAACATGCCAAGGGCCCCTTCAGCAGAACTAGGAACGCTAGTGACATCTTTGCAAGCAATCTTTACCCTCACATAATTATGTTTGCGTCTAGTCCTCTCATCAATCTCCATAGTTTTTCCCACCAAACCTCCAACCTTAGCAATTTTTTTTGTTTTGATATACCTCTGATCAATAGTGATCCCCATGACCCTATACTAGGCTTGTTGTGGCTAACCTTTAACATCAATACTAGGAGTCCATGGATCAATAATGATATATTTGGAAACCTCATGGTATATTTGTTATCATCCATCCTTCTTGCAGTCCACCTCCTTCTTGATATCATATCTTTGGATCATAATTCATGGAACTAACTCCCTAGGCTACTAACTTTTCCCATGAGCTACATTGCTTTGCTAGATCCTTTTAGGTGTGTTAGACACCTTTTTAGGTGATTTGATTCCAAAGGGGGAGATATATCAAAGCAAGTAAGCATTGTGTGAAGGTGAAAGGGGAGAAAGGGTGAATCAAAGCACACATGCTTGGAAAAATGGAATCAAGGCAAACATGGGGGAGAAGTATGGTTTCAAGTGTTTTGAAAGATTTTAAGTGGTTTGCCATAGAAGGGAGAAGTGAAAAAGAGGGAGAAATCATGGACTTAGGGGGAGGTCAAGTTCAAGTTGGATGGTGGTAAGCACCCAAGCAAGTGTAAGTAGTTAAATCTGTTAATTCTTACAATTTTATGCTTGCTTTGATTGTATTGTCATCAATCATCAAAAAGGGGGAGATTGTAAGGAACATGGCCCCATTAGACCATTGTTGTGATTTTGGTTATTGTGTGACAACATAATCAATGGGACTGACAAGTTTGTGAGATGAATATTTGTAGGGTTTATAGGTTAAAGATGCAACACAAAGAAAACCTGCAAAGATGGGACAATGTGAGAGGAATGAATTGGAAGTGTCCCATACACATTTATATTTTGACAGATCAAATGGGATATATTTCTGGAGAATCTTGTAGATTATTTCACAAGTTTTACATCAAGTCCAAGAACATCAAAATCGGAGTCCCGAATGAAAAGTTATGATCAAAACATGAAGCCAGCAAAGAGAGAAAAGAGGTGACCGGATCAACCGACAAAGCGTCGGTCCTTTCACAATAAACTGAGGCTCAAAATGTGATCTAATGAAGTGGACTTCTAGTGGATCTTGTAGAGCATCTTACAAGCTTTCCATAGAGTACAAGATAATCAAAATTGGAGTTCGGAGCAGAAAGTTACGACCAAAATACAAAGCATCATAAAGCTGATCCGTGTGAGTGACCGGTTGAACCCACGGTGCAAGGTTACAAAAGCGTCGGTGCAATGAGGAAAAAGCATTGTGACCATGTGGAGAAATGCTAGAGGCATCGGTTGAACCGACGCCATGCAAATACAAAGCGTCGGTGCATTGGTCAGTGCATTACTCAGTACCTCCAGAAGGGTTTCCAAGCAAAGTTCTAAGGACCGGTTGAACCGACGGTCAAGTTGAAAGCATCGGTGCATGCGTCGGTGCAATGTCATCAGCAAGAAAAGAGACATTGGAGTTCAACGGCTAGCATGCAGGGTTAGAGAGATCGGTTAAACCGACGGTGGGGGCCGGTTTAACCTACGCTTACGTGCTTTTCAGGGTAAAAGCATGTAACGACTAGTAGAGGATGTCTAGCCTATATAAGGCCTCACCCCGGGTCATTTGGGGTTACTGGAGCATGGGAGAAACCCTAGAAACATTGTAGAACACCTCCAAGCCACCCAAGAGCATATTGATCACATACTTAGATTTAGCACAAGCTTTGTGAGAGTTAGTGCTAGAATTAGCTCTTGTAAGAGCGAGAGAAGTAAGGTGTGAACCTTGTGTGCTGGTTCTAGAAGTGAACCGCAAGTGTATCTCGGTGTGCCGGCTCCTTGGAGCTTTGGTGGCTCGCCGGCAAGTCTTCGACCCTCCGGCTTGGTGTGGAGAGGCGTTGACGGCTTTGTGCGGGGGACGTGGAGACCCCCTTCCTTGGTGGAGAAGCTCCTTAGTGGAAAGCGGGATCAAGGTGACCGTGGTGACTTGACATAGCCTTAGTGGCGAGTCAAGAAGAGTCCTGGAAGAGACTTGATTGCTGGAAAGCAATACTATTTGTGAGTGCTTCAACAACGTGGATCTAGGAGTGACTTTGTGCCTAACCGAACCACGGGATAAATCCTTGCGTCAAGAGTTTGCTTCCTCTCATCCCTACCTTTAGGCTTCCGCATTTCATATTGCAATCTTGAGTGCCTTTACATTCTTAGTGTAGTATCTTGCTAGGATTGGCTATAGGTTGTAAAACTCTTTTGGGATGAGGGTTTCACACTAGAACAACAATAGTTGCACATATAGATAGCATGTTCTAGTTTAAGTTTTGTGGAAACTAGTTGGAGCCATAGGTTAAGGTTTTAAGTTTGCCTAATTCACCCCCTCCCCCTCTTAGGCTATGAGCACCGATTCCTTTTAGTTGCACATAATTCAGGCCCATAGGTCCAAACATGACTGGATCGACAATCATATGTATTGTGACTACCAGTATTGCAATCATCACAGTGCACATGGCTATTGCAATCCCTTGTCAAGTGATACCTCAGCCCGCAAATCTCACAGCCCGGAGGGGGTGGGGGGGTGGTGTTGGAAGCTCTACTGGAAAACAACCTAAAGATCCAAGCTAAAAGTACCAGCTAGCCGGTACCGGCTGCAATGCTGGCTAGTCCAGAGAGGACCTTTGGCGCTGTGTCATCGCCAATGATGGGTCAAGGGCACCGGGTTGTGCCATGACCCGGTGCCAAGGGTCCTCTCTGGACAAAAGCACTGGGTCTTGGCATGACCCGGTGCTCATGGAGCGGGCATTAGCACCGGGTCAAACAATGGCCCGATGCTAATACCTCCAGCGGCATTAGTGCTAGGTCATGGCATGACCCGGCGCTAATGACCAATCGTTAGCACCGAGTCATGCCACGACCCAGTACTAATTCTGCTGCCTATATATTGCAGCCCCGCTCCCCCTCCCCGAGCTGCCATGAACTTAGCACTGTTCATGGCAAGCCGAGTGAGGGGAGGAGAGGGAAACATTAGCATTTTTTTCAAAAAAGGTTAGAAATTTTATCCTTAAGCTAGCAATTAATTTTCTTCGATGCAGTTAGCCTTTGATTTAATTTATAATTATTATACATTTGATAATTAATTTTTGTAGTTTTAGTTTGCAAGTGATTTAGATGTAGTTAACCAATGATTTACTTTGTAGTTTTAGTTTCCTTAAGGAGGTACCTCATCATGATGAGAATGATGCTCTAACTGATCCTTCCCCAAGTTGCCCCTCTACCGCTCCTCTTGCATTCCTTCGCGGTAGCTCCACTTGGACTGCTCCAACTGATTGTTGCCTCTTTCCTCAGGCTTCTCATCTTGTTGCTTCTAATTCCCGTTGGTGCGATCTGCCTCGTCATCCTGATGTTGACCCTCAGATCCACACCCCTTGCTCAAATCCACTTGGCGCCAGATGTTCTGTGAGCGCCCGTCCATTCGGGCGCTAGTTCACCCGGCACCACGCCCTTGACATCTAGTGCCAAAAACGCTTCGGCACAGCACCGAATCCAGATGTTCTACCACCACCACCACGATTCATGGTCACAACAGTTGGAGCAGGCCTTGACTTCACTACCTGAGCAAAGGATTGATAGGGTTCTCCTTGAGAACTACACCAGAAGTGCCCAATAAATCATCTCAAATTGCACAGATTGGGAGTGGAAGCCCATGGAGAAGAAGGGGGGAAGTAATCTGACCCAGATCTCGTAGGGGTTACCTGGGAGGAAGGGATTGTGCGGTGACCCGAAATGAAACCAGCATCCACCACCCCGAATCTTACCTCTTCCTCCCTCCCGCCTTCCCCCCCCCCCCCCCCCCCCCAATCGATTTTCGCTGTGTGTCTCAGAGGATGGTCTGGCCCCAGGAACCCCTTGGCACGAACAAATGGGGACGGTGATCGGAACCAGTGAAAGGGTGGTTTACCAACCCTGGACTCAGTCCATACACAGGAAGTTCAATTCGTAACAGTCAGATGATGAGGAACTAGGGGTTTGTTCAGCGTTTCGCCAATCCCCCTCCTCAGTTCCTGATCGGAATCCTAGAGTTTGATCGGTGCTTCGCCAACCACCCTCCCCGATGCTTGACTGGAATTCCAACAAAATTGAAACCAAGGAGCAGAGAATGATCGCTTGAACTCACGAGTACTGATCTCGATCGGAAACCCAACACACACCATGACCAACATATGATCACTTCCCCATCGATGCATGCACATCATGCAATGAAGGAAACTCACCTGGATCATGGAGTGAGGGATGACCAAGTGGGGTTGGATGAGTGCAAGAAGCGGGATGATCCCACGCAGAAGGGTGAGCGCGATCGTGACATTTTGTGCGGTGGATATCATCCCCCGCCTTTGTTTTCGAATCTGATTAATGGGAATCTATTGTAGATTCTCAACGCACCAGCTGCTAATGGGAATCTATTGTAGATTAAGGTAGTGGGTAATTGATTGCTGGAGCACATCTTTTCTCAATAATAACAGTTTACCAAAGAAAGGGGGACTGCTAGAGATGCTGGTGTTGGGGTGTTACCAATCCATCCTCTATACATAGAAACGTAGAGAGCAGCTTATTAGTTGAAAAGGCATAGAACAATCGCACCACTCATCAACAATATACAATAGATTCAGATATGGTGAATCCTCCTTCAGGGTAGTAGTACACTATGGTATGACTGACTGATCGAATACACACACTTAGTGGTACGAGACTGAAAGTCTGGTCTCATTTTATTATGGAATACATACGTATGATAACACTTTAGTGGTGATGGTGATATGGATAGACAAATACCAACAGGTTCGGCTTTATTTATGTATGATACGAAGGCTGGACCACACACATATATATACATCCATGCTTTGCCGTCCCTTGCTTGCAATATAGTAGATTTATATAAGATGTCTCCTTGCGATTCATCACGGTCAAGTCTTGACGATGTTGCGCTGCTCCTGCACCATACGAGATTAATATCACTGGGCTAAAATGATTTCAAAGAAACTAATAAGCAAGCCGGGTATCGAGTAATTACAATTTCAACGGAGAACATTGCGCTTCAGCCTTGAGGTTGAGGCACACAAGAATCATGTCGATATCCCCTTTGACAAAGATCTCATACTTGTCATTTTTCCTATTCAGGTTGCACTCAGAAATACCTAGTGTGTACGTACAAGAATCAAAATTTCAAAACAATCATTATTTACTCTCAACACACATACACGCCACGCGCGCGCAGAGAGAGAGAGAGAGAGATTGATCCTGGCTCCTCTTACTTTGGGGACCATATATCTTCTGAATGGTATTCAAAATACGATACGGCGTGTTATTCGTTACTGGACAATCCAACGTAAGATAAGTCGTCTTGTTGAAGTTGTCCTGCCAATACAATAGTACATATTAATTGAAACTGTTGACGCCAGATTTTGACACGTGTTGAATCGGCGTCAGGAGGAGAAGATTGGCCGATGCGGCAGATCTGAAGGCTACAGTAAGGAATCGGCCGATTGAAGTAACAGTTGGAAATCGGTCGATTGGTGATGCAGCTTGCGCCAACAGGATGGGACTACTTCGGAGGGTCCCGGTCAAAAGTTGGTCAACAGAACGACGCTAAGTCGGTCAGGAAGCAATTGAAAAAGTCCTGATTGGATTAGGAGACGGCGGCGGAAGATTCTGCGGGAGTCTGTTTCCTTTTTAAAAGATATTATAGATATAGTAGTTTTCCTATTTTTAAATAAGGTTGTAACAAGTCGTAATCGACCAAGAGTCCTAGTTTTAGGGTATAAATAGGAGTCATCAGGGCTTTGCAAGGAAATCAATACATCAATCAACAACAATACTTCTACTTTTTCAGCAATTTACTTTCAAGTCGACGACTTCGCCAATACTTTTCTTCTTTCACGAGTTCGTACGGATTGGCAGGGCTGCATCAGCTTGATCTCCGGCCAATCGGTAGGTTCCGCTTATCGAGTAATATCCGAGCTTTAACTACGGGCGCATCGCTGTGGTTTCGTTTGGATTTATTCACCAGTTATCGATATTTACTAGAATCGCAAGTTTTACCTGTTATTCTAGTATTATCACTAGTTATCCAGCTTGAAATCAGAGTAATCGGCTTCGTTATCGTTCTTCTTCGATTGACCATCTTACAGCCGATTAGATCTATTTCAAGTGTTGCATCCGTACTAATTGTTTAGATCGCTCCAACAATTTTCTTTACAATTATTACGCGATTATCGGCTGATCCATAGCCGATCATCTTTACAGCAAATCGGCCGATTCGCCACCGACGCGCTCCTCAGGACAGATCGGAACTCCAGCCGATCGGAGCACGTGGAATTTAATACTTTATTTCCTTGTCAATCAACAGGTCAGATTGACTGGCACGTCGCGCGAACCGTACCAGGGCGATAACCCGAACAAGAGCTAAGCAGATTCTCCCGGGTCGTGTGTCCGACGCTGAAGACCATCGGCCGATTCCCGTCTGGCCGATTTTAGCGCCAATAGAAACTAGCTAGTCAATCGAGAAGCAAGCATATGTGTGTTTATATATATAATTGTCGTGCAACACATAAGTTAATTGGGGAGGTACTTACACCATCACAGATCACATCTAAAAAAGAAGATGCACATACCATTCAAAAATGGGGAAAAATAGAAAAATGATACAAGAAGAAGAAAACGAAGAATGCTAATTAAGGAATCGAGAACAATAAAAGAGTTAAAAAACATACATTGTGTATTCTCATTCATGTATTGGATTGCTTTAGATTGTGCGCAGAGGGCATGGTAAGTTTACCATCTTCAGTGGAGAACCTGGTGGAGTGTATGCAACAAAGATTCTTGACTGCTCTTGCAATTCTGCATAAACCCAAGAAGAACCGGCGCTTAAATAGACGCGTGCGTCCCGTCCTAGCATATATTTTATGACTGAACAGTCCAGCAGGGGCCCGTAGTTGGTCCTACACATTACATTCATTATTTCGCTTACTTTTATGCCAAGTCGCGCTAGCATATAAAATTAGCAGAGGTTACAACTCCCTCTGCCTATTCTTATAGGGTACAGTGTTAAATTGTCATGGCCTTCTAAGAAAACTTTTGTACATGTTGTACTGATTTCAGTGGCACCGTCGATTGGACCAACCGAAATAGTTTCATTGAGTAAATCGAGCCTAAGTTGTGGAATGCTGAGGGTAGTAAAATGGACTTTTACCATTAAACTAGATGTAAGGAAAATGACCCTATTAGGTCGTTAATTGAGATTTTGGTGATGGACTAACAATAGTTACTGGGACTAACGAGTTTGTGAGGGTATCTTTGTAGACTTTTTAGATCCCATTGATGGAGTCCAAATCATAGAAAGACCACCCAAAACAAGTGATCCAAATCATAGCAAGTCCCATCGATGAAGTTCAAATCACAGCAAGACCCCAAAACAAGTGATCTAGATCATAGTAAGTGCAAGTCATGGCAAAAATCCAGTGATAGAGTAATTCTAGGGCATCCAAATGACCAAAGTTCATTACCAAGATACCCTTGAAAATACAAGCAGCGGATCAATCACTAGTACAAAAAAGGTCTTTCATCCACCCCTTTACTCCTGATAGAGGCTGAGCCCGGGTCCAACGGCTAGGGGGCGGGAGGGGCTCTTTAGTCCTGGTTGGAGCCACCAACCGGGACTAAAAGTCTATCTTTTGTCCTGGTTAGTGGCTCCAACCGGGACAAACCTTTAGTGTTACCAATCCAGACTAAAGGGTCCTCCACGGGTTAGTTCTAAAAGAAGGCATCACAATTAGAGTCCCATGGATGGTGTAGGTGGGGTGGTAAGAAAGTTATACGCGAAATAAGAGATCTTTGGTGCGAATCCCGCGGGGTGCATCATTTTTGGAGTGGAGCTGAAATGCCTTCGGTACCGGATGATCTGGTACTTTGATTATGATTAGCAGACTAGTGAACGTTTAACTCATACTCTACTCTGTAGCATAAGGGAGTTTTAAATAGAAACTTTATCAGTACCGGACGATACGGTACTATTGGCAGAGGTAGCAAAATAAGTACCATACCGTTACATAGAGAGCATTTTTTGCTTTAGAAGTTTTTCTTAGCTGTCCTACCAGCTCTGGATGAACTGATACCTCTGCAAACTTACTGTCGGATTGAGGTAAGCAGCAAGATTCAACAGCGACTATTTAGTGCTAAGTGACCGGATGAACCGACACGGTACACGATGAAGCGTCAGACTAATGACAAACAAAAGAAGATTTTTGGGCATGGTGCCAATGAGGGGTACCGGAGCCGGTACCTACTGTAGGGTTATGAGGGGCTATGCTAGCGTAAAACAAAAAATTTCTACCCCATAAAACAGGAACACTGCTAATACAGATCACAGGATTACCACTAGACGAGCGGGTGCGGAACTTCTATAGCGCGTCGGGGTAGTGCAGATGGTAGCCGGCAGTGCAGTTGCGAGACCTCCTCACGTGTGGCTCGTCCTTGTGCAGCAGATGTAGCACCTCCAAGGTATCCACACATATGGGGAAGAAGCGTCGTGATCCGGACCGCTAGGTCCGTGAGGGCAACGATGGCGCAGGCGTGGGAAACAGGCGGCGGGCAGCAGGCACGAGTTAGGGTTAGCTTCCTTGCGCCCCTGCCCCTATATATATAGGCACCCATAGGAGCCCCCTAATGGGCTTCCAAACAAGGCCCATTAGTGCCCCTAAGCCCACTCTAAATTGGATCATATCCTCATTAGACTTCCCACCCCTTAAGTTTGTGATCCTATGGGCTCACATGCGAATAGACATGGCCTTTTGTACTCCTACTCGACCAATAGTTGACAGCGGCCTCTAGCAAGACGTGTCAACTCCTATGCGCACGCAAAGATCATATCAAACGAGCCATCATAATTTCATATACATGTTATTCCCTTTGCCTCACGATATTCGGTCTAGCTCCAAGCTGACCTCTCTTTCTTGATGCTATGATTCATAATCCTTGGTTAACTCTTAACCCTAGCATGGCTATACATTTCTTGATCCAATCACTCGAAGGGCTCAGAGATATCACTCTCAAGTAGAGAGAGGCAAATCCCATCTAGACTGACCATGTCTCGCATCATGCTTCTTGACAAACCCGAGAACCACCTTTATAACTTCCTAGTTACGGAGTAGCGTTTGATGGCTCCTAAATAGGTCGATTAACATCTTGAGTACATGTGACAATCTCAGGTCTAAAGACATAGCGTACTCATTATGTAATGAGAAATCACTATTTCTTGCATTGGGTCTGTTCAGCCTCATGTCATACATTCACCCACATCATTAGTTTGACATATCCATGTCCATGACCTATGAAACATGGTGATCAACTAATACATGTGCTAGTCTAATATTGATGTGTGTCCATACATGAACTCCGACTACGAACAACTTTAGAATAACCATACAAGTAAAGAGTTTCACCAAACAATTCACACAATTGCCAATCAATACAAGTTGCCTTTCATGGATATTCAATGAACATATATAATACATCATGGATACAACAAAATACAATCATCTCTATAATTACCTCTAGGGCATATTTCTAACAGTCTCCCATTTGCACTAGAGTCTAATCTCGAAGATATCCAATACCCATAGCTCCTGTGAGCGCCTCATGCTTAGGCTGTGGAAGAGGCTTTATCAATGGATCAGCAACATTCACATCCGTGTGTATTTTGCATATCTTTATCTCACCCCATCAGACGAACTCTCGTATGAGATGAAACTTCCACAGTACATGTTTATTCTTCTGGTGATTCCATGGCTCCTTAGACTGCGCTATTACCCCATTGTTGTCATAGTAGAGGTTCAATGGGCTCGACGCATTTGGAAACACACCAAGCTGAATGAGGAACTTCCTCATCCAAACACCCTCCTTCACAACTTCTGAAGCTACAATGTACTCGGCTTCCATTGCAGAATCAGCCACCGTATCCTGCTTAGAACTTTTCCAACTCACATCACCACCATTCGATGTGAACACAAATCCTGATTGCGACTTTGAATCATCTTTATCTTTTTGGAAGCTAGCATCAGTGTAACCCATTACAGTGAGCTCCTCCTTACTTCCATATACTAGGAACACATCTTTAGTCCTTCTGAAGTACTTAAGAATGTTTTTCACAGCTGTCCAGTGACTCTCACCTGGATCATACTGGTACGTGCTCGTAGCACTTAAAGCATATGAGACATCTGGGTGTGTACTTATCATTGCGTACATGATAGATCCAATTGCCGAAGTGTATGGAACCTTGCTCATGCGATCCCGCTCATCAGTCGTCGAGGAACACTGAGTCTTGCTATGATGTATACCATGTGACATAGGCAAGACCCTTATTGAAATATTTCAACACCTGGTCAATGTAAGTATCTTGGCTAAATCCTATAAGCCTCTTCGATCTTTCTTTATAGATTCTTATGCCCAGAATGTATGCGGCTTCCCCTATATTCTTCATAGAAAAACTATTTTTCACGGAAGTCTTTACGGATTCCAGCATAGGAATCTCATTCCCAATCAGCAGTATGTCATCTACATACAAGACTAGAAATGCGACAGAGCTCCCACTTTCCTTCTTGTAAACACAAGCTTCCTCTTCATTTTGAAGAAAACCAAACCCTTTGACTACTTCATCAAAACGAATATTCCAACTCCGAGATGCTTGCTTCAACCGATAAATGGATTTCTGAAGTTTGCGTACCTTTCCAACATTGGTTGGATCAACAAAACCTTCGCGCTGTATCATATACACGTCCTCATCCAGGTTTCCATTCAGGAAAGCTGTTTTGACATCCATCTGCCATATCTCATAATCAAAATATGCAACTATTGCTAGAATGATCCTAATAGATTTAAGCATCACTACGGGAGAGAATGTCTCGTCGTAGTCAACTCCTTGACCATGTCTAAA
The DNA here is from genome assembly GCA_032594955.1 of Panicum miliaceum. NCBI lineage: Eukaryota > Viridiplantae > Streptophyta > Magnoliopsida > Poales > Poaceae > Panicum > Panicum miliaceum. The sequence goes on along the minus strand of CM064056.1, from coordinate 45,786,041 downwards.
CCCCTTTGCGAGAAGTTGAGCTTTATAGATGTGAACATTTCCATCCATATCGTTCTTCTTCTTATAGATCCATTTGCACTCTATGGCTTTAACACCATCAGGTGGGTCAACCAAGTTCCAAACTTGATAATCTCCCATGGAGTCTATCTCAGATCTCATGGCACTCTGCCATTTCTTGGAATCTGGGTCCATCATCGCTTTTGCCTATGTCGCAGGCTCATCATTGTCCAACAATAAAATCTCGTGTGCCGCATGGAGCCTTGTCCACCTTCGTGGCTGCGGCGGTTCAACTTGTTGTGCTACATTAGCATTAGTTTGTGAATCTTGCCCGACTGGCTCATCTTGAACCTATTCAAGATACACCTTCTGTCCACTTTTCTCCTTCTTGAGAAACTCTTTCTCATGAAAACACCATTCCGAGCAACAAACACTTTGACCTTTGGATATCCCACGAATACGCACTTATCCAACAAACACTGAAGTCACTTGACAAAAACTTCACATCCCCAAATTTTTAGAAAAGACAAGCTGGGAGTCTTCCCAGTCCACATCTCATATGGTGTCTTAACTACGGTTTGGATGGTACCCTGTTTAGTGTGAAAGCTGTTGTTTCTAGAGCGTAACTCCAAAACGATATCGATAGGTCCGACTGGCTCATCATCGACTGAACCATGTCTAACAAAGTTCGATTTCATCGCTCGGATACACCATTTCTCTAAGGTGTTCCAGGTGGCGTAAGTTCTGGAACAATTCCGCAACTCTTCATATCATTTGCTAAACTCGTGGCTCAAATACTCCCCCCCCCCCCCCCCCCACGATCAGATCGTAAAGCTTTAATTTTCTTGCCACGCTGATTTTCAACTTCATTCTAAAATTCTTTGAACTTTTCGAAGGTTTCAGACTTATGCTTCATCAAGTAGACATAGCCATATCTACTCAAATCATCAGTGAAAGGTATGAAGTATTGAAATCCTCCTCTAGCGGTCGTGCTCATTGGTCTGCACACATCAGTATGTATGAGTTCCAGCAAGTCTGATGCTCTCTCCGGAAAATCTGTGAATGGTGTCTTGGTCATCTTACCTAGCAAACAAGCTTCGCATGTCTCGTATGATTCAAAATCAAACGAAGTTAAAAGTCCATCCGAATGAAGTTTCTTCATGCGCTTCTCGCTTATATGACCAAGGCGACAATGCCACATGTAGGTAGGACTCAAATCATTCGGCCGAGGCCTTTTAGCATTTACATTACAGACAGGTGAATCATCAAGATTTAAAATAAAAAAGCCATTCACAGTGGTCGCACAAGCCACAAACATGCCATTTTTAGAGATCACACAACCATTGTTTTCACTCGCAAATGATAAACCATCCTCCATCAAACATGAAGGAGACATAATGTTTCGACTCATAATAGGAAGATTTAACTCCATGATAAATTCTGGTGGGAGGTGGAGTTGCATCGTCCCGACGGTCAAAGCAGTAACCCTTGCATTATTGCCCACGCAGAAATCAACTTCTCCTTTTTTCACGCTTCTAGTTCTTGTCAGTCCCTGCATCAAATTGCCAATATGAGCAACCGATCCAGTATCAAATTTCCAAGAATTAACATAAGAATCAGCGAAGAATATTACTATAATATAAACAACAAGTGTACCTGAGGTGGAAGTACCCTTACTTCCACGGTTCTTCAACGAAGCTAGGTACAACTTGCAGTTCCTTTTCCAGTGACCTCTATCATGACATTGAAAGCACTCATTGTTAGCAGCTGGTCCAGACTTAGCCTTAGGAGCTGGGTTTGGCTTGGGGTCGTCAACCTTAGCCTTGCCCTTCTTCTTCCTAGAAGAACCCTTCTTCTTGAAGATAGGCTTGTTCTGGACCGCCATCACATGGCCACCATCTGTGCTCTTCTTAATGTCACTCTCTGCTGTCTTGAGCATGCCGCATAGCTCATTCAAGCCCTTTTCAGCCCCGTGCATGCGGTAGCTCGAGATGAAGTTCCCATAGCTCGACCATAAAGAAACAAGAGTGAAATCAATTGCCAACTCTTGACCGAGTAGGAAGCCCAGCTTCTCCAACCTCTGTGTGTAACCAACCATTTTGATCACATGTGGCCCTACTGCTGCACCTTCTGCTAGCTTGCTCTCAACAAAGGCCTTGGAAACATTGAACCTTTCAGTCCTGGCCTGAGTCTGGAACATGCCCTGAAGCGCCACGATCGTATCGTGCGCCACATGGTTTGTCTCGATCTGCATCTGCAGCTCGGGTTCCATGCAAGCGAGCATTAGGCAACTCACTTCAAGATTGTTGTCGCATGCTTTCTTGTAAGCATTCTTGACAGCATCAGTTGCATCATTAGCAGCTCTTCTGGTAATGGGGTATCCAGAACATCTTCCTTTTTCTCAACCGTGAGAACAATTCTTAGGTTACGAATCCAATCCGTATAGTTAGTCCCATTCAATTTACCCTTCTCAAGGGCCGAACACAAAGTAAAAGATGTGGTGGTGCTAGGTGCCATTGATCTACATCAAAATATAATGCAAAATACTAAGACAAACACATCCATGATATAGTAAATCACATTAAACATATTTAACAGAATCTACTCCCACTAAAATCAATATCCCTCAATTGATATTTAGTGATTCAAGACCCACAACTATCAAGTAGACTAGTGAGCTTTAGCATCACTGCTAGAAGACACGTAGATCGGTAAGCAACACTTTGCTAATCATATCACATATGACTCTTGTTGTTGGGTGATATCTCTATGTCTTGGCGCCCAACCTTTATGCCCCAAGGTCCTTAACCAATAAGATGACCTTGAATAAACTAACCAACCCGATATGCATGTAAGTATCCGATACAAACTCATCAAGTGAAGGAAAACTAGTGGCACCTAATTTCATAGACCCACCACTAATTGTACAAGACACGTGATGATGCAAGGTTTACTTTGGAGGGCATTCAAACTTAAACATTGCGAGGGATCGTCCTACTTCTATTATCGCATGCAGAAAAATAACCATTATCACATGTATAGAAGTAAAACGGTAAGAACAGCATTCACATAGATGTGACACGGTATGGTCCATTATCACATGGTGATCTCCATCTCCATGTATTGTCCACCATGACGATCTCCATCTCCATGGTCCATGTACTCCATCCTCCAAGTGATGTGTCCTCCGAGAACTATATAACTACTGAAATCTAGTTACATAGAAGGTGCGGGTCATCACATGTTGGCACGCAGGCCATTACAACAGATTGACAATACACTTGGCTTCTGCCATATTGCATGCATCACATACACATAGGGGCCATACCGATCACATGAATCTGCAAAAACAAGTTAGGAGTAAAAAAAGTCTAAACTTCGATCGTCCGTTTCTCCATCTTCCTGGCCGAATTTGGGAAATATAATTTCAGCGAAACCGGCGAACAACACGCTTCTGCAACTTTTCCGGGCCGGTAGCAGATCCAATCTGCTACCCCACATCATATGCATCTAGCGATCCATCTTAGGTTTCGATTCGACCAATATCATTGATCTCCTCCTGCTATGACTGGATTTACATGTATCACTTAACTCCGATGGTGGATTCCCGATTGGTAGGTGACAGAGGTAGACCCAGGAACCTCACTGCCGAGTGGAGACAGCTACTCCGTTTGACGACTCTATAGAATGACCTGGCGTATAGGCACTCGACTGTATGGTGGGTACGGTCCTTTGGGATCAGGATCTAGGCATGATATTGTGTATCTTAACCGACCGGATTCCTCGTAAACAACTCGAGTAGCTTTATCCTAACATATAACCCACGACTGCTCAGCTATATAAGGGAGCCGTGGGGGTACCCATAGAAAACTCACAAAAAAACCATCACTACTCATTCCACAAACCATAATACAAATCCCCGAACACAAGACATAGGGTATTACACTCTGTGCAGCCTGAACCTGTCTAAGTCCTTGTGTCTCTGTGTTACCATCAAGTCTGCCTACAAATCTATTGCTTGGGCATACCCCGGGCAGACTTGCCGGAGTGCAAATCTGACAGTTGGCGCGTTAGGTAGAGGGATCTCCAGGGTCCTCTCGGTGAACTTGATGGCATCCAACTCCGGCATCTTCTTCCCCGTGCAAGTGACGCTCCAGATCTAGGCAGCCGTCAGCCACTCATCGTCTTCGGGAGCTTCACCGGGACGTCCGCTCCCAAGAGTTCGCCGCCTAGCTCTCCTATTTCCGAGACAGGAAACTCTCAGGGTTCCAGATCCGATCTGACCCTCCCCGGTTCCATCACTCGCTGGGTCGACGAACTCACCATCACCGGGTCAGCCTAGGGCCGTAGGGACGACCTGTCGTCCCCGCATCAACATCGACGACATCGCCGAGTGCATTGGGCTCATGGAAGCGACACTTCATCGCCCGAATGACTCGGCCTCCCAGATCCCACTTGGATCCCGTAACAGCGCCTCCATCTACTCAGACCAGATCCGAGCCTCTATGGAGAAGCCACACCTCTCTGATCTAAATCGACCCCGCGTCGAGCAGATTGAATCTAATACGGTCCCAGGACCGGATGCTGCTGGCTACCAGGAGGCAATGTTCACCATCCTACCCAACCTAGCAAGCTCTCCCGATCGACGTGACATCTCCATCATCTCCTCTAACAAAGCACCCGTCGACAGAGAAGATGAAGAGACTAGGCTTCAGCGCATCCACCGCAACCAACTCCGCCACGAGTGACGCATCAACGAGGCAGCTATTGACTAGGCCAAAGAGGATCTACACAACGTCGACGATCGCCACCCTTGGGTAGCACCCCGCTGAGCTGCCCCAACCCCTCGGAACCTCGATGATGACTTCATCCTCGAGTGTGACGGCCAGAACATCTTCGCAACTCCATCAGCCAGCCTGGCCGCCACATTTGAGGTACTGGAGACTCTTCATCACTCACCTGAGCTCGAATGAGCTCGAACTCGTTTGCATGTTGCTGCCGCCCAGGTCCAACTCTTGAAGAAGGACTACTTGACCCTCTGAGCCCCAGTCTAGCGACTCTTGTCACTCCATGGACCACCACCATGACGACAATGAGGTCAACCTGCTGGATCTTCGTGCCAACCTCAACAACCGCGACATGCGGCAGGCCATCGACGACCGCCATCGGCAATGCGACGACGCCGAGCGCGAGCGCCGCTGCAAGTACGACGATGAATATGGTCCACTCGGAGCCAATTGAGGGGGCCGGCCTCAACACAGCAACACCCACCAGCGTCCACACCGACCCTCGCCAGCTCCGATCGACCTCGACGGTGATGATACTGGGGAAGTGGACGACTCCTCCGCCTTCTCCAACCGACTCCACGGAGTCTCCTGGCCCTCTACGTTCAATCCGGTCAGCATCGACAAGTTCTATGGCGACCCCGACCCCTAGACATGGCTGCGCACCTACTCCATCGCCGTTCGGGCCGCCAACAGCAACAACGACATCATGGCGGCCTACTTCCCAATCATGATGAGTTGCCAGACACTCAACTGGTTCGAAGGACTTCGCCCGAGCTCCATCAACAGCTGGCAGGACATATGCATGAGCTTCATCAACCACTTCCAGGCCTCCAGCCAAAGCCATATGGGATCTGGGGAGCTTCACCCAGCAACCAAACGAGTCACTGCGCAACTACAACAAGAGGTACTTCACCAACCATAACATGATTATGGATGTTGATGACATGGACATCATCCACTACTTCCACCAAAGGCTGCACAATATCGAGATGTGCCGCAAGATGTTCGAGAGCAACCCAAAGACCGTCTCCAAGATGATGATCGTCGTCAACAAGCATGCCGACATGGAGGATGCAGAGAAAGCGCATCGCCACCACAAAGATTAACGCCACTCAGACGACCACCCCAAGCCGCAACACGACGATCGCCAACGTCCTGATGGTCGACCGGCCTGCCACAACTTCGGCAAGAACAATGACCGCCCTGAGTCGTCCAAGCATCAGGAGAGCGCAAGCGCGGCCCCAAAAACACCGTCACAATAGCAGATCGACCCTAACAGCGCACCTCCCTCAACTAGGAGGAACTGGATTGACTCCTCGACAAGAAGTGCCCTTGGCATACAATGACTTAGCTAGCTCTTCAGTGATATACCTCCGTCCTACCAAAGCCATATGTTGATCTTATTGAAAAAAACTATACACATATGCTGCTTGCTGTCCTATTGCGCTTTACCAAATTATTTGTGACCCTTGTGGAATACTTTTCATACTTCCATGATCAAGATCACATACATTCCACTTCCACATACTAGACTTCTACATTGGAAGCTAGTATTATCTCATTCATCCGTCCGCCAAATAAAACTCCACATGTGTTGTGACCTCTCTCTCTCCAAATGTATCCTTGCTAAAGAGACATGGGCTATGCAAAAAGAAAGAAAAAAGAAGAAAAATACAGCCATGCTCAAAGCATGATGAAAAAAAGAGAGAGAAAATAAAAAAAGACAAAGCCTATGTCCAAAAGGAAGAGAAAAAGGAGAGAGATGGAATCATACGAAAGGAGTCCATACACCTTCCCACCATATTCCATCCACACACATGAACATCTTGATCTAATTGTATGACTTGTATTCTACTTGGATCCGGTCTTTGTCTTTGCAACATATGTGATGCAGGTATGCCTCATCTTCATCCCTACCTTGAGCTCTACATAAGACTTTTTAGAAGTAGGGTGAAAAAGGCAGGTTAATGCCTTAGTGAGGATTATACACACTAAGCGATCTAAGAGAATCATTTGAGGAGCTAGGTAAGGTTATCTTTTGAAAAAAAATACATTGCCAAAAGCCCAAGTTACTTAGGCAGAAGGAGTGGAGGGGATTTGGATCAAGACCATTCCAGTCATCAACCGCCCAAGGTAACATGATAGACACTTCAAAAGTTCACAAGTTTAGGTATGGCTCTGAATATCGTACATGTTGCCCCTTACCATAAGAAGACATGTTCCACCTTAGTCCTTTCTCCTTCACTCGAGGATGAGCAAAGGCTAAGTGTGAGGGTGTTGTTGACGGCACTTAAGTACCATATTTAGGTCATCAATTCCTGCATAAACACCGGAAAGACAAGCGTCAACATTAGTGGTAGGGGCTATTACTAACAAATTCCACAAGTGTTAGTAAATATTTGTATGCAGGTCTATTAGAGGAGAAAACACAACTAAAGAGCAAGGAAACACACCCCTCAATCCATGGCAACATCATTTCAGTGAATCAGGCGCAAGCATATGGATTGGAGGGCCCACATCAGTGGTTAAATCGCCTAACCTTACCCCCAATCAACATGTACCCACTTTGGGGCCCACCTGGTAGTGTCCAGGATGAAAGATAGCGTGAGGGGAGCCTGCTAGAGTTCGGTCGAACCACTTTGGTGGCCCCTCGAGCCCATCTTCCACGTGTCGGCTCCTCATGACATCTCAAAGGCGGTTGTGATAGGCTCGGGGTGAAGTAACCGCCTTAAGCAGCGCTAGGTGGCATAAGGAGAAGGGTTGAGGCTTGGAGGAAGTCCAGTCTCCCAAGGCACCTCCCCCATGGTACACCCCTATAAATATGAAGGGAGGGTCTTACATTAGAGAGACACCAACCTCATCCAAGAGAGATTTGGCCTTGCCTAGATTGTGTTAGAGTAGGGAGAGAGTGAGGGGGTAGTTCGGAGGGGCGTCGGGCCTGTCGGCGCTCTTCTCCAACTTGTACCTCTACGGATGCTGCTACATTCTTCGGGGTTAGTAAGTGTTTGTGATTCCTTGTTGGAGTGTTATATACTTAGTTGCATGAGTAGTCTTATTCCCTTGCTATCATACTATAGGCTTGAGTGCTCTCATATATGTCTATAGTATACGCTATTAGTTCTAGTAGTTGAGTGAGATTGGTCACTCCGTATTTATATGGAGTGTTGTAGTTTGCTGCGGGACGTCAGACATAGTTAGACTGCAGTAGTAATCAATAGCATAGACGTGGTGTCTAGGCTAAGGGTCATTCTTCATTTGTCTTATATCCCACGCCACGGATAGCTAGAGGTAGGCCGTAGGTGGTGACAGCCCTATTGGTCCTTTGTAATCCTCCATGTTCGGATATAGCATAGAGTTGTTGGCCAGAGTCTCCTGGCAGACTAGGGGTAAGCCGGTGCCCAAAGCGAGTATTTTGCCCGAGAGATCGACCTTTAACTCATCTATATTGTTGCCTTAGGAATCCTCTCTGCCCTCACCTATCTTGGTGTGTCCTTGGACTGACTAGAATAGAAGTTAGTGCACACACGTTCCCTTGGATTCGATAACCCTTGGAATACTCTGAAGTGAAAGCTACAATGATATCCGTGCGCTTGCGGATTTATTCGCACATCGCTCCAACAGAGGGCATCTCCTCCCACTTCTTGGTGATGACTGGACGGAATCCAATCCGAGGCGGGAGGCCAAGAGCAGGGTTCACCACGAGAACAACTCCTCCACCCACTTCTTGTTGCTGTCCTTCAGTCCCGCCTCCAGGTACTTCACCCCCTAGCGAAGCGAGAAAGCGGCGCCGCCCACCACATCGGGCGCATTCTTCTTAGGGTACGCCCTCAGGGGGTACAACGCCCACCAGAGGTTGTAGTGGGTAGGGATGCCCAAGAAGCTCTCGCACAGATGGATGAAGATGGCGATCTGTGCGATGGAGTTGGGCTTGAGGTGAATCTCCTCCAGCCCGTAGTGGTGGAGCAGTCCACGGAAGAACGCACCCACGGGCAGGTGGAACCCCTTCTCGTAGAAGGACCGGAAGACCACCATATCTGTCCGATTCTTAGAGGGGAACTTCTGGCCAAAGCAACATTTCCACCCGTAGATCTCCTTCTTTGGGAGGAGGCCACGCTCCACTAGGTCTTCGATATTGGACTTTGTCAGGGTGTTGTGACTCATTGGGCGGCGGCGCAATGTCGCAAGCATCCGTGGCCGATAGCAAGGAAGGAGTGGAGGAGTCGCTCGCCATTGAGATGCGCACGGATCCTGCAGAAATGTGTCGACGGCTGCACTCGCGAAGAGAGAAGAAGCTCGAAGAATGACGGAGAGATCTGGAGAAATGTGATGGCGTTGGAGAAAGCAAAAGCCAGTGGATAAGGAAAGGGCCAGGTCGATTGATTTTATGTCGGCCCAAAACCTAACGGACTGACCCGCAATCTCCGAGCGTTTGAATTCGTATCTGACGGTGAATTTGGAGCATTTGACGGGAGCAGCCACAACACAGTAAAACCGTCAAGAATGCCGTTAGCACAACAGTAAAAATCTTACTACGTATGGGAGAGGCGCAACGGTAAAAAGCAGGGACGGCGTTAGTTCGCCAACGACAGGATTTCAAACACTGCCTGGGAAGGTTCCCGAAGGGCGGTCTAAGATGTGGGTGAACCTCCTTGATTGGATTGTTTCTTTGGAAATGAATTCAAAACTACTCGGCGTGTCTCCGCGACTCTGCCAGCGACCCTACTCGGTGGGTGGGCGCCGTAAACCACTCGGCGCGTCTCCGTGACTTCGCCAGTGACCCTGCTTGGGGGCTGGGCGCTGCAAACCACTCAACGCATCTCTATGACTCCGCCAGCAACCCTACTCGGAGGTTGGGCACCGCGAATCACTCGGTGCATCTCCATGACTCCGCGAGCGACCCTGCTCAGTGGCTCGGCGCCGCGAATCGCTCGCCGCGTCTCCGTGACTCCGCTAGCGACCCTGCTGGGGGGCTGGGCGCCGCAAACCACGGCGTGTCTAGAAGCATGAGTAAGATCATAGAGTAAAGTCTCGAGAGCTTTCCTACCCCTAATGAATCTCGAGAGCTTTCCTACCGCTGTAGTGCGTCAAGATGAGTAAGATCATAGAGTAAAGTCACATTTTATTCCTAGGATCAAGGGGAATTTGATATCTAATTGCTACACTTATGTTTAAGATCATGTTATGATAGAGCTATGTTGATGAGTGCTTAAATGTGCTTGGCAATGTTATCTATAGGGTTGCAGTGATCTTTGGTTGTTGTCCATCCTTTGTGTGTTATCATAGAGTGCGTGTTGCGAGACAGTTGATTACCCCATGTAGTGATAGTATGAGGGATGGAAATGGTCAAGCTCATGCACAATCTCTTGGCAGCATTGAGATCAGAACCATTTGTGTGGTGAAATCTTATGCAAGTGATCCTATATATAGACTTTGACCACCGTGGCATTGCGGGCTCTAACCACACCATACTCATCGCGAACAACTTTGCCATGCTAATTGGGGTCGTCGTGGGGAAGGAGTAGACCAGAGTTCAACGTCTCAGCCTTGGGCCAGTCAGTGGTGGTGGATATATGGTGCCACCACTGTCTGCCATAGTGTTGCCTTAATTTGGCGAAAACCGACGCACCCCGCGGTGTGTAACACATTGTGTGCATGATTAAGATAGAGATAGAGAAGAGATATCAACCAGCATGGAAAAGTAGTGTCCTGTGGGCTATATCCCAGCGCACACATTTATTCGTATAGAAAAATAATGGCCATGTCACACGTCATAGAACTTGCGTATGCCCCAAGACGTCATATGTTCTTCAAAGGATGGAATATAAAAGTTATTCCATTGTGATCAATTAATTAGCGTTCAGTTTGTTTACCCAAGATGTCCAGATTCTTACCTAACTCATTATCGAATCATATACCGAGATGAATTTATTTTCCCAGCATACTTTAATCGCGGTGCTTTTAAACGAAGGTTACACACGTGCAGTATCCATATATACTGATGCTGATCAGTACAGATGGGTCTGGTGCGAGTCGACGAACCGAACCATATCAACTACTGGCCAGGGTGCCGTAGTTCTCCAGCTTGTCTGTGGCAAAGGTTTCATGGGTCGATCCACACGCCCCATTGGATCACGAGTGGCCACACCAAATGGATCGATCCTTGACCCAAGCACACAGGTGCATCCACGCACATACCAAAGTTATCCACTGGTCAGAGTGAAGCTCAAGAGAGTTATCCACTAGCAAAAGACACTTAGCAAAGTAATCTTCCAAAACAATTTGATTGTGCATATATTCCAATGTTGATCGCACTGGCAAAATGACAGTTTACTAACTAGCAAAGCAGATCTTGAGTAACTTTATGTATAATATATAAATGGGCAGCACCAGCATAAATAAGGGTACATCAAATGGACCGGATGCTTCTGATGACATTTATATATCATTTTATATAGAGACAATGATATAAAAGCATCTTCACATCAAAGCACATCGATCATCAGAAAATTTTTACCAGTCCCTGCTGTTTCAAAGAACTTATCAAGGAAGCTCGTTACTGATAAGCTTCTTCATAGGGTCCTAGAGAGTAACATATTTAGATAGTGGAGTCCGCACGCCCTTGCTCAACCAAAAGAATAAGATGCAGCCGCCACAAATCTAGCAGTATTATTGGAGATCAGAATCATTTTAAGGATCACCGATTGTGTCTATGCCAGGATAAATAATATATGGGTTAATGATGCCAGCATTTTAATTGTAGGTTTCAAAGATTTATTCCAGATTTTACAGTTGGTCATAGGCGTGGTTATATTTTTCTTGTATAACATATTTGGATGTATATAATTGCATTCTCACATCATTAATTTATGATTGTCTATGGCTAGAGGTGGATATTGAGCTGGCTTGTCTCGTCTTGTTCTAGCTCGTTGAGCTGGCTCAGCTTGGCTCGATATCCAAACAAGCTAAGACTACAGCTCGGCTCGGCTCATTATTAGATCTCGAGACACCTCGTTTTGGCTCGCGAGCTGGATGTGGACGTGGACTGCGTTGACGAGCGGGCTTATGCTGCTCATCAATGTGCTGTCCATCGCCGAGGAGGAGGCCGCACCCCCATTGCGCACTATGCAAGAAACAAACGAAGTTGCGTGGCAATGAGCCAGGTCCTTTCGTGCCAAATCATATCTTGGTTGGGAGATGGTGTTGGTTCTTGCATCTTGCCCCATAAATAGAAAAAAAAGTGAAAAAAGAGGAGTTACCACAACGGCAATTTCGAGTTCTTCATCAACAAAACGCTATAGTAAGTACCCCAAGGTATGTCCTGCTTTTGACTCCAAACAAAGCTCTTCCGGGAGGTAACCTGAGGTTCACCATTCTCATACTCACACTTGTCTCTCCTGGATTATAGCTTCAACATGTTCTTATGCTTCCTCTATCTATCTTGTATGCTCTGGTTTGATTTTTATCGATCTACATTCATAGCCTTTCTAAATTAAGCATGGTACTTAGGTTAAAAAGTCTTCCTTAATCAAATTAGATATGGAGTCAAGTTTGATTGATGAACCTTGGAATTAACACTTTCATGGATATTGGTTGTATATATATATGGACTAACCCCCGTGGGAAAATCTTCAAATCCAAAAGGGTAAGTCGTGGAGCTTAGTTCAAACGGGAAGGTAAGCCAAGGCATTGGATTCATGCTGCGCAACACATAAAGGAGGTACATACCATAAGTATATCCTCTTTTGTTTATGTTGATGCAATTTTAATTCAGTCTTGTTTGTTTGAGTAAGTATCATGGTGAAAATAAAATAAAATAAAATAAAGAATCTAAAATATTTAATTTCCAATAAAATTTAGGGCTCCCTGGTTTTTAAAACCGGCAGAGCCAGTATTTTGTTTCCACTTTGTTGTGAATAAAGCAACAGGTACAAAAATAGGTGTGGGGGACATCTCTCGGAGTTTTGACGCACATACGCTCAAGATCATCCACATACATGTGCACAAGACCGAAAGAACCAGCACGCAAAAGGTCTAGACCCCATCGTGATGGTTTGTGCACTCTACCCCTCAAGTTTCCCTAATCCATGAGTTTAAATGAATTTGTCAATAACTAAAATTAAACTCAATGGTGCTCTCTGATCACATACCTCAAGTTTGATTAGCAAATATTTTATTCTTTGCTAAGCCTGAACGTGTGAATCATACCTTAGGGAATCCATAATTGTTAAGTTGTTGAAAAGTGAGATATGGTTTGATGAAAGAATCCTTGCTTTCTCTGCTTATACTGGGAAATTTTATATCCAAAAGAGATCCCTCCATAACTTCAAAAACTCCTTGTGTTTGTCCTACCAAAGCCATATATCAATCTTCATGAAACAAACAATATACATATGTGGCTTGTTATTACTTTGAGCCTTATCAAATGTTGTGACCCTAGTGGGATACATTTCATACTTGCTTGATCAAGATCACGTACACTCCACAAGCTAAACTTCTACACTGCAATTTAGCCAGTCCATTTCATACATCCACATAATAAAACTCCATGTGTAATGATCTCTCTCTCCAGTATTCCTTCAAAAGAGACATGGGCTATATGAAAAAAACATCTATGAAAAAATAATATATAATACATGCTCAAAAGCATGGTAAAAAAAAGAAAAGAAAGAGAGAAAAGAATACATATCCATGTCCTAATGTCTTCCAAACTAATGAGAGAGAGTTTCATAAAAGGAGTCTTTTATTTTTATCATCCACTTTTGATACACATGCACAGTCTTGATCAACTGGTATGATATGTCATCTCCATGGATCCAATCTTTGATTGTGCAACATATGTGAAACAAGTGCATGCTTCCAATTCTCCTACCACGAGCTCCACATAAGCTATCTTTAGAAGTAGAATGAAAAGAGGCAATGCCCTGGTAAGGATACATACACACTGAGTGACTTGAGAGATCCTATGGAGGAGTAAAGCTATGGCTGGTCTTTTCAAAAACAAATCATTCAACCACCCAGTCATACAACGGAGAAGTGGATGAGACTTAAGTCAACACCTTTCCACTCTTCAACTTCCCAAATCATTATGGTAGACACATCAAGATTCATAGGTAAAACGTGAAGCTCGGAATAATCTATATGCAGGTATCATATCACAAGGAAGTGGTGTTTCACCTTAGTCCTAACCTTTACTCGAGGACGAGCAAAGACTAGGTGTGAGGGGTCTTGTTGACACTCATTACAGACCTAAAAATTTGGAGCACTAACATTCCTTGCACGCATATCTATTCAAAATAATGTCAATTCCACATGTCCCCTGGAAAATAGTGCTATGCAGGAATTTAAGCAGAAATGGAGGGAAAACACACCTTCAAATCCAAGGCACAAAACACCAACCGATCACGAGGAAGCACAAGGATTGAAGGACCCACATGACAGCCCCAAGAGCAAGGAAACACACTCTCAATCCAAGGAAACACCTCCCCGACCAATCAGAACACGTCGTTCAGCCTCGCATGGATCCATGGACCCACAAACAGAACTTAACCGCCTTTAAAATGATCGAGTTACCTAGAACCATCATAAGGACCCACATACCAATGACTCAGGCAAAGGCGGTTGCGTGGGGAAGTGGCTAGGGGTTGACGGAACCACAGGTTCGGCCGAACTACCACTGGGCCCCCTCGCCTCCAGCTTTCACGTGTTGACTCCTGTTGAACTCTAGAAGGCGGTGATGGATGCTTCCACCTATTTGCATGGCAGAACCCCCCCCCCCCCCCCCCCCCCGCTGGACACACCTATTAATATGAGGGGAGCAGGTAGAACTAAGACACACCATCACACACACCTCTATTGTGCTCTCACTTTCATAGCTGGGCTTTAGGCTCATTCTAGAGGCTTAGTGCTGCCTAGGTAGTGCTTAGAAAATAGGGAGAGAGTGAGGGAAGTCGGGGAGGTGCTGGGTTTGTCGGCCCTCAGCACTCTCCTCCAACTTGTACCTCGACAGATGCTTATCAATCATAGTAACTATTCGTGCTTTCTTTTGTGCTTTAGTTTCTTAGTTAAGATTAGATCTAGCTCCCCCTAGTTGTTTACAGGATTAATAGTTCACTAGTTTAGTGAATGCTCTAACTAAGATCAATCCTAGAGTTAGTAAAAGACGGTATAGACGTGGTCTCTAGATTAGACTTTAACTGTTGGCTGTGGTATATCTCATGGTTAGATGAGGTAGGCTAAGAAGGTGACAACTTTGTCGGTCCAGTGTAACCCTCCCCGTTCGGGTATACCCTAGTGCCGTATCTTTCTTGGTTATATCCAGAGGAAGCCGGTAGCTAGAAGTGACAATTAGGATAGTTATATCTTATCTTTGATTCTAGTCATAAAAATCTTGTCTACCCCTTACCTCTTCCGTAGTGTGGTGTCATTTGATGAACTTAAACCTTAGATAATATACCCATGTTCCTCTATGGATACGATACCTTGGAATAATCGTGGGTGAAAGATACAATGGTATTTGTAGGCTTGTAGATTTATCTGTGATACTAGCAAATGCCAACACCACAACGGCGGCGGATTGACCTGAGTAGCGATGGCAATCGTCGTCACCAACGCTGCAGTATTAGGCTTCTGCCCGGGGGCTAGACCAGCCGCGACGTCACCAAGCTACTCTAAGCCCAGGGCAGAAGATTTCCTTCACATACCAAGCAGTTAGATTTTTACATTCCAATATGAGCCTACAAACGATAATTGGAAAGCACTCAAGTACTTACAATGAGGACTTCTTAAAGCCAATTTTCTTCACCCTAAGTGCTTTGGGCGCTGGAGCAGCACCCAAAGTACTCGCCCGCATCGCCTCAACAACCAAGGACAATGTTTGTCCCGACACGGTGGGTGCCAACTCCAGGCCAGCCGAGGGCGGCACTTGCCCCGGTGCAACCCTTGCGCATCTTGCCCCTGTACGGTATTATCCCTGACTACTTGGGGTTCCACCCTTAGCCTGGAATGCTTTGGGTTCTCACCAGCAACGCTACAACAAAAGAAAGGGAATGGCTACTCAGAAAAACCAAGAGGAGTTAGAAGCATCAGGAGTACTTATCGACTAGGAGAGTACTCGTACCTAGGCTACTGCTTATCATCGTCATCTAACAGGACTAGATAGAAATCCACCACTGGGAGGGCTTGAGCCCCCTTGGGAAGTACTCGCGACCTTTCGCCTCCTTAGATCCACCAAGGTACGGTCATCATCGATGTCGGCTTCCTCCTCACTGAGCGAATCGGATTCCGGGTGGGAGTCATCTTGGATTTAGTATGCCAATGGCAGGGTATGCCTAGGACGTTCAATGTCCAACATAGGAGCAATGCTCCTATAAACATTCACATCATCCTATGACAAGATTTAAGGGTGCGGGGTACAAACCTACACCAATAATTTTAAAGTACTCGACATGAGTCAACAGTTTCTTATACATACCTGCTCAAGAGGATTCTTCATGTCGAAAAGCAAGGGCACATATGGCACCTTCTTGGTGTCAGCAATACTCGGCTCACCCGCATTATAGCTTCGCTTTGATGAATCTTCTCTGCAGAAAAACAGGACAGATCAGAGACTCCAAGGTACTTGAATCTGAAACGCGCACGCTTTTGCAACGGCTGGAGCGGCTACTGTTGACGTTTCCTAGCGTCACGAAAATAAATCCGCAAGCGCACGGATACCGTTGTAGCTTTCACCCAAGAGTATTCCAAGGGTATCGTATCCACTTAGGAACTTGTGTACTTTCTCTATGGTTCAGGTTCATCCAAGGACACCACACCCGCTAGAGGTGAGGGTAGAGAGGTTTCCTAAGGCTAGATTTCAGAGATAAGATAGAACTGTCCTACCTGCTCTCTTCAGGCTACTGGCTTCACCAAGAATAAGACAGGTGAGCTCCAGTACTGCGACACTGGGATATACCCGAACGGGGAGAGTTTCGCTAGATAGACAGGGCTATCACCACCTGCTACCTACCTCATCTAACCATGGGATATACCACAACCAACAGGTAAGTCTAGTCTAGACACCACGTCTACACTATCGTTACTACTCTAGTCTATGGCCTTAGACTAGAGCACCCACTATAAACTAGTGAACTACTGATCCAGCTAAACAACTAAAGAGCTAGAACTATAACTTAACTAAGAAACTAGGCACATAAGAAAGTACGAACAATTACTTTGATTGATAAGCATCCGTCCAGGTACAAGCTAGAGAAGAGTGCTGACAAACCCGGTACTTCCCCAAACTCCTCCCCACTCTCTACCTAACTCTAATCATCTCAAGAGTTAAGCCTAGAGCTCATGTACACAAGAGAAACTCCAAGAGGGAGTAGAGAGCGATGTGAAGGTGTGTCTCTCTTAGAAGCAACCCCCTTATATTTATAGGGGTGTGTGAGAGGTGCTCCTATCGTGCAACATGCTGAGGCCTTCCCAAACCGACCTCTAAGACCAATGAGGGGGCGCCACGTGCAGCCGGTAAGGCGGTGGTGGCCTTCCTGGTTTGGCCGACCTACCTGGTTCGGCCGAACAAGGTTGGTCACCAACCGACCTCAGCTTCGGTCGAGGTGCTGACACGTGGTCCCTAGGCTTGCTGGTAAGTGAATGGGCCTTGTGCTATGTCGGTTCCCGGCTCTAGTGGGCCTCTTTTGCTCTTGCAAAGCCATTTAGAGCATTCTGCGTTTACGCCTTGAATCTTGTTTGCTGAATTCCTACATTTTCACCATGTATTTGCCTGCATACAGAAATCGACTAGCACTCGTGGAATTCGTTAGAAAATGTCCTATTCTAGTGTTGATCTTTGGATATATGTTGCTTTTATGCAGGTTTTAACGGTTGAAAAGTGGTTCGTATCGAGAGTCAACAAGATCCCCCACACTTGGCCCTTTGCTCTTCCTCGAGTGAAGGCGACAGAACCAAGGCGGAACAACTGCTTTGGTAAGGTTCCTGCATAAAAGGCGACAGAACCTTGAAGTGTCTACCATTATGCTATAAGCGGTTGAAGGATGGAATGATGATGACTCAAGTATCCTCTTCCGCTCACCTGCTGTCCTTGGGATGTTTTTGAAATTTTTTTGAAAAAAAGAAATATTCCATGGTCTTACCTTCGTGCAACACTCTCAGTCACTCATTTATTTGTCTAGTTCAGAGCTGTAACCCTCTCTCCTATAGTGTAAGGCTGAAGTGGAGCTCGGTAGGAGGTATATGAATGCGCTCTTGAAGATACATCTGTTGCAACATCAAAGGTTGGATCCATGGAGATTCTGCATTATTTACCTGCTTGATCAAGAGTGTGCACGTGTGGCGGATGTGAACTCTTCTGGTATTGATCCTTTTTCTCTCTTCTTTCCCTTTTTTCTCTTTTCTCTTTTCCTTTTTTTTGGGTCATGCTTCTTTGTCATGCCATCTTTTCTCTCTTCTTCTCTCTTTTTTTAGGGGAATAGTTGGAGAGTGATCATCTACCTTCTAAGGACACTTTATTAATGATACTAGATGATAATTAATGTCAAGTGCTGAGACTAATTCGTGGACGTGCCTCTTGATCAAGCAAATAAAGGAACAGATCTCGCTTGGGTCACAACATTTGCTAGAGCTCAATGTAACAGTAAGCCACTTTTATATGGGGTTCTTATATTGTAGAGCAACTGCATATCGCTGTGGTAGGTAGAAGGATATACAGACCATGGCATAGTTTTGTTTTTATTTTTAAGATAGAGAAATTAACAAGTTCAGCAAGAGAGACATGCAAAGAAACTTTCATCAAAATCATATCTCATCAAACAACAACTTTAGCATTATGGGTTCCCTAACTGGTGGTTCACAAACTCAAGCATGGTCAAGAATAAAGTTTATGCATGAACCAAACAACGACATGGCGGATTCTCATGAGTTTAACTATTTTAGATTAGGCAGTTTTAATATCATGTGTAGAACTCAGAGAATAGGGAGAAAACGAGTGAGGACGTGCAAACCCTGAGTTGAGAACGGGACGGTGTTGAATATTCGCTTGCGTACGAGTCTGTCCTATGGTGCACGTGAGTCGTGGGGGTGTGTGACTGGATGTAGCGAGGATCTCCCCCACACTTGTTTTTGAACCTATCTTTGTTCAATAAAAGCAAAAGTTAAAATTCAAAGGGGCTCTACCGGCATTAACACCGGGGAGCCAAAGTTCATATTATTCAAAGCAAATGGGGGCGCTACAGTGACAAAAACAAACCAAGATGAAGCAAACTAATCGAAGGGAAATAAACCTGATCCTAGCGCCCAACTAAACTAAACTAAGGAAGATCCTCAGATGAGCTACCATCCAAGTTACATCCCTCCCTTAAAGCCTCAGCCAGCCAATCTATGCTTCTTAGGCTGCTATAGAAAAACTGGAGATCCTTATAGACTTCAGTCATTGCCGCCCTTTAATCCCTCAGTCCTTGGCGCAGCTTCCTATGTTCCAGTTGTAGATTTTTCATCAAGAAGATAAGTTCCTCCTTGGACCGGATCTGTGGGGAATCAGCTGGTCTCCTTATGTTGTCCGCCTCCTTAGCTGGTAGTCGCACCAAAAAACTTGAGGCACGGCTGCAGTGGTGGATCTTCTGGGGATATCTTCTCTCTTCTGTAGTCATGGCTTATGATATCCCCATCCTTGTTGAGCAGCGATCCCACGTACTGCTCATCTAGCTTTAGCCTTGGCCCCCGAGCGTCCTTGTCTTGGAACAACATGACTCTGACTGTCTCAATGACCTCCTTAGGGCGCTATTTGCGCAGCTTTTGGCCTCGAGCCTCATTTGTCTGTGCTGCACCTGGCCGAACCAGAGGGTCGACCGACCTCGGCCTGGTGCCTCTCGGCCTCCTGTTGCGCACAACATCAGGTGTCGTTGCTGGGGGCTCTACTTTGACCGTTTGGGACTCCTCTTCCATTGGTTTGACAAGAATTGGGATCTCGGGATTGTTTGCCGGAGTCGGAGCTGCCATCAGTTGGTTGACGACAGTGGAGTTGACGAATGCGACGATCTCCTTGCCAGCCATGGGAATTTTCAAGTGGTGCAGATGGCTTTTGGAGGTGGAGAGGTGAAAGTAGATTGAAAGAGGCTGAGAGAGAGGAGGAAAAGTTTTAAAGGGAGAAGAAAAGGGAGAGAAACCCTATTTTCTGTCGTCAAAAACACTCCAGGCAGCCAGATCTCGGGCTAGGACACGAGGATGGCCTCGCCTTCCAATGATGGGCCTGCTGGGGCAGCCACCCTGGTTCGGCCGAACTGGGCTTGGCCCAGCTGGCCTCCCCTCTTTTCTGGACAGCAGTGGGGAGAGTATGGAAGGTATATACAAGTGGATTACCTTAGGATATAGCCTATAGAGCCTTTAATCAAGTATACAGTCGCGTTGAACGAGTTCAATCACGTTTATATCTTCATAAATAGTTGTATCATGATTTAAAAATAATTTCAGATGATGGCCATTTACCTTACGGATATTACCTTCGTCATCTTGAATTGTTATGGCTCCATACGTTGATTTGTCGATGACGAGGTAAGGTCCCATCCACTTGCTTCTCAACTTCCCGTGGCCGAAGAGTTTTACCCTAGAATTGAAAAGTAATACCTTATCTCCGGGCGTGAAGACCTTTGGCTTTAGCCTTTTATCATTCCTTCTCTTGGTTCTTTCTTTATATAATGCGCACTATGATAGGCTCTGTCTTTCCACTCTTCCAATTATGATACCTGCCTCTTCTTGTGCTCTCCTGCTAGATCCAAATCCATATTCCATCTTCCGATGGCCCAATGTGCTCTATGCTCCAATTCGACGGGTAAATGACACGTCTTTCCATAGACAAGTTGATAGGGGGGCATGCTAATGGGAGTCTTGTAAGCCATGCGATATGCCCATAACGCATCCGCGAGTTTAGGCTTCCATTGTTTACCCATCTCATTGACAGTCTTCTTCAGAATATTCTTGATTTGCTTATTCGATGTTTCTGCCTGACCACTTGTCTGAGGGTGATTTGGGGTTGCGATGTTATGCATCGTCCCAAGTTCCTTGAGGAAGCTCCGGAAACCCGCATCGATGAAATGTGATCCTCTGTCTCTAATTACCATCCGGGGTGTCCCAAACATTGGAAAGATTACCTCTTGAAACATTTCCCGGGCGTGCTTTGCATCAGCAGTCTTGCATGGCATTGCTTCTACCCACTTGGAGAAATAATCCACAACAACCAAGATATACTCGCAGCCATGGGACTTCGGGAAAGATCCCACATAGTCAATTCCCCATACATCAAAAAGCTCAACTTGATGGTTATATGTGAGAGGCATGGCATCGCGAGCTGAAATTCCTCCGTGTTTTTGGCAACTGAGACACCTTCGAATGACATCCTTGGTGTCTTCGTACGCCAATAGAAACCACTTCGCCATATTTTCTCTTGTGTGAAACACACCATAGTGCCCTAGATATGGTGTTGCATGGCATTTCTCAATAATCTTGATCCCTTCTGCTGTGGGGACACATCTTCGGAGTAATCCATCTGCAGAGACTCTGTAGAGATATGGCTCATCCCATAGGTGTCGTCTGCTCTCAAATACTAGCTTCTTCTTGTTCCCCCCTGGTGGTACGTGTCCTAAAACAATAAAATTGACAATGTTTGCATACCATGGGTTCGAAGCTGTTACCTTGAGTAGCATGTCGTCCCGGAGGAAGTCATTTATCGGCAGTTCCTGCGTGTTAGTGATATTCATACGCGACAAATGATCTACAACCGAGTTTTCTACTCCCTTTGTATCTGTAATTTCTAAATCAAACTCCTGGAGTAGAAGGATCCACCTTATGAGCCTTGGCTTTGCATCTTTCTTAGTGAGAAGGTAATTCAGAGCTGCATGGTCAATGTATACAATAACCTTTGCACCCACTAAGTAACATCTGAACTTATCTATAGCAAAGACAACTGCCAGGAGCTCTTTTTCAGTTGTGGCATAGTTAAGCTGGGCTTCTATTAGTGTCTTGCTTGCATAGGAGATTGCGTGATGCTTCTTGTCCTTAGTTTGCCCAAGTACGGCCCCACTGCATAATTGCTAGCATCACACATAATCTCAAAGGGCAGTTTCTAATCCGGGGGTTGAATGATTGGAGCTGAGATGAGTGCCTTTTTGAGTGCGTGAAAGGCTTTTAGGCACTCATCATCAGATTGGAAAGGGGCATCCTTGGCTAACAGGTTTGTGAGGGGTCTAGCAATATGGGAGAAATTAGCTATGAAGCGCCGGTAGAACCCTGCATGACCTAAGAAGCTTCGGATTCCTTTCACATTGGTGAGAGGTAGAAGTTGTTCGATGACCTCAATTTTTGCATTGTCCACCTCGATTCCTCTTCGGAGATGAGATGTCTGAGAACGATGCCCTCGCGGACCATGAAGTGGTACTTTTCCCAATTTAGCACCAGGTCCTTTTCTTGGCATCTCTGCAAGACCCTATCCAAATTCCTAAGGCAATGATCGAAGGTCTTACCGTAAACGAGAAGTCATCCATGAAGACTTCCATAATTTCTTCGATCATGTCCGAGAAGATGGACATCATGCACCTTTGAACGATGCGGGTGCATTACACAACCCAAGCGACATCCGTCGGTACGCGTAGGTTCCATAGGGGCATGTGAACGTGGTCTTGCTTTGGTCATCGGGATGGATTGGGATCTGATGATAACCAGAATAGTCATCAAGGAAATAAAGTAGGAGTAACCTTTCGAGCATCTCGTCGATGAAGGGAAGCGGGAAGTGATCCTTCTTTGTAGCCTTGTTGAGCTTTTTGTAGTCGATGCACATTCTCCATCCCGTGACAGTTCGTTGTGGGATCAGCTCGTTCTTGCTATTCTCCATGATTATCATACCTCCTTTCTTGGGAACTACCTAACTGGGCTCACCCACTCACTATACGAGACCAGATAGATGATTCCAACGTGTAGGACTTCCAGAACCTCCTTCTTCACCACTTCACGCATCTCATTGTTCAACCTGCGTTGAGGCTCCCTGGAGGGTGGCATAGCGGGAACTATGGGAATGCAATGAGTGCAAAGAGTAGGGCTAATGCCATTGAGGTCTTGGAGGGCGTATCCAAGAACAACTCGATGCTTTTCTAAGACAGCGATGTGCTTTGATGTCTCCTCTTCTGAGAGTTTGTCAGTGATGACCACGGGAGTTTCTACATCGCTGTTTAGGAAGGCGTATCGAAGGCCAAAAGGTAAAGGTTTGAGCTCAACTTGAGGCCGAGCTGGAACTTTGAATTCCATGAACTCTAAGATTTCATTAGAATCTTCCTCTTCTTGGATGAACTCTTCAGCGTCTTGTTCAAGAGCCATTTCTGATGAATCTAGAGGGTTTGTGTCCAGCACCTCCTCGATTGGCTCTACTATGGAGGAAACCTCTACCACTGAATTTACCGATTGAATGATGGGAACAGAGAGGGTTTTCTTCCCCAATTTGATGTTAAGGGTTCCCAAATTCAGCACATCCGTGAGAAGCTTTTCGATTGGATAGCCAATGAGAATGTCGAAGTTAAGAGCTTCGAACACATGGAAATCCAGATTTACCTTAACATCATTGTGTCATACTAACACCTGCTATAGTACCCCATGACTCACTACAGAAGAGCCCGAAGGGCTTCTGAGTGTTCTGCCTGTTGGAACTAAAGGTATGCCGCTCAAGTGGGCAGAAGCAAAGTTATCTGACATGACATTGGCTCCAATAGCGGGGTTGTAAAGAGCGTTCACCTCTTGGTCCTTGATGCGGTAGCAAATGACAGAAGAAGGATGACTAATTTGAATGGGAGATGAGGATAATTCTCCTTCTCTTGACCATTCACTGCTCATTATGGCTGTCAACTCTTCAATGGTTTCCAGAAGGTAGTCCTTCAAGTATGGTTCTAAAGGAGTGACTAGGACTGCTGGTCCCTATGGCAGAATCACCTAAACTAATCCGGCTCAAGTGCGCTAACCATCACCACGAGGGCAATTAGGGCTAACTCGCACTTCAAACGGAGTAATCCATAGGTCTGTCGGGTAACCT
This sequence comes from Panicum miliaceum, assembly GCA_032594955.1. Lineage (NCBI taxonomy): Eukaryota > Viridiplantae > Streptophyta > Magnoliopsida > Poales > Poaceae > Panicum > Panicum miliaceum. The sequence goes on along the minus strand of CM064056.1, from coordinate 45,762,194 downwards.
CTCGATGCAACCACGGGTTTGTTGATCGAAACCACACATACAAAGTACTCACACGAAGGTGAGCCCAGAGAATACAACATTCCACAAATTTTACATCACAGAGTTCAACATAAATTCATTATTACAGACCAAGTTCGAATTCGTAAAACAGAGTACTTCAGAGTTTAAAAGTAAACGGGTTCTTAAGAGTTCAATGCAGCGGAAAAACAACGATAAACTACTCGACGATACATGATGTCTCGATGAAGCCCGTACGAGACATCACTCGGCATTAACATCATCGGCATTAACGTCGAGCCATGGTGGCAAATGCACCCGCCATTAGCTAGATGTGAACGAATTCAAGACGGTGGGGAGTATATTCCGGCCTCGGTTCAATCCAGTACGTAAGCTTACCGATTACCATATTCTCGGCATGTGGTTAGTACGTTCAAAGACTTAACCACCACTACCACACACTGCGGCCTTAGCATTTTTCACTAAACAGACGGGGCCTCAATCATCAACATGAGCATCGCGCCATAACCCCGTCCGTCGACCTTATGATTGCAGCATGTAGTAAACATTCAACTCCTGTATTCTCGCGAGTGACAGGAAATCACTCGACTTCTGCCGGAGTCCTATTAGCATAGCATTCTATCGAACCTTACATCTAGTGTTCAGAGCATGGGAACCTAAGATCATGCAACTAAGTTTTCATTCAACTCCTATAAATTTAATGCACAAGTAAAATAGAGTAATAAGATGCATAATTTAGAAAAAAAGGGTTCATGCTCCGGGGCTTGCCTTCTTGCACAAAGCTAGACTTGGGCTCTTCCGAACTCGGGTTCGGGTCTTCTAAAACTTCAGCTAGATTCACTTGAGCTTCACGCTGCTCACTGTCGGACGCGGGCACCAGCTCGTACGTTCCGTCAGAGAGAGTAGTCGATTCTATATGAATGCACAAGTATGAGTTGTAGTGATGGTATATGACATTTATTTCCTTCACGATAAAGTTGCAGTCCACAAAATATAGATTTGGTTGTAAAGCTACTTAGTTAAGATTTCTTGGGCAATCATTAATAGAGTATAACTTAAATTACTTAACTTCATTAAACAAGAAGGGGTTGTGTTATATTGGAAACTTAATTTTGTAAGCACAAGCATGAATTAAACACAACTACTGATCTAGTTAACTTCTGGTGATAAAATTTTTATTCAGAGTACATTATGCAGAATACAAAAATTTCAGACATTTTTGTGCATCAGAATAATCATGAAAAATATAATAAACAGCCACTGTTACAACCTTGTTATTTTTATATAGGATAAACCATGCAAGCATTGATGCTAAAAATTTTGCAGAGTGTTAATATATCCATATATGTGTTATTGTAAATTTTTCAGAATTTATTGTGCATGGTATAGAGCATAAGAATTAAAACAATATACCCATACTTTAGTAAAGATCAATTTCTACAGGATGTTCTACAGAGTTTTTGTGTATCAAACATTTTATACAGCATGACCTCATCTAAAGAGTCTCATATTAAAAAGATGAACATTTTCCAAGCACAAAACTAATTACTTGGATTTAATGCATTTTTCCAACACAAAAATTATCTAAGTAGGTTACAGAAAGGTAAAAAGTCCCAAAATTTTTCTGTGGCATCTAGGTATCAATATAACAGCACAGGAAAAGTTTCATAATATGAATCACTATAGAATAGCAGGAAAAATTAGTTCTATCATTTCATGGCATAAAACAAAGTTTAACAAAAAGTTTAGCTAGAGATGGTTTCTGGTCCTGAACTTTTTACAATGGTCTACACATCAAGAAACTAACCCATTGTCCAAAAATCAGGTTCAGCCTTTGATACAACAGTGGGTACAAATAAAGGCTATTAAACCTTCCATTTTATCTAGAGCAAAATATATCAAGCAAATAAAGAAATGCATGTAAAAAAAGTTGTAGATTTTCTTCTAAAGATTACAGAACAGTTGAGTTTGTATTGTTATGCTAATGAGACTTGTTTAGTAATTTAAACACCTGAGGTGTCACACTCGCTTCTGGCATAGATACTTCGAGGTGTTGCCATCATCTTCAAAGAGATTCTCCTCAAATCCATGCTCAAGTTCCAAAGGTAAAGGATCCTCTACCTCAGGTGTTTTGGATTCCGGTTCAGGTGAAGATACGGGAGTCAAATCTAAAGGTTGGACTTCAATGGGCTTTGATTCGGCTGCCATGGTTTCCTCTTGTGGTGCCTCTTGTTCTACCTAAGGTGGTTCTCGGAAGGAGACGAAGGAAGTCCTCTCTAAGTTATCGAGGATTTATCTCCCTTCGGATGGACTCTTGTACAAGAACGACCTCCGACTGTGTTATCGAGGTATTGTGCATCATGCTTGTTCAGTCCTGCATACAAATGTTGAAGCAACAAATGGTCGGGTAGAGACAAATCGGGACCGGATCGACCTAGAAGGGACAATCTGGACCAAGATGCACTAAGGGATTCACCCTCGTTTTGACGGAAAGTCGGAATCTCTGCTTGTAAGGCGCAGATACAATAGATCGAGAAGTATGTGAGATAGAAGTGATCTCGCAATTTCTTCTAATCTCCGTTTGCAAGGCTCACGTTATATGTGTACCATTGCTTCGCCTCGAAATTTATTTAATTTGTTTGATTAAAGTACATGTACTTATGCACATATACACATACTTTCAAAATAAATGCAAAACCAAATTATAATACATCTCTTTTAAACTTTTCATAGTTATTTATGCATATTGTTATGCTAATGAGACTTGTTTAGCAATTTAAACACCTGAGGTGTCACGGTCGCTTCTAGCATAGATACATCGAGGTGTTGCCAAGATCTTCAAAGAGATTCTCCTCAAATCCATGCTCAAGTTCCAAAGGTAGAGGATCCTCTACCTCGGGTGTTTTGGATTCCGGTTCAGGTGAAGATACGGGAGTCGAATCTAAAGGTTGGACTTCAACGGGCTTTGATTCGGCTGCCATGGTTTCCTCTTGTGGTGCCTCTTGTTCTACCTAAGGTGGTTCTCGGAAGGAGACGAAGGAAGTCCTCTCTAAGTTATCGAGGATTTCTCTCCCTTCGGATGGAGTCTTGTACAAGAATGACCTCCGACTGTGTTATCGAGGTATTGTGCATCATCCTTGTTCAGTCCTGCATACAAATGTTGAAGCAACAAATGGTCGGGTAGAGACAAATCGGGACCGGATCGACCTAGAAGGGACAATCTGGCCCAAGATGCACCAAGGGATTCACCCTCGTTTTGACGGAAAGTCGGAATCTCTGCTCGTAAGGCGCAGATACAATAGATCGAGAAGTATGTGCGACAGAAGTGATCTCGCAATTTCTTCTAATCTCCGTTTGCAAGGCTCACATTATATGTGTACCATTGCTTCTCCTTTCCTATGAGGGAAAAGAGGAACAATTTCCACTTAAGAGTTTCGTGTGTCATGCCTGAGATCTTCAGACAGGAACACACTAGCTCGAATTCGTGTAGATGATGGTAAGGATTTTCATCACCCCATCCCGAGAAGGTACTCTCCTGAACTTTGTTTATGAATCCGGAGGGAATTTCGTAACCAGGTGAAAGGATTGGATCAGAAGATAATGCTGGTTCGCAAAATTCACTCTTGGGTGCGGAGAGCTAATGAATGGATAGCTGCTCCATGGATAGCGAGGGTAGAGATAGAATGAAAGAAAAGAAAAAGATACGAGGGCGAACTAGGTTCGAAGAGAAAATAGCAACCGTTCCCCAGCAACGGCGCCAGAAAGCTTATTGACATTTCCTAGCGTCACAAAAATAAATCCGCAAGCGCACGGATACCGTTGTAGCTTTCACTCAGGAGTATTCCAAGGGTATCGTAACCACTGAGGAACATGTGTACTTTCACTACGGTTCAGGTTCATCCAAGGACACCACACCCGCTAGAGGTGAGGGTAGAGAGGTTTCCTAAGACTGGGTTTCAGAGATAGGATAGAACTGCCCTAGCTGCTCGCTTCGGGCTATTGGCTTCCCCCAGAATAAGACTGGTGAACTCCAGTACTGCGGCGCTGGGATATACCCGAATGGGGAGGGTTCCGCTGGATAGACAGAACTGTCACCACCTGCTACCTACCTCATCTAACCATGGGATATACCACAACCAACAGGTAAGTCTAGTCTAGACACCACGTCTACACTATCGTTACTACTCTAGTCTATGGCCTTAGACTAGAGCACCCACTATAAACTAGTGAACTACTGATCCAGCTAAACAACTAAAGAGCTAGAACTATAACTTAACTAAGAAACTAGGCACATAAGAAAGTACGAACACTTACTTTGATTGACAAGCATCCGTTGAGGTACAAGCTGGAGAAGGGTGCCGACAAACCCGCCACTTCCCCAAACTCCTCCCCACTTTCTCCCTAACTCTAATCACCTCTAGAGCCTAGAGCCTAGAGTTGAGAGGGATGTGAAGGTGTGTCTCTCTTAGAAGCACCCCCCTTATATTCATAGGGGTGTGTGAGAGGTGCTCCTGCCATGCAACACGCCGAGGCCTGCCCAAACCAACCTCTAGGACCAATGAGGAGGCGCCATGTGCACCAGGTAAGGCTGTGGTGGCCTTCCTGGTTCGGCCGACCTACCTAGTTCAGCCGAACCAGGTTGATCACCAACCAACCTCAGCTTCGGTCGAGGTGCTGACACGTGATCCCTAGGCTTGCTGGTAAGTGAATGGGCCTTGTGCTCTCTCGGTTCCTGGCTTTTGTGGGCCTCTTTTGCTCTTGCAAAGCCATTTGGAGCATTCTGCGTTTACGCCTTAAATCTTATTTGCTAAATTCCTGCGTTTTCACCATGTATTTGCCTGCATATAGAAATCGACCAGCACTCGTGGAATTCGTTAGAAAACGTCCTATTCTAGTGTTGATCTTTGGATATATGTTGCTTTTATGCAGGTTTTGACGGTCGAGAAGTGGTCCGTATTGAGTGTCAACACCTGCCAATCCATGAATATATAACAGAGGCTTCTGTGACACCTTCCTTCTTGAGGGTCATAATCCTCTTGAGTAGTTCATTCATTTGATCCATATCCCCCGGAAGAACTGTCTCATACCACTCGCGAGTGACCTTCAGTTCTTCACTGAGCTTTTCTAGAAGAGTTGGCTTATGGTTTTCAATGTAGAACCACCTCTCCTTCCAGCCGGACAAAATAGTTGGGAACTTGTACTAAATATATCTTTTGTCTATCACTTCCTTCAGCTGAAGATTGGCCCCTCCAATCCATGCGAGAACTTTGGAGTTGGGATGGGCTTTGACATAGAACAGAGAGTGGAAGAGATCAAAGTGGGGCTCTATACCTAAAAAAGCTTCGTGAAGGTGAAGAAAAATAGCCGTATGCAAAATAGAGTTGGGATCGAGATGATGGAGATGGATTTGGTAGTGGAAAAGAAGGCTGCGGAGGAAATCACAAGCTGGAAGAGCAAGACCACATTCAATGAAATGCTGAAACAAGATAATTTCCTCCGCGCCCTCATATGGCCTTGCATCGGAACCAGCAGGGAGCCATTGCACTATCTCCTTCGGTTGCAGCAAGCACTCATTAACAAGAGATGGGAGATTGGCTTCAGTACACTTACTTTTCTTCCATGCGCCGACTGATGGAACGGTGGACGTGGATTCTTTCCCCTTCCCCTTCATCGTGGCTTTCTTGTACCCATACTTATTGTCATGAGCAGACGCTCGAGGTCTCAAGGAAAGGGTGGAAGGAGCAAGCTTGAGGAGGTGAGCAAGGGTGGATTGGGGCACCAACGACTACGTCACCAGCGAGAGAAGGGATCACGATCACACAATTCAGATCTAGAAATGCCGGCAGCTGTAAGACGGAGGAAGACGAAGAGGTTAAGGAAGCAAAGGCGAGTGAAAGGGTGAAAAACCTAGATTTACCGCGGGGTTAAATAAACTAGCAAATGCTATAGTGGAAGGCTAACAGTCACTGTGCAAAAGTTGAAGAGTTTTTCTCGGGATAAGATTTGTTTTTTAGCGGTAATTTAGGGGGATTTTAGAAAACTTATTTCTTTAAACATTTTTTTTATGGATCTCATCCCCAAAAAAGAGGTTTTCGAATTTCTAAACCAACAATCCTATTTTAACCACCATAACAATTTCTTAATATTTATAGTGCATTCCACGATCTTTTGGATCCTTTTTTCCAAATCTTGGGATTTGGATTCAAGACTCGGGGCTGCAGGACACGTATTATCAATGGCTTATTTTTCAAACTTTTGAAAGATAAAGATGGGAAGATTCAAGACTAATTTGACCCTCAACCTGATTCTTTGATTCAACCTAAAGTTCGGGGGCTACTCCATAAGGATTGCGAGTTTTAGCGCACCCCGTATAAAAGAAGATTACTCGGAGTATGACCACATCATAGCCTTGAAGCAGCCAAGGAAGTACAAGGAAGATACATTAAAGACGGAGTTCAGAAGAACTCGAAGACGCCTTTAGAAGTACTCGGAAGCCTACAATACTGCACTACGAAGAGCTCAGGGGCTTATAAGACTTGGTGCCACGGGACCGCGCACATGGTGTACATATTCTAGTATAATAAATGGGGCATGGCCCTACTTTACATCTGTTGTAACTACTCGGATACGAGTAGGACTAGTCGAAATAGAAGGAAACTACCCGAGTAGTATTCAGGTAGAACTCCTAAGCTAGTATCGGGCTAGGACTTCCATTTAACCTGTCCCCTCAGATAATATAAGGGTGGGCAGGACCCCCTCGAAACAATCAATGCTCTAAGGCAATACAAACCACCACAGGACGTAGGGTATTACGCTCTCGGTGGCCTAAACCTATCTAAATCTTGTCTTCCTTGCACCTTCGAGTTCTAGATCTCGGCGACACCCAACCTACAACCTACCACCTCGGGGGTATCCCTCGGTTGACTTGGCGGTAAAACACCGACATATTTGTCATGATGTATCTCTCAACCTTTCGTATGCATGTATCATATTACTGTGATGTTAACCTTTGGTCTCAATAATTTTCTCAAGCATGTCTCCGTGGCATGTATTGATGATGCCCATGAATCCAAAAATATTATTAGCTTAATTGTCATGCACAATTATTTGCTAAAAATAAGGTCAATGTATTCAAATTATTATAAATAATGCGAAAATAGTCCACTTAACATTTACATGTACAAGTACTTCTCTTTTTGAAAATATTCAGAAATATTTACCAATATATCAATTTGGTTGTAAAAATACAAATAGGGGCAAAATGGTCTTTTCACGTGTCTGTTAAGACTGTTAGTGCTCAAAATTGACGGAAGGGCTAGTTTAGCTAAGAAATGAAGTTACCGTGTCAAATACGGAAGTTTTGAAAAGAAAAGGCCAAGGAAGGAAGAGGTAAGTGTAGTAGGACCAAATAAGGAATTTTCTCCAACTTCTAAATGTAGTCGCTGATTTAAGCCATTTCATCCTGCATCAAGTGATCAATACAAGGAGGGATTTTGTTCACCTTGAACATGAATTGGCAATTGAAGAAAGATACAAAGGTCTTCATCAGTGGGAGGCTCGACAGCTCTGTTCCGGCTCTAGTAGCATTGGTGGGGAATAGAAGAAAAATACGTATTTTAATGTGCATGGTAATACTATTCTACACTTTAGGTGTAGCGTTTATTCTACACCCAATAGTGGAATCATTGAACAATCTGACCCAATCTGACCCGAAATTACTGAACTGAGTTGTCGTATTACTGTACCACGTTCAGTAAAAGGGTATTATGTAATCACACGTAGCGGTTATTACTGAAAAATTATTTAGTAATTAGTTGTGTGTAGCTACACCTAGGGTGTAGAATAGCACCTGGGTATATATGTACATATATGTGTTTTATTTCTATATGATTTAATTTTGTATGTGTAATTGTTTATATTTATGATACATATTCCATATCGATCACTATGATATTCGATTGCGCACTAGCTTGATAGGTCAAAAATGACGGGCAACAAAATTTTACAAAATAGCGGGAAATAAATTCAAAAATTTAAATTCAAATTGGTGAAATTTTTTGAGGGCAGGATGTTTCTAGGTTCGGATCATGCCGTAACCCACCCCTGAAAATCTATTTTCAGGTGCGGGTTATGCCCTAATAACCCGCCCCTGCAAACAGCTATTTCTAGCAGCGAGAAGCAGGGCTAGTACCACACCCATTTCTAGATGTTTTCAACGGTCCCTAAAAACCGTTTTCGCAATAGTGTGGGCGTGGTACCTTGTACAAAACATCTTGGCAACTACTTGTGCAACTGCATGCAAGCAACACAATACATGATCGATAGACAATATGTCATTTATGTGAGCAGATATTTTAAGTAGGACTGCAATATACAATATGCTAATATATAAATAGATGACCCTACGTACTCTTCATGATTTGTTGGGATTTATATTGATATACCAACCACCACCAGCTGTTAGATCTGCTAGCTAAGGATCAGTTGAAGAAGCCTAATGAGTTTCAGCCTCGTTGCTAGCATGACACTGACTGGGAAAGCTCTAGCTTCACTCCATGTTAGACATACTGACGTTTACTGGTGCAGAAGAAACTGGTCCTTTCGGTTAAAGTCAGTTACACCTTCTGCAATAATATAAAAACCACAGCTCATGAGTGCACTGCAGGCTTGCTTGTGAGCGGAGTGAGAAGCAAACACAATGAAAGGAGGCTCCATTAGCGAGGCACAGCCGGAGGAGAGGCTGCCTCTTCTTCCCCTTTTCCATGGCACACCAACTCCGCAGGTGCTTGCTTAATTCTCTGTCTCAGTTCTCAAGCATATGGCCTGGGTACTCATGCTTTGTTTTGTGTTTCTGGTTTGTTAAAATAAGAGCCTTCTTATGTTTGTTTATGACCGATAGATCTGTCCACAGCTTTGTCAGCTCATTTTGAGCAACCGGCCGGGTGTATCTAAATTTTACATAGAGAAAACATTGAAGCTTACCTGATCTAACATTTACGATGCAATGGACTGTAGTATTATTCTCATCGATGTAGGTAATTAACTTCAGCAGTGGCTATAAATTTAATAATATGTGCAAATTTACTATTGCTTCCATATCATTTATCAGGAGTTTCATATTTCTGTTAGATTCATAATTCCAATATTAGAGGAATACACTTTGGTCTTAACATCGTTGATCAAAATTTATTTTTTAACTTTTACTGTAATTTCCATCCAAATGTAAATTTCAAATTTTTTTTAAAAAAAATTATATTTGAATGTTCACTTATAAAACGGACAGATTAATAATATTAAACACTAAGTATGATATACTTAAATGCATAGCGAACACATATCTATCAGAAACTTCTGAAACAAATATTCTAAAAGAATCCTGACATTGTTTTACCATTGCAATCTTAGACAAAAGGTTTTGAAAATTTACTTATGCAATTTTTCATGGCAGTAGCTGTTATTCATGACCTGACCTCCTATATATCAGTTGACAACAGATAGAAGTGACAGGATGATAGCCGAAGTTTGTCATAAAAAATTGCTTGGAAAAAAATCATATCGAGACACAGTATATATTGGTAATAAAGCTTTTAGTAAGCCACATTAGAATAAGATTAATCAACTTATATGCCTGGCCCGCTTTCCGTCCTTGTGGAACACACACCATGTGTGACTTCCATGATGACACCTAAGTCATCTAACGTTGATGATGCTGTCGGTTTTGGTTTTGCCCCAGTAATCATTCGTTGAGTGTCCTCGGCTCACTGTTTCTTCCAGCAGAGCTTATACGTACATGCTGATTCAATTGATTGAGAAAAAAAGACAGCCTGACAGGGTGACGCCTTAAAGATGAGGACGCTGCTGCAACTTGGTTTATTCTGTCAGTATATAGAAATGAGTAATGGAAATAGATATCATTTGAAGAAATTGTACTATATAGGACCATTGTAGTGGATTGTATCTAACTACTATAACAGTAGTAAGAACATAACATAGTAACGATGTATGAAGTGGTTAAGTAGAATTTACATTTAATTTTTGTAAAAACATAATAAAAACAGTTATATATGAATTGTGAAGTAGTATGCACAAACTAATAAGATGATCTATGATTAAACCCACGGATATTAAAACAATTTCAAACTAGGCTGGATGAAGAATGTTTTTATATACAAATTTTAGATCTCGAAAAATATATAAGTTTGTAATTGACAACTTTTCAAATTGAAGCCACTTAGATTTTAAAATAGTTATGCAAAGATTCATCCAAGGAGGACAAAAATGCATGAACTCTGCAAAGCTATCAGTAATGAAGCATAGGTGGATTGCAAATTGCAAGGGCCTGTATTTTGCATGAAAACTTGTGACTTGTGATGCCAGACTGCGTAGGAGTGGCTCGGCGGAGGCCGCAAATGATAGGGGTCGCGCGAGGCTGGGATGCCGCTCGTCGCAGATCAGCACTCCACCGGCCCAAATCAGCACTCCACCGGCCCAAATCATGCATGTACGTTCACGACTCATAAAGGGATGCAACGTTATCGGTGGTTTCTTCTTTTATTTTTTTTCATTCATTCATTTGGAACGATTGTTCCAGAAGGCAAATTTTTTTTATTATGTTGGAAAAATTATTCCAGAAGGCGGAATATTATTTTCATTATGTTGGAATAATTTTTCCAGCTTCAAAAAAATTGTTCCGCGTTCAAAAATATATTTCCACAAAAAAATCATCCAAATAAATTCAAGTGGGATTTTGTTTTGGAGATTTTATCGCAAGAAACATAGTGGTGCAATCGGATTTTAATTTGGATTTATAATTTGGGAAATATAACTTTTTTCTTATTTAATTTTTTCTTGGGCCACGTACCAGGCCTATTATTACCTATGTGATACATTGACTTCAGTCACACATGTGAGCCGAGGAGGCCTCCACTGTAGATTGATTTAATTTTCTAATTTATCAACGTCTAGATATTGACTTTTTGGTCCCTCACAATTCCAGCCTCCAGCCATGAAAAGTAGCAATTTTCTATCACGGCTAATAATTGTTTTTATTTTTGGTGCGGGTGTAACTAATCCTTTGGTTCCTTGTGAGCAGTTCTGAGTAAATGACTGGAGATGCATATGGAATTAATTTTGGATGTACAAATAATGCAATTTTAGCAAAAATAAACAATTTGTGGAGATGCATTTTGCTCACATGGTTAGAGCAACTAATATGCATGATCAAAGCATGGATTTGAATAATGATGAAGAAATCAAATTCTCATTGTCAACGCTCGGAATGAAGACATCCTGATTAAGATCACTTCCTTTGATCTTCTGTTAGGAGCGAGATTATACTCTATAGGTTTTATAATCGCCATTAAATAGACGTACAGCCCAGCACCTTTATATATTGACTATTGAGCCAACAAATTGTGCTACTTGCAAGTAAGCTATACCTCGGTCAGAGATGTTGATATTTCTGAATACCATGTAGGCAAGTACAGGCAAGAAATAGAAATAATCCATCAATGAATGCTATAAAAAATAAAGTACAAGCGATGAACATGAGATAGATTAAACAAGTGAAATAATGAATATACACTTGTGTGATGAATTTATGGATTTGGTACCCCAGCTGGTCACTCTGGTGGCTCAAGATTATTGCTGTGTTCAACAAACAATTAGCCTCATTTCTAGCGTGACACTGACTGGCCAAGACCTTGTCTTTCTGCGTATCAGTTAGACCTGTTTTATGTTTTCTCTGCGACAAAGTGACAGTTTTTTATGCAAAACGCTAAGGTCCCTTCAGCCATCTTCTTCTTCTTCTCCTTGTAAAATTTGGTTTATAAAAGTAAACTGCATCCCCTGAGGCTAGAGAGCCTTGCGTCCGAGAGAGAGGACTAGTCAGCCAACCAGCCTAAGAATGAAGGGTGGCTCCATCAGTGAGGAAGAGCTGGGTGGTCTTCTTCCTCTTCTCCATGGCAGCCCTTTACAGGTCACTACTTACTACCCTTGTCTCAATTCTCGGAATTCATTATCAGTAGCAAAACTTTGGCAGATTGGCAGCACTGGGGGTGGCCGTCGGACAGACAGATGGAGAGTGGCTTGGAGCACGCAAGCATGGAGTCCTATTAGCCTGTACTGTACATCGTTCAACCCATACCATGTAAATGCGGCCGCAATGCCACATCCAGCAGCATATGCTTCCATGTGTCACAACGACGTAGCTGCTAATACTCGTGCCGGCAGCCACACAGCATGTGACGATGCGAGTATGCATCCGACTGGACGCGACAGCTCTGCTGCATCGATCAGCGCCTATGCCAGGGCAGCAGCAAGATGCCAGCCTTCTTGCGGTCAAGCTTCTCATCAGCCGAGGAGGGCGAGGGAGCTGCAGCGATTGCCTGCTTGTCGCCGGCGGTGACCTGCAACGGCGACGAGGTAGCGGAGGAAGCCCTCATGGCAGCAACTCCGCTGTTGTCGCCGGTAACGGGCCCCTATGTTTTCTTGCCATGTTGCCTGCCGGTGCCCAGCTCACATCTCTTTTCGCTTTGCCGAGGAATTAGGGCAACAACATTACGGGCTGATCGTACGGTGACTGACACTAGCTGGAGGCAAATTAGAATTCCATGTCATCGTCACCGTACCATGTAGAAGGTGACGTGGCATCATTATATGAAAGCTGATCGATCGACAATTTGTTTGGTTTCAAATAGCTAGAAATCATCTGCACCAAATGGGTGTCTTGAAGTGATGAAAGGCGATGCTAATTGGATTTCACTTCTCTAATCATGCATTGCAGGACTACGCATCATATACTTGCAATGGATCTGTTGATATCAGAGGCAATCCAGCATCTAAAAACCATACAGGAAAATGGACGGCCTGCTACTCGATTCTAGGTAATCAGAGTAGCTGATATCTCGCTATTTCTGGGCTTATTATTGGCATCCCAAAGTGCCATGTGCATCACTTTCCCCCCTCTATATTATTCTAGCATTATTACTGTAAGATGTATGAATTCTTAGGTTTTCCGACTCTTTCTCTTTGCAGGTGGTGAATTTTGTGGAGCTTTAGCGTACTATGGAGTTGGGACGAACCTGGTGAGCTACCTTACCAAGGTGCAGCAGCAAAGCAACGTTGTTGCAGCAAGCAATATTGCTTCCTGGCAAGGCACCTGCTATCTTAGTCCCCTTCTTGGAGCATTCTTGGCAGATTCATATTGGGGAAGACACCGAACTATCGTGATTTCTCTGACAACTTTTACAATTGTAAGTGTAGGCATTTCCCAATAATCTTTGCAATTCGCATGTCCTTCCTTTTTCTCTAAAACATCGTCATGCTTGGGTGTTTCAACATTTCTTTTGTGAGTTAGATGTTCAATTTTTGAGCACCTATGTTCTTTTCAAGGGTTTTGCTATGGTACACCGAAATAATTGTGGACCGTCCATTTAGATGGTTGTTATGACATAATTTCTGGGATTCGGTCCGAAATGTCCGAATTTCACCCAAATTCACCCATTTCGGTGAGGACCGAAACGAAACCGAATTGTCTCAAAAATTTTGTCGAAGTTGAATTTTTATGCTATAACTATGGTCAATACAAGTCCACATACTTTTCTAGGTATAAAATCATGAATAAAACCTAATTATAGACCTCTTTTGTACCTCTCTCACTTTAGAATAGTTATCAAATGCTGAAACAGTATGAATTCATCATCTTTCCCCTTAGTTTCTCACCATATCTCCCCGATTCTCCCCACCATCTACTACAGGAGTGATCAATGCCCAAATTACCATCAAATTCTATCCAAATTTCATTTAAAAATAAATTCGTTGACCGGTCAAACAACTGAATCCCGATCCAAAATTTTCGAATTTTTTCGAAATTCGCCCATTTTGATAGCAACCAAAAATTTTCTGGTTTTGAATCCCAAAACATACCTCTTAAGAGGTAATAGAACTAATATATATTAAATAATTTTAGTCTTAAAATTAGGAAAAATAGGCAATATATTTTTCATTAGATCTAACTATGTCTTGCTAATCAGGTAGTATAATTCAACGACACTAAACTGATGCACCATAATGTGCATATTAATGTAACATGATTAATCTTGATAATCAATCATGCTAATCTAATCTGATCTGATCGCACACGATGCACCACAATTATGCACGTTTTAAGCCATGAACGTGCAGGATATGAATTCAAAAGACACATGAACGTAACAATTCTTTGATGCATGTACGTATGTAAGGATAAAAATCATCGAGTGTCAGGGTAAAGTACACTTTTATTGAACTTTGATCTCAATATTCTATGTGATAGGAGATCGGCCAGTTTGATTAATATGGAGTACGTATTTTGATCCATCTCACGGAGACAACCGAGAAAAAAAAAATAGAGAGACAAAATACACGGAGAGAAAAACAAATCCAACCGGAAGAAGCGCTCTAGCTGTTGGTTAGCGTGACGTGAGGAGGTTAGAATGATTTGGGGAGAGTAACCGGAACTTTATTAATTATTTTTTCTCCCATAAAAATCAATAGCTAAGATTTGTTTTTAGTCTTACCTCTTAAAAGGTAAGAGTATGTGAGATAGAGTACCAACTGGATTTATGATTTCCTATTTTTATATGCAGGGAATGATTTTCCTGACACTTTCTGCAATTCCTCCAACAAGCATTTATCCATTTGTAATTTCCCTTCTGCATGCCTTGCCTTTTCTGGGCCTATTCTTGACTGCTCTGGGCTTAGGTGGCATCTGGCCATGTGTTCCCACATTTGGAGCTGATCAGTTTGATGATACCGATGGGGCAGAGAAGGTGCAGAAGGAGATCTACTACAACTGGTACTATTTTGCCGTCAATGGTGGTTTCTTCTTCGCAAGCACGGTGCTAGTGTGGGTTCAGGACAACTGCGGTTGGGGATTGGGTTTCGGGATCCCTACATTGTTTTCTGTGATTGGAATTGTCGGATTCCTTGCCAGTATGAAGCTATACAGGTATCAGAAACCAGGAGGAAGCGCGCTTACTAGGATTTGCCAGGTTGTGGTTGCAATGACTCTCAAGATCAATGTTGAAGTGCCGAATGATAGCTCCCTTCTGTATGAAATTCCGGGAAAGGAATCAGCAATTGTGGGAAGCAGGAAGCTGATGCACACTGATGGACTAAGGTTTGTTGAACACAATATTCTGTCCATCAACTAGTACATTTCTCCCTTCTAACTTTCAAAATCATATCCATTTTCTCTATGGTTCTAATACTTTTGAATGATTGTGGTGTTTAGCTTCTTCGATCGAGCTGCCACCATCACTTCCTCTGATGAAAAGTTTCTTGACTCACCAAATCCATGGAAGCTTTGCACCGTTACCCAAGTGGAGGAGCTGAAGATCTTAGCAAGAATGCTGCCTGTCCTTCTAGCTGGCATAATCTTTAACACAGCTGAAGCATTCTTCCCGCTGTTCATTGAACAAGGAGAGTTCATGGATAACCGCATTGATAGTTTCTCAATACCTCCCGCCTCTCTCACAACCTTCAACTGCCTCTGCATTATCATCCTAGCCCCACTGTACAACAAGGTTCTCATGCCTATGGTGAGCAGGATCACTGGTACCAAGCGAGGACTGTCGGAGCTACAACGCATCGGTGTTGGTATGGTTTTCGCAACGCTATCACTGTTTTCAGCTGCAATAGTTGAGATGGTGCGCCTAGACATCGCAAAGAAGAAAGATCTAGTGCACCAGAGCGCGGTGGTTCCGATGAATATCCTGTGGCAGGCACCACAATACTTCTTTGTAGGTGTGGCAAAGGTGTTTAGCGTGGTCGGTTTCATGGAATTCGCGTATGAGCAGTCACCAGATGCCATGAGAAGCTTATGCCAGGCTTGCTCTCTCATCACGGTCACACTTGGGAGCTACCTTGTGTCTGTTATGTTAAAGTTTATCAATTCAATAACAGAGGGAAGTGGGAGCCATGGCTGGATCCCAGAGAACCTCAATGAAGGGCGACTTGATCAGTTATTCTGGTTGATGGCAGGATTGCATCTGCTGAACCTTCTTGCATTCACCTATTGTGCCATGAGGTACAAGCGCAAAATAGCTACATAAGTTTTGTGCGCTTAAGTAGGGTTGCTGAAGTACTATGTAAAGTTGTAACATTTGTGGTACTTTCTATAACAAATGTTTTGGGAAAAAGGTCTATTTTGAAATATTTAATGCACCAGTGGAATTGGAGTGTCATTCGATGAAATTTTATTTGATCCCTTCTTGTGTTCATGAAAATTGAGTGCACGTTTTGTTCACTCCAGATGTTGCACCAAAAGGCACATAACTTTCTTGCTTGTCTTCTGAAAAGAAAAACAAGAATCTGGATATAAGTATATATTATCAATCACCTCGATGGCAGACTTGAACTACTGTTCAAAATATTTTAAAATATTATTCAAAATAAAAGATAAGTTTGGAGATTTTGTAGGTTTACCTCAGGCATAGGTCTAATGACCTTTACCTACTTGAATTAGTCATTTCTTCTACAACAACATGTAGGGGGAATCTAATTATCAGGAGGCATAGATACTAATTTAAGTGCAGCTCCATACGGTAAGTGAGTTCATTTTGACTGCAGAGCAGAAAACATAACAAAAAATATTTCATTTTCTGAATATGCGCAGCAGAAAAGTAGAGCAAGGTGTTTGGTTTCAAGAACATACTAATATCAGGAGACCAGCGCAGTGCACATCCCACCGAGTTTGCCTACCAATATCGGTACAATGGACTACAGCTAGATGAAGGTATAAAAGCAAAAGTTATCAAGAATAGGGAGTTTCAAACCCTTCAGAATTGTGTGGTTGGCGATGATGATGATGATATGAGGAGAATTAGAAATATAACGGACTTACAAGGACTTATCAACTCATCTCACGAGACAATGTACACAGTGCAAAATAACTAACAGTTAAATGCATCATTAGTACACAAACTTGGTCAGAGGGTGCTTTAGATACATCATCTCTCTAATCGTTTATTTAGGAGCAACAACTTGGTACATGTGTGCAGATAGATCACGGGACAACACATGGACCAAAAAATTGCCATGTAGGCAACCGCAAATCCAATTCTACACGCGACCATTAGATCGTGTCCCAGCGCTCGATTTTCCGACCAATCGAGCTGCCTCCACCGCGCTACGTGCGTGAGTCTACCGAATTCTTTTTACTCTCATTCCCTTCCCGCTTGACGTGTCTGATCTTTTGTCTTTCCTATTTCTGTTCCTCTATCCTTCACATCCGCCGATCTGCTGCGAATCATGCGACACCTGCACAGCGAGCGATGGGATCGAGGTGGAGTGCTCGTTTTTCTTTTCTCTTTCCTCTCCTTTCTTTTTTTCTAATGATTACACTTAGAAGTTGTATGATGAACTTGCGCGTAAAATGATTGTGCGAGAAATCTTTCCGATAAAAATAACTTTATAGAAGTTGTGCTAAAAAATTATCTTCCACAAATTATCTGCAAAAATCTATGTATTTAAAATTGTATGTGTCATAAAATTTGTACTAAAAAATTATTTTTATGGAGTTATCAGGAAAGACTTATACGTAAAATTTGTGTGTATCGTAAAAGTTATATAAAAATTTATCTTTCAGAAAGTATGTGTAAAATGTTGTTCATAAAACTTATATCTATAAGTTATAACTTTTCACAAAAAGAAAGTTACGGAGAAAAAAAACTTTCCAGAAAAGGAATGATACCTACTGTCGACACCGCTGGCTAGGAGCGTTTCTGGCGAGCACGCGGACTAGCAGGCCTCACGTGTACATTTGGATCTTACGTGTACAAAACGTGTGGTTTGGCACTAATGCAAATATCCCCCTAATTTATTTGCTCCTTGTTTGTTTGTTTGGACTCAATTAAGTTGATCCGTAACCCTATGTTTTGGTGGCTTTCAAGGTGAGATGCGATTTTTCTTTTCCTTTGCAATTGGGAGTACGGTGATGGCTGGGAATACAATTTCACAATTTATAGCATTTTGATTGCTAGAAGGACAAAAAATTAACATTTTTCAGGAGCATATGAAGTACAATTTGGTAGGCCTAAATAATACATATGGTAGAAAAATAGCAAAGTAATCCATTAGATCTTTCATCTAGCTAAATGTAATAACGTTGTCTAGCCTCTGGTGCAGTCTGTGTTACACTAATTTCCTCAGGAACATGATCGAGATCATTAATGTGATTTGTAGGAACTTCATTGAGATCAGTGTGTCCCAATATTTTGATTGAGATTGTTGTGCTCATTGAAAATTCTGCCACCTCTTCTTAATTGAGTCCAAACAAACAAACAAACAAAGAGCAAATAAATTAGGGGATATATGCATTAGTGCTAAACCACAGGTTTTCTACACGTAAGATCCAAATGTACACGTACGTGAGCTGCCTACATTGCAATTTTTTGCCCATGTGTCGTCCCGGTATCTATCTACATGCACCTGCCAAGTTGTTCCTCCCAAATAAGCGATTAGAGAGACGATGTATCTAAACACACCCTCTAGCCATGTTTGTGTACTAATGATGCATTTAACTCAATAACTAATACAAAAGATAAAAGGCAAAATCACACATCCAAATTGCTGCCATACTCTATATAAGAGCATTACAAGGAGGCGTGAATTTTCACAAATACATCAAACGATTTGAATTGGCAAAGCAATATAATTCAAAAGTTTCAAGAACAAAGTTGCTTGAAGTCAAATAATTAGTTTGAGAACTACATTTCTTTCCAGCCCAATTAATGTTGGCCCTACAGAACACTGGTGGGCCCTGTCATAAGGGACTAGCCATTTTCTTCTAGTGTAATACTCTCTTCTGCTCTGGTTAAACAAGTGTTAAAGGACATGTATAAATTATCAAGGACTCCAGGCAGAAGTTGGCAGCACGCAACAAAGTTGACATGCACGTACTGAAATGGAGTTTTCCCGGAAACAGTAGCCATGATCGAGATCGAGTCAAGCTGATGATACAGACCAAAAAGGATTTCCGTAACTACTTGTGCAAGTGCAATCAAGGAACCACCTTAATTATCCTGATCCCTGAATATCCGCTACTTGTCATTCAGAATTTGAATAGCAACTGCAAAATACAATGATAGAATTAGAAACACCTCTATTTGAGGAATGAATATATGGATTTGAGTATTTGACCTTTACCAACCGCCAGCTGCTTGCTCTGGACTGCTGGCTACTGGTTCAAGATTGATGCTCAACAAGCTATTAGCTAGGCTCATCCTTAGCCTGAAACAGACAAGGAAAGCCTTGGCCCTCCTGCACACCGTTTGTTCTATCTACTCATTGATCATTTAGCCATGCTTTCGCTGTGACAATCTGGCCGCAGTTACTGGTGCAAAAGGTGTATTCTTTTCAGATCAAATACTTGCTTTGTTTGCTCCTTTTAGCGTGTGTATGGGAGTGTGTCGTTGTGATCTGTCACCTCAAATTTGAAGTGGCGGACGATAATGAAGCTCACCACCTTTACCAATCAATGATGATGGGCATTGGTTGGGCCTTGTCAATGTACATCACTACTTTGATCAGTAGTGAAATACTTCGACCCATAAAGCCTTAATAAAGGCTGCCTCCATCTCTATACATTGTATTTCATTCTTGGAAGGTCGACCACTTGCTCCCAGATTGTCAGCCCTACTCGATCTGTAGAGCCAAATTAAAGGAAAACAATGATAACTGCCTTTGAGAATAAGGCCACCTGTTCTCTGCTTGGTGAGCAGAACTAGCCTGATCGGCAGTGAGATAGAGGAAGATGCAGGGGTGAGAGGATGGTGACCCATTAAGGGAGATGAATTGTGTCTTTTTCAATTTCTACCCAAGCCTTAGCCTTAACACTAGTATTGCCTAGTCTATGAATTCTCAACCTAGCAACTAGAGCACACTAGCAACAAGATCCTAGGTAGGTAACCACACTAACATGCTCATTTTTTTAGTGCAAGATCACACTAACAAGTACTTCACCTAGTAGTCAAGAGAGCACACTAGCAAATATAACCACTACAACCAAGCAATCAAGAGCAAGTAAATTGCTTGAATGTAAATGAGAAGGACACGAGATAACTGAATTTTTTTTCCATGATATCGTGGAGTTGATGCTCCCCCGAGTCCACGTTGGAGCACCCACTAAGAGTTTTTCTCCCTTGCATCATAAAGATACAAGTTTTCACTATGTTCCTTCTCCGTCTCTGGAAGGGCGAGCTTCAAACCATGTACAATCTCCATCTTTGGGCTTGCACAATCTCCAAGGCCTCAGCAAGAATCTACGAGTCACCAAGATTGTTTAGGTGCCATCAAACCATCAAGAGTAAGAAGCCTCTAAGCATTTGCTTGATCTATACTAGCTGGTCCTAAGCTCAAGCACACTTTCTACTCTCAAATGAATTTGTTCTTCTTGTTCGATCAACCCTCAAGCTCTAGATCTTCATCTCTTGGCTCAAGCTCTCTCTGCGGTTCTGGGGTGGTCTCAAGTATTCAATGTGTTAGAGGCAGCTCAAGTGATCCGATACCCTACTTCAAAGTATCAGATGATCCGGTACTGAAGCAGTTTTCAGCACTTGATCGTCAACTGAATTCTGGATTGTAACGCACCGTTGATTTTTTGTGGTGACGGTTAACCTGATACCCTGTTTTCAGTTGTCCCTTGATTGAGTAACTTAGAGTTGATTTCTTCTTCAAGTTTTTGTTCTTCCAACTGCTCCCTTAATTTCTCTAAACTATACAGTACTGAGCTTGAGCAAGTGTGTACTTAAGGCCAAACTTCTCTAGTTCAAGATACTAAGAGCAACTCCAGCAAGACCCCTGCTTAACCCCTTTCTCACAAAATTCTCACAAAATAGGGACCGACAGCAAAATTCAAGCTCCAGCAAATTTTCTACTCGAATTGCTAGAGTAGGGAGGCCCCCGTTTCTTCCCTATGAGACCCTTCTCCCACGGGTCTCGAGGAAGGCCCCTACTCCATCCTTTCGACCGTTTCTCTACCCACGCATATCCGGACTTGCCCGTGGAAGAGGAACAACAAGGGAGGCAAATGGGGAGAAGGGTGCAATGGTCACCTCGCAGTCGAATTGAACTCATCCGTCATCGAATCGAGCACCGGCGCCATCAAATCGAGCTCGTTCGCGGTCAAATCGAGCACCCATCTTGCTGAATCGAGCTCGCCTACCATCTAATTGAGCGTCCGTGCCATCAAACCAAGCGATGCCGCCGTCAAATGGGAGAGGAGGAGGAGGCAAGGGCGCTCCAGCAAGTTCGGAGGCAGGCGGGGCAAGGGCCCGAATCGGGCGTGCCGCCAGCCGTGACGGCCCATTGCCGGGAGCCTCTACGAGGAATCCCGGACAGAGAGAAGTGCGCTCAAGAGAGAGACGTGAGGCAGAGGGAGAGATCAGAGATGCTTCGGGAGGGAGACAAAGAATCGAGGGAAATAAATGTATCGGGAGTAAAAGGGAAAATTGAATTTCTTGACAAGTGAGTCCTACATGTCATAGAAAAATTAGGGGCTGTTGCTGGAGTTGAGGGTAAAAAATGATAATCCCAAAAAGTAGAAGTCCCTATTTGAAAAAGTAGGGGCTATTGCTGAAGTTGCTCTAACTCATGAGCCCTCTTTGATAGTATGGTCAAAGACTAAAAATTATAAAATCTGAACTAAATCCAATATTCTTCATCTTCTTATGAAACTTGATACTTGAAATGTCCTTAATCTTCATGTCCAAATTCTTGACACGCATTTCCATGCAAATTGAGGGTTCTTCTTTCATATTTTATATTGCGATATAACCAATAAATAATATTTCCTTGAAAATACACATTAATCACGTATGATTGTCATTAATCATCGAAAGTTACCATATGCATGAATTGACATAGATGCTTTTAGAGGGCACGTCTGCTAGTCTTGTCGCTGCATAGGAGGTACAATTGGAGAAAGATACACACGGGCAGGTCCTTAGTGACCAAGTGTAAGGGAAGAAAAATTTAAAGAGGGACCGTGAGATAGGTGAGAGATGGATGCTTTCGCCCGTTTATTCGACCCATACAATGCAAGGCTTTCCTCGATGCGATGCACGTGCTCGTGGCGACATGCGATTGGCTCCTTTGCCGAGGTATAAACTGCAGAAAGCGCCGGCCATTGCTGCGGCATGTGTGTGACGAGTCTTTGCTTGCGAGTCCATTTTCTCTCGAGATCCCGGAGCTTGCTCCCTCTCGCACGACGCTTTCGTCGTAAAGCTCGCCGTCGGCAGCAGGATCGGTGCCATTGCAACCAGCAGCAGCTCATGGCAGACAAGGAACGGCGGAGCCGGCCTCGTGGAAGAGAGTGCTGGCTCCCCTGCTTTATTGGCGCAAGGTGGCAGCGAGGGGATGGCGTCGACCGGCACCACCTGCTGCTCGTACAACTTTGCCGTGGAGGTCGGAGACGGAGCTCCGCAGACTGAGTGTTCGTGAGTTCGTCTCCAGTGACCTGCAAGGACAACACCATGGCGGAGGCCACCGTCCACCTCGCTGTTGTCGCCGGTGGCCAGCCGGTAGTTTCTGTTTCCTACTCCCTTTGAGTTTTGCTTGGGAGACTAGTATAGGGGATGATGTGGCGTCGTGAGAAAAGCCGTCCAAACTGTGTTCCTGGTCCAACTTTGGTCCGGCGTCTGCAAGTGTACGGCAGTTCCTTATTTTGTTCTAAAAGTAGCCTGGGCGTTTATTACCAAGTAGAGGAGTTTACTAGCAACTTACTGACGAAAACTACTTGCTTTTCAATACCTTCATTTTAAACAGCAATATGGATTGCAGGACCATGAACGATATACCTGCAATGGGTCTGTTGATCTTAGAGGCAATCCAGCTTCTAGGAAACGCACTGGAAACTGGAGAGCCTGCTACTCAATTCTAGGTAACATCCATGGTGTTCCGTTCTACTCAACACTCATTCCAGTGATGAGCGTAGTAGGTGCCTTTCTCACATTTGCCAATCCTTGTTTTTTGCAGGTGGCGAGTTTTGCGGTGCTTTAGCGTACTATGCAGTTGGGACAAACCTTGTGAGTTACCTGATCAAGGTGCAGAAGAAAAGCAATGTTGCTGCAGCGAGCAATATCGCTTCGTGGCAGGGCACCTGCTACCTCACTCCTCTTCTTGGAGCATTCTTGGCAGATTCATACTGGGGCAGACATCGGACTATCGTGATTTCCCTGATGATCTTTACCATTGTAAGTGTGCCCACATCTCCATAGTCTCACCATTCTCTGCTCCACATTTTCAAACTCAAATTTGTTTGTCAGTTCAAGTGTGCGATTACGAGTGCGTATATGTCTGAACTTCTTTGTAGGGAATGGTTCTGCTTACACTTTCAGCAGTCCTTCCAGCAAGCATGCACACAATCGTGATCCCACCTCAGGAACTTTTGCCTTCACTGGGCCTGTTCCTGACTGCTCTAGGCTTAGGTGGAATGTGGCCATGTGTTCCCACATTTGGAGCTGACCAGTTCGATGATACAGATGGGACAGAGAAGGTGCAGAAGGAGCTATATTACAACTGGTACTTCTTCGCCGTCAACGGCGGTTTCTTCATTGCAAGCACACTCCTTGTGTGGGTTCAGATCAACTATGGATGGGGATGGGGCTTCGGGATCCCTACCCTCTTCTCAGCGACCGGTATTGCTGGGTTTCTAGCATGCATGAAGCTTTACAGGTACCAGAAACCGGGAGGAAGTGCTCTGACTAGGATTTGCCAGGTTGTCGTTGCAGCCAGTCGCAAGATCAATGTGGATGTGCCAGATGATAGCTCTCTTCTGTATGAAATGCCAGGCAAGGAGTCAGCAATCGTAGGGAGCAGGAAGCTGTTGCATACTGATGGACTAAGGTCTGGCATTCAGAGTTTCCGAAATGCAATCTTCTCTCCATTCAGTCAAGTTTTTTCTTTATCTACATTCAGTCAAGTTTTTTCTTTATCTACGTTCAGTTACGGGTTAATACCTCTATACATTCTCTGTTTTCTAAGAAATAAAAATTTTCATATTTAGGTTCTTTGATCGAGCTGCCACTATCACTGCCTCTGACGAAACATCTGGTAATATACCTAGTCCATGGAAGCTTTGCACGGTGACACAAGTGGAGGAACTGAAGGTCTTGGCAAGAATGCTGCCTGTCCTACTAGCTGGCATAATTTTCAACACTGCTGAAGCTTTCTTCCCTCTGTTCATCGAGCAAGGACAAGTCATGGACAACGACATCGATGGTTTTTCCATTCCTCCAGCCACTCTGACGACCTTCAATTGCCTCTGTATCCTCATCTTGGCCCCATCTTACAACAAAGTTCTCGTGCCAGTTCTAAGTAGGATCACTGGCATGAAGAGAGGGCTGTCTGAACTCCAACGCATTGGTGTCGGTATGGTTTTCTCTATGCTTTCGCTTGTTTCAGCAGCACTGGTTGAGATGGTGCGCCTCAACGTCGCGAAGAAGGGAGGCCTAATGAACCATAATTCTGCGGTCCCCATGAATATTCTGTGGCAGGGGCCACAGTACTTCTTCATTGGTGTAGCTAAAGTATTCACTGTGGTTGGTTTCATCGAATTTGTGTACGAGCAGTCTCCTGATGCAATGAGAAGCTTGTGTCAGGCTTGTTCTCTCATCATGATCACGCTTGGGAGCTACCTTGTCTCCGTCATGCTGAAATTCATCAATTCAGTGACAGGGGAAAGAGGGAGCCATGGCTGGATCCCGGAGAACCTCAATGAAGGGCATCTGGATCGATTCTTCTGGCTCATGGCAGGATTGCAGCTGCTGAATGTGCTTGTATTTGGGTTTTGTGCCTCGAGGTACAAGCGCAAACTAGCTAGTTAAGTTTCCTATCCTAGTTTGAGCTTAGAAGTTCTTATGGGTTTATGTAAGTTTTGTGCTCCATGCTATGAGAGCTCAAAATTTGTCAGCCTTTCTCTAATTTTTAAGGAAAGGACTGAAAAATTTTGGTTATATTACCACCTTGAAAGTATTATTGAAAGTATTATAGTCTAGTAGTAATATATTTGTCGCCAACCAAGGGATGGACCTAGCATAGGTCCAGTGGCGGCACCGCCACACAAATTCTTGTTTTAGAATGGAATTGGGCCTCTTTTCTTGTAGCTTCAATGGCCCAGCTAATAACAGGCCACCATTCACATTTTGGGTTTGGGCCGTCTCCGGAAAACATATGCATTTCAGTGTTCAGACTGACGGTATTATTCAAAAAGAAAATCTGTTCTGAATTTCATGTAAAATCTTCAGATATTTTGCAACTGTATCTTGTATCTCACGTATAGGTCCAGCATGAACAAATCTCTATCTCTTCTCTTTTGTACTACTACTAAAAAGACTAATTGGGGGACAATTTTTGTGACAACCCTGGTAATTACAATTCCAAAATCAATGTCATTAGCCTAACTCTATGTTTTAAACCAACTAATGAGAGGGTGGAAAGAATTAAAACGAGCTCAGTTGGAATTCAAATTTAATTTGAGCACATTGGTTACTTTTGAACTTTTAAATTTAACTTTCAAACCATAAGCCAAATGGGTTTTTGCCTGAAACCAAAGTTGTAGAACTTTTTATTTTGAACAACTTTCGTGTTCAAAAGTTTTTGAAATTCAAATCAGAAAGAGGAGAAAACACCCTGTTTGCACCCAGCCCCCTGAAGTTTTCCAAATTCTTGCATCCAGGTCCCTCGTTCCCCCCCCCCCCTCCTCTGCCGCACCGCGCGCGCTCGCCCGCCCGCCGCGCGCCAGGTGGCCGGCGTCGCCTGACCGGCGCGAAGCGCCAGGCCCGTGGCCGCCGCACCACCCCGCCACGGCCGGCTTTGCCCCGCCCCCACGCCGCGCGGCCAGTCAGCGCCCGCGCGTGCTGCCGCGCCCAGCCCGCCGCCCGGCCGCCCCGTCTCCGCGCTCCGCCGTGCCGCCCCGGCCCCCGCGCCCCACCAGTCGCCGCGCCCGCCCTCCGCCCGAGCCGCTGCCGCTGCTGCTTCCCCACTCCGCGCCCGGCACTATCTCACCGCGCTCACGCCATATCGCGGCCGCCCAGTCACCGCGCCCGCGCTGCCGCACGTCGCGCCGGCGTTCAGCCGCCGCCCGCCACGGCCAGTGCACGCCGCTGCCGTGCCCCGCCCCGCGCGTCGCCCAGGCACCTCCACACCCCCTCCTGCCCCTATAAAAGCCCCGCCCGGCCACGCGCGCGAGCCACCGCAGCCCAGAACGCCTCGCCGTCGCCATCGCCGCCGCCGAGCACCGCCCGCCCGTGGACAGCCCTCCACAGCCGCCCCCCTGCCCAAATTGAAGCGCCAGCCACCACTACATCACCACACCGAAGCTCGCCGACCCGCCCAACGCCACCCAGAGCCACCGGAGCGCCGCCGCCCGCGCTGCCGTCGCCGCCGCCGCCCCTGCTCGCCGTGGACAGCACGACCCCGACCCCCTCCGTTCAAGCCGAGCCCCTGTGCAGCTTCCCCACGCGCCACTGAAGCTCACCGACCGGACCACACCGCCCCAAGCCCGCCGGAGCACCGCCGTCGATGTGAGCCGCGCCGCCGCCGCCTCTGCTCCAACGCCGGCGAGCCCTTCCCGGCCGTCCCCCACCTGAACAACACCCCCACAAGGTAGCCCTCGCACCCCTGAACCTTCCCCGACCCTGGCCCCTCGTCGCCGGCGAGCCCCCTCGCCGGAATTTCGGCCGGCCGCCGTACCCGAGCCGCCCGAGGACCCAATTGCAAGAATTTAAATCTTTAGAAGGGTCTGAGCGTAAGATTCAAGGACCTGGTTGTAAAAGAAAGTTTCAAACCTAGATTCAAATTCAGTGAATTTGTAAAATTCGTATAAAATCGTAGAAAATTCAGAAAAATGCAAACTCAACTGTTCTGGAATCCTCAGAACAAACTCTACCACTTTTGTTACAAAAGTTTTCTCAGAATCTCAAAATATTTTGCTCTACTTTAAATAGAAGCTTTAATGGACTTATTTTGTACCCACTGTTCTAGAACAATGCTGACCCTAAATTTTGGGCAGTGAATTAGTTGCTTGATGATTAGGACTGTGTAAAAAGATCAAGCCCAAATTCCATCTCTAGCTTTACTGTTTGTTAAACTTAGTTTTATTTCATGTGTAAGTAGAATGTTTTATCCCTGCAGTTAGGTGGTGAGTCACCCATTGAAACGTTTTCTATGCTAATGTATTGGTACCTAGAAGCCAGAGAAAAATTAGGAGACTTTTTATCTCACAGTAACCTACTTATTTGATTTATGTGCTAATAACATACACTAAATCAAGAAAATAGTATCTTAGCTTGGACAATTCTCAAATTTTTACTGGGAGATACACTATGGTAGAGGTTGCTGTGTAAAAAGTTTCATGGACAAAAATCTTGTGTAGGGTCCTGTAAAAATGAATCTTTGAAAAGCCTAGGTGTAGAATGTCATATTTTCTATACTCTGGATACTGCACGATAAATCCTACAAAAATTACAGTAGCTTCTGCATGCTTAAGTGAGAGCTCTGTAAAACTCTTAGGCTCATTTGTTGCACCAATTGTGCTGTACAGAAAGAACAAGGATCTAACAGCAACTATGTAATGTATTTTTCATAATTAATCTGTTACATAAAATTGGCTGAAAATTTTACAGTAAGCACATCTTTCCTTGATGTGCCTAAATCCAAAATTTTCATGACCAGAAACTATCCATTGTAGTAATTACTCTTAAATCGTATCAAGTACCATTACTAAAACTTAAACTTGTGCATTCATGTAGAATCGACGACTCTCGCCGACGGAACTTACGAACTGGTACCCGCGTCCGAGGGGGAGCAGCGTGAAGCTCAAGCAAATCTAACTGAAGCTTTTGAAGACCCGAGCCCAGGTTCGGAAGATCCCCAAGCGAACTGCGAAGGCAAGCCCCGGAGCATAACCCCCTTCTTTCCGAAATTATGCAACTCATTACTCTTTGCTTGTGCATTAAGTTTATAGGAGTTGGATGAAAACTTAGTTGCATGATGTCAGGAACCCTTGCTTGAAAACTAGATGTAAGGTTCGATAGAATGCTGTGCTAATAGGACTCCGGTAAAAGTCGAGTGATTTCCTGTCACTCGCGAGAAAATAGGAGTTGAATGACTACTACACGCTGCAATCATAAGGACACGGACGGGTTACGTAACGATGGTTACGATTGAGGCCCGTCTGTCTAGTGAAAAATGCTAAGGCCGCAGGGTGTGGTAGTGATGGTTAAGTCTTTGAACGTACTAAACACATGCCGAGATTATGGGAATCGGTAAGCTTAAGTACCTGATCGGCCCGGCAAGGGGACGGCATCCTACCCTTTGAACTTCGGTCCCATGTGCATATGGCGAGTGCAGAGAGTGGTCACGACCCGGCGCCGAACCGTGGCGTGGAGCTCTTGTACTCTCGGAGGGTAGCCCCGATCCACGACCCGGAAAGAAAGGGGAAAAGTTGCACGTGTGACTCGAGGGAGTAACCACGTGACGTGTGTTTGGGTTTCCCTTGCAAGGTTAAGAAATTCGATTCGAATCGTCCGTTTCTCACGGCTATTGAGATTGCTTAACCATTTTTACCCACAGAGTAAGAAGAGGAACAATGATGATGAATGAACTGGTTGGATGGAAAATTTAATGCTTCACCATGTATGCTTCTAGCTAGCTGCTTATCTAGAATGGTTAATGCAACTAGAATCTTGAGCTAAAAAGTTGAAAGTAAGGACCCACTTGTAGACGCTTTTCGGCAAAACAAACCCTTGAGCCAAAAAGCCTTGCATGTCTAGAGTCGGTGGAGTAGATTCCACTACTCGGGTAAGTCTTGCTGAGTATTAGTATACTCAGCCTTGCGTGTGGCTCATTTCAGGTGAGACCTTCGAAGATATGATGGCTAGCTTGACTTGGCCCTGCACTCTTCCCCCTGGTTGGTCGGTGGAATGGGATGCGCCCCCGTCCAACGGAAATAAGGCCGAGTGATGTCTCGTACGGGCTTCATCGAGACATTCTGTATCGTCGAGTAGTTTCCATCGTTTATTTTCCGCTGCAACTTAAACTCTGAAGAACTTATTTATGATAATTGAAGTATTTGCTTTCTAAACTCAAAACTTGGTCTGTAATATTCACTTATGCTAATGTTGTAATATTTGCTGGAATGTGGTATTCTCTGGGCTCATCGTCGCATGAGCGTTTGTATGTATGGCGCTCGATCCGCTCACCGTGGTTGTATCGGGAGGTTATACCCGACAGACCAGTGGATTACTCCGTTTGAAGTGTAAGGATAACCGAGAATGCCTTAATGGTGATGGTTAATACACTTGAGCCGGATTAATTCAGGAGGTTCTGCCACAGCTGGTATCAGAGCCGTAGCTGGTGCCACAGCTGGCAACAGCTGGCACCAGAGCCGAAATACATACGCCAGAGAATGCGACAAGCCTTAAAAACTCGTTTTAATAAAACTTGACTAGAAGGATGTGCTGCGAAATACGTTGGTACGTTAAGGATGGTGCCTAGTTCGTAAAGCCCTAAGGGATTATGGGAAAGTTACTAGGTGGCTATCTAACTTCTATAAATATTATCAACTGACTTCCAGCACATTACTTTCTGTCAAAACTTACTTTCATGCACAACCGACCTTAAATTCTGTAACGACGCACTCGTCACTAAGGTAAGAAGGTAAGGATCCTCAGCCAACTGAGAGAGCTTGGCCTTCCTGTCGGTGATGCGAACCGAACGCTGCCCTCAAGCAGTGGCTTACTTGAGGTGCTGCCAATATGCCAACTGTTAGTTGTGCATATTGGGAGTAGAAGGTTCGGCGCAGGGTATGGCGATCGCTGTTCATACCCCCGTCTTATGACAGTACCCCCGTGAATACGCTATCTCGATAGCGTATGTTAACGTCGTCTGTACGGCGGAAATTGTACAAATATCGTTTCTATAAGTAAACGGTAATGAATACGGACGCTTTCATGAGTGCTGGCATGAAAGGTTCATGAAATATATATATGCTTTGTCAATCTTCTGCAGGTACACTAACCGCGATCATGATAAGTTAAGGAACGATTAGAAAGACTCAACTAGCTATTATAGTGAGAGCCGTATTGTGTATGCCACCGAAACTATCTTCGTAAGACCAAAAGTATTTGGCGATTATTTTATTTTGTGAGGACGAATAGGACGTGCATGCATCATGAATATATATATCGGAAATTGAAAATGCGTTGTATAAGAGTGGTAAGGTTCTTGCGTATCTAAGCGAGGTTTGCATAAGGACTATCTAGCGAATCTGTCACAAATCTGCCATGACCAAAAAGAGCGATTTATTGACCCAAGAAAATGACCTTTTCTGGAGAAGTTCATGTTGAAAGAATTGTTCCAAATTTCGTGTTCTATCTTTTGTTCAAAAATGAAAAATTCTGAACTTATGGATAGTGAGAAATAACAGAAACATTGGAATGTCAGAATTCTGTCCAGAATAAGCCCTCCTGCCTCTTAAATTTTTAGGCTCCCTTCCCGCAGTTTTCTGCAAAAGAGCACAACACAAAACTTGTTCCAAATTTACCCAAGAAGCTGCTGTTAAAATTTGGTAAATTTTGGCTGGGTAGATTTTCCCTGGTGTACGAAACTCTAGCCCTCTGTTCACTGAAAATTCTGGGTAGACAGTAAGGTAAAACCTGAAAAGAAAGACCATCTTAGAGACCTAATTAGCTCTGGAGTTGACTAGAAAAGTTGTTCACAAATACCTTAGGAGTGATCTGGTGAAATTTGAGAATTTTTGGATGAGAACTGTGGGAGTTATGGTTATTTTTGCACACTATACAGAATCTGTCCTTGTGCTGTTCACAGTTTTTCGATATCTCACTCCATTTGATCTTTTGTTCAGATGGCCGAGCCTGTTGAGATGATGGTGGATGAGGATGGACGCGTACACTCGCAGTGTCTCCACTGGGAGGGCTTTCCCTCTATTTTGTGGGATGTTCTGCGTACCGCGGGCTATCAAATTCCCCCACGTTACGCCGGACTGGAGTTTGCGGAAAATGGAGTTACCCAGTGCCGTGTCAACGTGACTATCTTTCCGCACCCGCTACACCCGGAGTGGCCCGCCTTGGAGCTTGAGGCTGTTGGGCGCCGTTTAGCCGATACTTGGGAGCTTGCAGCCATGAGGGCGCTCACCACGTTTTGTGCGCAGCGTCCCGAGGTTGTCACACTCACTCCCATTGGATTGTTTCCTGCTGCCCAGGACAACGACCCCTTTTGGCTCAACAGGGTGCAGCACGCACAGTACTTGGTAGACTTTCATGCCCAGGAGACTATCCATACCTTCGTGCGGTGCATGAGTGCACTCTACCGGCTTCAGACTCTCCAGAGTCAGGCACTTGAGCAGCTCACTGATCTTGCTCAGGCCTACCACATGATGGCAGATACCAGGGATGAGCAGATAAAGGAGCTCAGTCAGGATCTTGAGGACAGAGATGCTCAGATTGGCCAACTTGAGGGCCAAATCCAGGAGCAGGACACTCTCATGGGTGAGAGAGATACCACGATAGCACAGTTGGAGGAGCAGCTCCATGATCTGAGCCTTGAGTTGGAGGATGCTAATGAGCACATTCAGTGGCATCATGATCAGAATGACCATCCCCATGAGGACGACATGGAGGAGGATGAGGAGGAGCCACAGGAGATTGATGGTATCTCAAGTATGGATTTCGAGGGTGAGGTACCACAGGCACCTCAGATGGGAGCTCACTCTCTTGCTCACAGCGAGTCGTCCGTCAACGACTTGGATGATTTCTAGAGGACGACCTAGGAGGACTTTTGCACATACTCCTCGATAGGGTAACCTAACTTTTGGCAAGTGTTGTAATAGGCTAACTAGGAGTTGAGTAACTCTTTTGTGTTGGGTACACCTGAACCATGTGGATACCCTCAGCATGTAAGGAACGGCGATAAACTTGGGTGATTTCGTTGTAATTTGGTAAACGATGAAATCCACAATCGCTGAGACTTGTCGGAATTTTTACCCATGTCTCCTTGCATTTCTTGGCTGAGTGTTGAATACCAGACTTGTGCTAAATCTTGTGATCTAGGGTCTCACAAAAATTCAGCATCATTGGACCTCACTAGTTTAAGATATAGGCGAAACCGTACCGGTCAATCTGCTGAAAAACAGCTAATACAGTAAGGCAAAGGACGAGCTTTTCGACCCCCTAGCTACAGTTCTAGCACCGAAGTTAAATACCAAAGTGGTGCATTCCTAAATTCTCTGACTACTGCCAATGTTGAGATGTTTTGGATGGACCCACAGCAGGCTATGATTTTTCTCGTAGCAAACAGAGACTCTGTCCATACGTCTAGCTGTGACTTCGGAAGTCTATGACTACACCAATTATTTATGAATCAAGGAAGTAATATGGATCGCGTTGCTAATGGTAACCTTTCACGTTTCAGATGGTTGGATCAACACGTGGCAACCCTGAGGGTTTTTGTGCCGGTGGCAGCCGCTCGCGACAATCGCCACCACCCCCGCCCAGTTTGGTGGAAGTGATGGCCGCTCAAACCGAGCTGCTGCGTCAGATTGTGCAAGGACAACACCAGCAGAGGGGTGGGCACAATGCTCACCAACCACAAGCTGCAGGATACACGGATTTCCTGGGGACCCAGCCGCCCTTGTTCCATAAGACCGAGGAACCCCTGGACGTAGATGCATGGATTCGCACCATAGAATCCAAGTTCACACTACTTGTGGCCCCATGCTCAGAAGCCAACAAAGCTCGTTTTGCCGCGCAACAGCTTCGCGGTACCGCTCGACTGTGGTGGGACCACTATTTTGCGATGCTCCCGGCTGATCATGTGGTCGACTGGGATGAGTTCAAGACCGCGTTCCGGGCACATCATATCCCCGAGGGTCTCATGGAGAGGAAGTTGAACGAGTTCCTGGAACTCACCCAGGGCACCCGCACCGTGCTGCAGTACGCCCAGGCGTTCAACAACTTATGTCAGTATGCGGGCTATCACGCTGATACGGATGCCAAGAAGCGTGATCGTTTCCGCCGAGGTCTGAATACCAAGCTCAAGGAACGTCTGAACCTAGCCAGGGCTGACACCTACAACGAGTTGGTCAATATGGCCATTACCTAGGAAGACTGTATCATGGCACACCGGGCAGAGAAGAAGTGAAAGGCACCCGCAGGACCATCAAGTGTCCAACCACCAAGGTATCGCATCGTGCAAAATACCGCACCCACAGCTCCACCAAGGGCCCCGCAGCCAGGAAGATGGATTGCCAGAACCCCACAGCAGCCAGGCATGGTACGACCCCCGATGCCTTCACCGAATGGTCCGAGGCCCATTCTTCAACAGTCTCTTCGACCTAGCCCCGCGAATCGCTGTTTCAAATGCGGGAGTTCCAGCCACTTCGCACGAGAATGCCCTCAGCCTGGACAGCCCAACCAAGGTCAAGGATCCAACCCGAACACCAAGAACAGGGGCAAGAGACAGACCCTGCAAGTCAAGCAAGGACGGATTAACTTCACCACGCTTGCAGAGCTTCCTGAAGGAGCCCCAGTGATGTCGGGTACATTCTCTATCCATAACAAGCCTGCAGTTATATTATTTGATTCTGGTGCATCGCATAGTTTCATAAGTGCAAAATTCGGTGCAAAAGTAGGCTTGGATGTTTGTCACACCAAAGGGTCATATATGATATCAACACCGGGTGGTAAAATTGCTTCGAACCAAATGATCAGACAAGTACCAGTCAAATTGGGTAGTAAAACCATCGACACGGACCTTGTCCTTTTACCCCTTGACGGCATGGACATTATTTTGGGAATGAACTGGATGGCTATGCATGGAGTCACACTGGACCTTTCTTCCCGAGCCGTGGAGATAAATTCACCTAGTCACGGAGCCACTACCCTTTACCTACCGTTCCTAGATTGTACTAATTCCTGTGCTTATAAGACGGAAGGACTTAAACCAGATAATATTCCTGTGGTAAACGAGTATGCCGATGTTTTCCCGGATGACTTACCAGGAATGCCACCGGATAGGGACATTGAGTTCGTTATTGAACTACAACCAGGCACTGCACCTATATCCAAAAGACCATATAGGATGCCCCCTAAAGAATTGGCCGAGCTGAAAATTCAACTCCAAGAACTACTGGACAAAGGTTTCATTCGCCCTAGCGCGTCACCTTGGGGATGTACAGCCCTATTCGTAAAGAAGAAGGATGACAGTTTGAGATTATGTGTGGACTACCGACCTCTCAATGCGGTAACTGTTAAAAATAAATACCCCCTTCCTCGCATCGATGTACTCTTCGATCAATTAGCTGGAGCCAGAGTCTTCTCAAAGATTGATCTTCGTTCGGGATATCATCAGATCAAGATTCGCCCGTGCGATATTCCTAAGACTGCCTTCTCCACACGATATGGACTATATGAATTTTTGGTCATGTCCTTTGGACTCACCAATGCCCCTGCCTACTTCATGTATCTCATGAATTCGGTATTCATGCCCGAACTTGACAAATTCGTCGTAGTATTCATCGACGACATTCTTATCTATTCCAAGGATGAGGAAGAGCATGCCAAGCACCTTCGCATTGTTCTTCAGCGACTCAGAGACCATCAGCTCTATGCTAAGTTTTCTAAGTGTGAATTCTGGTTGGATACTGTAAAGTTCTTAGGTCACACGATTTCCAGCGAAGGCATAGCTGTTGACCCCAGCAAGGTACAAGAGGTGATGGATTGGAAACCCCCTACCTCTGTTCATCAGATTCGCAGTTTTCTCGGCTTAGCCGGTTACTACCGTCGCTTCATCCCGGATTTCTCTCGAATTGCTAAGCCCATGATGGAACTATTGAAGAAGGAAGTAAAGTTTGTATGGAATGAGAAGTGTGAGGAAGCCTTCCACACTCTCAGAGAGCATCTGACTACTGCACCTGTGTTAGCTCAACCCGATAATACCAAGCCATTCGATGTGTATTGTGACGCATCAGGTACTGGTCTAGGATGTGTGCTTATGCAAGAGAATCGAGTGATTGCATATGCCTCACGAGCCCTTCGGCCCCACGAACAGAATTATCCCACGCACGACCTTGAGCTCGCAGCCGTCATTCACGCTCTGAAGATATGGAGGCACTATCTCATGGGTACACAGTGCAATATCTACACGGATCATAAAAGTCTCAAGTATATCTTCACACAAGCCGATCTGAATATGAGACAACGGAGATGGCTAGAACTAATCAAGGATTATGACCTTGAAGTGCACTATCACCCCGGCAAGGCTAACGTAGTCGCTGATGCACTAAGCCGCAAGTCCCATTGCCATTGCTTATCCATGGAGTTCTACCATGAGACATTATGTGCAGACATGAGGAAGCTTAATATGGAAATGGTTTACCAAGGCACTCTAGATCACATCTCAGTTGAGCCCACTCTTCACGACCAAATCGTCATGGCACAACTACATGATGAAGGAATCAAGATCATCAAACAAAAAACTCTCTCTAGGTGAGGAGAAGTATAAGTGTTTCCGCCAGGACCATAAGGGAGTTCTATGGTTCGAAAGTCGTATAGTCGTTCCGAAGAATCGTGAACTCCGCAAGCAAATTCTTGATGAGGCACACCTCTCCAACTTCTCTATCCACCCCGGCAGTAGCAAAATGTATCAGGACCTAAGGCAAAACTTCTGGTGGACTAGAATGAAAAGGGAAATTGCTACGTATGTCTTGGAATGTGACACGTGCCAGAGAGTAAAAGCTAGCCACTTAAAGGTAGCTGGTATACTTCAACCGTTACCTATACCATCATGGAAATGGGAAGACATAAGTATGGACTTCATCGTGGGACTACCAAACACTTCCCAGAAACATGATTCCATATGGGTTATCGTTGATAGACTCACGAAGACGGCACATTTTCTTCCGGTGCACACCACCTATTCTACCAAGAAATATGCCGAGATTTACCTCGATCGTATTGTTTGCCTGCATGGAATACCTAAGACAATTATTTCCGATCGTGGTCCCCAGTTTGTAGCACGCTTTTGGGAACAACTGCAAACGTCTCTTGGCACAAAGCTGATTCGCAGCTCAGCATACCACCCTCAGACCGATGGACAAACGGAAAGAGTAAACCAAATTCTTGAAGACATGCTGAGAGCCTGTGTCATTCATTATGACAAGAATTGGGACAAATGCCTACCCCTGGCAGAGTTCTCGTACAACAACAGCTATCAAACGAGTTTGAAAATGGCACCATTTGAGGCCCTGTACGGACGAAGGTGTCGAACTCCTTTGAGCTGGTCACAAACCGGAGAACGTAAAATAATTGGACCCGACCTGGTAATCGAGGCAGGGGAGAAAGTAAAAGTAATACAAGCAAATCTTAAAGCCGCACAAGCCCGACAAAAGAGCTATTCTGACAAAAGGAGAAAGCCCCTAAAGTTCGAAGTTGGCGATCATGTCTATCTTCGAGTTTCACCGACCAAGGGAGTGCGAAGATTTGGAATCAAAGGCAAACTAGCTCCCCGTTATATTGGTCCCTACGAAATCATTGAGAGCTGCGGACCCGTAGCCTACAAATTCGACTGCCCCCTCAACTCACGGCCACCCATGATGTCTTCCACGTATCTCAACTCAAGAAGTGTATTCGAGTCCCTACCGAGATTGTGGAACAACAAGAAATATCGTTGGAACCCGACCTCTCGTATGTCGAACACCCAGTTAAGATTCTGGATCAAAAAGAAAGAGAGACCAGGAGGAAAGTGATTAGAATGTATAAAATACAATGGAATCGCCACACGGAAGAAGAAGCCACCTGGGAAACGGAGAGCTACCTGAACCAACATTTCCCTGGGTTTCTTGTCTCAACCACTGGTATGTGCACCCACGCCCACACTAAGAATTACCGAATCTCGGGGCGAGATTCTTGTTAAGGGGGGAAGGCTGTGACAACCCTGGTAATTACAATTCCAAAATCAATGTCATTAGCCTAACTCTATGTTTTAAACCAACTAATGAGAGGGTGGAAAGAATTAAAACGAGCTCAGTTGGAATTCAAATTTAATTTGAGCACATTGGTTACTTTTGAACTTTAAAATTTAACTTTCAAACCATAAGCCAAATGGGTTTTTGCCTGAAACCAAAGTTGTAGAACTTTTTATTATGAACAACTTTCGTGTTCAAAAGTTTTTGAAATTCAAATCAGAAAGAGGAGAAAACGCCCTGTTTGCACCCAGCCCCCTGAAGTTTTCCAAATTCTTGCATCCAGGTCCCTCGTTTCCCCCCCCCCCCTCCTCTGCCGCACCGCGCGCGCTCGCCCGCCCGTCGCGCGCCAGGTGGCCGGCGTCGCCTGACCGGCGCGAAGCGCCAGGCCAGTGGCCGCCGCACCACCCCGCCACGGCCGGCTTTGCCCCGCCCCCACGCCGCGCGGCCAGTTAGCGCCCGCGCGTGCTGCCGCGCCCAGCCCGCCGCCCGGCCGCCCCGTCTCCGCGCTCCGCCGTGCCGCCCCGGCCCCCGCGCCCCACCAGTCGCCGCGCCCGCCCTCCGCCCGAGCCGCTGCCGCTGCTGCTTCCCCACTCCGCGCCCGGCACTATCTCACCGCGCTCACGCCATATCGCGGCCGCCCAGTCACCGCGCCCGCGCTGCCGCACGTCGCGCCGGCGTTCTGCCGCCGCCCGCCGCGGCCAGTGCACGCCGCTGCCGTGCCCCGCCCCGCGCGTCGCCCAGGAACCTCCACACCCCCTCCTGCCCCTATAAAAGCCCCGCCCGGCCACGCGCGCGAGCCACCGCAGCCCAGAACGCCTCGCCGTCGCCATCGCCGCCGCCGAGCACCGCCCGCCCGTGGACAGCCCTCCACAGCCGCCCCCTGCCCAAATTGAAGCGCCAGCCACCACTACATCACCACACCGAAGCTCGCCGACCCGCCCAGCGCCACCCAGAGCCACCGGAGCGCCGCCGCCCGCGCTGCCGTCGCCGCCGCCGCCCCTGCTCGCCGTGGACAGCACGACCCCGACCCCCTACGTCCAAACCGAGCCCCTGTGCAGCTTCCCCACGCGCCACTGAAGCTCACCGACCGGACCACACCGCCCCAAGCCCGCCGGAGCACCGCCGTCGACACGAGCCACGCCGCCGCCGCCTCTGCTCCAACGCCGGCGAGCCCTTCCCGGCCGTCCCCCACCTGAACAACACCCCCACAAGGTAGCCCTCGCACCCCTGAACCTTCCCCGACCCTGGCCCCTCGCCGCCGGCGAGCCCCCTCGCCGGAATTTCGGCCGGCCGCCGTACCCGAGCCGCCCGAGGACCCAATTGCAAGAATTTAAATCTTTAGAAGGGTCTGAGCGTAAGATTCAAGGACCTAGTTGTAAAAGAAAGTTTCAAACCTAGATTCAAATTCAGTGAATTTGTAAAATTCATATAAAATCGTAGAAAATTCAGAAAAATGCAAACTCAACTGTTCTGGAATCCTCAGAACAAACACTACCACTTTTGTTACAAAAGTTGTCTCAGAATCTCAAAATATTTTGCTCTACTTTAAATAGAAGCTTTAATGGACTTATTTTGTACCCACTGTTCTAGAACAATGCTGACCCTAAATTTTGGGCAGTGAATTAGTTGCTTGATGATTAGGACTGTGTAAAAAGATCAAGCCCAAATTCCATCTCTAGCTTTACTGTTTGTTAAACTTAGTTTTATTTCATGTGTAAGTAGAATGTTTTATCCCTGCAGTTAGGTGGTGAGTCACCCATTGAAACTTTTCCTATGCTAATGTATTGGTACCTAGAAGCCAGAGAAAAATTAGGAGACTTTTTATCTCACAGTAACCTACTTATTTGATTTATGTGCTAATAACATACACTAAATCAAGAAAATAGTATCTTAGCTTGGACAATTCTCAAATTTTTACTGGGAGATACACTATGGTAGTGGTTGCTGTGTAAAAAGTTTCATGGACAAAAATCCTGTGTAGGGTCCTGTAAAAATGAATCTTTGAAAAGCCTAGGTGTAGAATGTCATATTTTCTATACTCTGGATACTGCACGATAAATCCTACAAAAATTACAGTAGCTTCTGCATGCTTAAGTGAGAGCTCTGTAAAAATCTTAGGCTCATTTGTTGCACCAATTGTGCTGTACAAAAAGAACAAGGATCTAACAGCAACTATGTAATGTATTTTTCATAATTAATCTGTTACATAAAATTGGCTGAAAATTTTACAGTAAGCACATCTTTCCTTGATGTGCCTAAATCCAAAATGTTCATGACCAGAAACTATCCATTGTAGTAATTACTCTTAAATCGTATCAAGTACCATTACTAAAACTTAAACTTGTGCATTCATGTAGAATCGACGACTCTCGCCGACGGAACTTACGAACTGGTACCCGCGTCCGAGGGGGAGCAGCGTGAAGCTCAAGCAAATCTAACTGAAGCTTTTGAAGACCCGAGCCCAGGTTCGGAAGATCCCCAAGCGAACTGCGAAGGCAAGCCCCGGAGCATAACCCCCTTCTTTCCGAAATTATGCAACTCATTACTCTTTGCTTGTGCATTAAGTTTATAGGAGTTGGATGAAAACTTAGTTGCATGATGTCAGGAACCCTTGCTTGAAAACTAGATGTAAGGTTCGATAGAATGCTGTGCTAATAGGACTCCGGTAAAAGTCGAGTGATTTCCTGTCACTCGCGAGAAAATAGGAGTTGAATGACTACTACACGCTGCAATCATAAGGACACGGACGGGTTACGTAACGATGGTTACAATTGAGGCCCGTCTGTCTAGTGAAAAATGCTAAGGCCGCAGGGTGTGGTAGTGATGGTTAAGTCTTTGAACGTACTAAACACATGCCGAGATTATGGGAATCGGTAAGCTTAAGTACCTGATCGGCCCGGCAAGGGGACGGCATCCTACCCTTTGAACTTCGGTCCCATGTGCATATGGCGAGTGCAGAGAGTGGTCACGACCCGGCGCCGAACCGTGGCGTGGAGCTCTTGTACTCTCGGAGGGTAGCCCCGATCCACGACCCGGAAAGAAAGGGGAAAAGTTGCACGTGTGACTCGAGGGAGTAACCACATGACGTGTGTTTGGGTTTCCCTTGCAAGGTTAAGAAATTCAATTCGAATCGTCCGTTTCTCACGGCTATTGAGACTGCTTAACCATTTTTACCCACAGAGTAAGAAGAGGAACAATGATGATGAATGAACTGGTTGGATGGAAAATTTAATGCTTCACCATGTATGCTTCTAGCTAGCTGCTTATCTAGAATGGTTAATGCAACTAGAATCTTGAGCTAAAAAGTTGAAAGTAAGGACCCACTTGTAGACGCTTTTCGGCAAAACAAACCCCTGAGCCAAAAAGCCTTGCATGTCTAGAGTCGGTGGAGTAGATTCCACTACTCGGGTAAGTCTTGCTGAGTATTAGTATACTCAGCCTTGCGTGTGGCTCATTTCAGGTGAGACCTTCGAAGATATGATGGCTAGCTTGACTTGGCCCTGCACTCTTCCCCCTGGTTGGTCGGTGGAATGGGATGCGCCCCCGTCCAACGGAAATAAGGCCGAGTGATGTCTCGTACGGGCTTCATCGAGACATTCTGTATCGTCGAGTAGTTTCCATCGTTTATTTTCCGCTGCAACTTAAACTCTGAAGAACTTATTTATGATAATTGAAGTATTTGCTTTCTAAACTCAAAACTTGGTCTGTAATATTCACTTATGCTAATGTTGTAATATTTGCTGGAATGTGGTATTCTCTGGGCTCATCGTCGCATGAGCGTTTGTATGTATGGCGCTCGATCCGCTCACCGTGGTTGTATCGGGAGGTTATACCCGACAGACCAGTGGATTACTCCGTTTGAAGTGTAAGGATAACCGAGAATGCCTTAATGGTGATGGTTAATACACTTGAGCCGGATTAATTCAGGAGGTTCTGCCACAATTTTTTGGTGCCACCCTGGTCCCCCACCCTTTGTCAGTCTGCCGCTGGTAACCTGGAGCGGTTGGATGAATTGTTACTGCGCAGGAACGACAGCCTACAATCGCGCCTCGCACTCCCTCTCCCGCCTCTCCTCCTGGGAATCGCCATTCTGCCGCTTAGCTCGTGCAGCCGTTCGATCGATTGTTGCCACGCAGCAATGGCGGCCCACAACAATCGCAACTCGCGATCCCCAGACTCCCCACACTGGCCATCCCTGGCCCAATCTGCGGTTATTCACGGATAGACTTATGGACACCACTGCCGGCGGGCTGAAGGGGAGGCGAGGTGAGCCGTGGACGGACTGCACGCGGAGGCGAGAGGTGCAATCAGGCGTACCAGGAATCAGACGAGGAGAAGAGCCCCTTCCGATTGCGCGACGTCCCGCTGTCGCGCAGTGTCCGCCAGGAGGTCTCGCCTCTGCCTCGAGTAGACCGCCGCCTCCTTCTTCCGGCCTCAAATCTGGCCGATTCCAGTGCCCCCCCCCAAGGGTAAGCGGTAAAATAGAACCCCCTCGACTTCCACTCTCTATTCCCCCACTCCTCGAGCCATTCCATGCTCTACATCGTCGGCAGTTTGGCTGGATAGTGCTGCCAGCTACCATGGCCGAAGAAGCCTGAGTTATTCACATTAATCCTGAAAAAATCTGTAATTT
Organism: Panicum miliaceum; assembly: GCA_032594955.1. Lineage (NCBI taxonomy): Eukaryota > Viridiplantae > Streptophyta > Magnoliopsida > Poales > Poaceae > Panicum > Panicum miliaceum. The sequence goes on along the minus strand of CM064056.1, from coordinate 45,720,519 downwards.
TCGTAATTTTTGTTGTGTCTTGGCAGACTTACCAAAAAACTCTAGACCTATCAGATCTTTTCAAATTGAGCCCACTGCGACCTAATGTCTGACAACCTGTTATGGCTATATAAAGGTAATCGGGTACACATTGCTTCCTAACAGGTTTCTCCAATTTCCGAACAATGAATGCTCAACAAATTTTTAACTTGGATGGTGCATCTGGTCGATTTCAAGCTATTGAAAGTTGACTTGATCAACAGCATGGACGACCTGTGTCAATCCCAGTCATGAGCATTGTCGAATAGACAGAGGAAATGCGCATAGAAGTGGCAGCAATAGCTGAAGCCGACGGCAAAGGACACGCGCTGGACTACTTGGTGTCCAAGATCGCTTGGCATGGCCCATGGTTCAACAGTGCCTGCTGCATCTTGTGCTTGTAGCTCCATGCTAATTATGTTTGGGAAGTGTAAATCATATTCAGTAACATGGTCCTATGTCCTGTGGCCATTTCCTAAATCTAAATCAATTTGGTTCTCCTTTCCTAACAATTTCTGTACCTCTCAGTGTCTTGTGATTGGCCTATGGTCCAACTTTACCTTATTTCTCTCATCTATTGAATTATTTCACTTAATTTTTAAGTAAACTTGGAGGCACCACGCAAAAAATCTTGATTCATATAGTTTGATTATTGATTTTATTATAGGTTATATTCAGAATCGTAGGACTACTCACTTTGTGCTGAGATGCTGCTTATGCAGGATTACCATATAAGTCTGGAGGATATATGCTTGATTATATCATGATTGCAGCATACCTTTTGATCCAGTTGGATTCCTCAACGAGGAAGGAGCACGAGGCAGTATCTACATACTGTTCTTTTTTGTGCTGAATATAATATATAAGAGAGTTGAGTGACTTTGTCTGCTGATAACTTTTTCTCTTTTAGAATATTTGTTCAGTCTTGGAAAATTTTGGTAGTGATATCATATTCTTCGATGATCTTCTTCGTGGAGTGGTGGAGGATGAGCAAACATCACTTTGCCTTTTATCTGATCTCAGCCATTTCATTGCCTTGATTTTTTTATCATGTGAGCATTGTAGTGTCCTGAAGAATATATATATACATGTGCCATTGCTAATACTATAGTTGGGCCATTGGATATAGGGGTGGAAAATACAGTGCCTAGGCACTCGAATTGCCCAATCGACAATCCCTTCTAATAGATGGTGATTTTGTACTTCAATCTGCTTTGAAGTGTATGCCTATGTCTCTATATATCGTTAAAGTTAGATATATTCTATACAATAAAGACCAATGCTTGTAGCAACGCATGGGCACATACATAGTCTAGTACCAAAACCTACATACGAAAATGATGCTCATTTCTATGATAGTACTTAATCCAAAAATTTTACTTCAATTTTTTGAATTAAAATTTGTAGTTGAAGTTTGACACTTAATGTTTATAGCTGGAAAAATCTGACAACCATCTGAAAGTCATGAATTATAATTTTTTAGTTGAAAACATCGTATAAGAAAGAGGCTAGCTACCAAGTCTGTAACAGATCAAAACTCTGCAAACAACTATGATCATTTCACTCATTTGAAAAAGCGTTTTTACTGCTTTTTTTACCTTTTCTTGTAGAAACCATGAGTTCCAAAACTCAAATCAACTTTTCCAAACTCCAAATGCTGCCAAAAGGCACCAATTTCCTTTTTCTTTTGACAATAATCTTATTTGTAATATTGGGACTTAGAGCCTTCTTGGTTGGTCTCCAAAATTTGTCCTACCAAAATATGGCATGCCAAATTTATTTGCCAAAACCTGGGTAAGAATAATAATTGGTTGGGTGCACAATGTGACAGCCAAAATTTTGGACATCAATTGGTTTGATAGTAAAATGCAAATACCACAGGAGGGAGTGTGGCTGGAACAGCCATAATGCAGATGAGCTGGACATTGTGTGGCAGAACCACCTGAATTAATCTAGCTCAAGTGTATTAACCATCACCATTGAGGCAATCTCGGTTAACCTTACACTTCAAACGGAGTAATCCACTGGTCTGTCGGGTATAACCTCCCGATACAACCACGGTAGAGCGGATCGAATGCCATACATACAAATGCTCATACGAAGATGAGCCCAGAGAATACCACATTCCAGCAAATATTACCACATTAGCATAAGTAAATATTAGAGACCAAGTTTCGGGTTTAGAAACCAAGTACTTCAATGATCATAAATGAGTTCTTCAGAGTTTAAGTTGCAGCGGAAAATAAAACAACGGAAGCTACTTCGACGATAAGGATGTCTCGATGAAGCCCGTACGAGACATCACTCGACATTATCTCTGTTGGACGGGGGCGTATCCCATTCCACCGACCAACCAGGGGGAAGAGTGCAGGGCCAAGTCAGGCTAGCAATCATATCCTCGAAGGTCTCACCTGAAAACGAGCCACAAGCAAGGCTGAGTATACTAATACTCAGCAAGACTTACCCGTGTAGTGGAATCTACTCCACCGATTCTAGACATGCAAGGCTTTTTGGCTCAGGGGTTTGTTTTGCCGAAAAGCATCTACGAGTGGGTCCTTACTTTCAATTTTTAGCTCAAGATTCTAGTTTCATTAACCATTCTAGATAAGCAGCTATCCAATAGCATTCATGGTGAAGCATTAATTTTCATCCAACCAGTTCATTCATCATCATTGTTCCTCTTCTTACTCTGTGGGTAAAAGTGGTTAAGCAGTCTCAATAGCCGTGAGAAACGGACGATTCGAATCGAATTTATTAACCTTACAAGAGAAACCTAAACACACGTCACGTGGTTACTCACAGAGTCACACGTGCAACTTTTCCCCTTTCTTTACGGGTTGTGGATCGAGGCTACCCTCCGAGAGTACATGAGTCCCACGCCACGGTTCGCCGCCGGGTCATGACCACTCGTGCACTCGCCATATAGTGGGACCGAAGTTCGAAGGGTAGGTTGCTGTCCACTTGCCGGGCCAATCAGGTACTTAAGCTTACCGATTACCATATTCTCGGCATGTGGTTGGTACGTTCAAAGACTTAACCACCACTACCACACCCTGCGGCCTTAGCATTTTTCACTAAACAGACGGGCCTCAATTGTAAACATCGTACCATAGCCCGTCCGTTGTCCTTATGATTGCAGCGTGTAGTAAACATTCAACTCCTATTTTCTCGCGAGTGACAGGAAATCACTCGGCTTTTACCGGAGTCCTATTAGCACAGCATTCTATCGAACCTTACGTCTAGTTTTCAAGCATGGGTTCCTAACATCATGCAACTAAGTTTTCATTCAACTCCTATAAACTTAATGCACAAGCAAAAGAGTAGTGAGTTGCATAATTTTAGGAAAAGAAATGGGTTATGCTCCGTAGTTTGCCTACACAGTTAGCTTGGGGCTCTTCCGAACTTGGGCTCGGGTCTTCAAGAGCTGCAGTTAGATTTACTTGAGCTTCACGCTGCTCACTCTCGGACGCGGGTACCAGCTCGTAAGTTCCGTCGGCGAGAGTCGTCGATTCTACATGAATGCACAAGTTTAAATAGTGGTGATAGTAAACGACATTATTTCCTTCACGATAAAGTTGCAGTTCATAGGGCATAAGTTTTGCTGTGAAGTTATTTACTTTAACATTTCCTGGGCAATCGTTAATAGAGTTTATCTTAATCTATTTAACTTCATTAAAGAAGAAGGGGTTGTGTTATATTGAAAACTTAGTTTCTTTTTAAACACAAACATGAGTTGAACACAATTACTAATCTAGTTAGCTTCTGGTAACAAATTTTTATTCAAAGTACATTATGCAGAGATAAGGTCACTGTAAAAATTTCAGACATTTTTGTGTAGCATGTTAAATATGAAAAATGTAATACACAGCCACTGCTAGAATCTAGTTATTTTTATACAGAACAAACCATGCAAGTTTTGATGCTAAAAATTTTACAGGGTGTTTCTATAACCATATTTGTGCTACTGTAAATTTTTCAGATTTTATTGTACATGATTTAGAGCATAATAAATGGGACAAGCTACACTCATGTTATTAAAGATTAGTTTCTACAGGATGTTATACAGGGTTTCTATGTATGAAAATTTTTGTATAGCTTGAGCTACTCTAATGTGTTTGATAGTAAAAAGATGAACATTTTCTAAGCGCTTTACTAATTATTTTGAATTAGTGAAGTTTTCCTACCACAAATTCATATGAACAGGTTACATATAGTAAAAATGTTTCTAAATTTTTCTATGGCCTCTAGGTATTACTACAACAACACAGAAAAAGCTTCATGTCATTAAACATCACAGAACAGCAGGAAAAATTAGTTCTAACACTTTATGGCATAAAGCAAGGTTGGACAAAAGGTGTATCTAGAGATGGCTTTTGGTCCTGATCTTTTTACACAGCCCTAAACATCAAGCAACTAACTCACTGCTCAAAATTTAGGGTCAGCAATGATCTACAACAGTGGGTACAAAAGAAGTCCATTAAACCTTCCATTTAATCTAGAGCAAAATATATTGAGAATCTAAGAAACTTTATGTAACAATAGTTGTAGAGTTTCTTCTAAGGATTCCAGAACAGTTGAGTTTGCATTTTTCTGAATTTTCTACGATTGTTTACGAATTTTACAAGTTCACTGATTTGGTTAAAACTTTCTTTACAGAGGGGTCCCTGAAAACTAGCAGAAAACCCCCTGGGAAGATTTGGGCGTTTGCAATGTAGTCCCTGGTCGCAAATCACGGCGGGGGAACATCCTGTCCGGCCAAATTCCAGCGAGCTGGGTCGCCGGCGGCGAGGGCAAGGTGGGGGAGGAGCAAGAGGAGGTTGGGGGCTACCTTTGGGTGGTCACGGTTGGGGCGGAGGCGGTCTGAGCAGGGCTGCCCATGGCTACCAGGGGGGCGGCGGCGGGTGGAGCTCTGCTCCGGCGAGCTCCGGCGATGAGGGCGGCGGGGCTCGGGCTGGGAAGCTTCAGCGCATTGAGGAGGATCCGTTTCAGCGCTTGTCTCGAGTCGAGGAGGGGCGGAGGAGGGGGTTCCACGGCGGCGGCGTGGGGCGGAGCTCGGCTCTGCTTTGCTCTGTTCTGCGGGGAAGAAAGGGGAACAGGGAGAGGAGGGAGGGGCGCTGCGCCGGGCTTTATAGCCGGTGGAGCTCGTGGGGGCGAGCTTGGCACGGCCGGGGCGCTGGGTGGAGGGGGCGGCGAGGCTGGGCGCCATTGGGGGCGGCCGGCGGTGACCAGTGGCCAGAGGCGCGCCATGCGCGTGGCGTGCGTGCGCTGGGCGCGCACCGGGGCGCGACGTCGCGTGCGGGCGACGCGGGCGTGCTACTGGCGAGCTGGGGCGGCACGACGGGGCACTGGGTGGAGGGGTGGCGGCCAGAGACTGGGAGGCAGTGCGGAGCTGCAGGGAGCAGCGGGTTGGGCAGGGGCATGCCGTGCGGGAGGGAGAAGAAAGCGCGGCCGCGGTTGGGCGAGCGGGGGCGGGCAGCAGGCAGGGCGCCAGGGGTTGGCTCGGCGCCTGGTGCCGCGCAGGCGTCGAGGGCCAGGTGGCCGGCGGCGGTCGGGCGAGCTGGGCGGTGCAGCAGAGGAGGGGTAAGGGCCTAACTGCGAGAATTCAAAAATTTCCAGGGGCTGGTTGCAAATAGGACGTTTTCTCCACTTTCTAATTTGAATTTCAAAATCTTTTGAACATGAAAGTTGTTTAGAATAAAAAGTTCTACAAGTTTCGTTTCAGGCCAAAGTTCATTTGAGCTTTGGTTCTAAAGTTATTTTAAAAACTTAAAGAAAACTCTATTCGGAGGGCGCGTCATTTTATTTCAAAATTTCATTTTCTTCCCTAGGCTTCAACTAAACTTTTATTGGTCATGCTAGTACTGGTGTGCTCATCTAATTTCATAGCCATATTTGCTTTGATGTGAAAGTTATCCAATTTGCTTCATTAAAGTACATGCATTTATGCACATACAAACTTTTAAAGGTAAAAGCAAAACCAAACTTAATCCATTCTTTTTATTTTCTTAGTTAGAGATGTATTTTATTATGCCAATAAGACTTGTTTAATAATTAAAACACCTGAGGTGTCACAGCCTTCCCCCCTTAAAAGGAATCTCGCCCCGAGATTCGAACAATAAGCTTAGTGTGGGCAGTGTGTGTACATACCCGTGGTTGAGGTAAGAAAACCAGGGAAGTTTTGGTTTAGGTAGCTCTAAGTTTCCCAGGTGGCTTCTTCTTCAGTGTGATGATTCCATTGAACTTTATACATTTTAATCACTTTCCTCCTGGTCTCTCTTTCTTTCCGATCCAAAATTTTAACCGGGTGTTCGACATACGAGAGGTCGGGTTCTAACAATATTTCTTGTTGTTCCACAATCTCGGTAGGGACTCGAATACACTTCTTGAGTTGAGATACGTGGAAGACATCATGGGTGGCCGTGAGCTGAGGGGGCAGTTGTAATTTGTAGGCTACGGGTCCGCAGCTCTTAATGATTTCGTAAGGACCAATATAACGGGGAGCTAGTTTGCCTTTGATTCCGAATCTTTGCACTCCCTTGGTTGGTGAAACTTGAAGATAGACATGATCGCCAACTTCGAATTTTAGGGGCTTTCTCCTTTTGTCAGAATAGCTCTTTTGTCGGGCTTGTGCGGCTTTAAGATTTGCTTGTATTACTTTTACTTTCTCCTCTGCCTCGATTACCAGGTCGGGTCCAATTATTTTACGTTCTCCGGTTTGTGACCAGCTCAAAGGAGTTCGACACCTTCGTCCGTACAGGGCCTCAAATGGTGCCATTTTCAAACTCGCTTGATAGCTGTTGTTGTACGAGAACTCTGCTAGGGGTAGGCATTTGTCCCAATTCTTGTCATAGTGAATGACGCAAGCTCTCAGCATGTCTTCAAGAATTTGGTTTACTCTTTCCGTTTGTCCGTCAGTCTGAGGATGGTATGCTGAGCTGCGAATCAGTTTGGTACCAAGAGACGTCTGCAGTTGTTCCCAAAAACGTGCTACAAACTGAGGACCACGATCGGAAATAATTGTCTTAGGTATTCCATGTAGGCAAACAATACGATCGAGGTAAATCTCGGCATATTTCTTGGTAGGATAGGTGGTGTATACCGGAAGAAAATGTGCCGTCTTTGTGAGTCTATCAACGATAACCCATATGGAATCATGTTTCTGGGAAGTGTTTGGTAGTCCAACGATGAAGTCCATACTTATGTCTTCCCATTTCCAGGATGGTACAGGTAACGGTTGTAGTGTACCGGCTACCTTCAAGTGGCTAGCTTTTACTCTCTGGCACGTGTCACATTCTGAGACATACGTAGCAATTTCTCTTTTCATTCTAGTCCACCAGAAGTTTTGCCTTAGGTCTTGATACATTTTGCTACTGCCGGGGTGGATAGAGAATTTGGAAAGGTGTGCCTCATCGAGAATTTGCTTGCGGAGTTCACGATTCTTCGGAACGACTATACGACTTTCGAACCATAGAACTCCCTTATGGTCCTGGCGGAAACATTTGTACTTCTCCTCACCTAGAGAGAGTTTTTGTTTGATGATCTTAATTCCTTCATCATGTAGTTGTGCCATGACAATTTGGTCGTGAAGAGTGGGCTCAACTGAGATGTGATTTAGAGCGCCTTGGGAAACCATTTCCATGTTAAGCTTCCTCATTTCTGCACACAATGTCTCATGGTAGGACTCCATGGATAAGCAATGGCAATGGGATTTGCGGCTTAGTGCATCCGCGACTACATTAGCCTTGCCGGGGTGATAGTGCACTTCAAGGTCATAATCCTTGATTAATTCTAGCCATCTTCGTTGTCTCATATTCAGATCGGCTTGTGTGAAGATATACTTGAGACTCTTATGATCCGTGTAGATATTGCACTGTGTACCCATAAGATAGTGCCTCCATATTTTCAGAGCATGAATGACAGCTGCAAGCTCAAGATCGTGAGTGGGATAATTCTGCTCGTGGGGCCGAAGGGCTCGTGAGGCATATGCAATCACTCGATTCTCTTGCATAAGCACACATCCTAGACCAGTACCCGATGCGTCACAATACACATCGAACGACTTGGTATTATCGGGTTGAGCTAACACAGGTGCAGTAGTCAGATGCTCTCTGAGAGTGTAGAAAGCTTCCTCACATTTCTCATTCCATACAAACTTTACTTCCTTCTTTAACAGTTCAGTCATGGGCTTAGCAATTCGAGAGAAATCCGGGATGAAGCGACGGTAGTAACCGGCTAAGCCGAGAAAACTACGAATCTGATGAACAGAGGTAGGGGGTTTCCAATCCATCACCTCTTGTACCTTGCTGGGGTCAACAGCTATGCCTTCGCTGGAGATCGTGTGACCCAAGAACTTTACAGTATCCAACCAGAATTCACACTTAGAAAACTTAGCATAGAGCTGATGGTCTCTTAGACGTTGAAGAACAATGTGCAGGTGCTTTGCATGCTCTTCCTCATCCTTGGAATAGATAAGGATGTCGTCAATGAACACTACGACGAATTTGTCCAGTTCGGGCATGAATACCGAATTCATGAGATACATGAAATAGGCAGGGGCGTTGGTGAGTCCAAAGGACATGACCAAAAACTCATATAGTCCATATCGTGTGGAGAAGGCAGTCTTAGGAATATCGCACGGGCGAATCTTGATTTGATGATATCCCGAACGAAGATCAATCTTTGAAAAGACTCTGGCTCCAGCTAATTGATCGAAGAGTACATCGATACGGGGAAGTGGGTATTTATTTTTAACAGTTACCGCATTGAGAGGTCGGTAGTCAACACATAACCTCAAACTGTCATCCTTCTTCTTTACGAATAGGGCTGGACATCCCCAAGGTGACGCGCTAGGGCGAATGAAACCTTTGTCCAGCAGTTCTTGGAGTTGAATTTTCAGCTCTGACAACTCTTTAGGGGGCATCCTATATGGATATAGGTGCAGTGCCCGGTTGTAATTCAATGATGAACTCAATATCCCTGTCTGGTGGCATTCCTGGTAAGTCGTCCGGAAAGACATCGGCATACTCATTTACCACAGGAATATCCTCTAGCTTAAGTCCTTCCATCATGTAAGCACAGGAATTCGTGCAATCCAGGAATGGTAGGTAAAGGGTAGTGGCTCCGTGACTAGGTGAATTTATCTCCACAACTCGGGACGAGGGGTCTAGTGTGACCTTGTGCAAAACCATCCAATTCATGCCCAAAAAAAGATCCATGCCGTCAAGGGGTAAAAGAATCAAGTTTGTGTTGATAGTTTTACTACCCAACTTGACTGGTACTTGTCTGATCATTTGATTCGAGGCAATTTTACCACCCGGTGTGGATATCATATATGACCCTTTTGTGTGACAAACATCCAAGCCTACTTTTGCAACGAATTTTGCACTTATGAAACTATGAGATGCACCAGAATCAAATAATATAACTGCAGGCTTGTTATGGATAGAGAATGTACCCGACATCACTGGGGCTCCTTCTGGAAGCTCTGCAAGCGTGGTGAAGTTAATCCGTCCTTGCTTGACTTGCATGGTCTGTCTCTTGCCCCTGTTCTTGTTGTTCGGGTTGGATCCCAGACCTTGGTTGGGCGGCTCAGACTGAGGGCATGCTCGTGCAAAGTGGTTGGAACTCCCGCATTTGAAACAACGATTCGCGGGGCTAGGTTGAAGAGACGGTTGAAGAGTGGGCCTCGGACCATTTGGTGGAGGCATCAGGGGTCGGACCATGCCTGGCTGTTGTGGGGGTCTGGCAATCCATCTCCCTGGCTGAGGGGCCCTAGGTGGAGCTGTGGGTGCGGCATTTTGCACGATGCGATACCTTGGTGGCTGAGCGCCCGAGGGTCCAGCTGGTGCCTTTCTCTTCTTTTCAGCACGATGAGCCTCAATACAGTCCTCTTGGGTGATGGCCATGTTGACTAGCTCATTATATGTATCGACTTTGACAAGATTCAGTCGTTCCTTGAGTTTAGTACTCAGACCTCGGCGGAAACGATCACGCTTCTTGGCATCTGTGTCTGTGTGATAGCCCGCGTATTGGCACAGGTTGTTGAAGGCCTGAGCATACTGAAGTACAGTGCGGTCACCCTGAGTGAGAGCTAAAAACTCATATAGCTTTCTTTCTATGAGACCTTCGGGAATATGGTGTGCCCGGAACGCAGTCTTGAATTCATCCCAGGTGACAATGTGATCAGCGGGGAGCATAGCAAAATAGTGGTCCCACCATAGACGAGCTGCACCGCGAAGCTGCTGCGCGGCAAAGCGGGCCTTGTTGGCCTCTGAGCATGGGGCCACAAGTAGTGTGAACTTGGATTCGATGGTGCGAATCCATGCGTCTGCGTCCAAGGGTTCCTCTGTCTTCTGGAACAAGGGAGGCTGGGTCCCCAGAAAATCCGTATATCCTGCAGCTTGGGGGTGGTGGACATTTTGCCCACCCCGCTGGTTGTGTTGCTGTCCTTGCACCAGCTGACGCAGCAGCTCGGTTTGAGCGGCCATCACTTCAACCAAGCTGGGCGGTGGCGGCGGCTGTGGTTGTGATCCACTTGCGCTAGCACCAAAACCATCCGGGTTACCACGGGTTGCTCCAACCATCTGAAAAGGCGAATGTTCTTCATTAGCAACGTGATCCATGTTGCTTCCATGACTCAAAAAAAGATCTAACGCCGAATAGTAGACTTCCAAAAGGTCCTGGATGGAATCACGGGCATAAAAACTGTCTGCCATAAGAATCTTATAACTCCTGGTAGGTTCATCCAAAGTTCCTCATATTTTGGCAGTGGATAGGGAATTTAGGGATGTACAACTTGATATTCAGTCAAGATGCTAAATCGATGGCTAAGATGGTCAAACGATTCACTCTTTGCTTCGTTGGTTGGCTGTTGTTCAGCAGAATGAGTTATAGTATCTGGCCTATAACTCAAACTAGCAAGATCCAATAGGGCTGAAATTTTATGAGAACCTAGATCACAGAATTTAGGACAAGTTTGGTATTCAACACTTTGGCTGGATTAGGCTCTAAGATGGCTGTTTCCTTAAGGTCTCACTTCTCTGTCTATCCAGAAATTTTCAGTGAACAGGGGGCCAATAATTCGTGCACCAGGGAAAATCTACCTGGCCAAAAATTACCAGATTTTAACAGCTGCTACCTGGGTAAATTTGGAACAAGTTTTGTGTTGTGCTCTTTTGCATAAAACTGTAGGAAGGGGGCCTAAAAATTTAAGAGGCAGAAGTGCTTATTCTGGACAGAAATCTGACATCCCAAGGTTTTTGTTATTTCTTACTATCCATAAGTTCAGAATTTTTGATTTTTGAACAGGGGATAGAACACGAAATTTGGAACAATTCTTTCAACATGAACTTTACCAGAAAAGGTCATTTTCTTTGGTCAATAAATCTCTCTTTTCGGTCATGGCAGATTTGTGACAGATTCGCTAGATAGTCCTTATGCAAACCACGCTTAGATACGCAAGAATCTTACCACTCTCATACAACGCATTTTCCATTTCAGATATATATGGTCATGATGCATGCACGTCCTATTCGTCCTCACAAAATAAAATAACTGCCAATTACTTTTGGTCTTACGAAGATAGTCTCGGTGGCATACACAATACGGCTCTCGCTATAATAGCTAGTCGAGTCTTTCTAATCGTTCCTTAACTTATCGTAACCGCGGTTAGTGTACCTGCAGAAGATTGACAAAGCATATATATTTCATGAACCTTTCATGCCAGCACTCATGAAAGTGTCCGTATTCATTACCGTTTACTTATAGAAACGATATCTGTACAATTTCCGTCGTACAGACGACGTTAACATACGCTATTGAGAGAGCGTATTCACGGGGGTACCGTCATGAGACGGGGGTATGAACAGCGATCGCCATACCCTGTGCCAAACCTTCTACTCCCAATATGTTCAACTATCAGTTGGCATATTGGCAGCACCTCAAGTAAGCCACTGCTTGAGGGCAGCGTTCGGTTCGCATCACCGACAGGAAGGCCAAGCTCTCTCAGTTGGCTGAGGATCCTTACCTTCTTACCTTAGCGATGAGTGCGTCATTACAGAAATTTAGGTCGGTTGTGCATGAAAGTAAGTTTTGACAGAAAGTAATGTGCTGGAAGTCAGTTGATAATATTTCAGAAGTTAGATGAGGGCGGCGGGGCTCGGGCTGGGAAGCTTCAGCGCATTGAGGAGGATCCGTTTCAGCACTTGTCTCGGGTCGAGGAGGGGCGGAGGAGGGGGTTCCACGGCGGCGGCGTGGGGCGGAGCTCGGCTCTGCTTTGCTCTGTTCTGCGGGGAAGAAAGGGGAATAGGGAGAGGAGGGAGGGGCGCTGCGCCGGGCTTTATAGCCGGTGGAGCTCGTTGGGGCGAGCTTGGCACGGCCGGGGCGCTGGGTGGAGGGGGCGGCGAGGCTGGGCGCCATTGGGGGCGGCCGGCGGTGACCAGTGGCCAGAGGCGCGCCATGCGCGTGGCGTGCGTGCGCTGGGCGCGCACCGGGGCGCGACGTCGCGTGCGGGCGACGCGGGCGTGCTACTGGCGAGCTGGGGCGGCACGACGGGGCACTGGGTGGAGGGGGCGGCGGCCAGAGACTGGGAGGCAGTGCGGTGCTGCAGGGAGCAGCGGGTTGGGCAGGGGCATGCCGTGCGGGAGGGAGAAGAAAGCGCGGCCGCGGTTGGGCGAGCGGGGGCGGGCAGCAGGCAGGGCGCCGGGGGTTGGCTCGGCGCCTAGTGCCGCGCAGGCGTCGAGGGCCAGGTGGCCGGCGGCGGTCGGGCGAGCTGGGCGGTGCAGCAGAGGAGGGGTAAGGGCCTAACTGCGAGAATTCAAAAATTTCCAGGGGGCTGGTTGCAAACAGGACGTTTTCTCCACTTTCTAATTTGAATTTCAAAATCTTTTGAACATAAAAGTTGTTCAGAATAAAAAGTTCTACAAGTTTCGTTTCAGGCCAAAGTTCATTTGAGCTTTAGTTCTAAAGTTATTTTAAAAACTTAAAGAAAACTCTATTCGGAGGGCGCGTCATTTTATTTCAAAATTTCATTTTCTTCCCTAGGCTTCAACTAAACTTTTATGTGTCATGCTAATACTGGTGTGCTCATCTAATTTTATAGCCATATTTGCTTTGATGTGAAAGTTATCCAATTTGCTTCATTAAAGTACATGCATTTATGCACATACAAACTTTTAAAGGTAAAAGCAAAACCAAACTTAATCCATTCTTTTTATTTTCTTAGTTTGAGATGCATTTTATTATGCCAATAAGACTTGTTTAATAATTAAAACACCTGAGGTGTTAGACATTGCCCATTTACCAAGAAACTTGGACGCGGCAATTTTTTTGAATTTAACCAAATGAGCATTAAAATTTATGGGATTGCCCATGTTTTAGAAAAGAAAATTTGGGAAACCAACCAAGCAGGCACTTGATCTTAATTCTCTTAAAAACAACTTATTTGTAAGTTCCATACTTAGTTTGAACTGCATGAACTAAGAAAAATGAATTGTAATGTTGAGAAAACAATTGTAATGTTGAGAAAACTTAGGTCATCAGTACGACTACAATTGATAATCTCGACTGAACCTTTTCAGAGACCAGGTTGCTATCACATAACTGTATGATGCATGAAGCCTACCATCTCTTCTTCAGTTATCAACAAATCAAAAACTTCAGGAAATTATTCGCTGTACGCATCACATTACACATGGACCTGGATAAAAAAGGCACTTGGAAGCATGCGAAGTAGGGCTCTATTGCACTAATGACTTCACTACCATTGCAGTGCAGAAAGCAGAGCAAGAGAGGCCCTTCCAATACTGAAATTGCCATCATCTGAATGGTGCAGTGCGGTCATGGCCTGCTGGATGTGGTACATTCCCTGACTGATTGCTTGAACGATTGAACCGCAGCTTTTCAGGACATATAAAGCAACCATATACATATATATATATATATAACTACACAAATAATTATTTTTCTGGATACAATATTGTACTATATAGCTTAATTGGGCTGCTGATTCTCACGCAAATCAGGGATATTATATGCTAATGAGATTCCTTTGTATTTAGAATATTGCGGCTCAATATTTAAATAGTATGATTCTCATGATCAAGAGCAGGAGTATTAATAGGTTGATTAATTAGCTCAAAAGTGATTAGACCCTTTGAGTATTAAATATTGCGTCATATAAAATATTGCGCTGGTGTTAAATGTGGTGACTATATTAGCGTGTGGGATTTTTAGGATCTTGCGGTTGTGCGAAACCAACAAGATAGCCGAGTTTCTTAGCAGTTGTGTATGTCCTACTCGGTACTCGCCATGCTCATTGCGAACTCGTATAATGAAGGAGGTATCCTTTTTTCTTTCCCAGATATCCTATATCGTGCCTATGTAAGATTAGTTCTATCGTCTCCTCAAGCAGTTCTACCTGAAGGGAACACTTCTCTACGGACATGGCTCTCCAACACGCCACTCTTAGAGCTTTAATGAGAGCATCAAACGCAGAGGTTAAAAGGTCCCTAGCATAGAAACTCATCTCATACAAACAGACCAGCAAACAAAGAGATTTTTGAAATGAAACTACTTCATTGAACAAACAAGCTTACGTATGGTTTTCCCTTTTGGGAAACCCCACAAACAACTACTAAGAATGGAAAAATACCTTCCTGCGAAGTACAACCTTCTTGCATATTTTACAAAGTGGAAATTCTAAGTACAACTACACATAAGTGCTCTCAGGGAACAAGCTAAGCTATCTTCCTCTCGTTGTTCTCTGTCTTATGTTCTCTGTGTTTTTTCTCTATGTTCTTCCTCTCTTTATTTAAGTACATCTGAGGCAGCGGCTAGCTTGAAGCGAGGACGCCTGGACTCAACTTGCCATCGCATGCATGCATGTCCATGCTATGCTAACGTAGCTTGACATAACCATTCCTGATGTATGCTTTGTCTCATAAAGCGGTTGAATGGACCAGTTTCAAGGTACGCCTTTCTTGATTTAGTACTATAGAGCTTGGATATAACTTTGCATGACTGTATTTATTAAATATTTTTAGAAGCTGGTGCTTTATTGCAGTATGCCTGTGGACTTGTTGTGACAGATAGATGCTAAATATTTGATGCTGTTATAGATTGCTGTCGAATGTTGATGATATTTTTTTCTCCTCTGGGCTGGTCTCCCAGGTCCGAATGATTGATAGCCATATCAATCAAAGCTTTTAGTATATGATCGGGTGTCCCAAGCCCGAATTATTGATATTCATATCAATATATATTCCTGGTTATTTTATTCACGGATTTGCGCATGGCTTCTGATATCCACGGGTTCACTATTTAGTGATATCTCCATGCCATCTTCTTGGTCTTCATTATTCAGAAATTTATTGATAATAGATTGGTCTTCATATTTTTTTTTGATAATAGCAAATTGTTCTTGTATTTCTATTTTTACCTCTTTCAGGATTTCCTCTATTACTTTTTTCCATTAAGGAAATATATTTTCACATTTTTCTTCAACCTTTGCATCAATATATTTGGTGTCTAAAGGCTCAAGTCCTTTGACCAAAGATTCTTTGTATGTCGATTTCTTTGATGATGATCCCTCTTCCTTCACAGGTATTACCGGTGTAACCATTGGAGACTTATTAGTAGTATTTAATCATAGTTATCTTCTTCAAACAATGGCGCACTATTAGTATTATCCCAATCATTAGGTTGCCATACTTCATACCAAGACATAAACTCTCTATATTCCTTTCTTATTTGAGAGTCTTTGCCAAGATCTGATTTTATTAATCTTCGGATGCCTCTTGTTATAGTGCCGTAGCTACCATGGCATTCTTCTAAAAATATTTTTATAATTTTAGTTTGATAAATCATATAATATTCTAGATCAAACTTAGTACTTCCTTCTAATTCTTTGGCTTCGTTGAATATTCTCCAGTTGTCATGATTTGTGCTTTTTGAGCATCAAATAGTTGGTATCCGAGACAGGTTCAATCTTAATCTTATGGTTAATATGGGAAAGATTATTAATACAAAAGAGAATATAAATATAAGGTGCAGACTCAGTAGTACAAAAGATTATACTTGGCATACTCCTCATAGTCAGCTGAATTGAATTATTGATCTAATATACAATTTCTATATAAATTGGGGAAAAAGACAAGATGAATTAAACCTTAAATGTAATACCTCAGCTCAATATCCCTTAGTAGTATAGCTCATGTGGTCCAATTGTGGTTGTAGTGTAGTAGCTTAGTACCACCTTGGAAGTTTAGGGGGTGAGGGCCAACTTATAATCCTGGTTGTTCCAAATATAGCACCTCCGGGTTGACCCTTTTACATGAAGTGAGGCCGAAAGTGTAAGAGAGGTGCTATGCGTATGCGGGCTCGCTCCACGTGAGGAGCTGGGCCGTAAGCAAATTTTAGAGCAGGGTGTTACATTAAATTAGAAAGATTAAGCAAGCAACATTTGATAGTCACAAAGAAATATTCATTAATACAAAATAAAAAATAAAATAGGCTTTGTCCTACGTACATTAGAAGAAGTTAAGTCTAAACAGAATAAGCTCAGTAAAAATAGTGACTATATTAAAGAAGAAGCTACCTTTATCAAAAGAAAATTAGCTAATAGTACAAAATCTTCTCAAAGTTCTGAAGATCCTAATATAATACACAAATAATTATTTTCTCGGGATACAATATTATACTATATGGCTTAATTGGGTTCCTAATTCTCACGCTAATTAGGGATATTATATGCTAATGAGATTCTTTTGTATTTAGAATATTTCGGCAAAATATTTAAATGGTATGGCTCTCGTGATCAAGAGCAGGAGTATTAAACGGTTGATTAATTAGTTCAAAGGTGATTAGGCCCTTTGGGTATTAAATATTGCGTCTTATAAAATATTGCGCTGGTGTTAACAGTGGTGACTGTATTAGCGAGCGCGATATTTAGGATCTTGCGGATCTACGAAACCAACAAGACAGCCCGGTATCGTAGCAGTTGTGTATGTCCTATTCGGTACTCACCATGTTCATCGCGATTTCGTATTATGAAGAAGGTATCCCTTTTCCTTTCCCAGATGTCCTAGATCATGCATATGTAAGATAAGTTCTATCATCTCCCCAGGCAGTTCCACCCAAATGGAACATTTATCTACGGACACAGCTCTCCAACACGCCACTCTCAGGGCTTTAACGAGAGCATCAAACGCAGAGGTTTCTCCTATAGGCTCCATAGAATAGAGACTCATCTCATACAAATATACCGACACACATTTGGATTTTGAAAGAAAACTACTTCATTGAACAAACAAGCTTACACATGGTTTTCCCTTTTGGGAAACCCCACAAACAAGTACTAAGAACACGAAAATACCTTCCTGGGAAGTACAACCTTCTTGGATCTCAGGGAACAAGCTAAGCTATCTTCCTCTTGTTGTTATCTATCTTCTGTTCTCCGTGTTTTTCTCTCTGTTCTTCCTCTCTTCTTCTGCATGCGGTGGGAGTCTCCTTTTATATTAGAGGGAGATGCCTGCATGTTCTTTATTTAAGTACATCTGAGGCAGCTGCCAGCTTGAAGCGAGGACGCCTGGACTCAGCTTGTCAGCTCATGCATGCATGTCCATGCTATGCTGACATAGCTTGATTGAAACTTTACCGATGTAGTCTTTGTCTGATGAAGCGGTTGAATGGACCAGTTCCGAGGTACATCTTTCCTCACTTAGTATTATAGAGCCTGGATATAACTTTGCATGATTGTATTCATTTAATATTTTTAGAAGCAGGTGCTTTATTGCAGTATGCCTGCGCACTTGATGCTGATATAGATTGCTGCCGAATATTGATGATATATTTTTTTCTCAGGGCTAGTCTCCCACGTCCGAATGATTGATAGCCATATGAATCAAAGCTTTTAGTATACGACCGGATCTCACACAAATCCCTGAATAAATGTAAACACCCTGTTTTTGAAAAATAAAAATAAAAACAAAGCTCTATTTCTCTCTTCCTCTCATTCCAGTCCAGCCCATCTCTCTCAATCCCCTCCATTTTTTCCCTCTCTTTCCAGCTCGGCCCAGGAAAGCCCGGCCCGCTTCCTCCCTCCCCTCTCTCCTGTTCTCACTCTCTCTCACCCTCTTCCTAGCCCGGCCCACCTCCCCTATCTCTTTCTTCTCCCCATCTCTCTCTTTTTCCTTCCCTGCGCAGCCCAACACACCCGCCCGACCCAGCTGCTCCCCCCGGCCCGATCCACCTTCTTCTCTCCCTCCCCTCACAAGCTCTCTCTTCCAATCGGATCCTCCCTCCACCTCCAGCCAGATCCCTTCCCCACCGCATCGCGTGACACCAGCAACCCGACTCCCCATGCCCACTTGCCTGTCCCTCCACCTCGGTCGCTTTGATGGCTCGCCATCAAACGCCGCCTGCACCCCCTCGCCTCCCTCCCTCCCTCTCTCTCTCTCTCTCTCTCTCGCTCTCTCCGAAACGGCCGCCGCCATCACGACGACCTTCATGGCCAGCCCTCGTGTTCCGCTCCTCTCATGCACCCCTTCTCCTCCCTCTTCCCTCTATAAAGGGCACGTCCAAGCCCTCCGCCTGCTCTTCCCGCCACTTCATCACCCTCGCGCCCCCACCTCGACATTCGCTGTCGTGCCGACCGCCCATAGCGCCGCCACCACAGTCGATCCGCCGCTCTGCCGCTCCACCTCGTCACATTACCGCTGCCCCTTTTCCCCCTCCGCTCTGGTCTCTCTCGCTCGGAATTGCTCACCGGAGTGAGCTCCACTGTGCCGATCCAGCTCTTGTTGCCGTGCTCCACCTCCGGCCAGTGCAGCGCCGTCCCAACCCCGCCATCGTCTTCGCCAAGGCTTCCTCTCCCTCCCAGGCACCTCCCCGTGGCGAACCGAGGCCAGACGCTCGGAATTGAGCATCTCCGGTAGCCTCGCCCCCGTGTGACGACACCGCTGCTGCTCGCCCTACCATCCCGCCCGCTGAGTCGAGCTCCACAGCGTCGCCGAGCTAAGCTGCCCGCCAGCCGAGCCGTCGCCCGCAAGCCGAGCCGGCCGCCAGAGGTAACCAAGCTGCCTAGCAGCTCTCCCCAGCGTCGGATCTCGATCCGAGGGTTGTATCCCTCCAGCCCAAGTCAATCCTCACCCCAGACCGGTCAGCCTTGGCTTCTTGCAAAAACGTCCCTGCAGTTTTTGCAAATCAACTCGAAGTCCACTCTAGTTCAAAAATATTTACAAAACAATCCTTTTCTTTCTGTTTTAGCCCCTGAGCTTTTCTAAAATAGAACCCGCCGTCCAGACCTTGTGTTTTTGTAGTCTAGCCCCTGTATCTTTAGTTTATTTCTGTTTAAGCCCTCAGCTTTCCTCTGTTAGTCCCTGTATCTTTCAAAATTCTCGCAGATAAGCCCCTGAAACCTTGTTTTAACTATATCTTTCTCATTCTTACTCCGTTTTCATCGATTCTCGCCATCATGCGATCCTTGCAGCATGATCAACATCTTTATCACCTTATATTTCTCTGTTTGTACTATTTTTTGTGTTGTTTCTTATTTGTTGTATGTTTTGCTTGTGTGATCGCATAGATAACGTGCCGTTCGAGGAAGAAACACTGCAGTTTGGTGAGGAAGGCAAGTGGACTTCTCCCCCTGCATATTCTCTTTGGTCCCAACAATAGCATGATGAACCACTTTATCTGAATGTTGTATTGCATTAACTTGATGGGATGCCTATTAAGGACTTACCTAGTCTTTTACTCCTGAAACCTTGAACACCGAGTTTAATCTTTTGTTGGGTAGAAATGCTTAGTTGCTAAACTTTGGGAATGGTGTTATTATAATCTTTTGAGAATGTTAATCATGATCTTTACTTGTTGTTTTACCTGGTTAATTGCAAGAACAGTATGTTTATTTGGAACATGGAGAACCACCTAAGAAAATAGTGCAACCACAATGTCACATGGCTCTGACCCTAGCTGATTAATTAGATGTGTAGCTAACTGATGGCCTTACCGAAAGGGCAAGGAAGGGGGTCGGTGATTGGGGTATAACCCGGTCTTCTTGGGGTAGCAGCCTTTGCTAAGGTGGTGACCATTAGGGAGGGTTATGGTTCACGCCGCTACCGAAACTCTAGCGAGCAATTAGTTTCCTGCATATCTTTGTAAAGGCTTTGTAGTGAATCCATTGCCACTCACCTCGGAAGTGTTTAAGAGGCTAGCTATCTCAGGCAAATTGGGAGACACGAATTGTGGGTAAATTGTACAACCTCTGCAGAGTGTAAAACTGATATATCAGCCGTGCTCATGGTCATGAGCGGCTTGGACCCTCCTATGATAATCGAACTTAAAGAATAATTTAATTTGTGGTTCCTTGTTTTTGTTATAATAATGTTTGTTGACGCCAGATTTTGACACGTGTTGAATCGGCATCAGGAGGAGAAGATTGGCCGATACGGCAGATCTGAAGGCTACAGTAAGGGATCGGCCGATTGAGGTAACAGTTGGAAATTGGTCGATTGGTGATGCAGCTTGCGCCGACAAGATGGGACTACTTCGGAGGGTCCTGGTCAAAAGTTGGTCAACAGGACGACGTTAAGTCGGTCAGGAAGCAATTGAAAAAAGTCCTGATTGGATTAGGAGACGGCGGCGGAAGATTCTGCAGGAGTCCGTTTCCTTTTTAAGATATTATAGATGTAGTAGTTTTCCTGTTTTTAAATAAGGATGTAACAAGTCGTAATCGACCAGGAGTCCTAGCTATTAGGGTATAAATAGGAGTCGTCAGGGCTTTGGAAAGGATCAACACATCAATCAACAACAATACTTCTACTTTTTTCCAGCAATTTACTTTCAAGTCGGCGACTTCGCCAATACTTTTCTTCTTTCACAAGTTCGTACGGATTGGCAGGGCTGCATCAACTTGATCTCCGGCCAATTGGTAGGTTCTGCTTATCGAGTAATATCCAAGCTTTAACTACGGGCGCATCGCTGTGGTTTCGTTTGGATTTATTCACCAGATATCGATATTTACTAGAATTGCAAGTTTTACCTGTTGTTCTAGTATTATCACCAGTTATCCAGCTTGAGATCAGAGTAATCGGCTTCGTCACCGTTCTTCTTTGATTTATCGTCTTACAGCCTATTAGATCTGTTTCAGGTGTTGCCTCTGTAGTAATTGTTTAGATCGCTCCAGCAGTCTTCTTTACAATTACTACACGATTATCGGCTGATCCATAGCCGATCATCTTCAAAGCAAATCGGCCGATTCGCCGACGCGCTCTTCAGGACGGATCAGAACTCCAGCCGATCGGAGCGTCTGGAATTTAATACTCTTATTTCCTTGTCAATCAACAGGTCAGATTGACTGGCACGCCGCCCGAACCGCACCAGGGCGATAACCCGAACAGGAGCTAAGCAGATTCTCCCGGGTCGTGTGTCCGACGCTGAAGACCATCGGCTGATTCCTGTCTTGCCGATTTTAGTGCCAACACACTTTTGGCACACCCGGTGGGACAACTTCAAGATCTGATATGTCGAAAAACGCAGAAATTTCCGATAGCAACATCATTGAGGTCACAGAAGCGGATCTCAAGGACGATCAGAGGGAAGAATTAGCTAAACATCTAGAAGATTACAAGAAGATGTATTTGCAGTCGTTCAGTCGTACCAGAAGCGGGGAGGCTGTCAAGAAGGCTCCTATTCCAGTTCCCCGCCACATCACCATTGCTGAGGACTCGGGCAAGATGTCCGATATGATCCAACAGTCCGTCTACCAGGCATTCATCGACCAATCCTCAGTGATGACCAACACGGTGTATAATGCCATCATCAGTTCTCTGGCCAGCGGAGCAGTTCAAGGCTATCAGGGACCAGCGTATGCCCCGCCGATCACGCTGCCAGCCAGAAGCCTACCATGCACGTCCCAATCGGCTCCTCAGCCAACATTGACGCAACGCGAGGGGTACAACACTCTGTTGCCTCCAGCGTCTCCAAGATATAGCGGCACACCATGTTTCCTATCACAGGCACCGCTCCAACCCGTCCAGACTGCTTCTGTGCAATCGCTACCCACAAGTTCAGTGCCCTGGGGGACATCAGCGACAATGGTTTTTCCCGAGCCAACAACCGGATACGGGAGGTATCCAATCCAGGCGCCGCACCAATCAGCCGTCCTACCGACGGTCCCTCAGTATCAGCCAATCTCATCAGAAATCGGCAGGGGGACAAGCGCTGTAGAAGAACTCAGAAGTACGGCGCCAATGATGATGTACGACGGAGCGGCGGATTTACTTCGCCATCAACTATCAGCTGCTCAGCAAAATTCGCCGCCTGCTTCGATTCATCACCCAGCCGTACCAGCCCTTCAACATATGCCGGCACCGCGAACGGTCGTTCATCAGCAGCAGGTGGATTGGACGGCAAGAATAGTAGAAGTGATTCAAGACCAATTTGGGTTGAAGCCAAAAGTGCAGACTTACATATACAAGACGCCATACCCATCAGCCTATAACTTACTGCCATTTCCACACCGATACAAGGTGCCCGACTTCACCAAATTTTCAGGGCTGGATGATACATCCACCGTGGAGCACATCAACAGGTTCATCATCCAGTGCGGAGAAGCTACCACGCAAGATGCTCTGAGGGTGCGGCTATTTTCATCGTCTCTGTCCGGATCGGCCTTCCAGTGGTTCACCACTTTGCCACCAAATTCTATTGTTACTTGGGCCGATCTGGAGAAACAGTTCCACAAGTACTTCTACGCAGGAGTACATGAGATGAAGCTCTCAGATTTGACCAGCCTCCGGCAGAGGAGCGATGAACCAGTAACTGGATATATACAGAGATTCAGAGAAATCAGAAACAAATGCTACAGTGTGGCTCTAACCGATGCACAGTTGGCCGATATTGCTTTCCAGGGCCTCCTGCCACAAATCAAGGAAAGATATGCTTCGCAGGAGTTTGAAAGTCTAAGCCAGATCGTTCACCGATTGGCAGGGCAGGAAGTCCGTCCGTTTGAACAGTGGAGGAATTTCCAGAAGAAGGTGGCGTACCTAGAAGGATCTGAATCTGATGCGGAGGAAGAAATCGGCCTGTCAGAGTGGGTGAAAGGCAAAAAACCAATATCATGCTTTTTCGGAAAGAAAGAGCCAGAAATATTCGGCTTTGATGCATCAAAAGCCGATAAGGTTTTCGATTTATTACTCCAGGAAGGGCAGATTAAGCTTTCTCAGTACCATACCATCCCTACGGCCGATCAGCTCAAGAAGATGAAGTACTGCAAGTGGCACAACGCAACGTCTCATGATACGAATGAATGCAAAGTCTTCCGTCAGCAGATACAATCGGCCATCGAGCAGGGGAGGCTCAAATTTGAAATCCCGGCTAAATCGGCAAAACCGATGAAGATAGATCAACATCCTTTCCCGGCTAACATGGTTGACACGGGGGGAAATTCACGTCAAACCAAGGTGCTGACGTCAGAATCGGCAAGAAGGGGCGGCGCCGTCGATCCCAGGAGGCAGATTACAGCAGAAGAGATCAAAAGGAACAGACGGGGGCCAGAACGACCACACAAACCCGTCACCTCCCAGTTCTTGCTCAGCAAATATCGGCAGTAGCAGGAACAATTAAGATACCACGATGAGATGATACGCCGGCATGAAGATCACTGGCAATGTCCATTCTTCATCCATTGCTGGGAGAACGACATCAGATTGCCGTCTGCTGATAACTGTCCGAAGTGTAACGGATTGAGCTGCAACGATCGCCCGAGGCCACACTCTAAGGATAGAGGATCAGAGCTGATCAGCAGAAATCGGCGCGGACGAGATGAACAGTGCATTTCGGTGCATGATCAGCTAGGGGGCAGAGTTGACCAGCACCACCGGTCAAAAGGCAGGACCAACCGACAGGATGGACTAGGGGGCAGGATCAGCGTGCACGATCGGCTGGAAAAGATGGCCGATGACAGGGTGTCAGACGAGGACCCCCTAGGAAGGGAACCGGATGGGGAACACGCCAGATCATCGGCCAAACCAGTAAACCCCAGTAAACCCCAGGTGGTGTCCCGATGGCCTATCCAGATCCAAGAAATGAAGGATCCAATGCCTGCGCCAGTGGGAGCAACAAGAGGAAGAACAGAGGCAGGCGCCAGAGAAAAGAAATGTTAAGTCTCGGGTGTGGCGCCCAAAGAAAAACAACGGTCAAGAAGCAGACAATCAAGAATCGGCAGCCGACATCAACATGGTGTTCATATTGCCGATGGAATTCATGGCGCCTGACGATCGAGACAAAGCTACAAGGATGGAAGAGCAAATGGCTCAACTGGTGTTAGAGCCGATGATGGCTACTTTTGAGAAACCAGAAGAAGAAAAACGGCAACATCTCAAGGCGCTGTTTCTCAAAGGCTACGCTGACGGGCGACCCGTCACCAGACTACTAGTAGATGGAGGCGCCGCAGTCAACATCATGCCGTATGCCATGTTCCGCAAGCTAGGCAAGAGCGAGGAAGATCTCACCAAGACGGACATGATGCTAAAGGACTTCGAAGGCAATGTGTCTCCCGCCCGTGGAGCACTCTGCGTCGACCTCACCATCAGCAGTAAGACCCTTCCTACCACCTTTTTCGTTATTAATGGTAAGGGATCCTACAACATGTTGCTCGGTCATGACTGGATACATGCAAACTGCTATGTCCCATCTACAATGCATCAATGCCTCGTGCAATGGGTCGGCGACAGTACGGAGATGGTCACCGCCGATTCCGCCTACAGCGTCGCAGCGGCCGATACGCAACAGTGGAGCTGCGAGCACGTCAAGTGTATATCTGGCAGGACTTGGGACACTGACTTCCTGAAGGTGTCCGATTTCGGTCTACAGCCGATCCAAGCAGTCGGCTCGGAAGATTCAGAATAGATGGATCAGCTCGTCCGAGAAGACGGGAAGCTTGGACATGGATTTACGTCGTCTGATTTATTGGAGATGGTAGATTTGGGGGATAGCAGCAAATCAAGGCCGACGTATATTAGTGCTAATTTGGATCCTGAGTATAAGTGTAAACTGATAAGTTTATTAAAAGAATTCAAGGATTGCTTTGCTTGGGAATATCATGAGATGCCAGGTCTAGACCGGTCCATTGTTGAACACCGGTTACCTATAAAATCAGGATATCGGCCATATCAGCAACCTGCACGACGGTGCAACCCCAAGATTCTACTTGATATAAAGGCCGAAATCACAAAGTTAATTGAAGCAGGATTTATTCGGTAGTGCCGCTACGCCGAATGGATTTCTAATATTGTGCCCGTGTATAAAAAGAATGGAAAGTTGCGCGTGTGCATCGATTTCAGGAACTTAAATCAGGCCACGCCAATGGATGGATATCCGATGCCAACGGCCGATATCTTGATAGATGCTGCCGCAGGACACAAAGTCATAAGTTTCATGGATGGTAATGCAGGGTACAATCAGATATTAATGGCCGAAGAAGATATCTCAAAAACGGCTTTCAGGTGTCCAGGTCATCTTGGTTTATTTGAATGGGTTGTGATGACCTTTGGGTTAAAGAACGCCGGTGCCACATATCAGCGGGCCATGAACTATATCTTCTACAAGCTTATTGGTACATCGGTGGAGATTTATATAGATGACGTCGTGGTCAAATCAAAAAGTCACCAAGAACATCTGGCCGATTTAGAAGAAGTACTGGAGTGCACAAGGAAGCATGGGTTGATGATGAACCCAAACAAGTGTGCATTTGGTGTATCGGTTGGGCAATTCTTGGGATTCATGGTTCATGAGCGCGGGATAGAAGTCAACCGGAAGACCATAGACGCCATCAACAAAGTTGTGGCCCCACAAAATAAAACTGAGCTACAGTCCCTCATCGGCAAGGTCAATTTTATCAGAAGGTTCATATCCAACCTGTCAGGGCGTATTCGGGCTTTTACTCTTCTGTTGAAATTAAAGCCCGATCAGGAATTTATATGGGGAGAAGAACAACGCAAAGCATTGGAAGATATTAAGCAATATGTAGTTTCACCTCCGGTGTTGGTCCCACCACAGCCTGGTAAGCCGTTCCAATTATATTTATCAGCTGATGAACAGGCTATTGGATCGGCGTTGGTACAGGAGTTCAAAGGGAAAGAACGAGTGGTATATTACGTCAGCAGAAGACTCCTAGATGCCAAAACAAGATATTCCCCGGTGGAGCGGCTGTGTTTGTGTTTATACTTCTCGTGTACCAAGCTCAGGCACTATTTGTTATCGGCAGAATTTATAGTTATATGCAAGGATGATGCGGTGAAGTATATGCTATCATTGCGGATTTTGAAAGGACGGATTGGAAAATGGATCCTGGCTCTATCAGAATTCGACTTAAGGTACGAATCGGCCAAAGCTGTCAAAGGTCAAGTAATGGCCGATTTCGTAGTCAAGCACTATGGACCGGAGATTGCTGCCGTTGAACCGGTTCCATGGACTCTGTATTTTGATGGTTCTTCGTGTGGGGTCGGATCAGGAATCGGCATTGTTCTTGTGTCGCCTCGGGGGGCAAGTTATGATTTCTCTCTGCCGATAGAAGCTTCCGCAACTAATAATCAGGCGGAATATCGAGCCGTTCTGAAGGGCATCCAATTATTAAGGGAAGTCAAAGCTGATGCAGTCGAAATTTTTGGAGATTCCATGCTCATTGTGGATCAATTAACGGGGCGATCTGAGTGCAAGGATGATATCTTGAGGATTTATTATGAAGATTGCCTTCAGCTTTTAAAAGAGTTCAAGTCTGCAATAATTGAGCATATTCCCAGAAATTATAATGAAGAGGCCAACAGGCTGGCCCAACATGCCTCCGGGTATCGGCCGATTCAGGGAGCAATGATGCTAGAGCTCGCGGCCGGTGACTGGCGAAAGGAAATCGCCGATTACTTGAAAGATCCATCCCGAAAAGTGGATCGGCGAATACGTTTTCAAGCAAAATATGTGTTGCTTGAGGATGATTTATTTTACCGGATGATTGATGGAGTTCTTCTCAAATGCCTGGGAACAGAAGAGGCAAAGGTTCTGATGGGAGAAATCCATGAAGGTGTATGTGCAGCCCATCAATCGGCTCACAAAATGAAGTGGATGATCCGAAACAATGGGTATTATTGGCCAACTATCCTTGAGGATTGTTTCAAGTATTACAAAGGATGCCAAGACTGTTAGAGGTTTGGCAATGTGCAGCGCGCGCCAGTGTCGGCTATGAATCCAATAATTAAGCCGTGGCCGTTCAGAGGTTGGGGAATAGATCTCATCGGACAGATTCATCCTCCATCGAGCAAAGGGCATAAGTTCATATTGGTAGCTACAGATTATTTTACTAAGTGGGTGGAGGCAGTTCCTTTAAGGAACGTGACATCGGCCGATATGATTGAATTCGTTAAGAACCATATTATCTATCGATTCGGTATTCCTCAAACTATCACAACTGACCAAGGAACAATGTTTACTTCTGGAGAATTCGGAGAGTTTACCGTCGATATGGGGATTAAATTATTAAATTCTTCTCCATATTATGCTCAAGCCAATGGCCAAGCAGAATCGTCCA
Source organism: Panicum miliaceum (assembly GCA_032594955.1). NCBI lineage: Eukaryota > Viridiplantae > Streptophyta > Magnoliopsida > Poales > Poaceae > Panicum > Panicum miliaceum. The sequence goes on along the minus strand of CM064056.1, from coordinate 45,692,921 downwards.
ATAAAGGGATAATCAAGCTAATCAAGAGGAAGATAGAAGAACAACCCAAAAAGTGGCATATGTCTTTGGCTGAATCTTTATGGGCTTATAGGATGGCTTGTCATGGAACCACTAAGATATCTCCTTATCAGCTGGTTTATAGTCATGAGGCAGTCTTGCCTTGGGAGTTAAGGACGAGGTCAAGACGTATATCGTTTCAAGATCAGTTGACGGCCGATGACTATTCCTTCCTCATGAAGGACAAACTTGATGATTCGACAGGTTTACGGTTGAGAGCCCTGATTAGTATAGAAGAGAACAAGAAAAGGGTGGCCAGATGGTATGACAAAAAGGTCAAAGTTAAACAATTCTCTCAGGGGGATTTGGTGTGGAAGTTGGTGCTGCCGATAGGATCTAAAGATCCTAAATTCGGTAAATGGTCACCCACTTGGGAAGGACCGTACAGAATCGGCCGATGTGCCCCTGGAAATGCATATATTCTGTAAACAATTGAAGGGGAGGAGTTCCCAAGAGCCTTGAATGGACGATATCTGAAGAGATACTATCCAAGCATTTGGATAGATGCATAACTTGCGGTAAGATATATCAAGACAATATGGCCGATTTTCTATCGGCTTTCGTCTGCATATCTGGTACAGAGATGACATCGCCTGAAGAAAGAAACATTGGAATTCATTTCGACTAAGTTCACTATTGGATGAAAATGACAGAGTACATGGCCGACATGGTACAAGTCGCCCTTAGAATAAAAATACTGAGGCATCTATTGATTACGCCTGCTCTGGATTTCTCTATCGACGCGTCCCAGCTCTATCATAAGGCGGATCCTATTCTCCTTCGGATCCTCTGTGGTGGCTCCAGTCTCAGCTTGATTGCAAAGTTCTAACAGAAGGCGGGTCTTCTTCTCCTCCAAACTCTCCATGGCAGTTTCAGTCTTGACTTTACAAGGGAGTGGAGGACTCTTTTCGGGAGATGGTCATTTATGGACCAAACAGTGAGCATCGATAAGGTCCCAACATTCCTGAACAACAGCGGGAACATGATCTCTGAGTTCGTCGGCATGAGCTCTTATCAGATCTTTGTCTGCTTGTGACAGTGGTTCGTCTGAATGCATGATTTCAATCGCTCGTTCTAGACCAGGGCTGAGGCGTTTTGGCTAAACAGAGATAAAGAGATTACCCAACATCAGAGCGATTGAGATGTTTAAGGGAAAGGTAGAGGAGAGTTCATACCTGGTTGACAGAGGAAGAAGATGAAGAGGACGAAGAAGACATCTTGCTGTTCGGTTTGGGACGGTAAAGAGAGAAAGAGAAGATAAGTAATGCATATGCCTCTGGAGACGGTGAAGGGTCTACTTATAAAGGAAAGAGAGGTAGATGGATGGTGAGACACGTCCTATCAGAGTAAAAGCGTACATAAATGCAAAGCTGGCTAAAGAAACAGTTCAAAATCAAATCGGTGCAGTAACATTAAAAGAGCAACAAATGTTTACAGCATTCTTTACAGCCCAAGAAAAGCATCTATGGCCACAATAGCTTGTCGCCTAATTTGATCGGCCGAGTCTAGTACTCTCTGGTCATCATTGGCCGATCCTGGAACTTCTGACATATGGCGACGGAGCCTTATCGTTTCACGGGCCAAGTGCTGCCTTTCTTGCTTCAGCTCACTAATAATGGATGGGAGTTCTTGAAGCTTCTTTTCTTCAGCGGCTATCTCTTTGGTTATCTGCTCCATCTCCTTAGCCAGCTCTGCTCTTCTTCGTTTGAGCCGATCTATCTTGCCGACGACGTCCGGGCGACAGCTTTCGAGGAAGTTGATCTTTCGATGTATCTCTTGAGCCCGGTGCTTGTATGAATCGGCCTCTTCCTGGGTTTTTGCCAGCTGGGCGCGATCGACCATATGGCGCAGCGCCCTGGAAACTGGAATCTGCATATGTTCTATATAAGCAGCATGTGCCAAACTTTCTGTTGTTTCTTCCGGGATTCCACCCTTGATATCATTGAAAAGTCGTCGAATCGGCGAGGCGTCTTCTACCAATCGGCCGATGTCGTCTTGAAGGAGAATACGCATGCTTTCAAGCCTGGCGCGGACATCATCAGAAGCAGAGCTCGACAAAATCGGCTGTGAAGCAATTTCCTCGTCATCAGGCAAGGAGACGGCAAAGGAGAAGATGCTGTTGTTCGGGGTGTCTTGCTCCTGTGAGGAAATAAAGAGAAGGGTTAGCAAGCAGTAAAGGGGAATCGGCCGATTCCGATGGTAAGTTTGTTACCTCCTTAAAACGAATTTCTCTTGCTGGTGGAAGCGTCTCCCTCGTCTCAGGGGCTGGTGCAATTGGCTCGTCGGAAGAAGAAGATTCAACAACTTTTAATGCTCCGCTCGGACCAGCTTCCTGAAAAGGCACGGAAAACAGATCCTGTGAGTATGATATGGGTAATTGAAATAAGATGGTGTGAGAAATTTGCCATGCCTTCTGTTGATCTTCCGGCCGATGTTCGTTGAGGGGTTATAGCCAGCGTACCCAAATCGGCCTGCATCAGGATCGGTTAAGTCCCCTGAATATCAAAAGATTAAGGTAAGGGATCATTTACCTCGATGGGAGGAGCTGCTGGAGTTTCGGCCTCCACTTGGGATGTGGCCGATTGCTATGGAGACTGTGGTGGAACAGCTTGTGCAGCCTGGCAGAAAGAGGGAGTTAATGTTAGTGGAGCACTTAAAGAATATATGAAAAAAGCAAGATTACCTGAACAGCTTCTACTAGTAGTGATGCCGCAGCTACCCCGACTTCGGCGGTGACTTGAGGATCGGCTATCTTGGTAGCTGGCAAGGATAAAGGAATCAGAGTCTCGGCCGATGCTACCGCCGTCTTGTCGGCCGATCCGATGCGGGGAGTCTCCGCCGATGCTACCGCCGTCTGGTCGGCCGATCCGATGCGGGCTCGCACTCAACGGCTTGTTATCTTCGAGGTTGGCCTTTTCAGTGCTCATTTCGATCGGCCAGTGGAGATGTCCTTGATGGTTGGAGCATGAAAGCCGATGAGTGGATATGGTGTATATGGATGATGATTATCTATCGGCCTGTCGCTTCGGCTCCGCATTGGAGGGACCTGGCTTTCAGACTAAGAAGATAAATGCGAGTTAATGATAAAATGAAAGTGTGGAAAGAAATGGTATTGGAATCGGCTGGGAGAAAGGACATACCGCTGCATTTGGGTCGATATTTTCTGGATCCAGAATGTTGCAATAAGTTGATGGAGATTTGCAGAAAAGGTATTGCTTCCATTCTTCCCACCATAATTTAAATTGCTGGGTGGCAAAAGAGGCCACTAACCAATTATTCAGGTCAATAGTGCTAGAATCTGGCACTAGATCGCACAACCGATTGTAGTCAAGACTTGAAGTCAGTCCATCTCTGAATTTCGCTTGACCAACGAAGTAGACCCGAATCGGCAGTTGGCCAAAACCCAGTTGCCTTGCTGCAGCCAATGGATTGTAGAACTCATATGTGGGAGAGTCCTTTCCTGAGAAGAAATTGGCTGGCAGAATTCCTGGCTTGATCAAGATGTCCATAAGCTCCCTGCAAAGTTATGAGTGGAGAAATCGTAGCTCATGGGTAATTCGAAAATCAGCTCCACTGCTTGATACGGATGCCAGCTGACGGTCTCTTCACTAAGGCCATTGTAAAGGCATCTGAAGTACTCAGCTGTACGGGTAGCAGTAAACTGACAGCTAGGGAAGGCCGATGCCGCCTCTCCAAAGGATCTGCAGCGTCGTCGGACAGTTGGATTCTCCTTTGACTCGATGTTAGGGAAAGTTTTGGTCTCTATCCATTGCTGAGAGACCTTGCTCGTATATAAATTGAGCCAGAGGGTGATGAACCACCAGGGACCGCCAGGGTTCCCAATCGGCTCCCCCTTCGACAGCTTAGTGCCGATTTGGTGCATCAGGTGATAGGCCGATCCCAGCAGATGTTTTCCAAGGGGGATGGCCGATCCTTGTGACAAAGCTTCCGCTAAAGCTTGGGTGTTTGAAGAGGGTCCAACTGCTCTGCCATAGAAAAAGTGTTTTTCCAGCCACATCATCAGAAAAGCAGTATGCTCCCTCTCTGAAACTGTCCCCGTCTTCATATTTTTGCTAATGTACCCCTTCCACCCGCCGATTCCTTTGGTCTCTAGCCGGTGTGATGGCTTAATCAAATAGTTAAAAGGGATATCGGCGGAGGAGATGTCAAGGCCGGTCAATAGCAGAACATCGGCCAAAGTCGGGGTCATGGGTCCATGTCCAAAAAGAAACGCATTGAGTGCGTCGGACCAAAAGTAAGAAGCTGCCATGACCAGAGGTTCATTTTTCTCCATCTGGGACAGAGATAGGTCTATGCACTGGCCGATTTTTTGTTCATCCCACTGAACCCTCCTAGACCTGGCTATTCTCTGGTACCATTCTCTCCAGCCAGGGGTTTCATTTGGCCAGGATCTAAAGGTACCTACCCACTGATCTAGGTCCATGGGTGACTGCTTGAACGGGACTCTGTGAGTCTCTAGACTGACCAGGTCAGTTGGATCGGGGTTCCCCATAGGGCCTAAGTAGATAAGGTCAGGGGATTCTGAGAGGGGGATGGTGATCCGGTGCCTAAGTGCCTAGAAAAGGGAGAAAAGGGGAAGAAACTGAGAAAAGATCCGGAAAGTACTGAAGCAGTAGAGAAGCAAAAGGGGAAAAAATTTGAAGCATTTACCACTGGGATGAAGATCATCATCGCCGATTGGGCCGCCGCCGCTGAAGGGATCGCCGATAGAGCTTCCGTGGATGGAGCGGTCGCCGATGGTGACGCCATTGGAAGGTTGGAGCATGTCGCGAATTAGATTGCCGGAGGGGGGGAGCGTTTGGAGATCGAGAGAGCTCGGAGGGAGACGAACAATGGTTCACTGAAAGGAGATGCTAGATTTGTGGGGAAGAGTAGGTGGAGAATGCCAACACGAATTCTTGCAAGGGTAAAGACGGTATTCTTGCCGCGCCGTCTACACGAATTCCAGGGGAGCAGTCATTTCGCGCGCTCGGTCCGAGGAAATTGCAATCATTGTGCGGAAGACCGCGGAACGGAAGGAGATTTTTACTGCGCCTGTTTCAGAGAAAAGGATTAAAGAAAGAGTTTCGAAGAAAAAGTTATGTTTTACTCCGAAACTGGGGGGCATGTGTTGACGCCAGATTTTGACACGTGTTGAATCGGCGTCAGGAGGAGAAGATTGGCCGATACGGCAGATCTGAAGGCTACAGTAAGGGATCGGCCGATTGAGGTAACAGTTGGAAATCGGCCGATTGGTGATGCAGCTTGCGCCGACAGGATGGGACTACTTCGGAGGGTCCCGGTCAAAAGTTGGTCAACAGGGCGACGTTATGTCGGTCAGGAAGCAATTGAAAAAAGTCTTGATTGGATTAGGAGACGGCGGTGGAAGATTCTGCGGGAGTCCGTTTCCTTTTTAAGATATTATAGATGTAGTAGTTTTCCTATTTTTAAATAAGGATGTAACAAGTTGTAATCGACCAGGAGTCCTAGCTGTTAGGGTATAAATAGGAGTCGTCAGGGCTTTGGAAAGGATCAACACATCAATCAACAACAATACTTCTACTTTTTTCCAGCAATTTACTTTCAAGTCGGTGACTTCGCCAATACTTTTCTTCTTTCATGAGTTCGTATGGATTGGCAGGGCTGCGTCAACTTGATCTCCGGCCAATTGGTAGGTTCCGCTTATCGAGTAATATCCGAGCTTTAACTACGGGCGCATCGCTGTGGTTTCATTTGGATTTATTCACCAGTTATCGATATTTACTAGAATTGCAAGTTTTACCTGTTGTTCTAGTATTATCACCAGTTATCCAGCTTGAGATCAGAGTAATCGGCTTCATCATCATTCTTCTTTGATTTATCGTCTTACAGCCGATTAGATCTGTTTCAGGTGTTGCCTCTGTAGTAATTGTTTAGATCGCTACAGCAGTCTTCTTTACAATTACTACACGATTATCGGCTGATCCATAGCCGATCATCTTCACAGCAAATCGGCCGATTCGCCGACGCGCTCTTCAGGATGGATCGGAACTCCAGCCGATCGGAGCGTCTGGAATTTAATACTCTTATTTCCTTGTCAATCAACAGGTCAGATTTTAGCGCCAACAATGTTGTATGTTTTATGCTTAAGTGGGATGTTATAAACTTACACCTAGTTAATATGTGCTTGCTAATAAAATATGACCAATTAAAATGCTAACCACTTTGAGCCTTATAGCATCTCTTGCTGGCCTATTCTTCCCCCACTTGTTGAGTACCAATCATAAGAGTACTCACCCTTGCCTAAATCCTGTTCAAAAGACAATGTTGAAGTGGAGAACTACAACGAATTCGAGGAGTTCTAGGTGTGCGTTCACCAGTCAATCGCCTGTGGAAGAAGCTGCTGTTGAAGACATTGTTTAGGTTTTTGGTGGAACGCTTCAGAGTGTAATAATGTTATTATTCCCTTTTGTCTATGTTTTGTCCTCAAAATCATTGTGACCGAAGTGGTATCAGAACTGTGTTGACTGCAGGACGCTAGCCTAGATAGAAATGGTCGAAATTAAGGAGAGATCAATAAATGGAACACTCTAACTAGCGTTTGCTACTGTGTAAGTATGATCAGTTGTTTCACTACTCTGCTTCGGTCGACATGGCTCAAGATTAAGGTTTTTTTCAGTTGACCCAATGACCCACTACCCAAAACTTGAAGATTGGTGTAAATACCCATTGGGCCGGATATTGACGGCCTGTAACCACCAATTGTCTGGAACCTTCTCAGGAATAAATTAGAGCTTTGCATCACATTCCATACATATTTTATTTAAGCTAATAAAGTTCCACAGGTTTTGTATGAGTTGTGAATGCAGGAACTAGTGTACAAAAGTTGAGGCAAATAGGGTCAAAACCCAGGCCGACCAGCCTAGCATCACCTCGGCCTTCCATGTCATCAATCCAGGGGTCAAGAAACACACTCAAGTTGATCTTGGATCATGCATTTGAAGGCGGTTCTGTGGTAGAACCACCTGAATTAATCCGGCTCAAGTGCGCTAACCATCACCACAAGGGCAATCAGGGCTAACTCGCACTTCAAACAGAGTAATTCATTGGTCTGTCGGGTAACCTCCCGATACAACCACAGTTTTTGCCGATCGAAACCACACATCCATGTACTCACACGTAGGTGAGCCCAAAGTATACAACATTCCACAAATTTTACACCACCGGGTCCTTCACAAATTATTATTACAATGGAGTTCAAATTCGTAAAACAAGGTACTCCAGAGTTCAAAATAATAGAGTTCCTCGGAGTTCAATGCAGCAGAAAAATGACGATAACTACTCGACGATACGGATGTCTCGATGAAGCCCGTATGAGACATCACTTGGCATTATCACCGTTGGCCGGGGGTGTATCCCATTCCACCGACCAACCAGGAGGAAGGGTATAAGGCCAAGTCAAACTAGCAATTATGTCCTCGAAAGTTTCACCTGAAAACAAGCCACAAGCAAGGCTGAGTATACTAATACTCAGCAAGGCTTACCCGACTAGTGGGATATACTTAGCCGACTCCTAGACATGCAAGGCTTTTAGCTTGAGGGGTTTGTTTTGCCGAAAAGCATATATAAGTAGGTCCTTACTTTCAAATTTTAGCTCCAAGTTCTAGTTTTCTTTAACTATTCTAGGTAAGCAACTATCCAATATCATACATGGTGGAAGAATTAATTTGCATCCAACAAGATTAATCATCATCATTGTTCCTCTTCTTACTCTATGTGGTAAAAGGGTCAAGCAGTCTCAATAACTGCGAGAAACGGACGATTCAAATCGAATTTCTTAACCTTGCAAGGGAAACCTAAACACACGTCACGTGGTTACTCCCAGAGTCACACGTGCAACTTTTCCCCTTTATTCCTGGGTTGTGGATCACGGCCACCATCCGAGACTACAGAGCCCGGCTCTGTACCCACCATGTGCGCGCATGGAACCAAAGTTGAGATGGTGGGATGCTGTCCACTTGCCGGTCCGATTAGGTACTTAAGCTTACCGATTACCATATTCTCGGCATGTGGTTAGTACGTTCAAAGACTTAACCACCACTACCACACACTGCAGCCTTAGCATTTTTCACTAAACAGACGGGGCCTCAATCATCAACATAAACATCGTACCATAACCCCGTCCGTCGACCTTATGATTGCAGCATGTAGTAAGCATTCAACTCCTATATTCTCGCGAGTGACAGGAAATCACTCGACTTTTACCAGAGTCCTATTAGCATAGCATTCTATCGAACCTTTCATCTAGTTTTCAGAGCATGGGTACCTAGGATCATGCAACTAAGTTTCCATTCAACTCCTACAAACTTTATGCACAAGTAAAGTAGAGTAAGAAGTTGCATAAGTTTAGAAAAATAGGATTCATGCTCCGGGGCTTGCCTTCTTGGGTAAAGCTAGTTTGGGGCTCATCCGAACTCGGGCTCGGGTCTTCGAGAGCTTCAGTTAGATTTACTTGAGCTTCACGCTGCTCACTCGGGCACCAGCTCGTATGTTCCGTCGGCGAGAGTAGTCGATTCTATATGAATGCACAAGTGTAAGTTATAGCGATGGTATAAGACGATTATTTTCCTTCACAATAAAGTTGTAGTCCACAAACATCGATTTGGTTGTGAAGTTACTTAGTTAAGATTTCTTTGGGCAATTGTTGATAGAGTATGAATTAACTTTCTAGGCACAACATGGATTAGACACAACTTCTGGACTAAGTAACTTCTGGACAAAAGCACTGTAAAAATTTCAGACATTTTCACTCAGCAGAATAATTATGAAAAATGTAATACACAACTACTGCTAGAACTTAGTTATTTTTATACAGGACAAATCATGCATGTTTTGAAGCTAAAACTTTTATAGGGTGTTAATCTATCCATATATGTGTTATTGCAAATGTTTCAGATTTTACTGTGCAAGATACAAAGCATAATAAATAGGACAAGATACACCTAGTTTAATAAAGATTAATTTCTACAGGATGTTTTACAGAGTTTCTGTGTATGAAACTTTTATACAGCAAGAGCTACTCTAAATTGCCCCACAGTAAAATGTTGAACATTTTCCAAGCCTCGGAGGGTCGGGCGAAGCGAAGGTCGTAGCGAAGCCGAGGGTCGGGCGAAGCGAAAGGGTCGGGTGAACAGCTGCGTGTCGGAGGGTCGGGCGAAGCAAGGGTCGGACGAGCGTAGGGTCGGGCGAGCAAAGGGGTCGGGCGAGGCGGAGAAGAAGGGTCTGTAGTGAAAATAGAAGGAAAGGCAGAGACTGGTTTGCAATTTCAAGTGTTTCTCAAATTTTCGTGTGGCAACTCAAAAATCTCTAAACATGAAAGCTAACATAGAGGATGAATGGAACAATGTATATCGAATCCAAGGATGAACTGGTTGGCTCTATTTTCCCTTGAATGTAACTCAAAAATCTCTAAACATGAAAGCTAACAATACCACCATATGTTGGACTTCGAGTGACTGTGTTCATTATTTTTATTTCCAGGCATGACACAGGAAACCCTCAAGTGGAAATTGTTTCCTTACTCCCTTGTAGTAAAGGCCGAACAATGGTACACGTATACTGAAGGCAGTGTGAATGACAGCTGGGGTGAGCTTAGAGACAAGTTTTGTCTTGAGTTCTTCCTGACGTCCCGTGTCATTACTCTACATAGTGATATCTGCCATTTTCAACAGGATGAGAGGGAATCCATAGGCGCAGCTTGGTTTAGATTTTCATGTTTAGTGCTTACTGGACCTGTCCTATCGATATCCAAGCCCCGGTTGCTTCACCACTTTTATGAGGGCCTCGATAAGGGCTCAACCTATTATCTCGACGCCATCTCTAGAGGGTCATTTCTCCTTAAATCCATTACATCTCTGGATGAATGTAGGAATTTCCTAGATAGTATCATGCAATGCACTAGGTTCAGGCCCAAAATTCGCCGAGACAAGCACAAGTCGAGCCATGAGGATCTTCTAGCTGCTGAATCCAATCCATCACCTCCCACATCCTCAGATTCAGCCATATAACCCTCGCCCGATCCAGGAACATTAGAGGGAGAAGAAATTCAACCTTCGATGTTCTCTTCTCAATTCGAGGTTGATCCATCCAAAAACAACAAGAACACCTCGAATCTCTTTGATGCCCAATTAGGGGAGGAATCTTCTTCTGTCCTTACAGATCAATGTCAACATCCCTTGACAGAACCTTCCCTAATACCTCTTGATCCTTCTAATAAATTGAATCTCAAGGAGGTCATCAAGGAGGAATTGTTGGATGACGTGAGACACTTTTCCGAAGCAATTTGGAATAGTTCACCCTCGACAATCATTCCTTGCTCTATAAGGGGCATTATCGTAGAAGCCCATCTTAACCCCCTCATGGAGGTTAACATCATGCCATGACACTTAGCGTACACACTTTTGGGCAATGTCATGCTAAGACCATCCAACAAGCTCATCAAGAGTTGTCCCTTTGGACACATCCTTGAATGTCAGGGGGTCACAAGTGCCGTGATGCTTAAAATGGACAAAATTTGTGGCAGAACCACCTGAATTAATCCGGCTCAAGTGTATTAACCATCACCATTAAGGCATTCTCGGTTAACCTTACACTTCAAACGGAGTAATCCACTGGTCTGTCGGGTATAACCTCCCGATACAACCACGGTGAGCGGATCGAGCGCCATACATACAAACGCTCATGCGACGATGAGTCCCAGAGAATACCACATTCCAGCAAATATTACATCATTAGCATAAGTAAATATTACAGACCAAGTTTTGAGTTTAGAAACCAAATACTTCAATGATCGTAACTAATAAGTTCTTCAGAGTTTAAGTTGCAGCGGAAAATAAACAGCGAGACTACTTCGACGATAAGGATGTCTTGATGAAGCCCGTACGAGACATCACTCGGTATTATCTCCGTTGGACGGGGGCGTATCCCACTCCACCGACCAACCAGGGGGAAGAGTGCAGGGCCAAGTCAAGCTAGCAATCATATCTTCGAAGGTCTCACCTGAAAACGAGCCACAAGCAAGGCTGAGTATACTAATACTCAGCAAGACTTACCCGCGTAGTGGAATCTACTCCACCGACTCTAGATATGCAAGGCTTTTTGGCTCAGGGGTTGGTTTTGCCGAAAAGCATCTACAAGTGGGTCCTTACTTTCAACTTTTAGCTCAAGGTTCTAGTTTCATTTACCATTCTAGATAAGCTGCTATCCAATAGCATACATGGTGAAGCATTAAATTATCATCCAACCAGTTCATTCATCCTCATTGTTCCTCTTCTTACTCTGTGGGTAAAAATGGTTAAGCAGTCTCAATAGCCGTGAGAAACGGACGATTCGAATCGAATTTCTTAACCTTGCAAGGGAAACCCAAACACACGTCACATGGTTACTCCCTAGAGTCACACGTGCAACTTTTCCCCTTTCTTTCCGGGTCGTGGATTGGGGCTACCCTCCGAGAGTACAAGAGCCCCACGCCACGTTTTGGCGCCGGGTCGTGACCACTCTCTGCACTCGCCATATGCACATGGGACCGAAGTTCAAAGGGTGGGATGCCGTCCCCTTGCCGGACCAATCAGGTACTTAAGCTTACCGATTCCCATAATCTCGGCATGTGTTTAGTACGTTCAAAGACTTAACCATCACTACCACACCCTGCGGCCTTAGCATTTTTCACTAGACAGACGGGCCTCAATCGTAACCATCGTTCCATAGCCCGTCCGTGTCCTTATGATTGCAGCGTGTAGTAGACATTCAACTCCTATTTTCTCACGAGTGACAGGAAATCACTCGACTTTTACCGGAGTCCTATTAGCACAGCATTCTATCGAACCTTATGCCTAGTTTTCAAGCAAGGGTTCCTAACATCACGCAACTAAGTTTTCATTCAACTCCTATAAACTTAATGCACAGGCAATGAGTAATGAGTTGCATAATTTAGGAAAGAGATGGGTTATGCTCCGGGGCTTGCCTTCACAGTTAGCGTGGGGCTCTTCCAAACTTGGGCTCGGGTCTTCAAGAGCTTCAGTTAGATTCGCTTGAGCTTCACGCTGCTCACTCTCGGACGCGGGCACCAGCTCGTAAGTTCCGTCGGCGAGAGTCGTCGATTCTACATGAATGCACAAGTTTAAGTCGTGCTAATGGTACTCGATACGATTTAAGAGTAATTACTACAATGGATTGTTTCTGGTCATGAACTTTTGGATTTAGGCTCATCAGGGAAAGATGTGCTTACTGTAAAATTTTCAGCCAATTTTATGTAACAGATTAATTATAAAAAATATATTACATAGTTTCTGTTAGATTCTTGTTCTTTTTGTACAGAACAATTGGTGAAACAACTGAGTCTAAAATGTTTACAGGGCTTTCACCTAAGCATGAAGAAGCTACTGTAATTTTTGTAGGATTTATTATGCAGTATTCAGAGCATAGAAAATATGACATTCCACACCTAGGCTATTCAAGGATTTATTTTTTACAGGACCCTACACAGGGTTTTTGTCCCTGGAACTTTTTACACAGCAACCTCTACCACAGTGTACCTCCTAGTAAGTATTTGAGAATTTTCCAGGCTAAGATACTATTTTCTTGATTTAACGTATGTTATTAGCACATAAATCAATAAATAGGTTACTGTGAGATAAAAAGTCTCCTAATTTTTCTCTGGCTTCTAGGTACCAATACATTAGCATAGAAAAAGTTTCATTGGGTGATTCTCCACCTAACTGCAGGGATAAAACATTCTACTTAAACATGGTATGAAACTAAGTTTAATAAACAGTAAAGCTAGAGTTGGAATTTGGGCCTGGTCTTTTTACACAGTCCTAAACATTAAGCAACTAACTCACTGCCCAAAATTTAGGGTCAGCATTGTTCTACAACAGTGGGTACAAAATAAGTCCATTAAAGCTTCCATTTAATGTAGAGCAAAATATGTTGGGATTCTGAGCAACTTTTTGTAACAAAAGTGGTAGAGTTTGTTCTAAGGATTCCAGAACAGTTGAGTTTGCATTTTTCTGAATTTTCTACGATTTTATAAGAATTTTACAACTTCACTGAATTTGAATCTAGATTTGAAACTTCCTTTCACAACTAGGTCCTTGAATCTTACGCGCAGACCCTTCTAAAGATTTAAATTCTTGCAATTGGGTCCTCGGGCGGCTCGGGTACGGCGGCCGGCCGAAATTCCGGCGAGGGGCTCGCCGGCGGCGAGGGGTGAGGGTCGGGGAAGGTAGGGGGTTTCCAATCCATCACCTCTTGTACCTTGCTGGGGTCAACAGCTATGCCTTCGCTGGAGATCGTGTGACCTAAGAACTTTACAGTATCCAACCAAAACTCACACTTAGAAAACTTAGCATAGAGCTGATGGTCTCTGAGTCGCTGAAGAACAATATGAAGGTGCTTGGCATGCTCTTCCTCATCCTTGGAATAGATAAGGATGTCGTCGATGAACGCTACGACGAATTTGTCAAGTTCGGGCATGAATACCGAATTCATGAGATACATGAAGTAGGCAGGGGCATTGGTGAGTCCAAAGGACATAACCAAGAATTCATATAGTCCATAGCGTGTGGAGAAGGCAGTCTTAGGAATATCGCACGGGCGAATCTTGATCTGATGATATCCCCAACGAAGATTAATCTTTGAGAAGACTCTGGCTCCAGCTAATTGATCGAAGAGTACATCGATACGGGGAAGTGGGTATTTATTTTTAACCATTACCGCATTGAGAGGTCGGTAGTCCACACATAATCTTAAACTGTCATCCTTCTTCTTTACGAATAGGGCTGGACATCCCCAAGGTGACGCGCTAGGGCGAATAAAACCTTTGTCCAGTAGTTCTTGGAGTTGAATTTTCAGCTCTGCCAATTCTTTAGGGGGCATCCTATATGGTCTCTTGGATATAGGTGCAGTGCCTGGCTGTAGTTCAATAACGAACTCAATGTCCCTATCTGGTGGCATTCCGGGTAAGTCATCCGGAAAGACATCGGCATACTCGCATACCACTGGAATATTCTCTAGGTTGGTCCCTTCCATCACGAAAGCGCAAGAATTTGTGCGCTCCCGTAACGGTAGGTAAAGGGTAGTGGCTCCGTGACTAGGTGAATTTATCTCAACGGCTCGGGAAGAAAGGTCCAGTGTGACTCCATGCATAGTCATCCAGTTCATTCCCAAAATAATGTCCATGCCGTCAAGGGGTAAAAGGACAAGGTCCGTGTCGATGGTTTTACTACCCAATTTGACTGGTACTTGTCTGACCATTTGGTTTGAAGCAATTTTACCACCCGGTGTTGATATCATATATGACCCTTTTGTGTGACAGACATCCAAGCCTACTTTTGCATCGAATTTTGCACTTATGAAACTATGCGATGCACCAGAATCAAATAATATAACTGCAGGCTTGTTATGGATAGAGAATGTACCCGACATCACTGGGGCTCCTTCTGGAAGCTCTGCAAGCGTGGTGAAGTTAATCCGTCCTTTCTTGACTTGCAGGGTTTGTCTCTTGCCCCTGTTCTTGGTGTTCGGGTTGGATCCCTGTCCTTGGTTGGGCTGCCCAGGCTGAGGGCATTCCCGTGCGAAGTGGTTAGAACTCCCGCATTTGAAACATCGGTTCGCGGGGCTGGGTCGAAGAGATTGTTGAAGAATGGGCCTCGGACCGTTCTGTGGAGGCATTGGGGGTCGTACCATGCCTGGCTGCTGTGGGGGTCTGGCAATCCATCTCCCTGGTTGAGGGGCCCTTGGTGGAGCTGTGGGTGCGGCATTTTGCACGATGCGATACCTTGGTGGTTGGGCACTTGATGGTCCTGCGGGTGCCTTTCTCTTCTTCTCTGCCCGGTGTGCCATGATACAGTCTTCCTGGGTAATGGCCATATTGACCAATTCGTTGTAGGTGTCAGCCCTGGCTAGGTTCAGACGTTCCTTGAGCTTGGTATTCAGACCTCGGCGGAAACGATCACGCTTCTTGGCATCCGTATCAGCGTGATAGCCCGCATACTGGCATAGGTTGTTGAATGCTTGGGCGTACTGCAGCACGGTGCGGGTGCCCTGGGTAAGTGCTAGAAACTGATTCAACTTCCTCTCCATGAGGCCCTCGGGAATATGATTTGCCCGGAACGCAGTCTTGAATTCATCCCAGTCGACCACATGATCAGCCGGGAGCATCGCAAAATAGTGGTCCCACCACAGTCGAGCGGTACCGCGAAGCTGTTGCGCGGCAAAACGAGCTTTGTTGGCCTCTGAGCATGGAGCCACAAGTAATGTGAACTTGGATTCGATGGTGCGAATCCATGCATCTGCGTCCAGGGGTTCCTCGGTCTTATGGAACAAGGGAGGCTGGGTCCCTAGGAAATCCGTGTATCCTGCAGCTTGGGGTTGGTGAGCATTGTGCCCACCCCTCTGCTGGTGCTGTCCTTGCACGATCTGACGCAGCAGCTCGGTTTGAGCGGCCATCACTTCCACCAAACTAGGCGGGGGTGGTGGCGATTGTCGCGAGCGGCTGCCACCGGCACCAAAACCCTCGGGGTTGCCACGGGTTGATCCAACCATCTGAAACGTGAAAGGTTACCATTAGCAACGCGATCCATATTACTTCCTTGATTCATAATTAATTGGTGTAGTCATAGACTTCCGAAATCACAGCTAGAAGTATGGACAGAATCTCTGTTTGCTACGAGAAAAAAAAAATCACAGCTTGCTGTGGGTCCATCCAAAATATCTCATACTTTGGTAGTAGTCAGAGAATTTAGGAATGCACCACTTTGGTATTTAACTTCGGCGCTAGAACTATGGCTAAGGTGGTCGAAAGGCTCGTCCTTTGCCTTACTGTCTTAGCTGTTTTTCAGCAGATTGATCGGTACTGTTTCGCCTATATCTTAAACTAGCGAGGTCCAATGATGCTGAATTTTTGTGAGAACTTAGATCACAAAATTTAGCACAAGTTTGGTTTTCAACACTCAGCCAAGAAATGCGAGGAGACATGGATAAAAATTCCGACAAGTCTCAGCGATTTGTGGATTTCATCGTTTACCAAATTACAACGAAATCTCCCAAGTTTATCGCCGTTCCTTACAAGTTGAGGGTATCCACATGGTTCAGGTGTACCCATCGCAAAAGAGTTACTCAACTCCTAGTTAGCCTATTACAACACTTGCCAAAAGTTAGGCTACCCTATCGAGGAGTATGTGCAAAAGTCCTCCTAGGTCGTCCTCTAGAAATCATCCAAGTCGTTGACGGACGACTCGCTGTGAGCAGGAGAGTGAGCTCCCATCTGAGGTGCCTGTGGTACCTCACCCTCGAAATCCATACCGGAGATACCATCAATCTCCTGTGGCTCCTCTTCATCTTCCTCCATGTCCTCCTCATGGGGATGGTCATTCTGATCATGGTGCCACTGAATGTGCTCATTAGCATCCTCCAACTGAAGGCTCAGATCATGGAGCTGCTCCTCCAACTGTGCTATCGTGGCATCTCTCTCACCCATGAGAGTGTCCTGCTCCTGAATTTGGCCCTCAAGTTGGCCAATCTGAGCATCTCTGTCCTCAAGGTCCTGACTGAGCTCCTTAATCTGCTCATCCCTGGTATCGGCCATCATGTGGTAGGCCTGAGCAAGATCAGTGAGCTGCTCAAGCGCCTGACTCTGGAGAGTCTGAAGCCGGTAGAGTGCACTTATGCACCGCACGGAGGTATGAATAGTTTCCTGGGCATGAAAGTCTACCAAGTACTCTGCGTGCTGCACTCTGTTGAGCCAAAAGGGGTCGTTGTCCTGGGCAGCAGGAAACAAGCCAATGGGAGCGAGTGTGACAACTTCGGGACGCTGCGCACAAAAAGTGGTGAGCGCCCTCATGGCTGCAAGCTCCCAAGTATTGGCCAAGCGGCGACCGACAGCCTCAAGCTCCAAGGCGGGCCACTCCGGGTGTAGCGGGTGCGGAAAAACGGTCACGTTGACACGGCACTGGGTAACTCCATTTTCTGCAAACTCCAGTCCGGCGTAACGTGGGGGAATTAGATAGCCCGCGGTACGCAGAACATCCCACAAAATAGAGGGAAAGCCCTCCTAGTGGAGACACTGCGAGTGTACGCGTCCATCCTCATCCACCATCATAGCAATAGGCTCGACTATCTGAACAAAAGATCAAATGGAGTGAGATAGCGAAAAACTGTGAACAGCACAAGGACAGATTCTGCATAGTGTGCAAAAATAACCATAACTTCCACAGTTCTAATCCAAAAATTCTCAAATTTCACCGGATCACTCCTAAGGTATTTGTGAACAACTTTTCTAGTCAACTCCAGAGCTAGATAGGTCTCTAAGATGGTCTTTCTTTTCAGGTTTTGCCTCTCTGTCTACCCAGAATTTTCAGTGAACAGAGGGCTAGAGTTTCGTGCACCAGGGAAAATCTACCCAGCCAAAATTTACGAAATTTTAACAGCAGCTACCTGGGTAAATTTGGAACAAGTTTCGTGTTGTGCTCTTTTGCAGAAAACCGCAGGAATGGGGCATAAAAATTTAAGAGGCAGAAGGGCTTATTCTGGACAGAATTCTGACATTCCAAGGTTTCTGTTATTTCTCACCATCCATAAGTTCAGAATTTTTCGTTTTTGAACAGAAGATAGAACACAAAATTTGGAACAATTTCTTCAACATGAACTTTATCAGAAAAGGTCATTTTCTTGGGTCAATAATTCGCTCCTTTCAGTTATGGCAGATTTGGGACAGATTCTCTAGATAATCCTTATGCAAACCATGCTTAGATACGCAAGAACCTTACCACTCTCATATAACGCATTTTAAATTTCAGATATATATGTTCATGGTGCATGCACGTCCTATTCGTCCTTACAAAATAAAATAATTGCCAAATACTTTTGGTCTTACGAAGATAGTTTCGGTGGCATACACAATACGGCTCTCGCTATAATAGCTAGTCGAGTCTTTCTAATCGTTCCTTAACTTATCGTAATCGCGGTTAGTGTACCTGCAGAAGATTGACAAGCATATATATTTCATGAACCTTTCATGCCAGCACTCATGAAAGCGTCCGTATTCATTACCGTTTGCTTATAGAAACGATATCTGTACAATTTCCGCCGTACAGACGATGTTAACATACGCTATCGAGATAGCGTATTCACGGGGGTACCGTCATGAGACGGGGGTATGAACAGCGATCGCCATACCCTGTGCCAAACCTTCTACTCCCAATATGCTCAACTAACAGTTGGCATATTGGCAGCACCTCAAGTAAGCCACTGCTTGAGGGCAGCGTTCGGTTCGCATCACCGACAGGAAGGCCAAGCTCTCTCAGTTGGCTGAGGATCCTTACCTTCTTACCTTAGCGATGAGTGCGTCGTTACAGAATTTAAGGTCGGTTGTGCATGAAAATAAGTTTTGACAGAAGGTAATGTGCTGGAAGTTAGTTGATAATATATAGAAGTTAGATAGCCACCTAGTAAACTTTCCCATAATCCCTTAGGCACCATCCTTAACGTACCAACGTATTTCGCAACACATCCTTCTAGTCAAGTTTTAGTAAAACAAGTTTTTAAGGCTTGTCGCAGTCTCTGGCGTATGCATTTCGGCTCTGGTGCCAGCTGTTGCCAGCTGTGGCACCAGCTACGGCTCTGATACCAGCTGTGGCAGAACCACCTGAATTAATCCGGCTCAAGTGTATTAACCATCACCATTAAGGCATTCTCGGTTAACCTTACACTTCAAATGGAGTAATCCACTGGTCTGTCGGGTATAACCTCCCGATACAACCACGGTGAGCGGATCGAGCGCCATACATACAAACGCTCATGCGACGTTGAGTCCCAGAGAATACCACATTCCAGCAAATATTACATCATTAGCATAAGTAAATATTACAGACCAAGTTTTGAGTTTAGAAACCAAATACTTGAATGATCGTAACTAATAAGTTCTTCAGAGTTTAAGTTGCAGCGGAAAATAAACAGTGAGACTACTTCGACGATAAGGATGTCTCGATGAAGCCCGTACGAGACATCACTCGGTATTATCTCCGTTGGACGGGGGCGTATCCCACTCCACCGACCAACCAGGGGGAAGAGTGCAGGGCCAAGTCAAGCTAGCAATCATATCTTCGAAGGTCTCACCTGAAAACAAGCCACAAGCAAGGCTGAGTATACTAATACTCAGCAAGACTTACCCGCGTAGTGGAATCTACTCCACCGACTCTAGATATGCAAGGCTTTTTGGCTATGGGGTTGGTTTTGCCGAAAAGCATCTACAAGTGGGTCCTTACTTTCAACTTTTAGCTCAAGGTTCTAGTTTCATTTACCATTCTAGATAAGCAGCTATCCAATAGCATACATGGTGAAGCATTAAATTATCATCCAACCAGTTCATTCATCCTCATTGTTCCTCTTCTTACTCTGTGGGTAAAAATGGTTAAGCAGTCTCAATAGCCGTGAGAAACGGACGATTCGAATCGAATTTCTTAACCTTGCAAGGGAAACCCAAACACACGTCACGTGGTTACTCCCTAGAGTCACACGCGCAACTTTTCCCCTTTCTTTCCGGGTCGTGGATCGGGGCTACCCTCCGAGAGTACAAGAGCCCCACGCCACGGTTCGGCGCCGGGTCGTGACCACTCTCTGCACTCGCCATATGCACATGGGACCGAAGTTCAAAGGGTAGGATGCCGTCCCCTTGCCGGGCCAATCAGGTACTTAAGCTTACCGATTCCCATAATCTCGGCATGTGTTTAGTACGTTCAAAGACTTAACCATCACTACCACACCCTGCGGCCTTAGCATTTTTCACTAGACAGACGGGCCTCAATCGTAACCATCGTTCCATAGCCCGTCCGTGTCCTTATGATTGCAGCGTGTAGTAGACATTCAACTCCTATTTTCTCGCGAGTGACAGGAAATCACTCGACTTTTACCGGAGTCCTATTAGCACAGCATTCTATCGAACCTTACGCCTAGTTTTCAAGCAAGGGTTCCTAACATCATGCAACTAAGTTTTCATTAAACTCCTATAAACTTAATGCACAGGCAATGAGTAATGAGTTGCATAATTTAGGAAAGAGATGGGTTATGCTCCGGGGCTTGCCTTCACAGTTAGCGTGGGGCTCTTCCAAACTTGGGCTCGGGTGTTCAAGAGCTTCAGTTAGATTCGCTTGAGCTTCACGCTGCTCACTCTCGGACGCGGGCACCAGCTCGTAAGTTCCGTCGGCGAGAGTCGTCGATTCTACATGAATGCACAAGTTTAAGTCGTGGTAATGGTACTCGATACGATTTAAGAGTAATTACTACAATGGATTGTTTCTGGTCATGAACTTTTGGATTTAGGCTCATCAGGGAAAGCTGTGCTTACTGTAAAATTTTCAGCCAATATTATGTAACAGATTAATTATGAAAAATATATTACATAGTTGCTGTTAGATCCTTGTTCTTTTTGTACAGAACAATTGGTGCAACAACTGAGTCTAAGATTTTTACAGGGCTTTCACATAAGCATGCAGAAGCTACTGTAATTTTTGTAGGATTTATTATGCAGTATTCAGAGCATAGAAAATATAACATTCCACACCTAGGCTATTCAAGGATTTATTTTTTACAGGACACTACACAGGGTTTTTGTCCCTGGAACTTTTTACACAGCAACCTCTACCACAGTGTACCTCCTAGTAAATATTTGAGAATTTTCCAGGCTAAGATATTATTTTCTTGATTTAACGTATGTTATTAGCACATAAATCAATAAATAGGTTACTCTGAGATACAAAGTCTCCTAATTTTTCGCTGGCTTCTAGGTACCTTCCTTTTACAACTAGGTCCTTGAATCTTACGCGCAGACCCTTCTAAAGATTTAAATTCTTGCAATTGGGTCCTCGGGCGGCTCGGGTACGGCGGCCGGCCGAAATTCCGGCGAGGGGCTCGCCGGCGGCGAGGGGTGAGGGTCGGGGAAGGTTCAGGGGTGCGAGGGCTACCTCGTGGGGGTGTTGTTCAGGTGGGGGACGGCCGGGAAGGGCTCGCCAGCGTTGGAGCAGAGGCGGCGGCGGCGCAGCACGCATCGACGGCGGTGCTCCGGCGGGCTTGGGGCGGCCTGGTCCGTTCAGCGAGCTTCAGTGGCGCGTGGGGAAGCTGCTCATGGGCTTGGCTTGGATGGAGGAGGTCGGGGTCGAGCTGCCCACGGCGAGCAGGGGCGGCGGCGGCGGTGACCGTGCGGGCGGCGGCGCTCCGGTGGTCCTGGGCGGAGTTGGGTGGGTCGGCAAGCTTCAGGGGGATGATGTAGTGGTGGCTGGAGGCTCAATTTGGGCAGTGGGCGGCGGTGGAGGGCTGTCCACGGGCGGGCGGCGCTCGGCGGCGGCAATGGCGGCGGCGAGGGCGTTCTGGGTGCGTGGCTCGCGCGGGCGGTCGGGGCTCGGCCTTTATAGGGGCAGGAGGGGGTGTGGAGGGCCTGGGCGGTGCGCGGGGCAGAGGCACGGCACGGTGCGGCACTGGGCGCGGCGGGCGGCAACAGAATGCCGGCGCGGCGTGCGGCGAGCAGGCGCGGTGACTGGGCGGCCGGGATTTCGCGTGGGCGCGAGGGGATAGCGCGGGGCGTGGAGTGGTGGAGCAGCAGCTGCAGCGGCTCGGGCGGAGGGCGGGCGCAGTGACGGGCGGGGCGCGGGAGCCGGGGCGGCACGGCTCGGTGCGGCGGTTGGGCGCGACGGGCGGCGAGGCTGGGCGCGGCAGCGGCGTGCGCACGCGCGGGCGCTCACTAGGCCGCGCGGCGTGGGGAGGGGGCAAAGCCGGCCGTGGCGGAGTGGCGCGGCGGCCACTGGCCTGGCGCCTCGCGTCGGTCAGGCGTCGCCGGCCACCTGGTGCGCGGCGGTCGGGCGGGGAGGAGAGAGAGGGGGGGCGCGAGGGGCCTGATTGCGAGAATTTTAAAAACTTCAGGGGGCTGGGTGCAAACCGGGCGTTTTCTCCTCTTTCTACTTTGAATTTCAAAAACTTTTGAACACGAAAGTTGTTCAGAATAAAAAGTCCTACAAGTTTGGTTTCAGGCAAAATCTCATTTGGCTTATGGTTTGAAAGTTAAATTTAAAGTTCAAAAGTAACCAAAAGTGCTCAAATTAAATTTGAATTCCAACTGAACTCGTTCTAATTCTTTCCACCCTTTTACTAGTTGGTTTAAGCATAGGGTTAGGCTAATGATACTGATTTTAGAAATGAAATTTTTACCAGGGTTGTCACAAAATTGAGGTCAAACTAGACTTCCATATCTTCGACGTCCTCGATTTTGATCTTCTCCTAGGCTACCCACTTGAAGAATTTCTCACATCTCATCAATGGAGCCTAGATGAATTGCTTAGGGAACCCACTTCTGCCATCGCCATCCCCTGTTTAGAAAATCCTATGGCAAAGCTATTTCCCAAGCGAAACGCGCTCGAGAAGATGATGCATACATCTCCGTTTGTATCATCTGAACCCATTCTCTTTGAGGTTGCAAAACCTGCGAGTTCCAAAGAGTACGCTTCTGAAGAAATTCTTCACCTTTGTGAAGACGAATGATCATCATCACCTTTGATCGAGTTTGAGCCTCTTCCCACTGGCCCGGAGTACGTTGTTCTCGACCACGATCAAGATACAACTGCAACCTTTCATGTTGTATCTCTTGAGATGGAGAACCTATGCGCCATGGAATTTTATAAGGCACCGACTCTAGAGTCCGAAGGAAAGGATTCCATAGATGAGCATGGGAACTTTATTCTTGAAATACCCCAAGGACCATGTTCATTCAATATCCCTCCAGAGTCAGGCATGCTTTGTGCCCCGAGCACGCACAATGACTATAACCACCTTAAGGTCCTCTTTGGCAAAATCTACAGAAGGTTGGTTGTAGATGCATATGTTTATCATAAACATTGTAAATTTCGTGGATGCTCTGTGGCGCTAACCTTGCAGCTAAAACTTCATGACATCAACAATTGGTGGTGAGAGGGGAACGACATCACCAATGATAGCTGCAAGAGGAAGTTCCCATGGTCGAGCTTCTGACCATAAACAAAGCACTACTGGGAGATAGCCTGGATTATCATTTGATTTTCCCCTTTCAAATAAAAAGAAGAGCATGTTCTAGGATAAGCTTTTCCTTTAGTTATTTTTGGTTGCTAATAACCATTTCAAGTGGAGATTAACAAGAACAAAGGACAGGTGTTGCCTAAGAACATGAGAGCTACTCCAACTACAACTCCATGGTAATTCTTTGTGAGGGGATGACTATGAAGGGAAGCTTGAACTGCACACACTTGAGTAGTGTTGCATAGCAATGCAAACTCCAAGTGTGGGGGAGGTATGTGAGATCCCAAGCAAGATCCTTTCATGCCAAATCTTATCTTGTTTTGGAGATGGTGTTTGTTCTTGCATCTTGCTCCATAAAAAAAAAGAGAGGAGTTACCACAGTGGCAATCCTGAGTTCATCAAGAAAACGCTATGGTAAGCATCTCCAGGTATGTCCTCCTTTTGACTTTAATCAAAGCCCTTCAGGGAGGTAACCTAAGGTTCACCACTCTCTTACTCATGCCTATCTCTTCTTTTGAATATCGCTTGATCATGCTTTCATGCTACCTTTATCTATGCCCGGTTGCTCTGGTTTGAGTGTATGTTCGAACTACATTCATAGATCTTTTTAAATTAAGCATGGTGCCTAGGTTAAAAAGTCTTCTTTAATCAAATTAGACATGGTGTTGAGTTGGATTAATGAACCTCGGAGTCAATGCATGTATAGATCTTGGTTGCATATGCAGACTAACCCCTGCAGGAAAATGCTCAAATCCATATGAGTAAGTCATTGAGCTTAAATCAAATAGGAAGATAAGCCAAGGCGTCGGATTCATGTTGCACAACATAGTGTTGGGTATTTTAACGTATGCGAAAGTGACTCCGCAAACGCACGGAATACTTTTGTAGCTTTCCCCTTAGAGAAGAGTATTCCAAGGGTATCGAATCCAAGGGAACGGGTGTGTATAACTACGACTCTAGTTATCCAAGAACAACCAACCAGATAAGGTAGGCGAAGGGTAGAGAGGATTCCTGAGGTAATACTAAAGATGTGTTAAAGGTCGATCTCTTGGGTAAGACTCGCTTCTGGCACCGGCTTACCCCTGAAATGGTCAGGAGACTCCGGCCAACAGCTCTGTCAGACCCAGGGCAACGGGACTACACGCACGGCGTAGAACATTCTAGAGTAAGGGGTGGGGCATGTCCCATACCTTATCCATACTATAAAGTACTCGTAAGCAAGTACAATTAGTCGGTATAGAAGAAAACTACCCGAAAGTACTCAGTTAGGACTCCTATGCTCGTACCGGACTAAGATTTCCATGTAACCCTGTCTCCCCAGGATATATAACGGCGGGTAGGGACTCCTCTAAAGCACAACGTGCATACGCATAACCTCCAGGGCAATACAAACCATACAGGACGTAGGGTATTACGCATACTGTGGCCCGGACCTGTCTAAACCCTTGTGTTCCTTGCACCATCGAGTTCCTGATCTCGGCGACACCCTGACCACAGGTCTACTATCTTAGGGTATCCCTAGGTAGGCTTGCCGGTAAAACACCGACAGCTGGCGCGCCTGGTAGGGGTGCTCATCGAAGATCCACCGGGGAATTCTATGGCAACTTCAGCTTCACCAGCGTCGTGCCCTCTGCGGGCACCACTTTCGTCTTCGGCCCCTGGGACTGTGTGTCTGATGGCACAGGCGACTTCCGTCAGCACCTCGTCGACAACAAGCCGGAAGCACCTGCAGCAACACCAAGCAGCGTTCTCGACGAGTTCGTTGGCAACCTCGACGAGATGCTGCTCCCTGACCTCGCCAGGGAGATCGAGAAGCTGTCCATTTTTGACGCGACTCCGACTCATGCTGCATCAAGCTTCCTCGGATCGGACTCGACTCCATTTGAGGAGCAGCGTGACCGATTCCCCTTCGGTTTACTCAATACGGCCACTGTTTACCAGGAGGCCATAAAGTCCGAGTTCTACTCAGCATTGGAGAAGGATTTGGACGAACTACTCGAGCTCGGGGACAAGGACGCCACCGCATGCCGGGAGGCCCCTATCTTCGACGACTACGAGTCGGATTCCGATCCCGAGGCCGAACCCTACTTGGGTGGCCAGGGCTTGGTTATAACCTCCACACCGGAGGGTCGCTTCGGGTACTGGAAGGGCATGAAACCCTCTGAACTACTTGAAGACGATGAAAGATTGGTCGCTCACCTTGACTCCCTACCTTTCCAAGAGGGCACACCACTCGGTGAGACCACCCCCGACAGAACTGTACTCGTAGATTTCAGCTCCGACGATCCATCCACACCGCCACGTCTTCATGGAGGAATTCGACGAATACAGCGATAGGCACCACAACAAAAGGCCTGAGCAGATCTCTGAGGATGAACACACCGCAGATGCCGCCAACGAGTCCGCTCAGGACCGTGAGGCCCGCAGGCTGCGCAAGAGGACACCAACGATCGGCGTGCACGGATTCAATGCGAACTTGACGCTGAGTTCGCAGCAGCACAGGACGCCGGGTTCAACACTCCTGCCACCAACGTTGCCGATATAACCGCAGTGTTAGCTAGCAAAACCGACCTGCAAGTCCAAACCGCCGTTCGCATGGCGTAGTGGGCATTGCTGCAGATCAACCAGCAGAACCTGATGCCCTCAGTTTCCCGTGGAAGGGGTGAGGGCAAAGGAGAAAGCCAAGTGAGAAGAACACCAGGGGGCCACTCCAGGCGACAAGCTGCTCCCTCCAACAACCAACAGGGAAGCCATGGTCTGCAAGGAAGCCGACCAGCGACCCACTCACCACATCCGGAAGGTTCCGTTCACAACTACCGCCGCTCGCGGGTGACCTCCGCGACAAGATCAACATGGGGCATGATGCTCGCTCCATCATCAACAATCGGAGGAAGGAACGCGCCGGAGACAAGGGAAACACTACACGGGACGACAACGATCGCTTTCCCGCTTTCTCCTCCCGCTTCGACAACTACAAGTACTCGGAGGGATTCAAACCCATCGGCTTCACCAATTATGATGGTAAGCAATCTCCTCAACAGTGGATACAATGCTACTCCACCTCCATTGAAGTCGCAGGCGGCACCAACACCACCAAGGTCGTCTACTTCCCAACTGCCCTAGAGACCGCCCCACTCACTTGGCTGGAGAGCCTAACCAAGAACTCCATCGACTCCTGGGAGCAACTGCGGAACGTCTTCATCGACAACTTCCAAGGGGCGATTGCTCGGGAAGGTACTCGACACGACCTATCACGAGCTCCTACACTCGTACACTCGCCGCTTCTTCGACACCCGAGCTACGAGCGCCAAGATATCGGAGAGCGACGTCATCAACTGATTCCACAACGGCCTCACCGACCAGGCTCAGTTCCGTGACTTTGGCTGCAACCACCCCAAGACTGTTGCCGCCCTCCGCGACATGATGCAGACCTGGGTAGACCAAGAGGAGCAGGAGCGTGATCGGTTCTCAAAATGCGGCAACGACTACAGCAACCGCAACAATGACCACTGCAACGACAGAAGCCAGCGGGACTACTCGGGATCCTCTCGAAAGCGCAAGCCAGACGATCTTGTCGCAGCTATCAATCGCGCCCCGCAAGGCAAGAAGCCATCCAATCTACAAGAGGAGTTCGACAAACTCATGCAGAAACACTGCCTGTGGCACCCACACTCAAAGCACTCTGCTTTTGAGTGCTACCAGCTCCGAAAGTCCCTCAATGCCCCGACCTTAGAAAAGGGTGATAAGAAGAAGAAGAAGAACATGGACGACGAAGATCCGAAGAACAAGACAGACGCCGGCGAATTCCAGGATGTATCCAAGGTGGTCAACATCATCTTCGATTGCGAGTCAGGATTTGTTTCCAAAAGGACTCAGAAGTTGCTCCACCACGAGATCATGTCCATCGAGCCGGCGGTACCACAACCCCTCCGGTGGTTGGAGGTCTCCATCTCGTTCTCCAGGGCTGATCAGTGGACGACCTTTTCTGAGTCGTGCAAATTCCACTCATCATAGATCCGGTGGTTGCGGATGTCAGGCTCGCAAAAGTACTCATCGACGGAGGCAGCGGCCTCCACATCATCTTTGCGAGTACTCTAAGGAAGATGGGGGCCAATTTCATCGACATGCTTACCCCCAGCAAGGTTCCCTTCTACGGCATCGTACCTGGGAACGCAGCTATGCCGGTTGGCACGGTGGTGCTTCCCGTCACCTTTGGGACGAGGGAAAACTACCGTACCGAGTACATCAAGTTCGAAGTGGCCAACTTTGAAACCTCCTATAACACCATTCTGGGCAGACCTGCAATGGCCAAATTCATGGTCGTACCACACTATGTTTACTTGCTCCTGAAGATGACAGGAATAAGTGGGGTTCTCACCTTCCGCGGCGACCTAGAGAAGTCCTACGACTGCGACTTGAAGGCCATCGAGTACGCCTCGACCACGTGTGTACTAGATACTTCAGGTGAAGTATTCACGGTTATGTAACAGCTCTCCGAAACAGGGCTAGAAATTCCCACAAAGAAGGCGAACCACTCGAAGCTGCAGCCCACCGGAGAACTCGCTTTGAAGTCCATCCAGCTGCAGGAAGGAGACTCATCCAAGACAGCCTTGATCGGGTCACTGCTTGACCCAAAATAGGAAAGCACACTCATCAGTTTCATTAGGGCCAACCCAGACATATTCGCGTGGAAACCAGTGGACATGCCAGGGGTGCCCAAGGAACTGAACGAGCATAGTTTGAAAGTAGATCTTGATGCTACCCCCAAAAAGCAGCGTCTCCGTAGATTCGCTCAGGATAAGAGGGAAGCAATCAAAAAGGAGTTGGCCAAACTACTCGCGGCTGGTTTCATCAAAGAGGTGTACCACCCAGAGTGGGTTGCCAACCCTGTCCTTGTAAAGAAGAAGAATAATAATGAATGGCGAATGTGTGTTTATTATACTGATCTCAACAAGCACTGCCCGAAGGACCACTTTGGGCTACCGCGCATTGATCAAGTAATCGACTCCAATGCCGGCTGTGTACACTCCTCTGTTTCCTTGACTGCTACTCGGGCTACCATCAGATTGCCCTCAAGGAAGAAGATCAAATCAAGACCACCTTCATCACTCCCTTTGGGACTTATGCCCAGAACACTATGTCCTTTGGGTTGAAGAACGCGGGGGCTATCGAAATATGCTTTGCAAACTAATTACACCACAATGTCGAGGCCTATGTGGATGACGTGGTTGTCAAGACTAGAATTCCCGAGGACCTAATTGCGGACCTGGAGGAAACATTCAGTAGCCTCTGGAAGTTCCAATGGAAACTCAACCCGACCAAGTGCGTTTTCGGCATACCATCCGGGAAACTACTCGGGTTTATCATCAGTCATAGAGGGATTGAAGCTAACTCGGAGAAGATTATCGCCATCACCAACATGAAGGCTCCAGTAACGATCAAGGATGTGCAAAAGCTAACATGGTGCATGGCGGCCTTAAACAGATTCATCTCACGACTTGGAGAACGGGGCCTTCCCTTTTTCAAGCTCCTGAAGCTAAAAGACAAGTTCCACTAGACGGAGGAAGCTGAGCAGGCTTTGCAGGACCTCAAACACCTGCAGTCACCTCCTATTCTCACAGCACCACGTCCCGGGGAGAACCTATTTATGTATATCGCAGCAACTACTCATGTGATCAGCACAACAATTATGGTGGAGCGAAATGAGAAAGGCCATGCATTTGGCGTGCAGAGGCCAGTCTATTTCATCAGTGAAGTACTCTCTGAATCAAAGGTATGTTATCCTTCAATTCAGAAACTACTCTACGCAATACTGATAACATCAAGGAAGCTCCGCCACTATTTCGATGAGTACATGATCTCAGTTGTTACTGATTTCCCGTTAGCGGATATACTCCACAGCTGGGATGCCACTGGTCATATTTCCAAGTGGGCAGTAGAACTGGGGGCTCTTTCAATCAATTTCAAGCCAAGAACAGCCATCAAATCCCAAGCATTGGTCGATTTCATGGCTGAGTGGCAGGAAAATCAAATACCAACCCCAGCCAACCGCCCAGAGCATTGGACGATGTACTTTGATGGCTCGCTCAAGCTCGAGGGTGGCAGGGCAGGAGTACTTTTCATCTCTCCAAAGGGTGAACAACTCAAGTACATCTTACAAATCCTTTGGAAGGTGTCCAACAATGAGGCCGAGTATGAAGCGCTACTACACGGTCTCCGCCTGGCAGTCTCTCTGGGCATCAAACGACTACTCGTGTACGGCGACTCGCTGCTAGTCGTGCAACAAGTCAACAAAGAGTGGGACTGCGCAAAGGAGGAGATGAACGCATATGTTAGGGAAGTGCGCAAGCTGGAGAACAAATTTGCTGGCCTGGAGATTCATCACGTCATCCGGGACAACAATGTTGGAGTAGATGTACTATCCAAGCTTGGATCCACTCGAGCCCAAGTCCCAGCAGGAGTATTTGTCCAGGAACTCAAAGAACCATCGATCAAGACCACGAATCAAGCAACCACCGGTCTGGGATCCTCGGATCCCAGCCGGGTGGTCATGATGTCGGAGGTTGATTGGCGGGGGACTTTCATTGAATTCATCAAGGAAAAGAAGCTACCCCCTGGGGTGACAAAGAAAAGCCCAGAGGCAATACGCATCCTGAGGCGCAGCAAGGGGCTTGTCATCGTCGGGGAGTACTCATGAAGTGTGGAGCAAGCTGAGGAGTACTCATGAAGTGTGTTCTGAGGGCATGGGGCCGCAATATACTACTCGAGATACACGAGGGTACATGCGGAAACCACGCAGCGTCCAAGACATTGGTCGGGAAAGCCTACAGGGCAGGGTACTCATGGCCAACAGCAGTTTCGGACACTGAGGATCTCGTACGAAAGTGCCAGAAGTGCCAATTTTTTGGCAATCAGTCTCATGTCCCGGCGCACAACCTCATCACCATACCGCCCTCATGGCCCTTCGCATGCTGGAGCCTCAACATGATTGGACATCTAACTACGGCTCTAGGAAGTTTTACACATGTATTGGTGGCTATCGACAAGTTTACCAAGTGGATTGAGTACAAGCTGATTACCAAGCAAGCTCACTCCAGACAGGGTAGTCGAATTCATCTCGGATATTATGTACCATTTTGGCTACCCAAACACCATTATCACAGATTTGGGCTCAAACTTCACGGCAAACCAGTTCTGGGATTCTGTGAAAACAACTCGATTGAAGTGAGGTACGTGTCAGTCGCACACCCAACGGCCAATGGACAAGTTGAGCGGGCCAACAACTTGATTCTGGATGGCCTAAAGAGGAGACTCTACGATGAGAACAACAAAAAGGGTGGCAAGTAGATATACGGGTTGCCTCATGTTGTCTGGGGGCTTTGTGATGTAGCACTGGTCTGATCTTCCGATAGGTATTGGTAGATTCAATTGGTGGAGACTTGACATTAGCGATCCTAGCTTTTAATCAGACATGATTTGAAGTCCTACAACTATTATACCGCTGCTCCTTGGTTATCAACCAAGCACAACTTGATTGACCTCGCCAAGAAGGCTATCCAGCATGTCAATCGAAGAACGCAAGCAAGAGAGGGTAAACACGCAATCTGAAATTGTAGATGTGTATGAAGCAAATAACGAGATGGGGTTAGAGTTCGAATCACAAAAGGACTAATCTCCATAGTGGTGAAGAACAAGAATAGAGGCCCTGAATTCACAGCAAAAGGACTCGACGTCAAAGTTACAATGAACAAGATCTGTTTCTCAATGGAAACCAGACTAAACAAAACCCGAACCCTAATGTGAGGCGGCTACTGAGTTTATGAAAGCAAAGGGGGCATCCTAGGGTTGAGGGCAACCAGAGGTGGGGGCGCCCACAACATGGGCTTAAGGCCCGACACGATACAAAGCCTGAAAAGCCCCAAAATAGGTGATGCAACACCTTGTCATGGTCACACTGAATGATCCACGAACCTTCTAGTGCTGGAACAAGAACCAAAAGAAGCATCTCGTCGTCAGGTTTTCAACACATCCAAGATCACCTCATTTGGACGCCGTATGAGGAATATATCGCCATTTCGGTGCAGATTTGTCGGCTGAATCCAAGCCGAACTCGCAGCCCAAGTTGGCGACGACTTGTAGCTCGTTGATGAGGCCGGCTCGTGCATGTCCAGCGTGGTGATGTCCTCATCATCCTCCCCATCTTGAATTGGAGTCGTCCTCAACTACATCCCATCATCATACTCCTGCAAAAGGTTAGTAACAGCAGGACGCAAATTGCTAGACATAGTATTATCATCATGTGAGATCAAAGTATGTTGGCAAAGCATAGTATGACACGGTGAACCATCAACATAATCTGCAGAATTCAGAGATGTCTTAGCAAGTAAAGCACCTCCCTTCAACTTAATTTCTTTGGTTGGATCGCTAGGAGTGTCTAAAGTATCATCATTCTTATAAATTTCAGCAAGCTCTTTGTCATGTTTAATAATTTCAGCAGGTGTTAAAGGGAGCAAAACAATTTTCTTTCCCTTATGCATCAAAGTATATGCATTAGTTCTACCATGGTGTAAAGCATCAGTATCATAATCCCATGGACGACCTAATAAAAGCGAGCATCCTTGCATAGGTACAACATCAAAATCAGCATAATCATGATATGACCCAATGAAAAAGCGTATTCTTGCTGATCGAGTTACCTTTGCCTTACCACTATTGTCGAGCCATTCAAGATGATAAGGTTGCGGATGAACACGCGTAGCCAAACTAAGCTTCTTGACCAAATCTGAACTTACCAAGTTGTTGCAACACCCACTATCAATTATTGTAAGAACACGACAATCGTTGACAATGAGAAACATGTTGAACAAGTTGTGGCATTGTAGCTTCTCCAGCTCGTGCTCAATCTGTGTACTCAACACACGCTGCACAAGAATAGACTTGTAACCCGCAGCTGCAGTCATAGGATCAATGGCCCCTTCTTCTTCGCTCTTCAAATCTGCACTATGGTCAGCAACAAGAGCCAAATCATCCTCAACATCACTAGCACTTACATACCCTCCATCATTAGTAGCAATGAATGCATGGCGACTTGGGTAATCCTTCATGACGTGTCCCATGCCCTTGCAGCAGTGGCACATGATGTTGGTGGAGCGGCTCGATGAAGAACTAGTGGAAACAATCTTCTTTTGTTGTTGGGGCTGCACAGAAGACACATTACTCACCTCAGAAGTAGGTGTCGTAGCAGCAGCAGCAGGTGGCGCTGTCGTGGGTGGCGTAGCAACAGGCGTCTTGGGCTTGTCGATGTTCAAGCGTGGTGGAAAGGATCCTCCAGTGGTGGATCTGAAAGCCTGTTGATGTCGTCGTCCCTGTACTTCTCGTTCAACCTTGAGAGCAAGATGATACAATTGGCTGAACCGGGTCCAATCTTTATAATCAAGTATATCCTGTATGTCATGATGCAATCCACCAAAAAATCTAGCACAAAGATTGTCATCATCCTCATGTTTGTTACAACGTTCTAAACCAATGATTAGCTCCTGATAATATTCCTCTACCCCCTTAACTCCCTGATGTAAAGTTTGCAACTTTAAATGCAAATCACGTTGATAATAAGGAGGAACAAAACGAGATTTCATACGTTGTTTTAAAGCATTCCAAGTTTGAGGTAGGGCATTGGCATTGTTAGTGCAAAGATCATTCCACCAAAACAGAGCAAAACTAGTAACTCACTAGTAGCAAGTCTAACTCTGTGCTCAGCAGGAACTAAATGAGAATTAAACTTTTGTTCAGCAGCAAGTTCCCAATCTAAATAAGCCTCTGGATCAGCAGTACCAGCAAAAGGAATCATGGTAAACTTAGCTTTAGCAAAAGGATCATTATTATTACCATGATTATAAGTACCTCCAATACCTCGACGATTGCGCCGAAGACGATCAGCATCAGCATCATCGCCCTCATCTTCCTCATTAGGAGGCAGTTGTTGTTCAACATGTTCAATCCGGGTGACTAGAGTGTTGATAGTTTTCATCATCTCATCAAATTTCTCGGTGATGTAGGTGCGCTGGTCATCAAGATGCTTTGTAAGCTCAGCCTTGGACACACACTCATTGAAGTCCTGAGGAGACTCCGTTTCTTTCTCTGATCCTGACATGGTTAGAAGACAGCAAAAGACAACACAAAAGTTTTATCCCTATCAACTAACAGCTATGTGGTGGTGGTGAAAGTGGAGTGCAAAATCTCAAACGGCTTACCACCATCTTGAAAGTGTTCTTACCAAAGCCTAGCAGGGGTACAATCTGTTGTAAGCTTGAGTGTAACAGTTGCAAGATGAACCTGTGCTGATCAGAAGTATATGTGGAGCTTGGACAGGCACAATATGGTAGCAAGGGATTAGCAATAATCGCAACAGATTAGCAAAGTTCAATAAGTATCCAAAGTACTAGTCACAATTGCTGGCTAAGAGGTGTCCCTAGGCATAGCACTACAAGTTGGAACAAAGAACGATGGAAAAAAGCTCAAAGAACAAGCACACAACAATTCTGCCGAAAGGGGTTTATCTTTTTTCCAATTTTCTTATGAATTTCCAAAAAGGCACTAGTAGGAATCAAGATTTTTTTTTGCACTATTTTTTTATATTTTTCTCTGAACAAGGATCACAAGAGATGAAACCAAAAAAAATGGAACCTAAAACAGAGATTAGATGTGGTCTACAGAAAAACGAACACGTTCTCTGAAAACCTGAAATCAACTTGAATGAATTTTTTCTTTATCTTCCTATTTTTTGAATTTTTTCAAAATCCAAACCGTAAAAGGAGTCACGAATCTGCTGTAAAAAATTGAGCCAAAAATGGAGCACCGAGCGAAATGTTATGCCTATTTTACTGAAGGTACCTCAAGTCAGGGTTTTGAGGGGGCACAACTCAGCAGAAACTACGGCGGTGGTTAGGGCAAACCTTCCCTACCCAAACACGACCCAAGGGCACAATCTTCCCTGGTATGCAGCAAGCAATAGGTATTCGCCAGATGAAACAAGGATCAGATATGCTCTGCAAAGGAGATCAAAGCGGCTCGCAACCTATCTAAGAATGGCGCGGCGAGAGTTCACACAAGGCGGCTCGCGGGACAAGTCAAGTAATGTGGTGGCTTGACTTGTTGTACGGCTAAAGTGAATGGGATAGCGGCAGAAACAAACAAACAACAATGAGCGGTTGACACTGCGACGACGAACACGACCTAAACTAGCAACAAGACTCAACCACGGACACAAACTGAACAAAGCGAAACTGAAACGAAATTGCAAAGCTAAAGGGTCGAAAGGACAGCGGAAAGTGTAACTTTTTTTGCTTTTTTTGTGGACTGTAGGTAAAGACACGAGATGAATCTAAAAGGGAATACGAAGTTATATCTCACGGTAAACCGGAATCCTGATACCACTTGATGTAGCACTGGCCCGATCTTCCGGTAGGTATTGGTAGATTCAATTGGTGGAGACTCGATGTTGGCGATCCGGGCTTCTAATCAGACAGGATTCGATGTCCTACAACCGTTGATGAGGACATCACTCCTTCAGATGCATACAACACTCCTCCGTTGGACATTCAAGGTCCAAACTAGAGCTCGTGCACGACAATCGAATTTAGAGATGAGCTCGTTCCTAAGTACTTCATCTTATGATTTTGAGAACAAATTGCTACGTATTGATTATATTGTGATTAGGAACCAAGGAGAGGACTAAGAGATGCATGGGGAAGGGCTTGGAGGCGTGGAGGACCAGCGAGGCAGTGCAAATCAAGGTGGAGGCCCAATCCATCCCGACTTCGAGTCTGCCTCGGAGTTCAGGAGCAGCGTGCACTAAAACTGACTCCCAGGTCGCATACGAAGTCCGAATTCGACGTTCTATATATGTATGGAAAGCTAAGGAGATAATCTTTCTAAATGCACTGGTAGCACTTCAATATCAGGTCTGAGACAACAGGAATCGTTGAAACAAGTGGACGTCCAGAATCTGTCAGGGTGCTGCGCCGCCATCTTTTGGGCCGTTGGCCCGTGTATCGTGTTGGAGCCAATCAGGGGTGGGTCCAGGGGTCTTGCACGCCCCTAAAAACTTTATATTTAGTAGAGTCGCCCAAGCTAGGGTTTGGGTTTTGCTTAGATTATTGTGTCAAGAACAATTTCGCCGTTCATTGGTTTGTGAGACCCCAACTCGTAAGATTAATCATACTTCTGCAATTCTGTTGCATTCTTCCTTGTTCTTGCTTGTGTTCTTCGATTTGCAGGCAAGGATTAGCCTTCTAGGAAAGGTCGACCGAGCATCACCGGTCAATAACCTGAAGAGACGTTGTGCTGCGATTGCGGGTTTCGGAACACGTTGTTCGGAAGCCGGATCGATTTGTGTAGCGACTCCACCAAATCGAGAGTTATCAGAACCTTTCGGAAGATTGGGAACCCTAGTCTACATCAAGTGGTATCTAGAGACAGGTTTACCGTCAGGTTCATCCTTACATTGTTAGATTTATTTTTTTCATCATCCTAGAGTCCACAGAAAAGCCAAAAAAATTTCCCTGTCCTAGACCGTGTTTAGCCTTTTGCATAATTCTTTTTCAGAGTCTGTAGTGTTGAGTTTGTGTCCTAGTTCGTGTCGTTGTTGCTGGTTTAGTTCGTGTTTTAGTTCAGTTGTGTGTTTTCCTTTTCCGCTGCCATCATCCCACACCTTGTCCCCCACTTTTTTTCCCCACCCGATTCACTTCCGCCTCCATTTCAGCTTCACCAAAACCTAATTCGGAGGGTCCTCCTTAACATGGGTATAACTTTTCACTCGGAACTCTGATTGAGGCGTTCTTTTTTTTCCCGGAAAGCTTGAGAAATTTTGCACATACAATTCCCCAGCATTGCTTGTTTCGCTGAATTCAAAAAAAGCAGAAGGTTGTCAATTCGAGCTCCAAAGTTCCAGCATAAGTTTTTTGAAACGCTCATAGTTTTCTACCAATCACATCTTACATCGGATTGAGCTGATACTTGGTGGTGGTTGAGAAAAAATATCAAAAAAATAAAAGAAGAAAGAAAAAAATTCTGATTTCTACTAGTGTTAAAAGACGAAACAGGAGGCACATAGAGAGAATACACTTGCTAACTTGTGTGTGCTGCTGGATACTTGCTGATTTTTTGTATCTTTGCTGCTCATCCTTTACATCCTTGTTCCTTCCTTGTTGACACTACTGTTCTAAGGACACGAGTAGACCAGCAATTAAGGACTAGTAGCTTTGGACATTTATTCAGCATTAATATCTGTTATTGAATTGTGTTCCACTCACATATTTGGCCTTGCCTTCCTATAGGTCCACATACTACTTCTGGACAGCAGGTTTTTTTTGACCCTTGCAATCGTAGAGCACGCCTCCCAGGTATCCTTTGCCTTGCTGGTAAGAACCTTGTAAGAGCTTGGTAAGTTGTTTTCCTTTTGCGGTG
The DNA here is from genome assembly GCA_032594955.1 of Panicum miliaceum. NCBI lineage: Eukaryota > Viridiplantae > Streptophyta > Magnoliopsida > Poales > Poaceae > Panicum > Panicum miliaceum. The sequence goes on along the minus strand of CM064056.1, from coordinate 45,656,327 downwards.
TTGATTGAGAGGCACCACTGTCCCCGCATAGTAGATTATTAGGGATAACCTTCACTGTTTGTTCCTGTGTTTATGTCTACAATGACAGGTGACGATGGAAGTGGCACCCCCAAGGATTTCAACGAGTGTGTGAGCCAAGAGCAACTACTGGCTGCCATTGAGCAAGGGATGAAGGAGATGACAGAGGTGGTCACCCGGGCCATCACCACTGCCTTTGGGGACCTCAAGCTCTCGGCCAGCATTGAGAGGTTAGACAAACGGATATCCACGTTAACCGACAGGGTGATTGCATTGGAAACTCATCCCTTGCCCCCGTCCCATGAAGATGAGAATGTGGTGTATGATGTACATGGTAAGAAAGATGAAGTAGCTATGCGAGAAGCACGACTACGACGTCGCCTCCGCACCAACACCACAGGTATGGGTGGTATTCATAACCGTGCTTCTGATGACCCTTATGCTAAAGTCAAATTTACTATACCTTCATTTTCTGGACATTATGTGTCCACTTTGTGCCTGATCAACATAGAGTTAGACAAGCCACTAGTGAATTTAAGGATTTTGCTATTATTTGGTGGACTGGCTTAGTTGCAGCGGGTGTTGCACCTACTACCTGGGAAGAACTTAAGGTGGCTATGCGTGATAGATTTGTTCCACCATCTAATCATAGAGACCCGCGTAAGAGTTGGATGCACTTAGAATAGGGAGATAAATCTGTGCAGGATTATTATGGTGACCTTCAAAAGGGTTTGATGCGTTGTGGCATAGTGGAGGGAACCGAGGATTCTATTTGTTGTCTTTACTCGGGTTTGCGGCGCGATATTCAGGACATAGTGGATTATAAGGAATTTAACATTGTAAACAAGTTGTTTCAGTTTGCTATGCTTGCAGAAAAGGAGTTGCAATGTCGTGATTTGAAAGGCAAGAGAACGGTTGGCGCTACATACCAGCGCTCGGTGCCATCTGCGGGGCTGACCAAGCCCTCCTCTTTTCGCGCGGTCCCACCAGCGAGCACGCAATCAGCAGATTTTGGAGTTACTGCACCGCCAAAACCACCTCTTGCACGACCTTCAGTTTCAGGTAAAAAACGTTTGCAGGTTCCAGCCCAAAGTGCCTCCTTCATTGCCTCGACGGGCCGCACGACTGGCATTCAGTGCCACCGCTGCCAAGGATTTGGCCATGTGCAGAAGGATTGCCCAAGTCAGCGGGCATACGTTGCTACAGAAGATGGAGGCTACATCAGCACCTCCAACATTGAAGATGAAGTTGATGAAGAAATTGATGCTGAGGTTGCCGAGGGTCATTTCCTTCGGGGTGAAGATACTTCGGCCTTCATGAACATTATTGTTCAGCATGTGCTCAGCACGCAAATTCAGCAGCCTAAGAACATACATCGCCACAACTTGTTCCAGACTTTCTTCGTCATCGAGAACCATTGCGCACGTGTGATTATTGATGGGGGAAGCTGCAACAACTTGGTGAGTTCAGATCTGGTCAAGAAGCTTGGCTTGACCACACGACCGCATCCACATCCATATCATGTTCTGTAGTTAAATGACTATGGAAAAGCTAAGGTAACACAAACTTGCAGAGTTTCTTTTTCCATTAGAGCATATGCTGATTTTGTAGATTGTGATGTGTTACCTGTGCAAGGTTGTTCACTTTTGTTGGGTCGTCCTTGGGAACATGATAATGATGCTACACACCATGGTAAAAGTAATAAATACACTTTTATGCATAAAGGACAGAAAATTACTTTAGTACCTTTGACCCCTGTTGAAATTGTGCAAGCTGGTAAGGAACGAGCTACTAGATTGAATCATGATAAGTTTGAAAATCAGCAAGTCGCTAATTCTGTTTTCCCACCTAAAAGGAGAAGCCCACACCTAATTCTAAGGCCGAGGGGATTAAATTAGAGGGGGGAGTTATGCTTGCAACAAAATGTGACTTTGCTGAAATTTCTGATGATGATGTCTGTTATGCTTTGATATGCAAACGAGCTTTGTTTTTGCTTGATGATATTGCTAGCTCTTTGCCTCCTACTACCACTAACATTTTGCACGAGTATGAGGATGTTTTCCAGCTGAGATACCTCCAGGGCTGCCACCTACGAGAGGGATAGAGCATCAAATTGATTTGATCCCGGGAGCCACTTTTCCAAACCGTGCTGCTTACAGAACCAATCCCGAGGATACTAAGGAAATTCAGCGACAAGTCCAAGACCTTTTGGACCGTGGGTATGTTCGTGAAAGCCTTAGTCCTCGTGTTGTCCCTGTGCTTTTGGTTCCTAAGAAAGATGGCAGTTGGTGTATGTGTGTTGATTGTAGAGCCATCAATAATATTACCATTCGATATCGTCATCCTACTTCTAGGTTAGACAACATGCTTGATGAGTTGTGTGGGTCTATAAGTTTCACAAAGATTGACTTGCGTAGTGGTTACCACCAAATAAGAATGAAACTTGGAGATGAATGGAAAACAGCTTTTAAAACCAAATTCGGGTTGTATGAGTGGTTAGTCATGCCTTTTGGTTTAACTAATGCACCTAGTACTTTCATGCGCTTGATGAATGAGGTTTTGAGGGCTTTCATTGGTCGATTTGTGGTGGTTTACTTTGATGATATATTAATTTACAGCAAGTCTTTGGAGGAACATATGGATCATTTACGTGCTATTTTTGATGCTTTGAGAGATGCATGTTTGTTTGTTAACCTTGAGAAGTGCATCTTTTGCACCGATAGAGCTTCTTTCCTTGGCTATGTTGTTACTCCATAGGGAATTGAGGTGGATGATACGAAAATTGAAGCCATTGAGAGCTGACCACTGCCACAAACCATCACACAGGTGAGAAGTTTTCTAGGTCTTGCAGGTTTCTATCGTCGCTTCGTCAAAGATTTCAGCACCATTGCTGCGCCGTTGCACGAGTTGACGAAGAAAGGTGTGGTGTTTCATTGGGGAAAAGCACAAGAGGAGTCCTTTGCTACTTTGAAGGACAAGCTTACGCACGTGCCATTGCTGTAGCTTCCAAACTTTGGTAAGACTTTTGAGCTTGAATGTGATGCTAGTGGAGTTGGCATTGGTGGTGTTTTGATGCAAGATGGTAAACCCGCTGCATACTTTAGCGAAAAATTGCATGGTCCTGTTCTGAATTACTCTACGTATGATAAGGAATTGTATGCTCTTGTACGTTCTTTACAGACGTGGCATCATTATTTGTGGCCTAAGGAATGTGTTATACATTCTGATCATGAATCGCTTAAGTATCTTCATTTTCAAAATAATTTGAACCGTAGACATGCTAAATGGGTTGAATTTATTGAATCTTTTCCTTACATCATCAAATATAAGAAAGGGAAGGATAATGTGATTGCCGATGCTTTGTCTAGACGATATACTTTGCTGTCACAACTTGATTTTTGGATTTTTGGACTTGCAATATGCGCTTGATCCTGAATTTAAAGACGTGTTGCTGAATTGTAAAGAGGGACGTACTTGGAACAAGTTTGTGATCAATGATGGATATGTGTTTAGAGCTAACCGCCTATGCATTCTAGTTGGTTCCGTTCGTCTTTTGCTGATGCAAGAAGCGCGTGGAGGAGGATTGATGGGACATTTTGGTGCTAAGAAGGCGGTGGATGTTTTGGCCTCACATTTCTTTTGGTCAAAGATGAGGAGAGATGTCGAGCGGTTCGTTGGTCGCTGCGCTACGTGTCAAAAAGCTAAGTCTCGTTTGAATCCACATGGTTTATACATGCTCTTCCTGTTCCTTCTATTCCTTGGGAAGATATTTCAATGGACTTTGTGTTAGGATTGCCTAGGACTAAGAGGGGGAGGGATAGCATTTTTGTTGTGGTGGATCGATTTTCTAAGATGGCACATTTTATACCATGTCATAAAAGTGATGATGCTATTCATATTGCTGACCTCTTTTTCAAAGAGATTGTACATTTGCATGGTATGCCTTCTACTATTGTTTCAGATCGTGATGCAAAATTCTTGAGTCACTTTTAGCGTACTTTGTGGAACAAGTTGGGTACCAAATTATTATTTTCTACCACTTGTCACCCACAAACTGATGGACAAACGGAGGTGGTGAATCACACTTTAGGCACCATGTTGAGGGCTGTTTTGAAGAAGAATTTGAAAATGTGGGAAGAATGTTTGCCTCATGTGGTGTTTGCATACAATCGGGCAATACATTCTACCACCAAGGTAAGTCCTTTTCAGGTAGTGTATGGTTTCTACCCCCGTGCTCCTATTGATATTTTGCCTTTTCCTACTAGTGAAAGGATTCATAGTGACGCAAAAGAATGTGCTGATTTTATTTTGCAAATGCATGAAACAACTAAACACAACATTGAGAAGATGAATGAAAAGTATAGAATTGCTGGTAGTAAAGGTAGAAAGGAAGTTATGCTTGAACCGGGTGATTTAGTTTGGTTGCACCTGAGAAAGGATAGATTTCCAGATTTGAGAAAGTCTAAGTTGATGCCTAGAGCTGATGGTCCTTTTAAAATAGTTGAGAAGATTAATGATAATGCATATAAACTTGAGTTGCCTTCCGAGTTCGGGGTTAGTCCTACCTTTAACATTTCAGATTTGAGGCCTTACTTGGGAGAAGATACGCTAGAGTTGAGGACGACTCCGATTCAAGAGGGGGAGGATGATGAGGACATCACTCCTTCGGATGCACACAACACTCCTCCGCTGGACATTCAAGGTCCAATCACTAGAGCTCGTGCACGACAATTGAATTTAGAGGTGAGCTCGTTCCTAAGTACTTCATCTTATGCTTTTGAGAACAGATTGCTACCTATTGAGTATATTGTGATTAGGAACCAAGGAGAGGACCAAGAGATGCATGGGGAAGGGCTTGGAGGCATAGAGGACCAGCGAGAGAGTGAAAATCAAGGTGGAGGCCCAATCCATCCCGACTTTGAGTCTGCCTCGGAGTCCAGGAGCAGCATCGACTAAAACTGACACCCAGATCACATACGGACTCCAAATTCGACGTTCTATATATGTATGGAAAGCTAAGGAGATATTTTCCAATGGCACCGGTCCCACCTCAATATAAGGTCTGAGTCAACGGGAATGGTCGAAACAAGTGGACGTCTAGAATCTGTCAGGGTGCTGCACCGCCATCTTTTGCGCCGTTGGCCCGCGTATCGTGTTGGAGCCCATTAGGAGTGCGTCCAGGGGTCTTGCACGCCCCTAAACACTTTATATTCAGAAGAGTCACCCAAGCTAGGGTTTGGGTTTTGCTTAGATTATTCTGTCAAGAACAGTTTCGCCGTTCATCGGTTTGTGAGACCCCAACTCGTGAGATTAATCATACTTCTGCAATTCGGTTGCATTCTTCCTTGTTCTTGCTTGTGTTCTTCGATTTGCAGGCAAGGATTAGCCTTCTGGGTGACGTCGATCGAGCATCGCCGGTCGATAACCTAAGGAGATGTTGTGCTGCGATTGCGGGTTTCGGAACGCGTTGTGTAGCGACTCCAACAAATCGAGAGTTATCAGAACCTTTTGGAAGATGGGAACCCTAGTCTACATCAACCATTATACTGCTGCTCCTTGGTTATCAACCTAGCACAACTCGATTGGCCTCGCTGAGAAGGCTATCTTGCAAGTGAATCGAAGAACGCAAGCAAGAGAGGGTAAACACGCAATCTGAAGCAAATAACGAGATGGGGTTAGAGTTCGAATCACAAAAGGACTAATCGCCATTGTGGTGAAGAACAAGAACAGGGGCCCTGAATTCACAGCAAAAGGACTCGACGTCAAAGTTACAATGAACAAGATCTGTTTCTCAATGGAAAACTGGACTAAAAAAAACCCGAACCCTAATTTGCGGCGGCTACTAAGTTTATGACAGCAAAGGGGGCGTCCTAGGGTTGGGGGCGATCAGGGGGGCGCCCACAACATAGGCTTAAGGCCCGACACGATACAAAGCCTGAAAAGGCCCAAAACAGGTGACACAGCACCTTGTCGTGGTCACATAGAATGATCAACAAACCTTCTGGATCTGGGACCAGAACCAAAAGAAGCGTCTCGTCGCCACGCTTCCAACGCATCCAAGATCACCTCATTTGGACGCCGTATGAGGAAGATATCGCCATTTCCGTGCAGGTCTGTCCGCTTAATCCGAACCGAACTCGCAGCCCAAGTTGGCAACGACTTGTAGCTCGTTGATGATGCCGGCTCATGCATGTCCAGCGTGGTGATGTCCTCATCACTTCGAACTCAACCATCGAAAGCCACAGGACATACCTCTTTTTTCCTTGTCTACGGGTCCGAAGCTATACTCCCAGCAGTTCTTATGTGGCTCTCTCCCAGAGTCGAGATGTATGACGAAGGGGAAGCGGACGAAGCTCGGCAACTGGAATTGGATACTGTTGATGAAGCCAGATGCAGTGCCCTTGTTCAGTCAGTTCGTTATCTGCAAGTTATCCGGTGCTATCGCGATCGCAATGTGCGAGAGCGGTCGTTCAATATCGGTGATTAGGTCCTTCGCCGTATCCAGGATGAAACTGGGCTACAAAAGCTTAATTCACAATGGGAAGGTCCTTTCATCGTGTCGGAAGTCACAAGACCAGGGTCATATCGCCTACAGTACTCTGATGGCCAGGAAGTTCCCAACATAGAGAATCTCCGGAAATTCTACGCCTAGTAGCAGCTGTAAAAGCAATTCGCCAGCTGCATGTCAGCATTTTTATAAATAAAGAGTTGATTTCACCGTAAATCGACTAATTCCCGCATGTTTTAACTTGGGGGCTTCGCCACGAGTTCTTACATTTTTTTGCCTACATTAAACTCGGGGGCTTCGCCTCGAGTTTATATGTTTTCTCGACTACTTATACTCGGGGGCTCCGCCACGAGTACTTGTACTTAGCTCATTTATGCTCGGGGCTTCCGCCTCGAGTACTTACGTCTAGTACAGCCTATAAGGCAGAGCACTCGACGTATTCTCACAATTCCGGCTGCTACTATGACTACTCGAAAGAGAGCGTTAAGGCACCCGCCGAAGGGGTCACCAAGCCCATCACACGGCCATGTTATTTCCCTGCTACAAGCAGGACGTTAACAACTTAACCGTTCAGGTTTTCAAACTGACAGGCTAACCTAGCGTACCGCATGATTGGGTAAATCCAGGTTAAGTCCTTTGGCTCTACGAGGACTTTTACGGAACGTCAAGTTACTGACTACATCCAGGCCGATGCTCTTGGAGTAGCTTAACCCAAACGTCTCCAACTACTCTGAGTCCTATGATCATACCAGCAAACATCACACAAATATATACGCTGAAGAAAGATCAATTAGGCAAATTTATATACATATCAACAAGTGGCATAAGTACACATTGTTTTTGCTACTAACCATCTTGCTCCAGGCTCTCAGCTATCTTGTCAGCAAGGGGCTCGACTTCTTCACAGAACTTGGTGAATTGCTCAACAAAGCAGTTGGCCGCCATGCCTTCAGCGAATGGTTCCAGCTTTGCTTTGGGCTAGTATGACTTCACCAAAGCGACCGCCTAAGATATGTAGGTCCTGGTGGCCTCCGAGATGTAGCTGGCAACCTTTTGAGGAGTCGCACGAAGCTTGTCTAACAAAGACAGCTCGCCAGCATCACCTTCAGTTAGAAACTCCACCATCTCCACGACAACCTGTGCATCGTTTTCCTGAAGCATATTCTTGATCTGCTGCATGGCATCGTAGAATTGGACGCTTGTATCTTCAAGGACCTTCTCAAGACGCTCGACGTAATCTGCGCCACGATAAACAAGGTTCTTCAGATCTATAATCATATTTTATTTATTTTGCAAAGTGGATTTCAGTTCTGCGCGCAAGAGAAAAGAAGCAGTATTCAAGGAGTTTCGGAAACTACTTGAACAAACAACGTATCAAAGACAACAAGACAAGGCGACAAGTTACCTTTGTGCGCTTTGGAGATCTTCTTGTTCTTCTCCACAAGCTTAGCTTTTTCCTTCTCAAGATTCTGGATTTCATTCTTAAGGAGCCAAGTTTCTTGAGTGCGCTCTTTCTTCAACTGGTTGAGCTCGTTGCGGAGGTCGACCCTCTTCCGAATTTCTTCGCAAATGCGCTCATCCTTCTCCTCCAACTTACGATGGCCGTCCTTAATGAATTTAAGTTTCTCGGATTTCTCCTGGGATCAGTCCATCAGGTTCTACAAAGCAGAGTATATCAATTATCACCACTCAAAAAGAAACAGGGGATGAAGAAAACTACTCGAGGTAGACGAAAACTTACGGTGTGGAACTCGTACAAGTCCTTGAAGACCCCTTTGATTTGTTTTCTCTTCTTAGTAGTCAGATAATGGTCATCAATCAAGTCTGCCGCGATGGTGTGTTGCCAGCCATATGGCGCCACCAACAGATCATCTTTCTCCATCGCATCGGCACTGGTTCCTGAGGCACCCGCGGCGCCAGCTTCCTCCGTGCGAAAGCCTTCTGTCCTCGTGGCCTCGACGGTGCTGGTGCCAGAGCCCGAAGTACCCGCGGCTTGGGCGTCATTTGCACCGGATTCCTTGGGCAGCTCGCCTGCCACTCCACTTGCAGTCACTAATCTAGCCTCGGGCAGATTGGTGCTGGGAGACGAAGGAGGCAGGATGGGCTCACCTTCGGGTAGTTCCGGCGCAGTGGTCTCCACCTCCACTCGCTCCGGCTCGACATTGGTCGCCGGAGGAGGGGGAGGAGGAGGAGGAGGAGGAGCGCCAGTCTCCAACGCTGCAACATCCATGTCCTTTCCAGATGCGGGGGCTTGGGCAGCCGGGGCATCGTCAGGCTCCCCCAAGCCCAAAGCAGAGGAAGGGCTGAATAAAGGACAGTCATATCAACTACTCGATAAGACAAATTACAAAATGGTACAAGTCCAAGTATTTAAGACTTACGTGGAGGATCTCTTGGTCACCACTTTCTTCAGTTTTAGAAGTCGAGGCCCCCATGTACCCAACTTCCCCGAGTTGCCAGCAGGCTCCTTTGATTGAGCCTTCGGGGCACTCGCCGAGATTGGGTTGTTGGGGCTTAGCGCAGCGTCAACAGTGGAAGGGTGCGCTACACCAGGCTGGACGTCGATAGCTGGTGCAGCATCATCCCTAGAAGGGCCTGACTTTCCCCCGTCCTTGGAACACTTGGACAGGGGGAAGGCGGGCGGACTGCAAACAGAACAGAGGAAAACTCAACAAAGAACATCAAAACTGCAACAAGGAAGGTACTCGAGGACACTGCTTACCTCCCTGTCGTCTGACTGATCCGCAAGGGTGAGTTTCCGTTTCCTCACACCCACCCGCGGCTTGATCGGGTGGCTCAGGAGCTCCATGCTGCTACTCGATTCCTTGCCAGACTTCTTCAAGTAAGTTGCCGGAGGATGATTGTCATCAGAATCCGTCATTTCCTCATTAGTTAAGGGATCACGATCCAAACAACTAGTCTTGGGCATCTGGAACGCACTTGGCTTGAGGTGATCCGCCCGAGGCAAGTTAGGATTTGGAGCAGGACAATGGTACAGTTCAGTGTGCCCCTGTAGAAAATAATAACAAAGAGTCAATACTCAGTGATACTTCACAAGTTCTGCAAGTAATCAACAGACAAATTACTCACCGGTGCCGGCGGATTCACTGCACTGAAAAGCTTCGGGATGTAAGGAACCATGTTCGCATCAAGTAGTACTTGGCGAACACGGTCCAAAGCCGTTAGCGAAGGAAGAACATATGCGGAAAGGCGAGATGGATCGTTACTACCTAAGTACTCGAATCCAAATCGACACCTCTTTTGTAGTGGCATGATATGCCTCTTGTACATGGAGGCCAAGATGAACACGCCGGTTACACCTGACTCCTTCTGCTTGCTAACCAATTCGTGCAGCTCATTGACTTACAGCATTTGGTTGGAATTCAACTTTTTATTCCACTCGGGCCTCCACACTGCCTTCTCTGGAGTCCTCTCGGGCAGTGCGGGTGGATGGTTTCCAATGTAGAACCATAGGGACCTCCCGAGTGGTTTGTGGGGAGCGAGTACTCAATATACTCCTTCCCCTTCCCCTGCTTGAACTGGATAACGGCTCCACCAACAAGGTACTGCTTCTCGTCAGAGGGTTGTTGTCGGAGATGGAAGAAGTAACAGAAGAGATCAAAATGTGGCTCAATGCCAAGAAAAGCTTCGCAAAAATGAACAAAAATGGAGAGGTGGACGATGGAGTTAGGGTTTAGATGATGGATCAGAATACCCCAATGATAAAGGAGGCCGCGGAAGAAATCAGATGCGGGGAGGGCCAATCCCCTTTCGAAAAAATGCTCGAAGATGACAATCTATTCTACATCCCCTTGTGGAACGAATTTCCAGAAGGAAGGTTTCCACTGAACCATTTCCTCCGATTGAAGAAGTCCTTGAGCAACAAAGTTAAGAAGGTCAGCACCGGTGCACTTACTTCTCTCCCAATCGCCGGTGGTTGACTCCTCCTTCTTCCCCTTAGACGCTGGTTTCTTGTTGCCCATCTTGAATGTCACGAGCTGCTTCACTCGCATATGCTCAGGGGCTTCGGTAGAGGGGCTCTAGGACTCACTGATGGAGCGGATGGATTCTCCGACTAGTTTGGCTGGGCATGGAGGATGGTCTTAATGGGGCTCTCAAACCCTAGATCTAACAGTGGCTGGCGGTGCAGGAGGGCCACAGAGCGAAATGGCTAAGGCAGAAACTGAAAGGGTAAAAACCCTAGAGTCACCGCGCGGTTAAATAGCCAGCGGGCAGGCCTAGATTTACTGTTCAGAAGCCGAAGAGTTTTCTCCCCTAAAAAAAGTGCGTGATTTGTTTTGAGCGGTTATTTGGGAAAAGTTTTGGGGAGTTTATTTGATTAACCATTTTTTCAGGGATCTTATCCCGAAAAAAGGGGTTTTTGATTTTCGAAACAAACCATAAAGGCAGATTACGCATTCTCTATACACATTTTGTATATAACACTATTCAGTATGCCACGTTCTTTTGGATCCTTTTTTTCCAAAACTTGGGATTTGGATTCAAGGCTCGGGAGCTGCGGGACACGTGCCATTGATGGCTTATTTTTCAAAAATATTTAAAAGATAAGGAAAGAAGATTCAAGACTAGTGGGACCCTAAGCCTGATTCTTTGATTCAACCTAAGGCTTGGGGGCTACTCCATATGGAGTGCGATTTGCATCGCACCCCATAGAAAAAAAAGACTTGAAAGTACTCGGGGCTAGAGTACCTCACAACCTCGAGCAACTAAGGAAAGTACTCGGAAGATATCTTCAAGACGGAGTTTCAGCAGAAACTGAAGGTTGACTTCAAGAAGTACTCGAAGCCTACAGTACTCAGCTATGAAGAGCTCGGGGGCTTGTTAGACCCGGGGCAACGAGACTGCACGCGTGGCGTAGAACATTCTAGAGTAAGGCGTGGGGCATGTCCCATACCTTATCCATACTGTAAAGTACTCGTAAGCAAGTACAACTAGTCGGTACAGAAGGAAACTACCCGAAAGTACTCGGTTAGGACTCCTAAGCTCGTACTAGGCTAGAATTTCCATATAACCCTATCCCCCCAGGATATATAAGGGCGGGCAGGGACCCCTCCAAAGCACAACATCCATACGCATAACCTCCAAGGCAATACAAACCATACAGGACCTAGGGTATTACGCATACTACGTCCCGAATCTGTCTAAACCCTTGTGTTCCTTGCACCATCGAGTTCCTGATCTCGGCGACACCCTGACCACAAGTCTACTACCTTAGGGTATCCCTAGGTAGGCTTGCCGGTAAAACACTGACAAGCTCTACACTATATCCGAACATGGAGGATTACGAAGGACCAACAGGGCTGTCACCACTTGCGGCCTATTTCTACAAACCGTGGGATATAAGGCAAACAAAGGTAACCCTTAGCCTAGACACCACGTCTACGCTACTGATTACTACCGTAACCTGACTACGTATGAATTCCCGTAGCAACCTACGGCACTCCGTATAAATACAGAACGATGAACCCGTGAGTAAGAGAATTGATCTCACTCCAATATAAGTACTATGCAAAACAGTAATCACAAATACTAACTTACTTTACTCAGAAGGAAGTCAGCATCCGTAGAGGTACATAACCGAAGATGAGTGCTGAGGAACTCAGCACTCCTCCAAGCGACTCCCTCTCTCTCTCCCTATTCTATGCACTAGCCTAAGCAGTGCTTCACCTTGGAATTTGAGGACTACATCTTCACGTGAAGACGTTGATCCAATTGGTGGTTGTGTTGAATGTGGAGCTCTCCTGCTCCTTATATGGCCCTCCAAAGGTGCATCCTTGAGAGAATAGTCGAGGTGGAACAACCTAGCACCGGCGTAGGGACTGCAGGTGGACCTGATCGGCCTCAGTAAGGGGTCGGCCAACCGCTTTCTGGTGCCGTTTGGGCCCATCTTTGGTCGGTGCGCTCCTTGTGGGCTCCTTATGTGGGTTTGTGGGTGTTGGCCTGAAGTTATGTTGGTTTAGCATGTCATGTTGGCCCTTCTTTACTCATGTGATGCAGAAGATGATTTTCTGTGCATTGTGTGCTGCGTATTCTTCGTGTTTCCCTTTGTTTCCCGACATGTGTTCCTAAAATGCCTTATCGAACAATATATGTGGAACTAGGTTAGTGATAACTCCTACTACTACTGTTGATGATCATTCTTTATATGCTTTTGTAGGAGTTGACGGCATAAATTTCAGACTTAAGAGCTATCAACAATAGCCCCACACTTAGCCTTTGCTCATACTCGAGTGAAGAGAAAGGACTAAGGTGAAACATAACTTCCAAAGGTATGAAGTGAGCATAAGATATATTCCATACCTCTTCTTGCACTTGTGAACTTTGAGGTGTCTATCATGCCATCTTGGGTAGTTCAGGAATGGAACAGTCTTGAATCAAGTCACCTCAACTCCTTATGTCAAGTAGCTTGGGATTTTTCAAAGAGTTTTTAAAACAAACCTTGCTTAGCTCCTCATTTGATTCTCTCAGATCGCTCAATGCATATATGTCCTCACCAAGGCATTTGACTTTCCTTTTCTTCATCCTACTTCTAATGGTGGCTATATGTGGAGCTCAAGGTAGGTATGAAGGATAAGTCATACTTGCATCACATTTGTTGCAAAGTCAAAAACCGGATCCAAGGAGGAAAACTAGTCATACAATCAGATCAAGATGTGCATGTGTTTGGATATAGTGGATGGTAAATGGTGGGTGGAAACTCCTTGTGCATGATCTCTCTCCCCTTGTAAATTCTTTTGAGAACATAACTATCTTTTTTTCTCTCTCTCTTTTTTTCCTTGGACTTGAATATGTCCAACCTCTTTCTTTTGAATGCTTGGACCTTCATGTGTCCATATATTTTTTTTACTACTTGGACCTTCATGTGTTCATATATTTTTTTTAATAGCCCATGTCTCTTTTGTAACAACAAATGGATAGAGAGACCAATACATAATGTGGAGCCTTTATTTTGTGTGATGTAAATGGATGGTACAATGCTAACTTCTCATAGAAGCATAGCAAGGGAGTATATGATGTGCACGTGAATCTTGATCACGAAAGCATGAAAAGAATTATTCCAAGGGTCACATCAATTTGACAATGCTCAATGCATTGACAAGCAACAAAAGCATAAGGTTTTCAAGGTGACTCATCATATGGCTTTGGTTGGACTTTCGCATATCAAAGAGGAGCTTGCAAAGGAATTTTATGTTTTTCAGATAAATTTCCCAAGAACTTAAGCATTAAGAGTGAAGATCAGATCATCGAAGCATTAAGATGATAAGCATGGAATAGAACATTTGCAAGCCAACCATAGAAAGTATGTAGAGCAGGTGGGGCATGTTGATTCATTTTATCTGAGTTTGGGATAAAGATTAAAATTCATCAAAACTCATGAAAATCAGGAAGATCCGAGGGTTTAGAGACACAAACTAACCCTGTGGATGAAGATGGGCCTGAATGGGCCATTCCCTAGGTTCTGCTAAACCTCTGTAGGCCCGGCTCTATCTCTCCTTTCGTGTATGTGCTGGTGTAGCGTAGTGTGCTTTGTTTGTGGGTGCATGTGCTTCATTTCAGTCATGGATCTCCCCCACACTTATCTTGTACCTGGGTGCTTCTTCCAAAAGACAAGGAAGTGACACAAGGACTCTACCGGGTTAGATGACCGGTGAGTCTAATTTTATTGAATTGAAAAAAATGAGGCTTATTTCCTTATAAAATGGTTCATTTGAATCAAAGGAAGCTTATGATCGTGGGTATTTCATGGCAATCTCTTGCTCAACCATGTGTACGTCCACCTTGCTTTGAAGTAGATCAAATAATGTCCGGCTGCAAGGTTAGTGCAAACATGCAACAATGAGCCCTACATAGATATTTTGATAAAGCAAAACCAAACTACAACCATCTAAAGAGCATCGGGAGAAGGACACCCTAAGATGATCATAAGACTTGTTGTGCCTTGGCAGAAAGGACGGTAGATCTCGGAGAAATCAAGGATGAGCATGACTTTTGTGATGAATCAGAATGAAACTTAAAGCTCATGGAAAGATTGGTTTGAACTCCGGATATGACAACTCAAGAACGTTCATGGCCTCATAATGAAAGAGGATGTGCAACTCTGTGGGCCATATGAGCGATTCCGAGTTCAGGTCACGAGGGAAATGAGTTTCTTTCAACTCATCCCCTCCTTAGATAGGAGAGCTTCAAATTACAAAGCAGATTCTATTGGCAAAGCAAACCATCGTTGGCGTTTCTTATGCCCAATAGAATAGATATTCCGTAAGCGCACAGAATACACCGCTGTAGCAGTTCACCTTGGAGTATTCCAGGGTATCGAATTTCCACGGGGAAGCATTATGGTCTAAGGAGTATCGATTGAATGGATGGTAAACTTTACTGGGAATAATCACCAGCTCGATAGCAGGGGTAAGCCAGATAAATGATAGGATAAGTGGCCAGGCAATGATTGAGTGACACACAGGAGACTCTACCTTAGAGCGGTAAGTAGCTGGGAGGACAACGAGCAAGAAAGACTCCTAAAACACTTCTAAACTAACGAGCTAGCCTCTCTAACCTAAACCTTGACTAACCTAGCTGTTGGGAGAATAGAGCTTACTTCGACGGCTGGGGCGGAAGGACCACAAATTGAGGGAGAAATGGGGAGTCCAACTCGGCCAACGATCTACTGTTATGAAAACACCCGAACGTGGTGGACTACATGGGACGGATAGGGCTGTCACCACCTGCCGCCTACCACATCAGTTCCGTGGGGTGGAACACACTTTCTAGCTAACACTAAGCCAGACACCACATCTACACTCGGTGTTAGGATTTCCCCTGAGATCTTCAAGAGAAACCCCCCTCAACCTAAGTTAACTAACTTGAGCCCCCTAGTCCAGGCCAGAAAACTCGTAAGATAAGGTCCTGACAAACTAAGACTAGAACAAAGCATAAGTTGAATGACTTTCGCACACAAGTAAGAGCTTGGAAATAGATTAATAAATGCGGAAAGTAAAGCTGGTTTGAAAAGATAAAGAAGATAACTTATATTGATAATATCAAAGGAAGGATACAAGAGCTTATACCAGACTTCCGAGGACGACTCCGGAATACCGAGACAAGCTCGACTCGACTCTAACTACAAGAGTACTAAACCTAACTCTAGAACTAAAGTGAAGAGAGAACTCCTTCTAAGTGTGTGTCTTACAAGTGAGGATGGGAGGCCTATTAATAGCTAGTGAAGGTCGATAACCGGTGAAAAGCATCAAGAATACACAAACTTAACGGTTGCCTAGCTTTCACGCGAAGACTGAGCATCAGGGGCTTCCAGGTGGGGCCGGCCGGCCTGGGGTTGGTGCCAAGTGGCACCGACCTTCTCATGGACACTCCTGATTACCTCCTGAGGTTGGTAACAGTTGCTTTTTAGTTAAGCAACCGTTTCAGACATGCAGGTGGGCCCTTTAATCCGTGTGTGAAGCCTTTCGGGTCCTCGGATCAAACCGACTTCAAGTGCACAATGCATGATCCTCCTGGGTCTGTTTGTTGACTCCTGGATTGATGATGTGGCCAGACGAGGGGGGACCAGGCCAGCCGGCCTAGGGGAGGCCGGTCTGCCTAGGATTTCTCCCAAAACAGCCCATCTTTGGTACACCATCTCCTGCATAGACAACTCATCCAAAACTTGTGGAATTTTATTAGTTTAAATAAAATATGCATGGAACATAATGCAAAACTCTGAATTATTCCCGAGATGTTGACGAATGATGGTCGAATAACGGCCGTCAACACGCCCACAAGCTTAAACTCTTGCTCGTCCTCGAGCAAGGCTTAGTACTTAGGCTCGGTGGATCAGGAGTTGCATCAATGTCCACCCCCTGAGGATGATAATCATACCTTGGTTTGGAGTGTGGGGCTTAGTCACAATTCTTCCCTTGCCTTGGGCGATTGAGAAACTGAACAGTTCCACCACAATTTTTCTGCTACGTGTTCAGGTTCCTTCTCGGAATTTTTATAGTTTTTCAAAAGAATGGTTTTGAGATTCCCTAGTGGCACTCTCAAGATCGCTCAAGGTGTGTAATCCTCACCATGGTCGGAACTTGACCATTTTCTTTCTACCTCTAAGGCTGATTTGTGAAGCTTAAGGGTAGGAGGAGTGTCGCATACCTTGGTTACCTTTATTGCCGAAACGAAGAGTGGTTCGAAGGAGGTAGGTACCCGATCAAATTCTGACCTTGTGGAATATTTAATTTTCAAGGGAGAGGGCGAGAATGGACTCATACTTGGATTATTTTTGGTCTTTTATTTGCACTCCTGAGCTCTTTTGATTTTTGGAGAGTATGGGTTCTATCTCGTTTTCCTTTCTTTCTTTCTCATACTCTTTTTATTTTCAGGATAGCCCATACTCTCATGATGCAGATGGATACATGAGCGGAGTGACAGATTGCATAGACCTTTCATGATTGGGTTCACGGTGGAGATTTTGGGCTGAGGTATGGATGTGGTATTTGGCGATAGTGGATGTCAATACTTGGAGTTGGTGTTTGAAAGGCCAAATGACTTTTGAGGCTAGCAGAACAATGGGTACGCAAAGGAAAAAGATCGGTAGATGACAGGTACCTTTCCTCGGATGGAGTCACTGTTTGACAAGGCTCAAAGCAACTCAAGATAGCATATGTGGCTTAAAATGGCAATAAATGTTTATGGCTCTAGATGGGACATTTAAACCAATGGGGAACTCTTTACCATGTTTTCATTTTTCACAGAAATTCTGAGAGGTTACCATGCAATTTTATTCCAGTTTCACTATCTCAAATTTTTTCAACAACTTAGGCATGGAAATCATGTTCATGCTCCCACAAATCCAAATCAAGGTTTACCAGCAAGATCAAGCACTAAGCGAGTAACAAGCTATAAACGAGGCACTTGCAGAGCATGAACAGAGCGACTATTCATCAATTCCGAAGGTAGAGTTTGCACGGATTTCCACACATATAAGTTGGGAGTTAATTTTATTCAACATTTTTTTAGCATGGCGACTTCAGAATGAAAAGGATACGTTGGATGACTTACCTAGATACACCCCCAAGCTTGGATGAAGCACAGTCCTGAGTGCTCCCCCAAGCTTCAATGAAGCTCAGTTCTGCTGGCTTTGGTCCTGTGGTGGCTGCTGGTACAGGTATGGCGGTGGCGGATAAGGATAGTACTGTGGCGGGTACGGATAGTATTGCTGCGGACGTGGCTGCTGCTGCGGTGGATGCTGAGGCTGCTGTGGTGGATGCAGATGCTGGCCGAGGCCTAAGTGGGTAAAGATGCTGGTGGTGTCATGGAGTAGCGAGGTGTTCATACTCCAGTTCTGCTGGGTGAGCTTGGTGTTGTGTGCGAGGTCGATGCTGAGTTGGTCCTGCTGCTGCCCCATGGTGTTGACCCGAGTCGTGAGATCGGTGATCCCATGCATGACCGGGTTCTTGTACCCGTTGTGTGCTGAGCTCGACGGACCAACCTGCGGACCATAAGAATCCTGCATACCTGGTGGGCAGTAGGGTTCTTGGGCTGCACCTTGTTCGAATGTTCCTCCAGCAGTGCTCGTACCTCCCTGAGTAAAGTACTCATATGTTTCTTCGAAGCTCATATGGGAGGTTCCAGCATGGTGAGAGGGCCCTGCTTGTTCTTCCTGCTGGGTGCTCGATCATTTTTGTCGCCGAGTTGTTGTACCGGCAACGCTATGACGAGTTGGCTCCTTCTTCTGCATCTGCAAGAGATAACTCTTCACCAAGTAGAGAGAGAGTCTGGGGCATGGGAGCTCAAACTCTCTATCGTACCCGGGGTAAGTCATAAACAGCGAGTTAACTGGCCCCTCGCGCATCATGTGCACCTGCACAAAATGCTCCACGCCTACCTTGAGCTGGTACTCATCCTCCCATGGCAAGTAAGTGACCTGGGCATTGTCCAGTGCCTTGACATGCGTAGCAATACGCGTGACCAAGGTGGTTATATCAATGGGACTTCTGCCAACGATCATCTTCTGCCAGTGAGTGAGCATGCTCATGACTAGGGAGAGTTTTATCTTCTTTGCCATTGCAAAGAGATATTGCAACTCGGGGAGACTGCAAAGGCGCAGGTCGGAGCGCGGGTGTACCACCATACAAATCCACTTTGCAAACATCCTGAGAGTAGGGTGATGGATAGAGACTATGCTATTCTCGCTACTCATAGGTTCTACAGAGATTTCGTTCCACCAAGTGGTCTGATCATGTTTATAAGTTTTAGCCAAAACACTTGGATCTAGCAAGCACTTTTTATCAAAGACTAGAGTAACACTAAGTTCTTTCACCGTTAATTTAAATTGTTCATCGAAGAAATGGAAATAGATTTCAGTTGTGTTACCGGTTTCTTCAAAACTGAGAGACATGAGGAATTCCATAGTGAGAAACTTCGAACCTGGTTCCGTCATGTCAGTAAAGTTGTACCATCCCACGTGGCTAAATGCTCGGGTCGTGTCCGCCTTCAAACCCGTCTTTATGAAAAAGAAGGGTTCGAAGATCCTGACGTGGTGGTATGTCTGGTTCTTCAGCAGGTCCAGTGCCTCCCATTCGTAGTCGTTCCGATAGAAGTGAGGACGCGGATGCAAATCTGAATGCAGCTCCTTGGCACTGCGGGGGTAGCGTCCTCCTGGGAGTCAGTATCCCGGTGACTTGAGTCAACCGACATATTATCCTTGGAGGATGCCGTCCCGCGCGAGCGTTGAGAGCTAGAAGGGCTGAGCTTCTTGAGCTTGTTCTTCGTGGTCGTCCACATACTGCCTGCAAAAGGTTAGCGCACACACAAAGAAAATACCCTAAGGACTAAACAAAAGAGGTTAGTCGTTAGTCGTCCTTGTGGGGGATTAACCTCCACTAACGTTCTCGTTCAAGCGCCAAGAGTTTTATTCAAATGGTTTAGCACTGATTTTATTTTGTTTTTGGTGGGTGCAACATTAAGTCACTTAACATAATTAGCTCGAAAGAGCTTAATTAAGCTAGGAAGCTTAGTCGAGGGTGGAGGAGATTCGAGCTCGAGGAAGGGTAGAAGAACATGAGCTGCTGGTGCATCGAAGAATGTCAGGAGGCTTGGCTTTTATAGCCGGGAGCAGGAGGTAGGCCGGCCGGATTGGGACAGGCCGGACGGCGCCTGAACGGCGCAGCGAGCTCCACCTCATGAACCTAGGCTTAGGTTGTTAGGTGGAGGTGCCATATTTCGGTAGAGACGTGACAACACCGGTGATGGAGAGGCCGGCCGGCCTGCATGGGGCCGGTCGACCTGGTGCTGCGCCGTCTCGTGCACACTCGCTCCTGATTACACTCCACTGCTACATGTGCTCTTTGTTGAATTTCTTGCACGACGGGACATTTGTGGTGAAAAGGAGGCCAACCATCCATGATGGGGTTACTTGGCCCTCCACATGCACGATCATGGGTGCAAAGCACCATGATTCCTATCCCTGCACATTAGTGGACTCACCTCGTGCTGCACCCCGGCCAGGGAATGACAAGTGGGGCTGACCGGCCTAGGTGGGACCGGCCGGCCTACACTCTGGCTGAAATATTTTTTTATGCAGTGCAGTTTGAAAGTAAAGTTCGAAAAATAAAGATGCATTTTGCAGAAATTTAAACATGCCATGCTTGAAATGAGAATTGAAAGAAATAAACTATGCAAATGCAAGAAATGGATAACTACCATGTACTCATGGCGAGAGCTCGAGTTTTGAGTCCGGAGCGGGACTCTCCATACCTTTAGTTTCGTTGTCATCACCTACTGGTGTTGCTGTCGGTGGTGACACTTTCTCACGCCACACTTTCTTCATGGGCGTAGCTGATTCGACCTCTTTCTTCTCTAATTCCAGAAATTTCTTACGCTGGATTCTTCGCTTCGCATTCCGTTGGTTGTGCACCTTGATCTCCTTCTCCCGAATTCATATGCTTTCTACGAGTTCGATGAGGCTCTCAATGGCAGGAATGGCTAGATCCTCTGGTTTCTTCTTGGATCTTTTCTCGGGCTCTTTGTCAAGCTTTTTCTCGAATTGTTGCTTCTGGTTGACTGTCTTGACTTGGGAACATTGTTCTACCTTCGGTCTGAAGGAGATCTTCTCTTTCTGCCCATTGATGTTGAGTTGAATCTCTCCAGCTCCCACATCGATATGTGCATTTGCTGTGCTCAAGAACGGCCTCCCTAGAACGGGAGGGGTCTTGGTGTTGAATTTCATGTCTAGGACGATGAAGTCTACGGGGACAAAAAAGTTCCGGATTTTCACCGGAATATTTTCAGCAACCCCCGCGGGGTAGCGAACTAATTGGTCCTCTAGCTGCAAACACATGGCAGTAGGAGCAAGTGCATGATGATTAAGTTTGTCATAGACTACCTTAGGCATAACGCTGACGGTTGCCCACAAGTCGCAGAGTGCGTGCTTGAAGTATTGAGTCCCGATTGAGCATGTGATGGTGGGACATCCTAGGTCTTTCTTTTTCTCCGAGAGAGGATTGAGTATAGCTGCGCTACACTCTTCTGTGAGCTGTACTACCTCGGTGGTCGGCAGGTTCTTCTTGTTTCCAAGAATATCCTTGATATACTTGGCATACGTAGGTACCTGCATTGCATCAAGTAGTGGTATATTGACATACAACTTCTTGATTATCTCGATGAACTTGCTGAATTGTTCGTCGGCCACCGGCCTTCTTCTCCATTCCGGAAATGGTAAGGCAATTGTGTCGTAGTATTCTCGAGGAGCCCTTGGGGCTTCCTCAGCTTCTCCGTGGGTAGCAGAGGTGCTTCCGTGTGCCTCCTCCTGCACCTCGTCCGCAGCAATGGTATCCCTGGCGGTTACAGTCTCCCGCCGTGAACTTGCATCCTGTGGAAGGGGCGGATCCTGCATGGACTTTCCAGCCCGCGTAGTCACCTCATTCACTTTCTCTTTTGGGTTAACTTCCGGTTGCCCAGGCAGCTTCCCTGTGTTAGGGTTAGGACAGGATGAGGCCAGTTGGGCTACTTGAGTTTCTATCATTTTATTAAAGCTCTACTGGTTTCTAATAACAGAGTTAAAACCCTCTAGTTGTGTGGCCAGAGACTCCAAATTTTATCATTAGCTTGAAATTTCTTGCTAATGTTATCATTAATTTGTTTCTGGCCGTAAACTAGGTCTTTTAGAGAAGGTTGAAAATTGTTATTAAAATTGTTACCTTGCTGTTGACCGAAGGGGAGGTTGGGCTTGGAGTTCCACCCTTGCTGTTGAGGATGATATCCTGAATTGTTGGGAAAGTTGTTCCCAATGAAATTCACATCCTCCTGTTTTAGTGGGCAGCTGTTGCTCGAATGCTCCGTGTTGCCACATGTCACACATGTGATCCTCGAGTCCATGTTCGGAGATTCTATCTTGTTCATGAGGAGATCCATCTTGGCTGCCAGCATATCTACACTATCGATCTGGTGTACTCCTTTTAGGCGGGCTAGTTGCCTATCTCCCTTCCAACTTTGGTTGGTGGCGATCTTGTCTATGAGCGTCTTGGCCCGTGCAACATCTAGAGAGTGGAATGCTCCTCCTGCTGCTGCATCGATGTGGTCTTGCGCTCTCTGACTCAAGCCATGGAAGAAGTTCTGAATGACCAGCCACTCTTCCATGCCATGGTGTGAACATGCTGCTATGTAATCCTGGAGTCTTTCCCAGGCTTCCGAGATGGTTTCATCCTGGAGTTGTTGGAAACTTGAGATCCTGTTCCTGAGGGCATTGGTTTTTCCCACTGGGAAATACTTGGCCAGGAATGCATTGGAGCAGTCATTCCAGGTGGTGAAGTCTGCCTTGTTGGTGTAGGACCACGTCTTTGCTTTGCCCAGCAAAGAGAATGGGAACAGACGAAGGCGAACGTTATCCAGTGTAGTGCCTTTGGGGTATATTGTGCTACTCATGTCCATGAAGTTCTGGAGGTGAGCGTTGGCATCTTCGGTTGCCTTCCCACAGAAAGAGCTAGGTTGGACCGTGTGGACAAGTCTAGTCTTCAGCTCGAAGCCATCAGTGCCTTGGGTGTTGTCCAAACCAGTAGGGGTATGACTGCTGAATGGGGCTGAGTAGTGACGGAGTGTCTTCTGAGCCATTGTTAAGACAGACGTTGACGAACTCCCTCCTAAGGTAAGCCTTTTCTGAGGTGGGACAATTCTCTGCCGGAGAATACGCCCAATTCTTTCTAAATTCGGATTGATGTTGCTAGCGGTGAATAAAATAGCAAAATTTACCAAACAATTCAATGATATCTTAGCACCAAATTGCTTCCTCGGCAACGACGCCAGAAATGCTTGTTGGCGTTTCTTATGCCTAGTAGAATAGATATTCTGCAAGCGCACAAAATACACCGTTGTAGGACTTCACCTTGGAGTATTGCAGGGTATCAAATTTCCACGAGGAAGCGTTATGGTCTAAGGAGTATCGATTGAATGGATGGTAAACTTTGCTAGGAATAATCACCAGCTAGATACCGGGGGTAAGCCAGATAAATGATAGGATAAGTGGCTAAGCAATGACCGAGTGATACACATCAGACTCTACCTTAGAGCGGTAAGTAGCTGGGAGGACAACGAGCAAGAAAGACTCCTAAAACACTTCTAAACTAACGAGCTAGCCCCTCTAACGTAAACCTTGACTAACCTAGCTGTCGGGAGAATAGAGCTTACTTCGGCGGCTTGGGCGGAAGGACAACAGACTGAGGGAGAAAGATCGTCGGATCTGGAACTTGAAGGTAAATGCGAGGACACAAGACATAGATTTAGACAGGTTCGGGCCGCTAGAGTAGCGTAATACCCTACATCCTATTTGGGTGTTGTATATTGCGCCCTGCGCTTGGGTGTTGAGTTTCCTGTTGGCTGCTCTGTTCTCTTCAGTTCTGCCTATCTAGGTACCCCTTCCCTCCTTTATATATCCCAGGGGGTGGGGTTCCTAGTAGGATTAAAGGGTATGAGTCCTAGTAGGATTACAGGGTAGAGTCCTAGTAGGAATTCGACTTCTTTTCCCTCGCAGGTAGCTTCCTTGCGGTACCCAGGGGATCTATCCGTGACAAGCCCCCGAGCTCTTCATAGCTGAGTACTGCAGGTATTTCGAGTACTTCTGAAGTAGTCTTCGACTTCTTCTGAAGCTCCAACTTGAAGGCATTCTTTGAGTACTTTTTTGGCTGCCTCGAGGCTGTGAGGTGCTCATGCCCTGAGTACTTTTACTTCTTCTTTTTATCGGGTGCGATGCAAATCGCACTCCATATGAAGTTGCCCCCGAGCCTTAGGTTGAATCGAAGAATCAGGCTAAGGGTCCCACTGGTCTTGAATCTTCATCTTATCTTCCAAACATTTTTAAAAATAAGTCATCGATGACATGTGCCCCGCAGCCCCCGAGCCTTGAATCCAAATTCCAAGGTTTGGAAAATAGTATCCAAAAGAACGTGGCATACTGAACAGTGTTATGTACAAAATATGTGTAGAGAATGCGTAATCTGCCTTGATGGTTTATTTCGGAAATCAGTTGGTTTCAAAATTTGAAAAACCCCCTTTTTCGGGATAAGGTCCCTAAAAAAATGGTAAATCAAATAAACTCCCCAAAATTCTAACCAAATAACCACTCAAAACAAATCACGCTTTTAGGGGAAAACCTCTTCCAAAGGACCCTTAGGCCACTGCTGGTTATCTAATCGCGCGGCAACCTAGGGTTACCTTTAGGCCTTCAGTCTTCATATAAGTTGTCTTCCGAGTAGTTTTGCGGCGTTCAGCCCTCGAGCTTATGAGCCAAGTGAGCTGTAGGAGCAACGTTGAGTAGTTATTGGCACCTAGCCCCCGAGCCGGGAGATGGGCTAAGCGGTCTGGCAGGTTGTTGCCAAAGCTTGATCTGAAAAAAGACAATGCATACATTGTAACACCTCAGGTGTTTAATTTACGAAATAAGCCTCATTAGCTTAACACGACGCATAAATGACTAAGAAAAGTTTAAAAGAAATGAATTATAAATTGGTTTTGCTTTGAACTGAAAATAGTTGTGTATATGTGCATAAGTACATGTACGTTAATCAAACAAATTAAATAACTCTCACATCGATGCAAACATGGCTACAAAAATTGAATAGGCACATCGTTTTTGACATGTTAAACAAAAGTCTAGTTGAAGCCTAGGAGAGAATGCAAAGTTTTGCCCAGGAAATGACGTACCCTCTGAATTGTACTTTTTAAGTTTTTAAGATAACTTCTAAACTAGGACTCAAATGAACTTTGGCCTGAAACAAAACTTGTGTAACTTTTCATTTTGAACAACTTTCGTGTTCAAGGATTTTTGAGTTACAACACAAGAATTTGAGAAACACTTGAAATTGCAAACCAGTCCCTGCCTTTCCTTCTATTTTCACTGCAGACCCTTCTTCTCCGCCTCGCCCGACCCTTTGCTCGCCCGACCCCTTTGCTCGCCCGACCCTACGTTCGCCCGACCCTTTGCTTCGCCCGACCCTCCGACTCTGCGCAGTCGGTGCAGGCCACTTGGCCGCCCCGCCGCTGCCCCTCTGCTTCGCGCCGACGAGCCACCTCCGGCCACCCCAACCCCGACCACGGCCATCCCGAGGTAGCTCTCACCTCCCTGGATCTCCGTGACCCTTTTCCCCTCACCGCCGACGAGCCCCCTCGCCGGAATTTGGCCGGCCGCCGTGCCAGCGCCGCACAGGGACCCAATTGCAATGATTGAAATCTTTAAAAGAGTCTGCACGCAAGTTTCCAGGGACCCCTCTGTAAAATAAAGTTTTAACCCTAGATTCAAAATCAGTGAACTTGTAAAATTCATATAAAATCATAGAAAAATTGGAAAAATACTAACTCAACTATTCTGGAATCTTTAGATGAAAATATACAACTTTTGTTACATGTCTTTCTTTAGTTGCTTGTTAAATCTTGCTCTAAATTAAATGGAAGGTTAAATAGACTTTAATTATACCCACTGTTGTAGACAAAGTCTAAACCCGAAAATTTAACAGTAGTTTGATTACTTGATTTGTACGCCAGCGTAAAACTATTAGGGCTAGAACCCATCTCTAGCTAAACTTTTTGTTAAACCTTGTTTATGCCATGAAATAATAAAACTAATTTGTAACTGCTGTTGTATTGAGTTTCCTGTTGTGAAACTTTTCCAGAACTATTGTAGTAAAGCCTAAATACCATAGAAAAAGCTTAGAACCTTTTTCCTTTCTGTAATCTATTTATATAATTTTGTGGTAGGAAAAATGCACTAATTCAAATAATTAGTTTCTGTGCTTGGAAAATGTTCAACTTTTTACGGTAGCACTCGTTGGAGCAGCTCTTGCTGTATAAAAAGTTTCATACATAGAAACCCTATAAAAATATTCTGTAGAAATTAATCTTTATTAAAGTAAGTGTATCTTGTCCTATTTATTATGCTTTGTATCTTGCACAAACAAATCTGAACAATTTACAGTAACACATATATGGATAGATTAATCCCCTGTAAAATTTTTGGTGTCAATACTTTCATGGTTTGTTCTTTATAAAAATAACTAAGTTCTAGCAGTAGCTGTGTATTACCTTTTTCATAATTGTTCTGCTGCGTGAAAGTGTCTGAAATTTTTACAGTGCTTTTGTCTCTGGATAATGTGCTCTAAATAAAAATTTCATCACCAAAAGTTACGTAGTCTAGAAGTTGTGTTTAAATCCATGTTGTGCTACGAAAACTAAGTTTCTAATATAACACAACCCCTTCTTGTCTAATGAAGTTAATAGTTTAAGTTATACTTTATTAACAATTGCCCAAAGAAATCTTAACTAAGTAACTTCCCAACAAAATCGATGTTTGTGGACTGCCACTTTATCGTGAAGGAAAATAATCGTCATATACCATCACTATAACTTACACTTGTGCATTCATATAGAATCAACTACTCTCGCCGACGGAACGTACGATCTGGTGCCCGCATCCGAGAGTGAGCAGCGTGAAGCTCAAGTAAATCTAACTGAAGCTCTCAAAGACCCGAGCCCGAGTTCGGATGAGCCCCAAGCTAGCTTTTCCTAGGAAGGCAAGCCCCGGAGCATGAACCCTATTTTCCTAGACTTATGCAACTTATTACTCTATTCTACTTGTGCATTAAGTTTATAGGAGTTGAATGAAAACTTAGTCGCATGATCCTAGGTACCCCTGCTCTGAACACTGGATGTAAGGTTCGATAGAATGCTATGCTAATAGGACGCGGTAAAAGTCGAGTGATTTCCTGTCACTCGCGAGAATATAGGAGTTGAATGTTTACTACATGCTGCAATCATAAGGTCAACGGACGGGGCTATGGTATGATGTTTATGTTGATGATTGAGGCCCCGTCTGTTTAGTGAAAAATGCTAAGGCCGCAGTGTGTGGTAGTGGTGGTTAAGTCTTTGAACGTACTAACCACATGCCGAGAATATGGTAATCGGTAAGCTTAAGTACCGGATTGAACCGAGGCCGGAATGTACTCTCCACCGTCTTGAATTCGTTCACATCTAGCTAATGGCGGGTGCATTTGCCGCCATGGCCAGGCCATGAGGACGTGTAGACGAGGGCGGTGGGCCTGTTCCGAGAAGCGGGAATTGAAGGGAAAAGTTGCACGTGTGACTCTGGGAGTAACCACGTGACGTGTGTTTAGGTTTCCCTTGCAAGGTTAAGAAATTCGATTCGAATCGTCCGTTTCTCGTGGTTATTGAGATTGCTTGACCCTTTTACCACATAGAGTAAGAAGAGGAACAATGATGATGATTAATCTTGTTGGATGCAAAATAATTCTTCCACCATGTATGATTTTGGATAGTTGCTTACCTAGAATGGTTAAAGAAAGCTAGAACTTGGAGCTAAAATTTGAAAGTAAGGACCTACTTATATATGCTTTTTGGCAAAACAAACCCCTCAAGCCAAAAGCCTTGCATGTCTAGGAGTCGGCTAAGTATATCCCACTAGTCGGGTAAGCCTTGCTGAGTATTAGTATACTCAGCCTTGCTTGTGGCTTGTTTTCAGGTGAAACTTTCGAAGATATGATCGCTAGTTTGACTTGGCCTTATACCCTTCCTCCTGGTTGGTCGGTGGAATGGGATACGCCCCTAGCCAACGGTGATAATGCCGAGTGATGCCTCGTACGGGCTTCATTGAGACATCTTGTATCGTCGAGTAGTTTATCGTTATTTTTTTTCCGCTGCTTTGAACTCTGAAGAACTCATTTATTTTGAACTCTGAAGTACCTTGTTTTGTGAATTTGAACTCCTTTGTAATAATAATTTGTGATGAACCCTGTGGTGTAAAATTTTGGAATGTTGTATACTCTGGGCTCACCTTCGTGTGAGTACATGTATGTGTGGTTTTGATCGGCAAAAACCGTGGTTGTATCGGAAGGTTACCCGACAGACCAGTGGATTATTCCGTTTGAAGTGCGAGTTAGCCCGGATTGCCCTCGTGGTGATGGTTAGCGCGCTGTAACCGGATTAATTCAGGTGGTTCTGCCACAGTTGGTATCAGAGCTATAGCTGGTGCCACAGCTGGTATCAGAGCCGAAATGCATACGCTAGAGAATGCAACAAGCCTTAAAAACTTGTTTTCATAAAACTGACCAGAAAAATGCGTTTGCAAAAGGATACGTTGGTTCGTTAAGGATGGTGCCTAGTTCGTAAAGTCCTAAGAGATTATGGGAAAGTTACTAGGTGGCTATCTAACTTGGGAATATTATCAACTGACTTCTAGCACATTACTTTCTGTCAAAACTTACTTTTATGCACAACCGACCCTTAAATTCCGTAACGATGCACTCATCGCTAAGGTAAGAAGGTAAGAATCCTTAGCCTACTGAGAGAGCTTGGCCTTCCTGTCGGTGATGCGAGCCGAACGCTGCCCTCAAGCAGTGGCTTACTTGAGGTGATGCCAATATACCAACTATTAGTTAATTATATTGGGAGTAGAAGGTTTGGCGCAGGGTATGGCGATCACTGTTCATACCCCCATCTCAAGACGGTACCCCCCGTGAATACGCTATCTCGATAGAGTATGTTAACGCCGTCTGTACAACGGGAATTGTACGGATGCTATTTCTATAGTGAACGGTAATGAATACGGACGCTTTCATGAGTGCTGGCATGAAAGGTTCAATGGATATATATATGCTCTATCAATCTTCTGCAGGTACACTAACCGCGATTAAGATAAGTTTAAGAACGGTTAGAGAATTTTCGACTAGCTATTATAGTGAGAGACGTATTGTGTATGCCACTGAAACTAGCTTCGTAAGACCAAAGCTATTTGGTAATTATTTTATTTTGTGAGGACGAATAGGACGTGCATGCATCATGACTATATAAATCTGAAATTGAAAATGCGATGCGTGAGAGTGGTAAGGTTCATGCACCCACACAATTGTCTTTGCATAAGGATTATCTAGCAAATCTGTCACATTCTGCCTTATCTGAAAAGATGGATTTATTGAGCTTTGAAAATGATCCTTTCTGAAGAAATTCATGTTGAATGTTTTGCTCCAAAACTTGTATTCTACCTCCTGTCTAAATATGAAAAATTCTAGACATACGGATAATGGGAAACAACAAAGATCATGAAATGTCAGTTTTCTGTCCAAAATGAGCAGTTCTGCCACATAAATTTTTATGCCCTCTTAATACGGTTTTCTGCAAAAGTGTTCAACACAAAACTTGTTGTAAATTTACTCAGGCAGGTACTGTTAAAATTTGGTAAGTTTTGGCTGGGTAGATTTTCCCTGGTGCACGAAATCTTGGCCCACTGTTCACTGAAATTTCTGTTTAGACAGTAAAGTAAAACCTTAAGAGAAAGGCCACCTTAGAGCCTGATCTAGCTGTAGAGTTGACTAGCGAAGTTGCTTGCTAATACCTTAGGAATGTTTTGGTAAAGATGGATAATTTCTGGATTACTCAAATTGGAGTTATGGAGTTTTGAAGTTGCTTCCAGAAATATTCAACTTCCATCCTCTAGTTCATATCCTATGACATGATCTTGTCAAAACCTTTACCCTTTCAAGTTGATCCTTCTGAGCAAAAAGTTAAATACCAAAGTTGTCACGAATTTTATGTCCTGAAAGATCACAAAATTTCAGCACTATTGGACGTTGCTAGTTGGAGTTATAGGCAAGATACTATAACTCATTCTGCTGAAAAACAGCCGAGACAGAGGAGCAAAAAGAGAATCTTTCGACCATCTTGGCCATCGATTTAGTGTCTTAGTTGAACACCAAAGTTGTACATCTCTAAATTCCCTACCCACTGCCAAGATATGAGCAATTTTGGATGGACTTACCAGGAGTTATAAGTTTCTTATGGCAAACAGTATTATGTCCATGATTCTATCCATGATCTTTCGGAAGTCTACTTTTTCGCGCTAATCCTTTTGAATCATGGAAGCAATATGGATCACGTTGCTAATGATAAACATTTACCTTTCAGATGGTTGGAGCAACCCGTGGAAACCCGGATGGTTTCGGTGCTAGTGCTAGTGGATCCCAACCACAGGCACCACCACCACCCAGTTTGGTGGAAGTAATGGCCGCTCAAACCGAGTTGCTTCGCCAGCTCGTGCAAGGACAGCACCAACAGCGGGGTGGACACAATATTCACCAACCTCAAGCTGCCGATTACACTGATTTCCTTGGGACCCAGCCTCCCTTGTTTCACAAAATGGAGGAACCCTTGGATGCGGACGCTTGGATTCGCACAATCGAGTCCAAGTTTTCTCTACTCGTGGCCCCATGTTCGGATGCAAACAAGGCTCGCTTTGTCGCGCAGCAGCTTCGCGGTACAACTCGTCTTTGGTGGGACCACTATTCTGCTATGCTCCCGGCTGATCACATCGTCACCTGGGACGAATTCAAAACTGCGTTCCGAGCACACCATATCCCATAAGGTCTTATGGAAATAAAGCTAAATGAGTTTCTGGCACTCACTCAGGGTACCCGCACTGTACTTCAGTATGCTCAGGCCTTCAACAACCTGTGCCAGTACGCGGGCTATCACGCAGACACGGATGCTAAGAAGCGGGATCGTTTCCGTAGAGGACTGAGTACCAAACTCAAGGAGCGACTGAACCTTGTCAAGGCCAATACATATAATGAGTTGGTAAACATGGCAAATACCTAAGAGGATTGTATTGCAGCTCACCGTGCCGAGAAGAAGAGGAAGGCGCCAGCTGGACCCTCGGGTGCTCAGACACCGAGGTATCGCTTAGTGCAAAATGCGCCGCCTACAGCTCCATCGAAAGCCCCTCAGCCAGGACGTTGGATTGTCAGGCCCCCGCAGCAACAAGGTGTTGTACGACCCCCTGTGCCTCAGCAAACTGGACCAAGGCCCGTTGCTCAGCAATTCCGTCGTCCAAACACAGCCAATCGGTGTTTCAATTGTGGAAGTTCCAGTCATTTTGCCCGAGAATGCCCTCGGCCTAGGCAGCCAATTCAGGGCCAAGGCTCTAACCAGAACAATAAGAACAAAGGCAAGAGGCAGACCATTCAGGTCAAACAAGGACGGATCAATTTCACCACTCTTGCAGAACTTCCTGAAGGAGCACCAGTAATGACGGGTACATTCTCTATCCATAACAAGCCTACAACTATATTGTTTGATTCTAGTGCATCACATAGTTTCATTAGTGCAAAATTTGGTGCAAAAGTAGGCCTGGATGTTTGTCACACAAAAGGGTCATATATGATATCAACACCGGGTGGAAAATTTGCTTCCAACCAAATAATAAGGCTGGTACCGATAAAATTGGGTAGTAAAATCATCAACACGGACCTGGTTCTCTTATCCCTTGAAGGCATGGATATTATTTTGGGAATGAATTGGATGACTATGCACGGAGTCATATTGGACCTTTCTTCCTGAGCTGTTGAAATAAATTCACCTAGTCACGGAACCACTACCCTTTACCTACCGTTCCGGGAGTGCATGAATTCTTGTGCTTTCGTGATGGAAGGAATCAGACTAGAAGACATTCCAGTGGTATGCGAGTATGCCGATGTTTTTCCGGACGATTTGCCAGGAATGCCTCCAGGTAGGGACATTGAGTTCGTTATTGAACTGCAACCAGGCACTGCACCTATCTCCAAAAGACCCTATAGGATGCCACCTAAGGAATTGGCCGAACTGAAAACACAACTCCAAGAACTACTGGACAAAGGCTTCATTCGTCCTAGCGCATCACCTTGGGGATGCCCAGCCCTTTTTGTAAAGAAAAAGGATGATAGTTTAAGATTATGTGTGGACTACCGACCTCTCAATGCGGTAACCGTTAAGAATAAATACCCAATTCCCCACATCGACGTTCTCTTTGATCAATTATCTGGAGCTAGAGTTTTCTCAAAGATTGATCTTCGATCTGGATATCATCAGATAAAGATTCATCCATGCGATATTCCTAAGACCGCCTTTTCGACACGGTATGGACTATATGAATTCTTGGTCATGTCCTTTGGTCTCACCAATGCCCCTGCCTACTTCATGTATCTCATGAATTCGGTATTCATTCCCGAGCTTGACAAATTCGTCGTAGTTTTCATTGACGACATCCTTATCTATTCCAAGAATGAGGAAGAGCATGCTAAACACCTGCACATTGTTCTTTAGCATCTCAGAGACCATCAGCTCTATGCTAAATTTTCTAAGTGCAAATTCTGGTTGGATAGTGTGAAGTTCTTGGGTCACACTATTTCCAGCGAAGGCATAGCCGTTGACCCCAGCAAGGTACATGAAGTGATGGATTGGAAACCTCCTACCTCTTTTCATCAGATTCGCAGTTTTCTTGGCTTAGCCGGTTACTATCGCCGTTTCATTCCGGATTTCTCCAGGATTGCTAAGCCTATGACCGAACTATTGAAAAAGGAAATAAAGTTTGTGTGGGATGAGAAATGCGAAGAAGCTTTCCACACTCTCAGAGAACGTTTGACTACAGCCCCTGTGTTAGCTCAACCTGATAACACCAAGCCGTTCGATGTTTACTATGACGCATCTGGCACTGATCTTGGTTGTGTGCTTATGCAAGAAAATCGAGTTATCGCCTATGCTTCACGAGCCCTTCGGCCCCATAAGCAGAATTATCCGACCCATGATCTCGAGTTAGCAGCAGTCATTCATGCTCTAAAAATATGGAGACATTATCTAATGGGCACTCATTGTAACATCTACACCGATCACAAGAGTCTCAAATATATCTTCACCCAAGCCGATCTGAATATGGGACAAAGAAGATGGCTAGAATTAATCAAAGATTATGATCTCGAGGTGCACTATCACCCCGGCAAGGCTAATGTAGTCGCGGATGCACTCAGCCGTAAGGCTCATTGCCATTGCCTATCAGTGGAAATCTATAATGAGACATTATGTTCGGAAATGAGGAAGCTTAGTTTGGAAATGGTTTCCCAAGGCACTCT
Source organism: Panicum miliaceum (assembly GCA_032594955.1). Taxonomy (NCBI): domain Eukaryota; kingdom Viridiplantae; phylum Streptophyta; class Magnoliopsida; order Poales; family Poaceae; genus Panicum; species Panicum miliaceum. The sequence continues at coordinate 45,623,357 of CM064056.1, read as the reverse complement.
GAATCACATCTCAGTCGAGCCCACTCTTCACGGCCAGATCATCATGGCACAACTACACGATGAAGGAGTTAAGATCATCAAACAAAAACTCTCTCTAGGAGTAGAGAAATACAAATGTTTCCGCCAGGACCATAAGGGAGTTCTATGGTTCAAAAGTCGCATAGTCATTCCGAAGAATCATGAGCTCCGTAAGCAAATTCTGGATGAGGCACACCTTTCCAAATTTTCTATTCACCCCGGCAGTAACAAAATGTATCAAGACCTTAGGCAAAATTTCTGGTGGACTAGAATGAAAAGAGAAATCGCTAAATATGTCTCAGAATGCGACACATGCCAGAGAGTAAAAGCCAGCCACTTGAAAGTAGCCGGTACACTTCAACCTTTGCCTATGCCCTCATGGAAATGGGAAGACATAAGTATGGATTTCATTGTTGGATTGCCAAGTACCGCACAGAGACATGATTCCATATGGGTTATCGTTGATAGGCTCACAAAGACGGCACATTTTCTTCTGGTACACACCACCTATACCGCCAAGAAATATGCCGAGATTTATCTCGATCGTATTGTTTGCCTACATGGAGTACCAAAGACTATTATTTCCGATCATGGTACTCAGTTTGTAGCGCGCTTTTGGGAACAATTGCAAGCTTCTCTTGGCACTAAATTGATTCGAAGCTCAGCCTATCATCCTCAAACTGACGGACAAACTGAAAGAGTAAACCAAATTCTTGAAGACATGCTTAGAGCTTGCGTCATTCACTATGGCAAGAGTTGGGACAAATGCCTATCCCTAGCAGAGTTCTCATATAACAATAGCTATCAAATGAGTTTGAAAATGGCACCATTTGAGGCCTTATACGGACGAAGGTGTCGAACCCCTTTGAGTTGGTCACAGACCGGAGAACGCAAAATATTGGATCAGACTTGGTAATCGAGGCAGAAGAAAAAGTGAGAGTAATACAACAAAACCTTAGAGCCGCACAATCCAGGCAAAAGAGCTATTTTGACAGAAGGAGAAAGCCACTAAAATTTGAAGTTGGTGACCACGTCTACCTTCGAGTTTCACCAACCAAGGGTGTACAAAGATTTGGAGTCAAAGGAAAACTATCTCCCCGTTATGTTGGTCCCTACGAAATCATCGAGAGCTGTGGACCCGTAGCCTATAGAATTCGACTGCCCCCTCAGCTTGCAGCCATCCATGATGTCTTTCACGTATCTCAACTCAAGAAGTGTGTTCGAGTCCCTACCGAGGTTGTCGAACAACAGGAAATATTAGTAGAGCCCGACCTTTCATATGTCGAGTATCCTATCAAAATCATGGATCAAAAAGAAAGAAGCACTAGGAGGAAAGTGATTAAAATGTACAAAATTCAATGGAATCATCACACTGAGGAAGAAGCCACATGGGAAACTGAAAGCTATCTAAACCAAAATTTCCCGGATTTTCTCAACTCTACCGAAGGTACACACACTACCCACACTAAGCTTATTGTCCGAATCTCGGGGCGAGATTCCTTTTAAGGGGGGGAGGCTGTAACACCTTAGGTGTTTAATTTACGAAATAAGCCTCATTAGCTTAACACGACGCATAAATGACTAAGAAAAGTTTAAAAGAAATGAATTATAAATTCGTTTTTCTTTGAATTGAAAATAGTTGTGTATATGTGCATAAGTACATGTACGTTAATCAAAAAAATTAAATAACTCTCACATCGATGCAAACATGGCTACAAAAATTGACTAGGCACATCATTTTTGACATGTTAAACAAAAGTCTAGTTGAAGCCTAGGAGAGAATGCAAAGTTTTGCCCAGGAAATGACGTACCCTCTGAACTGTACTTTTTATGTTTTTAAAATAACTTCTAAAATAGAACTCAAATGAACTTTGGCCTGAAACAAAACTTGTGTAACTTTTCATTTTGAACAACTTTCATATTCAAGGATTTTTGAGTTACAACGCAAGAATTTGAGAAACACTTGAAATTGCAAACCAGTCCCTGCCTTTCCTTCTATTTTCACTGCAGACCCTTCTTCTCCGCCTCCCCCGACCCCTTTGCTCGCCCGACCCTACGTTCGCCCGACCCTTTCGCTTCGCCCGACCCTCCGACGCCGCGCAGTCGCTGCAGGCCACATGGCCGGCAATGCCTGACCGGCGCTAGGCGCCAAGCCAATGCCTGGCCGCGCCCGCATGCTGTGCTCCCCCCAGTCCGTGCACGCCACACGCACGCCGGCGACGCGCGCCTCTACTTGCCGCCCGCCGCGCCCAATGGACGAGCTGCGCCGTGCCCGTGTCTCCGCCGTGTCCCGCCAGTCGCCGCGCTCGCCGCCCGGCAAGTCAGCTGCTGCAGCTCCTCGCCCAATCCGCGCTCCGCGTGATCTCCCGCTCCCCCACGCCAAATTCTCAGCACCCAATCCCCGGCCCGCGCCCGCCGCACACCGCACCGGCTCTGTTCGCTGCCCACCGCGGCCAGTAAGACGCCCCCGTCGTGCCACCCGCGCCCGCGCCTCGCAGTCAAGTCCCGCCCTCCTCCCGCCCCTCTGCTGTCTACAAAAGGTCGCACTGAGCCCCCCTCGCGCGCCCAGACACCAGAACGCCGCCGCCGCAACCATTACCGCCGTCGTGCCCATCTCACCGTGGAGCTCACCTCTTGCCAGAGCTGAGTCTCCCACCACCACCACAGCACCCCACCGCAGCTCACTACCCCACCCATCGTCGCCCAGAACCGCCGGAGCACCGCCAGCGCCGCCCGCGCCGCCGCCGCTCCTTGCTGCTCCATGGACAGCTCACGCCGAAGCTCCTCTGTCCCAGCCAAGCATCAAAACGGGTTCCCCTCGACACCGCGAAGCTCATCGACCAGCCCACGCTCTCCCCTCCTCGCCGGAGCACCGTCACCGACGCTCCGCCCCGGCGCCGCCCCTCTGCTCCGCGCCGGTGAGCCACCTCCGGCCACCCCCAACCCCGACCACAGCCATCCCGAGGTAGCTCTCACCTCCCTGGATCTCCCCGACCCTTTTGCCCTCGCCGCCGATGAGCCCCCTCGCCGGAATTTGGCCGGCCGCCATGCCAGCGCCGCCCAGGGACCCAATTGCAATGATTGAAATCTTTAAAAGAGTCTGCACGCAAGTTTCCAGGGACCCCTCTGTAAAAGAAAGTTTTAACCCTAGATTCAAAATCAGTGAACTTGTAAAATTCATATAAAATCGTACAAAAAAAGGAAAAATACAAACTCAACTGTTTTGGAATCTTTAGATGGAAATCTACAACTTTTGTTACATATCTTTCTTTAGTTGCTTGCTAAATCTTGCTCTAAATTAAATGGAAGGTTAAATAGACTTTAATTATACCCACTGTTGTAGACAAAGTCTAAACCCGAAAATTTAACAGTAGTTTGATTACTTGATTTTTAGGCTAGAGTAAAAATATTAGGGCCAGAACCTATCTCTAGCTAAACTTTTTGTTAAACCTTTTTGATGCCATGAAATAATAAAACTAATTTGTAACTGCTGTTGTATTGTGTTTCCTATTGTGAAACTTTTCCAGAACTGTTGTAGTAATTCCTAAATACCACAGAAAAAGTTTGGAACCTTTTTCCTTTCTGTAACCTATTTATATAATTTTGTGGTAAGAAAAATGCACTAATTCAAATAATTAGTTTTTTTGCTTGGAAAATGTTCAACTTTCTACGGTAGCACACTTTAGAGTAGCTCTTCCTGTATAAAAAGTTTTATGCACAGAAACCCTGTAAAATATCCTGTAGAAATTAATCTTTATTAAAGTAAGTGTATCTTGTCATATTTATTATGCTTTGTATCTTGCACAAAAAAATTGAACAATTTACAGTAACACATATATGGATAGATTAATCCCCTATAAAATATTTGGTGTCAATCAATACTTGCATGGTTTGTTCTGTATAAAAATAACTAAGTTCAAGCAGTAGTTGTGTATTACCTTTTTCATAATTATTCTGCTGCGTGAAAATGTCTAAAATTTTTACAGTGCTTTTGTCTCTGCATAATCTGCTCTAAATAAAAATTTCATCACCAGAAGTTACCTAGTCCAGAAGTTGTGTTTAAATCTATGTTGTGCTGCGAAAACTAAATTTCCAATATAACACAACCCCTTCTTGTCTAATGAAGTTAATAGTTTAAGTTATACTTTATAAACAATTGCCCCAAGAAATCTTAACTAAGTAACTTCCCAACAAAATCAATATTTGTGGACTGCCACTTTATCGTGAAGGAAAATAATCGTCATATACCATCACTATAACTTACACTTGTGCATTCATATAGAATCGACTACTCTCGCCGACGGAACGTACGAGCTGGTGCCCGCGTCCGAGAGTGAGCAGCGTGAAGCTCAAGTAAATCTAACGGAAGCTCTCGAAGACCCGAGCCCGAGTTCGGACGAGCCCCAAGCTAGCTTTTCCCAAGAAGGCAAGCCCCGGAGCATGAACCCTATTTTCCTAGACTTATGCAACTTATTACTCTATTCTACTTGTGCATTAAGTTTATAGGAGTTGAATGAAAACTTAATCGCATGATCTTAGGTACCCCTGCTCTGAACACTGGATGTAAGGTTCGATAGAATGCTATGCTAATAGGACTCGGTAAAAGTCGAGTGATTTCCTGTCACCCGCGAGAATATAGGAGTTGAATGTTTACTACATGCTGCAATCATAAGGTCGACGGACGGGGCTATGGTACGATGTTTATGTTGATGATTGAGGCCCCATCTTTTTAGTGAAAAATGCTAAGGCCGCAGTGTGTGGTAGTGGTGGTTAAGTCTTTGAACGTACAAACCACATGCCGAGAATATGGTAATCGGTAAGCTTAAGTACCGGATTGAACCGAGGCCAGAATATACTCCCCACCGTCTTGAATTCATTCACATCTAGCTAATGGCGGGTGCATGTGCCGCCATGGCCGGACCATGGGGACGTGTAGTTGAGGGCGGTGGGCCTGTTCCGAGAAGCGGGAATTGAAGGGAAAAGTTGCACGTGTGACTCTGGGAGTAACCACTTGATGTGTGTTTAGATTTCCCTTGCAAGGTTAAGAAATTCGATTCGAATCGTCCGTTTCTCGCGGTTATTGAGACTGCTTGACCCTTTTACCACATAGAGTAAGAAGAGGAACAATGGTGATGATTAATTTGTTGGATGCAAAATAATTCTTCCACCATGTATGATATTGGATAGTTGCTTACCTAGAATGGTTAAAGAAAAGCTAGAATTTGGAGCTAAAATCTGAAAGTAAGGACCTACTTATATATGCTTTTTGGCAAAACAAACCGCTCAAGCCAAAAGCCTTGCATGTCTAGGAGTCGGCTAAGTATATTCCACTAGTCGGGTAATGTGGCAACCCTGGTAATTACAAATCCAAAATCAATGACATAAGCCTAACTCCATGTGTTAAACCAACTAATGAGAGGGTGGAAAGAATTTAAAACGGGTTCAGTTGGAATTCAAATTAAATTTGGGCACATTTGGACACATTTGAAACTTTTAAATTAACTTTAAAACCATAAGCCAAATAAGGTTTTGCCTGAAACCAAAGTTGTAGAACTTTTTATTTTGAGCAACTTTCGTGTTCAAAAGTTTTTGAAATTCAAATCAGAAAGAGGAGAAAACGCCCTGTTTGCACCCAGCCCCCTGAACTTTTTCGAATTTTTGCATTTCAGTCCCTCGCTTCTCCCCCTCCTCTGCCGCGCCGCGCGCGCTCGCCCGCCCGCCGCGCGCCAGGTGGCCGGCGTCGCCTGACCGGCGCGAAGCGCCAGGCCAATGGCCGCCGCACCACCCCGCCACGGCCGGCTTTGCCCCGCCCCGACGCCGCGCCGCCCAGTCCCCGCCCGCAAGTGCTGCCGCGCCCAGGCCGCCGCCCGCCCGCCCAGTGGCCGCGCTCCGCCGTGCCGCCCCGGCCCCCGCGCCCCGCCAGCTGCCGCGCCTGCCCTCCGCCCGAGCCGCTGCAGCAGCTGCTCCCCAATCCGCACGCCGCGCTATCTCCTCGCGCCCACGCCACAATCGCGGCCGCCCAGTCGCCCGCGCCCGCTTGCCGCACGACGCGCCGGCGTTCTGCCGCCGCCCGCCACGGCCAGTGCACGCCGTGCCGTGCCTCCGCCCCGCACGCTAACCAGGCCCCTCCTGTCCCTATAAAAGCGCCACCCCGGCCACGCGCGCGAGCCCCCGGCCACCAGAACGCCTCGCCGTCGCCATCGCCGCCGCCGAGCACCACCCGCCCGTGGACAGCCCACTGCCGCCGCCCACTGCCCAAACTGAGCACCCAGCCACCACTACATCACCTCACCGCAGCTCGCCGACCCACCCAACGCCACCCAGAGCCACCGGAGCGCCGCCGCCCGCGCTGCCGTCGCCGCCGCCGCCCCTGCTCGCCGTGGGCAGCACGACTCCGACCCCCTCCGTCCAAGCCGAGCCCCGGAGTAGCTTCCCCACGCGCCACTGAAGCTCACCGACCGGACCACGCCGCCCCAAGCCCGCCGGAGCACCGCCGTCGACGCGAGCCGCGCCGCCGCCGCCTCTGCTCCAACGCCGGCGAGCCCTTCCCGGCCGTCCCCCACCTGAACAACACCCCCACAAGGTAGCCCTCGCACCCCTGAACCTTCCCCGACCCTCGCCCCTCGCCGCCGGCGAGCCCCCTCGCCGCAATTTCGGCCGGCCGCCGTACCCGAGCCGCCGAGGACCCAATTGCAAGGATTTAAATCTTTAGAAGGGTCTGAGCGTAAGATTCAAGGACCTGGTTGTAAAAGAAAGTTTCAAACCTAGATTCAAAATCAGTGAATTTGTAAAATTCGTATAAAATCGTAGAAAATTCAGAAAAATGCAAACTCAACTGTTCTGGAATCCACAGAACAAACTCTACCACTTTTGTTACAAAAATTTTCTCAGAATCTCAAAATATTTTGCTCTACATTAAATAGAAGCTTTAATGGACATATTTTATACCCACTGTTCTAGAACAATGCTGACCCTGACATTTGGGCAGTGAATTAGTTGCTGGATGATTAGGACTGTGTAAAAAGATCAGGCCCAAATTCCATCTCTAGATTTACTGTTTGTTAAACTTAGTTTTATATCATGTGTAAGAAGAATGTTTTATCCCTGCAGTTAGATGGTGAGTCACCCATCGAAATTTTTCTTATGCTAATGTATTGGTAACTAGAAGCCAGAGAAAAATTAGGAGACTTTTTATCTCACGGTAACCTATTTATTTGATTTATGTGCTAATAACATACATTAAATCAAGAAAATAGTATCTTAGCTTGGAAAATCCCCAAATTATTACTGGGAGTTACGCTGTGGTAGTGGTTGCTGTGTAAAAAGTTTCATGGACAAAAACCCTGTGTAGGGTCCTGTAAAAGTGAATCTTTAAAAAGCCTAGGTGTAGAATGTCATATTTTCTATGCTCTAAATACTGCATGATAAATCTTACAAAAATTACAGTAGCTTCTGCATGCTCAAGTGAGAGCTCTGTAAAAATCTTAGCCACAATTGTTTCACCAATTGATCTGTACAAAAAGAACAAGTATCTAACAGCAACAATGAAATATATTTTTCAGAATTAATCTGTTACATAAAATTGGCTGAAAATTTTACAGTAAGCACACCTTTCCTTGATGTGCCTAAATCCAAAATTTCATGACCAGAAACTATCCCTTGTAGTAATGACTCTCAAATCGTATTCAAGTGCTATTTCCACGACTTAAACTTGTGCACTCATGTAGAATCGACGACTCTCGCCGACGGAACCTACGAGCTGGTGCCCGCGTCCGAGAGTGAGCAGCGTGAAGCTCAAGCAAATCTAACTGAAGCTTTTGAAGACCCGAGCCCAAGTTCGGAAGATCCCCAAGCGAACTGCAAAGGCAAGCCCCGGAGCATAACCCATTCTTTCCGAAATTATGCAACTCATTACTCCTTGCTTGTGCATTAAGTTTGTAGGAGTTGGATGAAAAACTTAGTTGCATGATGTCAGAAACCCTTGCTTGAAAACTAGATGTAAGGTTCGATAGAATGCTGTGCTAATAGGACTCCGGTAAAAGTCGAGTGATTTCCTGTCACTCGCGAGAAAATAGGAGTTGAATGACTACTACACGCTGCAATCATAAGGACACGGACGGGTTATGTAACGATGGTTACGATTGAGGCCCGTCTGTCTAGTGAAAAATGCTAAGGCCGCAGGGTGTGGTAGTGATGGTTAAGTCTTTGAACGTACTAAACACAAGCCAAGATTATGGGAATCGGTAAGCTTAAGTACCTGATTGGCCCGGCAAGGGGACGGCATCCTACCCTTTGAACTTCGGTCCCATGTGCATATGGCGAGTGCAGAGAGTGGTCACGACCCGGCGCCGAACCGTGGCGTGGAGCTCTTGTACTCTCGGAGGGTAGCCCCGATCCACGACCCGGAAAGAAAGGGGAACAGTTGCACGTGTGACTCTAGGGAGTAACCACGTGACGTGTGTTTGGGTTTCCCTTGCAAGGTTAAGAAATTCGATTCGAATCGTCCGTTTCTCACGGCTATTGAGACTGCTTAACCATTTTTACCCACAGAGTAAGAAGAGGAACAATGATGATGAATGAACTGGTTGGATGGAAAATTTAATGCTTCACCATGTATGCTTGGATAGCTGCTTACCTAGACTGGCTAACGAAACTAGAATCTTGAGCTAAAAGTTGAAAGTAAGGACCCACTTGTAGATGCTTTTCGGCAAAACAAACCCCTGAGCCAAAAAGCCTTGCATGTCTAGGGTCGGTGGAGTAGTTCCCACTACACGGGTAAGTCTTGCTGAGTATTAGTATACTCAGTCTTGCTTGTGACTCGTTTTCAGGTGAGCCCTTTGAAGACATGATTGCTAGCTTGACTTGGCCCTGCACTCTTCCCCCTGGTTAGTCGATGGAATGGGATGCGCCCCCGTCCAACGGAGATAAGGCCGAGTGATGTCTCGTACGGGCTTCATCGAGACATCCTGTATCGTCGAGTAGTTTCCGTTGTTTATTTCCGCTGCAATTTAACTCTGAAGAACTTATTTATGTTAATTGAAGTACTTGTTTTCTAAACTCAGAACTAGGTCTGTAATATTGACTTATGCAAATGATGTAATACTTGCTGGAATGTGGTATTCTCTGGGCTCATCGTCGCATGAGCATTTGTATGTACGGCGCTCGATCCGTTCACCGTGGTTGTATCGGGAGGTTATACCCGACAGACCAGTGGATTACTCCGTTTGAAGTGTAAGGTTAACCGAGGATGCCTTAATGGTGATGGTTAATACACTTGAGCCGGATTAATTCAGGTGGTTCTGCCACAGCTGGTATCAGAGCCGTAGCTGGTGCCACAGCTGGCAACAGCGGACACCAGAGCCGAAATACATACGCCAGAGAATGCTACAAGCCTTAAAAACTCATTTTACTAAAACTTGACTAGAAGGTTGTGTTGCGAAATGCGTTGGTACGTTAAGGATGGTGCCTAGTTCGTAAAGCCCTAAGGGATTATGGGAAAGTTACTAGGTGGCTATCTAACTTCTATATATAGTATCAACTGACTTCCAGCACATTATTTTCTGTCAAAACTTACTTTCATGCACAACCAACCTTAAATTCTGTAACGACGCACTCGTCGCTAAGGTAAGAAGGTAAGGATCCTCAGCCAACTGAGGGAGCTTGGCCTTCCTGTCGGTGATGCGAACCGAACGCTGCCCTCAAGCAGTGGCTTACTTGAGGTGCTGCCAATATGCCAACTGTTAGTTGAACATATTGGGAGTAGAAGGTTTGGCGCAGGGTATGGCGATCGCTGTTCATACCCCCGTCTCATGACGGTACCCCCGTGAATACGCTATCTCGATAGTGTATGTTAACGTCGTCTGTACGGCGGGAATTGTACAGATATCGTTTCTATAAGTAAACGGTAATGAATACGGACGCTTTCATGAGTGCTGGCATGAAAGGTTCATGAAATATATATACTATATCATCTTCTGCAGGTACACTAACCGCGATTACGATAAGTTAAGGGACGAGTAGAAAGACTCGACTAGATATTATAGGAGAGCCGTATTGTGTAAGCCACCGAAACTATCTTCGTAAGACCAAAGCTATTTGGCGATTATTTTATTTTGTGAGGACGAATAGGACGTGCATACATCATGAACATATGTATCTGAAATCAAAAATGCGTTGTATGAGAGTGGTAAGGTTCTTGCGTATCTAAGCGTGGTTTGCATAAGGACTATCTAGCGAATCTGTCACAAATCTGCCGTGACCAAAAAGAGCGATTTATTGACCCAAGAAAATGACCTTTTCTGGAGAAGTTCGTGTTGAAAGAATTGTTCCAAATTTTGTGTTCTATCTCCTGTTCAAAGATGAAAAATTCTGAACTTGTGGATAATAAGAAATAACAGAAACCTTGAAATGTCAGAATTCTGTCCGGAATAAGCACTTCTGCCTCTTAAATTTCTAGGCCCCCTTCCTGCGGTTTTCTGCAAAAGAGCACAACACGAAACTTGTCCCAAATTTACCCAGGAAGCTGCTGTTAAAATTTGGTAAATTTTGGCTAGGTAGATTTTCCCTGGTGTACGAAACTCTAGCCCTCTGTTCACTGAAAATTCTGGGTAGACAGTAAGGTAAAACCTGAAAAGAAAGACCATCTTATAGACCCAATTAGCTCTGGAGTTGACTAGAAAAGTTGTTCACAAATACCTTAGGAGTGATCTGGTAAAATTTGAGAATTTTTGGATGAGAACTGTGGGAGTTATGATTATTTTTGCACACTATACAGAATCTGTCCTTGTGCTGCTCACAGTTTTTCGCTATCTCACTCCATTTGATCTTTTGTTCAGATGGCCGAGCCTGTTGAGATGATGGTGGATGAGGATGGACGCGTGCACTCGCAGTGTCTCCACTGGGAGGGCTTTCCCTCTATTTTGTGGGATGTTCTGCGTACCGCGGGCTATCTAATTCCCCCACGTTACGCCGGACTGGAGTTTCCGGAGAATGGAGTTACCCAGTGCCGTGTCAACGTGACTATCTTTCCGCACCCGCTACACCCGGAGTGGCCCGCCTTGGAGCTTGAGGCTGTTGGTCGCCGTTTGGCCGATACTTGGGAGCTTGCAGCCATGAGGGCGCTCACCACATTTTGTGCGCAGCGTCCCGAGGTTGTCACACTCACTCCCATTGGATTGTTTCCTGCTGCCCAGGACAACGACCCCTTTTGGCTCAACAGGGTGCAGCACGCACAGTATTTGGTAGACTTCCATGCCCAGGAGACTATCCATACCTCCGTGCGGTGCATGAGTGCACTCTACCGGCTTCAGACTCTCCAGAGTCAGGCACTCGAGCAGCTCACCGATCTTGCTCAGGCCTACCATATGATGGCAGATACCAGGGATGAGCAGATAAAGGAGCTCAGCCAGGATCTTGAGGACAGAGATGCTCAGATCGGCCAACTTGAGGGCCAAATCCAGGAGAAGGACACTCTCATGGGTGAGAGAGATACCACGATAGCACAGTTGGAGGAGCAGCTCCATGATCTGAACCTTGAGTTGGAGGATGCTAATGAGCACATTCAGTGGCACCATGATCAGAATGACCATCCCCATGAGGACGACATGGAGGAGGATGAGGAGGAGCCACAGGAGATTGATGGTATCTCAGGTATGGATTTCGAGGGTGAGGTACCACAGGCACCTCGGATGGGAGCTCACTCTCCTGCTCACAGCGAGTCGTCCGTCAACGACTTGGATGATTTCTAGAGGACGACCTAGGAGGACTTTTGCACATACTCCTCGATAGGGTAGCCTAACTTTTGGCAAGTGTTGTAATAGGCTAACTAGGAGTTGAGTAACTCTTTTGTGTTGGGTACGCCTGAACCATGTGGATACCCTCAGCATGTAAGGAACGGCGATGAACTTGGGTGAATTCGTTGTAATTTGGTAAACGATGAAATCCACAATCGCTGAGACTTGTCGGAATTTTTACCCATGTCTCCTTGCATTTCTTGGCTGAGTGTTGAATACCAGACTTGTGCTAAATCTTGTGATCTAGGGTCTCACAAAAATTCAGCATCATTGGACCTCACTAGTTTAAGATATAGGCGAAACCGTACCGGTCGATCTGCTGAAAAACAGCTAAGACAGTAAGGCAAAGGACGAGCTTTTCGACCCCCTTAGCTACAGTTCTAGCACCGAAATTAAATACCAAAGTGGTGCATTCCTAAATTCTCTGACTACTGCCAATGTTGAGATGTTTTGGATGGACCCACAGCAGGCTATGATTTTTCTCGTAGCAAACAGAGATTCTGTCCATACGTCTAGCTGTGACTTCGGAAATCTATGACTACACCAATTATTTATGAATCAAGGAAGTAATATGGATCGCGTTGCTAATGGTAACCTTTCATGTTTCAGATGGTTGGATCAACACGTGGCAACCCCGAGGGTTTTGGTGCCGGTGGCAGCCGCTCGCGACAATCGCCACCACCCCCGCCTAGTTTGGTGGAAGTGATGGCCGCTCAAACCGAGCTGCTACGTCAGATTGTGCAAGGACAACACCAGCAGAGGGGTGGGCACAATGCTCACCAACCACAAGCTGCAGGATACACGGATTTCTTGGGGACCCAGCCTCCCTTGTTCCATAAGACCGAGGAACCCCTGGACGCAGATGCATGGATTCGCACCATAGAATCCAAGTTCACACTACTTGTGGCCCCATGCTCAGAAGCCAACAAAGCTCGTTTTGCCGCGCAACAGCTTCGCGGTACCGCTCGTCTGTGGTGGGACCACTATTTTGCGATGCTCCCGGCTGATCATGTGGTCGACTGGGATGAGTTCAAGACCGCGTTCCGGGCACATCATATTCCCGAGGGTCTCTTGGAGAGGAAGTTGAATGAGTTTCTGGCACTTACCCAGGGCACCCGCACCGTGCTGCAGTACGCCCAAGCGTTCAACAACCTATGCCAGTATGCGGGCTATCACGCTGATACGGATGCCAAGAAGCGTGATCGTTTCCGCCGAGGTCTGAATACCAAGCTCAAGGAACGTCTGAACCTAGCCAGGGCTGACACCTACAACGAGTTGGTCAATATGGCCATTACCCAGGAGGATTGTATCATGGCACACCGGGCAGAGAAGAAGAGAAAGGCACCCGCAGGACCATCAAGTGCCCAACCACCAAGGTATCGCATCGTGCAAAATACCGCACCTACAGCTCCACCAAGGGCCCCGCAGCCAGGAAGATGGATTGCCAGACCCCCACAGCAGCCAGGCATGGTACGACCCCCGATGCCTCCACAGAATGGTCCGAGGCCCATTCTTCAGCAGTCTCTTCGACCTAGCCCCGCAAATCGCTGTTTCAAATGCGGGAGTTCCAGCCACTTCGCACGCGAATGCCCTCAGCCTGGACAGCCCAACCAAGGTCAAGGATCCAACCCGAACGCCAAGAACAGGGGCAAGAGACAGACCCTGCAAGTCAAGCAAGGACGGATTAACTTCACCACGCTTGCAGAGCTTCCAGAAGGCGCCCCAGTGATGTCGGGTACATTCTCTATCCATAACAAGCCTGCCGTTATATTATTTGATTCTGGTGCATCGCATAGTTTTATAAGTGCAAAATTCGGTGCAAAAGTAGGCTTGGATGTTTGTCACACAAAAGGGTCATATATGATATCAACACCGGGTGGTAAAATTGCTTCAAACCAAATGGTCAGACAAGTACCAGTCAAATTGGGTAGTAAAACCATCGACACGGACCTTGTCCTTTTACCCCTTGACGGCATGGACATTATATTGGGAATGAACTGGATGGCTATGCATGGAGTCACACTGGACCTTTCTTCCCGAGCCGTTGAGATAAATTCACCTAGTCACGGAGCCACTACCCTTTACCTACCATTCATAGATTGCACGAATTCCTGTGCTTATAAGATGGAAGGACTTAAGCTAGATGATATTCTTGTGGTGAACGAGTATGCCGATGTTTTCCCGGATGACTTACCCGGAATGCCACCGGATAGGGACATTGAGTTCGTTATTGAACTACAGCCAGGCACTGCACCTATATCCAAGAGACCATATAGGATGCCCCCTAAAGAATTGGCAGAGCTAAAAATTCAACTCCAGGAACTACTGGACAAAGGTTTTATTCGCCCTAGCGCGTCACCTTAGGGATGTCCAGCCCTATTCGTAAAGAAGAAGGATGACAGTTTGAGATTATGTGTGGACTACCGACCTCTCAATGCGGTAACAGTTAAAATTAAATACCCACTTCCTCGCATCGATGTGCTCTTCGATCAATTAGCTGGAGCCAGAGTCTTCTCAAAGATTGATCTTCGTTCGGGATATCATCAGATCAAGATTCGCCCGTGCGATATTCCTAAGACTGCCTTCTCCACACGTTATGGACTATATGAATTCTTGGTCATGTCCTTTGGACTCACCAATGCCCCTGCCTACTTCATGTATCTCATGAATTCGGTATTCATGCCCGAACTTGACAAATTCGTCGTAGTGTTCATCGACGACATTCTTATCTATTCAAAGGATGAGGAAGAGCATGCCAAGCACCTTCGCATTGTTCTTCAGCGACTCAGAGACCATCAGCTCTATGCTAAGTTTTCTAAGTGTGAATTCTGGTTGGATACTGTAAAGTTCTTAGGTCACACGATCTCCAGCGAAGGCATAGCTGTTGACCCCAGCAAGGTACAAGAGGTGATGGATTGGAAACCCCCTACCTCTGTTCATCAGATTCGCAGTTTTCTCGGCTTAGCCGGTTACTACCGTCGCTTCATCCCGGATTTCTCTCGAATTGCTAAGCCCATGACGGAACTATTGAAGAAGGAAGTAAAGTTTGTATGGAATGAGAAGTGTGAGGAAGCCTTCCACACTCTCAGAGAGCATCTGACTACTGCACCTGTGTTAGCTCAACCCGATAATACCAAGTCATTCGATGTGTATTGTGACGCATCAGGTACTGGTCTAGGATGTGTGCTTATGCAAGAGAATCGAGTGATTGCATATGCCTCACGAGCCCTTCGGCCCCACGAACAGAATTATCCCACGCATGACCTTGAGCTCGCAGCCGTCATTCACGCTCTGAAGATATGGAGGCACTATCTCATGGGTACACAGTGCAATATCTACACGGATCATAAGAGTCTCAAGTACATCTTCACACAAGCCGATCTGAATATGAGACAACGAAGATGGCTAGAATTAATCAAAGATTATGACCTTGAAGTGCACTATCACCCCGGTAAGGCTAATGTAGTCGCGGATGCACTAAGCCGCAAGTCCCATTGCCATTGCTTATCCATGGAGTCCTACCATGAGACATTATGTGCAGACATGAGGAAGCTTAACATGGAAATGGTTTCCCAAGGCACTCTAAATCACATCTCAGTTGAGCCCACTCTTCACGACCAAATCGTCATGGCACAACTACATGATGAAGGAATCAAGATCATCAAACAAAAACTCTCTCTAGGTGAGGAGAAGTATAAGTGTTTCCGCCAGGACCATAAGGGAGTTCTATGGTTCGAAAGTCGTATAGTCGTTCCGAAGAATCGTGAACTCCGCAAGCAAATTCTTGATGAGGCACACCTCTCCAAATTCTCTATCCACCCCGGCAGTAGCAAAATGTATCAGGACCTAAGGCAAAACTTCTGGTGGACTAGAATGAAAAGGGAAATTGCTACGTATGTCTCGGAATGTGACACGTGCCAGAGAGTAAAAGCTAGCCACTTAAAGGTAGCCGGTACACTTCAACCGTTACCTATACCATCATGGAAATGGGGAGACGTAAGTATGGACTTCATCGTTGGACTACCAAACACGTCCCAGAGACATGATTCCGTATGGGTTATCGTTGATAGACTCACGAAGACGGCACATTTTCTTCCGGTGCACACCACCTATTCTACCAAGAAATATGCCGATATTTACCTCGATCGTATTGTTTGCCTGCATGGAATACCTAAGACAATCATTTCCGATCGTGGTCCCCAGTTTGTAGCACGCTTTTGGGAACAACTGCAAACGTCTCTTGGCACAAAGCTGATTCGCAGCTCAGCATACCATCCTCAGACCGATGGACAAACGGAAAGAGTAAACCAAATTCTTGAAGACATGCTGAGAGCTTGTGTCATTCATTATGACAAGAATTGGGACAAATGCCTACCCCTGGCAGAGTTCTCGTACAACAACAGCTACCAAACGAGTTTAAAAATGGCACCATTTGAGGCCCTGTACGGACGAAGGTGTCGAACCCCTTTGAGCTGGTCACAAACCGGAGAACATAAAATAATTGGACCCGACCTGGTAATCGAGGCAGAGGAGAAAGTAAAAGTAATACAAGCAAATCTTAAAGCCGCACAAGCCCGACAAAAGAGCTATTCTGACAAAAGGAGAAAGCCTCTAAAGTTCGAAGATTGGCGATCATGTCTATCTTCGAGTTTCACCAACCAAAGGAGTGCGAAGATTTGGGATCAAAGGCAAACTAGCTCCCCGTTATATTGGTCCTTACAAAATCATGGAGAGCTGCGGACCCGTAGCCTACAAATTACGACTGCCCCCTCAGCTCACGGCCACCCATGATGTCTTCCACGTATCTCAACTCAAGAAGTGTATTCGAGTCCCTACCGAGATTGTGGAACAACAAGAAATATCGTTGGAACCCGATCTCTCGTATGTCGAGCACCCAATTAAGATTCTGGATCAAAAAGAAAGAGAGACCAGGAGGAAAGTGATTAGAATGTATAAAATACAATGGAATCGCCACACGGAAGAAGAAGCCACCTGGGAAACGGAAAGCTACCTGAACCAACATTTCCCTGGGTTTCTTGCCTCAACCACTGGTATGTGCACCCACGCCCACACTAAGAATTACCGAATCTCGGGGCGAGATTCTTGTTAAGGGGGGAAGGCTGTGACAACCCTGGTAATTACAAATCCAAAATCAATGACATAAGCCTAACTCCATGTGTTAAACCAACTAATGAGAGGGTGGAAAGAATTTAAAACGGGTTCAGTTGGAATTCAAATTAAATTTGGGCACATTTGGACACATTTGAAACTTTTAAATTAACTTTAAAACCATAAGCCAAATAAGGTTTTGCCTGAAACCAAAGTTGTAGAACTTTTTATTTTGAGCAACTTTCGTGTTCAAAAGTTTTTGAAATTCGAATCAGAAAGAGGAGAAAACGCCCTGTTTGCACCCAGCCCCCTGAACTTTTTCGAATTTTTGCATTTCAGTCCCTCGCTTCTCCCCCTCCTCTGCCGCGCCGCGCGCGCCCGCCCGCCCGCCGCGCGCCAAGTGGCCGGCGTCGCCTGACCGGCGCGAAGCGCCAGGCCAATGGCCGCCGCACCACCCCGCCACGGCCGGCTTTGCCCCGCCCCGACGCCGCGCCGCCCAGTCCCCGCCCGCGCGTGCTGCCGCGCCCAGGCCGCCGCCCGCCCGCCCAGTGGCCGCGCTCCGCCGTGCCGCCCCGGCCCCCGCGCCCCGCCAGCTGCCGCGCCTGCCCTCCGCCCGAGCCGCTGCAGCAGCTGCTCCCCAATCCGCACGCCGCGCTATCTCCTCGCGCCCACGCCACAATCGCGGCCGCCCAGTCGCCCGCGCCCGCTCGCCGCACGACGCGCCGGCGTTCTGCCGCCGCCCGCCGCGGCCAGTGCACGCCGTGCCGTGCCTCCGCCCCGCACGCTAACCAGGCCCCTCCTGTCCCTATAAAAGCGCCACCCCGGCCACGCGCGCGAGCCCCCGGCCACCAGAACGCCTCGCCGTCGCCATCGCCGCCGCCGAGCACCACCCGCCCGTGGACAGCCCACTGCCGCCGCCCACTGCCCAAACTGAGCACCCAGCCACCACTACATCACCTCACCGCAGCTCGCCGACCCACCCAACGCCACCCAGAGCCACCGGAGCGCCGCCGCCCGCGCTGCCGTCGCCGCCGCCGCCCCTGCTCGCCGTGGGCAGCACGACTCCGACCCCCTCCGTCCAAGCCGAGCCCCGGAGTAGCTTCCCCACGCGCCACTGAAGCTCACCGACCGGACCACGCCGCCCCAAGCCCGCCGGAGCACCGCCGTCGACGCGAGCCGCGCCGCCGCCGCCTCTGCTCCAACGCCGGCGAGCCCTTCCCGGCCGTCCCCCACCTGAACAACACCCCCACAAGGTAGCCCTCGCACCCCTGAACCTTCCCCGACCCTCGCCCCTCGCCGCCGGCGAGCCCCCTCGCCGCAATTTCGGCCGGCCGCCGTACCCGAGCCGCCGAGGACCCAATTGCAAGGATTTAAATCTTTAGAAGGGTCTGAGCGTAAGATTCAAGGACCTGGTTGTAAAAGAAAGTTTCAAACCTAGATTCAAAATCAGTGAATTTGTAAAATTCGTATAAAATCGTAGAAAATTCAGAAAAATGCAAACTCAACTGTTCTGGAATCCACAGAACAAACTCTACCACTTTTGTTACAAAAATTTTCTCAGAATCTCAAAATATTTTGCTCTACATTAAATAGAAGCTTTAATGGACATATTTTATACCCACTGTTCTAGAACAATGCTGACCCTGAAATTTGGGCAGTGAATTAGTTGCTGGATGATTAGGACTGTGTAAAAAGATCAGGCCCAAATTCCATCTCTAGATTTACTGTTTGTTAAACTTAGTTTTATATCATGTGTAAGAAGAATGTTTTATCCCTGCAGTTAGATGGTGAGTCACCCATTGAAATTTTTCCTATGCTAATGTATTGGTAACTACAAGAGAGAGAAAAATTAGGAGACTTTTTATCTCACGGTAACCTATTTATTTGATTTATGTGCTAATAACATACATTAAATCAAGAAAATAGTATCTTAGCTTGGAAAATCCCCAAATTATTACTGGGAGTTACGCTGTGGTAGAGGTTGCTGTGTAAAAAGTTTCATGGAAAAAAACCCTGTGTAGGGTCCTGTAAAAATGAATCTTTAAAAAGCCTAGGTGTAGAATGTCATATTTTCTATGCTCTAAATACTGCATGATAAATCCTACAAACATTACAGTAGCTTCTGCATGCTCAAGTGAGAGCTCTGTAAAAATCTTAGCCACAATTGTTGCACCAATTGATCTGTACAAAAAGAACAAGTATCTAACAGCAACAATGAAATATATTTTTCAGAATTAATCTGTTACATAAAATTGGCTGAAAATTTTACAGTAAACACACCTTTCCTTGATGTGCCTAAATCCAAAATTTCATGACCAGAAACTATCCCTTGTAGTAATGACTCTCAAATCGTAATCAAGTGCTATTTCCACGACTTAAACTTGTGCACTCATGTAGAATCGACGACTCTCGCCGACGGAACCTACGAGCTGGTGCCCGCGTCCGAGAGTGAGCAGCGTGAAGCTCAAGCAAATCTAACTGAAGCTTTTGAAGACCCGAGCCCATGTTCGGAAGATCCCCAAGCGAACTGCGAAGGCAAGCCCCGGAGCATAACCCATTCTTTCCGAAATTATGCAACTCATTACTCCTTGCTTGTGCATTAAGTTTGTAGGAGTTGGATGAAAAACTTAGTTGCATGATGTCAGAAACCCTTGCTTGAAAACTAGATGTAAGGTTCGATAGAATGCTGTGCTAATAGGACTCCGGTAAAAGTCGAGTGATTTCCTGTCACTCGCGAGAAAATAGGAGTTGAATGACTACTACACGCTGCAATCATAAGGACACGGACGGGTTATGTAACGATGGTTACGATTGAGGCCCGTCTGTCTAGTGAAAAATGCTAAGGCCGCAGGGTGTGGTAGTGATGGTTAAGTCTTTGAACGTACTAAACACAAGCCGAGATTATGGGAATCGGTAAGCTTAAGTACCTGATTGGCCCGGCAAGGGGACGGCATCCTACCCTTTGAACTTCGGTCCCATGTGCATATGGCGAGTGCAGAGAGTGGTCACGACCCGGCGCCGAACCGTGGCGTGGAGCTCTTGTACTCTCGGAGGGTAGCCCCGATCCACGACCCGGAAAGAAAGGGGAACAGTTGCACGTGTGACTCTAGGGAGTAACCACGTGACGTGTGTTTGGGTTTCCCTTGCAAGGTTAAGAAATTCGATTTGAATCGTCCGTTTCTCACGGCTATTGAGACTGCTTAACCATTTTTACCCACAGAGTAAGAAGAGGAACAATGATGATGAATGAACTGGTTGGATGGAAAATTTAATGCTTCACCATGTATGCTTGGATAGCTGCTTACCTAGACTGGCTAACGAAACTAGAATCTTGAGCTAAAAGTTGAAAGTAAGGACCCACTTGTAGATGCTTTTCGGCAAAACAAACCCCTGAGCCAAAAAGCCTTGCATGTCTAGGGTCGGTGGAGTAGTTCCCACTACACGGGTAAGTCTTGCTGAGTATTAGTATACTCAGTCTTGCTTGTGACTCGTTTTCAGGTGAGCCCTTTGAAGACATGATTGCTAGCTTGACTTGGCCCTGCACTCTTCCCCCTGGTTGGTCGGTGGAATGGGATGCGCCCCCGTCCAACGGAGATAAGGCCGAGTGATGTCTCGTACGGGCTTCATCGAGACATCCTGTATCGTCGAGTAGTTTCCGTTGTTTATTTCCGCTGCAATTTAACTCTGAAGAACTTATTTATGTTAATTGAAGTACTTGTTTTCTAAACTCAGAACTAGGTCTGTAATATTGACTTATGCAAATGATGTAATACTTGCTGGAATGTGGTATTCTCTGGGCTCATCGTCGCATGAGCATTTGTATGTACGGCGCTCGATCCGTTCACCGTGGTTGTATCGGGAGGTTATACCCGACAGACCAGTGGATTACTCCGTTTGAAGTGTAAGGTTAACCGAGGATGCCTTAATGGTGATGGTTAATACACTTGAGCCGGATTAATTCAGGTGGTTCTGCCACAGGTAAGCCTTGCTGAGTATTAGTATACTCAGCCTTGCTTGTGGCTGCTTTTCAGCTGAAACTTTCGAAGATATAATCGCTAGTTTGACTTGGCCTTGTACCCTTCCTCCTGGTTGGTTGGTGGAATGGGATACACCCCCGGCCAACGGTAATAATGCCGAGTGATGCCTCGTAAGGGGTTCATTGAGACATCCTATATCGTCGAGTAGTTTATCGTTATTTTTTTCCGCTGCTTTGAACTCTGAAGAACTCATTTATTTTGAACTCTGAAGTACCTTGTTTTACGAATTTGAACTCCTTTGTAGTAATAATTTGTGATGAACCCTGTGGTGTAAAATTTTGGAATGTTGTATACTTTGGAACGTGTGAGTACATGTATGTGTGGTTTCGATCGACAAAAACCGTGGTTGTTTCGGGAGGTTACCCGACAGACCAGTGGATTATTCCGTTTGAAGTGCGAGTTAGCCCGGATTGCCCTCGTGGTGATGGCTAGCGCGCTTGAACCGGATTAATTCAGGTGGTTCTGCCACATACATTATGTAGCATAATGTGAAGATACCGAGTTTTACTCAGTAATAATTTGAAAATATCGAAATTTATTCTATATAAAAATAAAGTTGTCGTGCCGAGCTCTTGCTTAGGCCATTTAAATCTTTTGAGTAGTCCACCGTTTATGTTCACACGGTCTCAGTTTAGCCTTCCCTCATAGCATCCATCAGATCTTTGTCTCATGCATAGAGTCGCTTAGGTCATGACTGAAGAGTCGAGGTTTCACGAGCTATGGCATTTGCTACTCGAGTAGATTAGCAACCATTAAGAGAAGACAACGAGCAGAAAAAGTAGTTGCCATGCGACATAGAGGATGCACACTGCGCAAAAAGTAGTCGACGATGTGTAGCTCTAGAGGGTTTCGTGCCCATCGAGAGATGTACGCAGATAAGTAGTCGGCAAGAGCGCGTGTTGTAGCGCAAAGATCTATACTTCCATAGGGTGTAGCCACTAGAAGCCTCCAGCACTCAGAACATAACTTTGTGGCGTAGCCTGCGCTGTCGGTATGCTAAGACTGTGGCAAAGTCGCCAGCACTCGGTGTATTAAGTCTGTGGCAGAGCCTCTAGTATTCAGTGCACCAAAGCTGTGGCTGTCGGTCTAACATCCCAGAAGTAGTTGATCACGGCGTAGCCCTCGAGGGTAATTCCCGTCGTGAGGCGTACATAGAAAAGTAGTCGATCTTGTAAAGAAAAAGTCGATAAAAGGTATAAGTCACTTAGCTTGATTTGTGGGAGATTGCCGATGAAGCCGTAGCGCTCGTCGATGAAGCTGTGACGATTTTGTTGACGCCAGATTTTGGCACGTGTTGAATCAGCGTCAGGAGAAGAGATTGGCCGATGCGGCAGATCTAAAGGATACAGTGAAGAATCGGCCGATTGAGGCTACAATTGGGAATCGGCCGATTGGCGATGCAACTTGCGCCAACAGATAGGGAGGGTGAAACTATTGGAACCACAACAGAGAATCCCGGTCAAAAGTGGCCTAATATTGGTCAACGAAACGATGCTGATTCGGTCGAGAAGCAATGGAAAGAGTCCTGATTGGATTAGGAGATGGCGGCAGAAGATTCTGCGGGAGTCCGTTTCCTTTATAAAAATATTATAGATATAGTAGTTTTTCTGTTTAAAATAAGATTGTAACAAGTCGTAATCAATCAGGAGTCCTGGTTCTAGGGTATAAATAGGAGTCGTCAGGGCTTTGTAGAAAAGGAACGAATCAATCAACAAAACACATCTACTTTTTGATAGCACTTTACTTTCAAGTCGGCGACTTCGCTAATACTTTTTCTTCTTTCACGAGTTCGAACGGATTGGCAGGGCTGTATCGACTCGATCTCCGGCCAATTGGTAGGTTCCACTTATCGAATAACATCTAAGCTTTAACCTCGGGCGCATCGTTGTGGTTCGTTTGGATTTATTCACCAGTTATCGATATTTACTAGAATTATAGGTTTTACCTATTGTTCTAGTATTATCACCAGTTATCCAGCTTGAGATTGGAATTATCGGCTTTATCATCGCTCTTCCTCGTTCATCGCCATATAGCCGATTAGATCTATTTCAAGTGTTGCATCTGTAATAATTGTTTAAGTTGCTCCAGCAGTTTTCTTTTGCAATTATTACGTGATTATCGGCTGATCCATAGCCGGTCATCTTCATAGCAAATCGGCCGATTCACCGATACGCTCTTTGGGACAGATTGGAACCCCAGCCGATCGGGACGCCCGGAATTTAATACTTTTATTTCCTTGTCAATCAACAGGTCAGATTGACTGGAACACCGCGCGAACCGCACCAGGGCAATAACCCGAACAGGAGCTAAGCAGATTCTCCCGGGTCGTGTGTCCGACGCTGAAGGTCATCGGCCGATTCCTGGCCAATTTTTAGTGCCAACACACTTTTGGCACGCCCGGTGGGACCAACCTCAAGATCCAATATGTCAAAGAACGCAGAAGTCTCTGAAAACAACATCATTGAGGTCACAGAAGCAGATCTCAAGGACGACCACAAAGAAGAACTGGCAAAACATCTGGAGGATTACAAAAAGAATGTATCTACAGTCCTTCAGTCGTACCAGAAGCGGGGAGGCAGTCAAGAAAGCTCCTCTTGCAGTTCGCCGCCACATCACCATTGCTGAGGATTCGGGCAAGATGTCCGATATGATCCAACAGTCCGTCTACCAGGCTTTCATCGACCAATCCTCGGTGATGACCAATATGGTGTATAACGCCGTCATCAGTTCTCTGGTCAGCGGAGCAGCTCAAGGATATCAGGGGCCAGCATACGCCCCACCTATTGCACCTCCAGCCAGAAGCTCACCAGGCACGTCCCACTCGGCTCCTCAGCCGATATCGACGCAATGCGAAGGATACAACACTTCGTTGCCTCCAGTGTCTCCACGGTACAACGGTGCACCATGTTTCCCATCGCAAGCACCGCTTCAGCCTGTCCAGATTGCCTCTATGCAATCGTAGCCCACAAACTCAGTGCCTTGGGGGGTATCGGCAATGGCGGCTTTTCCCGATCAATCAACCGGACAAGGGAACTATCCGATCCAGGCGCCGTTCCATTCGGCCGCCCGGCCGATAGTCCCCCAGTATCAACCAGTCCTGTCAGAAATCGTCAGGGGGGCAGGCGCTGTGGAAGCACTCAGAAGCACAACGCCGATGATGATGTACGACGGGGCGGCGGATTCGCTTCGCCATCAACTGTCAACTGCTCAGACAGCCATGACGCAACATAATTCGTCGCATGCGTCGATCCATCACCCGGCCGTACCACCGCCAATCCACCAACACATGCCGGCACCCCGAACAGCTGTTCATCAGCAGCAAGTGGATTGGACAGCAAGAATAGCGGAAGTAATTCAGAACCAATTCAGGTTGAAGCCGAAAGCGCAGACTTATACATACAAGACTCCATACCCATCGGCCTACGACCTGCTGCCGTTTCCCCACCGGTACAAGGTTCCTGACTTTACCAAGTTTTCTGGGCTGGACGATACCTCTACCGTGGAGAACATTAACAGATTCATCATCCAGTGCGGGGAAGCCGCCACGCAAGATGCTCTGAGGGTGCGTCTGTTCTCGTCGTCTCTATCTGGATCGGCCTTTCAGTGGTTCACCACTTTACCACCCAATTCCATTGTTACTTGGGCCGATCTGGAAAAGCAATTCCATAAGTACTTCTACGCAGGAGTACATGAGATGAAGCTCTCAGATTTGACCAGCCTCAGGCAGAGAAGCGACGAACCAGTAGCTGGATACATACAAAGGTTCAGAGAAATCAGGAACAAATGCTATAGTCTGGCTCTGACCGCTTTCCAAGGCCTCTTGCCACATATCAAGGAAAGGTATGCCTCACAAGAATTCGAAAGCCTAAGCCAGATCGTTCACCGATTGGCAGGTCAGGAAGTCCGTCCGTTTGAGCAGCGGAGGAATTTCCAGAAAAAGGTGGCATATCTGGAAGGGTCTGAATCGGAGGAAGAGGAAGAAATCAGCCTAGTAGAATGGGTGAAAGGCAAGAAGCCAATATCGTGCCCTTTTGGAAAGAAAGAACCAGAAGCATTCGGCTTTGATACGACAAAGGCCGATAAGATTTTCGACTTACTACTCTGGGAAGGGCAGATCAAGCTATCACCATACCATACCATTCCTTCGGCCGATCAGCTCAAAAAGATGAAGTACTACAAGTGGCACAACGCCACATCTCATGACACGAATGAATGCAAGATCTTCCGTCAGCAAATACAGTCGGCCATCGAGCAGGGAAGACTCAAGTTTGAAACCCCGGCAAAGCCGGCGAAGCCGATGAAGATTGACCAGCATCCTTTCCCAACCAACATGGTTGACACGGGAAGAAACTCACTTCAAACCAAGGTGCTGACGTCGGAATCGGCAAGAAGAAGCGGCGCCGTAGATCCCAGGAAGCAGGTCATGGTGGATGAAGTCAAAGGGAAAAGGCGGGCTGAACACAAGGGCGAAGGATTGGGACGATCACATAGACCCATCACTTCCCAATTCTTGCTCAGCAAATATCAGCGGCAGCAGGAACAGTCAAGATGCCACGAGGAGATGATACACCGACACAAGGATCACTAGCGATGTCCGTTCTTCATCCATTGCTGGGAAAACGACCTTAGATTGCCGTCAGCCGATGACTGTCCTGAGTGCAGCGGATCAAGTCGCAATAATCGCTCGTTCAAAAGATCACGCTCTAGAGACAGGGGATCAGAGCCGATCAGCAGAAATTGGTGCGAACAAGAAGGACGACGCCTTTCAGTGCATGATCGGCTGGGGGGCAGAGTTGACCGGAATCATCGGTCGAAAGGCAGGAGCAACCAGCAGGAGCGACTGGGGGGCAGAACCAGCGTACACGATCAGCTGGAAGAAATGGCTGATCCCAGGGTATCGGATGAAAACCCCCTAGGAAGGGAACCAGACTGGGAGCACGCCAAACTGTCCTCCGGACCAGTAAACCCCAGGTGGAGCCCTGAGGGTTTGTCTATGTAACACCTCAGGTGTTTTAATTGTTAAACAAGTCTTGTTAGCATAATAAAATGCATCACTAACTAAGAAAATAAAAGGAATGGATTAAGTTTGGTTTTGCTTTTACCTTTAAAAGTTTGTATGTGCATAAATGCATGTACTTTAATGAAACAAATTGGATAACTTTCACATCAAAGCAAATATGGCTATGAAATTAAATGAGCACACCAGTATTAGCATGACAAATAAAAGTTTAGTTGAAGCCTAGGGAAGAAAATGAAATTTTGAAATAAAATTACGCGCCCTCCGAATAGAGTTTTCTTTAAGTTTTTAAAATAACTTTGGAACTAAAGCTCAAATGAACTTTGGCCTGAAAACGAAACTTGCAGAACTTTTTATTCTGAACAACTTTCATGTTCAAAAGATTTTGAAATTCAAATTAGAAAGTGGAGAAAACGTCCTGTTTGCAACCAGCCCCCTGGAAATTTTCGAATTCTCGCACTTAGGCCCTTGCCCATCCTCTGCTGCACCGTCCCCCTCGCCCGACCGCCGCCGGCCACCTGGCCCTCGACGCCTGCACGGCACCAGGCGCCGAGCCAACCCCCGGCGCCCTGCCTGCTGCCCGCCCCCGCTCGCCCAACCGCGGCCCCGCTTTCTTCTCCCTCCCGCACGGCATGCCCCTGCCCAACCCGCTGCTCCCTGCAGCACCGCACTGCCTCCCAGTCTCTGGCCGCCGCCCCCCTCCACCCAGTGCCACGTCGTGCCACCCCAGCTCGCCAGTAGCACGCCCGCGTCGCCCGCACGCGACGTCGCGCCCCGGTGCGCGCCCAGCGCACGCACGCCACGCGCATGGCGCGCCTCTGGCCACTGGTCACCGTCGGCCGCCCCCAATGGCGCCCAGCCTCGCCGCCCCCTCCACCCAGCGCCCCGCCCGTGCCAAGCTCGCCCCCACGAGCTCCACCGGCTATAAAGCCCGGCGCAGCGCCCCTCCCTCCTCTCCCTGTTCCCCTTTCTTCCCCGCAGAACAGAGCAAAGCAGAGCCGAGCTCCGCCCCACGCCGCCGCCGTGGAACCCCCTCCTCCGCCCTTCCTCGACCCGAGACAAGCGCTGAAACGGATCCTCCTCAATTCGCTGAAGCTTCCCAGCTCGAGCCCCGCCGCCCTCATCGCCGGAGCTCGCCGGAGCAGAGCTCCACCCGCCGCCGCCCCCCTGGTAGCCGTGGGCAGCCCTGCTCAGACCGCCTCCGCCCCAACCGTGACCACCCAAAGGTAGCCCCCAACCTCCTCTTGCTCCTCCCCCACCTTGCCCTCGCCGCCGGCGACCCAGCTCGCCGGAATTTGGCCGGACAGGATGTTCCCCCGCCGTGATTTGCGACCAGGGACTACATTGCAAACGCCCAAATCTTCCCAGGGGGTTTTCTGCTAATTTTCAAGGACCCCTCTGTAAAGAAAGTTTTAACCAAATCAGTGAACTTGTAAAATTCGTATAAAATCGTAGAAAATTCAGAAAAATGCAAACTCAACTGTTCTGGAATCCTTAGAAGAAACTCTACAACTTTTGTTACATAAAGTTGCTCAGATTCTCAATATATTTTGCTCTAGATTAAATGGAAGGTTTAATGGACTTCTTTTGTACCCACTGTTATAGATCATTGCTGACCCTAAATTTTGAGCAGTGAGTTAGTTGCTTGATGTTTAGGGCTGTGTAAAAAGATCAGGACCAAAAGCCATTTCTAGATACACCTTTTGTCCAACCTTGTTTTATGCCATAAAGTGTTAGAACTAATTTTTACTGCTGTTCTGTGATGTTTAATGACATGAAACTTTTTCTGTGTTGTTGTAGTAATACCTAGAGGCCACAGAAAAATTTAGAAACATTTTTACTATATGTAACCTGTTCATATGAATTTGTGGTAGGAAAATTTCACTAATTCAAAATAATTAGTAAAGCGCTTAGAAAATGTTCATCTTTTTACTATGAAACTCATTAGAGTAGCTCAAGCTATAAAAAAAGTTTCATACATAGAAACCCTGTATAACATCCTGTAGAAACTAATCTTTAATAACATGAGTGTAGCTTGTCCCATTTATTATGCTCTAAATCATGTACAATAAAATCTGAAAATTTACAGTAGCACAAATATGGTTATAGCAACACCCTGTAAAATTGTTAGCATCAAAACTTGCATGGTTTGTTCTGTATAAAAATAACTAGATTCTAGCAGTGGCTGTGTATTACATTTTTCATATTTAACATGCTACACAAAAATGTCTGAAATTTTTACAGTGACCTTATCTCTGCATAATGTACTTTGAATAAAAATTTTATTACCAGAAGCTAACTAGATTAGTATTTGTGTTCAACTCATGTTTGTGTTTAAAAAGAAACTAAGTTTTCAATATAACACAACCCCTTCTTCTTTAATGAAGTTAAATAGATTAAGATAAACTCTATTAACGATTGCCCAGGAAATGTTAAAGTAAATAACTTCACAGCAAAACTTATGCCCTATGAACTGCAACTTTATCGTGAAGGAAATAATGTCGTTTACTATCACCACTATTTAAACTTGTGCATTCATGTAGAATCGACGACTCTCGCCGACGGAACTTACGAGCTGGTACCCGCGTCCGAGAGTGAGCAGCGTGAAGCTCAAGTAAATCTAACTGAAGCTCTTGAAGACCCGAGCCCAAGTTCGGAAGAGCCCCAAGCTAACTGTGAAGGCAAGCCCCGGAGCATAACCCATTTCTTTTCCTAAAATTATGCAACTCACTACTCTTTTGCTTGTGCATTAAGTTTATAGGAGTTGAATGAAAACTTAGTTGCATGATGTTAGGAACCCATGCTTGAAAACTAGACGTAAGGTTCGATAGAATGCTGTGCTAATAGGACTCCGGTAAAAGCCGAGTGATTTCCTGTCACTCGCGAGAAAATAGGAGTTGAATGTTTACTACACGCTGCAATCATAAGGACAACGGACGGGCTATGGTACGATTTTTACAATTGAGGCCCGTCTGTTTAGTGAAAAATGCTAAGGCCGCAGGGTGTGGTAGTGATGGTTAAGTCTTTGAACGTACTAACCACATGCCGAGAATATGGTAATCGGTAAGCTTAAGTACCTGATTGGCCCGGCAAGTGGACAGCAACCTACCCTTCGAACTTCGGTCCCACTATATGGCGAGTGCACGAGTGGTCATGACCCAGCGGCGAACCGTGGCGTGGGACTCGTGTACTCTCGGAGGGTAGCCTCGATCCACAACCCGGAAAGAAAGGGGAAAAGTTGCACGTGTGACTATGTGAGTAACCACGTGACGTGTGTTTAGGTTTCCCTTGCAAGGTTAAGAAATTCGATTCGAATCGTCCGTTTCTCACGGCTATTGAGACTGCTTAACCACTTTTACCCACAGAGTAAGAAGAGGAACAATGATGATGAATGAACTAGTTGGATGAAAATTAATGCTTCACCATGAATGCTATTGGATAGCTGCTTATCTAGAATGGTTAATGAAACTAGAATCTTGAGCTAAAAATTGAAAGTAAGGACCCACTCGTAGATGCTTTTCGGCAAAACAAACCCCTGAGCCAAAAAGCCTTGCATGACTAGAATCGGTGGAGTAGATTCCACTACACGGGTAAGTCTTGCTGAGTATTAGTATACTCAGCCTTGCTTGTGGCTCGTTTTCAGGTGAGACCTTCGAGGATATGATTGCTAGCCTGACTTGGCCCTGCACTCTTCCCCCTGGTTGGTCGGTGGAATGGGATACGCCCCCGTCCAACGGAGATAATGCCGAGTGATGTCTCATACGGGCTTCATCGAGACATCCTTATCGTCGAAGTAGCTTCCGTTGTTTTATTTTCCGCTGCAACTTAAACTCTGAAGAACTTATTTATGATCATTGAAGTACTTGGTTTCTAAACCCGAAACTTGGTCTGTAATATTTACTTATGCTAATGTGGTAATATTTGCTGGAATGTGGTATTCTCTGGGCTCATCTTCGCATGAGCATTTGTATGTATGGCATTCGATCCGCTCTACCGTGGTTGTATCGGGAGGTTATACCCGACAGACCAGTGGATTACTCCGTTTGAAGTGTAAGGTTAACCGGGATTGCCTTAATGGTGATGGTTAATACACTTGAGCCGGATTAATTCAGGTGGTTCTGCCACAGTCTAAGTCTCGGAAGCGGAGAATCTAACGCCTGCGCCAATGGGAGCAACAAGAGGAAGAACAGAGACAGGTGCTGGGTAAGAGAAACGTCAAGTCTCGGGTCTGGCGCCCCAAGAAGAATAACAGCAAGGAAGCTGACAATCAAGAATCGGCAACTGATGTCAACATGGTGTTCATATTGCCGATGGAGTTCATGGCGCCTGCTGATCAAGACAAGGCGACAAGGATGGAAGAGCAGATGGCACAGTTGGTATTAGAGCCGATAACAGCAACCTTTGAGAATCCAGAAGATGAAAAACGGCAACATCTCAAGGCATTATTCCTCAAAGGGCACGTTAACGGACGACCCGTTACCAGGCTACTAGTGGATGGAGGCGCCGCAGTCAACATCATGCCATATGCCATGTTCCGGAAGTTAGGAAAAAGTGATGAAGACCTGACCAAGACGGACATGATGCTCAAGGACTTCGAAGGCAACGTGTCTCCCGCCCGTGGAGCGCTCTGCGTCGACCTCACCATCGGCAGTAAGACCCTTCCCACTACCTTTTTTATTATTAGTTGTAAGGGGTCCTACAACATGTTGCTCGGTCGCGACTGGATAGATGCGAATTGCTGTGTCCCATCTACAATGCATCAATGCCTCGTGCAATGGGTCGGCGACAGTACAGAGATAGTCACCGCCGATTCCACCTACAGCGTCGCAGCGGCCGACACGCAACAATGGAGCTGTGAACACGTCAGGTGTATATCCGGCAGGACTTGGGACACTAATTTCCTGAAAGTGTCCGATTTTGGTCTACAGCCGATCCAAGCAGTCGGCTCTGAAGATTCAGAATAGATGGATCAGTTTGTCCGAGAAGACGGAAAGCTTGGGCATGGGTTTACGTCGGCCGATTCATTAGAGATGGTGGATTTGGGAGATGGTAGCAAACCAAGGTCGACGTATATTAGTGCTAGCTTGGATTCCGGTCAATGGGGACAACAAGAGGAAGAGCAGAGGCAGGTGCTGGATAAGAAAAACGACAGGTCTCGGGTCTGGCGCCCCAAAAGGAACGACAACAAAGAGGGCGACAATCAAGAATCGACAGCTGATGTCAACATGGTGTTCATATTGCCGATGGAGTTCATGGCGCCTACCGATCGAGATAAGGCGACAAGGATGGAGGAGCAGATGGCGCAGTTGGTTTTGGAGCCGATGACAGCCACCTTTGAGAAACCAGAAGACGAAAAACGGCAACATCTTAAGGCACTATTTCTTAAAGGTTACGTTAACGGACAACCCGTTACCAGGCTACTAGTGGACGGAGGCGCCGCAGTCAACATCATGCCATATGCCATGTTCCGGAAGTTAGGCAAAAGTGATAAAGACCTGACCAAGACGGACATGATGCTCAAAGACTTTGAAGGCAACGTGTCTCCCGCCTGCGGAGCACTCTACGTCGACCTCACCATCGGTAGTAAGACCCTTCCCACTACATTCTTTATTATTAATGGTAAGGGGTCCTACAACATGTCGCTTGGTCGCGATTGGATACACGCGAATTGCTGTGTCCCGTCTACAATGCACCAATGCCTTGTACAGTGGGTCCGCAACAGTTACCGAGATAGTCACCGCCGATTCCACCTACAGTGTTGCGGCGGCCGACACGCAACAATGGAGCTGTGAACACGTCAAGTGTATATCTGGCAGAACTTGGGACACTGATTTCCTGAAAGTGTCCGATTTTGGTCTACAGCCAATCCAAGCAGTCAGCTCTGAAGATTCAGAATAGATGGATCAGTTCATCCGAGAAGACGGGAAGCTTGGGCATGGATTCACGTCGGCTGATTCATTGGAGATGGTGGATTTAGGAGATGGTAGCAAGCCAAGGCCGACTTATATTAGTGCTAGCTTGGATTCCGGTCACAAGTGTAAATTGACAAGTTTGTTAAAAGAATTCAAAGATTGCTTTGCTTGGGAAAACCATGAGATGCCCGATCTAGACCGGTCCATTGTTGAGCACCGGTTGCCTATAAAATCAGGATATCGGCCATGTCAGCAACCTGCACGACGATGCAACCCTAAAATTCTACCTGATATAAAGGCCGAGATCACAAGATTGATCGAAGCAGGATTTATTCGACAGTGCCGTTACGCCGAATGGATTTCTAATATTGTGCCCGTATATAAGAAGAACAAAAAGTTGCGCGTATGCATCGACTTCAGGAACCTAAATCAGGCTACACCAATGGACGAATATCGGATGCCGACGGTCGATGTCTTGATAGATGCTGCCGCTGGACATAAAGTCATCAGTTTCATGGATGGTAATGCTGGGTACAATCAAATATTAATGGCTGAAGAGGATATTTCGAAGACGGCTTTCAATTGTCCGGGCCACCTCGGTCTATTCGAGTGGGTTGTAATGACCTTTGGGTTAAAGAACGCCGGTGCTACATATCAGTGGGCTATGAATTATATCTTTCACAAGCTCATTGGTGTATCGGTGGAAATTTACATCAACGATGTTGTGGTCAAGTCGAAAGGTCATCAGTAACATCTGGCCGATTTACAAGAAGTATTGGAATGCACAAGGAAGCATGAATTGAAAATGAACCCGAACAAGTGTGCATTCGGCGTATCGGCCGGGCAATTCTTAGGATTCATGGTCCATGAGCGCGGGATAGAGGTTAACCGGAAGACCATAGACGCCATCAACAAGGTTGTAGCCCCGTAGAATAAAACTGAGCTGCAATCCCTCATCGGCAAGGTCAATTTTATTAGAAGATTCATATCCAACTTGTCTGGGCGTATTCAAGCTTTCACTCCTTTGTTGAAATTGAGACCCGACCAGGAATTCAGGTGGGGAGAAGAACAACGCAAAGCGTTAGAAGATATCAAGCAATATCTAATTTCACCACCGGTGTTGGTCCCGCCACAGCCCGATAAGCCGTTCAAGTTATACTTATCGGCTGATGAACAAGCTATTGGATCGGCGCTGGTACAGGAGTTCGAAGGAAAGGAACGGGTAGTATATTATGTCAGCAGAAGACTCCTGGATGCCGAAACAAGATATTCCCCGGTGGAACGGTTGTGCTTGTGTCTATACTTCTCGTGTACCAAGCTCAGGCATTATTTGTTATCGGTAGAGTGCATAGTCGTATGCAAGGACGATGTCGTAAAGTATATGCTATCACTGCCAATTTTGAAAGGACGGATTGGAAAATGGATCCTGGCTTTGTCAGAGTTTGACTTAAGGTACGAATCGGCCAAGGCTGTCAAGGGTCAAGTTATGACTGATTTCATGGCTCAACATTGTGGACCGGAAATTACTGTTGTTGAGCCGGTTCCATGGACTCTATACTTCGATGGTTCTTCGTGTGGGGCCGGATCGGGAATTGGCATCATTCTTGTATCGCCTCGGGGGGCAAGTTATGATTTCTCTCTGCCGATAGAAGCATCCGCAACCATTAACCAGGCAGAATACCGAGCCATCCCAAAGGGTATCCAATTATTAAGGGAAGTCAAGGCTGATGCAGTCGAAATATTTGGGGATTCCATGCTCATCGTAGATCAGTTAATGGGGAAATCTGAATGCAAAGATGATATCTTGAGGATTTATTATGAAGATTGCCTCCAGCTGTTAAAGGAATTCAAGTCTGCAATAATTCAGCACATCCCCAGAAATTACAATGAGGAGGCCAACAGGCTGGCCCAACACGCGTCCGGATATCGGTCGATTCAAGGAGCTATGATTTTGGAGCTCGCGGCCGATGATTGGCGAAAGGAGATTGCCGATTACTTGAAGGATCCGTCCCAGAAGGTGGATCGGCGAGTGCGTTTCCAGGCCACAAAATATGTGTTACTTGAAGATGATTTATTTTACCGGACGATTGATAAGGTTCTTCTCAAATGCTTGGGAACAGAAGAAGCAAAGGTCCTGATGGGGGAAATCCATGAAGGCGTATGTGGAGCCCACCAATCGGCTCACAAGATGAAATGGATGATCAGAAACAATGGGTATTACTGGCCAACGATTCTTGAGGATTGTTTCAAATATTATAAAGGTTGCCAAGATTGTCAGAAATTTGGCAATGTGCAGCGCGCGCCAGCTTCGGCTATGAATCCAGTAATCAAGCCGTGGCCGTTCAGAGGTTGGGGAATAGATCTCATCGGACAGATTCACCCTCCATCGAGCAAAGGGCATAAGTTTATATTGGTAGCCACCGATTATTTTACTAAGTGGGTGGAGGCAGTTCCGTTAAGGACCGTGACATCGACCGATATGATCGAGTTCGTTAAGAACCATATTGTTTATCGATTCGGTATTCCTCAGACTATCACAACTGATCAAGGAACGATGTTCACCTCTAGAGAATTTGGAGAATTCGCCGTCGATATGGGGATTAAATTATTAAATTCTTCTCCAGACTGAAAAGATAAACACAAGTTAACGGTAAGATTGTAGCATGGAAAGAGACAATATTGAAATCAGCTGGGAGAAAGGTCATAGTGTTGCACTTGAATCGATGTTTTCTGGGTCCAAACTGTTGCAATATATTGATGGAGATAGGCAGAAGAGATATTGCTTCCATTCTGCCCACCACAGTTTGAATTGTTGGACAGCAAAAGGGGCCACCATCCAGTTGTTCAGGTCGATGGTACAGGAGTCTGGCACTAAGTTGCACAACCGATTGTAGTCGAGACTCTTGGTCAGTCCATCTCGAAATTTTGCTTGGCCGGCAAAGTAGACCTGAATCGGCAGTTGACCAAAGCCCGGTTGCCTTGCTGCGACCGATGGATTATAAAATTCATAGGTGGGGGAATCCTTTCCAGAAAAGAAATTGGCCGGTAAAATCCCTGGCTTGATCAGGATATCCACAAGAGCACCGTCAAAAGTATGGGATGATGAATCGTACCAGATGGGAAGCTTGAAAATCGGCCCTACTGTCTGATATGGATACCAACTGATAGTCGCTTCACTGAAGCCGTTATAGAAACATCTGAAGTATTCGGCCGTTCGGGTGGCAGTGAATTGACAGCCAGGGAAGGCCGATGCTGCTTCTCCAAAAGATGTACAGCATCGTCGAATGGTGGGGTTTTCCTCTGACTCAATATTGGGAAAAGTCTTGGTCTCTATTTGCTGCTGGGAGACCTTGTTCATATATAAGTTGAGCCAGAGGGTGATAAACCACCAGGGACCACCAGGATTACCAATCGGCTCCCCTTTTGACAATCTGACGCCGATTTGGTGCATCATATGATAGGCCGATCCTAACAGATGCTTCCCAAGGGGGACGGCCGATCCTAGTGACAGAGCTTCTGCCAGGGCTTGGGTGTTAGATGAAGGACCAACTGCTCTGCCACAGAAGAAATGTTTCTCTAGCCACATCATCAGAAACACCGTATGTTCTCTCTCTAAAATTGTCCCAGTCCTCATATTCTTGCTGATATACCCCTTCCATCCGCCGATTCCTTTTGTTTCTAGCCGATGAGATGGTTTGATCAGATAATCAAATGGGGTATCAGGAGAAGAGATATCAAGGCCGGTCAACATCAGAACATCAGCCAAGGTTGGAGTCATAGGTCTGTGCCCAAAGAGGAACGCGTTGAGCGCGTCGGACCAGAAGTAAGAGGCCGCTATTACTAAGGGCTCATTTTTCTCCATTTGGGATAGAGAGAGATCGATGCACTGGCCAATTTTCAGTTCATCCCACTGAACTCTCTTAGACTTGGCTACTCTAAGGTCTCATTCGGCCAAGATCTAAAGGCACCTTCCCACTGACCTAAATCCATGGGCGATTGCTTGAACAGAATTCTGTGGGTTAATCAAATCGGTTGGATCTGGATTCCCCATAGGACCTAAGCAGATGAGACTGGAGGATTCGGAAAGGGGAATAGTAATCTGGTGCCTAAATTCCTAAAAAGAAGGAAAAAGAGGAAAAACTGAGAATGGGTCTAGAAAATACTTGAGCAGTAAAAGAATAAAAGAGGAAAGTTTCGGATGATTACCTCCGGGATGAAGCTCATCGTCGCCGATGGAGCCGCCAGTGGAACCGCCTGTGGCAGAACCACCTGAATTAATCCGGCTCAAGTGTATTAACCATCACCATTAAGGCAATCTCGGTTAACCCTACACTTCAAACGGAGTAATCCACTGGTCTGTCGGGTATAACCTCCCGATACAACCACGGTAATCGGATCGAGCGCCATACATACAAATGCTCATGCGACGATGAGCCCAGAGAATACCACATTCCAGCAAATATTACAAAATTACCATAAGTGAATATTACAGACCAAGTTTGAGTTTAGAAACCGAGTACTTCAGTGATCAAATCCAAAAAGTTCTTCAGAGTTTAAATTGCAGCGGAAATAAAATAACGAAAGCTACTCGACGATAAAGGATGTCTCGATGAAGCCCGTACGAGACGTCACTCGGTATTATCTTCGTTGGACGGGGGCGTATCCCATTCCACCGACCAACCAGGGGGAAGAGTACACGGCCAAGTCAAACTAGCAATCAAATCTTCGAAGGTTTCACCTGAAAACAAGCCACAAGCAAGGCTGAGTATACTAATACTCAGCAAGGCTTACCCGTCTAATGGGGTATACTTAGCCGACTCTTAGACATGCGAGGCTTTTGGCTTGAGGGCTTTGTTTTGCCAAAAAGCATATATAGTAGGTCCTTACTTTCAGATTTTAGCTCCAAGTTCTAGCTTTCTTTAACCATTCTAGGTAAGCAACTATCCAATATCATACATGGTGAAGCATTAAATTTTCATCCAACAAGTTTATTCATCATCATTGTTCCTCTTCTTACTCTGTGGGTAAAAGTGGTTAAGCAGTCTCAATAGCCGTGAGAAACGGACGATTCGAATCGAATTTCTTAACCTTGCAAGGGAAACCTAAACACACGTCACGTGGTTACTCCCTAGAGTCACACGTGCAACTTTTCCCTTCAATTCCCGCTTCACGGAACAGGCCCACCGCCCTCGACTACACCTCCCCATGGACCATGGACGCAGCCGGGCCATGGCGGCCGATGCACCCGCCATTAGCTAGATGTGAACGAATTCAAGACAGTGGGGAGTATATTCCGGCCTCGGTTCAATCCAGTACTAAGCTTACCGATTACCATATTCTCGGCATGTGGTTAGTACGTTCAAAGACTTAACCATCACTTACCACACACTGCGGCCTTAGCATTTTTCACTAGACAGACGGGCCTCAATCATCAACATAAACATCGTACCACAGCCCGTCCGTCGTCCTTATGATTGCAGCGTGTAGTAAACAATCAACTCCTAATTTCTCGCGAGTGACAGGAAATCACTCGACTTTTACCGAGTCCTATTAGCATAGCATTCCATCGAACCTTGCATCTAGTGTTCAGAGCATGGGTACCTAGGATCATGCAACTAAGTTTTCATCCAACTCCTATAAACTTAATGCACAAGTAAAGTAGAGTAATAAGTTGCATAAGTTGAGAAAATAGGGTCCATGCTCCGGGGCTTGCCTTCTTGCGAAAAGTTAGTCCGGGGCTCTTCCGAACTTGGGCTCGGGTCTTCGGCAACTTCAGTTAGATTCACTTGAGCTTCACGCTGCTCACTCTCGGACGCGGGCACCAACTCGTACGTTCCGTCGGCGAGAGTCGTTGTTTCTACATGAATGCACAAGTTTAAGTAGTGGTGATGTTAAACGACATGATTTCCTTCACGATAAAGTTGCAGTTTATAAAACATGAGTTTGTTGTGGAGTGAGTTACTTCATCAATCGTGGGCAATCGTTAATATAATTTATCTTAATCTATTTAACTTTATTAAAGGAGAAGGGGTTGTGTTATATTGAAAACTTAGTTTCTTTTTAAACACAAACATGAGTTTGAACACAATTACTAATATAGTTAGCTTCTGGAAATAAAATTTTTATTCAAGGTACACTATGCAGAGATAAGATCACTGTAAAAATTTCAGACATATTTGTGTAGCATGTTAAATATGAAAAATGTAATACACAGCCACTGCTAGAATCTAGTTATTTTTATACAGAACAAACCATGCAAGTATTGATGCTACAAATTTTACAGGGTGTTGCTATAACCATATTTGTGCTACTGTAAATTTTTCAGATTTTATTGTACATTATTTAGAGCATAATAAATGGGACAAGCTACACTCATGTTATAAAAGATTATTTTCTAAAGGATGTTATACAAGGTTTCTATGTTTGAAACTTTTTGTACAGGTTGATCTACTCTATTGTGTTTCATAGTAAAAAGATGAACATTTTATAAGGGCTTTACTAATTATTTTGAATTAGTGAAGTTTTCCTACCACAAATTCATGTGAACAGGTTACATATAGTAAAAATGTTTCTAAATTTTTCTATGGCCTCTAGGTATCACTACAACAACACAGAAAAAGTTTCATGACATTAAACATCACAGAACAGCAGGAATAATTAGTTCTATCACTTTATGGCATAAAGCAATGTTGGACAAAAAGTGTATCTAGAGATGGCTTTTGGTCCTGATCTTTTTACACAGTCCTAAACATTAAGCAAGTAACTCACTGCCTAAAAATTAGAGTCAGCAGTGATCTACAACAGTGGGTACAAAAGAAGTCCATTAAACCTTCCATTTAGTATAGAGCAAAATATATTGATAATCTGAGGAACTTTATATAACAAAAGTTGTAGAGTTTCTTCTAAGGATTCCAGAACAGTTGAGTTTGCATTTTTCTGAATTTTCTACGATTTTATACGAATTTTACAAGTTCACTGATTTGGTTAAAACTTTCTTTACAGAGGGGTCCTTGAAAATTAGCAGAAAACCTCCTAGAAAGATTTGGGCGTTTGCAATGTGGTCCCTGGTCGCAATTTCACGGCGGGGTCATCCTGTCCGGCCAAATTCCGGCGAGCTCGGTCGCCGGCGGCGGGCGAGGGCAAGGTGGGGGAGCACGGAGAGGGAACCAGGGCGCACCTATTGGTGGTCTTGGAGTGGCTCGGGGTGGCCGGTGGCGGGCTGGCCGCGGAGAGCAGGGGCGGCGGCGGTGGGGCGGCGCGGACGGCGGCGCTCCGGCGAGGAGGGCGGCGGGGCTCGGGCTGGGGAGCTTCAGGGCGTCGAGGGGAATCCGCAGCTCTCAATGATTTCGTAGGGACCAATATAACGGGGAGCTAGTTTGCCTTTGATTCCGAATCTTTGCACTCCCTTGGTGGGTGAAACTCGAAGATAGACATGATGGCCAACTTCGAATTTTAGGGGCTTTCTCCTTTTGTCAGAATAGCTCTTTTGTCGGGCTTGTGCGGCTTTAAGGTTTGCTTGTATTACCTTTACTTTCTCCTCTGCCTCGATTACCAGGTCGGGTCCAATCATCTTACGTTCTCCAGTTTGTGACCAGCTCAAAGGAGTTCGACACCTTCGTCCGTACAGGGCCTCAAATGGTGCCATTTTCAAACTCGTTTGATAGCTGTTGTTGTACGAGAACTCTGCTAGGGGTAGACATTTGTCCCAATTCTTGTCATAGTGAATGACGCAAGCTCTCAGCATGTCTTCAAGAATTTGGTTTACCCTTTCCGTTTGTCCGTCAGTCTGAGGATGGTATGCTGAGCTGCGAATTAGTTTGGTACCAAGAGATGTTTGCAGTTGTTCCCAAAAGCGTGCTACAAACTGAGGACCACGATCGGAGATAATTGTCTTAGGTATTCCATGCAGGCAAACAATACGATCGAGGTAAATCTCGGCATATTTCTTGGTAGAATAGGTGGTGTGTACCGGAAGAAAATGTGCCGTCTTTGTGAGTCTATCAATGATAACCCATATGGAATCATGTTTCTGGGAAGTGTTTGGTAGTCCAACGATGAAGTCCATACTTATGTCTTCCCATTTCCATGATGGTATAGGTAACGGTTGTAGTGTACCGGCTACCTTCAAGTGGCTAGCTTTTACTCTCTGGCACGTGTCACATTCCGAGACATACGTAGCAATTTCTCTTTTCATTCTAGTCCACCAGAAGTTTTGCCTTAGG
Organism: Panicum miliaceum; assembly: GCA_032594955.1. Taxonomy (NCBI): domain Eukaryota; kingdom Viridiplantae; phylum Streptophyta; class Magnoliopsida; order Poales; family Poaceae; genus Panicum; species Panicum miliaceum. Next base: position 45,583,250 of record CM064056.1, on the reverse strand, counting down.
TCTTGATACATTTTGCTACTGCCGGGGTGGATAGAGAATTTGGAAAGGTGTGCCTCATCAAGAATTTTCTTGCGGAGTTCACGATTCTTCGGAACGACTATACGACCTTCGAACCATAGAACTCCCTTATGGTCCTGGCGGAAACACTTATACTTCTCCTCACCTAGAGAGAGTTTTTGTTTGATGATCTTGATTCCTTCATCATGTAGTTGTGCCATGACGATTTGGTCGTGAAGAGTGGGCTCAATTGAGATGTGATCTAGAGTGCCTTGGGAAACCATTTCCAAGTTAAGCTTCCTCATGTCTGCACACAATGTCTCATGGTAGGACTCCATGGATAAGCAATGGCAATGGGACTTGCGGCTTAGTGCATCCGCGACTACATTAGCCTTGCCGGGGTGATAGTGCACTTCAAGGTCATAATCCTTGATTAGTTCTAGCCATCTCCGTTGTCTCATATTCAGATCGGCTTGTGTGAAGATATACTTGAGACTCTTATGATCCGTGTAGATATTGCACTGTGTACCCATGAGATAGTGCCTCCATATCTTCAGCGCGTGAATGACGGCTGCAAGCTCAAGATCATGAGTGGGATAATTCTGTTCGTGGGGCCGAAGGGCTCGTGAGGCATATGCAATTACTCGATTCTCTTGCATAAGCACACATCCTAGACCAGTACCTGATGCGTCACAATACACATCGAATGGCTTGGTATTATCGGGTTGAGCTAACACAGGTGCAGTAGTCAGATGCTCTCTGAGAGTGTGGAAAGCTTCTTCACATCTCTCGTCCCATACAAACTTTACTTCCTTCTTTAACAGTTCAGTCATGGGCTTAGCAATTCGAGAGAAATCCGGGATGAAGCGGCGGTAGTAACCGGCTAAGCCGAGAAAACTGCGAATCTGATGAACAGAGGTAGGGGGTTTCCAATCCATCACCTCTTGTACCTTGCTGGGGTCAACAGCTATGCCTTCGCTGGAGATCGTGTGACCTAAGAACTTTACAGTATCCAACCAGAATTCACACTTAGAAAACTTAGCATAGAGCTGATGGTCTCTTAGACGTTGAAGAACAATGTGCAGGTGCTTTGCATGCTCTTCCTCATCCTTGGAATAGATAAGGATGTCGTCGATGAACACTACGACGAATTTGTCCAGTTCGGGCATGAATACCGAATTCATGAGATACATGAAGTAGGCAGGGGCATTTGTGAGTCCAAAGGACATGACCAAGAATTCATATAGTCCATAGCGTGTGGAGAAGGCAGTCTTGGGAATATCGCAGGGGCGAATCTTGATTTGATGATATCCCGAACGAAGATCAATCTTGGAGAAGACTCTGGCTCCAGCTAATTGATCGAAGAGTACATCGATACGAGGAAGTGGGTATTTATTTTTAACAGTTACCGCATTGAGAGGTCGGTAGTCAACACATAACCTCAAACTGTCATCCTTCTTCTTTACGAATAGGGCTGGACATCCCCAAGGTGACGCGCTAGGGCGAATGAAACCTTTGTCCAGTAGTTCTTGGAGTTGAATTTTCAGCTCTGCCAATTCTTTAGGGGGCATCCTATATGGTCTCTTGGATATAGGTGCAGTGCCTGGCTGTAGTTCAATAACGAACTCAATGTCCCTATCTGGTGGCATTCCGGGTAAGTCATCCGGAAAGACATCGGCATACTCGCATACCACTGGAATATTCTCTAGGTTGGTCCCTTCCATCACGAAAGCGCAAGAATTTGTGCACTCCCGTAACGGTAGGTAAAGGGTAGTGGCTCCGTGACTAGGTGAATTTATCTCAACGGCTCGGGAAGAAAGGTCCAGTGTGACTCCATGCCTAGTCATCCAGTTCATTCCCAAAATAATATCCATGCCGTCAAGGGGTAAAAGTACGAGATCTGTGTTGATGACTTTACTTCCCAATTTTATCGGTACCAGCCTTATTATTTGGTTGGAAGCAATTTTTCCACCCGGTGTTGATATCATATACGACCCTTTGGTGCGCCAAACATTCAAGTCTACTTTTGCACCAAACTTTGCACTAATGAAACTATGTGATGCACCAGAATCAAACAATATGACTGCAGGCTTGTTATGGATGGAGAATGTACCCGTCATTACAGGTGCTCCTTCAGGAAGTTCTGCAAGGGTGGTGAAGTTGATCCGTCCTTGTTTGACCTGGAGGGTCTGCTTCTTGCCTTTGTTCTCATTGTTCTGGTTAGAGTCCTGGCCCTGATTTGGCAGCCTGGGTTGGGGGCATTCGTGAGCGAAATGACCGGAACTCCCGCATTTGAAACAACGATTCGCGGGGCTGGGTCGAAGAGGCTGTTGCAGAGTGGGCCTCGGACCATTCTGTGGAGGCATCGGGGGTCGTACCATGCCTGGCTGCTGCGGGGGCCTGATAATCCAACGCCCTGGCTGAGGAGCCTTCGGTGGAGCGGTAGGCGCAGCATTTCGCACCAAGCGATACCTCGGTGGCTGAGCACCCGAGGGTCCAGCTAGCGCCTTTCTCTTCTTTTCAGCACGATGAGCCTCAATACAGTCCTCTTGAGTGATGGCCATGTTGACTAGCTCGTTATATGTATCGGCTTTGACAAGATTCAATCGTTCCTTGAGTTTAGTATTCAGACCTCTACGGAAACGATCACGCTTCTTGGCATCTGTGTCTGCGTGATAGCCCGCGTATTGGCCCAGGTTGTTGAAGGCTTGAGCATACTGAAGTACAGTGCGGTTACCCTGAGTGAGAGCTAAAAACTCATTTAGCTTTCTTTCTATGAGACCTTCGGGAATATGGTGTGCCCGGAACGCAGTCTTGAATTCATCCCAGGTGACAATGTGATCAGCGGGGAGCATAGCAAAATAGTGGTCCCACCATAGACGAGCCGTACCGCGAAGCTGCTGCGCGGCAAAGCGGGCCTTGTTTTCATCCGAACATGGGGCCACAAGTAGAGAAAACTTGGACTCGATTGTGCGAATCCAAGCGTCCGCATCCAAGGGTTCCTCCGTCTCGTGAAACAAGGGAGGCTGGGTCCCTAGGAAATCCGTGTATCCTGCAGCTTGGGGGTGGGGGACATTTTGCCCACCCCGCTGGTGGTGTTGCTGTTCTTGCACCAGCTGACGAAGCAACTCGGTTTGAGCGGCCATTACTTCAACCAAGCTGGGTGGTGGCGGCGGCTATGGTTGTGATCCACTTGCGCTAGCACCAAAACCATCCGGGTTACCACGGGTTGCTCCAACCATCTGAAAAGGCGAATGTTCTTCATTAGCAACGTGATCCATATTGCTTCCATGACTCCAAAAAGATCTAACGCGGAATAGTAGACTTCCAAAAGGTCCTGGATGGAATCACGAGCATAAAACTGTCTGCCATAAGAATCTTATATCTCCTGGTAGGTTCATCCAAAGTTCCTTATATTTTGGCAGTGGATAGGGAATTTAGGGAGGTACAACTTTGATATTCAGCCAAGATGCTAAATCGATGGATAAGATGGTCAAGCGGTTCACTCTTTGCTTCGCTGGTTGGCTGTTTTTCAGCAGAACGAGTTATAGTATCTGGCCTATAACTCAAACTAGCAAGATCCAATAGGGCTGAAATTTGGTGAGAACCTAGATCACATAATTTAGGACAAGTTTGGTATTCAACACTGTGGCTGGATTAGGCTCTAACATGGCTGTTCCCTTAAGGTATCACTTCTTTGTCTACCCAGAATTTTCAGTGAACAGGGGGCCAATATTTCGTGCACCAGGGAAAATCTACCCAGCCAAAATTTACCAAATTTTAACAGCAGCTACTGGGATAAATTTGGAACAAGTTTTGTGTTGTACTCTTTTGCAGAAAACTGTAGGAAGGGGGCCTAAAAATTTAAGAGGCAGAAGTGCTTATTCTAGACAGAATTTTGACATTCCGTGGTTTCTGTTATTTCTTACTATCCATGAGTTCAGAATTTTTGATTTTTGAACAGGGGATAGAACACGAAATTTTGAACAATTCTTTCAACATGAACTTTACCAGAAAAGGTCATTTTCTTGGGTCAATAAATCTTTCTTTTCGGTCATGGCAGATTTGTGACAGATTCGCTAGATAGTCCTTATGCAAACCACGCTTAGATACGCAAGAACCTTACCACTCTCATACAACGCATTTTGATTTCAGATATATGTGGTCATGATGCATGCACGTCCTATTCGTCCTCACAAAATAAAATAATTGCCAAATACTTTTGGTCTTATGAAGAGAGTTTCGGTGGCATACACAATACGGCTCTCGCTATAATAGCTAGTCGAGTCTTTCTAATCGTTCCTTAACTTATCGTAATCGCGGTTAGTGTACCTGCAGAAGATGGAGCATATATATATTTCATGAACCTTTCATGCCAGCACTCATGAAAGCGTCCGTATTCATTACCGTTTACTTATAGAAACGATATCTGTACAATTTCCGCCGTACAGACGACGTTAACATACGCTATCGAGATAGCGTATTCACGGGGGTACCGTCATGAGACGGGGGTATGAACAGCGATCGCCATACCCTGCGCCGAACCTTCTACTCCCAATATGTTCAACTAACAGTTGGCATATTGGCAGCACCTCAAGTAAGCCACTGCTTGAGGGCAGCGTTCGGTTCGCATCACCGACAGGAAGGCCAAGCTCTCTCAGTTGGCTGAGGATCCTTACCTTCTTACCTTAGCGACGAGTGCGTCGTTACAGAATTTAGGGTCGGTTGTGCATGAAAGTAAGTTTTGATAGAAAGTAATGTGCTGGACGTCAGTTGATACTATATATAGAAGTTAGATAGCCACCTAGTAACTTTCCCATAAACCCTTAGGGCTTTACGAGCTAGGCACCATCCTTAACGTACCAACGCATTTCGCAACACAACCTTCTAGTCAAGTTTTAGTAAAATGAGTTTTTAAGGCTTGTAGCATTCTCTGGCGTATGTATTTCGGCTCTGGTGTCCGCTGTCGCCAGCTGTGGCACCAGCTACGGCTCTGATACCAGCTGTGGCAGAACCACCTGAATTAATCCGGCTCAAGTGTATTAACCATCACCATTAAGGCAATCTCGGTTAACCCTACACTTCAAACGGAGTAATCCACTGGTCTGTCGGGTATAACCTCCCGATACAACCACGGTAATCGGATCGAGCGCCATACATACAAACGCTCATGCGACGATGAGCCCAGAGAATACCACATTCCAGCAAATATTACAAAATTACCATAAGTGAATATTACAGACCAAGTTTGAGTTTAGAAACCGAGTACTTCAGTGATCAAATCCAAAAAGTTCTTCAGAGTTTAAATTGCAGCGGAAATAAAATAACGAAAGCTACTCGACGATAAAGGATGTCTCGATGAAGCCCGTACGAGACGTCACTCGGTATTATCTTCGTTGGACGGGGGCGTATCCCATTCCACCGACCAACCAGGGGGAAGAGTACACGGCCAAGTCAAACTAGCAATCAAATCTTCGAAGGTTTCACCTGAAAACAAGCCACAAGCAAGGCTGAGTATACTAATACTCAGCAAGGCTTACCCGTCTAATGGGGTATACTTAGCCGACTCCTAGACATGCGAGGCTTTTGGCTTGAGGGCTTTGTTTTGCCAAAAAGCATATATAGTAGGTCCTTACTTTCAGATTTTAGCTCCAAGTTCTAGCTTTCTTTAACCATTCTAGGTAAGCAACTATCCAATATCATACATGGTGAAGCATTAAATTTTCATCCAACAAGTTTATTCATCATCATTGTTCCTCTTCTTACTCTGTGGGTAAAAGTGGTTAAGCAGTCTCAATAGCCGTGAGAAACGGACGATTCGAATCGAATTTCTTAACCTTGCAAGGGAAACCTAAACACACGTCACGTGGTTACTCCCTAGAGTCACACGTGCAACTTTTCCCTTCAATTCCCGCTTCACGGAACAGGCCCACCGCCCTCGACTACACCTCCCCATGGACCACGGACGCAGCCGGGCCATGGCGGCCGATGCACCCGCCATTAGCTAGATGTGAACGAATTCAAGACAGTGGGGAGTATATTCCGGCCTCGGTTCAATCCAGTACTAAGCTTACCGATTACCATATTCTCGGCATGTGGTTAGTACGTTCAAAGACTTAACCATCACTTACCACACACTGCGGCCTTAGCATTTTTCACTAGACAGACGGGCCTCAATCATCAACATAAACATCGTACCACAGCCCGTCCGTCGTCCTTATGATTGCAGCGTGTAGTAAACAATCAACTCCTAATTTCTCGCGAGTGACAGGAAATCACTCGACTTTTACCGAGTCCTATTAGCATAGCATTCCATCGAACCTTGCATCTAGTGTTCAGAGCATGGGTACCTAGGATCATGCAACTAAGTTTTCATCCAACTCCTATAAACTTAATGCACAAGTAAAGTAGAGTAATAAGTTGCATAAGTTGAGAAAATAGGGTCCATGCTCCGGGGCTTGCCTTCTTGCGAAAAGTTAGTCCGGGGCTCTTCCGAACTTGGGCTTGGGTCTTCGGCAACTTCAGTTAGATTCACTTGAGCTTCACGCTGCTCACTCTCGGACGCGGGCACCAACTCGTACGTTCCGTCGGCGAGAGTCGTTGTTTCTACATGAATGCACAAGTTTAAGTAGTGGTGATGTTAAACGACATGATTTCCTTCACGATAAAGTTGCAGTTTATAAAACACGAGTTTGTTGTGGAGTGAGTTACTTCATCAATCGTGGGCAATCGTTAATATAATTTATCTTAATCTATTTAACTTTATTAAAGGAGAAGGGGTTGTGTTATATTGAAAACTTAGTTTCTTTTTAAACACAAACATGAGTTTGAACACAATTACTAATCTAGTTAGCTTCTGGAAATAAAATTTTTATTCAAGGTACATTATGCAGAGATAAGATCACTGTAAAAATTTCAGACATATTTGTGTAGCATGTTAAATATGAAAAATGTAATACACAGCCACTGCTAGAATCTAGTTATTTTTATACAGAACAAACCATGCAAGTATTGATGCTAAAAATTTTACAGGGTGTTGCTATAACCATATTTGTGCTACTGTAAATTTTTCAGATTTTATTGTACATTATTTAGAGCATAATAAATGGGACAAGCTACACTCATGTTATAAAAGATTATTTTCTACAGGATGTTATACAGGGTTTCTATGTTTGAAACTTTTTGTACAGGTTGATCTACTCTATTGTGTTTCATAGTAAAAAGATGAACATTTTATAAGGGCTTTACTAATTATTTTGAATTAGTGAAGTTTTCCTACCACAAATTCATGTGAACAGGTTACATATAGTAAAAATGTTTCTAAATTTTTCTATGGCCTCTAGGTATCACTACAACAACACAGAAAAAGTTTCATGACATTAAACATCACAGAACAGCAGGAATAATTAGTTCTATCACTTTATGGCATAAAGCAATGTTGGACAAAAAGTGTATCTAGAGATGGCTTTTGGTCCTGATCTTTTTACACAGTCCTAAACATTAAGCAAGTAACTCACTGCCTAAAAATTAGAGTCAGCAGTGATCTACAACAGTGGGTACAAAAGAAGTCCATTAAACCTTCCATTTAGTATAGAGCAAAATATATTGATAATCTGAGAAACTTTATGTAACAAACGTTGTAGAGTTTCTTCTAAGGATTCCAGAACAGTTGAGTTTGCATTTTTCTGAATTTTCTACGATTTTATACGAATTTTACAAGTTCACTGATTTGGTTAAAACTTTCTTTACAGAGGGGTCCTTGAAAATTAGCAGAAAACCTCCTAGAAAGATTTGGGCGTTTGCAATGTGGTCCCTGGTCGCAATTTCACGGCGGGGTCATCCTGTCCGGCCAAATTCCGGCGAGCTCGGTCGCCGGCGGCGGGCGAGGGCAAGGTGGGGGAGCACGGAGAGGGAACCAGGGCGCACCTATTGGTGGTCTTGGAGTGGCTCGGGGTGGCCGGTGGCGGGCTGGCCGCGGAGAGCAGGGGCGGCGGCGGTGGGGCAGCGCGGACGGTGGCGCTCCGGCGAGGAGGGCGGCGGGGCTCGGGCTGGGGAGCTTCAGGGCGTCGAGGGGAATCCGTTTCAGTGCTTGCCTCGGGCGGAGGTGGGCCGGAGCAGGGGGTTCCACGGCGAGGTGGGGGCGCCGGCGGCAATGGAGGCGCGGTGGCTTTCCAGGCGCGCGAGGGGGGGGGGGCTCTGTTCGGCTTTTTATAGGCGCAAGGGAGGGAGGAGGGGTCCAGGCAGGGCTGGGCCGGGCGGCACGACGGGGGCACGTCGTTGGGCGCCTGGGCGGCGGCCAGTGGCTGGGCGGCGCGGCGGTGACCAGCGGCCAGAGGCGCGGCGTGCGCGTGGCGTGCGTGCGCTGGGCGCGCCGGGGGCGCGACGTCGCGTGTAGGCGACGCTGGCGGGCGGTTGGGGAGCTCGGGCGGCACGACGGAGCACTGGTGGAGGGGGGCGGCGGCCAGCGACTGGGCAGCACGGGGCGGTGCCGCAGGGAGCAGCGGGTTGGGCAGAGGCGAGGCGTGCGGGAGGGAGAAGAAAAGGCGCGGCCGCGGTTGGGCGAGCGGGGGCGGGCAGCAGGCAGGGCGTCGGGGTTGGCTCGGCGTCTGGTGCCGCGCAGGCGTCGGGGGACAGGTGGCCGGCGGCGGTCGGGCGAGCGCGCGGCGCAGCAGAGGAGGGAGGGGTGAGCGAGGGACCGAAGTGCAAAAATTTGAAAAACTTCAGGGGGCTGGGTGCAAACAGGGCGTGTTCTCCTCTTTCTGATTGGAATTTCAAAAACTTTTGAACACGAAAGTTGTTCAAAATAAAAAGTTCTACAATTTTGGTTTCAGGCAAAATCTCATTTGGCTTATGGTTTGAAAGTTAAATTTAAAAGTTCAAAAGTAACCCAAAGTGCTCAAATTAAATTTGAATTCCAACTGAACTCGTTTTAATTCTTTCCACCCTTTCATTAGTTGGTTTAATCATTGAGTTAGGCTAATGACATTGATTTTGGAAATGTAATTACCAGGGTTGTCACACCGCCGATGGAGCTGCCGATGCTGAGGGGGTTGCCGGCGGAACCTCCGTAGTTGGAGAAGTTGCCGATGGCGCCGCCATTGGAAGGGTGGAGCAGGTCGCAGGTGAGATCGCTGGAGGGAGCGGTTGCAGATCGAGAGGGCGCAGGAAGAAGATGAACAGTGGTTATCTGGAGGAGATTACTAGGATCGTGGAGAAAGAAAGGTGGAGAGTGCCGGTACTAAAGGACAATCCGAGAGAGAAAGGGCAAAGGCGGGATTTTTGCCGCGCCGTCTACACGAATTCCAGGAGAACAGTTGTCTCGAGCGCCCGGTTCGAGAAGATTGCAATCATCACGTAGAAGACCGCGAAACGGAAGGAGATTTTTACTGCGCTCGTTTCGGAAGAAAGATTAAAGAAAAGAGTTTCGAAGTAAAGATTATGTTTTACTCCGAAACTGGGGGGCATGTGTTGACGCCAGATTTTGGCACGTGTTGAATCGGCGTCAGGAGAAGAGATTGGCCGATGCGGCAGATCTAAAGGCTACAGTGAAGAATCGGCCGATTGAGGCTACAATTGGGAATCGGCCGATTGGCGATGCAACTTGCGCCAACAGATAGGGAGGGTGAAACTATTGGAACCACAACAGAGAATCCCAGTCAAAAGTGGCCTAATATTGGTCAACGGAACGATGCTGATTCGGTCGAGAAGCAATGGAAAGAGTTCTGATTGGATTAGGAGATGGCGGCGGAAGATTCTGCGGGAGTCCATTTCCTTTATAAAAATATTATAGATATAGTAGTTTTTCTGTTTAAAATAAGATTGTAACAAGTCGTAATCAATCAGGTGTCCTGGTTCTAGGGTATAAATAGGAGTCGTGAGGGCTTTGTAGAAAAGGAACGAATCAATCAACAAAACACATCTACTTTTTCATAGCACTTTACTTTCAAGTCAGCGACTTCGCCAATACTTTTTCTTCTTTCACGAGTTCGTACGGATTGGCAGGGCTGCATCGACTTGATCTCCGGCTAATTGGTAGGTTCCGCTTATCGAATAACATCTGAGCTTTAACCTCGGGCGCATCGCTGTGGTTTCGTTTGGATTTATTCACCAGTTATTGATATTTACTAGAATTATAGGTTTTACCTGTTGTTCTAGTATTATCACCAGTTATCCAGCTTGAGATTGGAATTATCGGCTTTATCATCGCTCTTCCTCGTTCATCGCCATATAGCCGATTAGATCTATTTCAAGTGTTGCATCTGTAATAATTGTTTAAGTTGCTCCAGCAGTTTTCTTTTGCAATTATTACGTGATTATCGGCTGATCCATAGCCGCTCATCTTCATAGCAAATCGGCCGATTCACCGATACGCTCTTCGGGACACATCGGAACCCCAGCCGATCGGGACGCCCGGAATTTAATACTTTTATTTCCTTGTCAATCAACAGGTCAGATTGACTGGCACGCCGCGCGAACCACACCAGGGCAATAACCCGAACAGGAGCTAAGCAGATTCTCCCGGGTCGTGTGTCCGACGCTGAAGGTCATCGTCCGATTCCTGGCCGATTTTTAGCGCCCACAGGTTTGTTGATGAAGCCCGACTAGTTGAATTTGATTTCGACTAGTTGTTGATGGTGTAAGACCCGCTTCGACTAGTTTTGTTGTCGAGACGAGTAGTTTGAAGTAGTCGAAGTAGTCATTGGCGCGTCGGCATCATAAGTAGGAGTCGTGCCAAGTAGTCGAAGTAGTCGGCACGCCAGCAGGAGAAACGCGGAGTTGTCGAAGTAGTTGGCGACGCAAGCAGGAGATTCCTCGATTTGTCAAGGTAGTCGGCGACGCAAGCTGAAGTCAAAGTAGTCATTCGCCGAAGGATCCAATCGCAAACTCGGTGAATCGATCCGCCGATGCATATGTACGAAGTAGCAATCCGCCACGTTGAGTGGATTGATGTTGATGAAGAGGTCCTTCAAATTCGCGCGACGATCGGCCCCACAGTGGGCGCCAGCGGTCGGTACTTTTACCGCCAACCTACCTAGGGATACCCTAAGGTAGGTGATTATTTGGTGAGGGATTGTCGGATCTGAAACTTGAAGGTAAGCGCGAGGACACAAGACACAAATTTAGACAGGCTTGGGCCGCTAGAGTAGTGAAATACCCTACGTCCTGTTTTGGGTGTTGTATATTGCGCCCTGCGCTTGGGTGTTGAGTTGCCTGTTGGCTGCTCTGTTCTCTTTGGTTCTGCCTATCTAGGTACCCCTGCCCTCCTTTTTATATCCCAGGGGGTGGGGTTCCTAGTAGGATTATAGGGTATGAGTCCTAGTAGGATTACATGGTAGAGTCCTAGTAGGAATTCGACTTCTTTTCCCCCGCGGGTAGCTTCCTTGCGGTACCTAGGGCATTTATCCCTGACACCTAGGGAACTAACTTGAGCCCCGTAGTCCGGGCGAGAAAACCCGTAAGATAAGGTCCTAACAAACTAAGACTAGAACAAAGCCTAAGCTTAATGACAGGACTTCCGCACAGAAGCAAGAGCTTGGAAATAGATTAATAAATGCGAAAAGTAAAGCTGACTCGAAAAGATAAAGAATATAACTTATATTGATAATGTCACAGGAAGGATACAAGAGCTTCTACCAGATTTCCGAGGACGACTTCAGAATCCCGAGACAAGCTCGACTCGACTCTAACTCCTAGACCACTCAACCTAACTCTAGAACTGAAGTGAAGAGAAAACTCCTTCTGAGTGTGTGTCTTACAAGTGAGGATGGGAGGCCTATTTATAGCTAGTGAAGGTCGGTAACCGGTGAAAAGCATCAAGAATACGTGGCCTTGACGGTTCCTTAGCTTCCACATGAAGACTGAGCATCAAGGGCTTCCAGGTGGGGCCAGCCGGCTTGGGGTTGGTGCCAAGTGGCACCGACCTTCTCGTGGACGCTCCTGATTGCCTTCTAAGGTTGGTAACAGTTACTTTTTAGTTATGCAACCATTTCAGACATGCAGGTGGGCCCTTTAATCCGTGTGTGAAGCCTTTCGGGTCCTCAGATCAAACTGACTTCAAGTGCACAATGCATGATCCTCCTGGGTGTGTTTGTTGACTCCTGGATCGATGACGTGGCCAGACGAGGGGGGATCAGGTTGTCTATGTTTTACCGTCAAGCCCACCGAGGGATACCCTCGAGGTGGTAGGTTGTAGGTAGGGTGTCGCCGAGATCAGGAACTCGAATGTGCAAGGAACAAAAATTTTAGACAGGTTCGGGCCGTCGAGAGCGTAATACCCTACGTCTTGTGTGGTTTGTATTGCCTTAGAGGTTATGCGTATGCACGATCTACTTTGGAGGGGTCCCTGCCCGCCCTTATAAAGTCTAGGGGGACAGGGTTACATGAAAATCCTAGTCGAACGACCTGAGGAGTCCTACCCGAGTATGTTGTCGGGTAGTTTCCTTACGTCCGACTAGTCCTAGCCCTATACGACTAGTTACAATTAGGATAAGGTATGGCCCATGCGGCATCCCCTACCACAAGAATACGTATGCCAAGTGTGCAGTCCCGCTGCCCCGGGTCTGACAAGCCCCCGAGCTCTTCGTAGCCGAGTACTGCAGGCTCCCGAGTACTTCTGGAAGGTGTCTTCAGGTCCTTGCTGAGTCCCCTTGAGAAGGTGTCTTCCGAGTACTTGCTTGGTTGCATCGAGGCTGTGAGGTGCTCATGCCCCGAGTAGTTTTCAAGTCTTCTTTTATATGGGGTGCGATGAACTCGCACTCCATATGGAGTAGCCTCTGAGCCTTAGGTTGAAGCGAAGAATCAGGCTGAGGGTCAGATTAGTCTTGAATCTTTGGTCTGTATCTTCCAAGAATTTTTGAAAAATAAGCCATTGACGACACGTATTCCGCAGCCCCCGAGCCTTTAATCCAAGTTCCTAGGTTTGGAAAAAAGGATCTAAAGAGTCGTGGCATGGAATGTATGTTTTTGAACTCAATTTGATGATTTTTAGGGTAAAATTGCGCTGGAGGTTGAAAAGTCCGAATTCTCGAGACCCTATCCCTGAGAAACGGCTAGTTTCCATTATCCGTTGCACAGAACCCGTAAAAACCTCTCAAAAGCAAATCATTAACCCGAGAAAACTCTTCGGCTTCCAACGGAAAAATAGGGAGCTGCTGGTTATAAATAACCCCGCGTTACCCCTTAGGGGTTTTACCCTACTTTGTTTTCACTGCAGTAAAAACAGATCTGCTTGACCAAGAACCCTAGCCACCGCTGCCACTCCAAAATCGACCACTTCTCCACCCGAATCCAAGCCAAGATTAGCCTGAATCTCTGATCCTTGTGGCAGAACCACCTGAATTAATCCGGCTCAAGTGTATTAACCATCACCATTAAGGCATCCTCGGTTAACCTTACACTTCAAACGGAGTAATCCACTGGCCTGTCGGGTATAACCTCCCGATACAACCACGGTGAACGGATCGAGCGCCATACATACAAATGCTCATGCGACAATGAGCCCAGAGAATACCACATTCCAGCAAATATTACAACATTAACATAAGTAAATATTACAGACCAAGTTCTGAGTTTAGAAAACAAGTACTTCAATTAACATAAATAAGTTCTTCAGAGTTAAATTGCAGCGGAAATAAACAACGGAAACTACTCGACGATACAGGATGTCTCGATGAAGCCCGTACGAGACATCACTCGGCCTTATCTCCGTTGGACGGGGGCGCATCCCATTCCACTGACCAACCAGGGGGAAGAGTGCAGGGCCAAGTCAAGCTAGCAATCATATCTTCGAAGGGCTCACCTGAAAACGAGTCACAAGCAAGACTGAGTATACTAATACTCAGCAAGACTTACCCGTGTAGTGGAAACTACTCCACCGACTCTAGACATGCCAGGCTTTTTGGCTCAGGGGTTTGTTTTGCCGAAAAGCATCTACAAGTGTGTCCTTACTTTCAACTTTTTAGCTCAAGATTCTAGTTTCGTTAGCCAGTCTAGGTAAGCAGCTATCTAAGGCATACATGGTGAAGCATTAAATTTTCCATCCAACCAGTTCATTCATCATCATTGTTCCTCTTCTTACTCTGTGGGTAAAAATGGTTAAGCAGTCTCAATAGCCGTGAGAAACGGACGATTCGAATCGAATTTCTTAACCTTGCAAGGGAAACCCAAACACACGTCACGTGGTTACTCCCTAGAGTCACACGTGCAACTTTTCCCCTTTCTTTCCGGGTCGTGGATCGGGGCTACCCTCCGAGAGTACAAGAGCTCCACGCCACGGTTCGGCGCCGGGTCGTGACCACTCTCTGCACTCGCCATATGCACATGGGACCGAAGTTCAAAGGGTAGGATGCCGTCCCCTTGCCGGGCCAATCAGGTACTTAAGCTTACCGATTCCCATAATCTCGGCATGTGTTTAGTACGTTCAAAGACTTAACCATCACTACCACACCCTGCGGCCTTAGCATTTTTCACTAGACAGACGGGCCTCAATCGTAACCATCGTTACATAACCCGTCCGTGTCCTTATGATTGCAGCGTGTAGTAGGAATTCAACTCCTATTTTCTCGCGAGTGACAGGAAATCACTCGACTTTTACCGGAGTCCTATTAGCACAGCATTCTATCGAACCTTACATCTAGTTTCCACGCAAGGGTTCCTGACATCATGCAACTAAGTTTTCATCCAACTCCTATAAACTTAATGCACAAGCAAAGAGTAATGAGTTGCATAATTTCGGAAAGAATGGGTTATGCTCCGGGGCTTGCCTTCGCAGTTCGCTTGGGGATCTTCCGAACTTGGGCTCGGGCCTTCAAAAGCTTCAGTTAGATTTGCTTGAGCTTCACGCTGCTCACTCTCGGACGCGGGCACCAGCTCGTAGGTTCCGTCGGCGAGAGTCGTCGATTCTACATGAGTGCACAAGTTTAAGTCGTGGAAATAGCACTTGATTACGATTTGAGAGTAATTACTACAAGGTATAGTTTCTGGTCATGAAATTTTGGATTTAGGCACATCAAGGAAAGATGTGCTTACTGTAAAATTTTCAGCCAATTTTATGTAACAGATTAATTCTGAAAAATCTATTACATAGTTGCTGTTAGATCCTTGTTCTTTTTATACAGAACAATTGGAGCAACAAATGAGTCTACGATTTTTACAGAGCTTTCACTCAAGCATGCAGAAGCTACTGTAATTTTTGTAGGATTTATTATGCAGTATTTAGAGCATAGAAAATATGATATTCTACACCTAGGCTATTCAAAGATTCATTTTTACAGGAACCTACACCGGGTTTTTGTCCATGAAACTTTTTACACAGCAACCTCTACCATAGTTTATCTCCCAGTAAAAATTTGAGAATTTTCCAAGCTAAGATACTATTTTCTTGATTTAATGTATGTTATTAGCACATAAATCAAATAAGTGGGTTACTGTGAGATAAAAATTCTCCTAATTTTTCTCTGGCTTCTAGGTACCAATAAATTAGCATAGTAAAAGTTTCAATGGGTGACTCACCACCTATCTGCAGGGATAAAACATTCTACTTACACATGAATTAAAACTAAGTTTAACAAATAGTAGAGCTAGAGATGGAATTTGAGCCTGATCTTTTTACACAGTCCTAATCATCCAGCAACTAATTCACTGCCCAAAATTCAGGGTCAGCATTGTTCTAGAACAGTGGGTATAAAATATGTCCATTAAAGCTTCTATTTAATGTAGAGCAAAATATTTTGAGATTCTGAGAAAAGTTTTGTAACAAAAGTGGTAGAGTTTGTTCTGAGGATTCCAGATCAGTTGAGTTTGCATTCTTCTGAATTTTCTACGATTTTATACGAATTTTACAAATTCACTGATTTTGAATCTAGGTTTGAAACTTTCTTTTACAACCAGGTCCTTGAATCTTACGCTCAGACCCTTCTAAAGATTTAAATCCTTGCAATTGGGTCCTCGGCGGCTCGGGTACGGCGGCCGGCCGAAATTCCGGCGAGGGGGCTCGCCGGCGGCGAGGGGCGGGGGTCGGGGAAGGTTCAGGGGTGCGAGGGCTACCTTGTGGGGGTGTTGTTCAGGTGGGGGACGGCCGGGAAGGGCTCGCCGGCGTTGGAGCAGAGGCGGCGGCGGCGCGGCTCGCGTCGACGGCGGTGCTCCGGCGGGCTTGGGGCGGCGTGGTCCGGTCGGTGAGCTTCAGTGGCGCGTGGGGAAGCTACTCAGGGGCTCGGCTTGGACGGAGGGGGTCGGAGTCGTGCTGTCCACGGCGAGCAGGGGCGGCGGCGGCGACGGCAGCGCGGGCGGCGGCGCTCCGGTGGCTCTGGGTGGCGTTGGGTGGGTCGGCGAGCTGCGGTGAGGTGATGTAGTGGTGGCTGGGGGCTCAGTTTGGGCAGTGGGCGGCGGCAGTGGGCTGTCCACGGACGGGTGGTGCTCGGCGGCGGCGATGGCGACGGCGAGGCGTTCTGGTGGTCGGGGGCTCGCGCGCGTGGTCGGGGTGGCGCTTTTATAGGGACAGGAGGGGGTGTGGAGGTGCCTGGGCGACGCGCGGGGCGGGGCACGGCAGCGGCGTGCACTGGCTGCGGCGGGCGGCGGCAGAACGCCGGCGCGGCGTGCGGCGAGCGGGCGCGGGCGACTGGGCGGCCGCGATTGTGGCGTGGGCGTGAGGAGATAGCGCGGCGTGCGGATTGGGGAGCAGCTGCTGCAGCGGCTCGGGCGGAGGGCAGGCGCGGCAGCTGGCGGGGCGCGGGGGCCGGGGCGGCACGGCGGAGCGCGGCCACTGGGCGGGCGGGCGGCGGCCTGGGCGCGGCAGCACGCGCGGGCGGGGACTGGCCGCGCGGCGTCGGGGTGGGGCAAAGCCGGCCGTGGCGGGGTGGTGCGACGGCCACTGGCCTGGCGCTTCGCGCCGGTCAGGCGACGCCGGCCACCTGGCGCGCGGCGGGCGGGCGAGCGCGCGCGGCGCGGCAGAGGAGGGGGAGAAACGAGGGACCGAAGTGCAAAAATTCGAAAAAGTTCAGGGGGCTGGGTGCAAACAGGGCGTTTTCTCCTCTTTCTGATTTGAATTTCAAAAACTTTTGAACACGAAAGTTGCTCAAAATAAAAAGTTCTACAACTTTGGTTTCAGGCAAAACCTCATTTGGCTCATGGTTTTAAAGTTAATTTAAAAGTTTCAAATGTGTCCAAATGTGCCCAAATTAAATTTGAATTCCAACTGAACCCGTTTTAATTCTTTCCACCCTCTCATTGGTTGGTTTAAAACATAGAATTAGGCTAATGTCATTGATTTTTTGAATTGCAATTACCAGGGTCGTCACAGCCTCCCCCCCTTAACAAGAATCTCGCCCCGAGATTCGGTAATTCTTAGTCTGGGCGTGGGTGCACATACCAGTGGTTGAGACAAGAAACCCAGGGAAATGTTGGTTCAGGTAGCTCTCCGTTTCCCAGGTGGCTTCTTCTTCCGTGTGGTGATTCCATTGTATTTTATACATTCTAATCACTTTCCTGCTGGTCTCTCTTTCTTTTTGATCCAGAATCTTCACTGGGTATTCGACATACGAGAGGTCGGGTTCCAACGATATTTCTTGTTGTTCCACAATCTCGGTAGGGACTCGAATACACTTCTTGAGTTGAGATACGTGGAAGACATCATGGGTGGTCGTGAGCTGAGGGGGCAGTCGTAATTTGTAGGCTACGGGTCCGCGGCTCTCCATGATTTCGTAAGGACCAATATAACGGGGAGCTAGTTTGCCTTTGATTCCAAATCTTCGCACTCCTTTGGTTGGTGAAACTCGAAGATAGACATGATCGCCAACTTCGAACCTTAGGGGCTTTCTCCTTTTGTCAGAATAGCTCTTTTGTCGGGCTTGTGCGGCTTTAAGATTTGCTTGTATTACTTTTACTTTCTCCTCTGCCTCGATTACCAGGTCGGGTCCAATTATTTTACGTTCTCCGGTTTGTGACCAGCTCAAAGGGGTTCGACACCTTCGTCCGTACAGGGCCTCAAATGGTGCCATTTTCAAACTCGTTTGGTAGCTGTTGTTGTACGAGAACTCTGCCAGGGGTAGGCATTTATCCCAATTCTTGTCATATTGAATGACACAGGCTCTCAGCATATCTTCTAGAATTTGGTTTACTCTTTCCGTTTGTCCATCGGTCTGAGGGTGGTATGCTGAGCTGCGAATTAGCTTTGTGCCAAGAGACGTTTGCAGTTGTTCCCAAAAGCGTGCTACAAACTGAGGACCACGATCGGAAATAATTGTCTTAGGTATTCCATGCAGGCAAACAATACGATCGAGGTAAATCTCGGCATATCTCTTGGTAGAATAGGTGGTGTGCACCGGAAGAAAATGTGCCGTCTTCGTGAGTCTATCAACGATAACCCATATGGAATCATGTCTCTGGGACGTGTTTGGTAGTCCAACGATGAAGTCCATACTTATGTCTTCCCATTTCCATGATGGTATAGGTAACGGTTGAAGTGTACCGGCTACCTTTAAGTGGCTAGCTTTTACTCTCTGGCACGTGTCACATTCCGAGACATACGTAGCAATTTCCCTTTTCATTCTAGTCCACCAGAAGTTTTGCCTTAGGTCCTGATACATTTTGCTACTGCCGGGGTGGATAGAGAATTTGGAGAGGTGTGCCTCATTAAGAATTTGCTTGCGGAGTTCACGATTCTTCGGAACGACTATACGACTTTCGAACCATAGAACTCCCTTATGGTCCTGGCGGAAACACTTATACTTCTCCTCACCTAGAGAGAGTTTCTGTTTGATGATCTTAATTCCTTCATCCTGTAGTTGTGCCATGACGATTTGGTCGTGAAGAGTGGGCTCAACTGAGTTGTGATTTAGAGTGCCTTGGGAAACCATTTCCAAGTTAAGCTTCCTCATGTCTGCACATAATGTCTCATGGTAGGACTCCATGGATAAGCAATGGCAATGGGACTTGCGGCTTAGTGCATCCGCGACTACATTAGCCTTACCGGGGTGATAGTGCACTTCAAGGTCATAATCTTTGATTAATTCTAGCCATCTTCGTTGCCTCATATTCAGATCGGCTTGTGTGAAGATGTACTTGAGACTCTTATGATCCGTGTAGATATTGCACTGTGTACCCATGAGATAGTGCCTCCATATCTTCAGAGCGTGAATGACGGCTGCGGGCTCAAGGTCATGCGTGGGATAATTCTGTTCGTGGGGCCGAAGGGCTCGTGAGGCATATGCAATCACTCGATTCTCTTGCATAAGCACACATCCTAGACCAGTACCTGATGCGTCACAATACACATCGAATGACTTGGTATTATCGGGTTGAGCTAACACAGGTGCAGTAGTCAGATGCTCTCTGAGAGTGTGGAAGGCTTCCTCACACTTCTCATTCCATACAAACTTTACTTCCTTCTTCAATAGTTCCGTCATGGGCTTAGCAATTCGAGAGAAATCCGGGATGAAGCGACGGTAGTAACCAGCTAAGCCGAGAAAACTGCGAATCTGATGAACAGAGGTAGGGGGTTTCCAATCCATCACCTCCTGTACCTTGCTGGGGTCAACAGCTATGCCTTCGTTGGAGATCGTGTGACCTAAGAACTTTACAGTATCCAACCGGAATTCACACTTAGAAAACTTAGCATAGAGCTGATGGTCTCTGAGTCGCTGAAGAACAATGCGAAGGTGCTTGGCATGCTCTTCCTCATCCTTGGAATAGATAAGAATGTCGTCGATGAACACTACGACGAATTTGTCAAGTTCGGGCGTGAATACCGAATTCATGAGATACATGAAGTAGGCAGGGGCATTGGTGAGTCCAAAGGACATGACCAAGAATTCATATAGTCCATATCGTGTGGAGAAGGCAGTCTTAGGAATATCGCACGGGCGAATCTTGATCTGATGGTATCCCGAACTAAGATCAATCTTTGAGAAGACTCTGGCTCCAGCTAATTGATCGAAGAGTACATCGATGCGAGGAAGTGGGTATTTATTTTTAACTGTTACCGCATTGAGAGGTCGGTAGTCCACACATAATCTCAAACTGTCATCCTTCTTCTTTACGAATAGGGCTGGACATCCCCAAGGTGACGCGCTAGGGCAAATGAAACCTTTGTCCAATAGTTCTTGGAGTTGAAGTTTCAGCTCGGCCAATTCTTTAGGGGGCATCCTATATGGTCTTTTGGATATAGGTGCAGTGCCTGGTTGTAGTTCAATAACGAACTCAACGTCCCTATCCGGTGGCATTCCGGGTAAGTCATCCGGGAAAACATCGGCATACTCGTTTACCACAAGAATATCATCTAACTTAAGTCCTTCCATCTTGTAAGCACAGGAATTCGTGCAATCTATGAATGGTAGGTAAAGGGTAGTGGCTCCGTGACTAGGTGAATTTATCTCAACGGCTCGGGAAGAAAGGTCCAGTGTGACTCCATGCATAGCCATCCAGTTCATTCCCAAAATAATGTCCATGCCGTCAAGGGGTAAAAGGACAAGGTCCGTGTCAATGGTTTTACTACCCAATTTGACTGGTACTTGTCTGACCATTTGGTTTGAAGCAATTTTACCACCCGGTGTTGATATCATATATGACCCTTTTGTGTGACAAACATCCAAGCCTACTTTTGCACCGAATTTTGCACTTATGAAACTATGCGATGCACCAGAATCAAATAATATAACTGCAGGCTTGTTATGGATAGAGAATGTACCCGACATCACTGGGGCTCCTTCAGGAAGCTCTGCAAGCGTGGTGAAGTTAATCCGTCCTTGCTTGACTTGCAGGGTCTGTCTCTTGCCCCTTTTCTGGGTGTTCGGGTTGGATCCTTGACCTTGGTTGGGTTGTCCAGGCTGAGGGCATTCTCGTGCGAAATGGCTGGAACTCCCGCATTTGAAACAGCGATTCGCGGGGCTAGGTCGAAGAGACTGCTGAGGAATGGGCCTCGGACCATTCTGTGGAGGCATCGGGGGTCGTACCATGCCTGGCTGCTGTGGGGGTCTGGCAATCCATCTTCCTGACTGCGGGGCCCTTGGTGGAGCTGTGGGTGCGGTATTTTGCACGATGCGATACCTTGGTGGTTGGACACTTGATGGTCCTGCGGGTGCCTTTCTCTTCTTCTCTGCCCGGTGTGCCATGATACAGTCTTCCTGGGTAATGGCCATATTGACCAACTCGTTGTAGGTGTCAGCCCTGGCTAGGTTCAGACGTTCCTTGAGCTTGGTATTCAGACCTCGGCGGAAACGATCACGCTTCTTGGCATCCGTATCAGCGTGATAGCCCGCATACTGGCATAGGTTGTTGAACGCCTGGGCGTACTGCAACACGGTGCGGGTGCCTTGGGTGAGTGCCAGGAACTCATTCAACTTCCTCTCCATGAGACCCTCGGGGATATGATGTGCCCGGAACGCGGTCTTGAATTCATCCCAGTCGACCACATGATCAGCCGGGAGCATCGCAAAATAGTGGTCCCACCACAGTCGAGCGGTACCGCGAAGCTGTTGCGTGGCAAAACGAGCTTTGTTGGCTTCTGAGCATGGGGCCACAAGTAGTGTGAACTTGGATTCTATGGTGCGAATCCATGCATCTGCGTCCAGGGGTTCCTCGGTCTTATGGAACAAGGGAGGCTGGGTCCCCAGGAAATCCGTGTATCCTGCAGCTTGTGGTTGGTGAGCATTGTGCCCACCCCTCTGCTGGTGTTGCCCTTGCACAATCTGACGTAGCAGCTCGGTTTGAGCGGCCATCACTTCCACCAAACTGGGCGGGGGTGGTGGCGATTGTCGCGAGCGGCTGCCACCGGCACCAAAACCCTCGGGGTTGCCACGTGTTGATCCAACCATCTGAAACGTGAAAGGTTACCATTAGCAATGCGATCCATATTACTTCCTTGATTCATAAATAATTGGTGTAGTCATAGACTTCCGAAGTCACAGCTAGACGTATGGACAGAATCTCTGTTTGCTACGAGAAAAATCATAGCCTGCTGTGGGTCCATCCAAAACATTTCAGACTTTTGCAGCAGTCAGAGAATTTAGGAATGCACCACTTTGGTATTTAACTTCGGTGCTAGAACTATGGCTAAGGTGGTCGAAAAGCTTGTCCTTTGCCTTACTGTCTTGGCTGTTTTTTCAGCAGATTGATCGGTACGGTTTCGCCTATATCTCAAACTAGCGAGGTCCAATGATGCTGATTTTTTGTGAGAACCTAGATCACAAAACTTAGCACAAGTCTGGTATTCAACACTCAGCCAATAAATGCAAGGAGACATGGATAAAAATTCCGACAAGACTCAGCGATTGTGGATTTCATTGTTTACCAAGTTACAACGAATTCACCCAAGTTCATCGCCGTTCCTTACATGCTGAGGGTATCCACATGGTTCAGGTGTACCCAACACAAAAGAGTTACTCAACTCCTAGTTAGCCTATTACAACACTTGCCAAAAGTTAGGCTACCCTATCGAGGAGTATGTGCAAAAGTCCTCCTAGGTCGTCCTCTAGAAATCATCCAAGTCGTTGACGGACGACTCGCTGTGAGCAGGAGAGTGAGCTCCCATCCGAGGTGCCTGTGGTACCTCACCCTCGAAATCCATACCTGAGATACCATCAATCTCCTGTGGCTCCTCCTCATCCTCCTCCATGTCGTCCTCCTGGGGATGGTCATTCTGATCATGATGCCACTGAATGTGCTCATTAGCATCCTCCAACTCAAGGCTCAGATCATGGAGCTGCTCCTCCAACTGTGCTATCGTGGTATCTCTCTCACCCATGAGAGTGTCCTGCTCCTGGATTTGGCCCTCAAGTTGGCCAATCTGAGCATCTCTGTCCTCAAGATCCTGACTGAGTTCCTTTATCTGCTCATCCCTGGTATCTGCCATCATATGGTAGGCCTGAGCAAGATCGGTGAGCTGCTCGAGTGCCTGACTCTGGAGAGTCTGAAGCCGGTAGAGTGCACTCATGCACCGCACGGAGATGTAGATAGTCTCCTGGGCATGAAAGTCTACCAAGTACTGTGCGTGCTGCACCCTGTTGAGCCAAAAGGGGTCGTTGTCCTGGGCAGCAGGAAACAATCCAATGGGAGTGAGTGTGACAACCTCGGGACGCTGCGCACAAAATGTGGTGAGCGCACTCATGGCTGCAAGCTCCCAAGTATCGGCCAAACGGCGACCAACAGCCTCAAGCTCCAAGGCGGGCCGCTCCGGGTGTAGCGGGTGCGGAAAGATAGTCACGTTGACACGGCACTGGGTAACTCCATTTTCCGCAAACTCCAGTCCGGCGTAACGTGGGGGAATTAGATAGCCCGCGGTACGCAGAACATCCCACAGAATAGAGGGAAAGCCCTCCCAGTGGAGACACTGCGAGTGAACGCGTCCATCCTCATCCACCATCATCTCAACAGGCTCGGCCATCTGAACAAAAGATGAAATGGAGTGAGATAGCGAAAAACTGTGAACAGCACAAGGACAGATTCTGTATAGTGTGCAAAAATAACCATAACTCCCACAGTTCTCATCCAAAAATTCTCAAATTTCACCAGATCACTCCTAAGGTATTTGTGAACAACTTTGCTAGTCAACTCCAGAGCTAATTGGGTCTCTAAGATGGTCTTTCTTTTCAGGTTTTGCCTTGCTGTCTACCCAGAATTTCCAGTGAACAGGGGGCTAGAGTTTCGTGCACCAGGGAAAATCTACCCAGCCAAAATTTACCAAATTTTAACAGCAGCTTCCTGAGTAAATTTGGAACAAGTTTCGTGTTGTGCTCTTTTGCAGAAAACCGCAGGAAGGGGGCCTAAAAATTTAAGAGGCAGAAGGGCTTATTCTGGACAGAATTCTGACATCCCAAGGTTTCTGTTATTTCTTATTATCCATAAGTTCAGAATTTTTCATTTTTGAACAGGAGATAGAACACAAAATTTGAAACAATTCTTTCAACACGAACTTCTCCAGAAAAGGTCATTTCCTTGGGTCAATAAATCGCTCTTTTTGGTCATGGCAGAATTCGGACAGTTCCGCTAGATGGTCCTTATGCAAACCACGCTTAGATACGCAAGAACCTTTCCACTCTCACACAACGCATTTTTGATTTCAGATACACATGTTTATGATGTATGCACGTCCTACTCGTCCTCACAAATAAAACAATTGCCAAATAGCTTTGGTCTTACGATGATAGTTTCGGTGGCATACACAATACGGCTCTCGCTATAATAGCTAGTCGCGTCTTTCTAATCGTTCCTTAACTTATCGTAATCACGGTTAGTGTACCTGCAGAAAATTGACAAAGCATATATATATTTCATGAACCTTTCATGCCAGCACTCATGAAAGCGTCCGTATTCATTACCGTTTACTTATAGAAACGATATCTGTACAATTTCCGCCGTACAGACGACGTTAACATACGCTATCGAGATAGCGTATTCACGGGGATACCGTCATGAGACGGGGGTATGAACAGCGATCGCCATACCCTGCGCCGAACCTTCTACTCCCAATATGTTCAACTAACAGTTGGCATATTGGCAGCACCTCAAGTAAGCCACTGCTTGAGGGCAGCGTTCGGTTCGCATCACCGACAGGAAGGCCAAGCTCTCTCAGTTGGCTGAGGATCCTTACCTTCTTACCTTAGCGACGAGTGCGTCGTTACAGAATTTAGGGTTGGTTGTGCATGAAAGTATGTTTTGACAGAAGGTAATGTGCTGGAAGTCAGTTGATAATACATATAGAAGTCAGACAGCCACCTAGTAAACTTTTCCCATAATCCCTTAGGGCTTTACGAACTAGGCACCATCCTTAACGTACCAACGCATTTCGCAACACATCCTTCTAGTCAAGTTTTATGAAAACAAGTTTTTAAGGCTTGTCGCATTCTCTGGCGTATGTATTTTGGCTCCGGTGTCCGCTGTTGCCAGCTGTGGCGCCAGCTACGGCTCTGATACCAGCTGTGGCAGAACCACCTGAATTAATCCGGCTCAAGTGTATTAACCATCACCATTAAGGCAACCTCGGTTAACCTTACACTTCAAACGGAGTAATCCACTAGCCTGTCAGGTATAACCTCCCGATACAACCACGGTGAACGGATCGAGCGCCATACATACAAATGCTCAAGCAACTAAGTTTTCATTCAACTCCTATAAACTTAATGCACAAGCAAAGAGTAATGAGTTGCATAATTTCGGAAAGAATGGGTTATGCTCCGGGGCTTGCCTTCGCAGTTCGCTTGGGGATCTTCCGAACTTGGGCTCGGGCCTTCAAAAGCTTCAGTTAGATTTGCTTGAGCTTCACGCTGCTCACTCTCGGACGCGGGCACCAGCTCGTAGGTTCCGTCGGCGAGAGTCGTCGATTCTACATGAGTGCACAAGTTTAAGTCGTGGAAATGGCACTTGATTACGATTTGAGAGTAATTACTACAAGGGATAGTTTCTGGTCATGAAATTTTGGATTTAGGCACATCAAGGAAAGATGTGCTTACTGTAAAATTTTCAGCCAATTTTATGTAACAGATTAATTCTGAAAAATCTATTACATAGTTGCTGTTAGATCCTTGTTCTTTTTATACAGAACAATTGGTGCAACAAATGAGTCTAAGATGTTTACAGAGCTTTCACTCAAGCATGCAGAAGCTACTGTAATTTTTGTAGGATTTATTATGCAGTATTTAGAGCATAGAAAATATGATATTCTACACCTAGGCTATTCAAAGATTCATTTTTACAGGACCCTACACAGGGTTTTTGTCCATGAAACTTTTTACACAGCAACCTCTACCATAGTTTATCTCCCAGTAAAAATTTGAGAATTTTCCAAGCTAAGATACTATTTTCTTGATTTAATGTATGTTATTAGCACATAAATCAAATAAGTGGGTTACTGTGAGATAAAAATTCTCCTAATTTTTCTCTGGCTTCTAGGTACCAATACATTAGCATAGTAAAAGTTTCAACGGGTGACTCACCACCTATCTGCAGGGATAAAACATTCTACTTACACATGAATTAAAACTAAGTTTAACAAATAGTAGAGCTAGAGATGGAATTTGAGCCTGATCTTTTTACACAGTCCTAATCATCCAGCAACTAATTCACTGCCCAAAATTAAGGGTCAGCATTGTTCTAGAACAGTGGGTATAAAATATGTCCATTAAAGCTTCTATTTAATGTAGAGCAAAATATTTTGAGATTCTGAGAAAATTTTTGTAACAAAAGTGGTAGAGTTTGTTCTGAGGATTCCAGATCAGTTGAGTTTGCATTCTTCTGAATTTTCTACGATTTTATACGAATTTTACAAATTCACTGATTTTGAATCTAGGTTTGAAACTTTCTTTTACAACCAGGTCCTTGAATCTTACGCTCAGACCCTTCTAAAGATTTAAATCCTTGCAATTGGGTCCTCGGCGGCTCGGGTACGGCGGCCGGCCGAAATTCCGGCGAGGGGGCTCGCCGGCGGCGAGGGGCGGGGGTCGGGGAAGGTTCAGGGGTGCGAGGGCTACCTTGTGGGGGTGTTGTTCAGGTGGGGGACGGCCGGGAAGGGCTCGCCGGCGTTGGAGCAGAGGCGGCGGCGGCGCGGCTCGCGTCGACGGCGGTGCTCCGGCGGGCTTGGGGCGGCGTGGTCCGGTCGGTGAGCTTCAGTGGCGCGTGGGGAAGCTACTCAGGGGCTCGGCTTGGACGGAGGGGGTCGGAGTCGTGCTGTCCACGGCGAGCAGGGGCGGCGGCGGCGACGGCAGCGCGGGCGGCGGCGCTCCGGTGGCTCTGGGTGGCGTTGGGTGGGTCGGCGAGCTGCGGTGAGGTGATGTAGTGGTGGCTGGGGGCTCAGTTTGGGCAGTGGGCGGCGGCAGTGGGCTGTCCACGGACGGGTGGTGCTCGGCGGCGGCGATGGCGACGGCGAGGCGTTCTGGTGGTCGGGGGCTCGCGCGCGTGGTCGGGGTGGCGCTTTTATAGGGACAGGAGGGGGTGTGGAGGTGCCTGGGCGACGCGCGGGGCGGGGCACGGCAGCGGCGTGCACTGGCTGCGGCGGGCGGCGGCAGAACGCCGGCGCGGCGTGCGGCGAGCGGGCGCGGGCGACTGGGCGGCCGCGATTGTGGCGTGGGCGCGAGGAGATAGCGCGGCGTGCGGATTGGGGAGCAGCTGCTGCAGCGGCTCGGGCGGAGGGCAGGCGCGGCAGCTGGCGGGGCGCGGGGGCCGGAGCGGCACGGCGGAGCGCGGCCACTGGGCGGGCGGGCGGCGGCCTGGGCGCGGCAGCACGCGCGGGCGGGGACTGGCCGCGCGGCGTCGGGGCGGGGCAAAGCCGGCCGTGGCGGGGTGGTGCGGCGGCCACCGGCCTGGCGCTTCGCGCCGGTCAGGCGACGCCGGCCACCTGGCGCGCGGCGCGGCAGAGGAGGGGGAGAAACGAGGGACCGAAGTGCAAAAATTCGAAAAAGTTCAGGGGGCTGGGTGCAAACAGGGCGTTTTCTCCTCTTTCTGATTTGAATTTCAAAAACTTTTGAACACGAAAGTTGCTCAAAATAAAAAGTTCTACAACTTTGGTTTCAGGCAAAACCTCATTTGGCTTATGGTTTTAAAGTTAATTTAAAAGTTTCAAATGTGTCCAAATGTGCCCAAATTAAATTTGAATTCCAACTGAACCCGTTTTAATTCTTTCCACCCTCTCATTGGTTGGTTTAAAACATAGAATTAGGCTAATGTCATTGATTTTTGGAATTGCAATTACCAGGGTCGTCACAATCCTCGTCCTCATCCACACCCGCGTGGGTTCCCCGTGGCATGCGCATGAAGACTCTGGTGACATTTCAACCCATGGTGCCGAAGAAGTCAGCCGCCGGTCGCGGAAGGAAGAGGGAGGGCGATGGAGAAGGCGGATTGCCGCCACCGGCGAAGGTCGCCAAGACGGTGGCGGAGGGCTCGTCATGGAGGGCCTCAACCATCAAGGAGAGGGACCTGCTCCTGCTTGTTGCTGAGTGGGTACTGCAAGAGGAGGGGGTGGTTCAGTGGCGGACCGCTGGCTCCGACTCGTCACCATGGGAGAACACCGGTGAGACCTTGATGTTCACGCCTTTTGCCGACCGCGGCCTCGCCCTCCCTTCTTCCGATTTCTTTCACGGTGTGCTTGGTTTTTACAAAATCAAGCATTACCATCTCCCCCCAAATTCTATTTTGCACATTTCTATTTTTGTGCATCTGTGCAAGGCATTCCTAGGAATTCGCCCGCACTTTAATCTTTTACGCCACCTCTTCCGCCTCAAACCTCAGCCGGATGAGGACAATTCCGCGCTAGTCGGGGGTGCTGGGGTATAGCTGCGCGACACGGCACGGTACCTCGAGTACACGACCCCGAGTAGCCTGTCCGGGTGGCACGCTCAGTGGTTCTACATTGGGAACCACCATCTTAGCCTCCCCGGACGGGATAACTCCCTGCCCCAGCGCCAAGAATGTTGGCTGAAGAAGCCGATGGAGGAGGAACGCCGCAACATCCCCGAGCTGATGTAGCGGATCAAGGTCCTAAAGGACAATGATGTCACTGGGAGTCTGTGGCGTACTCATTCATCGAGCGGCGCATCCAGCCCCTCCAGCAACGCGTTCACCTCGGGTTCGAGTACGAAGGTATTCGAGACCCATCACGGATGGCCAGGGATGTGCCATCCGTTGAAGAAATCATGCGCCGGGTCACCCACTTGTTCACAGGGGTGAACTTGGAGCCTTTCATCCCAAGATTGTTCGGCGCAGACTACTCACCGAACCCGGTAAGTGTTTACTCGAGTACCTTTGGATGTAATCTTGTTGAAAGAGTTGTTGTTTGACAGTCTACTTTTCTCTGCAAGGTGACGTAGAGCAGCTCAGGTCTGACCCGCCTGAGCCAGTTTTCGAGGAGCCAGCCCAAGACCCGCCCGATGAGAGTGACGCGAGTGATGCTGCAGCCGATCCACCGCGCCCACAGCGAGTGGCGACGCGGAAGCAGAGATTCGCTGCAGCAGCGGCAACACCAAGTCGTCACCACGCGACTTAAGTAGTCTATACTTCTTTAGCTGCTTGATCTTGCCATTCTTCCACAAGTACTTAGGTAATCTACTCCTGTAGTGGCATTGATGAGAACCCCGAGCCCCCGACGCAAGGGGTAGTCGATGTGACTGGGGAGAGGAGTCCGGCGTCGGGGCGATCATCGCCCTCGACTAGCCCGCCGTTCTCAACCCGCTCCGGAAACAAGACCGCAACACGAGGGCTGGTCGTGCCAACGACACTACCCCTCAGGAAGCCCGCGTGGTTAGTTATCCGGAAGTATTGTGCTGTAGATTTTGTGTTAATGCTGAGTACTAACACATCTGATCTAGGAAGTCGGAGACTTCCAAACTGGCAACCTCCAGTACCAGCCAGGTGGGCACAAGTGCAAACTCGTTGCCAAAAGACCCTGCAACCGCAAGTACCGCCGAGCATCCTGTGGTCGAGGATGTGCCGGCGGGCACTAGAGGAAAAGATCTCGAGCCTCCGGTCAATGCGGAGGCAGAGCCGGAGACAAAAACCCCCGGGTGTACTCCTGGGGCAAACCTTGAAGATGGTGCTCGGATCGTTCAGCAGGCGATCGCGAGTACCCCGGATCAGCAGGAAGTCCCAGGGAGTTCTCGGGAGCAGGATGCCCTGGAAAGTTCTCGGGCTTGGCAACAGGAGGGGATCCCGGAGGATTCCTGGGTGCCTGAGCAAAAGGAGCAGGATTCCTCGCGCCGAGCTCTTCAAGGAACCGTTGGTGGAGCCGGACATCGTCACGCTCATGATGGAGCTGGGACGCTGCTTCACCAACTACACCAAGGTATCTAGGCGAGTACTTCCTCTAGCGTTGATATTCTGTTGTAGAGGTATACTGACTTGTTGTCTTGCTTTGTATAGAGCCTCGTTGAGCGCTCCAGGGAGAAGTCAGCCCTACTGATCTGGATTGGGTACGTGTTGCCGCGTATCCACGATGCGAAGGACAACCTGGAGGCTAAGAAAGCCAAGAACCTCAAGCTCCAGGAGGAATTCGAGGCCCTAAAGACCTCGCATCAGGACGCCATGATAGATCAGCAGCGGAAGCACGACTTGGCGATCCGGAAGGTCAAAGATTAGACCACTCAGAATGAAAGTAAGTAGTCTGTTCCTCTGACCCAAGTAGTGTTATCGCTCTGTCTTTCTTCTGAGTTGTATATATGTACTTTTTCCCAGAGTATGCTCGTATCGAAAGAGCGTTAACTAACTGGAAGTGTGATATATACGAACTTACAGAAGAGAAAGAACTGCTGCAGAAGGCACTGGAGGAGCTCCATCTCAAGTACTTGGATCTTGAGGAGGAGCACAAGACTGTAACTCGCCAGCTGTCTGATGCTAATAAGTAGCTCATAGAAAATATGAAGCAAGTCCAGTCCCTGACCCGAGACAGGGAGCGCAAGGAGAAGGAGATGAAGCAACTCGCGACAGCCCTCACCAGCTCTGCGAGTTTGTGCACCCTATCACAGACGGGCACTCCTTGGTGCAGCGATTGGTTGATGCTCCGACAAGCATTGTCGGGTATGCGTCTGGCACTGCCAAGGTTGTGAAGTCATATTTCCCAGGCATGGACGTTAGTCTGTTTGCGGAAGGCGTCTCCGGGGAGTGCATCGGGGAGCAGTTCAACGAGTACCGTGTCAAAGTGCAAGATGTTGCTCATCAAATAGTCGATGACCTTCCGCTCTTTTGAGCCATGATGAGCTGTGTACGCTTTTTATGGAAAACAACATTTGCTCGTGTAATATATTAATGCTTTGTTTGATCATTGTTTGCTACGCTCGACTTGTGAAGTGGCGTGTTGAAACATAATCGTTAAGCACTTTAGTACGTTAGTTCCAGTGTGTAGTTACCCTAAAGGCATCGCTTTAGTTGGCGAACTGTGTACTAGATTTGTAGTTTTCTACAGAGTTGCGTTCATAGAACCTCTGTGTATAGGTGTAATGTCACACCTGGTTTAAGGACAAAACCGAATGCATAACTATATGTATGCCAGGATCAAGTTTCATACATATAGTGACATCATCAGTGAATAACAGCAACAGTATCACGTAAAGAAACATAAATAAGGACTTACAAGACTATAAGAGATATACGCTTAACATGGAAACGAAGGCTCCAAACTTCACAGGCAAACGACTGGGGGTTGCGTACGCCTAGAACTCTTCATCATCTTCAGTAGACTTCATACCTTCTTCTTCTGAGCAGCAGTTAGCAAGGGTGAGTACACTTATGGTTGGTACTCAGCAAGGCCACAAGATATAACTAGAGTAATGATTGAAATCCATCTTTAAGTTTATTAATCATGTGAGGGTCCAAGCCGCTCTTAACCGTGAGCACGGCTGTTATAACAGTTTTACACTCTGCAGAGGTTGTACACTTTCCCCACAAGTCGCGTAAAAGTTCAGCAGAAGTTTGGACCCAACCATGCTATGCTAGCCAGGCACAATACCACACTTCCGTGGTGTGATTGCATAGGGACGCTACGAGGCGTTTACAAAGATTCCCTAATAAGAAGTAGTCCGCTAGAGTTTCGGTAGCGGCGTGAACCATAACCCTCCCTAATGGTCAGGACCTTAGCAAAGGATGGTACCCCAAGAGGACCGGGCTATACCCCAATCACCGACCCCCTCCTTGCCCTTTCAGTAAGACTGCTTCTAACTAGAGTCTCTAATTATTTAGCCAAGACCAGAGCCATATGGTCCTCGTGATTGTATTGTTTTCCTAGGTGGTTCTCCACGTTTCAATTAATACATGGTATTCTTGTAAATAAGCATAGATAGAAGGATGGTTAGGGTCACTTGCCTTTCTCGAACGAAAGTTACTCTTACTGTTCTTCAGTTCTTGCTCACTTGGAAAACTTGATCTTCAAGCTTCAACAGCGATCATTCTACTCGAAGCAAACATCGAGCACAAACATACAAAACAACAAACAAGTACAGCTAAGAACAATACACCAATCACAAAACAAAAGCTTTTAAAAGAGCGTGCTAAAGGATAAGGCTCGCTGCTACAGTTACAATAGCGCAAGAAATGCGGAAAGCGGAGTTGAAACGATGAAGATATGGCTAAAACAGTGATCCAGGGACCTAACTGCGAGAGGTTTGAACTTCCAAGGGTTAGATCAAAAGAAACTAGGGGCTAAAACATAATTAAACCCTAAACAGAGGGCCCTGGGTGCAAAACTGGAGGTTCTGGTCGGCGGTTACTAATTCTAGAAAGGTCAGGGGCCTAAACAAAAAAGAAAGGACTTAAATCTAATTACTTTTCAACAGATCTGGACCGTGGGTTGATTTCTAGGAAACCTAGGGGGTTTTCTGCAAATGGAACTGGCGGCGGCTAGGGTTGGGCTTGGTTGGGTGGATCTGATTCGTTGGATCATGATCCAACGGCGGTGGCTGTGCGGCTCGGCTCAGGTGTGGCTTGGCGGCTAAGGCTCGGCTCAGATCCAATCTGGGCCCTTGGATCTGGATCGGACGGCAGGGTGATGGTTGGGGCGGCTCAGGTCGGCTTGGCAGGTGGAGCTGGGCGCCGGCGGTGAGCAGAGGCGGCGGCGCTTCACCGGAGTTGGCCGAAATGGCGCTCCGGGGCTCTGTTAAGGACGGGAGTTGGCCGGGGAGGGAGTGGGAGTCATGGTGAAGGTGATGGGGCTCATGGGACGGCCATGCGGCGGCCGGAGACCGGCAGACCACGGTGGCGGGCGGAGCTAGAGCTCCGGCGAGCAATTGGGGTCATGACAGTGTGAGAAAAAGAGGGGAAAAGGGGGCGGCACGGTGCTTACTTTCTCACGAAGGTCCTGCGAGGGTTGAAGACATCGGGGAAACGGTGGAACAGCGAGTCGACGGAGAGATGTGGTTCGGGCGGCGATGTTCGCTCTGGCGAGCGATTTCTGGCGGGGTGTGACGGTGCGGAGTGGAAGAAGAGGTCGACTACGGCGTTGGGTCCAAGGCGGGGGCTCCGGCGAGGGTCGCAGTCGACGAAGAGGCGGCGGGGCAGGAGGTCGATGACGCGGTGGCGACGGAGAGCTTGGCTCGGGTGAAATGGAGGTGCAGAGCAGCGGGGCTCGGGTGTGTGGTGCAGCAGGAGTGGAAGAGGAGGAGCAGGGGTTCAGGCGCTGGTTTTATAGGGGTGAGAGGAGGCGGAGCGGCCGAGGAAGGGAGGTGGCGGCTCACGCGGCGTCTGGAGATGGCGGCCGTGATTGCCATGGGCGTAATGGGGCTGGTCGTCCGGGGGGCGCATGCCGCGGCCATTATGGCAGGCGGGTGTCGCGGAAAGGAAGGGCGGAGGCGCGGGCGACGGGCGACGGGCGCGGCAGGAAAAGGAAAGAGGGGAGCGGGAGGTAGGAGATGGCGCCGACAGTGGGTCCACGGTGGCAATGAGAGAGGGGGAGGAGGGGGAGGGAGAGAGGGGCGGGTTGGGCCGGCTAGGTTTTGGGCTGCGGGGAGAGAAAGGAAAGAGAGGAGAGGGAGAGGATTTGGGCCAGGCTGAGAGAAGGGAAAGAGAGAGAGAAAGATGGGATGGGCCAAAAGAGATAGGGAAGAGAAAAAAAAATTTTAGGGTGGTTTTTGGGTATTTTTATTTTGCAAACTCAAACACGCTAACAAACAAAAACCAATGCAACGACATGAATGCAACATACATAAAACCATTTAACTTAATTCAGAAAGGCAATTATTTATTTTTCCTATACTAAATTTTCTGTAAAGAAAATAAATATTGAAATTTTTTTTTAATTATGAGAAAATCATTGCTTTATTTATTATTATTTTTTTTCTAATCACATCCTGAAATCCAATAATTTCACGGTGTGACATGTAATACCGTCTGGGTATTGTAGTCGATACGACCCTGGGCTGGTTACCTTCATGACAATGAGGTGTCCTTCCCATCTAGAGTTGAGCTTGTGAAGCCAAGTCTTATCTTGGATGCAACGTAAGACTAGGTCCCCAACGTTGAAGGATCTTTCTTGGACGTTGCGGTCATGATACCGTCAAACGCCTTGTAGGTATCTTGCTGATCGCAGTAGGGCATTGCATCTGACTTATTCAGCGCAGTCGAGTTCCAAGTGCCTTGCTTCGTCAACTTCTCCATCCTCATACATCTCCAATCTGGGAGAGTTCCACATGATATCTGCTAAGAGGATAGCTTCTGACCCATAGACGAGAAAGAAAGGTAACTGTCCTGTGGCTTTACTCGGTTGAGTACGAACCCCTAGACAACTGTGGGTAACTCGTAAATCCACTTTCCTCCCTTTTTGTTGTTCTCGTTGTAGAGTCTTTTTTTGAGTCCATCAAGAATCAAGTGTGGCAGAACCACCTGAATTAATCCGGCTCAAGTGTATTAACCATCACCATTAGGGCAATTTCGGTTAACCTTACACTTCAGACGGAGTAATCCACTGGTCTGTCAGGTATAACCTCCCGATACAACCACGGTAATCGGATCGAGCGCCATACATACAAATGCTCACGCGACGATGAGCCCAGAGAATACCACATTCCGGCAAATATTACAACATTATCATAAGTAAATATTACAGACCAAGTTTTAAATTTAGAAACCAAGTACTTCAATGATCATAAATAAGTTCTTCAGAGTTTTAAGTTGCAGCGGAAATAAACAACGGAAGCTATTCGACGATACAGGATGTCTCGATGAAGCCCGTACGAGACATCACTCGGCGTTATCTCCGTTGGACGGGGGCATATCCCATTCCACCGACCAACCAGGGGGAAGAGTGCAGGGCCAAGTCAAGCTAGCAATCATATCTTCGAAGGTCTCACCTGAAAACGAGCCACAAGCAAGGCTGAGTATACTAATACTCAGCAAGACTTACCCGAGTAGTGGAATCTACTCCACCGACTCTAGATATGCAAGGCTTTTTGGCTCAGGGGTTTGTTTTGCCGAAAAGCTTCTACAAGTGGGTCCTTACTTTCAACTTTTAGCTCAAGATTCTAGTTTCGTTAACCATTCTAGATAAGCAGCTATCCAAAAGCATACATGGTGAAGCATTAAATTTTCATCCAACCAGTTCATTCATCCTCATTATTCCTCTTCTTACTCTGTGGGTAAAAATGGTTAAGCAGTCTCAATAGCCGTGAGAAACGGACGATTCGAATCGAATTTCTTAACCTTGCAAGGGAAACCCAAACACACGTCACGTGGTTACTCCCTAGAGTCACACGTGCAACTTTTCCCCTTTCTTTCCGGGTCGTGGATCGGGGCTACCCTCCGAGAGTACAAGAGCTCCACGCCACGGTTCGGTGCCGGGTCGTGACCACTCTCTGCACTCGCCATATGCACATGGGACCGAAGTTCAAAGGGTAGGATGTCGTCCCCTTGCCGGGCCAATCAGGTACTTAAGCTTACCGATTCTCATAATCTCGGCATGTGTTTAGTACGTTCAAAGACTTAACCATTACTACCACACCCTGCGGCCTTAGCATTTTTCACTAGACAGACGGGCCTCAATCGTAACCATCGTTCCATAGCCCGTCCGTGTCCTTATGATTGCAGCGTGTAGTAGACATTCAACTCCTATTTTCTCGCGAGTGACGGGAAATCACTCGACTTTTACCGGAGTCCTATTAGCACAGCATTCTATCGAACCTTACGTCTAGTTTTCAAGCAAGGGTTCCTAACATCATGCAACTAAGTTTTCATTCAACTCCTATAAACTTAATGCGCAAGCAGAGAGTAGTGAGTTGCATAATTTAGGAAAGAGATGGGTTATGCTCCGGGGCTTGCCTTCACAGTTAGCTTGGGGCTCTTCCGAACTTGGGCTCGGGTCTTCAAGAGCTTCAGTTAGATTTACTTGAGCTTCACGCTGCTCACTCTCGGACGCGAGCACCAGCTCGTAAGTTCCGTCGGCGAGAGTCGTCAATTCTACATGAATGCACAAGTTTAAGTCGTGGTAATGACAATCGATACGATTTAAGAGTAATTACTACAATGGATAGTCTCTGGTCATGAAATTTTTGGATTTAGGCACACCAGGGAAAGATGTGCTTACTGTAAAATTTTCAGCCAATTTTATGAAGCAGATTAATTAAGAAAAATATATTACATAGTTGCTGTTAGATCCTTGTTCGTTTTGTACAGAACAATTGGTGCAACAACTGAGTCTAAGATTTTTACAGAGATTTCACTTAAGCATGCAGAAGCTACTGTAATTTTTGTAGGATTTATTATGCTGTTTTCAGAGCATAGAAAATGTGACATTACACACCTAGGTTATTCAAAGATTTATTTTTACAGGACGCTACACAGGGTTTTTGTCCATGGAACTTTTTACACAGAAACCGCTACCACAGTGTGTCTCCTAGTAAAAAGATGAGAATTTTCCAAGCTAAGATACTATTTTCTTGATTTAATGTATATTATTAGCACATAAATCAAATAAATAGGTTACTGTGAGATAAAAAGTCTTCTAATTTTTCTCTAGCTTCTAGGTACCAATACACTAGAATAGAAAAAGTTTCATTGGGTGATTCATCACCTAACTGCAGGGATAAAATATATCTTGCCACCTAAGGTATGAAACTAAGTTTAATAAACAGTGTAGTTAGAGGTGGAATTTGGGCCTGATCTTTTTAGACAATCCTAAACATCAAGCAACTAACTTACTACCCAAAATTTAGGGTCAGCATTGTTCTACAGCAGTGGGTACAAAATAAGTCCATTAAAGCTTCCATTCAATGTAGAGCAAAATATGTTGGGTTTCTGAGAAACGTTTTGTAACAAAAGGGGTAGAGTTTGTTCTATGGATTCCTGAACAGTTGGGTTTGCATTTTTCTGAATTTTCTACGATTTTATACGAATTTTACAAGTTCACTGAATTTGAGTCTAGATTTGAAACTTTCTTTTACAACTAGGTCCTTGAATCTTACGCGCAGACCCTTCTAAAGATTTAAATTCTTGCAATTGGGTCCTCGGGCGGCTCGGGTACGGCGGCCGGCCGAAATTCCGGCGAGGGGCTCGCCGGCGGTGAGGGGTGAGGGTCGGGGAAGGTTCAGGGGTGCGAGGGCTACCTCGTGGGGTGTTGTTCAGGTGGGGGACGGCCGGGAAGGGCTCGCCGGCGTTGGAGCAGAGGCGGCGGCGGCGGTGGCGCGCGTCGACGGCGGTGCTCCGGCGGGCTTGGGGCGGCCTGGTCCGGTCAGTGAGCTTCGGTGGCGCGTGGGGAAGCTGCTCAGGGGCTTGGCTTGGACGGAGGAGGTCGGGGTCGAGCTGTCCACGGCGAGCAGGGGCGGCGGCGGCGGCGGCAGCGCGGGCGGCGGCGCTCCGGTGGTTCTGGGCGGCGTTGGGCGGGTCGGCGAGCTTCAAGGGGATGATGTAGTGGTGGCTGAAGCTTCAATTTGGGCGGTGGGCGGCGGTGGAGGGCTGTCCACGGCGTATGGCGCTCGGCGGCGGCAATGGCGGCGGCGAGGGCGTTCTGGGTGCGTGGCTCGCGCGGGCGGTCAGGGCTCGGCTTTTATAGCGGCAGGAGGGGGTGCGGAGGGGCCTGGGCAACGTGCGGGGCGGAGGCACGGCACGGCGCGCACTGGGCACGGCGGGCGGCCAGCAGAACGCCGGCGCGGCGTGCGGCGAGCGGGCGCGGGCGACTGGGCGGCCGGGATTTGGCGTGGGCGCGAGGGGATAGCGCGGGGCGTGGAGTGGTGGAGCAGCAGCTGCAGCGGCTCGGGCGGAGGGCGGGCGCAGTGACGGGCGGGGCGCGGGAGCCGGGGCGGCACGGCGGGGTGCGGTGGTTGGGCGCGGCGGGCGGCGAGGCGGAGCGCGGCAGCGGCGTGCGCACGCGCGGGCGGCTACTGGGCAGCGCGGCGTGGGGAGGGGGCAAAGCCGGCCGTGGCGGAGTGGCGCGGCGGCCACTGGCCTGGCGCCTTGCGCCGGTCTGGCGTCGCCGGCCACCTGGCGTGCGGCGGTCGGGCGGGGAGGAGAGAGAGGGGGGGGGGGGGCGCGAGGGGCCTTATTGCGAGAATTTGAAAAACTTTAGGGGGCTAGGTGAAAACCGGGCGTTTTCTCCTCTTTCTAATTTGAATTTCAAAAACTTTTGAACACGAAAGTTGTTCAGAATAAAAAGTCCTACAAGTTTGGTTTCAGGCAAAATCTCATTTGGCTTATGGTTTGAAAGTTAAATTTAAAAGTTCAAAAGTAACCAAATGTGCTCAAATTAAATTTGAATTCCAACTGAACTCGTTCTAATTCTTTCCACCCTTTTTTTTTAGTTGGTTTAAGCATAGGGTTAGGCTAATGATACTGATTTTAGAAATGAAATTTTTACCAGGGTTGTCACAGCCTTCCCCCCTTAACAAGAATCTCGCCCCGAGATTCGGTAATTCTTAGTGTGGGCGTGGGTGCACATACCAGTGGTTGAGATAAGAAACCCAGGGAAATGTTGGTTTAGGTAGCTCTCGGTTTCCCAGGTGGCTTCTTCTTCCGTGTGGTGACTCCATTGTACTTTATACATTCTAATCGCTTTCCTCCTGGTGTCTCTCTCTTTTTGATCCAAAATCTTAACTGGGTAGTGTGTACCGGAAGAAAATGTGCCGTCTTTGTGAGTCTATCAACGATAACCCATATGGAATCATGTTTCTGGGAAGTGTTTGGTAGTCCAACGATGAAGTCCATACTTATGTCTTCCCATTTCCATGATGGTATAGATAACAGTTGTAGTGTACCGGCTACCTTCAAGTGGCTAGCTTTTACTCTCTGGCACGTGTCACATTCCGAGACATATGTAGCAATTTCCCTTTTCATTCTAGTCCACCAGAAGTTTTGCCTTAGGTCTTGATACATTTTGCTACTGCCGGGGTGGATAGAGAATTTGGAAAGGTGTGCCTCATCAAGAATTTGCTTGCGGAGTTCACGATTCTTCGGAACGACTATACGACTTTCGAACCATAGAACTCCCTTATGGTCCTGGCGGAAACATTTATACTTCTCCTCACCTAGAGAGAGTTTTTGTTTGATGATCTTAATTCCTTCGTCATGTAGTTGTGCCATGACGATTTGGTCGTGAAGAGTGGGCTCAACTGAGATGTGATCTAGTGTGCCTTGGGAAACCATTTCCATGTTAAGCTTCCTCATCTCTGCACACAATGTCTCATGGTAGGATTCCATGGATAAGCAATGGCAATGGGACTTGCGGCTTAGTGCATCCGCGACTACATTAGCCTTGCCGGGGTGATAGTGCATTTCAAAATCATAATCCTTGATTAATTCTAGCCATCTCCGTTGTCTCATATTCAGATCGGCTTGTGTGAAGATATACTTGATACTCTTATGATCCGTGTAGATATTGCATTGCGTACCCATGAGATAGTGCCTCTATATTTTCAGAGCGTGAATGACAGCTGCAAGCTCAAGATCATGAGTGGGATAATTCTGTTCGTGGGGCCGAAGGGCTCGTGAGCCATATGCAATCACTCGATTCTCTTGCATAAGCACACATCCTAGACCAGTACCCGATGCGTCACAATATACATCAAACGGCTTGGTATTATCGGGTTGAACTAACACAGGTGCAGTGGTCAGATGCTCTCTGAGAGTGTGGAAAGCTTCTTCACATTTCTCATTCCATACAAACTTTACTTCCTTCTTTAACAGTTCAGTCATGGGCTTAGCAATTCGAGAGAAATCCGGGATGAAGCGAGGGTAGTAACCGGCTAAGCCGAGGAAACTGCGAATCTGATGAACGGAGGTAGGGGGTTTCCAATCCATCACCTCTTGTACCTTGCTGGGGTCAACAGCTATGCCTTCACTGGAGATCGTGTGACCCAAGAACTTTACAGTATCCAACCAGAATTCACACTTAGAAAACTTAGCATAGAGCTGATGGTCTCTGAGTCGCTGAAGAACAGTGCGAAGGTGCTTGGCATGCTCTTCTTCATCCTTGGAATAGATAAGGATGTCGTCGATGAACACTACGACGAATTTGTCCAGTTCGGGCATGAATACCGAATTCATGAGATACATGAAGTAGGCAGGGGCATTGGTGAGTCCAAAGGACATGACCAAGAATTCATATAGTCCATATCGTGTGGAGAAAGCAGTCTTAGGAATATCGCATGGGCGAATCTTGATCTGATGATATCCCGAACGAAGATCGATTTTTGAGAAGACTCTGGCTCCAGCTAATTGATCGAAGAGTACATCGATACGAGGAAGTGGGTATTTGTTTTTGACAGTTACCGCATTGAGAGGTCGGTAGTCAACGCATAATCTCAAACTGTCATCCTTCTTCTTTACGAATAGGGCTGGACATCCCCAAGGTGACGCGCTAGGGCGAATGAAACTTTTGTCCAGTAGTTCTTGGAGTTGAATTTTCAGCTCGGCCAATTCTTTAGGGGGCATCCTATATGGTCTTTTGGATATAGGTGCAGTGCCTGGTTGTAGTTCAATGACGAACTCAATATCCCTATCCGGTGGCATTCCTGGTAAGTCATCCGGAAAGACATCGGCATACTCGTTGACGACAGGAATATCTTCTAGCTTAAGTCCTTCCATCTTGTAAGCACAGGAATTCGTGCAATCTAGGAATGGTAGGTAAAGGGTAGTGGCTCCGTGACTAGGTGAATTTATCTCAACGGCTCGGGAAGAAAGGTCCAGGGTGACTCCATGCCTAGTCATCCAGTTCATTCCCAAAATAATATCCATGTCGTCAAGGGGTAAAAGAACAAGGTCTGTGTTGATGACTTTACTTCCCAACTTGACTGGTACTTGTCTGACCATTTGGTTTGAAGCAATTTTACCACCCGGTGTTGATATCATATATGACCCTTTGGTGTGACAAACATTCAAGCCTACTTTTGCACCGAATTTTGCACTTATGAAACTATGCGATGCACCAGAATCAAATAATATAACTGCAAGCTTGTTATTAAATAGAGGATGTGCGTGTTATTAAGGGTGCACCTTTAGGGAGCGCTTCAAGCTGATCAATCTGTCCTTTGCTCTTGTTCCTCTGTCTTTTACGCTTGTTCTGATGGGTTTGGCTAGAACCTTGGCCC
Source organism: Panicum miliaceum (assembly GCA_032594955.1). NCBI lineage: Eukaryota > Viridiplantae > Streptophyta > Magnoliopsida > Poales > Poaceae > Panicum > Panicum miliaceum. Next base: position 45,542,280 of record CM064056.1, on the reverse strand, counting down.
TGCTTTGGCTTCCTAGGCTGAGGGCATTCTCAAGCAAAATGGTTAGCACTGCTACAATTGAAGCAACGGTTTTTTGTCACTTGGACGACGGGGTTGTTTGTTCTCTGAAGATATCGCGACTGGCATACCCAATGAACCTCCCTTGGGTGTGGTGCATTTGGCAGGGTCTATCTTTTCCAGAACAGGTGAGCGAGTTTGTGTTCGAAGGACTGTGCCGGCGTCAGTAGTTTTGCTAACTTGACGTCGGCCCCGTGGGATGAATTCTGTGCAGGTAATTTCCCATCCAGTCAAGTCTATGCCGCATGGGTCAGGCTTGAGAGTCCGACACTTTACTTGGTGATCCTTAAGTTTCATCGGAAGTTGTGATGGGGGCAATAAGGAGTCTGAGTAAACGTCTCTTGTGTCCATCATCTTGTTATTGAGCTCTGGATAGCTAGCAACCTGAGGATGGTGGGCATTGCACACATCCCCTTAATGGTGTTGTTGCTGCAGGCATTGAAAAATCGCTTCCTGCCCCTTGACAAGCTGACGAAGCAACTCGGTTTGAGTGGCCATTACTTCCACTAAACTAGGTGGTGGTGGCGGCTGTGGTTGTGATCCACTTGCGCTAGCACCAAAACCATCGGGGTTGCCACGTGTTGATCCAACCATCTGAAACGTGAAAGGTTACCATTAGCAACGCGATCCATATTACTTCCTTGATTCATAAATGATTGGTGTAGTCATAGACTTCCGAAATCACAGCCGGAAGTATGGACAGAATCTCTGTTTGCTACGAGAAAAATCATAGCTTGCTGTGGGTCCATCCAAAATATCTCATACTTTGGCAGTAGTCAGAGAATTTAGGAATGCACCACTTTGGTATTTAACTTCGGCGCTAGAACTATAGCTAAGGTGGTCGAAAGGCTCATCCTTTGCCTTACTGTCTTAGCTGTTTTTCAGCAGATCGATCGGTAATGTTTTGCCTATAACTTAAACTAGCAAGGTCCAATGACGCTGAATTTTTGTGAGAACCACGACCACAAAATTCCTGACAGGTTTGGTATTCAACTCACAGCTCAGAAATGTAAGGAAACATGGATAAAATTTCCGACAAGTTTCAGCGATTGTGGATTTCATTGTTTACCATCTTACAACGAAATCACCCAAGTTTATCGTTGTTCCTTACGTGCTGAGGGTATCCACATGGTTCAGGTGTACCCATCACAAAAGAGTTACTCAACTCTTAGTTAGCCTATTACAACACTTGCCAAAAGTTAGGCTACCCTATCGAGGAGTATGTGCAAAAGTCCTTCTAGGTCGTCATCTAGAAGTCATCCAAGTCGTTGACGGACGACTCGCCGTGAGCAGGAGAGTGAGCTCCTAAGTATCGGCCAAACGGCGACCAACAGCCTCGATCTCCAAGGCGGGCCACTCCGGGTGTAGTGGGTGCGGAAAAATGGTCACGTTGACACGGCACTGGGTAACTCCATTTTCTGCAAACTCCAGTCCGGCGTAACGTGGGGGAATTAGATAGCCCGCGGTACGCAGAACATCCCACAAAATAGAGGGAAAGCCCTCCCAGTGGAGACACTGCGAGTGAATGCGTCCATCCTCATCCACCATCATAGCAACAGGCTCGGCCATCTGAATCAAAAGATCAAATGGAGTGAGATAGCGAAAAACTGTGAACAGCACAGGGACAGATTCTGTATAGTGTGCAAAAATAACCATAACTCCCACAGTTCTCATCCAAAAATTCTCAAATTTCTCCAGATTACTCCTAAGGAATTGGTGAACAACTTTGCTAGTCAACTCCAGAGCTAGATAGGTCTCTAAGATGGTCTTTATTTTCAGGTTTTACCTTACTGTCTACCCAGAATTTTCAGTGAACAGAGGGCTAGAGTTTCGTGCACCAGGGAAAATCTACCCAGCCAAAATTTACCAAATTTCAACAGCAGCTACCTGGGTAAATTTGGAACAAGTTTTGTGTTGTACTCGCTTGCAGAAAACCGCAGGAAGGGGGCCTAAAAATTTAAGAGGCAGAAGTGCTTATTCGGGACAAATTTCTGACATTCCAAGGTTTCTGTTATTTCTTACTATCCATAAGTTCAGAATTTTTGATTTTTGAACAGGGGATAGAACACGAAATTTGGAACAATTCTTTCAACATGAACTTTACCAGAAAAGGTCATTTTCTTGGGTCAATAATTCTCTCTTTTCGGTCATGGCAGATTTGTGACAGATTCGCTAGATAGTCCTTACGCAAACCACGCTTAGATACGCAAGAACCTTACCACTCTCATACAACGTATTTTTACTTTCCGATATATATGGTTATAATGCATGCACGTCCTATTCGTCCTCACAAAATAAAATAATTGCCAAATAGCTTTGGTCTTACGAAGATAGTTTCGGTGGCATACACAATACGGCTCTCGCTATAATAGCTAGTCGAGTCTTTCTAATCGTTCCTTAACTTATCGTAATCGCGGTTAGTGTACCTGCAGAAGATTGACAAAGCATATATATTTCATGAACCATTCATGCCAGCACTCATGAAAGCGTCCGTATTCATTACCGTTTACTTATAGAAACGATATCTGTACAATTTCCGCCGTACAGACGACGTTAACATACGCTATCTGTGGCAGAACCACCTGAATTAATCCGGCTCAAGTGTATTAACCATCACCATTAAGGCATCCTCGGTTAACCTTACACTTCAAACGGAGTAATCCACTGGTCTGTCGGGTATAACCTCCCGATACAACCACGGTGAACGGATCGAGCGCCGTACATACAAATGCTCATGCGACGATGAGCCCAGAGAATACCACATTCCAGCAAGTATTACATCATTTGCATAAGTCAATATTACAGACCTAGTTCTGAGTTTAGAAAACAAGTACTTCAATTAACATAAATAAGTTCTTCAGAGTTAAATTGCAGCGGAAATAAACAACGGAAACTACTCGACGATACAGGATGTCTCGATGAAGCCCGTACGAGACATCACTCGGCCTTATCTCCGTTGGACGGGGGCGCATCCCATTCCACCGACCAACCAGGGGGAAGAGTGCAGGGCCAAGCCAAGCTAGCAATCATGTCTTCAAAGGGCTCACCTGAAAACGAGTCACAAGCAAGACTGAGTATACTAATACTCAGCAAGACTTACCCGTGTAGTGGGAACTACTCCACCGACTCTAGACATGCAAGGCTTTTTGGCTCAGGGGTTTGTTTTGCCGAAAAGCATCTACAAGTGGGTCCTTACTTTCAACTTTTAGCTCAAGATTCTAGTTTCGTTAGCCAGTCTAGGTAAGCAGCTATCCAAGCATACATGGTGAAGCATTAAATTTTCCATCCAACCAGTTCATTCATCATCATTGTTCCTCTTCTTACTCTGTGGGTAAAAATGGTTAAGCAGTCTCAATAGCCGTGAGAAACGGACGATTCGAATCGAATTTCTTAACCTTGCAAGGGAAACCCAAACACACGTCACGTGGTTACTCCCTAGAGTCACACGTGCAACTGTTCCCCTTTCTTTCCGGGTCGTGGATCGGGGCTACCCTCCGAGAGTACAAGAGCTCCACGCCACGGTTCGGCGCCGGGTCGTGACCACTCTCTGCACTCGCCATATGCACATGGGACCGAAGTTCAAAGGGTAGGATGCCGTCCCCTTGCCGGGCCAATCAGGTACTTAAGCTTACCGATTCCCATAATCTCGGCATGTGTTTAGTACGTTCAAAGACTTAACCATCACTACCACACCCTGCGGCCTTAGCATTTTTCACTAGACAGACGGGCCTCAATCGTAACCATCGTTACATAACCCGTCCGTGTCCTTATGATTGCAGCGTGTAGTAGTCATTCAACTCCTATTTTCTCGCGAGTGACAGGAAATCACTCGACTTTTACCGGAGTCCTATTAGCACAGCATTCTATCGAACCTTACATCTAGTTTTCAAGCAAGGGTTTCTGACATCATGCAACTAAGTTTTTCATCCAACTCCTACAAACTTAATGCACAAGCAAGGAGTAATGAGTTGCATAATTTCGGAAAGAATGGGTTATGCTCCGGGGCTTGCCTTCGCAGTCCGCTTGGGGATCTTCCGAACTTGGGCTCGGATCTTCAAAAGCTTCAGTTAGATTTGCTTGAGCTTCACGCTGCTCACTCTCGGACGCGGGCACCAGCTCGTAGGTTCCGTCGGCGAGAGTCGTCGATTCTACATGAGTGCACAAGTTTAAGTCGTGGAAATAGCACTTGATTACGATTTGAGAGTCATTACTACAAGGGATAGTTTCTGGTCATGAAATTTTGGATTTAGGCACATCAAGGAAAGGTGTGCTTACTGTAAAATTTTCAGCCAATTTTATGTAACAGATTAATTCTGAAAAATATATTTCATTGTTGCTGTTAGATACTTGTTCTTTTTGTACAGATCAATTGATGCAACAATTGTGGCTAAGATTTTTACAGAGCTCTCACTTGAGCATGCAGAAGCTACTGTAATTTTTGTAGGATTTATCATGCAGTATTTAGAGCATAGAAAATATGACATTCTACACCTAGGCTTTTTAAAGATTCATTTTTACAGGACCCTACACAGGGTTTTTGTCCATGAAACTTTTTACACAGCAACCTCTACCACCGCGTAACTCCCAGTAATAATTTGGGGATTTTCCAAGCTAAGATACTATTTTCTTGATTTAATGTATGTTATTAGCACATAAATCAAATAAATAGGTTACCGTGAGATAAAAAGTCTCCTAATTTTTCTCTGGCTTCTAGTTACCAATACATTAGCATAGGAAAAATTTCAATGGGTGACTCACCATCTAACTGCAGGGATAAAACATTCTTCTTACACATGATATAAAACTAAGTTTAACAAACAGTAAATCTAGATATGGAATTTGGGCCTGATCTTTTTACACAGTCCTAATCATCCAGCAACTAATTCACTGCCCAAATTTCAGGGTCAGCATTGTTCTAGAACAGTGGGTATAAAATATGTCCATTAAAGCTTCTATTTAATGTAGAGCAAAATATTTTGAGATTCTGAGAAAATTTTTGTAACAAAAGTGGTAGAGTTTGTTCTGTGGATTCCAGAACAGTTGAGTTTGGATTTTTCTGAATTTTCTACGATTTTATACGAATTTTACAAATTCACTGATTTTGAATCTAGGTTTGAAACTTTCTTTTACAACCAGGTCCTTGAATCTTACGCTCAGACCCTTCTAAAGATTTAAATCCTTACAATTGGGTCCTCGGCGGCTCTGGTACGGCGGCCGGCCGAAATTCCAGCGAGGGGGCTCGCCGGCGGCGAGGGGCGAGGGTCGGGGAAGGTTCAGGGGTGCGAGGGCTACCTTGTGGGGGTGTTGTTCAGGTGGGGGACGGCCGGGAAGGGCTCGCCGGCGTTGGAGCAGAGGCGGCGGCGGCGCGGCTCGCGTCGACGGCGGTGCTCCGGCGGGCTTGGGGCGGCGTGGTCCGGTCGGTGAGCTTCAGTGGTGCGTGGGGAAGCTACTCAGGGGCTCGGCTTGGACGGAGGGGTCGGAGTCGTGCTGCCCACGGCGAGCAGGGGCGGCGGCGGCGACGGCAGCGCGGGCGGCGGCGCTCCGGTGGCTCTGGGTGGCGTTGGGTGGGTCGGCGAGCTGCGGTGAGGTGATGTAGTGGTGGCTGGGTGCTCAGTTTGGGCAGTGGGCGGCGGCAGTGGGCTGTCCACGGGCGGGTGGTGCTCGGCGGCGGCGATGGCGACGGCGAGGCGTTCTGGTGGCCGGGGGCTCGCGCGCGTGGCCGGGGGTGGCGCTTTTATAGGGACAGGAGGGGCCTGGTTAGCGTGCGGGGCGGAGGCACGGCACGGCGTGCACTGGCCGCGGCGGGCGGCGGCAGAACGCCGGCGCGTCGTGCGGCGAGCGGGCGCGGGCGACTGGGCGGCCGCGATTGTGGCGTGGGCGCGAGGAGATAGCGCGGCGTGCGGATTGGGGAGCAGCTGCTGCAGCGGCTCGGGCGGAGGGCAGGCGCGGCAGCTGGCGGGGCGCGGGGGCCGGGGCGGCACGGCGGAGCGCGGCCACTGGGCGGGCGGGCGGCGGCCTGGGCGCGGCAGCACGCGCGGGCGGGGACTGGGCGGTGCGGTGTCGGGGCGGGGCAAAGCCGGCCGTGGCGGGGTGGTGCGGCGGCCATTGGCCTGGCGCTTCGCGCCGGTCAGGCGACGCCGGCCACCTGGCGTGCGGCGGGCGGGCGAGCGCGCACGGCGCGGCAGAGGAGGGGGAGAAGCGAGGGACTGAAATGCAAAAATTCGAAAAAGTTCAGGGGGCTGGGTGCAAAAAGGGCGTTTTCTCCTCTTTCTGATTTGAATTTCAAAAACTTTTGAACACGAAAGTTGCTCAAAATAAAAAGTTCTACAACTTTGGTTTCAGGCAAAACCTCATTTGGCTTATGGTTTTAAAGTTAATTTAAAAGTTTCAAATGTGTCCAAATGTGCCCAAATTTAATTTGAATTCCAACTGAACCCGTTTTAAATTCTTTCCACCCTCTCATTAGTTGGTTTAACACATGGAGTTAGGCTTATGTCATTGATTTTGGATTTGTAATTACCAGGGTTGCCACAGCCTTCCCCCCTTAACAAGAATCTCGCCCCGAGATTCGGTAATTCTTAGTGTGGGCGTGGGTGCACATACCAGTGGTTGAGGCAAGAAACCCAGGGAAATGTTGGTTCAGGTAGCTTTCCGTTTCCCAGGTGGCTTCTTCTTCCGTGTGGCGATTCCATTGTATTTTATACATTCTAATCACTTTCCTCCTGGTCTCTCTTTCTTTTTGATCCAGAATCTTAATTGGGTGCTCGACATACGAGAGATCGGGTTCCAACGATATTTCTTGTTGTTCCACAATCTCGGTAGGGACTCGAATACACTTCTTGAGTTGAGATACGTGGAAGACATCATGGGTGGCCGTGAGCTGAGGGGGCAGTCGTAATTTGTAGGCTACGGGTCCGCAGCTCTCCATGATTTCGTAAGGACCAATATAACGGGGAGCTAGTTTGCCTTTGATCCCAAATCTTCGCACTCCTTTGGTTGGTGAAACTCGAAGATAGACATGATCGCCAACTTCGAACTTTAGAGGCTTTCTCCTTTTGTCAGAATAGCTCTTTTGTCGGGCTTGTGCGGCTTTAAGATTTGCTTGTATTACTTTTACTTTCTCCTCTGCCTCGATTACCAGGTCGGGTCCAATTATTTTACGTTCTCCGGTTTGTGACCAGCTCAAAGGGGTTCGACACCTTCGTCCGTATAGGGCCTCAAATGGTGCCATTTTTAAACTCGTTTGGTAGCTGTTGTTGTACGAGAACTCTGCCAGGGGTAGGCATTTGTCCCAATTCTTGTCATAATGAATGACACAAGCTCTCAGCATGTCTTCAAGAATTTGGTTTACTCTTTCCGTTTGTCCATCGGTCTGAGGATGGTATGCTGAGCTGCGAATCAGCTTTGTGCCAAGAGACGTTTGCAGTTGTTCCCAAAAGCGTGCTACAAACTGGGGAGCACGATCGGAAATGATTGTCTTAGGTATTCCATGCAGGCAAACAATACGATCGAGGTAAATATCGGCATATTTCTTGGTAGAATAGGTGGTGTGCACCGGAAGAAAATGCGCCGTCTTCGTGAGTCTATCAACGATAACCCATATGGAATCATGTCTCTGGGACGTGTTTGGTAGTCCAACGATGAAGTCCATACTTATGTCTTCCCATTTCCATGATGGTATAGGTAACGGTTGAAGTGTACCGGCTACCTTTAAGTGGCTAGCTTTTACTCTCTGGCACGTGTCACATTCCGAGACCTACGTAGCAATTTCCCTTTTCATTCTAGTCCACCAGAAGTTTTGCCTTAGGTCCTGATACATTTTGCTACTGCCGGGGTGGATAGAGAATTTGGAGAGGTGTGCCTCATCAAGAATTTGCTTGCGGAGTTCACGATTCTTCGGAACGACTATACGACTTTCGAACCATAGAACTCCCTTATGGTCCTGGCGGAAACACTTATACTTCTCCTCACCTAGAGAGAGTTTTTGTTTGATGATCTTGATTCCTTCATCATGTAGTTGTGCCATGACGATTTGGTCGTGAAGAGTGGGCTCAACTGAGATGTGATTTAGAGTGCCTTGGGAAACCATTTCCAAGTTAAGCTTCCTCATGTCTGCACATAATGTCTCATGGTAGGACTCCATGGATAAGCAATGGCAATGGGACTTGCGGCTTAGTGCATCCACGACTACATTAGCCTTACCGGGGTGATAGTGCACTTCAAGGTCATAATCTTTGATTAATTCTAGCCATCTTCGTTGTCTCATATTCAGATCGGCTTGTGTGAAGATGTGCTTGAGACTCTTATGATCCGTGTAGATATTGCACTGTGTACCCATGAGATAGTGCCTCCATATCTTCAGAGCGTGAATGACGGCTGCGAGCTCAAGGTCATGCGTGGGATAATTCTGTTCGTGGGGCCGAAGGGCTCGTGAGGCATATGCAATCACTCGATTCTCTTGCATAAGCACACATCCTAGACCAGTACCTGATGCGTCACAATACACATCGAATGACTTGGTATTATCGGGTTGAGCTAACACAGGTGCAGTAGTCAGATGCTCTCTGAGAGTGTGGAAGGCTTCCTCACACTTCTCATTCCATACAAACTTTACTTCCTTCTTCAATAGTTCCGTCATGGGCTTAGCAATTCGAGAGAAATCCGGGATGAAGCGACGGTAGTAACCGGCTAAGCTGAGAAAACTGCGAATCTGATGAACAGAGGTAGGGGGTTTCCAATCCATCACCTCTTGTAGCTTGCTGGGGTCAACAGCTATGCCTTCGCTGGAGATCGTGTGACCTAAGAACTTTACAGTATCCAACCAGAATTCACACTTAGAAAACTTAGCATAGAGCTGATGGTCTCTGAGTCGCTGAAGAACAATGCGAAGGTGCTTGGCATGCTCTTCCTCATCCTTTGAATAGATAAGAATGTCGTCGATGAACACTACGACGAATTTGTCAAGTTCGGGCATGAATACCGAATTCATGAGATACATGAAGTAGGCAGGGGCATCGGTGAGTCCAAAGGACATGACCAAGAATTCATATAGTCCATATCGTGTGGAGAAGGCAGTCTTAGGAATATCGCACGGGCGAATCTTGATCTGATGATATCCCGAACGAAGATCAATCTTTGAGAAGACTCTGGCTCCAGCTAATTGATCGAAGAGCACATCGATGCGAGGAAGTGGGTATTTATTTTTAACTGTTACCGCATTGAGAGGTCGGTAGTCCACACATAATCTCAAACTGTCATCCTTCTTCTTTACGAATAGGGCTGGACATCCCCAAGGTGACGCGCTAGGGCGAATAAAACCTTTGTCCAGTAGTTCCTGGAGTTGAATTTTTAGCTCTGCCAATTCTTTAGGGGGCATCCTATATGGTCTCTTGGATATAGGTGCAGTGCCTGGCTGTAGTTCAATAACGAACTCAATGTCCCTATCCGGTGGCATTCCGGGTAAGTCATCCGGGAAAACATCGGCATACTCGTTCACCACAAGAATATCATCTAGCTTAAGTCCTTCCATCTTATAAGCACAGGAATTCGTGCAATCTATGAATGGTAGGTAAAGGGTAGTGGCTCCGTGACTAGGTGAATTTATCTCAACGGCTCGGGAAGAAAGGTCCAGTGTGACTCCATGCATAGCCATCTAGTTCATTCCCAATATAATGTCCATGCCGTCAAGGGGTAAAAGGACAAGGTCTGTGTCGATGGTTTTACTACCCAATTTGACTGGTACTTGTCTGACCATTTGGTTTGAAGCAATTTTACCACCCGGTGTTGATATCATATATGACCCTTTTGTGTGACAAACATCCAAGCCTACTTTTGCACCGAATTTTGCACTTATAAAACTATGCGATGCACCAGAATCAAATAATATAACGGCAGGCTTGTTATGGATAGAGAATGTACCCGACATCACTGGGGCGCCTTCTGGAAGCTCTGCAAGCGTGGTGAAGTTAATCCGTCCTTGCTTGACTTGCAGGGTGTGTCTCTTGCCCCTGTTCTTGGCGTTCGGGTTGGATCCTTGACCTTGGTTGGGTTGTCCAGGCTGAGGGCATTCGCGTGCGAAGTGGCTGGAACTCCCGCATTTGAAATAGCGATTTGCGGGGCTAGGTCGAAGAGACTGCTGAAGAATGGGCCTCGGACCATTCTGTGGAGGCATCGGGGGTCGTACCATGCCTGGCTGCTGTGGGGGTCTGGCAATCCATCTTCCTGGCTGCGGGGCCCTTGGTGGAGCTGTAGGTGCGGTATTTTGCACGATGCGATACCTTGGTGGTTGGGCACTTGATGGTCCTGCAGGTGCCTTTCTCTTCTCTGCCCGGTGTGCCATGATACAGTCCTCCTGGGTAATGGCCATATTGACCAACTCGTTGTAGGTGTCAGCCCTGGCTAGGTTCAGACGTTCCTTGAGCTTGGTATTCAGACCTCGGCGGAAATGATCACGCTTCTTGGCATCCGTATCAGCGTGATAGCCCGCATACTGGCATAGGTTGTTGAACGCTTGGGCGTACTGCAGCACGGTGCGGGTGCCCTGGGTAAGTGCCAGAAACTCATTCAACTTCCTCTCCATGAGACCCTCGGGAATATGATGTGCCCGGAACGCGGTCTTGAACTCATCCCAGTCGACCACATGATCAGCCGGGAGCATCACAAAATAGTGGTCTCACCACAGACGAGCGGTACCGCGAAGCTGTTGCGCGGCAAAACGAGCTTTGTTGGCTTCTGAGCATGGGGCCACAAGTAGTGTGAACTTGGATTCTATGGTGCGAATCCATGCATCTGCGTCCAGCGGTTCCTCGGTCTTATGGAACAAGGGAGGCTGGGTCCCCAAGAAATCCGTGTATCCTGCAGCTTGTGGTTGGTGAGCATTGTGCCCACCCCTCTGCTGGTGTTGTCCTTGCACAATCTGACGTAGCAGCTCGGTTTGAGCGGCCATCACTTCCACCAAACTGGGCGGGGGTGGTGGCGATTGTCGCGAGCGGCTGCCACCGGCACCAAAACCCTCGGGGTTGCCACGTGTTGATCCAACCATCTGAGATACCATCAATCTCCTGTGGCTCCTCCTCATCCTCCTCCATGTCGTCCTCATGGGGATGGTCATTCTGATCATGGTGCCACTGAATGTGCTCATTAGCATCCTCCAACTCAAGGTTCAGATCATGGAGCTGCTCCTCCAACTGTGCTATCGTGGTATCTCTCTCACCCATGAGAGTGTCCTGCTCCTGGATTTGGCCCTCAAGTTGGCCGATCTGAGCATCTCTGTCCTCAAGATCCTGGCTGAGCTCCTTTATCTGCTCATCCCTGGTATCTGCCATCATATGGTAGGCCTGAGCAAGATCGGTGAGCTGCTCGAGTGCCTGACTCTGGAGAGTCTGAAGCCGGTAGAGTGCACTCATGCACCGCACGGAGGTATGGATAGTCTCCTGGGCATGGAAGTCTACCAAATACTGTGCGTGCTGCACCCTGTTGAGCCAAAAGGGGTCGTTGTCCTGGGCAGCAGGAAACAATCCAATGGGAGTGAGTGTGACAACCTCGGGACGCTGCGCACAAAATGTGGTGAGCGCCCTCATGGCTGCAAGCTCCCAAGTATCGGCCAAACGGCGACCAACAGCCTCAAGCTCCAAGGCGGGCCGCTCCGGGTGTAGCGGGTGCGGAAAGATAGTCACGTTGACACGGCACTGGGTAACTCCATTCTCCGCAAACTCCAGTCCGGCGTAACGTGGGGGAATTAGATAGCCCGCGGTACGCAGAACATCCCACAAAATAGAGGGAAAGCCCTCCCAGTGGAGACACTGCGAGTGCACGCGTCCATCCTCATCCACCATCATCTCAACAGGCTCGGCCATCTGAACAAAAGATCAAATGGAGTGAGATAGCGAAAAACTGTGAGCAGCACAAGGACAGATTCTGTATAGTGTGCAAAAATAATCATAACTCCCACAGTTCTCATCCAAAAATTCTCAAATTTCACCAGATCACTCCTAAGGTATTTGTGAACAACTTTTCTAGTCAAATCCAGAGCTAATTGGGTCTCTAAGATGGTCTTTCTTTTCAGGTTTTACCTTACTGTCTACCCAGAATTTTCAGTAAACAGAGGGCTAGAGTTTCGTACACCAGGGAAAATCTACCTAGCCAAAATTTACCAAATTTTAACAGCAGCTTCCTGGGTAAATTTGGGACAAGTTTCGTGTTGTGCTCTTTTGCAGAAAACCGCAGGAAGGGGGGCCTAAAAATTTAAGAGGCAGAAGTGCTTATTCCGGACAGAATTCTGACATTTCAAAGTTTCTGTTATTTCTTATTATCCACAAGTTCAGAATTTTTCATCTTTGAACAGGAGATAGAACACAAAATTTGGAACAATTCTTTCAACACGAACTTCTCCAGAAAAGGTCATTTTCTTGGGTCAATAAATCGCTCTTTTTGGTCACGGCAGATTTGTGACAGATTCGCTAGATAGTCCTTATGCAAACCACGCTTAGATACGCAAGAACCTTACCACTCTCATACAACGCATTTTTGATTTCAGATACATATGTTCATGATGTATGCACGTCCTATTCGTCCTCACAAAATAAAATAATCGCCAAATAGCTTTGGTCTTACGAAGATAGTTTCGGTGGCTTACACAATACGGCTCTCCTATAATATCTAGTCGAGTCTTTCTACTAGTCCCTTAACTTATCGTAATCGCGGTTAGTGTACCTGCAGAAGATGATAGAGTATATATATTTCATGAACCTTTCATGCCAGCACTCATGAAAGCGTCCGTATTCATTACCGTTTACTTATAGAAACGATATCTGTACAATTCTCGCCGTACAGACGACGTTAACATACGCTATCGAGATAGCGTATTCACGGGGGTACCGTCATGAGACGGGGGTATGAACAGCGATCGCCATACCCTGCGCCAAACCTTCTACTCCCAATATGTTCAACTAACAGTTGGCATATTGGCAGCACCTCAAGTAAGCCACTGCTTGAGGGCAGCGTTCGGTTCGCATCACCGACAGGAAGACCAAGCTCCCTCAGTTGGCTGAGGATCCTTACCTTCTTACCTTAGCGATGAGTGCGTCGTTACAGAATTTAAGGTTGGTTGTGCATGAAAGTAAGTTTTGACAGAAAATAATGTGCTGGAAGTCAGTTGATACTATATATAGAAGTTAGATAGCCACCTAGTAACTTTCCCATAATCCCTTAGGGCTTTACGAACTAGGCACCATCCTTAACGTACCAACGCATTTCGCAACACAACCTTCTAGTCAAGTTTTAGTAAAATGAGTTTTTAAGGCTTGTAGCATTCTCTGGCGTATGTATTTCGGCTCTGGCGTCCGCTGTTGCCAGCTGTAGCACCAGCTACGGCTCTGATACCAGCTGTGGTAGAACCACCTGAATTAATCCGGCTCAAGTGTATTAACCATCACCATTAAGGCATCCTCGGTTAACCTTACACTTCAAACGGAGTAATCCACTGGTCTGTCGGGTATAACCTCCCGATACAACCACGGTGAACGGATCGAGCGCCGTACATACAAATGCTCATGCGACGATGAGCCCAGAGAATACCACATTCCAGCAAGTATTACCTCATTTGCATAAGTCAATATTACAGACCTAGTTCTGAGTTTAGAAAACAAGTACTTCAATTAACATAAATAAGTTCTTCAGAGTTAAATTGCAGCGGAAATAAACAACGGAAACTACTCGACGATACAGGATGTCTCGATGAAGCCCGTACGAGACATCACTCGGCCTTATCTCCGTTGGACGGGGGCGCATCCCATTCCACCGACCAACTAGGGGGAAGAGTGCAGGGCCAAGCCAAGCTAGCAATCATGTCTTCAAAGGGCTCACCTGAAAACGAGTCACAAGCAAGACTGAGTATACTAATACTCAGCAAGACTTACCCGTGTAGTGGGAACTACTCCACCGACTCTAGACATGCAAGGCTTTTTGGCTCAGGGGTTTGTTTTGCCGAAAAGCATCTACAAGTGGGTCCTTACTTTCAACTTTTAGCTCAAGATTCTAGTTTCGTTAGCCAGTCTAGGTAAGCAGCTATCCAAGCATACATGGTGAAGCATTAAATTTTCCATCCAACCAGTTCATTCATCATCATTGTTCCTCTTCTTACTCTGTGGGTAAAAATGGTTAAGCAGTCTCAATAGCCGTGAGAAACGGACGATTCGAATCGAATTTCTTAACCTTGCAAGGGAAACCCAAACACACGTCACGTGGTTACTCCCTAGAGTCACACGTGCAACTGTTCCCCTTTCTTTCCGGGTCGTGGATCGGGGCTACCCTCCGAGAGTACAAGAGCTCCACGCCACGGTTTGGCGCCGGGTCGTGACCACTCTCTGCACTCGCCATATGCACATGGGACCGAAGTTCAAAGGGTAGGATGCCGTCCCCTTGCCGGGCCAATCAGGTACTTAAGCTTACCGATTCCCATAATCTCGGCATGTGTTTAGTACGTTCAAAGACTTAACCATCACTACCACACCCTGCGGCCTTAGCATTTTTCACTAGACAGACGGGCCTCAATCGTAACCATCGTTACATAACCCGTCCGTGTCCTTATGATTGCAGCGTGTAGTAGTCATTCAACTCCTATTTTCTCGCGAGTGACAGGAAATCACTCGACTTTTACCGGAGTCCTATTAGCACAGCATTCTATCGAACCTTACATCTAGTTTTCAAGCAAGGGTTTCTGACATCATGCAACTAAGTTTTTCATCCAACTCCTACAAACTTAATGCACAAGCAAGGAGTAATGAGTTGCATAATTTCGGAAAGAATGGGTTATGCTCCGGGGCTTGCCTTCGCAGTCCGCTTGGGGATCTTCCGAACTTGGGCTCGGATCTTCAAAAGCTTCAGTTAGATTTGCTTGAGCTTCACGCTGCTCACTCTCGGACGCGGGCACCAGCTCGTAGGTTCCGTCGGCGAGAGTCGTCGATTCTACATGAGTGCACAAGTTTAAGTCGTGGAAATAGCACTTGATTACGATTTGAGAGTCATTACTACAAGGGATAGTTTCTGGTCATGAAATTTTGGATTTAGGCACATCAAGGAAAGGTGTGCTTACTGTAAAATTTTCAGCCAATTTTATGTAACAGATTAATTCTGAAAAATATATTTCATTGTTGCTGTTAGATACTTGTTCTTTTTTTACAGATCAATTGATGCAACAATTGTGGCTAAGATTTTTACAGATCTCTCACTTGAGCATGCAGAAGCTACTGTAATTTTTGTAGGATTTATCATGCAGTATTTAGAGCATAGAAAATATGACATTCTACACCTAGGCTTTTTAAAGATTCATTTTTACAGGACCCTACACAGGGTTTTTGTCCATGAAACTTTTTACACAGCAACCTCTATCACAGCGTAACTCCCAGTAATAATTTGGGGATTTTCCAAGCTAAGATACTATTTTCTTGATTTAATGTATGTTATTAGCACATAAATCAAATAAATAGGTTACCGTGAGATAAAAAGTCTCCTAATTTTTCTCTGGCTTCTAGTTACCAATACATTAGCGTAGGAAAAATTTCAATGGGTGACTCACCATCTAACTGCAGGGATAAAACATTCTTCTTACACATGATATAAAACTAAGTTTAACAAACAGTAAATCTAGAGATGGAATTTGGGCCTGATCTTTTTACACAGTCCTAAACATCCAGCAACTAATTCACTGCCCAAATTTCAGGGTCAGCATTGTTCTAGAACAGTGGGTATAAAATATGTCCATTAAAGCTTCTATTTAATGTAGAGCAAAATATTTTGAGATTCCGAGAAAATTTTTGTAACAAAAGTGGTAGAGTTTGTTCTGTGGATTCCAGAACAGTTGAGTTTGCATTTTTCTGAATTTTCTACGATTTTATACGAATTTTACAAATTCACTGATTTTGAATCTAGGTTTGAAACTTTCTTTTACAACCAGGTCCTTGAATCTTACGCTCAAACCCTTCTAAAGATTTAAATCCTTGCAATTGGGTCCTCAGCGGCTCAGGTACGGCGGCCGGCCGAAATTCCGGCGAGGGGGCTCGCCGGCGGCGAGGGGCGAGGGTCGGGGAAGGTTCAGGGGTGCGAGGGCTACCTTGTGGGGGTGTTGTTCAGGTGGGGGACGGCCGGGAAGGGCTCGCCGGCGTTGGAGCAGAGGCGGCGGCGGCGCGGCTCGCGTCGACGGCGGTGCTCCGGCGGGCTTGGGGCGGCGTGGTCCGGTCGGTGAGCTTCAGTGATGCGTGGGGAAGCTACTCAGGGGCTCGGCTTGGACGGAGGGGGTCGGAGTCGTGCTGCCCACGGCGAGCAGGGGCGGCGGCGGCGACGGCAGCGCGGGCGGCGGCGCTCCGGTGGCTCTGGGTGGCGTTGGGTGGGTCGGCGAGCTGCGGTGAGGTGATGTAGTGGTGGCTGGGTGCTCAGTTTGGGCAGTGGGCGGCGGCAGTGGGCTGTCCACGGGCGGGTGGTGCTCGGCGGCGGCGATGGCGACGACGAGGCGTTCTGGTGGCCGGGGGCTCGCGCGCGTGGCCGGGGTGGCGCTTTTATAGGGACAGGAGGGGCCTGGTTAGCGTGCGGGGCGGAGGCACGGCACGGCGTGCACTGGCCGCGGCGGGCGGCGGCAGAACGCCGGCGCGTCGTGCGGCGAGCGGGCGCGGGCGACTGGGCGGCCGCGATTGTGGCGTGGGCGCGAGGAGATAGCGCGGCGTGCGGATTGGGGAGCAGCTGCTGCAGCGGGTCGGGCGGAGGGCAGGCGCGGCAGCTGGCGGGGCGCGGGGGCCGGGGCGGCACGGCGGAGCGCGGCCACTGGGCGGGCGGGCGGCGGCCTGGGCGCGGCAGCACGCGCGGGCGGGGACTGGGCGGCGCGGCGTCGGGGCGGGGCAAAGCCGGCCGTGGCGGGGTGGTGCGGCGGCCATTGGCCTGGCGCTTCGCGCCGGTCAGGCGACGCCGGCCACCTGGCGCGCGGCGGGCGGGCGAGCGCGCGCGGCGCGGCAGAGGAGGGGGAGAAGCGAGGGACTGAAATGCAAAAATTCGAAAAAGTTCAGGGGGCTGGGTGCAAACAGGGCGTTTTCTCCTCTTTCTGATTTGAATTTCAAAAACTTTTGAACACGAAAGTTGCTCAAAATAAAAAGTTCTACAACTTTGGTTTCAGGCAAAACCTCATTTGGCTTATGGTTTTAAAGTTAATTTAAAAGTTTCAAATGTGTCCAAATGTGCCCAAATTTAATTTGAATTCCAACTGAACCCGTTTTAAATTCTTTCCACCCTCTCATTAGTTGGTTTAACACATGGAGTTAGGCTTATGTCATTGATTTTGGATTTGTAATTACCAGGGTTGCCACACTATCGAGATAGCGTATTCACGGGGGTACCGTCATGAGACGGGGGTATGAACAGCGATCGCCATACCCTGTGTGACAACCCTGGTAATTAAAATTCCAAAATCAATGTCATTAGCCTAACTCTATGTTAAACCAACTAATGAGAGGGTGGAAAGAATTAAAACGGGTTCAGTTGGAATTCAAATTTAATTTGGGCACATTTGGACACATTTGAAACTTTTAAATTTAACTTTCAAACCATAAGCCAAATGAGATTTTGCCTGAAACCAAAATTGTAGAACTTTTTATTTTGAACAACTTTCGTGTTCAAAAGTTTTTGAAATTCAAATCAGAAAGAGGAGAAAACGCCCTGTTTGCACCCAGCCCCCTGAAGTTTTTCAAATTCTTGCACTTCGGTCCCTCGCTCACCCCTCCCTCCTCTGCTGCGCCGCGCGCTCGCCCGACCGCCGCCGGCCACCTGTCCCCCAACGCCTGCGCGGCACCAGGCGCCGAGCCAACCCACGGCGTCCTGCTGCACCGCCCCCGCTCGCCCAACCGCGGCCGCGCCTTCTCCTCCTCCCCCCACGCCGTGTCTCTGCCCAATCCCCGGTGCGCCACCGTGCTGCCCAGTCGCTGGCCGCCGCCCCCCTCCACCAGTGCCCCGTCGTGCCGCCCCAGCTCGCCAGTAGCACGCCCACGCCGCTATCTCGCTCGCCCAGTCGCCTGCCCGCGTAGTCGCACGCGACACAGCACCCCGTGCACCGCCGCCTGCCCAATAGCGCCGCTGGTCACCGCCGGCCGCCCCCAATGGCGCCCAGCCTCGCCGGTCCCTCCACCTCGCGCCCAGGCCGTGCCACGCCCACCCCCACGAGCTCCACCGGCTATAAAGCCCGGTGCAGCGCCCCTCCCTCCTCTCCCTGTTCCTCCTTCTTCCCCGCAGAGCAGAGCCGAGCTCCGCCCCACGCCGCCGCCGTGGAACTCCCTCCTCCGCCCCTCCTCGACCCGAGCTAGGCCCCAAAATCGCTCTCCTACCTCCGCGCGAAGCTTCCCAGCCCAAGCCCCGCCGCCCAGCTCGCCGGAGCTCGCCGGAGCAGAGCTCCACCCGCCGCCGCCCCCCCCGGTAGCCGTGGGCAGCCCTGCTCAGGCCGCCTCCGCCCCAACCGTGACCACCCAAAGGTAGCCCCCAACCTCCTCTTGCTCCTCCCCCACCTTGCCCTCGTCGCCGGCGACCAAGCTCGCCGGAATTTGGCCGGACAGGACGACCCTGCCGTGAAATTGCGACCAGGGACTACATTGCAAACGCCCAAATCTTTCTAGGGGGTTTTCTGCTAATTTTCAGGGACCCCTCTGTAAAGAAAGTTTTAACCAAATCAGTGAAATTGTAAAATTCGTATAAAATCGTAGAACATTCAGAAAAATGCAAACTCAACTGTTCTGAAATCCTTAGAAGAAACTCTACAACTTTTGTTACATAAAGTTTCTCAGATTCTCAATATATTTTGCTCTAGATTAAATGGAAGGTTTAATGGACTTCTTTTGAACCCACTGTTGTAGATCATTGCTGACCCTAATTTTTGGGCAGTGAGTTACTTGCTTAATGTTTAGGGCTGTGTAAAAAGATCAGGACCAAAAGCCATCTCTAGATACACTTTTTGTCCAACCTTGTTTTATGCCATAAAGTGATAGAACTAATTATTCCTGCTGTTCTGTGATGTTTAATGTCATGAAACTTTTTCTGTGTTGTTGTAGTGATACCTAGAGGCCATAGAAAAATTTAGAAACATTTTTACTATATGTAACCTGTTCATATGAATTTGTAGTAGGAAAACTTCACTAATTCAAAATAATTAGTAAAGTGCTTAGAAAATGTTCATCTTTTTACTATGAAACACATTAGAGTATCTCAAGCTGTACAAAAAGTTTCATACATAGAGACCCTGTATAACATCCTGTAGAAAATAATCTTTAATAACATGAGTGTAGCTTGTCCCATTTATTATGCTCTAAATAATGTACAATAAAATCTGAAAAATTTACAGTAGCACAAATATGGTTATAGCAACACCCTGTAAAATTTGTAGCATCAATACTTGCATGGTTTGTTCTGTATAAAAATAACTAGATTCTAGCAGTGGCTGTGTATTACATTTTTCATATTTAACATGCTACACAAATATGTCTGAAATTTTTACAGTGATCTTATCTCTGCATAATGCACCTTGAATAAAAATTTTATTTCCAGAAGCTAACTAGATTAGTAATTGTGTTCAAACTCATGTTTGTGTTTAAAAAGAAACTAAGTTTTCAATATAACACAACCCCTTCTCCTTTAATAAAGTTAAATAGATTAAGATAAATTATATTAACGATTGCCCACGATTGATGAAGTAACTCACTCCACAACAAACTCGTGTTTTATAAACTGCAACTTTATCGTGAAGGAAATCATGTCGTTTAACATCACCACTACTTAAACTTGTGCATTCATGTAGAAACAACGACTCTCGCCGACGGAACGTACGAGTTGGTGCCCGCGTCCGAGAGTGAGCAGCGTGAAGCTCAAGTGAATCTAACTGAAGTTGCCGAAGACCCGAGCCCAAGTTCGGAAGAGCCCCGGACTAACTTTTCGCAAGAAGGCAAGCCCCGGAGCATGGACCCTATTTTCTCAACTTATGCAACTTATTACTCTACTTTACTTGTGCATTAAGTTTATAGGAGTTGGATGAAAATTTAGTTGCATGATCCTAGGTACCCATGCTCTGAACACTAGATGCAAGGTTCGATAGAATGCTATGCTAATAGGACTCGGTAAAAGTCGAGTGATTTCCTGTCACTCGCGAGAACTTAGGAGTTGATTGTTTACTACACGCTGCAATCATAAGGACGACGGACGGGCTGTGGTACGATGTTTATGTTGATGATTGAGGCCCGTCTGTCTAGTGAAAAATGCTAAGGCCGCAGTGTGTGGTAAGTGATGGTTAAGTCTTTGAACGTACTAACCACATGCCGAGAATATGGTAATCGGTAAGCTTAGTACTGGATTGAACCGAGGCCGGAATATACTCCCCACCGTCTTGAATTCGTTCACATCTAGCTAATGGCGGGTGCATCGGCCGCCATGGCCCGGCTGCGTCCGTGGTCCATGGGGAGGTGTAGTCGAGGGCGGTGGGCCTATTCCGTGAAGCGGGAATTGAAGGGAAAAGTTGCACGTGTGACTCTAGGGAGTAACCACGTGACGTGTGTTTAGGTTTCCCTTGCAAGGTTAAGAAATTCGATTCGAATCGTCCGTTTCTCACGGCTATTGAGACTGCTTAACCACTTTTACCCACAGAGTAAGAAGAGGAACAATGATGATGAATAAACTGGTTGGATGAAAATTTAATGCTTCACCATGTATGATATTGGATAGTTGCTTACCTAGAATGGTTAAAGAAAGCTAGAACTTGGAGCTAAAATCTGAAAGTAAGGACCTACTATATATGCTTTTTGGCAAAACAAACCCCTCAAGCCAAAAGCCTCGCATGTCTAGGAGTCGGCTAAGTATACCCCACTAGTCGGGTAAGCCTTGCTGAGTATTAGTATACTCAGCCTTGCTTGTGGCTTGTTTTCAGGTGAGTCCTTCGAAGATTTGATTGCTAGCTTGACTTGGCCCCGCACTCTCCCCCCTGGTTGGTCGGTGGAATGGGATACGCCACCGTCCCACGGAGATAATGCCGAGTGATGTCTCGTACGGGCTTCATCGAGACATCGTGTATCGTCGAGTAGCTTCCGTTGTTTTTTTTTCCGCTGCAACTTAAACTCTGAAGAACTTATTTATGATCATTGAAGTACTTGGTTTCTAAATTTAAAAGTTGGTCTGTAATATTTACTTATGATAATGTTGAAATATTTGCTGGAATGTGGTATTCTCTGGGCTCATCGTCGCGTGAGCATTTGTATGTATGGCACTCGATCCGATTACCGTGGTTGTATCGGGAGGTTATACCCGACAGACCAGTGGATTACTCCTTTTGAAGTGTAAGGTTAACCGAGATTGCTTTAATGGTGATGGTTAATACACTTGAGCCGGATTAATTCAGGTGGTTCTGCCACACCCTGCGCCAAACCTTCTACTCCCAATATGTTCAACTAACAGTTGGCATATTGGCAGCACCTCAAGTAAGCCACTGCTTGAGGGCAGCGTTCGGTTCGCATCACCGACAGGAAGGCCAAGCTCTCTCAGTTGGCTGAGGATCCTTACCTTCTTACCTTAGCGATGAGTGCGTCGTTACAGAATTTAAGGTCGGTTGTGCATGAAAGTATGTTTTGACAGAAAGTAATGTGCTGGAAGTCAGTTGATAATATTTCATAAGTTAGATAGCCACCTAGTAACTTTCCCATAATCCCTTAGGGCTTTACGAACTAGGCACCATCCTTAACGTACCAACGTACTTCGCAACACATCCTTCTAGTCAAATTTTTATAAAAATAAGTTTTTAAGGCTTGTCGCATTCTCAGGCGTATGTATTTTGGCTCTGGCGCCAGCTGTTGCCAGCTGTGGCACCAACTACGGCTCTGATACCAGCTGTGGCAGAACCACCTGAATTAATCCGGCTCAAGTGTATTAACCATCACCATTGGGGCAATTTCGGTTAACCTTACACTTCAGACGGAGTAATCCACTGGTCTGTCGGGTATAACCTCCCGATACAACCACGGTAATCGGATCGAGCGCCATACATACAAATGCTCACGCGACGATGAGCCCAGAGAATACCACATTCCGGCAAATATTACAACATTATCATAAGTAAATATTACAGACCAAGTTTTAAATTTAGAAACCAAGTACTTCAATGATCATAAATAAGTTCTTCAGAGTTTTAAGTTGCAGCGGAAATAAACAACCGAAGCTATTCGACGATACAGGATGTCTCGATGAAGCCCGTACGAGACATCACTCGGCGTTATCTCCGTTGGACGGGGGCGTATCCCATTCCACCGACCAACCAGGGGGAAGAGTGCAAGGCCAAGTCAAGCTAGCAATCATATCTTCGAAGGTCTCACCTGAAAACGAGCCACAAGCAAGGCTGAGTATACTAATACTCAGCAAGACTTACCCGAGTAGTGGAATCTACTCCACCGACTCTAGATATGCAAGGCTTTTGGCTCAGGGGTTTGTTTTGCCGAAAAGCTTCTACAAGTGGGTCCTTACTTTCAACTTTTAGCTCAAGATTCTAGTTTCGTTAACCATTCTAGATAAGCAGCTATCCAAAAGCATACATGGTGAAGCATTAAATTTTCATCCAACCAGTTCATTCATCCTCATTGTTCCTCTTCTTACTCTGTGGGTAAAAATGGTTAAGCAGTCTCAATAGCCGTGAGAAACGGACGATTCGAATCGAATTTCTTAACCTTGCAAGGGAAACCCAAACACACGTCACGTGGTTACTCCCTAGAGTCACACGTGCAACTTTTCCCCTTTCTTTCCGGGTCGTGGATCGGGGCTACCCTCCGAGAGTACAAGAGCTCCACGCCACGGTTCGGCGCCGGGTCGTGACCACTCTCTGCACTCGCCATATGCACATGGGACCGAAGTTAAAAGGGTAGGATGTCGTCCCCTTGCCGGGCCAATCAGGTACTTAAGCTTACCGATTCCCATAATCTCGGCATGTGTTTAGTACGTTCAAAGACTTAACCATCACTACCACACCCTGCGGCCTTAGCATTTTTCACTAGACAGACGGGCCTCAATCGTAACCATCGTTCCATAGCCCGTCCGTGTCCTTATGATTGCAGCGTGTAGTAGACATTCAACTCCTATTTTCTCGCGAGTGACGGGAAATCACTCGACTTTTACCGGAGTCCTATTAGCACAGCATTCTATCGAACCTTACGTCTAGTTTTCAAGCAAGGGTTCCTAACATCATGCAACTAAGTTTTCATTCAACTCCTATAAACTTAATGCGCAAGCAGAGAGTAGTGAGTTGCATAATTTAGGAAAGAGATGGGTTATGCTCCGGGGCTTGCCTTCACAGTTAGCTTGGGGCTCTTCCGAACTTGGGCTCGGGTCTTCAAGAGCTTCAGTTAGATTTATTTGAGCTTCACTCTGCTCACTCTCGGACGCGGGCACCAGCTCGTAAGTTCCGTCGGCGAGAGTCGTCAATTCTACATGAATGCACAAGTTTAAGTCGTGGTAATGGCAATCGATACGATTTAAGAGTAATTACTACAATGGATAGTCTCTGGTCATGAAATTTTTGGATTTAGGTACATCAGGGAAAGATGTGCTTACTGTAAAATTTTCAGCCAATTTTATGTAGCAGATTAATTATGAAAAATATATTACATAGTTGCTGTTAGATCCTTGTTCTTTTTGTACAGAACAATTGGTGCAACAACTGCTTCTAAGATTTTTACAGAGCTTTCACTTAAGGATGCAGAAGCTACTGTAATTTTTGTAGGATTTATTATGCAGTTTTCAGAGCATAGAAAATGTGACATTACACACCTAGGTTATTCATGGATTTATTTTTACAGGACGCTACACAGTGTTTTTGTCCATGGAACTTTTTACACAGCAACCCCTATCACAGTGTGTCTCCTAGTAAAAATGTGAGAATTTTCCAAGCTAAGATACTAATTTCTTGATTTAATGTATGTTATTAGCACATAAACCAAATAAATAGGTTACTTTGAGATAAAAAGTCTCCTAATTTTTCTCTGGCTTCTAGGTACCAATAAACTAGCATAGAAAAAGTTTCATTGGGTGATTCATCACCTAACTGCAGGGATAAAATATATCTAGCCACCTAAGGTATGAAACTAAGTTTAATAAACAGTGTAGTTAGAGGTGGAATTTGGGCCTGATCTTTTTACACAGTCCTAAACATCAAGCAACTAACTTACTGCCCAAAATTTAGGGTCAGCATTGTTCTACAGCAGTGGGTACAAAATAAGTCCATTAAAGCTTCCATTTAATGTAGAGCAAAATAAGTTGAGATTCTGAGAAACTTTTTGTAACAAAAGGGGTAGAGTTTGTTCTAAGGATTCCAGAACAGTTCAGTTTGCGTTTTTCTGAATTTTCTACGATTTTATACGAATTTTACAAGTTCACTGAATTTGAGTCTAGATTTGAAACTTTCTTTTACAACTAGGTCCTTGAATCTTACGCGCAGACCCTTCTAAAGATTTAAATTCTTGCAATTGGGTCCTCGGGCGGCTCGGGTACAGCGGCCGGCCGAAATTCCGGCGAGGGGCTCGCCGGCGGTGAGGGGTGAGGGTCGGGGAAGGTTCAGGGGTGCGAGGGCTACCTCGTGGGGGTGTTGTTCAGGTGGGGGACGGCCGGGAAGGGCTCGCCGGCGTTGGAGCAGAGGCGGCGGCGGCGGTGGCGCGCGTCGACGGCGGTGCTCCGGCGGGCTTGGGGCGGCCTGGTCCGGTCAGCGAGCTTCGGTGGCGCGTGGGGAAGCTGCTCAGGGGCTTGGCTTGGACGGAGGAGGTCGGGGTCGAGCTGTCCACGGCGAGCAGGGGCGGCGGCGGCGGCGGCAGCGCGGGCGGCGGCGCTCCGGTGGTTCTGGGCGGCGTTGGGCGGGTCGGCGAGCTTCAGGGGGATGATGTAGTGGTGGTTGAAGCTTCAATTTGGGCGGTGGGCGGCGGTGGAGGGCTGTCCACGGCGGACGGCGCTCAGCGGCGGCAATGGCGGCGGCGAGGGCGTTCTGGGTGCGTGGCTCGCGCGGGCGGTCGGGGCTCGGCTTTTATAGCGGCAGGAGGGGGTGCGGAGGGGCCTGGGCAACGTGCGGGGCGGAGGCATGGCACGGCGCGCACTGGGCACGGCGGGCGGCCAGCAGAACGCCGGCGCGGCGTGCGGCGAGCGGGCGCGGGCGACTGGGCAGCCGGGATTTGGCGTGGGCGCGAGGGGATAGCGCGGGGCGTGGAGTGGTGGAGCAGCAGCTGCAGCGGCTCGGGCGGAGGGCGGGCGCAGTGACCGGCGGGGCGCGGGAGCCGGGGCGGCACGGCGGGGTGCGGTGGTTGGGCGTGGCGGGCGGCGAGGCGGAGCGCGGCAGTGGCGTGCGCACGCGTGGGCGGCTACTGGGCAGCGCGGCGTATGGAGGGGGCAAAGCCGGCCGTGGCGGAGTGGCGCGGCGGCCACTGGCCTGGCGCCTCGCGCCGGTCAGGCGTCGCCGGCCACCTGGTGTGCGGCGGTCGGGCGGGGAGGAGAGAGAGGGGGGGGGGGGGGCGAGGGGCCTGATTGCGAGAATTTGAAAAACTTCAGGGGGCTGGGTGAAAACCGGGCGTTTTCTCCTCTTTCTAATTTGAATTTCAAAAACTTTTGAACATGAAAGTTGTTCAGAATAAAAAGTCCTACAAGTTTGGTTTCAGGCAAAATCTCATTTGGCTTATGGTTTGAAAGTTAAATTTAAAAGTTCAAAAGTAACCAAATGTGCTCAAATTAAATTTGAATTCCAACTGAACTCGTTCTAATTCTTTCCACCCTTTTTTTCAGTTGGTTTAAGCATAGGGTTAGGCTAATGATACTGATTTTAGAAATGAAATTTTTACCAGGGTTGTCACATCAAGCCGTTGGCGCGCTCCACCTGGCCATTGGCCCTTGGGTGGGCTACCAAGACGTACTTGATCTCAATGCCGCTTCGTTCGTAGAACTCCCAGAATTTGTGTGAAGTGAAGTTGGATCCCAGATCAGTAATGATCGTATGAGGGAAACCAAAATGGTGGAGTATGTCACAGATGAAGGTGACTACTCTGTCGGCCGTCAGGGTTGTAATAGGCTTGTACTCGTTCCACTTGGTGAACTTGTCGATGGCCACCAATACATGGGTAAAACTTCCTCGTGCTGTTGTCAGTGGACCAATCATGTCAAGGCCCCAACAGCCAAACGGCCAAGATGGTCGTATGGCGATCAGCTTGTGCGCACGGACATGAGCTTGTTTACCGAAGAATTGGCACTTGGTGCATCGACGAATGAGGTCTTCGGCATCTGCCAAAGCCGTAGGCCAATAGAACCCAGACCTGAAGATCTTCCGAACTAGTGTACGGGAGGCTGCATGATTGCCGCACGTGCCCCCATGGATTTCCTCCAGGATTTCTCGCCCTTCTGCGGTAGTAACGCGCTTCATGAGTACCCCCGATGCTGATCCACGCTTGTAGAGCTTATCTCCCACAAGAACGTAACCCTTGCTGCGCTTGACTAGTCGAATAGCCTCAGCGCTCTTGGGGTCGAAGTGGGGAGGTAGCTTCTTGTCCTTGATCAAGTCGATGAACTGGCCACGTCAATCATCAGGACCTCTCGACTAGACACCGCAGGGGCTTGGTCGATGGTGCCTGGCTCTATTCTTGGAATACAGGGGTGGTGGAGCTCATGCACAAAGACTCCAGCCGGAACTTTAGCTTGCTTACAGCCTAGATTCGAGAGTACGTCTACCCCAACGTTGTTAACACGGTGTACATGACGGGTCTCGAGACATGAGAACTTGTTCTCAAGCTTACGAATTTCTACAACGTACGCGTCCATGGTTTCTTTGTTGGTGTCCCACTCCTTGTTGCATTGTTGGACCACCAGTAAAGAGTTGCCAAAGATGAGTAGTCGCTTAATGCCAAGGGAGACAGCCAGGTGTAGCCCGTGGAGTAGTGCCTCATACTCGGCCTCATTGTTGGAGACCTTAAATAGTATTTGAAATACGTATTTAAGTTGCTCACCAGTCAGATTGATGAAGAGTACTCCTGTGCCACCGCCTTCGAGCTTGAGGGAGCCATTGAAGTACATGACCCAATGCTCTGACTGGTCAGCTGGAGTTGGTACTTGGTTTTCTCGCCAGTCTGCCAAGAAATCGATTAGAGCTTGAGACTTGATGGCAGTGCGTGGCTTCAAGTCGATGTTGAGAGCCCCCAGTTCCACAACCCACTTGGAGATATGCCTAGTGGTTTCCCGGTTGTGAAGTGTATCCGCCAACGGGAAGTCAGTGACAACTGAGATTTGGTACTCATCGAAGTAGTGGCGAATCTTTTTGGAGGTGATGAGTATCACGTATAGAAGTTTCTAAATCAAAGGGTAATGAACCTTTGACTCAGAAAGGACTTCGCTAACGAAATACACTGGCTGCTGCACACCAAAGGCATGGCCCTCATCGTTTCGCTCCACCACAATGGTCGTGCCAACTACGTGAGTAGTCGCAGCGATGTAAAGTAGCAGGTTCTCACCTGGGTTCGGAGCCGTGAGGATGGGGGGCGATTGTAGGTGAGCCTTGAGGTCCTCCAATGCCTGCGCCGCTTCCTCGCTCGAAACAAAATTGTCCTGCCGCTTGAGGAGCTTGAAAAAGGGTAGACCCTGTTCTCCAAGTCGGGAGATGAATCTGTTTAGTGCCGCCATACAGCCGGTGAGCTTCTGCACATCTTTGATTTTCTGTGGAGTCCCCATGGTTGTGATGGTTGTTATGTTCTCAGGGTTAGCCTCGATGCCTCGGTGAGTGATGATGAAACCGAGGAGTTTCCGTTGGGGTACGCCGAAGACGCACTTAGTCGGGTTGAGTTTCCACTGAAATCTTCGCAGATTGTTGAAAGTTTCCTCAAGATCAGAGATGAACTTGTCGGGATTTCTGGTTTTAATAACCACGTCATCCACGTAGGCTTCAATGTTGTGGTGTAGCTGGTCAGTGAGGGTGATGAATGCAGTCTTGATCTGGTCTTCTTCCTTGAGGGAAATCTGATCATAACCCGAGTAGCAATTAAGGAAGGAGAGCAGAACACAGCCGACGGTGGAGTCGATAACCTGATCAATGTAGGGGAGCGCAAAAGGATCTTTCGGGCAGTGCCTATTGAGATCGGTATAATCGACACACATCCTCCATTCATTATTATTCTTTTTCAGAATGAGTACAGGGTTGGCTAGCCACTCTAGGTGGTACACCTCTTTGATGAAACCAGCCGCGAGTAGTTTAGCTAGCTCTTTTTTGATGGCCTGCCTCTTTTCTTAAGAGAAACAACGTAGTCATTGCTTCCTTGGAGTGGCCTTGGGATCAACTTTCAGAGCATGCTCGATCAACTCCTTGGGCACACATGGCATATCCGTTGGTTGCCGAGAGAAATTGTCTCGGTTGGCCCTAAGAAAGTTGACGAGCGCGAAGTCCTATTTGTTGTCCATTTTCACCGATCAGGGCAGTCTTGGATGAGTCACCCTCTTGGAGCTGAATGGTCTTGATGCCGATGTCGGGGTTTGACTTTGTGGCAGAACCACCTGAATTAATCCGGCTCAAGTGCGCTAACCATCACCACGAGGGCAATCAGGGCTAACTCGCACTTCAAACGGAGTAATCCATAGGTCTGTCGGGTAACCTCCCGATACAACCACGGGTTTGCCGATCGAAACAACACATACAAAGTACTCACACGAAGGTGAGCCCAGAGAATACAACATTCCACAATTTTTACATCACAGGTTTCAACATAAAATTATTATTACAAACAGAATTCGTAAACGGGTTCTTCAGAGTTCATTGCAGCGGAAAACAACGATAAACTACTTGACGATACATGATGTCTCGATGAAGCCCGTACGAGACCTCACTCGGTATTATCATCATTGGCCGGGGACGCATCCCATTCCACCGACCAACCAGGAGGAAGAGTACACGGCCAAGTCAAACTAGCAACCATGTCCTCAAAAGTATCATCTGAAAACAAGCCACAAGCAAGGCTGAGTATACTAATACTCAGCAAGGCTTACCCGACTAGTGGAATATACTTAGCCGACTCCTAGGCATGCAAGGCTTTTGGCTTGAGGGGTTTGTTTTGCCGAAAAGCATATACAAGTAGGTCCTTACTTTAAAATTTTAGCTCCAGGTTCTAGTTTCCTTAACCATTCTAGGTAAGCAACTATCCAATATCATACATGGTGAAAGAATTAATTTGCATCCAACAAGATTAATCATCATCATTGTTCCATTTCTTACTCTATGTGGTAAAAGGGTCAAGCAGTCTCAATAACTGCGAGAAACGGACGATTCGAATCGAATTTCTTAACCTTGCAAGGCAGACCTAAACACACGTCACGTGGTTACCCCCGGAGTCACACGTGCAACTTTTCCCTTCAATTCCCGCTTCACGGAACAGGCCCACCGCCCTCGACTACACGTCCCCATGGACCACGGACCCAGCCGGGCCATGGCGGCACATGCATCCGCCATTAGCTAGATGTGAACGAATTCAAGACGGTGGGGAGTATATTCCGGCCTCGGTTCAATCCAGTACGTAAGCTTACCGATTACCATATTCTCGGCATGTGGTTAGTACGTTCAAAGACTTAACAACCACTATCACACACTGCGGCCTTAGCATTTTTCTCTAAACAGACGGGGTCTCAATCATCAAGATAAACATCGCACCATAGCCCC
The DNA here is from genome assembly GCA_032594955.1 of Panicum miliaceum. NCBI lineage: Eukaryota > Viridiplantae > Streptophyta > Magnoliopsida > Poales > Poaceae > Panicum > Panicum miliaceum. The sequence continues at coordinate 45,512,513 of CM064056.1, read as the reverse complement.
ATCCGTCGACCTTATGATTGCAGCGTGTAGTAAACATTCAACTCCTATATTTTCGTGAGTGACAGGAAATCACTTGACTTTTACCGGAGTCCTATTAGCATAGCATTCTATCGAACCTTATATCTAGTGTTCAGATCATAGGAACCTAAGATCATGCAACTAAGTTTTCATTCAACTCCTATAAACTTAATGCACAAGCAATATAGAGTAATAAGTTGCATAATTTGAAAAATAGGGTTCATGCTCCGAGGCTTGCCTTCTTGAGCTAAGCTAGCCTTGGGCTCTTCCGAACTCGGGTTTGGGTCTTCGAAAGCTTCAGTTAGATTCACTCGAGCTTCACACTGCTCACTCTCAGATTCGGGCACCAGCTCGTACGTTCCGTCAGCGAGAGCAGTCGATTCTATATGAATGCACAAGTATGAGTTGTAGTGATGGTATATGACATTTATTTTCCTTCACGATAAAGTTGCAATCCACAAAACATAGATTTGGTTGTGAAGTTACTTATTTAAAATTTCTTTGGGCAATCGTTAATAGAGTATAACTTAAACTAATTAACTCCATTAAACAAGAAGGGGGGGGGGGTTGTGTTCTTTTGGAAACTAAATTTTCTAAGCACAACATGGGTTAATCACAACTCTGTACTAGGCAACTTCTGGTGATGAAATTTTTATTTAGGGTACATTATGCAGAGACAACAGCACTGTAAAAATTTCAGAAATTTCTGTGTAGCAGATTAATTTTGAAAAATGTAATACACAGCAACTGTTAGAACCTAGTTATTTTTATACACTACAAACCATGCAAGTATTGATGCTAAAAATTTTACAGTGTGTTAATATATCCATATATGTGTTACTGTAAAGTTTTCAAATTTTATTGTGCATGATACCGAGCATAACAAATAGGACAAAACACACATATTTTAATATAGATTAATTTCTACAAGATGTTTTACAGGATTTCTAAGTATGAAACTTTGTATACAGCAAGTTCTAACCCAAAGTATCCTATAGTAAAAAAATATAAATATTTTCCAAGCACAAAAACTAATTACTTTGATTTAATGCATTTTTCACCACAAAAATTACATAAGTGGTTACAGACAGGTAAAAAGTCCCTAATTATTTTTGTGGGATCTAGGCATCAATATAACAGCTCTGGAGAAGTTTCACAACATAAATCACAATATAACAGAAGGTGAAATTAAATCTACCCATTTATGGCATCAACAAAAGTCTAACAAAAAGCTTATCTAGAGATGGGTTTTGGTCCTGAGATTTTTACATTGGCCTACACGTCAAGAAACTAAGCCACTGTCCAAAAATCAGATTCAGCACTGGTCTACAACAGTGGGCACAATACAAAGTACTCACACGAAGGTGAGCCCAGAGAATACAACGTTCCACAAATATTACATCACAGAGTTCCACATAAACTTATTATTACAGACCAAGTTCGAATTCGTAAAAGAGAGTACTTCCAAGTTTGAAAGTAAACGAGTTCTTCAGAGTTCAATGCAGCGGAAAAAAATAATGATAAACTACTCATCGATACATGATGTCTCGATGAAGTCCGTACGAGACATCACTCGGCATTATCATCATTGGCGGGGGACGCATCCCATTCCACCGGCCAACCAGGAGGGAGAGTACACGGCCAAGTCAAACTAGCAACCATGTTCTCAAAAGTATCACCTGAAAATAAGCCACAAGCAAGGCTGAGTATACTAATATTCAGCAAGGCTTACCCGACTAGTGGAATATACTTAGCCGACTCCTTGACATGCAAGGCTTTTGGCTTGAGGGGTTTGTTTTGCCGAAAAGCATATACAAGTAGGTCCTTACTTTCAAATTTTAGCTCCAGGTCCTTATCATTCTAGGTAAGCAACTATCCAATATCATGCATGGTGAAAGAATTAATTTGCATCCAACAAGATTAATCATCATCATTGTTCCATTTCTTACTCTATGTGGTAAAAGGGTCAAGCAGCCTCAATACCATGAGAAACGGACGATTCGAATCGAATTTCTTAACCTTGCAAGGCAGACATAAACACACGTCACGTGGTTACTCCTAGAGTCACACATGCAACCTTTTCCTTTTCTTCCCGGGTTGTGGATCAGGGCCACCATCTGAGACTACAGACCCCGGCATGGAACCAAAGTTGGGAGGGTGAGGTGCTGTCCACTTGCTGGTCCGATTAGGTACTTAAGCTTACCGATTACCATATTCTCGGCATGTGGTTAGTACGTTCAAAGACTTAACCACCACTACCACACACTGCGGCCTTAGCATTATTCACTAAACAGACGGAGCCTCAATCACCAACATGAACATCGCACCATAGCCCCGTCCGTCGACCTTATGATTGCAGCATGTAAGTGACAGGAAATCACTCGACTTTTACCGGGTCCTATTAGCATAGCATTCTATCGAAACTTACATCTAGTGTTCAGAGCATGGGTACCTAGGATCATGCAACTAAGTTTTCATTCAACTCCTATAAACTTAATGAACAAGTAAAATAGAGTAATAAGTTGCATGATTTAGAAAAATACGGTTCATGCTCCGGGGCTTGCCTTCCTGAGCAAAGCTAGCCTTGGGCTCTTCCGAACTTTGGTTCGGGTCTTCGAAAACTTCAGTTAGATTCACTTGAGCTTCATGCTGCTCACTCTCGGACTCGGGCACCAGCTCGTACGTTCCGTCAGAGAGAGTTGTCGATTCTATATGAATGCACAAGTGTGAGTTGTAGTGATGTAGAGATTTGTAGCTTATTTCACGATAAACTTGTAATCCAACAAAATTTCACGTTTATCTTAAATCATTGTTATTTACTTTTCCTTGAGTAGTCATTTACTGAATATAACTTAGATTAATTAACCACATTAAATAGATGTGTGTTTTGTGATTTATAATTGTTACCTTTCAAAACCAAGTATGAAATATTCGTAGCCATAGGTAGAAACATTTTCTGGTGTTGATATTTTTATACAAGATACCTCTCTGAGCAACTAGACTACTGTATAAATTTCAGCTCTTTATATGAAGTAGATTAAGTATGAAAAATAAAATAAACAGCTACTACTAGAACCTAGTAATATTTATACAGAATGAGCCATGCAAGTATTGATGCTAAAAATTTTACAGGGTGTTAATCTATCCATATATGTGTTACTGTAAATTTTTTAGATTTTATTGTGCATGATACACAACATAATAAATAGGACCAGATACACCTATTTTAATAAATATTAATTTCTACAGGATGTTATACAGGTTTTTGAGTATGAAACTTTTTATACAACATGTTCTAATCCAAAGTATCCCATATTAAAAAGATTAACATTTTTCAAGCACAAAAACTAATTACTTTTATTTAATGTATTTTCCACCACAAAAATTATATAAGTAGGTTACAGAAAGGTAAAAAGTTCTAAACTTTTTCTGCGGCATCGAGGTATCAATATAACAACACAGAAAAAGTTTCATAACATGAATCATCATAGAATAGCATTAAAAATTAGTTCTATCCCTTTATGGCATAAAACAAAGTCTAACAAAACATTTAGCTAGAGATGGGTTCTGGTCCTGAAATTTTTACACTGGCCTACACATCAAGAAACTAGCCTACTGCCCAAAACTCAGGGTCAGCATTGGTATACAACAGTGGTTACATTTAAAAGTGATTAAACCTTCCATTTAATCTAGAGAAACATATAGTAAGCCACTAAAGAAATGCATGTAACAAAAGTTGTAGATCCTCTTCTAAAGATTACAGAACAGTTGAGTTTGTTGTTTTCCAATTTTTCTATGATTTTATAGGAATTTTACAAGTTCACTATTTTTGAATCTAGGGTCAAAACACTGGTTTGCAGATATACCCCTAAAAACTTGCGTGCAGACCCTTTTAAAGATTTCAATCAAAGCAATTGGGTCCTTGGGTGGGGCTGGCATGGCGGCCGACCAAATTCCGGCGAGGGTGCTCGCCGGCGGCGAGGGGAAAGGGTCAGGGGAGTACCAGGGAGGCGAGAGCTACCTCATGGTGGCCTTGGTTGGGGTCGGGGACGGCCGGAGGTAGGTCTCCCACGGCGGACAGGGGGCGGCGGTGGTGGTGGCTGGCGGCGGTGGCGCTGCGGTTGGGGTGGGATGGCATGGTCGGGTCGGGAAGCTTCACTGCGGCAAGGTGGCCCCGTTACAATGCTTGTCTCGAGCGAAGGAGGTCCGGAGCAAGGGGTCCCGCGGCGAGGTGGGGGGTGGCGGCGATGCAGGCAGTGCTGGCGGCGCTCTGGCTGGGGTGGGCAGCGAGGGCTCGGTCGAGAGCTGCGGTGGGGCGGTGTGGTGGGGGTTGGGGGTCCGTTTGGGCCGAGAAGAGGCGGAGCGGCGAGGTGGCGTGTGGCCGGGCTCGCCGGCAATGGTGGGCGGCGGTGGAGCTTGGGCACGCGAGCAGGGGCTTTGGCCTCGCCTTTTAAAGGCTGCAGGAGCGAAGGAGAGGGCTGGGGCGAGGCTGGGCAGGGTTAGCACGGCTCGGGCTCGCCACTGGGCGCGGTGGGCGGTGGCAGCGCCGCGGCGTCGCGTGCCAGCGACGCGGGCAAGGGGTTGGGCGCCGGGGATTTGGCGTGGGGGAGGGGGGATCGCACGGCACGCGATTGGGCGGGCTGGGGCGGCAGAGGCGCGCGCGGGTTGGCTTGGTGCGGCGCGGGCGGCAGGGATGCCCTGCCAGGTGGCCGGCGGCCTCTGCGCGGCGGTCGGGGCAGAGCAGGGGAGGGAGGCGAAGGAGGGACTGAATTACGAGAATTTGAAGAAATTTAGGGGTCTGGTCGAAAAAAAGATATTTTCTTATATTTCTATGTTACAACTCGAAATTCTCTTAACACAAAAGTTGTTCAAAATGAAAAGTTACACAAGTTTTATTTCAGGCCAAAGTTCATTTGAGTTATATTTCAAAAGTTATTTTAAAAACTCAAAAAGCTTGATTTGGATGGCACATCATTTCATGGGCAAAACTTCATATTCTCCCATAGGCTTCAACTAGAATTTTGTTTATCATGCCACTGATGATGTGTCTATTCAATTTTGTAGTCATATTTGCATCGATGTGAAAGTTAATTAATTTGTTTGATTAAAGTACATGTACTTATGCACATATATACATACTTTCAATATAAAAGCAAAACCAAATTATAGTACATTTATTTTAAACTTTTCTTAGTTATTTATGCATATTATTATGCTAATGAGACTTATTTAGCAAAATAAACACCTGAGGTGTCGCAGACTTGACCCTCGACTGGCTTGGCCTCTTGTTCGCCACCTCCAGCTCTTTCTCGGAGAGTTGCTATGCGGCCGCGAGTACTTCAGATGAAGGCTCTGGCACGCACGCTGATGTAGCATACTTGATCGCCTCCTGGTCGCAGTCGTAGGACTTCTCGACATCGTCGAGGAGGGACAATACATCATTGGTACCAAGCATTTTCAAGACCAAGTAGATGTAATGACGTACCGCCATGAACTTGGCCAAAGCAGGCTTTTCAAGGATGGCGTGGTACGAAGATTCGAAGTTGGCAACTTCAAACTTGATGTCCTCCGTACGGAAGTTGTTAGCCGTCCCGAAGGTAACTAGCAGAGTTACCAAGATGATCGGTGTAGCCGCGTTACCCGGGACAATCCCGTAGAATGGAACTTTGCTGGGGGTGAGCATCTTGCCGATGTCCATCCTCATTTTCTTTAGACTACTCGGGAAGAGCAGGTTTAACCCGCTTCCCCCATTGATGAGTACCCAGGTTAGTGTAGAGCCGGCGACTACCGGGTCCAGTACGAGCCAAAGTTTTTCTGGCTCAGAGAAGCTGGTCCACTGATCCTTTCTGGAGAAGGAGATTGGGACCTCGCTGTGTCTTAGAGGACACGGCACTGCTGGCTCAACTAACATAACTTCGCGCCGAAACAGCTTCTGTGTGCGCTTGGTAAAGATACCGTCGCCGCCTCCGAAAATGACGTTGACGATGTTAGTCGGGTGCTGGAAACCCGGAGGCCCTAACTTGTTGTTCCCCTCGTCCGCCTTGTCCTTGTCCTTCTCCTTGTCATCAGGAGGAGGTGGTGCGTTGAGGCTTTAATGGAGGATGGTGCACTGGAACATAGTGTTCTTGGCCTTAGGGTGCATCGGGCACTGCTTGTGGAGGATCTTCTCATACTGATCCTGAAGCTTGCCTGACTTCTTGCTGTGAGGGTTGCGCTCGATGTTGGCCACTTGCTCTTCCGGCTTCCGCTAACGGGCGGTGCCCGAGTTGTTGTACTGGCCCTTGTCAGAGCGATTGTTGTTGTTGCCCTTGTCGTTCTTGCGCTTGGGGAAGCGTTCATTCTCCTCGTCTTCTTGATCCGCCCATCGCTGCATCATGTCGCGGAGCTCGAGTACAGTAGTCGGGAGGTTTCTCCCGAACTCGCGGTACGTCTGCTTCGTGGCCAGTCCGTTGCGGAAGCAGCGGATGACCTCCTCGTCGGCGATGTTGGCGATGGTGGCACGGGTGTCGAAGAAACAGTGCATGTACAACCTTAGGGTCTCATTCTCCTCCTGCTTGACCTGCGACAAGTCATGACGAGTACCTGCTGGGATCATGGAGCCCTGGAAGTTATCAACGAAGACCTGCTTCAGGGTCTCCCAGGAGTTGATGGAGTTTGGTCGGAGGGTTTCCAACCATGTGAGTGGTGCTATTTCCAGGGCCATCGGGAAGTAGAGGGCTTTAATCGAGTTAGAGCCCCCACATACTTCGATGGGCACGGAGTAGCATCGCAGCCACTGCCGTGGATCTTGTTTCCCATCGTACTTTGGGATGTTCGTAGGCTTGAAGTCCCTCGGGTACTCGCGGTTAGTAATGTTTTCCGTGAAGGCCGGGAAACAATCACTATTGTCGCGAGCAGCGTTCTCCAACCGCTCGCGCTGCTTGTTGGTTACAATGGAGCGCATGTTGCGGTTGCTATTGATATGTTGCCTTAGGTCGCCGGGAGGTGGAGGAAGCTGGTTACCCTGGTGGCCTTGGCCTCCCGCGGGTTGCCCCCCTCTCCTGGGCCTAAGGCCTTGCTGCTGAAACTCCTGTTCCACTTGTTGATTGTTGCGGGGGTTGGGATGACCCGCGATGGCACAACTACCCTGGAGTGTAGAGCTGTCGTGACGTTCCGACCTGGAATGGGTGTTCTGGACAAATTTCTGCGGGTCCAACTTATCTAGTTGAACTGCGGCTTGTTTGACAAGTCACATAATCTGTTGAGTTGCGTCCGTTTGGTGGATCTATTGCAGGAGCAGAGAAGCTTCGTAGATGTTACCCATGGGGGTAAGAAATTCTTCACCAGCTGCTGCGTCAAAATCCTCGCGTAGTTTTCTACGCTATTGCGGGTTGCGGGCGCGCTCTTGAACATTGCGCCTACGCTTGTTCCTCCTGGCGCTCTTCCACCTGTGTACTGGCCTTTGCTCCTCAGCTTCATCCTGGGGAGCGTCGGCGGTGTCGAACTCGATGCCCGGCTTGTCGTCTCTAAGGTCGTGGATGGAAGCCATGTTGACTTCGTGCTCTGGCGAGTAGTCGCCAGAGTAGTCGGTGGCCAGGACAATCGAAGTGGAGATCCTGGACATCTCTTCCTGGATAGGATAAAGAGGTCTGCCCTTTTGAAAAGGCAATTGCTGGATGGTGGCTACCAAGCGGGCGTCATCATCGAGTAGTTTGGAGGGCTCCATGCCCTTCCAGTACACGAATTTGCATTCCTCGGTAGTCGTAATGCTCAAACCCAGATGGTTGACCGCGGAGGAGGCGGGCTCATCATCTGAATCCGAGTAGGCGTTGAAAACGGGAGCCTCCCGGCTAGCGGTGGCATCCTCGTCTACGAGCTTGAGTAGGAGATCTAAGTCCGCTTCCAAATCAGAGAGGGACTTAGACCATAGGGCCTCCCTGTAGGAGGAAGCCACGCTGTGTAGTCCAAAGCAGAATCGGGTACGCCCTTCCCCAGATCGAATCGGATCCGAGCTGAAGAGTCGTGTCGGGACATGAGTCAAAAACGCGTCGATGACAGAATTCTCCTCGGTCTCTGAGGTGAAAGGTGGATGTGTCTCGTCGAGACTGTCAACGAACTTGTCTAGTCCGCTCGAACAGCTCGAGTCTTCGAGCACCGTGGTGTTGGCCAGGTGGCTGTCAAAGCTGCCCAAGCCGTTGGCGATGTAGATCCAGGAGCCGAAGACAAAATTTGTGCCCTTGTCGAGTACGGCGCTGGTGAAGTTGAACGATGCCATCAAGTCCTCCGGTGGATGCTCGATGAACACCCCTACCTGGCGTGTCAGCTGTTGTGTTTTACTGTCAAGCCCACCGAGGGATACCCCCGAGGTGGTAGGTTGTAGGTAGGGTGTTGCCGAGATCAGGAACTTGAAGGTGCAAGGAACACAATGTTTAGACAGGTTCGGGCCGCCGAGAGCGTAATACCCAACGTCTTGTGTGGTTTGTATTGCCTTAGAGGTTATGCGTATGCACGATCTGCTTTGGAGGGCCTGCCCGCCCTTATATAGTCTGGGGGATAGGATTACGTGGAAATCCTAGTCGGACGACCTGAGGAGTCCTACCCGAGTACGTTGTCGAGTAGTTTCCTTACGTCCGACTAATCCTAGCCCTATATGACTAGTTACAATAAGGATAAGGTATGGCCCATGCGCCGTACCCTACCACAAGAATATGTATACCAAGTGTGCAGTCCCGCTGCCCCGGGTCTGACACAGGCCGACCGGCCTAGGGGAGGCCGGCCGGCCTGGGATTTCTCCCAAAACAGCCCATCTTTGGTACACTTGCTCCTGCATAGACAACTCATCCAAAACTTGTGGAATTTTATTAGTTTAAATAAAATATGCATGGAACAAAATGCAAAACTCTGAATTATTCTCGAGATGTTGACGGACGATGGTCGAATGACGGCCATCAACAACCATCCTAAGCTTCCAATAGAAGTTTATTTGATATAAAGTGTGATAAAAACTTCTACTGGGCATCAATCAAAATCAAGGAATAAGATGTGAGATTTGAATCACTTGATTTGAATGGCATCAATCAATAATCGAAGATGAAGGTGTGAGTTAGTTTCACTTGATTCGATCGGTATGTCATGAGGGTGAATCTCGTAGCCATATGAGAAGAACGGTCCCAGAAAGGATGGCTCTAAAGACTCACTCTGAGGGGTCAAAAGGTGTATACGAGGATAACCTTTCTTGGGTAGCGGGGGTAAACATAGAGATAAAGAAAAGCAAAAGATGGAGTCGAAAGGTTTGTACGAGGATAACCTTCCATGGATAGTAGTGGTAAAGGTAGAGATAAAGAAAAGCAAAAGATACGACGACAACTACGTTCGAGGATAAACAGCAACTGTTCCCCAGCAACGGCGCCAGAAAGCTTGTTGGGTATTTTAACATATGCGAAAGTGACTCCGCAAGTGCACGTAATACCGCTGTAGCTTTCCCCTTAGAGAAGAGTATTCCAAGGGTATCGAATCCAAGGGAACGGGTGTGTATACCTACGACTCTAGTTATCTAAGGAGAACCAACCAGATAAGGTAGGCGAAGGGTAGAGAGGATTCCTGAGGTTGTACTAAAGATGAGTTAATGGTCGATCAGTCGGGTAAGACTCGCTTTGGGCACCGACTTACCCCTGAAATGGTCAGGAGACTCCGGCCAACGACTCCACACTATATCCAAACGTGGAGGATTACGAAGGACCAACAGGGCTGTCACCACCTGCGGGCTACCTCTACAAACCGTGGGATATAAGGCAAACAAAGGTAACCCTTAGCCTAGAAACCACGTGTCGGATTTGCACTCCGGCAAGTCTGCCTAGGGTAGCCCCAAGCAGTAGATTTGTAGGCAGGGTGGATCGGAGAGAGCCGATGAACTTGATGGTAACACGAGGATGCAAGGACATAGACGGGTTCGGGCCGCACGGAGTATAATACCCTACGTCCTGTGTTCGGGGGTTTGTATTATGAGCAGCAATGGCTAGGGTTTCGGGAGTTGTAGGAATTGAATACCTATGGGTACCCCCACAACCCTCTTATATATTCGAGCAGCCGTGTGTTACAAGTTAGGGTAAATCTACTCGGGTTTTGTGAAACCTCAGGTGTTTAAATTACTAAACAAGTCTCATTAGCATAACAATATGCTTAACTAACTAAGAAACATTTAAAGGAAATAAATTATGAGTTGGTTTTGCTTCGATTTGAAAGTATGTCTATATGTGCATAAGTACATGTACTTTAATCAAACAAATTAAATAACTTTCACATCAAAGCAAATATGGCTACGAAATTGAGTAGGCACACCATCAGTGACATGACAAAAAAAAGTCTAGTTGATGCCTAGGAGAGAATACAAATTTTTGCCCAGGAAATGACGTGCCAAACGAATCAAGCTTTTTGAGTTTTCAAAGTTTACTTTCAAACTAGAACTCAAATGAACTTTGGCCTGAAACCAAACTTGTTCAACTTTCCATTTTGAACAACTTTCATGTTCATAGATTTTTGAGTTGCAACACAAAAAAGGTAGATAATTTTATTTTTACGACCAGACCCCTGAAGTTCTTCCAATTTTTGCTTTTCAATCCCTCCCCTGCTCTGCCCGACCGCCGCATAGCGGCCGTCCGCCACCTGGGCGGCGATGCCTGACCGGCGCTAGGCGCCAAGCCAATGGCTGCTGCACCCCTGCCGCACGCCAGCTCCGTCCCCCGCGTCGTGACCCTGCCCAGTTCGAGCGTGCCACGCGCGCGACGTCGTCGTTCGCCTCTGCTCGCCGCCTGCCGCGCCCAATGGCCAGGCCGCACCGTGCCCGAGCCACTGCCGCGTCCCGCGAGTCGCCGCGCTCGCCGCCCGGCAAGCCAGCCGCTGCAGCTGCTCGCCCAACCCGCACCCGCGTGATCTCCCCCTCCCCCACGCCGAATCCCGCTCGCCCAACACACTGGCCGCACCCGTCGCACGCCACGCCGGCACTCTGCTTGCCGCTGTTGGCGCTAAAATCGGCCAGACAGGAATCGGCCGATGGTCTTCAGCGTCGGACACACGACCCGGGAGAATCTGCTTAGCTCCTGTTCGGGTTATCGCCCTGGTGCAGTTCGCGCGGCGTGCCTGTCAATCTGACCTGTTGATTGACAAGGAAATAAAGTATTAAATTCCAGGCGCTCCGATCGGCTGGAGTTCCGATCTGTCCTGAAGAGCACGTCGGCGGTGAATCGGCTGATTTGCTGTAAAGATGATCGGCTATGGATCAGCCGAGAATCGCGTAATAATTGTAAAGAAAACTGCTGGAGCGATCTAAACAATTAGTACGGATGCAACACTTGAAATAGATCTAATCGGCTGTAAGATGATAAATCGAAGAAGAACGATAACGAAGCCGATTACTCAGATCTCAAGCTGGATAACTGGTGATAATACTAGAATAACAGGTAAAACTTGCGATTCTAGCAAATATCGATAACTGGTGAATAAATCCAAACGAAACTACAGCGATGCGCCCATAGTTAAAGCTCGGATGCTACTCGATAAGCGGAACCTACCATTTGACCGGAGATCAAGTTGATGCAGCCCTGCTAACCCGTACGAAATCGTGAAAGAAGAAAAGTATTGGCGAAGTCGCCGACTTGAAAGTAAATTGCTGGAAAAAGTAGAAATATTGTTGTTGATTGATGTGTTGATTCTTTTGCAAGACCCTGACGACTCCTATTTATTGTGGCAGAACCACCTGAATTAATCCGGCTCAAGTGTATTAACCATCACCATTAGGGCAATCTCGGTTAACCTTACACTTCAAACGGAGTAATCCATTGGTCTGTCGGGTAACCTCCCGATGCAACCACGGTAAAGCGGATCGAATGCCATACATACAAATGCTCATGCGATGATGAGCCCAGAGAATACCACATTCCAGCAGATATTATAAAAATTATCATAAGTGAATATTACAAAAAAAAGTTTGGGTTTAGTAACCAAGTACTTCAGTGATCACTACTAATAAGTTCTTCAGAGTTAAGTTGCAGCGGAAATAAAAATAACGAAAGCTACTCGACGATACAGGATGTCTCGGTGAAGCCCGTACGAGACATCACTCGGCATTATCTCCATTGGCCGGGGGCGTATCCCATTCCACCGACCAACCAGGGGGAAGAGTACACGGCCAGGTCAAGCTAGCAATCATATCTTCGAAGGTCTCACCTGAAAACGAGCCACAAGCAAGGCTGAGTATACTAATACTCAGCAAGACTTACCCGTGTAGTGGAATCTACTCCACCGACTCTAGACATGCAAGGCTTTTTGGCTCGGGGTTTATTTTGCCGAAAAAGCATCTACGAGTGGGTCCTTACTTTCAACTTTTAGTTCAAGATTCTAGTTTCATTAACCATTCTAGATAAGCAGTTGTCCAATATCATTCATGGTGAAGCATTAAATTTCATCCAATAAGTTTATTCATCGTCATTGTTCCTCTTCTTACTCTGTGGGTAAAAGTGATTAAGCAGTCTCAATAGCCGTGAGAAATGGACGATTCGAATCGAATTTCTTAACCTTGCAAGGGAAACCTAAACACACGTCACGTGGTTACTCCCAGAGTCACACGTGCAACTTTTCCCCTTTCTTTCCGGGTCGTGAATCGGGGCTACCCTCCGAGAGTACAAGAGCCCCACGCCACGGTTCGGCGCCGGGTCGTGACCACTCTCTGCACTCGCCATATGCACATGGGACCGAAGTTCAAAGGGTAGGATGCCGTCCCATTGCCGGGCCAATCAGGTACTTAAGCTTACCGATTACCATATTCTCGGCATGTGGTTAGTACGTTCAAAGACTTAACCACCACTACCACACACTGCGGCCTTAGAATTTTTCACTAAACAAACGGGCCTCGATCATAAACATCGTACCATAGCCCGTCCGTTGTCCTTATGGTTGCAGCGTGTAGTAAACATTCAACTCCAATTTTCTCGCGAGTGACAGGAAATCACTCGGCTTTTACCGGAGTCCTATTAGCACAACATTCTAGCGAACCTTACATCTAGTTTTCAAGCATGGGTTCCTAACATCATGCAACTAAGTTTTCATTCAACTCCTATAAACTTAATGCACAAGCAAGAGAGTAATGAGTTGCATATTTTAGGAAAGGAATAGGGTTATGCTCCGGGGCTTGCCTTCTTGCGAAAAGTTAGTCCGGGGGTCGTCTGAACGTTGACCCGGGTCTTCAACTGCTTCAGTTAGATTTGCCTGGGCTTCTCGCTGCTCGCTCTCGGACTCGGGCACCAGCTCGTAAGTCCCGTCGGCGAGAGTAGTCGTTTCTACATAAATGCACAAGTTTAAGGAGTGGAGATATCGCGGCACGGGGTTGGGGGACAGCTGCAGCAGCGGCTCTGGCGGCAGCAAGCGCAGCGACGGGCGGGTCGCGGCGGGCGGTGCGGCACGGCGCGGCGCGTTCGTTGGGCGCGGCGGGCGGCGAGCAGAGGCACGGAACGGCGTGGCGCGCGCGGCGAGCGCGGACTGGGCAGCGCGGCGGTGGGGGGGGGGGGCAAGGCCGGGCTTGGGGGCGAGGAACGGCGGCCACTGGCCTGGCGGCTTGCGCCGGTCAGGCGTCGCCGGCCACTTGGCCGTGCTGTCGGGCGGGGAGGGGAGAGAGAGAGGAGTAAGGGCCTATTTGCGAGAATTTGAAAAGTTCCAGGGGCTGGTTGCAAATAGGATGTTTTCTCCACTTTCTAATTTGAATTTCAAAAACTTTTGAGCATGAAAGTTGTTCAGAATAAAAAGTTCTACAAGTTTGGTTTCAGGCAACACCTCATTTGGCTTGTGGTTTGAAAGTTAATTTAAAAATTCAAAGGTATTCAAATGTGCCCAAATTAAATTTGAATTTCAACTTAACTTGTTCTAACACTTTTATTAGTTGGTTAAGCATAGGGTTGGGCTAATGACATGGCTTTAGAATTGTAATTTATCAGGGTTGTTACAGCCTTCCCCCCTTAACAAGAATCTCGCCCCGAGATTCGGTAAATCTTAGTGTGGACATGGGTGCACATACCAGTGGTTGAGATAAGAAAACCAGGGAAATTTTGGTTTAGGTAGCTCTCGGTTTCCCAGGTGGCTTCTTCTTCAGTGTGATGGTTCCATTGAACTTTATACATTGTAATCACTTTCCTCCTGGTCCCTCTTTCTTTTTGATCCAAAATTTTAACCGGGTGTTCGACATACGAGAGGTCGGGTTCTACCAATATTTCTTGTTGTTCCACAATCTCGGTAGGGACTCGAATACATTTCTTGAGTTGAGATACGTGGAAGACATCATGGGTGGCCGTGAGCTGAGGGGGCAGTCGCAATTTGTAGGCTACGGGTCCGCAGCTCTCAATGATTTCGTAAGGACCAACATAACGGGGAGCTAGTTTGCCTTTGATTCCGAATCTTTGCACTCCCTTGGTTGGTGAAACTCGAAGATAGACATGATCGCCAACTTCGAATTTTAGGGGCTTTCTCCTTTTGTCGGAATAGCTCCTTTGCCGGGCTTGTGCGGCTTTAAGATTTGCTTGTATTACTTTCACTCTCTCCTCTGCCTCGATTACCAGGTCGGGTCCTATAATTTTACGTTCTCCGGTTTGTGACCAGCTCAAAGGAGTTCGACACCTTCGTCCGTACAGGGCCTCAAATGGTGTCATTTTCAAACTCGTTTGATAGCTATTGTTGTACGAGAACTCTGCTAGGGGTAGACATTTGTCCCAATTCTTGTCATAGTGAATGACGCAAGCTCTCAGCATGTCTTCAAGAATGTGGTTTACTCTTTCCGTTTGTCCGTCAGTCTGAGGATGGTATGCTGAGCTGCGAATCAGTTTAGTACCAAGAGACGTTTGCAGTTGTTCCCAAAAACGTGCTACAAACTGAGTACCACGATCGGAAAGAATTGTCTTAGGTATTCCATGTAGGCAAACAACACGATCGAGGTAAATCTCGGCATATTTCTTGGCAGAATCGGTGGTGTGTTCCGGAAGGAAATGTGCCGTCTTGGTGAGTCTATCAACGATAACCCATATGGAATCATGTTTCTGGGAAGTGTTTGGTAGTCCAACGATGAAGTCCATACTTATGTCTTTCCATTTCCAGGATGCTATAGGTAACGGTTGAAGTGTACCGGCTACTTTCAAGTGGCTAGCTTTTACTCTTTGGCACGTGTCACATTCTGAGACATACGTAGCAATTTCTCTTTTCATTCTAGTCCACCAGAAGTTTTGCCTTAGGTCTTGATACATTTTGCTACTGCCGGGGTGGATAGAGAATTTGGAAAGATGTGCCTCATCGAGAATTTGCTTGCGGAGTTCATGATTCTTCGGAACGACTATACGACTTTCGAACCATAGAACTCCCTTATGGTCCTGGCGGAAACATTTATACTTCTCCTCACCTAGAGAGAGTTTTTGTTTGATGATCTTAATCCCTTCATCATGTAGTTGTGCCATGACGATTTGGTCGTGAAGAGTGGGCTCAACTGAGATGTGATTTAGAGTGCCTTGGGAAACCATTTCCATGTTAAGCTTCCTCATATCCGCACACAATGTCTCATTGTAGGATTCCATGGATAAGCAATGGCAATGGGACTTGCGGCTTAGTGCATCCGCGACTACATTAGCCTTGCCGGGGTGATAGTGCACTTCAAGGTCATAATCCTTGATTAATTCTAGCCATCTCCGTTGTCTCATATTCAGATCGGCTTGTGTGAAGATATACTTGAGACTCTTATGATCAGTGTAGATATTGCATTGTGTACCCATGAGATAGTGCCTCCATATTTTCAAAGCGTGAATGACAGCTGCAAGCTCAAGATCATGAGTGGGATAATTCTGCTCGTGGGGCCGAAGGGCTCGTGAGGCATATGCAATCACTCGATTCTCTTGCATAAGCACACATCCTAGACCAGTACCCGATGCGTCACAATACACATCGAACGACTTGGTATTATCGGGTTGGGCTAACACAGGTGCAGTAGTCAGATGCTCTCTGAGAGTGTGGAAAGCTTCTTCACATTTCTCATTCCATACAAACTTTACTTTCTTTCTTTAACAGTTCAGTCATGGGCTTAGCAATTCGAGAGAAATCCAGGATGAAGCGACGGTAGTAACCGGCTAAGCCGAGAAAACTACAGATCTGATGAACAGAGGTAGGGGGTTTCCAATCCATCACCTCTTGTACCTTGCTGGGGTCAACAGCTATGCCTTCGCTGGAGATCGTGTGACCCAGGAACTTTACAGTATCCAACTAGAATTCACACTTAGAAAACTTAGCATAGAGCTGATGGTCTCTTAGACGCTGAAGAACAATGCGAAGGTGCTTGGCATGTTCTTCCTCATCCTTGGAATAGATAAGGATGTCGTCGATGAACACTACGACGAATTTGTCAAGTTCGGGCATGAATACCGAATTCATGAGATACATGAAGTAGGCAGGGGCATTTGTGAGTCCAAAGGACATGACCAAGAATTCATATAGTCCATATCGTGTGGAGAAGGCGGTCTTAGGAATATCGCACGGGCGAATCTTGATCTGATGATATCCCGAACGAAGATCAATTTTTGAGAAGACTCTGGCTCCAGCTAATTGATCGAAGAGTACATCGATACGAGGAAGTGGGTATTTATTCTTAATGGTTACTGTGTTGAGAGGTCGGTAGTCAACGCATAACCTCAAACTGTCATCCTTCTTCTTTACGAATAGGGCTGGACATCCCCAAGGTGACGCGCTAGGGCGAATGAAACCTTTGTCCAGTAGTTCTTGGAGTTGAATTTTCAGCTCTGCCAATTCTTTAGGGGGCATCCTATATGGTCTTTTGGATATAGGTGCAGTGCCCGGTTGCAGTTCGATGATGAACTCAATATCCCTATCCGGTGGCATTCCTGGTAAGTCATCCAGAAAAACGTCGGCTTACTCGTTTACTACAGGAATATCCTCTAGCTTAAGTCCTTCCATCGCGTAAGCACAGGAATTCGTGCAATCCAGGAATGGTAGGTAAAGGGTGGTGGCTCCGTGACTAGGTGAATTTATCTCAACAGCTCGGGAAGAAAGGTCCAGCGTGACTCCATGCATAGTCATCCAGTTCATTCCTAAAATAATATCCATGCCGTCAAGGGGTAAAAGAACAAGGTCTGTGTCGATGGTTTTACTACCCAACTTGACTGGTACCTGTGTGACCATTTGGTTTGAAGCAATTTTACCACCCGGTGTTGATATCATATATGACCCTTTCGTGTGACAAACATCCAAGCCTACTTTTGCACCGAATTTTGCACTTATGAAACTATGTGATGCACCAGAATCAAATAATATAACTGCAGGCTTGTTATGGATAGAGAATGTACCCGACATCACTGGGGCTCCTTCAGGAAGCTCTGCAAGCGTGGTGAAGTTAATCCGTCCTTGCTTGACCTGCAGGGTCTGTCTCTTGCCCCTGTTCTTGTTGTTCGGGTTGGAGCCCTGACCTTGGTTGGGCGGCCCAGACTGAGGGCATTCTCGTGCAAAGTGGTTGGAACTCCCGCATTTGAAACAACGATTCGCGGGGTTGGGTCGAAGAGGCTGTTGCTGTTGCAGAGTGGGCCTCGGACCATTCTATGGAGGCATCGGGGGTCGTACCATGCCTGGCTGCTATGGGTCCATCCAAAACATCTCATACTTTGGCAGTAGTCAGAGAACTTAGGGATGCATCACTTTGGTATTTAACTCACAGCTCAGAAATGTAAGGAGACATGGATAAAATTTCCGACAAGTTTCAGCGATTGTGGATTTCATCGTTTACCAACTTACAACGAAATCACCCAAGTTTATCGCCGTTCCTTACATGTTGAGGGTATCCACATGGTTCAGGTGTACCCATCACAAAAGAGTTACTCAACTCCTAGTTAGCCTATTACAACACTTGCCAAAAGTTAGGCTACCCTATCGAGGAGTATGTGCAAAAGTCCTTCTAGGTCATCATCTAGAAGTCATCCAGGTCGTTGACGGACGACTCGCTGTGAGTAGGAGAGTGAGCTCCCATCTGAGGTGGCTGTGGTACCTCACCCTCGAAATCCATACCGGAGGCACTGTCAATCTCCTGTGGCTCCTCTTCATCTTCCTCCATGTCCTCCTCATGGGGATGGTCATTCTGATCATGGTGCCACTGAATGTGCTCATTAGCATCCTCCAACTCCAAGTGTAGATCATGGAGCTGCTCCTCCAAGTGTACTATCATGTCATCTCTCTCACCCATGAGAGTGTCCTGCTCCTGAATTTGGCCCTCAAGTTGGCCAATCTGAGCATCTCTGTCCTCAAGATCCTTACTGAGCTCCTTGATCTGCTCATCCCTGGTATCTGCCATCATGTGGTAGGCCTGTGCAAGATCAGTGAACTGTACAAGCGCCTGACTCTGGAGAGTTTGGAGTCGGTACAGCGCATTCATGCATCGTACGGAGGTCTGGATGGTCTCCTGGGCATGAAAGTCTACCAGGTACTGTGAATGCTGCACCCTGTTGAGCCAAAAGGGGTCGTTGTCCTGGGCAGCAGGAAACAAACCAATGGGAGCGAGTGTGACAACCTCGGGACGCTGCGCACAAAAAGTGGTGAGCGCCCTCATGGCGGCCAGCTCCCAAGTGTCGGCCAAACGGCGACCAACAGCCTCAATCTCCAAGGCAGGCCACTCCGGGTGTAGCGGGTGCGGAAAAATGGTCACGTTGACACGGCACTGGGTAACTCCATTCTCTGCAAACTCCAGTCTGGCGTAACGTGGGGGAATTGGATAGCCCACGGTACTCAACACGTCCCACAAAATAGAGGGAAAGCCCTCCCAGTGGAGACATTGTGAGTAAACGCGTCCATCCTCATCCACCATCATGGCAACAGGCTCGGCCATCTGAACAAAAGATCAAATGGGTGAGGCCAAGAAAAAGTGTGAAAAGCACAGGGACAGATTCTGTATAAAGTGCAAAAATAACCATAACTTCCACAGTTCATATCCAAACATTCTCAAATTTCACCAGAACACTCCTAAGGTATTTGTGCACCACTTTTCTATTCAACACTTTGGCTGGATTAGGCTCTAAGATGGTTGTTCCCTTAAGGTCTTACTTCTCTGTCTACCCAGAATTTTCAGGGAACAGAGGGCCAGAGTTTCATGCATCAGGGAAAATCTACCTGGCCAAAAATTACCAAATTTTAACAGCAGTTACCTGGGTAAATTTGGAACAAGTTTTGTGTTGTACTCTTTTGCAGAAAACTGTAGGAAGGGGGCCTAAAAATTTAAGGGGCAGAAGTGCTTATTCTGGACAGAATTCTGACATTCCATGGTTTCTGTTAATTCTTACTATCCATAAGTTCAGAATTTTTAATTTTTGAACAGGAGATAGAACACAAAATTTGGAACAATTCTTTCAACATGAACTTTACTAGAAAAGGTCATTTTCTCTGATCAATAAATGTCTCTTTTCGGTCATGGCAGATTTGTGACAGAGTCGCTAGATAGTCCTTATGCAAAATCACGCTTAGATACGCAAGAACCTTACCACTCTCATTCAACGCATTTTCAATTTCAGATATATGTGGTCATGATGCATGCACGTCCTATTCGTCCTCACAAAATAAAATAATTGCCAAATAACTTTTGGTCTTACAAAGATAGTTTCGGTGGCATACATGATACGCCTCTCACTATAATAGCTAGACGAGACTTTCTAACCGTTCTTTAACTTATCGTAATCGCGGTTAGTGTACCTGCAGAAGATTGATAGAGCACATATATTTCATGAACCTTTCATGCCAGCACTCATGAAAGCGTCCGTATTCATTACCGTTTACTTATAGAAACGATATCTGTACAATTTCCGCCGTACAGACGACGTTAACATACGCTATCGAGATAGCGTATTCACGGGGGTACCGTCATGAGATGGGGGTATGAACAACGATCGCCATACCCTGCGCCAAACCTTCTACTCCCAATATATTCAACTAACAGTTGGCATATTGGCAGCACCTCAAGTAAGCCACTGCTTGAGGGCAGCGTTCGGTTCGCATCACCGACAGGAAGGCCAAGCTCTCTCAGTTGGCTGAGGATTCTCACCTTCTTACCTTAGCGAAGAGTGCGTCGTTACAGAATTTAAGGTCGGTTGTGCATAAAAGTAAGTTTTGACAGAAAGTAATATGCTGGAAGTCAGTTGATAATATTTCATAAGTTAGATAGCCACCTAGTAACTTTCCCATTAATCCCTTAGGGCTTTACGAACTAGGCACCATCCTTAGCGCACCAACGTATTTCGCAACACATCCTTCTACTCAAGTTTTAGGAAAATGAGTTTTTAAGGCTTGTTGCATTCTCTGGCGTATGCATTTCGGCTCTGGTGCCAGCTGTTACCAGTTGTGGCACCAGCTACGGCTCTGATACCAGCTGTGGCAGAACCACCTGAATTAATCCGGCTCAAGTGTATTAACCATCACCATTAGGGCAATCTCGGTTAACCTTACACTTCAAACGGAGTAATCCATTGGTCTGTCGGGTAACCTCCCGATGCAACCACGGTAAAGTGGATCGAATGCCATACATACAAATGCTCATGCGATGATGAGCCCAGAGAATACCACATTCCAGCAGATATTATAAAAATTATCATAAGTGAATGTTACAAACCAAGTTTGGGTTTAGTAACCAAGTACTTCAGTGATCACTACTAATAAGTTCTTCAGAGTTTAAGTTGCAGCGGAAATAAAAATAACGAAAGCTACTCGACGATACAGGATGTCTCGGTGAAACCCGTACGAGACATCACTCGGCATTATCTCCATTGGCCGGGGGCGTATCCCATTCCACCGACCAACCAGGGGGAAGAGTACACGGCCAGGTCAAGCTAGCAATCATATCTTGGAAGGTCTCACCTGAAAACGAGCCACAAGCAAGGCTGAGTATACTAATACTCAGCAAGACTTACCCGTGTAGTAGAATCTACTCCACCGACTCTAGACATGCAAGGCTTTTTGGCTCGGGGTTTATTTTGCCGAAAAAGCATCTACGAGTGGGTCCTTACTTTCAACTTTTAGCTCAAGATTCTAGTTTCATTAACCATTCTAGATAAGCAGCTGTCCAATATCATTCATGGTGAAGCATTAAATTTCATCCAACAAGTTTATTCATCATCATTGTTCCTCTTCTTACTCTGTGGATAAAAGTGATTAAGCAGTCTCAATAGCCGTGAGAAACGGACGATTCGAATCGAATTTCTTAACCTTGCAAGGGAAACCTAAACACACGTCACGTGGTTACTCCCAGAGTCACACGTGCAACTTTTCCCCTTTCTTTCCGGGTCGTGGATCGAGGCTACCCTCCGAGAGTACAAGAGCCCCACGCCACGGTTTGGCGCCGGGTCGTGACCACTCTCTGCACTCGCCATATGCACATGGGACCGAAGTTCAAAGGGTAGGATGTCGTCCCCTTGCCGGGCCAATCAGGTACTTAAGCTTACCGATTACCATATTCTCGGCATGTGGTTAGTACGTTCAAAGACTTAACCACCACTACCACACACTGCGGCCTTAGCATTTTTCACTAAACAGACGGGCCTCGATTGTAAACATCGTACCATAGCCCGTCCGTTGTCCTTATGGTTGCAGCGTGTAGTAAACATTCAACTCCTATTTTCTCGCGAGTGACAGGAAATCACTCGGCTTTTACCGGAGTCCTATTAGCACAGCATTCTAGCGAACCTTACATCTAGTTTTCAAGCATGGGTTCCTAACATCATGCAACTAAGTTTTCATTCAACTCCTATAAACTTAATGCACAAGCAAGAGAGTAATGAGTTGCATATTTTAGGAAAGGAATAGGGTTATGCTCCGGGGCTTGCCTTCTTGCGAAAAGTTAGTCCGGGGGTCGTCTGAACGTTGACCCGGGTCTTCAACTGCTTCAGTTAGATTTTCCTGGGCTTCTCGCTGCTCGCTCTCGGACTCGGGCACCAGCTCGTAAGTCCCGTCGGCGAGAGTAGTCGTTTCTACATGAATGCACAAGTTTAAGTAGTGGTGATGGTAAACGACATGATTTCCTTCACGATAAAGTTGCAGTTTGTAAAACATGAGTTTGTTGTGAAGTGAGTTACTTTATCAGCCGTGGGCATTCGTTAATAGAGTAGAATAGTACAATAAGTAACTTCGTTAAGCAAGGTGGGGTGGGTGTTCATGCGAACTTATGTTCCTTATGGAAACATGATTTAAGTGTAACTACTACAGGGAGTAGTTTCTGGTCATGAAACCTTGGATCTAGACTTATCAGGGAAAGATAAGCTTGCTGTAAAATTTTTAGATATTTTCATGCAGCAGATTAATTATGAAAAATATAATACATGGTTGCTGCTAGATTCTTGTTCTTTTTATACAGAACAAATGGTGCAAAAACTGAGACTAAGATTTTTACAGGGCTTTCATTTGATCAAGCAGGAGCTACTCTAATTTTTATAGGATTTATTATGCAGTTTTCAGAGCATAGTAAATATGACATTACACTCCTAGGTTATTCAAGGATTTATTTTTTACAGGATCCTACACAGAGTTTTTGTCCATGAAACTTTTTACACAGCATCCACTACCACTGAGTATATTTTAGTAAAAATATGAGAATTTTCCAAACTAAGATACTATTTTCTTCATTTAATGTATGTTATTAGCACATAAATCAAATAAATAGGTTCCTTTGAGGTAAAAAGTCTCTAAATTTTTCTATGGCATCCAGGTACCATTACACTAGTATAGAAAAAGTTTCATTAGGTGATTCATAACCTAACTGCAGGGACAATTAATTCTATCCAAACATGGTATAAAACTAAGTTTAATAAACAGTGTAGATAGAGATGGAATTTGGGCCTGATCTTTTTACATTGGCTTATAAAACAAGTCAATCTCCTACTGCAAAATTTTCAGGACCAGCACTTGTCTCAAGACAAGTCTATGAATAAAAGCCATTAATCTTTCCATTTTATTTAAAGCATGATTTAGCTAGAATCTGAGGAGATGCCTGTAACAAAAGTTGTGGAGTTTAACCTAAAGGTTACAGAACAGTTGAGTTTGCATTTTGCTGAATTTTCTACGATTTTATACGAATTTTACAAGTTCACTGATTTTTAATCTAGGTTTGAATCTTTCTTTTACAACCGGGTCCTTGAAATCTTACGTGCAGACCCTTCTAAAGATTTCGATTACTGCAATTGGGTCCTCGGGCGGCTCGGGTACGGTGGCCGGCCAAAATTCCGGCGAGGGGTGAGGGCCGGGGAAGGATCAGGGGTGCGAGGGCTACCTCGTGAGGGTCTTGTTCGGGTGGGGGATGGCCGGGAGTAGCTCGCCGGCGTTGGAGCAGGGGCGGCAGCGGCGGCGGCACGCATCGACGACGGTGCTCCGGCGGGCTTGGGGCGGTCTGGTCTGGTCGGGGAGCTTCAGTGGCGCGTGGGGAAGCTGCTCCGGTGCTTGGCTTGGGCGGAGGGGGTCGGGGTCGAGCTGTCCGCGGTGAACAGAGGCGGCGGCGGCGGTGCTCCGGCGGTCCTGGGCGGTGTTGGGCGGGTTGGTGAGCTCCGGTGGGATGATGTAGTGGTGACTGGAGGTTCAATTTGGGCAGGAGGCGGCTATGGAAGGTTGTCCACGAGCGGGTGGAGCTCGGCGGCGACAATGGCGGCGGCGAGCGTTCTCTGGCTGCTGGTGGCTCGCGCGGGCGGCCTGGAGCGACTTTTATAGGGGCAGGAGGGAGGTAGGGGTGCCGGGCGACGTGCAGGGGAGGAGGCACGGCGATGGCGTGCCACTGGCCACGGTGGGCGGCATCAGGACACCGGCGCGGCGTGCGGCGGGCGGGAGCGCGCGACTGGGCGCCGGAGATTTGCGTGGGGGAGTGGAGATATCGCGGCACGGGGTTGGGGGACAGCTGCAGCAGCGGCTCGGGCGGGCGGCAAGCGCAGCGACGGGCGGGTCGCGGCGGGCGGTGCGGCACGGCGCGGCGCGTTCGTTGGGCGCGGCGGGCGGCGAGCAGAGGCACGGCACGGCGTGGCGCGCGCGGCGAGCGCGGACTGGGCAGCGCGGCGGTGGGGGGGGGGGGGGCAAAGCCGGGCTTGGGGGCGAGGAACGGCGGCCACTGGCCTGGCGGCTTGCGCCGGTCAGGCGTCGCCGGCCACTTGGCCGTGCTGTCGGGCGGGGAGGGGAGAGAGAGAGGAGTAAGGGCCTATTTGCGAGAATTTGAAAAGTTCCAGGGGGCTGGTTGCAAACAGGATGTTTTCTCAACTTTCTAATTTGAATTTCAAAAACTTTTGAACATGAAAGTTGTTCAGAATAAAAGGTTCTACAAGTTTGGTTTCAGGCAACACCTCATTTGGCTTGTGGTTTGAAAGTTAATTTAAAAATTCAAAGGTATTCAAATGTGCCCAAATTAAATTTGAATTTCAACTTAACTTGTTCTAACCCTTTTATTAGTTGGTTAAGCATAGGGTTGGGCTAATGACATGGCTTTAGAATTGTAATTTATCAGGGTTGTTACATTTATACCCTAAAACTAGGACTTCTGGTCAATCACGACTTGTTACAACCTTATTTAAAAAATAGGAAAACTACTATATCTATAATAACTTTTAAAGGAAACGGACTCCCGCAGAATATTCCGCCGCCGTCCCCTAATCCAATCAGGATTCTTTTCAATTGCTCCTTGACCGACTTAGCGTTGCCCTGTTGACCAACTTTTGACAAGGACCCTCCGAAATAGTCCCATCCTGTTGGCGCAAGCTGTATCACCAATCGGCCGATTTTCAACTGTTACCTCAATCGGCCGATTCCTTACTGTAGCCTTTAGATCTGCCGCATCGGCCGACCTTCTTTTCTCGATGCCGATTTAACACGTGTCAAAATCTGGCGTCAACAGCTGCCCACCGCGGCCAATGCCGTGCCACCCGCGCCCGAGCCTCGCAGTCCAGCCCCGACCCTCTCCCTCCCTCCTGCCGCCTATAAAAGGCAGCGCGAAGCCGCTCGTGCGCGCCCAGACTCACCAGAAGCTCCCCGCCGCTGCCATTGCCGCCGCCGTGCCAAGCTCGCCGTGGAGCTCACCTCTCCGGCCACCCATTGCTAGAGCTGAGCCTCCAACCGCCACCACACCGCCCCATCGAAGCTCACTACCCCGCCCATCGCCGCCCAGACCCGCCCGAGCAAGGCCGCCACCAGCAACCACCGCCGCCGCCCTTGTCCACCGTGGGCACAACGCCTCCGACCCTCCTCCACCCTAGCCAAGCCTCGGAACGGGTTCCCCTCGACGCCGCGAAACTCACCGACCCACCCCCGTAGGCTCTAGCTCCCTGGAGCATCGTCGCCGACACGCCGCACCACCGCTGCCCCCTGCTCCGCACCGACGAGCCACCTCCGGCCATCCCCAACCCCGACCAAGGCCCCCACAAGGTAGCTCTTGCCTCCCTGGTTCTACCCAACCCTTTTTTCCTCGCCGTCGACGAGCCCCCTCGCCAAAATTTGGCCGGCCGCCATGCTAGCGCCGCCCAGGGACCACATTGCAACGATTGAAATCTTTAAAAGGGTCTGCACATAAGTTTCCAGGGGCATATCTGCAAACCAGTGTTTTAACTTTAGTTTCAAAAACTGTGAACTTGTAAAATTCATATAAAATCATAGAAAAATCGAAAAAATACAAACTCAACTTTTCTGGAATCTTTAGAAGAAAATATACAACTTTTGTTACATGCATTGTTTGAGATGCTTATTATTTTTTGTTCTACATGAAATGGAAGGTTTAATAGCTTTTAATTGTGCCCACTGTTGTAGACGAGTGCTGAATCTGATTTTTGGACAGTGGCTTAGTTTCTTGATGTGTAGGCCAATGTAAAAATCTCAGGACCAAAACCCATCTCTAGATATGTGGCAGAACCACCTGATACCAGCTAGCTGTGGCGTATGTATTTTGGCGTATGTATTTTGGCTCCGGTGTCCGCTGTTGCCAGCTGTGGCACCAGCTACGGCTCTGATACCAGCTAGCTGTGGCAGAACCACCTGAATTAATCCGGCTCAAGTGTATTAACCATCACCATTAAGGCATTCTCGGTTAACCTTACACTTCAATCGGAGTAATCCACTGGTCTGTCGGGTATAACCTCCCGATGCAACCACGGTGAACGGATCGAGCGCCATACATACAAACGCTCATGCGACCATGAGCCCAGAGAATACCACATTCCAGAAAATATTACAGCATTAGTATAAGTGAATATTACAGACCAAGTTTTGAGTTTAGAAACCAAGTATTTCAATTATCATAAATAAGTTCTTCAGAGTTTGAGTTGCAGCGGAAATAAACGACGGAACTACTCGACGATACAGAATGTCTCGATGAAGCCCATACGAGACATCACTCGGCCTTATCTCCGTTGGACGGGGGCGCATCCCATTCCACCGACCAACCAGGGGGAAGAGCGCAGGGCCAAGACAAGCTAGCAATCATATCTTCGAAGGTCTCACCTGAAAACGAGCCACAAGCAAGGCTGAGTATACTAATACTCAGCAAGACTTACCCGAGTAGTGGAATCTACTCCACCGACTCTAGATATGCAAGGCTTTTGGCTCAGGGGTTTATTTTGCCGAAAAAGCAACTACGAGTGGGTCCTTACTTTCAACTTTTAGCTCAAGATTCTAGTTTTATTAACCATTCTAGGTAAGCAACTATCCAAAAGCATACATGGTGAAGCATTAAATTTCACCCAACCAGTTCATTCATCATCATTGTTCCTCTTCTTACTCTGTGGGTAAAAATGGTTAAGCAGTCTCAATAGCCGTGAGAAACGGACGATTCGAATCGAATTTCTTAACCTTGCAAAGGAAACCCAAACACACGTCACGTGGTTACTCCCTAGAGTCACACGTGCAACTTTTCCCCTTTCTTTCCGGGTCGTGGATCGGGGCTACCCTCCGAGAGTACAAGAGCCCCACGCCACGGTTCGGCGCCGGGTCGTGACCACTCTCTGCACTCGCCATATGCACATGGGACCGAAGTTCAAAGGGTAGGATGCCGTCCCGTTGCCGGGCCAATCAGGTACTTAAGCTTACCGATTCCCATAATCTCGGCATGTGTTTAGTACGTTCAAAGACTTAACCATCACTACCACACCCTGCGGCCTTAGCATTTTTCACTAGACAGACGGGCCTCAATCGTAACCATCGTTCCATAGCCCGTCCGTGTCCTTATGATTGCAGCGTGTAGTAGTCATTCAACTCCTATTTTCTCGCGAGTGACAGGAAATCACTCGACTTTTACCGGAGTCCTATTAGCACAGCATTCTATCGAACCTTACGTCTAGTTTTCAAGCAAGGGTTCCTGATATCATGCAACTAAGTTTTCATCCAACTCCTATAAACTTAATGCACGAGCAAAGAGTAATGAGTTGCATAATTTCGGAAAGAATGGGTTATGCTCCGGGGCTTGCCTTCGCAGTTCGCTTGGGGCTCTTCCGAACTTGGGCTCGGGTCTTCAAGAGCTTCAGTTAGATTCGCTTGAGCTTCACGCTGCTCACTCTCGGACGCGGGCACCAGCTCGTAAGTTCCGTCGGCGAGAGTCGTCGATTCTACATGAGTGCACAAGTTTTAGTCGTGGAAATGACACTTGAGTACGATTTGAGAGTAATTACTACAATGGATAGTTTCTGGTCATGAAATTTTGGATTTAGGCACATCAGGGAAAGATGCGCTTACTGCAAAATTTTCAGCCAATTTTATGTAACAGATTAATTATGAAAAATACATTACATAGTTGCTGTTAGATCCTTGTTCTTTTTGTACAGAACAATTTGTGCAACAAATGAGTCTAATATTTTACAGAGCTTTCACTTAAGCATGCAGAAGCTACTGTAATTTTTGTAGAATTTATCATGCAGTATTCAGAGCATAGAAAATATGACATTCTACACCTAGGCTATTCAAGGATTCATTTTTATAGGACCCTACACAGGGTTTTTGTCCCTGAAACTTTTTACACAGCAACCTCTACCACAGTGTACCTTCTAGTAAAAATTTGAGAATTTTCCAAGCTAAGATACTATTTTCTTGATTTAATGTATGTTATTAGCACATAAATCAAATAAGTAGGTTACTGTGAGATAAAAAGTCTCCTAATTTTTCTCTGGCTTCTAGGTACTAATATATTAGCATAAAAAAAATTTCATTGGGTGATTCACCACCTAACTGCAGGGATAAAATATTTTACTTAAACATGGTATGGAACTAAGTTTAATAAACAGTAAAGCTAGAGATGGAATTTGGGCCTGATCTTTTTACCCAGTCCTAAACATCAAGAAAGTAACTCACTGTCCAATTTTTAGGGTCAGCATTGATCTACAACAGTGGGTACAAAATAAGTCCATTAAAGCTTCCATTTAATGTAGAGCAAAATATGCTGGGATTCTGAGAAACTTTTTGTCACAAAAGTGGTAGAGTTTGTTCTAAGAATTCCAGAACAGTTGAGTTTGCATTTTTCTGAATTTTATACGAATTTATACGGATTTTACAAGTTCACTGAATTTGAATCAGGATTTGAAACTTTCTTTTACAACTAGGTCCTTGAATCTTACGCGCAGACCCTTCTAAAGATTTAAATTCTTGCAATTGGGTCCTCGGGCGGCTCGGGTACGGCAGCCGGCCGAAATTCCGGCGTGGGGCTCGCCGGCGGCGAGGGGTGAGGGTCGGGGAAGGTTCAGGGGTGCGAGGGCTACCTTGTGGGGGTGTTGTTCAGGTGGGGGACGGCCGGGAAGGGCTCGCCGGCGTTGGAGCAGAGGCGGCGGCGGCGCGGCACGCGTCGACGGCGGTGCTCCGGCGGGCTTGGGGCGGTGTGGTCCGGTCGGCGAGCTTCAGTGGCGCGTGGGGAAGCTGCTCAGGGGCTCGGCTTGGACGGAGGGGGTCGGGGTCGTGCTGTCCACGGCGAGCAGGGGCGTCGGCGGCGGCGGCAGCGCGGGCGGCGGCGCTCCGGTGGCTCTGGGCGGCGTTGGACGGGTCGGCGAGCTTCAGTGGGGTGATGTAGTGGTGGCTGGGGGCTTATTTTGGGCAGTGGGCGGCGGCGGCGGACTGTCCACGGGCGGCCGGCGCTCGGCGGCGGCAATGGCGACGGCGAGGGCGTTCTGGGTGCTGGGGCTCGCGCGCGTGGCCGGGCGGGGCTTTTATAGGGGCCGGAGGGGGTGCGTAGGGGCCTGGGCAGCGCGCGGGGCGGAGGCACGGCACAACGCGCACTGGGCGCGGCGGGCGGCGGCAGAACGCCGGCGCGACGTGCGGCAGCGCGGGCGCGGTGACTGGGCGGCCGGAGATATGGCGTGGGCGCGGTGGGATAGCGCCGGGCGTGGAGTGGTGAAGCAGCAGTGGCAGCGGCCCGGGCGGAGAGCGGTCGCGGCGACTGGCGGGGCGCGGGGGCCGGGGCGGCACGGCGGAGCGAGGCGACTGGGCGGCCGGGCGGCGGTGGCTGGACGCGGCTGCGTCGCGTGCACGCGCGGGCGCTCACTGGCCGCGCGGCATGGGGGCGGGGCAAAGCCGGCCGTGGCGGGGTGGTGCGGCGGCCACTGGCCTGGCGCCTCGCGCCGGTCAGGCGACGCCGGCCACCTGGCGCGCGGCGGTCGGGCGCGGAGGAGAGAGAGGGGGGGGGGGGGCGAGGGGCCTGGATGCAAGAATTTGAAAAGTTTCAGGGGGCTGGGTGCAAACAGGGCGTTTTCTCCCCTTTCTGATTTGAATTTCAAAAACTTTTGAACACGAAAGTTGTTCAAAATAAAAAGTTCTACAACTTTGGTTTCAGGAAAAATCTCATTTGGCTTATGGTTTGAAAGTTAAATTTAAAAGTTCAAAAGTAACCAATGTGCTCAATTTAAATTTGAATTCCAACTGAACTCGTTTTAATTCTTTCCATCCTTTCATTAGTTGGTTTAACCATAGAGTTAGGCTAATGACATTGATTTTGGAAATGTAATTACCAGGGTTGTCACAGCCTTCCCCCCTTAACAAGAATCTCGCCCCGAGATTCGGTAATTCTTAGTGTGGGCGTGGGTGCACATACCAGTGGTTGAGGTAAGAAATCCAGGGAAATGTTGGTTCAGGTAGCTCTCCGTTTCCCAGGTGGCTTCTTCTTCCGTGTGGTGATTCCATTGTACTTTATACATTCTAATCACTTTCCTCCTGGTCTCTCTTTCTTTTTGATCCAAAATCTTAACTGGGTGTCCGACATACGAGAGGTCGGGCTCTAACGATATTTCTTGTTGTTCCACCATCTCAGTAGGGACTCGAATACACTTCCTGAGTTGAGATACGTGGAAGACATCATGGGTGGCCGTGAGCTGGGGGGGCAGTCGTAATTTGTAGGCTACGGGTCCGCAGCTCTCAATGATTTCGTAAGGACCAATATAACGGGGAGCTAGTTTGCCTTTGATTCCGAATCTTCGCACTCCCTTGGTTGGTGAAACTCGAAGATAGACATGATCGCCAACTTCGAACTTTAGGGGCTTTCTCCTTTTGTCAGAATAGCTCTTTTGTCGAGCTTGTGCGGCTCTAAGGTTTGCTTGTACCACTTTTACTTTCTCCTCTGCCTCGATTACCAGGTCGGGTCCAAGTATTTGACGTTCTCCGGCTTGTGACCAGCTCAAAGGAGTCCGACACCTTCGTCCGTACAGGGCCTCAAATGGTGCCATTTTCAAACTCGTTTGATAGCTGTTGTTGTACGAGAACTCTGCTAGGGGTAGGCATTTGTCCCAATTCTTGTCATAGTGAATGACGCAGGCTCTCAGCATGTCTTCAAAGATTTGGTTTACCCTTTCCGTTTGTCCGTCAGTCTGAGGATGGTAGGCTGAGCTGCGAATCAGCTTAGTGCCAAGAGACGTTTGCAGTTGTTCCCAAAAGCGTGCTACAAACTGAGGACCACGATCGGAAATAATTGTCTTAGGTATCCCATGCAGGCAAACAATACGATCGAGGTAAATCTCGGCATATTTCTTGGTAGAATAGGTGGTGTGTACCGGAAGAAAATGTGCCGTCTTTGTGAGTCTATCCACGATAACCCATATGGAATCATGTTTCTGGGAAGTGTTTGGTAGTCCAACGATGAATTCCATACTTATGTCTTCCCATTTCCAGGATGGTATAGGTAACGGTTGTAGTGTACCTGCTACCTTCAAGTGGCTAGCTTTTACTCTCTGGCACGTGTCACATTCCGAGACATACGCAGCAATTTCTCTTTTCATCCTAGTCCACCAGAAGTTTTGCCTTAGGTCTTGATACATTTTGCTACTGCCGGGGTGGATAGAGAATTTGGAAAGGTGTGCCTCATCAAGAATTTGCTTGCGGAGCTTATGATTCTTCGGAACGACTATACGACTTTCGAACCATAGAACTCCCTTATGGTCCTGGCGGAAACATTTGTACTTCTCCTCACCTAGAGAGAGTTTTTGTTTGATGATCTTAATTCCTTCATCATGTGGTTGTGCCATGACGATTTGGTCGTGAAGAGTGGGCTCAACTGAGATGTGATTTAGAGTGCCTTGGGAAACCATTTCCATGTTAAGCTTCCTCATTTCTGCACACAATGTCTCATGGTAGGACTCCATGGATAAGCAATGGCAATGGGACTTGCGGCTTAGTGCATCCGCGACTACATTAGCCTTGCCGGGGTGATAGTGCACTTCAAGGTCATAATCCTTGATTAATTCTAGCCATCTTCGTTGTCTCATATTCAGATCGGCTTGTGTGAAGATATACTTGAGGCTCTTATGATCCGTGTAGATATTGCACTGTGTACCCATGAGATAGTGCCTCCATATTTTCAGAGCGTGAATGACAGCTGCAAGCTCAAGATCATGAGTGGGATAATTCTGTTCGTGGGGCCGAAGGGCTCGTGAGGCATATGCAATCACTCTATTCTCCTGCATAAGCACACATCCTAGACCAGTACCTGATGCGTCACAATACACATCAAATGACTTGGTATTATCGGGTTGAGCTAACACAGGTGCAGTAGTCAGATGCTCTTTGAGAGTGTGGAAAGCTTCTTCACATTTCTCATCCCATACAAACTTTACTTCCTTCTTTAATAGTTCAGTCATGGGCTTAGCAATTCGAGAGAAATCCGGGATGAAGCGACGGTAGTAACCGGCTAAGCCGAGAAAACTGCGAATCTGATGAACAGAGGTAGGGGGTTTCCAATCCATCACCTCTTGTACCTTGCTGGGGTCAACAGCTATGCCTTCGCTGGAGATCGTGTGACCTAAGAACTTTATCGTATCCAACCAGAATTCACACTTAGAAAACTTAGCATAGAGCTGATGGTCTCTGAGTCGCTGAAGAACAATGCGAAGGTGCTTGGCATGCTCTTCCTCATCCTTGGAATAGATAAGGATGTCGTCGATGAACACTACGATGAATTTGTCAAGTTCGGGCATGAATACCGAATTCATGAGATACATGAAGTAGGCAGGGGCATTGGTGAGTCCAAAGGATATGACCAAGAATTCATATAGTCCATATCGTGTGGAGAAGGCAGTCTTAGGAATATCGCACGGGCGAATCTTGATCTGATGATATCCCGAACGAAGATCAATCTTTGAGAAGACTCTGGCTCCAGCTAATTGATCGAAGAGTACATCGATGCGAGGAAGGGGGTATTTATTTTTAACAGTTACCGCATTGAGAGGTCGGTAGTCCACACATAATCTTAAACTGCCATCCTTCTTCTTTACGAATAGGGCTGGACATCCCCAGGGTGACGCGCTAGGGCGAATAAAACCTTTGTCCAGTAGTTCTTGGAGTTGAATTTTCAGCTCTGCCAATTCTTTAGGGGGCATCCTATATGGTCTCTTGGATATAGGTGCAGTGCCTGGATGTAGTTCAATAACGAACTCAATATCCCTATCCGGGGGCATTCCTGGTAAGTCATCCGGGAAAACATCGGCATACTCGTTTACCACAGGAATATTATCTGGCTTAAGTCCTTCCATCTTATAAGTACAGGAATTCGTACAATCTAGGAACGGTAGGTAAAGGGTAGTGGCTCCGTGACTAGGTGAATTTATCTCAACGGCTCGAGAAGAAAGGTCCAGTGTGACTCCATGCATAGCCATCCAGTTCATTCCCAAAATAATGTCCATGCCATCAAGAGGTAAAAGGACAAGGTCTGTGTCGATGGTTTTACTACCCAATTTGACTGGTACTTGTCTGACCATTTGGTTTGAAGCAATTTTACCACCTGGTGTCGATATCATATATGACCCTTTGGTGTGACAAACATCCAAGCCTACTTTTGCACCGAATTTTGCACTTATGAAACTATGCGATGCACCAGAATCAAATAATATAACTGCAGGCTTGTTATGGATAGAGAATGTACCCGACATCACTGGGGCTCCTTCAGGAAGCTCTGCAAGTGTGGTGAAGTTAATCCGTCCTTGCTTGACTTGCAGGGTTTGTCTCTTGCCCCTGTTCTTGGTGTTCGGGTTGGATCCTTGACCTTGGTTGGGCTGTCCAGACTGAGGGCATTCTCGTGCAAAGTGACTGGAACTCCCGCATTTGAAACAGCGATTCGCGGGGCTAGGTCGAAGAGACTGCTGAAGAATGGGCATCGGACCATTCTGTGGAGGCATCGGGGGTCGTACCATGCCTGGCTGCTGTGGGGGTCTGGCAATCCATCTTCCTGGCTGCGGGGCCCTTGGTGGAGCTGTGGGTGCGGCATTTTGCACGATGCGATACCTTGGTGGTTGGACTCTTGATGGTCCTGCGGGTGCCTTTCTCTTCTTCTCTGCCCGGTGTGCCATGATACAGTCTTCCTGGGTAATGGCCATATTGACCAACTCGTTGTAGGTGTCAGCCCTGGCTAGGTTCAGACGTTCCTTGAGCTTGGTATTCAGACCTCGGCGGAAACGATCACGCTTCTTGGCATCCGTATCAGCGTGATAGCCCGCATACTGGCATAAGTTGTTGAACGCCTGGGGGTACTGCAGCACGGTGCGGGTGCCCTGGGTAAGTGCCAGAAACTCATTCAACTTCCTCTCCATGAGACCCTCGGGAATATGATGTGCCCGGAATGCGGTCTTGAATTCATCCCAGTCGACCACATGGTCAGCCGGGAGCATCACAGAATAGTGGTCCCACCACAGACGAGCGGTACCGCGAAGCTGTTGCGCGGCAAAACGAGCCTTGTTGGCCTCTAAGCATGGGGCCACAAGTAGTGTGAACTTGGATTCGATAGTGCGAATCCATGCATCTGCGTCCAGGGGTTCCTCTGTCTTATGGAACAAGGGCGGCTGGGTCCCTAGGAAATCCGTGTATCCTGCAGCTTGGGGTTGGTGAGCATTGTGCCCACCCCTCTGCTGGTGTTGTCCTTGCACAATCTGACGCAGCAGCTCGGTTTGAGCGGCCATCACTTCCACCAAACTGGGCGGGGGTGGTGGCGATTGTCGCGAGCGGCTGCCACCGGCACCAAAACCCTCGGGGTTGCCACGGGTTGATCCAACCATCTGAAACGTGAAAGGTTACCATTAGCAACGCGATCCATATTACTTCCTTGATTCATAAATAATTGGTGTAGTCATAGACTTCTGAAGTCACAGCTAGAAGTATGGACAGGATCTCTGTTTGCTACGAGAAAAATCATAGCCTGCTGTGGGTCCATCTAAAACATCTCAAACTTTCGCAGTAGTCAGAGGATTTAGGAATGCACCACTTTGGTATTCAACTTCGGTGCTAGAACTGTAGCTAAGGTGGTCGAAAGGCTCGTCCTCTGCCTTACTGTCTTAGCTGTTTTTCAGCAGATTGATCGGTACTGTTTCGCCTATAACTTAAACTTGCGAGGTCCAATGATGCTGAATTTTTGTGAGAACCTAGATCACAAATTTTAGCACAACTCTGGTATTCAACACTCAGCCAAGAAATGCAAGGAGACATGGGTAAAAATTCCGACAAGTCTCAGCGATTGTGGATTTCATCGTTTACCAAATTACAACGAAATCACCCAAGTTTATCGCCGTTCCTTACATGCTGAGGGTATCCACATGGTTCCGGTGTACCCATCACAAAAGAGTTACTCAACTCCTAGTTAGCCTATTACAACACTTGCCAAAAGTTAGGCTACCCTATCGAGGAGTATGTGCAAAAGTCCTCCTAGGTCGTCATCTAGAAATCATCCAAGTCGTTGACGGACGACTCGCTGTGAGCAGGAGAGTGAGCTCCCATCTGAGGTGCCTGTGGTACCTCACCCTCAAAATCCATACCGGAGATACCATCAATCTCCTGTGGCTCCTCCTCATCCTCCTCCATGTCGTCCTCATGGGGATGGCCATTCTGATCATGGTGCCACTGAATGTGCTCATTAGCATCCTCCAACTCAAGGCTCAGATCATGGAGCTGCTCCTCCAACTATGCTATCGTGGCATCCCTCTCACCCATGAGAGTGTCCTGCTCCTGGATTTGGCCCTCAAGTTGGCCAATCTGAGCATCTCTGTCCTCAAGATCCTGACTGAGCTCCTTAATCTGCTCATCCCTGGTATCTGCCATCATGTGGTAGGCCTGAGCAAGATCAGTGAGCTGCTCCAGTGCCTGACTCTGGAGAGTCTGAAGCCGGTAGAGTGCACTCATGCACCGCACGGAGGTATGAATAGTTTCCTGGGCATGAAAGTCTACCAAGTACTGTGCGTGCTGCACCCTGTTGAGCCAAAAGGGGTCGTTGCCCTGGGCAGCAGGAAACAATCCAATGGGAGTGAGTGTGACAACCTCGGGACGCTGCGCACAAAACGTGGTGAGCGCCCTCATGGCTGCAAGCTCCCAAGTATCGGCCAAACGGCGACCAACAGCCTCAAGCTCCAAGGCGGGCCACTCCGGGTGTAGCGGGTGCGGAAAGATAGTCACGTTGACACGGCACTGGGTAACTCCAATTTCTGCAAACTCCAGTCCGGCGTAACGTGGGGGAACTAGATAGCCCGCGGTACGCAGAACATCCCACAAAATAGAGGGAAAGCCCTCCCAGTGGAGACACTGCGAGTGTACGCATCCATCCTCATCCACCATCATATCAACAGGCTCGGCCATGTGAACAAAAGATCAAATGGAGTGAGATAGTGAAAAACTGTGAACAGCATAAGGGCAGATTCTGTATAGTGTGCAAAAATAACCATAACTCCCACAGTTCTCATCCAAAAATTCTCAAATTTCACCAGATCACTCCTAAGGTATTTGTGAACAACTTTTCTAGTCAACTCCAGAGCTAGATAGGTCTCTAAGATGGTCTTTCTTTTCAGGTTTTACCTTACTGTCTACCCAGAATTTTCAGTGAACAGAGGGCTAGAGTTTCGTGCACCAGGGAAAATCTACCCAGCCAAAATTTACCAAATTTTAACAGAAGCTACCTGGGTAAATTTGAAACAAGTTTCGTGTTGTGCTCCTTTGCAGAAGACCGCGGGAACGGGGCCTAAAAATTTAAGAGGCAGAAGGGCTTATTCTGGACAGAATTCTGACATTCCAAGGTTTCTGTTATTTCTTACTATCCATAAGTTCAGAATTTTTGATTTTCGAACAGGGAATAGAACACGAAATTTGGAACAATTCTTTCAACATGAACTTCTCCAGAAAAGGTCATTTTCTTGGGTCAATAAATCGCTCTTTTTGGTCATGGCACATTTGTGACAGATTCGCTAGATAGTCCTTATGCAAACCACGCTTAGATACGCAAGAACCTTACCACTCTCATACAACGCATGTTCAATTTCTGATATATATGTTCATGATGCATGCACGTCCTATTCGTCCTCACAAAATAAAATAATCGCCAAATACTTTTGGTCTTACGAAGATAGTCTCGGTGGCATACACAATACGGCTCTCGCTATAGTAGCTAGTCGAGTCTTTCTAATCGTTCCTTAACTTATCGTA
The DNA here is from genome assembly GCA_032594955.1 of Panicum miliaceum. Lineage (NCBI taxonomy): Eukaryota > Viridiplantae > Streptophyta > Magnoliopsida > Poales > Poaceae > Panicum > Panicum miliaceum. The sequence goes on along the minus strand of CM064056.1, from coordinate 45,475,586 downwards.
ATCGCGGTTAGTGTACCTGCAGAAGATTGACAAAGCATATATATATCATGAACCTTTCATGCCAGCACTCATGAAAGCGTCCGTATTCATTACCGTTTACTTATAGAAACGATATCTGTACAATTTCCGCCGTACAGACGACGTTAACATACGCTATCGAGATAGCGTATTCACGGGGGTACCGTCATGAGACGGGGGTATGAACAGCGATCGCCATACCCTGCGCCAAACCTTCTACTCCCAATATGTTCAACTAACAGTTGGCATATTGGCAGCACCTCAAGTAAGCCACTGCTTGAGGGCAGCGTTCGGTTCGCATCACCGACAGGAAGGCCAAGCTCTCTCAGATGGCTGAGGATCCTTACCTTCTTACCTTAGCGACGAGTGTGTCGTTACAGAATTTAAGGTCGGTTGTGCATGAAAGTAAGTTTTGATAGAAAGTAATGTGCTGGAAGTCAGTTGATAATACATATAGAAGTTAGATAGCCACCTAGTAACTTTCCCATAATCCCTTAGGGCTTTACGAACTAGGCACCATCCTTAACGTACCAATGCCTTTCGCAACACATCCTTCAAGTCAATTTTTATGAAAACAAGTTTTTAAGGCTTGTCGCATTCTCTGGCGTATGTATTTTGGCTCCGGTGTCCGCTGTTGCCAGCTGTGGCACCAGCTACGGCTCTGCTACCAGCTAGCTGTGGCAGAACCACCTGAATTAATCCGGCTCAAGTGTATTAACCATCACCATTAAGGCATTCTCGGTTAACCTTACACTTCAATCGGAGTAATCCACTGGTCTGTCGGGTATAACCTCCCGATGCAACCACGGTGAACGGATCGAGCGCCATACATACAAACGCTCATGCGATGATGAGCCCAGAGAATACCACATTCCAGCAAATATTACAGCATTAGTATAAGTGAATATTACAGACCAAGTTTTGAGTTTAGAAACCAAGTATTTCAATTATCATAAATAAGTTCTTCAGAGTTTGAGTTGCAGCGGAAATAAACGACGGAACTACTCGACGATACAGAATGTCTCGATGAAGCCCGTACGAGACATCACTCGGCCTTATCTCCGTTGGACGGGGGCGCATCCCATTCCACCGACCAACCAGGGGGAAGAGCGCAGGGCCAAGTCAAGCTAGCAATCATATCTTCGAAGGTCTCACCTGAAAACGAGCCACAAGCAAGGCTGAGTATACTAATACTCAGCAAGACTTACCCGAGTAGTGGAATCTACTCCACCGACTCTAGATATGCAAGGCTTTTGGCTCAGGGGTTTGTTTTGCCGAAAAAGCAACTACAAGTGGGTCCTTACTTTCAACTTTTAGCTCAAGATTCTAGTTTTATTAACCATTCTAGGTAAGCAACTATCCAAAAGCATACATGGTGAAGCATTAAATTTCACCCAACCAGTTCATTCATCATCATTGTTCCTCTTCTTATTCTGTGGGTAAAAATGGTTAAGCAGTCTCAATAGCCGTGAGAAACGGATGATTCGAATCGAATTTCTTAACCTTGCAAGGGAAACCCAAACACACGTCACGTGGTTACTCCCTAGAGTCACACGTGCAACTTTTCCCCTTTCTTTCCGGGTCGTGGATCGGGGCTACCCTCCGAGAGTACAAGAGCCCCACGCCACGGTTCGGCGCCGGGTCGTTAATCTCGGCATGTGTTTAGTACGTTCAAAGACTTAACCATCACTACCACACCCTGCGGCCTTAGCATTTTTCACTAGACAGACGGGCCTCAATCGTAACCATCGTTCCATAGCCCGTCCGTGTCCTTATGATTGCAGCGTGTAGTAGTCATTCAACTCCTATTTTCTCGCGAGTGACAGGAAATCACTCGACTTTTACCGGAGTCCTATTAGCACAGCATTCTATCGAACCTTACGTCTAGTTTTCAAGCAAGGGTTCATGATATCATGCAACTAAGTTTTCATCCAACTCCTATAAACTTAATGCACGAGCAAAGAGTAATGAGTTGCATAATTTCGGAAAGAATGGGTTATGCTCCGGGGCTTGCCTTCGCAGTTCGCTTGGGGCTCTTCCGAACTTGGGCTCGGGTCTTCAAGAGCTTCAGTTAGATTCGCTTGAGCTTCACGCTGCTCACTCTCGGACGCGGGCACCAGCTCGTAAGTTCCGTCGGCGAGAGTCGTCGATTCTACATGAGTGCACAAGTTTAAGTCGTGGAAATGGCACTTGATTACGATTTGAGAGTAATTACTACAATGTATAGTTTCTGGTCATGAAATTTTGGATTTAGGCACATCAGGGAAAGATGCGCTTACTGCAAAATTTTCAGCCAATTTTATGTAACAGATTAATTATGAAAAATACATTACATAGTTGCTGTTAGATCCTTGTTCTTTTTGTACAGAACAATTGGTGCAACAAATGAGTCTAATATTTCTACAGAGCTTTCACTTAAGCATGCAGAAGCTACTGTAATTTTTGTAGGATTTATCATGCAGTATTCAGAGCATAGAAAATATGACATTCTACACCTAGGCTATTCAAGGATTCATTTTTATAGGACCCTACACAGGGTTTTTGTCCCTGAAACTTTTTACACAGCCACCCCTACCACAGTGTACCGCCTAGTAAAAATTTGAGAATTTTCCAAGCTAAGATACTATTTTCTTGATTTAATGTATGTTATTAGCACATAAATCAAATAAGTAGGTTACTGTGAGATAAAAAGTCTCCAAATTTTTCTCTGGCTTCTAGGTACTAATATATTAGCATAAAAAAAATTTCATTGGGTGATTCACCACCTAACTGCAGGGATAAAATATTTTACTTAAACATCGTATGGAACTAAGTTTAATAAACAGTAAAGCTAGAGATGGAATTTGGGCCTCATCTTTTTACACAGTCCTAAACATCAAGCAAGTAACTCACTGTCCAATTTTTAGGGTCAGCATTGATCTACAACAGTGGGTACAAAATAAGTCCATTAAAGCTTCCATTTAATGTAGAGCAAAATATGCTGGGATTCTGAGAAACTTTTTGTAACAAAAGTGGTAGAGTTTGTTCTAAGGATTCCAGAACAGTTGAGTTTGCATTTTTCTGAATTTTATACGAATTTATACGGATTTTACAAGTTCACTGAATTTGAATCAGGATTTGAAACTTTCTTTTACAACTAGGTCCTTGAATCTTACGCGCAGACCCTTCTAAAGATTTAAATTCTTGCAATTGGGTCCTCGGGCGGCTCGGGTACGGCGGCCGGCCGAAATTCCGGCGTGGGGCTTGCCGGCGGCGAGGGGTGAGGGTCGGGGAAGGTTCAGGGGTGCGAGGGCTACCTTGTGGGGGTGTTGTTCAGGTGGGGGACGGCCGGGAAGGGCTCGCCGGCGTTGGAGCAGAGGCGGCGGCGGCGCGGCACGCGTCGACGGTGGTGCTCCGGCGGGCTTGGGGCGGTGTGGTCCGGTCGGCGAGCTTCAGTGGCGCGTGGGGAAGCTGCTCAGGGGCTCGGCTTGGACGGAGGGGGTCGGGGTCGTGCTGTCCACGGCGAGCAGGGGCGGCGGCGGCGGCAGCGCGGGCGGCGGCGCTCCGGTGGCTCTGGGCGGCGTTGGACGGGTCGGCGAGCTTCAGTGGGGTGATGTAGTGGTGGCTGGGGGCTTATTTTGGGCAGTGGGCGGCGGCGGCGGACTGTCCACGGGCGGCCGGCGCTCGGCGGCGGCAATGGCGACGGCGAGGGCGTTCTGGGTGCTGGGGCTCGCGCGCGTGGCCGGGCGGGGCTTTTATAGGGGCCGGAGGGGGTGCGTAGGGGCCTGGGCAGCGCGCGGGGCGGAGGCACGGCACAACGCGCACTGGGCGCGGCGGGCGGCGGCAGAACGCCGGCGCGACGTGCGGCAGCGCGGGCGCGGTGACTGGGCGGCCGGAGATATGGCGTGGGCGCGGTGGGATAGCGCCGGGCGTGGAGTGGTGAAGCAGCAGTGGCAGCGGCTCGGGCGGAGAGCGGGCACGGCTACTGGCGGGGCGCGGGGGCCGGGGCGGCACGGCGGAGCGAGGCGACTGGGCGGCCGGGCGGCGGTGGCTGGACGCGGCTGCGTCGCGTGCACCCGCGAGCGCTCACTGGCCGCGCGGCATGGGGGCGGGGCAAAGCCGGCCGTGGCGGGGTGGTGCGGCGGCCACTGGCCTGGCGCCTCGTGCCGGTCAGGCGACGCCGGCCACCTGGCGCGCGGCGGTCGGGCGCGGAGGAGAGAGAGGGGGGGGGGGGGGGGGGGCGAGGGGCCTGGATGCAAGAATTCGAAAAGTTTCAGGGGGCTGGGTGCAAACAGGGCGTTTTCTCCTCTTTCTGATTTGAATTTCAAAAACTTTTGAACACGAAAGTTGTTCAAAATAAAAAGTTCTACAACTTTGGTTTCAGGCAAAATCTCATTTGGCTTATGGTTTGAAAGTTAAATTTAAAAGTTCAAAAGTAACCAATGTGCTCAATTTAAATTTGAATTCCAACTGAACACGTTTTAATTCTTTCCATCCTTTCATTAGTTGGTTTAACCATAGAGTTAGGCTAATGACATTGATTTTGGAAATGTAATTACCAGGGTTGTCACAAGATAATCTTTTTGTTAGACTTTTGTTGATGCCATAAATGGGTAGATTTAATTTTGCCTTCTGTTATATTGTGATTTATGTTGTGAAACTTCTCCAGAGCTGTTATATTGATGCCTAGATCCCACAAAAATAATTAGGGACGTTTTACCTGTCTGTAACCACTTATGTAATTTTTGTGGTAAAAATGCATTTAATCAAAGTAATTAGTTTTTATGCTTGGAAAATGTTTATATTTTTTTACTATAGGATACTTTGGGTTAGAACTTGTTGTATAAAAAGTTTCAGACTTAGAAATCCTGTAAAACATCTTGTAGAAATTAATCTTTATTAAAATAGGTATGTTTTGTCCTATTTATTAAGCTCTGTATCATGCACAATAAAATTTGAAGACTTTACAGTAACACATATATGGATATATTAACACACTGTAAAATTTTTAGCATCAATACTTGCATGGTTTGTAGTGTATAAAAATAATTAGGTTCTAGCAGTTGCTATGTATTACATTTTTCAAAATTAATCTGCTACACAGAAATTTCTGAAATTTTTACAGTGCAAGAGGAAAACTACTATATCTATAATAACTTTTAAAGGAAACGGACTCCCGCAGAATCTTCCGCCGCTGTCCCCTAATCCAATCAGGATTCTTTTCAATTGCTCCTTGACCGACTTAGCGTTGCCCTGTTGACCAACTTTTGACCAGGACCTCCGAAATAGTCCCATCCTGTTGGCGCAAGCTGTATCACCAATCGGCCGATTTTCAATTGTTCCTCAATCGGCCGATTCCTTACTGTAGCCTTTAGATCTGCCGCATCGGCCGACCTTCTTTTCCCGACGCCGATTTAACACGTGTCAAAATCTGGCGTCAACACATGCCCCCCAGTTTCGGAGTAAAACATAACTTTTTCTTCGAAACTCTTTCTTTAACCCTTTCCTCCAAAATGAACGCAGTAAAAATCTCCTTCCGTTCCGCGGCACAATGATTGCAATTTCCTCGGACCGAGCGCGCGAAATGACTGCTCCCCTGGAATTCGTGTAGACGGCGCGGCAAGAATACCATCTTTGCCCTTGCTCTCCCGATTTTTCTTAAGTATTGGCCCTCTCCGCCTACTCTTCCCCACAAATTTAGCATTCTCTTCCAGCGAACCACTGTTCGTCTTCCTCCAAGCTCTCTTTGTTCTCCAAGCGCTTCCCCCCTTCCGGCGATCTCATCCGCGACCTGCTCCAACCCTCCAATGGCGTCACCATCGGCGACCGCTCCATCCATGGAAGCTCTATCGGCAACCCCTTCAGCGGCGACGGCCCAATCGACGGCTCCCCAGGCAGTCCCATCGGCGACGATGATTTCCATCCCAGAGGTAAATGCTTGAAATTTTTCCCCTTTCGCTTTTCTGCTGCTTTAGTACTTTCCGGATTTTTTCTCAGTTTCTTCCCCTTTTCTCCTTTTTTAGGCACTTAGGCACCGAATCACCATCCCCCTCTCAGAATCCCCTGACCTTATCTGCTTAGGCCCTATGGGAAACCCCGATCCAACTGACCTGATCAGTTTAGAGACTCACAGAATCCCATTCAAGCAATCGCCCATGGACCTAGATCAGTGGGTAGGTACCTTTAGATCCTGGCCAAATGAAACCCCCGGCTGGAGAGAATGGTACCAGACAATGGCCAGATCTAGGAAGGTTCAGTGGAGGAACAAAAAATCGGCCAGTGCATAGACCTATCTTTGTCTCAGATAGAAAGAAATGAACCTCTGGTCATGGCAGCTTCTTATTTTTGGTCTGATGCACTCAATGCATTCCTTTTCGGACATGGACCCATGACCCCGACTCTGGCCGATGTTCTGTTGTTGACCGGCCTCAATGTCTCCTCCGCCGATACCCCTTTCAACTATCTGTTCAAGCCATCACATCGGCTAGAGACCAAAGGAATCGGCGGGTGGAAAGGGTATATTAGCAAAAATATGAAGACCGGGACAGTTTCAGAGAGGGAGCATACTGCTTTTCTGATGTTGTGGCTAGAAAAGCACTTTTTCTGTGGCAGAGCAGTTGGACCCTCTTCAAACACCCAAGCTTTAGCGGAGGCTTTGTCACAAGGATCGGCCATCCCCCTTGGAAAACATCTGCTGGGATTGGCCTATTACCTGATGCACAAAATCGGCATCAAGCTGTCAAAGGGGGAGCCGATTGGGAACCCTAGCGGTCCCTGGTGGTTCATCACCCTCTGGCTCAATTTACACATGAGCAAGGTCTCTCAGCAACGGATAGAGACCAAAACTTTCCCTAACATTGAGTCAGAGGAGAATCCATCCGTCCGACGACGCTGCAGATCTTTTGGAGAAGCGGCATCGGCCTTCCCCGGCTGCCAGTTTACTGCTACCCGCACAGCTGAGTACTTCAGATGCTTTTATAATGGCCTTAGTGAAGAGACCGTCAGCTGGCATCCATATCAAGTAGTGGAGCCGATTTTCGAATTACCCATAAGCTACGACTTCTCTACCGATACTTTTGACAGGGAGCTTATGGATGTCTTGATCAAGCCAGGGATTCTGCCAGCCAATTTCTTCTCAGGAAAGGACTCTCCCACCTATGAGTTCTACAATCCATCGGCCGCAGCAAGGCAACTGGGTTTTGGCCAACTGCCGATTCGGGTCTACTTCGCCGGTCAAGCGAAATTCAGAGATGGGTTGACTTCAAGTCTTGACTACAGTCGGCTGTGCGATCTAGTACCAAATTCCAGTACTATTGATCTGAATAATTGATCAGTTGCCTCTTTTGCCACCCAGCAATTTAAATTATGGTGGGCAGAATGCAAGCTATACCTTTTCTGCAAATCTCCATCGATTTATTGCAACATTCTGGATCCAGAAAATATTGACCCAAATGCAGCGGTATGCTCTTTCTCCCAGCCGATTCCAATACTATTTCTTTCCATATTTTCATCTTGTTATTAACTCACGTTCATCTTCTCAGTCTGAAAGCCAGGCCCCTCCGATGCGGAGCCGAAGCGGCAGGCCGATAGATAGTCACCATCAATACACGCCATATCCACTTATCGGCTTCCATGCTCCAACTATCAAGGATATCTCTACTGGCCGATGGAAACGAGCACCGAAAAGGCCAACCTCGAAGATAACCAGCCGTCGAGTGCGAGCCCGCATCGGATCGGCCGATCAGACGGCGATAGCATCGGCTGAGACTCCCCGTATCGGATCGGCCGACCAGATGGCAGTGGCATCGGCCGAGACTCCCCGTATCGGATCAGCCGACTAGATGGCGGTGGCATCGGCCGAGACTCCAATCCCTTTACCTTTGACGGTTGTCGAGATAGCCGATCCTCAAGTCACCGCCGAAGTTGCGGCAGCTGCAGCATCGCTATTAGTAGAAGCTGTTCAGGTAATCTTACTTATCTCATATATTCTTCAAATCTTCCACTGACATTAACTCTCTTCCTCTGCCAGGCTGCACAAGCTATTCCACCGCAGTCTCCGCAGCAATCGGCTACGTCCCAAGTGGAAGCCGAAACTCCAGCAGCTCCTCTCATTGAGGTAAATGATCTCTTACCTTGATCTCTTAATTTTCAGAGAACTTAACCAATCCTGATGCAGGCCGATTTGGGTATGCTGACTATAACCCCACAACAAACATCGGCCGGAAGATCAACAGAGGCATGACAGATTTCTCACACCATCTTATTTCAATTTCCCATAGCATACTCACAGGATCTTCTTTTATGTCTTTTTTAGGAAGCTGGTCCAAGCGGAGCACTGATAATCGTTGAATCCTCTTCTTCCGACGAGCCAACTGCACCAGCCCCTGAGACAAGGGAGACGCTTCCACCGGCGCAGGCAAGAGAAATTCGTTTTAAGGAGGTAACAAACTTACCATTAGAATCGGCCGATTCCCTTTTACTGCTTACCTACCCTTTTCTTTATTTCCTCACAGGAGCAAGACACCCCTAACAACAGCATCTCCTTTGCCGTCTCCTTGCCTGATGACGAGGAAATTGCTTCACACCCAATTTCGTCGAGCTCTACCTCCGATGATGTCCGTGCCAAGCTCGAAAGCATGCGTACTCTCCTTCAAGACGACATCGGCCGATTGGTAGAAGATGCTTCGCCGATTCGACGACTTTTCAACGAGATCAAGGGTCGAATCCCGGAAGAAGTATCAGAAAACTTGGCGCATGCTGCCTATATAGAGCATATGCATATTCCGGTTTACAGGGCGCTGCGCCACATGGCCGATCATGCCCAGATGGCAAAAACTCGGGAAGAGGTCGATTCATACAAGCACCGGACTCAGGAGGTACACCACAAGATCAACTTCCTCGAAAGCTGCCGTCCGGACATCGTCGACGCGATAGATCGGCTCAAACGGAGAAGAGCAGAGCTGGCCAAGGAGATGGAGCAGATAACCAAAGAGATAGCCGCTGAAGAAAAGAAACTTCAAGAACTCCCATCCATCATCAGTAAGCTGAAGCAAGAGAGACAGCACTTGGCCCGTGAAACGATAAGGCTTCGTTGCCGTGTGTCAGAAGTTCCAGGATCGGCCAATGATGACCAGAGAGTACTAGACTCGGCCGATCAAATTAGACGACAAGCTATTGTAGCCATAGATGCTTTTCTTGGGTTGTAAAGAATACTGTAAACATTTATTGCTCCTTCAATGTTACTGCGCCGATTTGATCTTGAACTGTTTCTTTAGTCAACTTTGCATTTATGTATGCGTTTACTCCGATAGGACGTGTCTCACCATCCATCTATCTTTCTTTCCTTTATAAGTAGACCCTTTACCATCTCCAAAGGCATACGCATTACTTATCTTCTCTTTCCCTCTTTACTGTCCCAAACTGAACGGCAAGATGTCTTCTTCGTGCTCTTCATCTTCTTCCTCTGTCAACCAGGTATGAACTCTCCTCTGCCTTTCCCCTAAGCATCTCAATCGCTCTGATGTTGGGTAACCCCTTTTATCTCTGTTTAGCCAAAACGTCTCAGCCCTGGTCTAGAACGAGCGATTGAAATCATGCATTTAGAAGAACCACTATCACAGGCAGACAAAGATCTGATAAGAGCTCATGCTGAGGAACTCAAAGATCATATCCCCGTTGTTGTCCAAGAATTCTGGGACCTTATAGATGCTCACATTTTGGCCCGTAAGCGACCATCTTCTGAAAAAAATCCTCCACTTCCTTGTAAAGTTAAGACCGAAGTTGCCATGGAGGATCTGGAGGATAAGAAGACCCGCCTCCTGATAGAACTTTGCAACCAAGCTGAAATTGGAGCCACTGCAGAGGACCCGAAGGAGAAAAGGCTCAGCCTTATGATAGAACTGGGTCGCATTGAGAGAGAAATCCAGCGTAGGCGTAATCAGTAGATGTATCGGTATTTTTATTCTAAGGGTGACTTGTACCATGTCGGCCATGTACTCTGTCATTTTCATCCAATAATGAACTAGTCAAAATGAATCCCAATGTTTTTCTTCATCAGATGTGTAGACGAAAACCGATGAAAAATCGGCCATATTATCTTGATATATTTTACTGCAAGTTATGCATCTACCCAAATGCTTGGATAGTACCTCTTCAGATATCGTCCATTTAAAGCTCTTGGGAATTCCTCCCCTTCAACTGTCTCCAGAATATATGCATTCCCAGGGGCACATCGGCCGATTCTGTACGGCCCTTCCCAAGTGGGTGACCATTTAACGAATTTAGGATCTTTGGATCCTATCGGCAGCACCAACTTCCACATCAAATCTCCCTGAGAGAATTGTTTAACTTTGACCTTTTTGTCATACCATCTGGCCACCCTTTTCTTGTTTTCTTCTATACTAATCAGGGCTCTCAACCGTAAACCTGCCGAATCATCAAGTTCGTCCTTCATGAGGGAGGAATAGTCATCGGCCGTTTACTGATCTTGAAACGATATACGTCTTGACCCCGTCCTTATCTCCTAAGGCAAGACTGCCTCATGACCATAAACCAACTGATAAGGGGATATCTTAGTGGTTCCATGACAAGCCATCCTATAAGCCCATAAAGATTCAGCCAAAGACATATGCCACTTTTTGGGTTGCTCTTCTATCTTCCTCTTGATTAGTTTGATTATCCCTTTATTGGACGATTCTGCTTGGCCATTGGCTTGAGCATAATATGGAGAAGAATTTAATAATTTAATCCCCATATCGGCGGCAAACTCTCCGAATTCTCCAGAAGTAAACATTGTTCCTTGGTCAGTTGTGATGGTTTGAGGAATACCAAATCGATAGATAATATGGCTTTTAACAAATTCAATCATATCGGCCGATGTCACGTTCCTTAAAGGAACTGCCTCCACCCACTTAGTAAAATAATCTATGGCTACTAATATGAACTTATGCCCTTTGCTTGATGGAGGATGAATCTGTCCGATGAGATCTATTCCCCAACCTCTGAACGGCCACGGCTTAATTATTGGATTCATAGCCGATGCTAGCGCGCGCTGTACATTGCCAAACTTCTAACAGTGTTGGCATCCTTTGTAATACTTCAAACAATCTTCAAGAATAGTTGGCCAATAATACCCATTGTTCTGGATCATCCATTTCATTTTGTGAGCCGATTGATGGGCTCCGCACACGCCCTCATGGATTTCTCCCATGAGAACCCTTGCCTCTTCTGTTCCCAGGCATCTGAGAAGAACTCCATCAATCGTCCGATAAAATAAATCATCCTCAAGCAACACATATTTTGTAGCTTGAAAACATGTTCGCCGATCCACTTTTTGGGATGGATCTTTCAAGTAATCGGCGATTTCCTTTCGCCAATCATCGGCCGCGAGCTCTAGCATCATCGCTCCCTGAATCGGCCGATACCCGGAGGCATGTTGGGCCAGCCTGTTGGCCTCTTCATTATAATTTCTGGGGATATGCTCAATTATCGCAGACTTGAACTCTTTTAAAAGCTAAAGGCAATCTTCATAATAAATCCTCAAGATATCATCCTTGCACTCAGATCGCCCTGTTAATTGATCCACAATGAGCATGGAATCTCCAAAAATTTCGACTGCATCAGCTTTGACTTCCTTTAATAATTGTATGCCTTTCAGAACGGCTCGATATTCCGCCTGATTATTAGTTGCGGAAGCTTCTATCGGCAGAGAGAAATTATAACTTGCCCCCCGAGGCGACACAAGAACAATGCCGATTCCTGATCCGACCCCACACGAAGAACCATCAAAATATAGAGTCCATGGAACTGGTTCAACGGCGGCAATTTCTGGTCCACAATGCTGAGCTACGAAATCGGCCATTACTTGACCTTTGATAGCTTTGGCCGATTTGTACCTTAAGTCGAATTCTGACAGAGCCAGGATCCATTTCTCAATCCATCCTTTTAGCATCGGCAATGATAGCATATACTTCACCACATCATCCTTGCATACAACTATGCATTCTACCGATAGCAGGTAATGCCTGAGCTTGGTACACGAGAAGTATAAACAGAAGCACAGCTGCTCCACCGGGGAATATCTTGTTTCGGCGTCTAGGAGTCTTCTGCTGACATAATATACCACTCGTTCTTTCCCTTCAAACTCCTGTACAAACGCCGATCCAATAGCCTGTTCATCAGCCAATAAATATAATTTGAACGGCTTACCAGGCTGTGGTGGAACCAACACCGGAGGTGAAACTAGATATTGCTTGATATCTTTCAGTGCTTTGCGTTGTTCTTCTCCCCATATGAATTTCTGGTCGGGCTTTAATTTCAACAGAGGAGTAAAAGCCTGAATACGTCCTGACAGGTTGGATATGAATCTTCTGATAAAGTTGACCTTGCCGATGAGGGACTGTAGCTCAGTTTTATTTTGTGGGGCCACAACTTTGTTGATGGCGTCTATAGTCTTGCGGTTGACTTCTATCCCGCGCTCATGAACCATGAACCCTAAGAATTGCCCAGCCGATACACCAAATGCACACTTGTTTGGGTTCATCTTCAACCCATGCTTCCTTGTGCACTCCAGTACTTCTTGTAAATTGGCCAGATGTTCTTGGTGACTTTTTGACTTGACCACGACATCATCTATATAAATTTCCACCGATGTACCAATGAGCTTGTGGAAGATGTAATTCATGGCCCGCTGATACGTAGCACCGGCGTTCTTCAACCCAAAAGTCATAACAACCCATTCGAATAAACCAAGATGACCTGGACACCTGAAAGCCGTTTTCGAGATATCTTCTTTGGCCATTAATATCTGATTGTACCCTCCATTTCCATCCATGAAACTTATGACTTTGTGTCCTGCGGCAGCATCTATCAAGATATCGGCCGTTGGCATCGGATATCCATCCATTGGCGTAGCCTGATTTAAGTTCCTGAAATCGATGCACACGCGCAACTTTCCATTCTTTTTGTATTCGGGTACAATATTAGAAATCCATTCGGCGTAGCGGCACTGCTGAATAAATCCTGCTTCAATTAACTTTGTAATTTCGGCCTTTATATCAGGTAGAATCTTGGGGTTGCACCGTCGTGCAGGTTGCTGATATGGCCGATGTCCTGATTTTATAGGTAACCGGTGTTCAACAATGGACCGGTCTAGACCTGGCATCTCATGATATTGCCAAGCAAAGTAATCCTTGAATTCTTTTAATAAATTTATCAGTTTACACTTATACTCAGGATCCAAATTAGCACTAATATACGTTGGCCTTGATTTGCTGCTATCTCCCAAATCTACCATCTCCAATAAATCGGCCGATGTAAATCCATGCCCAAGCTTCCCGTCTTCTCGGACGAGCTAATCCATCTATTCTGAATCTTCAGAGCCGACTGCTTGGATCGGCTGTAGACCGAAATCGGACACTTTCAGGAAGTCAGTGTCCCAAGTCCTGCCAGATATACATTTGACGTGCTCGCAGCTCCACTGTTGCGTGTTGGCCGCTGCAACGCTGTAGGCGGAATCGGCAGTGACTATCTCTGTGCTGTCGCCGACCCATTGCACGAGGCATTGATGCATTGTAGATGGGACACAGCAGTTTGCATGTATCCAGTCGCGACCAAGCACCATGTTGTAGGATCCCTTGCCATTAATAACGAAAAAAGTGGTAGGAAGGGTCTTACTGCCGATGGTGAGGTCGACGCAGAGCGCTCCACGGGCGGGAGACACGTTGCCTTCGAAATCCTTCAGCATCATGTCCGTCTTGGTGAGGTCTTCATCGCCCTTGCCTAGCTTGCAGAACATGGCATACGGCATGATGTTAACTGCGGCACCTCCATCTACTAGTAATCTGGTGACGGGTCGTCCGTTAGCATAGCCTTTGAGAAACAGCGCTTTAAGATATTGCCATTTTTCTTCTTCTGGTTTCTCAAAAATAGCCGTCATCGGCTCTAACACCAGTTGTGCCATTTGTTCTTCCATTCTTGTTGCTTTGTCTCGATCGTCAGGCGCCATGAATTCCATCGGCAATATGAACACCATGTTGATTTCGGCTGCCGATTCTTGATTGTTTGCTTCTTGATCATTTTTCTTTGGGCGCCACACCCGAGACTTAACATTTCTTTTCTCTGGCACCTGCCTCTGTTCTTCCTCTTGATGCTCGCACTGGCGTAGGCGTTGGATCCTTCGTTTCTAGGATCTGGATAGGCCATCGGGACACCACCTGGGGTTTACTGGGTTGGCCGATGATTTGGCGTGTTCCCAATCTGGTTCTCTTCCTAGAGGATTTTCATCTGACACCCTATTATCAGCCATCTCTTCCAGCCGATCGTGCACGCTGATTCTGCCCCCCAGTCCATCCTGTTGGTCGGTCCGGCCTTTTGACCGGTGGTACTGGTCAACTCTGCCCCCCAGCCGATCATGCACTGAAACGCGTTGTTCCTCTCGTCCGCGCCGATTTCCGCTGATCGGCTCTGATCCTCTGTCCCTAGAGTGTGGCCTCGGGCGATCGTTACAACTCAATCCGTTACACTCCGGACAGTTATCGGCAGACGACAATCTGATGTCGTTCTCCCAGCAATGGATGAAGAACGGACATTGCCAGTGATCTTCATGCCGGCGTATCATCTCGTCGTGGTATCTTGATTGTTCTTGTTGCTGCCGATATTTACTGAGTAAGAACTGGGAGGTGACGGGCTTGCGTGGTCGTTCTGGCCCCCGCCTGTTCCTTTTGATTTCTTCCATCGTGATCTGCCTCTTGGGATCGACGGCGCCGCCCCTTCTTGCCAATTCTGACGTCAGCACCTTGGTTTGACGTGAATTTCCTCCAGTGTCAACCATGTTGGCCGGGAAGGGATGCTGATCTATCTTCATCGGTTTTGCCGATTTAGCTGGGGTTTCAAATTTAAGCCTCCCCTGTTCGATGGCCGATTGTATCTGCTGACGGAAGACTTTGCATTCATTTGTATCATGAGAAGTGGCGTTGTGCCACTTGCAGTATTTCATCTTCTTAAGTTAATCGGCCGAAGGGATGGTGTGATGTTGAGATAGCTTAATCTGTCCTTCCTGGAGCAATAAATCGAAACTTTAATCGGCCTTTGATGTGTTAAAGCCGAATGTCTCGGGCTCTTTCTTTCCGAAAGGAAATGATATCGGTTTTTTCCCTTTGACCCATTCTGCCAGGCCGATTTCCTCCTCCCCATCGGATTCAAACCCTTCTAGGTATGCCACCTTCTTTTGGAAATTCCTCCGTTGTTCAAACGGACGGACTTCCTGTCCTAACAATCGGTGAACGATCTGGCTTAGGCTTTCAAACTCTTGCGCAGCATATCTTTCTTTGATTTGTGGCAGAAGGCCTTGGAAAGCGATATCGGCCAACTGTGCATCGGTCAGAGCCAGACTGTAGCATTTGTTCCTAACTTCTCTGAACCTCTGTATATATCCCATTACTGGTTCCTCGCTCCTGTGCCTGAGGCTGGTCAGATCTGAGAGCTTCATCTCATGTACTCCCGCGTAGAAGTATTTGTGGAACTGCTTCTCCAGATCGGCCCAAGTAACAATGGAGTTAGGTGGTAAAGTGGTGAACCACTGGAAGGCCAATCCAGACAGAGACGATGAAAATAGCCTCACCCTCAGAGCATCTTGTGTGGCAGCCTCCCCGCACTGAATGATGAATTGGTTGATGTGCTCTACAGTGGACGTGTCATCCGTCCCCGAAAACTTGGTGAAATCGGGAACTTTGTAGCGGTGTGGGAACGACAGCAAGTCATAGGCCGATGGGTATGGTGTCTTGTAGGCGTAAGTTTGCAGCAAGTCACTGGTCCTGGATCACTTCTGCTATTCTTGCCGTCCAGTCCACCTGCTGCTGATGAACGACTGTTCGCGGCGCGGGCATGTGTTGAAGAGCTGGCACGGTTGGGTGATGAATCGGCTAATTTTGCTGAGCAGCTGATAGTTGATGGCGAAGTGAATCCGCCGCCCCATCGTATGTCATCATTGGCGCCGCGCCTCTGAATGCTTCTACAGCGCTTGCCCCCGTGCCGATTTCTGATGAGATCGGCTGATACTGAGGGACCGTCGGCCGGACGGCCGATTGGTGCGGTGCCTGGATTGGATAACTCCCGTATCTGTTCGTTGGCTCGGGAAAAACCGTTGTCGCCGATGTCCCCCAAGGTACTGAGCTTGTGGGCAGCGATTGCACAGAAGCAATCTAGACGGGTTGAAGCGGTGTCTGTGATGGGAGACATGGTGCACCGCTGTATCTTGGAGACGCTGGAGGCAACGGAGTGTTGTACACCTCGCGTTGCGTCAATATCGGCTGAGGAGAAGATTGGGACGTGTATGGTAAGCTTCTGGCTGGCAGCGTGGTTGGCGGGGCATACGCTGGTCCCTAATAGCCTTGGACTGCTCCGCTGGCCAGAGAGCTGATGACGGCGTTATACACCGTGTTGGTCATCACTGAGGATTGGTCAATGAATGCCTGATAAACGGACTGTTGGATCATATCGGACATCTTGCCCGAGTCCTCAGCAATGGTGATATGGAGGGGAACTAGAATAGGAGCCTTCTTGACAGCCTCCCCGCTTCTGGTGCGACTAAACGACTGCAGATACATCTTCTTATAATCTTCCAGATGTTTAGCTAATTCTTCCCTCTGGTCATCCTTGAGATCCGCTTCTGTGACCTCGATGATGTTGCTATCGGAGATTTCTGCGTTCTTCGACATATCAGGTCTTTGAATTGCTGTCCCACCGGGCGTGCCAAAAGTGTGTTGGCGCTAAAATCGGCCAGACAGGAATCGGCCGATGGTCTTCAGCGTCGGACACACGACCCGGGAGAATCTGCTTAGCTCCTGTTCGGGTTATCGCCCTGGTGCCAGTCAATCTGACCTGTTGATTGACAAGGAAATAAAGTATTAAATTCCAGGCGCTCCGATCGGCTGGAGTTCCGATCTGTCCTAAAGAGCGCGTCAGCGGCGAATCGGTCGATTTGCTGTAAAGATGATCGGCTATGGATCAGCCGATAATCGCGTAATAATTGTAAAGAAAACTGCTGGAGCGATCTAAACAATTAGTACGGATGCAACACTTGAAATAGATCTAATCGGCTGTAAGATGATAAATCGAAGAAGAACGATAACGAAGCCGATTACTCTGATCTCAAGCTGGATAACTGGTGATAATACTAGAATAACAGGTAAAACTTGCGATTCTAGTAAATATCGATAACTGGTGAATAAATCCAAACGAAACCACAGCGACGCGCCCGTAGTTAAAGCTCGGATGCTACTCGATAAGCGGAACCTACCAATTGGCCGGAGATCAAGTTGATGCAGCCCTGCTAACCCGTACGAAATCGTGAAAGAAGAAAAGTATTGGCGAAGTCGCCGACTTGAAAGTAAATTGCTGGAAAAAGTAGAAATATTGTTGTTGATTGATGTGTTGATTCTTTTGCAAGACCCTGACGACTCCTATTTATACCCTAAAACTAGGACTTCTGGTCAATCACGACTTGTTACAACCTTATTTAAAAAATAGGAAAACTACTATATCTATAATAACTTTTAAAGGAAACGGACTCCCGCAGAATCTTCCGCCGCCGTCCCCTAATCCAATCAGGATTCTTTTCAATTGCTCCTTGACCGACTTAGCGTTGCCCTGTTGACCAACTTTTGACCAGGACCCTCCGAAATAGTCCCATCCTGTTGGCGCAAGCTGTATCACCAATCGGCCGATTTTCAACTGTTACCTCAATCGGCCGATTCCTTACTGTAGCCTTTAGATCTGCCGCATCGGCCGACCTTCTTTTCTCGATGCCGATTTAACACGTGTCAAAATCTGGCGTCAACAGCTCCCCACCGCTGCCATTGCCGCCGCCGTGCCAAGCTCGCCGTGGAGCTCACCTCTCCGGCCACCCATTGCTAGAGCTGAGCCTCCAACCGCCACCACACCGCCCCATCGAAGCTCACTACCCCGCCCATCGCCGCCCAGACCCGCCCGAGCAAGGCCGCCACTAGCAACCACCGCCGCCGCCCTTGTCCACCGTGGGCACAACGCCTCCGACCCTCCTCCACCCTAGCCAAGCCTCGGAACGGGTTCCCCTCGACGCCGCGAAACTCACCGACCCACCCCCGCAGGCTCTAGCTCGCTGGAGCATCGTCGCCGACGCGCCGCACCACCGCTGCCCCCTGCTGCGCGCCGACGAGCCACCTCCGGCCATCCCCAACCCCGACCAAGGCCCCCACAAGGTAGCTCTTGCCTCCCTGGTTCTCCCCGACCCTTTTTTCCTCGCCGTCGACGAGCCCCCTCGCCAGAATTTGGCCGGCCGCCATGCTAGCGCCGCCCAGGGACCACATTGCAACGATTGAAATCTTTAAAAGGGTCTGCACGCAAGTTTCCAGGGGCATATCTGCAAACCAGTGTTTTAACTTTAGTTTCAAAAACAGTGAACTTGTAAAATTCATATAAAATCGTAGAAAAATTGGAAAAATACAAACTCAACTTTTCTGGAATCTTTAGAAGAAAATATACAACTTTTGTTACATGCATTGTTTGAGATGCTTATTATTTTTTGTTCTACATTAAATGGAAGGTTTAATAGCTTTTAATTGTGCCCACTGTTGTAGACGAGTGCTGAATCTGATCTTTGGACAGTGGCTTAGTTTCTTGATGTGTAGGCCAATGTAAAAATCTCAGGACCAAAACCCATCTCTAGATAATCTTTTTGTTAGACTTTTGTTGATGCCATAAATGGGTAGATTTAATTTTGCCTTCTGTTATATTGTGATTTATGTTGTGAAACTTCTCCAGAGCTGTTATATTGATGCCTAGATCCCACAAAAATAATTAGGGACGTTTTACCTATCTGTAACCACTTATGTAATTTTTGTGGTGAAAAATGCATTTAATCAAAGTAATTAGTTTTTATGCTTGGAAAATGTTTATATTTTTTTACTATAGGATACTTTGGGTTAGAACTTGTTGTATAAAAAGTTTCATACTTAGAAACCCTATAAAACATCTTGTAGAAATTAATCTTTATTAAAATAGGTATGTTTTATCCTATTTATTATGCTCTGTATCATGCACAATAAAATTTGAAAACTTTACAGTAACACATATATGGATATATTAATACACTGTAAAATTTTTAGCATCAATACTTGCATGGTTTGTAGTGTATAAAAATAACTAGGTTCTAGCAGTTGCTATGTATTACATTTTTCAAAATTAATCTGCTACACAGAAATTTCTGAAATTTTTACAGTGCTATTGTCTCTGCATAATGTACTCTAAATAAAAATTTCATCACCGGAAGTTGCCTAGTCCAGAGTTGTGATTAATCCATGTTGTGCTTAGAAAATTTAGTTTCCAAAAGAACACAACCCCCCCCCCTTCTTGTTTAATGGAGTTAATTAGTTTAAGTTATACTCTATTAACGATTGCCCAAAGAAATTTTAAATAAGTAACTTCACAACCAAATCTATGTTTTGTGGATTGCAACTTTATCGTGAAGGAAAATAAATGTCATATACCATCACTACAACTCATACTTGTGCATTCATATAGAATCGACTGCTCTCGCTGACGGAATGTACGAGCTGGTGCCCGAATCTGTGAGTGAGCAGTGTGAAGCTCGAGTAAATCTAACTGAAGCTTTCGAAGACCCGAACCCGAGTTCGGAAGAGCCCAAGGCTAGCTTAGCTCAAGAAGGCAAGCCCCGGAGCATGAACCCTATTTTTCAAATTATGCAACTTATTACTCTATATTGCTTGTGCATTAAGTTTATAGGAGTTGAATGAAAACTTAGTTGCATGATCTTAGGTTCCTATGATCTGAACACTAGATATAAGGTTCGATAGAATGCTATGCTAATAGGACTCCGGTAAAAGTCGAGTGATTTCCTGTCACTCACGAAAATATAGGAGTTGAATGTTTACTACACGCTGCAATCATAAGGTCGACGGATGGGGCTATGGTGCGATGTTTATCTTGATGATTGAGACCCCGTCTGTTTAGAGAAAAATGCTAAGGCCGCAGTGTGTGGTAGTGGTGGTTAAGTCTTTGAACGTACTAACCACATGCCGAGAATATGGTAATCGGTAAGCTTACGTACTGGATTGAACCGAGGCTGGAATATACTCCCCACCGTCTTGAATTCGTTGACATCTAGCTAATGGCGGGTGCATCGGCCGCCACAGCCCGACGTACCGTGGTCTGTGGGGACGTGTAGTCGAGGGCGGTGGGCCTGTTCCGTGAAGCGGGAATTGAAGGGAAAAGTTGCACGTGTGACTCTGGGAGTAACCACGTGACGTGTGTTTAGGCTTCCCTTGCAAGGTTAAGAAATTCGATTCGAATCGTCCGTTTCTCGCAGTTATTGAGACTGCTTGACCCTTTTTCCACATAGAGTAAGAAATGGAACAATGATGATGATTAATCTTGTTGGATGCAAATTAATTCTTTTACCATGTATGATATTGGATAGTTGCTTACCTAGAATGGTTAAGGAAACTAGAACCTGGAGCTAAAATTTGAAAGTAAGGACCTACTTGTATATGCTTTTCGGCAAAACAAACCCCTCAAGCCAAAAGCCTTGCATGCCTAGGAGTCGGCTAAGTATATTCCACTAGTCGGGTAAGCCTTGCTGAGTATTAGTATACTCAGCCTTGCTTGTGGCTTGTTTTCAGATGATACTTTTGAGGACATGGTTGCTAGTTTGTCTTGGCCGTGTACTCTTCCTCCTGGTTGGTCGGTGGAATGGGATGCGTCCCCGGCCAATGATGATAATACCGAGTGAGGTCTCGTACGGGCTTCATCGAGACATCATGTATCGTCAAGTAGTTTATCATTGTTTTCCGCTGCAATGAACTCTGAAGAACCCGATTACTTTTAAACTCTGAAGTACTTTGTTTTACGAATTCTGTTTGTAATAATAATTTTATGTTGAAACCTGTGATGTAAAAATTGTGGAATGTTGTATTCTCTGGGCTCACCTTCGTGTGAGTACTTTGTATGTGTTGTTTCGATCGGCAAACCCGTGGTTGTATCGGCAGGTTACCCGACAGACCTATGGATTACTCCGTTTGAAGTGCGAGTTAGCCCAGATTGCCCTCGTGGTGACGGTTAGCGCACTTGAGCCGGATTAATTCAGGTGGTTCTGCCACAGGTTTGTTACAAGGAATCCGATCGGTTGAGATACACAAGATATGCCTATCCAGTTCGACCTAGATCCGGACCCCAGGGGATCCCACCCATCGTCTAGCCGAGTGCCTGTACGGCGGGTCGTTAATGCGGAGTCGTTCATCCGGGTAGCCATCTCCACTCGGCAGGGAGGTACCTGGTGTTGGCCTTGCTTATGCCCAATAGAATAGAGATTCTACTGCTATGAAAGCACACGAACGTGGTGGACTACAAGACCCGGACATGGTTGTCACCACCTGCCGCCTACCACATAAGTTCCGTGGGGTGGAACACACTTTATAGCTAACACTAAGCTAGACACCACATCTGCACTCGGTGTTAGGATTTCCCCTAAGGCCTTCAAGAGAAATCCCCCTCAACTTAGGGAACTGACTTGAGCCCCTTAGTCCGGGTGAGCAAACCCGCAAGATAAGGTCCCGACAATCTAAGACTAGAACAAAGCCTAAGCTAAAGGATAGAACTTCCGCACACAAGCAAGAGCTTGGAAATAAATAAATAAAAGCAGAAGGTAAAGCTAACTCGATAAGATAAAGAAGATAACTTATATTGATAATGTCAAAGGAAGTATACAAGAGGTTATACCGGACTTCCGAGGATGACTCCAAAATCCCGAGACAAGCTCGACTTGACTCTAACTCCCAGACTACTAAACCTAACTCCAAAACTGAAGTGAAGAGACAACTCCTTTTAAGTGTGTGTCTTACAAGTGAGGATGGGAGGCCTATTTAGAGCGAGTCAAGGTCTGTAACCGGTGAAAAGTGTCAAGATTACATAGCCTTGATAGTTGCTTAGCTTCCACGCGAAGACTGGGGATCAGTGGCCGCCAGGTGGGGCCGGCCGGCCAACCCCAGGCCTGCCGGCCTGGGGTTGGTGCCAAGTGGCATCGACCTTCTCGTGGACGCTCCTGATTGCCTTCTGAGGTCGGTAACAGTTGCTTTTTAGTTAAGCCACCATTTCAGACATGCAGGTGGACCCTTGAATCCGTGTGTGAAGCCTTTCGAGTCCTTAGATCAAACCGACTTCAAATGCACGATGCATGATCCTATCTGGGTGTGTTTGTTGACTCGTGGATTGATGACTTGGCTAGATGAGGGGGGACCAGGCCCGCCAGCTTAGGGGAGGTCGGCCGGCCTGGGATTTCTCCCAAAATGGCCCATCTTTGGTACACTTGTCCCTGCATAGATACTTCATCCAAAACTTATGGAATTTTATTAGTTTAAATAAAATATGCATGGAACATAATGCAAAACTCTGAATTATTCCCGAGATGTTGATAGACGTTGTTCGAATAACGGCCGTCAACACGCCCCCAAGCTTAAACTCTTGCTCGTCCTCGAGCAAGGTTTAGTACTTAGGCTCGGCGGATCAGGAGTTGCATCGATGTCCACCTCCTGCAGGTACCTTGTGCATAGCAAATTAGTCATACTCGTATGTACCTGAGGATGCTGATCGTACCTTGGTTTGGAGTGTGGGGCTTAGTCACAATTCTTCCCTCGCCTTGAGCGGTTGAGAAACTGAACAGTTACACCGGAGTTTTTCTGCTACCTGTTCAGGTTTCTTCTCGGATTTGGATAATTTTTTTCAAAAGAATGGTTTTGAAGTTCCGCAGTGGCACTCTCAAGATTGCTCAAGGTCTATAATCCTCACCATGGTTAGAACTTGACCATTTTCTTCCTACCTCTAAGGCTGATATGTGGGGCTTAAAGGTAGGAGGAGTGTCGCATACCTTGGTTACCTTTGTTGCCGAGCTGAAGAGTGGTTCGAAGGAGGTAGGTACCCAATCAAATTTCGATCTTATGGAATATGTAATTTTCAGGGGAGAGGGAGAGAATGGACTCACACTTGGAATAATTTTTGATCTTATGTATATTATCAATTGACTTCCAGCACATTACTTTCTGTCAAAACTTACTTTTATGCACAACCGACCTTTAAATTCTGTATTGAGGCACTCATCGCTAAGGTAAGAAGGTGAGAATCCTTAGCCAACTGAGGGAGCTTGGCCTTCCTGTCGGTGATGCGAGCCGAACGCTGCCCTCAAGCAGTGGCCTACTTGAGGTGCTGCCAATATACCAACTATTAGTTGATTATATTGGGAGTAGAAGGTTTGGCGCAGGGTATGGGGATCGCTGTTCATGCCCCCGTCTCAAGACGGTACCCCCATGAATACGCTATCTCGATAGCGTATGTTAACATCGTCTGTACGGCGGGAATTGTACAGATACTGTTTCTATAGTGAACGATAATGAATGCGGATGCTTTCATGAGTGCTGGCATGAAAGGTTCAATAGATATATATACTCTGTGGAAACTTCTGCAGGTACACTAACAGCGATTACGATAAGTTAAAGAACGGTTAGAGGATTTTCGACTAGCTATTATAGTGAGAGACGTATTGTGTGTGCCACTGAAACTAACTTCGTAAGACCAAAGATATTTGGCAATTATTTTATTTTGTGAGGATGAATAGGGCGTGCATGCATCATGACCATATATATCTGAAATTGAAAAAGCGTTGATTGAGAGTGGTAAGGTTCATGCGTGCACAAAATTGTCTTACATAAGGATTATCTAGCAAATCTGTCATATTTCTATCATATCTGGAAAGATGAATTTATTGAGCATAGAAAATGATCCATTCTGTAGAAGTTAATGTTGAAAGTATTGTTCCAAAATTTATATTCTACCTCCTGTTTAAATTTCAAAAATTCTGGACGTGTAGATAGTGAGAAACAACAGAAACCTTGATATGTCAGTTTTCTGTCTAGAATGAGCACTTCTGCCACATAAATTTTTATGACCGCTTACTATAGTTTTCTGCAAAAGTGTCCAACCCAATACTCATTGTAAATTTACTCAGGCAGCTACTGTTAAAATTTGGTAATTTTTGGCTGGGTAGATTTTCCCTGGTGCACAAAACATTGGCACTCTGTTCACTGAAATTTTTGGGTAGACAGTAAAGTAAAATATTAAGAGAAAAACCATCTAAGAGCCTAATCTAGCCAAAATGTTGAATAGAAAAGTGTGGCAGAACAACCTGAATTAATCCGGCTCAAGCGCGCTAACCATCACCACGAGGGCAATTAGGGCTAACTCGCAATTCAAATGGAATAATCCATTGGTCTGTCGGGTAACCTCCCGATACAACCACGGTTTTTGCCGATCGGAACCACACATACATGTACTCACACGAAGGTGAGCCCAGAGGATACAACATTCCACAAATTTTATATCACAGGTTCATCATAAATTATTATTACAACTGAGTTCAAATTCGTAAAACAAGGTAATTCAGAGTTCAAAATAATAAAGTTCTTCAGAGTTCAATGCAGTGGAAAAATAACGATAAACTACTCGACGATACTGGATGCCTCGATAAAGCCTGTACGAGACATCACTCGGCATTATCACCGTTGGCCGGGGGCGTATCCCATTCCACCGACCAACCAGGAGGAAGGGTAAAGGCCAAGTCAAACTAGCGACCATATCCTCGAAAGCCTCACCTGAAAACAAGCCACAAGCAAGGCTAAGTATACTAATACTCAGCAAGACTTACCCGACTAGTGGAATATACTTAGCCGACTCCTAGACATGCAAGGCTTTTGGCTTGAGGGGTTTGTTTTGTCGAAAAGCATGTACCAGTAGGTCCTTACTTTCAAATTTTAGCTCCAAGTTCTAGTTTTCTTTAACTATTCTAGGTAAGCAACTATCCAATATCATACATGGTGAAGGAATTAATTTTTTTTTCATCCAACAAGATTAATCATCATCATTGTTCCTCTTCTTACTCTATGTGGTAAAAGGGTTAAGCAGTCTCAATAACCGCGAGAAACGGACGATTCGAATCGAATTTCTTAACCTTGCAAGGGAAACCTAAACACACGTCACGTGGTTACTCCCAGAGTCACACGTGCAACTTTTCCCATTTCTTCCTGCGTTGTGGATCGGGGCCACCATCCGAGACTACAGAGCCCGGCTCTGTACCCACCATGTGCGCGCATGGAACCAAAGTTGAGATGTTGGGATGCTGTCCACTTGCCGGTCCGATTAGGTACTTAAGCTTACCGATTACCATATTCTCGGTATGTGGTTAGTACGTTCAAAGACTTAACCACCACTACCACACACTACGGCCTTAGCATTTTTCACTAAACAGATGGGCCTCAATCATCAACATAAACATCGTACCATAGCCCCGTCCGTCGACCT
This sequence comes from Panicum miliaceum, assembly GCA_032594955.1. Lineage (NCBI taxonomy): Eukaryota > Viridiplantae > Streptophyta > Magnoliopsida > Poales > Poaceae > Panicum > Panicum miliaceum. The sequence goes on along the minus strand of CM064056.1, from coordinate 45,450,191 downwards.
TATGATTGCAGCATGTAATAAACATTCAACTCCTAAATTCTCGCGAGTGACAGGAAATCACTCGACCATAAGCATTCTATCAAACCTTACAACTAGTGTTCAGAGCATGGGTACCTAGGATCATGCAACTAAGTTTCCATTCAACTCCTACAAACTTAATGCACAAGTAAAGTAGAGTAATAAGTTGCATAAGTTTAGGAAAATAGGGTTCATGCTCCGGGGCTTGCCTACTTGGGTAAAGTTAGTTTGGGGCTCGTCCGAACTCGGGTTCGGGTCTTCGAAAGCTCTGGTTAGATTCACTTGGGCTTCACGCTGCTCACTCTCGGACGCGGGCACCAGCTCGTACGTTCCGTTACCGAGAGTAGTCGATTCTATATGAATGCACAAGTGTAAGTTATAGTGATGGTACATGACGAATATTTTTTTCTTCATGATAAAGTTGCAGTCCTCAAAACATTGATTTGGTCGTGAAGTTACTTAGTTAAGATTTTTTTGGGCAATTGTTAATAGAGTATAACTTAAACTATTAACTTCATTAAACAAGAAGGGGTTGTGTTATATTGCAAACTTAATTTTCTAGGCACAACATGGATTAAACACAACTTCTGGACTAGGTAACTTCTGGTGATGAAGTTTTTATTTAGAGCACACTATGCAGAGCCAAAAGCACTGTAAAAATTTCAGACATTTTCACGCAGCAGAATAATTATGAAAAATGTAATACACAACCACTGCTAGAACATAATTATTTTTATACAGGACAAACCATGTAAGTATTGACACCAAAAATTTTACAGGGTATTAACCTATCCATATATGTGTTACTGTAAATTTTTCAGATTTTACTGTGCAAGATACAAAGCATAATAAATAGGATAATATACACCTACTTTAGTAAAGATTAATTTCTATAGGATGTTTTACAGGTTTTCTGAGTATGAAACCTTTTATACAGGAAGACCTACTCTAAAGTGCCCTACAGGCAAAAGTTGAGCATTTTCCAAGCACAGAAACTAATTATTTGAGTTAGTGCATTTTTCCTACCATAAAATTATATAAATAGGTTACAGATAGCAAAAAGGTTCTAAACTTTTTCTGTGGTATTTAGGTATCAATATAACAGCTCTTGAAAATTTTCACAATAAGAATCACAATATAACAGCAGTTATAATTTAGTTTTATTATTTCATGGCATAAACAAGATTTAACAAAAAGTTTAGCTAGAGATGGGTTCTGGTCCTAATACTTTTACACTGGCCTACAAATCAATCAAACAATCTACTGTTAAATTTTCAGGTTTAGCCTTTGTCTACAACAGTGGGTACAACTAAATTCTATTAAACCTTCCATTTAATTTATAGCAAGACGTAGCAAGCAACTGAAGAAATGCATGTAACAAAAGTTGTAGATTTTCATCTAAAGATTCCAGAACAGTTGAGTTTATAATTTTCCGACTTTTCTATGATTTTATATGAATTTTACAATTTCGCTGTTTTTGAATTCAAAGTTTAAACACAGGTTTACAGATATGCCCCTGGAAACTTGCGTGCAGGCCCCTGGGAAGATTGCAATCAAAGCAATGTGGTCCCTGGCGGCGCTAGCATGGCGGCCGGCCAGATTTCGGCGAGGGGGCTCGTCGGCGGCGAGGGAAAACGGTTCATGGAGATCCAGGGAGGTGAGAGCTACCTTGGGATGGCCTTGGTCGGGGTTGAGGGTGGCTGGAGGTGGCTTGTCGGCGCGGAGCAGAGGGGCGGCGGCGGGGCGGAGCGTTAGTGACGGTGCTCCAGCGAGGAGGGAAGGGCGTGGGCTTGTCGATGAGCTTCGCGGCACCGAGGGAAACCCATTTCGAGGCTTGGCTTGGACGGAGGAGTTTCGGAGTGGGCTGTCCGCGGAGCAGCACGGGAGGGGCGGCGGCGCGGGTGGCGCTGGCGGTGCTCCGACGGTCGAGATGGCCGGGGAAGAGGTCGGTGAGCTTCAGTGGAGGGAGGGCAAGCTCGCTGGGCGATGGGTTTGGGCAGTGGGAGGCTGGGGAGTGGGGCTCCACGGGCGGGTGGTGCACGGCGGCGGTAATGGTGGCGGCGGCGGCGTTCTGGTGTCTGGGCGCGCGAGGGGGGGCTCAGTGCGGTCTTATGTAGACAGCAGAGAGGCGGGAGTAGGGGCGGGACTGGACTGCGAGGCGCGGGCGCGGGCGGCCCAACGGGGGCGCGTTACTGGTCGCGGTGGGCGGCGAGCAGAGCCGGCGCGACGTGCGGCGGGCGTGGGCAGGGGATTGGGCGCTAAGGATTTGGCATGGGGAGCAGGAGATCACGCGGCGCGCGGGTTGGGCGAGGAGCTGCAGGAGCTGTCTTGCCGGGCGGAGAGCGCGGCGACTGGCGGGACACGGCGGAGGCACGGGCACGGCGTGGCGGGCGGCGAGCAGAGGCGCGCGTCGTCGGCACGCGCGTGGCGTGCGCGGACTAGGGAGGAGCGCGGCGTGGTGAGAAGCGCGGCGTGCGGGCGCGGCCGGGCATTGGCTTGGCGCCTAGCGCCGTCAGGCATCGCCGGCCAAGTGGCCTGCGGCGACTGCATGGTGGCGGAGGGTCGGGCGAAGCGAGTGGTCGGGCGAAGCCGAGGGTCGGGCGAAGCGAAAGGGTCGGGCGAGTGAAAGGGTTGGGCGAACGACGGGTCGGGCGAGCGATGGGTCGGGCGAGCGCAGAAGAAGGGTCTGCGGTGAAAATAGAAGAAAAGGCAGGGGCTGGTATGCAAATCCAAGTGTTTTCTCAAATTTTTGTGTTGCAACTCAAAAATCTCTGAACATGAAAGTTGTTGAAAATGAAAAGTTACACAAGTTTTGTTTGAGGCCAAAGTTCATTTGAGTTGTAGTTTAGAAGTTATTTTAAAAACTCAAAAAGTATAATTCGGAGGGCTCGTCATTTCCTGGGCAAAACTTAGCATTCACTCCTAGGCTTCAACTCGACTTTTGTTTAACATGTCAATAATGATGTGCCTATTCAATTTGGTAGCCATGTTTGCCTCAATGTGAAAGTTATTTAAATGGCTTGATTAAAGTACATGTACTTATGCACATATACACAACTATTTTCAATTCAAGGCAAAACCAATTTATAATTCGTTTCCTTTAAATTTTTCTTAGTTAGTTAAGCATAATTTTACGCTAACGAGGCTTATTTCATAAATTTAACACCTGAGGTGTTACATCCTTCCCCCCTTAAAAAGAATCTCGCCCCAAGATTCACACAATGGCATAGTGTGGGTAGTGTGTGTACCTTTGGTAGAGTTGAGAAAACCCGAAAATTTTTGGTTTAGATAGCTTTCGGTTTCCCATGTGGCTTCTTCCTTAGTGTGATGACTCCATTGAATTTTGTACATTTTAATCACTTTCCTCCTTGTGCTTCTTTCTTTTTGATCCATGATTTTGATAGGGTACTCAACATATGAGAGGTCGGGCTCTATCACTACTTCTTGTTGTTTAATAATCTCGGTAGGAACTCGAACACACTTCTTGAGCTGAGACACGTGAAAGACATCATGGATGGCTGCAAGCTGAGGGGGCAGTCGTATTCTATAGGCTACGGGTCCACAGCTCTCGATGATTTCGTAGGGACCAACATAACGGGAAGATAGTTTTCCTTTGACTCCAAATCGTTGTACACCCTTGGTTGGTGAAACTCGAAGGTAGACGTGGTCACCAACTTCAAATCTCAGAGGCTTTCTTCTCCGGTCGAAATAGCTCTTTTGCCTGGATTGTGCGGCTCTAACGTTTTCTTGTATTACTCTCACTTTTTCTTCGGCCTCGATTACAAGTCTGGTCCAAATATTTTGCGTTCTCCGGTCTGTGACCAACTCAAAGGGGTTCGACACCTTCATCCGTACAAGGCCTCAAATGGTGCCATTTTCAAACTCGCTTGATAGCTATTGTTATATGAGAACTCTGCTAGGGATAGGAATTTGTCCCAACTCTTGTTATAGTGAATGACGCAAGCTCTAAGCATGACTTCAAGAATTTGGTTCACTCTTTCAGTTTGTCCATCAGTCTGAGGATGATAGGCTGAGCTTCGAATCAATTTAGTACCAAGAGATACTTGCAATTGTTCCCAAAAGCGCGCTACAAACTGAGTACCACGATCGGAAATAATAGTCTTCGGTACTCCATGTAGGCAAAAAATGCGGTCAAGATAAATCTCGGCATATTTCTTGGCAGTATAGGTGGTGTGCACCGGAAGAAAATATGCCATCTTTGTGAGTCTATCAACGATAACCCATATGGAATCATGTTTCTGTGTGGTACTTGGCAATCCAACAATGAAATCCATACTTATTTCTTCCCATTTCCATGAGGGTATAGGCAAAGGTTGAAGTGTACTGGCTACTTTCAAGTGGCTGGCTTTTACTCTCTGGCATGTGTCGCATTCTGAGACATATTTAGCGATTTCTCTTTTCATTCTAGTCCACCAGAAATTTTGCCTAAGGTCTTGATACATTTTGTTACTGCCGGGGTGAATAGAAAATTTGGAAAGGTGTCCCTCATCAAAAATTTGCTTACGGAGCTCATGATTCTTCGGAACGACTATGCGACTTTTGAACCATAGAACTTTCTTATGGTCTTGGTGGAAACATTTGTATTTCTCTTCTCCTAGAGAGAGTTTTTGTTTGATGATCTTAACACCTTCATCATGTAGTTGGGCCATGATGATCTGGTCGTAAAGAGTGGGCTCAACTGAGATGTGATGCAAGGTGCCTTGGGAAATCATTTCCAAACTAAACTTCCTCATTTCTGAACATAATGTCTCATTATAGAATTCCACTTATAGGCAATGGCAATGGGCGTTGCGGCTTAGTGCATCCGCGACTACATTAGCCTTGCCGGGGTGATAGTGCACCTCGAGATCATAATCCTTGATTAATTCTAGCCATCTTCTTTGTCTCATATTCAGATCGGCTTGGGTGAAGATATGTTTGAGACTCTTGTGATCGGTGTAGATATTACAATGAGTGCCCATGAGATAATGTCTCCATATTTTTAGAGCATGAATGACTGTTGCTAACTCGAGATCATGTGTCGGATAATTCTGCTCATGGGGCCGAAGGGCTCGTGAAGCATAGGCGATAACTCGATTTTCTTGCATAAGCACACAACCAAGACCGGTGATGCATCACAGTAAACATCGAACGGCTTGGTGTTATCGGGTTGAGCTAACACAGGGGCTGTAGTCAAACGTTCTCTGAGAGTGTGGAAAGCTTCTTCACATTTCTTATCCCACACAAACTTTACTCCCTTTTTTAATAGTTCAGTCATAGGCTTAGCAATTCTGGAGAAATCCGGAATGAAAGGGCGATAATAACTGGCTAAACCAAGAAAACTGCGAATCTGGTGCACAGAGGTAGGAGGTTTCCAATCCATCACTTCTTGTACCTTGCTGGGGTCAACGGCTATGCCTTCGTTGGAAATAGTGTGACCCAAGAACTTCACACTATCCAACCAGAATTCGCACTTAGAAACTATAGCATAGAGCTAATGGTCTCTGAGACGCTGAAGAACAATGTGCAGGTGCTTAGCGTGCTCTTTCTCATTCTTGGAATAGATAAGGATGTCATCAATGAAAACTACGAAAAATTTGTCGAGCTCGGGCATGAATACCGAATTCATGAGATACATGAAGTAAGCAGGGGCATTGGTGCAACCAAAGGACATGACCAAGAATTCATATAGTCCATATCGTGTGGAAAAGGCAGTCTTAGGAATATCGCATGGACGAATCTTTATCTGATGATATCCAGATCGAAGATCAATCTTTGAGAAAACTCTAGCTCCAGATAATTGATCAAAGAAAACGTCGATGCGGGGAAGTGGGTATTTATTCTTAAAGGTTACCGCATTGAGAGGTCGGTAGTCCACACATAATCTTAAACTATCATCCTTTTTCTTTACGAAAAGGGCTGGGCATCCCCAAGGCGATGCACTAGGACAAATGAAGCCTTTGTCCAATAGTTCTTGGAGTTGTGTTTTCAGTTCGGCTAATTCCTTGGGCGGCATCATATAGGGTCTTTTGGAGATAGGTGCAGTGCCTGGTTGCAGTTCAATAACGAACTCAATATCCCTATCTGGTGGCATTCCTGGCAAATCGTCCGGAAAAACATCAGCATACTCGCATACCACTGGAATATCTTCTAGTTTGATTCCTTCCATCATGAAAGCACAAGAATTCGTGCACTCCCAGAATGGTAGGTAAAGGGTAGTGGTTCCATGACTAGGTGAATTTATTTCAACTGCACGGGAAGCAAGGTCCAGTGTGACTCCATGTAGAGCCATCCATTTCATACCCAAAATAATGTCCATGCCGTCAAGGGGTAAAAGAACAAGGTCCGTGTTGATGGTTTTACTACCCAACTTGATTGGTACTTGCCTTATCATTTGATTTGAAGCAATTTTACCACCCGGTGTTGATATCATATACGACCCTTTTGTGTGACAAACATCCAAGCCTACTTTTGCACCAAACTTTGCACTAATAAAACTATGTGATGCGCCAGAATCAAACAATATAACTGCAGGCTTGTTATGGATAGAGAATGTACCCGTCATCACTGGTGCTCCTTCAGGAAGTTCTGCAAGGGTGGTGAAATTGATCCGTCCTTGTTTGACCTGAAAGGTCTGCCTCTTGCCTTTGTTCTTATTGTTCTGGTTAGAGTCCTAGCCCTGATTTGGCTGCCTGGGCTGAGGGCATTCACGAGCAAGATGACTGGAACTCCCACACTTGAAACAACGAGTGGTGATGCTCGGTCGAAGAAACTGCTGAGTAGCGGGCCTTGGTCCAGTTTGTTGAGGCACAGGGGGTCGTACAACACCTTGCTGCTGTGGGGGCCTGATAATCCAACGCCCTGGCTGAGGGGCCTTCTGTGGAGCTGTAGGCGCAGCATTTTGCACTAATCGATACCTCGGTGGCTAAGCACCTGAGGGTCCAGCTGGCGCCTTCCTCTTCTTTTCAGCACGATGAGCCTCAATACAATCCTCTTGAGTGATGGCCATGTTGACTAGCTCATTATATGTATCAGCCTTGACAAGATTCAATCGTTCCTTGAGTTTGGTACTCAGTCCTCTGCGAAAACGATCACGCTTCTTAGCATCCGTGTCTGCATGATAGCCCGCGTACTGGCACAGATTGTTGAAGGCCTGAGCATACTGAAGTACAGTGCGGGTACCCTGAGTGAGTGCCAAAAACTCATTTAGCTTTCTTTCTATAATACCTTCTGGGATATGGTGTGCCCGGAACGCAGTTTTGAATTCGTCCCAGGTGACAACGTGATCAGCAGGGAGCATAGCAAAGTAGTGGTCCCACCAAAGACGAGCTATACCGCAAAGCTGCTGCGTGGCAAAGTGAGCCTTGTTTGCATCCGAACATGGGGCCACGAGTAGAGAAAACTTGGACTCGATTGTGCGAATCCAAGCGTCCGCATCCAAGGGTTCCTCTGTCTTGTGAAACAAGGGAGGCTGGGTCCCAAGGAAAACCGTGTAACCGGCAACTTGGGGTTGGTGGACATTGTGCCCACCCCGCTGTTGGTGTTGTCCTTGCATGAGCTGACGAAGCAACTCGGTTTGAGCGGCCATTACTTCCACCAAACTGGGTGGTGGCGCTAGCTGCTGTTGTGATTCACTAGCACTAGCACCGAAACCTTCCAGGTTACCAGGAGTTTCTCTAACCATCTGAAATGTGAATGTTTATCATTAGCAATGAGATCCATATTGCTTCCATGATTCAAAAGGATTAGCGTGGAAAAATAGACTTCCAAAAGATCATGGATAGAATCATGGACAGAATACTGTCTGCCATATGAAACTTATAACTCCTGGTAGGTTCATCAAAAATTGCTCATATCTTAGCAGTGGGTAGGGAATTTAGAGATGTACAACTTTGGTATTCAGTTTAGACGCTAAATCGATGGCCAAGATGGTCGAAAGATTCATTCTTTGCTTCTCTGTCTCGGCTGTTTTTCAGCAGAACGAGTTATAGTATCTTGCCTATAACTCAAACTAGTAAAGTCCAATAGTGCTGAAATTTTGTGAGCTGCCAAGACATGAAATTTTTAACAAATTTGGTATTTAACTTACTGCTCAGAAGAATCATCTTGAAAGGGTAAAGGTTTTGACAAGATCATGCCATAGGATATGAACTAGAGGATGGAAGTTGAATATTTCTGGAAGAAACTTCAAAATTCCATAACTCCGATTTGAGTAATCCAGAAATTCTCAAACTTCACCAAAACATCCCTAAGGTATTAGCGAACAAGTTTGCTAGTAAACTCCAGAGCTAGGTCAGGGTCTAAGATGGTCTTTCGCATAAGGTTTTACTTTACTATCTACCCAGAAATTTCAGTGAACCGCGGGCCAAGATTTCGTGCACCAGGGAAAATCTACCCAGCCAAAAATTACCAAATTTTAATAGTAGCTACCTGAGTAAATTTACAACAATTTTTATGTCGAACACTTTTGCATAAAACTGTATTAAGGGGCATAAAAATTTATGTGGTAGAAGTGCTCATTTTGGACAAAAAACTGACATCTCAAGGTTTCGGGTGTTTCTCATTATCCATCAGTTCAGAATTTTTCACATTTAGATAGGAGGTAGAATACAAATTTTGGAACAAAACTTTCAACATGAGTTTCTCTAGAAAGGATCATTTTCTAAGCTTAATAAATCCATCTCTTCAGATATGGCTGAAATGTGACAGATTTGCTAGATAATCCTTATGCAAAGACAATCTTGTGCACGCATGAACCTTACCACTCTCAATCAACGTATTTTCAATATCAGATTTATATAGTCATGATGCATGCACGTCCTATTCGTCCTCACAAAATAAAATAATTGCCAAATAGCTTTGGTCTTACGAAGTTAGTTTCGGTGGCATACACAATACGTCTCTCACTATAATAGCTAGTCGAGAAATCTGTAACCGTTCTTAAACTTATCGTAATCGCGGTTAGTGTACCTACAGAAGATTGATATAGCATATATATATCCATTGAACCTTTCATGCCAGCACTCATGAAAGCGTCCGTATTCATTACCGTTCATTATAGAAACGGCATCCGTACAATTCCCGCCGTAAAGACGACGTTAACATACTCTATTAAGATAGCGTATTCACGGGGGTACCATCTTGAGACGGGGGTATGAACAGCGATCGCCATACCCTGCGCCAAACCTTCTACTCCCAATATAATCAACTAATAGTTGGTATTTTGGCAGCACCTCAAGTAAGCCACTGCTTGAGGGCAGCATTCGGCTCGCATCACCGACAGGAAGGCCAAGCTCTCTCAGTTGGCTGAGAATTTTTACCTTCTTACCTTAGCGATGAGTGCGTTGTTACAGAAATTAAGGGTCGATTGTGCATAAAAGTAAGTTTTGATAGAAAGTAATGTTACAAAAATTCTAGGTAAGCAACTATCCAATATCATACATGGTGAAGGAATTAATTTTTTTTTCATCCAACAAGATTAATCATCATCATTGTTCCTCTTCTTACTCTATGTGGTAAAAGGGTCAAGCAGTCTCAATAACCGCGAGAAACGGACGATTCGAATCGAATTTCTTAACCTTGCAAGGGAAACCTAAACACACGTCACGTGCTTACTCCCAAAGTCACACGTGCAACTTTTCCCCTTTCTTCCTAGGTTGTGGATCAGGGCCACCATCCGAGACTACAGAGCCCGGCTTTGTACCCACCATGTGCGCGCATGGAACCGAAGTTGAGATGGTGGGATGCTGTCCACTTGCCGGTCCGATTAGGTACTTAAGCTTACCGATTACCATATTCCCGGCATGTGGTTAGTACGTTCAAAGACTTAACCACCACTACCACACACTACGGCCTTAGCATTTTTCACTAAACAGACGGGGCCTCAATCATCAACATAAACATCATACCATAGCCCCGTCCGTCGACCTTATGATTGCTGCATGTAGTAAACATTCAACTCCTAAATTCTCGCGAGTGACAGGAAATCACTCGACTTTTACCGGAGTCCTATTAGCATAGCATTCTATCGAACCTTACATCTATTGTTCAGAGCATGGGTACCTAGGATCATGCAACTAAGTTTCCATTCAACTCCTACAAACTTAATGCACAAGTAAAGTAGAATAATAAGTTGCATAAGTTTAGGAAAATAGGGTTCATGCTCCGGGGCTTGCCTTCTTGGGTAAAGTTAGTTTGGGGCTCGTCAGTACTCGGGTTCGGGTCTTCGAAAGCTTCGGTTAGATTCACTTGGGCTTCACGCTGCTCACTCTCGGACGCGGGCACCAGCTCGTACGTTCCGTCGGCGAGAGTAGTCAATTCTATATGAATGCACAAATGTAAGTTATAGTGATGGTACATGATGATTATTTTTTTCTTCATGATAAAGTTGCAGTCCTCAAAACATTGATTTGGTTGTGAAGTTACTTAGTTAAGATTTTTTTGGGCAAAGTTAATAGAGTATAACTTAAACTATTAACTTCATTAAACAAGAAGGGGTTGTGTTATATTGGAAACTTAATTTTCTAGGCACAACATGGATTAAATACAACTTCTGGACTAGGTAACTTCTGGTGATGAAGTTTTTATTTAGAGCACCTTATGCAAAGCCAAAAGCACAGTAAAAATTTCAGACATTTTCACGAAGCAGAATAATTATGAAAAATATAATACATAGCCAATGCTAGAACCTAGTTATTTTTATACAGGACAAACCATACAAGTATTGACACCAAAAATATTACAGGGGATTAATTTATCCATATATGTGTTACTATAAATGTTTCAGATTTTACTGTGCAAGATACAAAGCATAATAAATAGGACAAGTTACACCTACTTTAACAAAGATTAATTTCTACAAGATGTGTTACAGGTTTTCTGAGTATGAAACCTTTTATACAGCAAGACCTACTCTAAAGTGTCCCACAGTAAAAAGTTGAGCGTTTTCCAAGAAGAGAAACTAATTATTTCAGTTAGTGCATTTTTCCTACCACAAAATTATATAAATAGGTTACAGAAAGGAAAAAGGTTCTAAACTTTTTCTGTGTGCTATTTAGGTATCAATATAACAGCTCTGGAAAAGTTTCACAACAAGAATCACAATATAACACCAGTTATAATTTAGTTTTATTATTTCATGGTATAAACAAGGTTTAACAAAAAGTTTAGCTAGATAAGGGTTCTGGACCTAATTATTTTCCACTGGCCTACAAATCAAGCAACCAATCTACTGTTAAATTTTCAGGTTTAGCCTTTGTCTACAACAGTGGGTACAATTAAATTCTATTGAACCATCCATTTAATTTATAGCAAGATTTAGTAAGCAACTGAAGAAATGCATGTAACAAAAGTTGTAGATTTTCATCTAAAGATTCTAGAACAGTTGAGTTTGTAATTTTCCGATTTGTCTACAATTTTATATGAATTTTACAAGTTCACTGTTTTTGAATTCAAAGTTTAAACACAGGTTTACAAATATGCCCCTGGAAACTTGCGTGCAGGCCCCTGGGAAGATTGCAATCAAAGCAATGTGGTCCCTGGCGGCGCTGGCATGGCGGCCGGCTAGATTCCGGCGAGGGGGCTCGTCGGCGGTGAGGGGAAACGGTTCATGGAGATCCAGGGAGGTGAGAGCTACCTTGGGATGGCCTTGGTCGGGGTTGGGGGTGGCTGGAGGTGGCTTGTCGGCGCGGAGCAGAGGGGCGGCGGCGGGGCGGCGCGTCGGCGACGGTGCTCCAGCGAGGAGGGGAGGGCGTGGGCTGGTCGATGAGCTTCACGGCACCGAGGGAAACCCATTTCGAGGCTTGGCTTGGACGGAGGAGCTTCGGAGTGGGCTGTCCGCGGAGCAGCACGGGAGCGGCGGCGGCGGCGCAGGCGGCGTTGGCGGTGCTCCGGCGGTCGAGATGGCCGGGGAAGAGGCCAGTGAGCTTCAGTGGAGGGAGGGCAAGCTCGCTGGGCGATGGGTTTGGGCAGTGGGAGGCTGGGGAGTGGGGCTCCACGGGCGGGTGGTGCACGGCGGCAGTAATGGTGGTGGTGGCGGCGTTCGGGTGTCTGGGCGCGCGAGGGGGGGGGGAGGCTTAGTGCGGTCTTATGTAGACAGCAGAGAGGCGGGAGGAGTGGCGGGACTGGACTGCGAGGCGCGGGCGCGGGCGGCACGACGGCAGCGCGTTACTGGTCGCGGTGTGCGGTGAGCAGAGCCGGCGCGGCGTGCGGCGGGCGCGGGCAGGGGATTGGGCGCTGAGGATTTGGCGTGGGGAGCGGGAGATCACGCGGCGCGCGGGTTGGGCGAGGAGCTGCAGCAGCTGTCTTGCCGGGCGGCGAGCGCGGCGACTGGCGGGACGCGGCGGAGGCACTGGCACGGCACGGCTTGTCCATTGGGCGCGGCGAGCGGCGAGCAGAGGCGCGCGTCACCGGCGTGCGCGTGGCGTGCGCAGACTGGGGAGGAGCGTGGCGTGGGGAGAAGCGCGGCGTGCGGGCACGGCCGGGCATTGGCTTGGCGCCTAGCGCCGTCAGGCATCGCAGCCCACATAGCCTGCGGCGACTGCATGGCGGCGGAGGGTCGGGCGAAGCCGAGGGTCGGGCGAAGCGAAGGGTCGGGCGAAGCGAAAGGGTCGGGCGAAGCCGAGGGTCGGGCGAGTGAGAGGGTCGTGCGAGCGATGGGTCGGGCGAGCGGAGAAGAAGGGTCTGCGGTGAAAATAGAAGAAAAGGCAGGGGCTGGTTTGCAAATCCAAGTGTTTTCTCAAATTTTTGTGTTGCAACTCAAAAATCTCTGAACATGAAAGTTGTTCAAAATGAAAAGCTACACAAGTTTTGTTTGAGGCCAAAGTTCATTTGAGTTGTAGTTTAGAATTTATTTTAAAAACTCAAAAAGTATAATTCGGAGGCCTCGTCATTTCCTGGGCAAAACTTAGCATTCACTACTAGGCTTCAACTAGACTTTTGTTTAACATATCAATAACGACGTGCCTATTCAATTTTGTAGCCATGTTTGCCTCAATGTGAAAGTTATTTAAATGGCTTGATTAAAGTACATGTACTTATGCACATATACACAACGATCTCTTTCTTTCTTTCTTTCTTTCTTTTCTCATACTCATTCCATTTTATTATCTTTTTTAGGATAGCCCATACTCTCATGATATAGATGGATGAGCGGAGTGATTGGCTGCATAGACCTTTTATGGATGGGTTCACAGTGGAAATTTTGGGCTGAGGTATGGATGTGATATCTGGTCATACTGGATGTCGATACCTAGAGTAGGTGATCGACAGGCCAGATGACTTTTGAGGCTAGCCAAATAATGGGTACACAAAGGAGAAAGATCAGTAGATGACAGGTAACTTTCCTCGGACGGACTCACTGTTCGACAAGGCTCAAAGCAACTCAGGATAGCATATATGGCTTAAAATGACAGTAAACATTTTATGGCTCTGGATAGGACATTTAAACCAAAGGGGAACTCTTTACCATGTTTTCATTTTCAAAAGTAATTCTGAGAGGTTCCCTACTAGAGCATGCAGTTGTATTCCAAATTCACTATATCATATTTTCTCAACAACTTAGGCATGGTAATCAAGTACTAAGCGAGTAACAAGCTATAAACGAGGCACTTCCAGAACATGAACAGAGCAACTATTCATCATTTCCGAAGGTAGAGTTTGCATGGATTTCCACACATATAAGTTGGGAGTGAATTTTATTCACTTTTTTTAGCATGGTGACTCAGAACGAAAAGGATGGGTTGGACGATTTACCTGGATTCTCCCCAAGCTTCGATGAAGAATAGTCCTGGGTGCTCCCCCAAGCTTCAATGAAGCTCAGTTCTGCTGGCTTGGATCCTATGGTGGCTGCAGGTACGGGTATGTCGGGTATGGATAATATTGTTGCGGGTACGGATAGTACAGCTGTGGACGTGGTTGCAGTTGAGGGTCGTGCTGTTGCTGTGGTGGATATGGATAAGGAGGATATGAGTAGTGCTGTTGTGGTGGATGCTGAGGCTGCTGTGGTGGATGCAGATGCTGGCTGAGGCTTAAGTGGGTAAAGATGCTGGTGGTGTCATGGAGTAGAGAGGTGTTCATACTCCAGTTCTGTTGGGTGAGCTCGGTGTTGTGTGCAAGGTCGATGCTGAGTTGGTCCTGCTGTTGCCCCATGGTGTTGACCCGAGTCGTGAGATTGATGATCCCACGCATGATCAGGTTCTCATACCCGTAGCGTGCTGAGCTCGACGGACCAACCTGCGGACCATAAGAATCCTGCATACCTGGGGGGGAGTAGGGTTCTTGGGCTGCACCTTGTTCGGATGTTCTTCCAACAGTGCTCGTACCTCCCTGAGTAAAATACTCATTTGTTTCTTCGAACCTCATGTGGGAGGTTCCAGCATGGTGATAGGGACCTGCTTGTTCTTGCTGCTAAGTGCTCGATCGTGTCTGCCGCCGAGTTGTTGTGCCGGCGACGTTGTGGTCAGCTAGCTCCTTTTTCTGCATCTGCAAGAGATAACTTTTCACCGAGTAGAGAGAGAGTCTCAGGCATGGGAGCTCGACCTCTCTATCGTACCCGGGGTAAGTCATAAACAGTGAGTTACCTGGCCCCTCGCGCATCATGTGTCCCTGCACAAAATGTTCCACGCCTACCCAAAGGTGATACTCATCCCCCCATGGCAATTAAGTGACCTGGGCATTATCCAACGCCTTGACCAAGGCGGTGATATCAATGGGACTTCTGCCGGTGATCATCTTCTGCCAGTGAGCAAGCATGCTCATTACTGGGGAGAGCTTTATCTTCTTTGCCATTGCAAAGATATATTGCAGCTTGGGGAGACTGCAAAGGCGCAGGTCGGAACGCGGATGTACCACCATACAAATCCACTTTGCTAACATCATGAGAGTAGGGTGATGGGTAGAAACTATGCTATTCTTGCTACTCATAGGTTCCTCCGAAATTTCATTCCACCAAGTAGTCCGATCATATTTATAAGTTTTAGCCAAAATACTCGGATCTAGCAGGCACTTTTTATCAAAGCCTAGAGCAACACTAAGTTCTTTCGCCGTTACTTTAAATTGCTCATCGAAGAAACGGAAATAACTTTCAGTGGTAGTACCGACTTCTTCGAAACTGAGAGTCATGAGGAATTCCATAGTGAGAAATTTCGAACCTGGTTCGAAGATCCTGACGTGGTGGTACGTCTGATTCTTCAGCAGGTCCAATGCCTCCCGTTCATAGTCGTTCCGTGGCACAAGTTGTTCAACAGAGGTGAGCATGTGGATACGCCCTTGAACATGGCTCCTTGGTAATGCGGGGGTCGCGTCCTCCTGGGAGTCAGTATCCCGGTGACTTGAGTCAACCAACATATTATCCCTGGAGGATGCCGATCCGCGCGAGCGTCGAGAGCTATAAGGGCTAAGCTTCTTGAGCTTGTTCTTCGTTGTTCTTCGTAGCTGTCCACATATTGTCTTTCAAATTTTAGCGCACACATGAAGAAAATACCCGAAGGACTAAACAAAAGAGTTTGTCGTTAGTCATCCTTGTGGGGGACTAACCTCCATAAAAGTTCCCGTTCAAGCGCCAAGAGATTTATTCAAACGAAAAGGGAAATATTTTTGGTGTTTTTCTGTGGCTAAAGAGAAGATTTAGCACTGATTTTATTTTGTTTTTGGTGGGTGCTAGTACTTAAGCTCTTTATTTAATTAGCCAAGGGATAAATTAACTAAAGAAGCCTAGAGAGGGAGAAGGGATTTCGATCTCAGGAAAGGGCAGAAGAACATGAGCTGCTGGTGCATCGAAGATTGTCGGGGAGCTTGGCTTTTATAGCCGCGTGGCAGGGCCAGGCCGGCCGGCCTGGGCCAACCCGGCCGGCTCCATGGACGGCGCCCAAGGCTCCAACTCGCTACTCTACTCGTAGACTTGCAGGTGATAATGCTCTGGTTGGTGGTGACGCGATGGCAGCGGCAAGGAGGTGGCCGGCCGGCCATCATGGGGCCGGTCGGCCTGGTGTTGCAGCCACTTGCCTTCTCCTTGCTCCGGTTGCTTCCTTGCCCATCTTGGCAGCTGCTGGCATGTGCCCTTGGGCGACCACTGCAGCTCGACGAGAAAGAAACGGTGCGAAATGCACCAATCTCACATGGTGGGGTTAATTTGCATGTTCATGCACTCTTGATTGCTCTAATGCACATCTCCTTCTGTTCCTGCACGTTAGTGCTCCTACCACAAGTTGCACCCAGGCAATAGAGTGACAGGTGGGGCCGGCCGGCCTGCACTTTGGCCGAAATTTTCTGATTTTTTATGCAGTGCAAAATAAAACTACAGCTCGAAAAATAATGATGCATTTTGCAAAAGTTTAAACATGCCATGATTGAAATGGAAATTGAAAGAATTAAACTATCCTATATGCAAATACAAGAATGGATAACTACCATGTACCTCATGGCGAGAGCACGAGTTTTGAGTCCGGAGCGGGACTCTCCGTTCCTTGAGTTTGGTTGTCATCACCTGCTGGAGTTGCTGTCGGTGGTGACACATTCTCATGCCACACTTTCTTCATGGGCGTGGTTGATTCGACCTCTTTCTTCTCTAATTCCAAAAATTTCTTACGTTAGATCCGTCTCTTCGCATTTCTTTGGTTGTGCACCTTGATTTCCTTCTCTCGAATTTGTATGGTTTCTACGAGCTCGATGAGGCTTTCAATGGCAGGAATGGCTTGATCCTCCGGTTTCTTCTTGGATCTTTTCTCGGGCTCTTTGTCAAGCTTTTTCTTGGATTGTTGTTTCCAGTTGACTATCTTGACTTGGGAACACCATTCTACCTTTGGTCTGAAGGAGAACTTTTCTTTCTGCCCATTGATGTTGAGCTGGATTACTCCAGCTCCCACATCGATATGTGCATTTGCTATGCTCAAGAACGGCCTCCCTAGCCCATTTGCATTTGCTATGCTTTTTCTCTAAAGAGTATCAATTGAATGGATGGTAAACTTTACTGGGAATAATCACCAGCTAGATAGCAGGGGTAAGCCAGATAAATGATAGGATAAGTGGCCAGGCAATGACCGAGTGACACAGGAGACTCTACCTTAGAGCGGTAAGTAGCTGGGAGGACAACGAGCGAGAAAGACTCCTAATACACTTCTAAACTAACGAGCTAGCCTCTCTAACCTAAACCTTGACTAACCTAGCTATCGGGAGAACAGAGCTTACTTTGGCGGCTGGGGCGGAAGGACCACAGACTGAGGGAGAAATGGGGGGTCCAACTTGGCCAACGATCTACTGCTATGAAAGCACCCGAACGTGGTGGACTACAAGAGACAGACATGGCTATCACCACACCTTCCGCCTACCACATCAGTTCCGTGGGGTGCAACACATTTTCTAGCTAACACTAATCCAGACACCACATCTGCACTCGGTGTTAGGATTTCCCCTCAAGCCTTTAAGAGAAATCCCCCTCAACCTAGGGAACTAACTTGAGCCCCCTAGTCCGGGCGAGAAAACCCGCAAGATAAGGTCCCGACAAACTAAGACTAGAACAAAGCCTAAGCTAAAGGATAGAACTTCCGCACACAAGCAAGAGCTTAGAAAAAAAAAAATAAAAGCAGAAGGAAAAGCTGACTCGATAAGATAAAGAAGATAACTTATATTGATAATGTCAAAGGAAGAATGCAAGGGCTTATACCAGACTTCCGAGGACGACTCCAGAGTCCCGAGATAAGCTCGACTCGACTCTAACTCGCAAACTACTAAAGCTAACTCTAGAACTGAAGTGAAGAGAGAACTCCTTCTGAGTGCCCTAGGGGTAATCAAAGGGATGATCATATTTTGTTGTATCCATGATGTATTTTATATGTGTTCATTGAATATCCATGAAAAAGGAAACTTGTATTGATTGAAAATGTTAGTTATGTGAATTGTTTGTGAGACTCTTTAATGGTTATTTTAATGTTGTTTCTAGTCGGGTTTCATGTATGGACAAGCATGAATATTAGACTAGCACATGTATTAGTTGATGACTATGTTTCACAAGTCATAGACATGGAGATGTCAAACTAATAATGTGGGCGCATGTATGACATGTGGCTGGACAGACCCAACTCGAGAAATAGTGATGTCTCATTACACAATGTGTACGCTATGTCCTTAGACCTGAGATTGTCGCATGTGCTCAAGATGTGAACCGACCTGCTTAGAATCTATCCATGAAAAATGTCCTAGAGGTAATCATAGAGATGATCATATTTCGTTGTATCCATGATGTATTATATATGTTTTCAATGAATATCCATGAAAAAGGCAACTTGTATTGATTGGCAGTTATGTGAATTGTTTGCGACACACTTTACTTGTATGGTTATTCTATAGTTGTTCCTAGTCGGAGTTCATGTATGGACACACATGAATATTAGACTAGCACATGTATTAGTTGATGACTATGTTTCACAAGTCATAGACATGGAGATGTCAAACTAATAATGTGGGCGCATGTGTTACATGTGGCTGGACAGACCCAACTCGAGAAATAGTTATTTCTCATTACACAATGTGTACGCTATGTCCTTAGACCCGAGATTGTCACATGTGCTCAAGATGTGAACTGACCTAGTTAGGAGCTATCCATGAAAACTTCCCTAGAGGTAATCATAGAGATGATCATATTTCGTTGTATCCATGATGTATTATATACGTGTTCATTGAATATCCATGAAAAAGGCAACTTGTATTGATTGGTAGTTATGTGAATTGTTTGTGAGACTCTTTACTTGTATGGTTATTCTAAAGTTGTTCCTATTCGGGTTTCATGTATGGACACGCATGAATATTAGACTAGCACATGTATTAGTTGATGACTATGTTTCACAAGTCATAGACATGGAGATGTCAAACTAATAATGTGGGCGCATGGTGACATGTGGCTGGGCAGACCCAACTCGAGAAATAGTGATATCTCATTACACAATGTGTACGCTATGTCCTTAGACCAGAGATTGTCGCATGTGCTCAAGATGTGAATGACCTACTTAGAAGCTATCCATGAAAACTGCCCTAGAGGTAATCATAAAGATGATCACATTTCGCTGTATCCATGATGTATTATATACGTGTTCATTGAATATCCATGAAAAAGGCAACTTGTATTGATTGGCAGTTATGTGAATTGTTTGCGAGACACTTTACTTGTATGGTTATTCTAAAGTTGTTCCTAGTCGAAGTTCATGTATGGACACACATGAATATTAGACTAGCACATGTATTAGTTGATGACTATGTTTCACAAGTCATAGACATGGAGATGTCAAACTAATAATGTGGGTGCATGTATTACATGTGGCTGGACAGACCCAACTCGAGAAATAGTTATTTCTCATTACACAATGTGTACGCTATGTCCTTAGACCTGAGATTGTCACATGTGCTCAAGATGTGAACCGACCTACTTAGGAGCTATCCATGAAAACTTCCCTAGAGGTAATCATAGAGATGATCATATTTCATTGTATCCATGATGTATTATATACGTGTTCATTGAATATCCATGAAAAAGGCAACTTGTATTGATTGGTAGTTATGTGAATTGTTTGTGAGACTCTTTACTTGTATGGTTATTCTAAAGTTCTTCCTAGTCGGGTTTCATATATGGACACGCATGAATATTAGACTAGCACATGTATTAGTTGATGACTATGTTTCACAAGTCGTAGACATGGAGATGTCAAACTAATAGTGTGGGCGCATGTATGACATGTGGCTGGACATACCCAACTCGAGGAACAGTGATTTCTCATTACCCAATGTGTACTCTATGTCCTTAGACCTGCGATTGTCGCATGTGCTCAAGATATGAACCAACCTATTTAGGAGCTACCAAACGCTACTCCGTAACTGGGTAGTTATAAAGGTGGTTCTCGGTTTTTCAAGAAGCATGATGTGAGACATGGTCAGTCAAGATGGGATTTGCCCTCTACTTGAGAGAGATATCTCTGGGCCCCTCGAGAGATTGGATAAAGAAATGCATGGCCTTGCTAGGGTTAAGTGTTAACCAAGGATTCTGGATCACGGCATCGAGAAAGAGAGGTCAGCTTGGACCTAGACCAAATATCGTGAGGCAAATGGAATAGCATGTATAAGAGATTGTGGTGGCTCGTCTGATTTGATGTTTGCGCACGCATAGGAGTTGACATTTCTTGCTAGAGGCCGCTGTCAATTATAGGTCGAGTAGGAGTACTCGGGCCATGTCTATTCGCGCGTGAACCCATAGGGTCACACACTTAAGGGGCTGGAAGCCTAATAAGGATTTGATCCAAATTAGTCTGAGCTTAGGTGCACTAATGGGCCTCGGTTGAGCCCATTAGTGGGCGCCTAAGAGGGTCTATATAAACAGGGGCGGCGCACATGGAAACACTAACTCTCCACGCCAGCCGTTGCCGCCTGTTTCCCACGCCCGCGCCTTCATCGCCCTCGCGGACCTAGCAGTTCGGATCGTGACGCTTCCGCCGCCGTACGTGTGGATAACTTGGAGGTGCTGCATCTGCTGTACGAGGACGAGCCGCACGTGAGAAGGTCTCACAACTGCACTGCCGGCTACCGTACAAACTACACCGACGGCACCTGCGCGTCTAGTGGTAATTCCGTGATCTATAACAACAGTAGTTCCTGGTTTATGGGGAAGAAAAATTTTGTTTTGCGCTAGTGTAGCCTCCCCGTAACCCTACAGTGGTATCAGAGCCATAGCTGCTTTGTTATAGGTTCGGATGTGTGCATATGGAGATATGCGAGGTGTAGATGAAACCCTAATCCTATTTTCGTGTTCTCGCTGCGATGGTCGTGTAACGAACTTCTCCTACTGGTCGGGTATCCGCCATCAGAGTTAAGTGATACACGTAAACCCAGTCACAGTAGAAGGAGATCAATGAGATTGGTCAAATCGAAACCTAGGATGGGTCGCCAAATGCATATGATGCGTGGTGGCAGATTGGATCTGCTACCTGGTTGAGAAAGTTGCAGAAAACATGGTGTTCAGTAAAACAGCAATAACTTTTGTATACGAACTCGGATTGAGACGATTTTTATATGAAAATTCATCTACAGAAAATTTTACACATGAAATCAACCGGCTTTGCCGGTTTCGCTAAATTTAGATTTGCCAAATTCGGCCGGAAGGTGGAGATATTAGCAGTATAAGTTTGGCCGACGATAGTGCGCCTAACTCTGTTTTGCAGGATCTAGTGATCGGTATGGCCTATATGTGTATGTGATGGATGTGTGTATCTGATCCATGATCTGCGTGTCATGTGTAAGGTAATACGGCTGGAGCCACATGTATTACCACATTTGATGTAATGGCCTGCGTGCCAACCTGTGATGATCCAAGTCCAATATGAAATTTGCTTTACTAGATGTTAGGTGTAGCAATTTGTAGTTGTACTTGGAGGCTTCATCACTTGGAGGATGACTCACATGGAGCATGGAGATGCAGATCACGATGATGGACAGAAGCATGGCTATGGAGATCAACATGTGATAATGGGCCATACCGTGTCTCTATGTGAATGTTTATCATCATCGTCTTACTCCTACATGCGATAATAGGGTTTGTGCATTCGGTAGAAGTAATTCGATCGATCCCTCACAATATTTAAGTTTATGTGCCCTTCCAACTAAACCTTGCTTCATCATGGGTCTTGTACAACTGGTGGTGGGTCTATGAAATTAGGGTACCACTAGTTTTCCTTGACTAGATGAGTTCGTATCGGATACTTACACGCATAAAGGGTTGGTTATTAACGGTTAAGGACATTGGGGCATAAGGGTTGGGAGCCGAGACATAGAGATGTCACCCAACAACAAGAGTCATAGGTGATATGATTAGCAAAGAGTTGCTTACTGATCTACCTGTTTTACAGCGGTGATGCAAAAGCTCACTAGTCGACTTGATAGTTGTGGGTCTTGAATCACTAAGTATCAATTGAGGGATATTGATTTTAGTGGGAGTACATTCTATTAAACCGTTTAATGTAATTTACTCTGTCTTGGATACGTTTGTCATAGTATTTTGCATTATTATTTTGTTGTAATAAATGGCACCCAGAACCACCGCATCTTTTACTTTGCGTTCGATCCTTGAGAAGGACAAGTTGAATGCGACTAACTATACGGATTGGATCCGTAACCTGAGAATTGTTCTCAGGGCTCAGAAAAAGGAAGATGTTCTGGATACCCCATTACCAGAAGAACCTGCTGATGATGCAACTGTTGCTGTCAAGAATGCTTACAAGAAAGCATGCGACAACAACCTTGAAGTGAGTTGCCTCATGCTTGCTTGCATGGAACCTGAGCTGCAGATGCAGTTCAAGACTAACCATGAGGCGCACGATATGATCGTGGCGCTTCAGGACATATTTCAGACACAGGCCAGGACTGAAAGGTTCAATGTCGCCAAGGCCTTCCATGAGACCAAGCTCGCAGAGGGCACAGCAGTAGGGCCGCATGTGATCAAGATGGTTGGTTACACGCAGAGGTTGGAGAAGCTAGGCTCCCCACTCGGCCAAGAGTTGGCAACGGATTTCATTCTTGCGTCTTTACCGCCGAGCTATGGGAACTTCTTCTCGAACTACCACATGCACGGGGCTGGAAATGGCTTGAATGAGCTGTGCGGCATGCTCAAGACAGCAGAGAGTGACATAAAGAAAAGCACGAGCGGCGGCCATGTGATGGCGGTACAGAATAAGCCTAACTTCAAGAAGAAAGGTTCTTCTTGGAATAAGGGCAAGGCTAACATTTAGAATCCCAAGCCAAACCCAGCACCCAAGGCCAAACCTGGACCAGCTGCAGACAATGAGTGCTATCACTGTGGTGAGAAAGGTCACTAGAAGAGGAACTGCAAGGTGTACTTGGCTTCATTGAAGAACCGTGGAAGTAAGAGTACTTCCAACTCAGGTACGCTTGTTGTTTATATTACAGAAATATTCCTCGCTGATTGTTATATCAATTCTTGGGTATTTGATACCGGATCGGTTGCTCACATTTGCAATTTGATGCAGAGAATGACAAGAACTAGAAGCGTGGAAAGAGGAGAAGTTGATTTCCGCGTGGGCAATAATGCAAGGGTCGCTGGTTTGGCCGTCAGGACGATGCAACTCCACCTCCTGTCAGAATTTATTATGGAGTTGAATAATTGTTATTTTGTTCCAAATATGAGTCGAAACATTATGTCTCCTTCATGTTTGATGGAGGATGGTTATACATTTGCGAGTGAAAACAATGGTTGTGTGATCTCTAAGAATGGCATGTTTGTGGCTTGTGTGACCATTGTGAATGGCTTGTTTATTTTAAATCTTGATGAATCACCTATCTGTAATGTAAGTGCTAAAAGGCCTCGGCCTAATGATTTGAGTCCTACCTACATGCGGCATTGTCATCTCGATCATATAAGTGAGAAGCGCATGAAGAAGCTCCATACGGATGGACTTCTAACTTCGTTTGATTTTGAATCATACGAGACATGCGAGGCTTGTTTGCTAGGCAAGATGACCAAGACACCATTCATAGGTTTTCCAAAAAGAGCATCGGTGTAACAACCCTGATAAATTACATTTCTAAATCAATGTCATTAGCCCAACCCAATGCTTAACCAACTAATAAAAGGGTGAAAAGAATTAGAACAAGTTAAGTTGAAATTCAAACTTAAATTGGGCACATATGAATACTTTTGAATTTTTAAATTAACTTTCAAACCACAAGACAAATGAGGTGTTGCCTGAAACCAAACTTGTAGAACTTTTTATTCTGAACAACTTTCATGTTCAAAAGTTTTTGAAATTCAAATTAGAAAGTGGAGAAAATACCCTGTTTGCAACCAGCCCCCTGGAACTTTTCAAATTCTCGCAAAAAGGCCCTTCCTCTCTCTCTCTCTTCCCTCCCCTGCTCCACGCCCGCCGGCAAGGCATGGCCGCCACTTGGCCGGCGATGCCTGCCACCCATGCCGCGCCAAGCCAATGGCCGCCGCTCCCCGCCGCAGCGGCTTTGCCTCCCCCACGCCATGCCTCTGCCCAATCCGAGTCTGTTGCTTCACGCGCCAATCCCCGGCCGCTACAGCCGCCCAGTCGCTGGCTGCCGCCCAGGCACCCAACGGCGTGCCCCCGTCGTGCCGCCCGGCCCAGCTCTGCCTGGACCTCTCCTCCCTCCTTCGTGTCTCTCTAAAAGGCCACCCGCGCACTGGTGCTCGCACACAGAACAACGCCACCATTGCTGCCCATACCGCTGCTCTGCCGCCGGCCACCACCGCCCCACGCGGAACCGCCGTCCCGGCCCCCCTCCACCCAAATCAAACTCTGAAACGGATTCCCCTCGACGCACTGAAGCTCCCCAGCCCAAGCCCCGCCGCCCAGCTCGCCGGAGTTCGCCGGAATCCCGGCCGCACCTCGACGGAGCCGCTGCTCCACGCCGCGGCACCCCTTCCCGGCCGCCCCAAATCGCACAAAACTCACCCAAAGGTAGCCCCCAACCTCCTCTTGCTCCTCCCCCACCTTGCCCTCGCCGCCGGCGACTAAGCCCGCCGGATTTCGGCCGGACAGGATGTTCCCCGCCATGAATCGCGACCAGGGACCACATTGCAATCGCCCAAATCTTCCTAGGGGGTTTTCTGCTAGTTTTCAGGGACCCCTCTGTAAAGAAAGTTTTAACCAAATCAGTGAACTTGTAAAGTTCGTATAAAATCGTAGAAAATTCAGAAAAATGCAAACTCAGCTGTTCTGGAATCCATAGAAGAAACTCTACAACTTTTATTACGTATAAGTTCTCAGATTCTCAATATATTTTGCTCTACATTAAATGGAAGTTTTAATGGACTTCTTTTGTACCCACTGTTGTAAATCAATGCTGACCCTAAATTTTGGGCAGTGAGTTAGTTGCTTGATGTTTAGGATTGCGTAAAAAGATCAGGCCCAAATTCCATCTCTATCTGCACTGTTTATTAAACTTAGTTTCATACCATGATTGGCTAAATATTTTTATCCCTGCAGTTAGGTTATGAATCACCTAATGAGACTTTTTCTATACTGGTGTACTGGTACCTGGATTCCATAGAAAAATTTAGAGACTTTTTACCTCACAGGAACCTATTTATTTGATTTATGTGCTAATAAAATACATTAAATCAAGAAAACAGTATCTTAGCTTGGAAAATTCTCATATTTTTACTAGAAGATACACAGTGATAGAGGATGCTGTGTAAAAAGTTTCATGGACAAAAACCCTGTGTAGGATCCTGTAAAAATAAATCCTTGATTAACCTAGGTGTGTAATGTCATATTTGCTATGCTCTGAAAACTGCATAATAAATCCTATAAAAATTACAGTAGCTCCTGCATGATTAAATGAAAGCCCTGTAAAAATCTTAGTCTCAGTTTTTGCACCATTTGTTCTGCACAAAAAGAACAAGAGTCTAGCAGCAACCATGTATTATATTTTTCATAATTAATCTGCTGCATGAAATTGTCTGAAAATTTTACAGTAAGCATATCTTTCCCTGATGTGCCTAGATCCAAGGTTTCATGACCAGAAACTACTCTCTGTAGTAGTTACACTTAAATCATGCTTCCATGAGGAACATAAATTCCCATGAACACCCACCCCACCTTGCTTAACGAAGTTATTTATTGTACTATTCTACTCTATTAACGATTGCCCACGAATGATAAAGTAACTCACTTCACAATAAACTCATGTTTTATAAACTGCAACTTTATCGTGAAGGAAATCATATCATTTACCATCACCACTACTTAAACTTGTGCATTCATGTAGAAGCGACTACTCTCGCCGACGGGACTTACGAGCTGGTGCCCGAGTCCGAGAGTGAGCAGCGAGAAGCCCAGGCAAATCTAACTGAAGCAGTTGAAGACCCGGGTCAACGTTCAGACGATCCCCGGACTAACTTTGCACAAGAAGGCAAGCCCCGGAGCATAACCCATTTCCTTTCCTAAAATTATGCAACTCACTACTCTCTTGCTTGTGCATTAAGTTTATAGGAGTTGAATGAAAACTTAGTTGCATGATGTTAGGAACCCATGCTTGAAAACTAGATGTAAGGTTCGATAGAATGTTGTGCTAATAGGACTTCGGTAAAAGCCGAGTGATTTCCTGTCACTCGCGAGAAAATAGGAGTTGAATGTTTACTACACGCTGCAACCATAAGGACGACGGACGGGCTATGGTACGATGTTTACGATTGAGGCCCGTCTGTTTAGTGAAAAATGCTAAGGCCGCAGTGTGTGGTAGTGGTGGTTAAGTCTTTGAACGTACTAACCACATGCCGAGAATATGGTAATCGGTAAGCTTAAGTCCCTGATTGGCCCGGCAAGGGGACGGCATCCTACCCTTTGAACTTCGGTCCCATGTGCATATGGCGAGTGCAGAGAGTGGTCACGACCCGGCGCCGAACCGTGGCGTGGGGCTCTTGTACTCTCGGAGGGTAGCCCCGATCCACGACCCGGAAAGAAAGGGGAAAAGTTGCACGTGTGACTCTGGGAGTAACCACGTGACGTGTGTTTAGATTTCCCTTGCAAGGTTAAGAAATTCGATTCGAATCGTCCGTTTCTCACGGCTATTGAGACTGCTTAATCACTTTTACCCACAGAGTAAGAAGAGGAACAATGATGATGAATAAATTTGTTGGATGAAATTTATTGCTTCACCATGAATAATATTGGATAGCTGCTTATCTAGAATGGTTAATGAAACTAGAATCTTGAGCTAAAAGTTGAAAGTAAGGACCCACTCGTAGATGCTTTTCGGCAAAACAAACCCCTGAGCCAAAAAGCCTTGCATGTCTAGAGACGGTGGAGTAGATTCCACTACACGGGTAAGCCTTGCTGAGTATTAGTATACTCAGCCTTGCTTGTGGCTTGTTTTCAGGTGAGACCTTCGAAGACATGATTGCTAGTTTGACTTGGCCTTGTACTCTTCCCCCTGGTTGGTCGGTGGAATGGGATACGCCCCCGGCCAATGGAGATAATGCCGAGTGATGTCTCGTACGGGCTTCACCGAGACATCCTGTATCGTCGAGTAGCTTTCGTTATTTTATTTCCGCTGCAACTTAACTCTGAAGAACTTATTGGTTATGATCACTGAAGTACTTGGTTACTAAACTCAAACTTGGTTTCTAATATTCACTTATGATAATTTTTGTAATATCTGCTGGAATGTGGTATTCTCTGGGCTCATCTTCGCATGAGCATTTGTATGTGTGGCATTCAATCCGCTTTACCGTGGTTGTATCGGGAGGTTACCCGACAGACCAATGGATTACTCCGTTTGAAGTGTAAGGTTAACCGAGATTGCCCTAATGGTGATGGTTAATACACTTGAGCCGGATTAATTCAGGTGGTTCTGCCACAATCGGACTTGCTGGAACTCATAAATACTGATTTGTGCGGTCCAGTGAGCACGACTACCAGAGGAGGATTCCAATACTTCATAACTTTCACTGATGATTTGAGTAGATATGGCTATGTCTATTTGATGAAGCATAAGTCTAAACCTTTGAAAAGTTCAAGGAATTTTAGAATGAGGTTGAAAATCAACGTGGCAAGAAAATTAATGCCTTGCAATCTGATAAAGGACGTGAGTATTTGAGCCACGATTTTAGCAATCATCTGAAGAGTTGTGAAATTGTTCCACAGCTCACGCTGCCTGGAACACCTCAGAGAAACGGTGTGTCCGAGCAACGTAATCGGACTTTTTTGGACATGGTTCGGTCGATGATGAGCCAGTCGGACCTACTGATATCATTTTGGGGTTACGCTCTAGAAACAACAGCTTTCACACTAAATAGGGTACCATCTAAATCTGTTAGTTAAGACACCATATGAGATGTGGACTGGGAAGAGTCCCAGCTTGTCTTTTCTGAAAATTTGGGGATGTGAAGGTTTTGTCAAGAGACTTCAGTTGGACAAGTTAACTCCCAAATCGGATAAGTGCATATTCGTGGGATATCCAAAGGAAACTTTAGGATATTATTTCTACAACCGATCAAAGGGCAAAGTGTTTGTCGCTCAGAACGGTGTTTTCTTAGAGAAAGAGTTTCTCAGGAAGGAGAAAAGTGGACAGAAGGTGTATCTTGAAGAAGTTCAAGAGGAGCCAATTGGGTAAGATTCAACAAGTGATGCTAGTGTAGCAGAACAAGTTGAAGAACCCGTGGCAAGAGAAGAACCACCGCAGCCACGAAGATCGGCAAGGCTCCACGCAGCACGCGAGATATTATTGTTGGACAATGATGAGCCTTCGACATATGCAGAAGTGATGATGGACCAAGATTCTGAGAAATGGCAGAGTGCCATGAGATCCGAGATAGACTTCATGGGAGACAATCAAGTTTGGAACTTGGTTGACCCGCCTGATGGTGTTAAAGCCATAGGGTGCAAATGGATCTATAAGAAGAAGAAAGACATGGATGGAAATGTTCACATCTATAAAGCTTGACTTGTCGCAAAGGGGTTTAGACAAGTTCAAGGAGTTGACTACGATGAGACATTCTCTCCCGTAGCGATGCTTAAATATATTCGGATCATTCTAGCAATAGCTGCGTATTTCGATTACGAGATATGGCAGATGTGATGAGGACATCACTCCTACGGATATACACAAGGCTTCTTCGCTGGACATCCAAACCATTCGAGGCCCAATCACAAGAGCTCGCGCGCGACAATTAAATTTAGAGGTGAGCTCGCTCCTAAGTGTTTCTCTTAATAGTTTCGAGAATAGTTTGCTACCTAATGTTTATAATGTGATTAGAAACCAAGGAGAAGATAAGATGACACATGGAGAGGAGCATGGAGTCGTGGAGGGACAGCAAGGGACGTCCAAGCTACGTGGAGGCCCAATACAACTCAACTTCGAGTCCACCTCGGAGTCCAGGAGAAGTTTGACTTGAATTGGATGCCCAGGCCGCATCCGAAGTCCGATTTCGACAATCTACATATGGGTGGAAAGACAATTTGATAGGGCTTCCAATGGCGTTGGTTTGAGGCCCAAATTCATTATGAGTCGTCGGGAATCGTCCGAGGAAGTTGGCGTCCAGAATCTGTTCCGGTGCTGCGTCACCGTATTTTGGCCTTTGGGCCATGTATCGTCGTCGAGTCCTTTAGGGTTGCGTCCAGGTACTTGGACACGACCCTAAACCCTATATATCAGTAGCCGCCGCCCTCGTTAGGATTCGGGTTTTACTTAGATTATTCTGTCAAGAACAGTTTCACCGTACTCGGCTTGTGAGACCCCAACTCGTGAGCTAATCATACATCTGCAATTGGTTTGCAATCTTCCTTGTTCTTGCTTGTGTTCTTCGATTCGCAGGCAGGGATTAGCCTTCTTGGCGAGGTCAACCGTGTATTCGCCGGTCGATAGGAGACGTGGTGCTACGATTGTGGGGTTTCGGGACGTGTTGCCGGAAGCCGGATCGATTCGTGTCGCGACTCCACCAAATCGAGAGTTATCAGAACCTTTCGGAAGATCGGGAACCCTCGTTCACATTAAGTGGTATTGAGAGACAGGTTTACCGTCAGGTTCGCTCTTACCTTTGTTTTCGCCTTTGTCCTATAGTCCACAGAACAGCCGCAAAACAAAAAAAAAATTTTGTAGTTAGGTTTTTCCCGTCCTAGACCGTGTTTAGCCTTTTGCATAATTCTCTTTCAGAGTCCGCAGTGTTGAGTTTGTGTCCTATACTCGTCTTTTTGTGCTGGTTGAGTCCGTGTCTTTGGTTCGGTTTTGTGCATCCACTTTCCCCGGCTAACATCCCACAAAAAGTTTCCCACCGATTCGCATCCGTTTCACCAACGCCATCGCAAAAACCTAATTCGGAGGGTCCTCCTTAAAACGGGCATAACTTTCGGCTCGGACCTCCGATTGGGGTGTTCTTTTTTTTTCCCGGAAAGATCTCGAAATTTTGCACATACGATTCACCGGCTTTGCTGGTCACGAAAAATTCAAAAAACTCAAAAAAAATTCAGAAGGCCCTTGATTCGAGCTCTGAAGTTCCATCTACAGTTTTTGGGAACAATCGTGATTTTCTCCAGATCACGTCTTACCTCTGATTGAGTTGATCCTTTGTGGTGTACCTATTTTTGTGCCCCTGGTTGTGAAAAAAATAGCAGAAAAATAAAAGCAAAAAAACAAAAAAATGATTTCTACTAGTGCTAAAAGACAAAACAGGGAAGCGCATAGAGGGGTACAATTGCTGTTTTATGTGCTGTGGCTGGTTCATTGCTGATTTTCTCTCATTGCTGATCATCCTTTTCATCTTACCTCCTTGTTTGTTGGCACTACTGTCTAAGGACTCGGTTAGACCAGCACCTAAGGACAAGTACCTTTGGACATTTATTCAGCATTGCTATCTGCTAGTGAATTGTGTTCCACTTACATATTTTTGGCCTTCCTAGAACTCCACATACTACTTCTGTGCAGCACCGGTTCTTAACCCTTGCAATCATGGCCTACGCCTTCCAGGTATCCTTTGTCTTGCTGGTAAGAACTTTGTAAGAGCTTGATAAGGTGTTTCCTTTGCTGTGTAGATTGAATTGAGAGGCACCACCACACCTGCGTCGGAGATTTTTCGGGATAACCTTCACTGTTTGTTTGTTCCTGTTTTTTTTTTTTTGTGTCTACAATGGCAAGCAACGATGGAGACACTCCCAAGGACTTAAACAAGTGTGTTAGCCAAGCTCAGCTGCATGCTTTCATGGAGGACACACGAAACGAGATACGTGAGGCAGTTACCAGGGCCGTCACCGAGAACATCAACGAACTCCGACTTGCTGACCTCGTTGGGGAGTTGAACGGACGGATAGCCACGCTAACTAACAGAGTTGCTGCGTTGGAAAACCGTCCACCACCTCAGCCAGCCGATCCTCAAGATGTGGTGTATGACGTCCATGGCAACGTTGACGAGGCAGCTACACGAGAGGCCCGCATACGAGTGCGTGTTCGCGTGAACAACGCAGGAGGTAACCGTGCCCCCGCTGATCCTTATGCTAAGGTTAAATTTACTATACTGTCTTTTCCTGGACATTATGATGCTGAGGGATATCTTGATTGGGAGATGACGGTTGACCAAAAATTTAGTGCCCACCTAGTGCCTAAGCAACATAGAGTTCGACAAGCCACTAGTGAATTTAAAGATTTTGCTATGATTTGGTGGACTGGTTTAGTTGCTTCAGGTCTTGCACCTACTACTTGGGAACACCTCAAGGTTGCTATGCGTGATAGGTTTGTTCCTCCTTCTTATCATAGAGAACTGCGTGCCAGTTTGATGCGTTTAGATCAGGGTACTAAATCTGTGCAGGACTACTATGGTGAGCTTCAGAAGGGTTTGATGCGTTGCGGGATAGTTGAGGGACCCGAGGATGCTCTTGTTCGTTTTTATTCGGGTCTGAGACGCGAGATTCAGGACATAGTTGATTATAAGGATTTCACTACTATCAACCAGTTGTTCCAGTTTGCTATGCTTGCAGAGAAGGAATTGCAGGGTCGTCAGCTACAGGACAGGACCAGCGCCCGGACGTCCTTTGCCTCACGCACACTGGCGCTTTCAGGGGTGCCCAAGCCTTCGAGTTTTCGAGCACCTCCACTAGCGGGAAAGAAAACAACGACGAGTGGTGTTTCGACTACACCAAACAAATCTTCTTCACGTGCTGCAGATTCAGGTAACAATGTTGTGCAGGCCCCGGCTCAGAGTTCTTCATCCGCTGCATCGACGGGACGCACCTTCGGCATTCAATGCTATCGCTGCCATGGGATTGGACACGTGAAGAAGGATTTCCCAAGTCAGCGGGCATATTTGGCGACAGAAGATGGAGGTTACATCAGCACCTCCGACATAGAAGATGATGATGAAGCGGTCGCTGCTGAGGACGTCGACAACCTGGTCATTCATGGTGGACAGACTGCGGGCTTCTTGAACATTATTGTTCAGTGTGTACTCAGCACGCAAATACAGCAGCCTGAGAGGTTGCAGCGACACAATTTGTTCCAGACCTTTTTCGTCATCAAGCAGCGACGTGCTCGTGTGATTATTGATGGAGGAAGCTGCAACAACTTGGTGAGTTTAGATCTGGTTAAGAAGCTTGGCTTGACCACACGACCACATCCACATCCATACTATGTTCAGTGGTTAAATGACTCCGGTAAAGCTAAGGTAACACAAACTTGCAGAGTTTCTTTTTCCATTGGTGCATATGTTGATTTTGCTGATTGGGATGTGGTACCTATGCAAGCTTGTTCACTTTTGTTGGGTCGTCCATGGGAACATGATAATGATGCTACACACCATGGTAGAAGTAATAATTATACCTTCATGCATAAAGGGAAGAAAATTACTTTGGTTCCTTTGACACCTGCTGAAATTGCACAAGCCGATCAAGAAAGAGCTGCTAGTTTGAGTAATGATAAATCTGAAAATCAGCAAGTTGCTAATTCTATGTTCCCACCTAAAAAGGAGAAACACACTCATAAATCTGAGGCCGAGGGAATTAAATTAGAGGGTCAAGTTATGCTTGCAACAAAATGTGACCTCGCTGAAATTTCTGATGATGATATTTGCTATGCCTTGTTTTGCAAACGAACCTTATTTTCACTTCATGATATTGCTAGCTATTTGCCTCCTGTGGTTACTAACATTTTGCAGGAGTACGCGGATGTTTTTCCAGCTGAGATACCTCCGGGGCTGCCACCTTTGAGAGGAATAGAACATCAAATTGATTTGATCCCCGGCGCCGCTTGTGGCAGAACCACCTGAATTAATCCGGCTCAAGTGTATTAACCATCACCATTAGGGCAATCTCGGTTAACCTTACACTTCAAACAGAATAATCCACTGGTCTGTCGGGTAACCTCCCGATACAACCACGGTAAAGCGGATCGAAGCCATACATACAAAAGCTCATGCGAAGATGAGCCCAGAGAATACCACATTCCAGCAGATATTACAAAAATTATCATAAGTGAATATTACAAACCATGTTTTAGTAACCCAGTACTTCAGTGATCATAACCAATAAGTTCTTCAGAGTTTAAGTTGCAGCGGATATAAGATAACGAAAGCTACTCGACGATACAGGATGTCTCGGTGAAGCCCGTACGAGACATCACTCGGCATTATCTCCATTGGCCGGGGGCGTATCCCATTCCACCGACCAACCAGGAGGAAGGGTACAAGGCCAAGTCAAACTAGCAATCATGTCCTCGAAAGTTTCACCTGAAAACAAGCCACAAGCAAGGCTGAGTATACTAATACTCAGCAAGGCTTACCCGACTGGTGGGGTATACTTAGCCGACTCCTAGACATGCGAGGCTTTTGGCTTGAGGGGTTTGTTTTGCCGAAAAGCATATATAGTAGGTCCTTACTTTCAGATTTTAGCTCCAAGTTCTAGCTTTCTTTAACCATTCTACGTAAGCAACTATCCAATATCATACATGGTGGAAGAATTAAATTTCATCCAACAAGTTTATTCATCATCATTGTTCCTCTTCTTACTCTGTGGGTAAAAGGGGTTAAGCAGTCTCAATAGCCGTGAGAAACGGACGATTCGAATCGAATTTCTTAACCTTGCAAGGGAAACCTAAACACACGTCACGTGGTTACTCACAGAGTCACACGTGCAACTTTTCCCTTCAATTCCCGCTTCACGGAACAGGCCCACCGCCCTCGACTACACCTCCCCACAGACCTCGGTACGTCGGGCCGTGGTGGCCGATGCACCCACCATTAGCTAGATGTGAACGAATTCAAGACAGTGGGGAGTATATTCCGGCCTCGGTTCAATCCAGTACTTAAGCTTACCGATTACCATATTCTCGGCATATGGTTAGTACGTTCAAAGACTTAACCACCACTACCACACACTGCGGCCTTAGCATTTTTCACTAAACAGACAGGGTCTCAATCATCAACATAAACATCGTACCATAGCCCCGTCCGTCGTCCTTATGATTGCAGCATGTAGTAAACAATCAACTCCTGATTTCTCGCGAGTGACAGGAAATCACTCGACTTTTACCGAGTCCTATTAGCATAGCATTCTATCGAACCTGGCATCTAGTGTTCAGAGCATGGGTACCTAGGATCATGCAACTAAGTTTTCATTCAACTCCTATAAACTTAATGCACAAGTAAAAGTAGAGTAATAAGTTGCATAAATTTAGAAAATAGGGTTCATGCTCCGGGGCTTGCCTTCTTGTGAACAGTTAGCTTGGGGCTCTTCCGAACTTGGGCTCGGGTCTTCAAGAGCTTCAGTTAGATTTACTTGAGCTTCACGTGGCTCACTCTCGGACGCGGGTACCAGCTCGTACGTTCCGTCGGCGAGAGTCGTCGATTCTATATGAATGCACCAACATAAGTTATAGTGAGGGTATATGACGATCTTGTTTACTCACGTCAAAGTTGTAGTTCACAAAAATAGCGATTGGGTTGTGATGTTGCTTAGTTGAGATTTCTGTGGGCAATTGTTAATAGAGTAGAAAAGTACAATAAGTAACTTCGTTAAGCAAGGTGGGGTGGGTGTTCATGGGAACTTATGTTCCTTATGGAAACATGATTTAAGTGTAACTACTACAGGAAGTAGTTTCTGGTCATGAAATCTTGGATCTAGGCACATCAGGGAAAGATAAGTTTACTGTAAAATTTTCAGATATTTTCATGCAGCAGATTAATAATGAAAAATATAATACATGGTTGCTGCTAGATTCTTGTTCTTTTTGTGCAGAAAAAATGGTGCACAAACTGAGACTAAGATTTTTACATGGCTTTCATTTAGTCATGCAGGAGCTTCTGTAAGTTTTATAGGATTTATTATACCGTTTTCAGAGCATAGTAAATATGACATTACACACCTAGGTTATTCAAGGATTTATTTTTACAGGATCCTACACAGGGTTTTTGTCCATGAAACTTTTTATACAGCATCCTCTACCACTGAGTATCTTCTAGTAAACATATGAGAATTTTCCAAGCTAAGATACTATTTTCTTGATTTAATGTATTTTATTAGCACATAAATCAAATAAATAGGTTCCTTTGTGATAAAAAGTCTCTAAATTTTTCTGTGGCATCTAGGTACCATTATACAAGTACAGAAAAAGTTCCATTAGGTGATTCATAACCTAACTGCAGGGACAATTAATTCTATCCAAACATGGTATGAAACTAAGTTTAATAAACAGTGTAGATAGAGATGGCATTTGGGCCTGATCTTTTTACATTGGCTGATATAACAAGTAAATCTCCTACTGTAAAAGTTTCAGGACCAGTACTTGTCTACAACAATGGTTGTGAATAAAGGTCATTAAAAAGTCTATTTAAATTAGAGCATATATTAGCTAGAATCTGAGGAGATGCATGTAACAAAAGTTGTGGAGTTTATCCAAAAGGTTCCAGAATAGTTGAGTTTGCATTTTTCTGAATTTTCTATGATTTTATAAGAATTTTACAAGTTCACTGATTTTGAATCTAGGTTTGAATCTTTCTCTTACATCTGGGTCCTTGGAATCTTACGTGCAGACCCTTCTAAAGATTTTAATTACTGCAATTGGGTCCTTGGGCGGCTCGGGTGCGGTGGTCGGCCAAAATTCCGGCGAGGGGCTCACCGGCGGCGAGGGGTGAGGGCCGTGGAAGGATCAGGGGTGCGAGGGCTACCTCGTGGGGGTCTTGGTCGGGTGGGGGACGGCCGGGAGTAGCTCGTCGGCGTTGGAGCAGGGGCGACGGCGGCGGCGGTACGCGTCGACGGCGGTGCTCCGGCGGGCTTGGAGCGGTCTGGTCTGGACGGGGAGCTTCAGTGGCGCGTGGGGAAGCTGCTCCGGTACTTGGCTTGGGCGGAGGGGGTCGGAGTCGAGATGTCCGCGGCGACCAGGGGCGGCGGCGGCGGGTGACAGCGCGGGCGGTGGTGCTCCGGCGGTCCTGGGCGGCGTTGAGCGGGTCGGTGAACTTCGGTGGGATGATGTGGTGGTGGCTGGAAGTTCAATTTGGGCAGGGGGCGGCTGTGGAAGGCTGTCCACGAGCGGGTGGAGCTCGGCGGCGACAATGGCGGCGGCGGCGTTCTCTGGTTGCTGGTAGCTCACGCGGGCGGCCTGGGGCGGCTTTTATAGGGGCAGGAGGGAGGGAGGGGTGCTGGGCGACGCGCTGGGGTGATGGCACGGCAATGGCGCGGGGTTGGCCGCGGTGGGCGGCTCGGTTCACCGGCGCGGCGTGCGGAGGGCGGAGGCGCGCGACTGGCGGCCAAAAATCTGGCGTGACGGAGTGGAAGATAGCGCGGCACGGGGATTGGGGGACAGCTGCAGCAGCGGCTCGGGTGGGAGGCGAGCTCAGCGACGGGCGGGTCGCGGCGGGCGGTGCGGCACGGCGCGGCGGGCGGCGAGCAGAGGCGGGGCTAGCGTGGCGCGCGCGGCGAGCGCGGACTGGGCAGCGTGGCGGTGGGGGGGGGGGGGGGGGGGCAAAGGCGCGCATGGGGGCGAGGGCCGGCGGCCACTGGCCTGGCGGCTAGCGCCGGTCAGGCATCGCCGCCACCTGGCCGGTGTGTCGGGCGGGGAGGGGAGAGAGAGAAGGGCCTATTTGCGAGAATTTGAAAAGTTCCAAGGGGCTGGTTGCAAACAGGATGTTTTCTCCACTTTCTAATTTGAATCTCAAAAACTTTTGAACATGAAAGTTGTTCAGAATAAAAAGTTCTACAAGTTTGGTTTCAGGCAACACCTCATTTGGCTTGTGGTTTGAAAGTTAATTTAAAAATTCAAAGGTGTTCATATGTGCCCAATTTCAATTTGAATTTCAACTTAACTTGTTCTAATTCTTTTCACCCTTTTATTAGTTCGTTAAGCATAGGGTTGGGCTAATGACATTGCTTTAGAAATGTAATTTATCAGGGTTGTTACAGCCTTCCCCCCTTAACAAGAATCTCGCCCCGAGATTCGGTAAATCTTAGTGTGGACAGGGGTGCACATACCAGTGGTTGAGATAAGAAAACCAGGGAAATTTTGGTTTAGGTAGCTCTCGGTTTCCCAGGTGGCTTCTTCTTCAGTGTGATGATTCCATTGAACTTTATACATTTTAATCACTTTCCTCCTGGTCCCTCTTTCTTTTCGATCCAAAATTTTAACCGGGTGTTCGACATACGAGAGGTCGGGTTCAACCAATATTTCTTGTTGTTCCACAATCTCGGTAGGGACTCGAATACACTTCTTGAGTTGAGATACGTGAAAGACATCATGGGTGGCAGTAAGCTGAGGGGGTAGTTGTAGTCTATAGGCTACGGGTCCACAGCTCTCAATGATTTCGTAGGGACCAACATAACGGGGAGCTAGTTTGCCTTTGATTCCGAATCTTTGCACTCCCTTGGTTGGTGAAACTCGAAGATAGACATGATCGCCAACTTCGAATTTTAGGGGCTTTCTCCTTTTGTCGGAATAGCTCTTTTGCCGGGCTTGTGCGGCTTTAAGATTTGCTTGTATTACTTTTACTTTCTCCTCTGCCTCGATTACCAGGTCGGGTCCAATTATTTTACGTTCTCTGGTTTGTGACCAGCTCAAAGGAGTTCGACACCTTCGTCCGTACAGGGCCTCAAATGGTGCCATTTTCAAACTCGTTTGATAGCTATTGTTGTACGAGAACTCTGCTAGGGGTAGACATTTGTCCCAATTCTTGTCATAGTGGATGACGCAAGCTCTCAGCATGTCTTCAAGAATTTGGTTTACTCTTTCCGTTTGTCCGTCAATCTGAGGATGGTATGCTGAGCTGCGAATCAGTTTAGTACCAAGAGACATTTGCAGTTGTTCCAAAAAGCATGCTACAAACTGAGTACCACGATCAGAAATAATTGTCTTAGGTATTCCATGTAGGCAAACAAAACGATCGAGGTAAATCTCGGCATATTTCTTAGCAGAATAGGTGGTGTGTACCGGAAGGAAATGTGCCGTCTTTGTGAGTCTATCAACGATAACCCATATGGAATCATGTTTCTGGGAAGTGTTTGGTACTCCAACGATGTAGTCCATACTTATGTCTTCCCATTTCCAGGATGGTATAGGTAACGGTTGAAGTGTACCGGCTACCTTCAAGTGGCTAGCTTTTACTCTCTGGCACGTGTCACATTCTGAGACATACGTAGCAATTTCTCTTTTCATTCTGGTCCACCAGAAGTTTTGCCTTAGGTCTTGATACATTTTGCTACTGCCGGGGTGGATAGAGAATTTGGAAAGATGTGCCTCATCGAGAATTTGCTTGCGGAGTTCATGATTCTTCGGAACGACTATACGACTTTCGAACCATAGAACTCCCTTATGGTCCTGGCGGAAACATTTATACTTCTCCTCACCTAGAGAGAGTTTTTGTTTGATGATCTTAATCCCTTCATCATGAAGTTGTGCCATGACGATTTGGTCGTGAAGAGTGGGCTCAACTGAGATGTGATTTAGAGTGCCTTGGGAAACCATTTCCATGTTAAGCTTCCTCATGTCTGCACACAATGTCTCATTGTAGGGTTCCATGGATAAGCAATGGCAATGGGAGTTGCAGCTTAGTGCATCCGCGACTACATTAGCCTTGCCGGGGTGATAGTGCACTTCAAGGTCATAATCCTTGATTAATTCTAGCCATCTTCGTTGTCTCATATTCAGATCGGCTTGTGTGAAGATATACTTGAGACTCTTATGATCAGTGTAGATATTGCACTGTGTACCCATGAGATAGTGCCTCCATATTTTCAGAGCGTGAATAACAGCTGCAAGCTCAAGATCATGAGTGGGATAATTCTGCTCGTGGGGCCGAAGGGCTCGTGAGGCATATGCAATCACTCGATTCTCTTGCATAAGCACACATCCTAGACCAGTACCCGATGTGTCACAATACACATCGAACGACTTGGTATTATCGGGTTGAGCTAACACAGGTGCAGTAGTCAGATGCTCTCTGAGAGTGTGGAAAGCTTCTTCACATTTCTCATTCCATACAAACTTTACTTCCTTCTTTAACAGTTCAGTCATGGGCTTAGCAATTCGAGAGAAATCCGGGATGAAGCGACGGTAGTAACCGGCTAAGCCGAGAAAACTGCGAATCTGATGAACAGAGGTAGGGGTTTTCCAATCCATCACCTCTTGTACCTTGCTGGGGTCAACAGCTATGCCTTCGCTGGAGATCGTGTGACCCAAGAACTTTACAGTATCCAATCAGAATTCACACTTAGAAAACTTAGCATAGAGCTGATGGTCTCTGAGTCGCTGAAGAACAATGCGAAGGTGCTTGGCATGCTCTTCCTCATCCTTGGAATAGATAAGGATGTCGTCGATGAACACTACGACGAATTTGTCAAGTTCGGGCATGAATACCGAATTCATGAGATACATGAAGTAGGCAGGGGCATTTGTGAGTCCAAAGGACATGACCAAGAATTCATATAGTCCATATCGGGTGGAGAAGGCAGTCTTAGGAATATCGCACAGGCGAATCTTGATCTGATGATATCCCGAACGAAGATCAATTTTTGAGAAGACTCTGGCTCCAGCTAATTGATCGAAGAGTACATCGATACGAGGAAGTGGGTATTTATTCTTAATGGTTACTGTGTTGAGAGGTCGGTAGTCAACGCATAACCTCAAACTGTCATCCTTCTTCTTTACGAATAGGGCTGGACATCCCCAAGGTGACGCGCTAGGGCGAATGAAACCTTTGTCCAGTAGTTCTTGGTGTTGAATTTTCAGCTCTGCCAATTCTTTAGGGGGCATCCTATATGGTCTTTTGGATATAGGTGCAGTGCCCGGTTGCAGTTCGATGATGAACTCAATATCCCTATTCGGTGGCATTCCTGGTAAGTCATCCGGAAAAACGTCGGCATACTCGTTTACTACAGGAATATCCTCTAGCTTAAGTCCTTCCATTACGAAAGCACAAGAATTTGTGCACTCCCGTAACGGTAGGTAAAGGGTAGTGGCTCCGTGACTAGGTGAATTTATCTCAACGGCTCGGGAAGAAAGGTCCAGTGTGACTCCATGCATAGTCATCCAGTTCATTCCCAAAATAATATCCATGCCGTCAAGGGGTAAAAGAACAAGGTCTGTGTTGATGACTTTACTTCCCAATTTTATCGGTACCAGCCTTATTATTTGGTTGGGAGCAATTTTTCCACCCGGTGTTGAGATCATATACGACCCTTTTGTGTGACAAACATTCAAGCCTACTTTTGCACCAAACCTTGCACGAATGAAACTATGTGATGCACCAGAATCAAACAATATATCTGCAGGCTTGTTGTTAAATAGAGGATGTGCGTGTCATTAAGGGTGCACCTTTAGGGAGCGCTTCAAGCTGATCAATCTGTCCTTTGCCCTTGTTCCTCTGTCTTTTACGCTTGTTCTGATGGGTTTGGCTAGAACCTTGGCCCTGATTTGGCTGCCTAGGCTGAGGGCATTCTCGAGCAAAATGGTTAGCACTGCTACAAATGAAGCAACGGTTTTTGTCACTTGGACGACCGGGTTGTTTGTTATCCGAAGATATCGCTACTGGCATACCTAATGAACCTCCCTTGGGTGTGGTGCATTTGGCATGGTCTATCTTTTCCGGAACAGGTGAGCGAGTTTGTGTTCGAAGGACTGTGCCGGCGTCAGTAGTTTTGCTAACTTGACGTCGGCCTCGTGGGATGAATTCTGTGTAGGTAATTTCCCATCCAGCCAAGTCTATGCCGCATGGGTCATGCTTGAGAGTCCGACACTTTACTTGGTGATCCTTAAGTTTCATCGGAAGTTGTGATGGGGGCAATAAGAAGTCTGAGTAAACGTCTCTTGTGTCCATCATCTTGTTATTGAGCTCTGGATAGCCAGCAACCTGAGGATGGTGGACATTGCACCCATCCCCTTGATGGTGTTGTTGCTGCAGGCATTGAAAAATCGCTTCCTGCCCCTTGGCAAGCTGATGAAGCAACTCGGTTTGAGCGGCCATTACTTCCACTAAACTAGGTGGTGGCTGTGGTTGGGATCCACCAGCACTAGCATCGAAACCATCCGGGTTTCCACGGGTTGCTCCAACCATCTGAAAAGGCGAATGTTCTTCATTAGCAACGTGATCCATATTGCTTCCATGACTCAAAAAGATCTAACGAGGAATAGTAGACTTCCAAAAGGTCATGGATGGAATCATGGGCATAAAAACTGTCTGCCATAAGAATTTTATAACTCCCGGTAGGTTCATCCAAAGTTTCTCATCTTTTGACAGTGGATAGGGAATTTTAGAGATGTACCACTTTGGTATTCAGCCAAGATGCTAAATCGATGGCTAGGATGGTCAAACGATTCACTCTTTGCTTCGATGGTTTGACTATTTTTCAGCAGAACGAGTTATAGTATCTTGCCTATAACTCAAACTAGCAAGATCCAATAGTGTTGAAATTTTGTGAGAACCTAGATCACAAAATTTAGGACAAGTTTGGTATTCAACACTCAGCCCAGAAATGTAGAGAGACATGGTAAAAATTCCGACAAGTTTCTGCAATCGCAGATTCGACTGCTTTCCAGTATCACAATCAAACCAAGTTTTTAGCCATGGCGTACATGATTAGAGCATCCAATGGTCAAGTTGTACCCATCTCAAAAGAGGTACTCAACTCTTAGTTAGCCTATTACAACACTTGCCAAAAGTTAGGCTACACTATCGAGGAGTATATGCAAAAGTCCTCCTAAGTCATCGGCTAGAAATCGTTGAGGTTGTTGACGGACGACTCGCTGTGAGTAGGAGAGTGAGCTCCCATCGGAAGTGGCTGCAGTGCCTCACCCTCAAA
Organism: Panicum miliaceum; assembly: GCA_032594955.1. NCBI lineage: Eukaryota > Viridiplantae > Streptophyta > Magnoliopsida > Poales > Poaceae > Panicum > Panicum miliaceum. The sequence continues at coordinate 45,408,396 of CM064056.1, read as the reverse complement.
GTCCATTCCTAAAATACCATCAATCTCCTGTGGCTCCTCCTCATCTTCCTCCATAGCCACCACGCCAGGAGGGGCATTCTGATCATGGTGCCACTGAATGTGCTCATTAGCATCCTCCAACTCAAGGTTCAGATCATGGAGCTGCTCCTCCAAGTGTACTATCATGTCATCTCTCTCACCCATGAGAGTGTCGTGCTCCTGTACTTGGCCCTCAAGTTGGCCAATCCGGGTGTCTCTATCCTCGAGTTCCTCACTGAGTTCCTTAATCTGCTCATCCCTGGTATCTGCCATCATGTGGTAGGCCTGTGCAAGATCAGTGAGCTGCACAAGCGCCTGACTCTGGAGAGTCAGAAGTCGGTAGAGTGCATTCATGCACCGCACGGAGGTATCGATGGTCTCCTGGGCATGAAAGTCCACCAAGTACTGTGAATGCTGCACCCTGTCAAGCCAAAAGGGGTCGTTGTCCTGGGCAGCAGGAAACAAACCAATGGGAGTGAGTGTGACAACCTCGGGGCGCTGCGCACAAAAAGTGGTGAGCGCCCTCATGGCTGCAAGCTCCTAAGTATCGGCCAAACGGCGACCAACAGCCTCAATCTCCAAGGCGGGCCACTCCGGGTGTAGCGGGTGCGGAAAAATGGTCACGTTGACACGGCACTGGGTAACTCCATTCTCTGCAAACTCCAGTCCGGCGTAACGTGGGGAAATTGGATAGCCCACGGTGCGCAGAACATCCCACAAAATAGAGGGAAAGCCCTCCCAGTGGAGACACTGCGAGTGAACGCGTCCATCCTCATCCACCATCATAGCAACAGGCTCGGCCATCTGAGCAAAAGATCAAATGGGTGAGGCCAAGAAAAAGTGTGAAAAGCACAGGGACAGATTCTGTGTAGAGTGCAAAAATAACCATAACTTCAATAGTTCATATCCAAAAATTCTCAAATTTCACCAGAACACTCCTAAGGTATTTGTGCACCACTTTTCTATTCAACACTTTGGCTGGATTAGGCTCTAAGATGGCTGTTCCCTTAAGGTCTCACTTCTCTGTCTACCCAGAAATTTCAGTGAACAGTGGGCCAATATTTCGTGCACCAGGGAAAATCTACCCGGCCAAAAGTTACCAAATTTTAACAGCAGCTACCGGGGTAAATTTGGAACAAGTTTTGTGTTGTACTCTTTTGCAGAAAACTGTAGGAAGGGGGCCTAAAAATTTAAGGGGCAGAAGTGCTTATTCTGGACAGAAATCTGACATTCCATGGTTTCTGTTATTTCTTACTACCCATATGTCAAGAATTTTTCGTATTTAGACAGGAGGTAGAATACGGATTTTGGAACAAAAACTTTCAACCTGAGTTTCTTCAGAAAGGGTCATTTTCTCAGCTTAATAATTTCATCTTTTTGGATAAGGCGGAACGTGACCGGTTTACTAGATAATCCTTATGCAAGTCAATCGTGTGGGCGCATGAACCTTGCCACTCTCACGCATCACATTTTCAATTTTGGATTTATATAGCCATGATGCATGCACGTCCTATGCGTCCTCACAAAATAAACAATGGCCAAATAGCTTTGGTCTTACAAAGTTAGTTTCGGTGGCATACACAATACGGCTCTCCCTATAATAGCTAGTCGAGATAACTCTGACCGTTCTTAACTTATCGCAATCGCGGTTAGTGTACCTGCAGAAGATTGATAGAGCACATATATTTCATGAACCTTTCATGCCAGCACTCATGAAAGCGTCCGTGTTCATTACCGTTTACTTATAGAAACGATATCTGTACAATTTCCGCCGTACAGACGACGTTAACATACGCTATCAAGATAGCGTATTCACGGGGGTACCGTCATGAGACGGGGGTATGAACAGCGATCGCCAAACCCTGCGCCAAACCTTCTACTCCCAATATATTCAACTAACAGTTGGCATATTGGCAGCACCTCAAGTAAGCCACTGCTTGAGGGCAGCGTTCGGTTCGCATCACCGACAGGAAGGCCAAGCTCTCTCAGTTGGCTGAGGATTCTTACCTTCTTACCTTAGCGATGAGTGCATCGTTACAGAATTTAAGGTCGGTTGTGCATGAAAGTAAGTTTTGACAGAAAGTAATGTGCTGGAAGTCAGTTGATAATATATAGAAGTTAGATAGCCACCTAGTAACTTTCCCATAATCCCTTAGGGCTTTACGAACTAGGCACCATCCTTAACGCACCAACGTATTTCGCAACACATCCTTCTAGTCAAGTTTTAGGAAAACGAGTTTTTAAGGCTTGTCGCATTCTCTGGCGTATGCATTTCGGCTCTGGTGCCAGCTGTTACCAGCTGTGGCACCAGCTACGGCTCTGATACCAGCTGTGGCAGAACCACCTGAATTAATCCGGCTCAAGTGTATTAACCATCACCATTAGGGCAATCTCGGTTAACCTTACACTTCAAACGGAATAATCCACTGGTCTGTCGGGTAACCTCCCGATACAACCACGGTAAAGCGGATCGAAGCCATACATACAAAAGCTCATGCGAAGATGAGCCTAGAGAATACCACATTCCAGCAGATATTACAAAAATTATCATAAGTGAATATTACAAACCATGTTTTAGTAACCCAGTACTTCAGTGATCATAACCAATAAGTTCTTCAGAGTTTAAGTTGCAGCGGAAATAAGATAACGAAAGCTACTCGACGATACAGGATGTCTCGGTGAAGCCCGTACCAGATATCACTCGGCATTATCTCCATTGGCCGGGGGCGTATCCCATTCCACCGACCAACCAGGAGGAAGGGTACAAGGCCAAGTCAAACTAGCAATCATGTCCTCGAAAGTTTCACGTGAAAACAAGCCACAAGCAAGGCTGAGTATACTAATACTCAGCAAGGCTTACCCGATTGGTGGGGTATACTTAGCCGACTCCTAGACATGCGAGGCTTTTGGCTTGAGGGGTTTGTTTTGCCGAAAAGCATATATAGTAGGTCCTTACTTTCAGAATTTAGCTCCAAGTTCTAGCTTTCTTTAACCATTCTACGTAAGCAACTATCCAATATCATACATGGTGGAAGAATTAAATTTCATCCAACAAGTTTATTCATCATCATTGTTCCTCTTCTTACTCTGTGGGTAAAAGGGGTTAAGCAGTCTCAATAGCCGTGAGAAACGGACGATTCGAATCGAATTTCTTAACCTTGCAAGGGAAACCTAAACACACGTCACGTGGTTACTCACAGAGTCACACGTGCAACTTTTCCCTTCAATTCCCGCTTCACGGAACAGGCCCACCGCCCTCGACTACACCTCCCCACAGACCTCGGTACGTCGGGCCGTGGCGGCCGATGCACCCGCCATTAGCTAGATGTGAACGAATTCAAGACAGTGGGGAGTATATTCCGGCCTCGGTTCAATCCAGTACTTAAGCTTACCGATTACCATATTCTCGGCATGTGGTTAGTACGTTCAAAGACTTAACCACCACTACCACACACTGCGGCCTTAGCATTTTTCACTAAACAAACGGGGTCTCAACCATCAACATAAACATCGTACCATAGCCCCGTCCGTCGTCCTTATGATTGCAGCATGTAGTAAACAATCAACTCCTGATTTCTCGCGAGTGACAGGAAATCACTCGACTTTTACCGAGTCCTATTAGCATAGCATTCTATCGAACCTGGCATCTAGTGTTCAGAGCATGGGTACCTAGGATCATGCAACTAAGTTTTCATTCAACTCCTATAAACTTAATGCACAAGTAAAAGTAGAGTAATAAGTTGCATAAGTTTAGAAAGTAGGGTTCATGCTCTGGGGCTTGCCTTCTTGTGAACAGTTAGCTTGGGGCTCTTCCGAACTTGGGCTCGGGTCTTCAAGAGCTTCAGTTAGATTTACTTGAGCTTCACGTGGCTCACTCTCGGACGCGGGTACCAGCTCGTACGTTCCATCGGCGAGAGTCGTCGATTCTATATGAATGCACCAACATAAGTTATAGTGAGGGTATATGACGATCTTGTTTACTCACGTCAAAGTTGTAGTTCATAAAAATAGCGATTGGGTTGTGATGTTGCTTAGTTGAGATTTCTGTGGGCAATTGTTAATAGAGTAGAAAAGTACAATAAGTAACTTCGTTAAGCAAGGTGGGGTGGGTGTTCATGGGAACTTATGTTCCTTATGGAAACATGATTTAAGTGTAACTACTACAGGGAGTATTTTCTGGTCATGAAATCTTGGATCTAGGCACATCAGGGAAAGATAAGTTTACTGTAAAATTTTCAGATATTTTCATGCAGCAGATTAATTATGAAAAATATAATACATGGTTGCTGCTAGATTCTTGTTCTTTTTGTGCAGAAAAAATGGTGCACAAACTGAGACTAAGATTTTTACAGGGCTTTCATTTAGTCATGCAGGAGCTATTGAAAGTTTTATAGGATTTATTATGCCGTTTTCAGAGCATAGTAAATATGACATTACACACCTAGGTTATTCAAGGATTTATTTTTACAGGATCCTACACAGGGTTTTTATCCATGACACTTTTTATGCAGCATCCTCTACCACTGAGTATCTTCTAGTAAACATATGAGAATTTTCCAAGCTAAGATACTATTTTCTTGATTTAATGTATGTTATTAGCACATAAATCAAATAAATAGGTTCCTGTGTGATAAAAAGTCTCTAAATTTTTCTGTGGCATCTAGGTACCATTGTACAAATAAAGAAAAAGTTCCATTAGGTGACTCATAATCTAACTGCAGGGACAATTAATTCTATCCAAACATGGTATGAAAATAAGTTTAATAAACAGTGTAGATAGAGATGGAATTTGGGCCTGATCTTTTTACATTGGCTGATATAAAAAGTAAATCTCCTACTGTAAAAGTTTCAGGCCCAGTACTTGTCTACAACAATGGTTGTGAATAAAGGTCATTAAACAGTCTATTTAAATTAGAGCATAAATTAGCTAGAATCTGAGGAGATGCATGTAACAAAAGTTGTGGAGTTTATCCAAAAGGTTCCAGAACAGTTGAGTTTGCATTTTTCTGAATTTTCTACGATTTTATATGAATTTTACAAGTTCACTGATTTTGAATCTAGGTTTGAATCTTTCTCTTACATCTGGGTCCTTGGAATCTTACGTGCAGACCCTTCTAAAGATTTTAATTACTGCAATTGGGTCCTTGGGCGGCTCGGGTGCGGTGGCCGGCCAAAATTCCGGCGAGGGGCTCGCCGGCGGCGAGGGGTGAGGGCCGTGGAAGGATCAGGGGTGCGAGGGCTACCTCGTGGGGGTCTTGGTCGGGTGGGGGACGGCCGGGAGTAGCTCGTCGGCGTTGGAGCAGGGGCGGCGGCGGCGGCGGTACGCGTCGACGGCGGTGCTCCGGCAGGCTTGGGGCGGTCTGGTCTGGACGGGGAGCTTCAGTGGCGCGTGGGGAAGCTGCTCCGGTACTTGGCTTGGGCGGAGGGGGTCGGAGTCGAGCTGTCCGCGGCGACCAGGGGCGGCGGCGGCGGTGACAGCGCGGGCGGTGGTGCTCCGGCGGTCCTGGGCGGCGTTGACCGGGTCGGTGAGCTCCGGTGGGATGATGTGGTGGTGGCTGGAAGTTCAATTTGGGCAGGGGGCGGCTGTGGAAGGCTGTCCACGAGCGGGTGAGCTCGGCGGCGATAATGGCGGCGGCGGCGTTCTCTGGTTGCTGGTAGCTCGCGCGGGCGGCCTGGGGCGGCTTTTATAGGGGCAGGAGGGAGGGAGGGGTGCCGGGCGACGCGCTGGGGTGATGGCACGGCAATGGCGCGGGGTTGGCCGCGGTGGGCGGCTCGGTTCACCGGCGCGGCGTGCGGAGGGCGGAGGCGCGCGACTGGCGGCCAAAAATCTGGCGTGACGGAGTGGAAGATAGCGCGGCACGGGGATTGTGGGACAGCTGCAGCAGCGGCTCGGGCGGGAGGCGAGCTCAGCGACGGGCGGGTCGCGGCGGGCGGTGCGGCACGGCGCGACGCGGCGGGCGGCGAGCAGAGGCGGGGCTGGCGTGGCGCGCACGGCGAGCACGGACTGGGCAGCGCGGCGGTGGGGGGGGGCAAAGGCGCGCATGGGGGCGAGGGCCGGTGGCCACTAGCCTGGCGGCTAGCGCCGGTCAGGCATCGCCGGCCACCTGGCCGGTGTGTCGGGCGGGGAGGGGAGAGAGAGAAGGGCCTATTTGCGAGAATTTGAAAAGTTCCAAGGGGCTGGTTGCAAATAGGATGTTTTCTCCACTTTCTAATTTGAATCTCAAAAACTTTTGAACATGAAAGTTGTTCAGAATAAAAAGTTCTACAAGTTTGGTTTCAGGCAACACTTCATTTGGCTTGTGGTTTGAAAGTTAATTTAAAAATTCAAAGGTGTTCATATGTGCCCAATTTCAATTTGAATTTCAACTTAACTTGTTCTAATTCTTTTCACCCTTTTATTAGTTGTTTAAGCATAGGGTTGGGCTAATGACATTGCTTTAGAAATGTAATTTATCAGGGTTGTTACACCGCTCTGCCAAACCGTGCTGCCTATAGAACCAACCCCGAGGAGACTAAGGAAATTCAGCGACAAGTCCAAGACCTTTTGGACCGTGGGTATGTACGTGAGAGCCTTAGTCCTTGTGCTGTTCCTGTGCTTTTGGTTCCTAAGAAAGATGGTTCGTGGCGTATGTGTGTTGATTGTAGAGCCATTAATAATATTACTATTCGATATCGTCATCCTATTCCTAGGTTGGACGACATGCTTGATGAGTTGTGTGGTTCTATAATTTTCACAAAGATTGATTTGCGTAGTGGTTACCACCAAATAAGAATGAAGCTTGGAGATGAATGGAAAACTACTTTTAAAACTAAATTTGGGTTGTATGAGTGGTTAGTGATGCCTTTTGGTTTAACCAATGCACCTAGTACCTTCATGCGCTTGATGAATGAGGTTTTGAGGGCTTTTATTGGTCGATTTGTGGTGGTTTACTTTGATGATATATTGATTTACAGCAAGTCTTTGGATGAACATATGGATCATTTACGTGCTGTTTTTGATGCGTTGAGAGTAGCGCAATTGTTTGCTAACCTTGAGAAGTGCACCTTTTGCACTGATCGAGTTTCTTTCCTTGGCTATGTTGTTACTCCACAGGGCATTGAGGTGGATGAGACGAAAGTTGAAGCCATTGAGAGTTGGCCGTTGCCCCTAAACATCACACAGGTGAGGAGTTTTCTTGGTCTTGCAGGTTTCTACCGCCGCTTCGTCAAAGATTTCAGCACCATTGCTGCACCGCTGCATGAGTTGACGAGGAAGGGTGTGGTGTTTCGTTGGGGAAAAGCACAAGAGGAGTCATTTGTCACTTTGAAGGACAAGCTTACGCATGCGCCGTTGCTGCAACTTCCGCATTTTGGTAAGACTTTCGAACTCGCTTGTGATGCTAGTGGAGTTGGTATTGGTGGTGTTTTGATGCAGGATGGTAAACCCGTTGCATACTTTAGCGAAAAAATAAATGGCCCTATTCCGAATTATTCTACGTAAGATAAAGAATTGTATGCTCTTGTACGTTCTTTAGAGATGTGGCATCATTATTTGTGGCCTAAAGAATTTGTTATACACTCTGATCATGAAGCGCTTAAGTATCTTCATTCTCAAAATAATCTGAACCGTAGACATGCTAAATGGGTTGAGTTCATTGAATCTTTTACTTACATTATTAAGCATAAGAAAGGGAAGGATAATGTGATTGCTGATGCTTTGTCTAGACGATATACCTTACTGTCCCAAGTTGATTGTCGGATTTTTGGGCTTGAATCAATTAAAGAACAATATGCGCTTGATCCTTATTTTACAGAAGTGTTGCTTAATTGTAAAGAGGGACGTACATGGAACAAGTTTGTGGTCAATGATGGATTTGTGTTTAGAGCTAACCGCCTGTGCATTCCAGTTGGTTCCGTTCGTCTTTTGTTGATACAGGAAGCACATGGAGGAGGTTTGATGGGACATTTTGGCACAAAGAAGACGGAGGATGTTTTGACCACACATTTCTTTTGGCCAAAGATGAGGACCGACGTTGAGAGGTTCGTTGCTCGCTGCACTACATGTCAGAAAGCTAAGTCTCATTTGAATCCACATGGTTTGTATATGCCTCTTCCTGTTCCTTCTATTCCTTGGGCCGATATTTCTATGGACTTTGTTTTGGGATTGCCTAGGACTAAGAGGGGGAGGGATAGCATTTTTGTTGTGGTGGATCGATTTTCTAAGATGGCTCATTTTATACCATGTCATAAAAGTGATGATGCTATTCATATTGCTAACCTCTTTTTCCACAAGATTGTACGCTTGCATGGTATGCCTTCTACTATTGTTTCAGATCGTGATGCGAAATTTTTGAGTCACTTTTGGCGTACTTTGTGGTACAAGTTGGGGATAAAATTATTATTTTCTACCACTTGTCATCCGCAAATCGATGGACAAACAGAGGTGGTGAACCGTACCTTGGGCACCATGTTGAGGACTGTTTTGAAGAAGAATTTGAAGATGTGGGAAGAATGCTTGCCTCACGTGGAGTTTGCATACAATCGGGCAACACATTCTACCACAAAGGTAAGTCCTTTTCAGGTAGTGTATGGTTTCAACCCCCGTGCTCCTATTGATATCTTACCTTTACCTACTACTGAGAGAATTCATAGTGATGCTAAGAAACGTGCTGAATTTATATTGAAAATGCATGAAACAACTAAGCACAACATTGAAAAGATGACTGAAAAATATAGAGTTGCTGGTAGCAAAGGTAAAAGAGAGTTAAAACTTGAACAAGGTGATCTAGTGTGGTTACATTTGAGAAAAGAACGTTTTCCAGAATTGAGGAAGTCCAAGTTAATGCCTAGAGCTGATGGTCCTTTCAAAATAATTAAGAAAATTAATGATAATGCATACAAACTTGAGTTGCCTCCCGAGTTCGGGGTTAGTCCCACCTTTAACATTTCAGATTTGAAGCCTTATGTTGGCGCTAAAATCGGCCGGGTAGGAATCGGCCGATGGGTCTTCAGCGTCGGACACACGACCCGGGAGAATCTGCTTAGCTCCTGTTCGGGTTATCGCCCTGGTGCGGTTCGCGCGGCGTGCCAGTCAATCTGACCTGTTGATTGACAAGGAAATAGAGTATTAAATTCTAGGCGCGTCGATCGGCTGGATTTCCGATCTGTCCTGAGGAGCGCGTCGGCGGTAAATCGGCCGATTTGCTGTAGAGATGATCGGCTATGGGTCAGCCGATGATCGTATAGTAATTATAAAGAGAACTGCTAGAGCGATCCAAACAATTACTATAGAAGCAACACTTGAAACAGATCTAATCGGCTGTATGGCGATGAATCGAAGGAGAATAATGACGAAGCCGATTACCCTGATCTCAAGCTGGATAACTGGTGATAATACTAGAATAACAGGTAAAACTTGCAATTCTAGTAAATATCGATAACTTGTGAATAAATCCAAACGAAACCACAGCGATGCGCCCGTAGTTAAAGCTTGGATATTACTCGATAAGCGGAACCTACCAATTGGCCGGAGATCAGGTTGATGCAGCCCTGCCAATCTGTACGAACTCGTGGAAGAAGAAAATATTGGCGAAGTCGCCGACTTGAAAAGTAAAGTACTGGTAAAAAGTAGAGGTGTTTTGTTGATTGATTTTTATTGTCCTTTGCAAAGCCCTAGCGACTCCTATTTATACCCTGAAACTAGGACTCCTGGTCGATTACGACTTGTTACAACCTTATTAAAAAACTACTATATCTATAATAACTTTAAAAAGGAAACGGACTCCCGCAGAATCTTCCGCCGCCATTTCCTAATCCAATCAGGACCTCTTCAATTGCTTCCCGGCCGTCTTAGCATACCTTGTTGACCAGCTTTTGACCAGGATCTTCTGGAATAATCCTATCCTGTCGGTATGGGCTGCGCCACCAATCGGCCGATTTTCAACTGTTACCTCGATCGGCCGATTCCTTACTGTAGCTTTCAGATCTGCTTCATCGGCCAACCTTCTCCTCCTGACGCCGATTCAATACGTGTCAAAATCTAGCGTCAACACATGCCCCCCAGTTTCGGAGTAAAATATAACTTTTCCTTCGAAACTCCTTTCTTTAACCCTCTTCTCCGAAACGGGCGCAGTAAAAATCTCCTTCCGTTCCGCGGCACAATGATTGCAACTTCCTCGAACCGAGCGCGCGAAACGACCGCTCCCCTGGAACTCGTGTAGACGGTGCGGTAAAAATACCATCTTTGCCCTTGCCCCCTTTATCTTTCTTAAGTACTGGTTTTCTCTGCCTCTCCTCCTCCACGATGTGGCAGAACCACCTGAATTAATCCGGCTCAAGTGTATTAACCATCACCATTAGGGTAATTTCAGTTAACCTTACACTTCAAACGGAGTAATCCACTGGTCTGTCGGGTATAACCTCCCGATACAACCACGGTAATCGGATTGAGCGCCATACATACAATTGCTCACGCGACGATGAGCCCAGAGAATACCACATTCCGGCAATTATTACAACATTATCATAAGTAAATATTACAGACCAAGTTTTAAATTTAGAAACCAAGTACTTCAATGATCATAAATGAGTTCTTCAGAGTTTTAAGTTGCAGCGGAAATAAACAACGGAAGCTACTCGACGATACAGGATGTCTCGATGAAGCCCGTACGAGACATCACTCGGCCTTATCTCTGTTGGACGGGGGCGTATCCCATTCCACCGACCAACCAGGGGGAAGAGTGCAGGGCCAAGCCAAGCTAGCAATCATATCTTCGAAGGTCTCACCTGAAAACGAGCCACAAGCAAGGCTGAGTATACTAATACTCAGCAAGACTTACCCGAGTAGTGGAATCTACTCCACCGACTCTAGACATGCAAGGCTTTTTGGCTCAGGGGTTTGTTTTGCCGAAAAGCATCTACAAGTGGGTCCTTACTTTCAATTTTTAGCTCAAGATTCTAGTTTCATTAACCATACTAGATAAGCAGCTATCCAAAAGCATACATGGTGAAGCATTAAATTTTCATCCAACCAGTTCATTCATCATCATTGTTCCTCTTCTTACTCTGTGGGTAAAAATGGTTAAGCAGTCTCAATAGCCGTGAGAAACGGACGATTCGAATCGAATTTCTTAACCTTGCAAAGGAAACCTAAACACACGTCACGTGGTTACTCACAGAGTCACACGTGCAACTTTTCCCCTTTCTTTCCGGGTCGTGGATCGGGGCTACCCTCCGAGAGTACACGAGCCCCACGCCACGGTTCGGCGCCGGGTCGTGACCACTCGTGCACTCGCCATATAGTGGGACCGAAGTCCAAAGGGTAGGATGCCGTCCCCTTGCCGGGCCAATCAGGTACTTAAGCTTACCGATTCCCATAATCTCGGCATGTGTTTAGTACGTTCAAAGACTTAACCATCACTACCACACCCTGCGGCCTTAGCATTTTTCACTAGACAGACGGGCCTCAATCGTAACCATCGTTCCATAGCCCGTCCGTGTCCTTATGATTGCAGCGTGTTGTAAACATTCAACCCCTATTTTCTCGCGAGTGACAGGAAATCACTCGGCTTTTACCGGAGTCCTATTAGCACAGCATTCTATCGAACCTTACGTCTAGTTTTCAAGCATGGATTCCTACATCATGCAACTAAGTTTTCATTCAACTCCTATAAACTTAATGCACAAGCAGAGAGTAATGAGTTGCATAATTTAGGAAAGAAATGGGTTATGCTCCGGGGCTTGCCTTCTTGTGAATAGGTAGTTCGGGGATCGTCTGAACGTTGACCCGAGTCTCAACTGCTTCAGTTAGATTTGCCTGGGCTTCTCGCTGCTCACTCTCGGACTCGGGCACCAACTCGCACGTCCCGTCGGAGAGAGTAGTCGTTTCTACATGAATGCACAAGTTTGAGTAGTGGTGATGGTAAATGACATGATTTCCTTCACGATAAAGTTACGGTTCATAAGACATAAGTTTTGCTGTGAAGTTATTTACTTTAACATTTCCTGGGCAATCGTTAATAGAGTTTATCTTAATCTATTTAACTTCATTAAAGAAGAAGGGGTTGTGTTATATTGAAAACTTAGTTTTTCTTTTAAACACAAACATGAGTTGAACACAATTACTAATCTAGTTAGCTTCTGGTAATAAAATTTTTATTCAAAGTACATTATGCAGAGATAAGATCACTGTAAAAATTTCAAACATATTTGTGTAGCATGTTAAATATGAAAAATGTAATACACAGCCACTCCTACAATCTAGTTATTTTTATACAGAACAACCCATACAAGTATTGATTCTAAAACTTTTACAGGGTGTTGCTATAACCATATTTGTGCTACTGTAAATTTTTCAGATTTTATTGTACATGATTTAGAGCATAATAAATGGGACAAGCTACACTCATGTTATTAAAGATTATTTTCTACAGGATGTTATACAGGGTTTCTTTGTATGAAACTTTTTGTACAGCTTGACCTACTCTAATGTCTTTCATAGTAAAAAGATGAACATTTTCTAAGTGCTTTACTAATTATTTTGAATTAGTGGAATTTTCCTACCACAAATTCATATGAACAGGTTACATATAGTAAAAATGTTTCTAAATTTTGCTGTGTCCTCTAGGTACTACTACAACAACACAGAAAACGTTTCATGACATTAAACATCACAGAACAGCAGGAAAAATTAGTTCTATCACTTTATGGTATAAAACAAGGTTGGACAAAAGGTGTATCTAGAGATGGCTTTTGGTCCTGATCTTTTTACACAGTCCTAAACATCATGCAACTAACTCACTGCCCAAAATTTAGGGTCAGCATTGATCTACAACAGTGGGTACAAAAGACGTCCATTAAACCTTCCATTTAATCTAGAGCAAAATATATTGAGAATCTGAGAAACTTTATGTAACAAAAGTTGTAGAGTTTCTTCTAAGGATTCCAGAACAGTTGAGATTTCATTTTTCTGAATTGTCTACGATTTTATACGAATTTTACAAGTTTAGTGATTTGGTTAAAACTTTCTTTACAGAGGGGTCCCTGAAAACTAGCAGAAAACCCCCTAGAAAGATTTGGGCGTTTGCAATGTGGTCCCTGGTCACAAAATCACGGCGGGGTCATCCTGTCCGGGCCAATTCCGGCGAGCTGGGTCGCCGGCGGCCTGGGCAAGGTGGGGGAGCACGGAGAGGGAACCAGGGCGCACCTATTGGTGGTCTTGGAGTGGCTCGGGGTGGCCGGTGGCGGGCTGGCCGCGGAGAGCAGGGGGCGGCGGCGGTGGGGCGGCGCGGACGTCGGCGCTCCGGCGATGAGGGCGGCGGGGCTCGGGCTGGGAAGCTTCAGCGCACTGAGGCGGACCCGTTTCAGCGCTTGTCTCGGGCGGAGGTGGGCCGGAGCAAAGGGAACCGCGGCGAGGTGGGGGCGCCGGCGGCAATGGAGGCGCGGTGGTTTTCCAGGCGCGCGAGGGGGCTCTGTTCGGCTTTTTATAGGCGCAAGGGAGGGAGGAGGGGTCCAGGCAGGGCTGGGCCGGGCGGCACGACGGGGGCACGCCGTTGGGCGCCTGGGCGGCGGCCAGTGACTGGGCGGCGCGGCGGTGCTGCAGGGCGCCGGAGGCCTGGCGCGCGAAGCTGGGTGCGCTCGGATTGGGCAGAGGCGTGGGCGTGGGGGAGGCAAAGCCACTGCGGCAGGGAGCGACGGCCATTGGCTTGGCGCGGCATGGGGGCAGGAATCGTCGGCGACGTGGCGTGCGGCTGTCGGGCGAGCTGGGGGGTGCAGCAGAGGAGGGGGAGGTGAGGGAGGGACCTATGTGCGAGAATTTGAAAACTTCCAGGGGGCTGGTTGCAAACAGGACGTTTTCTCCACTTTCTAATTTGAATTTCAAAATCTTTTGAACATGAAAGTTGTTCAGAATAAAAAGTTCTACAAGTTTCGTTTCAGGCCAAAGTTCATTTGAGCTTTAGTTCTAAAGTTATTTTAAAAACTTAAAGAAAACTCTATTCGGAGGGCGCTTCATTTTATTTCAAAATTTCATTTTCTTCCCTAGGCTTCAACTAAACTTTTATTGGTCATGCTAATACTGGTGTGCTCATTTAATTTCCTAGCCATATTTGCTCTGATGTGAAAGTTATCCAATTTGTTTCATTAAAGTACATGCATTTATGCACATACAAACTTTTAAAGGTAAAAGCAAAACCAGACTTAATCCATTCCTTTTATTTTCATAGTTAGTGATGCATTTTATTATGCTAAGAAGACTTGTTTAACAATTAAAACACCTGAGGTGTTACAGCCTTCCCCCCTTAAAAAGAATCTCGCCCCGAGATTCGGACAATCAGCTTAGTGTGGGCAGTGTGTGTACATACCCGTGGTTGAGATAAGAAACCCAGGGAAATTTTGGTTTAGGTAACTCTCGGTTTCTCAGGTGGCTTCTTCTTCAGTGTGATGATTCCATTGAACTTTATACATTTTAATCACGTTCCTCCTGGTCTCTCTTTCTTTTCGATCCAAAATTTTAACCGGGTGTTTGACATACGAGAGGTCGGGTTCTAACAATATTTCTTGTTGTTCCACAATCTCGGTAGGGACTTGAATACACTTCTTGAGTTGAGATACGTGGAAGACATCATGGGTGGCCGTGAGCTGAGGGGGCAGTTGTAATTTGTAGGCTACGGGTCCGCAGCTCTCAATGATTTCGTAGGGACCAACATAACGGGGAGCTAGTTTGCCTTTGATTCCGAATCTTTGCACTCCCTTGGTTGGTGAAACTCGAAGATAGACATGATCGCCAACTTCGAATTTTAGGGGCTTTCTCCTTTTGTCAGAATAGCTCTTTTGTCGGGCTTGTGCGGCTTTAAGATTTGCTTGTATTACTTTTACTTTCTCCTCTGCCTCGATTACCAGGTCGGGTCCAATTATTTTACGTTCTCCGGTCTGTGACCAGCTCAGAGGAGTTCGACACCTTCGTCCGTACAGGGCCTCAAATGGTGCCATTTTCAAACTCGCTTGATAGCTGTTGTTGTACGAGAACTCTGCTAGGGGTAGGCATTTGCCCCAATTCTTGTCATAGTGAATGACGCAAGCTCTCAGCATGTCTTCAAGAATTTGGTTTACTCTTTCCGTTTGTCCGTCAGTCTGAGGATGGTATGCTGAGCTGCGAATCAGTTTGGTACCAAGAGACGTCTGCAGTTGTTCCCAAAAACGTGCTACAAACTGAGGACCACGATCGGAAATAATTGTCTTAGGTATTCCATGCAGGCAAACAATACGATCGAGGTAAATCTCGGCATATTTCTTGGTAGAATAGGTGGTGTGTACCGGAAGAAAATGTGCTGTCTTCGTGAGTCTGTCCACGATAACCCATATGGAATCATGTTTCTGGGAAGTGTTTGGTAGCCCAACGATGAAGTCCATACTTATGTCTTCCCATTTCCATGATGGTATAGGTAACGGTTGTAGTGTACCGGCTACCTTCAAGTGGCTAGCTTTTACTCTCTGGCACGTGTCACATTCCGAGACATACGTAGCAATTCCTCTTTTCATCCTAGTCCACCAGAAATTTTTCCTTAGGTCTTGATACATTTTGCTACTGCCGGGGTGGATAGAGAATTTGGAACGGTGTGCCTCATCGAGAATTTGCTTGCGGAGTTCACGATTCTTCGGAACGACTATACAACTTTCGAACCATAGAACTCCCTTATGGTCCTGGCGGAAACATTTATACTTCTCTTCACCTAGAGAGAGTTTTTGTTTGATGATCTTAATTCCTTCATCATGTAGTTGTGCCATGACGATTTGGTCATGAAGAGTGGGCTCAACTGAGATGTGATCTAGAGTGCCTTGGGAAACCATTTCCATGTTAAGTTTCCTCATTTCTGCACACAATGTCTCATGGTAGGACTCCATGGATAAGCAATGGCAATGGGACTTGCGGCTTAGTGCATCCGCGACTACATTAGCCTTGCCGGGGTGATAGTGCACTTCCAGGTCATAATCCTTGATTAATTCTAACCATCTCCGTTGTCTCATATTCAGATCGGCTTGTGTGAGATATACTTGAGACTCTTATGATCCGTGTAAATATTGCACTGTGTACCCATGAGATAGTGCCTCCATATTTTTAGAGTGTGAATGACAGCTGCAAGCTCAAGATCGTGAGGGGGATAATTTTGCTCGTGGGGCCGAAGGGCTCATGAGGCATATGCAATCACTCGATTCTCTTGCATAAGCACACATCCTAGACCAGTACCCGATGTGTCACAATACACATCGAACGACTTGGTATTATCGGGTTGAGCTAACATAGGTGCAGTAGTCAGATGCTCTCTGAGAGTGTGGAAAGCTTCTTCACATTTCTCATTCCATACAAACTTTACTTCCTTCTTTAGCAGTTCGGTCATGGGCTTAGCAATTCGAGAGAAATCCGGGATGAAGCGACGGTAGTAACCGGCTAAGCCGAGAAAACTGCGAATCTGATGAACAGAGGTAGGGGGTTTCCAATCCATCACCTCTTGTACCTTGCTGGGGTCAACAGCTATGCCTTCACTGGAGATCGTGTGACCCAAGAACTTTACAGTGTCCAACCAAAATTCACACTTAGAAAACTTAGCATAGAGCTGATGGTCTCTGAGTCGCTGAAGAACAGTGCGAAGGTGCTTGGCATGCTCTTCCTCATCCTTGGAATAGATAAGGATGTCGTCGATGAACACTACGACGAATTTGTCAAGTTCGGGCTTGAATACCGAATTCATGAGATACATGAAGTAGGCAGGGGCATTTGTGAGTCCAAAGGACATGACCAAGAATTCATATAGTCCATAGCGTGTGGAGAAGGCAGTCTTAGGAATATCGCACGGGCGAATCTTGATCTGATGATATCCCGAACAAAGATCAATCTTTGAGAAGACTCTGGCTCCAGCTAATTGATCGAAGAGTACATCGATACGGGGAAGTGGGTATTTATTCTTAACAGTTACCGCATTGAGAGGTCGGTAGTCCACACATAATCTTAAACTGTCATCCTTCTTCTTTACGAATAGGGCTGGACATCCCCAAGGTGACGCGCTAGGGCGAATGAAACCTGTGTCCAGTAGTTCTTGGAGTTGAATTTTCAGCTCTGCCAATTCTTTAGGGGGCATCCTATATGGTCTTTTGGATATAGGTGCAGTGCCTGGCTGTAGTTCAATAACGAACTCAATGTCCCTATCTGGTGGCATTCCGGGTAAGTCGTCCGGAAAAACGTCGGCATACTCGTTTACTACAGGAATATCCTCTTTCTTAAGTCCTTCCATCTTGTAAGCACAGGAATTCGTGCAATCTAGGAATGGTAAGTAAAGGGTAGTGGCTCCGTGACTAGGTGAATTTATCTCAACGGCTCGGGAAGAAAGGTCCAGTGTTACTCCATGCATAGTCATCCAGTTCATTCCCAAAATAATATCCATGCCGTCAAGAGGTAAAAGGACAAGGTCTGTGTCGATGGTTTTTGTTTTACTACCCAACTTGACTGGTACTTGTCTGACCATTTGGTTTGAAGCAGTTTTACCACCCGGTGATGATATCATATATGACCCTTTGGTGTGACAAACATTCAAGCCTACTTTTGCACCGAATTTTGCACTTATGAAACTATGCGATGCACCAGAATCAAATAATATAACTGCAGGCTTGTTATTAAATAGAGGATGTGCGTGTTATTAAGGGTGCACCTTTAGGGAGCGCTTCAAGTTGATCAATATGTCCTTTGCTCTTGTTCCTCTGTCTTTTACGCTTGTTCTGATGGGTTTGGCTAGAACCTTGGCCCTGCTTTGGCTTCCTAGGCTGAGGGCATTCTCGAGCAAAATGGTTAGCACTGCTACAATTGAAGCAACGGTTTTTGTCACTTGGACGACGAGGTTGTTTGTTATCTGAAGATATTGCTACTGGCATACCCAATGAACCTCCCTTGGGTGTGGTGCATTTGGCAGGGTCTATCTTTTCCGGAACAGGTGAGCGAGTTTGTGTTCGAAGGACTGTGCCGGCGTCAGTAGTTTTGCTAACTTGACGTCGGCCCCGTGGGATGAATTCTGTGCAGGTAATTTCCCATCCAGTCAAGTCTATGCTGCATGGGTCAGGCTTGAGAGTCCGACACTTTACTTGGTGATCCTTAAGTTTCATCGGAAGTTGTGATGGGGGCAATAAGGAGTCTGAGTAAACGTCTCTTGTGTCCATCATCTTGTTATTGAGCTCTGGATAGCTAGCAACCTGAGGATGGTGGGCATTGCACCCATCCCCTTGATGGTGTTGCTGCTGCAGGCATTGAAAAATTGCTTCCTGCCCCTTGACAAGCTGACGAAGCAACTCGGTTTGAGTGGCCATTACTTCCACTAAACTAGGTGGTGGTGGCGGCTGTGGTTGTGATCCACTTGCGCTAGCACCAAAACCATCGGGGTTGCCACGTGTTGATCCAACCATCTGAAACGTGAAAGGTTACCATTAGCAACGCGATCCATATTACTTCCTTGATTCATAAATGATTGGTGTAGTCATAGACTTCCGAAATCACAGCCGGAAGTACGGACAGAATCTCTGTTTGCTACGGAAAAAATCATAGCTTGCTGTGGGTCCATCCAAAGCATCTCAAACTTTGGCAGTAGTCAGAGAATTTAGGAATGCACCACTTTGGTATTTAACTTCGGCGCTAGAACTATAGATAAGGTGGTCGAAAGGCTCGTCCTTTGCCTTACTGTCTTAGCTGTTTTTCAGCAGATTGATCGGTACTGTTTCGCCTATAACTTAAACTAGTGAGGTCCAATGATGCTGAATTTTTGTGAGAACCACGATCACAAAATTTAGCACAAGTTTGGTTTTCAACACTCAGCCAAGAAATGCAAGGAGACATGGATAAAAATTCCGACAAGTCTCAGCGATTGTGGATTTCATCGTTTACCAACTTACAATGAAACACCCAAGTTTATCGCCGTTCCTTACATGCTGAGGGTATCCACATGGTTCAGGTGTACCCATTACAAAAGAGTTACTCAACTCTTAGTTAGCCTATTACAACACTTGCCAAAAGTTAGGCTACCCTATCGAGGAGTATGTGCAAAAGTCCTCCTAGGTCGTCATCTAGAAGTCGTCCAAGTCGTTGACGGACGACTCGCTGTGAGCAGGAGAGTGAGCTCCTAAGTATCGGCCAAACGGCGACCAACAGCCTTGATCTCCAAGGCGGGCCACTCCGGGTGTAGCGGGTGCGGAAAAATGGTCACGTTGACACGGCACTGGGTAACTCCATTCTCTGCAAACTCCAGTCCGACGTAATGTGGGGGAATTAGCTAGCCCACGGTGCTCAACACGTTCCACAAAATAGAGGGAAAGCCCTCCCAGTGGAAACACCGTGAGTGAACGCGTCCCTCCTCATCCACCATCATGGCAGCTGTCTCGGCCATCTGAACGAAAGATCAAATGGATGAGGCCGAGAAAAAGTGTGAAAAGCACAGGGACAGATTCCGTGTAGAGTGCAAAAATAACCATAACTTCCACAGTTCTCATCCAAAAATTCTCAAATTTCACCAGATCACTCCTAAGGTATTTGTGAACAATTTTTCTAGTCAACTCCAGAGCTAGATAGGTCTCTAAAATGGTCTTTCCTTTCAGGTTTTACCTTACTGTCTACCCAGAATTTACAGTGAACAGGGGGCCAATGTTTCGTGCATCAGAGAAAATCTACCCGGCCAAAATTTACCAAATTTTAACAGCAGCTACCTGGGTAAATTTGGAACATGTTTTGTGTTGTACTCTTTTGCAGAAAACCGCAGGAAGGGGGCCTAAAAATTTAAGGGGCAGAAGTGCTTATTCTGGACAGAATTCTGACGTTCCAAGGTTTCTGTTATTTCTTATTATCCATAAGTTCGGAATTTTTGATTTTTGAACAGGGGATAGAACACAATATTTGGAACAATTCTTTCAACATGAACTTTACCAGAAAAGGTCATTTTCTTTGATCAATAATTCTCTCTTTTCGGTCATGGCAGATCTGGGACAGATTCGCTAGATAGTCCTTATGCAAACCACGCTTAGATACGCAAGAACCTTACCACTCTTATACAACGCATTTTCAATTTCCGATATATATGTTCATGATACATGCACGTCCTATTCGTCCTCACAAAATAAAATAATCGCCAAATACTTTTGGTCTTACGAAGATAGTTTCGGTGGCATACACAATACGGCTCTCACTATAATAGCTAGTCGAGTCTTTCTAATCGTTCCTTAACTTATCGTAATCGCGGTTAGTGTACCTGCAGAAGATTCACAAAGCATATATATATTTCATGAACCTTTCATGCCAGCACTCATGAAAGCGTCCGTATTCATTACCGTTTACTTATAGAAACGATATCTGTACAATTTCCGCTGTACAGACGACGTTAACATACGCTATCTAGATAGCGTATTCACGGGGGTACCGTCATGAGACGGGGGTATGAACAGCGATCGCCATACCCTGCGCCAAACCTTCTACTCCCAATATGTTCAACTAACAGTTGGCATATTGGCAGCACCTCAAGTAAGCCACTGCTTGAGGGCAGCGTTCGGTTCGCATCACCGACAGGAAGGCCAAGCTCTCTCAGTTGGCTGAGGATCCTTACCTTCTTACCTTAGCGATGAGTGCGTCGTTACAGAATTTAAGGTCGGTTGTGCATGAAAGTAAGTTTTGACAGAAGGTAATGTGCTGGAAGTCAGTTGATAATATATAGAAGTTAGATAGCCACCTAGTAAACTTTCCCATAATCCGTTAGGGCTTTACGAACTAGGCACCATCCTTAACGTACCAACGTATTTCGCAACACATCCTTCTAGTCAAGTTTTAGTAAAACAATTTTTAAGGCTTGTCGCATTCTCTGGCGTATGTATTTTGGCTCTGGCGCCAGCTGTTGCCAGCTGTGGCACCAGCTACGGCTCTGATACCAGCTGTGGCAGAACCACCTGAATTAATCCGGCTCAAGTGTATTAACCATCACCATTAGGGCAATTTTGGTTAACCTTACACTTCAAACGGAGTAATCCACTGGTCTGTCGGGTATAACCTCCCGATACAACCACGGTAATCGGATCGAGCGCCATACATACAATTGCTCACGCGACGATGAGCACAGAGAATACCACATTCCGGCAATTATTACAACATTATCATAAGTAAATATTACAGACCAAGTTTTAAATTTAGAAACCAAGTACTTCAATGATCATAAATGAGTTCTTCAGAGTTTTAAGTTGCAGCGGAAATAAACAACGGAAGCTACTCGACGATACAGTATGTCTCGATGAAGCCCGTACGAGACATCACTCGGCCTTATCTTCGTTGGACGGGGGCGTATCCCATTCCACCGACCAACCAGGGGGAAGAGTGCAGGGCCAAGCCGAGCTAGCAATCATATCTTCGAAGGTCTCACCTGAAAACGAGCCACAAGCAAGGCTGAGTATACTAATACTCAGCAAGACTTACCCGAGTAGTGGAATCTACTCCACCGACTCTAGACATGCAAGGCTTTTTGGCTCAGGGGTTTGTTTTGCCGAAAAGCATCTACAAGTGGGTCCTTACTTTCAACTTTTAGCTCAAGATTCTAGTTTCATTAACCATACTAGATAAGCAGCTATCCAAAAGCATACATGGTGAAGCATTAAATTTTCATCCAACCAGTTCATTCATCATCATTGTTCCTCTTCTTACTCTGTGGGTAAAAATGGTTAAGCAGTCTCAATAGCCGTGAGAAACGGACGATTCGAATCGAATTTCTTAACCTTGCAAGGGAGACCTAAACACACGTCACGTGGTTACTCACAGAGTCACACGTGCAACTTTTCCCCTTTTTTTCCGGGTCGTGGATTGGGGCTACCCTCCGAGAGTACACGAGCCCCACGCCACGGTTCGGCGTCGGGTTGTGACCACTCGTGCACTCGCCATATAGTGGGACCGAAGTTCAAAGGGTAGGATGCCGTCCCCTTGCCGGGCCAATCAGGTACTTAAGCTTACCGATTCCCATAATCTCGGCATGTGTTTAGTACGTTCAAAGACTTAACCATCACTACCACACCCTGCGGCCTTAGCATTTTTCACTAGACAGACGGGCCTCAATCGTAACCATCGTTCCATAGCCCGTCCGTGTCCTTATGATTGCAGCGTGTAGTAAACATTCAACCCCTATTTTCTCGCGAGTGACAGGAAATCACTCGGCTTTTACCGGAGTCCTATTAGCACAGCATTCTATCGAACCTTACGTCTAGTTTTCAAGCATGGATTCCTACATCATGCAACTAAGTTTTCATTCAACTCCTATAAACTTAATGCACAAGCAGAGAGTAATGAGTTGCATAATTTAGGAAAGAAATGGGTTATGCTCCGGGGCTTGCCTTCTTGTGAATAGGTAGTTCGGGGATCGTCTGAACGTTGACCCGAGTCTCAACTGCTTCAGTTAGATTTGCCTGGGCTTCTCGCTGCTCACTCTCGGACTCGGGCACCAACTCGCACGTCCCGTCGGAGAGAGTAGTCGTTTCTACATGAATGCACAAGTTTGAGCAGTGGTGATGGTAAATGACATGATTTCCTTCACGATAAAGTTACGGTTCATAAGACATAAGTTTTGCTGTGAAGTTATTTACTTTAACATTTCCTGGGCAATCGTTAATAGAGTTTATCTTAATCTATTTAACTTCATTAAAGAAGAAGGGGTTGTGTTATATTGAAAACTTAGTTTTTCTTTTAAACACAAACATGAGTTGAACACAATTACTAATCTAGTTAGCTTCTGGTAATAAAATTTTTATTCAAAGTACATTATGCAGAGATAAGATCACTGTAAAAATTTCAGACATATTTGTGTAGCATGTTAAATATGAAAAATGTAATACACAGCCACTGCTAGAATCTAGTTATTTTTATACAGAACAACCCATACAAGTATTGATGTTATTAAAGATTATTTTCTACAGGATGTTATACAGGGTTTCTATGTATGAAACTTTTTGTACAGCTTGAGCTACTCTAATGTGTTTCATAGTAAAAAGATGAACATTTTCTAAGCGCTTTACTAATTATTTTGAATTAGTGGAGTTTTCCTACCACAAATTCATATGAACAGGTTACATACAGTAAAAATGTTTCTAAATTTTTCTATGTCCTCTAGGTACTACTACAACAACACAAAAAAAGTTTCATGACATTAAACATCACAGAACAGCAGGAAAAATTAGTTCTATCACTTTATGGCATAAAACAAGGTTGGACAAAAGGTGTATCTAGAGATGGCTTTTGGTCCTGATCTTTTTACACAGTCCTAAACATCAAGCAACTAACTCACTGCCCAAAATTTAGGGTCAGAATTGATCTACAACAGTGGGTACAAAAGAGGTCCATTAAACCTTCCATTTAATCTAGAGCAAAATATATTGAGAATCTGAGAAACTTTATGTAACAAAACTTGTAGAGTTTCTTCTAAGGATTCCAGAACAGTTGAGTTTTCATTTTTCTGAATTTTCTACGATTTTATACGAATTTTACAAGTTTACTGATTTGGTTAAAACTTTCTTTACAGAGGGGTCCCTGAAAACTAGCAGAAAACCCCCTAGAAAGATTTGGGCGTTTGCAATGTGGTCCCTGGTCGCAAAATCACGGCGGGGTCATCCTGTCCGGGCCAATTCCGGCGAGCTGGGTCGCCGGCGGCCTGGGCAAGGTGGGGGAGCACGGAGAGGGAACCAGGGCGCACCTATTGGTGGTCTTGGAGTGGCTCGGGGTGGCCGGTGGCGGGCTGGCCGCGGAGAGCAGGGGGCGGCGGCGGTGGGGCGGCGCGGACGGCGGCGCTCCGGCGATGAGGGCGGCGGGGCTCGCGCTGGGAAGCTTCAGCGCACTGAGGCGGACCCGTTTCAGCGCTTGTCTCGGGCGGAGGTGGGCCGGAGCAAAGGGAACCGCGGCGAGGTGGGGGCGCCGGCGGCAATGGAGGCGCGGTGGTTTTCCAGGCGCGCGAGGGGGCTCTGTTCGGCTTTTTATAGGCGCCAGGGAGGGAGGAGGGGTCCAGGCAGGGCTGGGCCGGGCGGCACGACGGGGGCACGCCGTTGGGCGCCTGGGCGGCGGCCAGTGACTGGGCGGCGCGGCGGTGCTGCAGGGCGCCGGAGGCCTGGCGCGCGAAGCTGGGTGCGCTCGGATTGGGCAGAGGCGTGGGCGTGGGGGAGGCAAAGCCACTGCGGCAGGGAGCGACGGCCATTGGCTTGGCGCGGCATGGGGGCAGGAATCGCCGGCGACGTGGCGTGCGGCTGTCGGGCGAGCTGGGGGGTGCAGCAGAGGAGGCGGAGGTGAGGGAGGGACCTATGTGCGAGAATTTGAAAACTTCCAGGGGGCTGGTTGCAAACAGGACGTTTTCTCCACTTTCTAATTTGAATTTCAAAATCTTTTGAACATGAAAGTTGTTCAGAATAAAAAGTTCTACAAGTTTCGTTTCAGGCCAAAGTTCATTTGAGCTTTAGTTCTAAAGTTATTTTAAAAACTTAAAGAAAACTCTATTCGGAGGGCGCGTCATTTTATTTCAAAATTTCATTTTCTTCCCTAGGCTTCAACTAAACTTTTATTGCTCATGCTAATACTGCTGTGCTCATTTAATTTCCTAGCCATATTTGCTCTGATGTGAAAGTTATCCAATTTGTTTCATTAAAGTACATGCATTTATGCACATACAAACTTTTAAAGGTAAAAGCAAAACCAGACTTAATCCATTCCTTTTATTTTCTTAGTTAGTGATGCATTTTATTATGCTAAGAAGACTTGTTTAATAATTAAAACACCTGAGGTGTTACACACGAATCCAGCATCCTTTCTGGCGCATTACTGTTCATCTTGCTCCAAATGTTTTCGATCTCCAAGCGTTCCCCCATCTCCGGCGACCTCATCCGTAGCCTGCTCCGACCCCCAATGGCGTCTCTGTCGGCGACCACCCCTTCTACAGAGGCTCCATCGGCTGCTCCTTTGGCGGCGGCGGCCCAATCGGCGGCTTCTCCAGCAGTGTCGTCGGCGACGATGGCCTCCATTCCAGAGGTAAATGCCCGAAAAAAATTTTCCTTTTTGCCTTGCTGCTTCAGTATTTTCCGGTCCCTTTCTTAGTTTCTTCCCTTTTCTCCCTTTCTTTTTAGGCCCTTAGGCACAGGATCACCATTCCTCTCTCAGAGTCTCCTGACCTCATCTGTTTAGGCCCTATGGGGAATCCTGATCCAACGGATCTAATCAGTTTAGAAACTCACAGGATCCCCTTTAAGCAGTCCCCCATGGATTTAGATCACTGGGTAGGCGCATTCAGATCCTGGCCGAACGAAACACCCGGGTGGAGAGAATGGTACCAGAGGGTAGCCGGGTCTTGGAAAGTCCAGTGGGAAGAACTTAAAATCGGCCAGTGCATAGATTTGTCCCTGTCTCAGATGGAAAAGAACGAACCTTTGGTTATGGCAGCCTCTTACTTCTGGTCCGATGCACTTAACGCATTCCTTTTTGGACACGGACCCATGACCCCGACCTTGGCCGATGTCCTGCTGCTGACCGGCCTAGATGTTTCCTCCGCCGATACCCCCTTCAATTATCTTTTCAAGCCATCTCATCGGCTAGACACCAAAGGAATCGGCGGGTGGAAAGGATACATCAGCAAAAACATGAAGACAGGAACAGTCTCACAGAGGGAGCACACCGCCTTCTTGATGATGTGGCTGGAGAAGCACTTCTTCTGTGGCAGAGCGGTCGGTCCCTCTTCCAACACTCAAGCTCTGGCAGAGTCCCTTGCACAAGGATCGGCCGTCCCCCTGGGTAAACATTTGTTGGGATCGGCATACCATATGATGCATCAAATCGGCGCCAAGCTGTCGAAAGGAGAGCCGATAGGGAATCCAGGCGGTCCTTGGTGGTTCATCACCCTCTGGCTCAATCTACACATGAGCAAGGTCTCTCAGCAGAGGATAGAGATAAAAACTTTTCCCAACATTGAGTCAGAGGAGAATCCATCGGTCCGTCGCCGCTGCATATCTGTTGGAGAGGCGGCATCGGCCTTTCCTGGCTGCCAGTTTACCGCTACTCGCGTAGCTGAATATTTCAGATGCTTCTATAATGGACTTAGCGAGGAGATGATCATCTGGTATCCATATCAAATTGCCTGTATGCTTCGACTTCACCACCCACACATTTGACAGAGAATTGATGGATGTCTTGATTAAGCCGGGGATTCTGCCGGCCAACTTCTTCTCCGGAAAGGACTCACCCACTTATGAGTTCTACTGCCCGTCGGCTGCAGCAAGGCAACTAGGTTTTGGCCAACTGCCGATTCGAGTCTATTTCGCCGGCCAAGCAAAATTCAGAGACGGATTAACTTCAAGTCTTGACTACAGCCGATTATGCGATTTAGTACCTGACTCCAGCACCATTGACTTGAACGGCTGGTCAGTCGCCTCTTTTGCCACCCAACAGTATAAATTATGGTGGGCAGAATGGAAGCAGCATCTTTTCTGTAAATCCCCATCAATTTACTGTAATCTTCTGGACCCAGAGAACATCGACCCAAATGCTGCGGTATGTCCTTTTCTTCTCAGCCGATTTCAATGTTGCATTATCATCTCGCTGTTAACTTGCGTTTACCTCTTCAGTCTGAAAGCCATGCTCCCCCAACACGGAGCCAAAGCGGCCGGCCGATCGATAGCCATCATCAATACACAGTGCACCCACTCATCGGCTTCCATGCTCCAACTATCAGAGATATTTCCACCGGCCGATCAAGACGAGCGCCCAAAAGACCAACACCGAAGATATCCAGCCGTCGGATGCAGGCTCGCATTGAACCGGCCGATCAGACGACAATAGCATCGGCTGAAATCTCCCGTATCGGATCGGCTAGCCAGATGGCAGCAATATCGGCCGAGACTCCCCGTGTTGGATCGGCCGATCAGACGGGAGTGATACGCGCCGAGACCCCAGATCCTTCACCTCCACCAGTGGTCGAGACGGCCGATCCCCAAGTCACCGCCGAAGCCGGGGCTGCTGCAGCATCGCTCTTAGTAGAAGCTGTCCAGGTAACTTTATTTATCTCATGTATTCCCTAAATCTTCTGCTGACATCAATTTCATCCCTTTGCTAGGCTGCACAGGTTGTCCCACCACAATCTCCACGACTATCGGCCACGTCTCAAGTAGGGACTGAGACTATAGCACCTCCTGTTGCTGAGGTATATGATCTCTTACCCTGCATCCTTAATAATCAGGAAACTTAACCAATTTTGATGCAGGCCGACTTGGGTACGCCGATTGTAACTCCACAGCAGGAATCGGCCGGAGAACCCGCAGAGGCATGGCAAATTCCCATTACCATCTTATCTCATTTTCCCATAGTATTCTCACGAGCATTTATATCTTTCTCAGGAAGCTGGCCCAAGCAGAGCACCAATAATGATCGAATCTTCTTCTTCTGGTGAACCCAGTGCACCAATCCCTGAAACAAGGGAAATACTTCCACCGACGCAGGCAAGAGAGATTCGTTTCAAAGAGGTAACAATCTTACCATTAGAATCGGCCGATTTCCTTTCACTACTTGCTTACCCTTTGCTTCGTTCCCTTACAGGAGCAAGATTCTCCCAACAATAGTATCTTTTCTTTCGCTGTCTCCTTGGCCGATGAAGAAGAAATCGCCTCACACGCGGTTCCACCGAGTTCTGCCTCCGACGATGTCCGCTCTAAGCTCGAGAGCATCCGTACTCTCCTCCAACGTGACATCGGCCGATTGGTGAAAGATGCATCGCCGATCCGACAACTTTTCAATGAGGTCGTAGATCACATCCCAGATGAAGTGTCGGAAGACTTGGGGTATGCTGCCTATATAGAGGGCATGCGGATTCCGGTC
Organism: Panicum miliaceum; assembly: GCA_032594955.1. Taxonomy (NCBI): domain Eukaryota; kingdom Viridiplantae; phylum Streptophyta; class Magnoliopsida; order Poales; family Poaceae; genus Panicum; species Panicum miliaceum. Next base: position 45,380,510 of record CM064056.1, on the reverse strand, counting down.
TCGCGGGCGCTGCAACGTATGGCCGATCGCGCTCAGATGGCCAAAACTCAGGAGGAGGTTGACTCATACAAGCACCAGGCCCAGGAAGTACATCACAAAATCAACTTCCTTGAGAACTGCCGTCCGGACATCGTTGGCACAATAGATCGGCTGAAACGGAGGAGAGCAGAACTAGCCAAGGAGATGGAACAGATAACCAAAGAGATAGCCGCTGAAGAGAAAAAGCTCCAAGAACTCCCAACTATGATCAGCGAGCTGAAGCAAAAAAGACAACATCTGGCCCGTGAAGCAATAAGACTCCGTCGCCGCGTGTCAGAAGTGTCAGGATTGGCCGAAAGTGATCAGAGGATAGTAGAATCGGCCGATCAAATTAGACGATGAGCGATTGTAGCCATAGATACTTTCCTTGGGCTGTAAACAATATGTTAAACATTATTGTTCCTTAATGCCACCGCGCCGATTTGGTTTTGACCTGCTTCATGTAATCCGTAATTTCCACTTAATAGTGAATCCCAATATCTCTTTCACCAGATGTGTAGCCAGAAAACCGATGAGAAATCGGTCATGTTAACTCGACAGATTTTCTTTTTGTGCTCAGAATCCCAATCGGTACTAACGTACGTCGGCCTTGATCTGATGCTATCTCTCAAATCTCCCATCTCTAATGAATCGGCCAACGTGAATCCATGTCCCAGCTTCTCATCCTTTCGAACGAGCTGAATCTTCAGAGCCGACTGCTTGGATCGGCTGTAGACCGAAATCGGACACTTTCAGGAAGTCAGTGTCCCATGTCCTGCCAGATATACACTTGACGTGTTCGCAGCTCCACTGTTGTGTGTCGGCCGCCGCAACGCTGTAGACGGAATCGACAGCGACTATCTCTGTACTATCGCCGACCCATTGCACAAGGCATTGATGCATAGTAGATGGGACACAACAGTTTGCATGTATCCAGTCGCGACCAAGCAGCATATTATAGGACCCCTTGCCATTAATGACGAAGAAAGTAGTGGGGAGGGTCTTACTGCCGATGGTGAGGTCGACGCAGAATGCTCCGCGGGCGGGTGATACGTTGCCTTCAAAATCTTTCAGCATCATGTCCGTCTTGGTGAGGTCATCGTCGCCCTTGCCCAGCTTGCGGAACATGGCATACGGCATGATGTTGACTGCCGCGCCTCCATCTACCAGTAATTTAGTGACGGGTCTTCCGTTGACATACCCTATGAGAAACAGGGCCTTAAGATGCTGTCGTCTTTCCTCTTCCGGTTTCTCAAACGTAGCCGTCATCGGCTCTAATACCAGTTGTGCCATTTGCTCTTCCTCTGTATTTGTCACTTTGTCCCGATCGCTTGGCGCCATGAACTCCATCGGCAGTATGAAAACCATATCAATCTCGGCTGCCAATTCTTGGTTATCCGTTTCTTGATCATTTTTCTTTGGGCGCCAAACCCAAGATTTAACATTCCTTCTTTCTGGCACGTATCTTTGCTCTTCTTCTTGATGCTCTAACTGGCGTAGGCATTGGATTCTCCGCTTTTGGGATCTGGATAGGCCATCGGGACACCACCTGGGATTCACTGGTTTGGTCGATGATCTGACGTGTTCCCAATCTGGTCCCCTTCCTAGGGGATCTTCATCCGATACCCTGTCATCGGCCATCTCTTCCAGCCGATCGTGTGTGCTGATCCTGCCCCCCAGTCCATCCTGCTAGCCGATCTTGCCCTCTGACCTGTTGCACTGGTCAACTCTGCCCCCCAGCCGATCATGCACCGAAACGCGCCGTTCTTCGCGCCGATTTCTGTTGATCGGCTCTGGTCCTCTGTTCCTAGAGTATAGCCTCGGGCGATCGTTGTGGTTTGATCAGTTACACTCCGGACAGTTATCGGCAGATGGCAATCTGATATCGTTCTCCCAGCAGTGGATGAAGAAGGGACACTGCCAGTGATCTTCACGCCGGCGTATCATCTCTTCCTGGTGTTGTGCTTGTTCTTGCTGCCGCCGATATTTACTTAGTAGAAATCGGGAGGTGACAGGCCTGTGTGGTCGTTCTGGCCCTCGCCTGTTCCTTCTGATTTCTTCCGGCGTGATCTGCCTCCTGGGGTCGACAGCGCCACCTCTTCTCGCCGATTCTAACGTTAGCACCTTGGTTTGACTTGAGTCTTCTCCAGCGTTGACCGTGTTGGCCGGGAAGGGATGCTGATCTATCTTCATCGGCATTGCCGATTTGGCTGGAGTTTCAAATCTGAGCCGCCCCTGTTCAATGGCCGATTGTATCTGCTGGCGGAAGACTTTACATTCATTGGTGTCATGAGAAGTAGCGTTGTGCCACTTGCAGTATTTCATCTTCTTCAGCTGATCGGCCGTAGGGATGGTGTGATTTTGCGACAGCTTGATCTGTCCCTCCTGAAGCAGTAGATCAAAAATTTTATCGGCCTTTGACGTGTCAAAGCCGAATGTCTCTAGCTCCTTCTTGCCAAAGGGGCAGGATATTGGTTTTTTCCCTTTTACCCATTCCGCCAGGCCGATTTCTTCCTCCGCGTCCGATTCGGATCCCTCCAAGTACGCCACCTTCTTCTGGAAGCTCCTCCGCTGTTCAAGCGGTCGGATCTCCTGCCCTGACAATCGGTGGACGATTTGACTCAGGCTCTCAAACTATTGGGCGGCATATCTCTCTCTGATTTGCGGTAAGAGGCCCTGGAAAGCGATATCGGCCAACTGTGCATCGGTCAGAGCCAGACTGTAGCACTTGTTTTTGATTTCTCTGAACCTTTGTATGTACCCTGTCACCGGTTCGTCGCTCCTCTGCCTGAGGCTGGTTAAATCCGAAATCTTCATCTCATGTACCCCTGCATAGAAGTACTTGTGGAATTGTTTCTCCAGATCGTCCCACATGACGATAGAATTTGGCGGTAAAGTGGTGAATCACTGGAAGGCCGATCCGGATAGAGATGATGAAAATAACCGTACCCTCAGTGCATCTTGCGTGGCAGCTTCTCCGCACTGGATGATGAATCTGTTGATGTGCTCCACAGTGGATGTGTCATCCGTCCCTGAGAACTTGGTGAAATCAGGAACCTTGTAGCGGTGCGGGAACGGCAAAGAGTCATAGGCCGATGGATACGGCGTCTTGTAAGTATAAGTTTGAACTTTCGGCTTTAGTCCAAACTGATCTTGGATTACTTCTGCTATTTTTGCCGTCCAGTCCACCTGCTGCTGATGAACAGTCCACCTGCGGCCGGGTGATGAATCGGCGAACTTTGCTGAACGGCCGATAACTGTTGGCGAAACGCGTCCGCAGCCCCTTCGTACGTCGTTGCTGGCACCGTGCCTCTGAATGCTTCCACAGTGCTTGCCCCCCTGCCGATTTCTGGTAAAATCGGCTGGTACTGGGAGACCGTCGGCCGGGCTGCCGATTGGTACGGCACCTGAAACGGATAGGTACCATGCCCGTTCGCTGGCTCAGGGAAATACGCCGCGGCTGATGCCCCCCAAGGCACTGAGCTCGTAGGCAGTGTTTGCACAGAAGCCATTTGAATGGGTTGAAGCGGCGCTCGCGATGGGAGACATGGTGCACCGCTGTATCTTGGAGATGCCGGAAGTAGTGGAGAGCTGTATCCCTCGCGCTGCGTCAATATCGGCTGAGAAGCCGATTGGGATGTGTACGGTAAGCTTCTGGCCGGCAGGGTAGTTGGAGGGGCATATGCCGGTCCCTGATAACCTTGAACGGCTCCGCTGGCCAGAGAGTTGACGACGGCGTTGTACACCGTGTTGCTCATCACCGAGGATTGGTCAACGAATGCTTGGTACACGGACTGTTGAATCATCTCTGACATCTTGCCCGAGTCTTCAGCAATGGTGATGTGGCGAGGTGCTGGAATAGGAGCCTTCCTAACTGCTTCCCCGCTTCTGGTACGACTGAAAGACTGGAGGTATATCTTCTTGTAATCTTCTAGATGTTTGGCCAATTCCTCCCTCTGGTCGTCCTTGAGATCAGCTTCTGTGACCCCAATGATGTTGCTGTCAGAGATTTCTGCGTTGTTTGACATATCAGGTCTTGGATGGTCCCACCGGGCGTGCCAAAAGTGTGTTGGCGCTAAAATCGGCCGATGGGTCTTCAGCATCGGACACACGACGCGGGAGAATCTGCTTAGCTCCTGTTCGGGTTATCGCCCTAGTGCGGTTCGCGCGGCGTGCCAGTCAATCTGACCTGTTGATTGACAAGGAAATAGAGTATTAAATTCCAGGCGCGTCGATCGGCTGGATTTCCGATCTGTCCTGAGGAGCGCATCGGCGGTAAATCGGCCGATTTGCTGTAGAGATGATCGGCTATGGGTCAGCCGATGATCGTATAGTAATTGTAAAGAGAACTGCTAGAGCGATCCAAACAATTACTATAGAACCAACACTTGAAACAGATCTAATCGGCTGTATGGCGATGAATCGAAGGAGAATAATGACGAAGCCGATTACCCTGATCTCAAGCTGGATAACTGGTGATAATACTAGAATAACAGGTAAAACTTGCAATTCTAGTAAATATCGATAACTTGTGAATAAATCCAAACGAAACCACAGCGATGCGCCCGTAGTTAAAGCTTGGATATTACTCGATAAGCGGAACCTACCAATTGGCCGGAGATCAGGTTGATGCAGCCCTGCCAATCTGTACGAACTCGTGGAAGAAGAAAATATTGGCGAAGTCGCCGACTTGAAAAGTAAAGTACTGGTAAAAAGTAGAGGTGTTTTGTTGATTGATTTTTATTGTCCTTTGCAAAGCCCTAGCGACTCCTATTTATACCCAGAAACTAGGACTCCTGGTCGATTACGACTTGCTACAACCTTATTAAAAAACTACTATATCTATAATAACTTTAAAAAGGAAACGGACTCCCGCAGAATCTTCCGCCGCCGTTTCCTAATCCAATCAGGACCTCTTCAATTGCTTCCCGGCCGTCTTAGCATACCTTGTTGACCAACTTTTGACCAGGATCTTCTGGAATAATCCTATCCTGTCGGTATGGGCTGCGCCACCAATCGGCCGATTTTCAACTGTTACCTCGATCGGCCGATTCCTTACTGTAGCTTTCAGATCTGCTTCATCGGCCAACCTTCTCCTCCTGACGCCGATTCAATACGTGTCAAAATCTGGCGTCAACACCTTACTTGGGAGAAGATGATGCGCTTGAGTCGAGGACGACTCAAATTCAAGAGGTGGAGGATGATGAGGACATCACTCCTACGGATATACATGAGGCTTCTTCGCTGGACATCCAAACCATTCAAGACCCAATCACAAGAGCTTGCGCGCGACAATTAAATTTAGAGGTGAGCTCGCTCCTAACTGTTTCTCTTAATAGTTTCGAGAATAGTTTGCTACCTAATGTTTATAATGTGATTAGAAACCAAGGAGAAGATAAGATGACACATGGAGAGGAGCATGGAGTCATGGAGGGACAGCAAGGGAGGCCCAAATTCATTATGAGTCGTCAGGAATCGTCCGAGGAAGTTGGCGTCCAGAATCTGTTCCGCTGCTGCGTCACCGTATTTTGGCCTTTGGGCCATGTATCATCGTCGAGTCCTTTAGGGTTGCGTCCAGGTACTTGGACACGACCCTAAACCCTATATATCAGTAGCCGCCGCCCTCGTTAGGATTCGGGTTTTACTTAGATTATTCTGTCAAGAACAGTTTCGCCGTACTCGGCTTGTGAGACCCCAACTCGTGAGCTAATCATACATCTGCAATTGGTTTGCAATCTTGCTTGTTCTTGCTTGTGTTCTTCGATTCGCAGGCAGGGATTAGCCTTCTTGGCGAGGTCGACCGTGTATTCGCCGGTCGATAACCTGAGGAGACGTGGTGCTACGATTGCGGGGTTTCGGGATGTGTTGCCGGAAGCCGGATCGATTCGTGTCGCGACTCCACCAAATCGAGAGTTATCAGAACCTTTCGGAAGATCGGGAACCCTCGTTCACATTAAGATGGATGTCAAAATAGCTTTCCTGAATGAAAACCTGAATGAGGACGTGTATATGATACAACCCGAAGGTTTTGTCGATTCGAATAATGCTGGAAAGGTATGCAAACTTCAGAAATCCATTTATGGGTTGAAGCAAGCATCTTAGAGTTGGAATATTTGTTTTGGTGAAGTAGTCAAAGGGTTTGGTTTTCTTCAGAACGAAGAAGAAGGTTGTGTTTACAAGAAGGAAAGAGCTCTGTAGCATTTCTAATCCTGTATGTGGATGACATACTGTTGATTGGGAATGATATTCCTATGCTGGAATCCTGAAAGACTTCACTGAAAAATAGATTTTCTATGAAGGACTTAGGGGAAGCCGCATATGTTCTGGGCATAAAGATCTATAGAGATAGATCAAGGAGGCTAATAGGATTAAGCCAAGATACTTACATTGACAAGGTATTAAAACGTTTCACTATGGAACAATCAAATAAAGGGTTCTTGCCTATGTCACATGGTATGCATCTCAGCAAGACTCTGTGTCCCTCGATGACTAATGAGCGGGATCGCATGAGCAAGGTTCCGTACGCTTCGGCAACTGGTTCAATCATGTACGCAATGAAAAGTACACGCCGAGATGTCTCATATGCTTTAAGTGCTACGAGCAGGTACCAGTCTCATCCAGGTGAGAGTCACTGGACAGTTGTGAAAAACATCCTTAAGTACTTCAGAAGGACTAAAGATGTGTTCCTAGTCTATGGAGGTGAGGAGGAGCTCACTGTAACGTGTTACACTGATGCTAGCTTCTAAACCGACAAAGATGATTCAAAGTCGCAATCAGGTTTTATATTCATTTTGAATGGTGGTGCTGTGAGTTGGAAAAGTTCCAAGCAAGGTACGGTGGCTGACTCTACGACAGAAGCCGAGTACATTGCAGCTTCGGAAGTTGCGAAGGAAGGTGTTTGGTTGAGGAAGTTCCTCATTGTGCTTGGTGTGTTTCCAAATGCGTCTAGCCCATAGAACCTCTACTGTGACAACAATGGGGCGATAGCGCAGGCTAAGGAGCCAAGGAATCACTAGAAGAACAAACATGTACTGCGGCAATTTCATCTTATACGAGAGTTCGTGAGACGGGTGAGATCAAGATATGCAAAATACACACGGATTTGAATGTTGCTGATCCGTTAACAAAGCCTCTTCCACAGCCTAAGGATGAGGCGCGCACAAGAGCTATGGGTATTAGATACCTTAAGGATTAGACTCTAGTGCAAGTGGGAGACTATTAGAAATATGCCCTGGAGGTAATCACAGAGATGATCATATTTCGTTGTATCCATGATGTATTATATATGTGTTCATTGAATATCCATGAAAAAGCCAACTTCTATTGATTGGCAGTTATGTGAATTGTTTGTGAGACTCTTTACTTGTATGGTTATTCTAAAGTTGTTCCTAGTCGGGATTCATGTATGGACACACATGAATATTAGACTAGCACATGTATTAGTTGATGATTATATTTCACAAGTCGTAGACATGGAGATGTCAAACTAATAATGTGGGGCGCATGTATGACATGTGGCTGGACAGACCCAACATGAGGAATAGTGATTTCTCATTACCCAATGTGTACTCTATGTCCTTAGACCTGTGATTGTCGCATGTGCTCAAGATGTGAACCGACCTACTTAGGAGCTACCAAACGCTACTCCGTAACTGGGTAATTATAAAGGTGGTTCTCGGGTTTTTCAAGAAGCATGCTGTGAGACATGGTCAGTCAAGATGGGATTTGCCCTCTACTTGAGAGAGATATCTCTGGGCCCCTTGAAAGAGAGGTTAAGTGTTAATCAAGGATTCCGGATCACGGCATCGAGAAAGAGAGGCCAGCTTGGAGCTAGACCAAATATCGTGAGGCAAAGGGAATAGCATGTATATGAGATTGTGATGGCTCATCTGATTTGATCTTTGTGCACGCATAGGAGTTGACATGTCTTGCTAGAGGCCGCTGTCAATTATTGGTCGAGTAGGAGTACTCGAGCAATGTCTTTTCACGTGTGAGCCCATAGGGTCACACACTTAAGGGGCTAGAAGCCTAATACGGATTTGATCCAAATTAGTCTGGGCTTAGGTGCACTAATGGGCCTCGGTTGAGCCCATTAGTGGGCGCCTAAGAGGGTCTATATAAACAGGGGCGGGGCGCATAGAAACCATAACTCTCCATGCTTGCTGTTGCCGCCTGTTTCCCACGCCCGTGCCTTCGTCGCCCTCGCGAACATAGCAGTCCGGATCGTGACGCTTCCGCCGCCGTACGTGTGGATACCTTGGAGGTGCTGCATCTTCTGCATGAGGACGAGCCACACGTGAGAAGGTCTCACAACTGCACTGCCGGCTACCTACAAACCACATCGCGTGCTACAGAAGTTCCGCACCTGCGCGTCTAGTGGTAATTCTGTGATCTATTACAGTAGTAGTTCCTGGTTTATGGGGAAGAAAAATTTTGTTTTGCGCTAGCGTAACCTCCCCGTAACCCTACAGGGAGGCCTATTTATAGCTAGTGAAGGTCGGTAACCGGTGAATAGCGTCAAGATTACGCAGCCTTGACAGTTGCTTAGCTTCCACGCAAAGACTGGGCATTAGTGGCCGCCAGGTTGGGTTGGCCGGCCTCCCCCATGCCAGCCGGCCTGGGGTTTGTGCCAAGTGGCACCGACCATTCTCGTGGACGCTCCTGATTGCCTCCTAAGGTCGGTAATAGTTACTTTTTAGTTAAGCAACCGTTTCAGACATGCAGGTGGGCCCTTGAATCCGTGTGTGAAGCCTTCCGGGTCCTCGGATCAAACCGACTTCAAGTGCACAATGCATGATCCTTCTGGGTGTGTTTGTTAACTCTTGGATTGATGATGTGGCCATATGAGGGGGGACTAGGCCGGGCGGCCTAGGGGAGGCCGGGCGGCCTGAGATTTCTCCCAAAACGGCCCATCTTTGGTACACTTGCTCCTGCATTGACACTTCATCCAAAACATGTGAAATTTTATTAGTATAAATAAAAAATGCATGGAACATAATGCAAAACTCTGAATTATTTCCGAGATGTTGATGGACAATGGTCCAATAACGGTCGTCAACACTTGGGTCTACCTCCGTCAAGCCCCCGAGCGCCGACTCACCGAATCGAACATCAATCGATCAATGAGGCCAATTGGTGATCATATAGCAATCCTTACATCCTCGGGCACCTGCTGCAACTTGACTTCAATAAACTCATGCCTTTGTATTTCTGCAATGGGATGCGCCCCTGGGCACACCTGTTGGGTGTTGCCCCCGAGCCTCGGAAGGTTTCGCAGAAGCTTTTCGAGGGACAAGAGAAACAACCTCTTAAGCCCTTTTATATCGAGTTATCTTCCAGCCTTTTGCCTCAGCTCCGGCTGGGAAACCAAGGAACACCAAGTCCGATTACGGCGCCCAGCCCTCGAGTAGGGTTTTTGACAGAGTCACAGAGACACGCCGAGTCAAATAGCAGCGCCCAGCCCCCGAGCAGGATCGCTGGCGGAGTCACGGAGACACGCCGAGTCAAATAGCGGCGCCCAGCCCCCGAGCGGGATCGCTGGAGGAGTCAAGGAGACACGCCGAGTCAAATAGCGGTGCCCAACCTCCGAGCGGGGATGCTGGTGGAGTCACGGAGACATGCCGAGTCAAATAGTGGCACCCAGCCCCCGAGCGGGGTCGCTGGCGGAGTTACGGAGGCACACCGAGTCAAATAGCGGCACCCAGCCCCCAAGCGGGGTCGCTGGCGGTGTCACGGAGCCACGCCGAGTCAAATAGCGGCGCCCAGCCCCTGAGCGGGGTCGCTAGCGGAGTCACGGAGACACTCCGAGTCAAATCGCGGTGCTCAGCCCCCGAGCGGGGTCGCTGGCGGAGTCAGGGAGACACGCCAAGTCAAATAGCGGTGGCCAGCCCCCAAGCGGGGTCGCTGACGGAGTCACGGAGACACGCCGAGTCAAATAGCGGGGCCCAGCCCCTGAGCGGGGTCACTGGCGGAGTCACGGAGACACACCGAGTCAAATAGCGGCACCCAGCCCCCGAGTGGGGTCGCTGGAGGAGTCACGGAAACACGACAAGTCTTTTGGCATCGCCTTGTATGAAAAGGAATATTCCAATCCAACTGGTAGATCCAATCTGATCTGAAAATCCTGGCATCTGCTCTGATCTTTTAATCAACTGCACAGCCTATCCCTCGGGGCTATTTTTCCTTTTACTGCGCCGTCAAATCCTTTGTTATTGTTCCCCCCTCCGCCTCGGGGAAAGCAAGAGACGCTCCTAGAGCCGATTCAAAATTCAAAAAAAGGGAAGAAGCCGAACGACCCGTTAGGGTTACGGCTGATATAAAAACGATTTGCTCGGCACAGCCTTATCCATTTGCGCCCTTTCATCTCTACCGCCATCGAGTCTTCCAGATCTCTCTAGCCCCCACCTGAGTACTCGCCTCCCAAGCAACTCACCGCCCCCTTCTCCCGCTGCCACTCACCTCGAGCAGAAATGGCCGGCGAGGTCCCTGCAGCAGCCGCCGCTGCCGCTACCACACCGCTAGCACCGGAGCTGGTCTGGTCCCCGAGCACCATGACGAACGCCGACATAGAGGCGCTCGTGGCACAGGGCCTGCTGCCGGAGAAGGCGATCTCTGGTGGCGGAGCTACACCGGGTAGGCGTTCCCATCGGAGGACCGGACGGAGACGGTCGTCTTTCGGTCCTTCCAAGAGAAGGGGTTCGGCCTACCGTTGGGGGCATTCTTTCGGGGGCTGCTTCACTACTACGGGCTGGAGGCGACGCACCTCAAGCCCAACTCCATCGCACAGATCGCGACCTTCATCCATCTATGCGAGGGGTTCGTGGGGATCGCGCCCCACTTCAACCTGTGAAGGGCCCTGTATCATCTGCGGGTGTATCCAAACAAGGATACGCCTCGGATACGCCAGATGTGGTTGGCGGTGCCGCCTTCTCGCTCTGCCAGGGCGGGAAGTACCAAGAGGCCTCCTTCAAGGACAACAACAATAGGTGGGCTGAGGAGTGGTTCGTGGTGGCGAACCCCGCTCCCGGCCTTCCACCCCGCACAGGTCTCCCGCCAATCCTGAATGCCAGGTGGGAGAAGAAGTCCACCGAGGAGGAGATGGTGGAGGTGGAGGTGCTGCTGGCCGAGCTGCAGAAGCTCAAGGCCGAGAAGCTGACCGGCACCGCGGTGGCGTTGTCATTCGCAAAGCGGCTGACCCAGCCGATCCAGGAGCGGGTCCACCCTGGGTACGAGTAATCGGGCCGTGAGGACCCGACTCGCGTGCAAAATCGCAAGGTCTCGCACAGCGAGGCTCACAGGTGGGTCATGGTCATCGTGAGCGGGGAGGTCCGCGACAAGCGCTGCCCGAAGGCGTACTACCTAAAGTGGCCCACAACAGAGGTATGTAGTTTGCTTGTAGAGTCGTTTTGCTTCTCATCGAGTGGTTTTGGTTTGAGTAGTTTTCCACCGAGTCGTTTTGCCGTCGATATCACCCATTGGGTTGTAACACCACTCGGCTTCTTGCAGGAATAAATTGTGTCATTCTGTTGCCCTGCGCCTCTGCCGGAGGAGCAGCAGGGCAAGGCTGTTGATCCGCCCGCCGGGATTGCACTGCCGGCAGCGGACGTTGGAAGTTTCTCGTCCGACTCCTCCATCGGGAGCGAGTCGGACAATGTTGTTGAAGTATAAGGGCCGGCGGCTGGTGCCGGCTCTACCACGAAGAAGCGGCGAACCACCCGCAAGGTGGCCGCATCAAAGGCCCAGCAGGGTGGGGTGGCACCGCGTGGTCGGAGATCGACCCCTCCGGGTGCGAGCAGGGTGGACGCGGAGGCCGCGGTGGAGAAGGCCGGCCCCACCACCCCCAAGCCAGATAAGGAGGACCAGGAGAAGGAGCCGGGGCAGCCAGCGAGGTCGCCCGTGCGGGTTGCGCAGTCGTTGCCCTCCGTCGTGCCGCTGAAGCCGATGAGGAGCCGCTGAAGCCTCTTGCGCTTCTCGATTTGGCTCTGATTCTGAGTCGATGAGTCGAGTTGTAGGAGGGCGTCGCTTGGCGGCGCCAAGCACAAGGCGGAGGAGTCCACCCATGAGGCCAGTTCGGCCGAGGTGGCCAAGGGGGAGTTGTCCCCGGCGGAGCGGCCGCTGGCTTGCCCTTGACTGATCGAGGGGACGGCTGCGAAGGCCAAGGAGGAGGCGGTGCTGGTAGAGCCGCCGCAAGGGGACGATGTCATGCCGCTGGAGGTCGCGCCGGGGGATGGAGCCAAGGCAGCAGTCGTTGAGGACCTTGTCGACCTGAATGTGGCGCCCCGGGTCATCGCCCCCGCGCTCCCTACTGTCCAGGAGCCGCCTAAGGAGAAGGCGCCCGAAGAGGAGGCGGTGGTGACCAAGGTGGTGCTGCTCGAGGCCGCCCAGCGCATAGCCGAGGTGACCCATGTGAGTCTTTTGAGTTCTTGCTTAGATGGTAGGGCATGTAGCTTGATACGCTTTGTTTGTGCAGGCTTTGGCTTACCTGAGTCGGTGGGCTGCGAGCCAGCTCGAGGTGGGAGATGGGTCGGCGAGCCGAGTCCTTAAGCTGGAGGAGGAGCTGCGGGCATTGAAGCGGCACCACTCTGAGGCCTCGAAGAAGTAGTCAGCGAAGCTGAAAGGTTAGATTTTTGACTCGTCTCTGCTTTTGGCTGCCCGACTCGCCGCGAGGGGCTGACGCCTGAGGCTTTGCAGAGCTGAAGGAGGCCAACGAGATGATGGCCCAGGAGCTCAAGGTGGTCGTCACGGCAAATGACGAGCTGCACCGGCTGAGGGAGAGCGCTAAGGGCTGGGAGTCTCTCACGGAGGAGAAGCCCCAGCTTGAGAAACAGCGCTGCCAAGGTAACTATCCTTGTTCCTGAAAGATTACTTGTTCCATCGAATCGCTCGTACTAATACGAGTATCTTTTGCAGAGATGGAGTCCCGTTTGGCAGATGCCCGAGTGGACCTTGACCAGCTGATGGCCAAGATCGACACCGTGCTGGTCGCGTTTCAGCTGGAGGGTGTCGCCCTGGTGGAGGAAGCGGCGTGGCGCCTGGACGGTGCGTGGTAGCGCCTCAAGGCCTTCGCCAGGAAGACAGCCAAGGACTCGGTACAGTTGGACCCATCGCCTTCCTCGTAGTTTTGGACCCATCGCCAGGAAGCCCTTGTGAAGTCCCACAACTCTGAGGCGGACCTGGATCCCATGGGTGAGGGCGTCGAGGAGGACTGCACCGACACCGAGTGGGACTCGCACTTCGCCGCCGTTGGACCCATCGCCGAGCGCATCATGGGCCAAGTGAACATGTAAGAGGTCACTAGTAGAGCAGAAACATTATGGGGCCAAGTGTTGGCCAAAAACAATGTTTATTTTTCATGTAATTAAGTTTTATTTCGTTATGTTCCGTAGACGAGTAGTTTTCTGATTTGGCCGAGTGGTTAGGATGCCGACCCTGCGATGTGCCCTTACCCATTGTGCAGAGAGCTGGTCATCAGACACGTGATAGGCGTGGGTGACACAGAGTGGTTCCAGGATGCACCAGGTTGTGATCAGTTCACCACCGAGCTAGGTTAGTTGTTTGACGCGAACGATACTAGTGCGAGTTGGCATGGCCGAGTCGCAGCCCCCGAGCGTGCTGGACGAGTCGGAGGGGGCTATACCAGGTCATTTTTTAGGCGCGAAAAGGAAATAGAGTATAGAAAGACAAAAAGTGATGAAATGCTCTCATTATTATTTAGAAAGGTTGGGGTACATAGCTGCAAGCTCTTCTCACGGGTAGAAGCGCCGAAGGTGCTCAATGTTCCGTGGATTGCCTACGTCCGTGCCATCCTCCCTCTGCATGCGATAGGTGCCACGGGTGATGACTGCACTGACAACAAAGGGACCTTCCCACGGGGAAGATAACTTGTGTGCGCCGGTAGTAGACTGGATACGGTGTAGGATCATGACGCCTACATTGAAGTCTCGCTCCTGCACGTTCCGGTCGTGGTAGCGCCTGAGCTGCTGTTCGTAGCATGCATGCTGAAAGGCAGCTGTGATGCGATGTTCCTCAACTAGGTCGATGTCATGGCACTGTGTCATTTCTGCTTCGCCTTCCTCGTAGTTTTGGATGTGTAGGGCACCAAAAGTTATGTCACTCGGGAGGATGGCCTCCGAGCCATATACTAGGAAGAAGGGGGAGTAGCCGGTGGCCCGGCTCTTTTGGGTGCGTAAGCCCCAATTGACCTGTGGTAGCTCTTGGATCCACTTAGGACCGAACTTCTCAAGTGGCTTGAAGATACGCGCTTTGAGCCCCTAGAGGATCATGCAATTAGCGTGTTTCACTTGGCCGTTACACCTTGCGTGAGCCACGAAGGCGTAGTAGATGTCGATGCAGTTATCCAGGCAGTGGTCCCAAAATGCACCTCCAGTGAACAACGAGCCCAAGTCAGTGATGATCCTGCCGAACCTGTGAGAAATTTCCAGGATAAACTCGACCGCCTTGAGTGCAGTGGTCGACGCAACTGGTTTGACTTCAATCCACTGGGTGAACTTATCAATGGCCACAAATATGTAGTTGTATCCACCTACAACTGTCTTCAAGGGTCCAACCGAGTTAAGCCCGCAGCAAGCAAAGGGCCAAGAAGGAAGAATTGTTCGCAAGGCCTGAGCTAGAATGTGCTGCTGTTTGGCAAAAAATTAGCACCTTGGGCACCTTTTGACAATATCGTGGGCATCGGTGAGTGCTGTGGGCCAGTAAAAACCAGACCTGAATGCTTTGCCCACCATGGTGGAGGCTCCTACGTAGTTGCCGCAGATACCCGAGTGGATGTCGTGGAGCAGCGCGACTCCTTCGCTCTGGGAAATGCACTTGGACAGCGTCTCTGAGGAGGCCGAGTGCTTAAACAAGTCGGTGCCGATGACCACATAGCTGGCGGCTCGTCGCGAGAGCTTCTCATGTTCTTTTTTGTCGGGGGAGGACTTGTTGTTGATAAAGAAGTCGATGATGGGGGAGCGCCAGTCGGAGTCGATCACCAACACCTCTTGACCCTGTGCTCGCACCAAGTCTAGCTTGGTGGGAGGGGTTCCTCGATTTCGATCGTGGGTCGTCTCAAGGCTTGGACAAAGACTCCGGCCGAGATGAGGGCGCGACTAGAACCGAGCCTGGAGAGGACGTTCACCGCGATGTTGTAGTCTCTAATGACGTGGTGGAACTCCAACCTGTAGTCGCTGGCTTCCAACTTTCGTATTTCCTTGTAGTAGGCATCCATCTTCTCCTTTATGCAGTCCCAGTCTTTGTTGACTTGTTGAATAACAACCTTGGAATCTCCGTAAGCGAGGAGACGCTTAATGCCGAGTGAGGCGGCCATCCGGAGACCGTGAATGAGAGCTTCATACTCAGCAGTGTTATTAGTTCCCTTGAAAACTAATTGGAGGACGTACTTTAGTTGTTCACCTTTTGGGGACATGAGTAGAACTTCAGTGCCGGCTCCGACGAGGTTTAGGGCGTGGTCGAAGTACATCTTCCAAGGTTCAGGTCGTTCCTCGGGTGGTGGGTCCTGTATCTCTGTCCACTTGGCCACAAAGTCAGCCAGGGCCTGAGACTTGATCGTGGACTGAGTGGAGAACTGCAGATTGAACGCGCCCAGCTCTACTGACCACTTGACGACTTGGCTATTAGTGTCGCGGTTGAGGAGGATGTCGCCGAGTGGAAAGGAGGAAATGACTCTGACGCTGTGTGCTTGGAAGTAATGCCGCAGTTTCCTGGATGTGATGAGGATCGCGTACAGGAGCTTCTAGACCTGAGGGTAGTGCACCTTGGACTCGCCGAGTACCTCACTGATGAAGTAAATGGGTCGCTGCACCTTATAAACGTGACCTGGCTCGTCTCGCTCAACAACCAGGACGGTACTGACCACATGGGTGGTTGCTACTATGTAGAGAACGAGTTCCTCGTCTGGCTCTGGAGCCGTGAACACTGGTGGGTTGGTAAGGAATTCTTTGAGCTCCTTGAAGGCTCTAGAAGTGTGGTCATTCCATACGAACTTGTCTAGTTTGCGGAGCAGCTTGAAGAAGGGGAGTCCCTTGTCACTGAGTCGACTGATGAATCGACTCAGGGCCACCATGCACTCGATCAACTTCATTATGTCCTTCTTGCACCGAGGGGGTTTCATTCTCCTGATGGTGTTGACCTTGGTGGGGTTGGCCTCGATGCCTCGGTTACTGACTATGAAGCTGAGTAACTTTCCCGAGGGGACACTGAAGACACACTTGCGTGGGTTCTATCGGTGTTTTACCGGCAAGACTACCTAGGGATACCCTAAGGTAGTAGACTTGTGGTCAGGATGCCACCAAGATCAGGAACTCGATGGTGCAAGGAACACAAGGGTTTAGACATGTTCGGGCCGCAGTATGCGTAATACCCTACGTCATGTATGGTTTGTACTGCCTTGGGGTTATGCGTTATCCACAATGTGCTTTGGAGGGGTCCCTGCTCGCCCTTATATATCCTGGGGGACAGGGTTACATGGAAATCCTGGTCTGGTACGAGCTTAGGAGTCCTAACTGAGTACTTTCGGATAGTTTCCTTCTGTACCGACTAGTTGTACTTACATACGAGTACTTTACAGTATGGATAAGGTATGGGAGCCACGCGTGCAGTCTCGTTGCTCCGGGTCTGACAAGCCCCCGAGCTCTTCATAGCTGAGTACTGCAGGCTTCGAGTACTTCTTGAAGTCATCCTTCGGTTTCTGCTGAAACTCCATCTTGAAGGTGTCTTTCGAGTACTTTCCTTGGCTGCTCGAGGCTGTGAGGTGCTCTAGCCCCGAGTACTTTCAAGTCTTTTCATTCTATGGGGTGCGATGCAAATCGCACTCCATATGGAGTAGCCCCCGAGCCTTAGGTTGAATCGAAGAATCAGGCTGAGGGTCCCACTAGTCTTGAATCTTCTTTCCTTATCTTCGAAACATTTTTGAAAAATAAGCCATCGATGACACGTGCCCCGCAGCCCCCGAGCCTTGAATACAAATTTCAAGGTTTGGAAAAAAGGATCCAAAAGAACGTGGCATACAGAACAGTGTTATGTACAAAATATGTGTATAGAGAATGCGTAATCTGCCTTGATGGTTTATTTCGGAAATCAATTGGTTCAAAATTTGAAAACGCCCTTTTTTCGGGATAAGGTCCCTGAAAAAATGGTTAATCAAATAAACTCCCCAAAACTCTTCCCAAATAACCGCTCAAAACAAATCCCGCACTTTTTTAGGGGAGAAAATTCTTCGGCTTCCGAACAGTAAATCTGGGCCTATCCGCTGACTATTTAACCATGCGGTGACTCTAGGTTTTTACCCTTTCACTTTCTGCCTTAGCCATTTTGCTCTCTCACCCTCTTGCGCCGTCAGTCACTGTTAGATCTAGGGTTTGAGAGCCAAACTAGTCGAAGAATCCATCCGCTACATCAGTGAGTCCTTGTGCTCCTCTCCCGAAGCCTCAGAGCATATGCGAGTGAAGCAGCTCATGACATTCAAGATGGGCAACAAGAAACCGGCGTCTAAGGGGAAGAAGGAAGAGTCGACCACCGGTGATTGGGAGAGAAGTGCACCCCTGCTGACCTTCTTAACTTAGTTGCTCAATGTCTTCTTGAATCGGAGGAAATGGTTCAGTGGAAACCTTCCTTCCACCAGTTCATTCCGCAAGAAGATGTAGATCAGATTGTCATCTTCGAGCATTTTGTCGAAAGGGGATTGGCCCTCCCCGCATCTGATTTCTTCCACGGCCTCCTTTATCATTGGGGTATTCAGATCCATCATCTAAACCCTAACTCCATCGTCCACCTCTCAATTTTTGTTCATTTTTGCAAAGCTTTTCTTGGTATCAAGCCACATTTCGATCTTTTCCGCTACTTCTTCCATCTCCGGCAACAACCATCTGAGGAGAAGCAGTACCTTGTTGGTGGAGCCGGAATCCAGTTCAAGCAGGGGAAGGGGAAGGAGTATATTGAGTACTCGCTCCCCACGAACCACTCGGGTTGGAGATCCCGGTGGTTCTACATTTGAAACCATCCCCCCACACTGCCCGGGAAAACTCCAAGGAAGGCAGTGTGGAGGCTCGAGTGGAACGAGAAGTTGAATCCTAACCAACTGCTGCAAGTCAATGAATTGCTCAAACTAATTAGCAAGCAGAAGGAATCAGGTGTAAATGGCGTGTGCGTCTTGGCCTCCATGTACAAGAGGTGTATCATGCCATTGCAGAAGAGGTGTCGATTTGGATTCAAGTACTTAGGAAGTAATGATCCATCTCGCCTTTCCGCAGAAGTTCTTCCTTCGCAAACGGCTCTTGACCGTGTTCACCGAGTACTACTCGATGCGAACACAGTTCTTACGTCCAGAAGCTTTTCAGTGCGGTGAATCCGCCGAAATTGGTGAGTAATTTGTCTGTTGATTACTTGCAGAACTTGTGAAGTATCACTGAGTATTGACTCTTTGTTGTTATTTTCTGCAGGGGCACACTGAACTGTACCATTGTCCTGCTCCAAATCCTGACTTGCCTCGGGCGGATCACCTCAAGCCAAGTGCGTTCCAGATGCTCAAGACCAGTCGTTTAGATCGTGATCCCTTAACTGATGAAGAAATGATAGATTTCGACAATGATCTTCCTCTGGCAGCTTACTTGAAGAAGTCTAGCAAGGAATCGAGTAGCAGCATGGAGATCCCGAGCCACCCGTCCAAGCCGCGGGTGGGTATGAGGAAACGGAAGCTCACCCTTGCAGATCAGTCAGATGACAACCCGAGGTAAGCAATGTCCTCGAGTACCTTCCTTGTTGCAATTTTGATGTCCTCAAGTACCTTCCTTCTTGAGTTTTCCTCTGTTCTATTTGCAGTCCGCCCGCCTCCCCCCTGTCCAAACGTCCCAAAGACGGGGGAAAGTCAAGCCCTACTTGGGATGATGCTGCACCAGTGGTCGACATCTGGCCTGGTGCAGCGGCCTAGATGATGCTGTACCTGCACTGAGCCCCAGCAACCCGATCTTGGCGAGTGCCCCGGAGGCTCAATCGAGGATCCTACTGGCAGCTCGGGGAAGTCGGGTACTCAGGGGACCCGACTTCTAAAACTGTGGCAGAACCACCTGAATTAATCCGGCTCAAGTGTATTAACCATCACCATTAAGGCATCCTCGGTCAACCTTACACTTCAAACGGAGTAATCCACTGGTCTGTCGGGTATAACCTCCCGATACAACCACGGTGAACGGATCGAGCGCCGTACATACAAATGCTCATGCGACGATGAGCCCAGAGAATACCACATTCCAGCAAATATTACATCATTAGCATAAGTAAATATTACAGACCTAATTCTGAGTTTAGAAAACAAGTACTTCAATTAACATAAATAAGTTCTTCAGAGTTAAATTGCAGCGGAAATAAACAACGGAAGCTACTCGACGATACAGGATGTCTCGATGAAGCCCGTACGAGACATCACTCGGCCTTATCTCCGTTGGACGGGGGCGCATCCCATTCCACCGACCAACCAGGGGGAAGAGTGCAGGGCCAAGTCAAGCTAGCAATCATGTCTTCAAAGGGTTCACCTGAAATCGAGTCACAAGCAAGACTGAGTATACTAATACTCAGCAAGACTTGCCCGTGTAGTGGAAACTACTCCACCGACTCTAGACATGCCAGGCTTTTTGGCTCAGGGGTTTGTTTTGCCGAAAAGCATCTACAAGTGGGTCCTTACTTTCAACTTTTAGCTCAAGATTCTAGTCTCGTTAGCCAGTCTAGGTAAGCAGCTATCTAAAGCATACATGGTGAAGCATTAAATTTTCCATCCAACCAGTTCATTCATCATCATTGTTCCTCTTCTTACTCTGTGGGTAAAAATGGTTAAGCAGTCTCAATAGCCGTGAGAAACGGACGATTCGAATCGAATTTCTTAACCTTGCAAGGGAAAACCCAAACACACGTCACGTGGTTACTCCCTAGAGTCACACGTGCAACTTTTCCCCTTTCTTTCCGGGTCGTGGATCGGGGCTACCCTCCGAGAGTACAAGAGCTCCACGCCACGGTTCGGCGCCGGGTCGTGACCACTCTCTGCACTCGCCATATGCACATGGGACCGAAGTTCAAAGGGTAGGATGCCGTCCCCTTGCCGGGCCAATCAGGTACTTAAGCTTACCGATTCCCATAATCTCGGCATGTGTTTAGTACGTTCAAAGACTTAACCATCACTACCACACCCTGCGGCCTTAGCATTTTTCACTAGACAGACGGGCCTCAATCGTAACCATCGTTACATAACCCGTCCGTGTCCTTATGATTGCAGCGTGTAGTAGTCATTCAACTCCTATTTTCTCGCGAGTGACAGGAAATCACTCGACTTTTACCGGAGTCCTATTAGCACAGCATTCTATCGAACCTTACATCTAGTTTTCACGCAAGGGTTCCTGACATCATGCAACTAAGTTTTCATCCAACTCCTATAAACTTAATGCACAAACAAGAGTAATGAGTTGCATAATTTCGGAAAGAATGGGTTATGCTCCGGGGCTTGCCTTCGCAGTTCGCTTGGGGATCTTCCGAACTTGGGCTCGGGTCTTCAAAAGCTTCAGTTAGATTTGCTAGAGCTTCACGCTGCTCACTCTCGGACGCGGGCACCAGCTCGTAGGTTCCGTCGGCGAGAGTCGTCGATTCTACATGAGTGCACAAGTTTAAGTCGTGGAAATGGTACTCGATACGATTTAAGAGTAATTAATATAATGGATAGTTTCTGGTCATGAAATTTTGGATTTAGGCACATCAAGGAAAGGTGTGCTTACTGTAAAATTTTCAGCCAATTTTATGTAACAGATTAATTCTGAAAAATATTTTTCATTGTTGCTGTTAGATACTTGTTCTTTTTGTACAGATCAATTGGTGCAACAATTGTGGCTAAGATTTTTACAGAGCTCTCACTTGAGCATGCAGAAGCTATTGTAATTTTTGTAGGATTTATTATGCAGTATTTAGAGCATAGAAAATATGACATTCTACACCTAGGCTTTTTAAAAATTCACTTTTACAGGACCCTACATAGGGTTTTTGTCCATGAAACTTTTTACACAGCAACCTCTACCACAGTGTAACTCCCAGTAATAATCTTGGAATTTTCCAAGCTAAGATACTATTTTCTTGATTTAATGTATGTTATTAGCACATAAATCAAATAAGTGGGTTACTGTGAGATAAAAATTCTCCTAATTTTTCTCTGGCTCCTAGGTACCAATACATTAGCATAGGAAAAATTTCAATGGGTGACTTGCCACCTAACTGCAGGGATAAAACATTCTTCTTACACATGATATAAAACTAAGTTTAACAAACAGTAAATCTAGAGATGGAATTTGGGCCTGATCTTTTTACACAGTCCTAATCATCCAGCAACTAATTCACTGCCCAAAATTCAGGGTCAGCATTGTTCTAGAACAGTGGGTATAAAATATGTCCATTAAAGCTTCTATTTAATGTAGAGTTTGTTCTGAGGATTTCAGAACAGTTGAGTTTGCATTTTTCTGAATTTTCTACGATTTTATACGAATTTTACAAATTCACTGAATTTGAATTTAGGTTTGAAATTTTCTTTTACAACTAGGTCCTTGAATCTTACGCTCAGACCCTTCTAAAGATTTAAATCCTTGCAATTGGGTCCTCGGTGGCTCGGGTGCGGCGGCCGGCCGAAATTCCGGCGAGGGGGCTCGCCGGCGGCGAGGGGCGGGGGTCGGGGAAGGTTCAGGGGTGCGAGGGCTACCTTGTGGGGGTGTTGTTCAGGTGGGGGACGGTCGGGAAGGGCTCGCCGGCGTTGGAGCAGAGGCGGCGGCGGCGCGGCTCGCGGCGACGGCGGTGCTCCGGCGGGCTTGGGGCGGCGGGGTCCGGTCGGTGAGCTTCAGTGGCGCGTGGGGAAGCTACTCCGGGGCTCGGCTTGGACGGAGGGGGTCGGGGTCGTGCTGTCCACGGCGAGCAGGGGCGGCGGCGGCGACGGCAGCGCGGGCGGCGGAGCTCCGGTGGCTCTGGGTGGCGTTGGGTAGGTCGGCGAGCTGCGGTGAGGTGATGTAGTGGTGGCTGGGTGCTCAGTTTGGGCAGTGGGCGGCTGTGGAGGGCTGCCCACGGGCGGGTGGTGCTCGGCGGCGGCGATGGCGCGGCGAGGTGTTCTGGTGGCCGGGGGCTCGCGCGGGCGGTCGGGGCGGGGCTTTTATAGGGTCAGGAGGGGGCGTGGAGATGCCTGGGCGACGCGCGGGGCGGGGCACGGCAGCGGCGTGCACTGGGCGCGGCGGGCGGCGGCAGAACACCGGCGCGGCGTGCGGCGAGCGGGCGCGGCGACTGGGCGGCCGAGATACTGGCGTGGGCGCGAGCAGATAGTGCCGGGCGCGGAGTGGGGAAGCAGCAGCGGCAGCGGCTCGGGCGGAGGGCGGGCGCGACGACTGGTGGGGCGCGGGGGCCGGGGCGGCACGGCGGAGCGCGGCCACTGGGCGAGCGGGCGGCGGCCTGGGCGCGGCAGCACGCGCGGGCGGGGACTGGCCGCGCGGCGTCGGGGCGGGGCAAAGCCGGCCGTGGCGGGGTGGTGCGGCGGCCACTGGCCTGGCGCTCCGCGCCGGTCAGGCGACGCCGGCCACCTGTCGCGCGGCGGGCGGGCGAGCGCGCGCGGCGCGGCAGAGCAGAGGGGGAGACGCCAGGGACCGAAATGCAAAAATTCGAAAAAGTTCAGGGGGCTGGGTGCAAACAGGGCGTTTTCTCCTCTTTCTGATTTGAATTTCAAAAACTTTTGAACACGAAAGTTGTTCAAAATAAAAAGTTCTACAACTTTGGTTTCAGGCAAAATCTCATTTGGCTTATGGTTTTAAAGTTATTTTAAAAGTTTCAAATGTGCCCAAATTAAATTTGAATTCTAACTGAACCCTTTTTAAATTCTTTCCACCCTCTCATTAGTGGGTTTAAAACATAGAGTTAGGCTAATGACATTGATTTTGAAATTTTAATTACCAGGGTTGTCACAGCCTTCCCCCCTTAACAAGAATCTCGCCCCGAGATTCGGTAGTTCTTAGTGTGGGCGTGGGTGCACATACCAGTGGTTGAGGCAAGAAACCCAGGGAAATGTTGGTTCAGGTAGCTTTCCGTTTCCCAGGTGGCTTCTTCTTCCGTGTGGCGATTCCATTGTATCTTATACATTCTAATCACTTTCCTCCTGGTCTCTCTTTCTTTTTGATCCAGAATCTTAATTGGGTGTTCGACATACGAGAGATCGGGTTCCAACGATATTTCTTGTTGTTCCACAATCTCGGTAGGGACTCGAATACACTTCTTGAGTTGAGATACATGGAAGACATCATGGGTGGCCGTGAGCTAAGGGGGCAGTCGTAATTTGTAGGCTACGGGTCCGTAGCTCTCCATGATTTCGTAAGGACCAATATAACGGGGGGCTAGTTTGCCTTTGATCCCAAATCTTCGCACTCCTTTGGTTGGTGAAACTCGAAGATAGACCTGATCGCCAACTTCGAACTTTAGAGGCTTTCTCCTTTTGTCAGCATAGCTCTTTTGTCGGGCTTGTGCGGCTTTAAGATTTGCTTGTATCACTTTTACTTTCTCCTCTGCCTCGATTACCAGGTCGGGTCCAATTATTTTACGTTCTCCGGTTTGTGACCAGCTCAAAGGGGTTCGACACCTTCGTCCGTACAGGGCCTCAAATGGTGCCATTTTCAAACTCGTTTGGTAGCTGTTGTTGTAAGAGAACTCTGCCAGGGGTAGGCATTTGTCCCAATTCTTGTCATAATGAATGACACAAGCTCTCAGCATGTCTTCAAGAATTTGGTTTACTCTTTCTGTTTGTCCATCGGTCTGAGGATGGTATGCTGAGCTGCGAATCAGCTTTGTGCCAAGAGACGTTTGCAGATGTTCCCAAAAGCGTGCTACAAACTGGGGACCACGATCAGAAATGATTGTCTTAGGTATTCCATGCAGGCAAACAATACGATCGAGGTAAATCTCGGCATATTTCTTGGTAGAATAGGTGGTGTGTACCGGAAGAAAATGTGCCGTCTTCGTGAGTCTATCAATGATAACCCATATGGAATCATGTCTCTGGGACGTGTTTGGTAGTCCAACGATGAAGTCCATACTTATGTCTTCCCATTTCCATGATGGTATAGGTAACGGTTGAAGTGTACCGGCTACCTTTAAGTGGCTAGCTTTTACTCTCTGGCACGTGTCACATTCCAAGACATACGTAGCAATTTCCCTTCTCATTCTAGTCCACCAGAAGTTTTGCCTTAGGTCCTGATACATTTTGCTACTGCCGGGGTGGATAGAGAATTTGGAGAGGTGTGCCTCATCAAGAATTTGCTTGCGGAGTTCATGATTCTTCGGAACGACTATACGACCTTCGAACCATAGAACTCCCTTATGGTCCTGGCGGAAACACTTATACTTCTCTTCACCTAGAGAGAGTTTTTGTTTGATGATCTTGATTCCTTCATCATGTAGTTGTGCCATGACGATGTGGTCGTGAAGAGTGGGCTCAACTGAGATGTGATTTAGAGTGCCTTGGGAAACCATTTCCATATTCAGCTTCCTCATGTCTGCACATAATGTCTCATGGTAGGACTCCATGGATAAGCAATGGCAATGGGACTTGCGGCTTAGTGCATCCGCGACTACATTAGCCTTACCGGGGTGATAGTGCACTTCAAGGTCATAATCCTTGATTAATTCTAGCCATCTTCGTTGTCTCATATTCAGATCGGCTTGTGTGAAGATGTACTTGAGACTCTTATGATCCGTGTAGATATTGCACTGTGTACCCATGAGATAGTGCCTCCATATCTTCAGAGCGTGAATGACGGCTGCAAGCTCAAGGTCATGCGTGGGATAATTCTGTTCGTGGGGCCGAAGGGCTCGTGAGGCGTATGCAATCACTCGATTCTCTTGCATAAGCACACATCCTAGACCAGTACCTGATGCGTCACAATACACATCGAATGACTTGGTATTATCGGGTTGAGCTAATACAGGTGCAGTAGTCAGATGCTCTCTGAGAGTGTGGAAGGCTTCCTCACACTTCTCATTCCATACAAACTTTACTTCCTTCTTCAATAGTTCCGTCATGGGCTTAGCAATTCGAGAGAAATCCGGGATGAAGCGACGGTAGTAACCGGCTAAGCCGAGAAAACTGCGAATCTGATGAACAGAGGTAGGGGGTTTCCAATCCATCACCTCTTGTACCTTGCTGGGGTCAACAGCTATGCCTTCGCTGGAGATCGTGTGACCTAAGAACTTTACAGTATCCAACCAGAATTCACACTTAGAAAACTTAGCATAGAGCTGATGGTCTCTGAGTCGCTGAAGAACAATGCGAAAGTGCTTGGCATGCTCTTCCTCATCCTTTGAATAGATAAGAATGTCGTCGATGAACACTACGACGAATTTGTCAAGTTCAGGCATGAATACCGAATTCATTAGATACATGAAGTAGGCAGGGGCATTGGTGAGTCCAAAGGACATGACCAAGAATTCATATAGTCCATATCGTGTGGAGAAGGCAGTCTTAGGAATATCGCACGGGCGAATCTTGATCTGATGATATCCCGAGCGAAGATCAATCTTTGAGAAGACTCTGGCTCCAGCTAATTGATCGAAGAGCACATCGATGCGAGGAAGTGGGTATTTATTTTTAACTGTTACCGCATTGAGAGGTCGGTAGTCCACACATAATCTCAAACTGTCATCCTTCTTCTTTACGAATAGGGCTGGACATCCCCAAGGTGACGCGCTAGGGCGAATAAAACCTTTGTCCAGTAGTTCTTGGAGTTGAATTTTCAGCTCGGCCAATTCCTTAGGGGGCATCCTATATGGTCTTTTGGATATAGGTGCAGTGCCTGGTTGTAGCTCAATAACGAACTCAATATCCCTATCCGGTGGCATTCCTGGTAAGTCATCCGGGAAAACATCGGCGTACTCGTTCACCACAAGAATCTCATCTAGCTTAAGTCCTTCCATCTCATAAGCACAGGAATTCGTGCAATCTATGAATGGTAGGTAAAGGGTAGTGGCTCCGTGACTAGGTGAATTTATCTCAACGGCTCGGGAAGAAAGGTCCAGTGTGACTCCGTGCATAGCCATCCAGTTCATTCCCAAAATAATGTCCATGCCGTCAAGGGGTAAAAGGACAAGGTCCGTGCCGATGGTTTTACTACCCAATTTGACTGGTACTTGTCTGACCATTTGGTTTGAAGCAATTTTACCACCCGGTGTTGATATCATATATGACCCTTTTGTGTGACAAACATCCAAGCCTACTTTTGCACCGAATTTTGCACTTATAAAACTATGCGATGCACCAGAATCAAATAATATAACGGCAGGCTTGTTATGGATAGAGAATGTACCCGACATCACTGGGGCTCCTTCAGGAAGCTCTGCAAGCGTGGTGAAGTTAATCCGTCCTTGCTTGACTTGCAGGGTCTGTCTCTTGCCCCTGTTCTTGGCGCTCGGGTTGGATCCTTGACCTTGGTTGGGCTGTCCAGGCTGAGGGCATTCTCGTGCGAAGTGGCTGGAACTCCCGCATTTGAAACAGCGATTCGCGGGGCTAGGTCGAAGAGACTGTTGAAGAACGGGCCTCGGACCATTTGGTGAAGGCATCGGGGGTCGTACCATGCCTGGCTGCTGTGGGGGTCTGGCAATCCATCTTCCTGGCTGCGGGGCCTTTGGTGGAGCTGTAGGTGCGGTATTTTGCACGATGCGATACCTTGGTGGTTGGACACTTGACGGTCCTGCGGGTGCCTTTCTCTTCTTCTCTGCCCGGTGCGCCATGATACAGTCTTCCTGGGTAATGGCCATATTGACCAACTCATTGTAGGTGTCAGCCCTGGCTAGGTTCAGACGTTCCTTGAGCTTGGTATTCAGACCTCGGCGGAAACGATCACGCTTCTTGGCATCCGTATCAGCGTGATAGCCCGCATACTGGCATAGGTTGTTGAACGCCTGGGCGTACTGCAACACGGTGCGGGTGCCTTGGGTGAGTGCCAGGAACTCATTCAACTTTCTCTCCATGAGACCCTCGGGGATATGATGTGCCCGGAACGCGGTCTTGAACTCATCCCAGTCGACCACACGATCAGCCGGGAGCATCGCAAAATAGTGGTCCCACCACAGACGAGCGGTACCGCGAAGCTGTTGCGCGGCAAAACGAGCTTTGTTGGCTTCCGAGCATGGGGCCACAAGTAGCGTGAACTTGGATTCTATGGTGCGAATCCATGCATCTGCGTCCAGGGGTTCCTCGGCCTTATGGAACAAGGGAGGCTGGGTCCCCAGGAAATCCGTGTATCCTGCAGCTTGTGGTTGGTGAGCATTGTGCCCACCCCTCTGCTGGTGTTGCCCTTGCACAATCTGACGTAGCAGCTCGGTTTGAGCGGCCATCACTTCCACCAAACTGGGCGGGGGTGGTGGCGATTGTCGCGAGCGGCTGCCACCGGCACCAAAACCCTCGGGGTTGCCACGTGTTGATCCAACCATCTGAAACGTGAAAGGTTACCATTAGCATCGCGATCCATATTACTTCCTTGATTCATGATTAATTGGTGTAGTCATAGACTTCCGAAGTCTGAGCCAGAAGTATGAACAGAATCTCTGTTTGCTACGAGAAAAATCATAGCCTGCTGTGGGTCCATCCAAAACATCTCAAACATTTGTGGTAGTCAGAGAATTTAGGACTGCACCACTTTGGTATTTACTTCGGCGCTAGAAGTATGGCTAAGGCGGTCGAAAAGCTCGTCCTTTGCCTTACTGTCTTAGCTGTTTTTCAGCAGATTGACCGGTACGGTCTCGCCTATATCTTAAACTAGCGAGGTCCAATGATGCTGAATTTTTGTGAGAACCTAGATCACAAAATTTAGCATAAGTCTGTATTCAACACTCAGCCAAGAAATGCAAGGAGACATGGGTAAAAATTCCGACAAGTCTCAGCGATTGTGGATTCCATCGTTTACCAACTTACAACGAAATCACCAAGTTTTATCGCCGTTCCTTACAGGCTGAGGGTATCCACATGGTTCAGGTGTACCCAACACAAAAGAGTTACTCAACTCCTAGTTAGCCTATTACAACACTTGCCAAAAGTTAGGCTACCCTATCGAGGAGTATGTGCAAAAGTCCTCCTAGGTCGTCCTCTAGAAATCATCCAAGTCGTTGACGGACGACTCGCTGTGAGCCGGAGAGTGGGCTCCCATCTGAGGTGCCTGTGGTACCTCACCCTCGAAATCCATACCTGAGATACCATCAATCTCCTGTGGCTCCTCCTCATCCTCCTCCATGCCGTCCTCATGGGGATGGTCATTCTGATCATGATGCCACTGAATGTGCTCATTAGCATCCTCCAACTCAAGGTTCAGATCATGGAGCTGCTCCTCCAACTGTGCTATCGTGGTATCTCTCTCACCCATGAGAGTGTCCTGCTCCTGAATTTGGCCCTCAAGTTGGCCAATCTGAGCATCTCTGTCCTCAAGATCCTGACTGAGCTCCTTTATCTGCTCATCCCTGGTATCTGCCATCATATGGTAGGCCTGAGCAAGATCAGTGAGCTGCTCGAGTGCCTGACTCTGGAGAGTCTGAAGCCGGTAGAGTGCACTCATGCACCGCACGGAGGTATGGATAGTCTCCTGGGCATGGAAGTCTACCAAATACTGTGCGTGCTGCACCCTGTTGAGCCAAAAGGGGTCGTTGTCCTGGGCAGCAGGAAACAATCCAATGGGAGTGAGTGTGACAACCTCGGGACGCTGCGCACAAAATGTGGTGAGCGCCCTCATGGCTGCAAGCTCCCAAGTATCGGCCAAACGGCGACCAACAGCCTCAAGCTCCAAGGCGGGCCGCTCCGGGTGTAGCGGGTGCGGAAAGATAGTCACGTTGACACGGCACTGGGTAACTCCATTTTCTGCAAACTCCAGTCCGGCGTAACGTGGGGGAACTAGATAGCCCGCGGTACGCAGAACATCCCACAAAATAGAGGGAAAGCCCTCCCAGTGGAGACACTGCGAGTGCACGCGTCCATCCTCATCCACCATCATCTCAACAGGCTCGGCCATCTGAACAAAAGATCAAATGGAATGAGATAGCGAAAAACTGTGAGCAGCACAAGGACAGATTCTGTATAGTGTGCAAAAATAATCATAAATCCCACAGTTCTCATCCAAAAATTCTCAAATTTCACCAGATCACTCCTAAGGTATTTGAGAACAACTTTTCTAGTCAACTCCAGAGCAAATGGGGTCTCTAAGATGGTCTTTCTTTTCAGGTTTTACTTTACTGTCTACCCAGAATTTTCAGTGAACAGAGGGCTAGAGTTTCGTGCACCAGGGAAAATCTACCCAGCCAAAATTTACCAAATTTTAACAGAAGCTTCCTAGGTGAATTTGGAACAAGTTTCGTGTTGTGCTCTTTTGCAGAAAACCGCAGGAAGGGGGCCTAAAAATTTAAGAGGCAGAAATGCTTATTCTGGACAGAAATCTGACGCTCCAAGGTTTCTGTTATTTCTTATTATCCATAAGTTCAGAATTTTTCATTTTTGAACAGAAGATAGGGCACAAGATTTGGAACAATTTCTTCAACATGAACTTTATCAGAAATGGTCATTTTCTTTGGTCAATAATTCGCTCTTTTCGGTCGTGGCAGATTTGGGACAGTTTCTCTAGATAATCCTTATGCAACCATGCTTAGATACGCAAGAACCTTTCCACTCTCACACAACGCATTTTTGATTTCAGATACACATGTTCATGATGTATGCACGTC
Source organism: Panicum miliaceum (assembly GCA_032594955.1). Lineage (NCBI taxonomy): Eukaryota > Viridiplantae > Streptophyta > Magnoliopsida > Poales > Poaceae > Panicum > Panicum miliaceum. The sequence goes on along the minus strand of CM064056.1, from coordinate 45,350,729 downwards.
CTATTCGTCCTCACAAAATAAAATAATCGCCAAATAGCTTTGGTCTTACGAAGATAGTTTCGGTGGCTTACACAATACGGCTCTCGCTATAATAGCTAGTCGAGTCTTTCTAATCGTTCCTTAACTTATCGTAATCGCGGTTAGTGTACCTGCAGAAAATCGACAAGCATTTATATATCATGAACCTTTCATGCCAGCACTCATGAAAGCGTCCGTATTCATTACCGTTTACTTATAGAAACGATATCTGTACAATTCCCGCCGTACAGACGACGTTAACATACGCTATCGAGATAGCGTATTCACGGGGGTACCGTCATGAGACGGGGGTATGAACAGCGATCGCCATACCCTGCGCCGAACCTTCTACTCCCAATATGTTCAACTAACAGTTGGCATATTGGCAGCACCTCAAGTAAGCCACTGCTTGAGGGCAGCGTTCGGTTCGCATCACCGACAGGAAGGCCAAGCTCCCTCAGTTGGCTGAGGATCCTTACCTTCTTACCTTAGCGACGAGTGCGTCGTTACAGAATTTAGGGTCGGTTGTGCATGAAAGTAAGTTTTGACAGAAAGTAATGTGCTGGAAGTCAGTTGATACTATATTTATAGAAGTTAGATAGCCACCTAGTAACTTTCCCATAATCCCTTAGGGCTTTACGAACTAGGCACCATCCTTAACGTACCAACGCATTTCGCAACACAACCTTCTAGTCAAGTTTTAGTAAAATGAGTTTTTAAGGCTTGTAGCATTCTCTGGCGTATGTATTTCGGCTCTGGTGTCCGCTGTTGCCAGCTGTGGCTGTGGCAGAACCACCTGAATTAATCCGGCTCAAGTGTATTAACCATCACCATTAAGGCATCCTCGGTCAACCTTACACTTCAAACGGAGTAATCCACTGGTCTGTCGGGTATAACCTCCCGATACAACCACGGTGAACGGATCGAGCGCCGTACATACAAATGCTCATGCGACGATGAGCCCAGAGAATACCACATTCCAGCAAATATTACATCATTAGCATAAGTAAATATTACAGACCTAATTCTGAGTTTAGAAAACAAGTACTTCAATTAACATAAATAAGTTCTTCAGAGTTAAATTGCAGCGGAAATAAACAACGGAAGCTACTCGACGATACAGGATGTCTCGATGAAGCCCGTACGAGACATCACTTGGCCTTATCTCCGTTGGACGGGGGCGCATCCCATTCCACCGACCAACCAGGGGGAAGAGTGCAGGGCCAAGTCAAGCTAGCAATCATGTCTTCAAAGGGTTCACCTGAAATCGAGTCACAAGCAAGACTGAGTATACTAATACTCAGCAAGACTTACCCGTGTAGTGGAAACTACTCCACCGACTCTAGACATGCCAGGCTTTTTGGCTCAGGGGTTTGTTTTGCCGAAAAGCATCTACAAGTGGGTCCTTACTTTCAACTTTTAGCTCAAGATTCTAGTCTCGTTAGCCAGTCTAGGTAAGCAGCTATCTAAAGCATACATGGTGAAGCATTAAATTTTCCATCCAACCAGTTCATTCATCATCATTGTTCCTCTTCTTACTCTGTGGGTAAAAATGGTTAAGCAGTCTCAATAGCCGTGAGAAACGGACGATTCGAATCGAATTTCTTAACCTTGCAAGGGAAAACCCAAACACACATCACGTGGTTACTCCCTAGAGTCACACGTGCAACTTTTCCCCTTTCTTTCCGGGTCGTGGATCGGGGCTACCCTCCGAGAGTACAAGAGCTCCACGCCACGGTTCGGCGCCGGGTCATGACCACTCTCTGCACTCGCCATATGCACATGGGACCGAAGTTCAAAGGGTAGGATGCCGTCCCCTTGCCGGGCCAATCAGGTACTTAAGCTTACCGATTCCCATAATCTCGGCATGTGTTTAGTACGTTCAAAGACTTAACCATCACTACCACACCCTGCGGCCTTAGCATTTTTCACTAGACAGACGGGCCTCAATCGTAACCATCGTTACATAACCCGTCCGTGTCCTTATGATTGCAGCGTGTAGTAGTCATTCAACTCCTATTTTCTCGCGAGTGACAGGAAATCACTCGACTTTTACCGGAGTCCTATTAGCACAGCATTCTATCGAACCTTACATCTAGTTTTCACGCAAGGGTTCCTGACATCATGCAACTAAGTTTTCATCCAACTCCTATAAACTTAATGCACAAACAAGAGTAATGAGTTGCATAATTTCGGAAAGAATGGGTTATGCTCCGGGGCTTGCCTTCGCAGTTCGCTTGGGGATCTTCCGAACTTGGGCTCGGGTCTTCAAAAGCTTCAGTTAGATTTGCTAGAGCTTCACGCTGCTCACTCTCAGACGCGGGCACCAGCTCGTAGGTTCCGTCGGCGAGAGTCGTCGATTCTACATGAGTGCACAAGTTTAAGTCGTGGAAATGGTACTCGATACGATTTAAGAGTAATTCATATAATGGATAGTTTCTGGTCATGAAATTTTGGATTTAGGCACATCAAGGAAAGGTGTGCTTACTGTAAAATGTTCAGCCAATTTTATGTAACAGATTAATTCTGAAAAATATTTTTCATTGTTGCTGTTAGATACTTGTTCTTTTTGTACAGATCAATTGGTGCAACAATTGTGGCTAAGATTTTTACAGAGCTCTCACTTGCGCATGCAGAAGCTACTGTAATTTTTGTAGGATTTATTATGCAGTATTTAGAGCATAGAAAATATGACATTCTACACCTAGGCTTTTTAAAGATTCACTTTTACAGGACCCTACACAGGGTTTTTGTCCATGAAACTTTTTACACAGCAACCTCTACTACAGTGTAACTCCCAGTAATAATCTTGGAATTTTCCAAGCTAAGATACTATTTTCTTGATTTAATGTATGTTATTAGCACATAAATCAAATAAGTGGGTTACTGTGAGATAAAAATTCTCCTAATTTTTCTCTGGCTCCTAGGTACCAATACATTAGCATAGTAAAAATTTCAATGGGTGACTTGCCACCTAACTGCAGGGATAAAACATTCTTCTTACACATGATATAAAACTAAGTTTAACAAACAGTAAATCTAGAGATGGAATTTGGGCCTGATCTTTTTATACAGTCCTAATCATCCAGCAACTAATTCACTGCCCAAAATTCAGGGTCAGCATTGTTCTAGAACAGTGGGTATAAAATATGTCCATTAAAGCTTCTATTTAATGTAGAGCAAAATATTTTGAGATTCTGAGAAAATTTTTGTAACAAAAGTGGTATAGTTTGTTCTGAGGATTTCAGAACAGTTGAGTTTGCATTTTTCTGAATTTTCTACGATTTTATACGAATTTTACAAATTCACTGAATTTGAATCTAGGTTTGAAATTTTCTTTTACAACTAGGTCCTTGAATCTTACGCTCAGACCCTTCTAAAGATTTAAATCCTTGCAATTGGGTCCTCGGCGGCTCGGGTGCGGCGGCCGGCCGAAATTCCGGCGAGGGGGCTCGCCGGCGGCGAGGGGCGGGGGTCGGGGAAGGTTCAGGGGTGCGAGGGCTACCTTGTGGGGGTGTTGTTCAGGTGGGGGACGGTCGGGAAGGGCTCGCCGGCGTTGGAGCAGAGGCGGCGGCGGCGCGGCTCGCGGCGACGGCGGTGCTCCGGCGGGCTTGGGGCGGCGGGGTCCGGTCGGTGAGCTTCAGTGGTGCGTGGGGAAGCTACTCCGGGGCTCGGCTTGGACGGAGGGGGTCGGGGTCGTGCTGTCCACGGCGAGCAGGGGCGGCGGCGGCGACGGCAGCGCGGGCGGCGGAGCTCCGGTGGCTCTGGGTGGCGTTGGGTAGGTCGGCGAGCTGCGGTGAGGTGATGTAGTGGTGGCTGGGTGCTCAGTTTGGGCAGTGGGCGGCTGTGGAGGGCTGCCCACGGGCGGGTGGTGCTCGGCGGCGGCGATGGCGCGGCGAGGTGTTCTGGTGGCCGGGGGCTCGCGCGGGCGGTCGGGGCGGGGCTTTTATAGGGTCAGGAGGGGGCGTGGAGATGCCTGGGCGACGCGCGGGGCGGGGCACGGCAGCGGCGTGCACTGGGCGCGGCGGGCGGCGGCAGAACGCCGGCGCGGCGTGCGGCGAGCGGGCGCGGCGACTGGGCGGCCGAGATACTGGCGTGGGCGCGAGGAGATAGTGCCGGGCGCGGAGTGGGGAAGCAGCAGCGGCAGCGGCTCGGGCGGAGGGCGGGCGCGACGACTGGTGGGGCGCGGGGGCCGGGGCGGCACGGCGGAGCGCGGCCACTGGGCGAGCGGGCGGCGGCCTGGGCGCGGCAGCACGCGCGGGCGGGGATTGGCCGCGCGGCGTCGGGGCGGGGCAAAGCCGGCCGTGGCGGGGTGGTGCGGCGGCCACTGGCCTGGCGCTCCGCGCCGGTCAGGCGACGCCGGCCACCTGGCGCGCGGCGGGCGGGCGAGCGCGCGCGGCGCGGCAGAGCAGAGGGGGAGACGCCAGGGACCGAAATGCAAAAATTCGAAAAAGTTCAGGGGGCTGGGTGCAAACAGGGCGTTTTCTCCTCTTTCTGATTTGAATTTCAAAAACTTTTGAACACGAAAGGTGTTCAAAATAAAAAGTTCTACAACTTTGGTTTCAGGCAAAATCTCATTTGGCTTATGGTTTTAAAGTTATTTTAAAAGTTTCAAATGTGCCCAAATGTGCCCAAATTAAATTTGAATTCTAACTGAACCCTTTTTAAATTCTTTCCACCCTCTCATTAGTGGGTTTAAAACATAGAGTTAGGCTAATGACATTGATTTTGAAATTTTAATTACCAGGGTTGTCACAAAAACTGGAGAAAGTGGTGACCAAGAGATCCTCCACGTATGTCTTGAATACATGGATTTGTACCGTTTTGTAATTTATCTTATCGAGTAGTTGATATGACTGTCCTTTGTCCAGCCCTTCCTCTGCTCTGAGCTTGGGGGAGCCTGACGATGCTCCAACTGCCCAAGCCCCCGAATCAGGAAAGGACATGGATGCTGCAGCGTTGGAGACCGGCGCTGCTCCTCATCCTCCTCCCCCTCCTCCGGCCACCAATGTCGTGGCAGAGAAAGAAGTCGAGCCGGAGCGAGTGGAGGTGGAGACCACTGCGCCGGAACTACCCGAAGGTGAGCCCATCCTGCCTCCTCCGTCTCCCAGCACCAATCTGCCCGAGGCTAGATTAGTGACTGCAAGTGGAGTGGCAGGCGAGCTGCCCAGGGAATCCGGCGCAAATGATGCCCAAGCGGCGGGTACTTCGGGCCGTAGCACTAGCACCGTCGAGGCCACGGGGACAGAAGGCCCTGGCACGGAGGATGCTGGCGCCGCGGGCGCCTCAGGAACCAGTGCGGATGCGGTGGAGAAAGATGATCTGTTGGTGACACTGTACGGCTGGCAACACACCATCACGGCAGACTTGATTGATGACCCTTAACTGACCACTGAGAAGTGAAAACAAATCAAAGGGGTCTTCAAGGACTTGTACGAGTTCACCACCGTAAGTTTTCGTCTTCCTCGAGTAGTTTTCTTCATCCCCTGTTTCTCTGAGTGGTGATAATTGATATACTCTTCTTTGTAGAACCTGATGGACCGATCCCAAGAGAAGTCCGAAAAACTTAAATTCATTGAGGACGGCTATCGTAAGTTGATGGAGAAGGATGAGCGCATTTGCGAAGAAATCCGGAAGAGGATCGACCTCTGCAACGAGCTCGACCAGTTGAAGAAAGAGCGCACTCAAGAAACTTGGCTCCTTAAGAATGAAATCTAGAATCTTGAGAAAGAAAAAGCCGAGCTTGTTGAGAAGAATAAGAACATCTCCAAAGCGCACAAAGGTAACTTGTCGCCTTGTCTTGTTGTGTTTGATTCGTTGTTTCTTCGAGTAGTTTCTGAAACTTCTCGAATACTGCTTCTTTTCTCTTGCGCGCAGAATTGAAATCCACTTTGCAAAAGAAAGAAAATATGATTATAGATCTGAAGAACCTTATTTACCGTGGCGCAGATGACATCGAGCGCCTTGAAAAGATCCTCTAGGATACAAGCGACCAATTCCATGATGCCATGCAGCAGATCAAGAATATGCTTGAGGAAAAGGATGTTATCCAAAGAGAACTCGAAGAATTCAAGACTGCTGCACAGGCTGTCGTGGAGATGGTGGAGTTTCTGGCTAAAGGTGATGCTGGCGAGCTATCTTTGTTAGAGAAGCTTCGTGCGACTCCTCAAAAGGTTGCCAACTACATCTCGGAGGCCACCAGGAACTACATAGCTCAGGCGCTCGTGTTTGTGAAGTCATATTGGCCCAAGGCTAAGCTTGAACCACTCGCTGAAGGCATCACGGCCAACTGCTCTGTTGAGCAATTCACGAAGTTCCGTGAAGAAGTCGAGCCCTGTGCTGACAAGCTAGCTGGGAGCCTGGAGCAAGATGGTTAGTAGCAAATACAATGTGTACTTATGCCACTTGTTGATATGTATATAAATTTGCCTAATTGATCTTTCTTCAGTGTATATCTTTGTATGATGTTTGCTGGTACAATCGTAGGACATAGAGTAGTTGGAGACGTTTGGGTTAAGCTACTCCAAGAGCATCAGCTTGGATATAGTCAGTAACTTGATGTTCCGTAAAAGTTCTCGTAGAGCAAAAGGACTTAGCCTGGATTTACCCGATCATGCGGTACGCTAGGCTAGCCTGTCAGTTTGAGAACCTGAACGGTTAAGTTGTTAACATCCCGCTTGTAGCAGGGAAATAACATGGCCGTGTGATGGGCTTGGTGACCCCTTCGGCGGGTGCCTTAACGCCCTCTTTCGAGTAGTCGTAGCAGCGGCCAGAATTGTGAGAGTACGTTGACTCCTCTACCTTAAAGGCTGTACTAGACGTAACTACTTGTGGCAGAGCCCCCGAGCATAGACGAGCTAAGTACAAGTACTCATGGCGGAGCCCCTGAGTATAAGTAGTCGAGAAAACATATAAACTCGTGGCAGAGGCCCCGAGTTTAATGTAGGCAAAAAAAATGTAAGAACTCGTGGCGGAGCTCCTGAGTTAAAACATGCAGAAAGTAGTCGAATTACGGCAAAATCAACTCTTTATTTATGAAAGATGCTGACATGCAGCTTGCGAATTGCTTTTACAGCTTCTACTAGGCGTAGAATTTTCGGAGATTATCTATGTTCCAGGAGTACTGCAGACGATATGACCCTGGTCATGTGACTTCCGACACAATGAAAGGACCTTCCCATCGTGAATCAAGCTTGTGTAGCCCAGTTTCATCCTGGATACGGTGAAGGACCAAGTAACCGATATTGAATGACCTTTCTCGCACATTGCGATTGTCATAGCGCCGGATGCCTTGCAGATAATAGGCTGACTGAACGAGGGCACTGCATCTGGCTTCATCAACAGTATCCAGTTCCAGTTGCCGAGCTTCGTCCGCTTCCCCTACGTCATACATCTCGACTCTGGGAGAGAGCCACATAAGATCTGCTGGAAGTATGTGACAACCCTGGTAATTACATTTCCAAAATCAATGTCATTAGCCTAACTCTATGATTAAACCAACTAATGAAAGGGTGGAAAGAATTAAAACGAGTTCAGTTGGAATTCAAATTTAATTTGAGCACTTTGGGTTACTTTTGAACTTTTAAATTTAACTTTCAAACCATAAGCCAAATGAGATTTTGCCTGAAACCAAAATTGTAGAACTTTTTATTTTGAACAACTTTCATGTTCAAAAGTTTTTGAAATTCCAATCAGAAAGAGGAGAAAACGCCCTGTTTGCACCCAGCCCCCTGAAGTTTTTCAAATTTTTGCACTTCGGTCCCTCGCTCACCCCTCCCTCCTCTGCTGCGCCGCGCGCTCGCCCGACCACCGCCGGCCACCTGTCCCCCGACGCCTGCGCGGCACCAGACGCCGAGCCAACCCCGACGCCCTGCCTGCTGCCCGCCCCCGCTCGCCCAACCGCGGCCGCGCCTTTTCTTCTCCCTCCCGCACGCCTCGCCTCTGCCCAACCCGCTGCTCCCTGCGGCACCGCCCCGTGCTGCCCAGTCGCTGGCCGCCGCCCCCTCCACCAGTGCTCCGTCGTGCCGCCCGAGCTCCCCAACCGCCCGCCAGCGTCGCCTACACGCGACGTCGCGCCCCAGGCGCGCCCAGCGCACGCACGCCACGCGCACGATGCGCCTCTGGCCGCTGGTCACCGCCGGCCGCCCCCAATGGCGCCCAGCCTCGCCGCCCCCTCCACCTCGCGCCCCGGCCGTGCCGAGCCCGCCCCCACGAGCTCCACCAGCTATAGAGCCGGCACAGAGCCCCTCCCTTCCCTCCTTTCTTCTTCCCCGCCGAACAGAGCAAAGCAGAGCAGAGCTCCATTGCCGCCGGCGCCCCCACCTCGCCGTGGAACCCCCTGCTCCGGCCCACCTCCGCCCGAGGCAAGCACTGAAACGGATTCCCCTCGACGCACTGAAGCTCCCCAGCCCGAGCCCCGCCGCTCTCCTCGCCGGAGCGCCGCCGTCCGCGCCGCCCCTCCACCGCCGCCCCTGCTCTCCGCGGCCAGCCCGCCACCGGCCATCCCAAGCCACTCCAAGACCACCCATAGGTGCGCCCTGGTTCCCTCTCCGTGCTCCCCCACCTTGCCCTCGCCGCCGGCGACCGAGCTCGCCGGAATTTGGCCGGACAGGATGACCCCGCCGTGAAATTGCGACCAGGGACCACATTGCAAACGCCCAAATCTTTCTAGGGGGTTTTCTGCTAGTTTTCAGGGACCCCTCTGTAAAGAAAGTTTTAACCAAATCAGTGAAATTGTAAAATTCGTATAAAATCGTAGAAAATTCATAAAAACGCAAACTCAACTGTTCTGGAATCCTTATAAGAAACTCTACAACTTTTGTTACATAAAGTTTCTCAGATTATCAATATATTTTGCTCTAGACTAAATGGAAAGTTTAATGGACTTCTTTTGTACCCACTGTTGTAGATCATTGCTGACTCTAATTTTTGGGCAGTGAGTTACTTGCTTAATGTTTAGGACTGTGTAAAAAGATCAGGACCAAAAGCCATCTCTAGATACACTTTTTGTCCAACATTGCTTTATGCCATAAAGTGATAGAACTAATTATTCCTGCTGTTCTGTGATGTTTAATGTCATGAAACTTTTTCTGTGTTGTTGTAGTGATACCTAGAGGCCATAGAAAAATTTAGAAACATTTTTACTATTTGTAACCTGTTCACATGAATTTGTGGTAGGAAAACTTCACTAATTCAAAATAATTAGTAAAGCCCTTATAAAATGTTCATCTTTTTACTATGAAACACCATAGAGTAGATCAACCTGTACAAAAAGTTTCAAACATAGAAACCCTGTATAACATCCTGTAGAAAATAATCTTTTATAACATGAGCGTAGCTTGTCCCATTTATTATGCTCTAAATAATGTACAATAAAATCTGAAACATTTACAGTAACACAAATATGGTTATAGCAACACCCTGTAAAATTTGTAGCATCAATACTTGCATGGTTTGTTCTGTATAAAAATAACTAGATTCTAGCAGTGGCTGTGTATTACATTTTTCATATTTAACATGCTACACAAATATGTCTGAAATTTTTACAGTGATCTTATCTCTGCATAATGTACCTTGAATAAAAATTTTATTTCCAGAAGCTAACTAGATTAGTAATTGTGTTCAAACTCATGTTTGTGTTTAAAAAGAAACTAAGTTTTCAATATAACACAACCCCTTCTCCTTTAATAAAGTTAAATAGATTAAGATAAATTATATTAACGATTGCCCACGATTGATGAAGTAACTCACTCCACAACAAACTCGTGTTTTATAAACTGCAACTTTATCGTGAAGGAAATCATGTCGTTTAACATCACCACTACTTAAACTTGTGCATTCATGTAGAAACAACGACTCTCGCCGACGGAACGTACGAGTTGGTGCCCGCGTCCGAGAGTGAGCAGCGTGAAGCTCAAGTGAATCTAACTGAAGTTGCCGAAGACCCGAGCCCAAGTTCGGAAGAGCCCCGGACTAACTTTTCGCAAGAACGCAAGCCCCGGAGCATAACCCATTCTTTCCGAAATTATGCAACTCATTACTCCTTGCTTGTGCATTAAGTTTGTAGGAGTTGGATGAAAAACTTAGTTGCATGATGTCAGAAACCCTTGCTTGAAAACTAGATGTAAGGTTCGATAGAATGCTGTGCTAATAGGACTCCGGTAAAAGTCGAGTGATTTCCTGTCACTCGCGAGAAAATAGGAGTTGAATGACTACTACACGCTGCAATCATAAGGACACGGACGGGTTATGTAACGATGGTTACGATTGAGGCCCGTCTGTCTAGTGAAAAATGCTAAGGCCGCAGGGTGTGGTAGTGATGGTTAAGTCTTTGAACGTACTAAACACATGCCGAGATTATGGGAATCGGTAAGCTTAAGTACCTGATTGGCCCGACAAGGGGACGGCATCCTACCCTTTGAACTTCGGTCCCATGTGCATATGGCGAGTGCAGAGAGTGGTCACGACCCGGCGCCGAACCGTGGCGTGGAGCTCTTGTACTCTCGGAGGGTAGCCCCGATCCACGACCCGGAAAGAAAGGGGAATAGTTGCACGTGTGACTCTAGGGAGTAACCACGTGACGTGTGTTTAGGTTTCCCTTGCAAGGTTAAGAAATTCGATTCGAATCGTCCGTTTCTCACGGCTATTGAGACTGCTTAACCATTTTTACCCACAGAGTAAGAAGAGGAACAATGATGATGAATGAACTGGTTGGATGGAAAATTTAATGCTTCACCATGTATGCTTGGATAGCTGCTTACCTAGACTGGCTAACGAAACTAGAATCTTGAGCTAAAAGTTGAAAGTAAGGACCCACTTGTAGATGCTTTTCGGCAAAACAAACCCCTGAGCCAAAAAGCCTTGCATGTCTAGAGTCGGTGGAGTAGTTCCCACTACACGGGTAAGTCTTGCTGAGTATTAGTATACTCAGTCTTGCTTGTGACTCGTTTTCAGGTGAGCCCTTTGAAGACATGATTGCTAGCTTGACTTGGCCCTGCACTCTTCCCCCTGGTTGGTCGGTGGAATGGGATGCGCCCCCGTCCAACGGAGATAAGGTCGAGTGATGTCTCGTACGGGCTTCATCGAGACATCCTGTATCGTCGAGTAGTTTCCGTTGTTTATTTCCACTGCAATTTAACTCTGAAGAACTTATTTATGTTAATTGAAGTACTTGTTTTCTAAACTCAGAACTAGGTCTGTAATATTGACTTATGCAAATGATGTAATACTTGCTGGAATGTGGTATTCTCTGGGCTCATCGTCGCATGAGCATTTGTATGTACGGCGCTCGATCCGTTCACCGTGGTTGTATCGGGAGGTTATACCCGACAGACCAGTGGATTACTCCGTTTGAAGTGTAAGGTTACCCGAGGATGCCTTAATGGTGATGGTTAATACACTTGAGCCGGATTAATTCAGGTGGTTCTGCCACAGCTGGTATCAGAGCCGTAGCTGGTGCCATAGCTGGCAACAGCTGGCGCCAGAGCCAAAATACATACGCCAGAGAATGCGACAAGCCTTAAAAACTCGATTTACTAAAACTTGACTAGAAGGATGTGTTGCGAAATACGTTGGTACGTTAAGGATGGTGCCTAGTTCGTAAAGCCCTAAGGGATTATGGGAAAGTTTACTAGGTGGCTATCTAACTTCTATATATATTATCAACTGACTTCCAGCACATTACTTTCTGTCAAAACTTACTTTCATGCACAACCGACCTTAAATTCTGTAACGACGCACTCATCGCTAAGGTAAGAAGGTAAGAATCCTCAGCCAACTGAGAGAGCTTGGCCTTCCTGTCGGTGATGCGAACCGAACGCTGCCCTCAAGCAGTGGCTTACTTGAGGTGCTGCCAATATGCCAACTGTTAGTTGAACATATTGGGAGTAGAAGGTTTGGCGCAGGGTATGGCGATCGCTGTTCATACCCCCGTCTCATGACGGTACCCCCGTGAATACGCTATCTCGATAGCGTATGTTAACGTCGTCTGTACGGCGGGAATTGTACAGATATCGTTTCTATAAGTAAACGGTAATGATTACGGACGCTTTCATGAGTGCTGGCATGAAAGGTTCATGATATATATATGCTTGTCGATTTTTCTGCAGGTACACTAACCGCGATTACGATAAGTTAAGGGACGAGTAGAAAGACTCGACTAGATATTATAGGAGAGCCGTATTGTGTAAGCCACCGAAACTATCTTCGTAAGACCAAAGCTATTTGGCGATTATTTTATTTTGTGAGGACGAATAGGACGTGCATACATCATGAACATATGTATCTGAAATCAAAAATGCGATGTATGAGAGTGGTAAGGTTCTTGCGTATCTAAACCATGGTTTGCATAAGGACTATCTAGCGAAACTGTCCGAAATCTGCCGTCACCAAAAAGAGCGATTTTATGGCCTAAGAAAATGACCATTTCTGATAAAGTTCATGTTGAAGAAATTGTTCCAAATTTTGTGTTCTATCTTCTGTTCAAAAACGAAAAATTCTGAATGTATGGAGAGTGAGAAATAACAGAAACCTTGAAATGTCAGAATTCTGCCCAGAATAAGCACTTCTGCCTCTTAAATTTTTAGGCCCCCTTCCTACAGTCTTCTGCAAAAGAGTACAACACAAAACTTGTTCCAAATGTATCCCAGTAGCTGCTGTTAAAATTTGGTAAATTTTGGCTGGGTAGATTTTCCCTGGTGCACGAAATATTGGCCCCCTGTTCACTGAAAATTCTGGGTAGACAGAGAAGTGATACCTTAAGGGAACAGCCATCTTAGAGCCTAATCCAGCCAAAGTGTTGAATAGAAAAGTGGTGCACAAATACCTTAGAAATGCTCTGGTAGAAGTTGAGAATTTTTGGACCAGAACTTTTGAAGTTATAGGCCAGATACTATAACTCGTTCTGCTGAAAAACAGCCAACCAGCGAAGCGAAGAGCGAATCGTTTGACTATCTTACCCATCAATTTAGCATCTTAACTGAATATCAAAGTTGTACATCCCTAAATTCCCTATCCACTGCCAAAATATGAGGAACTTTGGATGAACCTACCAGGAGTTATAAGGTTCTTATGGCAGACAGTTTTTATGCCCGTGATTCCATCCAGGACCTTTTGGAAGTCTACTATTCCGCGTTAGATCTTTTTGGAGTCATGGAAGCAATATGGATCACGTTGCTAATGAAGAACATTCGCCTTTTCAGATGGTTGGAGCAACCCGTGGTAACCCGGATGGTTTTGGTGCTAGCGCAAGTGGATCACAACCATAGCCGCCACCACCACCCAGTTTGGTTGAAGTAATGGCCGCTCAAACCGAGTTGCTTCGCCAGCTCGTGCAAGGACAGCAACACCACCAGCGGGGTGGGCAAAATGCTCCCCAACCCCAAGTTGCAGGATACACGGATTTCCTAGGGACCCAGCCTCCCTTGTTTCACGAGACGGAGGAACCCTTGGATGCGGACGCTTGGATTCGCACAATCGAGTCCAAGTTTTCTCTACTTGTGGCCCCATGTTCGGATGAAAACAAGGCCCGCTTTGCCGCGCAGCAGCTTTGCGGTACGGCTCGTCTATGGTGGGACCACTATTTTGCTATGCTCCCCGCTGATCACATTGTCACCTGGGATGAATTCAAGACTGCGTTCCGGGCACACCATATTCCCGAAGGTCTCATAGAAAGAAAGCTAAATGAGTTTTTAGCTCTCACTCAGGATAACCACACTGTACTTCAGTATGCTCAGGCCTTCAACAATCTGTGCCAATACGCGGGCTATCACGCAGACACAGATGCCAAGAAGCGTTATCGTTTCCGTAGAGGTCTGAGTACTAAACTCAAGGAACGACTGAATCTTGTCAAAGCCGATACATATAATGAGCTAGTCAACATGGCCATCACTCAAGAGGACTGTATTGAGGCTCATCATGCTGAAAAGAAGAGAAAGGCGCTAGCTGGACCCTCGGGCGCTCAGCCACTGAGGTATCGCTTGGTGCGAAATGCTGCGCCTACAGCTCCACCGAAGGCCCCTCAGCCAGGGCGTTGGATTATCAGGCCCCTGCAGCAGCCAGGCATGGTACGACCCCCGACGCCTCCACAGAATGGTCCGAGGCCCACTCTGCAACAGCCTCTTCGACCCAGCCCCGCGAATCGTTGTTTCAAATGCGGGAGTTCCGGTCATTTCGCTCGCGAATGCCCTCAACCCAGGCTGCCAAATTAGGGCCAGGACTCTAACCAGAATAATAAGAACAAAGGCAAGAAGCAGACCCTCCAGGTCAAACAAGGACAGATCAACTTCACCACCCTTGCAGAACTTCCTGAAGGAGCACCTGTAATGACGGGAACATTCTCCATCCATGACAAGCCTGCAGTCATATTGTTTGATTCTGGTGCATCACATAGTTTCATTAGTGCAAAGTTTGGTGCAAAAGTAGGCTTGAATGTTTGGCACACCAAAGGGTCGTATATGATATCAACACCGGGTGAAAAAATTGCTTCCCACCAAATAATAAGGCTGGTACCGATAAAATTGGGAAGTAAAGTCATCAACACAGACCTTGTTCTTTTACCCCTTGACGGCATGGATATTATTTTGGGAATGAACTGGATGACTAGGCATGGAGTCACACTGGACCTTTCCTCCCGAGCCGTTGAGATAAATTCACCTAGTCACGGAGCCACTACCCTTTACCTACCGTTACGGGAGTGCACAAATTCTTGCGCTTTCGTGATGGAAGGGACCAACCTAGAGAATATTTCAGTGGTATGCGAGTTTGCCGATGTCTTTCCGGATGACTTACCCGGAATGCCACCAGATAGGGACATTGAGTTCGTTATTGAACTACAGCCAGGCACTGCACCTATATCCAAGAGACCATATAGGATGCCCCCTAAGGAATTGGCCGAGCTAAAAATTCAACTCCAGGAACTACTGGACAAAGGTTTTATTCGCCCTAGCGCGTCACCTTGGGGATGTCCAGCCCTATTCGTAAAGAAGAAGGATGACAGTTTGAGGTTATGTGTTGACTACCGACCTCTCAATGCGGTAACTGTTAAAAATAAATACCCACTTCCTCGTATCGATGTACTCTTCGATCAATTAGCTGGAGCCAGAGTCTTCTCAAAGATTGATCTTCGTTCGGGATATCATCAGATCAAGATTCGCCCGTGCGATATTCCTAAGACTGCATTCTCCACACGATATGGACTATATGAATTCTTAGTCATGTCCTTTGGACTCACCAATGCCCCTGCCTACTTCATGTATCTCATGAATTCGGTATTCATGCCCGAACTGGACAAATTCGTCGTAGTGTTCATCGACGACATCCTTATCTATTCCAAGGATGAGGAAGAGCATGCTAAGCACCTGCACATTGTTCTTCAGCGTCTAAGAGACCATCAGCTCTATGCTAAGTTTTCTAAGTGTGAATTTTGGTTGGATACTGTAAAGTTCCTAGGTCACACTATCTCCAGCGAAGGCATAGCTGTTGACCCCAGCAAGGTACAAGAGGTGATGGATTGGAAACCCCCTACCTCGGTTCATCAGATTCGCAGTTTTCTTGGCTTAGCCGGTTACTACCGTCGCTTCATCCCGGATTTCTCTCGAATTGCTAAGCCCATGACGGAACTATTGAAGAAGGAAGTAAAGTTTGTATGGAATGAGAAGTGTGAGGAAGCCTTCCACACTCTCAGAGAGCATCTGACTACTGCACCTGTGTTAGCTCAACCCGATAATACCAAGTCATTCGATGTGTATTGTGACGCATCAGGTACTGGTCTAGGATGTGTGCTTATGCAAGAGAATCGAGTAATTGCATATGCCTCACGAGCCCTTCGGCCCCACGAACAGAATTATCCCACTCATGATCTTGAGCTTGCAGCCGTCATTCACGCTCTGAAGATATGGAGGCACTATCTCATGGGTACACAGTGCAATATCTACACGGATCATAAGAGTCTCAAGTATATCTTCACACAAGCCAATCTGAATATGAGACAACGGAGATGGCTAGAACTAATCAAGGATTATGACCTTGAAGTGCACTATCACCCCGGCAAGGCTAATGTAGTCGCGGATGCACTAAGCCGCAAGTCCCATTGCCATTGCCTATCCATGGAGTCCTACCATGAGACATTATGCGCAGACATGAGGAAGCTTAACTTGGAAATAGTTTCCCAAGGCACTCTAGATCACATCTCAGTTGAGCCCACTCTTCACGACCAAATCGTCATGGCACAACTACATGATGAAGGAATTAAGATCATCAAACGGAAACTCTCTCTAGGTGAGGAGAAGTACAAATGTTTCCGCCAGGACCATAAGGGAGTTCTATGGTTCGAAAGTCGTATAGTCGTTCCGAAGGATCGTGAACTCCGCAAGCAAATTCTCGATGAGGCACACCTTTCCAAATTCTCTATCCACCCCGGCAGTAGCAAAATGTATCAGGACCTAAGGCAAAACTTCTGGTGGACTAGAATGAAAAGGGAAATTGCTACGTATGTCTCGGAATGTGACACGTGCCAGAGAGTAAAAGCTAGCCACTTAAAGGTAGCCGGTACACTTCAACCGTTACCTATACCATCATGGAAATGGGAAGACATAAGTATGGACTTCATCGTTGGACTACCAAACACGTCCCAGAGACATGATTCCATATGGGTTATTGTTGATAGACTCACGAAGACGGCACATTTTCTTCCGGTGCACACCACCTATTCTACCAAGAAATATGCCGATATTTACCTCGATCGTATTGTTTGCCTGCATGGAATACCTAAGACAATCATTTCCGATCGTGGTCCCCAGTTTGTAGCACGCTCTTAGGAACAACTGCAAACGTCTCTTGGCACTAAGCTGATTCGCAGCTCAGCATACCACCCTCAGACCGATGGACAAACGGAAAGAGTAAACCAAATTCTTGAAGACATGCTGAGAGCTTGTGTCATTCATTATGACAAGAATTGGGACAAGTGCCTACCCCTGGCAGAGTTCTCGTACAACAACAGCTACCAAACGAGTTTAAAAATGGCACCATTTGAGGCCCTGTACGGACGAAGGTGTCGAACCCCTTTGAGCTGGTCACAAACCGGAGAACGTAAAATAATTGGACCCGACCTGGTAATCGAGGCAGAGGAGAAAGTAAAAGTAATACAAGCAAATCTTAAAGCCGCACAAGCCCGACAAAAGAGCTATTCTAACAAAAGGAGAAAGCCTCTAAAGTTCGAAGTTGGCGATCATGTCTATCTTCGAGTTTCACCAACCAAAGGAGTGCGAAGATTCGGAATTAAAGGCAAACTAGCTCCCCGTTATGTTGGTCCTTACGAAATCATTGAGAGCTGCGGACCCGTAGCCTACAAACTACGACTGCCCCCTCAGCTCACGGCCACCCATGATGTCTTCCACGTATCTCAACTCAAGAAGTGTATTCGAGTCCCTACCGAGATTGTGGAACAACAAGAAATATCGTTGGAACCCGACCTCTCGTATGTCGAACACCCAGTTAAGATTTTGGATCAAAAAGAAAGAGAGACCAGGAGGAAAGTAATTAGAATGTATAAAGTACAATGGAATCACCACACGGAAGAAGAAGCCACCTGGGAAACCGAGAGCTACCTAAACCAACATTTTCCTGGGTTTCTTATCTCAACCACTGGTATGTGCACCCACGCCCACACTAAGAATTACCGAATCTCGGGGTGAGATTCTCGTTAAGGGGGGAAGGCTGTGACAACCCTGGTAATTACATTTCCAAAATCAATGTCATTAGCCTAACTCTATGATTAAACCAACTAATGAAAGGGTGGAAAGAATTAAAACGAGTTCAGTTGGAATTCAAATTTAATTTGAGCACTTTGGGTTACTTTTGAACTTTTAAATTTAACTTTCAAACCATAAGCCAAATGAGATTTTGCCTGAAATCAAAATTGTAGAACTTTTTATTTTGAACAACTTTCGTGTTCAAAAGTTTTTGAAATTCCAATCAGAAAGAGGAGAAAACGCCCTGTTTGCACCCAGCCCCCTGAAGTTTTTCAAATTTTTGCACTTCGGTCCCTCGCTCACCCCTCCCTCCTCTGCTGCGCCGCGCGCTCGCCCGACCGCCGCCGGCCACCTGTCCCCCGACGCCTGCGCGGCACGAGACGCCGAGCCAACCCCGACGCCCTGCCTGCTGCCCGCCCCCGCTCGCCCAACCGCGGCCGCGCCTTTTCTTCTCCCTCCCGCACGCCTCGCCTCTGCCCAACCCGCTGCTCCCTGCGGCACCGCCCCGTGCTGCCCAGTCGCTGGCCGCCGCCCCCTCCACCAGTGCTCCGTCGTGCCGCCCGAGCTCCCCAACCGCCCGCCAGCGTCGCCTACACGCGACGTCGCGCCCCAGGCGCGCCCAGCGCACGCACGCCACGCGCACGATGCGCCTCTGGCCGCTGGTCACCGCCGGCCGCCCCCAATGGCGCCCAGCCTCGCCGCCCCCTCCACCTCGCGCCCCGGCCGTGCCGAGCCCGCCCCCACGAGCTCCACCAGCTATAGAGCCGGCACAGAGCCCCTCCCTTCCCTCCTTTCTTCTTCCCCGCCGAAGAGAGCAAAGCAGAGCAGAGCTCCATTGCCGCCGGCGCCCCCACCTCGCCGTGGAACCCCCTGCTCCGGCCCACCTCCGCCCGAGGCAAGCACTGAAACGGATTCCCCTCGACGCACTGAAGCTCCCCAGCCCGAGCCCCGCCGCTCTCCTCGCCGGAGCGCCGCCGTCCGCGCCGCCCCTCCGCCGCCGCCCCTGCTCTCCGCGGCCAGCCCGCCACCGGCCATCCCAAGCCACTCCAAGACCACCCATAGGTGCGCCCTGGTTCCCTCTCCGTGCTCCCCCACCTTGCCCTCGCCGCCGGCGACCGAGCTCGCCGGAATTTGGCCGGACAGGATGACCCCGCCGTGAAATTGCGACCAGGGACCACATTGCAAACGCCCAAATCTTTCTAGGGGGTTTTCTGCTAGTTTTCAGGGACCCCTCTGTAAAGAAAGTTTTAACCAAATCAGTGAACTTGTAAAATTCGTATAAAATCGTAGAAAATTCAGAAAAATGCAAACTCAACTGTTCTGGAATCCTTATAAGAAACTCTACAACTTTTGTTACATAAAGTTTCTCAGATTATCAATATATTTTGCTCTAGACTAAATGGAAGGTTTAATGGACTTCTTTTGTACCCACTGTTGTATATCATTGCTGACTCTAATTTTTGGGCAGTGAGTTACTTGCTTAATGTTTAGGACTGTGTAAAAAGATCAGGACCAAAAGCCATCTCTGGATACACTTTTTGTCCAACATTGCTTTATGCCATAAAGTGATAGAACTAATTATTCCTGCTGTTCTGTGATGTTTAATGTCATGAAACTTTTTCTGTGTTGTTGTAGTGATACCTAGAGTCCATAGAAAAATTTAGAAACATTTTTACTATATGTAACCTGTTCACATGAATTTGTGGTAGGAAAACTTCACTAATTCAAAATAATTAGTAAAGCCCTTATAAAATGTTCATCTTTTTACTATGAAACACCATAGAGTAGATCAACCTGTACTATAAGTTTCAAACATAGAAACCCTGTATAACATCCTGTAGAAAATAATCTTTTATAACATGAGCGTAGCTTGTCCCATTTATTATGCTCTAAATAATGTACAATAAAATCTGAAAAATTTACAGTAGCACAAATATGGTTATAGCAACACCCTGTAAAATTTGTAGCATCAATACTTGCATGGTTTGTTCTGTATAAAAATAACTAGATTCTAGCAGTGGCTGTGTATTACATTTTTCATATTTAACATGCTACACAAATATGTCTGAAATTTTTACAGTGATCTTATCTCTGCATAATGTACCTTGAATAAAAATTTTATTTCCAGAAGCTAACTATATTAGTAATTGTGTTCAAACTCATGTTTGTGTTTAAAAAGAAACTAAGTTTTCAATATAACACAACCCCTTCTCCTTTAATAAAGTTAAATAGATTAAGATAAATTATATTAATGATTGCCCACGATTGATGAAGTAACTCACTCCACAACAAACTCGTGTTTTATAAACTGCAACTTTATCGTGAAGGAAATCATGTCGTTTAACATCACCACTACTTAAACTTGTGCATTCATGTAGAAACAACGACTCTCGCCGACGGAACGTACGAGTTGGTGCCCGCGTCCGAGAGTGAGCAGCGTGAAGCTCAAGTGAATCTAACTGAAGTTGCCGAAGACCCGAGCCCAAGTTCGGAAGAGCCCCGGACTAACTTTTCGCAAGAAGGCAAGCCCCGGAGCATAACCCATTCTTTCCGAAATTATGCAACTCATTACTCCTTGCTTGTGCATTAAGTTTGTAGGAGTTGGATGAAAAACTTAGTTGCATGATGTCAGAAACCCTTGCTTGAAAACTAGATGTAAGGTTCGATAGAATGCTGTGCTAATAGGACTCCGGTAAAAGTCGAGTGATTTCCTGTCACTCGCGAGAAAATAGGAGTTGAATGACTACTACACGCTGCAATCATAAGGACACGGACGGGTTATGTAACGATGGTTACGATTGAGGCCCGTCTGTCTAGTGAAAAATGCTAAGGCCGCAGGGTGTGGTAGTGATGGTTAAGTCTTTGAACGTACTAAACACATGCCGAGATTATGGGAATCGGTAAGCTTAAGTACCTGATTGGCCCGGCAAGGGGACGGCATCCTACCCTTTGAACTTCGGTCCCATGTGCATATGGCGAGTGCAGAGAGTGGTCACGACCCGGCGCCGAACCGTGGCGTGGAGCTCTTGTACTCTCGGAGGGTAGCCCCGATCCACGACCCGGAAAGAAAGGGGAACAGTTGCACGTGTGACTCTAGGGAGTAACCACGTGACGTGTGTTTAGGTTTCCCTTGCAAGGTTAAGAAATTCGATTCGAATCGTCCGTTTCTCACGGCTATTGAGACTGCTTAACCATTTTTACCCACAGAGTAAGAAGAGGAATAATGATGATGAATGAACTGGTTGGATGGAAAATTTAATGCTTCACCATGTATGCTTGGATAGCTGCTTACCTAGACTGGGTAACGAAACTAGAATCTTGAGCTAAAAGTTGAAAGTAAGGACCCACTTGTAGATGCTTTTCGGCAAAACAAACCCCTGAGCCAAAAAGCCTTGCATGTCTAGAGTCGGTGGAGTAGTTCCCACTACACGGGTAAGTCTTGCTGAGTATTAGTATACTCAGTCTTGCTTGTGACTCGTTTTCAGGTGAGCCCTTTGAAGACATGATTGCTAGCTTGACTTGGCCCTGCACTCTTCCCCCTGGTTGGTCGGTGGAATGGGATGCGCCCCCGTCCAACGGAGATAAGGCCGAGTGATGTCTCGTACGGGCTTCATCGAGACATCCTGTATCGTCGAGTAGTTTCCGTTGTTTATTTCCGCTGCAATTTAACTCTGAAGAACTTATTTATGTTAATTGAAGTACTTGTTTTCTAAACTCAGAACTAGGTCTGTAATATTGACTTATGCAAATGATGTAATACTTGCTGGAATGTGGTATTCTCTGGGCTCATCGTCGCATGAGCATTTGTATGTACGGCGCTCGATCCGTTCACCGTGGTTGTATCGGGAGGTTATACCCGACAGACCAGTGGATTACTCCGTTTGAAGTGTAAGGTTACCCGAGGATGCCTTAATGGTGATGGTTAATACACTTGAGCCGGATTAATTCAGGTGGTTCTGCCACAAAGTATAGCTTCCGACCCGTTGACAAGGAAAAAAGGGGTATGTCCTGTGGCCTTCGATGGTTGAGTTCGAAGCCCCCAGACAACATGAGGCAACTCATATATCCACTTGCCACCCTTTTTGTTGTTCTCATCGTAGAGTCTCTTCTTTAGACCATCCAGAATCAAGCTGTTGGCCCGCTCGACTTGTCCATTGGCCCTTGGGTGTGCGACTGACACGTACTTCACTTCAATCGTGTTGTTTTCGCAGAATTCCCAAAACTGGTTTGCCGTGAAGTTTGAGCCCAGATCTGTGATGATGGTGTTGGGGTAGCCAAAACGGTACATAATGTCGGAGATGAAGTCGACTGCCCTGTCTGGAGTGAGCTTGGTAATCGGCTTGTACTCGATCCACTTGGTAAACTTGTCGATGGCCACCAATACATGTGTAAAGCTTCCTGAAGCTATAGTCAGGGGTCCAATCATGTCAAGGCTCCAGCGTGTGAAGGGCCATGAGGGCGTTATGGTGAGGAGGTTGTCATCGGGACGTGAGACTGTTTGCCAAAAAATTGGCACTTCTGGCACTTTTGTATGAGATCCTCGGCGTCGGAAACTGCTGTTGGCCACCAATAGCCTACCTTGTAGGCCTTCCCGACCAATGTCTTGGACGCTGCATGGTTTCCGCATGTACCCTCGTGTATCTCGAGTAGTATATTGCGGCCCCATGCCCTGGGAACACACTTCATGAGTACTCATGTTCTTGCTCCATGCTTGTAGAGCTTGTCTCCGACGATGACAAGCCCCTTGCTGCGCCTTATGATGCGTATTGCTTCTGGGCTTTTCTTTGTCACCCCAGGGGGTAGATTCTTTTCCTTGATGAATTCGATGAAAGTCCCCCGCCAATCGACCTCCGACATCATGACCTCCCGACTGGGGTTTGAGGATCCCAGACCGGTGGTTGCTTGATTCGTTGTCTGGATCGACGGTTCTTTGAGTTCCTTGACAAATACTCCTACTGGGACTTGTGCTCGAGTGGATCCAAGATTGGAGAGTACATCTGTTCCCCAACATTGTTGTCCCTGATGACGTGATGAATCTCCAGACCAGCAAATTTGTTCTCCAGCTTGCGCACTTCCATAACATATGCGTCCATCTCCTCCTTTGTGCAGTCCCACTCTTTGTTGACTTGTTGCACGACTAGCAGCGAGTCGCCGTACACAAGTAGTCGTTTGATACCTAGTGAGACTGTCAGGCGGAGACCGTGTAGTAGCACTTCGTACTCGGCTTCGTTGTTGGACACCTACCAAAGGATTTGTAAGACGTCCTTGAGTTGTTCACCCTTTGGAGAGATTAAAAGTACTCCTGCCCCGCCACCCTCGAGCTTGAGCGAGCCATCAAAATACATTGTCCAATGCTCTGGGCAGCTGGCTGGAGTTGGTACTTGATTTTCCCGCCACTCAGCCATGGAATCGATAAATGCTTGGGATTTGATGGTTGTCCTTGGCTTGAAGTTGATTGAAAGAGCCCCCAGTTCTACTGCCCACTTGGATATACGGCCAGTGGCATCCTGGCTGTGGAGTATATCCGCCAACGGGAAATCAGTAACAACTGACATCTTGTACTCGTCGAAGTAGTGGTGGAGCTTCCTTGATGTTATGAGTATTGCATAGAGTAGTTTCTGAATTGAAGGAGAGCGTACCTTGGATTCAGAGAGTACTTCACTAATCAAATAGACTGGCCTCTGCACGCCAAATGCATGGCCTTCCTCATTTCGCTCCACCACATTGCCGTGCTGATCACATGAGTAGTTGCTGCAATGTACATCAGCAGGTTCTCCCCTAGACGTGGTGCTGTGAGAATAGGAGGTGACTGCAGGTGTTCCTTGAGGTCCTGCAACGCCTGCTAAGCTTCCTCCGTCCAGTGGAACTTGTCTTTCTGCTTTAGGAGCTTGAAGAAGGGAAGGCCCCATTCTCCAAGTCATGAGACGAATCTGTTTAAGGCCGCCATGCACCCTGTTAGCTTCTGCATGTCCTTGATTGTTGCTGGAGCCTTCATGTCAGTGATGGCGGCAATCTTCTCCGGGTTAGCTTCAATCCCTCTATGACTGATGATGAACCCGAGTAGTTTCCCAAATGGTACGCCGAAAACGCACTTGGTCGGGTTGAGTTTCCATTGGAACTTCCGGAGGCTACTGAATGTTTCCTCCAGGTCTACAATTAGGTCCTCGGGAATTCTGGTCCTAATGACCACATCATCCATGTAGGTCTCGACATTGCGGTGTAGTTGGTCTGCAAAGCACATTTGGATTGCCCGCTAGTAACTAGCCCCCACGTTCTTCAGCCCGAAGGACATAGTCTTGTAGGCATAAGTACTGAAGGGCGTGATGAAGGCGGTCTTGATTTGATCTTCTTCCTTGAGGGAAATCTGATGGTAGCCCAAGTAGCAATCAAGGAAGAAAAGAAGTACACAGCCGGCAGTTGAGATCGGTATAATAAATACACATTCTCCATTCATTATTATTCTTCTTCTTTACAAGGACGGGGTTGGCAACCCACTCTGGGTGGTACACCTCTTTGATGAAACCTGTCGCGAGTAGTTTGGCCAACTCTTTTTTAATTGCTTCCCTCTTATCCTAAGCGAATCTACGGAGACGCTGCTTTTGGGTGATAGCCTCAGGATCTACTTTCAAACTATGCTAGATCAGTTCCTTGGGCACCCCTATCATATCCGCTGGTTTCCACGCGAATATGTCTCGGTTGGCCCTAAGGAAACTGATGAGCTCACATTCCTATTTGGGGTCGAGCTGTGACCCAATTAGGGCTGTCTTGGACATGTCTCCTTCCTGCAGCTAGATGGATTTCAAGGCGAGTTCTCCGGTGGGCTGCAGGTTTGAGTAGTTCACCTTCTTTGTGGGAATTTCTAGCCCTGTTTCGTAGAGCTATTGCGCAACCATAAGTACTTCTCCTGAAGTATCTGGTACACGTCTAGTCGAGGCGTACTCAATGGCCTTATGGTCGCAGTCGTAGGACTTCTCCAGGTCGCCGCAGAAGGTGAGAACCCCACTCTTTCCTGGCATCTTCAAGAATAAGTAAATGTAGTGTGGTACGGCCATGAATTTGGCCATTGCAGGTTTGCCCAGAATGGCGTTATAGGAGGTTTCGAAGTTGGCCACTTCGAACTTGATGTACTCGGTACGATAGTTTTCCCTCATCCCAAAGGTGACGGGAAGCACCACTGTGCCAAGCGGCGTAGCTGCGTTCCCAGGTACGATGCCATAGAAGGGAACCTTGCTGGGGGTGAGCATGTCGATGAAATTTGCCCCCGATGTTGAGGCCGCTGCCTCCATCAATGAGTACTTTTGCGAGCCTGACATCCACGACCACCAAATCTAAGACGAGTGGAAGTTTGCCCGGGTCAGAAAAGCTCATCCACTTATCAGCCCTGGAGAACGAGATGGGGACCTCCGACCATCGGAGGGGTCGTGGTACCACCGGCTCAATGGACATGATCTCACGGCGATGCAGCTTCTGAGTCCTTTAGGAGGCAAATCCTCACTCACCACCAAAGATGACGTTGACCACCTTGGATACGTCCGGGAATTCACCGGCGTCTGTCTTGTTCTCCGGATCTTCGTCGTCCTTTTCCTTCTTCTTCTTCTGGCCGCCCTTCTCCAAGGGCGGGGTGTTGAGGGACTTCCGGAGCTGCTAGCACTCGAAAGCAGAGTGCTTTGAGTGTGGGTGCCACGGGCATTGTTTCTGCATGAGTTTGTTGAACTCCTCTTGCGGATTGGATGGCTTCTTGCCTCGTGGGGCGCGATTGATAGCCGCGACAAGATCGTCTGGCTTGCGCTTTCGGGAGGATCGCAAGTAGTCCCGCTGGCTTCTATCGTTGCGGTGGTCGTTGTTGCGCTTGCTGTAGTCGCTGCCGCGTTTCAAGAACCGATCACGCTCCTGCTCCTCTTGGTCTGCCGAGGTCTGCATCATGTCGCGGAGGGCAGCAACAGTCTTGGGGCCGTTGCGGCTGAAGTCGCGGAATAGAGCCTGGTCGGTGAGGCTGTTGTGGAAGCAGTCGATGACATCACTTTCCGAGATGTTGGCGATCGTAGCTCGGGTGTCCAAGAAGCGGCGAGTGTACGAGTGCAAGAGCTTGTTCCATTCTTGGTTGCATTGGGACAGGTCGTGTTGAGTACCTGCCCGAGCAATTGCCCCCTGGAAGTTGTCGATAAAAACGTCCGCAGTTGCTCCCAGGAGCCGACGGAGTTCTTGATTAGGCTCTCCAGCCAAGTGAGTGGGGCGGTCTCTAGGGCCATCGGGAAGTAGACGACCTTGGTGGTGTTGGTGCCGCCTGCGACTTCAATGGCGGTGGAGTAGCATCGTATCCACTATTGAGGAGATTGCTTACCATCGTACTTGGTGATGCCGATGGGTTTGAATCCCTCTGGGTACTTGTAGTTGTCGAAGCGGGAGGAGAAAGTGGGGAAGCGATCGTTGTCGTCTCGTGTAGTGTTTCCCTTAGCTCTAGCGCGTTCCTTTCTCCGATTGTTGATGATGGAGCGAGCATCGCGCCCCATGTTGACCTTGTCGCGGAGGTTGCCCGTTGGAAGCTTTTTGAGCTCCGAGCGGCGGAAGTTGTGAACGGAGCCATCTGGATGTGGTGCGCGGGTCGCTGGTCGGCTTCCTTGCGGACCACGAGTTCCCTGTTAGTTGTTGGAGGGAGCAGCTTGTCGCCTGGGGTGACCCCTGGTGTTCTGCTGACTTGGCTTTCTCCCTTCTCCTCACCCCTTCCACGGGAAACCGAGGGCATCGGGTTCTGCTGGTTGATCTGCAGCAATGCCCGCTGCGCTTGCGAACGGTGGTCTGGACTTGCGGTTCAGGGCTGCCAGCTAACACTGCGGTTATACCGGCAATGTTGGCGGCAAGGGTATTGAACCCGGCGTCCTGTGCTGCTGCGAACTCAGCGTCGAGGTCGCATTGAATCCATGCGCACCGATCATTGGCGTCCCTTCTGCGCTTAGCATGCTTCCTATTGCGCAGCCTGCGGGCCTCACGGTCCTAAGCGGACTTGTTGGCGGCATCTGCAGTGTGCTCATCCTCAGAGATCTGCTCAGGCCTTTAGTTGCGGTGCCTGTCGCTGTATTCGTTTGATTCCACCATGAAGACGTGGCGGTGTGTGGATGGATCGTCAGAGCTATAGTCTACGAGTACAATTCCACCAGGGGTGGTCTCACCGAGCGGTCTGCCCTCTTGGAAAGGTAGGAAGTCAAGGTAAGCGACCAATCTTTCGTCGTCTCCGAGTAGTTCGGAGGGTTTTATGCCCTTCCAGTACACGAAGCGACCCTCCGGTATGGAGGTTATAAACAAGCCCTGGCCACCCAAGTAGGGTTCAGCCTCGGGATCGAAGTCCGAGTCGTATTCGTCGAAAATAGGGGCCTCCCGGCATGCGGTGGCGTCCTTGTCCCCATACTTGAGTACTTCATCCAGATCCTTCTCCAATGCGGAGTAGAATTTAGACATCATGGCCTCCTGGTGAACAGTGGCAGTATTGCATAAACTGAAGGGAAATCGGTCACGCTGCTCCTCAAATGGAGTCGAGTCCGATCCGAGGAAGCTTGATGCTGCACGAGTCGGAGTCTCATCGAAAACGGACAGCTTCTCGATCTCCCTGGCGAGGTCAGGGAGCAGGATCCCGTCGAGGTTGTAAATGAACTCGTCGAGATCGCTGCTTGGTATTGCTGCAGATGCCTCCGGCTTGTTGTCGACAAGGTGCCGACAGAAGTGGCCTGTGCCATCAGAGACACAGACCCAGGAGCCGAAGACGAAACTAGTGCCCGCAGGGGGCACGATGCTGGTGAAGCTGAAAGTTGCCATCGAATTCGCCGGTGGATCTATGATGAGCACCCCTACCTGGCGCACCAGCTCTCGGTGTTTTACCGGCAAGCCTACCTAGGGATACCCTAAGGTAGTAGACTTGTGGTCAGGGTGTCGCCGAGATCAGGAACTCGAAGGTGCAAGGAACATAAGGGTTTAGACAGGTTCGGGCCGCAGTATGCGTAATACCCTACGTCCTGCATGGTTTGTATTGCCTTGAGGTTATACGTTATGCACAATGTGCTTTGGAGGGGTCCCTGCCCGCCCTTATATATCCTAGTGGGACAAGGTTACATGGAAATCCTGGTCTGGTATGCGCTTAGGAGTCCTAACCGAGTACTTTCGGGTAGTTTCCTTCAGTACCGACTAGTTGTACTTACATACGAGTACTTTACAGTATGGATAAGGTATGGGACATGCCCCATCCCTTACTCTAGAATGTTCTACGCCACGCGTGCAGTCCCGTTGCCCCGGGTCTAACAGGTTCAGCTTCCATTTGAATTTCCTGAGATTATCAAATGTTTCAACTAGGTCGGTTATGAACTGATCATATGACCTGGTTTTGATTACTACATCGTCGACGTAGGCTTCAATGTTGCGGCCGATCTGCCCCTTGAGGCACCTCTGGATGGCCTTCTGGTATGTGGCACCCACATTTTTAAGACCAAATGTCATGGTGTTGTAGCAGTACGCCCCGAAGGGTGTGATGAATAAATTCTTTTCTTGATCCGACTCCTTGAGGACGATCTGATGATACCCAAAGTAGCAATCAAGGAACGAGAGGAGGACGCACCCGGCCGTAGAGTCAATGACCTGGTCGATGCGAGGAAGAGGGAAGAGGTCTTTAGGGCAATGCTTGTTGAGATCCATATAGTCAACACACATTCTCCATTCACCATTTTGCTTTTCTATAAGGACTGGGTTTGCACGTCATTCGAGGTGTGTGACTTCACGAATAAATCCTACGGCTAGGAGCCGAGTAACTTCTACCCTAATAGCATCCTTTCGATCTTGAGCGAAGCGCCGGAGTCGCTGCTTGACGGGTCGCACCTTTTCGTCGAGATCCAAGGAGTGCTCAGCCTCCTCCCTCAGAACGCCTGGCATGTCAGAGGGCTTCCATGCAAAGATATCCCAATTGGCATAGAGGAAGGAGGTGAGCGCATCTTACTATGCTTTATCGAGGTCCGCCCCGATGAGGGCGGTCTTGTCTGGGTCGTTCTCCCTGAGAAGGATGGTCTTCGTTGCGCAGCCGGGCAGCAGCTGTGACTCGGTGGCCGAGCCGTTCGCCGGGATGGGGATGTTTTCTGGAGGCATCGCCATTGCCGACTCGGCAATCATGATGGCATTCTTTGTCCTCTCTAGTGCCTCCGAGATGTTTATGTTCTTGGTCTCATAGGAGTGGGAAGTCTGCAGGTCACCGTAGATGGAGAGCACACCGTTGGGAGCAGGCATCTTGAGGACAAGATAGGTGTTGGCGCTAAAATCGGCCGGGTAGGAATCGGCCGATGGGTCTTCAGCGTCGGACACACGACCCGGGAGAATCTGCTTAACTCCTGTTCGGGTTATCGCCCTGGTGCGGTTCGCGCGGCGTGCCAGTCAATCTGACCTGTTGATTGACAAGGAAATAGAGTATTAAATTCCAGGCGCGTCGATCGGCTGGATTTCCGATCTGTCCTGAGGAGCGCGTCGGCGGTAAATCGGCCGATTTGCTGTAGAGATGATCGGCTATGAGTCAGCCGATGATCGTATGGTAATTGTAAAAACTGCTGGAGCAATCTAAACAATTACTATAGAAGCAACACTTGAAACAGATCTAATCGGCTATATGGCGATGAATCGAAGGAGAGCAATGACGAAGCCGATTACCCTGATCTCAAGCTGGATAACTGGTGATAATACTAGAATAACAGGTAAAACTTGCAATTCTAGTAAATATCGATAACTTGTGAATAAATCCAAACGAAACCACAGCGATGCGCCCGTAGTTAAAGCTCGGATATTACTCGATAATCGGAACCTACCAATTGGCCGGAGATCAGGTTGATGCAGCCCTGCCAATCCGTACGAACTCGTGAAAGAAGAAAATATTGGCGAAGTCGCCGACTTGAAAGGTAAAGTAAAGGTAAAGTACTGGTAAAAAGTAGAAGTATTTTGTTGATTGATGTTTGTTGTTTTTTGCAAAACCCTAGCGACTCCTATTTATACCCTGAAACTAGGACTCCTGGTCGATTACGACTTGTTACAACCTTATTTAAAACAGGAAAACTACTATATCTATAATAACTTTAAAAAGGAAACGGACTCCCGCAGAATCTTCTGCCGCCGCTTCCTAATCCAATCAGGACCACTTAAATTGCTTTCCGGCCGACTTAGCATGCCGCGTTGACCAGCTTTTGACTAGGATCTTCTGGAATAATCCTATCCTGTTGGCATAGGCGGCGCCACCAATCGGCCGATTTTCAACTGTTACCCCGATCGGCCGATTCCTTACTGTAGTTCCCAGATCTGCCGCATCGGCCAACCTTCTTCTCCTGACGCCGATTCAAGACGTGTCAAAATCTGGCGTCAACACATGCCCCCCAGTTTCGGAGTAAAATATAACTTTTTCTTCGAAACTCTTTCTTTAATCCTTCTCTCCGAAACGGGTGCAGTAAAAGTCTCCTTTCGTTCCGCGGCACAATGATTGCAATTTCCTCGATCCGAGCACGCGAAACGACCGCTCCCCTGGAACTCGTGTAGACGGTGCGGTAAGAATACCATCTTTGCCCTTACCCCCTTATCTTAAGTACTGGTTTTCTCCACCTTTTCTCCTCCACGAATCCAGCATCCTTTCTGCCGCATTACTGTTCATCTTCCCCCAAGTTCTTTCGATTTCCAAGCGCTTCCCCTTCTCCGGCGATCTCGCCCGCAGCCCGCTCCGACCCCAATGGCGTCTCCATCAGCGACCACCCCATCTACAGAGGCTCCATCGGCTGCTCCTTTGGCGGCGGCGGCCCAATCGGCGGCTTCTCCAGCAGCGTCATCAGCGATGATGGCTTCCATCCCAGAGGTAAATGTCCGATAAATCTTTTCCTTTTCGCCTTGCTTCAGTATTTTCCGGTCCCTTTCTTAGTTCCTTCCCCTTTTCCCTTTCTTTTTTAGGCCCTTAGGCACAGGATCACCATTCCCCTCTCAGAGTCTCCTGACCTCATCTGCCTAGGCCCTATGGGGAGTCCTGATCCAACGGATCTAATTAGCTTAGAAACTCACAGAATCCCCTTCAAGCAGTCACCTATGGATTTAGATCACTGGGTAGGCGCATTCAGATCCTGGCCGAACGAAACACCCGGGTGGAGAGAGTGGTACCAGAGGGTAGCCGGGTCTTGGAAAGTCCAATGGGAAGAACTTAAAATCGGCCAGTGCATAGATTTGTCCCTGTCTCAGATGGAAAAGAACGAACCTTTGGTTATGGCAGCCTCTTACTTCTGGTCTGATGCGCTCAACGCATTTCTTTTTGGACACGGACCCATGACCCCGACCTTGGCCGATGTCTTGCGGCTGACCGGCCTAGATGTTTCCTCCGCCGATACCCCTTTCAACTACCTGTTCAAGCCATCTCATAGGCTAGATACCAAAGGAATCGGCGGGTGGAAAGGATACATCAGTAAGAACATGAAGACAGGGACAGTCTCACAGAGAGAGCACACCGCCTTCCTGATGATGTGGCAGGAGAAACATCTCTTCTGTGGCAGAGCGGTCGGCCCCTCTTCCAACACTCAAGCTTTGGCAGAATCTCTCGCACAAGGATCGGCCGTTCCCCTCGGCAAACATTTGCTGGGATCAGCATATCATATGATGCATCAAATCGGCTCCAAGCTGTCGAAAGGAGAGCCGATAGGGAATCCAGGTGGTCCTTGGTGGTTCATCACCCTCTGGCTCAATCTTCACATGAGCAAGGTCTCTCAGCAGAGGATAGAGACAAAGACCTTTCCCAACATTGAGTCAGAGGAGAACCCATCGGTCCGTCGCCGCTGCAGATCTGTCGGAGAGGCGGCATCGGCCTTTCCTGGCTGCCAGTTCACCGCTACCCGGGTAGCCGAATATTTCAGATGCTTCTATAATGGACTTAGCGAGGAGGTGATCACCTGGTATCCATATCAAACCGCGGAGCCGATTTTTGAATTGCCTATATGCTTCGACTTCTCCACCCACACATTTGACAGAGAGTTGATGGATGTCCTGATTAAGCCGGGAATTCTGCCTGCTAACTTCTTCTCGGGGAAGGACTCACCCACTTATGAGTTCTGCTGCCCGTCAGCCACAGCAAGGCAACTAGGTTTCGGCCAATTGCCGATCCGAGTCTATTTCGCCGGCCAAGCAAAATTCAGAGACGGATTAACATCTAGTCTCGACTACAGCCGATTGTGCGATTTAGTACCTGACTCCAGCACCATTGACTTGAACGGCTGGTCAGTTGCCTCTTTCGCCACCCAACAATACAAATTATGGTGGGCAGAATGGAAGCAGCATCTTTTCTGTAAATCCCCATCAATTTACTGCAACATTCTGGACCCAGAGAACATCGACCCAAATGCTGCGGTATGTCCTTTTCTTTTCAGCGATTTCAATGTTGCACTATCATCTTGCTGTTAACTTATGTTTACCTCTTCAGTCTGAAAGCCATGCTCCCCCAACACGGAGCCGAAGCGGCCGGCCGATTGATAGCCATCATCGATACACAGTGCAGCCACTCATCGGCTTCCATGCTCCATCTATCAGAGATATCTCCACCGGCCGATCAAAACGAGCGCCCAAGAGACCAACACCAAAGGTATCCAGCCGTCGGATGCGGGCTCGCATTGAATCGGCCGGTCAGACAACAATAGCATCGGCTGGAGTCTCTCGTATCGGATCGGCTAGCCAGATGGCAGCAGCATCGGCCGAGACTCCCCGTGTTGGATCGGCTGATCAGATGGGAGTGATGCGCGCTGAGACCCCAGACCCTTCACCTCCATCAGTGGTCGAGACGGCCGATCCCCAAGTCGCCGCCGAAGCCGGGGCTGCTGCAGCATCGCTCTTAGTAGAAGCTGTCCAGGTAACTTTATTTATCTCATGTATTCCCCAAAAACCTTCTGCTGACATCAATTTCATCCCTCTACCAGGCGGCACGAGTTGTCCCACCACAATCTCCACGGCTGTCAGCCACGTCTCAAGCAGCTCCGGTTGCCGAGGTAAATGATCTCTTACTCTGCATCCTCAATATTCAGGAAACTTAACCAATTCTGATGCAGGTTGACTCGGGTACGCCGATTGTAACTCCACAGCTGGAATCGGCCGGAGAACCCGCAGAGGCATGTCAAATTCCCATTACCATCTTATCTTATTTTCCATAGTACCTTCACGAGCATTTATATCTTTCTCAGGAAGCTGGCCCAAGCGGAGCACCAATAATGATCGAATCTTCTTCTTCTGGTGAACCCAGTGCACCAATCCCTGAAACAAGGGGAATACTTCCACCGGCGCAGGCAAGAGAAATTCGTTTCAAAGAGGTAACAATTTTACCATCAGAATCGGCCGATTTCCTCTCACTACCTGCTTACCCTTTGCTTCGTTCCTTTACAGGAGCAAGATTCTCCTAACAATAGTATTTTTTCTTTCGCTGTCTCCTTGGCCGACGAAGAAGAAACTGCCTCACATGTGGTTCCACCGAGTTCTGCCTCCGACGATGTCCGCTCTAAGCTCGAGAGCATCCGTACTCTCCTCCAAGGTGACATCGGCCGACTGGTGAAGGATGCATCGCCGATCCGACAACTTTTCAATGAGGTCGTAGATCACATTCCGGAAGAAGTGTCGGAAGACTTGGGGTACACTGCCTATATAGAGGGCATGCGGATTCCGGTCTCGCGAGCGCTGCGACGTATGGCCGATCACGCTCAGATGGCCAAAACTCAGGAGGAGGTTGACTCGTACAAACACCAGGCCCAGGAAGTACATCACAAAATCAACTTCCTCGAGAACTGCCGTCCGGACATTGTTGGCACAATAGATCGGCTGAAACGGAGGAGAGCAGAACTAGCCAAGGAGATGGAACAGATAACCAAAGAGCTAGCCGCTGAAGAGAAAAAGCTCCAAGAACTCCCAACCATGATCAGCGAGCTGAAGCAAAAAAGACAACATCTGGCCCGTGAAGCAATAAGACTCCGTCGCCGCGTGTCAGAAGTGTCAGGATCGGCCGAAAGTGATCAGAGGATATTAGAATCGGCCGATCAAATCAGACGACGAGCGATTATAGCCATAGATACTTTCCTTGGGCTGTAATATGTTAAACATTGTTGTCCCTTAATGCCACCGCGCCGATTTGATTTTGAACTGCTTCCTGTAATCTGTGCTTTCCACCTAACAATGAATCCCAATATCTCTTTCACCGGATGTGCAGCCAGAAAACCGATGAGAAATCGGTCATGTTAACTCGACACATTTTCTTTTTGTGCTCAGAATCCCCATCGGTACCAACGTACGTCGGCCTTGATCTGATGCTATCTCTTAAATCTCCCATTTCTAATGAATTGGCCGACGTGAACCCATGCCTCAGCTTCTCATTCTTTCGAACGAGCTGAATCCTCAGAGCCGACTGCTTGGATCGGCTGTAGACCGAAATCGGACACTTTCAGAAAGTCAGTGTCCCAAGTCCTGCCAGATATACATTTGACGTGTTCGCAGCTCCACTGTTGTGTGTCGGCCGCTGCAACGCTGTAAACAGAATCGGCAGCTACTATCTTTGTACTGTCGCCGACCCATTGCACGAGGCATTGATGCATGGTAGATGGGACACAGCAGTTTGCATGTATCCAGTCGCGACCGAGCAGCATATTATAGGACCCTTTGCCATTAATGACGAAGAAAGTGGTGGGGAGGGTCTTACTCCCGATGGTGAGGTCGACGCAGAATGCCCCGCGGGCAGGCGACACGTTGCCTTCGAAGTCCTTCAGCATCATGTCCGTCTTGGTGAGGTCGTCATCGCCCTTGCCCAGCTTGCGGAACATGGCATACGGCATGATGTTGACTGCCGCGCCTCCATCTACCAGTAGTCTGGTGACGGGTCTTCCGTTGACATAGCCCTTGAGAAACAACGCTTTGAGGTGCTGTCGTTTTTCTTCCTCTGGCTTCTCGAACATAGCCGTCATCGGCTCTAATACCAGTGGTGCCATTTGCTCTTCCTCTGTATTTGTCACTTTGTCCCGATCGCTTGGCGCCATGAACTCCATCGGCAGTATGAAAACCATATCGATTTCGGCCGCCGATTCTTGGCTGTTTGCTTCATGATTATTTTTCTTTGGGCGCCAAATTCTCCATCGGCAGTATGAAAACCATATCGATTTCGGCCGCCGATTCTTGGCTGTTTGCTTCCTGATCATTTTTCTTTGGGCGCCAAATTCGAGATTTCACATTCCTTTTTTCTGGCACATGTCTTTGTTCTTCCTCCTGATGTTCCCACTGGCGTAGGCGTTGGATCCTTCGCTTCTGGGATCTGGATAAGCCGTCAGGACACCACCTAGGATTTACTGGTTTGGCCGATGGTCTGGCGTGTTCCCACTTTGGCTCCTTCCCTAGGGGATCTTCGTCTGATACCCTATCATCGGCCACCTCTTCCAGCCGATCGTGCGCGCTGATCCTGCCCCCCAGTCCATCTTGCTGGCCGATCTTGGTTTTTGACCTGCCGTACTGGTCAACTCTGCCCCCCAGCCGATCATGCACCGAAACGCGCCGTTCTTCGCGCCGATTTCTGTTGATCGGCTCTGATCCTCTGTCCCTAGGGTGTGGCTTCGGGTGATCGTTGCGGTTTGATCCGTTGCACTCCGGACAGTTATCGGCAGAGGGCAGTCTGATATCGTTCTCCCAGCAGTGGATGAAGAAGGGACACTGCCAGTGATCTTCACGCCGGCGTATCATCTCTTCTTGGTGTTGTGCTTGTTCTTGCTGCCGCCGATATTTACTGAGTAGAAATCGGGAGGTGACAGGCCTGTGTGGTCGTTCTGGTCCTCGCCTGTTCCTTCTGATTTCTTCCGTCGTGATTTGCCTCTTGGGATCGACGACGCCACCTCTTCTCGCCGATTCTGATGTCAGCACCTTGGTTTGACTTGATTCTTCTCCAGCGTTGACCGTGTTGGCCGGGAAGGGATGCTGATCTATCTTCATCGGCATTGCCGATTTGGTTGGAGTCTCAAACTTGAGCCGCCCTTGTTCAATGGCCGATTGTATCTGCTGACGAAAGACTTTACATTCGTTGGTGTCATGAGAAGTAGCGTTGTGCCACTTGCAGTACTTCATCTTCTTCAGCTGATCGGCCGTAGGGATGGTGTGATGTTGCGATAGCTTGATCTGCCCCTCCTGAAGCAGTAGATCAAAAATTTTATCGGCTTTTGACGTGTCAAAGCCGAATGTCTCTGGCTCCTTCTTGCCAAAGGGGCAGGATATTGGTTTTTTCCCTTTTACCCATCCCGCCAGGCCGATTTCTTCCTCTACGTCGGATTCAGACCCCTCCAAATACGCCACCTTCTTCTGAAAGCTCCTTCGCTGTTCAAGCGGTCGGATCTCTTGCCCTGACAATCGGTGGACGATTTGACTCAGGCTCTCAAACTCTTGGGCGGCATATCTTTCTCTGATCTGCGGTAAGAGGCCCTGGAAA
Organism: Panicum miliaceum; assembly: GCA_032594955.1. NCBI lineage: Eukaryota > Viridiplantae > Streptophyta > Magnoliopsida > Poales > Poaceae > Panicum > Panicum miliaceum. Next base: position 45,314,492 of record CM064056.1, on the reverse strand, counting down.
GCGATATCGGCCAACTGTGCATCGGTCAGGGCCAGGCTGTAGCACTTGTTTTTGATCTCTCTGAATCTCTGTATATACCCTGCCACCGGCTCATCGTTCCTCTGCCTGAGGCTGGTTAGATCCGAAAGCTTCATCTCATGTACTCCCGCATAGAAGTACTTGTGGAATTGTTTCTCTAGATCGGCCCATGTGACGATAGAATTTGGCGGTAAAGTGGTGAACCACTGGAAGGCCGATCCGGATAGAGATGATGAAAATAACCATACCCTCAGAGCGTCTTGCGTGGCAGCTTCACCGCACTGGATGATGAATCTGTTGATGTGTTCCACAGTGGATGTGTCATCCGTCCCTGAGAACTTGGTGAAATCAGGAACCTTGTAGCGGTGTGGGAACGGCAACGAGTCATAGGCCGATGGATACGGCGTCTTGTAAGTATAAGTTTGAACTTTTGGCTTCAGCCCAAACTGATCTTGAATTACTTCTGCTATTCTTGCCGTCCAATCCACCTGCTGCTGATGAATAGTTGTTCGCGGTGCGGGCACGTGTTGAAGGGCTGGTTCAGCCAGGTGATGAATCGGCGAAGTTTGCTGAACGGCCGATAACTGCTGGCGAAACGCGTCCGCACCCTCTTCGTACGTTGCTGCTGGCGCCGCGACTCTGAATGCCTCCACAGTGCTTGACCCCCTGCCGACTTCTGGTAAAATCGGCTGGTACTGGGAGACCGTCGGCCGGGCGGCCGATTGGTACAGCACCTGGGAGACCGTCGGCCGGGCGGCCGATTGGTACGGCACCTGAAACGGATAAGTGCCATGCCCGTTCGCTGGCTCGGGAAAATGCGTCATGGCTGATGCCCCGCTGCCGATTTCTGGTAAAATCGGCTGGTACTGGGAGACCACCGGCCGGACGGCCGATTGGTATGGCACCTAGAACGGATAAGTGCTATGCCCGTTCGCTGGCTCGGGTAAATACGTCGTGGCTGATGCCCCCCAAGGTACTGAGCTGGTAGGCGGTGTTTGCACCGAAGCCATCTGGACGGGTTGAAGCGGCGCTCGCGACGGGAGACATGGTGCACTGCTGTATCTTGGAGACGCCGGAAGTGGTGGAGAGCTGTACCCCTCGCGCTGCGTCAATATCGGCTGAGAAGCCGATTGGGATGTGTACGGTAAGCTTCTGGCCGGCAGGGTGGTTGGAGGGGCATATGCCGGTCCCTGATAACCTTGAACGGCTCCGCTAGCCAGAGAGTTGACGACGGCGATGTACACCGTGTTGCTCATCACCGAGGATTGATCAATGAACGCTTGATACACGGACTATTGAATCATCTCCGACATCTTGCCCGAGTCTTCAGCAATGGTGATGTGGCGAGGTGCTGGAATAGGGGCCTTCCTAACTGCTTCCCCGCTTCTGGTACGACTGAACGACTGGAGGTATATCTTCTTGTAATCTTCTAGATGTTTGGCCAATTCCTCCGTCTGGTCGTCCTTGAGATCAGCTTCTGTAACCCCAATGATGTTGCTATCGGAGATTTCTGCGTTGTTCGACATATCAGGTCTTGGATGGTCCCACCGGGCGTGCCAAAAGTGTGTTGGCGCTAAAATCGGCCGAGTAGGAATCGGCCGATGGGTCTTCAGCGTCGGACACACGACCCGGGAGAATCTGCTTAACTCCTGTTCGGGTTATCGCCCTGGTGCGGTTCGCGCGGCGTGCCAGTCAATCTGACCTGTTGATTGACAAGAAAATAGAGTATTAAATTCCAGGCGCGTCGATCGGCTGGATTTCCGATCTGTCCTGAGGAGCGCGTCGGCGGTAAATCGGCCGATTTGCTGTAGAGATGATCGGCTATGAGTCAGCCGATGATCGTATGGTAATTGTAAAAACTGCTGGAGCAATCTAAACAATTACTATAGAAGCAACACTTGAAACAGATCTAATCGGCTATATGGCGATGAATCGAAGGAGAACAATGACGAAGCCGATTACCCTGATCTCAAGCTGGATAACTGGTGATAATACTAGAATAACAGGTAAAACTTGCAATTCTAGTAAATATCGATAACTTGTGAATAAATCCAAACGAAACCACAGCGATGCGCCCGTAGTTAAAGCTCGGATATTACTCGATAATCGGAACCTACCAATTGGCCGGAGATCAGGTTGATGCAGTCCTGCCAATCCGTACGAACTCGTGAAAGAAGAAAATATTGGCGAAGTCGCCGACTTGAAAGGTAAAGTAAAGGTAAAGTACTTGTAAAAAGTAGAAGTATTTTGTTGATTGATGTTTGTTGTTTTTTGCAAAACCCTAGCGACTCCTATTTATACCCTGAAACTAGGACTCCTGGTCGATTACGACTTGTTACAACCTTATTTAAAACAGGAAAACTACTATATCTATAATAACTTTAAAAAGGAAACGGACTCCCGCAGAATCTTCCGCCGCCGCTTCCTAATCCAATCAGGACCTCTTCAATTGCTTTCCGGCCGACTTAGCATGCCGCGTTGACCAGCTTTTGATAGGATCTTCTGGAATAATCCTATCCTGTTGGCATAGGCGGCGCCACCAATCGGCCGATTTTCAACTGTTACCCCGATCGGCCGATTCCTTACTGTAGTTCCCAGATCTGCCGCATCGGCCAACCTTCTTCTCCTGACGCCGATTCAAGACGTGTCAAAATCTGGCGTCAACAATAGGTGTGGTGTGGAATGGCCATAAACCTGGCGAGGGCGGGCCTCCCCAAGATTGCATGGTATGACGTCTCGAAGGAAGCCACATCGAAGTGGATGTGCTCCGTTCTGTAGTTCTCCCAGGTGCCGAAAGTGACCGGGAGAGTAACTTCGCCGACCGGAGTTGAGCCGGAGCCGGGGATGATGCCGTAGAAGGCCTCCTAGGTCGGAACCAAGGAGGTCATGTCGTGCCCCATGCTCTCCAGCATCTTGGAGAAGATGATGTTGACGCCACTGCCTCCGTCGACGAGCACCTTGGAGAGGCGCACATGGCTGACCACCGGGCTGACCACGAGTCGATAGGAGCCAGGGCTGGGTAGATGGATCCAGTGGTCGCGCCGATCAAAGGTGATTACGACCTCAGACCAGCGCAAGGGTTCAACTGGGTGTTGGAACACAGAGTTGACCTCGCGCTGATCAAGCTTGAGGCGACGTCGGCACCTTGGGGCCCTGGAGCCACCATAGATGAAGTTAACCGCCCGGTCCGCCTCCTGGAAGTCCGCTGGGGACTTGTCGCCTTGGTTGTCCCGGTCTTGCCTGGGCGAGTCATTCCGGCATCCGCGACCCCTGGAGGTTTTGGAGCTGCCAAGCTTGTCACGGTCATCGTAGTGAGGGCGCTTGGGGTCATCCTGAGCCACACTGTTGCGGAGTGCATGACACTCACGCGCTATGTGGTTGGAGTCGTTATGCCAGGGGCATTTACCATCGAGGAGTCGATCCAGCTTCTCCTGATTGAAGGAGGTGCGCTGTCGGGGTCAATCTGCAACTGCAACGGTTTTGTCGGGGCCACGCTTGCGCTCCTGCAGCTTGGATGACTTGGGTCGGTCGTTGTGCTTGCCGGAGTTGTGGCGAGGTGGTCGAGTGTCGGGTCATTCACGATCGTCGTGTCGCTGCTTGGGCCGGTCGTCGGAGTGCCACCGATCCTTATGGTGACGGTGCGCCTTCTCTGCGTCCTCCATGTCGGCATGCTTGTTGACGACGACCATCATCTCAGAGACGGTTTTAGGGTTGCTCTCGAATATCTTGCACCAAAGCTCGATGTTGTGCAGCCCTTGGTGGAAGTAGTGGATGACGTCCCTATCATCAACATCCGTAATCATGTTACGGTTGGTGAAGTACCTTTTTGTAGTCGCGCAGGGATTCGTTGGGCTGCTGGGTGACGCTGCCCAGATCCCATCTGGTTTGGGACCCGGGCACGAAACCTGGAAGTGGTTGACGAAGGCGGTGCAGAGGTCCTGCCAGCTTTTGATGGAGCTGGGGTGGAGTCCCTCGAGCCAGTTGAGAGCCTGGCGACTCATCATGACTTGGAAGTAGGCCGCCATGATGTCATTGTTGCCGCCCGGACGGCGATGGAGTAGGTGCGGAGCCATGTCTTGGGGTCGGAGTCACCGTCGAACTTGTCGATGCCGACTGGCTTGAACGTGGATGGCCACGAGACTCCGCAGAGCCGGTTGGAGAAGCCGGAGAAGCCGTCCAGGTCCCCTGTGATGTCATCATCGATGTCGATCGGGGCGTGTGGGGGTCGATGTGGACGATGGTTGGCATTGCCGTGGCCAGCTCGGCCTCCCCGGGTGGCGCCGAGTGGACCATACACCTCGTCGTATTGTCGGCGGCGCTCCCACTCGGCCTCATTGCGCTCGCGATGTCGATCGTTGATGACGGGTCGGACGTCGCGGTTACGGAGGTTGGAGCGCAGATCTGGCTGGATGACCTCGTTGTCGTCATGGTGATGGGCTGTGGAGTGGCGAGAGCTGCTGGATTGGGCTCTCAGAGCCGAATAGTCCTTCCTCAAGCGCTAGACCCGAGCAGCAGCAACATGCAAATGAGTCCGGGCTCGCTCGACCTCGGGTGAGTAGATGGGGTGGCGAAGACGTTCTAGCCATCGCACTCGAGGACGAAGTCATCGTCAAGGTTCCACGGAGTTGCCGACGCGTGTTGGGATGCAACCCGAGGGTTGCAATCATCGGCGTTGCGGAGATCTTCTTCAGCTTGGTTGATGGTGGCCTCGTTGTTCCGTCGTTCTTGGCGATTCTGGTTGTGTTGGAGTCGTTGACGCTTGGCCTCTGTTGACATTTTATAACGCAATCACCAAGTATGGACATAGAATCCATTCCCCGGCAACGGCGCCAAAAATGCTTGTTGGCATTTCATAGCGTCACCACTAGGATAGGTGTTTCCCAGCAATGGCGCCAGAAATGCTGTGGGGTATTTCTTACGTTACAGAAGGATCCGCAAGCGCACGGAATACTGTTGTAGCATTTTAATCGTGAGTACGGGGTCGTATTTATATTTCTGCAGGGAAGGCGACGGTTATTGGAATAGATTAGTGTGTTTGATTAGTTCTAGCATGGATATTCTATTGAATAAATAGGGGTAAGATGATAAATGGTAAAGAGGTAGTGTGACAAACAAGTTGCTCAAATTCTACTCTATGCAAAGCTTACATGAAGGGAGAAAGGAAAAAGAAAGCTAATCTAAGGACTATGCACTCCTAACTAAGCATATAGTGTATACTAGGCACACACATACATACACATGAACACAGACGGGTTCTAGGCTTCTAGGCATCATCGGGAGACCACACAAGATATGGCAAGGTGACCACTAGATCTTCATGGCTATTTTATGCACCTCCTACAGCTACTACATGAACGGGGAGGGTTACGTTGGACGGACAACGCAGTCACCACCTGCTGCCTACCTCAACTAACCATGGTATAGAGCCACATCTAGCAACACTGATTAGCCTAAACACCATGTCTATGCTAATAAGCGATACTCTAATGCCCCGCGCGGAGCCCCCACCCTTCAGATGGACAGACATCACACTAGAGCAAACATGCGAATACTGGAACCGATGCCTTAGCCTAGATATACTACCACGTCTAATCATGCAAGATACAGGTCCTAGATAGAAACTAAGCAGAGCATACACATCTGAATAAACAGAATATATACTATAAGAGTACATTATACTAGAAGATAACTCTACTAGAGAATTCTGAATATTACAAAGGAGAGAAAGAGTAAAACCCATACCGAATACTCCTAAGAAGACTCGGGAACCGAAGAAGAGCTACTTCACCTAGACTCCACTATCCTAAAGACGAAGCAAGAGAGAAATTGAGAAAGAGCTTCAACTTTTGGTGTGTCTCTTAGTAGCACCCCCCTCATATTTATAGAGGTGTGAGGAGGGTGTGCAGCAGCTTCCCGGCGCCAATTCACCCCCTAGCACCTGGAACCGACGTTAGGAGCCAATGGGGAAGCGCCACGTCAAAGAAGGTAAGTCGATTCCTTCTGGCTGGGTCGGTCGACCTGGGCATGGCCCAGGTCGAGCCCATGTTGCTCTTGGTGGCTGCCATATGGGTCCACACTGCTCCTATGCGTGAGTGGGTGCTGTCTTAAGTCGGTTGCACCTGTTTGTGGGCCCTTTGATCCATGGGAGGCTGAACGGTGCACTCTGATTGGTCGAAGTCATTTGCCTTGGATTGAAGTGCTTGTTTACACTTGATTTCTGCTCCATTTCCCTGCATTGCAAATTCTCCAAGGGGAATGTGGAAATGACATTATTCTAGATAAATATGCTAGTTAAGTATGCTAGTCATCCCGATTTTCTGATCAAATTGACGCTCAAAATTGGTCTGTATCGAGCGTCAATAGCCTCCTCGTCTTCTCCTTCAATAGATGCCTCATCGTAAGAGACGACAGAGATCTCCCGCTGATCCAGAGAATTGACTGGGTTGGGTGGGAGGGTGAAGAGAACCTCCTGGTAGCCAGCCTGCGGTCTTGAGACCGTGTTAGATCCAATCTAGTCGACACTGGGTTGACTCAGGTCAGAAAGACGTAGCTTCTCCATTGAAGATCGGATCTGGTCTGAGTAGACGGAGGAGCTGGAGCGGAGTCCAAATGGGGCCTGAGGGGCTGAGACATGAGGACGATGGAGTGCCGACTCCGGGAGCCCGATGCACTTGGTGAGGGAGGCATCGACTCGGTCCAGACCCGCAAGTATATCATCGATGTTGATGTGAGAGCGACGGGTCATCCGTAAGGGGTTTTTGGCCTTGTCCTAGACGGACAGGTCCTCCACCTATTGTAGCACTGAGCTAGAGAGGGTCAGATCGGATCTGGAACCCTGGAGGCTTTCTGTCTCGGGGACGGATGAGCTTGGCGACGAGCTCCTAGGAGTAGACATCTCGGGAAAGCTTCCAAAGATGATGGAGTGGCCGGCGGCGGCCTGGATCTGGAGCGTTACTTGCCCGGAGAAGAGGACGCCGGAGTTGGATGCCATCAAGTTCGCCAAGAGGACCCTGGAGATCCTTCTACCTGGCATGCTAACTGTCGGATTTGCACTCCTTCAAGTCTGCCTAGGGTAGCCCCAAGTAATAGATTTGTAAGCGGGGTGGATCGGAGAGAGCCGGTGAACTTGATGGTAACATGAGGACGCAAGGACTTAGACAGGTTCAGGCTGCACAGAGCGTAATACCCTATGTCCTGTGTTCGGGGGTTTGTATTATGAGCAACAATGGCTAGGGTTTTGGGAGTTGTAGGAATTGAATCCCTATGGGTACCCCCATGGCCCTCTTATATATCCGAGCAGCTGTGGGTTACAAGTTAGGGTAAATCTACTCGGGTTTGTTACAAGGAATCTGATCGGTTGAGATACACAAGATATGCCTATCTAGTTCAACCTAGATCCTGACCCCAGGGGATCACACCCATCGTCCAGCCGACTTCCTGTACGCCGGGTCGTTTATGCAGAGTCGTTCAGCCGGGTAGCCGTCTCCACTCGGCAGGAAGGTACCTGGGTCTACCTCCGCCACCACGTCTACGCTACTGATTACTACCGTAGCCTGACTACGTCTGAATTCCCGTAGCAACCTACGGCACTTCGTATAAATACAGAGTGATGAACCCGCAAGTAAGAGAACTGATCTCACTCAAATATAAGTACTATGCAAGACAGGAATCACAAATACTAACTTACTTTACTCAGAAGCAAGCCAACATCCGTACAGGTACATAACCGGAGCTCTCTCTCTCCCTATTCTATGCACTAGCCTAAGAAGTGCTTCGACTTGGAGTTTGAGGACTACATCTTCAAGTGAAGATGTTGATCCAATTGGTGGTTGTGTTGAATGTGGAGCTCTCCTGCTCCTTATATAGCCCTCCAAAGGTGCATCCTTGAGAGAATAGTTGAGGTGGAACAACCCCGCACCAGCGTAGGGACTGCAGTGGGAGATTCCAGGAGAAAGTTGGGCCTGATTGGCCTCAGTAGGGGGTCGGCCAACCTCTTTCTGGGTTCGTTTGGGCCCATTTTTGGTCGTTGCGCTCCTTGTGGGCTCCTTATGTGGGTCTGTGGGTGTTGGCCTGAAGTTATGTTGGTTTAGCATGTCATGTGGGCCCTTCTTTACTCATGTGATGCAGCAGATGATCTTCTGTGCATTGTGTGCTGCGTATTCTTTGTGTTTCCCATTGTTTCCCGACATGTGTTCCTGAAATGCCTTATCGAAAAATACATGTGGAACTAGGTTAGTGATAACTCCTACTACTACTGTTGATGATCATTCTTTATATGCTTTTGTAGGAGTTGACGGCATAAATTTCAGACTTAAGAACCGTCAACACATAGGGAGGAGGTACATATCACCCTTCAAGGGCCCACAGTAAGTACACCCTCCTTTGCTCATGTTGATGCAATGTCAGTTCTGCCTTGCTTGAGTAAGTCTCATGGTGAGATTAAAATTTTTGTTCCAATAAATTTTAGGGCTCTCTGGTTCTTAAAATCGGTAGAGCCATTATTTTGTTTTCACCTTTTTTTGTTTTTGAATAAAGCACCAGGTACAAGAATAAGTGTGGGGGAGATCTCTTGGAGTTTTGACGCACATACATTCAAGATCTCCCACGGACAGATACACAAGACCGAAAGAACCAGCACGCAAAAAGTCTAGACCACATCGCGACGGTTTGTACACTCTACCCCTCAGTCTCCCTGATCCATGAGTTTAAATAAAATTCATTGCTAACCACTAAAATTAAACTCAATGGTGCTCTCCAATCACATGCTTCAAGTTTGATTGGCTTGCATATATTTTATTCCTTGCTAAACTTAAGCTTGTGAATCATATCTTAGGGAAACGATAATTGTTAAGTTGTTGAAAAGTGAGATATGGTTTGATGAAGGAATCCTTGCTCTATCTGTTATATGTCTGGGAAATTTTATTCAAAAGAGAACCCTCCATCGCTTTACAAACTCCTTGTGTTTGTCCTACCAAAGCCATATGTCAATTTTCATGAATGAAACCTTATACATATGTGCCTTGTTGCTGCATTGAGATTCATCAAATTTTGTGACCCTACTGAGATATCTTTTCATACCTGCTTGATCAAGATCACGTACACTCCACGTGCTAAACTTCTACACTGGAAGTTAGCTATTCCATCCCATCCATCCACAAAATAAAACTCCATATATAATGATCTCTCTCTTTAGTAATGCTACAAAAGAGACATGGGGTTTCCAAAAAAAAAGGACCCATGAAGGTCCAAGTTTTGCAAAAAGAAAAGAGAAAATTTTGGACACATGGAGGTCCAAGAAAAAAAATAGGGTTATGGCCATGTCCTCAATTCTTCCGAAAAATGGGGGAGAGAGAGTTTCATAAAAGGAGTCTTTCATTTTCATCATCCACCTTCCATACACTTGCACAATCTTGATCAGCTTGTATGATGTGTCATCTCCATAGATCCAATCTTTGATTTTGCAATATATGTGAAACAAGTGCATGCTATGTTTAGAAGTAGGATGAAAAGAGACCATGCCTTGGTGAGGATATATACACATTGAGTGATTTGAGATATCCTATGGAGGAGTAAAGCTACGGTTTGTCCTTTTCAAAAATCATTCAAAATACCCGGTCATACAACAGAGAAGTGGAGGAGACTCGAGTCAATACCGTTTCGCTCTTCAACTTCCCAAACTATTATGGTAGACACATCAAGATTTACAGGTAAGGGTGAAGTTGGAATAATCTATATGCAGGTATCATATCAAAAGGAGGTGGTGTTCGACCTTAGTTCTAAGCTTTACTCGAGGACGAGCAAAGACTAAGTGTGGGGGATCTTGTTGACGCTCGCTACGGAACAATTTTGAGCGTCAATTCGACCCGAAAATTGGGATGACCAGCGCACTTTACCTGCAAATTTACCCTGAATAATATCATTTCCACATTTCCCTTGGAGATTTTGTAATGTAGGAAATTGGGCAAGAAATGCAGGTAAAACAAGCTCCAGGATCCAAGCCACAAAATGCCGACCGATCAGAGCGCGTCGACAAACAAAGAGTAGGTGTTTAGTTACCAAACTCCAGATGTGTTGGTGAAGATGTGTATGCAGCTCAAGCAAAGGAGGAAACACACTTCAAGCGCAAGTCAACACAATTCAATCCAAGGGAACACCTCTCCGGCCAAACAGGCGCAAGCACGCGGATCCATGGGAACACATGCAGCACCAAACCGACTCAATTCAACATGACTCACCTGGAACTGCTTTAAGGGCCCACATACCAGTCTCCTGGCCAAAGGGGGTGGCCAGGGGTCGGACGAACCACTGGTTCGGCTCAACTGCCAGTGGGCCCCCTCGCCTCCAGCTTCCACATGGCGACCTCTGATGCACTTTAGAAGTCGGTTCTGCAAGGCTCCATGAGATTGCCGGTCGGGACACCCCTAGTTCAACCCTATAAATATATAAATACAGGGGGGCTACTAAATGAGACACACCATTCCATTATCTCCGCTCTCACTTTTAGAGTTTGGAAGTCTCCTTAGAGGCTTAGTGGTGCCTAGGTAGTTCTTAGGAATAAGGGAGAGAGTGAGGGGAAGTCAGGGAGGTGCCGGTCGGTCTCCGGCGCTCTTGTCCAGCTTGTACCTCGACGGATGTTTATCAATCATAGTAAGTGTCCGTGACTTCATTTGTGTTTTAGTTTCTTAGTTAAATTAGATCTAGCTCCCCCTAGTTGTTTGCCGGATCAACAGTTCACTAGTTTAGCGGGTGCTCTAGTTTGTAGCTAAGGTTAGAGTTAGTAATGATAGTGTAGACGTAGTGTCTAGACTAGACTTACCTGTTGGTTGTCGTATACCCCATGGTTAGATAAGGCAGGTAACAGGTGGTGACATCCCTGTCTATCCAGTGTAGTCCTCCCCATTCGGGTATATTCCAGTGCCGTGTTGTTGGAGCTCAGCAGGTTAACACCTGTGAGAAGCCAGTAGCCCGACACGAACGATTAGGATAGTTCTATCTTAGCTCTGATTCATAGCCTTAGGAATCCTCTCTACTTCTTGCCTCTATTTGGTGCGGTGTCCTTGGACCTGAACTTTAGAGAATATACACACATTCCTCAGTGGATACGATACCCTTAAAATACTCCTAGATGAAACCTACAGCGGTATGCGTGCGCTTACGGATTTATTCGTGACGCTAGAAAACATCAACACCCTCGAGCTCGGCGGCGGCCGGGGATGCCAGGTCCGACCCCTCCTCGCCGTCCCAGACCACGACGGCCGCGCCCGCACCTATGCCCTCAAGCTCGGCGGCGGCTGCTTGCATAGTGGAGGTCATGACTTCTTCTTCTTTTCTCTCCCTGTTCCCTGTTCCCTTTTGGCTTCTGGCCTTTTTTTCTTTGACAAGGTTGGCTCCTGGCTTGGTTTGGTTGTTTAGAGTAGCCGGCCCGCGTTTAGCAACCAGCTAGCTAGTTAGCGCAGCAAATCTTGAAGGCGGAAGGCTTTAGCTGGAAGAGATGTGAAGGACAACTAGCTTTCGTGTAAATGTCAGAAGCTAGCACTGTAAATTACAGCTTTTTTCCTTCTCACAAACTTTAGCGTTCCTTCTGTTCTACTATATTTTCCGTTTTGCTATGTTTGAATGATTATATCTACGGCACTAGATGGCATCGATCTGTCATAGTTCACACTTGATGGCTTCTGACTAAACATCAGATTGCTTTAGGACATTGGAGGCAACAAACTGATTAATGGGATGGTAGACTGAATCCTTGTGTGCATGTGGTGTGGTGTATACGTCCTTGTTCAGTCATCAAGGCTGGAGCAACATCAAGAAAAGATTCAGAATGGCCTCGCCCAGCTGCAAGCAATTGTTCGTATAGTAGGATAACTGTTAGCTATTTCCTAGCATAGTCCTGCCGGGCTTGTGCTTGTACAGCACGCCCAAGCCTTAGCGCCTTTCACGGTCAGGCCCAGCTACCCTGATCTCCTCTGATCCTGTTGCTATAAGTCAGGAGGTAGATTGGATAGCTGTGGCCTATATATTTGTAACCTGTATCTCCCTGGTTATTAATCTATCCAATACGTGATATTCACGCTATCATGGTATCACGAGTCCATCACGGTCCATGACCTAAATCGCTTCCGCCTGGGCGCCGCCGCCGCTGATCGCTGTCACATCGCCATGTCCGGCACCTCTTCCCCTCCGGGCGCCGCCGATGCTGAGGAGTGCGCGGACGCCGAGGCGCGCGAGAAGGAAGCCACCGAGCAACATGCAGCGCTCGCTGCTGCCGCAGACAAAGCCGCCAAAGCAGCTGCTGCGGCGTAGGACCGCGTCCGCGCGGCCCTCGACATCCTGGAGAAGGAACGCACCGCAGCCGCCACCCTCGAACGTGAGGCCGCCGCTGCGCGCGATCTACTCCGGCCACCTGCCAATTCTGGCTATGGCTCCTCCGGCAACAACGACGACGGCCTCCCCGACACCGACGTTGCTACGAAGCCACCATCATCTCAAACCTGCACGCTCAGGCCGCGGGGGTCCAAAATATCAGGGCGCTGGTGCCCCTGGTGCTTGACCCTGCCTCCTACCACTACAATCGCTGGAGAGATCTTGTGCTGCTGCACTCGAGCGCTACTCCCTCGCCGGCCATGTTCTGTCAGCCACCGCCCACCCCGAGATCCCATCTTGGCGCCGGATGGACGCCGTCGTCCTCTTCTGGGTGTTCGGCACGGTCACCGTGGAGCTCATAGAGACCGTGCGCACCCCCGGCGGTACCGCACGACAGGCGTGGATCAACATCACGACAGGCGTGGATCAACATCGAGCATCAGTTCCTTGGGAACAGGAAACTCGAGCCCTCCACCTCGACGCCGAACTGCGCACCTTCGTTCAAGGTGAGCTCTCCATCGGCGACTAGTGCCGCAAGATGAAGAGCATGGCCGATGCTCTTCATGACCTCGGCGAGATCATCCACGACCGCACTCTCATTCTCAACGTGCTTCGTGGCCTCAATGAGAGGTTCGCACACATGCGAACCCACCTGAAATGGTCGAATCCCTTCCCCACCTTCAGCGAGGTGCGCGACGATCTCATCTTGGAGGAACTGACACACCAGCACCCGCCGACTTCCTCATCCACCTCCCTCGTCGCCACTGCACCAAAGGCCCCCGTCACGCCCTCTCCCAGCACCACCAGTGCTGCCACCAGTGAGTCTTCATCCGGAGGTAGAAGCCGCCCACCTGCCCCGACGCCAAGCGGCTCCAAGTCGAGCAACGGCCGCCGGCGTCGCCGCGGCAACGGCGGAAAAGGCGGCAGCGCTCCCTGGCCTTCGATCTACAATCCTTGGACCTGGACAATTACTATGTGGCCCGGCCCAACCTCTAGAGGAATGCAGCAGCAGCCGCGCGGGCAGCAGCCGCAGCAAAGTTCACACGCCCCGGCTCGGCCCAGCACCAGGCGTTGCTCGCTGCGGCCCACCAGCAGGCGCTGCAGAGCGCCACTGGTCTTCCACTTGGGCCGCCGATGAGCGGGCCTGCACTGCCGCCCCTGCTTCCGATGGCGGCGCCGCGCCTCTGCAGTCCCCGCTGCAGCTGCCGCAGTCCCAACTCCAGCAGCTATTGTGGACGCCGTGGAGCAGTGCCTGGGACCAGCAGGCCTTGGCAAACTCCTTCAGCACTGTGGCTCTCAACCCACCGTCCAGCAATGAGTGGGTGGATTCTGGAGCTTCCAATCACATGACGCCCAACACACGTAGTATTTCATTGTTCCGTCCTCCTCGTTCCTCGTATCCTTCATCTATTATTATCGGTAACGGATCAACTTTGCCTGTCACGTCAACTGGTCACACTATCCTTCCGGGTCTTTTTTACCTTAATAATGTTCTTGTTGCCCCAGACATTATTAAAAATCTTATATCTGTGCACCAGTTCACCACTGACAATAATGTTTCTGTTGAGTTTGACCCTTTCGGCGCACCAGTTCACCACTGACAATAATGTTTCTGTTGAGTTTGACCCTTTCGGCCTCTGTGTGAAGGTTCTTCGCTCCAGGAACACCATCATCAGGTGCAATAGTTCCAGACCCCTCAACTCCTTGCATCTGCCAGCATCACCCACTGCTCCTTGTGCTGCCCTCGTTGCCACCGTCGCCTCCACCGCGTGGCATCGTAGTCTCGGACATCCTGGTCATGAGGCTTTGACCAAACTTTCGTGTCCATCTGCAATTCATTGTAATAAAACCACTAGCGACTCGCTCTGTCATGCTTGTCAACTTGGTCGTCACATTCGTTTACCGTTTCAGCACTCCTCATCTCGCTCTCCTAAGAACTTTGATTTAGTACATTGTGACATGTGGACTTCTCCCATTGCGACTTGCGAGTGTGTCCGGCTTCAAATATTATCTTGTTGTTCTTGATGATTGCTCCCACTATCTGTGGACATTTCCCTTACGTCTAAAGTTCAAGACGTTCCCCACTTTGGCTAACTTCTTCTCTTATGTGACTACTCAGTTCGGCTGCACTGTCAAGCCTATTCAGTGTGACAACGGTCCTGAGTTCGACAACTCATCCACACGATCCTTCTTCCTCACCCACGGTGTTCTTCTCCGCATGTCATGCCCCTACACTTCTCCACAAAATGGCAAGGCTGAACGCGTTATCCGCACCATTAATAACGTTGTTCGCTCCCTGCTTTTTCAGGTATGCCTTCCTGCGCCCTACTGGGTTGAGGGACTCCAAACTGCCACCTATTTGATCAACTACCTTCCGACCAAAACCCTTGACCTCGCCACCCCCTACCTCGCCCTCTTTGGATCCCTCCATCATATGAACACCTGCGCGTGTTTGGATGCGCGTGCTATCCGAACTTGTCCGCTACGGCGTCCCACAAGCTCTCGCCTCGCTCCACACTCTGCATTTTTCTTGGGTATTCGCCTCACCACAAGGGTTATCAGTGTTTGGATCTCTCATCCAACCGAGTCATCATGCCTCGCCATGTGGTGTTTGATGAAAACTCATTCCCATACTCCAACCCCTCCTCTCCGTTGGCACCCAACAGTTTTGATTTTCTTTCTGAGTCTGAGGGTTCAGGTGCGGCCAATAGGCCCCTACCACCCAGCAGGTCTTCGTCAGCTGGTGTCCCTGCAGGCGCTCGCGGGCACAGTGGCTCCTGCCACGTCCGCGCCTGGCCCCGCGCACGAACCAGCACCGATGAGCTCCCCTGTGCCACGTCCAGCCACGCCTGCACTCCTGTCCGCGCCACGCGCGGCAGCTCCAACAGCCCCTTTGCCCGCGCCATGCACGGCCACTGAGTCTGCGCCACGCGCGGCCATGGCCGCACCCTCACCCGTGCCACGCGCGGTCGTCGCGATGATCGCGCCCTCGTCTATGTCAGGCGCCCCCTTAGCGCTAGTGTCTGGAGCCTTGTCTGAGCATGGTGCGCCTCCTGCAGCCGTGCCGAAGTCTGGGCGGCCTCTACGGATTATCACACACGTATACTCTCGCCGTGCTGTGAATAGCCCCGTGCGCCCCTCGCCTACACCTCCTACACCAGCTCGCCTTCCACAAGGCACTGTCCTGATTCCTCCGGTGGTCAATTAGCAC
This sequence comes from Panicum miliaceum, assembly GCA_032594955.1. Classification (NCBI taxonomy): domain Eukaryota; kingdom Viridiplantae; phylum Streptophyta; class Magnoliopsida; order Poales; family Poaceae; genus Panicum; species Panicum miliaceum. The sequence goes on along the minus strand of CM064056.1, from coordinate 45,298,900 downwards.
TTCATGGCCACTCGAGGAAAGCTTGGCTTCCGACAACCTTCGGCCTATGCTGCCACTGCTCTGTCGCCTATTCGGAAGACCTACTGCAGTGCGCTTGCTGATCCCAATTGGCGGTGTGCTATGGAGGAAAAATATGCTGCATTGTTGTCTAACAACACGTGGGATCTCGTGCTGCGACCGCCAGGTGCAAATGTGGTTACAGGGAAGTGAATCTTTCACCACAAGTTTCATGCAGATGGCTCCTTGGATCGTTACAAGGCCAGATAGGTTCTCCGGTGTTTCACCCAACGCCCTGGTGTGGACTATGACGAGACCTTCAACCCGGTGGTCAAACCGTCGCCGATCCGCACTGTTCTGTCCCTCACTTTGACCCAGAATTGGCCTATCCACCAGCTTGATGTCAAGAACGCCTTCCTACATGGCACTCTCACAGAGACGGTATATTGCTCTTAGCCTACTGGATTCGCAGATGCTACACTTCCTGATCACGTCTGTCGTCTCAACAAATCACATTATGGACTAAAGCAGGCACCCTGTGGATTTTGCAGTCTTCGCTTCACACCTACTCTCACTTGGATTTGTTGAGGCTAAGTCCGATACGTCCTTGTTCATCTACTGCCAGGGATCCGAGACAGTTTACTTGTTGTTGTATGTTGATGACATAGTCCTTACCGCCTCCAGCTTGGACTTACTTCGTCGCACCATCTCTGCTCTCCAGCGTGAGTTCACGATGAAGGATCTTGGTGAGCTGCACCACTTTCTTGGTATGTTTGTTCAGCAGCATCGCGGTGGTCTGTTCCTCTCACAGCGGCAGTATGTCTTGGATATTATTGAGCGTGCAGGCATGAGCAACTGTAAGCCGTCCAGCACACCCGTTGACACCCATGCCAAGCTGCCCGCCGATGATGGAGCTCCCGTCAGTGATCCCACTCATTATCGCAGCCTGGCAGGCGCTCTGCAGTATCTAACTTTCACCAGACCTGACATCTCATATGCGTTTCAGCAGGTGTGTCTTCATATGCATGATCCCCGTGAACCTCACCTGCCAGTCGTCAAGCAAATTTTGCGATACCTCTGAGGCACCATGGGTCATGGCTTTTTCCTTCATCGTTCTTCTCCGGAGCTGGTGGTCTACTCCGATGCAGATTGGGTTGGTTGCCTAGACACGCGCAAGTCCACATCGGGCTATGACGTGTTTCTTGGTAATAACCTTTTCTTGGCCATCTAAGCGCCAGCACACTGTCTCTCGGTCTAGTGCTGAAGCCGAGTACAGGGATGTGGCTAATGGTGTTGCAGAAGTGTCATGGCTTCGTCAGCTCCTTCAAGAACTTGGCTGTCCTCTCACCAAGAGCACTCTTGTCTACTGTGACAATGTAAGTGCAGTTTACCTCTCCACCAATCCCGTGCAGCATCAGCGTACGAAACATGTTGAGATCAACCTTCACTTTGTGCGAGAGCGTGTCGCTGTTGGTGACGCCAGAGTTCTCCATGTTCCCACGACTTCCCAGTTTGCTGATATCTTCACCAAAGGTTTGCCTACTTTGGTGTTTACAGAGTTTCGATCCACTCTAAATGTTTGCACTGCCGACGATTAGACTGGGTGGGGGGGGGGGGGGGGGGGGGTTGGTGGTTAGCTATTTCCTAGCATAGTCCTGCCGGACTTGTGCTTGTACAAGACGCCCAGGCCTTAGCGCCTTTCATGGTCAGGCCCAGCTACCCTGATCTCCTCTGATCCTGTTGCTATAAGTCAGGAGGTAGATTGGATAGCTGTGGCCTATATATTTGTAACATGTATCTCCCTGGTTATTAATCTATCCAATACGTGATATTCACGCTATCAATAACAATTGTGTTCCAAATAGAAAAGGGGGATAATGATATGCTTGCACTTCTATGATGTTAACTAACTGCAGTACTGTATGCAAGCAAGAAATAATGTCACCAACTTATCATGTCAATTCTGAATATATTTATCTAATTAACTATGCCAATTGTTTGTCTAACTTTTAGGCTGAGCATAACATGAGGAGATCTCCTGTGGCTACCCCTCCAGAATATGAGGATTGACTCTCCGCTGGTTCTCCGTTAGCAAGGACTCCGGTGGTGGAGGTCATGATGCCGTTTCCCAAAATTTCTCCAAGAGATAAGCGGACTAGAGTTTCCACATCAGATTTGGCAAGAATTAACCGTGCCAAGCGAGCAAGGTATGCAGTTGGTTCTCCAACTATCAGGATAATCAATCAAATGCAATTATCTACACCAACAACACCAAGGTCTCCTAGAAGCTCGACATCTCGGAATCGACGTGGTAAGATTACAAATTCTATTGTTGATATAACAATATAATACTTTCAACTTGTTCTAGGAATATGTAACCTGATAGTAGTATTATTTCTTTCTATTAGGTAGGCTCTAGAACCAAAGATACATCTAGGCAACTCAAATCTATTTACTGGAAGGAATTTGATCCAATTATTGAGAATGGTGAGATCCTTCATGCAAAATGTAAGTATTGTCATGATTATCTTAGTGGCAAATAAAGTATAGGAACTAGCCACCTGAAAAAGCATTTGGAACGATGCAAATTGAGGTCCAAAGTCACTGAGTTGGTAGATAAGTTGTTGCTTTCTTGGCTATTGCAATAGAAATGTCATTCTATGATATTTCTGAGTTGTATTGGAAAATAAACGATGGGAAAGGCCATCACAACGAACGGTGAGCTTTCCCACTAGCCTTCACTGGTGAGACAGCGACGGGTTCTCCACCCATACGGGGATGGAGCGACATAAGTAGCTCCTCACCAAATGCCCCTGCGTTGGGGCAACACAGCACATGACACCTCACCGCATGAGGATAGAGCTTGAAGAAAAGGTCGTCATCGGGGATCTTGGTTGGCCTTTCACCCCTAGCCACAAGTCATCCCCAACTTACAAAGGGCACTCACTGCTCGCAGGCCTGAGCAAAAAAAAATCCAAATGGAAAAAAGATAGCAGAAGCTACCCAACCTACGCGAATTATCTTCCGAACAAGCAAGGGATTGAGCGTGAAAGCCGCTGCGCTGACGCACTGCGTGCAAGGGCAACTGATGGTAATATTGATCTGTTGGAAAATGGGGTTTATGATTCAGATTTAGCACGTAAAGCACTTGTTCGTATGATCGTGCTACACGAACTTCCATTCTCTCTAGTTGAGTATGATGGATTCAGAGAATTTGTTTCTTCTTTGAACCCCTTATTCGAAATGGTATCAAGGAAAATTATTAAATTGGATTGCATGAAAGCCTTTGAAGATGCAAAGTTGGAATTAAGGGAGTTGTTCAAAAATTCCAATTCAAAAGTGTCGCTAACTGCTGATATGTGGACTTCTAATCAGACCTTAGGGTATTTATGTGTCACTTGTCATTGGATCTCAAGTGAGTGGAAGATGAAAAAATGAATTATCAAATTCGTAATGATGGAGTCACCACACAATGCACAATCCATGTTTAATGCTATACTAAAGGGCATTCAAGAGTGGACATTGAAGATAAGCTTTTTAATATAACTTTAGACAATGCCAAGGTTAACAATTCAATGATGGACTTGATGAGAGCTAATTTGCTATTGAAGAAAATGCTACCATGTGAAGGGAATCTTTTCTATGTTCGTTGTGGTGCACATGTCAGTAACCTGGTAGTTCAATATGGGTTAAGAAAAATCAGTGGTATAGTGAGCAATATTAGAGAGAGTGTAAAGTACATCAAAAGTTCACAATCTCATAGAGAAAAATTTGAGGAAATAGCTGTACAAATGGAAATATCACTTGAGAAACAGCCCACCCTTGATGTTGCTACAAGATGGAACTCTACTTACCTCATGCTTCTATCTACATATCCGTTTAACACTATTTTTGATGAATTGAGAAAGCAAGACAAAACTTTCATTACTGCACCCTCATTGGCTGAATGGATAAGGTCTAAAGCTATTCGTGAATTCTTGAAGACATTTTATGATGCCACCAATCTGCTGTCTGAGTCCTCTTATCCTACGGCAAATTCATATTTCCATCAACTATGGAAGATCAAGTTAGCAATAGATAAGGAGGTATCTAATACAGATCAAGATATTATAGCTATGGTACAAGAGATGCAAAAGAAGTTCATGCAGTATTGGAGGATTTCATACCTATCCTTCTCTATTCCTGTTATTCTTGATCCAAGGTTCAAATATTCTTTTGTGGGCTTTCGGTTGAATCAATTTTTTGGAGAAGATGCAGCACCAATGTTGGCTGGAATAATGAGGACACTAAAGGAGATTTTTAGTGAATATTCTCAAACAAATATTGCTGAGTTAGAATCTCAACCAAATTGTGCTCAAGACAATATTCAGAAGGATGATTTGTTTGATGATTGGGACCAACACCAGCGGGCTCAACTAAGAACTCAGTCTTCTAGTGAGCTCAATGCATATCTAGCTGAAAATACCATTCCTAGAACTGATGAACTTGATATTTTGGGATGGTGGAAATCAAATTCTACAACATATCCAGTTCTTGCTTGCATGGCTCGTGATGTCCTATCAGCATCAGTGTCTACTGTACCATCTGAGTCAGCATTTAGTACTGGAGAGAGAGAGAGAGAGAGAGAGAGTGGTCAGTGATTTCCAGAACAGACTAAGCACAGATACAGTTGAAGCCTTGATATGTTTTCAGGACTAGATGCGAGCAGCAGCACCCTCACCGGAGAAGATAGTACTTGAAGTGGTGACACAACCTGTTAGTAATACTATTGTGCTCAAGTTATCGACTTAAGTGCTGATTAGCATGATCTTTGTTTCTTCTGTTACTGATACTTGTAGTTTCAGGTTTATAAAATTTCAACAACTACCCACTTTGGGAGTGATCATGCAGTGGATCATATACAAGATCATTTAGACATTCCTTCAATTGCATGACATTCAGCTTTACATTTCAGATCCAAGGTCTGTGGCTTGATACTTATGTTGCTCTGTTTTCTTCATCTTTTGTTTATTGCTTTCTGTAACAACGTATTTCTTTCAGAAATAATATTTTATACTGTTTGTATCATTGCAGTCAGAAGAAGCTACCATCATAGAAAGTCTGCAGAATCATAGGTGTTGTGTGATCTTCAAGTTCAAGTTTGTGGCAAGCAGCATCAAGAAACATCCTTACTAATTAGCTTATAGACTCTTACCCACCAAGCAGGAGCTATATTCGCGTAATCTACTAGTGCTATGTAATCTTGCCAGTGTCATCTCATGAAGTTTTGCTGCGTATCTTAACTGCTATAGATTGAAAATTTGAGATAGTGTTACTTATTTCACATCCTGAAGTATCAGACTTGCCGTTGTGCTCAGTTGATTGGTTCATGTCAAATGCTTTTGTCAGATTATCTCCTGTATCAGTATCAGACTTGCCGTTATGCACTGAATCAGACTATTTGCGACTGTGCTCAGTATCAGACTTGCCGCTGTGCACTGACAGCTAGCGAACAAGCGGTTACAAGTTGCAACTCAGCGGCGCTAGTGTGCTGCATAAGGCAGCAGGCGGCAGGCGGCAGTAACAGAGTTTTATGGGTATTTGTTGGATCAACTGGTTTATTGATTATGTTAGATCGGGCCAACCCAAAACCCATAAACATCTCGATGAGTTGATTGGGACATTGGGTCACTAATTGGTTGACCCAAATACAACCCACCTGCATCCTGAGACACGGCGCAAGGCCTGAGCTCACTGAGGATTGCAATGAAATGCTCCCCTAGGCTCGCAGCAAGTTCTCTCCACCAATAGATAGTAATTTTGCTAACTAGCTTCTACATCCCTGAACTCTGAACCTGTGATAACACTGAACCTCTGAAAATGTTGAGCTGCAGTTTCTAAAATGGTGTGATGTGTCTGATGTTGCCTTCCTAGACGGCAGTGACGGTGAGACATTCCAGTTTCCCGAAAACTACCTTTGCATGCTCATCAATGCCGTCGCCAAAAGCAGGGGAGTAGTCTTTGTATGATCCATGTAGGTCTTTAGAATTCCATTTGTGGGGGCACTGTAATTGAACACCTCAGTGTTGTTTTTCTTTTCAGAACACAGGGACAGGGCCTTAGCCTAGCCTCTGTAAACAATCCGTTGCGCAACTATTGCATGAGGTTAATTGTTTGGTGACATCGCGCGTGGGCTGGTCCCGACGACGCTACAGTTCCAGTAGGTTCTGGTGGGATATTTAGTTCTCTCCTTCATAGTGTAGTGGCCCCCCATAAATTATTATGTGCTCCCATCTACGAACACTGATGATACGTTAGGCGAATATTGTTCTTAATCAGGTCCGGAAACCCGGTACAAATGTACTGTGCATACAGAAACAAGATTTATCAAGTACATACGCATTCAGGTGACGAGGACAGCATAGGCGGCACTGTATCTCACAGTTAGATTAATTTCGTGAACAGCCACCGATATAATATATCTCGTGAACCACACTACTTAATATTGTTAGGTGTTAATCTAGGATCACTAGCAGTAGCATTAACTCGGGATTATCTTCTTGATCTAGTTCTAGATGCATTCACTGGTGTGCGCGTGTGTGTGCTAGATGAGATCGACAGAGAGAGAACAGAGAGTATACCTTGATCGGCCGAGGACGCCATTGCGCGTTCGTCGGTGTAGTCTGCGCTAGGCAGCGACGTGCTGTGCCGAGGTCGGTGCAGGTCTGCGCTAGGGCAGCGTAGGTCGAGGCCGTGCAGTGCCGGTGGCGCTTCCCGCCGCCGGAGCGCCCCCTCTTGATCGGTCTAGGGTTTAAGTGTAGGTGGGGATTGGGATCACGGTGAACCTCGTCTTGCGTGCCTCCGGCACCCCACCTCTCTATTTATTGTGGCGCTGGCGACGGGGGCCCACCAACAGTAGTTGGGTTGGGCGCCCCCGATCAGGGCGCGGATCAAGGGCCAAAGGCCTTTGGGCCTTAGGGGTTAGAGATCAATCCAACAATCTCCCCCTTGATCTCACATTACCTTTTCTTTTACTTTTCTATTTTCCTTATCTCATCACAGATTTATGTATAGGGCATATCTCATCGTCACGCGCAATTGCCAATAGAATCAATAGCCACAATACACGCCTCTGTTCAGAAATAGATTCTATAATCCTTTTGGGCCTCTATTATCCAGAGATCATAGGTTGCTCATTCCCATGCCGGCTACGTGTTCCATGAACACGCTGGGTGGTAGGCCTTTCGTTAGCGGATCCGCAAGCATATCTTTTGTTCTTGTATGCTCGAGACTTATGGTGTGATCCTGGATTCTGTCTTTTATTGAATAAAATCTTATCTGTATCGACTTGGTAGTCGTGCTCTTCTTGTTGTTATGAGCATAAAACACTGTTGGCTGGTTATCGTAGTACATCTTTAGTGGTCTTTCTATACTGTCCACCACTCTTAAGCCAGGTATAAATTTCTTTAACCATTCTACCTGCCCGGAGGCCTCATAGCATGCTATGAACTCAGCATACATCATCGATGTTGCTGTGATCGATTGTTTTGAGCTTTTCCACGATATAGCTCCCCCTGCGAGAATGAAGATGTAACCTGTCGTGGATTTTCTGTCATCTTCATCTCCCGCAAAGTCTGAATCTGCGTATCCTTTAATCTTTAATGAATCGGTTCTTCTGTATGTTAGCATGAGGCCTTTTGTGCCTTTGACATATCGCAAGGTTTTCTTTATAAGTTTCCAGTGTTCTAGACCTGGATCTTTCTGAAATCTGCCAAGAACATTAGTGACAAAGGCTAAATCTTGGCGTGTGCACACTTGAGCATACTGTAAGCTTCCGACTGCCGAAGCATACGGAACAATTTTCATCTGTTCTTTTTCATATTTGTTTCTGGGACTCTGAAAGTCTCCATATTTGTCACCCTTGACTATCGGAGCAGGAGTAGGCTTACTCGCATGCATACTATACTTTTCTAGAATTTTTGTAGGTATGTCTCTTGTGACAAACCTAGTACCCCATTTCTTCTATCTCGGTGAATCTCAATACCTAGCACAAATGAGGCTTCACCAAGATCTTTCATGTCAAAATTCGATGACAAGAATTCTTTTGTTTATAATAGCAGACTGACATCGCTACATGCTAGCAGAATGTCATCCACATACAGTATCAGGAAAATATATTTCCCTCTTTTGAACTTTGCATAAATGCAATTATCCTCAACATTCTCTGTAAACCCAAACCTCTTTATCGTCTCATTAAACTTCAAATACCATTGTCTTCAAGCTTGCTTTAATCCATAAATGGATTTTTTTAAGTGACATCCCATATTTTCTTTTCCTTTCACGATAAAACCTTTGGGTTGTGCCATGTAAACTCTTTCTTCAAGATCCCCATTTAGGAATGTCGTCTTTACATCCATTTGGTGCAATTCCAGATCGAAATGTGCGACCAAAGCCATAATGATTCTAAAAGAATCTTTACATGAGACTGGAGAAAAAGTCTCATTGTAATCTATTCCTTCCTTCTATGTAAATCCTTTTGCCACAAGACGAGCCTTGTATCACTCTATATTCCCTTTGGAGTCACGTTTTGTCTTGTAGACCCATTTGCAGCCTACTGTTTTGTCTCCTTTAGGAATTTCTTCTAGGTCCCAAACACGGTTGGTACTCATCGATTTCATTTCATCTTCCATGGCTTCAAACCACTTGGATGAATGTCTGCTTCTCATGGCTTCTTCGAATGAGATGGGATCATCTTCCATTCGAAACTCTTCTGTGTTATACACTTCATAATCATCGGGAATAGCCGATCTTCTTTCTCTTTGACATCTCCTAGGAGCCTCTTCTATTTGAACATTCTCTGCTGGAGGCTGTGGTGGCTCCCCCTGATCTGCGGCAATGTTGTTATCTATAGGATCCTGAAGGACAGGTTCCACATCTTCACTGTGTGTTGCCACAGAAGGCATCACCTCAGGAACTGCCATTGCAGTAACTCGTACTGTTGGTGCAGTCTCAGTAGGCAGTAAGAAAAATGGTTCCTGAATCATCGGAGTAGGTGCGCACACCCGCTTCTCCTCAAGATCAATCTTTCGAACTGCTGTACTTCCCCGAATCATCTCTTCTTCAAGGAAGGTAGCATGTCTCGTTTCTATAAACTTTGTAAATCTGTCTGAACAGTAGAAACGATATCCCTTTGATTTCTCTGGATAACTAATAAAATAGCAGCTCACTGTCTTGAGATCTAATTTCCCAATGGTCGGGTTAAATATCTTTGCCTCAGCAGGACTCCCCCACACCCGTAGGTGATTCAGTGAGGGTATCCTTCCTGTCCACAGTTCATACGGTGTTTTAGGCACCGCTTTACTGGGTACTCTGTTGAGAATATAGACAGCGGTTTTCAACGCCTCCATCCATAAACTCACTGGTAGCGTAGAATAGCTGATCATGCTTCGTACCATATCCATCAGGGTACGGTTCCGTCTTTCAGCTACTCCGTTCTGCTGAGGATCGCCCGGCAGAGAGTACTGGGCAACTATTCCTTGTTCTGTGAGGAACCTCGCAAAAGGTCCTGGAACCTGTCCATATGGGGTATGCCGACCGTAGTATTCCCCTCCACAGTCGGAACGGACAACTTTTATCTTTAAATTATGCTGATTCTCAACTTCAGCCTTGAATTCTTTAAATTTATCCAACGCTTTTGATTTCTCTTTTATTGGATAAATATATCCATATCGGGAATAATCATCTGTGGACGTTATGAACGAGTCATAACCATCTATGCTTTTAACTGAGAACGGACCGCAGATATCTGTGTGAATTAATTCTAAAACACCTGCGCTATGCTCAGCATTTTTCTGTGTTATCTTTACATATTTTCCTTTTATGCAATCAATGCATTTGTCTGAGTCTGAGAACTCAAGAGGAGGTAGAATCTCATTCTTAACCAGCCTTTCTATTCTCCCCCTCGAAATATGGCCTAAACGACAGTGCCATAATTTTGACGACGTGTCTTGAGTTCTCTTTTATTTTCTGTTATTATCTGTGGTTGGAGATACAATCGCATTCACATCACATACGGAATTCACACTTTCACGTAGTGATAACAAATAAAGATCATTTCTTTTGAAAGCAATAGTAGCAACTGTATCATAAAACTCTATTACACACATGTCGTTTCCAAAATGACATCCAAATCCATCATCATCTAGACGAGAAAGTTTCTCTGTATCACGGGGATATAAAACACATCTCTAAGTAATAAACTAAAGCCAGTGTCGAGCTCTAAGAGGAGGTCTCCCACCGCCTCAACATCTGCCTCGACTCCGTTCGTGACTTTAATTCTTCTTTCGTTTCTTCCCGTAGTTCTCTTCGAACGGAATCCCTGTAAGGAGTTTGCAACATGAATTGTTGCTCCTGAGTCAATCCACCAAGTAGATTTCGAATAATCTGTATACAGGGATTTATTTACAAATGAGATAATGTTCTCACCTCGTTTCTCCATGATCATCTTTAAGTAGTCGGGACAACCTGACTTGTAATATCCCTTCTGTTTGCAGTAGAGGCACTGATCCTTCTCTACTATAGCTTGCCCAAACTTGGGCCTGTGCTGGCTGTGCTGCTGGGGCATCTGGGGTCCTTTTCCCTTGGAGGAGGAGGGAATATCTTTATAATTTCTTTTCTTGTTCACATAGTTGATAGAACCACCATGTGCTATTTTTATTCTTTCTTCCTCTTGAACACACATCGCTATGGTCTTCTCTATATCCCATTTCTCGAGATTCATGTTGTAATTGACAACAAAGTTGTCAAACTCCTTCGGCAACGAAGCAAAGACCAAATGAACTATGTGTTCTTGTTTGAACTCCATGTCCATCGGTTTAAACTTGTTATTTATGTGAACCAAGCGATGAATGTGTTCTCTTATCCCACCTCCCAAGTACCTTTCTGTAACCAGTTGTTTGATCAACTGGGTAGCATAAGTCTTTGAGGAGCCAGTGTACTGACTCCTTATCTTCTCAAGGTACTCAACAATAGTGGAAAAATCTGTGATTGCCCCGAGAATGGCAGGCTCTATCGTGTTCTTCACCACTGCCAAATATTTCTTGTTGGCAGGGTGCCATTTGGCATGATCAGCATCATACTTCTGTTTGCTCGCCTTATAGGAGAGCTCTGTTTGCTTCCAAGTAGCATATGTGACATCATCCCCTCTGACCAGCCTCTCAGGCTCTACTGGAACCGGTGCAGAAAGAACCCAGTCTAGCTCAGCCATGGTAAAGAAGAGATCCAACTTCTTATACCACTCATTGTAGTTGTCCCCTCTCAAGATTGGAATGTCCTTGATGGAAACCATCATAGGAAAACCAGCTGAAATGGGTTAGCTCAAGTGAGAACATTATAACAATAATGATAATTGCATGTTATTATCAACTTTGGTCAGAAAATAACAATATTACAATTTAATCTGGAATTAATCTGTGAAATCATAATATTGTTATTATCAACTTTGGTCAGAAAATAACAATATTACAATTTAATCTGTGACTCGAAATTTAAATTATCCCTTTGGTTCAAATTTAAATTCAAGTCAAAATAATTATTTGTGCAGCGAAAAGATGAATAAAATAAATTCTATTTTGAAGCAAGATCTGTGTAAATCTTTATTTCTATTCTCTAAATATTTATCCCTTTGTTTCAAAATGAAAACACATCAAATTCTGTGCAAAAACATTCAAATTTGCTTCAAAACAGAATAAAAGGATCAAATTGCATTGTTCATCTGCGAAACGGGCCAAAACCCAGCACTGTGCAGCCCACAACCGCCTCCGCGGCTCGGCCCATTCGCGAAATTAGCCCGGCGACCGCTCAGCTCGGCTCAGCAGGCCGCAACCTGGGCCTTGGCCGCCAATTGGGCCTGTCCGTGCCGGCCACGCGCCCCGCCTCGATCTCGGCCGCTCGTCGCGATCCGACAGCCGAGCGCGCGTTTCGGCTCGTACAAAAGCCGTTCGGCCGGCGGACGAGCTGAAACCCTAGTTCATTCTCTCCCCCGCCCTCTCTCTCACTACTCTCTCTGTTTTGGTCAGAGGCCGCGCCGCCGCGTTCGTTCTCGACGCCGGCGGCCGTGCCATGGCCGGATCTGCTTCCAGTACCCCTTACCCCTCGTTTTCTCTTGATTTCGGCTCGGTGTGCGTCCACACAAAGCGGATCTGTGCCCTATGGGCCTCCTCGCCGGAGTCACGCGCGTTCGCGCGCGGCTCTGTCGAGGGGATCTCTGGGGTACGGGAAGAGAAAGAGAAGAGAAGAAGAAGAAGAAGAGAAGAAGGAAAGCGAGAAAGGCCAGGTAAGTGGAATTTCGGGTAGATCTAGGGTTAGGGTTAGGATTTCGAGCCTCTGTTCTTCGATTTTCTTTGAATTTCTCTTCTATTTCTTCTATTGGCTCGATCTGAAACCCTTTTTCTCTCTCTACTTCCGAGTTAATCTACTAGACTAGGATGGCTCTGGTACCATTGTTAGGTGTTAATCTAGGATCACTAGCAGTAGCATTAACTCGGGATTGTCTTCTTGATTTAGTTCTAGATGCATTCATTAGTGTGCGTGTGTGCGTGTGCTAGATGAGATCGACAGAGAGAGAACAGAGAGTATACCTTGATCGGCCGAGGACGCCATTGCGCGTTCGTCGGTGTAGTCTGCGCTAGGCAGCGACACACTGTGCCGAGGTCGGTGCAGGTCTGCTCTAGGGCAGCGTAGGTCGAGGCCGTGCAGTGCCGGTGGCACTTCCCGCCGCCGGAGCGCCCCCTCTCGATCGGTCTAGAGTTTAAGTGTAGGTGTGGATTGGGATCACGGTGAACCTCGTCTTGCGTGCCTCCGGCCCCCCACCTCTCTATTTATTGTGGCACTGGCGACGGGGACCCACCAACAGTAGTTGGGTTGGGCGCCCCCGATCAGGGCGCGGATCAAGGGCCCAAAGCCTTTGGGCCTTAGCGGTCAGAGATCAATCCAACAAATATTATCGGAGAGACATCTCGATCAATCCATCAATTCTTGCACTCGTGGGTCGTGACAGTTTCAGACCTTGTTGGGTTATTTCCAAGATAGAAGGAATTGGAGGGGTTTGGAAGGGATTAAATCTCCAACAAATCAAAATCCTCCTCAATCCCTTCCAATCTCTCCCAATCCTCTTGTGGAGGAGATTAATTAACCAGCCCTCAGTAGGGTCAGAATTGAGAGTGACGGGATGCTGATTACATTAAAATCACACTTGTGCTGTCCTGCACCACCACACGCACATGCGTACAGGCAACATGTCCCTGCAGGTTGCCCCATGAAAGTGACGGTCAAACCATGCATGCCAGCAATGCAACATGCATTATTTTGAGAGCTGTGCGGAACTGTCTCCTTGGCACTTGTCATTTTTTTGGGGATAAAATACATATATAATAAATATTTGCAGTGGATGGTGTGTTCTACGTAGAACCGTAGAGGTAGTGGCGCGGCTAGGGTGGGTACGTATATATCCAAACTGAAATAAGATATATGCATGCATGGACCACACTAACTTTATGGATACGTCAAGAAACAGGAAACTGAGCAGAAGCATACTATGTCCATGTCACGCAGCAGCATGGCAACAACAGCCCCACATCTCAGTTAATGTTTCATGTATGATAGTTCCGGTCAGCATCAAAAGAACATATGTATGTATATAACGATGTGTATGCATATATATATGGTCAGACACCGTGTAATAACACACTTTTTGGAAATATAATATAGGCATGGAGATATTTCATTCCTATAGCTAAATGTAGACTTTTTATGAATACCATGTGATGGTAGTATAGCACATGAGAATTAAGCCAGTTTCAATGGAGGTTTTATGAGAAGTTTAATAGGCATTAAATATTATTATCACATCAGCAAATTTGCTGACATGACAGACTCATTACGATAAAAGAGAAGAGGGTTCTCGGTCTTGGTAACTATACAATTAATCCGTGCACTGAGACACTGAGACTGGTCTTAAGAGTAATAACTCTGCTCTAGTTGCAGTGTTAATTAAGTCGTTCGAGTGATACCTGCATCGATTCTAGTACACGAGTTTACAACAACGTTCTGACTTCTGTTCGTGATTAGAAGACGATGAATGCTTCCAAATCACCATTTGCTTGATTAGAACGACGAATAATTATATTAATGGAGAATGCTTATTGCATAACTTAACCAAAGCTATAGTTGAGAATAATCAAGAACTTTTTTTTGTCAAACTAAAGCTGGGTTTTCGAACCAAACACCACAGCCCTAAATTGACTCGCTATTCAAGGCAGATATATAGCTAATGATAATAATGCAGGATGAGCAATAACTGGCACATTCGTTTCATTTTGTGTATATTCGTTCCCTTCATCTTGTCGACATGTGTGCCTCGTCCTAACCTACACTCCCATCCTGATGCACGAACAGCGGCCTCCAATAATGCACGCATGCATTCACTGTGCCTCATCATATAGCTAGCTAGCTACATAGAAACCAGTCAACCACCGGTAGCTCTCTGGTGATGGGCCAGGTGCAGTGGGAGGAGATGAAAGAGACGACCGACATGAGAATGAAGGTAATGGATGGCCACATATTCCAAAGTTGCCAGCTTGCTTTGATGTGCTATATATAAAGAAAACCATCCATTTCTTGATCCTAGCTATATAGAGAAAGAAATAAAGCAATTCAATTTCGAGTGTCCTGCGCTTTGTCAATGAAGTTGGAATTTGCATTGACCTTTCCTTCAGCATGTGTACAATACTCATACATGTGGAAGAAGGCGATGGGACAGAACCGTCCAACCGTGAGGATTGTTTGGTTATACGTGTTCGTTATTCATAGGATAATAAGAATATAAGATGGTGCTGGCAGTCGGTCTTGCACACTGAATGCGTGCATCAGCTTGCACTTGCCGTCCTGCAGAGGATATTTTTTATCCGGACCAAAATCCTCGCCAACAATAATGCGTGCCATTGAAGGTCGTCACTGCCATGTGGGGCATGCAATGCAAGAGAATGGGCCCAATATACCCGTGATTTTTAATAGTGGCCGTTGAGTGCTGCTGGCTATACTGCAGATAAAATGATGGTGTTCATGCCGTGAAGCCTATTAGTTATTAGCAGCAGCAATTTTTTTAGAAAAAAAAGATGCGCCATGTCATTCGGCCACTGCACACTGTTTAGGTTTAATTTGCATGTTCAGATCCTCCCCGGCCTGTGATATATGGATACGTGATGACTAGTCAGTACATACGCTAGCAGTACGGTTTCATGGCGAACAGGGATATGAACAAAGCCTAACTAACGTTAGGTGCACCACCCAGCAGTGGCATGAACCATACAGATATTGGTTGCACTATTGTTGTTTTATATCTACTCCCTCCGTCCTAAAAAGAATATAAATGTCGCTTTTCAAGAAGTCAAATAGTTTCAAATTTGACCAAATTTATATAAAAGGTGAGTAACATTTATCTCTTCAAATAAATTTAATATGAAAATATATTACATGATTAATCTAATGAAACTTATTTTGTAATGTTAGTACTATTTTATACAAATTTGGTCAAGGTTGAAATTATTTAATTTCTCGGGAAGCGAGATTTACATTAACTTTGGGACCGAAGGATGCAATGCTCACCTCCATAGCAATACCAGGCATGCATGAGGTCATGTCACAAGTGGCACGTACAGATCGAGCTGAGCCAAGCTAGCTAGAGGCAGCATCCAAGTTTGACAAGTCTTGACCACCAGCCTGGCGTCCGTCCATGGCGTGATTGGCCTACGCTTTTTGGACCATACTTGACCTGTGCCTATCGTCGTCCTATCTATATCTCCATCCATCCATGCATCCTTTTTATCCGTGGACCTCATCACTGATGTTGAGGAAGTAAAGCCCGACCCCCAGCTGATTGCACTTACCTTATTATTAACTGACAGATCGAAATCATGCTTGCTGATCCGTACGTTTAACTGTCGAGCTACAGCCTATAAATCAGGGGCGCGTGCTTGCCTCACCGTGCTCATCAATCATGATCACTTGGGAGTTGGGATACTTCACTGCACGCACGCACACACATAACAGACATGGCTTGCTCATCGTCCCGTTCCACCGCCGCTGCCCGCGTGCAGCTGGTGGCAATGGTGGTGGCCGCGCTGTGCCTCCACGGCGCGGCGGCGCAGCTGTGCGAGGACTACTACGACGACACGTGCCCCGACGCCTACGACATCGTGAAGAAGGTGCTCTTCGACGCCCACAGGTCCGACGTCCGCATCTTCGCCAGCCTCATCCGCCTCCATTTCCACGACTGCTTCGTCCAGGTACCGGCCACTGCAAGCCGGCAGCTCTACAACCTTCACCGGCCGCGCGCCATGGTACATCACCGCCCATGATGAGATAATACTAACCAGCAGCAGCCTCGTTATTCTGTGTTACAATAGGGCTGCGACGGGTCGCTGCTGCTGGACGGCGTGCCGGGGTTGATCAACTCGGAGAAGGGAGCGCCGCCCAACAATGGCTCGGTGCGGGGGTTCGAGGTGGTGGACAAGGTCAAGGCGGCGCTGGAGGACGCCTGCCCGGGCGTCGTCTCCTGCGCCGACATCCTCGCCATCGCCGCAGAGATCTCCGTCGAGCTGGTACGTAGTACGGCGGTGGCCCGACGAACAACGCAAATGCTTGTGTCCATTATTTATTTCAAAATCGATTAATAATACAACGAACTGCGTGGTGGATCATGTAACTTTTTAATTCCTGCAGTCCGGTGGCCCAAAGTGGGGCATCCTGCTGGGAAGACTGGACGGCCTGACGGCCAACTTCCAAAGCGCATCCAACCTGCCGTCGCCCTTCGACAACCTCACCGTACTCGAGAAAAAGTTCAAAGACATCGGCCTTCGTGACACCGTCGATCTCGTCGCCCTCTCAGGTGAATTCAGCACCATCATCATCCTCGTTCGTCTCTTGGTTATTTCTCTATCGAGAACCCACGATTTTAACTACGAAATGCTCGCAGGGGCCCACACATTCGGCCGGGCACAGTGTCAGTTCGTCACGGACCGGCTCTACAACTTTAGCGGCACAAACCGGCCGGACCCCACCCTCAACTCCGGGTACCGGGCTTTCCTAACCCAGAGGTGCCCGTTGAACGGCAACGGATCGGCCCTGACCAACCTCGACCCGACGACACCGGACACCTTCGACAAGAACTACTACACAAACCTTGAGGTGAACCGAGGCCTCCTCGACTCCGATCAGATCCTCAAGTCCGCCCCCGAGGCGCAGGGCGTCACGGCGCCCATCGTCGACCAGTTTGCGAGGAGCCAGGATGCCTTCTTCAAGAGCTTTGCGCTGTCCATGATCAAGATGGGGAACATCCAGCCCGTGACAGATCCCTCCATGGGAGAAATCCGCTGCAACTGCAGGAAGGTTAACGACAGTTAGAAATGATTGATGATCACACGTGGATGTGTAGTGCTCAGTTAATTTCAGTAGTACAAGTACAAGTCAAGCACCCGGCCTGGCCCCTGTAATGTGCAGCTCATTACTTGTAGTTCTTCGATCAGTTTCATAATTGTTCATATATAAATGTGAAATAAAGAGAAAAAAATTTCTCCTGTTAGCTTATAAGTATAATGGATCCTCTTGGGACACTATCACTTGACGAAAATGGCACATATAGACAAGGGAGGACTGTCACACCTAAAATTTTAATTTTTGGACGTGGATATCTTTGCAAATAAATTTATTTATTTTCTTGGTTTTCTGAGAATTTTTCAGAATTTTCTTGAATTTGTTATCTTTTTGCTAGAGCTAATTCAATTCTTGAAAACATATAGACTCATTTTCGCGAGCTCTGAATATTTTATTCGAGCTTCTCGGGTCCTAAATATTTTGTGGAATTGTTTTCCTAGGATTTTTGGGTTAAGCTTATTTCTTTTTTTTCTCCTAAAGAAAATAATTTTCTTTTTTTTTTCTCTCTCAATCTTCCCAGTGCCCAGGTCGCTGCAGCGCCTCCTGGCCCCGTGCAGTACCCCTGCACGCCGGACGTTCCCCTGCATCGCCTCCTTCCCACGGCATCCAATTAGCCATCACCAGGTTGTGCCACTAGCAGACTGCCCCCCGGGGACATCCGGCTACCACGATGCATCTCCACCGCCGGTGAGCACCAAAACAGATTCCGCTCATCATCCTCTTTCTTTTTCCCATCTCCCCGCTCTCTCCCCCGTGCCCTAGAACACCGGGATTTCAATCTACAGTACCCGCCGGCCTCCATACGAGGTTTCGAGCTTTTACAATCTAATCCCTGGAATCTATGTTTTATCACAAATAGATCCCTGCAGCCTTGTTTCTTCCATAGTTTCCACATTTTAGCTCTGTTTTAGTTCGTTCTCGTTGCGTTAGCTTTGTTTTACCGTGAGTATCGTCTAGTTGTGTTGTTTTACTGTAGTTCATGTTTCATAAATAAATGTAGAATTAATTTGATTAATATCTATCTTAACTAGCTTTTCTAATTAAAAGCAAATTAGAGTTCTACCTCGGTTTTCATAATTAAAGTTAATATGACTAAATTCAACTTAAATGTGTTTCTAAATAATCCATTTAGTTCAACACGTTCATACCTTTTTGTTAGATGCTCTCACCTGTCTTTTATTTGCTAGTTAAGTAACTAATTGGTTTAATTTATAAAACTTGACTAAATTTATTCCGCCTTTACAAATATAAATTTAATTAAGTTAAAATGTATCTTCGCATCTGTTTTCATAATTAAAATAAATCAAGCATACAGTTCTGTTTCTTTAATAATATAAATCTTTCGATAGCTGTGTCTTTTCAACTGTAGCTCCGTTTTCAGTGTTTCTTGCGCTCTCACAAGGAGCTATGAAGATTAAGAGATGAAGAAGTGTTGAAGACTCTGAGCAACTATTATTTGGAATAAAGGCAAGTATATTTCTTGATCATACTTCTGTCCTAATAACCTTTAATATTTATACGCTTGCATGCATTAAATTGATGGAGTCCTATTTTTTTACCTGATTATCCTTGTACTTGCAAAGCCGTGTTTTTACTAAATGTTTTGGGATAGAATTGCTTACTTGCTGAACAATGGCTTGGGTGGTTTGTAAAGACAACACTTGATACTTGATTTATATATATTTTGGAACTACTGAGATAGTTTATAAAAATTGTTTAACTTAAAAACATGGAGCGACCACCCAAAAATAGTGCAACCACAATGTTACATGACTCTGACCCTAGCTCATTAATTAGATGTGTGGTTAACCGCTGATTAATTAGATGTGTGGTTGACTGGTGGCCTTACCGAAAGGGCAAGGAGGGGGTCGGTGATTGGGGTATAGCCCAGTACTCTTGGGGTAGCAGCCTTGGCTAAGGTGCTGGCCATTAGGGAGGGTTATGGTTCACGCCGCTACCAAAACTCAAGCGGGCTATTAGTTTTCTGCATATCTTTGTAAAGGCTTTGTAGTGAATCCCTTGCCACTCACCTTGGAAGTGTTTAAGAGGCTAGCTACCTCGGGCACGACGGGAGACACGAATTGTGGGTAAAGTGTGCAACCTCTGCAGAGTGTAAAACTGATATATCAGCCGTGCTCACGGTCAAGAGCGGCTCGGATCCTCACATAAATTCTTTTAAATTGAACTTGTGTTATATTCAGTTGATTAGTGCTTTCAAGCTTATTTATTACTCAGTTACCTTCGTTTTTCATAAATGTGGGCAATATTCACTCATGGCTAGTAATAGGTTGTTTAATGTTCAGCTATTCATTAAAATGCTTACCGCTTTATTCAGCCAGCCTTTATTCTTGATTAAGCCTTGCATGTCATTTACTTCCCAATATATTTGCTGAGTACCAACCATAAGTGTACTCACACTTGCTAAAATCGCTGCTCAGAGGAGAAATCTGCTATGGAGTTTTCTGAAGATGTTGCTGCTCATTATTTCATTGCCTGTGAAGTTGGAGCCGTCGTTTTCAGGATAAGTTGTGTATGTCTAATAGTCTTTTAGCCTTTGTAAATCTCTTTTTCGTGATATTGTTGCTCATTATTCCATTATGACATCGCTATATGTATGAAACTTGATCCTGACATACATATAGATAGCATTAGGTTTGTTTTAAAACCGGGTGTGACAAGGACTCCCAAGTAATTTCATGGAATGAATATATAAGAACAATTTCAGTGGGAAACTCATGTTTCATAACAACATTCAGTGCCACATTAATTACTGTTTGCATAGTTGGATGTGTATTCTCTTTCTTTTTAAAGAAGTCTTATTGGCTTTTGACCTAATGATTTGGGTGGCGTAATAAGAAAGTTTCAAGAAATGCAATCACCTAAAAATGAACACTTGGGGCGGCGATAAAACCACCATATGCATGCTAATGTGTTAAACATCGGTCCATGCTCAAGATGTAGAGGATATGACCCGTGCTAGCTGGTCGGCCTAGCTACCAACAAGCGAATGGCTATCAGCTGACCAGTGTTGATCTTTTAGATCACAGACTTGGGTCATGAATGCAACGTTTACCTTTTTATTTCAGGTCTGTTTCTTGACCAAAACACCCTCGAAAAAGACGGTACAACCAGAAAGAGATCAAAGGAATCGACGACAGTGATGTAATTTGTCCATGTAGACTGTGAACATAAGGAGGTTGGTAATCACCTGATGATGATTGATTGCATCACTTGATTTGGTCACATTGTCATGATTGATGTCATCAACAGGACTCAGTAGGTTTCCTTAATTCAGTTCCAACTTACTATTTCAACATCAAATGATTCAAACCAAAATCGGTGCATAAATTCTATATTCTGATATGATGAAGACTCGGAAGTAGTAGTGTTAGAGACGTAGAGAAGAAAGAAAAAATGATTTTACTAGAACTCAGCATTCAGCAAACATGCACGCATCTATTTATTTATATACTTCTCTGACAACGTAGAGGAAATAATGGTTTCCATAATTCTTGTGAGCCAGGAAAAATTTGCACGAGACTTATCAGGGATGCAAACTACGAAAAACCTATAATGTGTTCCGCAATGGTAGAACATTTCACTAGCTTATGGAAAAGATGAAGATATATACAAAGTTTTTTATATATCAGAAGAAACAATGGCTGTTTGCAGCCTCTTGCCCTGGTTGATTGGCGCACGGGCAAGAATCATGATAGGATACCTCCATTATGTAAAAGATGATAAGGCTAGCGACAGCTATATCAAACGGGCCTACATGTCCATGGCCATGCATGCTGCTAAAAGTGTGTACCCCATGAAAGCGATGGCCAAACCACGTATGCCAATCTATATGCATGTTCTTTTCGATTCAGGGTAACAAGGTGTCTGTTAAAGCAAACATATGTGTTGGCGGGCACTTTATTTGGCTTTGGAAGCAACCAAGCCAACATACACTACTACAAAATCTCATTAACCGCGACCTTTTAAAAAGGCCTCGGAGGCGGGCAGGCCGGCGGCCCGCCTCGGTTAACCGTGCCGGGCCGCCGACCGTACAACCCCGTGCACCGCGGCCGTGTTCGGGGCGTATCCTCAAGGCACAGCTTGGAAGAATGAGGACTCATGGCAATCCGACGCCACCTCTTATCACATGAGGCAGCGATACAAGGAGGGGCTCACCCAGGAAGGCAGAGATGAGGCAGTGAAAGAAATGATCATGGGATGATACAAGATGCTTTCACGAGCATGGACCATAAGATGGTGGAGCTGAGGACGCAAATGTTCCTCCAGGCTGGCGTGCTGCCACAACAAGGTCAAGCCGCCATATAAGGGCAAATGTCGTCGGGTACCTCACAACCCTAAAGGTACCCAGCCGATGAGATCATGGAGCCAACACTTGGCAACATCCAGGTGCCCTGGGGTATGACGGGGAGGAAGAAGAATGTGGCGGAGGGATTGGTACTGCCGTCCGACCCTGAAGCTAGGTACCACGGGAAGCCTGTCCCGACCAAATATGCCTTGGTGGACGTGGCGTGGACGGCCGATGAGTTCGAAAGTGATGAACTTGACTTTCACGTGCTATGGAACAAGGCAGATATTGTCTTGGATATGCGGAAATCATCGTCAGAACCCTCGCAACAGTCATCGTCTCCCCCTGGTGGCCCAAGTGACGACGATGACGATGACAACAGTGGAGATGGCAATAGCGGCGATGGCAATGGCAACGACAATGTTGGCGGCCTAGACAACGGTCCTCGACATAGCCCGCCTCCCAACACATCACCTCCAAGTGGTCCAAAGGGCACCGGGCAATGTCCTCGTGCGCCGAAGAAGCCTACAGAAGAACATGAGGCCAAACCCGCCCACCTCACTATAGAGGAATGGGCCACGTACAACATAGCAGAATACTTCAATTACACAACGGTGTTCGATACACACACACACACTAATGGCAATCAAACATAGTCAACAGAGATGATGCTAACAGACTTTTCCACTCCTCCTTGTCTTAATTACAGGCCACGAACACCACCGTCAGTTTGACCCCTTACTCCAGATTGCCCCGATAACTTCGAGAATGGCAAGTTCATGTTGCCCTTGGGCCAGCTCGTCCAGGAGGAACCGTGAGAGGTTCGGAGGTTCCATCTCTGGTATATGCATGCTGCGAAGTTGGGAATGAGGGATTTCATTGTGAGGGCCCCCAAGACTACTTCCACTTGGAAGATGATTGTCTTTTCACCGTTGACTTCCACGACATGCATAGGCTGCTGCGGCGCAAGGACCTCGACGTCGCACAAGTGACCCTTTTTTCCATGTGTTTACACCTCTGTATAGCTGAATGTACGTTCATTACGATCAAACTAACAATGCCATGACGATGACTTTGTGCTTGAAGGATGCAATCATATGTATGCAAGGAACTAAACAAAGATATTATCTACCTATCTCCTATGCATATTACCCAAAGTGCCATCACTGGGTACGATGTACCGAACACACATCCTAGCCTGGTTATTTTGGAACCGATGGAGCGAGTCATAACACGAGTTAAGCTATAAGGCAAGATCAAGTATAGAAAAGGACAGTATATCTTACAAGCCATGAAGAAGATCCGGGGAAATGAATGCATCCTTGCCACCCACCAATTCGGGTAAGTTAAAACGATACTTGCAATAGATATTGGGTTCACTGCTTTTCATGTATGTTTCAAGATTTGAGATCCATATTGTTTCAATTGTGCAGCTTGGGCGTCATGGGGCACTGGATTGTATTTATAATCTATCCTCAGGATGGAAAGGCTGTCATATTCGACTCCTTGCGGTCTACGAACAAAGATGGGTACAAGGATTTTGAAAATTGTCTACGATAGTAAGTGACGACACATTCTTTAATGCACTCAATGCAAAATACATATCAAATTTGTTGTTGACACTACTAGTGGTTGGCATACAATGCTTATAGGAAATACGCGGAAGACCCTGAATGCTATGATCGGAGGTCCGAGAAGACGAAGCAGAAGTATGGCACAAAATTACGTGTGAGGCGACAATTCCCGATACGTATGAACAATCGTATGTGCTACTACATCGTGCATGCTATCTATGTCTCCTAATGACTATGTGTTACATATATCATGCATGCAGTGCGCCAAGCAACCTGTAGGCTCCGTCTTGTGTGGATACTATGCTTGTGCGTACCTTAGGGCTTGCGGAAGTTACAGCGACAACTGGCGGCAGCTCAAAAAATCTCAACACTGGTGGCAAAAGGCAAGGGTGGACAATGCAAGCATCACTCAAACAGTAGCCGATATTTGTAAGTTTGTCACCGACGAATGTTGTCATGTTGGGGGAAAATTCTTTTATGCCGAGAGCGAGCTAGGAACGGATGACAAGTTCGTGAAGTTGCGCAACTGGAGAACCGACCTCGACATGAATGACTACAAGTTGCCGGACATCTTATAAACTTATTTTGTGAACTATGTGAACATGAATGTAATTAATATGAACTTATTAGTGTGTGATGATCGTGGAACGATAAGGGCGACACATGAATGAATGTAATATATGTGTTTATCCTTCATACGCATGTTCTCTGATTTCTATGTATTTTCAAATTCAAATTCAAAATAAATTTTCTTTTTTTTATTCTGAGAAACCTTAATAGAGGCGGACGTTTAATAATAAACCACCTCCGTTAATGCATTAACCAAGGCGGTTGAGTTACAGTGCCCGCCTCGGTTAATATATTAACCGAGGCAGTTCACGGTTAAGGTATTAACCGAGGCGGTTATGCGCCCGCCTCAGTTAAGGCCACAATTAATCGTGACCATGGTTCCGAGACGGTTGGCTTGTCCGCCTCAGTTAAGCCATTTTGCCCGCCTCCATTAAGATTTCTGTAGTAGTGATACGCAGGAGATCATTGAAACTACTGTCTGACCAACTGCGCTTAGCCTTTAGAGTCAACAACTCAAGTATGAAACGAACCACGATACAATATTTTGAGTATCTTTAGATTGCTCGTATATATTTTCCTCTGCAGATTTTCTCACCATCTCGAAGTTTGCCAGCCCCTTTTCACTACTAACCAATAGCTCCGTCTTGGTGTCACACAATAACTGGCTTAGGAAATCACCATTGTCAAGATCATCATCACTGCTATCATCAATGCCACCATTGATGGGCCCCCCATCGACACCATGACTATTGCCTCCACCAACATCTTCATCATCGCCATCATCATCACTAAAATCATCATAAGCATCAAACAATCTATTAAACTCAGCGTCTTGCATGATTTCATTGACTGCATTTTGCATCGGAGGTGGTGGTTCTTTCTCGCCATGTTTCGTCCAGATCTTGTAGTCATCTACAAAACTACCCACCAACACATGCGATCTTATTGTAGTCGCATATCTAAAAACTCGGAAATTCCTGCATGTTTTGCATGGGAATATATCATCTTTATCTTCTCACTTCTTGCATGCTTCTCCGCAGATTCAATGAATTTATTAATTTCTCCACCAAAATAGGCCTCCGTCCTTTGTGGTTCATACATCCATGACCTATCCATCTGTGAACAACAACAAATAATTTAAATGGATTAAAACAATCTCTTCAGTAATTTGGTAAATAAATACATGAGAAAAAACTATCATTCATTAGAGTAAATATAGAAAAAATATACTTCCAAGTGAGACTTAATCTTATAGATTGAGTCTAAATGATTACATAATCTTATTTTCCTACAAAATAACATAATTTTATCCAAAAGTTTGAGAAAAATGGAGCCTAAATTAATATGTAGTAAATAAAAAATTGAAAACCCAACCTATTATTGTACAACTAAATAATGGGAAAAAACTATCATGCACTTGTGCAAATATAGGAAAAATAAAATCTTCCTCTCTCTCCTCCATGGATCTAGAAACTTAATTACTTGGGAATGAGTCTAAAACCTGTAGATTGAGCCCAAATAATTTCATAACCTTGTTCCCCTACTAAAATAGCACAACTTTATCCAAAAGTTTAAGAAAAATAGAGACCCAAATGGCAAATCCACACCATGGAGATCTAGATCTAATAGAGGCAAATAGAGCTCCATTTGAGTCTTAAAACTAACAAAAAAGCATACAAAAGGTATGAGATTAGCACCAACTTACCTTCTAGAGCCCCCAACTCAAAGGAAATCAACTTTAAAACCTTCCCTCCCCTCTTTCCTTTTCTCGGATTTTCGAGCAGCACCTTCCCCAAGCAAACATTGTGTTGTCGGGAGGAGGAAGAAGGACTGCCCAGATTTTTATCGGCCATTTGTAGGGGCGGGTGGGGGGTGGTGACCCGCCCTGGAAATGCATTTTTTGGGGCGGGTCACCCCCCACCCGCCGCTACAAATGACCCTCATTTGTAGGGGTGGGTGGTGGGGTGATCCGCCTCTACAGATAGAATTGGGTCATTTGTAGGGGCCGGGGGAGGGGGGGGGGGGGGGTTGGTGACCTACCCCCAAAAAATGCATTTCCAGGGGCGGCTCGGTTGCTAAAGTAACCCGGCTTCATTTGTAGCAACGGGTCACATTTTGAGCCGCACCTGAAAAAAGATCCGGGTGTTGCTACAAATCGTTTTTGTAGTAGTGAGTAAAGTTTGGATTGTGGAAAACTTGATGGTAAAAAGTTAAATGTCCAAAAGCTGATAAACTATGAACTAACATCATTACTTATGCACTATGTCAAATGAAGTTGTTGTGAATTTCTTCAATTCCAGTAAAATTAATTAAAGAAACCAAGCCAAATGAAGTTGCAGCGACGACTACTGTTCAAATTCAAACCATCCATATACATCCACGTTGCCAGCAGTGCAGCTGTACCAACAAATGAGTCATTAATTCGGCTAGAGACGTTTATGATACAGTAGTATTTTTCTTGTACAGCATATAATAATACTAGTTCTGGAACTTCTTCCGAAGTACTCACAAGTGAGTAGTGTTCTATAAAAATCTCCCACAGTCCATACTAGTTAGCGTAAAAATCTTTATGCGTATTGATCACAAAAGTTTATTTTGCCGACGACGGACTATATACAAATACATGTCATATATTGTTTTGGATGTTGACCGGTACTGTTGTACATTGTATAGCTGTATTGTGATATTGACGACCTGTATTGTATTTTTGTGATGGTGTTGTGATCTTGACGTAGCATGCTTCTATTCAGCTTCCTGTTTGTTGATGTGTGCATAAAGTTAGTGTGGTCCATTCGCATTTTTCTTTTCTTTTCTTTCAATTTGTATATATATATATATTATATATATATATATCCTAGCCGCCACTATCATGTGCAGTTGCATGATTGTATATGGAGGATGTTCCGAAATAAATGATTCTACACGATCAAAATAAAATGTATTAGATCCAAAACAAATATTAACAATGAACTTGAAATCTTATTTTGATGAAATATCATAGAAGTTCCTGCAAGAAAAGCCTCAGTAACTAACATGTTAGCATTTCACAAGAAAAAAGTAACATGTTAGCAAAGAATCTTGTCAATCCGTTCACGATGGGTGTGGAAAAAATTCATGCATGTAGGAATCATTGTATTTTGTATCGCTGGGATACTTTCAAAGACTTGGACAAATGCGCTGTTTGTTATGCAAGTCGATACAAAAACAATACCGCTTATTGTGGTGGCGACATTGAAGGGCTAGTCTATGGGAATCAAAGGAAGAGGAAGTGTGCAAGGGATAATATTGCCTTGGTTAAGCCAGCAGACACTATTTTAGGCATTTCTGAGAAGCAGAGTAGAATTTCAGCCATGGTTATGTGGTATCTCCCAGTTGCCGATCGCCTGAGGCGTTTCTTCTCCAACCCAAAAGATGTTGAACTGATGCAGTGGTGGGATTCGGATAAGCGTAAGAAGGGCGATGGAAAGCTCAGACATCCAGCTGATGCTCGCCAATGGAAGAAGTTCGACGAGCAGTATTATCTAGAATTTGGAAAGGACCCGAGGAATGTGCGGTTTGCGTTGAGTACAGATGGAATGAATCTGTTTGGTGAAAGAACTAGCACTCACAGCAGATGACCAGTGATCTGGATGATGTACAACCTGCCCACATGGTTGTGCCAGAAGAGAAAATATCTTTTACTATCCATCCTTATACAAGTCCCAAAGCATCCTGGCATCGATATAGATGTTTTTCTTGAACCTCTGATGCAAGAGATGAAAACTCTATGGAAGGAGGATATCGATATCTTTGATAGATTCACACGGTAGCCCTTTAATCTAAGAGCCATTATCTTCATCACCATCCATGATTATCGGGCATTGTTCGTGCTTTCGGGACAGATAAAAGGTAGGACGGGATGCACGGTTTGCATAGATGGCACCGTATCATGTTTCTTGGATGGTTCTAGAAAGGTGGTGTACCTCGGGTACAAGCGCTTCTTAGTGAAAGGACATTGGTACCGAAGTAAGAAATTCTACAACTTTTTTGATGGCAAGCCAGAATTACATTCTAGTCCAGTAAAACAAGACAGAGACTATGTTTTTGAAATGGTCAGAAACATCCAGGTCACTTATGGGAAGATGACGAAAGATGGGAAGAAGAGAAATAGAGATAAGACACCTATAAACTATCCATCTTCTGCAAGTACCTGCCGTATTGGGCGGATCTTGATGTCCGCCATGCAATCGATGGCATGCATCTTACGAAGAATGTGTTTGGTAACACAATTGGGCTCCTTCTCGAGACATCAGCCAAGACAAAGGATACCTTGAAGTCACACTAAGACTTGGTAGCTATGAAGATTAGAGAAGATCTTCATCTTGTGGACAAAGGGAACGGAAGATATGAACTTCCTCCGGCTAGCTACAACTTAACACATGATAAGAAGAAGGCAATGTGCGAGAGCTTATGGGGGATTAGAGTCCCAAGTCGTTTCTCATCCAATATAAGAAAACTAGTCTCGATGAAGGACCTCTTGTTATGTGGCTATAACTGTCACGATTGCCATGTCTTGCTGACGGTATTCCTCCCAATTGTAATCAAAGTGATCAAGCCAGTATACGTAAAGATGGTAATCACTCGGTTGTGTTACTTCTTCAACAAGATTTCTCAAAAGGTCATTGACGAAGATGAATTGTAGTATCTCCAAGAATTTATTGGGGAGACACTGACGTGGCTTGAGATGTGCTTCCCTCTAGGTTTTTTTGATATAAGGAACACCTAATGATTCACATGATCGATCAGATACGTGCACTTGATCCAGTTTACCTGCATGAAATATGGACGTATGAGTGTTTCATGTCCATTCTAAACTGGTATGTACTGAACCGTGCATACCCTGAAGGGTCTATGATAAAGGGATACAATACTGAGGAAATCATCGAGTGTTGCCTAGGTTACCTCAAGGACAATGTAAGCATTAGTATGCCTGCTCCACGCTTTTTGGGGAGGTTGGAAGGGGTTGGCACAGTTGGGAGGAAAACCTTCATCAATAAAGATTTTAAAGCTGTGCAACAAGCACATTATAGCATCTTGCAGCACCCACTGTTCGTCTACACGGCCGTGTAAGCCATTTACACGGCGTGTAAACGCTACTCGATAGGTAGCCATGTAGACCGATTAACCATGTAAAACTGTGCAAAACCATTTTGACCGTTTAAAAGGTCGTTTAAACGGCCGTGTATACCAAATTTTTGCTAAACGATATGATGGGTGACTGACAGTTCACCGTTTAATGTTTAGGCTAACACTGGCAGCACCTCACGATAATGACACCTTTAGTCAACGAACACTTGACTATGATTCATGCAAAATATAGTGGTCACTCTGAAGATTGGATCACGATGAGCTAATCACGTGCCAAACGCGCAAGGGAAAACAAGAAAAAAGAATAGAAGAACACACAAAGATCATGAAGAGGGTTGTTGTCTACATATCGCTTCAGATGCAACGGTGGCAAGACAGTTATGCCATATGGGCACCATACTACTTGCAGTAAGTGTAGTTTCAATCATTTATTGTAATGTGCACTTGCTTCGAATAAATGCCTAAGAAACTATATATTTTATTTTTGCAGACATCACTCGATTGCTTTTCTCATACAACCAAAGCTTGGAAAAATCCTCATATTGGACTCTGCTGATTTTGACAAGAGCAGATATAAAGAATTCCTATACATCATCAATATGTTAGCAAGAATCTTATCCTCTACGTGTACATCATGTTAAACCATCCACTAAAAAATACATATGTAAACTAACTTTTTATTTCTTTCTATTTCAAACAGGGCTTACGCGCACTTTATTTCCAAAGGAGGAATTCATCCCCCGATACAAAAAAATAAGTATACACACAAACTTTCCATGCCACAAGCAACCTGCAGGTTTCGTGTACTGTGGGTACTACATGTGCGAGCAAATGAGGGAGCTCGGGAGATACTCAACTGATCCGAAACGTGTGAGAGGCTACTCTTTGTTAATTAGGGATAGATGCATAAGTTCATATTGTTTTTGCGTGTATCTAACACTTGGCTTAATTTAGTGGTGGATTATTTAATTGCAGATCCAGCCGATGAAACACCAGACGCAACTCCAAGAGCAACAACTTCTCAACGTAGTCGCCGATTTATGCCGTTTCATTTTGAGTGAAGTGGTACATGTAGCAGGTCATTTTATTCACCTTGAACATGAATTGGCAGCTGATAAAAATATGAAAGTTTTTGTCAGTGGGAAGCTCAGCATCTCCGTGCTGGCTCCAGTAGCGTTAATAATGAGGGCTAATAGGACGAATATGGATTCTATACGCACTTTGATGATGTACACTAATGATGCATTGTAACGTAATACTTCTATATGATTTAATTTTTATGCTTCAGTTTTTAATTTATGAAATATATTTCATGTCGGTCTCTACGACAGTCATCGCGACTGTCACACACTAGCTCGATAACTCAAATTTGGCGGGGAAAACAAATCTAAAATAGAACCGGAAACAAATTTGTAAAATTTAAATTCAATCAATATTTTTTTTGGTGGGAAAAAATTTTTAGGGGCGTGTGAGCCAATGACCCGCCCCTAAAAATCTATTTCCAGGGGAGGGTGAAACCATGACCCGCCCTTGAAAATGCATTTTCAGGGCCGGGTAGTGGGCTCACCCGCCCCTGAAAACCCATTTGCAGGGACCATTACCCGTCCCTGAAAATGCATTTCTAGGAGCGGGTCATCGGTTTTCAGGGGCGGGTGCGGTACCCGCCCCTGCAAATTTTGATTTTTAGCAGCAACCCCTACAAATATCGTTTTATCCACCCTTAAAAACCATTTTTGTAGTAGTGACTGCTTTATTAAACAGTCTAACTGAAGCAAATAGAGCATACTAAGGATCAAGAATTTAAGACACTGCCCTTTAGGTCCAGCTGCTAGAATCTAAAGAAAGTTCCTGAGGCTGGAATGAGAGGTCTCACAGCTTGCTTTCGCACTCGTGTCTCCTTTTACATCGTAATTTCGTTTTCAATTCGAGCTATGTGGAAGACAGTGAAGGGACTAATATATATGTGTCCATTGAATGATATTTAATTTGGGTCGTCCTCTACTACTCTAAGGGAAAATATCCAGCGTCCACACTTAGTCTTCTTTTCGTTTGTTCTTTCTTTTTTATTTTGCGAAACAGACTGCTCTCAACGCTTCAGTTAGAAGACAAATAGGTATAAAAAGTTTTGAAAACATTTGGCAACATTGAATATATCTATCATAAAGTTTACCACAGAATTTGACCTCAAAACTGTGGCTTTTACATTTAGAAACAAAATGGGCAAACCGCCAAAAAATGTTTGTTTCTGATTTTTTGAAAGTTATATGTTCTTTCTCTGCTTTGTCAAGTTATCAATGTAGTTTTTATGGGATGCTTGATCCTAGCGTTCACTAGCTGACCGAGTTGCATAAAAGTTGCTTGAGGTGTATCGAATTGCCAGGTTTGTTTAACTGGACAAATAGTACATTTGGTACGTGAATAATGGATCACCGGTTTTTATTTTCTTGATATTGTTGTGATGCCACTGCTCAGATGTGGGTTTATCCCACCAAGTTTGATTTATCAAAAAATTTAGTAATAGGGAATACCATATTTTTGACTCCGTTCTGGTCTATTGTAACATGGATATGGTTAGGGCGGTCGATCAGCTTCTTCATTATTTGAGAGAAGAATAGAAGATTCATTTCGATTAACTTATATTAACGCTGCTGCTTCAGCCAGAGAACTTCACATACGTACTAGGTTGTTTAGTACCGGTGTAGCGACCGATACTAAATGGTCCACCCAGAAAAAATGAAAAAAAAGCAGCCCTAAAAAATGAAAAAAAAGTAGTTACACCCGGGGAAGCCCGCACACGCGCATCGCCCCAATTCACAAGTCACACAATTTTTCACGCGTAAATGCTCGTGCGCAGTTGTGAGAATTCGAACCCACGACCTCCAACCTCGCGTGTAGATTCCTTACCATCCCACCTATGCATCACATGTGACTAGGTGGGAGATGCATTTCTTTTGAGCTAACCCATGGAGGACCATTTTGTACCGGGCCAAGACACCGGCCGGTACTAAAATGCGACATTTAGTACCGGCCGGTGTCATTGTCCGGTACTAAATGGCTGCGCTATTTTAGTACCGGGCCAATACACTAGCCGGTACTAAAATACGATATTTAGTATCGGCTGGTGTCTTGGCCCGGTACTAAAATGGCTCGGAGGGCGTTCAATTTTGGATCCAGTACTAAATTGGCTCCGAGGCAACATTAGTACCGGACCAAAATATGTCCGGTATTAACGTGCGGGACGAATGCCCATTTTCTAGCAGTGTGCTTTGATTTCTTTTAATCAATTTAACTATTAATCCATATAAGGATTCACTAACATATTCTCAGTGAGGAATGCATTATTCCAGATAGCTATGGAACTATATATCACGTCGAATTCCAACGCTAGTCGTCCTTGTCTACAAGATAAGTTTAACAATCCCGGCAGATTAGGCCACAAGCACTTATTTCCCAAAAAACAAGTACACTAGCTAGCTAGGTTACACAAAGAACAAAATACAACCAGCATTAGGTACACTACCTAACAAGAGCCCACGTACTTGTTTCAATACATCCATGTGCAGCTAGTGTACAAGAATGCAGTAGCCGTCATACTGACAGCGAACAGAGCAGCCAGCAGAAGGTTAGAAAAATCTTGAACGTCATGCGTACATGATTGATCAGCCATGTTCGGCCATCCTTCAAATCTATTTATATATGTATACTTATTTGTACTGTGAATAAACCCATTTGTATCTTTTTATCTATCTATCTGTTTATCCATCTCTATATATCAGCGTAGATAAGTGTTAGCCAAGTTGTTAATTGAATATAACTAGCCTATCAACCCGTGCTCCAGCGCGGGCTAGTTAGAATTAGTATAAAAGTAAAATTTATAGCTAATAATTATAATTATCTATCTCATACTTTTTTTCATTTATTAAATATTTTAACATAATATTCTAAAAGATACATATTTATCATTATCTAGTCGCAATAAATTTATCTAGTAATAATTTTTTTACTTTACATCACACCTCTATATGTGTTTATTATGTATTTAATGGAACCCTTTGTTTGAACTATATGAACAACTTAAAAATTGGTATTCTTATCTCTTTCATCATACACAAATACATGGTAACACACATCATGAGTAGTATTTTTATATAAATAATATATTAATAATGATAGAAATAGTAATTTAGAACTTTATATTGGTGCACTTTAATATTTTATTATAATTATATAATTTAGATTCAGATTATGGCTTATTTTAACTTTTAATAATGATATAATAGGACTTATATGCAAATTTATGGGGTTATTGGCATTATTCTTATAATGGCATAGGTGGGTAATTTAGATATATATTTAGGGGTTGTTTTAAATTATATTTTATAATGACAGAGGTGGGTAATTTAAATACATGTTTATGGGTTAGTTTAGCCTATTTGTTGGATTTGTTGGATCCAATAGTTACTATGATTAGATTTGTTGGATTGACAGCCCGATATTTTTGATTTTTATGAGAATTTTTAGGATTTTTCTAATTTTTTAGAGTGCCCACCTAGGATCCTATGTGGCTTCAAAATGAGCCTATAATTAGTAATAGTAAGATATATAGGAAATGATATCAGTTACACATGCCACGTGTCGTCGATCCCATTATTGTTTGTATTCATGCATGTGAAGCTAGCGCAAGTATACAAGACTCGTAGACTTGTCGACTTGTGGTTGGTAAGTATGATTCTACTCTTAGAGAAAGCGCTGTTGGAGCCAATTTTGATACGTCTTGACCAACAATCAGCATCCATGCATGTATATATGATTCGTAAGGTCAAGCATTTTGGACCATGGTTGAAACACATCTATCAATCATATCTGTCCACACATGTTTTTATTATCACACAAACACAGTATTGGGTTTTTCTTTCTAGGAATCAACAAGGCAATTTGAGGTTGAGAATCATATCATGCATCCATCTCATGTTGACTTGTGAACTAACAACCCCAATCATTGGTTGGTGCTGTAGTAGTAGTACTGAGTTATCAGCCTATAAATCAGGGAAGCGTGACTGCTTCACCGTGCCCGTGTTTCGATCGGTAGACATTTGTTTCAGGACGACGTAGAACAGTCTTACTGGAGATGGCTGCTTCCTCGTCTTCCCGTTCCGCTGCCGGCGTGGTTCTGGCAATGGTGGTGGCCGCGCTGTGCCTCCACGACGCGGCGGCGCAGCTGTGCGAGGACTACTACGACGACACGTGCCCGGACGCTTACGACATCGTCAAGCAGGTGCTCATGGACGCGCACCAGTCGGACACCCGCATCTTCGCCAGCCTCATCCGCCTCCACTTCCACGACTGCTTCGTCCAGGTACCTTCCTAGATTATTCAGATCATTCAGTTCACAATTCATTATTGTTGCTTTCATCATCATGCACACAATTCACAAATGGTGGCGGCCGTTTCTTGCTACTAGGGCTGCGACGGGTCGCTGCTGCTGGACACCGTGCCGGGGATGCAGTCGGAGAAGGAGTCGCCGCCCAACAACGCCTCGGCGCGCGGGTT
The DNA here is from genome assembly GCA_032594955.1 of Panicum miliaceum. Taxonomy (NCBI): domain Eukaryota; kingdom Viridiplantae; phylum Streptophyta; class Magnoliopsida; order Poales; family Poaceae; genus Panicum; species Panicum miliaceum. Next base: position 45,264,307 of record CM064056.1, on the reverse strand, counting down.
CCCGGTGGTGGACGCCGTCAAGGCGGCGCTGGAGGATGCCTGCCCCGGCGTCGTCTCCTGCGCCGACATCCTCGCCGTCGCCGCGGAGATCTCCGTCGAGCTGGTACGTGCAGGCTGCCTTGCTACTTGGTGACGTGCTACAAATTATTGTGATGATCAACGTATGTATAGCTATAGTGTGGTAGGTGCGACGTCGCTTTGAGCGTACGGGCATGCCATCTCGATCGATCATGAACTGTCAACAACATGCCATAATAACTTCATCGCCATCGTCTAGTTTTCAAGGAACGATTTGATGGGCGTGTCGGTGCCTGCATGTAATTACAACTTTATACGTATTTGTAGCTATACCAAGATAGCTAGATGCTACAGCTTAATAAGTGCTAATTAGGTTCTTAGGTTAATTGACAATCGGTCTTAGCTTCTGGCCGCCTGTTGATTCATTAGTTACTTTTACTACATATTTTTGACGAAATAAAACATGAAATGTTATAAAAAAACTCGACCGGCGGGGGGTGACCACCCCACAGCATTGCACTAAGAAGAAACATCAGCCAAGCCGATCAACAAAACCCCCGAATCCCGGATTCACCCTATAGAGCCGCACCGTAACCTGAACTGACCACGACCCACTAGGCTAGTGACCACGGCAACTACCCATGATAGGATGGCCCAAACCAACCACAGGTGCCACAGGCCGACGCCCTGCCAGGCTGCCACCATTTTTTGGGTTGCCAATCTTCAGCAACAGCAAGGGCAGTATATATGACTACTTATGAGTCACTCCAATGAGTGCAAGACGACGATGAACACGGATCGATTATTGGTATAGTAGTACTAGATAAGATAATAATTCAGACGGGCCATCATATATCATGACATATGCAGTCGGGAGGCCCCAGCTGGGGTGTGCTTCTGGGAAGGTTGGACGGCAAGACCTCCGACTTCAACGGGTCCCTGGATCTCCCGGCGCCCACCGACAACCTTACTGTACTACAGCAAAAGTTCAGTAACCTCAGCCTCAACGACGTCGACCTTGTCGCCCTCTCAGGTATATACATACAGCAGACATTCGTCTCTGCAGCACATGATAATCATCATCATCATCATCATCTCCCACATGAAATTTACCATCTCTTGATCACACACACTGCAGGGGGACACACCTTCGGCCGGGTACAATGCCAGTTCGTCACGGACCGGCTCTACAACTTCAGCGGCACCAACATGCCGGACCCGACCATGGACTCGTCGTACCGGGCGTTCCTGTCGCAGAGGTGCCCGAGGAACGGCGACGGCGGGGTCCTGAACGACCTGGACCCGACGACGCCAGACACTTTCGACAAGAACTACTACACCAACATCGAGGTGAACCGGGGGTTCCTGAACTCCGACCAGGAGCTCAAGTCGTCGCCCCAGGCGCAGGGCACCACGGCGCCCATCGTCGACCAGTTCGCCGGCAGCCAGGACGCCTTCTTCGCGAGCTTCGCGCAGTCCATGATCAACATGGGGAACATCCGGCCGGTCACGGACCCGTCACAGGGAGAGGTCCGCACCAACTGCAGAAGGATCAATGGAAGCTAATAATTAATAATGGAGGAGATGATCAACAAGTGCGCGTGTTCTTCAGTTTATTTGTAACTGAAAAATAAGGTCTTTCGTCTCCGATCCCTGTATATTTCTTATTTTTCCAACATTATACATGTATAGTTTGTCAACCGATGTATTTCCCAACATTATACATATATAGTTTCTCAGCATTATAAAGATGGGTCATATCAGTTGATGAAACCCAGTTTGTTGGACTGATTGAAGAATTCCTGAGGACGTGTCTAGTACTCTGGTTGTGTCGGATCATTTATGCAAACCAAACAAACTGTTTCGGTTATCTGTTGTTAAGCCGGGCCGGGGATACGTTGGATGCTCCCTCTGTGGGTCCCCAAAGAATAATGTACACCTGTCATGGAAAATCCAAATTCTGGTAGTGATATGATTGTCGGCTAATCACGACGCGTGTGCTATAGTACATGCATGTCGGAATATAAAAAATGTTACGCAAATACATGTGATAAGTGAGACAGTACGTTGCAGTAGTATAATTTGCATTAATGTACCCTGCACATACTTTGATTCTTAGCTACTCCATCCGTCCCAAATTACAATTTATTTTAACGTTTATAGATACATATATTTTGCTATTTACCTAGATGTACACTATATCTAGATATATAACAAAACTATGTATCTAAAGAAAGCTAAAACGAATAATAATTTGGGACGGAGGGAGTAGGTTCTTATATATTCGCTTGTTTAGCTCCAACAACAGCTAGTTTCACTAGTACAGAAAAGCTCTATAATCCCGGTTGGGAAGCCAATTCGGGACCCGAGTCTGGCAACCGGGACTAATGGGGACCTTTAATCCCGGTTTGGAACACCAACTGGGACTAAAGGTTCTCCCAGCCCCGACCTCGCAGAGACCCCTTTAGGCCCGGTTGGTGTTACCAACTAGGACCGAAGGTTTTTTTTGTTTTACTTGTATTTCTTTCCGTTTATTTCTTTTTTATTCCAGATATATTTTTATATTCAAAATTACTAGTCTTCTATAGTACAGCTATACGTTCCTACACGCTTGTTCGAGCTGAGTATGAAATGTACTAATATATACATATACATACAAAGTGAGATTCACCACTAAAGTGCAACAAATTAAAACATAGATATAACATATACATACAAAGTGCAACAAAGTTTTGTATAAAATCTATGCTATATCTGGTACTTGTATCAAGAATGTGTCCATCATAGTGGAATTCACCATCTAGTTTCACGACTTGCTCAAAAATAAATCCAGCCAAGCCTTCTTGAATCGCTATAACTCTTTCCACTGGAAGGAGCTCATCCCGCATCCTAGCGAACTATAAAAGGTGAAAAATACTAGTTATGATAATTTCCAAAAATTAGTTGAAACATTGCAAAATATTATTTATTACTTACTTTCGCTTCCCAAGAAATATCTTGTAAGGACCTACAAGACTGTGAATGTTCTCGCAAATATAGTATATGCATAAATTATTGCCCTATGCCTTCCTCATACACTTTAAGACAAAAGATGTCATCAGGTATCCATATGAACATATAATAAAACAAATAAAATGTGCAAAGCAGCATCCAGTACGTACCGGAAAGTCTGTCTTCAATCTAAGTTTGCCTGTAAAATTACTTGGACATTTTTCACTTAACTTTCTCCAAACACTGCGTATGAGGGAAAACTTATTCGCCAAAATTTCTGCGAAATTTCCGATATATCGTGTTTATCTCTGGCGAGTGATAATTTTTTTTACCGAAATTTCATATAATGAGTCATCTAATGTGCTAAAACTTGTGATATATTGACATACTTCTTTATTGTTATACACAGAATTGGAAATTTTTTTGTTCGGTATTCCGGATATTTCGCATTTATCGGTAGGGTTCGATAAATTTTATTTACCGAAATTGTGAACGAATAAATATATTTATCGCTAAGCACATGTCAGGAATTATCGCAATTAGTAATTACCTATCCAACAAGTCGGTCATGCTCTTGTAGAGTGTTGGATCTTTCTTCAATCGACCGTCCACTTTTGGGCCGGCATGCCTGGCCTTGCAAATAGCTGTAGGATCAAGATACCTGATCTTCTCACCTGTAACAATGGCATCAAATTTTTGCATCCTGTAGAAATAGAATGTGTGACAATCACTACAAGAAATCAAAGCATCCGTGATGAAATTCCGCGTGAGGTTTCCAATTTCATCATAGGACATGCCCCCTTTTATGACGAAACCTGAGTTTCATCACATTTCATCGGTGACAGCCCTTAGCCCCTACTGTGACGAAAGTAAAACGCGCGTCACAGAATAGCATGTCGTATCATCACAAAAAGGATGCGCCATCAAGTCCAAGTATCTGTGTCAACTCAGGTCCACTGTAGAGGTGTGACCCGGGCGTCCACATGTACGAGGGCGGGCCCAGTAGGCCTACGTGGCTAACACGTGTACCTGGAGCCCCACGTGTTAGGGTTGTGGGTCAAATATGTGAACTCAGAGTCCATTGCGGAGGTGGGACCCGGCCGACCACGTGTGCATGTGCGGGCCCAGCTGGCCGATGTGGCTAACATGTATATCTGTGGGTCCCGGTTGATAGGTCCAGCATGTCTACTAGGAAGCCACGTGTGCTGAGTGGGACCCGAAGGCCCATGTGTCAGGGTTGTGGGTCAAATATGTGAACGCGGGGTCCACTGCAGAGGTGGGACCAGGCCGTCCACGTGTACGTGTGCGGGGCCAGCTAATAAGGCCTGGGCCTTTTTCAAAGTCGGGCCATCTGGCCCAGGTTTGAGTGAGGAACCAGGATCCACTCAATCCGGCCCAGGAAGAGAAAAATGCCCGCTGTGAAAATAGGTGTGCCGAAGGAGCCATAAAAAGGAAGGAAAATTGATGCTGCTGCACGGGTTCGAACATGGGTCACGACCAGTTCGGCAGAGGCAGTACACCACTGCGCTAGTCAAGTATTTTCGTCTAACTCCACACTAGCATGTTATTTGAACAAGGTGGCCTTCCCCGTGCAACAGTTATAGTTGCCGCGTACCTTCCTGAGACGGTTGCCATCCCCACTGAAGCGCGTGGCGCCGGCACCGATACGCGCTGATCCTCCGTGTGCAGTCAAGAATTGTGGCGCTGATCCACAATGGTGGAGGCCATACACACTGTTTTGCAGCGAGGACTGCTGGATTCATGGTCAAATGAAGATGTTCTTGGAGGTAGTTTTAGAGTGAATTGGTTATGTAACTTTTGCTTTTCTGTTGCTTTTGCTTGACGAATTTTAGAGTGAATTTGTAGTCAAGTAGTGTAGTATATGTATTGCTTTTATGTTGCTTTTGCTTCCTAATGTCCATGGACCTTGTAGCCAATATTATTAATGAACATGTTATGTTACCCTCCAAAAAATACAAGAAACTTTCTCAATTTTCTACAACTATATAAATAGTCTTCCATAAAGGATCAAACTGATCAAACCATAAACCAATTCAATCAGCAAATGACACGAGATCATATATAAGTTAGCATAATTAACAAGGTAGCATACATATACATCTAGCTACTTATTCTTAACATACCACATTACCAAACATCTGGTTGTCCATTACTCAAAAGCAAAACATCAAAGCTAAAAGACTACCAACCTCAGTCTTCGTCATTTTTGCTATCGCTGTCGGTGTACCACTCTTGCTTGATCAGCTTCCGTTTGACAGCAACGCGAAGCTCCTCGGCCTTCTTTCGGATCTGATCCTCGGCGTGTGTGGAAAAGATAAACTGCATTATTCATGCCAATTACAGTACGTACTTAAAGGGTAGGAAAATCACCTGTTTATTAGATAGGGTAGGAATCGTCGTCGTCATCGCTGGAAAGATTGATGATCATCGAACATGCCATCCTTGGGAAAACAATGTCATACTTCGCTTCTGCTTGCTTCATTATTACAAGCAAAACAGGGTCACAATGCAATTACATAGAACATATCCATGACAGTTACATATTTCTATATAGCACATTTTACTCCATTGCATTTATGTTACACTGCTTTGTGCACATAATATCTTCAGCTATCATTACTTATCTCAAACTGTGGACCCCAATATTGTGGTAGCATTGCTCACCTTCTTCCCGTTAGGGCTGGAGATATCGACTGCTTCATAGCTTGCTCGCATGCCTGGGCAGTTGGCCTGCAAGTCTGGCTCAGACTCGGTGGTGGGCCAATCATCGGTGAAGATGTGGCGGCTCCGGCGGCGCCAGTGTCGGCGGATGAATGCTGGCCCCTATATATATCATGAGATTGTTATATTTGGGACAAATTTTGAACACTTAAGATAACTATATTTCGGGACGGAGGGAGTATGATTATATTCTTCTATCATTAATGTACAAAATATGGACTAAACCTTTCTACATTTAGTTGGAATATGATTGCAATAGAAAATTAAATGTCAATCTAACAAAAGTGAGTCTTTATCTACTAGAAGGGTCTGGCTCGCCGAGTCATTGATGTGCGATGCTGATGAGGTGGCGGCACCTTCAAGCTTGAGGTCCGCGTCGACCATGGCGGGCGGTGCATCGATGACTGGCGATGCTGCATCCCCTTTGTTCCTACTGGTGGTGGCGAGTTCAAAGCCTGGTGGCACGTCTTCTACTCCGAGCTTGTCGGCCGCGTCATCGATGAGCATGGCGGGTGGCGCCTCGATGACTGTCGGGCTGCTCCGCGTGGTGGATGATGGGCCGCGCCGCCTCACCGACGGCCTAGAGGTCGCTAGACTTTGCGACAACTCATCTTGTGCATCACGCGCCTATTTGTGGCTCACCATCATCACAATGAAGGTGGGCGAGAAGGATGCGAGCGGCGATGGGAGGTTGAAGAAGGCGATGCGGGCGGTGGTGGAGGACAACCCCAGCTTTGAGGGGACGGTTTAGGGGAAGAAGGCAAAGAAGCGGTTCGGCTTCTCAAGGAAGAAAATGGGCACACAATAGTTGTTTCCAACCAACAGCCACTGACATATTGGGCCCAAAAGCAAGCGACGCGATGCGCCGACTAGGAGGCGCCTTCCCCTCGCGTGGGGCGACGCACTAATCAGGAGGCGCCTTCTCCTCGGGTGTCTTCTGTGAGGTGTACATGCGGGTCCCACCTATCATTGCTCGGCGCACCTTCCAAGACGCGGCGCCGCCTGAACCTCCTGGCGACGGGAGAGGCAATGGAGGAAGACCTTGAGGCAAAGGGGTGGTTCAGCTTCTCAAGGAAGAAATTGGGGGACACTGTAGTTGTCTCCACCCAACAACCACTGACATATCGGGCCAACAAGCAATGCCCCATAAGCAACTGACGCGACACGTTGACAATGCGTCTATGCCGCTGGATCCGGCCAAGGAAGAGGAAAAGGCCTGCTAGATCTTCTTCTTCTCCTATCGTTGGAACTTCCTAGCAAGTGGCAACGCATTCAAGATCTCAACCAAGAACTCAAGCTGTAGCTCCGCTAGGCCCCCTCTAGTGCTCGGGCTCGCCGCCGTCCACGCGCCGCGCGCTCCACCTATTCAGCGCTCCGGCTCGCGGGTCCACACGCCTCTCTACCTATCCACTGCTCCGGCTCACCGTCGTCCACACGTCACCACGCCTATCCCACTCTTCGGCTCACCGCCGTCCACGTGTCGTAGCTCCATCCATGCCCTCGGGCATGACCTTGTCTCGCGCTCCTGCTTCCACGACGTCATCAACGCCGCTGGCACTCATGGTGGCAAGGCAGCCCCTGTTGTCGCTGTTGGATCTCCCTACCGATGTGGCCATTCAGATCGCGGGCCACCTCTCTACGACCTCGATGCGGCCAATGGACGACCTCCGTGCACTTCGGGGGACCTTCCGCCGCATGCACCTCGTGTGCTGCAACCCTGAAGTCGGCCGGCGCATCTCCATAGCGCGGTTGTCCGAGATGGCGTTTGATGACCCCGATGCCTACCACACCTTCGTTGCTCGCCTGGCCCAACTCGGCAATTTACAGGCTAGCTTCATCACTAGGGTGAATATCGTCTTCTGTGGATCTGTGATCACGCTCCTGGCAGTCCTCGACTAGAATCTCGAGCGCGCCATTGTGGGCAGCCACAAAGTGGTGGCCTATGTGGCCGCCGTCCTCCTGTACATGGCCAATGGTGGCGCCAGCGCCTGATACTGCTAGGCAGTACATGAGACAGGCGGCCATGGTCGTGGATGACACATGGCCGGCGCCAGCGGGGTTCAGCGACAGAATGTTCAGGGAGTGTTTCAGGTGTCACTAGAGTGCCGCGCATGTGGTCTCGAGAAGGAGGTGGTGCAGGTCCATTCGCGTGGCACCAGCACCGCCGTGAGCCGATCTTCTGTGCGCAAGCGACAATTGCGGAGTTTCTCTAGAATGGACATGGAGATAGTATTGCAGCGAGGATTGCCGGATGCATGGTGAAATTAACCGGTTCTTGCAGCTAATTTTAGAGTGAAGTAGTGTAGTGTATGTATTGTTTTAATTTTCTGCTGCTTTTGCTTCATGAGGTCCAAGGATCTTGTAGCCAATGTAAATATATATGTATGATTAATGAACATCTTATGCTACTTTAATTAGTACTGTAACTTGCTATTGCTTTAGACATTTTAGAGTTTAGTACTGTAACTTGCGCCGATGGGAGAAAAACCCGAGTTTGATGAGACAGATTGGGGGAAGAAGGGAAATGCACCGCGTGTTCTCACTGAACAAATTGGGGACACAACAGTTGTTTCCACCCATCAGCCACTAACATATGTGGCCCACAAACCATGGCCCACCTGTCGGCGCCCGGCGTGAAGAGAGCATATCAACTAGGTATTTCATTTTGTTGAGGTACGACATGGATGACATCGACAAACTCCACTCTCCACTCTCCACTCTCAATCTTTTTGAGCAAACAATCTCACGGGTGAACACACCGTGCAATCCCTTGGTGCGAAGACGATTACTGTTCTCCTGCAACTTCCCGCTCCGTCTCGCTGATGTCCGCACGCTGCAGAGATCCCTCGGGTGGCCTCATCTAGCGCCAGGCGTTCTGCGACTGTTGGCGGTCGATTTCTGATAATTTTGACCACCAACATTTCTCCAGAATTCATGGTTACAAGGCCTACACCAAGCTAAATTTCTTAAACCAATGAAATTCCACTAGTTTTGGTGCATATGTGACTACAGGAACTCACTATAGAAATTTGGGCCGATTTGGGAGAAATCCCAGGCCGGCCGGCCTAGCCTTGGTCGGCCGGCCTGGCACTGAAGCCTTTCAGGCTCCACTTTTGCTAGCATGTAGAGAAACACAAGTACTTGATCATGGATCGTGCCTTTTATGTCGGTTTGATCCAATGACCTGAAAGGCCTCTGTTGGCGCTAAAATTGGCCGGATAGGAATCGGCCGATGGTCTTCAGCATCGGACACACGACCCGGGAGAATCTGCTTAGCTCCTGTTCGGGTTATCGCCCTGGTGCGGTTCGCGCGGCGTGCCAGTCAATCTGACCTGTTGATTGACAAGGAAATAAAGTATTAAATTCCAGGCGCTCCGATCGGCTGGAGTTCCGATCTGTCCTGAAGAGCGCGTCGGCGGCGAATCGGCCGATTTGCTGTAAAGATGATCGGCTATGGATAATCCGATAATTGCATAATAATTGTAAAGAAAACTGCTGGAGCGATCTAAACAATTAGTATGGATGCAACACTTGAAATAGATCTAATCGGCGGTAAGATGGTAAATCGAAGAAGCACGATAACGAAGCCGATTACTCTGATTTCAAGCTGGATAACTGGTGATAATACTACAATAACAGGTAAAACTTGCGATTCTAGTAAATATCGATAACTGGTGAATAAATCCAAACGAAACCACAGCGATGTGCCCGTAGTTAAAGCTCGGATATTACTCGATAAGCGGAACCTACCAATTGACCGGAGATCAAGTTGATGCAGCCCTGCCAACCCGTACGAACTCGTGAAAGAAGAAAAGTATTGGCGAAGTCGCCGACTTGAAAGTAAATTGCTGAAAAAAGTAGAAGTATTGTTGTTGATTGATGTGATGATTCCTTTTGCAAGACCCTGACGACTCCTATTTATACCCTAAAACTAGGACTCCTGGTCGATCACGACTTGTTACAAGCTTATTTAAAAAACAGGAAAACTACTATATCTATAATAACCTTTAAAGGAAACGGACTCCCGCAGAATCTTCCACCGCCGTCCCCTAATCCAATCAAGATTCTTTTCAATTGCTCCTTGACCGACTTAGCGTTGCCTTGTTGACCAACTTTTGACCAGGACCCTCCGAAATAGTCCATCCTGTTGGCGCAAGCTGTATCACCAATCGGCCGATTTTCAACTGTTACCTCAATCGGCTGATTCCTTACTGTAGCCTTTAGATTTGCCGCATCGGCCGACCTTCTTTTCCCGACGCCGATTTAACACGTGTCAAAATCTAGCGTCAACACATGCCCCCCAGTTTCGGAGTAAAACATAACTTTTTCTTCGAAACTCTTTCTTTAACCTTTTCCTCCGAAACGGGCGTAGTAAAAATCTCCTTCCATTCTGCGGCACAATGATTGCAATTTCCTCGGACCGAGCGCGCGAAACGACTGCTCCCCTGGAATTTGTGTAGACGGCGCGGCAAGAATACCATCTTTGCCCTTGCTCTCCCAATTTTTCTTAAGTATTGGCCCTCTCCGCCTACTCTTCCCCACAAATCTAGCATTCTCTTCCAGCGAACCACTGTTCGTCTTCCTCCAAGCTCTTTTTGATCTCCAAGTGCTTCCCCCCTTCCGGCGATTTCATCCGCGACCTGCTCCAACCCTCCAATGGCGTCACCATCGGCGACCGCTCCATCCACGGAAGCTCTATCGGCAACCCCTTCAGCGGCGGCGGCCCAATCGGCGGCTCCCCTGGCAGTTCCATCGGCGACGATGATTTCCATCCTAGAGGTAAATACTTGAAATTTTTCCCCTTTCGCTTTTCTGCTGCTTTAGTACTTTCCGGATTTTTTCTCAGTTTCTTCCCCTTTTCTCCTTTTTTAGGCACTTAGGCACCAAATCACCATCCCCCTCTCAGAATCCCCTGACCTTATCTGCTTAGGCCCTATGGGAAACCCCGATCCAACTGACCTGATCAGTTTAGAGACTCACAGAATCCCATTCAAGCAATCGCCCATGGACCTAGATCAGTGGGTAGGTACCTTTAGATCCTGGCCAAATGAAACCCCCGGCTGGAGAGAATGGTACCAGAGAATGGCCAGATCTAGGAAGGTTCAGTGGGAGGAACAAAAAATCGGCCAGTGCATAAACCTATCTTTGTCTCAAATGGAAAGAAATGAACCTCTGGTCATGGCAGCTTCTTATTTTTGGTCTGATGCACTCAATGCATTCCTTTTCGGACATGGACCTATAACCCCGACTCTGGCCGATGTTCTGTTGTTGACCGTCCTCGATGTCTCCTCCACCGATACCCCTTTCAACTATCTGTTCAAGCCATCACATCGGCTAGAGACCAAAGGAATCGGCGGATGGAAAGGGTATATTAGTGAAAATATGAAGACTGGGACAGTTTCAGAGAGGGAGCATACTGCCTTTTTGATGATGTGGCTAGAAAAGCATTTTTTCTGTGGCTGAGCAGTTGGACCCTCTTCAAACACCCAAGCTTTAGCGGAGGCTTTGTCACAAGGATCGGCCATCCCCCTTGGAAAACATCTGCTGGGATCGGCCTATTACCTGATGCACCAAATCGGCACCAAGCGGTCAAAGGGGGAGCCGATTGGGAACCCTGGCCGTCCCTGGTGGTTCATCACCCTCTGGCTCAATTTACACATGAGCAAGGTCTCTCAGCAACGGATAGAGACCAAAACTTTCCCTAACATTGAGTCAGAGGAGAATCCATCCGTCCGACGACGCTGCAGATCTTTTGGAGAAGCGGCATCGGCCTTCCCCGGCTTCCAGTTTACTACTACCCGCACAGCTGAGTACTTCAGATGCTTTTATAATGGCCTTAGTGAAGAGACCGTCAGCTGGCATCCATATCAAGCAATGGAGCCGATTTTCGAGTTACCCATAAGCTACGACTTCTCCACCCATACTTTTGACAGGGAGCTTATGGATGTCTTGATCAAACCAGGGATTCTGCCAGCCAATTTCTTCTCAGGAAAGGACTCTCCCACCTGAGTTCTACAATCCATCGGCTGCGGCAAGGCAACTGGGTTTTGGCCAACTGCCGATTCGGGTCTACTTCGCCGGTCAAGCGAAATTCAGAGATGGACTGACTTCAAGTCTTGATTACAGTCGGCTGTGCGACCTAGTACCCGATTCCAGTACTATTGATCTGAATAATTGGTCAGTTGCCTCATTTGCCACCCAACAATTCAAATTATGGTGGGCAGAATGGAAGCAATACCTTTTCTGCAAATCTCCATTGATTTATTGCAACATTCTGCATCCAGAAGATGTTGACCCAAATGCAGCGGTATGCCCTCTTTCCCAGCCGATTCCAATACTATTTCTTTCCATATTGTCATCTTGTTATTAAGTCACGTTCATCTTCTCAGTCTGAAAGCCAGGTCCCTCCAATGCGGAGCCGAAGCGGCAGGCCGATAGATAGTCACCATCAATACACGCCGTATCCACTTATCGGCTTCCATGCTCCAACTATCAAGGATATCTCTACTGGCCGATCGAAACGAGCACCGAAAAGGCCAACCTCGAAGATAACCAGCCGTCGAGTGCGAGCTCGCATCGGATCGGCCGATCAGACGGCAATAGCATTGACTGAGACTCCCCGTATCGGATCGGCCGACCAGATGGCAGTGGCATCGGCCGAGACTCCCCGTATCGGATCGGCTGACCAGATGGCAGTGGCATCATCCGAGACTCCAATCCCTTCACCTTTGCCGGTTGTCGAGATAGCCGATCCTCAAGTCACCGCCGAAGTCGGGGCAGCTGCAGCATCGCTATTAGTAGAAGTTGTTCAGGTAATCTTACTTATCCCATATATTCTTCAAATCTTCCACTGACATTAACTCTCTTCCTCTGTCAGGCTGCACAAGCTATTCCACCGCAGTCTCCGCAGCAATCGGCTACGTCTCAAGTGGAAGCCGAAACTCCAGCAGCTCCTCTCGTCGAGGAAAATGACCTCTTACCTTGATCTCTTAATTTTCAGAGAACTTAACCGATCCTGATGTCAGGCCGATTTGGGTATGCTGACTATAACCCCACAACAAACATCGGCCGGAAGATCAACAGAGGCATGACAGATTTCTCACACCATCTTATTTCAATTTCCCATAGCATACTCACAGGATCTTCTTTTATGTCTTTTTTAGGAAGCTGGTCCAAGCGGAGCACTGATAATCGTTGAATCCTCTTCTTCAGACGAGCCAACTGCACCAGCCCCTGAGACAAGGGAAACGCTTCCACCGGCGCAGGCAAGAGAAATTTGTTTTAAGGAGGTAACGAACTTACCATTAGAACCGGCCGATTCCCCTTTACTGCTTGCTTACCCTTTTCTTTATTTCTTCACAGGAGCAAGACACCCCTAACAACAGCATCTTCTCCTTTGCCGTCTCCTTGCCTGATGACGAGGAAATTGCTTCACACCCGATTTCGTCGAGCTCTACCTCCGATGATGTCCGTGCCAAGCTCGAAAGCATGCGCACTCTTCTTCAAGACGACATCGGCCGATTGGTAGAAGATGCTTCGCTGATTCGATGACTTTTCAACGAGATCAAGGGTCGAATCCCGGAAGAAGTGTCAGAAAACTTGGCTCATGCTGCCTATATAGAGCATATGCATATTCCGGTTTCCAGGGCGCTGCGCCACATGACCGATCGTGCCCAGATGGCAAAAACTCGGGAAGAGGTCGATTCATACAAGCACCGGACTCAGGAGGTACACCACAAGATCAACTTCCTCGAAAGCTGCCGTCCGGACATCGTCGGCGCGATAGATCAGCTGAAACGAAGAAGAGCAGAGCTGGCCAAGGAGATGGAGCAGATAGCCAAAGAGATAGCCGCTGAAGAAAAGAAACTCCAAGAACTCCCATCCATCATCAGTGAGCTGAAGCAAGAAAGATAGCATTTGGGAGAAAAGGCTTAGCCTTATGATAGAACTGGGTCGCATTGAGAGAGAAATCCAGCGTAGGCGTAATCAGTAGACGTATCGGTACTTTTATTCTAAGGGCGACTTGTACCATGTCAGCCATGTACTCTGTCATTTTCATCCAATAATGAACCAGTCAAAATGAATCCCAATGTTTTTCTTCATCGGATGTGTAGACGAAAAACGATGAGAAATCGGCTATATTGTCTGGATATATTTTACTGCAAGTTATGCATCTACCCAAATGCTTGGATAGTACCTCTTCAGATATCGTCCGTTTAAAGCTCTTAGGAATTCCTCCCCTTCAATTGTTTCCAGAATATATGCATTTCCAGGGGCACATCGGCCGATTCTGTACGGCCCTTCCCATGTGGGTGACCATTTACCGAATTTAGGATCTTTGGATCCTATCGGCAGCACCAACTTCCACACCAAATCTCCCTGAGAGAATTGTTTCTCTTTGACCTTTTTGTCATACCATCTGGCCACCCTTTTCTTGTTTTCTTCTATACTAATCAAGGCTCTCAACCGTAAACCTGCCGAATCATCAAGTTCGTCCTTCATGAGGGAGGAATAGTCATCGGCCGTTAACTGATCTTGAAACGATATACGTCTTGACCCCGTCCTTATCTCCCAAGGCAAGACTGCCTCATGACCATAAACCAATTGATAAGGGGATATCTTAGTGGTTCCTTGACAAGCCATCCTATAAGCCCATAAAGATTCAGCCAAAGACATATGCCACTTTTTGGGTTGCTCTTCTATCTTCCTCTTGATTAGTTTGATTATCCCTTTATTGGACGATTCTGCTTGGCCATTGGCTTGAGCATAATATGGAGAAGAATTTAATAATTTAATCCCCATATCGGCGGCAAACTCTCCGAATTCTCCAGAAGTAAACATTGTTCCTTGGTCAGTTGTGATGGTTTGAGGAATACCAAATCGATAGATAATATGGCTTTTAACAAATTCAATCATATCGGCTGATGTCACGTTCCTTGAAGGAACTGCCTCCACCCACTTAGTAAAATAATCTGTAGCCCTTTGCTTGATGGAGGATGAATTTGTCCGATGAGATCTATTCCCCAACCTCTGAACGGCCACAGCTTAATTATTGGATTCCTAGACGATGCTGGCGCGCGCTGTACATTGCCAAACCTCTGACAGTATTGGCATCCTTTGTAACACTTGAAACAATCCTCAAGAATAGTTGGCCAATAATACCCCTTGTTCCGGATCATCCATTTCATTTTGTGAGCCGATTGATGAGCTCCACATACGCCTCCATGGATTTCTCCCATCAGAACCTTTGCCTCTTCTGTTCCCAGGCATTTGAGAAGAACTCCATCAATCGTCCGGTAAAATAAATCATCCTCAAGCAACACATATTTTGTAGCTTGAAAACGTATTCGCCGATCCACTTTTTGGGATGGATCTTTCAGGTAATTGGCGATTTCCTTTCGCCAGTCATCGGCCGCAAGCTCTAGCATCATGGCTCCCTGAATCGGCCGATACCCGGAGGCATGTTGGGCCAGCCTGTTGGCCTCTTCATTATAATTTCTGGGGATATGCTCAATTATCGCAGACTTGAATTCTTTTAAAAGCTGAAGGCAATCTTCATAATAAATCCTCAAGATATCATCCTTGCACTCAGATCGCCCTGTTAATTGATCCACAATGAGCATGGAATCTCCAAAAATTTCGACTGCATCAGATTTGACTTTCTTTAATAATTGTATGCCTTTCAAAACGGCTCAATATTCCGCCTGATTATTAGTTGCGGAAGCTTCTATCGGCAGAGAGAAATTATAACTTGCCCCCCGAGGCGACGCAAGAACAATGCCGATTCCTGATCCGACCCCACACGAAGAACCATCAAAATATAGAGTCCATGGAACTGGTTCAACGGCGGCAATTTCTGGTCCACAATGCTGAGCTACGAAATTGGCCATTACTTGTCCTTTGACAGCTTTGGCCGATTCGTACCTTAAGTCGAATTCTGACAGAGCCAGGATCCATTTTCCAATCCGTCCTTTCAAAATCGGCAATGATATACGACTATGCATTCTGCCGATAACAAATAGTGCCTGAGCTTGGTACACGAGAAGTATAAACACAAGCATAGCTGCTCCACCGGGGAATATCTTGTTTCGGCGTCTAGGAGTCTTCTGCTGACGTAATATACCACTCGTTCTTTCCCCTCAAACTCCTGTACCAACGCCGATCCAATAGCCTGTTCATCAGCCGATAAATATAATTTGAATGGCTTACCAG
The DNA here is from genome assembly GCA_032594955.1 of Panicum miliaceum. Taxonomy (NCBI): domain Eukaryota; kingdom Viridiplantae; phylum Streptophyta; class Magnoliopsida; order Poales; family Poaceae; genus Panicum; species Panicum miliaceum. Next base: position 45,248,344 of record CM064056.1, on the reverse strand, counting down.
GCTGTGGTGGGACCAACACTGGAGGTGAAACTAGATATTGCTTGATATTTTCCAATGCTTTGCGTTGTTCTTCTCCCCATATGAATTCCTGGTCGGGCTTTAATTTCAACAGAGGGGTAAAAGCCTGAATACGTCCTGACAGGTTGGATATGAATCTTCTGATAAAATTGACCTTGCCGATGAGGGACTGTAGCTCAGTTTTATTTTGTGGGGCCACAACTTTGTTGATGGCGTCAATGGTCTTGCGGTTGAGTTCTATCTCGCGCTCATGAACCATGAATCCTAAGAATTGCCCAGCCGATACAACAAATGCACACTTGTTTGGGTTCATCTTCAACCCATGCTTCCTTGTGCACTCAAGTACTTCTTGTAAATCGGCCAGATGTTCTTGGTGACCTTTTGACTTGACCACGACGTCATCTATATAAATTTCCACTGATGTACCAATGAGCTTGTGGAAGATGTAATTCATCGCCCGCTGATACGTAGCACCGGTGTTCTTCAACCCAAAAGTTATAACAACCCATTCGAATAAACAAAGATGACCTGGACACCTGAAAGCCGTTTTCGAGATATCTTCTTCGGCCATTACTATCTGATTGTACCCTGCATTCCCATCCATGAAACTTATGACTTTGTGTCCTGTGGCAGCATCTATCAAGATATCGGCCGTTGGCATCGGATATCCATCCATTGGCGTAGCCTGATTTAAGTTCCTGAAATCGATGCACACGCGTAACTTTCCATTCTTCTTGTATACGGGCACAATATTAGAAATCCATTCGGCGTAGCGGCACTGCCGAATAAATCCTGCTTCAATTAACTTTGTAATTTCGGCCTTTATATCAAGTAGAATCTTGGGGTTACACCGTCGTGCAGGTTGCTGATATGGCCGATATCCTGATTTTATAGGTAACCGGTGTTCAACAATGGACCGGTCTAGACCTGGCATCTCATGATATTCCCAAGCAAAACAATCCATAAATTCTTTTAATAAATTCATCAGTTTACACTTATACTCAGGATCCAAATTAGCACTAATATACGTCGGCCTTGATTTGCTGCTATCTCCCAAATCTACCATCTCCAATAAATCGGCCGACGTAAATCCATGTCCAAGCTTCCCGTCTTTTCGGACGAGCTGATCCATTTATTCTGAATGTTCAGAGCCGACTGCTTAGATCGGCTGTAGACTGAAATCGGACACTTTCAGGAAGTCAGTATCCCAAGTCCTGCCAGATATACATTTGACGTGCTCGCAGCTCCACTGTTGCGTGTCGGCCGCCGCAACGCTGTAGGCGGAATCGGCCGTGACTATCTCTGTGCTGTCGCCGACCCATTGCACGAGGCATTGATGCATTGTAGATGGGACATAGTAGTTTGCACGTATCCAGTCGCGACCAAGCAGCATGTTGTAGGACCCCTTGCCATTAATAACGAAAAAAGTGGTAGGAAGGGTCTTACTGCCGATGGTGAGTTCGACGCAGAGCGCTCCACGGGCGGGAGACACGTTGCCTTCGAAATCCTTCAGCATCATGTCCGTCTTGGTGAGGTCTTCATCGCCCTTGCCTAGCTTGCGGAACATGGCATACGGCATGATGTTAACTGCGGCACCTCCATCTACTAGTAATCTGGTGACGGGTCGTCCGTTAACATAGCCTTTGAGAAACAACGCTTTAAGATGTTGCCGTTTTTCTTCTTCAGGTTTCTCAAAAGTAGCCGTCATCGGCTCTAACACCAGTTGTGCCATTTGTTCTTCCATTCTTGTTGCTCTGTCTCGATCGTCAGGCGCCATGAATTCCATCAGCAATATGAACACCATGTTGATTTCGGCTGCCGATTCTTGATTGTTTGTTTCCTGATCATTTTTCTTTGGACGCCACACTCGAGACTTAACATTCCTTTTCTCTGGCACCTGCTTCTGTTCTTCCTCTTGATGCTCCCACTGGCGTAGGCGTTGGATCCTGCATTTCTGGGATCTGGATAGGCCATCGGGACACCACCTGGGATTTACTGGGTTGGCCGATGATCTGGCGTGTTCCCAATCTGGTTCTCTTCCTAGAGGATTTTCATCTGACACCCTATTATCAGCCATCTCTTCCAGCCGATCATGCACGCTGATTCTGCCCCCCAGTCCATCCTGTTGGTCGGTCCGGCCTTTTGACCGGTGGTACTGGTCAACTCTGCCCCCCAGCCAATCATGCACCGAAACACGCTGTTCCTCTCGGCTCTGATCCTCTGTCCCTAGAGTGTGGCCTCGGGCAATCGTTACAACTCAATCCGTTACACTCCGGACAGTTATCGGCAGACGGCAATCTGATGTCGTTCTCCCAGCAATGGATGAAGAACGGACATTGCCAGTGATCTTCATGCCGGCGTATCATCTCGTCGTGGTATCTTGATTGTTCTTGCTGCTGCCGATATTTACTGAGTAAGAACTGGGAGGTGACAGGCTTGCGTGGTCGTTCTGGCCCCCGCCTGTTCCTTTTGATTTCTTCCGTCGTGATCTGCCTCCTGGGATCGACGGCGCCGCCCCTTCTTGCCGATTCTGACGTCAGCACCTTGGTTTGACGTGAATTTCCTCCAGTGTCAACCATGTTGGCCGAGAAGGGATGCTGATCCATCTTCATTGGTTTTGCCGATTTAGCTAGGGTTTCAAATTTAAGCCTCCCCTGTTCGATGGCCGATTATATCTGCTGACGGAAGACTTTGCATTCATTTGTATCATGAGAAGTGGCGTTGTGCCACGTGCAGTATTTCATCTTCTTAAGTTGATCGGCCGAAGGGATGGTGTGATGCTGAGATAGCTTAATCTGTCCTTCCTAGAGCAATAAATCGAAAATTTTATCGGCCTTTGATGTGTCAAAGCCGAATGTCTCTGGCTCTTTTTTTCCGAAAGGGCATGATATCGGTTTTTTCCCTTTGACCCATTCTTCCAGGCCGATTTCCTCCTCCCCATCTGATTCAGACCCTTCTAGGTATGCCACCTTCTTTTGGAAATTCCTCCGCTGTTCAAACGGACAGACTTCCTGTCCTGACAATCGGTGAACGATCTGGCTTAGGCTTTCAAACTCTTGCGCAGCATATCTTTCTTTGATTTGTGGCAGGAGGCCATGGAAAGCGATATCGGCCAATTGTGCATCGGTCAGAGCCAGACTGTAGCATTTGTTCCTGACTTCTCTGAACCTCTGTATATATCCTATCACTGGTTCATCGCTCCTCTGCCTGAGGCTGGTCAAATCCGAGAGCTTCATCTCGTGTACTCCTGCATAGAAGTAACTGTGGAACTACTTTTCCAAATCGGCCCTTGTAACAATACAATTTGGTGGCAAGGTGGTGAACCACTGGAAGGCCGATCCGGACAGAGACGATGAAAACAAACGCACCCTCAGAGCATCTTGTGTGGCAGCCTCTCCGCACTGGATGATGAATCGGTTGATGTGCTCTACAGTGGATGTATCGTCCGTCCCCGAAAACTTGGTAGCGGTGTGGGAACGGCAGCAAGTCATAGGCCGATGGGTATGGCATCTTGTAGGTGTAAGTTTGCACCTTTGGCTTCGATCCAAACTGGTCCTGGATCACTTCTGCTATTCTTGCCGTCCAGTCCACTGCTGCTGATGAACGACTGTTCGCGGCGCGGGCATGTGCTGAAGAGCTGGCACGGCTGGGTGATGAATCGAAGCATGCGGCGAATTCTGCTGAGCAGCTGATAGTTGATGGCGAAGTGAATCCGCCGCCCCATCATATGTCATCATTGGCGCTGCGCCTCTGAATGCTTCTACAGCGCTTGCCCCCCTGCCGATTTTTGATGAGATTGGCTGATACTGAGGGACCGTTGGCCGGACGGCCGATTGGTGAGTCACCTGGGTTGGATAGCTTCCATGCCCGGTTGATGGATCGGGGAAAGCCGTTGTCGCCGATATTCCCTAGGGTACTGAGCTTGTAGGCAGCGATTGTACAGAAACGACCTGGACAGGTTGAAACGGTGTCTGTGACGGGAAAGATGGTGCACCGCTGTACCTTGGAGACGCTGGAGGCAACGGAGTGTTGTATCCATCGCGTTGCGTTAATATCGGCTGAGGAGCCGATTGGGATGTGCATGGTGAGCTTCTAGCTGGCAGCATGACTGGCGGGGCATACGCTGGTCCCTGATAGCCTTGGATTGCTCCGCTGGCCAGAGAACTGACGACGGCATTATACACCGTGTTGGTCATCACCGAGGATTGATCAATGAATGCCTGGTAGACGGACTGTTGGATCATATCGGACATCTTGCCCGTGTCTTCAGCGATGGTGATGTGCCGGGGAACTGGAAGAGGAGCCTTCTTGACAGCCTCCCCGCTTCTGGTACGACTGAACGACTGAAGGTACATCTTCTTGTAATCTTCTAGATGTTTAGCTAATTCTTCCCTCTGGTCATCCTTGAGATCCGCTTCTGTGACCTCAATGATGTTGCTATCGGAGATTTCTACGTTCTTCGACATATCAGATCTTGGATTGGTCCCATCGGGCGTGCCAAAAGTGTGTTGGCGCTAAAATTGGCCGGATAGGAATCGACCGATGGTCTTCAGCGTCGGACACACGACCCGGGAGAATCTGCTTAGCTCCTGTTCGGGTTATCGCCCTGGTGCGGTTCGCGCGGCGTGCCAGTCAATCTGACCTGTTGATTGACAAGGAAATAAAGTATTAAATTCCAGGCGCTCCGATCGGCTGGAGTTCCGATCTGTCCTGAAGAGCGCGTCGGTGGCGAATCAGCCGATTTGCTGTAAAGATGATCGGCTATGGATCAGCCGATAATCGCGTAATAATTGTAAAAAAAACAGCAGGAGCGATCTAAATAATTAGTACGGATGCAACACTTGAAATAGATCTAATCGGCGGTAAGATGGTAAATCGAAGAAGAACGATGACGAAGCCGATTACTCTGATTTCAAGCTGGATAACTGGTGATAATACTAGAATAACAGGTAAAACTTGCGATTCTAGTAAATATCGATAACTGGTGAATAAATCCAAACAAAACCACGGCGATGCGCCCGTAGTTAAAGCTCGGATATTACTCGATAAGCGGAACCTACCAATTGACCGGAGATCAAGTTGATGCAGCCCTGCCAACCCGTACGAACTCGTGAAAGAAGAAAAGTATTGGCGAAGTCGCCGACTTGAAAGTAAATTGCTGAAAAAAGTAGAAGTATTGTTGTTGATTGATGTGATGATTCCTTTTGCAAGACCCTGACGACTCCTATTTATACCCTAAAACTAGGACTCCTGGTCGATCACGACTTGTTACAAGCTTATTTAAAAAACAGGAAAACTACTATATCTATAATAACCTTTAAAGGAAACGGACTTCCGCAGAATCTTCCGCCGCCGTCCCCTAATCCAATCAAGATTCTTTTCAATTGCTCCTTGACCGACTTAGCGTTGCCTTGTTGACCAACTTTTGACCAGGACCCTCCGAAATAGTCCCATCCTGTTGGCGCAAGCTGTATCACCAATCGGCCGATTTTCAACTGTTACCTCAATCGACCGATTTTCAACTGTTACCTCAATCGGCCGACCTTCTTTTCCCGACGCCGATTTAACACGTGTCAAAATCTAGCGTCAACAGCCTCACACTTGGATCCAAGGTCTCACCTACATGCAAGACTTGGACAAACAACTGAAGGGCAGCAATAACGGCCACAAGGAAGCCATCAGGGATGTCCACGCCAAAGTCGATGCAAAGTAGCAACAATCCCAGGCCGGCCGGCCCCACTTGCAGCCTCTCGAGCCAATCTTCGCGTGGAAGTTACACAACCGCCTTACCTGCCCGGAAGTTGAGGAATATTAGCTTTGCTGACAAGTTAAGCGACCTTAGCCTTGCTTACAAGCTAAGCAACCCACCTTGGAGGGCTATAAATAGAGGCCTCCTCCTCACTTGTAACACATACCATTTGGAGAGAAGAAGAGTCTCAAGCAAGAGTTGTTCATCCTTAGAGTAGAATGGGGAGATTGTGAGGTGAGAGTCCGGAAGCGAGCCGAGTTCTTCGGCTCACGTCCAACTTGTAGCCTCAGAGGAATGAAGCATCTTTGGAGTGAAGTTCCTCGTCGATCGTCGGTATGTCGCTAGTCTCTCTTCTTACTTCAGTTACTTGTTTACTTTCTTGCATTGATCTGTGGGATCCCTTGTCTGCGTAGTTCAGTAAGCCTGGGAATTTGGGGTTTCTTCTTGCCTTAGCGTGGTCCCTGAGCTACTCCGCTGACCAGAGAACTGATGACGGCATTGTATACCGTGTTGGTCATTGCTGAGGATTGGTCGACGAAAGCCTGATAAACGGACTGTTGAATCATATCCCCATTCTACTCTAAGGACTGTTGATCTGGCGGGGAATTGGAAGAGGAGCTTTCTTGACGGTTTCCCACAGTGCAAGACAGCGAGTGAATTAGCTCAGTTCAAGTTGCTCCAAAGAAGGATGGCATGTCAGTTGTCCAGATTGAGAGAAATAAGCTCACACCTCATACGAACTATTACTGGATGGCGGACCACTTTCCTCTCCATTTCATCAAGGAGATACTTGAATGGGTATCGAGCGCTCACTCTTCTGCTACCTCAACGGATACTCTGGTTATCACAAAATTCCTATTCATCCAGATGACTAGAGTCTTACTACCTTCACCTGTCCCTACGACATATTTCGCCTACAGGCGGATGTCATTGGTCCTTGCAACACATGCTTCACTTTAATAGGTTGTATGATGGTGATCTTTTTCGACTACTCGAGGACATCATGGAGGTATTCATGGATTGTTTCTCAATCTATGGCAAGAACTTTTGGACAAGTTTTCAAGATATACCAAGAAGACACACTTATTGGGAGAAAGTGCCAGTTCATGGTCGGAGAAGGTATTGTCCTTGGACAAAGAGTATTAGCGCCCATCATACAACCTCCCAATTGGAACCTTCCATTCGAGATCAAGTGCGATGCAAGTGATCACGTCGTCGGTATAGTGCTGTTCAATGCAAGGAAAAGAAGCAGTATGCCATATCTTATGCAAGTAAGGCATTGACCAAAGTTCAGCAACAACGGAGGAGGAACTTCTGCCAGTGGTATTAACCACTGACAAGTTCAGACCCAACTTGGTCGGTGCTAAAGTGTCAGTATACACGGATCGTGCTCCACTGAAGTACCAACTGACCAAGGAGGATGTTGAGCCACGACTCATCCGTTGGATTCTGCTCCTTCAAGAGTTTGAATTGGAAATAAGTGATATCAAGGGAGCAGATAATAGAGTGGCAGATCATCTCTAGAGGATTCATGGGATCGGACCTCCTGACAACGATTACTTGAGAGATGATACTCTCTTGAAGGTCACTACATCCAGTTCATGGTATGCAAACCTTGTGAACTTTATGGCGACTGGATATATACCTATGGGAGAAGATTCACCTGAGCAGATTTCACCTTTGGGATGAACCCTATCACTTAAAAGTCAGTGCTACTGGTTTACTCCGCCGTTGGTCCCGCTATGTGAGACCCGCAAGATTCTTGAGTGTTACCACTCCTCGCCGTATGAAGGAGACTACGAAGAAGTCCGTGCCCATGCTATGGTTTGGCAGAGTGAGCTTCTGGTTAACCATGTGTGGAGATGTTGAGAAATTTATGTGGGTCCAAAGATGTCAGAAATATGGTAATATCAATACCCACGTTGCTACGCCACTGAAGAAGGAACCTTCAGATGGAGTTATTCGATGTATGGAGGATGGACTTCGCGGGTCTTTTCCCTATGTCAGTACATCTTGGAGAGGACTATGTGTCCAAATGGGATGAAGCACTTCCTGTGTTGCGACCGACTCGAAGAATTCAAACAAGAATTTTAGGAAATCACATTTCCTAGCTTTGGACTTCCAAGAGTCGAATAGGTGATGAAGGCTCACATTTCATAAGACCTTCAGGAAGTGTCGCAGCGAAACAGGAGTAGATCACCGGTTTGCTCCTCCATACCATCCCCAAACGAGTGGCCAAGAAGAAATATCTAAAAGACAAATCAAGAACATTCTGCGGAAGACGGTTAAGGCTATGGGGAAGGGATGGAAGAGCAAATTACCGAGGCACTATGGACTTATCGAACAACTTGCAAGACGCTGGTTGAACTCAGGTGAAATCCCACTAAGCGATCAAGAGGTGAATTATGGATTTCCAATCAGCTGAAGTTAAATGACAAATCCAACTGGTTGAAGTGGACGAATGGAAGGAGAAGGTCTACAACGAGAAAATGAAAAGATGGCAATCTACGTGGATAAAGGCCAAGCACTTCAAAGAGAGAGATAAGGTACCACTCTTTAATTCCCGCTTTCAGTTGTTTGGTCATGGCGCTTTAATCCCTCAGTCTTTGGTCATGGTCGGACCTTAACCGTGCCGTTATCTAGGATAGTCTAGGATTAGGCGCAAAATTTAATTCCTCAAATTTATTTTCCCAAAACTTTGTTTTCAACAGCTCCAAATCGAGTTTGAAAAAAAATAAATAAATAAAATTAAAAACAATAACAAAAATGCTTCAGGCTTTGCTTGTTGGTTGGTGCACACTTGTGTGCCAACCGACCCCTTATTCTAATCCTTCACCAAGTGCGCAGAGGAACAACATGAGCATCACCGAGATGAACCCTTGGACGAAACTGAGCACGATCGGACGAGAAACCTGCTGCACTACAACCCGTCATGGAGGTTTGCAACCCCATCTTCCTTTTCTTTCTTGGTTTTCATTCAAATTCATGCCTGACTAAATGAAACTAAAATTAGAATGAAATCCTTGGAAGAGATGAATTCCTACATGAGTTTCAACGGTGCCTAAGCTTTATTTCTTTTGCAAGTACTTGTTGCCTTTGGAACTTACTGTTGGCGCTAAAAATCGGCCGGGTATCAGCCGGTGACCTTCAGCGTCGGACACACGACCCAGGAGAATCTGCTTAACTCCTGTTCGGGTGATTGCCCTGGTGCGGTTCGCGCGGCGTGCCAGTCAATCTGACCTGTTGATTGACAAGGAAAGAAACGTATTAAATTCCGGGGTTCCGATAGGCTAAAGTTCCGATCTGCCCCGAAAAGCATATCAGCGAATCGGCGGATTTGCTATGAAGTTGACCGGCTATAGATTAGCCAATAATTACGTGGCGATTGCAGAGAAACTACAGAAGTAACTTAAACAATCGCTACAGGTGCAACACTCGAAATAGATCTAATCGGCGATATGATAATAAATAAGGAAAAATAATGATAGAGCCGACAGTTCGATCTCAAGCTGGATAACTGGTGATAAAACTAGAAAAAAAGGTAAAACCTATAATTCTAGTAAATATCGATAACTGATGAACAAATCTAAAAGAAACAACGGCGATGCGCCAGAAGTTAAAGCTTAGATGTTATTCGATAAACGGAACCTACCAATTGGCCGGAGATCGTGTCGATGCAGCCCTGCCAATCCGTACGAACTCGTGAAAGAAAAAGAAGTATTGGCGAAGTCGCCAACTTGAAAGTAAAGTACGATGAAAAAGTAGATTGTTTGTATTGATTGATGTATATCCTCTACAAAACCCTGACTGCTTGTATTTATACCCATACTAAGACTCCTGATCTATTACGATCCGTTACAAACTTGATTTAAATAAAAACTACTATATCTATAAAACTTTCCTAAAGGAAATGGGCTTCCGCAGAATCTTCTGCTGCCATCTCCTAGTCCAATCCGGACTCCTTCCATTGCTCCTCGACCGAGTCGGCGTCGTTCTTTGACTAACGTCAGGTCATCTTTGACTGGGATCCTCTGTTGGGATTCCATTGGCTTCATCCCCTATCTGTTGGCGCAAGCCCACATTGGCCCAAACGCTCTAGCCTTTCAATTGGCCGACCCCTACCAACTCCATTCGCCAATCTCACGAAACACTGCAGCGCCAATCGGCCGATTCCTAACTATAGCGTCAATCGGCCGATTCCCAACTGTAGCCTTTAAGTCTGCCGCATCGGCCAATCTCTTTATCTCCTGACGCTGATTCAATACGTGTCAAAATCTGGCGTCAACACATGCCCCCCAGTTTCGGAGTAAAACATGACTTTTACTTCGAAATTCTTTTTTAATCTATCCTCCAAAACAAACGCAGCAAAAATCTCCTTCCGTTTCGCGGTCTTCTACATGATGATTGCAATCTTTTCGAACTGGGCGCCTGAGACAACTGTTCCCCTGGAATTCGTGTAGACGGCGCAGCAAAAATCCCGTCTTTACCCTTTCTCTCTTGGACTGTCTTTAAGTACTGGCGTTCTCCGCCGCTTCTTCTCCACGAGCTTAGTAATTTCCTTCCCAGCGAATCACTTTCTATCTTCTCCCAGCGCCCTCTTGGTTTCTAACCGCACTCTCCGGCGATCCTTCTTTCGTCTACAATCCGCTTCATTCCTTCAATGGCGGCACCATCAGCAATTCCACCAACCACGGAGGCTCCGCCAGGAACTCCATCGGCGACGGCGGTTCCATCAGCGACTCCATCGGTGACGATGAGCTTCATCCCGGAGGTAAACATCCGAAACTTTCCTCTTTTACTTTTTACCGCCCAGGCACCTTTTAGATCTATTCTTAGTTCCTCCCTTTTTTACCTTTTTTAGGCATTTAGACACCAAATCACTATTCCCCTTTCCGAAGCTCCTGGTCTCATCTGCTCAGGCCCTATGGGGAATCCAGACCCGACTGATTTGATTAACTTAGAAACCCATAGAATCCCTTTCAAGCAATCACCTATGGATTTGGGTCAGTGGTCAGGCGCTTTTAGATCTTGGCCGAATGAAACCCCCGGCTGGAAAGAGTGGTACCAAAGATTGGCCAACTCTAAGAGAGTTCAATGGGATGAATTAAAAATCAGCCAATGCATCAATCTCTCTTTGTCCCAGATGAAGAAGAATGAACCCCTGGTAATAGCAGCCTCCTATTTCTGGTCTGACGCGCTTAATGCGTTTCTCTTTGGGCACGGACCCATGACCCCAACTCTGGCCGATGTCCTGATGCTGACCGGCCTTGACATTTCCTCCCCCGATACACCCTTTGATTATCTGATCAAACCAACCCATCGGCTAGAGACGAAAGGAATCGGCGGGTGGAAAGGGTATATCAACAGAAACATGAGGACCGGGACGATTTTGGAGAGAGAACATACAGCGTTCTTGATGATGTGGCTAGAGAAGCACTTCTTCTGCGGCAGGGCGGTTGGCCCTTCTTCCAATACACAAGCTCTGGCCGAAGCCCTGTCAAGAGGATCCACCATCCCCCTCGGGAAGCATCTGCTAGGATCGGCCTACCGCATGAGCCGAAATGGGCTTCCGCGGAATCTTCTGCTGCCATCTTCTTGTCCAATCCGGACTCCTTCCATTGCTCCTCGACCGAGTTGGCATTGTTTTTTGACTAACGTCAGGTCATCTTTGACTGTGATCCTCTGTTGGGATTCCATTGTCTTCATCCCCTATCGGTTGGCGCAAGCCCACATTGGCCCAAACGCTCTAGCCTTTCAATCGGCCGACCCCTACCAACTCCATTCGCCAATCGCACGAAACACTGCAGCGCCAATTGGCCGATTCCTAACAGTAGCGTCAATCGGCCGATTCCCAACTGTAGCCTTTAAATCTGCCGCATCGGCCAATCTCTTCCTCTCCTGACGCCGATTCAACACGTGTCAAAATCTGGCGTCAACACTTACATGATAGGATCACTTGAACCTTTTGTTTATTGGCCCCCTTAATATGATGAAATGAGAGACATGCTCTTTTCTAATTCAAAGTCTTGGAGATTTATTTTGAAAATAATAATGTGAGGCAACTCTCATTCGCTCTTATTTTACCAAAGTCCTATCCAGAGCCATACAATTTTTAGATTTGAACCCCACATAGCTATCTTTGAACATTTTGGGCTTGATCAAATATCTGTGCCTTTTTGGGAAATATCATGATCATCTGGTACTTTGGTCAACCACCACGCACGTTCATCAATAAGGTCCATCAAGTGGTTATTAGAAGCTCTCCATCCCCAGATAGAAGAAAAAAAATGAGGAGTGAGGAATTAATCCTACTCGAGCAAAAAAAAAAGAGGTTCAGGGCTAAGATCCAACACCACTCAAGGACATTCATCCCTCACACACACTTGCACTTAACCAAGTTCTAAGGATGACATGATCTCTCAAAAGACAAGACTTTTGATCTCGAAAACTAAATGAGGAAGATATGCAATTCCATCCCTACCATGAGCTACACACAGGACAATCTAGAGGTAGGAGAGGTTTCCTGAAAAACCTTAGTGAGAATCAAACACAAAATGAGAGACAAAGAGTAAGTTGAGAGATATGAGAGTATGCCTCCTATTTTGAAAATCCGGCAAAATCTCCAAGTACTAAGAAAAGGAAATGTATCATGTTCTCCATCAGTTGTTTCTAGGGATCAATATTCAAAGGTGATGGTGTTAGTCACCAGCAATCCAAGGTATGAGAAAACCTTAGAAATAAATCTTATGCATAGTTTGATCTCATGACCCCGGACTTTTGCTTAATCCTTCGGATTTAAGTTTAATCTTTGCTCAGGACGAGCAAAGTCCAGGTGTGGGGGCGTGTTGGCGGTCGATTTCAGATAATTTTGACCACCAACATTTCTCCAGAATTCATGGTTAATAGGCCTACACCAAGCTAAATTTATTAAACTAATAAAATTCCACTAGTTTTGGTGCATATGTGACTACAGGAACTCACTATATAAATTTGGGCCGATTTGGGAGAAATCCCAGGCCGGCCGGTCTAGCCTAGGCCGGTCGGCCTGGCACTGAAGCCTTTCAGGCTCCACTTTTGCTATCATGCAGAGAAACACAAGTACTTGATCATGGATCGTGCCTTTTACGTCGGTTTGATCTAATGACCCGAAAGGCCTCACACATGGATCCAAGGTCCCACCTGCATGCAAGACTCGTACAAACAACTGAAGGGCAGCAGTAACTGCCACAAGGAAGCCATCAGGGACGTCCACGCCAAAGTCGGTGCCAAGTGGCAACAATCCCAGGCTTTGCTTACAAGTTAAGCGACCTTAGCCTTCCTTACAAGCTAAACAACCCACCTTGGAGGGCTATAAATAGAGACCTCCACCTCACTTGTAACACATACCATTTGGAGAGAAGAAGAGTCTCAAGCAAGAGTTGTTCATCCTTAGAGTAGAATGGGGAGAGTGTGAGGTGAGAGTCCGCAAGCGAGCCGAGTTCTTCAGCTCACCTCCAACTTGTAGCCTTAGAGGAATGAAGCATCTTTGGAGTGAAGTTCCTCGTCTCTCGTCGGTATCTCGCTAGTTTCTCTCCTTACTTCAGTTACTTGTTTACTTTCTTACATTGATCTGCGGGATCTCTTGTCTGCGTGCTTCAGCAAGCCTGACCATTTGGGGTTTCTTCTTGCCTTAGCGCGAGGCGGAAGTCAGTAACTTGTTAGTTGAAGCGTGGTGCTTAGGCTTGATAATTATCTTGGGTTATGTTCCACCCCACCGAACTGATGTGGTAGGCGGCAGGTGGTCAAAGGCCTGTCCGTCCCTTGTAGTCCACCACGTTCGGGTGTTTTCATAGCAATAGATCGTTGGCCGAGTTGGACCCCCCATTTCTCCCTCATTCTAAGGTCCTTCCGCACCAGCCACCGCACACTCATGGAGGTGTGGGAGCAGCACCGGTCGTCACTGGCAGAGTTCCCGATCGACCTGGCCACGGGGATGGCGGACCCGAGTTTCGCAACGACGGGTGTTTGCTCTGGCGCAAGGAGGCCAAGGAGCGCATCTGGCGAACGCATTGGCGCAGGATCTTAGTCCCGCCGGAGCCGACGGCGGCGCCGGTGCCGTGTGGTGATCTTCCGTGCGTAGGCGGCATGTGCGGCAGTCCTATCAAGCCATGACAGCCTCAAGGATTGTAACACCCTAGGTATCACGCACCCCTAGGATGCTACACAACTACCTACCAAATGCCAAAATAGGAAATTTCGACAACATAAACCTTGAAACAGGCACAAAGCGGAAGAAATAGATAGATGTATATGAAAAGCGTGATACTCCAACAAAACAACTCTACATTTTGTACAAATATAATTGAAGTTATTATAAGATCTAACAAACTCAGAATTGTGCATCACATCATTAGGAGATCCCGCAGAAGTGTATTACGTGCAACTAACCCACTTTCCTTCATGCTAGCTTCAAAGAACAACCTGAGGAGGGAAGACAAGGGTGAGATTGAATAATCTCTGCAAGTAAACTACTTTAACAAGCTATTTAAACCACAGTGGGTTAATCAATCATTCAATAAATTAGCAGAAATACAGCTCCACCGATCTACTTGATATACCAAGCATTAGGCGTTTAAGAAAAGATAAACAAATATTAATTTGAACAAGAGCTACCATAAGAAGTAATGCAAGATCCATGAAGAGTGATGATTAGCCGCTCACAAAAAGCCATAGCATATAGGTCTCCACAACAACAAGAAATAAAGGTAGCATAAGCTCAGAACATATACCGTAACAAAAAATGGAATATCATTTGCAATGTAATTGAAGTTTATTGGAATGCAAAGTAACAACACACATAATATCTCCACAATCACACAAGCCATATCACACACATGGGACCAACAAGAGGAACCCGTTATCATATTTTCTTCAATGTAATTGTGTCAAACCAATATCAAAATATAGGTAAATAAAAGCATGGAAATGCAAAAGCCCACATAACGTGTCTATGAAGTTTCATAGGCCATCCCACAGAGCATGTCAACATAAGTGCATAATTCATCATAATATATCACATTGCAACTTTATCACGTCCAACATTCAAACCATCCAGAAATGCATATCAATGCACATGAAACTCCTGCCTTCATGCCCATTAAGGTATGAAGCTGCAACGTTATACCAATAGACGATGCTATATGCATATGCATATGAACTCCTGCCTTCATACCCAACAAGGTATGAAGCTGCATCGTTATGCCCAATAAACGATGTTGTACCGGTACGGTCGCAACCATAGGTTCGAGACATAACTCCAAATGCCATGCAATGCAATGAGATGCAATGCAATAATGTGATGCAATGCCACAAGATAAATGCCATCTCCAAAAATCCAAATGCCATATACTCCATAGTGACAAGAGAACAAGCCATAATAATATATAAAGAGAGATGCACAAAGAGCTTATTCGAAATAACTATTATCAACCATGATTAAATGATAGAATCTTATATAAACCGAGTATCAACAAAATATTCTCCATATCATGTTATCTATGGGTCTCCTTTCTAACATGTATGTGATAGAATGTAAGTATTATCATTTTAAATGTGGAGTAGAGCACCAGATCGATTATCAAAGC
The DNA here is from genome assembly GCA_032594955.1 of Panicum miliaceum. Taxonomy (NCBI): domain Eukaryota; kingdom Viridiplantae; phylum Streptophyta; class Magnoliopsida; order Poales; family Poaceae; genus Panicum; species Panicum miliaceum. The sequence continues at coordinate 45,232,954 of CM064056.1, read as the reverse complement.
TAAAACCATGCATATCATGTTAAAAAGGAACTTTTAAAATAGAGCTAGTCAAACCGAAACTTAAGCCAAAGACTTCTGGAAACTACTTGTGAACTTACTCATAACCCAAACATCATTTGATCCGCAAATGTTAGCACTAGAAGACATAAAGTAGCATAAAAATCTCACCAAGAGCAAATTCCTCTAAAACAGACCTGTCAGCTACGAAAACCACTAAGGATTCCATAGACTTTAGTAAAATAGGAAAAACATATCATAGAATAAATCACCAAAGATATAAGCTATAGGTAAAATATACTTTCAGCCCCAAATTTTTATAATTCCTCATCCATTGAACAACCCATTCATCTATTCGACCATGTTAAAGTAAAAATATATATACCAACTATATAGCTAGAAATTCATAAGAAGAACTGGGTCACAAAGAACCGACCATAACTCCCAGCATACAGCAGCCATGGGTGTGATTTTGGCATCAAAAGAAAGATACTCGAGTCTACTACCATAATATAAATTTTCTATGATTTTTATCCTCCATTACACAGTCCTAACTAGCCATGAAATCTCCTCTCCCCAGTCTGGAAACTCCTGACGAACATCGATCCAAGATTTACCACTAAACCTGCACACCAAACCCTTCCCTACCATGAACTACCACGCCCAAGCAACCTCGAATCGAATGTACAGTAGGGCCCAAGCCTCACCTAGGGTTTCCCCATGAGAATCCGCAAGGGGGAAGTGGGGGAAACACCGATATTGCACATGTCATTGATCCTCTCTTCCTCCTTGATCCGTTTTGCTGCTTCTTTCAACGTATTGGCGCTGCAATGGAGGGGATCTAGAGGGTGAAGGGAGCAGCCATGGAAGAACAAGGAAGCAGGAAGGGAACGGGAAGGAGGAAGTGTTGGTGTGGGAGGTGAGGCGACGTGAGGAGGGTAATATGTCGAATGGTTCGGCCTGGCTTGCCCATGGCCGGCCCAACAAACCTCTTCTCTCTTTTTTTTCCTTTTTGCTTCTTTTTTTTTGTTAGAAAGATTGTTCAAGTATTGTAGCGAGGACTATAGGAATTCAAGGTGAAGTCGAAATTCTCCGCAGAAGATTTTGCTTCTACTAGGTTGCTAGGACTGGCTGCGCTGTTGGTTGCTTTTGTATTCGTTTAGCTCTAGAGTGAGTGAGTATTGTAATCCTAGGTGGTATTGCTTTTTCTGTTGCTTTTGCTTCAGGAGGTCCTTGTTGCAATATAAATATAAGTATGGTTAATGAAGATCTTATGTTTCTCTCAAATTAAAGTACAAACTTCAACACACATCAGCCATAATAACAAAACAGTAATTATCATAAAAATTCAGCATTATTATTACATGAATTAATCTAGTATAACAGCATAACCATAATTACTAGTATGTCCAATAACACGCAATCAACAACACCACACACATGGCCGGAGGCAATGCAAACTTCTATAGATCATCGTCATCGTCTTCGGCTACATCATGTACACTGTTCATATTATCGTCACTGTCACTATAGTACTTCAAGATAGTGTCCTCTGCATCCTCATCTTCTGCCTGGTCGGCAGTCCTTTCTCTTACAAGTTCTGCTAAATTAGCTTCAACGACTGTGTCTACTGCATCATGCTTCTCCTGGTGCACATCCTCAGCCTCTGCATCACCTTCATGCACTACACGCACCGTATTGGAACAGAAATCATCTTGAAGTACGTCAGCATCCATTTCAGACACGTTATACATGCCCCTCTGCTCAATTTTCTGCACAACTCGCCAATCTTTGCCTAAATTATTATCCTGCAAATAAAATATCTTGGTGGCTTGTGTCATCAAAATAAAAAGATCAGACTTGTACCAAAATGAGTTGATATTAATGGACTTGAAATGTCCATCATCTCTAATGTCTACAGTCTTGCCCCTTTGATTGTACCAATCGCATCGAAATAGAACCACTTTCCAACAGTATTCCAGATTAGAGTTGTATTGCAACTCAAATACCTCTTTGAGTACACCATAAAATTCAATTTCTTTGCCTCTATCCGTCCCCTTGGTCATGACACCACTATTTTGTGTCTTTTGGTTTTTCTCACGGTCAGCAGTGCTATAGCGTACTCCATTGACAGTGCAAGTTGAACAAATCTTGAGTCAGAGATCAGGAGAACGAGATAGTGCAACCAATCCGTCACTGACCTTATTAGGATCCTATCTAAGTAGCTTCTTAATCTACAGCCAAGCGTATAAAGTAGTTGAGTCTAGTGTGATATCGGTGACTTCCAAAATGATAACATGTCATTAATTAACTTACATGATCCTCAAACCATTTAGCAAATTCTTTCGGTTGCCTTTTCTGGACATCGATATTACGTACCCCTTGTTGCAGCAACAATTCCTTGTGCATGCTGTATGACAAAGCTTAAACATTATTAGGAATCAACAGCGGTCAACATATACATAATATACATAAGGATAGAGTAGAACATATACGTACTTCACATAAGGCTTAACTTCTTCACAGTTATTCAGTACAAAATAAATTAGTTTGTCCATGAGATTGTTAGGGATGTATTTCATCCGATCCGTGCCGACAAGTTGAACACCATGCATGAATACAGATTTGTCACCATCTAATGGCCCTTCAAATTCAGGACCTGTGTCAACATCGTCGGTGTACATAGAACAAAATGCCAAGACTTCACTTTCTATGTAGGCTTCAGCAATTGATCCTTCAGGCCTAGCCCTATTCCTTACAAAATTTTTCAATGTGTCAAGCCGTCGTACAATCGGATACATCCAACCATTCTGTATAGGGCCTCTAAGCAGTGCCTCATCAGGTAGATGGACTGTTAAGTGCACCATCACATCAAAGAAGGCAGGAGGGAAGATCTTCTCAAGCTTGCATAGGATCAGTGGGATCTCTTTTTTCAGGCGTTGCACGACAACTGTCCTCAGATTTCTAGTACACAACTCCCAAAAGAAGTTCCCAAGCTCTGCAACTGCTTCATATACATCAAGATGCTCGAGGCCTCTTAAGCCAGCAGGTATGATTCTTTGTAGAAGGACATGGTAAGAATGAGTTTTCATTTGGCCTTGGAGCTTTGAACCATCAGGAGTAATGTATCTTCCTAGGTTAGATGCATATCCTTCTGGAAACTTGACACCTTTGAGGAACTTACAAAATGCACTTCATTGTGCAGGTTTCAACACATAGGAAGCATGTGGAGTTTTTACCACGTTACCATCCTGGTAACAGTGCAGATGAGATCTTATGCCCATATCGGCCAAATCTAGCCTAGCATTTAGTGTGTCCTTTGTCTTCCCCTCCAGTTTCAGCAATGTGCCAAGGAGGTTGTCACATATATTTTTCTCTATGTGCATCACATCAAGATTGTGGGGCAGCAGCAGAAATTTTCAATATGATAGCTTCCACCACCCAGCTTTGCGGTTATAAATTACTCGCTCTCCATCCTCTGCACTCTTTCTCTTTTTGCATTATTACGTAAACCTGGGCTGACATTGCTAACTCTTTCTTGTAGCTCAGCGACCACTTCCGCAGTGAACTTTCCTGGTGCCTCATGCTTCTCTATCGTCCCATCGAAAGCTTTGTTTCTCCGCCAAGGATGTGCCATGTCAAGGTAACAACGGTGACCAATGTAGCATAAATTATGCCTTATTGGTCGTGACAATGGGTTTTTGTCACAATAAATACATGCAAAATAACCTTTTGTAGTTTGATCTGACAAGGTGTTTAATGCTGGATAGTCATTTATGCTCCAAAGCATAGCTGCTTGCAGATTGAACTTTGAACGACTGGCAGCATCGTATGTACTAACACCACTCCAGAGCTGAAGAAGTTCTTCTATAAGAGGCTCCAAGAATAAATCAAAATCTTTTCCTAACAATTTTGGACCTAGGAGACATGAAGCAGTTTCAAGGATTGGCACATTGCCATGGTGGAAGATTTAAGGGCATAACAAGCACTGGCCACATGCTATAGGTTGTGCTAAAGTTGCCAAATGGATTGAAACCATCAGTAGTGATGGCAAGTTTCAGGTTCCTTGCATCATCTGCAAACTCTGGATACTTGACGTCGAAGTGACTCCATGCCATCCCATAAGCTGTATGGCTCATTTGGCCATCAACCGGTGCCCGCTTCATCTTGTGCCACTGGATGTCCTTAGTTGTTTGACTTGAAGCAAACATCCTCTTCAACCTTGGGATTAGTTGGAAATGCCTCAAAACCTTACAAGGAACACGCCTGCAGCCATCCTTGTCCTCCCATGTAGATTCCTTGCATTTTGGGCAGGCATCCAATTTGGCATAATCATTCCTAAACAGAACACAGTTATTATAGCACACATGGATCGTGTCGTATCCAAGGCCATGTACACGAATATACTTCCTTGCCTCATCGTATGTAGAAGGTAATTTGGACCAAGGGAATGATAAGAACATCATCTTCAATATTCCGTTGAATGCTGTATTGCTGATTCGATAGCGCGACTTGATACGAATCAGTCTCACAACAAAGGAGAATCTTGAGTGCCTAGATCCTGGGCAAAGAGTCCGCTTCAAATCTTGGAACAATCTCGTAAATTTTGGCTGCTGTCCATCCTCCTTTGCAGTTGTGTACAATTCTGATATCATCTCCAGGTTTGGCATTTCCTCATTATCATTATTGGCTTCCTTAACCACATTAATTCCATCATAATGGTCAAATTTATCCTCTTGAAAGTCAAGCCCATAGTCATATTCATGTCAATGCACCTGCTCTGAAAACTCATAAACAGGCGCAGCATTTGCAGATTCCCCATGATGAGTCCACCTTGTATATGTTGCTGAAATCCCTAATAGAAGAAGGTGGTCATGGACCTCATCTGACCCAATTCACACAGATTTAGACACCGGGATCATGGGCAAGGTATATTGCTCTATTCAGTGAATCATTACTTAACAAACTCCATGAATTGCTCGACTCCATGGATTAAGAAGGTGTGAATTTTCTCACACTAGATACCCATGTTATGTCCATCGATATTGAATGTTCCTAAACAAGGCAGGTAGCTGCTAAACAACCATTCGACATGTGTGCAAGACGAAATTCAACACTCGCAGACCTAACTATAATCATGTTGGACAAATTGATGGTTGTGGAAGTGGGTACTTATTTCTAGTAGGCCAGATTGGTACCGCCGGAACAAGGAGGACTCCGCGACGCACGCCTGCACAGCGAACATGCGGACTAGCGGACTTGCGGCGGCAAGGAAAGGGGAAGCACGGGGATGTCTCCGCCCAAGGCGCCGGGGACACCAGGACACCTCCCCGGCGTCGTCAATTGGGATCCGCTAGCCGCCGACGCAGCCGTCAAGTAGGAATGGGGGGATTTGGATTGGGTTTGGATGGCCAACAAGCGACTGGGTGGTGCGGACGACCATGTACGTCAACCAAACGACCATTCATTGACTGGGGATCGTGGCCATTGCGTTAGGATCCCACGGTTCAGAATCCTCCGAGATGCTCAATCTGAACTACGTCTACCACCAATAAGATTCAAAAAAATACAGAAAAAATATATTCAGGGACATATTTACTATTATGGGAACAAAATTCAACTATTTCATATGGATAATTCAAACTCCTAAGTCTAAGGTAGTAAAAAAAATTAATAATATCAAAAGTTTGTCAAGAAATTCTACAAACTAACACAACAACATATTTTAGGTCCATAAGCATAGGGAAAAAATTTCAAATGGTTTTAACAAAGCCGGCCATACATTGTTCACAAATGAATACATCTCCCACATAGTTTCCTAGAACTTAACTCGAACTTTCAAGTTTGCATACCTCACAATACTTTTTACATCATATACAACTCAAATTTTTACACAATCTCATATTGACCTTACAGTTAGAGAATGTGAAATTATATTTGCAATTCTTATGCAATATCATTTTGGTTTTTTTTTCTACTTTGGTGTAAAAAACTATGTGATATGTAAAAGATCTAAGAAATAGAAACTAACTAGAATAAAGACACCACTAAATGGTAGATTGTGATTTTAGATAAAACTAGGAAATAGAATCATCAAATTTGGAGTACTTATGAGGGAGAAATACTAGTTACAAGTTTTAATTCCAAATTAAAAAGAGAAAGATGAACTATTTACAAGCTCTTATTCATCTCAGCTAATCACGCGGCTCCTGGTCAGCACGTCGCGTTGCTTGCTTGTGGGCCTCATATGTTAGTGGCTGTAGGGTGGAAACAATTGTTGTGTCCTTACTTTCTTCCTTGACAAGCCGAACCGACGCGTGGTCGGCGCATCGCGTAACTTGCTTGTGGGCCATAGCTTGTTGGCCCGATATGCTAGTGGTTGTTGGGTGGAAACAACTGCTGTGTCCCAACTTTCTTCCTTGAGAAGCCAAACTACCCTTTGCCTTCTCCCCCCAAACCGTCCCATTAAACCTGGGGTTTTTCTCCATCGCCGCCCGCATCGCCGACATGTGAGGTCCTTGGGTCAGAGAGGACATGTTGGCCTTTGGTTGACTGAGGACATATGGGTCAACCAAATGACCATTCGTTGAGTGGGGATCATGGCCACTGCATTAGGATCCAACGCCTCAGAATCCTCCGAGACGCGCACGACGCACGACGGTTGCTTACCTTTTCTTCTCCTTGTGGAAGTTCCTGGGGTCGTGTGCTGCGCTCCAATTATTTAATCCATCCACCTCGGCGAAAATTCACTCCATAATTTTAAATAATTGTGGATACATTGTTTGAGTTCAAAATGAACACTATGAAAACGAATCATTAGTTCAAAATAACCAACACTTGCTTCTTTCCTTCCTTGCTTTGTTCTCCTTTAATTTGCTTAGAGATGGCACATCTAACTATATTAGAGATGACACACATGTATAAGATTTGCACAAAATCTATTCACAACTCCATCATGTTCATAATGCAAACTAAGATAAAATGTAAAATAACAGAAATTAGCTCCGGTGAACTTAGCACATGTGGAGTGGTACGTGCGATCGACAATGATGACACGTCGAGGCATCACTTGCTTCTTTCTTCGCTCCGGGCTAGGGTGCGTGTCACATCATGCTGACGACGTATGTCACCGGGCCGTTGAAGGCTGCATCCAGAGGTCGAACGCATGACTGATGTGGTACTCCACGCTATAGTACAGGATGATGAATCTACTAGCCCCCCGGCGCCTGCATTCCGCCCATGTGCAGACGTGGGGATCCTCAACGAGCAGCACCATGTCGCGGTCAGAAAGCCAGTTCCAGGGCGCGCAGCCGCGGCAGGCTACGGTTCTTGCACCGGTCGTTAGGGAGCGTCGGGCCACCGCTGATTCCGTGGAGCAGCGCCAGTGCTTCATGGTCCACCGGGTTCCTATGGTATCGCAGCATCACCAAGAAGTAAGCCGCGCTGGAGTCCCCAGCGTTTGCGGCTTGGTTGACGAACGCCAGCCCGCTGGCGGGATCCTGCCGCATCATCAACCTCTTGATCCCCTCGTAGCATACGGCCTCTGGATTATCGGCGAGGCGCAAGTGCTACTCGAAGTGCAACTTGACGTTGCACCTTAAATTCTGGCAGCGCTCACGAAGCTCACAAAACGACAGGCGTCGGAGCACCTCGGGGAAGTCGTAGATGCGGCGGAAGCGGACGCAAACCTAATGAAGCATCAAGTACGATTCTTCGCTCCCATCCTCAATGCAGTGAAGGATGATCCATGTGGTCGGATCCTCCGGTAGCAGCATCATCAGCAAGAACATCGTGGCACTGGAATCTCCATGCGCATCTAGTTCTGCGCCCGATTCTTCTCCATGACGAGGAGGCCAAGGTGCGCTTGATGATTCGCCTGGTTCCATTATTTAGTGACACCACGATGGGAGAAGAAGGTGATGCGGCACCCGGCGAGGGGTAGGGGAGGAAGAAAACCACGGTGTTTGATGGAATGTTTTGGGGGAAGTGGGCACATATAGGTGACAAAGATAACTGCAAGGGGACTCAGGTACATACACGTGGGGCTAGGCCCACATGGCGCCTCGCTCTGGTTATTTAATCCATCCACCCCGGTGAAAAGGCTTCCTCCATCGATAGTTACCCCTTTCGTTTAGCCCTCCTCTGGTGGCCTCATCGTCGATGACGCTGGAACTCATGGTGGCGAAGTGGCTCCCGTCGTCGACTCTGGAGGAGGTACCGCTCGATTTGGCGATTAAGATCGCGGGACACCTCATTGCAACCTCGGAGGAGTCAATGGAGGATCTCCGCCACCTACAGGCAACCTGCCGCTTCGTGTGTAGCCACCCCACCGTGCCGGTGCCGCGCGCCGATCTTCCTCCATGCGGCAAGTGCGTCCGTCCTGTGCTCATTGACTGGCTCGGCTACAAAGAATTGGTTCGCTGTTGCAGCGAGGATTGTAGGCTTCGAGAAGAAGTCCATCAGCTCCTCGAGATGTTTGGATTCTAGGTTTAATTTGCTTGTATGATTTAATTTAGATCTATGCTGAGTTAACAATCCCAATCGTGCGTAACTATTTTCATTCGTAGTAACAATTGAACTCCAATTAATTAAGATGAGTACATTCATTAAAACATATATATATAGACACACACACATAAACAGCGCACGTGGAGTTCCAAAACCCGATCGATCCTGTTGCTAAATTGCAAGCTAAGCTAGGACGACGAAGATGATAGACACTAATTAAGCTACAACATGAAACTTCTGAAGTTATAGTAACTCCCATGTGAACTTAGCACATGTGGAGCGGTAATCGACGATGACACACGCCGCGGCAGTGAGGCACGAGGCACAAATAGTCACCGCGTTCCACATTCCCGGTGACCAGCGCAGCGCGCGGCTCGCTCACATCCACCCCTCGTTCTGGGCTAGGACGCGGTGGCGGCTGTACTTCTTCTTGTTCTTAGTCCTCAGGGCCGAGGAGTTGGCCTTCCCCACGATGTGGTCCCTGGCCTCATTCGGCCTGGTCCACCGTTGCGCCAAGCCGGGGTAGACAGGGCAGTTATAGATGCCGTCGGCGCGGCGGTAGATGCACAGAGTGGGGCCGCGGGGGACTGTTTTGATGTAGCCACGGTTCTGATCGTCGGACTCGTCCGTCTCCGTCTGGGTGCCGGAGTCGGCGTCAGAGTCGTAGTCGGCCGCAGGAAGGGTGACGATCAATGACGAGGGCTGCGATGATGAGGGCGCGAGGGTTGAGGAGGAAGGCGCCACCACCGCCGGAGGAGGCTGGGAACGCCCAGGGGAGCCCCCAGCGCCTCCACGGCCTACATCCATGGGCGACGGCGGGTTGAGTTCGCTGGCGTCGGAGCGCGACGAGAAACTGCCACGCGACGACGACGCCGAGGCGCCGTAGGGACGCTCCATGCATGGCGGGGAGCCAGAGGCGTGGGCAGAGGGGGAGAGGCGCCACGACCCGGCGGCAGAGGCCCTGGCCGAGGGGTAGCCGGTTCGCTTCGTGGCGTCAGACGGGCAGGCGACTAGTCTAGTGGAAGTGGAACTGGAGACTGACGAGGACGCCGATGGTGGGGGAAATAGCGATTAAATAAAGGCTACCCTTCCCTGAGAAGTTATGGCAGCCGGCGCTGTTGACGCTCGCTACGGACATATTTTGAGCGTCAATTTGACCAGAAATTGGGTTGATTAGCATACTTAACTTGCATATTTACCAAGAATAATGTCATTTCCACATTTCTCTTTGAGATTTAGCAAAGCAGAAAATTGAGCAGAAAATGGAGGGAAAACACAACCTTGAATCCAAGGAAAATTCCACCGACCAATCAGAACGCTTCGTTTAGCCTCACATGGATCAATGGGCCCACCAGAGCATGCAACCGACTCAAGATCGACCCAACTCAAGCACTGCAGTGACCAGGGCCCACGTGTCAACCTCTAAGCAAAAGTTGAAGGCGGTTGGTGCACAGGCTAGTTCGGCCGAAACACCCAGGTCGGCCGAACCCTAACCTACTCCACCGACTTACCTCTTCCATGTTATGGTTGATCATTGGCTCCCAATGGCGGTTACAGGTGCTAGGGGCAGAATGGCCGGCCGTGCACCTCCTCACTCACCCCTATAAATACAAGGGGGGGTGCTCCATATGAAGACACACCTCAAGTTGCTCTCTCTCAAGTTTCTCTCTTGCTTAGTCTTTAGGATAGTGGAGTTTAGGTGAAGTAGCTCTTCTTCGGTTCCCGAAGTTGCCTAGAGTGTTCGGTATGGGTTGTACTCTTCCTCTCCTTTGTAATATTCGGAATTCCTTAATAGAGTTATCTTCTAACTTAGCATATTCGTATAGTGTGTGTTTTGTATACTCAGATACGTATGTCATGCTTAGTTTATATCTATGCCTTATATCTTGTATGATTAGACATGATAAGACATCTAGGCTACGGCAACGGTTCCAGTATTCGTATGTTTTCTCTAGTGTTCTACCCGCGTGGAATACTAGAGTATCTCTTATTAATGCAGACATGGTGTCTGGGTTAATTAGTGTTACTGGATGCGGCACTATACCATGGTTAGATGAGGTAGGCGACAGGTGATGACAACCTTGTCCATCCATTGTAACCCTCCCCATTCGTGTAGTAGCTGTATGAGGTTCATAAAATAGCCGTGAAGATCCAGTGGCCACCTAGCCATATCTAGTGCGGTCTCCCATTGTGCCTAGGGGCCCAGAGCTTGATCCTAATCTTGTTTATGTGTATGAGTGTATAGTATAATCTGTATGCCTATCTAGGAGTACATAAGTCCTTAGATTAGCTTTCTTCTTTCTTTCTCCATTCCTGTAAGCTTTGCATAGAGTAAGAGCTTGAGTAAATTGTGTGTCACACTATCTCTTATCCATATATTATCTTACCCCTATTTATGCAAATGAATATCCACGATAGAGCTATTCAATCAACTTATTTGTTCCAATAACCACCGCCTTCCCTGCAGAAATATAAATACGACCCCGTACTCACGGGTAAAATGCTACATCGATATTCTGTGCGCTTGCGGATCCATTTGTAACATAAAAAATACCACATGGTATTTCTGGCGCCGTTGCTGGGAACACCTATCCTAGTGATGATGCTACAAAACGCCAAAAGGCGCTGATCATTGATGCCAACCGGTGCTCCTCGAAGAACATGCAAGGAAGAACAGGAGCCGAGACGGCAACCGACGGTGATTGTGGCATCTGCATCGTCGATGGGTAGATGAACGGCTATGATGAATCAGACTTGACTAGAAAATGGCCCACGATAAGTTTTCAGCCCATCTAACACATACATTCTTCATAGTTACCCTTACAAGAAATTTGAAAACTATGCTCAAATTGAACTACGTTGGCCACTAATAAGATTCAAAAAAATACACAAAAAATATATTCAGGGACATATATACTATTATAGCCTAAGTACGAGATATGGAAACAAATTCAACTATTTTGTATGGATAATTTAAACTGCTAACTCTAAGGTAGTACAAAAAAATATTAATATCAAACGTTTGTCAGAAAATTCTACAAACTAACACATCAACATATTTTAGGTCCATAATCCTGAGGAAAAAATTTCAAATGGTTTTAACAAAGCCGAGCCATACATTGTTCACAAATGAATACATCTCCCACATACTTTTCTAGAACTTAACTAATACTTTCAAGTTTGCATAGCTCACAATACTTTTGACATCATATACACCTCAAATTTTGACACAAACTCAAATTGATGTTACAGTTAGAGAATGTGAAGTTATATTTGCAATTCTTATGCAATATCATTTTGGTTTTTTTCTACTTTGGTGTAAAAACTATGTGATATGTAAACAAATCTAAGAAATAAAAACTAACTAGAATAAAGACACCACGAATTGGTAGAGTGTGATTTTAGATAATACTAGGAAACAGAATCATCAAATTCGGAGCTCTTATGAGGGAGAAGTACTAGTTACAAGTTTTAATTCCAGATTAAAAAGACAAAGATGGACTATTTACGAGCTCTTATGCCTCTCCGCCAATCACGCGCTACCACGTGGAGCAGCAGGTGATGCCCGCCTCTTCACCGCCTGCATGGCACATGTCCATTTCCTTATTCAACTATAAGTAAAAGAGCCATCACCTTCACAAGCGTGCAGTTGGTCTGGTGGTTGGGAGAGCCCACCACAAGCTTGAGGTCTCTAGTTTGATTCCTTTGTTGGATCTCTTTTTTGATGACAAATTTACTTACTCAATTTTCCACCACAGTATTTGTGACAGAATAAAAATGATAAATTAACTCAATTTTCCCCGGAGTGTTCATGATGGAGTAAAAACATTACTTATTTGCGAACATGGAGTACAATCATAATTGGTTCACCAAAGATAAGAATGTCACATTTTTAGACAACATCCCAAATTCATAGATAAGAACTTCACATATTCATACATCACGCTAGCAATTCCACATCACCAAAATAACATTAACGGTTCATCACCTATCTAGACATCCGCACCCCTCATCACCTCTTTCACAAGTGCCCTCTTGTTTTATTTGGCTTTGGACTTCCAAAATCCAAGTTGCTCTTCAAGTGCAGCAATCCTGGCTTGTGCTTTTGCAAGCATCTTGCTCTTCTTGTATAGTTCATCACCCATCCCGTGCATGCGCTTCCTCACGTACTCCAATTCATCAAAGGATTCGTCGGAGTTGTCATGGCTGGCGGAAAAGTCATCGATGGATGCAGACATGTTGGCCTCAGACGGCGACTTCTTCGGTGGCTGGCCGCGGGTCCGCTTAGGCGGCAGCGAGGCGGTGCAAGCCGCATTTGTCTTCGGCGGGCATCTTCGTCGCCTTTGGCCAGCGGCACATGGGAGGAGGGTGACTTCGCCATTGGCGGCTAACCATGGGGGCACTTGGCCAGCGGAGAGGCCGAGGAGGGCGAGTCTGCCTTCAGCGGGCGACCACGAGGACGCTTGGCCGGTGGCGAGGCCGAGAAGGGACAATCTGCCTTCGGCGGGCGACCACGTGGGCGCTTGGCCGGCGACGAGGCCAAGGGGCACGACTCAGCCTTCAAGGTGCGACCACAGGGACGTTTCGCCAGCACCGGCAGATCTGCCACCTTGGGAAAAACCCATGTTGGAGTTAGAGTCATTGTCGCTGGTTAGCTCGATGGGGATCATTCCGCTCGCCTTGTTTGCCGAAGTTGAAAGAGGAAGGGAGGAGTAGGCAGGAAAAGGGGGAGATGCTCAGGGATATTTAAGTAATTTCCACCTATTCGGTATTTCACTCTCACAATGCGTTTAAGCCTAGGTAGTTGACGTGTCTCAGCACATCCCATGCCAAAGGACCCTTCTGTCCCTGCCTTATCCTTTAGGCCTACCTGAGCCAGATGCGCCCCACTGCTGCTTCTCTACTCGCCTCCCGCTATTGCCGCTGGAATTTGGCCCTTCTGACCGCCTGCCATTGCCACCGGCACAGAAGGATGTCGCATGTTGCCGAGTCGTCATCCAAAAGAAGACAAATCTCATCGCTTGTTGGGGAGGAGACTAGGTTGCCCATGATGATGTGCCAGACCTGCAAGAGGGCAAGGATGCGTGAGGCCCGATCGAGGAAGGAGAATGAGAACATCAGTCTGGTGTATTTTAAATGCCCGGTTAGTCGATTTAGCTTTGAATTGGTTTTTGTGTTTTCGGATCTGTGATAGGGTTTAAGCAAGGGTTTCTTGTTTATTCAGTGGTGTTGCCACTTCACATGGAAGAGGGGTTACTTGAATGATTTGATTAAAGAAAAGATGGCCCACCTACATTTTCTTGATGAAGAAGAGATTCAAGAAGTCCAATCCATGGAGCACATTCATGCTGTTGGGAGCCCTACAGCAGGTGCTGCCATGCTGAAGAGCAACGGATTGGAAGCAAAGCCGGAGAAATTGACCCAAGCTATGATTTTCTTCTGTCTGCTGGCTGTAGTTCTTGTTGCCATGGGAGTTGGTTATGCGTTGAGGTAGAATGTAGGCGTGAGTAATCTTCTTTTAGGTGATGAGCGCAAGTGCTTCGATATGCATCTGTGTTTGATGAGCACTACTGACTTTCATGTGTATGTTTCCACATTCATGGCAAAAGCTAGAGTGAAAAAAAACCAGGGCATTTTCAAAAAAGAGTGCATTTCCATAGAAAGAGAGTGACACAAAGCAACGATTGGATCGAGCTTCATTTTAGATTCACTTTACAAAAAGAATCAAGTCATTTCGATGTTGTACGAGGGAGAAAGACAAATTCCAAATCAGGGATTAAAAAGAGAAAGAGTCTTGTTCACAAGAAATGGTCACGGCATTCATAACGCATTCTAAGAAGACCGACATGTGGGGTCCATGGGTCAGAGGGGACACCACGCTCTGAAATTTTCACCTGGCGCCAACTCTGCCGGCGAAGATGAAAACTTTTCGCTCGAAATGTCCCTTGTACCCCTCAAGCAAAAGCCACACCGCTCTGGCGGTAACCAAACTCTAAAGGGTATTTGTGACAATCTCGCTCACGCGCCCCATATCCTCTACCCGTTTTTGAGTTTTCGATCCATTCTCCACCTCTCGCCTTTCCCCTTTGCGTCAGAAGGCTCCAATGCGCCGACACTCGACCCCTCAGCCCCACCGGAGACCACCGCGCTAGAGCTTCAACCTCGTCGACAACGCTAAGCGCACTGGAGCTGCTTCCCCGTCGGCTGCTACCGCCGCATCGGATCTGCTTCCCCGTCTGCCATTACCGCCGCACTGGAGCTGCTTCCACTTCGGCCACTACCGTCGCACGGGATCTGCTTCCCCGTCCGCAACTACCGCCGCTCCGGATCTGATTCCCCGTCGGCCACTACCATCGCACCGGAGCTGCTTCCACTTTGGCCACAACCGACGCACGGGATCTGCTTCCCCGTCCGCAACTACCACCGCAACAGATCTGCTACCCCTTCGACGACGCCCGTCAACGGCGACGACGACTGCAGCATCGTTGTAGCCGCACAATCTTCGATGCGCAACTACCCCGATGATTCACAATGGTCAAAACCCGAGGCCAAGCAGCAAGAGGTATGCAAAATCCATCTACCTTCTTTGTGATTCTAGGTAGGGACACGGTTCGGGATTGCAGATTCTAGTGGCTCTACATTCTACTTCCAACTTCCAAGCATAAATATGTAATCAACCTAGCTCCCTAACACTTTGAATCTGTTTCACACATGTTAGAACCTACACAAAATGAATGGGATTGCCATGAATACGAAATGCAACGGCACGCCCGCATCAGGGAGAATTTAACAAAGTATTAGCGTAGAATAGATTGTTTGCTATAAAAGCATCTCTTAATGCATTTCCTAGAAAAAAACTACTTCAAACAGTTTGTGGTTCTAGGTAGGGACACATTCATCCACGGTTTCGGGATTGGAGGTCCAAGCAAGCTCCCTAACACTTAAATCTGATTTGCACATGTTAGAACCTACACAACATGAACCGGTTGCCCGTGATTACGAAATGGCACAGGAAGCCTTCATCAGGGAGAATTACAGAGTATTGAAGGTGAGTGGATTGACTGAAATACAAGCAGCTCTTCATACTGGAAGAAAAATAACTTCAAAGGGTAGTAGTGAAGGCAGCAAGGGGAGAAGGTCTGACAGTGATGCAGATTACATCCCTCAAGAAGAGGAGCCCGACAATGGAGATGAT
Source organism: Panicum miliaceum (assembly GCA_032594955.1). Taxonomy (NCBI): domain Eukaryota; kingdom Viridiplantae; phylum Streptophyta; class Magnoliopsida; order Poales; family Poaceae; genus Panicum; species Panicum miliaceum. The sequence goes on along the minus strand of CM064056.1, from coordinate 45,217,254 downwards.
GATACGGACTTAGAGGAGGAGCGGATGTCAGGGATAGATCCCTGGGTACCACAAGGAAGCTACCCGCGAGTGAAAAGAAGTCGAATTCCTACTAGGACTCTACCCTGTAATCCTATTAGGACTCATACCCTGTAATCCTACTAGGAACCCCACCCCCTGGGATATATAAAGGAGGGCAGGGGTACCTAGATAGGAAGAGGAGAGTAGCCAACAGGTAACTCAACATCCAAGCGTAGGGCGCAATATTCAACATCCCAAACAGGACGTAGGGTATTACGTTACTCTAGCGGCCCGAACCAGTCTAAATCTGTGTCTTGTGTCCACGCGTCACCAGATCCGGCAATCCCTCACCAAATAATTACCTACTTTAGGGTATCCCTAGGTAGGTTGGCGGTAAAAGTACCAACAGCTGGCGCCCACCGTGGGGCGGATCGTCGCAATCATTGGGCGAATTTGAAGGACCTCTTCATCAACATCAATCTACTTAGTGGCGCGGCATGGTTGCTGGCAGGCAATGGCTTATCAGCAACTCGTTGTTTTTTCCATGTCACAATTCAGATGGATCAACTCGTATTCTTCTCGAGATAGCATGACGGTGTATTTCTTCTGTTCGGTGCGATTCGCAATGGATCTACTCGTTGACATGCACCTCTTGCCACGTCGAGCGAAATTCCAGCAGGAGTGGATTTCGGTTACCAAGCCCGAAGCGGAAGCAAGACACCTGGATCGCATTATGGTCGAGTCCAAAGCAATGAAGGTCGATCAATATTCTATCTAGTACTCATACGCGGATGGAGGAAGTGCTAAGCGACCTTCTGGAGTTATGTTATGTACACACGGAAGCCCACAAGAGGATCTATGTCTCTTGCTACGTGAACTCAAGAGATGCACAGGGGCAAATTACGTGAATGACTACATTGAAGTTCGGCTGCATGGACTTGTCGTCGACTACCACGACTACTCCACACGACTTTAGCTTACGTCGCCGACTACCTCGACAACTCGACGAGTCTCCAACTTGCATCGCCGAGTACCTCGACTACTCGGCTCCACCCTAGCTCGCGATGCGAGGATGTTTAGCGACCCGCCGATGACTCTTTCAACTCTGCAAAGATGCTCGGCAACCTGCTGACGACTACTTCGACTACTTCAATTTCACGAGGACGCTCGGCGACCCACCGATGACTACTTCGACTACTCGTCTCGACTAGAAAACTAGTCGAGAAACGGCCTCACTCCGTCAACAACTAGTTGGAATTAACTCTGACTAGTCGGGCTTCATCAATAAACCGTCACAGCTTCATCGTCGAGCGCTACGGCTTCATCGGCAATCGCCCACGAATCAAGCTAAGTGACTTATACCTTTTTTTGACTTGTTCTCCACAAGATTGACTACATTTTTGGCTACACCATGATCTATTGCTCCTGAGGTCTACTGGTTAATAGCCCACACGCTTGGTACATCGAGTTCATAGGGCACTGCCCACGCGCTTGGTACACTGAGTTGTGTCGGGGTCACAGCGGCTACACTCTTTGGACTTGTGCGCTGCAACATGCACTCTCGCCGACTACTTATCTGTGTACGTCTCTCGATGGGCACGAAACCCTCCAGAGCTACACATCGCCGACTACTTTTTGCGCAACGCGCATCCTCTATGTCGCATGATGACTACTTTTTTCTGCTCGTTGTCTTCTCTTAATGGTCGCTTATCTACTCGAGTAGCAAATACCATAACCCGTGAAACCTTGAGTCTTCAGTCATGACCTAAGCGACTCTATGCATGAGATAAAGATCTGATGGATGTTATGAGCGAAGGCTAAACTGGGACCGAGTGAACGTAAAGGTTGGACTACTCGAGAGGTTTAAATGGCCTAAAAAAGAGCTCGACACGGCAGCTTCATTTTATATCAAATAAATTTCGGTATTTGCGCATTATTACTAAGTAAAACTTGGTATCTTCACATTATGCTACATAATGTATGCATTGTCTTTTTTCAGATCAAGCTTCGGCAACAACTGACCGCTTAGCCCGTCTCCAAGCTCGGGGGCTACCCCATATGGAGTGCGATTTGCATTGCACCCCATAAAAAGAAGGCTTAAAAGTACTCGGGGCATGAGCATCTCACAGCCTCGAGGCAGCCAAGGAAGTACTCGAAGAATGCCTTCAAGATGGAGCTTCAGAAGAAGCTGAAGACTACTTTAGAAGTACTCAAAATACCTGTAGTACTCGGCTATGAAGAGTTTGAGGGCCTGTCAGGGATAGATCCCCTGAGTACCGCAAGGAAGCTACCCGCAGGGGAAAAGAAGTCGAATTCCTACTAGGACTCTACCCTATAATCCTATTAGGTCTCATACCCTGTAATCCTACTAGGAACCCCACCCCCTGGGATATATAAAGGAGGGCAGGGGTACCTAGATAGGGAGAACAGAGCAGCCAACAGGCAACTCAACACCCAAGCGCAAGGCGCAATATACAACACCCACATAGGACGTAGGGTATTACGCTACTCTAGCGGCCCGAACCTGTCTAATATGTGTCTTATGTCCTCACGTTTACCTTCAAGTTCCAGATCCGATGATCCGTCACCAAATAATCACCTACCTTAGGGTATCCCTAGGTAGGTTGGTGGTAAAAGTACCGACAGCGGACAGCCCTACGAAATGAGGTGCATCTTCTATACTTGGCTGTGGGGCGGGGGATGCGTGAACTAGATATTTACTATGGTTACAAGAAGCACTATTTTTTTCCAATGCAGTGACTACATATTTCCACTGCTTCTAATTTATTGGCATGCTTATAAGTTATGCCTTTTGAAATCTACAGGGCCTAGGCGTATCAAGGTGGGGAGAACAAGTGTTGCCCTGGGTCTTGGAGGAAGACAATCCAAGAGGGTGAGGTCAATCCCACCAATAGATGTCACTCAGGAAACTTCATCAAGGATAAAGAAAAGGCTTGACATTGCAGGAGCACCTCAACGGCTCGTGCGTGAAAGGTTGCAGCCAATTGCAGAAAACAGTAGCGGTGGTACCAATGCTGTGCAGGAAGAATCGCCAGCGGTACCATAAAACACTACCTGTAATGAGCACTTGAATGGTTGTTCAAGTTCTTTCAGAGATTGGGCACGATGTGAAGATGATGGTAATGCCATCACTGAAGATGAAGGTTGGTTCGTTGACCCTAAAGCTTTTTAGCGCTCGTGGTTTTATATTTGATGAATGATGAGAATTTGAATGAAATCTCTGCAGCACCTGCACAAAGAGGTGGCCCGAGCAGGGCGAGGCAAGCAACACGGGGAATTATGCTTGACAGGATGAACAAAGCTATGGGGACAAGGATGTGCATATCTATTCTTGAGGGGAACAAAAGGCCCCATGTTCAGGTGCAAGCTGCCAAGTTTTCATCAGAGGCTGGTGTTGCTGTTAGGTCTCAAGTTCCTATCCTGTCCCATTGGAAATAATACAAAAGAGAGCCTGAACTTTTCGATGGCTTTGTGGGAAGGCTATCTGTGAGTGCCTATCTACTAGTCCCTGTTGTACATTCAAATCTTACATGGCCCTCGAGTAAGTCTGATTTGGATTCTAATCACCAGGGAAGGTTAGCAATTGACACTAGGCACCAGCCAACAACATATGCTTGTAGCAGTGTGTTCCAGAAATCCATACGGCAGATGCGATATAAGTTGAAGCAGAAATACTTTGTTGGCGCCTCTACAAATGAGATCCGCACAACCTCTCCTGTCTCCAGCATGACTGATGCACAGTGGTGCAACCTTGTTGATAAGTGGTCAAAATGCACACCACAGGGTAATTTCTCTTCGTGTGCTTTCCTGTCTCCAACATGACTGATGCACAACGGTGTAAACTTATGATGGAGACTAACACAGACAACTCATGCAAGAGGTTTCTGAGCAGAACAAGCGAAATCGGGGCAGAGTCTTGTTACCTTCAGCGGCAGAATCACGCTGCTATATTGCGCAGTTGCATTCATATGTAAGTGTTAAGACACTTCTAATGTAACCTCTCCATTATTTTGCTTTCCATTATTCTTGCACTTCTGTTTGTCTCTCGTGGCAAGTCCCATTATTCTTTAAGTTTGATTCATGTATTTGGTACATCATAAGCACCAGAATAAGAGCAACAATGCCGAATTGACCGAAGTCACCGAGGATGGAGGGGCCAAGTTGATGAAGATGCCGAACCCACTGAAGTGGATGTCGTGGTAGCCTTCAAGGTCTGCCATACCAACAGCAAGAATGGTATGAGTGTCGCGGCTAGAGATGCAGTTGTAAGTCCCCGTACATTCCTTCAGCAAAGTTTTGTCCTTCTTTGTCCAACACTTTGTACATGACACATCATATATTGTTAACGTGCATGGCTGCCTATATTTTTGAGGTTTCTTAACAATTTTTAGTACCAGTTATCCAATCTGCCTTTGTTCCAAGTTTGTTTAATGTTCCTTTTTCTAGATTGTTTATCCAATATAGTTAGTAAGCTAATAGTTCATCTTTACATTTTGTAGATGTTAATGGAAACTATACAGGTAGAAGCTGTTGCTGATGGGCAGCCAAGATTGCCTAGTGTTGAGGTTGTTTCCAAGGCCCTCTCCCAGGCCAGCTCCAACAACACTTTCTTGAAGAATGCCAGTATAGCCGCTCCCTCCTCGAGGCGTCGGTCATGTTCTAAAGCTTCGCTTCGTGAAGAACTTGATGCTGAAAGACAGGGTTCATCTGTTCTGCATTAATGAGTGGAAGAACTCCAGAGGAACAATGATGATCTACAAAGGAAGAGTGATACACTACAGAGGGAACCTGAAGCAGCACATGAAGCGCTGGCGAGGACCCAAAGGCAGTATGAGGAGCTGAAGAAGCAACAAGAAGATAGGAATCGCCTCCTTTCGCAGATTCTCCAGGCCCAAAGCAACCTTGGTACCTCTCTTCAGCCCTAATCCTATGTGTGTGGAAATTTAGTGACCCAGGACATTCCCATTTATGTCGTAATGTGATTCTGAACAGTCTGCTCCACTAATTGTGGAACAATTCTGATGTATAATGTTGTTTTTTGATGAAATGGTGTTGTGACAAAATGGTGCTGTGACGAAATAGTTCTATTACGAAATGGATCCATATGGGGACACCATGTGCTGAAACAGGAAAATAACACGTGGACAAATAAGGCACCGACATGTGGCAGAATAGGCAAATGGCACGTGGGTCAGCCAGGAACGGCCACATGGACAATTAGGGCACCGACATGTGGAAGAACCTGGAAACGAAACGTGGGCCAGCCAGGAAAGGACACATGGACAAACAAGAAAAAGACACTTGGCAGAAGCGCGGAAGGACATGTGGGCAAATAAGAAGCCGAAACATGGCAGAACAAGGAAAGGACATGTGGCCATCCAGAAAACTGACATGTTGGCAAACAGGAGAAGGCCATGTGGACGAGCAGCACAACGACACGTGCACACATAGGAAAGAGGCACATAGCTGAGTCCGTCAAGGCCACGTGGGCAAGCAGCAGGACGACACGTGTACAAATGGGAAGACGACACGTGGCTCCATCTGGTAATGAAACGTGGTTACGTCCTGGAATGGCACGTGTTGCTATTGCAAGGCGGCACGTGTCCACCTGAGGCGAGGACACGTGGGCCGACCGTATAGAGACACGTGGGCTGACCAAATAGAGACACGTGGGCTGTCCAAATAGTGACATGTGGCGTCGTGCAAGGTCGTCATGTGTGTTGGCGTTTCGTAGCGTCATCACTAGAATAGGTGTTCCCAGCAACGGCACCAGAAATGCTGTGGGGTATTTCTTACGTTACAGATGGATCCGCAAGTGCACCGAATACCGTTGTAGCATTTTACCCGTGAGTACGGGGTCGTATTTATATTTCCGCAGGGAAGGCGGTGGTTCAAATGGATTTATTAAGCTCAAGAGATTTATCATGGTTAAATATCGAGTATCTAAATAGGGGTAATTAATAATATGATTGAGAGGTGGCTAGTGTGACACAAGATTAACCATCCTTAGGAAAGAATGACTAGGATTAGAGCAAGGTGGAAGAAAGCTTTCAAGGGCATAGAAAGGATAATTCTTATCTAAGCAAGCATAGAACATACTCATGAACACATACACATTCACATGCTTAGGATCGGGATCTAGGCTCCCAGGCATCAACTGGAGACCGCACAGGATATGGCTAGGTGGCCACTAGACCCTCACGACTATTTTATGCACCTCCTACAACTACTACACGAACGGGGAGGGTTACGCTGGACGGACAGGGCTGTCACCACCTGCTGCCTACCTCATCTAACCATGGTATAGAGCCGCATTCAAACATAACTGATAACCCAGACACCACGTCTGTGTTAAGGATTATTGCTCTAGCCTTACGTTGAGACTAGAAACACCCCGACTAGGGGAGATGAAACAGATATCGTAGCCTAGATGTGTTACCACGTCTAAACATGAAAGATACGCGAAACAAGCACGACTATGAAAGGATCACATACTAAACATAAGCATATGAACCAAACACAAGCTATGATAAGGAACTAAACTTTATTACCAAACTCCAAACCATACATAAAGAGAAAGATACAAGACATACCAAACTCTTCATGAAGACTAGAATACCTTGAAGAACTACACTTCATCTACACTCCACTACCCTAGAGAGCTTTACAAAGGAGGATAGGCTACATCTTGGTATGTCTCATTAGAAGGACCCCCTCTTGTATTTGTAGGCAGGGAACTGCAGCTTCTGTCCGTGGAAATAGCTCGGCGCACCTGAAACCTACCTTGAGGAGACATGTGAGGGCGCCACGTGGAAGATTAAATCGGTTGGAGCTCTGGCTACGTCGGCCGACCTACATGGGTCGGCCGAACCAGGCCTGGCTCGAATCAACTTCTCCTTTGGTTGAGTCGCTGCCTGGAGGGCCTTGATGCTCCTGGTTGATGATAGGAGTGGAATTAAGTTGGTTTGCTTCAGGTGTGGGCCCTCCAATCCATGTGATGCACGTGTGGCGGCGTATGATTGGTTGAGGCTTGTTCCCTTGGATTGATGAGGTGTCTTTTTCCTTTGTTTTCGGCATAAGTCCTGCAATCATAAAATTCTCCAAGGGTGTGTGGAAAGTGTACATTTATTAGCAGAATGTGTATAAGAAATGCAAGTTCATCCTTATTTTGTGGTCAAATTGACGCTCATTTTTGGTCCGTAGCGAGCGCCAACAATGTGTCGGTCCCCCTTTGCGGCACGTGACGCCAGACACGTCACTTGACAGCGTGGATGGCGTGCCATGTCAGCTACCAGCGTGGGCTGGAACACGTGGAATCGGCTTTCGGTGACGTTTTGCGACTCGTCACAGAACCAAAATATGCTTCCATGACGAAATTTTCTTCGTCACAAAAAAAAATAGTTTCATGACATTTTTTGGATGTTCGTCACGGTACACCTAACAGGACGCTAATTGTACGAAGAACGCAAATTCATCACAAATTCGTCACGAAAATCCTTCTGTGACGTATTTTGCATTTATAGTGATGAAAATCGTTCATCACAGATGCCTTGATTTCCAGTAGTGCTCAATGCAAACCGAACATTCCTCGGGTCCTTTCCAAATTCCAGATATACGGCTCATCGAACTTCTTCCACTAGCGAGCATCAGCTGGATGTCGATGCTTTTTGTCACCCTTCTTGCACTTATCCGAATCCCACAAGCGCATCAGTTCAGAATCCTTTGGGTTGGAGAAGAAATGCCTCAAGCAATCGGCAACTGGAATGTACCACATAACTATCATAGAAATTTTGTTCTGCTTCTTAGAAATGCCTAAAGTAGTGTCTATTGGCTCAATAGAGGCAATACTATTTCTTGCACCCTTCCTCTTCCTTTTATTCCCGTAAGCTGGACCTTGATTGTCGCCACCACAATAACCGACATTGTTTTTGTATCGACTTATAGAATAAACAGGGCATTTCTCCAAGTCTTTGAAAGTATCACCATGATATAAAATATAGTAACTTAGACATGCATGAATTCTTTCCACACCCATCGTGAACGGACTGATAAGTTCTTTGCTCGATAGGTGTTGACGGGCACTTTATTTGGCTTTGGAAGCAATCAAGCCAACATACGCTGGCGATCATTGAAACTACTGTTTGACCAACTCTGTAGCCTTTAGAGTCAACCGCTCAAGTATGAAATGAAGCACGGTCCAGTATTTTGGATATCCCTTTGATCGCTCGTATATATTTTCCTCCGCTAATTTTTTTCACCCTCTCGAAGTTTGCTAACCCCTTTGCACTACCAACCAATAGTTCCGCTTTGGTGTGGCGCAACAACTGGCTCAGGAAATCACTGTCATCAAGTTCATCGTTACTACCATCATCACTACCACCATCGATGGTGCCCTCGCTGACACCATCACCTTAGCATCCACCAACACCAACACCATCATCAATGCCGCCATCCTCATAAAAATCATCATAAGCATCAAACAATCTATCAAACTCGACGTCCTATATGATTTCATCGAATGGATTCTCCGTCGGAGGGGGGGTACTTTCTCGCCATGATACGTCTAGATCATGTAATTCTCGACAAAACCACGCACCAACACATGTGATATAATTGAAGTTGTGTCGCTAAAAACTCTCATATTCTTGAAGGTTTTGCATGGGCAAGGTATCCTCTATGCCTTCTCATTTCTTGTGTGGTTTTCTACAGCTTGAATGAATTTATTAAGTTCTCCAAGGGATTAGGCATCCGTCCTTCGTGCTTTGGACATCCATGTCCTATCCATCTCAGAACATCAACAAATAATTTAAATGGATTAAAACAATCTCTTCAATAATTTTGTAAATAAATGGTAAATAAATATATACTCTTACCACTGAGTAAGAAAAGCCCTATAGTGACGGGCATTATCTCCTTAAAGTGATGGGCAAAGAGCCTGTCACTTCTACTGCATCATTGTTTTGAACAGAAAAGTGATGGGTGTCTGCCCGTCACCTATGTAACGCATAGGTGACGGACTTCACTAGAGAACAGTCACCTTTATTGGTGACCAGGCCCCTCGTATGAAGTCTACGCTCGTCACCTATGTCCAATACAGGTGACGGGCCTAACACATAGCCCGTCACCTATGGTGGAGCATAAGTGACGGGCGTAGAACAACACTCGTCACTTGGAATTTTTAAAGGTAACGGCTTATGCTTCCAGGTGTCGTCACCTTGTGTATATTAAAGGTGACCGGCCTTGGTTGTTGCCCGTCACCTCTGATACTAGACCCCAACAAGATCATTTTGGCTTCCTTGCTGCATCCCGGAGCACAACTAGGATTTGGTAGCCATCTTGATTCTGCAAACACACAGAATAGAGACTATATACTCCATATTTAAATCATCATTCATATATCACACAGGTTACATCAGAAACAACCACCAAGTGTGACAAACTATTACATCTTTCCACAACAAACTGTACAATAATCACATGAATCCAACAGTCAGTCAGAAGTTCAACATGAATCCAATAGTTAGGCATTGTAATCCAACACATTCATATCCATTCTAAAATAAACATTCAACTCAATATACCCACTTCCATCAACTAAATACCAGTAAATCGCATCTACAAATGCAAATAAAAAAGTTACTTCTAAAATCTAATTATTTTGATACTCTTCAGTTTGAGGCGAACACTCGCTGTCCCATGTCATATGGGAAGCAATAGTGGTTCAGAACATTTATTCTGGCCCTTTATGCAAAAACCATCAAAAAGAAAAAAAATCCTTATTTAGGATATGCATATGTCGTCAACCTTGACCCTGCGGTGATGACACTATCATTCGGGGCCAACATAGATATCCGCGACATAGTGCGGTATACGGACGTGATGAAAGAGTACGGCCTTGGTCCTAATAAAGAAGTCCCCAGCTATAAAGTTGAGGATTTCTTCATTGGGACCAAGACCGTACTCCTTCATCACGTCCCTATACCCCACCATATCGCGGATATCAATGTTGGCCCCGAATGGCCGTATCAACACCGCAGGATCAAGGTTAACGATATATACATATCCGAAACAAAGATTTTTTTTTAAGTTCGTGATGGTTTCAATGGGATCCTAAATAAATACATCATTAGAGTACCAAAATATTTTGTTCTTAATACAAATTAAATACCAAGTATACACCTTTTTCACTTCATTTTCAAAATCCACATTCAAACATTCACATTTCACTAATAAATCTACGTATATACATATTCATGTTGCAAAAATAAAAACATTCAACTTAATATACTCATTTTCATCAACTAATATAAGTAAATCACATTATATTAGCATTTCAAAAGGCATCAGAACTAGGAGAGATATGTTTGGATTATAACAATCCATGAAGACCTCAGCCTCAAAAGGCATAAGCTACTATATACTTGCCATAAACACCTCAGCCTCGCTGTGTGTCATGTGCTTCGTGCCTTTTGAGGCTGAGGTTTTTATGTGCAAGTACACGATAACTTATAAGAACAATCTGCTTTGATTTGTACTCTCGTATCGATCTCTCAATCTATCCTAGTGAACAAAGGTGGTAATGAGTGCTTCACTCTCCCATATCATCATTTGCCAACAAATATCAGTAGGATTTCCAGCTTTGCTATTTTCGTGATGTTCATTCAATTAACAAAAAGTATCTAGATATGTCTAGAAACAATATCAAATACTGACAACGGCGGAGAGGAATGGCGGGCGGGCACCTGGTGGCGCGACGAGGAGGCGCGACGGCGTGCCCCACTCTCCTCCTTGCCTGCGGGCGGCGGCTCGGCGCCAGCCGGCGGGTACCTGGTGGCGCGATGAGGAGGCGCAACGGCGTGTCCCACTCTCCTCCTTGCCTGCAGGCGGCGGCTCGGCGCCGGCGGGCGGGCACCTGGTGGTGCGACGAGGAGGCGCAACGGCGTGCCCCGCTCTCCTCCTTGCCTGTGGGCGGCGGCTCGGCGCCGGCGGGCGGACGCCTCCTGGCGCGACGAGGAGGCGAGGAGGTGGGCACTAACCTAGGGTTTCAAATGGATAAGGTAAGGAACTAAGTCAAAGGGGTGGCTTCAAATGGGAGAAAAGGGAAATAGGTGACGGGGCCCGTCACCTATGACATCAATTAGACCCATCACCTACGTTATGAATACAGGTGATGGGCAACATATGACGACCGTCACCTATGTGTCGTTTATTTTGAAACGAAAGAGAAAGGTTACGCGCGATATATGTTGCCCGTCACCTATTTCACATGAAACTGCATGCTGGGAACATTCAAAGACGCGGCTACTGGGAATCGCAGCCGCCGGTACCCTCTCTCTGTGCACGCACGCGCCATCTCGGCAACCGCGCTCGCCCCCTCGGCAACCGCGCGCCGTTTCGCATTCAATTCCTAGGAATCGCAATCGCCGCTACCCTCGCTGTGCACGACTGCACGCGTGTTGTCTCGGCAACCGCGCGCCGTTTCGCATTCCCACGATCTCTGGCTGTCGTTATTATATACTGCGAGGCCAGCCGCTCTCCTCACACCCCTGCTCTCGCTCTCTCCTCACACCCCTACATTTTTATGGGTGGGTGATGGCATCACCCGTCCCTGGGAAACATTTTTAGGGGCGGATGACGCTGTCACCCGCCCTTGAAAATGAGCTCCATTTTTAGGGGCGGATGACGCTGTCACCCGCCCGGGTCAATTACTACAGTAACCCGCTGCGGGTTACCTTTTGATCCGGCCCTAGTAAAAAAAACTTTGTTGCAAATCGTTTTAGTAGCAGTGAACCTTGTATGCAGCTCTAGAATACAACTACAAGACTAGAGGAGACAAGTTTGACAAGTTGTCTTGACCAGCGATCAGCATCCATGATTGGTATCTACGTGTCGATGGATCGATCTCAGTATGTCACAAGGCCAAACCGTGATTCATGACCAGCAATAATCAGCACATCCACATGATGATTTGTATGGTAGAGCATTTTGGACTTCCATTCTTATACACCGATCACAGTAATCCACAGCAAAGACAATCATGCATGAGTATGCATTTTGTTCTATAAGTTGACTACACAGTTGACCTACAGTGCTGATCCGCAAGACACAATCAAGTTTCTTTTACGGTTCAGAAACGTGCAATGTGTAGCATTGTGACTTTGTGTATCTGTTTGTGTCAGGATAGTGAATGATGGCATGTATTTGATTCTACACTGTAAATCTGTAAGTGATGAATTATTGATGCCTATGATTTAATATAAGTGATTGGTGAATTGTTGCGTATATATGATAAAAGCTGCCTGTGCAAATTGCTTGGAAACAGCAATAAGTGGTGCGTAGCCCACGAACAATATGTACTTAATTTTGACGGATGGATATCACAATCCTACTTTTGCACTTGTGTCGCCTTTGCAACTTGGTTTTCTTTCTTAAGTCTAGTCAGTTATATATATGAATACATGGAAGACATTGATGGGACAAATCTGTCCAACGCGTGGTATCCACACCATCTCCCTTGTGGCCCTGACCTACAAGAAAACTATCGGGAGCTCATGCTCTAAAGTCTTCCTGAGCGTCTGAACCACGGTAATAGTTGACAGATCATTCAAAAACACATTAGGTCATGCCGACGATGAAATCATTTGGATCACCCCCAAAGTTCCAGCAATCGATATTGGCATTTACAAAGACGAAATCAAGACAAGTTCCGATATGTCTAGTATTGTATTCATTATTTTCCCTCTTTGCATGAGTTTTTCTTTCTTTAAACTTTTGAGCAACGCTTGATGCTATTATACTCTCCTTTACAAAAGATACATCGATGATTTTCAACATTACCTCCATGATGTTCTAAGAGGTGCTCGTAGCTAAGAGGTGGAGGGAGCGAATTAGGCAAATTTAAAATCTAAACCTACAGCTCAACTAGTTTGCACATTACTTAAACTGGAACATGCTATCTAAATGTGCAACTATGGTTCTTCTAGCGTGAAATCCTCATCTCAAAAGTGCTTTGCAACCCATAGACAATTCTAGCAAGATACTACACTAAGAATGTAAAGGCACACAAGTCGCAACTATGAATTGCGGAAGCTTAAAAGGTAGGGATGAGAAGAAGAAAACTCTTGACGCAAGGATTTATCCCGTGATTCGGTTGAGCACAAAGCCACTCCTACTCCATGTGTTGAAGCACTCCCAAAGAGTATTTCTTTCCGGCAACCAAGTTTCTTTCGGGACTCTTCTTGACTCGCCAACAATGATATGTCAAGTCACCACGGTCACCTTCATCCCGCCTTCCACAAAGGAGCTTCTCCATCAAGGAAGGGGGTCTCCACATCCCCCGCACAAAGCCGTCGTCGCCTCTCCACACCAAGCCGGAGGGTCGATGACTTGCCGGCGAGCCACCAAAGCTTTAAGGAGCCAGCGCACCGAGATACAATGGTGGTTCACTTCCTGAACCAGGCACAACACTTTGCTCTCTCACTCTCTGAAGAGTTAATCCTAGCACTAACTCTCATAAAGCTTGTGCTAAACCTAGAGATGTGATCAATATGCTCTTGGGTGGATTGGAGAACTTCTTCTATGTGTTACTCAACTTCCAGCAGCTCCAACAACCTCAAATGATCCGGGATGAGGTATATATATAGGCTAGGGGACTCAACTAGCTGTTACATACTTCTACCCAGAAAAGTACGTAAGCGTCGGTTAAACCGGTTGCCACCGTCGGTTTAACCGGTCACACTGACCCTTCCTTCTAGCCGTTAAGCTCCAACGTCTCTCTGCTGCTGACGTCATTGCACCGACGTATGATCGGTTCATCCAGTCCTGAGGACTTCGCTTCGCCAGCTTCTCCAAAACCTTCTGGTGAACTTAATGACCAATGGACCGACGCTTACACCTTGACCGTCGGTTTAACCGGTACTAAAGGACTTTGCTTCCAGACCTTCGACATGCTCTATGATCAATCAACTAACCAATGCACCGACGCATGTGATCCTAGCGTCAGTTTAACCGGTGCAATAGCATTTTCTTCAACTGCTCTTTCAATGCACTGACCAATGCACCGCTCAGTGCAAAAGTCAAGGCGTCGGTTCAACCGGTCGCCTGTTCCCTGCTGAACCTTGTCCAAACCATCTCTGCGATTTTACTGCGGTTTGGATATCTTAGAGACAATTTGGACACCTTGGATATGGTTTGGACTCCATCCATAGAACCTAGAAATTCTACAAATATATTCTCACAAACTTGTTAGTTCCATTGACTATGTTGTCACTCAATCATCAAAATCATATGCTATTATGAGTATGGAGATGAATGCATGCTAGAGCTGATGCCATGCAAGTTAAATCTCGGAAATATATCACGACGCTAAATTTCATATAGTGTACATAGACAATGTTAAATGATAAATGATCACATTGCTTGCTTCCAAGCTTAATAGTTTAAGTCATTCAGTAGTCATACTACCAGCGAAGAGGGTTAACAATTCTTGACGGTCGTGCATGCATGCTTGATTGTCTATCTGTTTGTCTATCTCTATCAATGCTGATATCTGTTAAGGTCAGTCGTGAATAGAGATGGAGATTGAATGATGAGGACACACCGATGAATTCATGGTATGACTAGTTTATGCATTATTTCATTTTATAGCAAATATCTGATGAATTGGTATCAGGTTACACATGGAAAATGCTATATCACACTCGAGTGTTTTACCTCTCCCTCACATAGTCACATCCGAAATTTCCTCTTCCCATCTCTTCCCCTTCTTCTCTACCTCCTGAGAGTTTATAAGGCTGGGTGTTTCGGGAAGGTGGCTTACTATAGTATCCGGCAGACCTATAGGGAGCTCCAGCCTCCAGGGGCCAGGGCATCAGGGTAGTGGAGTTAGTGAAGGCAGAAGAGATGGCTGTGAGGCGAGGTCCAATCACATATGGGAAAGATGGCATTGTTTCTTGTTGCACGCCGTTCCTCAGGTGGACATCAAGGCATGAAAAGCAACTTAGGATTTTTTTTTTTCTCCCTCTTCTTTTCTTCATCGGAATCAGCGCAATGTGATAATTAATTAGAAAATCGTTCATTTTCGTTTGAAAAAAATCTTTCATTTAAACAATATATGTTGACTTGTTAACTAACAACAACCTCAATCATTCGAGCTAATACAGTGCTCACGTTTCAGCATATAAAGCAGGGACTAGTGATGAGTGCCATAGTTGATAACTTGACGTCCAAGTAGGCAAGTACATAGCTGCCTCGACATGGCTTCCTCCGCTTCTCCTCGCTCCGCCACCGCCGCAGCCGTGATGGCCGTTGTCGTGGCGGCCGCGCTGTGCCTCCCCGGCGCGACGGCGCAGCTGTGCGAGGACTACTACGCGAGCACGTGTCCTGACGCCTACGACATCGTGAAGCAGGTGCTCATCCAGGCGCACGAGTCTGACGTCCGCATCTACGCCAGCCTCATCCGCCTCCACTTCCACGACTGCTTCGTCCAGGTCTGCAGCTGCATTCAGATTCAGATTATTCATTGCGGCTTCCATCCATCATGCGCGATTTAGACAAATGGTGGCGGCCGTTTCTTGGTACTAGGGCTGCGACGCGTCGCTGCTGCTGGACACCGTCCCGGGCATGCAGTCGGAGAAGGAGTCGCCGCCCAACAACGGCTCGGCGCGTGGATACGAGGTGGTGGACGCCGCCAAGGCGGCGCTGGAGGACGCCTGCCCCGGCGTCGTCTCCTGCGCCGACATCCTCGCCATCGCCTCCGAGATCTCCGTCGAGCTGGTACGTAACCTTCATGGATCATTGACGTAGCGGCAGGTGCGCCGTAGCTTTCAACGAGGGGCATGCATCTTGATTTAACCGTCAACAACATGCTATAATAACTTCATTGACACCATTTTAATGTGGAAAAATGATTCGATGGACATGTCGGTGAATGGATGCTTGCATGCAACTGCCTTTTCGTGAATATATATGGATATTCGGTTCACTGATTTACATATGTTAGCTACTCCCAGAATGGATTTCGTTGTCATTAAATAAGATGTTACTCCCTCCATCCCAAATTAATTAAATCAGTTTGTAGCAACTCAGACAGTTTATTGCTGAGATTGAGAAAAGACATAGGAGTAGTTGCCTCATTAAACAGTTCTATCTTTAATAATTACCCTATCTAATAACTAGAGTAATTGAAGAGCAAATTAAATGCTGTTGCATCTTAACAATGAATATTAACTGGCATGCGTGAATGCGAGGGTAAAATAAGGGGTTAGGTTTATAAGTTCATTTAACACTAGTACAGAATCCAGATTCATCTCTTTCATTTGTCTTGGTAGAGTTTAGACTCAGGACTAACGCTCTCATTAGTCCCGGGTCCAAATTTTACGAACATCAAAGAACTTTTACTCCCGGTTGATAACACCAATTGGAACTAAAAGCCACCCTTCTAAAGTTCTCTGGACATTAGTCCTGGTTGATAACATCAACCCGAACTAAAGAAAGATCCTTTAGTCCTGGTTGGAGTCCTTTAGTCCCGGTTGGAGTTATCAACCGGGACTAAAGGGTTCTTTGCGGGTTAATTTAAATGGAAAGCATTCCATCTAGAGTGATATGTGCTGTGTAGGTGCGATGGTAAGAAAACTACACGTGAGGTGAGAGGTTTTGAGTTTGAGTTCCATGGAACATAGTTGTGCTTGCCAATTATTTTTTTAGCCTAGACCTGGCAGGCCTTCTAGTCCTGGTTGCTACAACCAGGACTAAAAGTCCTAGCCTTTAGTCCTGGATTAGTTGTCCCGGTTGGAAAACCGGGACTAAAGTGGCTTTCCTTGTAATTTGGGACAAAAATTTTGGTTAGAGATAGATTTAATTTGGGATAGAGAGTATATAAGAAAATATGATGATACTCAATCAGAGATGGTTTAGGGAATCAATTTGAGACAAAAATATCACTTGAGTTATAAAGACAGAGGAGAAGTTGTTCGTCTAGATGAAACTAGGTTTACTATTTCCAATAAATGAAAATACTAACTATTCCATGCTAACATTGAGGGGAAATGATTCCCTAAACCAGGTTTACACTTTGTTTTCCTTTTTTTGCTCCTTTGGATTTGCAACTGTGTAATCTTTGTAAATATTTTTTTTTCTTTCTATTTATATATATGCAAACGTTGGCTATTAATTTTGTTTTACCGCATATATGCAAAAGCATGCCTATACTGTGTACTATAGGCTAATCAATTTGGGAACCATTCTACTGTATACAATAATAATAGCGAAGTAGATATGATGTCACAAGCATGCACCCTTGGTTGGTTGCTTGCTAACGATCGATTTAGTTTATACAGTAGCTAATAATAATGCTCGTCCGCGTATGACATGCAGTCGGGAGGCCCCAGCTGGGGTGTGCTGCTGGGAAGGCTGGACGGCAAAACGTCAGACTTCAACGGCTCCCTCGACCTGCCGGCGCCCTTCGAGAATCTCACCGAGCTCCAGAGGAAGTTCAAGGACGTCGGCCTTAACGACGTCGACCTCGTCGCCCTCTCAGGTGCCCACACGTTCGGCAGGGTGCAGTGCCAGAACGTCGCCGCCGGCATGGCCGACCGGCTCTACAACTTCAGCGGCACCAACATGCCTGACCCGACCCTGGACTCGGCCTACCGGGCGTTCCTATCGCAGAGGTGCCCGAGGAACGGCAACGGCGAGGTCCTGAACGACCTGGACCCGACGACGCCGGACACCTTCGACAACCACTACTACACCAACATCGAGGTGAACAGGGGGTTCCTCATCTCCGACCAGGAGCTCAAGTCGTCGCCCCAGGCGCAGGGCACTACGGCGCCCATCGTCGACCAGTTCGCCGGCAGCCAGGACGCCTTCTTCGCGAGCTTCGCGCAATCCATGATCAACATGGGGAACATCAGGCCGGTCACGGATCCGTCACAGGGAGAGGTCCGCACCAACTGCAGAAGGGTCAACTGAAGCTAATCAAGGAGGAGAGAAAATATAATAATTGATTGAAAATAAGGACTTCTGGCCAGCTCCATCCTCAAGTGTGCAGTTTATTTACATATATACACTTCTTTGTTCCCAACTTATTATAGTTTGGAAGCATGTCTTGAGAGCGGGGAGTTATGCTCTGCTCGTGTCTGTTCCCATCGTGTGCTGGATCCTGTCACCAAGTCCCGGGTGGTGAGCACTCCAGACTTCCTTGCTGTATGCCTGTACCCAAGATGATTGTAATTCGCCTCATCATGAATAATGCTCTGCTCCGTAATGCTCTCAAAAAAGTATGCAATAAAGTGGAGCATGTTTTGCTTCTGCAAGTATATGTAAAACTTCCTGTTTCAGACTTGCAGTAAAAGAAAGTTATATGTCGTTGCAGACTTGCAGTAAACAAGAGGGCAGAAAACATGCACTGACGCCAAATACTCATAGCTATCATATATGAGGTGGTGAAACAATTCAGGGGAATGAGGTGAAAGGAATCGATGTCCGACATTCTAAGACGGGTCTCATTGCAGGTTGTTACAATTTGCATGGCAAAATAGATGAACACGGGTGCTCTATCACAGGTTCAGCATAACAGAATCCAGTTCTTGGAGCAGTGGAAATAACAGAGTGGCATAATAGAATCCAGTTCTTGGAGCAGAGGAAGTAATACATAAATTGAGAAAGTTCTTGGCAAACAAAATAAATTGTATGTAGACGCTACTGCACCAAGAAATGAAGTGTTGCCAAGTATCCAGACAACAGCAGACTACTTCTGATTTCACCCATGGCCATGGGTTCCCTTCTGCAAGGAAAGGTATGGATCAGGTCATCTGACCCCAAAGGGTCCATTTAGTATTTCTTGTCAAGTGGATATCTCTTTCCATCCCTCATGGTGACATCTTTCCTCTTTTGCTTGGGACATGCTGTTCTTGTAATTCTCTTACGAGTATACAATTTTCTTTTCTTTTGTGCCTGTACAAACCTTCTTTACAACAATAATGAAAAATATCAGTAGGGTTCTTCGCACTTCATGCCTAGCCAAAAAAAAAAAGTACATACCTGTTTCTAGTTGCATGGCGTGGTGGTGTCATCCTTCACCATCTCCTCTTGGTTGTCTCTATGCAAATATAGTTTCGGATGGTTGGAAAGTAGATTGACTGCATCCGAGATGGCCACCTCTAGTACCTCCACCTCTTCAAGTCTCGCCCCTCCACAATTAATCCAGACATTGAGATCCCTGAGCGAAGTGAGGTGATGGATACCAAGATCAGGATGATCAGCAAATGCAGATTGTGCCTGGCACGCTCTGATTTCAATTGATAATGCTTCAAGCTCTGGCATGGCTCCATCCTCAAACATCAGACCCATGATGGGCCCATACAAGTGGAAGATCTTCATACATCAAAATTGACTGTTGCAAAAACTCAGCATTTCCATGGGTTCATCTGCAGCTTCTGATCGTAGCTCTAGGTCTAGCAGTGCAGGTAAGCCACCAAGGATATGGAGGATCAAGAATGAAGAGGGATATCCGTGGAACCAGGCCCCCAGACAATACGCAAAAATCGAAGTCTGGAACTAACAAGTTTGCCAAGTGACGAAGCCAAGATATCTGTGTATGCTGCTCTGTCGCTGCGTGAGTCACTAATGTGCCAAGTTAGTCGAAGAGTTCTCAGGTTGGTCAGACTGCCCAACTCCTGCAAAGAATCTTTTGAGCATTCATTATACATTGATACACCTGACAGTTCCTCCAAAAGCTGCATGTTCCTCACGCCCTCTGGTAATTGCGAACCATTAGCTAATAGAAAAATCAACCGGCGCAATTTAACAATGCTTGCTGGCAATTTTCTTATCCATGTACGACGCAGGTCCAATGTTTCCAAAAATTGTAGCTCTCCTATCTGTTCCGGAAGACGTGTGATGCCACTTGCTGCAATCCGTAGGTACCTCAGCTGAAATAGATCCCCTATGTTCTGAAGATAACAGTTTTGCAATTTCATGCTGCTCTCTAGATCCAACACTCTCAGTGCTTGGAAGTTTGAAATAGAAAGCATCTTTTCAGAATATCCAAATATGCTAAGAGATCGAGCATGTGAAAAGGTCAAGGATGACGGTGACATCACAGCTTGTGGAGCACAGTAGTCAATTGAGAGTCGGCGAACTTTTTCTTGGGAGACCAGTGTTTGCAATGGGTCACCAATAGGAGTGATAAAATTTTCTTCAACTGCCTTGGATACAATGAGATCAAGAATCATATCATGCACATGACATGCTGTTACCTGACCATCAAGTCCAATACTTACTGGTTGGATCAAACTTCTGTTGATAAGTTCATTAAAATAGCTTATCCCTTCATCCACTAAACTTCTCCCACCTTTGACCTTCACGAATCCTTCTGCTATCCATCGCCTTACAAGCTGAAACATGTCAACCTTGTAGTCTTCTGGATACATGCTTAGATACAATAAGCATGTCTTCAAATGGTAGGGAAGATCATTGTAACTTAAGGATAAAATCCTTTCCATTTCCTCCACTCTGTAATTTTGGAGCCCCAGACCAATCGAATTACAAACACTCACCCATTCTTCTCTTCTGTCTAATTTAGTAGTCATTAGACTAGCCAGAGTAATTATCGCCAATGGCAGTCCACCACACTTTTTAATGATTTCAGTTGCAACATCTTTGAGGTACATTGGGCACAGATCTTCTGATCCAAAAATCCGTTTATAAAATAAACTGATGGAGTCAGCTTCATTTAGTGGCCTTAATTCATAAACAGTACCATGGTGAGGAGAGCAACACGATTTTGCAATACTAGCAATTCTTGTAGTCACTAATATCCTACTACCACAAGTATTCTCAATCAATGCACATTTAATTGTCTTCCATGCTTGGGTGTTCCATATATCATCAATTACAATGAAGTACCTTGAAAATGAGAAATACTATGAGTCAGTTGAATCGAACTGATTAAATATAGGTAGAGTCAAATGCATAAATTGAACTATTTCATTCAAAATTCTGTGTTACAAATAGGCCCTAGATAACATGCATGGCTGATGCTAAAGTAGTGCTGTAATGCTTGAGCTAATGCATAAATGCATATTGGGATGTGCAAGCTTGATCTGTAATGCATGTATATACTTAATAATCGCATCATCATGCATGTCTAAACTCTAATCATTTTTTTGTCATAAACATGCAGTTTGTTTATGTTTTAAGGAAGTGTATGAGAATTTGGATAAAAGATGAAATGATCAGTACCATGTTACAATTAATTAAACGGTACTTAGTAGTTGGATTTTGAGAGTTTGTCTTATAGGTAGAGTGACCTGGAATAAATACAATGTTTTAAAATCTAGAATGATTCACAATATGAAAAGAGAGCACACCTTTTGTTCTTGAGGAAACCCCTAAGGGAATCTATGAGCTGATTCTCCTCCCCTGTTTCTGTATTAGCACAATCTTTATTCTTTACTTGAGAAAGTATGATCTGTAGAATCTTCTTTGCATCAGGTTTTTGGGACACTGACACAAAAGCCTTGCAATCAAATAGCCAGCTAATTTTTTTGTAAGCTTCATTTGCAAGGGTAGTTTTGCCTAACCCTCCAAGTCCTGCAATTGATATTACCTTCAATGACGGTTCCCCATCATCTAGCATATTAATGAGATGATCCCTTGGAATATCAATACCAACTAGATCAGATGACTCAACATAGAGCGCAGGTAATCGAGGATCAATGGACAACACATTGTTGGTTCCACGGTCAACTTCAGTGTCAAGTTTGTATCTCTTTCTTCTATGTTTTACCTCAACAATTCGATCCTTGAGCTCTTTTATCTGCTGAGCGACCCCATGCTGACCTACCAGCTCCTTTACTTTCTGAACATATACACGGAAGAATCCGATGACTCCAGAAGATCTCTGTTGCTCCGGCCAGCGCATATAATCATCAATGCAGTCCTCTATGTCGTATGCCATCTCCCTCACCTGCTTCCTCCACACCTTCGTCTGCAGGTCGAGAACCTCCATGTTGGCCAGTTTCTCCAACAGAGCGTTTATGCAGCTAAGCTCATCCTTCAAGAAGGCAATGTCAAGCTTCACCCCGTTGTGCAGCCTGAATTCCTTACCTAGCAGCACAGTAAGCTTGTCAAGTAGGGAGTTCATCACCCCTGTGGCAACGCTAACCATGACCCCTTCCATCTCCTAAGTTGTTCCTGCACTTTGAAGCTCTTGGACAAGCTCAGTCCAATTGATATGTACAGATCTCAGGGAGGCATGTCTGCTTAAAGGTGATTGTACAGATGCAGAATAGATAGTGTAGAAATTAGCTGTCAGTTGCCAGTCCAATTGCTTGTTGATGCTAGGGATCGAAGCTCCAAGTCCGGATCTCTGAAGGAAGATTGCAAAAAAAAAATCAAATTATCTCCATGAGAAATTAAGAATAAGAAATAAGCACGCCTTGATACCTACCTTTTGTGGTTTCCTGTCGGTGAATGAAGCTAGCCAATCCAAGTATCCAACCAATATCAGCTTTAGTTGGACATAAACTGGGTTCCTCTATTTGGATTTGAATATCACACAAATCCCACCTCTAACACTACTGGAGCAGTTCAGAAAGCTCTGCAGATCTTTCTTCATTGAGCAAGGGATTTACAAGTGGAGGATAATAAGAAAGGAGGAAACAGGGTGTCATGGAAAGCGACCAGAGTAACTCATAGGAAAGGGGGACGAACTTGCAACCGAGGGACCCCACACGCTTGGCTGCAAGCCAAAGCCACTCATTTCACATCAGCTCCTGAAACGTCACCAATGAACAGGCAAGTCTGATTACAAAATTCTTATTAAAACTTCATATCATTTGTTTATGGTAAGTAGACCTCTTCGGGCAGTTGACTTGGATGCAGCAGCAAGTCAGTGACAAGAACCACTTGCTAATTACCAGAGACACAATTTACTAGATGAATAAAAGAAACTCAGGTGACAGATGATATTCGCTGCGTGGCAGTGAATCAAAGGGATTAAATCTTCAGTGTGGCCATGAATCGAACAAACATGGGTGTGCATTTCAGAAAAGGAGAAAGTTTCAGGAAGGCACATCAACTTCAGCATGCTGACGAGTTAGCTGACGGATTGCCTCTTACAGCTAATGGCCAAATGAGAAGCAAAATTACCTTTGCTGACAAGGCAATGCGAGAAACACCACCACGCGGATTTGCCCGGCTCCAAGGAAGGAGGAGAGGCGTCACAGTCATGGCAGCAGGTCGCCGCCGCGATACGGCGACCCGCACCGGAGCAGCTTCCACCACCACCCCAAATGCGGCGCCATGGGCTGTCCTGGCCATCACCGCGGCCAGTGTAGTTCCGCTCCTGTACCACACGCAGCCAGGAACAAGAAACACGCTTAGAACCTCCCCGCCCGCAGCCCGCCGGGCGCCGGCGGCCGCCGAGTCGCGCGATCCGAGTCTGACCCAACGGCAAGCGCCCACAAGGCGCTGAAGCTGGATGGCCCCGCGACTGGTGGCGGGATGGTCGGGGGGCCTATTGCGCCCAATAGCCTTCGCCGACGCCGACGCGACAGAGATGAGGAGAAAATCGCACGCGCCGTCGATCGACCTGAGCCGCCCGGATGCCGGAACCAGATTCTCCGAGGGACGTCCAACGTGCATCTCCGTTCCTTTCACATCCGACGGCAAGCGCGAGGATGTCGTTTGCCCCTGTCGGCAACACGGACCAAAGCCGAGGCCCAATGGTGCGGCCCATCATTTCCTCGCATTCTCGCCAACTTCCAAAAGCTCGCAGTCGCAGCTCCCAGTCATCTGCGGCAAGTCTAGCCGTCGCAGAAGGGAGACGGCGGCCACTGCAGGTGGGCCCGCGGCACTGTACTTCTTCTACCTCCAGCCAGAGGAGGGGGGAGCGCCCGCTCGGGAGCTAGGGAGGGGGGAGGGGCAGGGGGCAGCCGGCAAGGGTGGTTGGTGGGGCGGTCGCCGGCGAGATCGCTGGCGGCCGGAGTGGTGGAGGGCGGCGGCGGCCTTATGATCCGAGGTTGCTGGGGTGGGGGCGGCCTCCATGGCCACCGGACCTAGAGGAAGGGTCGGCGGCGGCGGCAGCCCAGCAGCGGTGGTGGTTCGGCCGACGGAGGGCGAGGCGGCGCTCCCCGGGTAGGGTAGGACCCCGGTGAGCGGCGGCCGGCGGCAGGGGCGAAGAGAAGGCGGCGCAACGGTGAGCTTGGTTCGCGTGGCGGCGGTGGAGGGCGGCGGCGCCGGAGCGCGGGAGGCGGGGGACCGGGGGGCGGGGCGGCTTCCGCGGCAGCTCGGCGCGAGCTCGCGCGAGCTAAGAATAGACGCCCCCGTCATCTGCGCCATCGAGAGCGACGCCGCCGAGGCCGAGCCATGGAGAACGAGGAGCGAGCGCTGCCGAAGCCGCGCCCGTCGAGCCGCGGAGCCAGTGAGTCTGCGCCGCCGCCTAACCGTCGAGGTCGCTATGACAGGCCCTCGAGTCTTCTCGGGTGGCCTGCATTGTTCTGCTGCTTGTGTTCCCTAGCCTTGGCGTAATTGGTGTTGTTCAATTCAGTTGTGCAGAAACAGCTGTGCCGGCAGCAATGCGGGTAACTCATGCCAAATGCCCGCATTGGAGATTTACAAGAGCAACTCCAAGACACTATCTAAAACGACTTGGTTAGGTATCCAATAGCCTCTCCTTCCTCGCTTCTTTATCTCGGTCGCTATCTTGCCCCTTCCGCTATCCAACTTTACCCAGCCTTTTCCCTCGCCATTGGGCGATTTCCGCGCGCCGCGGCCCTGGTTCCCGCGCGTCTTGCCGCTCTCCTGCCCTCGTGGTCCCGCGCGCAGCCGCCCTCGCGCCAATTTGTGCCGCGCGTCCGCACCATGACGCGCTCGTCGCCCCCTGCTCCGTCTCGTCCTGCCGCCGGCGCCCCGCCCCTTGCTGCCGTCTCGTCTTGGCGCCGGCGCCTCCCTGCTGCTGTCTCGTCCCGCCGCCGGCGCCCCGCCCCCTGCTGCCGTCTCGTCCTGCCGTCGGCGCCCCCTGCTACCGGCGCCCCTGCTGGTCCTCAATTTGCAGCAGGACGGGTGGATCCGGAGGGAGAAGGTGAGCAATCCGGCGTCGGCTCGTTGCGCCCTCGGGTGGTTCCTCCATCAAGTTGCCATGGCCAGCTGCCAGCGGACCTGATGAATGGTCACCAATTCGACTTGGAGGCGGCCTGCACTGGTGAAAGCTTCCAACCTCACACGGGCATTGGTAATTTTCTGATTGCATCATTTTTTTTAGTTCAGAATAGTGTAGTCAAACTGGATGTTAAGGTATTGATCTTCAGTTTTGGAATCATTTCGTAATTAAGACTTAAGAGTCCCTGCTGTTCATTCGGTTAGTGTCTTTCAGAGTCATTCAGTTAGTGTTTGTTTGATAATAAGAGCATTACTGCCAGTCAAGGTTCAGGTCTATATGTTTTGCTGTTGCCTGATCCAGATGGAAGTAATCCTGATTTTATTTGCCTTGCTTACTGCACCTTACTGCAACATGTTACTTCTAATAATTCATGGTTGATAACAAAACTGATATGTGCTATGATGTGTGCTATGATGTTACAAACTGATATATGAATTGCAATACTGATATATAAAATTTTTTCTGTTATAGGAGGTACAGATACAGGGTATTTCACTCACCTCATGGTGAATGATGTTGAAGAATCTCAGCATCCAACACGGCAAAAGCGAGCCAGATCGTCAGCACGCACGGCGGCTCCTGGACCCTAGCGCCCACTTGTCCTAGCCGGTCGCGGCAGCCTCCCGACGCTAGGTCGTGGCGGCCTCCTGACGCACGGAGCCTACGGCGTGGCGACGTCGAGGCAGCGTCGGACGGAAGAGGAAAAAAAAAAGAACGATCGCTAGAGAGCCTATGTGGACTTTTTTTTTAAATATGGAGAGTCTGTTGGTTTCCCCACCTTCTCAAACTCTAAATTTAGTTAGGATTTTACCTAGTCTCTTAGATTTGCTCTAATTGATGTGAATTTAGAGTGGCAAATCCACCTTCTTATCCAAAAAAACACCACACATCCGAACGATCATAGCCTAAACGGTTCAAATTTGGTGTGTTATATTAGCATGTAAATCAAAGAAACTTAGGTAGCATCAGGTCTCCACTATGTGGCAGTGAATCAAAGAGAAAACGGTATCTTCAACTATACGTGGGCATACACTAAACAAACCATGGATGAAGATGAAAACTGAAAACCTCATGTGCATATATATCTAACAAGAGAGAATTTAGTTGCCAGTCCATTAACTGCGAACAATTATAGTATTGCCCCCCCCCCCCCCCCCCCCTCAAAAAATAAACTTATATTTTGCTTCTGCAAGTTTTTGAACTTGGCAACGGTTTGCTAATGGAAGTTCATGGGCTAGCTAAAGGAAATAATGCAGTGCAGTAAGCTAGTGGGCTGGCTGGGCCTGTCGCTGTTGATAGCACGAGCGATTTTCCGCTCGTGACCTATCGCAGAGGCAATTTCTGAGCGGGTGGCGCGGGAGCGAACTCGTGGGCCAAAACTGGAGGCCTGTTGTCGGCACATGGATTGGAAATGCACTCTGATCGTATACTTACTTTCAATAGGCCAACGAGCACAGGAATAACAAAAATTCAAATTCATTTGAAAAACCTTAATATCAAAGTTTAAACAAAATAATTGCATCAAACTATTAAAACATTTCTAAACGCATTTCAGAATGTTTGAAACATTTACAAACATTCCAAAATATTCAAAAAGTTTCTGTACCATTTCAAAATGTTTGAAACATTTATAAACGTTCCAAAATATTCAAAAACATTTTGTACCATTTCAAATGTTTGAAGAGATGTATTTGAAATATTTCAAAATATAATTATATAAAAAAATCTGCTTAATGGGCTGACTGAATAGAAAGAGGTAGGCGAGGGCAACCAGTTTAATATGGACCGTCCTGCATAATGGGCCTCGAAGAGGTAACGTACTGAACAGGAGGCGCACACTTCTGCGACAAAAGGGTCACCATATCAATTTTTTTTAATCGGGCTTTTCTGATTTTGAATTCAGTTTTGGATAGGAATACCAAACTGAAAGTGCTTAAAGGCTTTTCTCAACTATTTCCATCGTTTTCATCCTAAGAGTACAAGACTTTATTCGTTGATCTGTTTCCCAGGGTATTGGGAGGACTAATTCCCCTGTACCTTGAGTTAACTCCCCCTACTCCCTTCAAAAACCCCACAATCCATGATTAACCGCACAAGGCCTTATCGCGTCCTAAGTCTCGGGAGCCACTCTCAGCACCTTTTTCATCGATGATACCAATTAATGCAAGTGCATGGTGCATCGAGTTATGCTCGGCTAATGTGAAATAAATTGGTTATTTGTTAAGGTCAACTAGTTTAAATTGGTTATTGGTACATTGGTTATTTAAATAAAAGCAGCCCATTTTGAATTTCTTTTCATCCAGTTGTGGGCAAAGTATGACATGTGGGACCACATCCTGAATTTTTGCAAACATAAGGGCGAAAAAAGATTAAAATGGGGCCTTAAACGCTGAACATGTGAAAGTGTGGCCACTGACGGACTCGCCCAAAAAATCCAAACTCTCCCCACATTATATCAAAACCAGCTCGCCAACTGAGCCTCCTATCCGCACTGCCTCGCCGTCAGCCGCCTCCGGCCACCTCCTCTCCCACCGTTGCCACCAGCGCCCGCGCCGCGGCCGCCTCTTTCCCTCGGGTCTCCCCCCTGCTGCCTCTGGCTCCGTCGCGCCTTCGCTCTGCTCTTGCCTCTTCGCCATCCGAGTCGTGGCGCGCCCCAGAATGGGGAAGGGACCCAGATGCTACTCTGCTGCTCTCCGTTTGCCCCTCGAATCCAGACCTGTTCTCCGCCCCCGCTGCTTCACCCGAGCAGCTTTCCTCTAAGCATGTTCAGCCCCGGCGAGAAGGGGAGGAGCAAGAAGAGCAAGTTCCACCCCGTCAGAGCGCAAGCTTTCAAGTCCAAGAACCAATCTTTGCCCGCCCAATCCCACCAGGCTGATGGCCACGCGTACCCTACAGATGAAGACCCGAGAGGGAATTTGCCGCGGTCGGCTGCGCCCTCGCTGCCGGACGCTGAGGCGGTCGTGTTCTGGCTGCGTTCCTGCCGGAGCGCAGCTGGTGTCCGGAGAGCGCACATGGTTGCTCTGCGGTCGCTCGATAGCCTCGGGGTGTTGGTGTTTGTTGGCGCTAAAAATCGGCCAGGAATCGACCGATGGTATTCAGTATCGGACACACGATCCGGGAGAATCTGCTTAGCTCCTGTTCGGGTTATCGCCCTAGTGCGGTTCGCGCGGCGTGCCAGTCAATCTGACCTGTTGATTGACAAGGAAATAAAAGTATTAAATTCTAGGCGTCCCGATCGGCTGGGGTTCCGATCTGTCCCGAAAAGCGTATCGGCGAATCGGCCGATTTGCTATGAAGATGACCGGCTATAGATCAGCCGATGATCACGTAATAATTGCAAAGAAAACTGCTAGAGCGATCTAAGCAATTATTACAGAGGCAACACTTGAGATAGATCTAATCGGCTATATGACGATGAACGAGGAAGAGCGATGATAAAGACGATAATTCCAATCTCAACCTGGATAACTGGTGATAATACTAGAACAACAGGTAAAACCTATAATTCTAGTAAATATCGATAACTGGTGAATAAATCCGAACAAAACCACAGCGATGCGCCCGAGGTTAAAGCTCAGATGTTATTCGATAAGCGGAACCTACCAATTGGCTGGAGATCGAGTCGATGCAGCGCTGCTAATCCTTACGAACTCGTGAAAGAAGAAAAAGTATTGGCGAAGTCGTCGACTTGAAAGTAAAGTACTATGACAAAAGTAGATGTGTTTTGTCGATTGATTGTTGATTTCTTCACAAAGCCCTGACGACTCCTATTTATACCCTAAAACTAGGACTCCTGGTCGATTACGACTTGTTACAATCTTATTTTAAACAGAAAAACTGCTATATCTGTAATATTCTTATGAAGGAAACGGACTCTCGCAGAATCTTCTGCCGCCGTCTCCTAATCCAATCAGGACTCTTTTCTTTTACCTCTTGACCGAACCAGTGGCCACTTTTAACCGGGATCTTCTGTTGTAGTCCCAATCTGTTGGCGCAAGTTGCATCACCAATCGGCCGATTCCCAACTATAACCTCAATCGGCCGATTCTTTACTGTAGCCTTTAGATCTGCCGCATCGGCCAATCTCTCCTCCTGACGCCGATTCAACACGTGTCAAAATCTGGTGTCAACACATGCCCCCTCGTTTCGGAGTAAAATATAATTTTTTACTTCGAAACTCTTTTCTTTAATCTTTTTCTCCGAAACGGGCGCAGTAAAAATCTCCTTCCATTTCGCGGTCTTCTGCATAATGATTGCAATTTTCTCGGACCGGGTGCTCGAGACAACTGTTCCCCTGGAATTCGTGTAGACGGCGCGGCAAAAATCCTGCCTTTACCCTTTCTCTCTCGGATTATCCTTAAGTACTGGCATTCTCCGCCCACTTTTCTTCACGAGCCTACTATTTTCCTCCAACGAACCACTGTTCATCTTCTTCCCGAGCCCTCTCGATCTCCAACCGCTCCCTCCGACGATCTCGCTTGCGACCTGCTCCAACTTCCCAATGGCGGCACCATCAGCAACCTCTCCAACCACGGAGGCTCTGTCGGCAACTCCCTCAGCGACGGCGGCCCCATCGGCGGCTCAACTGGCGGCTCCATCGGCGACGATGAGCTTCATCCCGGAGGTAATCATCCAAAATTTTCCCCTTTTGCTCTTCTACTGTTCAAGTATCTTCTAGGCCCATTCTCAGTTTTCTCCCTTTTTCCTTCTCTTTAGGCATTTAGGCACCAGATCACTATCCCTCTTTCCGAATCCTCCGAACTCGTCTGCTTAGGCCCCATGGGAAATCCAGATCCAACAGACTTGATCAACCTAGAGACTCACAGAATTCCTTTCAAGCAATCGCCCATGGATTTAGGTCAGTGGGCAGGTGCCTTTAGGTCTTGGCCAAATGAGACCCCTGGCTGGAGAGAATGGTACCATAGAGTAACCAGGTCTAGGAGAGTTCAGTGGGATGAACTGAAAATCGGCCAGTGCATAGACCTCTCTCTGTCCCAGATGGAGAAAAATGAGCCCTTGGTAATAGCAGCTTCTTACTTCTGGTCCGACGCACTCAATGCGTTCCTTTTTGGACATGGACCCATGACTCCAACTTTGGCTGATGTCCTGTTGTTGACCGGCCTTGACATCTCCTCTTTCTGATACCCCCTTTGATTATCTGATCAAACCATCTCATCGGCTAGAAACCAAAGGAATCGGCGGATGGAAGGGGTATATCAGCAAGAATATGAGGACTGGGACAGTTTCAGAGAGAGAACACACGGCGTTCCTGATGATGTGGCTGGAGAAACATTTTTTCTGTAGCAGAGCAGTTGGCCCTTCTTCTAACACCCAAGCCCTGGCATAAGCTCTGTCACTAAAATCAGTCGTTCCCCTTGGAAAGCATCTAATGGGATCGGCCTACCACATGATGCACCAAATCGGCACCAGACTATCAAAAGGGGAGCCGATCGGCAATCCTGGTGGACCCCGGTGGTTTATCACACTCTGGCTCAACTTGTATATGAGCAAGGTATCCCAGCAACAAATAGAGACCAAGACTTTTCCCAACATTGAGTCAGAGGAAAACCCTACCATCAGACGACGTTGTACATCTTTCAGAGAAGCGGCATCGGCCTTCCCTGGCTGTCAATTCACTGCCACTCAAACGGCCGAATACTTTGGATGATTCTACAACGGCTTCAGTGAAGAGACTGTCAGTTGGTATCCATATCAGACAGTAGGGCTGATTTTCGAGCTTCTTGTCTGCTACGACTCGTCCACTCACACTTTTGACAGTGAACTTATGGATACCCTGATTAAGCCAGGGATTTTACCGGCCAATTTCTTCTCCGGAAAGGATTCTCCCACATATGAGTTCTATAATCCATCGGCCGCAGCAAGGCAACTGGGCTTTGGTCAACTGCCGATTCAGGTCTACTTTGCCGGGAAAGCAAAATTCAGAGATGAACTGACCAAGAGCCTTGACTACAATCGGCTGTGCGACTTAGTGCCAGACTCCAGCACTATCAACCTGAACAACTGGACGGTGGCCCTTTTTGCCGTTCAACAATTCAAACTGTGGTGGGCAGAATGGAAGCAATACATCTTCTGCATATCCCCATCAAAATATTGCAACATTCTGGACCCAGAAAACATCGATCCAAGTGCAGCGGTATGTCCTTCCTCCCAGCCGATTTCAATACTATCTCTTTCCATACTACCCTCTAACCGTTAACTTGTGTTGACGCCAGATTTTGACACGTCTTGAATCGGCGTCAAGAGAAGAAGATTGGCCGATGCGGCAGATCTGAGAGCTACAGTAAGGAATCGGCCGATTGAGGTAACGATTGGAAATCGGCCGATTGATGGCGCAGCCTGTGCCAACAGGGTAGGATTATTCCAGAAGATCCTGGTCAAAAGCTGGTCAACAGGGCACGCCCAGTCGGTCAAAGAGAAATTGAAGGGAATCCTGATTGGATTAGGAAACGGCGGCGGAAGATTCTGCGGGAGTCCGTTTCCTTTTTAAAAGTTATTATAGATATAGTAGTTTTCCTATTTTTTAAATAAGGTTGTAACAAGTCGTAATCGACCAGGAGTCCTAGTTTCAGGGTATAAATAGGAGTCGCTAGGGTTTTTAGAAATGAACACATCAATCAACAAAACACTTCTACTTTTTACCAGTACTTTACTTTCAAGTCGGCGACTTCGCCAATATTTTCTTCTTCCACGAGTTCATACGGATTGGCAGGGCTGCATCAACCTGATCTCCGGCCAATTGGTAGGTTCCGCTTATCGAGTAATATCCGAGCTTTAACTACGGGCGCATCGCTGTGGTTTCGTTTGGATTTATTTACAAGTTACCGATATTTACTAGAATCGCAAGTTTTACCTGTTATTCTAGTATTATCACCAGTTATCCAGCTTGAGATCAGAGTAATCGGCTTCGTCATTGTTCTCCTTCGATTCATCGCCATACAGCCGATTAGATCTGTTTCAAGTGTTGCTTCTGTAGTAATTGTTTAGATCGCTCTAGCAGTCTTCTTTACAATTACTATACGATCATCGGCTGACCCATAGCCGATCATCTCTACAGCAAATCGGCCGATTTGCCGCCGACGCGCTCCCCAGGACAGATCGGAAATCCAGCGATCGACGCGCCTGGAATTTAATACTCTATTTCCTTGTCAATCAACAGGTCAGATTGACTGGCACGCCGCGCGAACCACACCAGGGCGATAACCCGAACAGGAGCTAAGCAGATTCTCCCGGGTCGTGTGTCCGACGCTGAAGACCCATCGGACGATTCCTATCCGGCCGATTTTAGCGCCAACACACTTTTGGCACGCCCGGTGGGACCATCCAAGACCTGATATGTCGAACAACGCGGAAATCTCTGACAGCAACATCATTGGGGTCACAGAAGCTGATCTCAAGGACGACTAGAGGGAGGAATTGGCCAAATATCTGGAAGATTACAAGAAGATGTACCTCCAATCGTTCAGTCGTACCAGAAGCGGGGAAGCAGTTAAGAAAGCTCCTATTCCAGCACCTCGCCACATCACCATTGCTGAAGACTCGGGCAAGATGTCAGAGATGATTCAACAGTCTGTGTATCAAGCATTCATTGACCAATCCTCGGTGATGAGCAACACGGTGTACAACGCCGTCGTCAACTCTCTGGCCAGCGGAGCCGTTCAAGGTTATCAAGGACTGGCATATGCCCGCCCAACTACTCTGCCAGCCAGAAGCTTACCGTACACATCCCAATCGGCTTCTCAGCCGATATTGACGCAGCGCGAGGGATACAGCTCTCCACCACCTCCGGCGTCTCCAAGATACAGCGGTGCACCATGTCTTCCATCACTAGCGCCGTTTCAACCCGTTCAGATGGCTTCTGTGCAGACACTACCTACAAGCTCAGTGCCTTGGGGTACATCGGCCGCGACGTATTTTCCCGAGCCAGCGAACGGGCATGGTACTTATCCGTCTCAGGTGCCATACCAATCGGCCGCCCGGCCGACGGTCTCCCAGTACCAGCCGATTTTACCAGAAATCGGCAGGGGGGCAAGCACTGTGGAAGTATTCAGAGGCACGGCGCCAGCAGCGACGTACGAAGGGGGTGCGGACTCGTTTCGCCATCAACCATCGGCCGCTCAGCAAAGTTCGCCGATTCATCACCCGGCCATACCAGCCCTTCAGCATATGCCCGCGCCTCGAACAACTGTTCATCAGCAGCAGGTGGACTGGACGGCAAAGATAGCAGAAGTAATCCAAGATCAGTTTGGACTGAAGCCGAAAGTTCAAACTTATACTTACAAGACGCCGTATCCGTCGGCCTATGACTCGTTGCCGTTCCCACACCGCTACAAAGTTCCTGATTTCACCAAGTTCTCAGGGACGGATGACACATCCACTGTGGAACACGTTAACAGATTCATCATCCAGTGCGGAGAAGCTGCCACGCAAGATGCTCTGAGGGTGCGTTTATTTTCATCATCTCTGTCCGGATCGGCCTTCCAGTGGTTCACCACTTTACCGCCAAATTCTATCGTCACATGGGCCGATCTGGAGAAACAGTTCCACAAGTACTTCTACGCAGGGGTACACGAGATGAAGATCTCAGATTTGACCAGCCTCAGACAGAGGAGCGATGAACCAGTGACAGGGTATATACAGAGGTTCAGAGAAATCAAGAACAAGTGCTACAGTCTGGCTCTGACCGATGCACAGTTGGCCGATATCGCTTTCCAGGGCCTCTTACCGCAAATCAGAGAGAGATATGCTGCCCAAGAGTTTGAGAGCCTGAGTCAAATCGTCCACCGATTGTCAGGACAGGAGGTCCGACCGTTTGAACAGCGGAGGAGCTTCCAGAAGAAGGTGGCATACTTGGAGGGACCTGAGTCTGACGCGGAGGAAGAAATCGGCCTGGCGGAATGGGTAAAAGGGAAAAAACCAATATCCTGCCCCTTTGGCAAGAAGGAGCCAGAGACATTCGGCTTTGACACGTCAAAGGCCGATAAAATTTTTGATTTACTGCTTCAGGAGGGACAGATTAAGCTGTCGCAGCATCACACCATCCCTACGGCCGATCAACTTAAGAAAATGAAATACTGCAAGTGGCACAATGCTACTTCTCATGACACAAATGAGTGTAAGGTCTTCCGCCAGCAGATACAATCGGCCATCGAGCAGGGGCGGCTCAAGTTTGAAACTCTAAGCCAATCGGCAAAGCCGATGAAGATAGATCACCATCCCTTCCCGGCCAACACGGTCAACGCTGAAGGAACCTCAAGTCAAACCAAGGTCTGACGTCAGAATCGGCGAGAAGAGGCGGTGCTGTTGACCCCATGAGGCAGATCACGACGGAAGAAATCAGAAGGAACAGGCGAGGGCCAGAACGACCACACAGGCCTGTCACCTCCTGATTTCTACTAAGTAAATATCGGCGGCAGCAAGAACAAGCACAACACCAGGAAGAGATGATACGCCGGCGTGAAGATCACTAGCAGTGTCCCTTCTTCATCCACTGCTGGGAGAACGATATCAGGTTGCCATCTGCCGATAACTGTCCGGAGTGTAACGGATCAAACCACAACGATCGCCCGAGGCTGCACTCTAGGGATAAAGGATCAGGGCCGATCAACAGAAATTGGCGCGAAGAACGGCGCGTTTCGGTGCATGATCGGCTGGGGGGCAGAGTTGACCAGTGCAACAGGTCAAAAAGCAAGATCGGCCAGCAAGATGGACTGGGGGGCAGGATCAGCGCACACGATCGGCTGGAAGAGATGGCCGATGATAGGGTATCAGATGAAGATTCCCTAGGAAGGGAACCAGATTGGGAACACGTCAGATCATCGGCCAAGCCAGTGAATCCCAGGTGGTGTCCTGATGGCCTATCCAGATCCTAGAAGCGAAGGATTCAACGCCTACGCCAGTTAGAGCATCAAGAAGAAGAACAAAGACACGTGCCAGAAAGAAGGAATGTTAAATCTCGGGTTTGGCGCCCAAAGAAAAGCGATCAAGAAACGGATAACCAAGAATCGGCGGCCGAAATTGATATGGTGTTCATACCGCCGATGGAATTCATGGCGCCAAGCGATCGGGATAAAGTGACGAAAATAGAGGAAGAGCAAATGGCACAACTGGTATTAGAGCCGATGACGGCTATGTTTGAGAAACCAGAAGAGGAAAAACGACAGCATCTTAAGGCGCTGTTTCTCAAAGGGTATGTCAACGGAAGACCCATCACCAGATTACTGGTAGATGGAGGCGCGACAGTCAACATCATGCCGTATGCTATGTTCCGCAAGCTGGGCAAGGGCGACGACGACCTCACCAAAACGGACATGATGCTGAAGGATTTCGAAGGCAACGTGTCACCCGCCCGCGGGGCATTCTGCGTCGACCTCACCATCGGCAGTAAGACCCTCCCTACTACTTTCTTCGTCATTAATGGCAAAGGGTCCTATAATATGCTGCTTGGTCGCGACTGGATACATGCAAACTGCTGTGTCTCATCTACTATGCATCAATGCCTTGTGCAATGGGTCGGCGACAGCACAAAGGTAGTAGCTGCCGATTCTGTCTACAGCGTTGCAGCGGCCGACACACAGCAGTGGAGCTGCGAGCATGTCAAGTGTATATCTGGCAGGACTTGGGACACTGACTTCCTAAAAGTGTCCGATTTTGGTTTACAGCCGATCCAAGCAGTCGGCTCTGAAGATTCAGAATAAATGGATCAGCTCGTCCGTGAAGATGGGAAGCTGGGGCACGGGTTCACGTCGGCCGATTTATTAGAGATGGTAGATTTGGGAGATAGCAGCAAATCGAGGCCGACGTACGTTAGTGCCAATTTGGATTCTGAGTACAAATGCAAATTGATAAGATTATTGAAAGAGTTCAGGGATTGCTTTGCTTGGGAATACCACGAGATGCCAGGACTAGACCGGTCTATTGTTGAACTCCGGTTACCTATAAAATCAGGATATCGGCCGTATCAGCAACCTGCACGGCGGTGTAATCCCAAGATTCTACCTGATATAAAGGCTGAGATTACAAAGTTGATTGAGGCAGGATTTATTCGGCAGTGCCGCTACACCGAATGGATTTCTTACATTGTGCCTGTATACAAGAAGAATGGAAAATTGCGTGTGTGCATCGATTTCAGGAACTTAAATCAGGCTACGCCAATGGATGGTTATCCGATGCCAACGGCCGATATCTTGGTGGATGCTGCCGCAGGTCACAAAGTCATAAGCTTCATGGATGGGAATGCCGGATACAATCAGATATTAATGGCCGAAGAAGATATTTCGAAAACGGCTTTTAGGTGCCCAGGCCATCTTGGCTTATTTGAATGGGTGGTTATGACTTTTGGCTTGAAAAATGCCGGCGCTACATATCAACGGGCCATGAACTACATCTTCCACAAACTTATTGGTTCATCAGTGGAAATTTATATAGATGACGTCGTGGTCAAGTCAAAAGGTCACCAGGATCATCTGGCCGATTTACAGGAAGTGCTGGAGTGCACAAGAAAACATGGGCTGAAGGTGAACCCAAACAAGTGTGCGTTTGGTGTATCGGCCGGACAATTCTTGGGATTTATGGTCCATGAGCGTGGGATAGAAGTCAGCCGCAAGACTATAGACGCCATCAATAAAGTAGTGGCCCCACAAAATAAAACTGAACTGCAGTCCCTCATCGGCAAGGTCAATTTCATCAGAAGATTCATATCCAATCTATCGGGACGTATTCAGGCTTTTACCCCTCTGTTGAAATTAAAGCCCGACCAAGAGTTCACATGGGGAGAAGAACAACACAAGGCACTGGAGAATATCAAACAGTATCTGGTTTCACCTCCGGTGTTAGCCCCGCCACAGCCTGGTAAGCCGTTCAAGTTATATTTATCGGCTGACGAGCAGGCTATTGGATCGGCGTTGGTACAGGAGTTTGAAGGGAAAGAACGAGTGGTGTACTACGTCAGCAGAAGACTTTTAGACGCCGAAACAAGATAT
The DNA here is from genome assembly GCA_032594955.1 of Panicum miliaceum. NCBI lineage: Eukaryota > Viridiplantae > Streptophyta > Magnoliopsida > Poales > Poaceae > Panicum > Panicum miliaceum. The sequence continues at coordinate 45,180,069 of CM064056.1, read as the reverse complement.
TCTTCGGTGGAGCGATTATGCTTGTGCTTGTACTTTTCGTGTACTAAGCTCAGGCACTATTTGCTATCGGCAGAATGCATAGTCGTGTGCAAGGATGATGTGGTGAAGTATATGCTATCATTGCCGATTTTGAAGGGGCGGATTGGAAAATGGATCCTGGCTTTGTTAGAATTCGATCTAAGGTACGAATCGGCCAAAGCCGTCAAAGGTCAAGTGATGGCCGATTTCGTAGTTCAGCATTGTGGACCAGAAATTGCCACCGTTGAACCAGTTCCATGGACTCTATATTTTGATGGTTCTTCGTGTGGGGTCGGATCAGGAATCGGCATCGTTCTTGTGTCGCCTCGGGGGGCAACTTATGATTTCTCTCTGCCGATAGAAGCTTCTGCAACCAATAACCAGGCGGAATATCGAGCTATTCTGAAAGGCATCCAATTATTAAGGGAGGTCAGAGCTGATGCAGTTGAGATTTTTGGGGACTCCATGCTCATTGTGGATCAGTTAACAGGACGATCTGAGTGCAAGGACAACATCTTGAGGATTTATTATGAGGATTGTCTTCAACTTTTGAAAGGATTCAAATCTGCAATAATTGAGCATATCCCCAGAGATTATAACGAAGAAGCCAACAGACTGGCTCAACATGCTTCTGGGTATCGGCCGATTCAGGGAGCAATGACGCTAGAACTCGCGGCCAGTGACTAGCGGAAGGAGATCGCCGATTACTTGAAAAATCCATCCCAAAAGGTGGATTGGCAAATACGTTTTCAGGCTACAAAGTATGTGTTGCTTGAAGATGACTTATTTTTTCGGACGATTGATGGAGTTCTTCTCAAATGCCTGGGAACAGAAGAGGCAAAGGTCCTAATGGGAGAAATCCATGAAGGCGTGTGTGGAGCTCATCAATCGGCTCATAAAATGAAGTGGATGATCAGGAACAATGGATATTACTGGCCGACCATCCTTGAAGATTGTTTCAAGTATTATAGAGGATGCCAAGACTTTCAGAGGTTTGGCAATGTGCAGCGCGCACCAGCATCGGCTATGAATCCAATAATTAAGCCGTGGCCGTTCAGAGGTTGGGGAATAGATCTCATCGGGCAGATTCATCCTCCATCTAGCAAAGGGCATAAGTTCATATTGGTGGCTACAGATTATTTTACCAAATGGGTGGAGGCAGTTCCTTTGAGGAACGTGACATCAGCCGATATGATTGAGTTTGTTAAAAGCCATATTATATATAGATTTGGTATTCCTCAAACCATCACAACTGATCAAGGGACAATGTTCACTTCTGGAGAATTCGGAGAGTTCGCCGCCGATATGGGAATTAAATTATTAAATTCTTCTCCATACTATGCTCAAGCCAATGGCCAAGCAGAATCGTCTAACAAGGGGATAATCAAGCTAATCAAGAGGAAGGTAGAAGAGCAGCCCAAGAAATGGCATATGTCTTTGGCTGAATCTTTATGGGCGTATAGGATGGCTTGTCATGGGGCCACTAAAATATCCCCTTATCGTTTGGTTTATGGCCATGAAGCGGTCTTACCATGGGAGATAAGAACAGGGTCAAGACGCATATCACTACAGGATCAGTTAACGGCCGATGATTATTCCTTTCTCATGAAAGATGAACTTGATGATTCGGCGGGTTTGCGGTTAAGAGCTTTGATCAGCATAGAGGAGAACAAGAAAAGGGTGGCCAGATGGTATGACAAGAAGGTCAAAGTCAAACAGTTCTCTCAGGAAGATCTGGTATGGAAGCTGGTGCTGCCGATAGGATCTAAGGATCCCAAATTCGGTAAGTGGTCACCCACTTGGGAAGTGCCGTATAGAATCGGCCGATGTGCTCCTGGAAATGCATACATTCTGGAGACAATAGAAGGGGAGGAATTCCCAAGAGCTCTAAATGGACGATATCTGAAAAGGTACTATCCAAGCATTTGGGTAGATGCATAACTTACAGCAAGATATATCAAGATTACATGGCCGACGTGGTGTAAGTCGCCCTTAGAATAAAAATGCTACTGGTTATGCCTGCGTTGGATTTCTCTTTCGACGCGACCTAATCTTATCATGAGGGTGAGCCTTTCATCTTTCGAGTCCTTTGCAGTGGATCCAGCTTCAGCTTGGTCGCAGAGTTCTTTCAGCAGGCGGGCCTTCTCCTCTTCCAAATCTTTCATGGCGGCTTCAGACTTAGCTTCAGCAAGTCGATGTGAAGATGAAGAACTCTCGTCAGAGGTTGGCATTTGTTCAAAGCAGACGAGATCCATATAATCCAAGATTGGTCGGACATTGGCAGGAACATGGTCTTTGAGTTCTTCAGAATGAGCTTTTATCAGATCTATATCAGCTTGCGACAATGGCTTGTTTGAATGAATGATTTCAATCGCTCTTTCCAAACCGGGGTTAAGATGGTTCGGCTGAAAGAAAGAATAGACAAATATGTTGGAACAAAGTAAGATATCTCAGGAAGGGATGGAGAGAAAATTGATACCTGGTTAACGGAAGAGGAGGATCGAGAAGACATTTAAATGCTTGACCAAAGACGGCGAGGGGCGGGCTTCAGAAGGAAAGGAAGACAAGCAAGATGAGCATTTTTGGAAATAGTACGAAGAGGCGTATTTATAGAAAAGAAGAGACAAAGGGTTGGCAAGACGTGTGCTGTCGGAGTAAAGGCATCAGTAAATGTAAAGCTGCCAGGGGAGATGGTCAAAGTTTGAGTCTACACGCCAACATGATGTTCGTCCTGTTGCCGGATTCCATGTCGTGGAGCTGATTCTGGAGCAAGGATCAGATGCAGAGGAGTAGGTAACGCGATTGACTCTGAGGTTTACTCCTGTCACAATTGGGAAGTTTCGGAGGAGTGGATTAAACAAAAGAGTTTCAAAGGAAAAGTTATATTTTACTCCGAAACTGGGGGGCATGTGTTGACGCCAGATTTTGACACGTCTTGAATCGGCATCAAGAGAAGAAGATTGGCCGATGCGGCAGATCTGAGAGCTACAGTACGGAATCGGCCGATTGAGGTAACGATTGGAAATCGGCCGATTGATGGCGCAGCCTGTGCCAACAGGGTAGGATTATTCCAGAAGATCCTGGTCAAAAGCTGGTCAACAGGGCACGCCCAGTCGGTCAAAGAGAAATTGAAGGGAATCCTGATTGGATTAGGAAACGGCGGCGGAAGATTCTGCGGGAGTCCGTTTTCTTTTTAAAAGTTATTATAGATATAGTAGTTTTCCTGTTTTTTAAATAAGGTTGTAACAAGTCGTAATCGACCAGGAGTCCTAGTTTTAGGGTATAAATAGGAGTCGCTAGGGTTTTTAGAAATGAACACATCAATCAACAAAACACTTCTACTTTTTACCAGTACTTTACTTTCAAGTCGGCGACTTCGCCAATATTTCTTCTTCCACGAGTTCGTACGGATTGGCAGGGCTGCATCAACCTGATCTCCGGCCAATTGGTAGGTTTCGCTTATCGAGTAATATCCGAGCTTTAACTACGGGCGCATCGCTGTGGTTTTGTTTGGATTTATTCACAAGTTATCGATATTTACTAGAATCGCAAGTTTTACCTGTTATTCTAGTATTATCACCAGTTATCCAGCTTGAGATCAGAGTAATCGACTTCGTCATTGTTCTCCTTCGATTCATCGCCATACAGCCGATTAGATCTGTTTCAAGTGTTGCTTCTGTAGTAATTGTTTAGATCGCTCTAGCAGTCTTCTTTACAATTACTATACGATCATCGGCTGACCCATAGCCGATCATCTCTACAGCAAATCGGCCGATTTGCCGCCGACGCGCTCCCCAGGACAGATCAGAAATCCAGCCGATCGACGCGCCTGGAATTTAATACTCTATTTCCTTGTCAATCAACAGGTCAGATTGACTGGCACGTCGCGCGAACCACACCAGGGCGATAACCCGAACAGGAGCTAAGCAGATTCTCCCGGGTCGTGTGTCCGACGCTGAAGACCCATCGGCCGATTCCTATCCGGCCGATTTTAGCGCCAACAACTTGTATTTATCTCTTCAGTTTGAAAGCCAAGTCCCTCCGACGCGGAGCTGAAGCGACAGGCCGATAGAGAGCGATCGTCCATATACGCCATATCCACTCATCGGCTATCACGCTCCAACCATCGAGGACATCGCTAGCGGCCGATGGAAACGAACACCGAAAAGACCAACCCTAAAGATGACAAGCCGTCGAGTACGTGCCCGCATCGGACCGACTGACCAATCGGCGGTAGTATCGGCTGAAACCCCAATTCCTTCAGTCTTGCCGACTACCGAGATAGCCGATCCACAAACTGCCGCAGAAGTCGGATCGGCCGCAGCATCGCTGCTGGTGGAAGCTGTTCAGGTAACCTCGCATACCTCACATGTCTTTAAGTACTCTATCAATATTAACTTCCTCCTTCTGCTAGGCTGCACAAGCCGCTCCAGTGCAGTCCCCACAGCAATCGGCCACATCCCAAGTGGAAGCCGAAACTCCAGCGACCCTTCTCATTGAGGTAGATAATCTCTTAACTCAATTTCTCGACATTCAGAAGACTTAACTGATTCTGATGCAGGCCGATTTGGGTGCGTCAACTGTATCCCCACAACAAAAATCGGCCGGAAGACCAATAGAGGTATGGCAAATATCTCATATCATCCTATTCAATTATCCATAGTATACTCATAAGATCTGTTTTCCATACCTTTTCAGGAAGCTGGTCCAAGCAGAGCATTAATAGTTGTTGAGTCTTCCTCTTCTGACGAGCCGATCGTACCGGTTCCTGAGACGAGGGAGGCACTCCCATCGGCGCAAGCAAGAGAGATCCGCTTCAAGGAGGTAATAGACTTATCACCGGAATCGGCCGATTCCCTTTTACTGCTTGCTAATCCTTGTCTTTATTCTTTCGCAGGAACAAGAGACTCCCAACAATAGCCTTTTCTCCTTTGCGGTCTCCTTGCCTGACGATGAAGAAGTCGCTTCACGCCAAGTTCCGTCAAGCTCTATTTCTGATGATGTCCGCGCCAAGCTCGAGAGTATGCAGATTCTTCTCCAAGATGATATCAGCCGATTGGTGGAAGATGCTTCGCCGATTCGGCGGCTTCTTAGTGACATCAAAGGCCGAATCCCGGAAGAAACAACAGAAAGCTTGGAATCTGCTGCATATATAGAATCTATACAAACCTCAGTTTTTAGGGCCCTGCGCCATATGGCCGATCGTGCCCAGCTAGCAAAGACCCGGGAGGAAGCCGATTCTTACAAGCACCAAGCCCAAGAGGTACACCAACGGATCAACTTCCTCGAGAGCTCTCACCTGGATATCGTCGGCACGATAGATCGCCTCAAACGGAGGAGAGCAGAGCTAGCCAAAGAGATGGAGCAAATAACTAAAGACATAGCTGCTGAAGAAAAGAAGCTTCAAGAGCTCCCATCCGTCATCACCGAGCTGAAACAAGAAAGATAGAACCTGGCGTGTGAAGCGATAAGACTTCATCGCCATATGCCACAAATTCCCGGATCGGCCGATGACGACCAAAGAGTATTAGACTTGGCCGATCAGATTAGGCAACGAGCTATCGTGGCCATAGATGCCCTCCTTGGGTTGTAAAGAATGTTGTAAACATTTAATGCTCCTTTAATATTAATGCGCCGATTTGGTCTTGGACCACTTCTTTTGACAGCTTTGCATTTATGAATGCTTTTACTCTGATAGGACGTGTCCCACCATCTATTTACCTCCTTCTCTCTATAAGTATGAGATCCCACACCCTTTCCAGAGGCATATGCGTTACCCATCTTCTCCTCCTCCAATAACTGGATCTTTATCCACCCAAATTGGACATCAAAATGTCTTCTTCGTCTTCTTCCTCCTCTGTCAACCAGGTACGAACCCTCTTCTATTTCTCCCCTGACATCCCAATCGCTCTGATGCTGGGTAGATTTTTATCTCTCTTTAGCCAAAATGTCTCAGTCCCAGCCTGGAACGAGCGATTGAGGTTATGCATTCAGACGAACCACCGTCACAGGCAGACATAGATCTGATAAGAGCTCACTCTGAAGAACTTAAAGGTCATGTTCCTGCTGATGTCCAGAAGTATTGGGACTGTATAAACGCCCACTGCCCCAAGCGATTGCCAACTGAAAAGAATACTCCACTCCCTTATCAAGTTGAGACTGAAGCCACCATGGAGAATCTGAAGGAAAAGAAGACCCGCCTTCTGATAGAACTGAGCCATCAAGTTGAGACTGAAGCCACCATGGAGAATCTGAAAGAGAAGACCACCTCCCTTCTGATAAAACTGGGCCGGATCGAGAGAGAAATCAAGAGACTGCGTAATCAATAGATGTATTAGTACTTTTTATTCTAAGGGCGACTTGTACCATGTCGGCCATGTACTCTGTTGTTTTCGTCGAATAATGAATTGGTCGGACCAAACCAAAAATGTTTCCTCCTTAAGGCGATGTCATTCTTACGTTGGCTATGTAGACAAAAGCTGATAGGAGTCGGCCATGTTATCTTGATGTATCTTATTGCAAGTTATGCATCTACCGAAATGCTTGGATATTCCTCTTCAGATATCTTCCATTTAAAGCTCTCGGGAATTCTTCCCTTCAATAGTTTCTAGAATATATGCATTTCCCGGAGCACACCGGCCGATTCTGTACGAGCCTTCCCAAGTGGGCGACCATTTATCGAATTTGGGATCCTTAGACCCTATCGGCAGGCGCCATGAACTCCATCGGCAATATGAAAACCATGTTGACATCAGCTGCCGATTTTTGACTGTCTGTTTCCTTGCTGTTGTTTTTCTTGGGGCGCCGGACCCGAGACTTGACGCTTCTCTTTTCCAGCACCTGCCTTTGCTCTTCTTCTTGTTGCTCCCATTGGCGCAGGCGTTGGATCCTCCATTTCTGGGATTTGGATAGTCCATCAGGGCACCACCTGGGATTTACTGGTTTGGCCGATGATCCGGCGCACTCCCAATCTGGTTCCCTTCCTAGGGGGTTTTCATCTGACACCCTGTCATCAGCCACCTCTTCCAGCAGCTCGTGTATGCTGATTCTGCTCCTCAGTCGATCCTGTTGGTTGATCCTGCTTTTCGACCGGTGATACAGGTCAACTCTGCCCCCCAGCCGATCATGCACTGAAAGGCGCCGTCCTTCTTGTTCGCGCTGATTTCTGCTGATCGGCTCTGATTCTCTATCTCCGGAGCGTGATCTTTTGAACGAGCGATCGTTACGTCTTAATCCCTTGCACCCAGGACAGTTATCGGCTGATGGCAATCGAAGATCGTTTTCCCAGCAATGAATGAAGAGCGGACATTGCCAGTGATCCTCGTGCCGGCGTGTCATCTCATCGTGGTATCTTGACCTTTCCTGCCGCCGCCGATATTTGCTGAGCAAGAATTGGGAAGTGACGGGTCTACGCGATTGTTCTGATCCTTCGCCCTTGCCTCCAGCCCGCCTCTTCCCTTTGACTTCATCCACCGTGACCTGCTTCCCTGGATCTACGGCGCCGCTCCTTCTGGCCGATTCCGACGTCAGCACCTTGGTTTGCAATGAGTTTCTTCCCGTGTCAACCATGTTGGCCGGGAAAGGATGCTGGTCGATCTTCATCGGCTTCGCCGGTTTGGCTGGGGTATCAAACTTTAGCCTTCCCTGCTCGATGGCCGACTGTATTTGCTGACGGAAGACTTTGCACTCATTGGTGTCATGAGATGTAGCATTGTGCCATTTGCAGTACTTCATCTTTTTAAGCTGATCGGCCGAAGGGATGGTATGGTGTGGAGATAGCTTGATCTGCCCTTCCTGGAGTAATAAGTCGAAAATCGTATCTGCCCTTCCTGGAGTAATAAGTCAAAAGTCTTATCTGCCCTTCCTGGAGTAATAAGTCGAAGCATGCGACCGCGGCGGTGGGCGCGGCTTGGGTGGCGGGATGAGGAACCGGAGGAAGCCGTTGTCGGCGAGGGGCTAGGGGGGGCTGTCCTCGACGGCACTGGCTTCGCCGGCCATGGCGTGCGGCGATAGGAGTTTTGGCAGTGGTGGTGGTTCCCGGCGCTGGAGGCGTGCGAGGAAGGCGTGAGCGGGCGTGGGGTGAGCCGGCATGGGGAGGTCGGCGACCGGTGATGGAGAGAGAGGAGAGAGCGGCGGCCGGTGCAGAAGAAAGAGGAGAGGGAGAGCAGAGGAGAGAGAGAAGAAAGATGTACTGACAGGGGGGCTTATCGCCACGTGGTGCCCATATCAGCAAAACCACCCACCGAAATAGCTAATGGCCAAATTTGAACGGTATTAATAGTTGGATGGCCAAAGATTTCTAGTTTTGCGGTTCAATGGCCAATACCAAACCGAGGCGATAGTTCGATAGTTAAAAATAGACTTTACCCTAATGAATAAGTCACGCTGTTACAATATTACAATTTCGACCAAAGAACACTTTCTAAAAGATTTGAAGTTTGAACATGCAGGAAATAGTAGTGAAATTTTTTTCAGAACGTTCTTTTATGGCCGTGAAATTTTGAACCAAGATAATATATATGGAGAGAAAAGAAACAAATTTCTTGGAGATGTACAAAAGTTTGGATCGGGATAAACTTGATATAAGAATGGGCCTCCACTGAGCTAGTCAGCCAGCCACCGGACCAGGAGGAGATATCTAGTGGAGTCCCATGCACTTATGGATGCCTTACCTTGAAGCCCATCAGGTATCTGGTCCAAGATTTTGGAAATCACCTTGCGCCTGTTTTTGCTCGGCAGCCTATTAGATGATCCTAACCTATTAAAATAATTGTGAAAAATTGTTAGTGTAGTTCTAGTAAAGGGCATCGTGCATGCTCTTAATGCGCTTACAAAATTTAAACTCAAAATTCAACTTGTATATGAAGAAAACAAAAAAAGATAGATCTCATTAGGGTGGGTGTAGAATGTACTAACTGAAATAGTTTTCCGTAACAAATCATGCCTAAATTTGTTCAAGAACTAGAGCTAGAATTTCTACATCCAGCGGAAAAAGGTCTTGTACTTTGATTCACTTAGGAGCCAGGTGCGGGATCACCTGTCTTTGAAAGAGGTGAATAATGAGTGAGTTCTTCGATAACCTTGAACTAATTTGAAAAATTTACAAAGAGGTGCTTATTAGCTGTGTGCCTGTGTTAACAGTGAAGTTCCTTGGCTGTGTTGTTGTAGGGCTTTTAATGTACACTGCACAACAATGAAGGTGGACAACAACAACGGTTCGCAACATGTCACAAAGTTCCCGGTATGGTACATTGCTGTGAAAGGTGGTGATGAAGATGTGTAGTTTCTATCTTTCTTACTATTTTTGGTCCATTTACTTTTTTGCAATGCCACCAGCAACCTCCCGGCAATGCATGTGGGTTCTATGTTGTCAATCACATGATGGATGCAATGCAATTACTAAGTACAAATGGTGATCCTGAGGTACATCTCCCATTTTGACTTGGCTAGCCTAACCAACATGCTTGTGATGTGTCCATTGATTCTTGTGTTATTATGAAATATGGCATATCCAAGTAGAGTTATAAAAGATAGTCTTGTGGTGGGTGTAATGACATTGTTGAACTCTAGCTACGCTGCTGCTAATGTGCAACTCTACCTGTATTATTCTAAAATATTGAAGATTAGTTGCTGCTGCTGTTCTCTGAATTATTCTGAAATGCTGCTACTGCTGTTCTCTATATTATTCTGAAATTGGGATTGCTCCTTTTCTGTTTTGGGCTTTTGAGAAGAATTAGTTTGTAAATATGTTGGCATATTTTTACCTTTGGAGGTTGCTAATTTTCCCTTGCTGAATTTATTTTTCCCAAACAGGAGGAGTTTGAAGTGAGGACAAACGCCCTGAGCTAGGAAGAGTTGCATGCCATTCGCGAAAAGATTGCCAATTTCCTCATGAACCAGGTGATCTCGGAGACAGAGTTCCACTGGAGAAACAAATATCCAGAGTTTAACCTTAAGGTTTAAATAATATCCTATCTTAGATGTTTTCTCTTTGATGCATGGTCTCTTAACAAAAACTTGTGTTGTGATATATATGGTGTCTCTTAACAGTTAACCTAGGGCTTGCAAACCCTGTGATGGTCTCTTAGAACTTGTTACTTGTTGAATATTGTCTCTTAGATCCTGTGATGGTCTTATGAACCTGTGATGTTCTCTTATTACATGTGATGTTAAATCTGTGGAAAAATGGGTACTATATATGTTGTGCCTGTGATATATCTGTGATTTCTGGCTGTGCATGTATCTAGCTGTGCATGTATCTGTGATTTCTGTGAATGGCTGTAAATTGGTATGGGAGACGCAGGAGGATAGCAAATCGCATCTCCCATACCAACTTATACAGGAGACACGTGTCATTAAATAGCGTCTCCCACAGAAGTATATATGGGAGACGCGTGTCATTAAATAGCGTCTACCACAGAAGTATATATGGGAGACACGTGTCGTTAAACAACGTCTCCCACAGAAGTACTTACCGGAGACGCGTGCAGCCAGAACGCGTCTTCTCTAATGATCAGATGAGGCGGGGCATAACTATGTACCAGAGACGCGGTATTTCAGTGTCTCGGACAACAAATATTATCGGAGATGCGTCTACACCAGCCGCGTCTCCCTTAATGACTGCTAGTGAAGACGCAGGGTTGAAAACCGCGTCTCCACTATCGTCAACATGAGACGTGGAGTTAACAGCGGTGGAGATGGGGTTCAACCACGTCTCACCTTCGACATAGAGGAGACGCGGATTGAAGTCCTAAGGAGACGCGTTCATCCAGCGTCTCCCATATTTTCATTACGCGAGACGCAGCTCCAACCTCCTGTCTTTGGAGACGAAATTATGAAGATGGAAAATAACCGCGTCTCCTTTGGACCTTCAGACGCGTCTCCCTTGAAGGATCCTTACATAGTGCGAGGACATTGATAGTGTGCATAAACTCGAGGAAGCAATTGTAGCCGATGATCTTTTAAGCATCACGGGTCATCCATTTTCTAGGCATCGGGGCAGGGGCCATCCATACTTAGTAATCTATGAGCAAGCACATTCCTCACAGGTATGTGATTGAACATCATGCAGGCCTGAGTGAATGACCTACTCTGCCCTTTGCAGCTTGTGCCTTCAGCATCATCTCAAGGATAATGTTCCTCAGTTCTATTTCCTTTGACCTTGGCCTTGTTAACGAGGCGGGCACACATGTAGAGGATCGGAGCGCGCCATCTAGGTGATCACTGCCCGGGGTGCGTCACTCAACCTACCCTGCCGCGCGTTTGCCGACATGAGCACCGTCAAGGACACCACGATCTGTCGAGTCTTTCGTTGATCACCTTACGTGTGTCACATGGAACCCCACCGGTCACAGTGATGCCATGGAGGTCGCCGGTAGAGGGATAGGTGAGTTGAGCCGGCGGCTGAGCCTGAGCTAGTGACCGGAGTCTTGCCAACGAACTGGCAGGTGACCGACTACGAACCGGCTGGCGGCTGCCGGTCCACGACTTAAGTTTCTTATAATAGGTTCCTTTGAATTTTTTTACATTAGATCTAGGCTATAAATGCCAACCCCCAGGTAAAGTAAGCCCCCAGTTACCCCATCGCACAGCATAGTCCTCTCAACTGCCTCACTCCTCCCAAGCCACCATGGCTCGAAAGCTCGAGCTTGAAAAGATCTCGAAGACAAATAAATTGGATCTCATCAGTGTCGGCTGCGGTGCCGCCGATCTGTTATTGGTCCACTTTTGCTAGCTCTTCCGGCGCAGGAAGACCGGAAGGCGGCGGCGAGAGCGCTGGTCACGACCAGCTTGGAGCAGCCTGCCACCATCCCTACGGCAGCACATAGGAGCAACTACACCGAGTGGAGTGGAGGCAGGGGCCCCTGCCACCATGTTGGATCTGCCCCTGCCGGTTCAAGGCTTAAGTTTCTTCTAATATGTTCATTTGAATTTTTAACCATTGGATCTGGGCTATAAAAGCCAACCTCCTGGTAAAAAGCCAGCCCCTAGTTACCCCATACCATAGTCCTCTCAACCGCCGCGCTCCTTCTCCCATGCCACCATGGCTCAAAAGCTCGGATCTGAAAAAATATCAAAGACAAAGAAAGTAGAGCTCATCAGTGCCGGCTATGGTGCCGTTGTTTTGTTGCTCCTCCATTTTTTCTGACTCTTCCGGTGTAGGAAGAACTGGAAGATGGCGGCAAGAGCGCTTGTCACGAGCAGCTTGGAGCATCCCCCCACCCTCCCAATGGCAGCACGTAGGAGCAACCACACCGAGCGAAGCAGAGGCAGGGGATAGGGGGCTCAAGCCCCCCTCCCCCATGTTGGATCTGCCCTTTGAATTTTTAACCATTGGATCTGTGCTATAATAGCTGATCCTATGTAAAGCCAACCCCTGGTTGCCCCATACCTAGTCCTCTCAACCGTCGCGCTCCTTCTCCCAAGCCACCATGCTCGTAAGCTCGTGCCTGACGTGTGTGTGTGATGAAAAAAATCTAGATAATTGAGTAGTAACCTAGAAAATTATCTAAAAGTTTTATTTCAACTTGAAAATTAAGTAGCAAACTAAAACAATTATATAAAACACAACGAACAATGATGAAGTATATATAATCAAAATATAAAAATTGTTAATCACCCATATTTATAAAATAATACATAATGATTCTAATACATTAGAGATCAACATTTATTGGTATGGTAATAATAGACTTTCTCTTCACATATGTCCTATGATTATGATCGCGGCGCAAGTACGAAGCATCCTCTGTGACTAACAGGATGTATGGATCAGCATTCACCATGAAAGGTGGAATTTTTAACAAACTTATTACAATCCTTCGACACGTCTATCTTGTCCTCGACTCCAACCATATTTCTTTTTTCCTGAAAGAATTATGTGCCACTTTAGTGGATCCGTTTGCTTGTTTATCCCCTTCTTTGACTTGCTGGACATGTTCCTTCACGTAGAAAACCTGAGCGTCATCCTGGGCTAGGATGAATGGCTCATCTCTATACCTAAGATTATTGAGGTCCACTATTGTCATTACGTACTGACATTTTATTAGCCCTCCTCGAGTCAGCTTCACCCATGGGCACCCAAACAGAGGTATCTTCAAAATGGATCCATAATCCAGTTTCCATATCTCCTCTATGTAACCATAATATATCTTCTCTTTATCGTTGTTGTCTGTGGCATCCATACAGACACCGCTATTTTGATTAGTGCTCTTTTTATCTTAGGCTCTCCTATAAAATGTGTTCCCATTTACCTCGTACCCTTGGAATGTTAGGATATTCCAAGATGGTCCCCTAGCCAACCACGCCAGCTGTTCTATGTATACATGTTATGCATTAGATGCTTCTGTAACCAACTGGCGAAAGAATCCATGTGTCGACGTGTAATCCAGGCCTCAGACTTTTCTTGAAATTCAGAGCACAGAATCTTATGTTCCTCGATGTTCGGATCCACCAACGAAGATTGTTGAAAAACCGCGTAATGTGCTTTTTTCAACGAGTCATCGAGTCATCTGTGCAGATCCACCAAGGGGAATTCGGAGCACATAATCTTCTTATGTTCACTCAAAGGTGAGCATTTCTTCATTTGGACCAAGACCGTACTGCTTCATCACGTCAATATACTGTATCATGTCGTGAATATTAATGTTGGCCCAGAATAGCATGTCATCACCGCAGGGTCAAGGTTAACGACAGATACATATTCCAAAACAAAGATTTTTCTCTCTCGATGGTTTCAATGTGAGCCTAAATATATACATCATTAGAGTGTTAAAATAATTCATTCATAATACAAAATAAATACCAAGTGTACATCTTTTTTTCAGTTTCAGTAATTATTCAATTTAACATTTCACATAAACATTCAATTTGAAATTTCACATTCACACATTCATATTCAAATCCACGTATGGTCATATATACATACTCTTATTCTAAAAATAAAAAAAATTTACTGTACTCATTTTCATATCCATATTTTTCTAAATAGTATTCCCCTCTCTCTATGTATACTCACATTCTAAAAAAATAACATTCTACTCTATATACTCATTCTAATCAACTAATTAGTACAAGTAAATCAAATCTACGTATACAAACTTTAAGTAAATTTGAGCTCAAATGGTGTATAAATCAAAAAAACTTCAACATTTTCTCAATCTAAAAAACCTCAAAATCTCTATTTCTAAACTATGAAATGAGCTACACTGGCAATGGAAGATGAGAGGACGAAGTTTCTAACCTTTAGAACCGTTGGATGGACGGGGGAATCAAAAACCTTCACAAATCGTGGAGAAAATGGGCATGACCTCCCTCACTTGAGCCAAGAATACGAGGAACACGAATGGAGGAATGGCTCGGGTAGAGGAGGAAGAAGGGGATAAAAGAGCAGAAGAGGATAAAAGAGCATGGGAATTTAAACTTCTCTCATTTGTCCCAGTTGGTGGCTCCAGCCGGGATAAATGGGTCAGTGGGCCTTTTGTCCAGGTTGGAGCCACCAACCGAGACTAATGATGGATCTTTAGTTCCAGTTGATGGCTCCAACTGGGACAAAAAGCCCCTTCCTGCTCCCCCGTCCCTAGCCGTTGGACCCAGGACTAATGCTTTCATTAGTTCCGGGGGCCAACCTCGGCCGGAACTAAGGGGGTGGATGAGGCCTATTCTGTACTAGTGGTCGATTTAAAATGAGCGATTTACTCTAAACAGGGCTAGTTCAGTAATTGTATTTTCTGTCTTACCACACCAAACGAACACACACAAGCCGCCGGCGGTTGCCATATCAGCCCAATCCATTCTAAATCGTGGCTGTCCTCCATATCGTCGCTCATCTTATGCGCAGGATCCGTCCATGTCCACACAAGTCGACGGCGTCCTCAAACACCAAGACTAAAACCAAGCATGCCGATATGGTCTCGGCAGATATAGATGATAGCTGCTCGCTATGTCAATCCACCCCGTGCGTTATTTCAAAAAATCCACCCTGTGCGCCGGCGTTGGATGTCAGGAGCATGCATGCCAGTGATGCTGCGGACGACGCTTCTTCTTGATGCTTGCTGGTTGTGGTGGGCATTAGGAATGTAAATGGTATAGATATTTTCCGACCGACCGTCCGATCGAGAGGGTCGGATATCAATTCGGATAGTTTTTTCTCGAATATCCGGGTATTGTTCCGGATATTGGATATTTAAATCGGATATCGGATTCAAATATAATATAATCAGTATCCGGTGGATATTGGATATCCGGTCGGATAATCCGGATAGTCAATTTGGACACTAGATTCAGATAGTTGTATTACTCCAAATATATACATTAATAAAATATAAATATGACTTAATCTCTAAAAATTTATAACTAATTCATTTCTAATTGGAAAAATATAAAATTAGTACCAAAATTTTTCTAAAAATATAATCTATCTATTGGGACTACATTTTCTAAGTATAACTTAATCTCTAAAAATTTATAACTAATACATTTCTAATCAAAAAAATACTCCCTCCGTCCCAAAAAATAAGTCATTCTAAGATTTAAAATTTATCCCAAAAAATAAGTCATCTTACCCTATTTAGTAAGTGCATGTGCATGCAAGAATCAATTAGTGCCAAATATGGGTAATTAATAGGGGTAAACATGGTCATTTTACCTCCTTGTTAATTTGTCTTAGAATTCCTAGGATGACTTATTTTTTTTGGGACGAAGGGAGTATAAAATTAGTACCAATTTTTTTCTAAAATTATAATCTATCTATTGGTACTATATTGGAGTTGAATCTTATTTATCCCTAGTTAGAGAATTAAACTTGAACTTCAGCAATAATTCAATAATAAAAAATAGACTTGTTCCAATTTTTTTAAGAAAACTCAATATTGTATAGTAGTTCGAACTCTAGCAATAATTTTACTACTTCTACATATTTATGAATTGAATAATTTGGAATATCAATATTGTGTAATTGAGTGCCCAAAATAGTATGTAATCTTTTGTTAATTTGGTTAATCAAGCACGATTTTTGAATCGGGCCTCTTTGAAAAGATGAATTGATTCAAGTGCTTGTGAACTATCATCAATGTAATAAGTTGTAATTTCGGTGAATTGAGTGTCTCCAATCTTACCTATATTACAAGTTAGAATGTCATGTAATCGAATCTCTCTCATCTATGTATTAAGTTAGAAATGTCATACAATTTTTTGTTAATTTATTTTGTCAAGCATAATCTATTTAAAATTTGGACTCGTAGGGTGCTCGTGTGTTACAATACGTACGAGATGAGTAAATGTTGTCTTTACTTGATATCTGAAGGAATATTCGTATCTGATATTAACCGCATCCGGTTTGCTCCGTATTCGTATATTCGTATATTCGTAACCGAAGCAATTCGCATTCGTATATGCATCCGAATCTATTCGTGTTTGAATCCGAATCCGATAAAAAATATGAAAACAAATACAATATCAGTAATATCGGTCCGTATCATCCAGCGCAAGCTCGGACTGCTGTGTCAAGCTTGTCGTAAGTCATACGGTGCAGCGGTGGCTATATGAGCGTGGTGCTCATGCTGACGCTGACGCTGCTTGGGTTGGCCGGCGCGGCCACGCAGTCTAGCTACGTGGGGGCCACGACCGTAGATGCTTAGGATGCAATGCTTGGTGTGAAATTGTAACGTGCAGTACTATATTTAAAACGTAGGAGGCATTTCACTACATTGCACAAGTTCCCAATGAATTTATTTAAACAACCCTAAAAATGAAGTATTTAAACAAAGAAGTTGGCAATTTGTTTTCCCCGATTGATTTGCGGGTTTTAACAAGGTTTCCAGCACTGTCCTGCTGATAATGTCAGTTCTTCTAAAAGGGAAAAAAAATCCGTAGCTGCTACAACAGATGTATGCTGGTAGCAGTATTACCGTTCCAGAACATTGGACCATCAACCATCCTAACATCCACAAATAAGAGAAATGATCCATGACCTGTTGCAGCGACTGGTTCAAATAAAATCTGAGCTAGAAAACGGTAATTTTGCTATGACCTGTTGCAGTGACTGATTCAAATAAAATCTCTGAGCTATAAGTAGCGCGCAAAAAGAAGCAATGTCACAGAAATTTATATTTTAAAGATTCGCAGGGCAGCAGAAAATTTGAATTATGTACTTTGGCAAATAGCATTCCCATATGATATACGCACAGTTGTTTGCCAGAGATACACACAGATGTATGCCATAGCCTAGACATTAGAGCTCTGGTCAACAGAACAACTTCTCCATATACAAAATTAAAGGTTCTTCAAACATCTAACATAGTTGCTCTAGCAAACATGGCTTGACAACAGTTTTTACCAGAACATACATCATGTTCAATCATCCACAATGTCCTTGATGAAAATCTGATCAGGGGTTATGCCATTATTGTGCAAAAGTTTCAGCAGGTTGTTTAGCACAGGATCATCCTTCAAATCCTTTGAGTCTGAGCCAGAATTTCTAAAAACAATATCAACCATCACAAGGTGCTCACAAGTAAACGATCTTTCTTCTAGGTCGCCGATGAATGTTTGGACCAGATCGATCTACAACATAAAAGCATACGAGTTTTATCCTGATGGCACAGGCATCAACTTTTATACAAGGAGCAAACATGTGGACAGAAGCGTGCATGTACCTGTCGGAATTCCTGCATGAGTTCCAAAGTAAGCTGCTCCATATTAGGTGAGTTCTGAAGGAAGAATATCAGTGGATAGAAGTCTCCATACAGACAACTGTTACCAAGTGTCAGGGTTGCAAGATTGAGCACCATTGTAAATTCCGTCCCATCTCCAGCTGCACAAGGTTCACAATATCAGGGCTGGATATAGAGTTCATCCCAAAACTTATCCCATGTTGCCAAATGAGTTGCAGGCAAACTAAAATCATGTGTTGCGCACAATTGAGTAAGAACTATAGTTTCAGGACATAATATCTTGTGGAACCACAACATAACAGGAAATCATTCGTAACAACAATAGCCCCATATTACAGCATTGCCTACACTATGAAGACAGTCAACAGTCTAGAGCACATGTTGTTGGTAATCATCAATCAATAAATTTCAGGGAAGTCAGAACGGGGGGGGGGGGGGGGGGGGGGGGGGGGGGGGTGGTGTTCTACCTGCTGGATTGTAGTGATATGATTATAAGTATTGCGATGCACTTACCATTTGTAAGTATTAAGACCAAAGCTAAACAATCACCCACCTATAGACTAGTGTAATTTGAGTTGTTTGCATCTATATATCATATCCACGATAGAACACATAGATGTCACTCAGTGGAAATCTTTTCAGTTCCATTCATGTACGAAACCAGCAACTAAGGCAATTTTTACTCAATTGCCAGTAAATACACAAATAATTTGGTACAGGAACTAAATTGTTTTATGTTGGCACAGGAGAGCATTAATCATCCCCAAGACATGTCTTGACATCAAAATAGATCACCAGATACTAGGTTTGCTACAAAAATCAAGAGTACATGCCATGCCTAGGTCTCATATTTCACAACTTCTTGATAGCAGCATTGATGTCCAACGTAAAACCAAGAAACGTACCTTGAATCCTAAGCCATAGAATTCCAAATGAGTAACACCAGAAAGGCTCCTCAGAAACTGACAGATATCATCACCCTCAGTATGATCAGTACCGACAAAAACCGATGCTTTCACTAGCGATTCCATATTTTCCAGTAGAGGTATTCTTGCGCCGTCAGGAAAGAAGTGAAGTTCAACGAGGCTTGGAATAGAAATAGAGGCCCGTCCTTCAAATGTGCACTCACACTCACTATCCATGGTCAGAACCTTCAGTGTGTGGGAGGAAATGTCAGGGTCATAAATGGTGCAGAATTCTAAGATGAGACGTTCCAATACTGGGCAGCCTGTTTGGAGGTTCCTAAAGAAAGGTGGTTTCAGAAAAACAACGGAAAGCAGCATGCTTGTCACGAAGCAGCACATGGAAGCAAACACCCCAGGATCGAGCTGCAAGTTACAGACCCCACCGAAAATCTCAACAGACCGGGCATTGCTCTGTAAAGCATGGCGGATCCATAGGTTAGCATCTTTCGAGTCGTCCTCAAGGTCATCTGACGCACCAGGTATGTTGTACTGAAGCCGGAACTCGTCCAAGGCAGCGGGGTTACGGAGCATCAGGAAGCGGTTGATGAACTTCTTGAACAGCACGTCGCACTCTTCCTCGGTCTCAGCCATGCCGTCGAACTCATCGCGCGAGGCGCTGATGCGAGGCACGGAGCGCCAGAGGTGGCGCCACCGCCGCGACAGCAGGCACGTCTGCACGAGCTGGCGTGCGTCCAGGAAGGAGATGGCGCGGCTGAGGACGTGGCTGGGGAGGGCGTCGATCCTGCACGCGGCGCCGGCAACGCCGCCCTCCGAGACCACCCGTGCGTCGCCGGAAGCCTCCGCCATGGAGTCGGTTCACAGGGACATTCCGTCGAACAGATGGTGTTCAGACAAGCTGCAGCATTGAGAAATGGCGGATTAAAAAGCCGTGGATCCGCAGGTCAGAGCGAGCATGGAGGCCGCGTAAGGAGACAATAGCCAGATAGAGATTGTCGGATAGAAATGGCAGAAATCGAATCGAACGGAAAGCAGAGGTGGAAGGAAGAGGGAGCGAACCTGCTGAGTGCTGCCTGCCTGCGCACCGAACCTAAGACAGCTGGCACCGGGTTTACTTTACCTGCCTCCTCGCTAAGCTAAGGTATATAACCTTTTTTGTGTACAAGATAAATCATGCAGCCGAAAATTCTCCCTTCAGTAAAGGAAAAAAGGTTGTAAAACAGTAGCCGTAGTATTCTGATTTCCAATCAACTTAATGAGTCAATTACAACAAAAATGAAGATCAAAGGTTTATTTCTCAGGACGCCGATGCCAACGTTCAGAACCGTAGATTTATGTGTTATATGTATAAAACAATATAATAATACAATAATTTTCTGCAATCACCCCGCTGGAACTTTTCTTTGTCATAGTTCTGGTACAATATTTACGATTTGTTAAAAGGACTACGTGGAAATTATGAAATTATCATTCCTACATATTTGTGTTGCTCCTTGCTTGTCTCGTTTTGCCCTTCCTCGTTTACCTTCTCCCTCTACTCGTTCCTATGGGCAACCACAATATTAGCAAAAAGTAACCTTAAGCAAGTAATGTGCCCTTTACAAAGACTCACCGTAAACATTGTAAAAACTGACCTTACTAAAAAATTCTTTAGGGTTGATGGCAAGCATAAAATGCATCATAGTAAATAAACAAGTATTTTCTCACTCCTCCGATTTTCCTTCCTCATTATTCACACGGCAGGAATCGCCTGTGTCCACAGTATATTTTAGTGGACTTATGTTGCACACCATAAATATTGTGTGGTTTGCCTTAACAAATGCTAACTGTTGTAGGTATACTAAGGTGTGCTCGGGCAGCAAACACTACCCATGCCCCGTTGGCATAATATCAATTGGATGCAAGCATGCGTGAGGCTAGGCACGCGGAAATTGGTTATTTTTTAAAAATATGAGTTGGCGAATTAAAAAGGCGTGGATTCGCAAGTCAGAGTGAGCATGGAGGTCGCTCAAGGAAACAATAGTCATAAGAGATTGTCGGATAGAAATGGCAGAAATCAATCGAAAATACAGGAAAGATTTCAGCATTTGGGTCTTAATTCACGCACCTTTCACTATTTGACATCCAATTCGCGTGGAGATTGATGC
Organism: Panicum miliaceum; assembly: GCA_032594955.1. Taxonomy (NCBI): domain Eukaryota; kingdom Viridiplantae; phylum Streptophyta; class Magnoliopsida; order Poales; family Poaceae; genus Panicum; species Panicum miliaceum. The sequence continues at coordinate 45,159,309 of CM064056.1, read as the reverse complement.
TAGGATTGTAAATTCTTCCTTTCAGGTGTTTCTTCCTATTTTTCTTCTTTCTTTCCGTCTCTCTTGTTACGGTTCATTTGAACGGATGTCTCTGCCCCTATTCTCCTAGCCGAACCAGGCATTGCCTTTTTTTGGAAACACGAAGCTTTATTAATGTTTAAAACTGTTACATAAGGTGATATAACATACTGAAATCCCCCGGGCCCGAAGGCACACAACCCAACGTAGACGACCAACAAAAAGTTCAAGGCACACTAATGACTATCAATCTGAAGACTGGACCGCCACCTGATGTAGCACTGGCCCGATCTTACGATAGGTATGGGTAAATTCGATTGGTGGAGTTTCGACGTTGGCCATCCGACTTCAAGTCAGACACGATTCGAACCCCGCAACCGTTACACTACTGCTCCGTTGGTTATCAACCAAAACACAACTTGATTGACCTCACGCGAGAAGACTTTTCCCTGAAAACGAATCAAAGAACACAAGCAAGAAAGGATAATATGCAATCTAAAATTGCAGATGTATATGAAGCAATGATGAATATGGGGTTCAAGCTCTGAACACAAAAGGACTAATCGCTACAGTGGTGTAGAATAAGATCGAGGACCCTAATTCACAGTAAAAGGACTTAACGTCACAGTTACAATAAAAAATATTTATTTCTCGATGGAAAACTAGAACTAAACAAAATCTTAACCCTAATATGGTGGTGGCTACTGACTATATGAGGGTTGGGGCTTGCATAACCCCCTAGCCACGTCCATGATGGACCCCAACACGATACACGGGCCAACAGTCTAAAAGATGGTGTCACAGCATCGTGATAGATTCTGGATGTCCCCTTGTTTTGCGATTTCCGTTGACTCCAAACTAATTTGTGCCTGAAACCGATGCCACTGTAAGCTCCTCGAAATTATATTTCCATCCATATAAAGAACGTCCAAAACGTACCCCATATGCGACCTGGGCGTCGTTTTTAATGCGGGTTGTTCCTTGACTCCGATGTGAACTCGAACTTGAGTTGCTTTGGACCTCCACCTTGGGACTCGAATTTAATTAGTCTCAGGCCTCCTTCTTGACTTGGAAATCCTTGCTGGACTCCTTTTTCCCTATTCCATGCACCACTCTTGGACATATGCATGGTGCCATGTCCTCATCATCCTCCCCTTTTTGACGAAAAGCCATCCCTCGGCGTTGATTGTGCTCGAAACCGATCCTGCACAACACCAAGGAGAACGGGTTTGCGAAAATAAAGGAAACCAAAATAATTGTGAGGAGGAATGTGACCATGTTTCCAAATTTCTAGTGTGTCATCTTGCACAAAAATTTCAGCAAACATGTAGGCTCTTGGATCGGAATGCACACGATGATTGCCAATACTATCCTGCAAACGATTAGTACTAACAAAAGACAATGCAGGAACAGATTTTTCTAAAACAAGACTAGAGGAAAATGGGATGACAATTTTAATAGTATGACAGCCTTCTAGTCGATCACAATTTTGCACAACAAAAGTAGACTTCAGATTTTCACAAATATAGACTCGATGTATCATTTACTGTCCTTTGTTGTCATATTTGCCAATAATATGGTACGTGTGTTTAGCAAACCAAGGCAAATTAGCATATTTAAAAAGTTTCTCCTCCAACCAATCTAGATTACACAAAACATCAAATTCAATGTAACCCAAACTATGTAAAGAAGACAATAGTTTTAGCTCATCATTTGCTCTAGCAATATCCATAACATGTTTATGTGCAACAAAAGTGTTTGGTTCCAAACATATAAAACTGCAGCATCATCAACCAATTCATCTTTAGCACAAGGAACATCAACCAAGTCATCTTGTTACAAAGATAAATCATGTGAGGGTTCCACTAACAATTGCCTACGATAGCATGGTTTGTGTAAAAATTCAGCACATTAAGACAATTCTCACCTTCCGTGGGTGTAGCACCATGGTCATTGCCTGTGTATGCAGTAGGAGTAATATGTGCATTGTGAAGTGATGGTTCTGAATTCGCACATGAGGTTGTGAGCACCTCATTTTATTCCACGTCGTCCTCTCGCTTATGTACATTATCCTTCAAAAGGTTAGTCATAGCAAGAGGAATAACAACAGACTCTTCCTCTAAATGATGCACATCATCATATGAATTCAAAGGAGATGGATTAACAAAGGTTTCTCTCATAAGAAGTTTCATATCATTCCAAGTTTGAGGTTTATCGGAAGAACATAAAGACTCCCACCAAGATAGTGCAGAATGTCGCAAAACACTAGCTGCATTTTTACCTTCCTCTTTGGACACATAAAACGAGTAGCAAATATGTTATCTATACCAATTTTCCACTCAATGTACTCATCAGCACCTATATCATCATATGTAGGTGGATACGAACAACCTGTCATTGTTAGAAGATAGCAAAAGACAACACAAAAGTATTATCCATACCAACTAGCAACTATTGGGTGGTGGTGAAGGTGGAATGCAATATCTCAAGCATCTTACCACTATCTTGCAAGTGTTCTTACCAAAGCCAAATAGGGCGGCACAATCTGTTGTTAAGTTTGGGTGTAACAGTTGTAAGGTGAACTTGTGCTGACATAAGTATATGTGGAGTTTTGGGTAGGCACAATATGGTAGCAAGGAAAATCAAAAATTTATTCAGAATTACAAGACTGAAAAATAGTCCCAAACTAGTCTATGTCGCCGGCCTAAACTTGTTCTGGATCTAGTTGAAGCAAGCAACAATACAACTCACCAATGGACCACAAAAGGATGCAAGCACTTCTAAATTTTTTTTCTTCTTTCCCTTCTCTTTCTTTCTTTCTTTTTTTGGTGCGCCTTTTTCTTTTCTCTCTTTTTTCCTGCACCTTTGTCTTTTTCTTTGTCTTATCTCTCTATCTTTCAACGTAGGTGATTTCTTTTCATGACACAAAAGCAACTCGTACAACAAGGAACAGATGAGAACACTTTTCTTTAACAAATTAGCACAAAGACCAACTCAAGTAAGACTTGATACTAAAGACAAGAGCAAAACCTAGGCACAACAAACACAATGACACAACGGGGGACTAAAATTTAGAAAAGCAAACTGAATTGAAAAATTGTGGAGCACAAAGGGGTTATAGGATAGCGGAATTATTTTTTTGTAGGACTTTTTGTAGACTCTAGGTAATAAAAAAGAGATGAATCTAAAGGGCACATGATAATATACCTCGCGGTTAACCTAAATTCTGATACCACTTGATGTAGCACTGGCCCGATCTTCCGATAGGTATGGGTAAATTCAATTGGTGGAGTTTCGACATTGCCGATCTGGCTTCAAATTAGAAACGATTCGAACCCTGCAACCGTTACACCGCTCCTTTGTTGGTTATCAACCAAGCACAACTTGATTGACCTCGTCGAGAAGGCTTTTCCTTGCAAGCGAATCGAAGAACGCATGCAAAAAGGGATAAACACGTAATCTGAAATTGCAGATGTATATGATGCAACGATGAATATGGGGTTCAAGCTTTGAACACAAAATGACTAATCGCCACAGTGATGTAGAACAAGAATGAGGGCCCTAATTCACAGCAAAAGAAATTGACGTCATAGTTATAGTGAAAAATATATGTTTCTCGATGGAAAACTAAAACTAAACAAAACCCTAACCCTAATATGGTTGCAGCTACTGATTATATGAGGGTTGGGATATGCATAACCCCCTAGCCACGTCCATAATGGACCCCAACACGATACGCGGGCCAACAGCCCAAAAGATGGTGTCGCGGCACTGTGACAGATTCTGGATGTCCCATTATTTTAACTATTCCCGTCAACTCGTAATGAATTTGGGCCTAAAGTCGATGCCATTGTAAGATCCTTAAAATTATCTTTCCATTCATATAAGGAACGTACAAAACGGACTCCGTATGGGACCTGGGCGTCGTTTTTAATGCGGGTTGATCCTGGACTCCGAGGTGGACTCGAATTTGAGTTGCTTTGGGCCTCCACCTTGGGGACTCGAATTTAATTAGCCTCGGGCCTCCTTCCTGACTTAGAAACCCTTGCTGGACTCCTTCTCTACTCCATGCACCACTCTTGGACATGTGCATGGGTGTCATGTCCAGATCCCCACCCATGTGTCCGGGTAAAAAACTCCTTGGCCATCTGCGCCAAGTACCGAGAAGCAGCTACAACGACCTCCTGGGAAGAAGATTTCTGTAGGATAGCCCATGTACCTAGCCAATCCATAGTTAAAAAGATGACCTGCAAAAAAGAAGAGTGTTTGTTCAAAGATAAATTCATTTTTACAGAGCCACAAAGACCAACATAAAGGTTCAAAGATTTTAAGTCCGACTGAATTCCATCTAGCCAGTGCCCAAACATATCATCCACACTTTGGGGTCTAGGAAAGCCCCAAGCTGCATAAGCTGTAGCTCAACCTAGACAAGTGAACCTACAATAAAAAAAAGATGCTGTATTGTTTCATTGTCATGACAGAAGCAACACCGCTGGTTACCTTGCTAGTTTCTTTTGGCCAAATTAACGTTTGTTTTCCGAAGGTACCAAAGGAAAACTTTAATCTTGAGAGGGGTTTTTAATTTCCAAAGGCGCTTGTTAGTATTGGGGATGTTTTGATGAATCCGACCAAGATAATGTGATTTTATTGAAAATTCACCCTTTTGGTCTAATGTTCAAATAAATTCATCCTCCTTTTGTCTTAAAATGACAGTTGTAAGACGTGAAAGAAGATTATTCCACATCACTAACTTGTCGCCAAAAAGATCCCTCCGCCAGGATACATTATGTCAGGGATGGATCCCCAGGTACCTGCAAGGAAGGAAGAAGTTAGACTCCTACTAGGATTTCTCTGTAATCCTACTAGGACTCATATCTTGTAATCATACTAGGACTCCTACCTTGTAACCGACTAGGAACCCCACCCCCTGGAGTATATAAAGGAGGGCGGGGGCACCTAGATCGGCAGACCCAACAGAGCACCCAATAGGCAACTCTACACACAAGCGCAGGGCACAATATACAATACCACCACATAGGATGTAGGGTATTATGCTACTCTAGCGGCCCGAACCTATCTAAATTTGTGTCTTGTGTCTTCGCGTTTACCTTCATGTTCCATATCCGGCGATCCCTCACCAAACAATCACCTACCTTAGGGTATCCCTAGGTAGGCTGGCGGTAAAAACACCGACAGTTGGCGCCCACCATGGGGCAGATCATCGTGATCATTGGGCGAATTTGATGGACCTCTTCATCAACATCAATCCACTCAATGTGGCGGATCGCTACCTCGTACATATGCATCGGTGGATCGGTTCGTTAAGTTCGAGATTGGATCCTTCGGCGAATGACTACATCGACCTCGACGACCCGGTTCAACCCCAACTCGCGCCGCAAGGATGTTTGGTGACCCGCCGACAACTACTGCGACTTTGCGAAGGCGCTCGGCGACCCACCCACGACTACTTCGACAACTCGTCTCAACTAGAAAACTAGTCGGGAGTGGGCCTCACGACATTAATAACTAGTCGGAATCAACTCCGACTAGTTGGTTTCATCAACAAACCGTTGCGGCTCCATCGACGACCGCTATGACTTCATTGACAATCGTCCACGAATCAAGCTAAGTCACTTTTAACTTTTCTGATTTGTTCTTAACAGGATCGGCTATTACTTTGGTACGCCTCTCGACGAGAATTACCCTCAGGGGCTACGCTATGATCGACTACTTCTAGGGTTTGCTAACAACCCACATGCTTGGTACATCGAGTTGGTAGGGTGCCGCCCATGCGCTTGGGACACTCAGTTGTGTTGGTCTCACAACAGCAACACCATACGGCCATGCGTGCTACAACACGCGCTCTCGCCGACTGCTTTATGCGCACCGCGCATCCTCTTTGTCGCATGCCGACTACTTATTTCTACTTTCGTTATCTTCTCTTAATGGTTACTAAAGTACTTGGGTAGCACACGCCTTAATCCGTGAAACCTCGACTCTTCTGTACGCCTATGTTCCTATGCGTGCACGCGGCCAAGCTCCCTGCGCTATGGGCTACGGCTACGATCAGGGATCAGGTGTTTAAACGTAACAGGTTAACTACCCGGGGAAATTACATGGCCTAACAAGAGCAAGTCGCAAAAAATTTTACATTCATTTTTACAATGCTGGGATTTACTCCCGACTCGATATCATATATATCAGTTACGACATATTTTTATGTTTACCTTGCAGGGCACTCACCGTGACTTCAACTACTCATCTGGCTCCCTCGCTCGGGGGCTGGGCACAACAGGTCACTCGCCGTGACTTCGACTACTCGTCTGGCTCCCTCGCTCGGGGGCTGGGCGCGACAGGGCACTCGCCGTATCTTCGACTACTCGTCTGGCTCCCTCGCTCCCCATGCTCGGGGGCTGGACGCGTGAAGAAATTTTTTGGAATAAGATTTGTTTTGAGCGTGTTGGCGCTAAAAATCGGCCAGGAATCAGCCGATGACCTTCAGCATCGGACACACGACCCGGGAGAATCTGGTTAACTCCTGTTCGGGTGATTGCTCTGGTGCGGTTCGCGCGGCGTGCCAGTCAATCTGACCTGTTGATTGACAAGGAAATAAACGTATTAAATTTTGGGCGTTCCGATTGGCTGAGGTTCGGATCTGTCCGGAAAAGCGTATCAGCGAATCGGCCGATTTGCTATGAAGATGACCGGCTATGGATCAGCCGATAATCATGTAACAATTGCTAAGAATTATTACCGATGCAACACTTGAAATAGATCTAATCGGCTGTATGATAATGAATGAGGGAAAGCAATGATAAAGCCGATAGTTTCAATCTCAAGCTGGATAACTGGTGATAAAACTAGAATAATAGGTAAAACCTATAATTCTGGTAAATATCGATAACTAGTGAATAAATCTAAACGAAACAACGGCGATGCGCCCGAAGTTAAAGCTTAGATGTTATTCGATAAGCGGAACCTACCAATTGGCCGGAGATCGTGTCGATGCAGTTCTGCCAATCCGTACGAACTCGTGAAAGAAAAAGAAGTATTGGCGAAGTCGCCGACTTGAAAGTAAAGTGCGATGAAAAAGTAGATTGTTTTTGTTGATTGATTGATGTATCTCCTACAAAACCCTGACGGCTCCTATTTATACCCTAGGACTAAGATTTCTGATCGATTACGATCTGTTACAAACTTGACTTAAATAGAAAACTACTATATCTATAATATTTTCCTAAAGGAAACGGGCTCCTGCAGAATCTTCTGCCGCCATCTCCTAATCCAATCCGGATTCTTTCCATTGTTTCACGACCGAGTCGGCATTGTCCTTTTGACCAATGTCAGGTTATTTTTGACTGAGATCCTCTGTTGGGATTCCAATGGCTTCATCCTCCTATCTGTTGGCGCAAGCTGCATCACCAATCGGTCGATCCCTAACTGTAGCCTCAATCGGCCGATTCCCAACTGTAGCCTTTAAATCTGCCGCATCGGCCAGTCTCTTCCTTTCCTGACGCCGATTCAACATATGTCAAAATCTGGCGTCAACACATGCCCCCCAGTTTCAAAGTAAAACATGACATTTACTTTGAAATTCTTTTTTTTAATCTCTCCTCGGAAACAAACGCAGCAAAAATCTCCCTTCGTTTCGCGGTCTTCTACATGATGATTGCAATCTTCTCGAACCGGGCGCTTGAGACAACTGTTCCCCTAGAATTCGTGTAGACGGCGCGGCAAAAATCCCGCCTTTACCCTTTCTCTCTCGGACTGTCTTTAAGTACCGGCGTTCTCCGCCGCTCCTTCCCTATGAGCCTAGTAATCTCCTCCCCAGCGAATCACTGTTCATCTTCTCCCAGCGCCCTCTCGAATCCCAACCATATCCTCCGGCGATTTTTCTCATGCCTGCAATCTGCTTCATCCCTCCAATGGCGGCGCCATCAGCAACTCCACCAACCGCGGAGGTTCCGCCAGCAACTCCCTCGGCGACGGCGGTCCCATCGGCGACTCCATCGGCGACGATGAGTTTCATTCCGGAGGTAATCATCCAAAACTTTCCTCTTTTACCTTTTTACTGCTCAGGCAATTTTTAGATCCATTCTCAGTTTTCTCCCTTTTCCCCCTTTTTTAGGCATTTAGGCACCAAATCACTATTCCCCTTTCCGAAGCTCCTGGTCTCATCTGCTTAGGTCCTATGGGGAATCCAGACCCAACTGATTTGATCAACTTAGAAACCCATAGAATTCCTTTTAAGCAATCACCTATGGATTTGGGTCAGTGGTCACGTGCTTTTAGATCTTGGTCGAATGAAACCCCTGGCTGGAAAGAATGGTACCAAAGATTAGCCAACTCCAAGAGAGTTCAGTGGGATGAGTTAAAAATCGGCCAGTGCATCAATCTCTCTTTGTCCCAAATGGAGAAAAATGAACCCTTGGTGATAGCGGCCTCCTATTTCTGGTCCGACGCGCTCAACGCGTTTCTCTTTGGGCACGGTCCTATGACTCCAACCCTGGCCGATGTCCTTATGCTGACCGGCCTTGACATTTCTTCCCCTGATACACCCTTCGATTATGGCGTTCTTAATGATGTGGCTTGAGAAGCATTTCTTCTGTGGCGGAGCAGTTGGCCCTTCCTCCAATACACAAGCTCTGGCAGAAGCCCTGTCCATAGGATCCGCCATCCCCCTTGGGAAGCATCTGTTAGGATCGGCCTACCATATGATGCACCAAATCGGCGTCAAATTATCAAAAGGGGAACCGATTGGTAATCCTGGTGGTCCTTGGTGGTTCATCATCCTCTGGCTTAACCTGTACATGAGCAAGGTCTCCCAGCAGCAGATAGAGACCAAAACATTTCCCAATATCGAGTCAAAGGAGAATCCCACCATACGACGACGGTGCACCTCTTTTGGAGAAGCAGCATCAGTCTTCCCTGGTTGTCAGTTCACTGCCACCCGAACGGCCGAATACTTCAGATGTTTTTACAATGGCTTCAGTGAAGAGACCACCGGCTGGTATCCATATCAGATAACAGAGCCGATTTTTGAGCTTCCCGTCTGTTATGATTCATCATCCAACTCTTTTGATGGTGATTTTATGGATATTCTGATCAAGCCAGGGATTTTACCGGCAAACTTCTTTTTTGGAAAAGACTTCGCAACCTATGAATTTTACAACCCATCAGTCGCAGCACGGCAATTCAGCTTTGGTCAGCTGCCGATTCAAGTCTATTTTGCCGGCCGTGCAAAATTCCGAGATGAACTCACCAAGAGCCTCGACTACAGTCGGCTGTTGAATCTGATGCCAGACTCTAGTACCATTGATTTAAACAACTGGATAGTGGCTCCCTTTGCCGTCCAACAATTCAAATTATGGTGGGCAGAATGGAAGCAGCATCTCTTCTGTTCGTCTCCCTCAACATATTGTAATAGTCTGGACCCAGACAACATCGACTCAAATGGAGTGATATTGCCTTTCTCCCAGCCGATTTCAACATTGTCCCTTTTCATGCTACAATCTCGCCGCTAACTTGTATTTCCCTTTTCAGTCCGAAAGTCAACTTCCCCCGACGCGGAGCCGAAGTGGTAGGTCGATAGAGAGCAATCGTCCATACGCACCATTCCCACTTATCGGCCATCAGGCCCCGACCATCAAAGACATCACCAGCGGTCGATGGAAGCAAACGCCGAAAAGGTCTACTTTAAAGAAGACGAGCCGCCGGGTACGTGCCCGCATAGAACCAGCTGATCAATTGGCGGCGGCATCGGCTGAACCTCCAACTGCGCCAACTTTGCCGATTGCCGAGGAGGTCGATCTCCAGACTGCTACAGAAGTTGGAGCGGCTGCTGCATCATTGCTGGTAGAAGCTGTTCAGGTAATTCCGCATACTTCACATACTTTTAAGTATTCTATCAATATTAACCTCTTCCTTCTGCCAGGATGCACGAATTGCCCCAGCGCAGTCTCCGCAGCAATCGGCTACATCCCAAGCGGAAGCCGAAATGCCAGTGATTTCCCTCACCGAGGTAGAGTTTCTTAACTCAATTTCTTGATCCTCAACAAAAACTAACCGATTTTTAATGCAGGCCAACCTGGGTGCGTCGATTGTACCTCCCCAACAAACATCAGCCAGAAGACTCACAGAGGTATGACAGGCATCTTATATTATCAGACTTAATTATTCGCAATATACTCATAAAATCTGCTTCCCATACCTTTTCAGGAGGCTGACCCGAGCAGGGCACTGATAGTCGTCAAGTCTTCTTCTTCTGATGAGCCGATCGCACCGGTTACCGAGACGAGGGTGGCACTCCCGCTGGCGCAAGCAAGGGAAATCCGTTTCCAAGAGGTAAGGAACTTATCACCCGAATCGGGCGATTCCCCCTTACTGTCTGCTAATCCATATCTTTACTTTTTTATATTCTTTCGCAGGAACAAGACACTCCCAATAACAGTCTTTTCTCTTTCGCGGTTCCCCTTTCTGACGATGAAGAGGTCGCTTCACACCAAGTCACATCGAGCTCAATTCCTGATGACGTCCGTGCCAAGCTCGAGAGTATGCGAACCCTCCTTCAAGATGATATCGGCCGATTAGTGGGAGATGCCTCGTCAATTCGGCGACTTCTTAATGAAATCAGAGGCCGAATTCCAGAGGAAGCGACAGAGGCTCTGGATCCTGCTGCATATATAGAGTCAATGCAGACTTCAGTGTTCAAGGCCTTGCGCCATATGGCCAATCGCGCCAAGCTAGCGAAAGCCCGTGAGGAAGAAGACTCTTACAAACACCGAGCCCAAGAGGTGCATCAGCGAATCAACTTCCTTGAGAACTCCCATCCAGATATCATCGGCGCCATAGATCGCCTCAAACAGCGAAGGGCAGAGCTAGCCAAAGAGATGGAGCAGGTGACCAAGGCCATAGCTGCTGAAGAAAAAAGACTCCAAGACCTTCCATCTGTCATCACCGAGCTGAAGCAAGAAAGATATAACCTGGCCCGTGAAGCAATAAAAATCCATCGTCATATGCCAGAAGTCCCCGGATCGGCTGATGACGACCAAAGAATTGTAGACTCGGCCGATCAAATTAGGCAATGAGCGATTGCGACTATTGATGCCCTCCTTGGGTGAATTGTAAAAAAAATCCTATAAGCATTTAATGCCCTCTTAATGTTGACGCGCAGATTCAAACTTGGACCGTCTTCTTTGGCAGCTTATCATTTATTAACGCTTTTACTCCGATGGGACGCATCCTACCTTCTCTTTACCCCCTTCCTTCTATAAGTATGAGATCCCATATCATTTCCAAAGGCGTCTGTACTACCCATCTTCTTTCCGTCCAATAATTCGATCTTTATCCTCCCAGGCTAGACATCAAGATGTCTTCTTCATCTTCCTCCTTCTCTGTCAACCAGGTACGAACCCTCTTCTATTTCCTCCCTTGACATCTCAATCGCTCTGACACTGGGTAGTTGTTTGCTCCTTCTTTAGCCGAAACGCCTTAGTCCCAGTCTGGAATGAGCGATTGAAGTTATGCATTCAGACGAACCATTGTCGCAGGCGGACATAGATCTGATAAAAGCTCATTTTGAAGAACTCAAAGGTCATGTTCCTGCTGACATCCAGAAAGTCTGGGACCATATAGACGCTAACTGCTCCACGCGACCGCCAACTGAAAGGAGTCATCCACTCCCTCGCTCAGTTGCCCTTGAAGATGCTGCGGCAGGAACATCCCAACCACCTCTTGACAGGAGCCATCCACTCCCTCATCAAGTCGAGGCTGAAGCCACCATGGAAGATCTGGAGAAGAGCATCCGCCTTTTGATAAAATTAGGCCGGATTGAGAGAGAGATCAAGAAAAAGCGTGATCAATAGATATATTGGTACTTTTTATTCTAAGGGCGACTTGTACCATGTCGGCCATGTACTCTGCTGTTTTCACCGAACAATGAATCGGTCAGACCAAATCAAAATGTCTCCTCTTTAAGGCGATGTCATTTTTACATCAGCTCTATAGACAAGAGCCAATGGGAGTTGGCCACGTTGTCTTGATGCATCTTATCGCAAGTTATGCACATATCCATATACTTGGATAGTACCTGTTCAGATATCTCCCGTTTAAGGCTCTTGTGAATTCTTCCCCTTCGATAGTTTCTAGTATATATGCATTTCCCAGAGCACATTGGCCGATTCTATACGGCCCCTCCCAAGCGGGCGACCATTTACCGAATTTGGGATCCTTAGACCCTATCTGAAGCACCAACTTCCATACCAAATCTCCTTGGGAGAATTGTTTAACCTTGACCTTCTTGTCATACCACCTGGCCACCCTTTTCTTGTTTTCTTCGATGCTAATCAGGGCCCTCAATCGTTGACCCGCCGAATCATCGAGTTCCTCCTTCATGAGGAAGGAATAGTCATCAGCCGTCAACTGATCTTGAAGCGATATGCGCCTTGACCCCGTCCTTAATTCCCAAGGCAAGACTGCCTCGTGACCATATACCAACTGATAAGGAGATATCTTAGTGGCCCCATGGCAAGCCATCCTATAAGCCCATAGAGATTCAGCCAAAGACATATGCCACTTCTTGGGTTGTTCTTCTATCTTCCTCTTGTTCAAAATGATTATCCCTTTATTGGATGATTCGGCCTGGCCGTTGGCTTGAGCATAGTATGGAGAAGAATTCAACAATTTAATCCCCATATCGGCGGCGAATTCTCCGAACTCCCCTAAGGTGAACATCGTTCCTTGATCAGTTGTGATAGTCTGAGGAATACCGAACTGATAAACAATGTGGTTCTTAACGAAATCGATCATATCGGCCGATGTCACGGTCTTCAACGAAACTGCCTCCACCCATTTGGTAAAATAATCAGTGGCTACTAATATAAACTTGTGCCCTTTGCTTGATGGAGGGTGAATCTGCCCGATGAGATCTATTCCTTAACCTCTGAACGGCCATGGCTTGATTACCGGATTCATAGCCGAAGCTGGCGCGCGCTGTACATTGCCAAACTTCTGACAGTCTTGACAACCTTTATAATATTTGAAACAATCTTCGAGAATTGTTGGCCAATAATACCCATTGTTTCTGATCATCCACTTCATCTTGTGAGCCGATTGATGGGCTCCGCATACACCTTCATGGATTTCCCCCATCAGGACCTTCGCTTCTTCCGTCCCCAGGCATTTGAGAAGAACCGCATCAATCGTCCGGTAAAACAAATCGTCTTCGAGTAACACATATTTTGTGGCCTGAAAACGCACTCGCCGATCCACCTTCCGAGACGGATCCTTCAAGTAATCGGCAATCTCCTTTCGCCAATCATCGGCCGCAAGTTCCAGAATCATGGCCCCTTGAATCGGCCGATATTATGACGCGTGTTGGGCAAGCCTATTGGCCTCTTCATTGTAATTTCTGGGAATGTGCTCAATCACCGCAGACTTGAATTCCTTTAACAGCTGGAGGCAATCTTCATAGTAAATTCTTAAGATATCATCTTTGCATTCGGATTTTCCCGTTAATTGATCTACGATGAGCATGGAATCTCCAAAAATCCCGACTGCATCAGCTTTGACTTCCCTCAACAATTGGATACCTTTTAGGACGGTATTCCGCCTGGTTGTTGGTCGCGGATGCTTCTATCGGCAGAGAGAAATAATAGCTTGCCCACCGAGGCGATACAAGAACGATGCCGATTTCCGATCCGGCTCCACACGAAGAACCATAGAAGTATAGAGTCCATGGAACCGGTTCAACGACAGCAATTTTCGGTCCACAATGTTGAGCCACGAAACCGGCCATAACTTGACCCTTGACAGCCTTGGCCGATTTGTACCTTAAGTCAAATTCTGACAGAGCCAGGATCCACTTTCCAATCCATCCTTTCAAAATTGGTAGTGATAGCATATATTTTACTACATCATCCTTGCAAATGACTATGCACTCTGCCGATAACAAATAGTGCCTGAGCTTGGTACACGAGAAGTATAGACACAGGCACAACCGTTCCACCGGGGAATATCTTGTTTCGGCGTCCAAGAGTCTTCTGCTGACATAATATACCACCCGTTCTTTCCCTTTGAACTCCTGTACCAGCGCCGATCCGATAGCTTGTTCATCAGCCAATAAGTATAATTTGAATGGCTTATCGGGATGTGGCGGGACTAACACCGGTGGCGAAATTAGATATTGCTTGATATCTTCTAACGCTTTGCGTTGTTCTTCTCCCCACACGAATTCCTGATCGGGCTTCAATTTCAACAAAGGAGTGAAAGCTTGAATACGCCCGGACAAGTTGGATATGAATCTTCTAATAAAATTGACCTTGCCGATGAGGGATTGCAGCTCCGTTTTATTCTGCGGGGCCACAACCTTATTGATGGCGGATATGGTCTTCCGGTTGACCTCTATCCCGCGCTCATGGACCATGAATCCTAAGAATTGCCCAGCCGATACGCCGAATGCACACTTGTTCGGGTTCATTTTAAACCCATGCTTCCTTGTGCACTCCAATACTTCTTGTAAATCGGCCAGATGTTCCTGATGACCTTTCGACTTGACCACAACATCATCGATGTAAATTTCCACCGATACACCAATGAGCTTGTGAAAGATATAATTCATAGCCCGCTGGTATGTAGCACCGGCGTTCTTTAACCCAAAGGTCATTACAACCTACTTGAATAGACCGAGGTGGCCCAGACACCTGAAAGCCGTCTTCAAAATATCTTCTTCAGCCATTAATATTTGATTGTACCCAGCATTACCATCCATGAAACTGATGACTTTATGTCCTGCGGCAGCATCTATCAAGACATCAGCTGTCAGCATCGGTGTAGCCTGATTTAGGTTCCTGAAGTCGATGCATACGCGCAACTTTCCGTTCTTCTTATATACGGGTACAATATTAGAAATCCATTCGGCGTAATGGCAGTGCCGAATAAATCCTGCTTCAATCAATCTTGTGATCTCGGCCTTTATATTAGGTAGAATTTTAGGGTTGCACCATCGTGCAGGCTGCTGATTTGGCCGATATCCTGATTTTATAGGCAACCGGTGTTCAACAATGGACCGGTCTAGACCAGGCATCTCATGGTATTCCCAAGCAAAGCAATCTTTGAATTCTTTTAATAAACTTGTCGATTTACACTTGTATCCGGGATCCAAGCTAGCACTAATATACGTCGGCCTTGGCTTGCTACCATCTCCTAAATCCACCATCTCCAATGAATCGGCCGACGTAAATCCATGCCCAAGCTTCCCGTCTTCTCGGACGAACTGATCCATCTAATCTGAATCTTCAGAGCCGACTGCTTGGATCGGCTGTAGACCAAAATCGGACACTTTCAGGAAATCAGTGTCCCAAGTTCTACCAGATATACACTTGATGTGTTCACAGCTCCATTGTTGCATGTCGGCCACCGCAACACTGTAGGTGGAATCGGCGGTGACTATCTCTGTACTGTCGCCGACCCACTGTACAAGGCATTGGTGCATTGTAGATGGGACGCAGCAATTCGTGTGTATCCAATCGCGACCGAGCAACATGTTGTAGGACCCCTTACTATTAATAATAAAGAAGGTAGTGGGAAGGGTCTTACTGCCGATGGTGAGGTCGACGCAGAGCGCTCCGCGGGCGGGAGACACGTTGCCTTCGAAGTCTTTGAGCATCATGTCCATCTTGGTCAGGTCTTCATCACTTTTGCCTAACTTCCGGAACATGGCATATGGCATGATATTGATCGCAGCGCCTCCGTCCACTAGTAACCTGGTAACGGGTCATCCGTTAACGTGTCCTTTGAGAAATAGAGCCTTGAGATGTTGCCGTTTTGCATCTTCCGGTTTCTCAAAGGTGGCTGTCATCGGCTCCAAAACCAACTGCGCCATCTGCTCCCCCATCCTTGTCGCTTTATCTCGATCAGCGGGTGCCATGAACTCCATCGGCAATATGAACACCATGTTGACATCAGTTGCCGATTCTTGATTGTCGCCCTCTTTGTTGTTGTTTCTCTTGGGGCACCAGACCCGAGACCTGTTGTTTTTCTTATCCAGCACCTGCCTCTGCTCTTCCTCTTGTTGTTCCCATTGGCGCAGGCGTTGGATTCTTCGTTTTTGAGATTTAGACAGTCCATCAGGGCACCACCTGGGGTTTACTGGTCTGGCCGATGGTTTGGCGTGCTCCCAGTCTGGTTCCCTTCCTAGAGGGTTTTCATCTGACACCCTAGCATCAGCCATTTCTTCCAGCCAATTGTGTACGCTGGTTCTGCCCCCAGTCGCTTCTGCTGGTTGATCCTGCCCTTCGACCGGTCATACCGGTCAACTCTGCCCCCCAGCCGATCATGTACTGAAAGGCGCCGACCTTCTTGTTCGCGCCAGTTTCTGCTGATCGGCTCTGATCCTCTATCTCTGGAGCGCGATCTTTTGAACGGGCGATCGTTGCGACTTGATCCGCTGCACTCAGGGCAATTATCGGCTGATGGCAATCTGAGGTCGTTTTCCCAGCAATGGATGAAGAACTGACATCGCCAATGATCTTCGTGTCGGCGTATCATCTCATCGTGGTGCCTCGACCGTTCCTGCCGCCGCTGATATTTGCTAAGTAAGAATTGCGAACTGACGGGTCTACGTGATCGTTCTGATCCTTCACCCTCGTCTTCAGCCCCTCTTTTCCCTTTGACATCATTTATCGTAACCTGCTTTCTAGGGTCCACGGTGCCGCTTCTTCTAGCGATTCCGACGTCAGCACCTTGGTTTGGAGTGAGTTTTTTCCCGTGTCAACCATGTTAGCAGGGAAAGGATGCCGATCAATTTTCATCGGCTTTACCGGCTTTGCCGGAACTTCGAACTTGAGTCTGCCTTGCTCAATGGCCGACTGTATCTGCTGACAAAAAATCTTGCACTCATTCGTGTCATGGGATGTAGCATTGTGCCATTTGCAATACTTAGTCTTTTTGAGTTGATCGGCCGAGAAAATGGTATGGTAAAGTGAGAGCTTGATCTGCCCCTCCTGGAGAAGTAAGTCAAAGATTTTATCAGCCTTTGACGTGTCAAAACCGAACGCCTCTAGTTCTTTCTTGCCGAAAGGGCACGATATCGGCTTCTTCCCTTTGACCCATTCTGCTAGGCCGATTTCTTCTTCTTCCTCAGATTCAGGCCCTTCCAAATATGCCACCTTTTTCTGGAAATTCCTCCGCTAATCAAACGGACGTATTTCCTGACCGGCCAATCGGTGAACGATCTGACTTAAGCTTTCAAATTCTTGTGAGGCGTACCTCTCCTTGATATGCGGCAGGAGGCCTTGGAAGGCGATATCGGCCAACTGGGCGTCGGTCAGGGCTAGGGTATAGCATTTTTCTCTGACCTCTCTGAACCTCTGTAGGTAGCCAGTTACTGGTTCGTCGCTCCTTTGCATGAGGCTGATCAAATCTGAAAGCTTCATCTCGTGGACTCCCATGTAGAAGTACTTATGAAATTGCTTTTCCAGATCGGCCCAAGTGACGATGAAATTAGGTGGTAAGGTAGTGAACCACTTGAAGGCCGACCCAGATAGAGACGACGAGAACAGACGCACCCGCAGAGCATCTTGTGTGGCGGCTTCCCCGCACTGGATGATGAATCTATTTATGTGCTCCACGGTTGAGGTGTCGTCCAGCCCCAAAAATTTGGTGAAGTCAGGCACTTTGTACCGATGGGGAAACGGCAATAGATCGTAGGCCGATGGGTATGGCGTCTTGTACGTATAAGTTTGTACTTTCGGCTTCAACCCGAATTGGTCCTGAATTACCTTCGCTATTCTCGCTGTCCAATCCACTTGCTACTGATGAACAGTTGGTCGGGGCGCCGGCGTATGTTGGTGGATCGGTGGCGGTACGATCGGGTGATGGATCGAAGCGTGTGGCGGATTCTGTTGCATCGTGGCCGTCTGAGTAGCTGACAGCTGATGGCGAAGCGAATCTGCCGGCCCATCGTACATTGTCATCGGCGCCGTGCTTCTGAGTGTTTCTGTGGCATCTGCCCCCCTGCCGATTTCGGACGTGGTTGGTTGATACTGAGGGACCGTCGGCCGAACGGCCGAATGGAACGGTGCCTGGATCGGATAGCTCCCATGTCCGGTTGATTGATCGGGAAAAGCCGCCGTTGCTGGTGCCCCAAAAGGTGTTGAGTTTGAGGGCAGCGATTGCACGGAAGCAATCTGGACAGGCTGAAGCGGCGCTTGCGATCGAAAATACGGTGCACCGTTATACCCTGGAGGCATTGAAGGAAACAAAGTGTTGTATCCTTCGTGTTGCGTCGACATCGGCTGACGAGCCGAGTGGGACATGCCTGGCAAGCTTCTGGCTGGAGGTACAATAGGTGGGGCGTATGCTGGCCCCTGATATCCTTGAGCTACTCTGCTGACCAGAGAACTGATGACGGCGTTATACACCGTGTTGGTCATTACTGAGGATTGGTCTATGAAAGCCTGATAGACGGACTGTTGAATCATATCGAACATCTTGCCCAAATCCTCAGCGATGGTGATGTGCGCGGGGAACTGGAAGAGGAGCTTTCTTGATTGCCTCCCCGCTTCTGGTACGATTGAAAGATTGCAGATACATCCTTTTGTAGTTTTCTAGGTGTTTTGCCAGTTCCTCTTTCTAGTCGTCCTTTAGATCTGCTTCCGTGACCTCAATGATGTTGTTCTCAGAGACTTCGGTGGTCCTTGACATATTGGATGTTGAGGTGGTCCCACTGGGCGTGCCAAAAGTGTGTTGGCGCTAAAAATCGGCCAGGAATCGGCCGATGACCTTCAGTGTCGGACACACGACCCGGGAGAATCTGCTTAACTCCTGTTCGGGTGATTGCCCTGGTACGGTTCGCGCGGCGTGCCAGTCAATCTGACCTGTTGATTGACAAGGAAATAAATGTTTTAAATTCCGGGCGTTCTGATCGGCTGAGGTTCCGATCTGTCCCGAATAGCCTATCAGCGAATCGGCCGATTTGCTATGAAGATGACCGGCTATGGATCAGCCGATAATCATGTAACAATTTCTAAGAATTATTACCGATGCAACACTTGAAATAGATCTAATCGGCTGTATGATAATGAACGAGGGAAAGCAATGATAAAGCCGATAGTTTCAATCTCAAGCTGGATAACTGGTGATAAAACTAGAATAATAGGTAAAACCTATAATTCTGGTAAATATCAATAACTAGTGAATAAATCTAAACGAAACAACGGCGATGCACCTGAAGTTAAAGCTTAGATGTTATTCGATAGGCGGAACCTACCAATTGGCCGGAGATCGTGTCGATGCAGCCCTGCCAATCCGTACGAACTCGTGAAAGAAAAAGAAGTATTGGCGAAGTCGCCGACTTGAAAGTAAAGTGCGATGAAAAAGTAGATTGTTTTTGTTGATTGATTGATGTATCTCCTACAAAACCCTGGCGGCTCCTATTTATACCCTAGGACTAAGATTTCTGATCGATTACGATCTGTTACAAACTTGATTTAAATAGAAAACTACTATATCTATAATATTTTCCTAAAGGAAACGGGCTCCCGCAGAATCTTCTGCCGCCATCTCCTAATCCAATCCGGATTCTTTCCATTGTTTCACGACCGAGTCGGCATTGTCCTTTTGACCAACGTCGGGTCATTTTTGACTGAGATCCTCTGTTAGGATTCCAATGGCTTCATCCCCCTATCTGTTGGCGCAAGCTGCATCGCCAATCGGCCGATCTCTAACTGTAGCCTCAATCGGCCGATTTCCAACTGTAGCTTTTAAATCTGCTGCATCGGCCAGTGTCTTCCTTTCCTGACGCCGATTCAACAGTGTCAAAATCTGGCGTCAACAGAGCGGTACTAAAGGATTTTTTAAGAAAGCTATTTGACTAACCATCTTCTCAGGGATAGACTCCCGAAAAGATGGGTTTTTTAATTCCAAAACCAATTACCCTGAAAAAACCATCAAATTGATTCTAAAAAACACAACCCATGCCACGACTCTTTAGATCCTTTTTTCCAAACCATAGAATTTTGATTAAAGGCTCGGGGGCTGCGGGATACGTGTCATCGATGGCTTATTTTTCATGTTTTTGGAAGATAAGTACAAAATATTCAAGACTAATTTGACCCTCAGCCTGATTCTTCGATTCAACCTAAGGCTCGAGGGCTACTCCATATGGAGTGCGAGTTCATCGCACCCCATATAAAAGAAGACTTGAAGACTACTCGGGGCTTGAGCACCTCACAGCCTCGATGCAGCCAAAGAAGTACCCGAAAGACACATTCAAGATGAAGTTTGAGAGAACTCGAAGACACCTTCAAAAGTACTCGAAGGCCTGCGTTACTCAGCTATGAGGAGCTCCGAGGCTTGTCAGGGATGGATCCCTAGGTACCCGCAAGAAAGGAAGAAGTTGGACTCCTACTAGGACTCATATCTTGTAATCCTACTAGGACTCCTACCTTGTAACTGACTAGGAACCCCACCCCCTGGAGTATAAAAAGGAGGGCCGGGGCACTTAGATTGGCAGACCCAATAGAGCGGCCAACAGGCAACTCTATAACCAAGCGCAGGGCGCAATATACAATACCACCACACAGGATGTAGGGTATTACGCTACTCTAGCGACCTGAACCTGTCTAAATCTGTGTCTTGTATCTTCGTGTTTACCTTTAAGTTCCAGATCCGGCAATCCGGCAATCCCTCACCAAACAGTCACCTAACTTAGGGTATCCCTAGGTAGGCTGGCGGTAAAAACACCGACACATTAGGTGGACTCGACACAGTACTGCTTCCACTATATCCTATTTCCCTCGAGCAATGTTGTAAAGTTGTGGGTATTGCTCTTTTAGTGGTGTATTTCCTAACCAGATATCCTCCCAAAATCTTACTTGTGACCCGCCCTTAATCATGAAAGTTCCAAATCTAAGAAAGTCCAGTTTTACCTTCATCAAGCTTGCGCAGAAACAAGAGTCTCCGCTTTTCCACTGGACCTGAACCAAAGGTTTGGTCCCTAGATACTTGTTGCGTAGAATCTGCTGACATGTGCTTTCTCTCTTTAACAGTCGATACAATCATTTACTAAGCAGAACTGTGTTCTTGATGTATATGTACCTTTATGTTAGATGTATATGTACCTTTTATAGTTTTCCTATTATATAAGGGGTTTTGTGCATATTTATTAATAGCTGTACATGTATATATTCGGATCTAGAGTCCTCATATTGAATACAGGTGCTATTCATAATACCGTATACAGAGCCAAAATTTAGGGTTAGAGTTCGTCTCTCTCTCCCTGATTCTTCCTGTGCACGTGGCACTTGCGTGCAACTCGCTGGCTTCTTCGCTGTGCAGCTTCTTCATCACGAACGATTGATCCCTCGCAGCTGATTCTTCTTCACCAGCTTTTGAGATTTTGGATCGGATCAATCGATTCCTCACCAACTTGTCGCCGCTCTCGGTCTGCGTGTGCTTCTGTGCGCGTCCGAGCCTCTTCGCCAGGACGCGCCGCTGGGTCGCGCCCTCGCCGGGTCGCGCCGCCGCCGGATCAGCCACCAGGACGTGCCGCCGGGATGAGCCCTCGCCGGGTCGCGCCGCCGCGGGATGTGCCGTCGCGACACTTCTCCGCCGAGACGCGCCGTCGCCGGGTCGCGCCGCCGCCGGATCAGCCACCAGAACGCGCCGCCGGATTTGCCGCCAGGACGCATCGCCGCCACGCTCCTCTGACACGCCGCCATGCTCCTTTGACGCGCGGGCCTCTACCGTCCATGGTTGCTGGGCCTTTCCTCTCCCGTGAAGGAGAAGTTAAGGCCAACCAGTAAAAAAAATTGCGACTGTTCTGTTCTCTATTCCCTTTGTTCTGCTGGTGCGCTGCTCTTCTCCGCAACGCGCAGTCTGGGCTCAGAGTTTAGCAGTATGTAAAAAAAATACTGCTGTTGCCGCTTTTCATTTGCGCTCTCGCCATCGACTATTTTTGTTTGGGATGACGTCTCCTTCCGTTCCATCATTTGGTGGTGTGCAGATTATGCGATATCCGGTGATTTTCAATGGCACCAACTATCGTGACTGGGTCTCTCATTTACGCTGGCACATGCGTGGTCTTCATCTTTAGGAGTTCCTTACTGGTGATATACCCTACCCACCTCCTCCTGTTGCTCCTATTCAGCCTACTATTCCTGAAACCGCTGCTGACGCCGTGAAGACAAAGATGCTTGATGATTATAATGCTAGTTTGGAGTCATATGCGTCTCAATTTGCCACATACAGGACATGGTTGGATGAGGATGCTCGTGCTGGTGTTGTTCTTGCTACTAGTATGGAGGAGCGTCTTTCTGCAGATATTGTTAATTTTGATCATCCATATCAGATGTGGGCTTTTCTTTGTGAGCGTTGTGAGCCCACTGGTCAGTCTACCTCTATTGCAGCTTTGCGTCAAGAACAACTATTGCGCCAGGGTGATTCTACTGTTGAGGATTTCTATGCTCAGATGTTTGTAGTGTGGCGTCAGATTGATTCCATTCATCCTCCACTATCACCCAACACTTGTGACTCGTGTAAGGCTCAGAAGGTTGCTCTGGAGACGAGGTGCAGTCGCGACTTCTTGACCCGTCTTCGTGATGAGTTTGAGCAGCTTCGAGCTCAGCTGGTTTCTTGCGAGCCCTGTGTTTCTCTGATGGAGGCTCTTGCTGCTGTTCGTAATGAGGAGTTGTATCTTCATAATGCTGGCCTATTGCAGTCTTCTTCTTCTTCTTCTTCTTCTTCTTCTTCTTCTTCTTCTTCTTCTTCTTCTTCCATATTGGCTGCTCGTTCTTCTTCGTCTACAACTTTCACCCCTCCACCTGCGGTGCCTCTTTCAGCAGCGTCTTCTTCTGAGGGAGGAGGGAGTGGTCGCGTCTTCATTGTGACTTTTGTGGTAAGAAGACTCATGTGGAGGCATATTGCTACAAGAAGAAGAAGGCTCAGTCTCGCCAAGATGGTAGTGGTCGTCCTTCACAGGGTACAAGTGGTGCTGGTGGTTTTGATACTGGAGGCTCTCAGTGGAGCTCTACTGGTTCTGAGACATAGGAGATGCTCATGTTACTTCATCGCCTAGCTGCCTCTACACCTCCAGGAGCTGCTGGTTCTGTTACTCAGGCCTCTGCACAGTCAGGTGCTGCTGCTGCTTCTCAGTCTTCCTCTTCACGTACTTTTCCATGGATTTTAGATTCTGGTGCTTCTTTCCATATGACTCCTAATCAAACCAGTCTTTCTTCCATTAGTACACCACATATTCCTATCACTGTTTAAACTGCAGATGGATCATCTCTTTTTGTTGCAGGGCAGAGAACTCTTTTGTCTCCCTCTTTTCATGTTCCTGCGGTTTCTTATGTTCCTAAACTAACCATGCAACTTATCTCAGCTGGCCAGCTCACTCATCATGGTTGTCGTGTGATCCTTAATTCTAACTCTTGTTGTATCCTGGATCGCATCACGAGTCTTCTGGTTGGTACTAGCCCTCGTCGATGTGGTTCTCAGCGTCTTTGGGAGCTTGACTGGCTTCATCTTCCTTCCGCTGCTTCCGCCAGTCTTGTTGGTTCTGCTACGTCTACGTCATCCCCATCATCTTTTGCTAAGTAGCATCATCGTTTGGGACATCTCTGTGGCTCGCGCCTGTCTACGCTAGTACATCGTGGTCTTTTAGGGTCAGTCTCTGGTGATGTATCTCTAGATTAGTGTTAGGGTTGTCGATTAGAAAAACAGCTCCAACTTCCTGATCATTCTAGTGAGTCAGTGTCGAAACATCCTTTTGATCTTGTTCATTTTGATGTATGGGGTCAGGCTCCCTTCGTTTCGAATGGAGGCCATCGATATTATATCATTTATAAAGATGATTTTTCTCGCCACACATGGATTTATTTTATGAAAAATCGTAGTGAGGCTTTGTCTATCTATAAAAACTTAGCCACCATGATCTGTACTCAGTTTGATACTTCTATTAGGGTTTCTCGTGCTGATTCTGCAGGGGAGTATTTATTTGGAGCTCTTCGTCAGTTCCTTTCTGAGCAAGGCACTCTTGCTCAATTCTCTTGTCCTGGTGCTCATGCTCAGAATGGGGTCGCTGAGCGTAAGCATCATCATTTGCTTGAGACTACTTGTGCTCTTATGATTGCTTCTTTTATTCCACCACATTTTTGGGTTGAAGCTTTTTCTACTGCCACTTATCTGATTAACATTCAGCCCTCATCCTCTCTTCAGGGTAGGATTCCGTATGAGCATCTTTGTGGCAAGCTGCCCGACTATTCTAGCCTTCACCTCTTTGGATGTGTGTGCTATGTGCTTCTTGCACCTCGTGAGCGCACTAAGCTGACCGCTCAATCTATTGAGTGTGTTTTCCTAGGATATAGTGTTGAGCATAAGGGATATCATTGTTGGGATCCTGTTGGTCGTCGGATGAGGATTTCACAGGATTTTACTTTTGATGAGTCTCGTCCTTTCTATCCTCGTAATTCTCCTGATGCTTCTCATGCATCTGTCATTCAGCCACTTTCTTTCCCGCTATTTCCAGATACTCCTAGTGCCCTTATATTTTCACCACACCTAGTGCCTTCCTCTGAGGCTCCTGTTGCCTATAGTCCCTTCACCCGTGGAGCCTTCTCCTATGGCCCCTTCACCCGTGGTCCCTTCTTTTTCGGAGGCCATTCCACAGGTGAATGTTTATGATCGTAAACTATCACACGTGTCTACACACATGCTCGGCGGGTTGCGGAGCCATCTTCTGATGCGCCTTCTCCTCTTGATGAGCCATCTTTTTCCGATGCACCTTCTCCTCTGGATGAGGCAACTTTTGATGCTTGTTTTCCATGATATGCTCTTCGTGATCGATAGTTGATTCAGCCTCCAGATTGGCTTGAATTTGCTGGTACTGTTCTTTCTGAGCTGACTTCTAACCGTGATGCCATTCATCATCAGGAGTGGCAACATGCTATGGTAGAGGAGATTGCTGCTCTTGAGCGCACTAGAACATGGGACCTTGTACCTATTCCCGCACATGTCCGTCCTTGTTGACGCTCGCTATAGACCAATTTCGAGCGTCAATTTGACCAGAAAATTGGGATGACTAGCATACTTAACTTGCATACTTATCTAGAATAATATCGTTTCCACATCCCCCTTGGAGAATTTGCAATGTAGGGAAATTGAGCAGAATTCAAGTGTTAAACAAGCACCTCAATCCAGGGCAAGTGACGTCGACCAATCAGAGCGCACCATTTGGACTCCCATGGATTGAAGGGCCCACCAGAGCATGCAACCGACCTTGGATGACACCCACTCACATACAGTAGCGACCAGGGCCCACATGGCAGCCACCCAGAGCAGGCTGGACCCGATCTGGGCCGAGCCCAGGTCGACCGTCCCAACAGAGGCGCCACCGCCTTACCTGTTGCACGTGGCGCTTCCCCATTGGCTCCTAATGTCGGTTTGGCAAGGCTTCGGACAATTGCACGCTGTGGAGCTACTGCACACCCCCCATACTCACCTCTATAAATATGAGGGGGGTGCTACAATAGAAGACACACCACAAGTTGCAACCCCTCTAGTTGATCTCTCAAGTTCCTCTCTTGCTTAGTCTTTAGGATAGTGGAGTTTAGGTGAAGTAGCTCTTCTTCGGTTCCCGAGTCTTGCCTAGGAGTGTTCGGTATGGGTTTTACTCTTCATCTCCTTTGTAATATTCGGAATTCCTTAATAGAGTTATCATCTAGTTTAGTCTACCCGTATAGTATATGTTCTGTGTATTCAGATGTGTGTGCTATGCTTAGTTTATATCTAGGACTTATATCTTGCATGATTAGACGTGGCAAGACATCTAGGCTATGGCATTGGTTCCAGTATTCGTATGTTTGCTCTAGTGTGATGTCTGTCCATCCGAAGGGTGGGGGCTCCGCGCAGGGCATTAGAGTATTGCTTATTAGTGTAGACATGGTGTCTGGGCTAATCAGTGTTGCTGGATGCGGCTCTATATCATGGTTAGATGAGGTAGGCAGTAGGTGGTGACAGCCCTGTCCGTCCAGCGTAACCCTCCCCGTTCGTGTAGTAGCTGTAGAAGGTGCATAAAATAGCCGTGAAGATCTAGTGGCCACCTAGCCATATCTTGTGCGGTCTCCCGGTGATGCCTGGAGACTAGAGCCCGTTCCTAATCATGTGTATGTGTATGAGTGCTTAGTATAGATTGTATGCTTAGTTAGAAGTACATAAGTCCTTAGATTAGCTTTCTTCTTCCTTTCTCCCTTCCTATTAGCTTTGCATAGAGATAGAACTTGAGTAATTTGAGCAACTTGTGTGTCACACTACCACTCTACCATATATTATCTTACCCCTATTTATTCAATTGAATATCCATGCTAGAACTAATCAACACACTAATCTATTCCAATAACCGCCATCTTCCCTGCGAAAATATAAATACCACCCCGTACTCACGGGTAAAATGCTATAACGGTATTCCGTGCGCTTGCGGATCCTTCTGTAACGTAAGAAATACCCCACGCATTTCTGGCGCCGTTGCCGGGGAATGGATTCTATGTCCACACTTGGTGACTGTGTTATAAAATGGCAACAAGCATTTTTGGCGCCGTTGCCGGGGAAGGCACTGGTTAAAAGAATAGATCAAGTGGTTGATGAAATTCTAAAATGGTATTCAATTGTCTAAATAGGCTAACTTGGCTTTGTCTTCTCTCTTTTTTGTGAAGACAGGGTAGTGTATGACTGGTTTCGATCTGTCGCAAAATTTCACTCAGAATCCGGAGTCACTTTTGAGAAGAGTTCGACCTCCCGTCGTTTCTCCTCAGATCTCACTCTCGACAGGCGAAACAGTCAATATCACACCATCAACTTCCAAGACTATAGCTCAGAAGACTCTTCGTGATTACTCAGCTCCTTCGGCCGACAATGTCCCAATCAGGCCAAATGTTAATGCTGAAGCTGAGAATTTCGAGATCAAGACGGGTCTCATTATGATGGTGTAGGCCGGCCCATTCTGTGACAAGGCCAATGAGGATGCCAATGCACATCTCCAACAGTTCCTCAAACTGTGCAGCACTTTTGTCATCAAGGGAGTCACAAAGGATGCAATCCGACTTCGTCTATTTCTGTTTTCTCTTCTGGGAAGGCAAAATAGTGGTTCTACACCAACAGAAGTGCGATGACTATGTGGGATGAGTGCGCCAAGGCATTCCTCGCGAAGTTCTTCTCGTTGGGTAAAGCCAACACTCTTCGGGGAAGGATTTCCAGTTTTCAGTAGACGTCAAATGAGTCAATAACTAAAGCTTGGGGCCGGCTTCAAGAGTACATCCTAGCGTGTCCTCACCATGGGATGGACGCTTGGCTCATTCTGTAGAACTTATACAACGGGCTGACTCCAACATCCCGTGATCATATAGACGCTGCTGCAGGTGGTGCTTTCTTCTCGCTAACCATTGATAGGGCCAAAACTTTGACCAAGAAGATGGTGTCCAACCAAGGTTGGAACGACGAACATCTCCAACCTCGCCAGCAGGGCATGCACTCCGTCAAGGAGACGGACATGATCGCCGCTAAGCTCGACCTTCTCATCAAGAAGATTGATGAACGTCCCCAAGAAAAGGCTCTAACTCAGGTACTTCAAGCCTTAGATTCTCGTATGACTTGCGAGGTCTGTGGGAACGTCGGACACTCGAGGAACGACTGCCACGAAACCCAGGAAGAGGTCGGAACAACAACAACAGATTTCATCCACAAGGAGGTCAGGGGTGGAACCAGTCGCACCCCTACTACCAAGGAGGTAATGGTAATTCAAATTCATTTATTCCTAACCAACCTTCCTTGAGGAATCTTGTCTTAAGCCAAGCAAAGACCAACGAAGCAATCCAGAAGAAGCTTGCTGCTAATGACAAGACCTTGGAGACTATCCAAGCAAAGATGGATGGCATCTCCTCAACACTCAAGAACCAGCTGAGCTTCAACAAGATGCTTGAAACTCAATTAGCTCAGCTGGCCGCTGCTACTCCTCCTGCTGAGTTAGGGAAGGGTCCAGGGTACCCTAAAGGGACCACAGAGAATATCCACGCAGTGACCATGAGAGGAGGTAAAACCACTCGTGATCCCCCTAATCCTAACCATGTCAGCAGGGAAAAGGAGGACAGGGCAACCAAAGAACGCCCTAGTAGCGATGACACCACAAGGTGCATGAAGGGAAAACGGCTCCTCACGAATTCTACGACAACCAATTGTTACCATTCTCCACCAAGATCAGGAAGTTGGGCACGGATGAGCAATTCAACCACTTTATGGATATGATTCAGCGAGTTAACATTAGTGTGCCTCTGCTGGAAGCCATGAGACTACCACCTTATGCTCGCTACCTCAAGGACATACTCTTCAACAAGAGGCAGCTACCCACTACTGAGGTGGTCAAGCTCTCCGAAGCATGCAACACAGCATCCTAAGAAGAAAAAAGATCCAGGATATCCCGCTATCAGCTATTCAATAGGAGCACAAAACTTCGACAAGGCTCTTTGTGACTTGGGTGCCAGCGTTAGTGTCATGCCTAAGACGGTGTTCGATCAACTGAATTCCTCAAGCTTGACTCCGACACCAATGCAACTACAGTTGGCTGATTCATCAGTTCGGTACCCAAAAGGAATCGCAGAAGATATTCCATTAAGAGTGCGGGACTGCTTCATTCCCGTCGACTTTGTGGTGCTGGATATGGATGACCAGAAGGAAACAACACTTATTCTCGGCCGGCCATTTCTCAGCATGGCAGAAGCTCATATCGATGTTGGAGCTGGAGAAATCCGACTCAACATCAACGGCAAAGAGGAAAGATTTGATTTCCGCCCGAGATGGGAGCAATGTTCAATGACCAGAATCAAGTATGAACAAAATCCCGGAAGGATCATCGAAGTCGAAGTAACACCTCCGAAGGACAATCCTGTCACCCTTGTGAAGAAATTCAATAGGGGAGAACAACGGAGGACACACAAGAGAGGGCCGAACAACGACACCCCTGCTCCAAAGAACAAGGACCCAACTTCCACACTACCGACATCAACAAAGAAGAAATCCAAAAGGGTGTGGAGAAAGAAGAAGATGTCATCATCCTCGACATCCTCTCCAGCTTTGGACGATTCGACCTCAAGGCAAACAGGTATGGAGAGGGTCCTGCTCATCGGACCTTAAACCAAGAGCTAGCTTGGGGGAGTTCTTCCACCAAGTGAACTGTATCCTTTTACTGCTTTCAATAAAGATTAAAATAACTCTAAGAACCAAACAAATATTTCCTGCTTTAATTTCCCTTTTCCATATGCATGGTAAGAAAGCTTAGTCTTCCTAAGTTGAAAGGATGAATAATTGTTATGCTCTTGCTTGTCTGTCTTGCTTAGTCCTAAAGCATGGTGTTTCCTAAGTTTGAGTTTGCTGGCTGTTTAAACCTTTGTGCCATGAACCCGAACAACTCATGGGTTGCATATGCTTCATCCATGTCTAGGTTGTTGTGAGTTTAGATATGGAAGATGGAGCTTTATAATCTTGTCCTAAGTGAAGCATGATATCTGGAGTATTTTGTTTTCAAAAATTTAAAAGAAAGACAAGTTCCTCAATGATGTTCCAAGCCCTACCAAAGCCATATGTCATTTACATTGAAAAATCCTACACATATGTTGCTTGCTATTAAATTGAGCTTTGTCAAATTGTTGTGACCCTAGTGAGATGCTTTTCATATCCTCTTGATCAAGATCACGCACACGTTACACTCATTGCGACATTCCTACATTGAGAATTAGCAAATCCATCCATCCACCAAATAAATGCTCCATGAAGTTTGCGATCTCTCCTCATGTTATCTCTGAAAAACAAATTAGGCTTGGTCATCCCCGAAAAAAGAAAAAAAGAGAGAGAGAAAGAAAAGATGGCATGCCAAAAAAGCATGACCTCAAAAAAAAAGAAAAGAAAGAATAAGAGGGGGATAGCCATGTCTAAAGAAAAAAAATGCAAAAATAAATAAAGAGGAGAGGGATCACAAACCAAAAAAGGAGTAATCATACTTTCCATTCATCCACACACATGCACCTCTTGATTTTGGGATATGACTAGTTTTCTCCATGGATCCACTCTTTGTCTTGGCAATATATGAAATGTAAGTATGCTTAATCCATTCCGTACATTGAGCTCCACAAAAGCTTTCGTTATGAGAAGAAAGACGTGCCTTCGTAAGGATTCATACACCATTGAGCGATCCAAGTGAATCATTCGAGAAACTTAGTCTTGTTTTACTATTTCCAAAAAGAAAACCTCCAGATGGATTGTTGAGCAAAGGGAAGGTAAGTACTACTCTGTTGACTGTTCTAACTCTCAACAGCTCAAGATAAGGAGAAGCTCATAAGCCCCATAGATGATGAAGGTAATAAGGGCCAGGTACTCATGCCAACATTACTCATTCTCAAGGAGATCATCCATGCCTCAGCCTTGACACAACAGCACGTAATGAGTCTAACAATTTTCTGATCAACATCCTGGTTTGTCCTATTTTGCTCGAGACGAGCAAAGAACAGCTTGGGGGTTCTTGTTGACGCTCGCTACGGACCAATTTCGAGTGTCAATTTGACCAGAAAATTGGGATGACTAACATACTTAACTTGCATATGTATCGAGAATAATATCATTTCCACATCCCCCTTGGAGAATTTGCAATGTATGGAAATTGAGCAGAATTCAAGTGTTAAACAAGCACCTCAATCCAAGGCAAGTGACGTCGACCAACCAGACTGCACCATTTGGACTCCCATGGATTCAAGGGCCCACCAGAGCATGCAACCGACCTTGGACGACACCCACTCACGTACAGGAGCGACCAGGGCCCACATGGCAGCCACCCAGAGCAGGCTGGACCCGATCTGGGCCGAGCCCAGGTCGGCCGTCCCACCAGAGGCGCCACCGCCTTACCTGTTGCACGTGGCGCTTCCCCATTGGCTCCTAATGTCGGTTTGGCAAGGCTTCGGACAATTGCACACCGTGGAGCTACTGCACACCCCCCATACTCACCTCTATAAATATGAGGGGGGTGCTACAATAGAAGACACACCACAAGTTGCAACCCCTCTAGTTGATCTCTCAAGTTCCTCTCTTGCTTAGTCTTTAGGATAGTGGAGTTTAGGTGAAGTAGCTCTTCTTCGGTTCCCGAGTCTTGCCTAGGAGTGTTTGGTATGGGTTTTACTCTTCATCTCCTTTGTAATATTCGGAATTCCTTAATAGAGTTATCTTCTAGTTTAGTGTACCCGTATAGTATATGTTCTGTGTATTCAGATGTGTGTGCTATGCTTAGTTTATATCTAGGACTTATATCTTGCATGATTAGACGTGGCAAGACATCTAGGCTTTAGCATTGGTTCCAGTATTCGTAGATTTGCTCTAGTGTGATGTCTGTCCATCCAAAGGGTGGGGGCTCCGCGCAGGGCATTAGAGTATTGCTTATTAGTGTAGACATGGTGTCTGGGCTAATCAGTGTTGCTGGATGCGGCTCTATATCATGGTTAGATGAGGTAGGCGGCAGGTGGTGACAGCCCTGTCCGTCCAGCGTAACCCTCCCCATTCATGTAGTAGCTGTAGGAGGTGCATAAAATAGTCGTGAAGATCTAGTGGCCACCTAGACATATCTTGTGCGGTCTCCCGATGATGCCTGGGAGACTAGAGCCCGTTCCTAATCATGTGTATGTGTATAAGTGCTTAGTATAGATTGTATGCTTAGTTAGGAGTACATAAGTCCTTAGATTAGCTTTCTTCTTCCTTTCTCCCTTCTTGTAAGCTTTGCATAGAGATAGAACTTGAGTAATTTGAGTAACTTGTGTGTCACACTATCTCTTTACCATATATTATCTTACCCTTGTTTATTCAATAGAATATCCATGCTAGAACTAATTAACACACTAATCTATTCCAATAACCACCATCTTCCCTACGAAAATATAAATACCACCCCGTACTCATGGGTAAAATGCTATAACGGTATTCCATGCACTTGCGGATCGTTCTGTAATGTAAGAAATACCCCCACGGCATTTCTGGCGCCGTTGCCGGGGAATGGATTCAATGTCCACACTTGGTGACTGCGTTATAAAATGTCAATAGTCCTATCACTTGTAAGTGGGTTTACAAGGTTAAGACCTGCTCTGATGGTTCTCTTGAGCGCTACAAAGCTTGTCTTGTAGCGTGTGGTTTTCAGCAGGAGCATGGTCAGGACTATGGCGAGACTTTTGCACCTGTGGCTCATATGACCTCTGTTCGCACTCTTCTTGTTGTGGCTTCTATTTGTGATTGGTCTATATCTCAGCTTGTTGTGAAGAATGCCTTTCTTAATGGTGAACTCCACGAGGAAGTATATATGCAGCCACCACCTGGGTATTCTATCCCTGAGGGTATGGTATGTCATCTTCACCGCTCGCTTTATGGCCTCAAGCAAGCTCCTCGTGCTTGGTTCCAGCGCTTTGCTTATGTGGTCACTGCTGCTAGCTTTTCTGCCAGTACTCATGATCCTACGCATTTCGTTCACACTTCCTCTCATGGTCGGACTCTTCTCCTTCTTTATGTTGATGACATGATCATCACTGGAGATGACTCCCAATATATTGCCTTTGTGAACGCACGTCTCAGTGAGCAGTTTCTTATGTCCGATCTAGGTCCTCTTTGTTACTTTCTTGGGATTGAGGTTTCTTCCACACCTCAAGGCTTCTATTTGTCCCAAGAAAAGTACATTAATGATCTTCTTGATCGTGCTTCTCTCTCTGACCACTGTACTGTAGAGACTCCCATGGAACTTAATGCTCATCTTCGTGCCACTGATGGGGAGCCGCTTGCAGATCCCACTCGTTATCACCACATTGTTGGGAGCCTCGTTTATCTTGGTGTCATTCACCCTAACATCTCATATTCTGTGCATATCCTGAGTCAGTTTGTTTCAGCTCCCACTCCGATCCACTATAGTCATCTTCTTCATGTTTTGCGTTATCTTCATGGGATTATATCTCATCGCTTGTTCTTTCCTCCCTCCAGCTCTTTATAGCTCCATGCATGTTCTGATGCTATTTGGGTTAGTGATTCCTCTGATCGTCGATCTCTTTCTGCTTATTGTGTTTTTCTTGGTGGTTCTCTCATTGCTTGGAAGACTAAGAAGTAGGTAACAGTTTCTCGTTCCAGTGCAGAGGCTGAGTTCCGGGCTATGGCTCTTGTGATGGCAGAGTTTACTTGGCTATGATGGCTGCTTGAGGATTTCGGTGTTTCTATTTCTAGTCCGACTCCTCTTTTATGTGACAGTACAGGTGCTATCACCATTGCTCGTGATCCGGTGAAATATGAGCTCACTAAGCATATTGGTGTTGATGCTTCATATACACGAGCACATGTACTGGATGATGTTATTACTATTCGGTATGTGCCTTCAGAGCTTCAGTTGGCAGACTTCTTCACTAAGGCACAGACGAGAGTTCAGCACAGGTTCTATCTCTCCAAACTCAGTGTCATTGATCCACCTTAAGTTTGAAGGGGGGTGTTAGATGTATATGTACCTTTTGTAGTTTCCCCATTGTATAAGGGGTTTTGTGCATATTTGCTAATACCTGTACATGTATATATTCGGGCCTCGAGCCCTCATATTTTATACAAGTGTTATTCATTACACTTTAATTCCAGATTATGTATGCCTAGGCAACCTTGTTACTTTGGTTGACATAGGATATCCCATTTGGCTAAACGGTATTTTCTTTTATGTTCATCACAAGAATCGAGAATGAAAGTAATCCAACTTTTTTAGGACCCCTTTTGGGATCTCAAAGAAGGACATCGTATACATTGGTAGACTACTAAGAACATAATTGATTAAAGTTAAACGACCTCCAGCTGACAAGTTTTTTCCTTTCCAACTACCGAGGTGTTTCTCAAATCTTTCTTGTACCTTCAACCAATCCCAATTTGACAATTTCCTATAGTGTATAGGAATACCCAAATATCTCATTGGGAAATCACCTAGATTACATCCAAATAGTCCCATGTATTGATCCTCGTAATCTTTGGCCTCTCCAAAGCAGAAAATTTCACTCCTGTGGAAGTTAATTTTCAGACCCGATAGTTGCTCAAAAGCATAAACAAGCTACTTCATGTTTTGAGCCTTCTCTAGGATATGTTCCAAAAAGAGAATTGTATCATCAACATATTGTAAAATGGAAATTCCACCATCAACAAGATGTGGTACCACTCCACCCACCCGATCGTCTGCTTTAGCTCTCTTGATAAATATAGCTAACATATCAGAGACCACATTCAATAATATCGATGAGAGGGGGTCACCCTGTCGCAGGCCCTTCTTTATTTGAAACAAAGGACCTACTTCATGATTGATATTAATTGCTACACTTCCACCTAAAATGAATGATTTTACCCACTCAATCCATTTGGGTGAGAATCCTTTCATCCGAAGTG
The DNA here is from genome assembly GCA_032594955.1 of Panicum miliaceum. NCBI lineage: Eukaryota > Viridiplantae > Streptophyta > Magnoliopsida > Poales > Poaceae > Panicum > Panicum miliaceum. The sequence continues at coordinate 45,124,827 of CM064056.1, read as the reverse complement.
TTTGTAGCAAGAAATCCTAGCGCACTTTGTCATAAACCATTTTAAAGTCAATTTTGTGGATTACCCCACTTGGTTTTTTCCGGTGCAACTCATGAACTATTTCATGTAGAATGACGACTCCTTCTAGGATGTTGTGGCCCTGCATGAAAGTTGTTTGGGTAGGACTAATAATAAGATCCGCCACTGAGTTAAAACGAACGGTGGCGACTTTGGTGAAAATTTAAAGCTTACATTCAACGAGCAGATTGGTCTATATTGTTGTATTTTGTTTGCCTCCTGAATTTTTGGCAATACGGTTATTACCCCAAAATTCAGGTTGAAAAGTGGAAATCACCCTTGACAACATCCCAAAACTGTTGGTAGAATTCAGCCTGGGAGCCATCGGGACCTTGAGCTTTATTATATTCCATAGCGAAAATTGCATCGCGAATCTCCTTTTCAGTGAAAGGTGTCGTAAGAAATTTATTTTCGCTCTGACTGACTTGGGGGATACCATCAATTCTACTTTCATCAAAGGCAAAGTGATTGTCCTTGGAGGGTCCAAATAAATCTTTATAGAATTGCGTGATATAATTTTTCAGATTGTTTTATCCCTAAATTTTTACCCCGTCATGATCTAAGGAAAAGATACTTTCTTTCGGTGCTTGCCGTTGGCAATCATCTGAAATTATCTCGTATTATTATCCCCTAGAAGGATGTTGGTTGCTTTTGCACGCTGATAGAACTTAAGCTCCTCCTCATGCGGGAGCTTAGCCAGAGCAAGAAAATTAACCAAAACCGTTTATCCATTCTTCTAAATACTCTTTATGCTTTGATTTCACTCGATGCAAAAGCAACGAGAGCTCCTTCTGGAAAGAGGCCTTGCATGAGGATAGCAACACTGGTTGAGCCTGGAAGATGACACCATTTCTTGAAGTCCAGATTGCCCAACAAAGTAGGATTACCAAATCCAGAAAGATGGCCTTGAGACTGTCTATCGCATCAAAAATTGTGGCTTGTGGTTGGATTTGTAAGTGAAGCAGATTCCGACAGGCAGTGGCAAAGGGGCACTGTAAGAAAACATGTTCCATGGTTTCCTCGGCTCCTGAACTGGAGTTCACATGTATACGAATCAAGTATCACTGTTCTTATTTCACTGTTCTTCTTCTGAGTAAATTTCTAGTGCTTAAACGGTCTTTGAGCAGCAACTAGAAAAAAACTTTATGCTTGTTTTGACAGCTTGAAACCCACGTAACCTTTTGAAAATCGGGTGTACAAGAGCATGTCCAGTGAGATGCAAATGTCTTTTTCGAGGAAAATTGTGTAGAACCCCAAATGTATTGCCACCAGTCATCAACATCTGAGAGTGGATGATTTTGTAATAGTTGCTGTAGCAACTCCATCTGCCCAAAAGCTTCTTCTAAGAGAGGTAGGTGAATAAGTCTGTGAAAAGGCTCAGTATGGCAATTGGATAACGACAAGTTATAGACTGCGACAGCTCTTAAGAAGAGAGGGTGGAAAGGGAACCTAGCGTGCTCGTTATGTGGCCGCGCTGAAACCACTTATCATATTTTCTTTGGGTGCTCAATCGCCCGCCTAGTCTGGTGCACTGTGAGAGATGTGCTGGAATGTCCTGGGGGCATTGGCGAGTTATGTGGTGGTGGTGGTGGGGTGGGGGGGGGGGGGGGGGGGGGGGGGATCTCAGAATTCCCAAACACTTGGTGCTGTTCCTGTTCTCTGGATTAGCATGGGCTCTATGGATTAGTAGGAATAAGATGGTCATTTGAGCGTTCCTTTCCCCAAAATCCTTTACAAGTGTTATACTATGGTGCTTCCTTCCTACAGAGATGGCTACCGCTGTTGAAGCAACCTGATCGCGAGAAGGCGACGGCGAGCTGGGAGAAGCTGATGGGCTGGGCTAGCATGACGGACTCCAGGAGAGCGTCGATCTTGGACATTGTGGAAATTTGACTGCTTCCTATTTTTCTACCATAGTTCTTTCTTTTGCTTGTAATGAAACCTGGTATCTCAAGGCATGGATCTGTACCAAAACTATCGCTTTCAATCAAAGCAGAGATTTAGCTCCTCCAAAAAAAATGAAGAATTTGCGGTCCACTACGGTGGTAAATCTTGGAAAGCATACGAATTGGTGTTAAATAATGAAAGGCGTGTGAATTGAGATAAAAAAACTGATGTCTCTCGGTGCTGGTGGAGTGGGAAATCATTTGAGAAATGCCAAAGATCTAAATTTGAGACGAAGCATGTAACACTATTAGAAAAAAGGCCATCACTACAAGGTCAAATGAACCATTAGTACCGGTTCTGCAACCGATACTACAAAACCGAAAGTCCTAGGTAGCAGTACCGGTTGCAAGACTTGCGGTCGGTACTAATGTGGACACCTTTTAGTATCCGATCGTGTTACCAGCCGGTACAAATGTGGGTAGCTGCATTAGTACCGGATGATAACACCAACTGGTAGATACTAAAGGTTTTCCATCCACCTCAGACTAATGCTAGTACCAGTTTTAGTTCGTACCGGTATTTTTAGGATGAATCGATAGCTTGTTTGTAACTATCGTATACTCTTGAGGTGGTTCCCGTGTTACGGGAACCCTCATCCTCTAGCTGTCATCCATGTAACACGAACCCGTGCTAGGTGGCGTGGGTGGAGCCTAGTGACTGTATGTACATTAGTTTGAGTTATTTAGCTCGAGTGCAGAGCTGGGTATTTGAAACGGCAGAAAAGAAATGAAATAGAAAAAACAACATATATAGACAAGGGAGATCTTCGTCCTCGATCTGTTTCGCTTCGTTCTCACTTTCCAGCAAGCTCGTACATCTTGACACGAGAATAAATTAATTAATTAGCAACGACATACATGCTTAGGTATGAGAAGTCGGCTTCTCAAACACGGAGATGGAAACCATGCATCGACACTGAGTATATATGCTTATTCAACTCCCCACGACCCCACCCACCCACCGCACACTCCTTTTCTTCTTTTTTTCTGAAAAAAGAGAGTGATACTGTAGGTGCCTTCGCTTTGAATTTATTCTCATTCCAAAACCATCGCCCAAGAAACTCGATCCTTCTGTAACAGGATATACAGTTATTCCTGCTCATTTCAAGTTTCGAGCTGCAGCTAGCCTTTGAAGGAGAGACCGAGGAACAAGGCGTACTCCGTTAATGAGACAAGTGCCAAATCTCCGTCGGTTAAGTTGAGCCTGCAGCAGCTGGAGGAAATCCTACTTTTCCAGGAGGTATGTTGACCCTGATTATGAATGTGTGCCTACAATGCAACTATTGCCAGTCACCATTCAACAGGAGACTCACTTTATCCCATTTCATCTCTCTGACAGTTAATCCTGTTGCCTGTTGGAAGTTTCCCACTGTAGCAATGTGGTTTCTGTCTCGCCCATTTCTCTGAGAGAAGAGGAACGAACAAGCTATACTCCACAGAAGATATAAAGTCGAAAATCTCTGACAGTTTCACCTGCGCTAGCTGCAATTGACCTTGCAGGTACGTTGGCTTACAAATCTGTAAGGTCTCCATCGAAAAGAAATACAGTTCTCGCTTTATTTTAAGCCAAATCATCCTATGTTGAACCAACTTAAGTACCCAGCATATTCAGGTACCAAATAAATATCGTTAGATTTTCATACTATTATAAATACCGTTAGATTTTCATACTATACCTATTCGGTGTCATAAATGTTGATGCTAGCTCGTCTCTGTAAAAAATAAATTTAAGACATGTACAGTTAGGCCTAGAACAAAATTAGAATCATATATTTTGGATAATATATTGCAGTAATTGTTAGTGCTATTGTAAGACTTGTAACAAGAGATATCGGTGCTCTTGTCTATTTTATTGGATATCGGTGCTCATGCCTCATTACGAATATCGGTGGTCTTGTCTATAAATTTATTTCAATTTTGCATTGACATCATTTTATCAAACAAATGTTAGATTTTGACTTAGAACAAAGTTAGAATGGTACTTTATTTTGGAGGGCGGGAGTAACACTATTTTCCATTAAGAATTGCTGAGAGGTTGAGGTACTATTCTGTTTTTCTTACAATTATTAAAATTTGTTATCAAATTGTGTTATGTCGCTGGAATGGCAAATGACTAGCAAAAATATTTAAGCATGCATGTTTTGTTTTAGTTTGGATCTTAGACGACTGACATGACGGGCAACGATACCACACTTACATGGAGTTAATAATGTGTAGCAGGTAATCAAGATGGGGCATGTGGGAGCATTATTTCACCGTTTTAACAATGTGTTGGAGACGAGGGTGTCAGCGATCCGCATCGAGGCACTATCAGCGCTGGTTGCTGTTGTCATGTCCTTCCTCGTCATCTTTGGGTCATGGCGCAGGTGGAGTACCCACTGGTTCATTAGGAAAGGCGTGATGGCAGCATACATTCTATCCTTCACACTGGTGACCTACACCATTGGCCTAATGCAATCGGCAGCGGTGAAGATCGAGGTGTATCCCATTTGGGCTGTCTGCTTCCTCACTGTCTTTGGTTGCACCAACTCCATCTCGGCCTACAGTCTCGACGACAACTACCATTTATGGCCTCAGGTGTATCAGTGCATTCTCTACACCATATATGCACTGTTGATCATGTTCAGCGTCGCCGATGGTGTTACATTCATTGCAGTTTTTCCTATGCTTATCATTGCTCTGGTCAAGGTATACATTCGGATAGGATCATCCATTAAAGCAACTAATTTGTGGCTTGATAGCAAAATAGCTACAGACTTGATGGAAAACAAAGAATTCTTTGCAGCAAGACGTTGTGAAGATGGATGTTCCGAAGATAACGAAGATTACTTCACATCAAGATGGTCAGAACATTATGATCCTAATACCATGATGGCCGACCCATATGATGATCGTAATATAATGAAGGGCTACCCATACGTGATCTTGTTCTGGGCGAATCTTGATTCTTTCGGAGGAGCTGCATTAAACTTCAAACCTCCCTACTATGCATTGGAAGCTACACCAAAGAATTTTGGTGTGATCACCATAGAAGAGGTATGGCAAGAGTGCAGCAAAGTTCATGGGCCACTGCAGTCAAGCCTCCAAGCCTGCAAGGACATCGCTCTATCCTTCTCTCTGTATAAGTTATTGGTGTTTCGCTTCTTTGGGTACACCAGTGTTGCATCTACAAAGTCAAAAAGCTGGGACCTTGTTTTCAAGAAGCTGCTTTACCATAGGACCGAGACTGACCGGGAGTACGAGTGGGTCTTCCAGGTGATTGAGACTGAGTTGGCTTTTCTCTATGACTGCTTCTTCACCAAGTACTCTTCTATCAATTCAAGGAGCACGACGGTCTGGGGCCTTGCTTCAGTGGTTAGCTTGCTATGTGTCATGGCACTCACAGTTGTTCGTGCAGCCGGGATATTTCCGACTGGTGGAAGGAATGACTCCTCCCCTTCCAATGTGTCTGTCACCAAAGCTACAGAAGCAGAGAATATTATCACTGTGACCATACTGGTAGCCCTTGCTTTGCTAGAGGTGCTCCAGATGGTATTTTATTGGACATCCAACTGGGGCAGAGTCCACTTTGTTTGCAAGTACATCAGTCAGCTGCCAGCGTCAAGCAGAATGAAGCCTAGCTGCTCAATGAGACTGATAGCATTCCTTAGCAGAATTAAGCTATTTAGCACTCGCAGGTACTACTGGAAACAGCAGCTCGGGCAATATTGTTTGTTTCAGTCCATCGGCCACCCTAATAAGTGCCTCGGCAGGTTTGTACGCATTGCGAATATATGTGGATGGATTCTAGGAGCCGTAGGGCTGCCACACGCTTTTATTGCAATGCCGCCGGAGGTCTCACTTGGAGCAGAGCATGTCAAGGTACCACGGGTGGTGCGGCAGTCAGTTGTTAGGTTTCTGGAACAGACCGGCGGGCATCTGACGAATGGAGCCTCGTCTTTGGTGTCCAACCAAGCCAGCCAACTTCAGTGGGCGTGCTCACAACGTTTCCGCACCTCGGCTGAAGATAAGGGCTCCCAGACACGCACTATCTTGACCTGGCACATTGCCACATATTACTGCAAGATGCAACTTACTGAAGGACAACAGGGTGCAGACCTAAATGACCTAAATGTACAAGTTGCCATGACACTGTCCCAATATTGTGCTTACTTGATTATCTTTGCGGCCCAGCTGCTTCCTGGGCACAAGTGCGATACACATTGTCTTTTACGTGCTGCTGCACATGAAGCTGCGAGCTTCCTCAAGGACAAGGGTGATAGGTACACAGCTATGATGAGCATAGAGCCAGACCAGCAAACCATCTTTGGGAGCGGCATCAAGCTGGGGAAGCAGCTCCAGGATATTCCATGTGACACATGGCGTTGGAAGGTTATAGCTGATTTCTGGTCAGAGATGATGCTCTACCTTGCACCATCAGATAACATCAAGGGGCACATCGAGCAGCTTGCCGAAGGCGGCGAATTCATCACCCACTTGTGGGCTCTGCTATATCATGCCGGCATCGTCAAGCGGGAGGACCATCATGAAAACAGGACCGAAGATCCAGAAGGTCATTCACTGGAGGATTTGGCTTCCCTATGTGTATGATGTTCATGCAGATCAAGGAAAGAAAGTTCGTCATTGCCTTATCGAATAACGATATTGTTGTGCATGTGAACTGAACCCCAACCTGTATTGTTATATGCTTGTTGCTCTTGTGATACTGTTTTTCTCATTGTAGTATGATGTGTGATATATACTTTCCCATGGTTCGCCCTCGGTCATGAAATGAATATCATCTTGTACGATTATGACTTAAGAACGTTCCAACATTTCACTTATACATCAATTGGTTGTCTGAACAGTTGCTTTTGTTATGTCATTTTCTTTTTTGAAGCAACAGGAGGTGATTTTCATCCCCTACTGGTTAATATATATTAATATAGAGAAAAAAAAAGTCTTTACAAACCGGACTCAAGACACAAATAAGGAAAGAAAATAAATAAGCCAAAGCAAGAAAATTAACCAAAACCGTTTATCCATTCTTCTAAATACTCTTTATGCTTTGATTTCACTCGATGCAAAAGCAACGAGAGCTCCTTCTGGAAAGAGGTCTTGCATGAGGATAGCAACACTGGTTGAGCCTGGAAGATGACACCATTTCTTGAAGTCCAGATTGCCCAACAAAGTAGGATTACCAAATCCAGAAAGATGGCCTTGAGACTGTCTATCGCATCAAAAATTGTGGCTTGTGGTTGGATTTGTAAGTGAAGCAGATTCCGACAGGCAGTGGCAAAGGGGCACTGTAAGAAAACATGTTCCATGGTTTCCTCGGCTCCTGAACTGGAGTTCACATGTATACGAATCAAGTATCACTGTTCTTCTTTCACTGTTCTTCTTCTGAGTAAATTTCTAGTGCTTAAACGGTCTTTGAGCAGCAACTAGAAAAAAACTTTATGCTTGTTTTGACAGCTTGAAACCCACGTAACCTTTTGAAAATCGGGTGTACAAGAGCATGTCCAGTGAGATGCAAATGTCTTTTTCGAGGAAAATTGTGTAGAACCCCAAATGTATTGCCACCAGTCATCAACATGTGAGAGTGGATGATTTTGTAATAGTTTCTGTAGCAACTCCATCTGCCCAAAAGCTTCTTCTAAGAGAGGTAGGTGAATAAGTCTGTGAAAAGGCTCAGTTTGGAAAGACAAATGTTTATTCTTCACAAATGAGAAGTGCTCTGGATATTGTTGATGTTGTACCCGGCCTCCCCAGAGATCAAACCAGAAAAGACAAGTTGAACCATTCTACAAATTAACCAAAGCCATTCCTTTATATGCATCTAGAAGCTTGAGGTTGTCTCTCCACCAAAATGAACCCTTTTGGATGTGACTTGGGAGTTTGCCATCTCTATTGTGTTTCTCCCACACAAAGTTTACCCAGGGAGTATCTGTTCTATTGAAGAATTTGTGTAGATTCTTTAACAGTAAAGCTTCATTTTGTGTCTTGAGGTTGATGACTCCCAGTCCCCCTTCATCCTTGGGCAAACACACCATGTTTTCTGCATTTATGTCGAAAATTATTGCTGGCCTCTTTCACTGGAGAATGACAGCAGCTTCACACTTTGCAAAATTTGTACAGACGGCATACAACACATGACAGGAAGAGTTAGATGGAACTAGACATGATTAGGTAGACTGTAGAGTGTGTTCTGTTAGAAGAGGGTAGGCAGGACACACTCTTGCTGTGGAGGTGCGCAGGCCCCATCACTTATCAACGCTAGTCTTTGAGACTCTCGACCCACTGACCAGGATAGAGATTCACGGTCTTGGATCCTTCGACTTGCCGAATGGTTCAAAACATAGCCACGTAGGTGTTTATTAAACAAAGAAGTTTGCAATTAGCTGTCCTCAATTTGCGGGAGGTTTCCGAGTACTGTCCTGCTGAGACCCAAGTTAGCCCCGCCGTCTCGTGCAGCCCGAACGGCAGGCTTCAATTGATAATGTCAGTTCTTTTAAAAGAAAAAGGATCCATACCTGCTACTGTGCTACAGCAGATGTCTGCTGGAGTGCTGGTAGCAGTATTAACATTTGCGCGCCAGAACATTGAACCATTAGCCATCCTAACATCCACAAATGAGAGAAATGGTACATGACCTGTTCCAGTGACTGATTCAAATGTGTCATCGACGAAGGAAACCTTCACTGCCAAAGCTGGCACAGGACGGACATGGGACAACTTCAAAATGAGTCGGATCGGATGACATAAGAAGAGCTAAGCTACTTCAATTAATAAGTTAGTGATCCGATCGAATCGATAGTAATCAGCTGCATGCAACAGTAATATGCCATAGATATGTCTTTTCCTTTTTTTCAAAAAAAAAGCAAGGTCATACAAATTTATATTTTAAAGATTCGCAGGACAGCAGAAAATTTGAATTATTTACTTTGGCAAATAGCATTCCCACATGATATACGCACAGATGTTTGCCATAGCCTAGACATTGGAGCTCTGGTCATCAACAGAACAGCTTCTCCAAATACAAATTAAAGGTTCTTCAAACATCTAACATAGTTTCTGTAGCAAACATGTCTTGGCAACAGTTTTTACCAGAACATACATCATGTTCAATCAGACATAATCGAACTAATGATTTGGTCCTTGATGAAAACCTGATCAGGGGTTATGCCCTTATTGTGCAAAAGTATCAGCAGGTTGTTTAGCACAGGATCATACTTCAAACCCTTTGAGTCCGAGCCATAATTTCTAAAAACAATATCAACCATCACAAGGTGCTCACAAGTGAACGATCTTTCTTCTAGGTTGCCGATGAATATTTGGTCCAGATCGAGCTACAACATGAAAGCATACAAGTTTTATCCTGGTGGCACAGGGCTCAACTTTTGTACAAGGAGCAATGAACATGTGGACAAAAGGGTGCATGTACCTGTAGGAAACTCTGATCGAGGTCCAAAGTAAGCTGCTCCAGATTAGGTGAGTTCTGAAAGAAGACCATCAGTGGATGGAAGTCTCCAAATAGACAAGAGTTACCAAGTGTCAGGCTTGTAAGATTGTTGAATTTTGGGCACCATTGTAAATTCTGTTCCATCTCCAGCTGCACAAGGTTCACAATATCAGGGCAGGATATAGAGTTCATCGCAAAACTTATCCCATGTTGCCAAATGAGTTACGAGCAAGCTAAAATCATGTGTGCACACTATTGAGTAAGAACAATAGTTTCAGGACACGATATCTTGTCAAACCACAACATAGGAAATCATGCGTAACAAAAATAGTCCATATTACAGCACTGCCTATAGTATGAAGTCAGAGTCGACAGTCTAGAGCACATGCTGTTGGTAATCATCAATCAATAATTGCCATGGAAGTCAAATTGATACGCTGGATTATAGTGATATGATTGTAAGTATTGTGATGCACTTACCATTTGTAAGTATTGAGACCAAAACTAAACAATCACCCATCTATAGACTAGCGTAATTTCAGCTGTCTGCATCTAGATATCATATCCACGATAGAACACATAGATGTCACTCAGTGGAAATCTTTTCAGTTCCATTCATGTACAAAACCAGCAACTAAGGCAATTTTTACTCAATTGCCAGTAAATACACAAATAATTTGGTACAGGAACTAAATTGTTTTATGTTGGCACAGGAGAGCATTAATCATCCCCAAGACATGTCTTGACATCAAAATAGATCACCAGATACTAGGTTTGCTACAAAAATCAAGAGTACATGCCATGCCTAGGTCTCATATTTCACAACTTCTTGATAGCAGCATTGATGTCCAATGTAAAACCAAGAAACGTACCTTGAATCCTAAGCCATAGAATTCCAAATGAGTAACACCAGAAAGGCTCCTCAGAAACTGACAGATATCATCAACCTCAGTATGATCAGTACCGACAAAAACCGATGCTTTCACTAGTGATTCCATATTTTCCAGTAGAGGTATTCTTGAACCGTCAGGAAAGAAGTGAAGTTTAACGAGGCTTGGAATAGAAATAGAGGGCCATCCTTCAAATGTGCAGTAACACTCATTATTCATGGTCAGAACCTTCAGTGTGTGGGAGGAAATGTCAGGGTCATAAACTGTGCAGCATTCTAAGATGAGACGTTCCAATACTGGGCAGCCTGTTTGGAGGTTCCTAAAGAAAGGTGGTTTCAGAAAAACAACGGAAAGCAGCATGCTTGTCACGAAGCAGCACTTGGAAGCAAACACCCCAGGATCGAGCTGCAAGTTACTGAACCCACCGAAAACCTCAACAGACCGGGCATTGCACTGTAAAGCATGGCAGATCCATAGGTTAGCATCTTTCGAGTCGGCCTCAAGGTCATCTGACGCATCAGGAATGTTGTACCGAAGCCAGAACTCGTCCAAAGCAGCGGGATTACAGAGCATTAAGAAGCGGTTGACGAACTTCTTGAACAGCACGTCGCACTCTTCCTCGGTCTCAGCCATGCCGTCGAACTCATCGCGCGAGGCGCTGATGCGAGGCACGGAGCGCCAGAGGTGGCGCCACCCCCGCGACAACAGGCACGTCTGCACGAGCTGGCGTGCGTCCAGGAAGGAGATGGCGCGGCTGAGGACGTGGCTGGGAGGTCGTCGATCCTGCACGCGGCGCCGGCAACGCCCTCCGAGACCACCCGTGCGTCGCTGGAAGCCTCCGCCATGGAGTCGGTTCACAGGGACATTCCGTCGAACAGGTGGTGTTCAGACGAGCTGCGGCATTGAGAAATGGCCGATTAAAAAGCCGTGGATCCGCAGGTCAGAGCGAGCATGGAGGCGGCGCAAGGAAAAAATAGTCAGGTAGAGATTGTCGGATAGAAATGGAAGAAATCGGATCGAATGGAAAGCAGAGGTGGAAGGAAGAGGAGGGAGCGAACCTGGTGCGTGCTGCCTGCCTGCGCACCGAAATAAGACAGCTGGCACCGGATTTACTTTACCTACCTCCTTATACAATATTATACAATGGCAGTACTTCCCACCCAAAACAGTAATAGTAATTTCTATACTTGCCATATTATATAGATATCATACATAGAAATTATTTCCCCAATAGATAGTTTTTTCAAAATAAATTATTATCCAATCACCCTTTTGCTCCCCTTATCCCCTCTTTTTTTATCTTGGTTTTCGTGTAAACATGGTTTCTTGCATGAGATCCGGTTTCTTCACATTTTTTCTTCTCTCCTCATTAACTTCCCTGCCACTTCAGCTTTTTCTTATGTGGCAACATATTTAATGCTATGGAAATCAGCTGAGTTGGAGGGTTGGGAGTGTCATAAGTTGTTATCTATTCCCCCGTCCTAAAATAAATGCAATTAAGAACCAATACTATCCATGAAATTACGAAAATACCCCTTATCTTTTATAACAAGTGGATGGATTGTTGCTTGTCTTTTATGAGAATCTTTCACAAACCATCTCATTTTTTAATAGGATAAAGTAGCATTTTTTATGGGGCAAATTTTATTTTTTAATAGGATAAAGTAGCATTTTTTATAGGACAAATTTCGAACTCTAGAAGTGTAATTATTTTGGGACGGAGGGAGTACAAGATAAGTCATGCAGCCGAAAATTCTCCCTTCAGTAAAGGAAAAAAGTTGTAAAACAGTAGCCTTACTATTCTGATTCCCAATCATCTTAATGAGTAAATTACAACGAAAACGAAGATCAAAGGTTTATTTCTCATAACATGCCGGTGCCGATGTTCAGAACGATACATTTATAAATAGATTGTGTACCAAGTGACATCAAAGATAACCATAGACTTATGCATTATATCATTATATGTATAGAATAATATAATAATACAATACTCTGATGCAAAAACCCCGGTAGAATTCTTTGTCATATTGGTACAATATTTATGATTTGCTAAAAAGGACTAAGTGAAATTATCGAATTATCATTCCTACAAATTCATGTTACTCCTTGCCTCGCCCTTCCCCCATGCCTTCTCCCATTCTCCTCGTTCCTATGGGCAACCACAATATTGGTAAATTCATGATGAATAAATAAATATTTTCTCACTCCTCCGCTTTCCCTCCCAGATCATTCACACGGCAGGAATCGTCGACATCCACCGTATATTTTATCACGTAGTCAACTCATGTTACACACCATAAATATTGTGCCGTTTGCCTTAACAAATGCTAACGGTTGTGAGTTCCATCCTAGAGGTGTGTTCGGGGAGTCCATTCCTCGCAGCTGCGATTGGAACTCATCCAATCGCAGTTGCGCCTCCCGCCCATCTTCTTCCTCCGTCCTCCGTCCCCCTCCCCCCACTCGTCCTCCGCCCCGACCGACGGCTCGCCGCCGCGCTGCCTGACCACCACCACCCGCCGTCTTCCACCTTCCACCTCTCTCTTCCCTACCTTCTTGCCGCCCCCACCGCCGGCTGAACCGCCACCACCGCCGGACCGCCGCAGCCGCCGACCTCCTCCTCTAAAGCCAATAGCTATGGACTGTCCCCACCCCCGGCAACCCTGAAATCCTAACCTCTGCCGCCTCTACCACCACCCCGGCTGCTGCCGGCTGCTCCACCCCCTTCCCCTCCCCTATCTCACCGGCGGCCGCTTCCCTTGTGCGACGCCTCGCCTGCCATCCGCGCGTGTGAGATATAGATTTTCCCGGTGTGTTTGGGCAACAAACATTGCCCATTCCCCGGTGGCATAATGTTCTTTGGAGGCAAGCATGCGTGAGGCTAGGCACACGGTGGGCGCTTGGTGATTAGTTTTTTTTAAATATGATTTGTGTTTATACCTAGAGCCAAAACTTTATATTGTTTATGAGAATCATCACAGAACAATTATACTAGTGGATCTTTGTCACCGCCAACATCTTTGTCGTCCATGGCGCTGACATCGTCCAGATCCTCTCTTCCTCTTCGAGGTGCTCTGCCTCAGCTTCTACCTCATTGGCATTGCCCAGAGGCCAGAGCATCCATGAAGCTCCCCATCGAGGCCACCGACCCTGAGCAACGAGAACTCAACTACACCAAGGAAGAAATTAAAGCGAGAGGTTTCGGCAGTGCCGTGATGACGTGGACGGTGTTGGTGCTGACCCTGGTTGGTCGCAGTCTACGTAAGGGCATACGTGGTCTACTCCCTCAGAGTGTACTAGATGTATAGCTAGAGCTCTGCAGCAATACACAAGTGGAAAGCTCAAGTGAAGGATACTTCAAGCCTCAGCTCTGACATTTTCAATGATCCAGCAGATCTGACCCTCATTTCAACATTTTCTGGGCACAAAAGTGACCCGTTTCATCTGACCACAACAATAATGCATACAGACTTTCTGCAACTCGCAGATAGCTGAAACTTTTTGGATTGTTTACATTGGCAAACAACAATGGCATATGAAGTAATAAGCAAAGGCGTGCTCCGTGGGAACTAAGAAGGGAAGTGTAGCACACCCAGATTTTCAATTTTGGCATGATCCAATCTATAACTGCTCCTGCTGATATGTACTTCTCTATCAGAGTGCTAATATATGTGTAGTACACAAGTACTCTGTCTTGCGAAAACATACATCCATCCAAATCTGATGCTTTCTATGGAGTACGACGTAAATGAGAACTAACCATGTACCTGCTCCTTGGTCCATCAGAATTTAAAAGCAATGATCCGGCGAGTGTTCGACAGAGCTGACTTCAGAGTCTGTCTGCCTGCCTAAAGCGAACCTGACCTAAGGTTATACCACCCTCAACCAAAAGCTTCTCCAGGACCTTGGGGTCACCCTTCGAGTATACAATTTCAAGCATCTCAATGTGCTGACACGCGAACGATCCTTCTTTCAGCCCAGCGATGATGGTTTCAGATGTACAGTTACACTACAGCATGACAAACTGTTGACGCCAGATTTTGGCACGTGTTGAATCGGCGTCGGGAGGAGGAGATTGGCCGATGCGGCAGATCTGAAGGCTACAGTAAGGAATCGGTCGATTGAGGTAACAGTTGAAAATCGGCCGATTGGTGATACAGCTTGCGCCACCAGGATGGAATTATTTCGGAGGGTCCTGGTCAAAAGTTGGTCAACAGGGCAACGCTAAGTCGGTCAAGGAGCAATTGAAAAGAATCCTGATTGGATTAGGGGACGGCGGCGGAAGATTCTGCGGGAGTCCGTTTCCTTTAAAAGTTATTATAGATATGGTAATTTTCCTATTTTTTTAAATAAGATTGTAACAAGTCGTGATCGACCAGGAGTCCTAGTTTTAGGGTATAAATAGGAGTCGTCAGGGTCTTGCAGACATCAACACATCAATCAACAACAATATTTCTACTTTTTCAGCAATCTACTTTCAAGTCGGCGACTTCGCCAATACTTTTCTTCTATCGCGAGTTCGTACGGATTGGCAGGACTGCATCAACTTGATCTCCGGCTGATTGGTAGGTTCCGCTTATCGAGTAATATCCGAGCTTTAACTACGGGCGCATCGATGTGGTTTCGTTTGGATTTATTCACCAGTTATCGATATTTACTATAATTGCAAGTTTTACCTGTTATTCTAGTATTATCACCAGTTATCCAGGTTGAGATCGGGATAATCGGCTTCGTCATCGTTCCTCTTCGATTTATCATCTTACAGCCGATTAGATCTATTTCAAGTGCTGCCTCTGTAGTAATTGTTTAGATCGCTCCAGCAGTTTTCTTTATAATTACTACACGATTATCGGCTGGCCCATAGCCGATCATCTCTACAGCAAATCGGCCGATTCGCCGCCGACGCGCTCCTCAGGACAGATCGGAACTCCAGCCGATCGGAGCGCCTGGAATTTAATACTTTATTTCCTTGTCAATCAACAGGTCAGATTGACTGGCACGCCGCGCGAACCGCACCAGGGCGATAACCCGAACAGGAGCTAAGCAGATTCTCCCGGGTCGTGTGTCCAACGCTGAAGACCATCGGCCGATTCCTATCCGGCCGATTTTAGCGCCAACACACTTTTGGCACGCCCGGTGGAGATAAAGTAACAAGAACGGAGGAGGAACAAATGGCACAACTGGTGTTAGAGCCGATGACGGCTACGTTTGAGAAACCAGAAGAAGAAAAACGGCAGCATCTCAAAGCGCTGTTTCTCAAAGGCTATGTTGACGGAAGACCCGTCACCAGATTACTAGTAGATGGAGGCGCTGCAGTTAACATCATGCCGTATGCCATGTTCCGCAAGCTAGGCAAGGGTGATGAAGACCTCACCAAGACGGACATGATGCTGAAGGATTTCGAAGGCAACGTGTCTCCCGCCCGTGGAGCGCTCTGCATCGACCTCACCATTGGCAGTAAGACCCTCCCTACCACTTTCTTCATTATTAATGGCAAGGGGTCCTACAACATGCTGCTTGGTCGCGACTGGATACACGCAAACTGCTGTGTCCCATCTACAATGCATCAATGCCTTGTGCAATGGGTCGGCGACAGCACAGAGATAGTCACTGCCGATTCCGTCTACAGCGTTGCAGCGGCCGACGCGCAACAGTGGAGCTGCGAGCACGTCAAATGTATATCTGGCAGGACTTGGGACACTGACTTCCTGAAAGTGTCCGATTTCGGTCTACAGCCGATCCAAGCAGTCGGCTCCGAAGATTCAGAATAAATGGATCAGCTCGTCCGAGAAGATGGGAAGCTTGGGCATGGGTTTACGTCGGCCGATTTATTGGAGATGGTAGATTTGGGAGATAGCAGCAAGTCAAGACCGACGTACATTAGTGCTAATTTGGATCCTGAATACAAATGTAAATTGATAAGTCTATTAAAAGAATTCAAGGATTGCTTTGCTTGGGAATATCATGAGATGCTAGGACTGGGTCGGTCTATTGTTGAACACCGGTTACCTATAAAATTAGGATATCGGCCATATCAGCAACCTGCACGACGGTGTAACCCCAAGATTCTACCTGATATAAAGGCCGAAATTACAAAGTTGATTGAAGCAGGATTTATTCGGCAGTGCCGCTACGCCGAATGGATTTCTAATATTGTGCCCGTATACAAAAAGAATGGAAAGTTACGTGTGTGCATCGATTTCAGGAACTTAAATCAGGCTACGCCAATGGATGGATATCCGATGCCAACGGCCGATATCTTGGTAGATGCTGCCGCAGGACACAAAGTCATAAGTTTTATGGATGGGAATGCCGGGTACAATCAGATATTAATGGCCGAAAAAGATATCTCGAAAACGGCTTTCAGGTGCCCAGGTCATCTTGGTTTATTTGAATGGGTTGTTATGACTTTTGGGTTGAAGAACGCCGGCGCTACGTATCAACGGACCATGAATTACATCTTCCACAAGCTCATTGGTTCATCGGTGGAAATTTATATAGATGACGTCGTGGTAAAGTCAAAAGGTCACCAAGATCATCTGGCCGATTTACAAGAAGTACTGGAATGCACAAGGAAACATGGGTTGAAGATGAACCCAAACAAGTGTGCATTTGGTGTATCGGCTGGGCAATTCTTAGGATTCATGGTCCATGAGCGCGGGATAGAAGTCAACCGCAAGACCATAGACGCCATCAACAAAGTGGTGGCCCCACAAAATAAAACAAAAGGCAAGGTCAATTTTGTCAGAAGATTCATATCCAACCTGTCAGGACGTATTCAGGCTTTTACCCCTCTATTGAAATTAAAGCCCGACCAGGAATTCATATGGGGAGAAGGACAGCGCAAGGCACTGGAGAATATCAAGCAGTATCTGGTTTCACCTCCGGTATTGGTTCCACCACAGCCTGGTAAGCCGTTCAAGTTATATTTATCGGCTGATGAACAAGCTATTGGATCGGCGTTGGTACAGAAGTTTGAGGGGAAAGAACGAGTGGTATACTACGTCAGCAGAAGACTCTTAGACGCCGAAACAAGATATTCCTCGGTTGAGCGACTATGCTTGTGTTTATACTTCTAATGTACCAAGCTCAGGCACTATTTGTTATCGGCAGAATGTATAGTCGTGTGCAAGGATGATGTGGTGAAGTATATGCTATCGTTGCCGATTTTGAAAGGACGGACTGGAAAATGGATCCTGGCTTTGTCAGAATTCGACTTAAGGTACGAATCGGCCAAAGCCGTCAAAGGTCAAGTGATGGCCGATTTCGTAGTTCAGCATTGTGGACCAGAAATCGCCACTGTTGAACCAGTTCCATGGACTCTATATTTTGATGGTTCTTCGTGTGGGGTCGGATCAGTAATCGGCATTGTTCTTGTGTCGCCTCGGGGGGCAAGTTATAATTTCTCTCTGCTGATAGAAGCTTCCGCAACTAATAACCAGGCGGAATATCGAGCCGTTCTGAAAGGCATCCAATTATTAAGGGAAGTCAGAGCTGATGCAGTCGAAATTTTTGGAGATTCCATGCTCATTGTGGATCAGTTGACGGGGCGATCTGAGTGCAAGGATGACATCTTGAGGATTTATTATAAGGATTGCCTTCAGATTTTAAGAGAGTTCAAGTCTACAATAATTGAGCATATCCCCAGGAATTATAATGAAGAGGCCAACAGACTTGCCCAACATGCTTCCGGGTATCGGCCGATTTAGGGAGCGATGACGCTAGAGCTCGCGGCCGATGACTGGCGAAAGGAAATTGCCGATTACTTGAGAAATCCATCCCAAAAAGTGGATCAGCGAACACGTTTTCAGGCTACAAAATATGTGTTGCTTGAGGATGATTTGTTTTATCGGACGATTGATGGAGTTCTTCTCAAATGCTTAGGAACGGAAGAGGCAAAGGTTCTGATGGGAGAAATCCATGAGGGCGTGTGCGGAGCCCATCAATCGGCTCACAAAATGAAATGGATGATCCGGAATATTGGGTATTATTGGCCGACCATCCTTGAGGATTGTTTCAAGTACTACAAAGGATGCCAAGACTGTCAGAAGTTTGGCAATGTACAGCGCGCGCCAGCATCGGCTATGAATCCAATAATTAAGCCGTGGCCGTTCAGGGGTTGGGGAATAGATCTCATCGGACAGATTCATCCTCCATCAAGCAAAGGGCATAAGTTCATATTGGTGGCCACAGATTATTTTACTAAGTGGGTGGAGGCAGTTCCTTTAAGGAACATGACATCGGCCGATATGATTGAATTTGTTAAAAGCCATATTATTTATCGATTTGGTATTCCTCAAACCATCACAACTGATCAAGGGACAATGTTTACTTCTGGAGAATTCGGAGAGTTCGCCGCCGATATGGGGATTAAATTATATGGGCATATAGGATGGCTTGTCATGGAGCCACTAAAATATCCCCTTATCAGTTGGTTTATGGTCATGAGGCGGTCTTGCCATGGGAGATAAGGACAGGGTCAAGACGTATATCGTTACAAGATCAGCTAACGGCCGTTGACTATTCCTTTCTCATGAAAGATGAACTTGACGATTCGGCAGGTTTACGGTTGAGAGCCCTGATTAGTATAGAAGAAAACAAGAAAAGGGTGGCCAGATGGTATGACAAAAAGTTCAAAGTTAAACAGTTCTCTCAGGGAGATTTGGTGTGGAAGTTAGTGCTGCCGATAGGATCCAAAGATCCTAAATTCGGTAAATGGTCACCCACTTGGGAAGGGCCGTATAGAATCGGCCGATGTGCCCCTGGGAATGCATATATTCTGGAGACAGTCGAAGGGGAGGAATTCCCAAGAGCTTTAAACGGACGATATCTGAAGAGGTACTATCCAAGCATTTGGGTAGATGCATAACTTGCGACAAAATATATCAAGATAACATGGCCGATTTCTCATCGGTTTTTGTCTACACATCTGGTGAAGAGAACATTGGGATTCATTATTGGATGAAAATGACAGAGTACATGGCCGACATGGTACAACTCACCCTTAGAATAAAAATACCAATATGTCTACTGATTACGCCTACGCTGGATTTCTCTCTCGATGCGACCCAGTTCTATCATAAGGCCGAGCCTTTTCTCCTTCGGGTCCTTTGCAGTGGCTCCAGTTTCAGCTTGGTTGCAAAGTTCTATCAGCAGGCGGGTCTTCTTCTCCTCCAGATCTTCCATGGCAACTTCGGTTTTAGCTTTACAAGGAAGTGGAGGATTTTTTCCAGAAGATGGTCGCTTGCGGACCAAAAAGTGAGCATCTATAAGGTCCCAGTATTCCTGGACAACAGCGGGGACATGATCTCTGAGTTCCTCAGCATGAGCTCTTATCAGATCTCTGTCTGCCTGTGATAGTGGCTCTTCTGAATGCATGATTTCTATCGCTCGTTCTAGACCAGGGCTGGGACGTTTCGGCTAAACAGAGATAAAAGGGGTTACCCAACATCAGAGCGATTGAGATGCTTAGGAGAAAGGCAGAAGAGAAGTTCATACCTGGTTGACAGAGGAAGAAGATGAAGAAGACGAAAGAGACATCTTGCCGTTCAGTTTGGGACAGTAAAGGAGGAAGAGAAGATAAGTGATGTGTATGCCTCTGGAGATGGTGAATGGTCTACTTATAAAGGAAGGAGAGGTAGATGGATGGTGAGACACGTCCTATCGGAGTAAAGACATACATAAATGCAAAGTTGACTGAAGAAGCAGTTCAAAACCAAATCGACGCAGTAACATTGAAGGAGTAATAAATGTTTACAATGTTCTTTACAACCCAAGGAAAGCATCTATGGCTACAATAGCTTGTCGTCTAATTTGATCGGCCGAATCTAGTACTCTCTGATCATCATCGGCCGATCCTAGGACTTCTGACACACGGCGACGAAGCCTTATCATTTCACGGGCCAGATGCTGTGTCTTTTGCTCACTGATGATGGATGGGAGTTCTTGGAGTTTCTTTTCTTCAGCGGCTATTTCTTTGGTTATCTGTTCCATCTCCTTGGCCAGCTCTGCTCTTCTCCGTTTCAGCCGATCTATCGCGCCGACAATATCCGGACGGCAGCTTTCGAGGAAATTGATCTTGTGGTGTACCTCCTGAGTCCGATGCTTGTATGAATCGACCTTCTCCTGAGTTTTTGCCATCTGAGCACGATCGGCCATGTGGCGCAGTGCCCTGGAAACCGGAATATGCATGTGCTCTATATAGGCAGCATGCGCTAAATTTTCTGATACTTCTTCCGGGATTCGACCTTTGATCTCGTTGAAAAGTCGTCGGATCGGCGACGCGTCTTCTACCAATCGGCCGATGTCATCTTGAAGGAGAGTGCGCATGCTTTCAAGCTTGGCGCGGACATCATCGGAGGTGGAGCTCGATGGAATTGGGTGTGAAGCAATTTCCTCGTCGTCAGGCAGGGAGACGGCAAAGGAGAAGATGCTGTTATTGGGGGTGTCTTGCTCCTGTGAGGAAATAAAGTGAAGGGTAGGCAGGCAGTAAAAAGAAATCGGCTTATTCTAATGGTAAGTTTGTTACCTCCTTAAAGCGAATTTCTCTTGCCTGCGCCGGTGGAAGCGTTTCCCTTGTCTCAGGGGCTGATGCAGTCGGCTCGTCGGAGGAGGAAGATTCAACGATTATTAGTGCTCCGCTTGGACCAGCTTCCTGAAAAGGATATAAAAGAAAATCCTGTGAGTATGCTATGGGAAACTGGGATAAGACGGTGTGAGAAATTTGCCATGCCTCTGTGGATCTCCCGGTCGATGCCTGTCGTGGGGTTGTAGTTATCATGCTCAAGTCGGCCTGCATCAAGATCAGTTAAGTTTTCTGAAAGTTAAGAGATCAAGGTAAGAGATCATTTACCTCGATGATAGGAGCTGCTAGAGTTTCGGCTCCTACTTGGGACGTAGCCGATTGCTGCGGAGATTGTGGTGGAATAGCTTGTGCAGCCTGGCAGAAGAAGAGAGTTAATGTCAGTAGAAGATTTGAAGGATATATGAGATAAGTAAGATTACCTGAACAGCTTCTACTAATGGTGATGCTGCAGCTGCCCCGACTTCGGCAGTGACTCGGCGATCGGCCATCTCGACAACCGGCAAGGGTAAAGGGATTGAAGTCTCGGTCGTTGTCACTGCCACTTGATCGGCCGATCCGATACGGGGAGTCTCAGCCGATGCCATTACCATCTGGTCGGCCGACCAATACGAGGAACCTCAGCCGATGCTATTGCCGTCTGATTGGCCGATCCGATGCGAGCTCGCACTCGACGGCTGGTTATCTTTAATGTTGGCCTTTTCGGTGCTCGCTTCGATCGGCCAGTAGAGATATCTTTGACGGTTGGAGCATGGAAGCCGATAAGTGGATATGGTGTGTATTGATGATGACTATCTATCGGCCTGCCGCTTCGGCTCCGCATCGGAGGGACATGGCTTTCAGACTGAGAAGATGAACGTGAGTTAATAACAAAATGACAATATGGAAAGAGATAGCATTGGAATCGGCTGAGGAAGAGGACATACCGCTGCGTTTGGATCAATGTTTTCTGGGTCCAGAATGTTGTAGTAAGACGATGGAGATTTGCAGAAAAGATGTTGTTTCCATTCTGCCCACCATAATTTGAATTGCTGGGTGGCAAAAGAGGCAACTGACCAATTATTCAGGTCAATAGTACTGGAATCGGGTACTAGATCGCACAACCGACTATAATCGAGACTTGAGGTCAGACCATCTCTGAATTTCGCCTGACCGGCGAAGTAGACCCGAATCGGCAGTTGGCCAAAACCCAGTTGCCTTGCCGCAGCCGATGGATTGTAGAACTCGTAGGTGGGAGAATCCTTTCCTGAGAAGAAATTGGCTGGCAGAATCCCCGGCTTAATCAAGACATCCATAAGCTCTCTGTCAAAAGTATGGGTGGAAAAGTCGTAGCTTATGGGTAATTCAAAAATCGGCTCAACTGCTTGGTATGGGTGCCAGCTCATGGTCTCTTCACTAAGGCCATTATAAAAGCATCTGAAATACTCAGCTGTGCGGGTAGCAGTAAACTGGCAGCAGGGGAAGGCCGATGCCGCTTCTCCAAAAGATCTGCAGCGACGTCGGACGGATGGATTCTCCTCTGACTCAATATTGGGGAAGGTTTTGGTCTCTATCCGTTGCTGAGAGACCTTGCTCATGTGTAAATTGAGCCAGAGGGTGACGAACCACCACGGACCACCAGGGTTCCCGATCGGCTCCCCCTTCGACAGCTTGGTGCCGATTTGGTGCATCAGGTAATAGGCTGATCCCAGCAAATGTTTTCCAAGGGGGATGACCGATCCTTGTGACAAAGCTTCTGCTAAAGCTTGGGTGTTTGAAGAGGGGCCAACTGCTCTGCCACAGAAGAAATGCTTTTCTAGCCACATCATCAAAAAGGCAGTATGCTCCCTCTGTGAGACTGTCCCGGTCTTCATATTTTTGCTAATATACCCTTTCCACCCGCCGATTCCTTTGGTTTCTAGCCGATGAGATGGTTTGAACAGATAATTGAAAGGGGTATCGGCGGAGGAGACATCGAGGCCGGTCAACAGCAGAACATCGGCCAAGGTCGGGGTCATAGGTCCATGTCCGAAAAGGAATGCATTAAGTGCATCAGACCAAAAATAAGAGGCTGCCATGACCAGAGGTTCGTTTCTTTCCATCTGAGACAGAGATAAGTCTATGCACTGGCCGATTTTTTGTTCCTCCCACTGAATCTTCTAGGATCTGGCCACCCTCTGGTACCATTCTCTCCACCCGGGGGTTTCGTTTGGCCAGGATCTGAAAGTGCCTACCCAGTGATCTAAATCCATGGATGATTGCTTAAAAGGGATTCTATGAGTTTCTAGGCTGATCAGGTCCGTTGGATCGGGGTTCCCCATAGGACCCAAACAGATGAGGTCAGAGGATTCTGAGAGTGGAATGGTAATTCGGTGCCTGAGTGCCTAAAAAGGGAAAAGGGGAAGAAACTGAGAAAGAATCCGGAAGGTGCTGAAGCAGTAGAAAAGCGAAAAGAAAAAAAATTTCAAACATTTACCTCTGGGATGGAAATCATCGTCGCCGATGGGACTGCTGGGGAAGCCGCCGATTGGGCCGCCGCCGCCGAAGGAGTTGCCGATGGAGTCTCCGTGGATGGAGCGGTCGCCGATGGTGACGTCATTGGAGGGTTGGAGCAGGCCGCGGATGAGATCGCCGAAAAGGGGGAAGCGTTTGGAGATCAAGAGAGCTTGGAGGAAGACGAACAGTGGTTCGTTGGAAGAGAATGCTAGATTTGTGGGGAAGAGTGGATGGAGAAGGCCATTACTTAAGAAAAATCAGGAGAGCGAGGGCAAAGATGGTATTTTTACTGCGCCGTCTACACAAATTCCAGAGGAGCAGTCGTTTCGCGCGCTCGGTCCGAGGAAATTGCAATCATTGTGCCGCAGAACGGAAGGAGATTTTACTGCGCCCGTTTTGGAGGAAAAGATTAAAGAAAGAGTTTCGAAGAAAAAGTTATGTTTTACTCCGAAACTGGGGGGCATGTGTTGACACCAGATTTTGACACGTGTTGAATCGGCGTCGGGAGGAGGAGATTGGCCGATGCGGCAGATCTGAAGGCTATAGTAAGGAATCGGCCGATTGAGGTAACAGTTAAAAATCGGCCGATTGATGATACAGCTTGCGCCACCAGGATGGAATTATTTCGGAGGGTCCTGGTCAAAAGTTGGTCAACAGGGCAACGCTAAGTCGGTCAAGGAGCAATTGAAAAGAATCCTGATTGGATTAGGGGACGGCGGCGGAAGATTCTGCGGGAGTCCGTTTCCTTTAAAAGTTATTATAGATATGGTAATTTTCCTATTTTTTTAAATAAGATTGTAACAAGTCGTGATCGACCAGGAGTCCTAGTTTTAGGGTATAAATAGGAGTCGTCAGGGTCTTGCAGACATCAACACATCAATCAACAACAATATTTCTACTTTTTCAGCAATCTACTTTCAAGTCGGCGACTTCGCCAATACTTTTCTTCTATCGCGAGTTCGTACGGATTGGCAGGACTGCATCAACTTGATCTCCGGCTGATTGGTAGGTTCCGCTTATCGAGTAATATCCGAGCTTTAACTACGGGCGCATCGATGTGGTTTCGTTTGGATTTATTCACCAGTTATCGATATTTACTATAATTGCAAGTTTTACCTGTTATTCTAGTATTATCACCAGTTATCCAGGTTGAGATCGGGATAATCGGCTTCGTCATCGTTCCTCTTCGATTTATCATCTTACAGCCGATTAGATCTATTTCAAGTGCTGCCTCTGTAGTAATTGTTTAGATCGCTCCAGCAGTTTTCTTTATAATTACTACACGATTATCGGCTGGCCCATAGCCGATCATCTCTACAGCAAATCGGCCGATTCGCCGCCGACGCGCTCCTCAGGACAGATCGGAACTCCAGCCGATCGGAGCGCCTGGAATTTAATACTTTATTTCCTTGTCAATTAACAGGTCAGATTGACTGGCACGCCGCGCGAACCGCACCAGGGCGATAACCCGAATAGGAGCTAAGCAGATTCTTCCGGGTCGTGTGTCCGACGCTGAAGACCATCCGCCGATTCCTATCCGGCCGATTTTAGCGCCAACACAAACATACAAATTTTACCTTCATGGAACATGCAGAAAACCTTTGTCAAAGGATGAATAAACATGTGGAGAGAAGCATGTACCTGCTTAAGTTTCAGAGTTAGCTTCACAAGATTAGGACAGTTCCGAAGGAAGACTTTAAGTGCATAGTAGTCTTCAGCCAGGCACCATTCACCAAGAGTCAGCGCTGTAAGATTGTTGAATTTCGGGCACCACTGCGAACTCTTTTCCATCTTCAGCTGCACAAGGTCCAAAGAGTTAGGACGTGACAAAGAATGCATGCCATACTCTTGAAAATTATTTCCTGATCCAGTACAAACTGTTCCGAGAAGAAGCTAAAATTATGTAGAACGAAGGATCGAATAGTTAGCTGAGATACATTTAGTAGAAGCATTGCTTCAGAAAACAACTTATGACAAAAGAAACAACATAAGCAGGAATTGTGCTTAAAAATGATACACATGACAGAATACCATGCTTAATTTTTAAGAAACAGCCAATAATCTAGAACATATATAGATAGAATGGTGGAAAGACAATAGGAATAGGAGATGCATCTGCTCACTTGTGATCTGATTCTAAGCACTAGGACTGAGGCTTCCAAGAATAATTTATGCTCATGTTGTTTGCATGGTGCCTTCGATTTGCATCTATATGCAGTAACGAGAAATGAACTTAAAATAATCACTATGCTATAGGACAAGATGT
The DNA here is from genome assembly GCA_032594955.1 of Panicum miliaceum. Lineage (NCBI taxonomy): Eukaryota > Viridiplantae > Streptophyta > Magnoliopsida > Poales > Poaceae > Panicum > Panicum miliaceum. Next base: position 45,099,170 of record CM064056.1, on the reverse strand, counting down.
ATTTTCACCCCTTGCCACACATATACAATAGAAAAAGTAGGTGTAGCTGAACGTGAAATTCCTTAGTTGCATTCCTGTTTCAAATTAGCACTTAAGATTCTGTTGGATAGAATATTTAGTGAGTCAGAGTACAAAAAATACCCTGTATTATGTTGGAACCTGCTGAGAGCATCGACCATCCTCTAGGTACATACAGCTTCGCATCAGAATACATTATCAAACACTTAGATTTGCACTTACAGAACAAAGATTACATATCATGCTTAGGTCATAGATTTGACTTATAGATATTTGTACGGATGTGTTTTGTCAAATCAAGAATTGTACCGTTCCTGCATAGTCGAAGTCCAAATTTGTGACTCCGGATAGGCTCCTGAGAAACTGACAGATATCATCAACCTGAGTACCTCCTGAACTAACTGAAACTGATGCTGTCACTAGTGATCCCATGTTCTTTAGCGAAGGTATTCTGCCAGAAGCAGAGAAGGCAAGATAACTGAGGCTTGGAATAGAAATAGAGGGCTGTTCACCAAACGTGAAGTTGGAGTAATCATCAACGGTGAAAACCTTTAGTGTCTGGGAGGAAATCTCGACATCTTCAATGGAACAGTCATTTAAGAGCAGACGTTCTAATGCTGTGCATCCAGTCTGGAGGTTCCTAAAGAAACCATGGAACAACATAACGCATGAAAGCTGAAGGCTTGTCAAGAAGCATTTTGAAGCAAACACTGCAGGATCGAGATGCAATCTGTCATCCCATATCTTAACCTAGACAGACCGAGCATTGCTCCGTAAAGCATGGTGGATCCACAGGTTAGCATCATCCGAGTCCGCATCAGAGTCCTCTGATTCTTCATGATCAGGCATGAAGTAGAAAAGCCGGAACTCGTCCAAGGCAACAGGGTTACAGAGCACCAAGAAGGCGTTGGTAAACTTCTTGAATAGAACGTTGCGCTCCTCCTCGCTGTCAGCCATGCCGTCGAACTCATGGCGCGAGGCGTTGATGCGAGGCACGGAGCGCCAGAGGTGGCGCCACCGCCGCGACAGCAGGCACGTCTGCACGAGCTGGCGTGCGTCCAGGAAGGAGATCGCGCGGCTGAGAACGTGGCTGGGGAGGGCGTTAATCCTGCACGCCGCGCTGGCAACGCCCGCCGAGACCACCAGCACGTCGCCCGGAGCCTCTGCCATGGAGTCAGTTCGAAGGGATATTTCGTCGAACAGGTGGTGCTCACACAATCTGCAGCATTGAGAAGTGGCGAATTGAAAAGCCATGAATCCGCAGATCAGAGGGGGCATGAAGATGCGCAAGGGAAGAATAGTCCGGTAGAGATTCTCGGATAGAGATGGTAGCAAGCGAATCGAATCGAAGAGGAGGTGGAAGGAAGCGGGAGCAAACCTGCTTCGCGCCTGCTGCCCTGCTGGCAGACAGCCGGCGCCGGGTTTACTTTACTTGCCTCTTTTTTTTTTTCTTTTTCTTTGAGGGCTACTTTACCTGCCTCCTTGTTAAGGCATAAGCCACCGGTTTTATCTATGGCTAAAGAATTGTACCATTATTGTCAGCGGAACGTTTCGTTATGCGATTTATCATTTCTAGATACTTAGTTTGATGAATAAAATAATCTTTTTCATGTATATCTTATTTCACAATTTCAAATACTAAATATAACTTTAATTATTGCATAATGTTAAGATCAAATATGTCATATGAATTATTTAACCACTAGTAATTGTAACTAAATTAATTACTAACGCACTCTGCCCACACGAGATCAAGATATGCCATGATCAAACAAATCATTTTAAGTGGGAGTTCCATTCGAGTTTCAAAGTTTTGATAACTATATACACCGAAATTCCTGATATCTTTTCTCCCCTTATAAATTTTATCAAGCCATTATTTTTGTCTACATGGCATGTCATTTAATAAGAATGAAATTCCCATAAAACTTGCATAACAATAGTCTTAGAATTTTGTCAATGAAATCTTTTATATTGGTTTTTAGAGTTTTCAATAAGATGGTATAAAGCTTTAGTTTTGTTGTACTTTAATTGCAGGCATCTTTTATGAGTCAATTACAACAAAGGCTTAAATAAAAGGTTTGTTTTGCAGAGCACGCTCTAAAACAATAACCGATTAGCCGTAGGTACGTGCTGTTTGTAAAACCACAGAATAGTATAATATACTTTGCTGCAATCACCCCGCTAAAACTTTTCGTTATCTTACTCTTGAAACAATATTTACTACGATATGTTAAATGGACTTAAATATTAAATATTGTTTTCTTAAAAAGTCTTGTACATATATTTTTTTGAAACGAACAGCTGACTTATATTAGCTAGAAAGAATAGCCGGACAGATAAAAGTAGAAACTCAACCTATAGAAACATGGACAAAATGAGAAGTAAGAATTACCCAAAACTGAACTGAGCTATTTGCATTGTACGCCAGGACACACATGCTTCGTGGCTTCCTGCGATTGCTGGCCTGGAAATTACGATTTCTCGACAAGAGGCTTGAGGTCTACTGTCCTCAAGAACAACCTTGCATGCATATCAACAGAATGTAACTGAAATATCTGTTGCGTTGTTGATGTCTCTTGCTAGATCGCATACCTTTGATGTTTAATGAGAAACAAATTTTGCAGCTTTAGAATCAAGCAAGCACTCACTTACGTGGATGTGCATGCCATGAGATCTAGAACAGCATGGAGATCGATTGTAGGCCACTTAGAGAAAATAAAATTTCCAGTTTGGTCCTGAAATATATGCGATCATGATTGAACAACGTTTGGTGCTCCTAGTCCATCTAATCCGTGGACAGGCACCATCTGAACCCAATCTGGTACCAACCATTGAATCTAAGTCAGTCCTGGTATGGTGACCAATTTCTTGGCCTGGCAACCGACTCGCCGGCAGGGATGCTAGAGATACAGGAACTTTGAATAGTTGGTGGGGCTTATGGAAATTGTTGGCACACCTGTGTTGGTCACTGAAATTCACTAGTACAGAAATCATTTTTCGGTGACATTATTAGGGTTTCATTTCTAGCAGCGGATATCATTATCCACCACTACTAAAAATCACTGCTAGTAGACATACATTTCTACGACTGGCGAACTGTAGTCAATACATATTCAGTTTCATTTACTTCGCTTATACAATGTTCATTTATTTACTGCAGAAATGAGCTATTTGTACTACATCTGGACACACATTCTGCAAAAGTGTTGGTGTCCAAACTACAATTTCTATAGGAGAGGCTTGTGGAATCAACCATTAGTCTGATGCTAGTCAGTCGTCGTTGACGGTGACCAATTTATTTTCCCAGCCAGCCGACAGGGGTGCTAGAGACAAGCGCGTGAAGGTTTCTTTCTTTAATGGGTGCCGGAGTCAATACGGCTTATGGAAATTGTTGATACCTCTTGTGGAAGTTGACACCCGAGACCCGACTATTACATTTGTCTTGTCCCATCCTCTCCTAGGAATGGGAATCGGTCAGGACAATGAAAGCCCAAACCCCCGGCCCTGCTTTGCTTATAATGAAAGCAGAAAATAGTTTTGCTGGGGTTGCCAGCTTACGAGAAAGGTGCACTCAGGAAGCAACCCAGCCATTTCTTCCTTTCCAGATTACCCGAACCACTCCAGCTAACAGGACAATGAAGTTAGGCCGCTGAGAGAGACCGGCAATATCTGAAATGACCGATATTTCGTTGCAAAGGTTTTGTTATTCAGCGTTTTAGTATTCCAAATTATAGGCCGTTTTGGTATTTTTGTCCCTAAACTCTCAAATTGTCCATCTGGGTCCCTAAACCGTGTTAAGCGTTATATCTGAGATCCCAAACACGCCACACGAGCATCCGAAGCCGATGTGGCATGCCACGTGGCACCACGGTGGCAATGATGAGAAGATAGATTTTTGCAAATGATTGCCACCGTGGCGCCACATCGTATGCCACGTCGGCTTCTGATGCTCGCGTGGCGCGTTTGGGACCTTGGATCGAACACTTTACACGGTTTAGGGATCTAGATGGACAATTTGAGAGTTTAGGGACCTAGGTAAAACCGCGGGGCAAGTTTGGGGACCTGGGGTGCAATTTACTATTTTAGCTGTATATCTAGATATAGGTGTATATCTAGGTATATAGAAAAATTATGTATGTAGAAAAGCCAAAACAGTCTATAATTTGGAAGGAATAAGTCTAATTTAACCCCCTCAACTTGTGCTAGAGTCTAAAATAGCCCCCACAACTCTAAAACCATAAATATTACCCCCTCAACTTCTAAAACGGTTGAATCACACGGCTAGCTGGTTTTCAGGGTGGTTTTGGTTGGGCCCCACATGTCAGCGCTCTTTCTCTCCCCCCTTTCCCTCTCTCTCTCTATTTCTTATCCCTTCACTTCGTCGGCCTCCTACGCGGCGCCGTCGCAGTGTCGTCCAGCCTCCAGGGGCGTCATGGCCCGCTGCGAGGACAAGGATGACGAGGAGGAGGCCTGCCTCGCCGCTGTCCCTCTCCTTCCCATCCTCTACCACCGCATGTGTCAGTCCGGCGACAATTGCACGCCACGGACACCCTGACCTTGGAGCCTGGGCGTGTACGTTTGCGACGTTGCTGCCAACAAGAACCCATTCACACTCCCCTTCTCCATCACCGGTTGTGGCGGCAAGTAGCCGGAGGAGGAGGCCTCCCCTCGAGCCAGAAGGAACCACGACGGCAGCAGTGGGGCCGCGGCACGGCGCCGCAGTCAGCCCCGCGTGCGTGGTGGGGCCATAGTGCGGTGACCGGGGAGGGGGGGGGGGGGGGGACGTTGTGCGGCGCGGGCGGCCCTGCGTGGCATGAGGGCTCGTTGTGCTGCTGTAGGCGCAGGCGCAGGGGGCAGCGCGATGTGCGGGGCGGTGGCATCGGGCCGTGTCAGCGCCACTGAACGGGGGTACCCGTCTCGCAGGACAAAATGTGGGGTGGTGGGCCTGGGAGGCCCACCCGGGCCTAGTGACAGCGGTTGGCCAACCCACCGTAGAGGCTTCCGGCGGACACCAGGGCTTGGGAGGCCAACCGCCTTCCAGGAAACGGTAATTCCTTAGTGACGAAGGAGTTACCCGGCAGAGCAATAAAAACACATACCCCGCTGAAGCTAGGCGGGGCCCACGGCGGTGCGTCTTCCCCATAAAACAACATGATTATGGGGGAGACGTGAGCTTAGACGGCGCTCCAAGCGGAGCGAGGGGCGCCTCCCGTCGCGTCCCATCGGCGCCCAACAAGAGGCGGAGGTGGTCCCCACCACCTACGGCCGTCCATCCCCCGAGCAGGGCTCCGAGCTCCGCGCGGTGCCCCAGGACACCCCGGAGCACCCCCGGGCCTGCGCCTCCCGTCGCGTCCCATCGGCGCCCAACAAGAGGCGGAGGTGGTCCCCACCACCTACGGCCGTCCATCCCCCGAGCAGGGCTCCGAGCTCCGCGCGGTGCCCCAGGACACCCCGGAGCACCCCCGGGCCTGCAAGAGGAGCCCCGCTGGGCAACGTCAGACAGGCGGGCTCCACCAGCAGAGTGGCGCCCCCCAAACCGACGCCCTGTTCACACCCAAGGCGGTAATTAACCCTTCCAGGGGCGTGGAAAGGCTATAAATAAGACCCCACACCAGCATGTAAAGAAAAAAGAAAAAAATAAAGAGAAGGGAAGTAGCATTAGAGCCTTGCTCCCAGGAAGCTTTCCTCACACTCCGCTGAGGGCAAGCTTCCAGGGACCCTAAGGCCACACGATCAGATAATCAGAGGCCACACGATCAGATAATCAGACATCACCACACATGATGTTGGGTATTACGCTTCTAAGCGATCCGAACATGTCTAAATCCCTTATTCCTCTTCGTCGCACAACCCTAGCCGAATCTCTAAACGGGGATTCCCTGGAATCCCTACTCACGGTACTCACCCACCGACAGGCCAAGACTCGGACGCGGACCAGGCAAATCTGGATGGCGGGACGAGCGGCAGCGGCGCTCGGCGCGCACGCGAGCGGGCGGCGCGGGAGCGACACTCGGGCAAGAGGCAGCGACGCTCAGCACGCGCGCGGGCGGCGATGACAAAAAGAAATAAAGAGAAAAAGGAAGGGGAGAGATAGAGCTGACATGTTGGGCTACCGCCATGTCAGCCAAAACCACTCTGAAAACCAGCCTCGGTGTGATTTGACCGGTTTAAGAAGTTGAGGGAGGGGGAGGGGGCAATATTTCTAGTTTTAGAGTTGAGGGGGGTATTTTAGATGCTGGCACAAGTTGAGGGGGTTAAATTGGACTTATTCCAATTTGGAACGAAGATAGTAAATGGTTTTGGATACGCTATGTAAGAAAAGCCCTATAGTGACGGGCATTATCACCCTAAAGTGACGTGCATAGAGCCCGTCACTTCTACTGCGTCACTATTTTGAATAGAAAAGTGATGGGTGTCTGCCCGTCACCTATGTGACGTAATAGGTGACGGACTTCACTAGAGAACCGTCACCTTTCTTGGTGATCAAGCCCCCCATATGAAGTCTACGCCTGTCACCTTTGTCCAATACAAGTGACGTCCTAACACAATGCCCATCACCTATGATTCGAGAATAAGTGACGGGCGTAACACATAGCCCGCCACCTAGGGTTCGAGCATAAGTGACAGGCATAGAACAACACTCGTCACTTGGAATTTTTAGGTGATGGGCTATGCTTCCAGGTGCCGTCACCTGGTGTATATTAAAGGTGACCGGCTTTGGTTGTTGCCCGTCACCTTTGATTCTAGACCCCAGTAGTATCATTATGCGCTTCCAGCTGCATCCTGGAGCACAGCTAGGATATGGCAGCCATCTTGATCCTGCAAATTAAACACACAGAATAGAGACTGCATATTGAAATCACCATTCATATATCACACAGGTTACATCACAAACAACCACCAAGTCAGTCAGTCAGAAACAACATTCATATATCACACTGTACAATAATCACATGAATATCCAACAGTTACTCAGAAGTTCAACATGAATCCAACAGTCCATGAATGATCTCAGTTCAACAACGACAGTCACCTTTGTCGCTTATAACGTCTACCAGCAAGAACTGTGCAACCTTTTCTCTAATAGCCAGGAGCTGCTGCTTCTCCAATTTGTCCTTGTCATCAAACATGTCCTAGCAAGAAGTAGAGGGAGTCAAATCATGAGTGTATGTATTTATATGTATATATATATATATATATATAATATTACATTTGACTAAGGCTTACTTTTGCTCCTTCAAAATTTTTGAAAGTTGAAGTAAGCCGGATCATGTGGTATGCAACATAGAACCCGCATTCATTTCCAGATCCTTGCTGCATGCACTGCACAAGATGATATACTGTTAGGTCAAATATATTTGGTGAAATCATGAAAAGATAGAATGCGGGCGGTCAGAGATATACCGAAAAATTGGTCACATCTGTCAATTTGTTTCTTGGAAGACTATTGGCAGTTTGAAAGGAGGAGAAACCACTGCATTAGGCGTTATGGATGCCGTTAGCTGCAAAATATGTGACGGTTCGCAAATGAGAAAATTGCAAATGTGGTAAGTTAGAGATATACCTATCGATAACTGCCTTGATGGTGGTGTAGTCTCGCTGTCCCAAAGTGTCGTCGTCGTTGTGTAGTCTGTTAGAGTCCAAGTACCACACTTTTTCCCACTTCGGACAAATGACGACTACGAAGTAGTGGGAGCCTGTGTGGTGCACAACAAGCACACAACCGATGTCAGACTTCAAGACCTTTGAGATGGTAGACTGTACGTGGTCCGGGTCCTTAGCGACGGTGGCAGAGAAATGCTGGGGGTCAATGAACGCAACACTGAGCTCATGTTCCTTTGATTCTTTGTTCAATTGCCTACATACAAATATATTAGTTTTTTAGGTAGCTTTTGAAGTAATATATTAATGACTATGAACAATCATTTGTACTATATATATACTCACAGTGCCAAGCAACGGATGAGTGAGATGTCCAAGGCATCGAGGTTGAAGAGGTCGATCAGACCACGCAACGGAGAAATAACCAGGACCACTGTGCAAGTCCCGGGCCTTGAATTCACCCACGATTGATGGATCCTCTTGGTGCATGGCATGGGAAATGTAGTGCTTGTGGAGTCCCCTGGTATTCACCCCTGCAGTGGCCAACTCCTCCGTTATCAGCATTGGCTTGCCGATTACAAACTTGGGGTGAGCCAAAGTCCACGTATTTGCTGATTCCTTGGGTGCCTCCTTGCCCTTCGCTTCCATTGCTTTCTTTGCTGTTGCTGCCTTACCCCTTCCCATTTTTGCTGCTGCTGTCTTTGGTGTGGTTCGTCCCTTTTTATTTGGGGGGCTGCCTGAGGCGACAACTGTCACAGGTTCAGGCGTTTGGTCCTTTGTCGCCTGATCAATCTTCTGGGACGGTGGATGCGGCATCTGTACCATAGGAGAAAGTGGACTAGGAGTTCGGGTGCATGTCCGCTTTTGTGCACCACCAGTAGATGAGGACCGACCCATGGGCGGGATGAGAATACCACTTTTCTTCCATTGGATCCGGGTGTTACGGGCATCCCCCAAAGTAAAAATCTCGGCATCTGGCAGAGGGATGTCGAGAGGGATGGCTTCTGCGTTTTGATGGACGTGATCAATCTTCACCACGACATACCCATCCTGCACCGGCACCGTGTGGCATACCTTCTCCTCGGGTAGCACAACCCCCTGTCCTAGCTCAATCAACATCGTTGAGAAATTTCCAGTTATAAGGCTGCAGGGGGTTGGACCATTTAGCCTGTTGAATATGTCGGGGGAGGGGAGGCTATGTCCACCGGGGGAGGGGAGGCTATGTCCACTGGGGAGGGAGGATATGTTGGCCTGCTGGTGATACTAGGGGTTGTTCCACCCCTTAGAGCGCAGCTGCTCTAGCCAATGGACGCGCCTAATGCTGCGTCAACGTCAATCCCTGCTGCCCTGAGCATCCCAAATATTTCATCCTTTATCTCTTGTTTCAAGCGGTCTGGATCCATAGATGACCTCTTCTTCTTCTTCCACAAGCATTCATTTTCTTGGCTGAAGACTTCCTTCCAACCCTTCGAACTGAAGACTCCACGCACGCGACCTCTGTGCTCTGGCGTATCAATGGGAGTGGAGAGGATGTCATGTTCTCTTACACCGCTCTCATGATCCTTCAGCTCGATCACCTGGTCGGCCAGCCTCTTGGTACCGTCGCTACTCCAGGTGATTTCCCCGGTGGATGGTGTTGGCGCTGAGCATCCAGGAAACTGTCTACAAGGGTTCTCTGACCCCGCCTCCTCCATTGCCGCGTCCTCTTTGCGCCACTTCCCCTTCTCCTTCCTAGCATAGCCCTCTGGACCGAGGCGATGGTCGTCCGTAATCCTACCACGAAGGTTCTTGAAGTGCTCACTCTTCTCTAAGAACTGCTCAGAGGTGGTAGTCTTGACGAACATCTCCCAGTCTCGATGATCCAAGTGCTTGTGCACCTCGAAGGGCTCTTTACCTTCATTGACAAAATTTCATACCAGTTTGGACTTGAAGTGCCTGTGGAGCTTGGCGATTGACTTCCATGCCGCCCCTCTTACCCGATTCATCTGTGCCTCAGATGTGCCCTCAGGAAACTCCAAGTATTCATTCATGGTCTCGAACAAGCCCTGTCGCGCGGGCTCATCCACATCCTCAAAATTGACATTGATTCCGACCCTTTGCCGAGCGATTAATCCATAGATCAGTCGCCACCATTTCAGACCATTATCATTTGTTGGGAACCCTTCACCGTCGATGCCCTCGACTTTTACAACATCAGTTGGCCACTTTGTCTGTATTCTTGGCTTCCTACGTTGGGACGTGCTACATGCAGCTGTCTGTCCAAACGATGCTCCACTGTGCGCAGGCTCTTCATGTTGTGCACTTGAAGTGTTAGAGGATCTAGTTTGGGACATGGCTGCTTCAAGTGATCCTGCAAAATATGCAGCAGTACATGATATGGCATAGGAAAAATGATAACAAATATTGAGCATCAGAAGCACATAAAACCATGTATACAAGCCTAGAATAAGATCTTGCAAGAACACCACCCTAGAACGGTGATATGGGTCTCAAAGTTTTATACAGAGTTCATGATGTCAAGATAAGCCTAAGTTCCAAAAATCAGGTGCATCATTGGTGCAGAGGGTCTTGGTGGAGGCGGCGGTGTTGGAGCTTGGCTCCGACGAGGTGCCGGTGGGTCGGATCTGGGGCAGGGATGCTCGGTGCAGCGGAGAGGTGGCGCCGGCATGGTGAAGTCTGGCGGTGGCGAGCATCCCCTCCTTCTCTTCCTCTGCTTCTCCTCCTCGGCCCCTTCTCCCTCCCTCTCAGTGCGGCGGTGGTGGAGCTCAGCTCCGACGAGGCGACGGTGGGTCGGGTCTGGGGCAGGGGTGCTCGGTGAAGTCTGGCGTGGTGAAGTCCGGTGGCGGTAGGTGTCCCCTCCTTCTTTCCCTCTCGGTGCGGCGGCGGCGAAGAGGGGGGCAGTGACGCGGTGGCGAAGAGGGGAGCGACGGCGGCGGCTACCTAGGGTTTGAAATGGGAAATGAAAACGACTAAGTGCCGAGAGAGATCTATTCTAGTTACAAATGGAGAAAATGTTTATAGGTGATGGGCAACACATGTAGGTCGTCACCTGAGACACTATAGGTAAAGGGCAACACATGTCGCCCGTCATCTGTGATGCACTATAGGTGACGGGCAACACATGTCGCCCGTCACCTCTGATAATTTCTATGTGGTCTAAATCTCTGCAATTCCAGACTGCAATTCAGGCTGCAATTCAGACAACAATTTATATCCATTACATTAAAATAGAAATTAATGTACATTACAATTTATGTCAAATTTCAAACAACAATTAATGTACATTACAATAGAAATATATTACATCAAAAGAGACATTGTCATTGTGCTAGGTTTCTTTACATCCACATCCACATCCACGTCCACGTCCACGGCCAGACTTTGATCTCACACAGATTTTTTCGTTATGGTCGGTGTGCAGGTATGGAGCCTTGTCGTTAGCAGTTAGATGGGAAAGTTCACAAGTTGCAAAAGGAGGGATTTCATCAAACTGATTAAACTCTTCCTCATCCACTGCATTTTGCACCCCAACATTCCTTCTCTTGCTAGGAAGGACAATATGCCGTATCGTCCTCACTGTATCAGACACATAAAACACTTGTTGCACATCTTTTGCCAGAACAAAGAGTTCTGTTTTGTACCCAACGTTGCGAAGATCAACACTAACAAATCCATTCTTGTCACGTGTTACTCCCTGTGACCCTTGAACCCATCGACATTTGAATAGGGCAACCTTGAATCCCAGGTAGTTCAGCTCCCAAATCTCCTCTATTTGACCATAGTATGGGGCCTTTTGCATGTTGTTATCATAAGCATCAATGCGGACCCCATTGTTCTTGTAGATACTTTTCTTGTCGTGCTTTACTGTGTAAAATGTGTATCCATTGATATCATAAGCCTGATATGTCGTCACAGTGAATATAGGGCCTGCAGCTAGTTTCTTAATGTCGTCATCAGTCGATACACCGCTTGCTGTCACACGGTCTTTGAACCAATTGTTGAACTCTTTCATGTGCTTCTTGGCAACCCAACCATCACCTCTCTCAAGATTTTGCTGCACTAGAAGCTGTTTGTGCTCGAGTACATATGGCTCCACCACCTCCATATGTTCTAGATAAGAAAATGGGCTTGATCGTACGATTTTTGATCTGGATTTGTAGTCTTCTTGCCCAGAGTCCCAACCCTGTCCAACCTTCCTTTGTGTCCTGAATGAGGCACTCCAATTGTGTTATCTGGATCCAAGTAACTCATCGACCACTCAACAGCCTCCTCGGTCCCATATCGGCTAATGATATTTCCCTCCGGATATGTATGACTATTTACGAATGACTTCAGGATGCCCATGTATCTCTCGTAAGGAAACATCTGGTGGAGGTAAGAGGGGCCAAGGTAGTGTATCTCCTTTACAAGGTGAATCATGAGGTGAACCATAATATCGAAGAACGTTGGAGGGAAGAAGGCCTCCATCAGACAAAGTGTCTCCTGTAACCGTCTCTCTAGAGCTGGTAGCGAGTCATCATCTATTGCCTTTTGCTCTATGGCATTGAAGAAGAAGCAGAGGCTCATGACTGTCTCACGAACCTTCATATGGAGCACATTCCTGATTGCTACAGGCAGTTTTGACGTGATAAGCATTTGACAGTCATGAGACTTCATCATGGCGAAATTCAGCTTCAGTTCTTTCATGTGGACAAGCCTGGCAAATTTGGAACTGTATCCTGAGGGAAATTTTACACTATGCAAGAATTTGCATAATTCTTTCTTCTCCTTTCTAGACATTATGGTGGTGGCTACAGGAAGGTTTTTTCCATTTTCCGCTTCTTGGACGTAAAGCTCAGGACGAAACCCATGACTTCTCTGTTGGAAAGAGGGAAAGAATTTATGTGGGATGCTGCATGCCAGAAGTTTTTTGAAGAGCTGAAAACAAGATTGACCACTGCTCCTGTGTTGATAATGTCGGATATCCACAAAGGGTTTGATGTGTATTGTGACGCTTCACGGATGGGTCTTGGATGTGTGTTAATGAAAGAAGGCAAAGTTGTGGCCTATGCTTCAAGACAGTTGAGAAAGCATGAGCAGAAATATCCTACCCATGACTTGGAATTGGCTGCCGTCGTGCACGCATTGAAGATTTGGAGGCACTACATGATCGGAAACAAGTGTCAAATCTTCACGGACCATAAGAGTCTAAAGTACATCTTCATGCAACAGGATCTTAACCTAAGACAGCGCAGATGACTAGAATTAATCAAAGACTATGATTTGGATATTCAGTATCATCCTGGCAAGGCAAATGTTGTGGCAGACGCCCTAAGCCGGAAAGAACAAGCTAATATGATGATTGCTCGATTGATGCCTCATGAATTATGTTGGGAGATGGCACGTTTGAACCTGGGAATTGTCACTCAGGCGGAAGATATGACTATGGAGATGGAACCTACATTAGAACAAGAGATCAGAAAAGGGCAGTTGACAGGTGCTAAGATCAAAGAGATCAAGATTCAAATTGGTTTAGGCAAGACTACGGATTTCACCGAAGATGAACAAGGAACTGTTTGGTTCAGAAAGAGGATCTGTGTGCCTGAAATTGATCACCTTTGTGAACTCATTTTGAAGGAGGCACATGATTCCGCTTATTCCATTCATCCTGGAAGTTCCAAGATGTATCAAGACTTGAAAGAAAGGTACTGGTGGTATGGTTTGAAAAGAGACGTAGCAACTCACGTGGCTTTGTGTGATGTGTGCCAGAGAGTGAAAGCGGAAGACCACAGACCAGCAGGTTTACTTCAACCGTTGAAAGTACCTGAATGGAAATAGGAAGAGATTGTTATGGATTTCATTGTGGGGTTACCCCGTACTCGTGATGGTTACGACTCAATATGGGTTATTGTGGACAGATTGACAAAAGTCGCACATTTCATCCCGGTCAAAACAACATACACTGGAGCCAAGTTAGCAGAACTGTACATGTCACAAATTGTGTGTCTGCATGGTGTTCCAAAGAAGATAGTGTCTGATCGAGGTACTCAGTTCACGTTGCGTTTCTGACAGAAATTACATGAATCCATGGGTACAAAGCTCAATTTCAGTTCCGCATATCATCCACAAACAGACGGTCAGACTAAGTGAACGAATCAAGTATTAGAGGATATGTTGAGAGCATGTGCCTTAAAGCATGGAGGCAGTTGGGATAAAAGCTTGCCATATGCAGAGTTCTCCTACAATAACAGTTATCAGGCAAGTCTCAAGATGGCCCCATTTGAAGCATTATATGGGAGAAAATGTAGGACACCATTGTATTGGAATCAGACAAGAGAAATTCAGGTTTTTGGGCTAGAGATTCTTCAAGAAGCGGATAGACAAGTCCAAATAATCTGGGATAATCTCAAGACTGCTCAGTCACGACAAAAATGTTATGCTGACACACGAAGAAGGGAATTGACATTTGAAGTTGGAGATTTTGTGTATTTGAAGGTATCACCCATCAGGGGTTTACATAGATTCAAAGTGAAAGGAAAATTGTCACCGCGTTATATTGGTCCTTTTCAGATCCTGGAAAGGAAAGGTGAAGTGGCATATCAATTGGAGTTACCGGCACGATTGTCAGATGTCCATGATGTGTTTCATGTATCACAGCTAAAGAAATGTTTGAGAGTGCCTGAGGAGCAGTTACCGCTGGAGGAACTCAATAAGATTTGACTTATGCAGAGCATCCGGTTAGAATCTTGGAAACATCTCAGAGGGTTACTCGGAACAAGGTGATCAAAATGTGCAAAGTACAGTGAAGTCACCACTCAGAGGATGAGGCTACTTGGGAAAGAGAAGATGAACTGATTGCAGAATTCCCTCAGCTGTTGCCTAATCCTTCCAAATCTTGAGGACGAGATTCTCTTTAAGGGGGTAGGTTTTGTAACACCCAAAAATATAGGAAATAAAATTTTGAAAATATTTTTATAAAAGTCACAAAATAAATTTATGCATGCATCTTTCTCTCCTTTTCTTTTTCTTCTCCCACTCTTTTCTTTCAGCCCGGTCCAAATCTTTCTCTTCTCCTTTTTCTTTTTCTTCTCCCCGCGGCCCAACTCAGCCGGCCCAAACTGTTTCACTCTCCCTCACCTCTCTCTCACCGCTAGCTGGGTCCCACCTGTCGGCGCCCTCTCTCTTCCTTTCCTTTCTTCTTCCTTCCGCTCCTCTCTCTTTCCTTTTTCCGCCGCGACATCAGACGCGCCGCGCCGTCATCCGCGCCTCCCTCCCCTTTCCTTTTTTTCCTCACCCCAAATCCAGTTCGCGCCCGTCGCCCGCGTCTCCCCCTTCCTTTCCCGCGACGCTGGCTTGCCATACTGGCCGCGGTACGCGCTCCGCCCCTTTCCTTCGCAGGCCGCCGCGTGAACCGCCGCCTTCCTTTTCCCCGGCCGCTCCGCCTCCTCTCCTCCCCTATAAAACCCACGCCGGAGCCCCGCTTTGCACCCAGAGCCGTCGTCAACCTCTTCTTCTACTCCGCAACATCGCACGCCGCTGGAAACCGCACACCAGAGGAACGCCGCCGCACCGTGTCGCCGCCCCTCCGTCGACTCGCCATCCCTCTGTTTCTCCAATGACTACAACCCCCGCCGGAGTTCCGCGAGTTGGTGAGCACCAAGATGCCCCCGTTTCCCCTCTCTCTCTCTCTCGCTCTGTCGCAGCGCCAATTTCTCGCCGGTACTCTGTTTCTGCCCGCCACCGTGGCCACCGGTCTACGGTCGCCGCACGGCCATCCCGTGACCCCCACCACTTTCGCCGTGCCGCCCTCTATCTCCGCGGCATAACCCCAGCCTGAACCGAGCCCCGGAACACCGGATTCGGTGAGCTCCGACCATCCGCCGCCGCTATTGCTCGCCGCCGGCGCCCAGCGCAGCTGAGCCATTCGCCCGACCCTTTTACTCCGCCGGGTCAACTCGAGCCGACCCTCACCCTGCCACTCGATCTAGATCTAATGGCCAGAACAGATCCGAGTCGCGTCCGATTCGCCCGACCCTTACCCTAGCCGTCCTCGGAATCTTTGCAGAAAAAGACCCCTAGGCTTTCCAGAAATCAACCCGCAGTCCAGATCAGTAGAAAAATAATTATAGTTGAGCCCTTTCTTTTTCTGTCCCGACCCTCGACCTTTCCAGAATTAGTATCCACCGTCCATGACCTATAGTTTTGCACCCCGACCCTCTGTTTAAGGTTTAATTATGTTTTAGCCCTTGATTTCTTCAGATCTAGCCCCTGAAAGTTCAAAACTCTCGCAGTTAGGTCCCTAGATCACTGTTTTAGCCATATCTTCATCATTTCAACTCCGATTTCAGAGATTCTTGCGCTCACACGATCCTTGCATCATGAACTACAATATTATCATCATTTTACTATTTGTTCGTACTGCTTGTTGTATTTTTTCTTATTTGTTTGTGTATGCTTGTTTGTGTGATCGCGTAGACAACGTGACGTTCGAACAAGACCAAGAGCAAGCTTACGAGGAAGAGAATCAATAGCTGTGTGAGGAAGGCAAGTGGACTTCCCTTCCCTGCATATTCTATTTTATCCCAACAACAGCATGATAATTCACTTTATCTCAATATTGCTTTGCATAAACTTGATGGGTTACCTATACTAAGGACATACCTAGTCTTTTACCCAAAGCCTTGAAACACCTGGTTTACTATTCATAATGGGTAGTCACGCTTAGTTCCAAACTTTGGGATTGGTGTTGGTTTACTCTTATGACAATGTTGATCACGTTTCATATTGTTGTTATACCGCGTTAATTCAAGATCAACTTTGTTTAATGGGAACATGGAGAACCACCCAAGTGAACAGTGCAACCACAAAGTCATATAGCTCTGACCTTAGCCAATTAATTAGATGTGTAGTTAGCTGGTGGCCTTACCGAAAGGGCAAGGAGGGGGTCGGTGATAGGGGTCATAGCCCGGTTCTCTTGGGGTAGCTGCCTTTGCTAAGGAGCTGACCATTAGGGAGGTTTATGGACCACACTGCTTCTGAAACTCTAGCGGGCTGCCTAGCTCTCGACATGTCTTTGTAAAGGCTTCGTAGTGTACCCTCGCCACTCACCTCGGAAGTGTTTAAGGGCCTTGCAAACCCGGGAGACTCAGGGAAACACGATTTGTGGGTAAAGTGTACAACCTCTGCAGAGTGTAAAACTGTTATAACAGCCGTACTCACGGTTAAGAGTGGCTTGGACCCTCACATGATAATGAAACTTGAAGATTAATTAAATTGTGGTTCGTGGTTTATGTTTATGTTGATGGTACCTTTATGATTTCGCTAAAGTGGGATGGTATAAACTTAAATCTAGTTAATAGGTGCTTGATAATAAATACTTGACCAACTAAAAGTGCTCGCTGCTGTAAACCTTAGCCTATCCTTGATGGCCTTGCATATTCACCCCACTTGCTGAGTACCAACCATAAGAGTACTCACCCTTGCCCAATTGCTATTCAGAAGAGAACTTTGAAGAGGAGAACTTCGACGACTTCGAGGAGTTCTAGGCATTGCGTTCACCAATCATCGCCTGTGGAAGACGGAGTTGTTGCAGACTTCGTATAGGGTATATCGGTGTAACGTTTAAAGACCTTTGTGTCTCTTTTATCAGAGTGTAATATGGTTAAATACTTTATTTAGTTACTTATTGAGCATTGTCTTTGATATATTACACTTTTTTGTCTATCATGTGTGTGTGAACATGATCCTGGCGCACACATGAGATGCATCTGGTTCTTTCTAGAATCGGGTGTGACACTTGCCGAGAACTGGAGTGATATCCTTAACCTGATTGTACACATCACTCCCTGAGAAATGTGGTGGAGGAGTTCGTGACTCCCTTGTACCATCAAACTGTCTATCCATGCTTCGGTACGGGTGATTGCTCGGCAGCCATCGCCTGTGGCCCATGTATGCAAATTTGTTCGAGTTTCTCAGCCACAATGAACATGTCTCTGACAAGCAGTGGGAGCAACCTTGACCCTTCCTTTTGCTCTGCCCGGAAAAATTACGATGAGCCGGATTATCACTGATGGTGGTCATCAACATAGCATGCAAAGTGAAGCGCTCATTGACGACAACATCCCTAACGGACACAACTTTCCAAAGGAGCTAAAGATCATCTATGAGGGGCCGGAGGAACACATCAATTCTATCACTGGGTTGTTTCGGTCCAGAGACCAATGTTGACAACATGATATACTTGCGTTTATTGCAAGCCATGGCGGCAGATTCATAATTGAAAATAGAACAGGCCACGTGCTATGTGAGGTACCCATGTTTTCATACGGATTCATTCCATCTGTGCTCAGAGCAAACCTGATATTCCTAGGATCATCCCCGAACCAGCCATAGGTGTTATCAATATGTCTCCATTGAGCACAGTCTGCAGGGTGACGTATCATTGTGTCTTTATTACGACCCTCCTCATGCCAACGCAACAACTTTGCCTCCTTCTTGTTTGCGAACATCCGCTATAGTCTGGTAATTAGAGGAAAGTACCATGCAACTTTCCTAGGAGTCGCCTTCTTGCTCTCCTCATTGATGTTGTCCTCTCCATCATCACCACCATCCTTTCGACGCTTATACCTCGATGTTCCACATTTAGGGCAACGGTCCAGATCTTCATTCTCTCCATGAAACAGAACACAATTAAGATAGCATGCATGAATTTTTTTAATTTTCAATCCCACGGGACACACAATCTGCTTGGCCTCGTACACAGTATCCAGGAGCAAGTTTCCCTCTAGCAGCATATCCTTCAGGAGAAGAAGCAATGTTTTGAAACTCTTGTCCGTCCAACCATGAGCAGCCTTTAGTTGCACAAGCTTCAGGTCCCCGATTACCCGCGAGTACTTCTCACAATGGGGATAAAGAGATTTTTTGGAATCTTCAACAAATTGCCTGTATTTACGCAGCTCAGCTTCCATCATCTCATCTTCTTCTCCCCTTACATCACGGATCATGTCTTCAACATTGTCGACCAAGGCATCAAACTGCTCATCATTGCACTCCAAAATGCACTCCTCATTGATGTCATCATAAGCTTGACCGTTGCCTTCTTCCCTATCATCATCACCGTCCTGCCTTTCCCTGCGGTTGGGCCCTTCTTCATGATCGGCGACCCATTCCCCCCTTTCGTTAGGCCCTTCCTCTTCGTGCTTATTCCAACAAGTGTAATTTGGTACAAATCCACGAATGATCAAGTGCGCATATACTACTTCAAAGTCAGTATTTCTTATCAATTCTGCAATCGAGGCATGAACAATAGATTGTTGTTTTAGACCTCGCTTCCATGTCAGCCCTCGCAATCTCCATAAAAGACTTCAACCCTCTCAAGTACTGTGGACAACAATGGCTAGAAAGGCCCATCCAACTTTTATTCTCCATCTACATCCGCAAGAACACACAATTTTCAACAATTAATTGAAGAGGAGGGGGAGGAGAGGGAATAGGGGTGAAAAGAGAAGGGAGAGGGGAACAATTTGGAGCTCTAACCTTGCACGACCTCAAAATCGCCCAAAATGGCCGCCGCCGCCCACAGCCGCTGCCTACGGGCAACTGCTTGCCCTAGCGGCCGCTGACAGAGGGAAATAGTATGTCAGGCTCAAATGTGATGGCCATCAATTAGACCCGTCATCTATGTACTCTACAAAGGTGACGGGCTTCACTAAAGTCCGTCACCGGTACCTACGAGGTCACGGCCCGTCACCTATGACATGATTACAGGTGACGGGCTACAAATAACGCCTGTCACCTGTAATATAGGTGACGGGCTTCATGAGCCGCGTCACTTTTGCTCGGTCAAAGGTGACGGGCCACTTTTAGAAGGGGGTCCTAGGAGAATAAAACAGTGACACACCGAATCTGTGCGCGTCACTAATCGTATACAGGTGACGCGCAACAACCACTCGTCACCTTTATGCGCGTCACTATAGGGCGGTTCCTACGTAGTGTTATCTCAATACCAAGTTCTTAAATTGTTGGTTTGGTCCTAAGGCTCTAACGCTCTATGTTGGCAGACCTGACTACTCAAGTGCAAGTGAACTTCTCGTCTTTTCTTATCAATTCAGATTCTTGTGGTCGACTAGTCGATGCTCATTAGCATCATAGCTAAAAGGATGTATTCATGCAAGGATAATAACCGATTGGCAACGATTTTTTTATATTATTAGAGAACTAAAAGAACAATAAGCGGAGTACTTTTTCCTTCTGGCCGGACCTGCTAAGACCAAGTGAACGGTTCAAGGAATTAAAGTTTCAGCTTGCGTGATTGATGGTTCAGACATTCAAAGGTATTGACAACCGAAAGCGACTGGCGATCGATACTGAGGAGCTGGTGGTATACATAAGACTGAGCACTACCCGTGAGGTTAGCCTAGCCACGATGAACACCGTTGCCGGCGTCCTGCTACTCTTCTTGCTCGGCGGCCTCACCCCGTCCCCGGCGGCCGCCGATGTCTGCGACAACATCAAACAGGTCGCCGCCACCCTCCCCAAGAACACCTCCTCTTCCCCCTTACACTTCGCCACCGCTACCTTCGGCCAAGCGCCCGACGTCGTCTACGCGCTCGCACTCTGCCGCGGCGACGTCCTCAACGACACCGCCTGCGGAGACTGCGTCGCCAACACGTTCGCCAAGGTACTGGGCCAGACATCGCCGCCGCCGCAGCAGTGCTTCAAGGCCGCCTACTACTACGGCGGCCCCTGCATGCTCGTCTACTCCGTCGACGACATCCTTGCGCGCTCCAATAATAATACTACGGTACCGAACGGCGACGACGAGCCATTCACGTTATCGTTATGGAACGTCATGAACTTCACCGGCGACGCCGACGACGTCCGGCGCATCGTCGGCCTCAAGCAGGAGCTGCTTCTGAAGACCGTACAAATGGCGGCCGGCGCGGAGCCGAGGCGGTTCGCCACGGGTGTCATGGACAGCGGCACGACGTTTCCGCCGGTGTATTCCCTGGCGCAGTGCACGCCCGACCTGTCCGCCGGCGACTGCCAAGCGTGCCTCCGGCGTCTCCTCGGCATGGTCAACTCCACAATGGCCCTGCGGATGGGAGCACAGATCCATGTCATTCGGTGTTACTTCAGGTATGAGACGTATCTGTTCTACGACAGCAAACCCATGCTGCGTGTTGGGCCGTCATCGCCGCCGGCGCCAGCTCCGACTCCGGCAACAGTGGCCAAACACAAGAGTAAGTTCTCAAGGTTGTTGACTTGTTGCAAGAGTAAGTTACCAATCAATCAAATCTTATCAATTGACATGTCGTCATGTTGAGATCAGGGCGTATGAGCAAGCTCTGGGCAATTCCGATAGTTGTAGTTCCTCTTGCGGCAGCAGCATTTCTCTGCTTCCTCTTCTACTCCCCTTGGTTCAGAAGGTACAGGAAAGGTATGTGAATGAGTTAATGAATTGATGTTCAGTGTTCAGTCGCGTTGTTTAAATTAGTTTCAGTTAGTGCTTCACTAAAAGGCATGAAAGAGAGACTCCCATGACCCATCTGTAAATATTCAGGTAGAGCGATGAGATTACAAGCAGGATCAAGGCGTACTCAGGACTTGCAGGGAGATGAAGAATTAGTTTGGGATGGGAAGAATTCAGAGTTCTCGGTGTTCGACTTTGAACAGGTGCTGGTGGCCACAGATCATTTCTCAGAAGAAAACAAACTTGGACAAGGTGGTTTTGGCGCTGTCTACAAGGTAAATTAGTAAAATCTAACACGTGCGTCTGAAACTTTCATCTTTTATTTGGAATTAAAACTCCTCTTAACAAAAAAGGTGCTAAGTCACGATCGTGAAAAAAAAATATTGGGAACTAAAACTGCTACTTATTAGCACAACTTGGTTGTATGGATAGTTTCGTTATGCGGCTGGACCGCTGGATTTTTATTCAAGACTACTCTTCTAGGCAGTAGGCACAAGACTGGCCTGAATTTGCCATGAACAGGATGAAGTTTGTACATCCAGAATTTATGCATTAGCTTTATGGCTGAAATAGAGATGCTATGTTCTCGTTATAAACCCAACTGATAATCTGTAATTTGGAGGGGAGACAAGGAGTAGAGTGTCTACTGGGAAGAACCTAACTTTCATTTTTTTTGCTTTCCAGGGCCAGTTTCCTGAAGGATTGCAGATAGCAGTTAAGAGACTTGCTTCACAATCAGGACAAGGTTTCACAGAGTTCAAAAATGAAGTTCAGCTCATAGCCAAACTCCAGCACAGGAATCTGGTTAGGCTCTTGGGATGTTGCTCTCAAGAAGAAGAGAAGATATTGGTTTATGAATACTTGCCAAACAAAAGCTTAAGACTTCTTTATATTTGGTATGTATACTTGCACTTCTAATTTAGGTTACATATTGTTTGACAGAGCATCAGAATAATTAAAAATTACTGAAGATTTTGTTTGTCTCAGCCCATGGCATCCGAGTAACTGATACGGTCTATAAATTTTGATTATTTTCCAGGTATTTTCCTCCTGTTATACTAACATTTTCAATTGATGTGCAGATGAAAGTAGAAGAGCTTTGCTGGATTGGTCAAAACTTCTAGTAATAATTGAGGGAATAGCACATGGACTTCTTTACCTACATAAGCACTCCCGCTTGCGTGTTATACATCGAGATCTTAAGCCAAGTAACATTCACTTGGATGGTGAAATGAATCCAAAAATTTCAGATTTTGGCCTGGCAAAAATTTTCAGCTCAAATAACACTGAAAGGAACACTACACAAAGAGTCGTTGGTACATAGTAAGTTTTAAAGAAATAAATCCACTTATGATCATTTACATTACATCTCAATATATATAGTAAATTTGACATGTATGATAAACCATTTTGAGTGGCTATATGGCTCCTGAGTATGCTTCGGAGGGCATCTTCTCTATTAAATCAGACGTCTTCAGCTTTGGTGTTCTTGTTCTTGAGATCCTTAGTGGAAAAAGGAATTCTGGAAGCCAACAATGTGGTGGTTTCATCAATCTCATTGGATATGTGAGTTATAGATACAACTCTAAGCATATTAAATTGTTTTGTTTATTTGCTATCAAACTTAGATTGTGCGATGAAATTACAAACTGCAGGCATGGCAATTATGGGCAGAGGAAAGATGGACTGAGCTCGTTGATGCATCATTGTTTCCCAAGAGCCACTCGGCAGATATGATGCGGTGCATTAACATTGCACTGTTGTGTGTCCAAGAGAATGCCGATGATCGACCGACAATGGCAGATGTTGTTTCAATGCTAAGCAGTGAGACAACCACAATCCTGGCTGAGCCTAAGCGGCCAGCATATTTCAATGTGAGGGTTGGAGATGAAGAGGGATTCACTACTGCTACTCAATCATGTAGTATCAATTATATGACCATATCTATAACAACTCCTAGATAACTTTTCTGTAATGCAAAAGTCTAGTGTTGTTTCAAACGTGTGAGATTATATTTGTTTTGTGAATGAAAGAGGCTTGCTAGTTGGAGTCTAAAATTAGCTGTTGTATGTTTACAGCTGTAGTTTTACTTTTATTTTAATTTGGAATTCAATTATGTTTATCTAGTAATTTTTGTTTCTTTTTCCGTCTAATGCACAGAGGGTGCAGAAAATCGAAACTACAATTATTGCTATCATGGTGCCATGTATATATATAGGCTCATAACAGTGAGGTTGAGCCAACTTGATGTGATGTACAGTACTCGCCTAGCGAAGTTCGTGTTTTTGCTGTTTCTAGATGGATACACCGATAGCAGTCCTTTGCCAAGTTCATCATTACTCACGATTTTTGATACGGGGCCGAGAAAGAACATAGATATGTGATTCTTGTCAAGTTTCAAACTAAAGGGTCTGGATATCATCCTCAGAATCAGTCTTATGCTTGGTATACGCTGTCTGTGCCGCATATCACTTATGAGCACAGATTATGCCGTCTATCTTGGGTACAGTATCTTCCAATAGGCGCACAAACAGAGGATAGCAACAAGTCGAAGTAGTAATTTATCAAAGTACAGATTGTCACTCATGGAAGACCAAAATTCAAGCAAACTGGGCTATTCTATTCCTGAATGCCGGCCGCCATGACATGAAAAAGAGACCAAGTATTCATGGAACTGGTGATGCCGTGATTGATGGATTCAAAGTAAGGTGCTGACTTGATCACTACTGAAGACAACCGATTTTTTGTTCAAGTGATTGTGACCTGGAATAGAACAAGAAGCTAGTATGCTGTGCCTGTCGATCGTTAGCCATGATGGACATGGCCATGACGTCTTTGCCGCGTATTGCCATCAGCACGAGAAGTCCACTATTGTATCTGGGGTATTGTTGAAGCAGCCAGCAGGTAACACAGCCAGGAAAGCAACAAGATGAACGCTTTACAAGACTGAATCAAAGATGATACGATAGAAGTGGACGGGTGACCCCTGATCAGGTCCTTTGTTTTTCCTATTCGAAGATCCGGCCTTTGTCTCTGTTTTCTTGCGAAAATTCTTTTGCAGATCAAGATGAAGATATGTATATATCACTTCTTTTTTTTGTTAGCAGAAGATCTATTCTATGATCTAGCCGGCCGGACCTCCGGAAGACCTCTCGTGAAAAATCGCTATTGGAGACATGCCGTGATTGATGGTTTAAACTTGAAAAGTATGTATGGCATTGACTGACTCACTGAACAATAATAGACCTTCATCATCAACTGGTGCATGATCGTGATGTTGACCCAGAAAAGAACAAAACAGCAAGCAGCTAGGCAGCTAGCGCGCCGGCCCGTCGTCGATCGCTAGCCTGGTGGCCATGGCGGGGGTCCTGCTGCTCACCACCATCCTCGGCTTCCTCCTCGTGCTGCCGTCAGCAACGGCGATAGGGGAGACCTGCGGCCACGCCGGCAACTACACGGCCAACGGCACATACCAGTCCAACCTTGCCTCCCTCGCCGCCACCCTCCCGGCCAACACCTCCTCCTCGCCGCAGCTCTTCGCCACCGCCACCGCCGGCCAGCAGGGCCCCGACGCGGTCTACGCGCTCGCGCTGTGCCGCGGCGACATGACCAGCAACCTCACCGGCTGCAGCGCCTGCGTCGCCGGCGCGTTCCGGTACGCGCAGCGGATGTGCCCCCTCGACAGGGCCGCCAGCGTCTACGACGACGGCTGCCTCGCCGGCTTCTCCAGCCGTAACCTCCTCGTGCCGGCCAATAACACCGTCACGCAGGACACCAGCACGCTCTTCCAGTTCTTTAACCCGGGGAGCCTCGCCGGCAACGCCACCCTGGTGGCCGCCGGCGTCCGCGAACTGCTGGCGCAGACCGCCCAGGTGGCCGCCAACAACAGCAGGCCGCCGGCGCGGTTCGCCACCGCGGTCATGGACGCCTCCAGCAGCGTCCCCCAGGCGCTCTACTCCCTAGCGCAGTGCACGCCGGACCTCTCCGCCGGCGACTGCCTCGCGTGCCTCCGGTGGCTCATCGGCATGGTCAACGACACCGTGTCCGTGCGCAACGGGGGGCGGATCCTCGTGCTCCGGTGCAACGTCAGGTTCGAGACGTTCTTGTTCTACGACGGCGCACCCATGAAGCGGATCAGGCCGTCGTCCGGCCCTCCGGCGGCGCCCATCCCGGCTCCGACGACGAATAAGAGTATGCTACGAAGCTCATTTCGATCTGTTCGTTTATTTCAATGAATGCTCCCTGAACAATGGAGTACTGTTAGATTAATTATGCGTTTCTGATGATCTGACTCCTAATAATTATTGTAACTTTGATTCCTTATGCGTTTTTAGGACCTGGGATCAAGCCCTGGGTGATTCCCTTGATTGTGGCACCTCCTCTGGCGATTGTAGCATTCTGCTTCATCTTTTACTGTCGTTGGAAAAGAAGATCAAGGTACACAAAAGGTGGGTTGATTTACTTACTTAAAATCTGAAGTGTCCGTGATATAATTAAAAGTCACTTCTTCCAATTGGACGGTATATATGTTCACCGGATAGATATGCACTCTGCTTAACAGCTTAAGTAGTTAAGGAGATCGATCTGATTCATTGCCACAATCTCTATTACCATTCAGGTAATTTGAGATCACGACGAAAGCGTATTAACAAGTTTCAAGGAGGAGATGACGAAGTAGACTGGGAAATGGAAGCAGAGCTCTCAGAGTTCTCCGTTTTCGACTTCCATCAGATATTGGAGGCTACGGATAACTTTTCTGAAGAAAACAAACTTGGGGAAGGTGGGTTTGGCCCCGTATATAAGGTAAATATGCGACACATATATAGCTACCTGAGTACTATGAATTGCAGAATTGGATTGTGCATGTGAAGCAATCAAGCAACCATAACTTCTTGTGGCGAAACATCATTGAAGAACTTTTGAATATTTCCTGTTCACAGGGTCAGTTTCCTGAGGGAATTGAAATAGCAGTTAAGAGACTTGCTTCACATTCAGGGCAAGGTTTCATAGAGTTCAAAAATGAGGTACAACTCATAGCAAAACTCCAGCACACAAATTTGGTTAGGCTCTTGGGATGTTGCTCTCAAGGGGAGGAGAAAATTTTGGTCTATGAATACTTGCCAAACAAAAGCTTGGACTTCTTTATCTTTGGTAAGCATTTCATTTTTAATTTAGGTTTGGTACAGTTTATCATATCGATTGTTCAAAACGAATGGAATTTTTCTCAGTATATTATTGTTTCTAGCAGTAATCTAAGTATAGCTTAGTGCACTCCTCGGTATTTCTCAGTATATTGTTCCTAACTCCTGAATGTTTCTCTGGGTGTTAGTTTCCTATTATGCTAATATTTAATTGGTGTGCAGATGAAAATAGAAAATCTTTACTGGATTGGAACAGACGTCGAGCAATAATTGAAGGAATAGCAGAAGGACTTCTTTACCTGCATAAGCACTCGCGTTTGCGTGTCATACATCGAGATCTTAAACCAAGCAACATTCTCTTGGACAGCGAACTGAATCCTAAAATTTCAGATTTTGGACTAGCAAAAATATTTAGCTCAAATAACACTGAGGAAAGCGCTACAAGGAGAGTGGTTGGTACATAGTAAGTATCACACATGTCGATACATTTATTGATATCTATAATAAATCAACTGTATTCAATAATTTGACATTTACATATTATTTTAGTGGCTACATGGCTCCCGAGTATGCCTCTGAGGGCATCTTCTCTATCAAATCCGATGTATTTAGCTTTGGTGTTCTTGTAATTGAGATCCTTTGTGGAAAAAGGAATTCCAGTAGCCATGATTGTGGAGATTTCATCAATATCCTTGGATATGTAAGTTTCTTGGCTCACAAGCAGCATCAAAAATTATTTTGTTAATTTTCTATCATATCTACATTATTTATTTATTGTGTAATGAAATTGCAAAACAGGCATGGCAATTATATGAAGAGGGAAGATGGAGGGAACTCGTTGATGCTTCATTGGTACCCATGCATCACTCAGATGAACTGATGAGGTGCATGAACATTGGATTGCTGTGTGTACAAGAGAATGCAGTTGATCGACCAACCATGTTAGATGTCGTTGCAATGCTAAGCAGCAAGACTAAAATCCTGGTTGAGCCAAAGCACCCAGCGTACTTCAATGTACGGGTAGGAAATGAAGAGGCATCCACTACTACTACAACAGCATCAATGAGATGACCATATCTGTCACAACTCCTAGATAGATTTTTATGGTACTACGTGGTTTTTGCTGAGCCAAGATTTACTCTTTTTTGCTGAGAACGTGCAATGCTCAGCATGTTTCATTAAAAGAATTGGACAATGAATAGAATTATATAAGTGATTGTAGATGTTATAACAGAGTGCATATGTTTAAGTGGTACATTGTTCTTCATTACTTATTCTATTTTGAGCAGATTTTTTTCTTGAGGAAAGAATATGAAAACCAGTAACAGATAATATATTTACAGATTATGATGTATAGATAAGTGATTTACATGCAAGGTGGATGTAGCCAATCAAACCATAGTTCCGCTTGTACAAATTTCCAAGTTCCAGCATTTTGGTGTCACAAGAGAGAGTTTAATTTTGATTCAACTTTCCATCAGGTAAAGATATTTCTCTATGGAAATTAACATGCACAAGGCCTTATAAAAATGATATACCATTTTTCCTTTTCATTTACACCGGACAGCCTTCAAG
This sequence comes from Panicum miliaceum, assembly GCA_032594955.1. Lineage (NCBI taxonomy): Eukaryota > Viridiplantae > Streptophyta > Magnoliopsida > Poales > Poaceae > Panicum > Panicum miliaceum. Next base: position 45,071,381 of record CM064056.1, on the reverse strand, counting down.
TTCATAGATTTACTTAAGAACAATTTTGTTGATGAAAACAAACATATAACATTTTGTATGACCACTCTAAATATTTGAAAAATATACAATCAGATGTGGGCATGACATGCATGGATACAATCATTCAAGGAGAACATAAGGTGAGCTTGTTCCCAAGCCCTTTTAATAATTTTAAGAATGGCTGTATCTATGCATGTCATGCCCACATCACTACTCTTCTAGAAATGGAGTGGAGCTTTGGAATATAAGTCAGTCGATGGAAAAATTGTATCAAGTGACAATTTGGGACAACACACGGTCCCAACTTATGAACTACTGATACCTAAGAAAATGAAGTGATAAAGGTGACATTTGCCAATTTGCTAGTGTACTAGTGTGAGAACTTCTACAAACTAACTTTTATACTACTTGGGAACAATCAATATCAATTCAAGAACTCTCCTGGTCACCTTCAATCTTAATTGTACAGGAGAGCCAAGAGGGCCAATGCCCAATGAATGCACCCCATGAAGTACTGCCAGTAAACCATTAGCAAGTGGAACAACTAAAAGCATTACTGAAATTAAACTTAATTATGCATACAGCTGTTGCAGATGTTGTCACAGCCTTCAAACTAGCAGTGCATGCATGAGCTTCAAACCAGCCAGTTGAGCCAATCACCCATGAATCTAAATGCGTATGCTGAAGGGTGAAGCAGCAATGGAAAGTCTGCTTCCAAGGGGTAGTACGGAATATGATTTCAGAACCCAAGTTGCTCTAGGTTCAACTGATTTAGTAGACACCAAATGCGGTGGGCATTTCAAATGATACTTTCTTTGTTTCTAAATGTTTGGCACAATAGTTTTTTGTCACAATGTTTGACCATTCATGTTATTCAAAAATTTGGTGCAAATATGCAAAAACGCGAGTCATACTCAATATAACTTTAATGATAAAAACAAGTCACAACAGAAAAAATGGTAACTACATAATTTTTTAATAAGACGAATGGGAAGACGTCATGTTTAAAAGTCAATTGTGTCAAACGTATAGGAACAAAGAGGTTGTGTGATAAATAAATAGAGAACCCTCAGTCATTCGTTATGTTTATTAAAACACTAGCGAAGGAGCTTTTTCTCAAACATTATTCTCACATGGTTGAATTTGCATGCTTTTGTAAGGAGCATATGCAAGATGTATTCAAATGCACCCATAGAGTTCCCCGAGCAAGGCGAAGCACGTACCAGAAATTTATTTAGTCATAAAACCAAATGGTAAGACATCTATTCGTAACAAAAACTTTGCTATATTCAGGACAATTTTCAAATAAAAAGAATGGGGCTTCTACAAGATTTTACAAGATAGAGTTAAAATCTTTTGTATCAGTTATCTGGCATATATATGATCGTGTTTCGGGAAGTGTTCCCTCGCGTTTTATGGTAGATGGAGACAGATACAAGTTTAGCTAGGCGTCTCCAGCTGGTGCCATCACAAAAGCCAAAGCAGAGTATGTCCTTTTGTGTAACACAAGCAAAAGAAGTTTTGGTCTCTTGAAGTAATGCTTACTTTTGTGTGCAAGAGTTTCTTAGCTAGTGATTAAAATGAAAACGGTCATTGATGAATTTTGGGAATTGTTTTGAAGATTTAATCGGTTTTGGGGCTAAACAAAACAGTAAAAAAACGAAAACAAAACCGTATTTTAACTGCAGTAGAATATCGTATTGGGCCTGCTAAACGGCCCAAGCCAAACCAAATTCTTCTCCCTCAGCAACCGGACGCGATATCACTGCAGGTGACGCAATCACACGTCGTCACCTGAAGCAGCGGCCATGAGCGGGCGGCCTACGAGCGAGCAAGCTTCATCTTCTTTCCCCACGCCGCCAGCCACCTCCATCTCCGAGAGCTCCCGTCCTCTGAGCCGATGCCGCTGCCGACCCTACTCAACCCGCTGCAACCACATGCCACCGATTGTCCTCTACGGCCCGTGGCTCCCTCCGCCCCGCCCACAACCCGCCTCCGCCCCGCCCACAACCTGCTACCTCCGTTTGCTACCCTACCACCGGCGACCTCTCTCTACAGCCGGCCACGCAGATACATCCCAGGACCTCAAAACCTCCTGAACCCCAATCCTAGTAAGAAGCCAGCAGCAGTGGCGCAAGCGCGAGGAGGAGGAAGTTTACCTGGGCCGATTCGGTTTAATGGGCTGAATCAGGCGATGGCTCGTGCTTTTATAGCGCGAGCAATGTCTATCAGCAACCCCTTCCCTCCCAATAGCCCAGTTGGCCAGGAAATCAGGTCCAAGCCGAGATTCTCCTTCTTTAATTTATTTTTGCATTAACCGGCATCACAAATTGATCTGTCTGTGCCCAGAACTCTGAATGACTTGATTCTCTTTTTTCTAACTCTTATAAAATTCTAATGTATCATTTCATCCCAAAAAGATCATTTTGCATTCGTTTGTGCCTGTTAAGTGGAAACTTAGATGGTTTTCACAACTTGCATTAACCTACTCGAACTCGCTATGTTTCAGAATTTTTTGGCACTCACATATATGTTGCCATAAGCGACAACTTAAATTCTTGACTCTGTTATGGATTTTTTATTTTTTCCTAGACGGAAATGAACACGAACGCATTGGAGAAGAATATCAAATACCATTCGAACATATCTACGATGGGGGGAAACCACTTGGACATAGTATCCTTGTGGTGTTTTTTTATAACAATATAAGGTAATATTTACATCACGTGGGATGTGAGAGAAAATACAATGAATATATATCAATGCATAGAAAAATTTTATGACCACAATCTCATCATATTGAATATATTTTAATCTGGAGGGTATTGCACGCATACTAGGGTTTCCAAGGAATTATTAGTTTTCTATCGATACGACTTTTATTGGATAGTTATAGTTTGTGCCAATAGAGTAGCCTTTAAACTAAATGATTTCCCAAAACTACAATAATATTAAACTTAATTTCATGGTCTTAAAATTTAGGTTATAAGACCAGTGCATTGAGAAAACAACAATCTTTTCCTCGCACCCTCTACATCTGAACATTATAAAAAGAAATCCAATATGATATGGCTTATAACGTCCACATCTACTGATTGGCTCCGGTATCGAGAATAATTGAAAATGTTTCTCACCTGTATCGGATCTGCTGTACCCCTCACGCTGGACCCACGTGTCAGGGCAAAGGAGGGTGGGAGAAGGGGTAGACCCATAAAAACTACGAGAAAATGTTTCTGCCAAAACTTATATTTTTTCTCACCGCTCGCTCGGTTTACCTGCACGTGCGTACCCTCTTGCACTACGTGAGAACCAGAGATTTGTAACGGGCGCGGATGGCCTTTGGTAATGGGCGTTTGCCCGTTACCCTTATTGTGTTACTATTGACAGGTCAAAGAAGGTAACGGGCAAATGCCCGTTACTCGCAACACATATTTGTAACGCGCATTCAATGACGACCGTTACCAACAACAGTAACCGGTAACCTAAAATGGTTGCTTTTGTGGGCCCACAGAGACCATTACCAATATACATATTTTGTAACGGTCATTTATTAACGACCATTACGAATATCCGTTACTAGGTCTCCTTCTGGGCCCACTTGTCAGATATTGTAATGGTTGTTCAGTAAAGCCCGTTACCTTCGTAACATAGACGTAACGGTCGTTTCTGCTGACCCGTACAAAAAGGCGTGACCCATGACCAAAGCATCTCCTCCGGGGCCCACTGGTTAGGTTTTGTAAGGTTGTTAAGTAAAACCCGTTACATTTGTATCATATAGGTAACACTTCTTTAAGTTAGGATGTTACCTACATTTCTTATAGGTAATGGCGGTTAAGTGAAGTCCGCTACTACCTCATCAGTGTTTGTATCATGCTTTACTTAATGCCCGTTATCTAGACTTGTGCCACCCCCACATGCACTGGCTTGTTTTCTGGCTGCATCTTGGAACCAGCCAGGATTTGGCAGCCACCAAGTCATTCACATCACAATAGATTCCTCATCATAGAATTCAGAACATATATACACATCACATATATACACAAGTACACATCAAGTTTGTGGTTGAATCAAGTCAATAAGTTCCTCATCAGATATATGCAACAAGTTTAAAGTTTATGACTATAAGACTGAATCTACAATGAACTCACAGGGTATCTGCTGGACCATCATAGAATTCGCCCTTTGGGTCGATGATTTCCTTAAGAATGAACTCGCACAACATCCCCTGGACCATCCTTAGCGCTCCTTGATCTGCCCGTCCAGTGGAACTTTGTAATCCTGCATAATACAATTATAATGAGAATACAAGTAAAAATCAGTTTCTAAAATCAAATGGAGAATATGAGCAGAGACAAAGTTGAGCAGTATATACTTACATAAGTCTTTTTCATTATGCTTATATCACCGAGTAGGTCCAACATGTTCAATGCAACATAGAATCCGCACAACATGCTCCCCGATGGCTGCTGAGCGCACTGCATGAAGGTACCAAAATGACACAAGTTAAGGCAGTACCAAATACGTACGAAGGGACAAAAAAAACCTCGCTCTTACCGGGAAATCTGTCTTGTGCACGAGTTTAGGTGTGCCTTTTGACTTTGTTTTCATCTTTTTCTCCATGTGCCCAGAATAGACCTGCATGATCAACAATATCGATTAGAAATATTAATAGATGGAATTTTTGTGAACAAAACCTACAAATACTTACTAGTTCAGAACAGTTGCGACATCCTTGAACTTTCGCTTTGGCCAACTTTTAGCAGAATCTAAATACCAAACAACATTCCACCTCATAGCAATAATCACTAGTACCCAGTGGCCACCGGTGTTGTAGGCACCCACCACGAAGTCGTGCTTCATAGCCTTTCTAATTGCTTCTGTTACAGTATTGGTCTGGAACTGAACAGTTGTGACCGAGAATACCTGTGGGTCCAAAAATCCAACATTGCAGTGCATCTCCTCTGCCTGTTTCTTCGTTCTTCTACAAATAAACAAATTATTAGCATGAACCTTTTGGTAAAAATTAAAGATTATCTATTTTATTTTGAAGGGACTTACCATGTCCAACACTTCAACAAGCTACTGTCCAGACTGTCCAAGTTGAAAAGGTCATACAGGTCATTGAATCCATCTGTGATGCTTAATCCACCATCACTTTCAACGTAGGATGCAACCAACTTTGTAGGAATGCCATTAGCACCATTCGCACTTTGTTCCATGAAGTAAGCATGCAAGGCTTCACAACTTGGCCCAGCAGCCTTTAAAGCCTCTTCTGACAACATAGGCGCACCAGACTTGTATTTTGGATTAGCCGTAGTCCAAACAGCGGCAACACTTGAATTTTTAGGGTTACTTTGGATGAGCTGCTCCAACTGTGACTACTGTTGAGGTTCCTGCTGCTGTGGCTGCTGCTGAGGCGGAGGTTGGATGAGTTGATGCTGCTGTTGTGGCTGCTGCTTAAGCAGAGGTTGGCTGACCTACTCCTGCTGTTGTGGCTGCTCCTGAGATGGAGGTTGGCTGAGCTGCTGCTGCTGCTGGGGTGGAGGTTGGATGAGCTGCTGGGGCGGAGGTTGGCTGAGCTTCTGCTGCTGCTGCTGAGGCTGATGTGGTACCTATTTGTTTTCAGGCTGCTGGCTAAGCAGCTGCTTCTGCCGAGGCTGCTTTTGGTGACACTGAGCTGCAGTAGCTCCATCTGAAGCTGTACCAGTTGGGGTGGAGGTTGGCTGAGCTGCTGCTGCTGGGGTGGAGGTTGGATGTGCTGCTGGGGCGGAGGTTGGCTGAGCTGTTGCTGCTGGGGTGGAGGTTGGATGAGCTGCTGGGGCGGAGGTTGGCTGAGCTTCTGCTGCTGCTGCCGAGGCTGATGTGGTACCTATTTGTTTTTAGGCTGTTGGCTAAGCGGCTGCTTCTGCTGAGGCTGCTTTTGGTGACATTGAGCTGCAGTAGCTCCATCTGAAGTTGTACCAGCTGATGTGGCTGCAGAGGTGGGAGCTCTTGACCTGGGTGGTATAACAATTCTCGGCCTTGGCCACTGTATCCGTTGCAAGAGAGCATCACCTAGGGTTGTGATCTCATCCCCTACTGGGATAGGCAGGTTGATGTGACTCGCATTGGCGCACACGTAAGTAGGTTGCACCACTGCATACCCATACTCTACTGGTACTGTATGGCAAGTCTCTTGATTTGGATAGATAGTGGCTAATGCGAGCTCCATGTCATACCCGCTGCCATCCAAAAGACTGCACTTAGTTGGCTCTGTCAGCAGATCTATTGTGTCCGGCTTAGGTGGTGGACCCTCAATATTGTAGTCCTCGTTGACATGCGGTTCTTCCTCGCAGCTACTCTTGTGTCCTGCTTGGGGGATACATAGACCATCCGATATGTGCACGCCTGCAACTCTTAGCAACTCCATAACTCTAGTGATTGCTTCACCAACTATCTCTTCCTTGTCCGCATCAGACCTCCTCTTGTTCTTCTTTCTGTACATTCCAGCAAACTCTTCGCCAAACCCTTTACCCCAGCCAACTGAACTAGACATGCCTCGAACCCGACCTCGAGCAAGATGCTCTGGATTCTCAAGTGCCTCGGTCAAAACATCATTCTCCCTAACCCCAGTGAAAGAACCATCGCTAGCTTGAGCTGCAATTCTTTTAACCTTATCTGCTACCTCCTCCACTAGAGGGTAACTGAATGTTATCTCCCCGCTTCCACTAGTGTTCTTCCCTAACCTTGCCCGCAGATATGGCCTCGAACGGCCAGGATATTCCTCCCAAGGGTTCTCTTTTCCTTCTGCAGCTAGCTTTTCATCCTCCTCCTGCCAGTCTTTCCTTTTACCATAATAACCTTTTTTGCCTGTCTTGTGTGGCTTATTGTGCTTTGCTCTCTTATCTTTCATCTCCTGGCTCACTTGCTCAAAAAATGGAGAATTGGTTGTCTCCACAAACTTCAACAGTGCATCCTCATCAATCACCTTCTGTTCTATTGCATTGAAGAAAAAGCACAAGCTCATGACAGCCTCATGAACATGTACTGTCTTGATACCTCAAAGTGCAAGAAGAAGAAGAGCTGTCATCAACACATGGCAATCATGAGATTTCATCAAGTGGAAATTCATTTTCATGCCCTTCACTGACACTAGCCTCTTGAAGTTTGATAAGTAGCCCGAAGGTACATTCAAACCATGCAAAAACTCACAGAATTCTTGTCTCTCCGTCTTTGACAATGTGGTTGTAGCTACGGGAACGTCCGTCCCTGTGTCTGTTTCCTCTGCATAGAGCTCCGACCTAGTGCCCATATCTTTAAGATCCTCCCTTTGCATTTTCATGATCTTTTCCTTTCCCCCTCTATTGTAATAATGTTCCACACATGGTCTCACACACATTCTTCTTGACGTGCATGTTGTCAATCGAATGACCCACATCCAACAACTCCCAATACTCTAGCTTCCATAGTATTGATTTCTTGTTCCACAACCCTTGCCCATCTTCTTCTTCACCATCTCGCTTCTTTATCTTGAAGGATGGTCTTATTTGGTAACTCCTCGATAGTTTTGATGCCTTTGACTTGCAAGTGGACCTCCATTCCGGACACATGCAGAGGCGCCGTTTGATTCTCCTTTTCCCCGTCAAACTGACAATCCCTGTACTGATATGGATGTTTCCTGGGGAGGAAACGACGGCGCCCCATAAATACAAATTTCTTCGAGTTTCTCAGCCACAATGAGTAGGTTTCATCTAACCAGTGGGGGCAAGCTTCACCTTTCCTTTTACTTTGCCCGGAGAGGTTGCGATGAGCCGGGATGTCGTTGATGGAGGTGAACAACATGGTGTGCAACCAAAGTCCTTACGCTCGAACTCATCCCAAACCTCCTGCACACCAGGCTTCCAAAGTGTCTTCAAGTCATCAACTAATGGCCTCAAGTAGACATCAATACGGTCACCGGGTTGCTTTGGCACGGAGACCAAGATTGACAACATCATGTATTTCCGTTTCTTGCATAGCTAGGGTGGAAGGTTCAACACTGACAGCACGACAGTCCAGGTGCTATGCGTTGAACTCTGGTTACTGAATGGGTTCACGTCGTCTGTGTTCATAGCAAACCAAATGTTCCTGCAATCATTGGCAAACCAACGATAGTGCGAATCAATGTTACCCCACTGTGCTGCATCTGTGGGGTGCCTAAGCTTGCCATCGCCCTTCTTCTTTCAGCCTTCCCTATGCCAACGCAAGAGTTGGGCCTCCTTTCGTGTGGCAAACATGCATTTCAAGCGGGGAATGATGGAAAAATACCATGCCACCCTCACAGGACCCCCTCTGTTACCCTTCTTGCCTCTGATCTTCACGGGCTCGTTCCCATCATCGGCATTATCTCCGCCATCTTTTATCCTCTTGTACCGACCGAACCCACACTTAGGGCAATTGTCAAGGTCCTCATACTCTCCACGGAACAACACGCAACTGTTCTTACATGCATGGATTTATTCAACCTCTAAACCCAAAGGAAAAATTATCTTCTTAGCCTCGTAGACAGACTCGGCCACTTGGTTTCCCTCTGATAGCATGTCTTTTAGCAGATCCAATAGTTGTTTGAAACTTTTGTCAGTCCAACCATGACCTGCCTTAAGCTGCAGAAGTTTGAGATCACCAGAAAGGCGAGAGTACTTCTGACAACCTGGGTAGAGGGGTTTGTTTGAATCCTCGATGAATTGTTTCAGCCTCGCTAATTCAGAAGTTGTGTACACGCCTTGAAACTCAACATCTCTCATCATTTGATCAACATTGTTCACACGAGGCAGCACATCATCATCATTGAAACCCGTAACTTCTTGGTCAGTCATATCCTCAGGCCGCATCACAATGGGTGGGAATGCTTCATCTTCCTCAAAGTTATTTCCACATTCATCTTCCCCTATAATAATGAGAAATCAAGGAGTTAAGACATTCTGCTTTACCATGTAACAACGAGAAATCAATGAGTTAAGTCATTATGCACTCGTTTCACCTTCATTAAGGGCTTCAGCATGGGGTTGCGCTGCCCCTTCATTAAGGCCTTGAGCATGGCGTCGCGCTTCACCTTCATTAAGGCATCCTTCTTCGCCTTCATTAAGGCCTTCCTCACCATGCTTTTTCCAACATGTGTAATTCTTTATGAATCCACGTGTGATCAAATGATGGAAAATATTGTCCCGGACATGTCCGAACTTCTTCTGGTTGAGACAATCAAAACAGGGGCAATACATTGTAGGCACACCCCGGTTTCTCATGTCCGCCTTTGCTTGAGCAAGAAAACCATTGACCCCGCTTAGGAACGTCTGCCAAACTCGAGGTTGTCTGTACATCCAAGCCCGATTAGCCACCATCTACAAGTTGGAGATGATTTTTTAAGAAATATATAATCAAAATCTAAAGAGGAGAAGGGTTGTTGGTGAGGAGGGGCAAGTGATTAGGAGGATTATTAGGAGGGGAAAATTCTTTACCTTGATGAGGAAAGGCGAGCGTCGGGCGGCGCTGCAGCGTAGGGAGAGGTGCTCGGAGCCGGTGAGGAGGCCACGGCCCGGGGAGGCGGTGATGACAAGCTGCCCGCCAGCGACCAGCGCCGACGATGATCACGCGCGCAGAAGGAATGGCAGCCCAAAATCGCCGAGGAGGTGGCGATCGTGGCCGCGGCGACGGCACGCGCGCGGAGGAAGAGGGAAAGACGGCGGCGGCGCTGGGTGGACGCCCGCCGGCCGGCTGCTGCTCTCCGCCTGCAGCAGCCAGCCGCGAGAGGCGACGACGAGCTGCTACAGTGCCAGCACTCGCTAGCCGGCTTCAATTATTGAGCTCCGACTCTAGTAACGGGCGTTAAATGGCCACACATAACTCCCGTTACCAGTGCGCCCTATGGTAATGGCCTTTAAGCGCCCTATGGTGACGACCTTTAAGGGACCATTACGGACAAGTATCTTATTAGTAACGGTTCTATTTAGTGTCCGTTACGAATATAGATAGTGACGGCTCTTGACAAAACCCGTTACCAGAGTTACCTTTTCGGTAACGGGCTTTGTGGTGGCGTGGTCGGGCTCGAGCCTGCCAGGTTTATTGGTAACGGAAGTTGTTGCGAGCCCGTTACCGATGTTGTAAGGTGTAACGGGCTTCGTGCGCCCGTTACCAATGCCTCGTTACTTATTTGAGGTTTTAAGTAGTGTCGGCTGCCGTCTAAGGCAAGTTTCGCGTTGGATCTCTGGAAGCATTCGATCACGTACCCGACGATGAACACGCTGTGGCCGTCGAGGTGCCAGCTGATGTTCTAGAGCACGACCTCGGCGAAGGACCGGTGGTCCGAGTCCATGACGGCCGTCTCGCTCCACACGGCCTCCTCCCCCTCTGCGGCCGGCGGTGGCGCGTCGGGGATGCCGCCGAGCCGGAACACGCCACTGATGTTGTAGTAGTCCGCCAGCTTAAGCCGCGTGTCGGCCTTCGTGAACGAGACGCCGTTCACGGTGTAGCGCAGCCTGCCGCCGCCGGCCGCCGACCCCGCCGAGCTCGCCAGCCGGATGCTGCGGGTCAAGTTGATGGAGCCGTAGTGGTACAAGACCTGCGGGTTTAGCCTCGGCCCGCTCGCCGTTGGCGTGTCGGCCTCCGAAAACGAGACGCCGTTCGCGGCGTAGCGCAGCCAGCCGCTGGGGCCGGCGCCACCGACCCCGCCGAGCTCGCCAGCGGGATGCTGCGGGTCATGTTGATGGAGCCGTAGTGGTACGAGCCCTGCGGGTTCGGCCTCGGCCCGCTCGCCATCAGATTCGTCCTGCTCGCGGCGACAAGCTCCAGTTCAGGTTCACGCACGAATGAATCGACCGGGATCAGGATGTTCTGGTCGCCGTCTGCCGCCATGAGCTCTTGGCGGCGGCCCGGATGAGTTCGTGGTCGTACCTGATGGAGCGGGCCTGGCTGAGGGAGAAATCAACGTCGTCGATTTGTTAGTTTCTATCTGTTACTGGATGATAATTTCTCATTGTTTCTATCTGTCTCTGGATGCGTGTAACACGTTTGTCATGCTGTGGTTGATGTCTGTGTAAACTATGGTGCCAAAGACTGGCTGTCACAATGCAATTTTTGTCAGTTTTTGCTTAGCAAATCTATGATTATAGGTCAGCAAAGCCAGCACTAGCAAGTCAGTAATGGGGAGTACGAAGGAAAACTATATCTTGCATCGTTATCTCTAACTAGCAAATATAATGTGTAAATTTTTTCAGCACACACGTGCTTTACGTTAATATGATATTAATTAAAACTCTAATATAATGAGCCGTGGTGATTTTATTTATGTCAATCAATCAAAAATATGTTCCATAATATAATGGGAAACTAATTATTATTTTAAAACAGCCTTGATCCAGTTAACGACTTTTCAGGATTAGATGTAGAAATTATATTGGAATCTTAATTATTATCACATCAACAAAATATAACGCGTTGCACGTTGCGCTCAAGCATTGCTATGACACATGATTATTAGTTTCCACGGAATACTAATGACGGGTTACAAGAACCGGGGCCACCAGCCGGCCCGCCTCCTCAGATAAAGGCCGGGAAATTCTCGCACTCACGGCCTTAAGACGCGCGGCGTTCATGGGCCGTCCAGGCCCATGAACCTCGCCTGGAGGACTCCTCCGAATCAGACCCTATAGCCCTGCGACACCGAGTCCGAGTGCTCCCGTTTGGACTCGGCCAAGGGCCGCGGGCGTTGCTTCTCCCTCTCCTAGACTCTCGACTGGTTGGACCCACTGCGGGTTGACCCAGAAGAGAAGTCTCACTTGACTCCTAACAGATAAGGATGACCCCGGGGGGGGTCAAACTTAACCGTACCAAGTGGGCACCGTTTCCCCGGGATCGTACACTCAACAATGGGGCACTGTGCCTCTGCTGCGGGAACAAACCGTCACTATGAACATCCACTTGGTCCTTCCGATGACCAAACCAAGCGTCATCACGGCTTGACCCTCGAGAAACCATCACCTAGGATGGGACTTGACATAAAAACAACGCCATCGATAGGACAGACAGGACAAACGTACTACACCATCAGGAACTCCCATACCATGCGATTGACCAGACCCGGCGAACAGGATCGGAGCCGGAAGACCCTCCAGGATTTCGGGATCTCGCAATCTACCGAGGATATTGCCGACTAACAACCTGGACGGACCCGTCGATGACTGGAGCCGCCCGACTGCTGGAGTCAAAGATATTTTCCTCCGAAGCCTTCTCCTCCAAGGAACCTACTGTAAACCGAGCCCCCTTGTACTATAAAAGTGGGGTCCCTTAGATTCAACAGAATAGAAGATAAGATAGAACACTCTAGCTCTCGAAAGCTTGTACTCCCCAACTCTCACCAGCAATACATCCGACTGACCCCCGACTGGACGTAAGGCGTTCTCGTCTGAACCAGTATAATCTTTCGAGTCATTGTGTGCTAGGCCACCTCCGATCATGACGCGCGACACACGCTGTCGAGTAGTTTAGTTGTCGCCCATTTCCGGAACCGACAGTTTGGCGCCGTCCGTGGGGAGGACATCGTGTGTCCATTGCTCCGGCGATCCGATGGCTTCCTTCACCAACCTCACCGGGGCCGAAGGCGCGAGCGCTCCACTCTACTTTGGCTCGCCGAAACTCTCCGCTCCAACGTGCATCGGGCTGTGGACTCCACCACCCGTCGCGCCTCTCCAGGCCTTCCGCTTCGGAAGCTTGGACTTCATCGCCGACCACCTCGGCACGCTCCGCCTCCGGGAGGACGTGGCCGCCCGACATCATCCGAGGAGGCTAGCTTCATCGCCAACCTGTTGGCCGAGCTTGATCCTAAAGCTCTGGCCAGGCGCATCGAGCTCTTGCTCGGTGCCAACCGCTCTGCGGGCGACGTGGACCTTGTCCTGTACTCTCTGTGCAATTTTGCTCGCCACCTTTCTGGTGGGACGCCCCTGGCACCACCCACGACGCTGCGGGCTGCGTTGCCATTCGGCCTTGCGAACGCGGTAGCAGTTGTCCAGCGGGACCTGCTCGGTGCCAACCGCTCTGTGGGCGACATGGACCTTGTCCTGTACTCGATGTGCAACGTCGCTCGCCAGCTTTCTGGTGGGACGCCCCTAGCACCACCCATGACGCCACGGGCTGCGTCGCCGTTCGGCCTTGCGAACGCGGCAGCAGCTATCTAGCGGGAGCTTGGCAAGATTATGCCACGCCTCCCCTCAGCGGCTCCATTCGTGGGCATGATCGGGTACAGTCCCGCGTCGTTCCACGACCTCCTTCCTGATGGGGATGATGTCACACCCGATTCTAGAAAGATCCAATTGCATCTCATGTGTGCGCCAGGATCATGTTCACACACACATGATAGACAAAAAAGTGTAATATATCAAAGACAATGCTCAATAAGTAACTAAATAAAGTATTTAACAATATTATACTCCGAATAAAAGAGACACAAAGGTCTTTAAACGATACACCGATATACCCTAAACGAAGTCTGCAACAACTCCGTCTTCCACAGGCGATGACTGGTGAACGCAATGCCTAGAACTCCTCGAAGTCGTCGAAGTTCTCCTCTTCAAAGTTCTCTTTTGAACAACAAATGGGCAAGGGTGAGTACTCTTATGGTTGGTACTCAGCAAGTGGGGGATAATATGCAAGGCCATCAAGGATAGGCTAAGGTTTACAGCAGCGAGCACTTTTAGTTCGTCAAGTATTTATTAGCAAGCACCTATTAACTAGATTTAAGTTTATACCATCCCACTTTAGCAAGAACATAAAGGTACCAACAACATAAACATAAACCACGAACCACGAGTTAATTAATCTTCAAGTTTCATTATCATGTGAGGGTCCAAGCCACTCTTAACCGTGAGCACAACTGTTATAACAGTTTTTCACTCTGCAGAGGTTGTACACTTTCCCCACAAATCGTGTTCCCCTGAGTCGCCCGGGTTTGCAAGGCCCTTAAACACTTCCGAGGTGAGTAGCGAGGGTACACTACGAAGCCTTTACAAAGACATGTCGAGAGCTAGGCAGCCCGCTAGAGTTTCGGTAGCAGTGTGGTCCATAAACCTCCCTAATGGTCAGCTCCTTAGCAAAGGCAGCTACCCCAAGAGGACCGGGCTATGACCCCTATCACTGACCCCCTCCTTGCCCTTTCGGTAAGGCCACCAGCTAACTACACATCTAATTAATTGGCTAAGGTCAGAGCCATATGACTTTGTGGTTGCACTGTTCACTTGGGTGGTTCTCCATGTTCCCATTAAACAAAGTTGATCTTGAATTAACGTGGTATAACAACATTATGAAACGTGATCAACATTGTCATAAGAGTAAACCAACACCTTTCCCAAAGTTTGCAACTAAGCGTGACTACCCAACATGAATAGTAAACCATGGTGATTCAAGGCTTTGGGTAAAAGACTAGGTATGTCCTTAGCATAGGTAACCCATCAAGTTTATGCAAAGCAACATTAAGATAAAGTGAATTATCATGCTATTGTTTGGATAAAATAGAATATGCAGGGGAGGGAAGTCCACTTGCCTTCCTCAAACAGCTGTTGATTCTCTTCCTTGTAAGCTTGCTCTTGGTCTTGCTCGAACGTCACGTTGTCTACGCGATCACACAAACAAGCATACACAAACAAATAAGAAATAGTACAAACAGAGAGTAAAAATATGATAATATTGTAGTTCATGATGCAAGGATCGCGTGAGCGCAAGAATCGCTGAAATCGGAGTTGAAACGATGAAGATATGGCTAAAACAGTGATCCAGGGACCTAACTGCGAGAGTTTTGAACTTCCAGGGGCTAGATTTGAAGAAACCAGGGGCTAAAACATAATTAAACCTTAAACAGAGGGTCTGGGTGCAAAACTTGAGGTCCTGGACGGCAGGTACTAATTCTAGAAAGGTCAGGGGTCGGGACAGAAAAGAAAGGACCTAACTCTAATTATTTTTCTACTGATCTGGACTGCGGGTTGATTTCTGGAAAGCCTAGGGGCTTTTCTGCAAAGGTTCCATGGACGGCTAGGGTCGGGCGAATCTGGTCCGTTGGATTAGAATCGGGCGGCAGGGTAAGGGTCGGGCGAGTGCGGCGGCTCGTGCGCGGCTCAGATCTGTTCTGGCCGTTAGATCTAGATCGGGCGGTAGGGTGTGGGTCGGCTCGGCAGAGTAAGGGTCGGGCGAATCGGTAGGCGGCGCTGGGCGCCGGCGGTGAGCGAGGGCGGCGGCGGACGACCGAAGCTCACCGAATCCGGTGCTCCGAGGCTCGGTTCAGGCTGGGGTTAGGCCAGGGAGAGAGAGGGCGGCACAGCGAAAGTGGTGGGGGTCACGGAACGGCCGTGCGGCGGCCGTAGACCGGCGGCCATGGCGGCGGGCAGAGACAGAGCTCCAGCGAGAAATTGGGGCCGCGACAGAGCGAGAGAGAGGGGGGAAAACGGGGGCAGCTTGGTGCTCACCACCTCGCGGAACTTCGGCGAGGGTTGTAGGCGTTGGAGAAACAGCGGGACGGCGGGTCGATGGAGGGGTGCGGCTCGGGGCGGCGGCGTTTCTCCGGTGAGCGATTTCGAGCGGTGTGCAACGGTGGAGAGTGGAAAAAGAGGTTGAAGACGGCTTTGGGTGCAAGGCGGGGCTCCGGCAATGGTCGCAGTCGACGGAGGGGCGGCGGGACAGCGAGTCGACAGCGCGGCTGCGACGGAGAGCAAGACTCGGGTGTAACACAGGTGCTGAGCAACGGGGCTTGGGCGCGGGTTTTAAAGGGGAGGGGACGAGGCGAAGCGGCCGGGGAAAGGAACGCGGAGGCTCACGCGACGGAATTGCAGCGGTCGCTTGCGAAGGAAAGGGGCAGGTCGCCTGGGGCGCGTACCGCGGCCATTATGGCAGGCCAGCGTCGCGGGGAAGGAAGGAGGAGACGCGGGCGACGGGCGCGGGGGCGAACTGGATTCGAGGTGAGGAAGAAAAGGAAAGGGGAGGGAGGCGCGGACGACAGGTGACGGCGACGGTCGCAGCAGGAAAGGAAAGATAGAGGAGTGGGAGGAAGAAGAAAGGAAGGTGGGGGAAGAGACTGACAAGTGGGACCCAGCTGGCGGTGAGAGAGAGGTGAGGGAGAGTGAGGCGGGTTGGGCCGGCTGGGTTAGGCCACGGGGAGAGGAAAAAAAATGAAAAGGAGAAGAGAGAGAGGTTTGGGCCGGGCTGAAAGAAAAGAGGAGGGATTCTGGGTTGGGCTGAAAGAGAGTGGGAGAAGAGAAAGAGAGAGAGATGCATGCATAATTTTATTTTGTGGCTTTTATAAAAATGTTTTTTTATAATTTTATTTCCTATATTTTTGGGTGTTACATCGAGCCTATGTGGTTTGGTCTTGTAGATATCCGCTTTGTCTCGATTAACGACCGAGAATTGGTACACTTCAAGCCAAAGTATTACATTGCTTATGGGTATGGCCTTAGCTTATTAAGTCAGTCGGCCTGAGATGATGTTACTGCCAGAGTGCACGAGGTGCTCGTCGGTGTGAAAGGATCTTGGTAATGCCTAGAGGGGGAGGGGGTGAATAGGCAAACCTGTAAAACCTAAAAAATCTTTGCAAAAATTAAACCTGTCAGAACTTCCAATCCCGTGTAGGAAGTTCTGATTGGTTGGAACTTCCGACACTGTATACAAACTTCCGACAAACAAGAATGTTCTAAAGTGAGATTCAAAATTAAGCTCAAAACTGAAGAACCTGGCTGAATCAAAGGTTGCGTAGGGATGCTAGGAACCTTATGCAACCAACCCTAGCAAGATCAAAAACACGAGTACGTAGATTGGGAGAAAACAAGCTCTAGGTCAACAAGAACTATATATGAACAATGAGAGCAAAAGACAAGCGATTTGTTCCCGAAGTTCACTTCCACAAAGGAAGCTACGTCTCCGTTGAGGAGCTCACAAAGAGTTAGGTCTTCAACTTGACCCTTTACCTCACTCTATCAACCACCAAGGAGGATTGAGTCACTTACTATCAAATCCACAAATGATTGGGGTAATACAAATTTCCCGGGGCGCACATACACGAGAGGATGCTCCATGGGTGACACCAAACCGTCTAGAAGCAAGCTTCAAGAGTAACAAACACGAATCGATGCTTGGATATGCTTCAAGTGCTCATGAGATGAAGGTGGCTGCACTCTCACTCAAGGGGAACAAGCCACACACCTCAATCTAGCTCTCACCCAACCCCTAGCTCAAATCAATGCAAGGATTAGCTCTTGGAGGGAGTGGGAAAGTGTTTTGGAAGCTCAAGGAGGTGTTTCTTGCGTATGGAGTTAGCAGCATATGAAAGGAGGACTGAGGGGGTATTTATACCCAAGCTCCAAAACTAGCCGTTAGTGTGCTGGAAATGCACTGGTCGGACCCAATTATTATTTCTGGCCGAGAACCCCTTGTCGGAACTTCCGACACTTGCTGATTTTGTAGGGTTAAGTGCTCAAGTGAGTGCTTTGTGTCTCTCTTTTATTGTTAGCATCTTAAGCAAGCACTATAACAACTTTAGATCATCTTTTCGCATCCCTCTTAATAGTACGGTGTTTCCTATACTCAAATTCAAAATAGAAATTAATAAAGATCTTCTTTTGAGCTCCATCACTGTCTATCAAGTAATTTGGCATCTTTTTACGTGTATTTTTCATTTCATTGTATCATGACCTGTTCAAAACTTGATAATCTCATTAGCTCCTTAATTATGCATGTCATCAACACCAAAACCCACTTAGGGGGCCAAATGCACTTTCAATCTCCCCCTTTTTGGTGATTGATGACAACACAATCAAGGCTCACAAATAATATCATAAATCAGTTTTGAATCAGTTATATAGATAAGCTCCCCCTTAATATGTGCATTTTTCAAGATGAAATCAATAATGGCCTCAAACGCAATTTGCACAAATTAAGGGAGCTCCCCCTATATCATTGCATTCGTGGGGTGCAAAGTGTGATTATAATCAACGTGATGCATATGACAAGATATATCACAACAATAAAGTGGAAATAAGCATTACACCAAGTCATGATCATCACATACATTAAGTTCTAAGATCACATTAACATAACAAGCCATGAATAAGTCTTACAAATTTAAAAGTCTCACTTGGCACACCGCACATAACACAAATCAAATGTCTTACATGTCCACAAGCCACTAGAATAGATGATAAAGCAACCGCCATCCATGGCCTGTGGTGAGCTCACTCCCCCTTTGGCATCAAGCACCAAAAAGGAGATGCCCTTCCATAGCCATCACTCATCGTCCTCATCATCGCTAATGTTATCCTCCGGCTCGGTAGGTGTGTTTGCGCCGGGCACATCATCTTCTTATTCCTTGGTTGACTCCTCACGCCCACTCAAATCCTCTTCAAAGTCATCATCAAATTGAGGAGCGCCAAACATCATGGATGGACCGCCCATATCCTCCCAAGGATTGTAGAAGACCGGTGGAGGAGGAAAGTCGATAGGAGCCCGAACCGGTGAGTGAGGAATATCGCCCTTAGCCATAATCTCCTTTTGCCTTGTCTCAGTCTTGAGGAGTTGTTCATCCACATTTCTTGTGGGCATGAATTTCTTTGGCATTATGATGCCCAACATTGAAGCACGCGAACAAGCCCTGCGAGATGAAGCTAAGAATGCCCTTCTTCTTGGGTGCACGAGGTGGAGGGCCATGGGAGGTAGGAGGACCACGAGATGTAGATGGAGCTTGAGTACTAGGGCCTTGAGATGGCCCTGCAGTTTTCCTTTGAGGCGCATGCTTGCCAATCTTCACAAGACGCTCAATGGTGCCCTTGCTTGGTCCATAGACTTGATGACCCTTGTTAGTGAGTATGTCAGCCCCGGTCACCACCTTGATCATGGCAAAAATATATGGGGCATAGTTGCAGCTTTTCTTGGGTGACATGGAGCAAACAATGATCTCCTCCCAAATAAAATCAAAGACACTAAACTCAGCCTTGCCCGGGGCCATTCTAGCAAGCAAGTTCCTTGACATAATGGAAATGTTATCCGCATCTCCTCCCTTAGGACACACAGTGTAGCGAAAGAGATTGTTGAGCAGCTTATAATAGGGGGTTAAGCCACTAACCCATGCTTGATATCACCATATGTGCTGTCATACATAAATGCCATCTCTCCATCTTCAAGCACATTTTCTTCTTCATGAAGCTTCTCCTTTAAAAGATCTTCACTAGGAAATCCAAGGATGCTAGCAAATTGAGCATATTCAACATAGAAGTGCTTGCCTGAAATCATCCAATGGAATGTCTTGTTTGCACGGTTGATATAGAGGGTTGCAAAGAATTGTGCTATCACCTCCTCATTCCAATCACAATTGAAAGACACAATGGACATAAGATTCATCCTTGCACAAGCATCCACAACCTCTCTCATTACGGGCAAGTCAATATCTAAGAGATGGATCCAATCAATTGACTTCATCTCGGTGGTTGGGTGAGACTTGGTCATGATAACCGTCTCATACCAATATGCGTGAAACCAAGTCCAAAAGAGAGAGTCGCCCTACTGCTCCTTCTCAAGACTAGTGTAATCTTCATATCTTAGAGCATAGAGGTTGTGCTTGCCTTTGGTGGAGTTAACCATGCGGTGACCAAGATAGGATGGATGAGTGAGATGTGTTGGCTTCTGCATCCGAATGATAATTTCCTCAAGAAATGCAATGGATTGCCCTTCCTCTTCATCATCCTCCAAATGAGAACCCCAGGGCGGAAGCACACTTCATGCGAGGGGCATCGCTAGAAGTTCCTTGACCATGAGACGACTTCCCACGACCACGAGCACGCCGCGGCACCTTAGGAGCGGCCTTTCTCTTTGACTTACGTTGAACAACCGGTGAAGCATCAACGGTTGCCTCAGAATCAGAAGATGCGTCGGATTCAATTTTCGAGGATGATTCACGCTGCTTCCCTCGCCCAGCCCTGAAGTAAATATGATTGAGGGATTAGGATGGTTCGAAGAAACGGAATCGAAAGACAAGCTCACTGTGACAAATCAGGCGTTGGTCGGAACTTTCGACCGAGCCCTACCCGGCACAATTAACCATGAATCGAGAGATTCAACCCACCAATCTTGATGAAACTTTAGGCACGAGTTCTAGGGTGTATCTAGAGACTATCCCCTAAAGGAATCCATCTAACTCCTAAGGTGCAACGGAACCGCCCGAATTAATCCGGCTCAAATGCGCTCACCATCACCACTAGGGTAATCAGGGCTAACTCGCACTTCAAACGGAGTAACTGGACAGTCTGTCGGGTAAAATCCCGATGCAACCACTTGGACTTCGATCGAAACAACACATACATCAAATCCACACGAAGGTGACTCCAGAGATTACAACATTCCACAAATTTTACATCACAGAGTCTGACATGAATTTATTACAAATCGAATATTGAAATTCAGGAAAGTATTTCAAAGTTTAAGTGCAGCGGAAAATAAACCGCGACGATACATGACATCATGATGAAGCCCGTACATGACATCACTCGGCATTAAGATCACTGGCCGGGGACGCATCCCAGTCCACCGACCAACTAGCAGGAAGAGTACATGGCCAAGTTAAGGTAGCAACCAAATCCTTAAGAGTTTCACCTGAACACAAAGCCACAAGCAAGGCTGAGTATACTAATGCTCAGCAAGACTTACCCGTCTGGTAAAAATATACCGTCTCCTAATTATGCAAGGCTTTTGGCTTGAGGGGTTTGTTTTGCCGAAAAGCACCTAAGAATATATCCTTAATTTCAAGTTTTATCTTTCAATATTCTAGTTCATTTAACCATTCTAAGTGAGCATCTATCTCTAAGCAAACATGGTGCAAAACAATTATTCATCCATACAGTTTAATCATCATCATCATTTCACTTGTTACTCTATGTGGCCGAAGTATTAAGCAGTCTCATATACCGCGAGAAACGGACGATTCGAATCGAATTTTAACCTTGCAAGGGAAACCTAACACACACGCTTGGAGCACTGAAGGGTCACCCCAAGCAACTTTTGGCCTTTCTTTCCGGGTCGTGGATCAGGGCCACCCCCCATGATGATAAAGCCTAGCTCTGCCCCCGGTGCGTGTCAAATAAATACAGAGGGTGGGAGTAAGTCCACTTGCCGGGCCGATAAGTTACTCGGCTTACCGATTATCATATTCTCGGCATGTGGTTAATACATTCAAACGCTTAACCACCACTACCACACACCACGACCTTAGCCATTTTCGCTATACCGACGGGGCCTCAAAGTAACAGGAATATCGTAACACAGCCCCGTCCGTCAACCTTATGATTCCAACGTAAAGTAAACAAGCAACTACTATTTCTCGCGAGTGACAGGCAATCGCTCGACTTTTATCGAATCCTATTAGCATGGCAACTATCGTACCTTTCAACTAGTATTCATAGCATGGGTACCTAGGATCATGCATCTAAGGTTTCATTCAACTCCTAAAACTTAAATGCACAATTAAATAATATAACAATATTGAATAACTTTGAAATATGAGTTATGCTCCGGGGCTTGTCTTCTTGGGCAAAGTTAGCCTTGGGCTCTTCCGAACTTTGACTCGGGTCTTCAATGGCTTTAGTTAGATTAACTTGGGCGTCGTGCTGCTCGTTCCCGGGCTTGGGCGTCCATTCGTTTGTTCCATCAGCGAGAGTAGTTGAATCTATATGAAATGCACATGCATGATTTATTGTGATGGCAAGGATTCATTGATTATTTCACTATAAAGTTGTAATCCAACAACCTTAGGTTTTGTTATGAAACATCTTAATTATGTTTTCTTGGGCAAACGTTAATTGAGTATAACTTTAAGTAATTATCTTGATTAAGTAAGTGGGGGTTTGTTAATTTGAGAGTTTTATTTCACAAGCTTTAAACATGGATTATTTATTTTTGTTGTTCAAGTGAGTTGCTGGTGCTGAGATTTTTATGTAAAGAACTTTACTTAGAGACAAACTCACTATAAAATTTTCAGACATTTTCAAATAACAGGTTATTAATGAAAAACATAGCAAACAACTACTACTAGAAATAAGATCTATTTATGCAGAACAAACCATGAAAGTATTGATGCTCAAAATGTTACTGAATACAACTAATCTGATAATGAGTCTACTGTAAATGTTTCTGATTTTTCCTATGCAAGTTCGAGCATCAAATAAAACATTTAAACTAAATCTAACTCAACCAAGATCTATTTCTATAGGCAGTTCCTTTAAGATTCTGAGTCTCAAACATTTTCTATAGCATCAATCAGTATAGTATATCTACCAGTAAAAAGGTCATTATTTTTCTAGTACAAAAACTACTGGTTTGGATTTTAGTTGATTAAACATGGAATAGATGATTCAGCAACTTCTAGTGAAACAAATGAGTTCCAACTTTTTAGGTAGCTTCTAACTAGCATCAATATGGTTCTGCTAAAGTTTCATCTCAATCTAAGTAGTACAACATCAAGAACAAAAAGTAACTTTTAGATCTAGCCTACAACAAAATGTACATAAAACATCTAGTTCCACTTGGTTTCTAGTCATAAAATTTTTATGTAAGAGTCTACTTCTAGCATAGATACTACCATACAAAAATCTTATGCAGTTGTGTAGAACTCCTAGAATATTTAAGTGCTATTTAAACTTGATTTAAATCTACAGCTAAAAAATATTTGGAAACAGTACATGGTACTTTGACAAAGTGGTAGATTTAGTTCCAAATATTCCAGAACATTTGAGTTTACATTTTTATGATTTTTCTGTGATTTTTTATGAATTTTCTAAGTTCACTGTTTTGGATTCAAAACTGAAGTTTCGAGTTTACATATAGGTCCTTCGGTTTTGGCAGAAAACCCCCAAAAATTATTGAAATCAATGCAATCAGGTCCAGTGGCCATGGCTGACCGTGGGGAGCTCGGTTCTGGCCAAATTCCGGCGAGCTCGGCCACGGCGGCGAGGGGAAAAGCGGGGGAAACGGGGAGGGGGCCGGGGCTCACCAATTTTTGATGTTGGTGGGGCTCGGGGACGGCTGGAGCAAGGTCCTCCACGGTGGACAGTAGGCGGCGACGGTTGGTGACGGCGCTGGCACTGTTCCGGCGGGGCATGGGTGGCGTGGCCGTGCTTGGAAGCTCCAGTGGGAGGTGGAGGAGCTTACTGGATGGTAAATTTTGGCAGAGGGAGGTCAGGGTTGGGAGCTCTACGATGAGCTCGAGCTTGCCGGCGGCAATGGCGGGCTGTTCTGGCGTTCTGGGCAGCTCGGGTGGTCTGCGCCATTTATAGGCGTGAGAGGAGGGCAGTTGGCGTCCTGGCGTTGTTCCTACGTGAGGGAGGCGTGGGGAAGGGGCAAACCCGTGGGCACCCTGGCCAGGTGGCGCAAAAAACTTATATAGCGCGCGTGCGCTGCAACGACATGGCAGCGAACGGACGCCATGGCGTTAGGAAGATTGAGCCCGCATACACACATACATAGTATCTATCTCCATCTTATCTATCTCCATCTGTCTCCACTTTACAGACTTCTTCTCTTTCCTAGACGTTTCCTTCCATTTTAAAAACTATAGTCTAAAACTATAAATAAATGTGTAGAAAAATTTTATCCTCTGAAATAAATGTATATGTAGCAAGCATACCTAGTCCACATGCACAAAATATTAGTTGAAAGTTTTTAATATGTGACTTAAAATTTTGGATCTAGGAGTATATAAAGTTTGAAATGTGCTCGTATGAAGTTTACAAATTTCAGAATCAAAGTTTGGATCTAGGTGTGCAAAGTTTATAATGTGCTAATAGAAAGTTTCTAAATTTAATGTGCAAAGTTTGAAATTACAATGTTCTGGATCATTGAAATACCATATTTGAAACGTGCTAGTACAAAGTTTTTGAATTTTTTAGTGCAAACATTTGAGTATAAAGTTTGAAATGTGCTCGTATGAAGTTTGCAAATTTTAGAATCAAAGTTTGGAGCTAGGTGTACAAAATTTATAATGTGCTAGTAGAAAGTTTATAAATTTAGCATTCAAAGTTTGAAATTACAATGTTTTGGATCATTGAAATACCATGTTTGGAACGTGCTAGTAAGAAGTTCTTGATTTTTTTATTGCAAAATTTGGGGCTTATCTTTTAAAATATTTTTGATGAAATTTTGGAATACAATTTGTTAGACATGCAACTTTGAAATCTTGAGATGTATAAAGTTCAAAAAATATAGTTTAAAAGATTGCACTTCCAATTACAAATATTTTAGAATGTTACTTTAAAGTTTGATATGTACAAAGTTTTAAAATATATGATGTGAAAGTTTTCGGAGCATGAAATTTGACATGAGAAGTCTTCTAATTTATGAATAGAAACATTTGAATGAAAGTTGAAGATATAAATTAAATTATTCTGTATGTGATCGGTAAATTTCTCGAAATAGAGTATAAAGTTTTAGATATGTGATTCGAAAGTTATTGAAATTCACAGAAAATAATTTTTATCACTTTGTTTTTTTGGCAGGGTGTCACCTGATTTCTATTTCTAGGTATCAAATCCTTTTCTACTATATCAATTTGGGATGACTCTGTTGAAAAATGAGAGGTACACTTTCTCCTTTTAAGTTGATTAAAACAACCTTTTTGTGTTCCGCAATGTTTATGAACCTATTTTTTCGTAGTACCTTTTAGATGTAACTTCCTTCAAGTGCTCGTAGCGTTAGACGTGGGAATGTTTGCATGTCACTATGTTCTCCTGGCCAGGTGCGCGCGCCGCGACCCACTAGCAACGCATATTCGCCGGGAGCAGTTAGCAGCAAACGATCGTCCACTAATGAGCCCGCAGGTGGCGCGGCCACGTGTGGTGCGGTGCCGCTCGACGGCAGGAGAGAGAAGTGAGGGGCTGCCAGCGAAAATTTAAAGAAAAGAAGGGCCTGTGTGCAAAATAAATATTTTTTCCCCTTTCCCAAGGTCTGCTCAAAAACTTATGAATACGAAAGTTGTTTAAAATTAAATTTCCTACAACTTTTATGTTTGACAGATTTCCATTTGAGGTTTGGTTTGCAAGTTATTTTAAATCTCCAAAAACCGTTATTTTTTAAACATCTTATCATTTCATGTGTGAAAATTCATTTTCTCCCTTAGACTTCAACTAAACTTTTGTTTATTAGGGCAAGAGTGATGTGCCTATTCAATTTCATATGCATATGTGCAATGGTTTGAAAGTTATATAAAGTTTCTGTAAATGTACATATACACATGTGCATATACATGTACAAGTATACATATATGCATCAAGGCAACATAAAATGATTTCTTTTAAATTTTCTTGGTTAGTTTGACATGATGTGCTGCTAATGATTTGGTTTTATCCATTTAGACATCACGGGTGTCACATAAGGGATTTTGAATGAAGTACGTTGACCTTTTCCCGTGCAAATTTGGAGGATAGATGGAGGGAATTGGAAGTTCCGAGACTTGGGAAATCCAAAGAACTTCATGGCAACGAAATCCCACAGTCAAATCTTGAGTTCCCCTCAAGGCATTGAGAGGAGAGGAGTGGAGGCGTTGGTGGGAAGAGAGAATAGAAGTTAGGGTTTGAAAGAGTATCCAATGGGTATATATAGTTCCAGATGACTTGTTGGACGTTCCGATTGGGGGTCAGAACTTCCGATGAGAGTTAAATTCCAACCCGAGAACCCTTTATCGGAAGAGGGAAGTTCCGATAAACATTAACCTAATCTCCCGAGGACCCTTTGTCGCCAAAGACTTCCGATTATTGTTGGATGTTCCGACCTTGTGTCGGAAGTTTCGATAGAAGCTTATTTTCTCCAAAAAAGTCAGATTTTGATATGGAATGAATTTGGAGTTTTGGATGATTTTGGCTTCCAGACATGTGACAACTTGACACTTGATGATCAGGCACATCAACAATACATAACAATGATCACAAGAGTCAAATTTTGATCCAAAGATCAAAATCCAAATATTTTGAAGAACTTACACAATAAAAATTCATTTTTTCCTATCTAGGCAACAATCAAATATGTACAACAAGTCAAGCCAAAGTACGAGAATCCAAGATATTTAGTTCACTCCTCAAGAAACAAAACCTTTGCTCATCTAGAGGCTTAGTGAAGATATCGGCAAGTTGTCGCGTTCGGTGCTCACATGACGTAAAGCAATATCTCCCTTAGCCTCATGATCCCTTAAGAAGTTGTGTCGTATGTCTATGTGCTTTGTTCGGGAGTGTTGCACCAGATTGTTAGCTAGCTTGATAGCACTTTCATTATCACACAAGAGCAAAATCTTACTAAACTCACAACCGAAGTCACTCAAGGTTTGCTTCATCCATAAAAGTTGGGCACAACATGCAACTACTACAACATATTCCTCTTTCGTGGTGGATAAAGCAACCAAATTCTATTTCCAAGAACTCCAAGATAATAGGGACCTACCAACGAATTGGCAAGTACCCGTTGTCCTCTTTCTATCTACCTTGCAACCGGCATAATCCGAATCGGAATAGCCAAGTAGATCGAAAGTGGAGACTTTGGGATAGCACAAGCCAAGGTTAGGAGTGTGTACCAAATATCTCAAAATTCTCTTAACAGCCATTAGATGACATTCCTTAGGATTGGCTTGAAATCTTGCACACAGACACACACTAAGCATGATATTGGGCCTAGATGCACAAAGATAAAGAAGAGAGCCAATCATGGAGCGACATACCTTTTGATCGACCGACTTCCCTTCTTCATTGGGATCAAGATGACCATTTAGTGCCATGGGTGTCTTGATGGGCTTGGCATCGGCCATGTCAATCTTCTTGAGCATATCCTCCACATACTTGGTTTGACATATGAAAGTCCCTTCCTTCATTTGCTTGACTTGAAATCCAAGGAAGAATTTCAATTCACCCATCATAGACATTTCAAATCTCTTGGTCATGATCCTACTAAATTCCTGACAAAACTTTTGGTCAGTAGAACAAAATATAATGTCATTGACATATATTTAGCAAACAAAGATATCCTTATCAACTTTGTGACTAAAGAGAGTAGAATTGGCTTTGCCCATTACAAAGTCGTTCTTGCGAAGAAAATCCTTAAGGCATTCATACCATGCTCTAGGTGCTTGAACGAGCGGTATGCGCACATGCATGTCCAGTTCCGGCGCTCCAATCTGTTCCCTTGCTTTTGCGATTTCTGCAATGACCTCCTCCTCGAGGAGCTCTCCATCGACGCGCCGATTTTCGCACCGTCCACAGCCCTCCTCACCTCTGCTCCTAAGGGTGCGTCCACGGGCGGACCCTCGGGCAGATCTTCACCGGCTTCTTCAAGTGGTGGGTCGTACCACCCCCCTAGCGCCTCCTTAGGTGGTTCCAGCGGCGCGGGTGGCGGCGGCAATGGCAAGCGACGATGTCGCAAAGGGCAGGGGTAGTCACCCTGGCCGTTCATCTAAAATCCATGGACGGGCCAAACCACCATGTTTCCCGGCCCATCCACGGGCCAGCAGCAGGAGCAGCAGCACAGCGGTGGGCCGTAGCAGGCGGCCTTTCAATAGGCCTTTCTTGCCGCCTCCCTCCCATCAGCCCAACTTCTTCAGCCACAGCAGCTGGGCTACCTCCAGCAGCAAATGGCCCAGCAGCAGCTTGCCGTGTAACAGCTGGCCCAGCAGCAGCAGCTTGCCCAATAGCAGTTGCACCCTGCACAAGGCCCTCAGCAGCAGCAGACGTCTTGGGCACCCTGGACTGGCTCTTAGGATTAGCAGTCGTTGGCAAATAACTTCAGCACTATGACGCTGAACCCCCTGCCTCCACCGACTGGGTTGTCGACACCGGCGCCTCCACCCATATGACCCCGGACTCTAGTAACATTTCCTTGTTCCATCCCCCATGTTCCTCGTATCCTTCCTCCATTATTGTTGGCAATGGGTCCAATCTTCCCGTCATTGCATGTGGTCGTTCCGTTCTACATAGCCCCTTTTATCTTAATAATGTTCTTGTTGCACCTTCCATTATTAAGAATCTACTCTCAGTTCGCCAGTTTACAACTGATAACCACTGCTCCATTGAGTTTGACCCTCTCAACCTTTCTTTGAAGGAAGGAACGTGATCGTCAGCATGTTCAATAGTCCGGGGCCTCTCTACACGCTGCAGTTTCCGGCACCCGCGCCCTCACCGTGCGCCCTTGCCGCTGCTCCTGCCGCTGTCTGGCACCATCATCTTGGGCACCCTGGCCTTGAGTCCCTGTCCAAGCTCGTCAGCACCTCCGCAATCTCATGCACCAAGGACATGGATGCCTCGCTTTGCCACGCTTGTTAGCTGGGTCGTCACATATGTTTACCTTTCGCTACTTCATCTTCTCAAGCTATCAAGAATTTCGACTTAATTCATTGTGATTTGTGGACCTCTCCCTTCATGAGTGTGTCTGGTTATAAGTATTACTTGGTCATTCTTGATGATTGTTCTCACTATTTGTGGACATTTCCGCTTCGCCTCAAGTCTGAAATGTTTTCCACTTTATCCCACTTTTTTTCTTATGTGATGACACAGTTCAATTGCGCTGTTAAGGCTGTCCGTAGAGACAACATGCGCAAGTTCGACAACACTTCTCGCTCCTTCTTCCTTGACCACGGTGCCCTCCTTCGGATGTCCTGCCTGTACACGTCCTCCCAGAACAGCAAGGCGGAATGCATGATTCGCTCAATGAACAATGTCATATGCTCCATGTTGTTCCAAGCGTCTCTTCCTGCTTCCTACTGGGTTGAAGGCCTCCAGACCGCCACATACCTTCTGAATCGCCTCCCCACCAAAACCCTTGCTCCTGGGACACCGTTTTTCTTGCTCTTTGGGCAAGCGCCCACATATGAGCATCTTCGGGTGTTTGATTGCGCCTGATACCAGAACCTCTCTGCCACTACCCATCACAAACTCTCTCGTCGCTCCACCCTTTGTGTGTTTCTTGGTTATTCATCTAATCACAAAGGCTACCAATGTTTGGATCTTACTAATAACCGCATTCTCATCTCTAGGCATGTCGTCTTCGATGAGGCTTCATTTCCCCTCTCCAGCACTCCTCGTCCCACTAATGAGCTTGAATTCCTGCAGTCTAACCACGAGGTCTCGGTATTTCCCATCGGACCTCGCCCCTCTGGAGTTGTCGATGCATCCTGTGCAGGTCTCCTCGATGATGCTCCATAGGTCGTGATGGCCATTCTCCCGACGCCCGCACCACGCGGGGCCACAGCGTCCCCGAAGCCCACGGCCCAAGCGCCCACGACGCCCGTGCCACACGCGGCCCCGGCGTACCCGACACCCGCGACCCAGCTGCCCACGACGCCTGTGCCAAGTGTGGCCACAGGGCCCCCTCTCACCACGACAGCACTGGCGTCGTGCTCGCGACACGACCACTTGTGGCGCCCGCGGCGAAGGTGTACATGCGCCGCCCGCGGCCAACCGTGGCCGCCCCTTCGTCTCTTCCCAAGGGAGTGGCTATCCCGCCAGTGGTCGATCAGCACAGGATGGTCGCCCGCGGGAAGCATGTCTTTCGGCTGCCGGCTGCCCTTCACGCGTCTACGCCGCTCTTGCTAATCCCGAAGACCTATCGCGATGCACTCGCCAATCCGAATTTGCGTAATGCAATGGAGGATGAGTTTAGTTCTCTCATATCCATCAACACCTAGACTCTCATTCCTCACCCCCCTGGCACCAACCTTGTGACCGGCAAGTGGATTTTTCATCACAATTTCAAAGATGATGGCTCCCTGGATCGGTACAAGGCTCGATGGGTTCTTCGCGGCATCACACAATGTCCCGATGTTGATTATGATGAGACCTTCAGTCCTGTTGTCAAGCCCGCCACAGTTCGCACTATTTTGTCCCTAGCTCTCTACCAGAACTGGCCGATTCATCACCTCGACGTGAAGAACATGTTTCTCCATGGAACCCTATGTGAGACAGTCTACTGCAGTCAACCCATAGGTTTTGTCGACTCACCCTTTCTTCACATGTCTGTAAGCTCAACAAGTCACTTTATGGCTTGAACCAGGATCCCCGTGCTTGGTACAGCCGCTTCGCCACGCACCTGCTTGTGCTTGGATTTGTTGAGGCTAAGTGTGACACCTCGCTATTCATCTACTGTCGTGGGACTTACACAGTTTATTTGCTTCTCTATGTTGATGACGTTGTCCTGACTGCTTCTAGTTCAGTGCTCCTTCGTAGCACCATCTCCACTCTGCAGACTGAGTTCTACATGAAGGACCTTGGCCCTTTGCATCACTTCTTGGGCATTGTTGTTCATCACTGCCTGGATGGTTTGTTTCTCTCCCAGAAACAGTACATCTTGGATGTTTTGGAGCGGGCTGGCATGTTAGAATGCAAGCTATGCATTACCGCAGCAGAAGATCTCCTCAGTGATGCGACTCATTACCGCAGCCTCGCTAGTGCTTTACAGTACCTGATTTTCACTCGCCTAGACATCTCTTATGTAGTTCAGCAGATATGTCTACATAGGCATGCTCCACAAGATCCACATCTCTACGCAGTAAAGTGGATATTGCGGTATCTCCAGAGTACATTACAACATTGCCTTCTTCTTCGCCTGCCATCACCATCTGAACTTGTAGTCTACACGGATGCTGATTGGGCTAGGTGTCCGGACACCCGCAAACCACTTCTGGCTATGATATTTTTCTTGGTGGCAGTTTGATCTTCTGGTCTTTGAAATGCCAAACGACTGTCTCCCACTCCAATGCTGAGGCTGAGTACAGGGCAGTTGCCAATGGTGTTGCTGAGACCACTTGACTTTGTCAGCTTCTTTAGGAACTTCATCGGCCGCTCTCGAAGTCGACTCTAGTCTATTGCGACAATATCAGTGCAGTCTACTTGTCCACCAACCCAGTTCAGCATCAGCGCACGAAGCATGTTGAGATTGATCTCCTCATCACGTATGGGATATGATCGGCATATCCCCCTGATATTTTGTTTCTATAAGTTAGGATGGTTGAGATTGCATTGATCACAACCCTATATTGTACACTTGATTACTCAGGCTCTTATGCAATCAATTCAACGTGATATCCTTGTTATCACTTCGGAAGTTAGCAGAGTCTCATAAGGCGATCAGACTCGAAAGAAACACATGATGGGTGTTGGCGATACCTTGTACACAACATCCCAACCCTTGAGACAGTTATCGGTTTGGCAGGGCTATGAGAGATAATAAACTTGCGTGGCCTGTTGAGCCACAATATAGACATCATCTGCTGGTAAGATGGATGACTGTCGAATTTTGACTGGCCCAAGATTGGGAGTCCGTATCACTACTTCCGGATCAAACCAATGACATTTGAAAATGACAGGATTAAGAGGTTTGCAACCATGAAACAAGAGTTCGTATATTTCTTCAATTCTCCCGTAATACTCGACCACATCAAGGCCTTGCGTAAAAACTCCGGTATTTGTGGTTGTTCAATTGGGCCAACTCTGCTTGTGCCTTGTTATGTGAAAGCGATATCCATTCTCGTCATAACCATTAAATGACTTGACCCTATAGGCACAGCCATCGGCAACCTGTTTCAACTCGGCACTCATAGACGCATCGGTTTGGCCCTGCAAGTTCAAGTAGGATAGTTCATTATATTAATCTCACGTATGAGCAACTTATAATGTCAAACTAAGTACGAGCTAAATTGAACAGTACCTTCTATTTGAACCAAGAAATGAAATCAGGCATTTCATTTCCTGCACCCTATCTAAGAAGGGTCTCAGCTTCCTGCGGAGTAGGTTCCCTTGATTTACGCCAAAATTGATGATGAAATTCCCTGTGCCAATAAGGAACAAGGGGGTTGGATGCAGAAGAGTGAGTACTCGAGAAAAAGTTTGTTGAGAACTTACCGCATTTACGGCTCCACTTCAGAAAGGATGGTCAACACATATAGCATGATAGTTCGCCACTGTTCATGTTTCAAGGTCTTGTGGGTCGCTTCACTTGCCCTACTGAGTTGCCCTTGGAAAATGCTGAGGTTCGATTCATCTTCGCTAGCATTGTAACGAGGGGGTGGATTATGCACGCTAGGAAGGTTGTCAGCATAGTATTTTGCTGTGAAGTTTGACACCTCCTCTAGAATGTATGCCTCTGCAATGGAAGCTTCAATTTTCCATTATTTTTATATTTAATTTTAAGAACCTTTTGACATCTCTCAATTGAATAACACCAACGGCCCTGCACAGCAACCCCCCCCCCCATTCTTGCCTCATACGGGAGGTGCAAAATCAAATGCTGCATCGGATTGAAGAACCCGGATGGAAAGATCTTCTCCAACTTACAGAGCAACACAGGCGCCATTCTTTTCATGTCTACAATCACGGTCGAGATAAATCCTTAGCACAAAGCTGGCGGAAGAAATGGATCAACTCAGCCAGCACTACCCAGACATGCTCAGGGACATAGCCTCGAACCATCACCGGAAAAAGCCGCTCAAGCCATATGTAGTAGTCTTGACTCTTGAGTCCGTTGATTCGCATAGTAGATAAGTTCACTCCCCTCCTCAGATTCGTTGTATACCCATCAGGTAACATTAACATTTGGAACAATTCTAGTACTTCCCTCCTTTGGGCCCTCATCAGGACGAATTCGTCCTTGGCTTTCTCCATGACTTGCCGCCTCTGGGAGGCGCCATGTCTAGCTTTGGTCTATTGCATAACGTTGCTTACTCTAGCCTTAATGTTTTCCTTTGTCTTATCAGGAATGTCCATGATTGTTCCCCAAAGTGCCTCGTCGATATTCTTTTCAGTGTGCATTACATCAATGTTATGTGGAAGAAGAAGGTCATCCATATAGGGGAGCCTCCACAAGCCCGACTTCTGAGTCCAGGCATGTTGCTCACCATATCCCACAAAACCACTTTATTGTTCATTGACCTCGAGAGCGTCTAACTGAGCACGAACCGCGGCACCTATCATCATCGGCGATGCAGGGCCTTTAATTAAGACACCTTTTGTAAAGTTCTTGATGTCTCATCTGAATGGATGGTCAAGAGGGAGGACTTGTCTATGTTTGTCCAACGAAGAATACTTGCCACCCTTCTTCAACCAAATGAACCTTAGAGCTACCTTGCATACTAGGCATGGGAACTTCCCGTGAACACACCAGCCGCAGAATATCCCATACACCGGCAAGTCATGCAGGGAGCAGTGATACCAAACATGCATTTTGAAGTTTGTCTTTGTAGCTCGATCGTATGTCCATACCCCTTCCTCCCAAGGACGGACCAAATCATCAATCAGAGGCTCTATGTACACACTCATATTATCCCCTGAATGTTCAGAAATTATCAACGACAAGAATATGTTTTGTCATTGAAAAAGGACGCCGGGAGGGGGGATTGAGGGGGATAACGAACACGGGCCAACAAGTGTACGAGGAAGCCGTCATTCTATAAGGATTGAAGCCATCTGTTGCCAGTGCCACACGTACATTACGAGCCTCCCGAGCTTTTCTCCCAATGAATCCCATCAAAATGGGTCCATGCTTCAACATCGGATGGATGTACAAGCTTCTTAGGATTGTATTAATGTCCGTTTTTGTGCCATGTCATCTGTTTCACGGATTCCTCGGTCATGTATAGCCGTTAGATCCTCTGTATGAACGGAAGGTACCGTAGGATTTTCATGGGGATCGTGATCTGCATCTTATGACCATCACGAGAGTCTACCTCCAATAACCTAGAGGATCAACACTTTGCACACTACTTTGCTTCCACATGTTCTTTTCTACATAAGATCCATCCCTACGGACAAGCATGTATCTGCTCATATGGGATCTTAAGTGCATGAAGGTGTTTCTATACCTCATACATGCTTTTTGGCAGAATATAACCTTCCGGAAGCAGGCTGCCAAAAACTGTCAACATAACATCGAAGGCATCTCGACTCAGGCTAAACTGGGACTTTACAGCCATTAGGCATGCAATGGCATCCAGCTGAGAAACATCGGTATGCCCATGAAGGGGTTGCTGTGCCGCAGACAACATGTGCTAATACACCTTTGCGGTTGCCTTTGGCTCCTCCTCCCTACGTCATTCATCTAAGTGTGCTTCATGATAGTGTTGACGCTCGATACAAACCAATTTTGAGCGTCAATTTGATCAAAAAATTGGGATGACTAGCATACTTAACTTGCATATTTATCTAGAATAATGTTGTTTCCACATTCCCCTTGGAGAATTCGCAATGCAGGGAAATTGAGCAGAAATCAAGTGTAAACAAGCCCTTCAATCCAAGGCAAATGGCTCAACCAATCAGAGCGCACCGTTCAGCCTCCCATGGATCAAAGGGCCCACAAACAGGTGCAACCGACTTAGGACTGCACCCACTCACACACAGGAGCAGTGTGGACCCACATGGCAGCCACCCAGAACAAGATGGGCTCGACCTGGGCCAAGCCCAGGTCGGCCGACCCATGTAGGTCAGACGACCCAGCCAGGAGGAACCGACTTACCTCCTTTGACGTGGCGCTTCCCCATTGGCTCCTAACGTCGGTTCCAGGTGCTAGGGGGTGAATTGGCGTCGGGAAGCTGCTGCACACCCCCCTCACTCACCTCAATAAATATGAGGGTGGTGCTACTAAGAGAGACACCACAAGTTGAAGCTCTTTCTTAATTTCTCTCTTGCTTAGTCTTTAGGATAGTGGAGTCTAGGTGAAGTAGCTCTTCTTCGGTTCCCGAGTCTTCTTAGGAGTGTTCGGTATGGGTTCTACTCTTCATCTTCTCTATAATATTTGTAATTCTTTAATAGAGTTATCTTCTACTATAGTGTACTCGTATAGTATATGTTCTGTGTATTCAGATGTGTGTGCTATGCTTAGTTTATATCTAGGACTGATATCTTGCATGATTAGACGTGGTAGTATATCTAGGCTTTGGCATCGGTTCCAGTATTCTCATGTTTTCTCTAGTGTGATGTCTGTCCATCCGAAGGGTGGGGGCTCCGCGCGGGGGCATTAGAGTATCGCTTATTAGTGTAGACGTGGTGTCTGGGCTATTCAGTGTTGCTGGATGCGGCTCTATTTCATGGTTAGTTGAGGTAGGTGGCAAGTGGTGACAGCCCTGCCCATCCAGCGTAGCCCTCCCCGTTCGTGTAGTAGCTGTAGGAGGTGCATAAAATAGTCGTGAGATGGAGTACATCCTAGCGTGTCCTCACCATGGGATGGACGCTTGGCTCATTCTACAGAACTTCTACAACGGGCTGACTCCAACAGCCCGTGATCACATAGACGCTGCTGCAGGTGGTGCTTTCTTCTCGCTAACCATTGACAGGGCCAAAACCTTGATCGAGAAGATGGTGTCCAACCAAGGGTGGAACAACGAACGTCTCCAACCTCGCCAGCGGGGCATGCACTACCGTCAAGGAGACGGACATGATCGCCGCTAAGCTCGACTTCCTCATCAAGAAGATTGATGATCGCCCCCAAGAAAAGGTTCGAAGTCAGGTACTTCAAGCTTTAGATTCTCGCATGACTTGTGAGATCTGTGGGAACATCGGACATTCGGGGAACGACTGTCCCGAAACCCAGGGAAATGTCATGTTCATGAACAACAACAATGGGTTTCATCCACAAGGAGGTCAGGGGTGGAGCCAGTCGCGCCCGTACTATCAAGGAGGTAACGGTAATTCAAATTCATTTAATCCTAACCAACCTTCCTTAAAGGATCTTGTCTTAACCCAAGCAAAGACCAACGAAGCGATTCAAAAGAAGCTTGCCACCAACGACAAGACCTTGGAGACTATCCAAGTGAAGATTGATGGCATCTCCTCAACACTCAAGAACCAGCTGAGCTTCAACAAGATGTTTGAAACTCAACTCGCTCAGCTGGCTGCTGTTGTTCCTTCTGCAGAGACAGAGAAGATCCCGGGGCAACCCGAGGCTCCCCTGGAAAGCGTAAACGCCATCAGCACATGTTGGGGTAAACCAGCACAGGGCATTTCTACTGCTAACTATGTAGAGAATCTTGCACACCCACGCAGGGCGCGTCGAGGTGAACTAATAGCACCAAGAGTGGAAGATCCAGGATACCCAGTGATCAGTTGTTCCATCTACGACTATCACTTTGAGCAAGCTCTATGCGACCTTGGAGTAAGTGTTAACATCATGCCCAAGGTAACGTTCAAAAATCTTGGATGTCCTGCAATGTTCCCCGACTTGTATGTGTGTGCAGCTTGCAGATTCGACAATCCGGTACCCTAAGGGGATCGTAGAGAACCTCTTAGTACAAGTCAAGGACTCATTCATCCCCACGGACTTCGTAGTCCTCGATATGGAAGGAGACTTGGGAATATCGCTCATTCTTGGGTGACCCTTCCTAAGAGACACCAAGGCCCAGATAAATGTCGGAACAGGAAAGATTCACCTCCGAATCATGGGCAAGAAGATAACATTCAGGTTTCAAACCAAGGAAGAAAACATGTACCTGATTCATCAAGACCACGAAGGAAATGGGCTGTGGGCAGAACCATGGCCCCCATCGGAAGATCAGCCTCCCACACCACCAACAACAACAAAGAAGAAAACCAAGAAGGTGTGGAGAAAGAAAAAGATGTCGTCATCCTCTACATCCTCTCTAGGTATGGATGATTTGACCTCGAGTTAAACAGGTATGGAGAGGGTCCTGCTCATCGGACCTCAAACCAAGAGCTAGCTTGGGGGAGTCCCTCCACCAAGTGAACTATATCCTTTACTGTTTTCAATAAATATATACAAAAACTCTAAAAAACCAAACAAATATTTCCTACTTTAATTTCCCTTATCTATATGCTTGCTAAGGATGCTTGGTCTTCCTAAGTTGAAAGGATGAAAAATTGTTTTGCTCTTGCTTGTCTGTCTTGCTTAGTCCTAAAACATGATGTTTCCCAAGTTTGAGTTTGCTGGCGGTTTAAACCTTTGTGCCATGAACCCGAACATCTCGTGGGTTGCACAGGCTTTATCCAAAGTCTAGGTTGTTGTGAGTTTAGATATGGAAGATCGATCTTTATAATCTTGTCCTAAGTGAAGCATGATATCTGGAGTATTTTGTTTTCAAAAATTTAAAAGGGAAAGACAAGTTCCTCAATGATGTTCCAAGTCCTACCAAAGCCATATGTTATTTACATTGAAAAACCCTACACATGTGTTGCTTGCCATTTCATTGAGCTTTGTCAAATTGTTGTGACCCTAGTGAGATGCTTTTCATATCCTCTTGATCAAAATCACGCACACGCTACACCCATTGCGACATTCCTACACTGGGAATTAGCAAATCCATCCATTCACCAAATAAATGTTCCATGAAGTTATGGTCTCTCCTCATGTTGTCCCTGAAAAAGAATTAGGCTTGGCCATCCTGAAAAAAAAAGAGAAAGAAAGAATAGGAAGGGGGATAGCCACTTCTAAAGAAAAATACAAAAATAAAATAGAGAGGAGAGATCACAAACCAAAAAGGAGTAATCATACCTCTCATCCGTCCACACACATGCACCTCTTGAGCTTGGGATATGACTTGTTTTCTCCATGGATCCACTCTTTGTCTTAGCAATACATGAAATGCAGGTATGCTTCATCCATTCCGTACCCTGAGCTCCACAAAAAGCTTTCGTTATGAGAAAGGAGAAGTGCCTTGGTAAGGATTCATAACCATTGAGCGATCTGAGTGAATCATTCGAGGAACTCAGTCTTGTTTTAATATTTCCAAAAAGAAAACCTCCAGACAGTTTGCTAAACCAAGGTAAGGTAAGTACTGCTCTATCGATCGTTCTAACTTTCAAAAGCTCAAGACAAGGAGAGCACATAAGCCTCATAGATGGTGAGGTAACAAGGGCCAGGTACTCATGCCAACATTACTCATCCTCAAGGAAATCATCTATGTCTCAGACTTGACACGACAGCAGATAATAAGTCTAACAATTTTCTGATCAAAATCCTGATTTGTCCTGATTTGCTCGGGATGAGCAAAGGACAGCTTGGGGGTTCTTGTTGACGCTCGATACAGACCAATTTTGAGCATCAATTTGATCAGAAAATTGGGATGACTAGCATACTTAACTTGCATATTTATCTAGAATAATGTTGTTTCCACATTCCCCTTGGAGAATTCGCAATGCAGGAAAATTGAGCAGAAATCAAGTTTAAACAAGCACTTCAATCCAAGGCAAATGGAGTCGACCAATCAGAGCGCGTCGTTCAGCCTATTATAGATCAAAGGGCCCACATACAGGTGCAACCGACATAGGACAACACCCACTCACGCACAGGAGCAGTGTGGACCCACATAGCAGCCACCCAGAATAGATGGGCTCGACCTGGGCCAAGCCCAGGTCGGCCGACCCATGTAGGTCGACTGACCCAGCCAGGAGGAACCGACTTACCTCCTTTGACGTGGCGCTTCCCCATCCGCTCCTAACGTCGGTTCCAAGTGCTAGGGGGTGAATTGGCGCCGGGAAGCTGCTGCACACCCCCCTCACTCACCTCTATAAATATGAGGGGGGTGCTATTAATAGAGACACCACAAGTTGAAGCTCTTTCTCAATTTCTCTCTTGCTTAGTCTTTAGGATAGTGGAGTCCAGGTGAAGTAGCTCTTCTTCGGTTCCTGAGTCTTCTTAGGACTGTTCGGTATGGGTTTCACTCTTCCTCTTCTTTGTAATATTCGGAATTCTTTAATAGAGTTATCTTCTAGTATAGTGTACTCGTATAGTATATGTTATGTGTATTCAGATGTGTGTGCTATGCTTGGTTTGTATCTAGGAGTGATATCTTGCATGATTAGACGTGGTAGTATATCTAGGCTTTGGCATCGGTTCCAGTATTCGCATGTTTACTCTAGTGTGATGTCTGTCCATCCGAAGGGTGGGGGCTCCGCGCGGGGCATTAGAGTATCGTTTATTAGTGTAGATGTGGTGTCTGAGCTAATCAGTGTTGCTGGATGCGGCTCTATACCATGGTTAGTTGAGGTAGGCGGAGGTGGTGACAATCCTGTTCGTCCAGCGTAACCCTCCCCGTTCGTGTAGTAGCTGTAGGAGGTGCATAAAATAGCCGTGAGGGTCTAGTGGCCACCTTGCCATATCCTGTGCGGTCTCTCGGTGATGCCTGGAAGCCTAGAACCCGTTTTTATTCGTTTGTATGTATGTGAGTGACTAGTATAGACTGTATGCTTAGTTAGGAGTGCATAGTCCAAAGATTAACTTTCTTCTTCCTTTCTCCCTACCTGTAAGCTTTGCATAGAGTAGAACTTGAGCAACTTGTGTGTCACACTACCTCTTTACCATTTATTATCTTACCCCTGTATTCAATAGAATATCCATGCTAGAACTAATCAAACACACTAATCTATTCCAATAACCGCCGCCTTCCCTGCGGAAATATAAATACGACCCCGTACTCACGGGTAAAATGCTACGACGGTATTTCGTGCGCTTGCGGATCCTTCTGTAATGTAAGAAATACCCCACAACATTTCTGGCATCGTTGCTGGGGAACACCTATCCTAGTGATGACGCTATGAAATGTCAACAGATAGTCATTTAACTTGTCTCCTACATCGGCATCGGCATCATAATCCTTGATGTGTTGTCTCACGGCCTCTTCTCTCATACGATCGGCTTCACCATGGTAGATCCACCGGGTATAGTCTGCCATAAATCCATTCTTGCAAAGATGTTGACCCATGACCACCTTTGTCTGTCGATGTATGTTGCTACATCTGCTGCACGGACACCAAGTGGCATTCGTTTCTTTAACCATGGCAAATGCTAGTTCCAAGAAAGCATCGGTCTTCTCAATCCATTTATCGGTCAACAAACCCTGACTTGAGCCGCCCGTGTACATCCACTCACGGTCATCCACCCTCTAACATATCAGCGAGTATTATAAAAATTAAATGCATCTACACAATGTTTATACTGTCTAATAGGTGAAGATAGGTCCAAATCCCACCCGAGGATGCGTAGCTAGAGTTAGTTTCCATGGTGTCACACCCTAAAATTATTGGATTTCAGGATGTGATTAGAAA
Source organism: Panicum miliaceum (assembly GCA_032594955.1). NCBI lineage: Eukaryota > Viridiplantae > Streptophyta > Magnoliopsida > Poales > Poaceae > Panicum > Panicum miliaceum. The sequence goes on along the minus strand of CM064056.1, from coordinate 45,031,341 downwards.
AAAAATAATAATAAAGAAATGATTTTCTCATAATTATATAAAAATTTCAACATTTATTTTCTTTACAGAGAATTTAGTATAGGAAAAATAAATAATTGTCTTTCTGAATTAAATAAAATGGTTTTATGTATGTTGCATTCATGTCATTGCATTGGTTTTTCTTTGTTAGCGTGTTTGAGTTTGCAAAATAAAAATACCCAAAAAACCACCCTAAAATCTCTTTTAATCTCTTCCCTATCTCTTTTGACCTATCCCATCTTTCTCTCTCTTTCCCTCCTCTCAGCCCGGCCCAAATCCTCTCCCTCTCCCTCTCCTCTCTTTCCTTTCTCTTCCCGCGACCCAAAACCTAGCCGGCCCAACCCGTCCCTCTCACCCTCCCCCTCCCTCTCTCTCACTGCCACCGTGGACCCACCTGTCGGCGCCATCCCCTACCTCCCGCTCCCACTTTCCTTTCTTCCTCCTCCCGCGCCTCCCTACCCTTTCCTTTTCTTCCTCACCCAGAATCCAGTTCGCCCCCGCGCCCGTCGCCCGCACCTCCTCCTTTCCTTCCCCACAACGCTGGCCTGCCATAATGGCCGCGCTACGCGCCCCGGGCGACCCGCCCCTTTCCTTCGTGGGCGACCGCTGCAATTCCACCCGCGTCAATCCCGGCCGCCGCGTGAGCCGCCGCCTTCCTTTCCCCGGCCGCTCTGCTCCTCTCCTCCGCTATAAAACCAGCGCCTGAACCCCCGGCTCCTCTCCATCCACGCCTGCTTCACCGCACGCCCGAGCTCCGCTACTCAGCACCTGCGTTACACCCGAGTCGAGCTCTCCGTCGCTGCCGCACCGTCGACCCGCTGTCCCGCCGCCCCTCAGTCGACTGCGACCATCGCCGGAGCCCCGCCTTGGACCCAGAGCCGTAGTCAACCTCTTCTTCCACTCCGCACCGTCGCACACCGCTGGAAATCGCTCACCGGAGGAACGCCGCCGCCCCGAGCCGCACCTCTCCGTCGACCCGCCGCCCCGCTATTTCTCCAACGCCTACAACCTTCGCCGCAGTTCCGCGAGGTGGTGAGCACCAAGACGTCCTCGTTTCCCCCTCTCTCTCTCGCTCTGTCGCGGCCCCAATTTCTCGCCGGAGCTCTGTCTTTGCCCGCCGCCGTGGCCGCCGGTCTATGGCCGCCGCACGGCCGTCCCGTGACCCCCACCACTTTCGCCGTGCCGCCCTCTCTCTCTCTGGCCTAACCCCGGCTTGAACCGAGCCCTAGAGCACCGGATTCGCTGAGCTCCGGCCGTCCGCTGCCGCCCTCGCTCGCCGCCGGCGCCCAGCGCCGCCTGCCGAGTCGACCCGATTCGCCCGACCCTTACTCTGCTGAATCGACCCGATTCGGCCGACCCTTACCCTGCCGCCCGATCTAGATCTAACGGCCATAACAGATCTGAGCCGCGCACGAGCCACCAAGCCACGCCCGACCCTTACTCCGCTGAGCCGCATAATCGCCCGACCCTTACTCCGCCGAGCCGCGTCCGAATCACCCGACCCACACCCTACCGTCCGATCCTGATCCAACGGACCAGATCCACCCGACTGAGCAAAACCTAGCCGACCCCGGAACCTTTGCAGAAAAGCCCCTAGGCTTTCCAGAAATGAACCCACAGTCCCGATCAGTAGAAAAATAATTAGAGTTAAGTCCTTTCTTTTCTGTTTAGGCCCCCGACCTTTCCAGAAATAGAACCCGCCGTCCAGGACCTCCAGTTTTGCACCCAGGGCCCTCTATTTAGGGTTTAATTATTTTTTAGCCCCTGATTTCTTCAGAGTTAGCCCCTGGAAGTTCAGTTTCTTTGCAGATAAGTCCCTGGAGCCTTGTTTTAGCCCTACCTTCGTCGTTTTAGCTCCGTTTCGACTCGTTCATGTTGCGTTAAGCCTTCTAAAACCCTAAGCTACCGTTTAGTCGTGTTGTTGTGCCTTAGTTCCTGTCTTTTAATTAAAAATAGATTTAATTTGATTAAAGTTCTCTCATCTAGTTTTTTAAATTAAAATCTACCTAGGTCTTTACCTCCGGTTTTCATAACTAATGTCAATTCAATTAATACCAACTCAAATGTGTTCTAAATATAATTTGTTTAGTTGAACACCAAATATAAAGTTATGCGTTTAGATGCTCTCACAAGTTTCTTTCTAATTAATTGTTAGTTAGTGTAATTTGTACATAGACAATCATAAATAAAATATAACTATGTTCTACTCCGCTTTTATAAATAAAAATATAATATAAGTTAATTATAATCAAGGATATTTTGTTTTGAATATCTTTTACATTTGTTTCCAATTAAAATAAATAAAACTTATAGTTCTTTTATTTCTTTTATAATACAAATTTTTTGATAGTTGTGTCTTTTCAACCCTAGCTCTGTTTTCCGTGTTTCTTGTGCTCTTGTAACCGTAGAAGCGAGCCTTGTCCTTTAGCATGCTCTTTTAAAAGCTTTTGTTTTGTGATTGGTGTATTGTTCTTAGCTGTACTTGTTTGTTGTTTTGTATGTTTGTGCTCGATGTTTGCTTCAAGTAGAATGATCGCTGTTGAAGCTTGAAGATCAAGTTTTCCAAGTGAGCAAGAACTGAAGAACAGTAAGAGTAACTTTCGTTGGAGAAAGGCAAGTGACCCTAACCATCCTTCTATCTATGCTTATTTACAAGAATACCATGTATTAATTGGAACGTGGCGAACCACCCAGGAAAATAGTACAACCACGAGAACCATATGGCTCTGGTCTTGGCTAAATAATTAGAGACTCTAGTTTGAAGCAGTCTTACCGAAAGGGCAAGGAGGGGGGTCGGTGATTGGGGTATAGCCCGGTCCTCTTGGGGTAGCAGCCTTTGCTAAGGTGCTGACCATTAGGGAGGGTTATGGTTCACGCCGCTACCAAAACTCTAGCGGACCACTTCTTATTAGGGAATCTTTGTAAAGGCCTCGTAGCGTCCCTATGCAATCACACCTCGGAAGTGTGGTATTGTGCCTAGCTAGCACAACATGGTTGGGTCCAAAGTTCTTTTGAACTTTTACGCGACTTGTGGTGAAAGTGTACAACCTCTGCAGAGTGTCTAAAACTGATATATCAGCCGCGCTCACGGTCAAGAGCAGCCTGGACCCTCACATGATTAATAAACTTAAAGATGGATTTAAATCGTTACTCTGGTTATATCTTGTGGCCTTGCTGAGTACCAACCATAAGTGTACTCACCCTGCTAACTGCTGCTCAGAAGAAGAAGGTGTGAAGTCTACTGAAGATGATGAAGAGTTCTAGGCGTACGCAACCCCCAGTCGTTTGCTTGTGAACTTTGAAGCCTTCGTTTCCATGTTAAGAGTATATCTCTGATAGTCTTATAAGTCCTTATTTATGTTTCTTTACATGATACTGTTGATGTTATTCACTGATGATGTCACTATATGTATGAAACTTGATCCTGGTATACATATAGTTATGCATTCGGTTTTATCCTTAAACTGGGTGTGACACATGGTCTACTCCTGTCCAAGATAGAATTTCGGTAGCACCTCCCCGCTGTTCTCCAAATACACGTCCTCGCAGAGAGATTGTGTATCTGGAGAACAACAGGGAGATGATGGCGAAACTGTGTCTCGGATCGGAGTAGATCATGGAAACTAACCCCATCTACGCATCCTCGGGCTGTCCCAATAACATGGACAATTCGAAACGGATACGGTTATAGATATGCAAAGATCTGCATATTTCCAACCGTATCTCTTTCTCATGATCTACGAACATGATACGGAAAGAGGGGGCTTTTGCACATGCTCACCTAGGGGATCGAGGGCGGGTGAGGCGGTGAAGGGCGTGTCGGTGCAATTGGATCGCGGCACAGCTTGACGACAGCGTGTGGCGGAATGAACGAGTTGAGGACGGTGCAATAGCCTCTCCTAAAAAAAAGTTATACAATTAAATTCTAAATCAGCTAACATTTATTCGAGAGTGCAAAATATTTAGAAAATGAGCATGGGCATTTAAAAAAAGCTATAGATCTAGTTGCGAGGATTCCAAAATATTTTAGTTTGCATTTTTTGGATTTTTTTTGTGATTTTTAATGTGTTTTACAAGTTGGCAACTTTGAATTCAAAAGTTGAACTCAAGTTTTACAACCAGGCCCCTATGTTTTTGCAGAAAAGACCCTAGAACTAATGAAATCAAAGCAATGTGGTCCTTAGCCGAGGTTGCGCCTGCCTCTAGCCAAAATCCGGCGGCAGCGAGGCTCGCGGTGGCGAGGGAGGTGTGGGTGAGCATGAGGGAGGAGAAGGCAACCTTTTGGCATCCTTCGTTGGGGTAGCAGCGTCCTGTGGAGTGCCGGCCGGGGAGCACTGACCGGCGACGGTGTGGGAGCTCGACTCTGGCGGGGACCGGCGTAGCCGGGGGCGGGCGCCGGTGGCGAGGGACGGCGCGGAGCGGGCGCCACGACGGGTGATGCCGCGGCCGGGGACGGACAACGTGGCGGGGGACAGCGCGGCGGGCGAGGGGATGTGCGTGTGTGGGGGGAGCAAAGGGTGAGTTCACTAAGGGACCTGGGCACCTCTTTGTCGAGTGCCCGTGATGTGGCACTCGGCAAAGCCTAGGTTTGCCAATTGCCAGCGTTATGTTCTGGCTCTCGGCAAAGGACCTATTTTTTTCTCTCCTTCTTTTCCACAACGTGTTTTACTAAATTTTTTCACTCAACAATTTTTTCACTTTGAAAATACCTTGTCAAATTCACTAAACAATTCATACTTGATGCTTCTCTGAAAAAATCCATTATTTCACGGAGTTATAGCTCAAATTAAATTTATATCAATTAATTATTTTCCAAAATGCGTGTTTTACTAAATTCGTTCATATTTACTTTTAAAATACCTGGCCAAATTCACTCAACAGTTCATATTTGATACTTTAGTGAAATATATCCCATAATTTCATGCAGTTATAGCTCAAATTCAATTTGTATCAATTAAACTCCTAAAATTATAAAAAAATATAAAAATTATCAAACGGATCCATCCGAAAAATAACCAAAGTTTGACATGAATCAATCTATGATGTCTATTGCCTATAGAAAAAGTTTTGAAGTCAAATCCCAATTCGACTGTCGCTTTGACTTTGAATCTTAACGAATCTTCTCAACTATATGGATCTTCTTTGGAGATGGTTCGATTTGTAAGCAACGTACGTGATAACTTATACGTAACCTTCTCAATTTTTTACCACAGCCTCCACGTATGATATCATGACAAATCTCATAATTTTCAGACTTCATTTGCTTTTTATAGAATTTAACAATAATTTCGCCACACGTTCGTGGTCATGTTTCGTGAACAAGATGTTCGAAATTTTCTTTTATTTCCCAGATAAGGTCTCAAATTGAACTCAATAACATGAATATGATTTTTTCTTAAATTATATTCCATTATTCGACTCACTTGCAGTTCAAATTTGACTTTTCTAAAAAAATTCCTAGGAACGATATAAATTAATAGCAAACAGATCGAGAAATGTACCAAATTTAAACATGGAGTAACATGTACAGTATGTGGAGTGTAGAAAAATTTTGGAGGGCAGAAGCGGAGGGAAAATTATAAAACTTTGCCGAGGGTCACTAAGGGACACTCGGCAAAGTACTAATGGCTGGCCCTGTGCTGACTCGCACGTGGCTATCACGTGGGACAAACTTTACCGAGTATTCGTTGCTTGCCGAGTGTTATTTTTGTAGCACTCGGCAAAAAATTGTGTTTGCCGAATGCTTTAGTTTTGCCGAGTGTCTCTAATATGTTTGTCGAGTATCTTGGTGTTTGTCGAGTGTTTTCCTGCAGCCACTCGACAAACACGCTCTTTACCGAGTGTCCAATGGAATGCAAGTGTCCAATGGAATGCACTCGGCAAATCTCAAGGCACTCTGTAAATATAGGGTTTTGGTAGTGAAATTATTTATATAAGAAGTTTATGGAACGAATCGTGCCAGGTCCATTAGTCATGTTGTGTCCTCATGTCGTGTCCGGACCGGCACGACGATCCTGCTGGGCCGGCACGGGCACTAAACCCACCGGCTACCAACACCTTTTACCATAACTTCTGCTCATTGCAAACCTACTGTACGAATAGCATCTACTGCTGTTCTTTGACCAGCGTAGGGTGATGCTTTTCTTAAGCTTTTGAATCCACAAGTACCTGCGGAGGACCAGAAAACCATCCGACCCTGTGGGTCTGTAACGGTTATAATGGTATTGTTGAAACTGGCTTAAACATGAATCACGCCTTTTGTTATTCTACGTGCACTCTTCCGTAAACTAAAACGGGCATTCCTACGCAAACCAATACGCACTTTCTTACGTGAACCTATTTTTGGTATAGCTTTTGTCATATTTTATTATCTCATAAATATGAGTTAGAAATAACAAAAAGAAAAACAGATACAAAGATATCCGTTTCAGGGTAAAATATATCCTTTACTTTCATTTTCCGTGTCAGGTTAGTTTTTTTTTACCGTGCCTAGCGGTGCGACCCATCGAGTCCGGCCCATTTGGCGATCTGTAGAGTTTCATCATCATGGCCCACCGCCCCCCATCCTTGCCGGACGGCGACGACCTCCTCTGGGACATCCTGCTGCGCCTCCCGCCGCTCCCCTCCTCCCTCCCCCGCGCCTCCCTCGTCTGCAAGCGCTGGCGCCGCCTTGTCACCGACCCCGCCTTCCTCCGCTGCTTCCTTGCCCACCACCGCCACAGGCCTCCGCTCCTGGGCTTCTTCCAACCCAGCACGGGCTCCTTCTCTCCGGCGCTGGACCCGCCCGATCGCATCCCTGCGGCACGCTTCTCCCTTCCCCTGCAAGCCGACGCCGGTCACGCCTGCACCTTGCTCGGCTGCCGCCACGGCCTCGCCCTACTGCTCGACTATTCGCGGCATGAGGCCGTCCTCTGGAACCCCGTGACCGGCGGCCAGCACCGCATGCCCGTGCCACCGATATCTCGAACGCCGCCACTCGGGCGCTCCACGGGGCGCTGCTGCTCGCCACCAGCAACGGCCATGGCCCCTTCAAATTGGTCTTCCTGTACAGGGACTGTTGGAACTGGTCCCGGCTGTGCGCGTACATCTACCAATCCGAGTCTGGTGTGTGGACTGATGCGATCGAGACTACCGTTGCGACGATTCCTCAGTATAGGTACGGGGTTCTTGCTGGGAATGCCCTGTACTGGGATCTTCATCATGGAAGCGGCATCCTTATGTTTGATTTGGACAGAATCTGACTGTGATCCAGATGCCATCTAGCATCCGTCTCACCGACTGGCACTCCTCTCAGATCTTGCGGACAAATGACCATGGGCTTGGCCTTGCTGTTTCGTCAAGATTAAGCATCCAGTTGTGGAGCTATGCGAGAGCAAGGCTGACTCTGGCAGGGACGTCACATGGATGCTGCAGGAAACTGTTGAACTAGACAAGCTGCTTCCACCGGATTCATTTCGGGAGACTTTTTATCCAGCAATACCGGGGTATGATGAGGATGACAATGCCATTCTTGTATGGTGTGATGCTGGTGTCTTCTATATCCGACTTGATTCATTGCAGTTCAAGAAAATTTCTGAAAGCACTACTACTCCCAGTAAACCTTGTTATCCCTACGCGAGTTTCTTTACAGCAGGTAAGACCGTATCTTTACTTAGCTTTGCGTGAGTATAAAAAGATATGATTATTTTGGGTGCATGATATATTATCGTTCTTTTCATGTGCTTAAGGATGATGGACATTGTGAAATATACAACTGAAATACAAGTATAGCTATCGAACGCTTCCTGGTAACTGTTATATGTATGGGGAATATGCCATGCTTCATACTGATTAGCAGTTGGGAAGTTGAAACTGAGTTCCTGAAAGGAGAACCGAACTATTTGACACATCCCAACTCTGTAAACTGTGCGGTGCTTTGGAAAGCAATCTTCTTCTGTTTTCTAATCGAGTACTTGTTTCTGGAAGTCCATCTCTGTTAATCTTTCTGTTTAATCACTTCCTGGTTTCTGGAAGTACATCGAACTTTGAGCTAAGAGTTTTGTTCACAAATAGTAGTTGTCGATCAGTCTTTGCTTTCTAGGTGGACTTCGCAGATTAGCCAATTGAAAACCGCGCTCCACTCCTACTCCCACTCTAGGGCTTCATTGTTTTTCTGTCATGATTTATTATACCGCATGACTTCTTGGTATGAAACTATGAATGGATTTGTTGGATTCATGAATTGTCTTGTCATTATATGACCTACTTAATGACTAAACCGCATACTTTGACAGAAGTATTAATTAATCAGTATCTTATTTTTAGCCTCAACTTGAAGTTTTTCTTTTTTAATAAAAAGAGCATTTGTCATTGCCTAATAATCCTCTATTCCTCCTCAATGATAAAAACAACCTGTATTCAATAGGAAAAAAAGAAGCCTAACCTGTATGTTCCATCAAATTGGTGTGTGCTAGATGTTGTGACCCGTGTTCAGAACTCTTGGACTTTTTTTGTGTTCATTTCACTATTGTAGCTACCGAAATTAATCGAACAGATTGGTTTAACTGTGAGATATGCATAGGAAGTAGAACTGGATGGTTCTCCCCTTGTTTGATGCACTAGTTTTTGGATAAACAAGTATATCGCTGCATATACGTCTGGATCTGGATAAGTGCATTCTCAGTCTTCACTTCAGTTGGATTATTTTGCCATCCTTTGTTCAAAGTGCAAATCAAAGCAATAGAAGTTAGAGATATTCATCAAGCAAAAGAACTGCCAGCATCGTTAACCATTCAGTTTTATGTTTTGCTTCATTTCATGTTGGTTCTGCTTGATATTGGAGATTTGATTATGATCTCTGAAACTGTGAAAAGTTGATTTTAATTTATTGAAATCACTGTACGCCTGTCGAACGTTGTTTTTGCGCTTGTTTATGTGAAAATGGATTTGTCAATGAGCTGTTTTTTTTTACTGAAGTCCACATTTTGCTTGGCCAGCCGTTGAGTGAGAGACCAGAAAAAACAGAGTTTCAATTTCTTTCCTCTGTACTCATCCTGTAATGCAGAGATGTGCTAATGCGTAACTTGCTATCTTGCACTTGCACTTGTCGCCTATTTGATACTGGTAATAATTTGGACCAAATTTTCTTCAGTGATAAACAAGCAGCTTCGAGTTCTTTTTTATTATAGGATCTGTGTAAGAATAAAACAGCTAATTGGTACATTTCTCGTCCTTAAATAGGAACCTAACTAAAATGATCGCTAAGTAAGGACGTCCACCTATGCAACAAGCTTTCTTCGTTGAGACGCCAAATTTTGCTAACTTAAGAAATTTTAACACAGATTCAGGCTTCATTGAGGCATAAAAATCAAAATCGAAATATAAGAAGCTAGGGGACACTGGAAGAGCAGTACTCACATTTGAAGGCAGAATACCGCGGCTGATGAACTAGAAATTAACTTGAACGAATCTTTGGAGCATTGTAACTTTTGCTTTACACACTTGTTCAATACTATTTTCATGTTAGCAAATCTCTATTACTTGAGTATAAGTCCATGGAGTAGTAGCCTTGCTGCAATCGAGTTAGTGTGCTGAACAATCTTTTCAGATATAATTGCAATTTAATATTATTCCTGAAAATTGTCCTGCCTGATGAGGATTTTTTTTTTGGCTTTACAGGAACCCAGATTTAGCTTGGCCAGCTGGTAAGGTCACGAAAAAAGGAACATAAGAGTTTAATTCTATTCATCTTGTGTGTCCCTATCACCCTATAGTGCATGCACTGATGTGCAAAAAATGGAATTTTCTATCTGGTACTTACCAGCCATGTAAAAAGCGTCCATTAGTTTGCTGCCACAATCAATGTTAATCAACTTTATGTACCCAGTTAATAATGCATTTGTGTTGAGGTGTATCAGAAGAGTTTCCATGTGAGATGACACCAAGTTTTTCTATAGTTGTTCTTTTTGGATGATTATGATAAGCTTTTGATCGTTGGTTTAGTTTGAGCCATATAGATATACTAGCAGTGGAGCTTGAGTGGTCCAAAGCCACAGACCTTAATAGCACTGCGGAAGTGCACAATAGCAGGTCATCGTCTTTTCCTCCTGAAACCATCTATGCCTGCCTCACTCCAACTCTTGTAAAAGCGATCAAAAGGAAAAATTTAAACAGATTCCTCTATCTGGCATGATACACATGTACACAGCCATTTGTTCAAATTTCAAACAAACAGAAATTGGAGCTATTCAAGGAAAATAACTTGGCGTGTGCGGTCGCAGAGGCCTGAAACGATTTCCGTTTAAAATTTCAAGGAAAAGAACTGACGAGGTTGTTTAATTAAAGAGAATTAAATTTGTTGAGTGCTAATACTTGCCTAAGCATTTCCTGGCAGGTAGCTGTCAAATAGATGTCAGGACATATTTCATTTGCTCTAAAAAAATTAGCAAATTCCTATTGCCAATATCCTTAAAATGCCATAGGCGTTGCTGATTTGGTGGTCCATTTTTCTCTCCATTATGCTCCCTGCTTCATTCTATTGCCAATAATATTTAGCACCTTCTAATTTGGTGGCCCATTTTTCTAGCAAGTATTGATGGGTAATAATTTAACATCAAGCTAAACACTGGTTTGGCCACAAATTAGCATCCCATAAAACCTTGCCCAAACTTGTTTGACGCCAAATTTATTGCCATCAATAATATTTAGCACCTTCTAATTTGGTGAACCATTTTTGTAGCAAGTATTGATGGGTAATAATTGGCTTAGCCACAAATTAGCAGCCCATAAAACCTTGCCTCAACTTGTTTGCCTAAACCTGAAGGTGGGTATTTTTAAAAAGCTGGCACAAGCATAGCAGTTCCCAATTTTCAGCATGCCAAATTTCAATCATTGTACTGCTGCAACTGTCCCCGAGTCTCGGCATGGAGTGCATTGGGCAATAGGGCATCACGTTTATCATGCAAATTACTGAGCACTGTAATATGCTATAAATAGCTTGTTCGCAAGAAAGGTTTTGCCGAACAATTGTCATCACAGGAGCATTAACGAGGAAAGATGACCCAAGCAACGAGCTCCCTCTCCGTTCTTTTGTTGTTGCTCGCACTGGCATTTGTGGTATTGATTCCTCTGTTTACTGTTTAAGTTATTTTTGTGTCTTCAATTGTTTAAAAGACCACCGGTTCTTAACATTTGTTTTAATTTCCTTGATTGGCATTTCCAATTGCAAAGCCCTTCACCTTCTTAACCAAATGATTCATTTTGTTCCTGACTGTGATTCGAATATAGTTTATGTTGTTTCCGTATAACTGTGTTCATTTTTTCAGGTTGAGGTTTCTGCTGAAAGCACAAATAGAGGGTTCTACAAACCTGTAAGTTTGTACCATAGCACCAGATTTTTGCGTCCAGTGGATTATTGTCGTATTACTTCATTGATCTGACGTATGAATCTGATAAACAGGCTGGTGCTGAAGGCTCCGTCCCAATAGAACGTAAGGAATTTTCTGTGCCCTCTACACAACCCTTCTGTGCATCCAAATATCCAACCCGCCTTAGATTTCTACTTAAAAAGTTTGAGACCAGACTACAAAATTTATTTCTTAAAAGAAAGGCGTCAGTACAGCGTCTATTAAACCATATCTGAATGTCAAAATAATCATTCCTCTAACATCTCATCTTGTTCTTCTCTTATGCATGTACAGAATGCCCAGACAAATGTGACTACCGTTGCTCAGCTACATCACATAGGAAGCCATGCTTTTTCTTCTGCATCTATTGCTGCCAGAAGTGCCTATGTGTTCCATCTGGCAGGTACGGCAACAAGGAAGAGTGCCCATGCTACGACAACATGAAGAACAAGGAAGGCGGTCCCAAGTGCCCTTGAAATTATTACAACAACTGGAAATATTATGAAATATCATGTGCTGTCTGATATACGACAGCTTCCCTATCTTAGAATTGGTTGCATGGTATAAACATCGATCAGATCTCTATTTGTTAGTTATGTTTGAAAAAGATGAATTTCTATAATAATTTTGATATGAATCTCTAGAATATCGAAAGTGCATGCATGCTTGCAATTAGAAATGACCGGTATACAATGATCAGAGAAGCACGCTCGATATACTTAGATATGTTAATTTATAAGGAGTAAATTTCACAGGCATGTTCTGATAGATAAGTCTCATATTTATGTATCCCTCTATCTATCTATAGTACTAGGTATAGCCCCCCGGGTGATCTCGACCGTCGATAGAATCACACGGTTGTTTTTCTGACCTCATGTGGCTGTTTAGGTAGAATTGAGGGTTAAAGATATGACTTGGTCGTCATATTGCTAGGAAATATTAGCGGCCAAATTTCTCACCTCTATATGTACCCTAAACTTACCCTTCCAACCTCGGTTGAGAGAAATTCAATTTTATTTGGGCCAACAACTAGTACGAGAGCTAGGGTTGCTTTTCCCAACTCTATCCCGTTCTCTCCCTCCTCCCTTGTCCCTGGCGGCGCCGCGTCTGTCCTCTCCCCACCCCGGCGGCGAGCCCCTCCCTCGCTCTCCCTCTGCGCGGCCCGGGGCCACGCGGATCGGGGCAGAGCAGCTGCGGCGGCGGCTCGTGGGACCGGGCGGCGGCTGCACGCAGGAGGGCCAGGGGCCCAGAGGTGGCGGCGCGGCACGGGCGAAGACCGGCGGCCCGACTCTTGGCTCGCGCGGCGTGAGGCTCGGGCCGCGCGCGAGGCGCTGAAGGCTCAGGCCGCGCGCGAGGAGCTGGAGACTATGGAGGCGGAGGCCGAGAGGGAGCGGCAGGCTGCGGCTGTGGCGGCGGAGGCCACGGCAGCTGCCGCTGCCACTCTGCGGTTGGACGCGCCGGAGGCGACTGACTCCGAGGCCGACGTGCAGATGGCGCTGCAGACCCCGATGTGCGGGCGGTGCTGTCGGCGTGCGAAGCGCGGGTGGCGCTCGCGAGGCTCGGCGAGCTCCCGAGGACGACCGGAGCCTGGAGGTGGAGCGCAATCGGCAGCGGTGGTTGGACCGCGCTGGCCGGTACCGGTGGTTGGACCGCGACTCTGACCTTGACTCCGTCCTTGACACCGACCTGGACTCCACACGGGTCTGCAGAGGCGAGCAGGCATGGTGCAGGGCGACTGCTGCTCCGCGAAGCCGAGCACGGGGGAGACCGTACTTGAGATCACGGAGGCTTTGGTCGAGGTTTCGGCCGCGTTGGACGCGGCGACCACGGCGGGTTCCGCGGCAGCAAGGAGGAGTGGGTACCTCTCACCAAGCTCGGACAACTGGTGAAGACCGGCAAGCTCCGCGAGGTTGAGGAGGTGTATCTTCACTCACTCCCCATCAGGGAGCACCGGGTCTTGGAGACTCAGGTTCCGGGGCTCACGGTGGCGCTTCGTGAGTCACCGGAAGAAGAGCACCATGAGCTGGAGGCCGATCAGCGGTGCCTAGAGGTGGATCGCGCTCGGCAGCGGCGGTTGGACCGCGCTAGCCGTCACCGGCGGTTGGACCACGACCGCGACTCCGACCTCAACCCCAACTTCGACTCCAAGCTTGAGGTGCAGACAAGACGCGTACGGACCACTCCCAGGTACCGTCACACCTCGCCCTCTCCGAAGACGGAGGCCTGCGACGCGCGGGATCGGCAGGCGGACGAGCTGGAGGTTGTGGTGGACGCGCACAAGCGTCCTAGAGGAGCATGGAGCGGAGGCACGCTGAGCTCAGGCTCGCGTGGCCTAGACTCTAACAAGACCGCGTTCAAGGACTGCTCGCAGGCGATGCACTGTGGCCGGGTTCGCGACACGTCATACGAGGAGGTCGAGCTGGCTCTGTTCCTGTTGGACGGGAACATCGAGCTTCGCCCGATGGCGGAAAAAGGGGGAGGGAAAGGATCAGACTTCTCTCCTCCCACAATGACAACCACCGCTCCCTTCCACTTCGATGACCCGATGCTTCGTCGTCGACTACATCCACCTTGAAGCATCTGGGGGAGTTGGCAGCTCTTCTCCACCGAGCCTGCCTACTCCAACATCCGAGTTGCCATCGACACCGTCGGGTCCTTCACCAGCTCCGGCGGGTTCTCCACCAACTCTGGGCCACGACAAGCTCCGCGCGACTCGGACCACTATGTGAGACTTAGGGGGAGATTGATAGATAAGTCTCACATTTATGTGTCCCTGTATCTATCTATAGTACTAGATAGGGCTAGGTATAACCCCCCGGGGTGATCTCGACCGTCGATGGGATCACGCGGTTGTTTTTCTGGCCTCCTGTGGCTGTTTAGGTAGAACTGGGGGTTAAAGAGGTGACTTGGTCGTCACGTTGCTAGGGAATATTAGCGGCCATGTTTCTCACCCCTATATGTACCCCAAATTTTCCCTTTGGACCTTGGTTGAGAGAAATACAATTTCATTTGGACCAACATGTGAAAGGATTGTCGGGAGAAAAATAAACCGCTTCGATAGGACATTTCAATAAAACACTTTTCGTTTATGTAGGAGTGCTCAGTCCCAGAATTCAAAATGATGTTTTGCTCATCCAAAACCTGCACAAGATTTACAACAAGGGCGTACCCAGTACAGAGAGCTCCCGTTCTATGCGGGGTCTGGGGAAGGGGTGTCAGTGGCAAGCCTTACTCTCACCTGTGCAATACGAGGAGACTGCGACTTGAACCCGGGACCTTCCGGTCACATGCGGTAAGACTCTACCGCTTGCACCAGGCCCGCACTTCACAAGATTTACAACAAGAAAGGATAGTTTTGTTCTTCTCGCAACATTTATGGAAACACATTGTTCGACAATTGCACTATATGCATAAAGAATAAGAAATACTTATACTCAGCCTACAGCAGGCATGACAAATTTTCAGTTGCTTTTATCAAATGAAGCATATAACCAATTCTTGGAACTCAGATAGAAGGTTTAGAACTATTGGGTGACATCGGACAGCAAGACATATTGACATACATTTAGTAGCATATGGGCCAGCAAGACATGTTAACATATATTTGCTATTTGGGCGCCATCATGGTTGAATGGCCATTAAAAAGCCAACAATCATATCATCGATTGCGGAAATCTTCATGCCGGCCATGCATATGCATAAACAGAATATGGTATTACCTAGATATCATTGACATTGAATTCTTTGCTCTAATCAAGAACAAGAAACTATAACTCATTTGTTTCTGCGCTGCCCTTTTGTTCAAGACTAGTGATTCCTAGAGCATCCGCAAGCATTTTTCCCATCAAGTTGATCCGATGGGCTGACCACTTCAACGATCTCATTGTGGCATTCCACATGGAAGTCGCCATTATATTGACCAATTGTCTAAGATTTATGTTAATTATCGAATTATTTATATTAATTACTTACCCTTTCTTCCTTTTTTCCTTTGTTAATCTACAGTTTTCTTTCTTTTAACATCAGTTAACCAGTAGGGGCTTGCCCCCTCCTATTTCCTCAAGAAAGAAGAAAAAGACTTGAAATCAATGTATTAATGTCAAAATCTTATGGACTATCCAACAACAATTTGATCATGTGTATAATTGCAATGTGTATGAATCTTAAATTTGATCCGTTATTGCGCTCTACCTCTCCTTTTTAATAAAAAGTACTGATTTGTGCCGAAAATCCAACCTGTAAATTTTGATAAGCAACTCTACCTAACAATATATAGATTATAGATACAAATTTGGCCCATTAGATTAATATTTGAAAGTTCTGTGATATGATCGTTTTTTCCAAGACAAGCAAAACTGTGCCATAGTTATGAAATGGAATTCCTTATGCTACAAGAATAAAAACGACATCACTGTATCATCATAGTATAAGATGAGATATAATATTTTGCATGTCTCATCTAAAACTAATAGAAATAGTCAAATCTGTCACATTGTTCCAGTGTATCATACCCACCATCAAATGTGAAAATCTTCAGATTTTCCCTTCCATTACTTGATCGAGTGTATACAGGTAGATTCATTATTTAATTATCACACTTGACAAAGATATCACGTTTATGTCCCGATAAATGAGTATGTTCTGTAGAATATTATAAATAGCATTGTCACCTGAAAGGTGCTAAAGAATCGTTGTCACACAAGTGCGAAAAAGAAAGAAAAAAATGGCTAAAATGGGATTCGTTCTTTCCATTGTATTCTTGTTTCTTGGGCTTGCATTTGCGGTACAGTATTGTCTTTGATGTTCTGACTGGACTTATTTCAAAGTGTTTTTCTAAAATCTTTGTACCTAGTTTATTAGCCCTATTCCGAAACCTTCACTCTATTAATTGTTGTTTCCTCTCATTCCTGACATTTCCTATGATTCCACTATATATGTATATTGACCATAAAAGCGCGATGATTTCAGGTCAAGGCCTATGCTAGAAAGCACAAACGGAGGGCTTTACAGACCTGTAAGTCGATAGAATTACCTTATTTGCGTTGGTGCATACTATGAAGGAGCAAAAGTTCGATTTTCCTATTGTTGTCCACCTAGCGATTGGTTGTCTTCTCAACAGAGCCTGGCTCGTCACTAGGGAGCCACGCCAGCCAAGAGCCAGAGCTAGGCCCAGTGCACGCAAGAGGGGTATGATTGGTTACTGGGTTCATTCCAGCCAGGCTCGGAGAGATGCTGTTTGGTTGTCTTCCTGCACGCGCGCAGTTGTTTTTGCCCCCTATTCACGTGCCCGCGTGCACGCCGTCGCACCGCCGGAGCTTGGCTCTGGAGAAACGAGGATTCCAAGCGTACCTGGGGAGCCTGGCTCGAGGTGATCTTTTGCATCTCACGGACCAGGCCTGCTACCTGGGTCAGGTAACCCGGGAGCCTGGTTGACCCTACATGCGGGCAACCAATCAGGCCCTATGCTGTCTACAGGCGCTCCCTATTTTCTGCGAGTATACTGGCTCCTCCTTGGGAAAGTTTCATTTGTTATCAAGAAAATACTCCACATTTACTTTCGGAAAAAAGGCCGTTTTTGACAAAAAAAACTCTCTAACCAACCCAATCAGTGATGGTATTCACATTGTCATTGCACATGTAGCATCTACAAGTAGATAGGCATGGAATAGGTCCGCTTGGATTTGAATTTGTTTCTCAAACATTTGGTTTGGCACATAATGGAATCTAAACCAGAATAAGGGTTACATTTACAACGTATTTGAATGCCTAATATAGGAAAGTTACTTCTCATTTTGCATCTTACTCCCCTCTCATCTCGTGCATGAAAAGAATGTCCAGATAAATATGACTACCGTTGCTCGGGTGCATCGCCCAAGAAGCTGTGTCTTGTTCTCTGCAACTGTTGCTGCAAGATGTGCTGTGTTCCATCTGGCACATCCGGTAACAAGGAAGAGTGCCCCCCTGCTACAGAAGCATCAATGTTTGCCCCTAGAAACGAGTAAAATGATTGGAAGCCATGTTACCATCTGGTGCACAATGATCTCGGCGTCATTGCATATAAATCCTCAGAGTTCTTATCCTCAACATGGGTCAATCTTTAGTCTTTGTTGTATTGTTGTTTGTTATGTTTCATATGATGGATACTATAATACTGTTGGAGTCTTGGTATGGAGCTCCCATTTTCGGCGTTGTGCAGCATGGGTCCAATAATTTAACGGAAAAGCTATTTAATCAATACACTCTGCACTTTTTTCTTCCATTGTGAAAACCAGAGCATGTAAAGTAGCAGGAATGGTTCTCATAATTATCATGTATTCTTTGTAAAAAAAAGGAATTTTTCAAACTTTTTTCTTTTTTGAAATAGTGCCAAATTAAACTTAAAGACGTATAAAAAACAAAACTCAATAAAAATGAACTGATCAACTCAATAAAGAAAAAGTGTTTACCTATGGAATGAGTTCATTGCAAGTTCAAACACCTTTTTTTAATATAAATTTTGCAATACAAGGTCAGTGGAGGCTTCACAAACGTGACATAAGCTTCAAGATATCAATTTGCAAGATTTAGTATTTTAAGTCTTGTATATACGTGCACCAAGCTCCATATCTTGCAATAAGATGAAACGGTTTTGAAGTATTGAAAAACAAAACGTACTGATAAAATTTAAAACATTCCGTACAAAACTTAACACAAAAGTACAAAGCGGGGGCAATCATACTGCTCTCCCCACAATCTGATTACACAAACATCTTATTCCGGAAGAAACTGACAGCTGCATCCATACTTCATGCGTAAAGGCATGCTTTTGCTTCTTTCTGAGGTTTGGCCAACATGGAGAAACATCCCTGACAAGTACTAGCCTGCTGAAACAGTGAAATTAAATTATACAAAGAACTAACTGAAAAACCATTAGCGTTTTTAAAAAGAATCTCAGAATATAAAGTTGCATGCTTGCTAATCTCACCGCTGCAATCAAGCCTCGTTCATATGCTCACCAGCTCGGTGATACTGGTAGTCTCCTTCCTCATATGCCTCACCTTCCTCAGGCCCTTCAGGTTCAGCATTGTTAGGCTGCACCTGATAGTTGGTTTCCATTTTACTGTACGAGTCAACACGATAGTACTCATGGTCATGCCTCTTTGAGTGCTCAGTTTCATGACCACGTCCATCTTGACCATAACCATATGCCTCATGACCTTTGTGTTGCTCATAATGGCCATAGCCATAATCCTGCCCATAGCTGGACAGGTTTTTGTCATGCTTTGGCCCACCATTGCCATAGTCTGCATCCCTCTCATGCATGTGGCCACGGTCCCGCTCGTGACTGGTGCGCTCATAATCTCTTTCACCACGATCCCTGCCCCTCTCACGATGGCGATCATGAGAGCGGGCGCGGTCCCTTTCTCTATCATAGTCCCGACCGCGATCCCTGTCCCTGTCCCTGTCACGACGATCACGGTCACGGTCACGGCCATGCTCTCTTTCCCGATCTTTCCCTCTCTCCCTGTCCCGGGTCCTCTCACGGTCTCTATGGTGGTGCTTCTCTTCTCGTGAATCACGATCACGAGTCCGGTCATGTGAACGTTCACGGGGTCTCTCATCACGTTCTCTTTCCCGTACCCTTTCACGAGACTTCTCCCGATCCCTGCAGCGAAAAGTAGCAACACAAATAAGCAAGTAAGCATCAAAGACACCAATTCAACTACCCCTTCTATTTGACATGGCTTACCTTTCAGCACGCTTATCATCCCTTCTAGGCTCTTCTGATCTGGGACGCCCCCCATGCTGTTGCTCCCTGATAACCAGAAACACGCAAGTGTTAAAACGACAGCCAGATATCATACTAGCAAAATAAAAGGACGACAAATAATACCCAAAGGCCCTCCAAATTTTCAACATCAACATTGAGATGTCAATGCATCAGATGGTATGAAGGGCCTCACTACAGACAAGCACAAAATAAAAAAGGAGCAGAAAAACATAGTAGCAAACAAAGTGCCAGAATAAGCATTACTGACAGGATGTCCAGTGTCTCTTTCTAAAAGTTCGAACAACTTTTTATATAGGTGATCAAAATGAGAATATGAATGTACCTAGCAGAATCCTTTTTGTCAGTATCTGCCCCACCCATCCTGCTTGATCCCAGTCCACCACCCAATCTCCTGGGACGCCAATTTGGAACAGTTCTACCACGCTCAACATCAACTAATACCCTTTTATTGTCCACTTTTCTCCCATCTGCTTGCTTGTACGCATCTGGTGAAAACCCGAGATAGCAGAGAAAATGTAAGTTATGAGGAGAGTAAAACGCTACCAAGTGGAAAACATGCAACAAACAAAATAACCTTACTTTTCATGTCACGTGTGTGCATGTACTCTATGAAAGCATATCCTCTAGGTTTACTTGTATCCTTCTCAGTTACAAGCCGAACCTGCAAAGATCAAATAAATCAAGGAAACTTCAACAAGAAAGCTCCACTGAACTTGAGAAGATGATATGTTAGTTGTCATTGTGTTTGTTGTTTGTCTATTTTTAGCATATTCTACACTGCACGACAGACAGGCATAAAGCCTAAAACAGCCGTGCTAACCTTGCATATGTAGAGCTTCCACACGAGGAGTGAAATCCAGCACAGATCAACACAGTTGGAGAAAAAGCGCTGTCTGGCCGATTGGCATATGTTGGGAAATACATTGGATATCCCCTTACCAGGGAACTTATACTAAATAAAAAGGGTGTACGATAGCACTAAATACTATACCAAGTCGCCCTCCACCGGTGAAATTTGTTCAGCCTTCGTATTCCAAACGAACAAGACAAAATTACAGAAATTAAGGTGATAAATACCAAGTGAGTGATGTATACCCCTTGTGCACAAAATTGATGAATCCTCAACTCTAGGAGTTGAGAGATGCACTCAGCATTGTATTGTGTTGTGTTGTCACTTCCTCCATATAGAAGCAGAATTTGGTGGTGCCACTAGCTTTAACAGATCAATGAAAGTAACTACAAATGCTATACTCACCAGTGAACCTACCTAATTAAGCCCAGAATGTATGAAGTCCTGCTTGCAGACAAGCTGCTTTTTTAAAAATACAAAGTGATCTGTGATTGCTTGTGCCACAGTCAGCATTTTCCAAGCTTGTTTACCCCAGTTAATCAATATGGGAAATGCAAGTTTGTGGAATGAGAACAAACTCAACCTTTTACTACCTTTGTTTGGAGAAATGGTTTGCTCTTCTCCTCAAGAGATTTCTCAGCAACAAAAAAGAATTATACTAGGAAATAGAGCACCTGGGCCACACACAGGTGCAGCCAAAGTTACCTGTTTGTGCACATTTGTGTTCCCAATAATGCCTTGTAATTGGTTGTACAAACCATGCAGACATTAAACTGGCTTACCAAAGATTAAGAGCAAAAGACTAACTAATTTACCATGAAGCATACATGTACGCCTATCCCATCTAACCCCCAAAAGGTATGAAGATGGCTTACAAAGAGAGGAGATTGTGTGGACCTTCTATCTCACAGAGATGATTGATATTTCCTTAGAGCACAACACAACTGACGAGTACACACAGACACCCCTTCCCCACCAAATTCTTTTTCTTGTCTGATATTTTTTATACCCTAAACAATCTAAGATTTGACATCAATGTGTTTTAACTGTTTAAAACTATTGAAAATATTTTATGCTATAATTAGTTTCATATTACTATAATCTTAGGAAAAATGAATTACATAAAGTATCCATAAAAGGTCAGCATGAAAGTATTTAAGAGCAAACAATGTGTTCTCCCATGTGTGAAACAGAGAAAAACGTAATTGGCTCTGAAAACTAGAGTTCAAGTAAAATACTAATACCATGTTTACCAAACAATGACTGAAAATACAAAAAAGGTGCTTCCCAATTTTCATTAAGAAAACATCTGCATGGAAATTTTCAGAACCCACAAAGAAAACAAATAAGTGCAGCTGTCAGGAGATTCTAGGTCTGAAATGGCACAACAGAGAGACATAATGACCCCAGATATCGCAAACACTTTTCGGAGGAACATAAAGGGAGCCATATACTAGTGAGGTAACTTTTCCCCACAGTTTTGGCCAATGATTGTTTGCATTTTAAAATGACTGAAAAACCTTACCAAAGTGCAATAACTTCACCTGCACAGTAATTTACCACATGTACTTACCCTCTTAATAGGCCCATAAGCTTCAAACTCCCGTTTGATCTTGTGCTCAGACGTCTCATAGTTCTGCAACAATTTGGCACAAAGCCACTTAGCAAGTACCACAAAGATAACTTGCCATCTAACAATTTTCATGAGTAAAGAATGTGTCAATTAGTAGCAAAATAACTTACAAGTCTTGCAACAAAGAGTGTTTTGTATGGGTCACCAGTGGCATTGGGATCACTTTGCGGGTCATCTACATAAAAGCCAACTCAAAACAACAATGTAACTGCATCCATCATCTTGAAAGAAACAAGGAGCAGCATGCCTTAAGAAAAAACTTACACTTCTGAAGCTCTTCTGCAACCTTAGCTGCACCTTGCTCGAGCTTATTATTGCGAATCCTAGCCTTCTTTTCAGCCTGTATACAGAACATATAATGCTCAGATAGGAGACAAAATAATGATACAATATGCCTCCAAAATGCATTAAGATATAATCCAATGAATCTTAACATGGGCAGAATTTGAGCAGCTGAAGCATGTGCCTTCACACAATCAGAAACATGATAACATTTCTCAAAACATTGAGACATAGTTACCAAACTGGAACAAACTCAAATTGGGGACGTTTTTGTAGTAGAAATAACTATCAACGTTTACATGTAGGAATGCCCCTAAATATCATGTTCTCCCTGAGTGATTTGTATTTACAAGCAGGTTTTGGAAGCTATGCTTTCAACCAGATACATTCTTTGTAAACAAAACTCCACACACCATAACAGACTCAGGCTACCTCAGAAACTCAGTCAAAAAAATCTGTAAAAACTAATCCCAAGCACATCAATAACTGCGTTGAGGTCACTCAGAGCACAGGAAAAAGAAAATCATGGCAACACGAACAAGCAATAGAGAAAAAGAGAGCATACCCTTGTCTCACACGTGGGCACGGGCGGAGCATATTCCGGATCCCCAGGCTCGGCAAATTGCGACACAAACTGTGCCATCCCTTCAGCCAAATCAATAGCCACAACATCCATCAGTCGGTCAGTGAGCAAATACCTTCTGAACATCTACTAGGACAAACCCTTCAAAACATCTATATAGTAAAGAAAATAATGAAAGAAGATAATCCCCAGATTCGACGGATTCACCTGTGTATGCCGGCAATTTGCGCTTCTCGAGCGGGGGCTTGTACTCGAGCGGCGGCCGCGGCTCAAAGAGCTTGAGCAGGTTGGGCGTGAGCCCCGTCGGGTGGATCTGCCCCATCTGCGAGCGAAGCGAAACCAAAGCTCGGATCAGGCAGCTAGGGTTAGGGTTTAGCGCGGGGGGAGAGGAGGGGATCGGTGACTTACGAGCTTGAGCTGCTGGACGTTGGGGCGCTGCCCCTGGCCCCTGGGCCGGGAGTCCGGGTTGCCCCGCATCTGCCCCCCGCCGTGGCCGTAGTCGCCCATCGTCGACGCCGGCGAAGAAGGCGGCGGCGGCGGCTCGAGAGAGGGAGAGGCGCGAGGCAAGCTCGGGAGAGGGAAGGCCCTCTTTGTTGCGGTGGAGGCGCGGGGCCGGAGACAGGGGACTAGGTCAAGACTCGAGACCGCGCGTGGGGCCCACGCGGCAGCGTCCGAGTCGATGTCCCCCCCTCAGCACCGACCCCCGGGTCGAAACGGAACAGCTATAGCCGTCACTGACGAGGCGGGCCCACGGCGTCCGAATTTGCGTGGGGCCCACCAGACGGACCGTGTGGGAGGCTGGGAGCTCCCACCTCAGTACCTCACCGCCGCCGCGTGCGATCTGACCGGCGAGCTGCCTTGCTGCCGGCCCGCAGCATCTGCTGTGCTAGTTCCGCTTATTTCTTCCTTCGGCAGCCATAGAAGCCGCTCCCGCGTGGAGCGGGTCGCCGGCGCCCGAGATCGAGAAGTCCATCGTCGACACCGAGGATGTCGAGTCGGAGCCCGTGGCGGCGGCGGATCGGCGTGGGGAGGAGCGCGTGCCGTCGTGGCGGGAGCAGGTGATGTTGCGCGGCCTGGTGGCGGCGCTGCTGATTAGGTTCGTCTACACAGTGATCGTCCTCAAGCTGGTGCTCGCCACGGGCACCATCTCCACGCTCAACATCTCAGCCACGCTGGTCGCCTTCCTCGCGCTCCGCGGATGGACACGCGCGCTCGGCCGCCGATGAGCAGCGGCGGTCGGCGGGGGACTGGAGGTGCAACCACGCAAGACTGCAGGCAGCGTCAGAGGCGAAGCCTCGCGGACAGGGAGAGGGGTGCGGATTCCGCTGCGGACGAGGGAGCGGTCGGACGGCACAAACGGGAGAATTTCGCATGTTAGGTCGTGGACAGGGAGAGAGGCACGACTGGGCCCACCGTCGGTGAAAGATAATTTACCCACCGCAGAAACGATCCGCTTTTTAGAAATAGATAAAGACTATCCAATAGACTAGGCATTTAGACTCTTCTTCTCTTCTTTCCCGTTCCCGCCGTCCGCTGCCCGTCACCCGCCCAGCTCCGCCCGCTAGGCGTGAAATACTGCAGGGTGGATTGACTCACCAATGTAGGTGACGATGATAACCGCAAAGAGCCCGAGTAGGCTCAAGAATGAAGCAAGGCAGATCCTATGTTCCCGAGCAAACGCTCCTTTAATTTGACAGACGAGAGAGAAGAAAAGGGAAATTAGACTAGCTATCAATCAATGGCATGTGGAATTCACTCCAAGAATTAGAATGAAGAAAGAAGAGCGGCGTAATCCACCACTCCTGGATGCTATTGCAGCAAAAAAATTGAATGCCTAGGATGAACAGAACTTACTCGCAGGATGCACCGAAGAGAAGCTTGAACGGCACGCACACGACGTTCCCGACGAGCGTGTCGAGGTCGTTCGCCGCTGAGCCCACGACGAATCTCATCGAGGGATCCCACCACTCCTGGATGCTATTGCAGCACCGACTATCTATCAATCAAAGCGCCGCTACCTGTCAGGGATAGATCCTCTGGGTACCGCAAGGAAGCTACCCGCGGGGGAAAAAAAGTTGAATTCCTACTAGGACTCTACCATGTAATCCTACTAAGAACCCCACCCGTAGGATATATAAAGGAGGGCAGGGGTACCTAGCAGAACAAAGCAGCCAACAGGCAACTCAACATCCAAGGCAGGGCGCAATATACAATATCCCAAACAGGACATAGGGTATTACGCTATTCTGGTGGGCCGAACTTGTCTAAATCTGTGTCTTGTGTCCTCACGTTTACCTTGAAGATCCAGATCCGGCGATCCCTCACCAAATAATCACCTACCTTAGGGTATCCCTAGGTAGGCTGGCGGTAAAAGTACCGACAGTTGGCGCCCACCGTGAGGCTGATCGGCGAGATCCACTGGCGAGCTTGAAGGACCACATCAACAAAATCAATCTACTACTCAACGAAAAGCAAGTCGCCGAGTAGAAGTTCCAGTAGAAGATCGAATCAATTGCAGCAACTCCGACCCAAAGCAAAGTCAAATTTTTATCCCACCTATAGCTCTGGCACAGAGGAAAAGTTCCACCTTTCAGGAGGTGGAGAAAAATCCACTTCTGCACGGGCACGATGGCGGGAACATGAGCTGGAAGAGCAGTAGCGCCGCCGCGGGCCTCCTCAACCGAAGCAAGCGGGCGAGAGCGCGAGCTCCATCGCGGGCGGGCGCGCTGGAGCCGCGAGCTCCACCGGTGCCTGCGGGCGGGAGCCACGAGCTCGGCTGTGGGCGCGACCGACGAAAGGGGGCGGCACCCGGCGCGAGGGCTGGACGCGAGGGAGGGGGCAGACCGGATTTTGGCGCGGGAATAGCCCCCCGCGCGCGGGAGAACGATGATGGTGAGGGGATCCGCTCAGTAAAAATGCTAGAAGAGGGGAAGGGTTGGAGAGCGGGATAGCAAGGGGAGGAAGATGGAGAGACTGTTGGAAGAAGTTTTTCGATCAACTAATCTAAATTTACTGTTGACGATCCTTAAATGCCAAATCCGACCATCAACGATACTCACGAACAAAGGAAAACCATGCCTCTTACCCACATATTTGTATCACTAACCTAGCTCCACAGTTGTTTTAGAGAACTTATTATTTCAGGGATGCAAGTCTGAAATAAGAAGAAAACACGAAGACGCAACAGAAACCACAGAAGATCACATCCTGCGTCACACTCCCAAGAGAAGGCCCACATGACATAGCCAACGGACGTACAAAAATAGGAAACACATCCCACGGTGCAGAGGACCCACCAGGCAGTCACCCAGGTGAAGGCAGTGGCGAGAGGCAGTGCTAGGGGGTCGGCCGAAGCCCCTGGTGCGGCCAAACCTGGACTCAAGTCCAGGTGTGGCTTGGCGGGAGATTCAATCCTATCCTCCTCAAGTCGGTTGCAGATGTTTCCATGTGGGGAGGTGGCGGGAACCGACCTAAAGAGCTATAAAAGGAGCCCTCCTCTTCTCATTCCACACACCACACTTGGAGCCATTCTCTCTTCTCTCACTTGTGACTTGTATTCCTAGGGTAGTGGAGCTAGGCTAGAATTCTCTTAGCGAATCCAGTCGTCCTCGGGATCAGAGAGCAATCCTCGGTCCTTGGTATGGCTTTGTATTCGACTTGTCAGTATCCTATTCATATTATAGAGCTAAGCTTTGGTTGTTATGTTATCTTGATAGTCTATCATGCTCTTGCTTATTTTACTATCCTGGTGATGTGTCATGCCTTAGCTTGTTGCTTTATTAGTTATACTCTCTTTATGCTTAGACCAGATGATCTGGGTAATGATAACGGTTCGTCGTGCCTTAGGGTTTACCTTAGTGTTTTACTTGTCCATCCGAAGGGTGGGAGTCTTGGGGACACTAAGGTAGTGACCTCATACACGGGCGTGGTGCTCGGGTATGCGGGATCCTTCGGATATGCTAGTGCTCCACGGTATTGCAGGGGTAGGCCGCAGAAGGTGACAGCTCTGTTGGTCCGCCATGACGTTCCGTCATGGTTAGTGAAGTCCCGCATGTTCGGGTTCGGGGTAGGAGTTCTGAAAGATGTAGCGTCCTGGATGTACTCCGGGATGGGACATTTCCCTGTTATCCCTATTTTCCCGGCACCTGCAGTTCTAAGCATGATTAGAGTGTAGCCCTTGCTTGTATGAATAGATACTAATAGGACACCCCTTATATGCCTTTGCTCCCGCTAACCCGTAGGTTTATTCGTTTATTCTTTGTCCTGAGTTTGGCCCGTGTGTGTGTCACTCTACCCTTATTCATATCTCTTATCATGACTTACCCCTGTTTATGCTATAGTCTATGACTTATTCATATCTTCTTGCTCTTGTACCAAGTAAACTCTTACAATCATGCCCTCCTTTGGGAAAATATAAATAACGATACCCGAATACTCACCAGGTGAAATGCTACAGCGGTATATCCGTGCGCTTGCGGATCCTTTCTGTAATTGTTAAGACATACCACACAGCGTTTCCTGGTGCCGCTGCTAGGGGCTTAACCGTCCCTAGTGGTGACGCTAAGAAACGCCACAAGCATTTCTGACGCCGTTGCCGGGGATTTAACCGTTCCTTGTGATTGCGTTTAGAAATGTCAATATTTACCCAGCTAAATAGATTTAGCTAGGTTGTTGGAGTTGCTCTTAGCCCTTAGGTTTTGTTGTTGTTATGCCTGCATGTGCATAGTGTTGGTATTTCTTAACGTTCTCTTTTTTTTCATTCCTTGCAAAAAGTTAGTGAACAACGAATACTCGAAAGATGTTTAATGAATTTTGAAAGATTTCATTGTTTTCTTGAGATTAGTTGTTCACATCCATGCTTAAGGAAAAATAAATTCAAAGATTCAATTTGCATGGATCCCAAAATGTTTGCCATCATTTTATTTTCATCACCATTTTTTCCTGAGAGAGATTCCTCTTTTTTTGAAGGTTTTTTTCTTTTATTGTTGTTCACGAAATTTTTATTTCTTTCAGCATAACTTAGAAAAGGCTCAGATAAATTGCATGAACATAACAAAGGGGCATTCTGACAATATACTCACAGTGCATCTTAAAAGGTGATGTGTGCCTCCTTTGTATGTTGTGCAATTTTTGTTGAAGTGTGTTCCGGACCTTGGTTTACCTCAAGTATGAATTTAGCTTGAGGACTCACCCATCTATTTGAAATCTTCCCTGCAGGGTCAGTCCGCAAAAGAATATGCGTCCAAAGTCTATGATAGTATTAACTCGTTGGTTCATTAATCAAAACTCAACACCAAGTTTCATTTTGAGTAAAGAAGGAAATTTTAACCTAAGCACCATGCTTAATTTAAAAGAGTCTATGGATGTCTCAAGCTTGAGAGATATCTAAACCAGAGCATACGAACATAAACGATGGAAACAAGAACTCGAAAGATCAAGGTAAGTTCATAAGGAGATATACATGAGTGAAGTATTGGTGAACATTGAGTTAGCTTAGCATGTACCTCAGTGTTCTTACCGTTCTTACCGCCAGCGTACATGGATGGAAGTTTTGAAGTTGTTGTAGCGGTAGCATGGTCACCTATGGTTGTCGATGATTCCTCCATTTCGATGTGAATTGAAGCAGAGGAGGGTGCTCGGACCATGACGACTGAGGTGATCATTAAGGCTAGGTCACACACACGGCTAGTGTGTTGGAACCATGGGCCTTAGTGGCTTGTCCTGCTAGCACAATGCTGTGGAATTGAAAGCGTAAGGTACGTCTCCTCTCGCTTGTGTGAGAAAGTGCCAGACAGAGTGGAGCAGCAAGGGCCTGAGGAGGAAGAGGTGCAGTCCTCTAGCTTGTATGTGCGCATGAGCTATTAGTTAAGATGTGCGGAGCCATGGTCGGATGAAGGCTAAGCCAAGGCTCGTATGCACTTGTGTGAGCAAAGCTATGTGGAAACTATGCATGGCTGGGATTAGAAGGAGACTAAGCCAAGGCTTGCATGCATGTGCGAGAGCAAGGATGGATGGGGCCGAGTGGCTGAGTGGCACCTAGGAAGGTGCAATTCTACAGCTTTGAAAGCATGCTCACGGTGTAGCCTCTACTTCATGTGGAGCTCGCTGGCTCTCTTTTACTCTCTTCTTCCTTCTTCCTCTCTCCTTCCATCTTTTTTTGTCTCTCTCTCTCTTTTATTTTTCTTTTCTCTTTTTTTCTCTTTTTATTTTCCCTTTTCTCACTTTTTTTTCTCTTTATTTTTTTAGGACTAGATAGAACCAACACCATCCTTGGTGTGGATGAATCCTGTTGCGTGGTGCTCACCAACCTCCCCCACACTTGGACATTTGTGTGTCACAACACCAAAAACCAAGTGTGCGATGTCGGTGTCTCCTTCTGAGTGTGTTCCATCACCAAGTGTGTAGTTGGTGTAGCTCTTATGTTCTTAAGCATCACATGGCCCTCGTTCTTCTAATCCCAACCTGAAATTGTTAGCCACCAAGAATAGCCGAAGGTGCACACTATCCTAAAACTTGTTCTTGCGTTTATTGAATAAAGAGAAATTTTACTGGAAAGGGAAATGAAAGTCCGGGCCATCTCCCGGCAGTGCTTTGTTTATGGTCGCAAGCTCGACCATGGGGGATTCATCTTGCAGCTATCAATGGTGATGTAGTTCCCAGCCATTTGTTGGTTCATCATTGTTGTTCAAGCTGCAAGGTTAGTGCCATAGTGCACCCACGAAATCTGCAATGTTTACGATAGACAAAAGCATCCACAACCACCCTTTTGAAAATTTTAGAAGCAAGGACCAAAAGGTGGTTGTGATTCATGGTGCTAGGCGAGAAATATTCTAGAGATCCTTTGTACGAGCATGATTCATCAGAAGATTCGAAGGAGAAGCTTTCATGCTTGTTTGTAGAATCTTTTTTATCGGGCTCTAGAGTCGGTGCCTGTGACAACCCTGGTAAAAATTTCATTTCTAAAATCAGTATCATTAGCCTAACCCTATGCTTAAACCAACTAATAAAAGGGTGGAAAGAATTAGAACGAGTTCAGTTGGAATTCAAATTTAATTTGAGCACATTTGGTTACTTTTGAACTTTTAAATTTAACTTTCAAACCATAAGCCAAATGAGATGTTGACTGAAACCAAACTTGTAGAAATTTTTATTCTGAACAACTTTCATGTTCAAAAGTTTTTGAAATTCAAATTAGAAAGAGGAGAAAACGCCCGGTTTGCACCCAGCCCCCTGAAGTTTTTCAAATTCTCGCAATCAGGCCCCTCGCCCCCCCTCTCTCTCCTCCCCGCCCGACCGCCGCGCGCCAGGTGGCCGGCGACGCCTGACCGGCGCGAGGCGCCAAGCCAGTGGCCGCCGCGCTACTCCGCCATGGCCGGCTTACCCCCTCCCCACGCCGCGCTGCCCAGTAGCCGCCCGCGCGTGCGCACGCGCTGCCGCGTTCCGCCTCGCCGCCCGCCGCGCCCAACCACCGCACCCCGCCGTGCCGCCCCGGCTCCCGCGCCCCGCCCGTCGCTGCGCCTGCCCTCCGCCCGAGCCGCTGTAGCAGCTGCTCCACCACTCCGCGCGCCACACTATCTCCCGCGCCCACGCCAAATCCCGGCCGCCCAGTCGCCCGCGTCCGCGCGCCGCACGCCGCGCTGGCGTTCTGCTGCCGCCCGCCGTGCCCAGTGCCGCGCCGTGCCGTGCCTCCGCCCCGCGCATCGCCCAGGCCCCTCCACACCCCCTCCTGCCCCTATAAAAGCCGCGCCCCGACAGCCCGCGCGAGCCACGCACCCAGAACGCCCTCGCCACCGCCATTGCCGCCGCCGAGCGCCGCCCGCCGTGGACAGCCCTCCACCGCCGCCCACCGCCCAAATTGAAGCTTCAGCCACCACTACATCATCCCCCTGAAGCTCGCCGACCCACCCAACGCCGCCCAGAACCACCGGAGCGCCGCCGCCCGCACGGTCACCGCCGCCGCCGCCCCTGCTCGCCGTGGACAGCTCGACCCCGACCTCCTCCGTCCAAGCCAAGCCCCTGAGCAGCTTCCCCACGCGCCACTGAAGCTTTTTCGCTGACCGGACCAGGCCGCCCCAAGCCCGCCGGAGCACCGCCGTCGACGCGTGCCGCGCCGCCGCCGCCTCTGCTCCAACGCCGGCGAGCCCTTCCCGGCCGTCCCCCACCTGAACAACACCCCCACGAGGTAGCCCTCGCACCCCTGAACCTTCCCCGACCCTCACCCCTCACCGCCGGCGAGCCCCTCGCCGGAATTTCGGCCGGCCGCCCGAGGACCCAATTGCAAGAATTTAAATCTTTAGAAGGGTCTGCGCGTAAGATTCAAGGACCTAGTTGTAAAAGAAAGTTTCAAGTCTAGATTCAAATTCAGTGAACTTGTAAAATTCGTATAAAATTATAGAAAATTCAGAAAAATGCAAACTCAACTGTTCTGGAATCCTTAGAACAAACTCTACCACTTTTGTTACAAAAAGTTTCTCAGAATCTCAGCATATTTTGCTCTACATTAAATGGAAGCTTTAATGGACTTATTTTGTACCCACGGTTGTAGAACAATGCTGACCCTAAATTTTGGGCAGTAAGTTAGTTGCTTGATGTTTAGGACTGTGTAAAACGATCAGGCCCAAATTCCACCTCTAACTACACTGTTTATTAAACTTAATTTCATACCTTAAGTGGCTAGATATATTTTATCCCTGCAGTTAGGTGATGAATCACCCAATGAAACTTTTTCTATGCTAGTGTATTGGTACCTAGAAGCCAGAGAAAAATTAGGAGACTTTTTATCTCACAGTAACCTATTTATTTGATTTATGTGCTAATAACATACATTAAATCAATAAAATAGTATCTTAGCTTGGAAAATTCTCAAATTTTTACTAGGAGACACACTGTGGTAGAGGTTGCTGTGTAAAAAAGTTGCATGGACAAAAACCCTGTGTAGGGTCCTGTAAAAATGAATCCTTGAATAACCTAGGTGTGTAATGTCATATTTTCTATGCTCTGGATACTGCATAATAAATCCTACAAAAATTACAGTAGCGTCTGCATGCTTAAGTGAAAGCTCTGTAAAAATCTTAGACTCAGTTGTTGCACCAATTGTTCTGTACAAAAAGAACAAGGATCTAACAGCAACTATGTAATATATTTTTCATAATTAATCTGTTACATAAAATTGGCTGAAAACTTTACAGTAAGCACATCTTTCCCTGATGTGCCTAAATCCAAAATTTCATGACCAGAAACTATCCATTGTAGTAATTACACTTAAATCGTATCGATTACCATTACCACGACTTTAACTTGTGGATTCATGTAGAATCGACGACTCTCGCCGACGGAACTTACGAGCTGGTGCCCGCGTCCGAGAGTGAGCAGCGTGAAGCTCAAGTAAATCTAACTGAAGCTCTTGAAGACCCGAGCCCAAATTCGGAAGAGCCCCAAGCTAACTGTGAAGGCAAGCCCCGGAGCATAACCCATCTCTTTCCTAAATTATGCAACTCATTACTCCTTGCCTGTGCATTAAGTTTATAGGAGTTGAATGAAAACTTTGTTGCATGATGTTAGGAACCCTTGCTTGAAAACTAGACGTAAGGTTCGATAGAATGCTGTGCTAATAGGACTCCGGTAAAAGTCGAGTGATTTCGTGTCACTCACGAGAAAATAGGAGTTGAATGTCTACTACACGCTGCAATCATAAGGACACGGACGGGCTATGGAATGATGGTTACGATTGAGGCCCGTCTGTCTAGTGAAAAATACTAAGGCCGCAGGGTGTGGTAGTGATGGTTAAGTCTTTGAACGTACTAAACACATGCCGAGATTATGGGAATCGGTAAGCTTAAGTACCTGATTGGCCCGGCAAGGGGACGGCATCCTACCCTTTGAACTTCGGTCCCATGTGCATATGGCGAGTGCAGAGAGTGGTCACGACCCGGCGCCGAACCGTGGCGTGGGGCTCTTGTACTCTCGGAGGGTAGCCCCGATCCACGACCCGGAAAGAAAGGGGAAAAGTTGCACGTGTGACTCTAGGGAGTAACCACGTGACGTGTGTTTAGGTTTCCCTTGCAAGGTTAAGAAATTCGATTCGAATCGTCCGTTTCTCACGGCTATTGAGACTGCTTAACCATTTTTACCCACAGAGTAAGAAGAGGAACAATGAGGATGAATGAACTGGTTGGATGAAAACTTAATGCTTCACCATGTATGCTTTTGGATAGCTGCTTATCTAGAATGGTTAACGAAACTAGAATCTTGAGCTAAAAGTTGAAAGTAAGGACCCACTTGTAGAAGCTTTTCGGCAAAACAAACCCCTGAGCCAAAAGCCTTGCATATCTAGAGTCGGTGGAGTAGATTCCACTACTCGGGTAAGTCTTGCTGAGTATTAGTATACTCAGCCTTGCTTGTGGCTCGTTTTCAGGTGAGACCTTCGAAGATATGATTGCTAGCTTGACTTGGCCCTGCACTCTTCCCCCTGGTTGGTCAGTGGAATGGGATACACCCCCGTCCAACGGAGATAATGCCGAGTGATGTCTCGTACGGGCTTCATCGAGACATCCTTATCGTCGAGTAGCTTTCGTTGTTTTATTTTCCGCTGCAACTTAAACTCTGAAGAACTTCTTAGTATGATCATTGAAGTATTTGGTTTCTAAACTCAAAACTTGGTCTGTAATATTTACTTGTGCTAATGTTGTAATATTTGCTGGAATGTGGTATTCTCTGGGCTCATCGTCGCATGAGCATTTGTATGTATGGCATTCGATCCGCTCTACCGTGGTTGTATCGGGAGGTTATACCCGACAGACCAGTGGATTACTCCGTTTGAAGTGTAAGGTTAACCGAGATTGCCTTAATGGTGATGGTTAATACACTTGAGCCGGATTAATTCAGGTGGTTCTGCCACAGTGCCTCACAGAATTCCGTGGCCCCCTATCCTAAGATAGTCATCATAGATGACATATGCTTGATCTCGATCATGGTCGGGAACAACATAGTGTGGGCCAGCGAGAAGAGGCTCAAACTCAATCGAAGCCGATGATGGTCGTTCTTCTTCACAAAGATGAAGGTCGTCCAAGCCGTCCTCTTTGAGGGCAGAAGGTTTTGTGTCCACAAATAGAGTTGGCTCGGATGATGTGAAAGTAGATATACGCATCATCGTCTCAAGAGGGTTTTGCTTAGGGAGAGGCTTCGCCATGAGATTTTCTAAGTAAGCGGTAGCAGTGGCAGAAGCGGGTTCCCTAAGGTTTTTGTCTAGCCTCTCTTGAGATGTATGAAGAAGCTCTTCTAAAGGGAAGCCTATGAGAAGATCAAAATCAAGGATGAGAAAGATGTGAAAGTCTAGCTGAACCTCGAATTTGTCTCTCTCGATCGGCACTGCCCTTGCGATCCCTCGACATTCGAAGATGAGTCCCGAGGGGCTCTTTAGAAGTTTGTTGGTTGGGATTAGAGGCATGTTTCCTAAGAACGTGCTCGTGAGGAATTTGGACATGATGCAGGCCTGAGCAGCGGGATCGAGAAGAGCTTCTATGGCAGTTCCTCTTATGGAACAACAGATGGTTGTGGAAGGTGAGCTAATTTGAATTGCATCGGAAGAGCCTTTCATTTCCTCCAACCATTCCTTCTTCGTGGTCTTTTTGAGATAAGATTTGTTGGGAAAAGAAGGGCTGTCGTAGGTCTCTCACAGAAGAGATTCAAGGTGTTTGTAAGGTTTTCATAAGGGTCATCCTTGAATGGGAAAGAGAACTTCGAAGGTTGAATTTCTTCTTCCTTCGATATTCATGGTTCGGGAGAGGGCTCAACAGACGGATCTTTGGATGTGGAAGGTAAAGGGTTGGAGTCAGCTGATGAGGGGCTCTCATGGTTCTTCTTGGACTCCTGCTGGGGATCTTATGGATGGGTGAGAAAAGAAGAGTTTCCTAAGATGTGATCTAGGATCTTCTTTCCTTCCATTGGAGTTTTATGTGCAAATGAACCCCAGCGGCAATGTTGAGATCATCAGCGGAGTCCTTGTGTGTCAGACCCGTGGCACCGGGGCTGCACGCGTGGCGTAGAACGTTCTAGAGTAAGGGGTGGGGCATGTCCCATACCTTATCCATATGTAAAGTACTCGTAAGCTAGTACAACTAGTCGGTATAGTAGGAAACTACCCGAAAGTATTCGGTTAGGACTCCTAAGCTCGTACCAGACTAGGATTTCCATGTAACCCTTCCCTCCCAGGATATATAAGGGCGGGCAGGGACCCCTCCAAGAGATATCTCATAACCTCCAAGGCAATAGAAACCAACAGGACGTAGGGTATTAAGCATACTGCGGCCCGAACCTGTCTAAACCCTTGTGTTCCTTGCACCATCAAGTTCCTGATCTCGGCGACACCCTACCTATAACCTACCACCTCGACGGTATCCCTTGATGGGCTTGCCGGTAGAACACCAACAACTGGCACGCTAGGTAGGGGTGTTCATTGAAGATCCCCTGGAGAATTCGATGGCGACGTTCAACTTCACCAGCATCGTGCCCCCTGCGGGCACAACTTTCGTCTTCCGCTCCTGGGTCTGTGTCTCTGATGGCACAGGCGACTTCCGTCGGCACCTCGTCGACGACAAGCCAGAGGCGCGTGCAGCAACCTTCAGCAGCGCCCTCAATGACTTCGTCGACAATCTCGATGACAACGATGGGATGTTGCTCCCTGACCTCG
Organism: Panicum miliaceum; assembly: GCA_032594955.1. Lineage (NCBI taxonomy): Eukaryota > Viridiplantae > Streptophyta > Magnoliopsida > Poales > Poaceae > Panicum > Panicum miliaceum. The sequence goes on along the minus strand of CM064056.1, from coordinate 44,996,132 downwards.
CCAGGGAGATCGAGAAGCTGTCAATTTTCGACGCGACTCCGACTCGTGCTGCACCAGGTTTTCCCAGATCAGACTCGATTCCATCGGGGGGACAGCGTAACTGATTCCCGTTTGGTTTGCGCAACGCGGCCACTATTTACCAGGAGGCCACGAAGTCCAAATTCTACTCTGCATGGGAGAAGGATTTGGACGAACTACTCGAGCTTGGGGATAAGGACGCCACCGCATGTCGGGATGCTCCTATCTTCGACGACTACGACTCGAACTCCGATCCCGAGGCCGAACCCTATCTGGGTGGCTAGGGATTGGTTATAACCTCCATCCCGGAGGGTCGCTTCGTGTACTGGAAGGGCATAAAACCCTCTGAACTACTCCGAGACGACGATCGACTAGTCGCTCACCTGGACTCCTTGCCTTTTCGAGAGGGCAGACCACTCGGTGAGTGCACCCCCGACGGGACTGTAATCATCGACTACAGTTCCGAAGATCTATCCATCCACCGCCGCGTCTTCATGGCAGAATCCTCCGAGTACAGCGACCAGCACCGCAATGAAGTGCCAGAGCAGATCTCGGAAGATGAAGCCTTGACGGGGCACCCCATCGAGACCGACCAAGAGGGTGCCGCTCGTCGGCTGTGCAACAGAAAGCGTTCCAAGCGTAGAAGGGACGCCAATGCATGCCGCAACCACGCCCAACGCAACCTGCAGGCAAAGTTCGCGATGGCTCAAGAGGCGGGTTTCAACACTCCTGTCGCCAACATCGCCACCATAATGGCAGTACTGGCAGGCGACCCCCCAAGCCTGAACTGCCTTACGCTTGGCCCAGAAGGCACTCGTCTTGATGAACCAGCAAGACCCACAGCCCTCGGTCTCGCAATGACGCGAGGGCCGTGGGGAGAGCCAAGTCAGCAGGACACCTGGAGGCCACCCCAGGCGCCAGGCCGCTCCGTCTGATAACCAGCACGGAAGCCGTGGCCCGCAGAGGAGCCGCCTAGTTGTTCAACAGAACCAGCAGGGGAGCCAGCCACCCGCCCAGCGGCAGAACCACCCCCAAGCGAGCCAAGCTTCCCGACCAGAACCATCCGTTGGTAACTACCGACACTTAGAGCTCGAGAACCTGCCAACGGGTGATCTCCACGACAAGATCAAGGCCGGGATTGACGCCCGCGACATCATTGACAACCGGAGGAGGGAGCATGCTGCGGTCAGAGAGAACGCGGCACGGGACGACAATGATCGCTTCCCCGCATTCTCCTCCCTTTTCGACAACTACAAGTACCCGGAGGGATTCAAACCAATCGGCATCACCAAGTACGATGGTAAGCAATCTACTCAGTAGTGGGTACGCATCTACTCGACAGCCATTGAGGTTGCAGGCGGCGACAACATCACCAAGGTCGTCTACTTCCCGATGGTCCTAGAAACCGCCCCACTCACATGGTTGGAGAGCCTCAACAAGAACTCCATCGACTCCTGGGAGCAGCTGCGCGATGTCTTTATCGATAACTTCCAGGGGGCAATTGCACGAGCAGGTACTCGACATGACTTGTCCCAGTGCAAGCAGGAGAGGAACGAGCTCATTTGCTCGTACATGCGCCGCTTCTTCAACATCCAAGCCACGATCGTCAACATCTCGGACAGCGACGTCATCGACTCCTTCCACAACGGCCTCACCGACCAGACTCTGTTTCGTGACTTCGGTCGCAACCATCCCAAGACCGTTGCTACCCTCCGCGACATGGTGCAGACCTGGCAGACCAAGAGGAGCAGGACCGCGACCGTTTCTTGAAGCGCGGCAACAACTACTCAAAGCACGGCAACGACCATCGCAACGACAACCGATGCCAGCGGGACTGCTCGGGATCCACCCGAAAGCGCAAGCCAGATGATTTCGTCGCGGCTATCAATCGTGCTCCGCGAGGCAAGAAGAATAGCAACACCAATCTCTAAGAGGAGTTCAACAAACTCCCGCTGAAGCAGTGCCCATGGCACCCACACTCAAAGCATGCCACTTTCGAGTGCTACCAACTCCGAAGGTCCCTCAATACCCCGCCCTTAGACACGGGCGACAAGAAGAAGAAGAAGGACAAGTACGATGAGGACCCGGAGAACAAGACTGATGCCGGGGATTTCCCGGACGTGTCCAAGGTGGTCAACGTCATCTTTGGTGGCGAATCGGGGTTTGTCTCCAAGAGGACTTAGAAGCTTCATCGCCGCGAGATCCTGTCCATCGAGGAGGGAGAACCATGACCCCTTTGGTGGTTGGAGGTCCCCATCTCGTTTTCCAGGGCGGATCAGTGGACGAACTTTTCTGAGCCAGGCAAATTCCCACTAGTACTAGACCCTTTGGTCGCGGACGTCAGGCTCGCGAAGGTACTCATCAACGGGGGCCGTGGCCTCAACATCATCTTCGCGAGCACCTTGAGGAAAATGGGGGTGAAATTCTTCGACAAGCTAACCCCAGCAAGGTTCCCTTCTACGGTATCGTGCCGGGGAACGCAGCGACGCCGCTTGGCACGGTGGTGCTTCCCGTCACCTTTGGGATGAGGGAAAACTACCATACCGAGTACATCAAGTTCGAAGTGGCCAACTTCAAAACTTCCTACAATGCCATACTGGGCAGACTGGCAATGGCTAAGTTCATGGCCGTGCCACACTACGTGCACTTACTACTAAAGATGCCAGGAAAAATTGGTGTCCTCACCTTTCGCGGCGACTTGGAGAAGTCATACGACTGCGACCAGAAGGCCATCGAGTATGCCTCGACTACGCATGTACCAGATACTTCAGGAGAAGTACTCGCGGTCGTGCAGAAGCTCTCAGAAGTGGACCTGGAGGTTCCCTAGAAGAAGGCTAACCACTCGAAGGTACTGCCCGCTGGCGAACTCGTACTGAAGACCATCCAGCTCCAGGAGGGAGACTCATCCAAGACAGCTCTGATCGGGTCACAACTCGACCCGAAATAGGAAAGCGCGCTCATCAGTTTTCTTAGGGCTAACCGAGACATATTCGCGTGGAAACTAGCGGATATTCCAGGGGTGCCCAAGGAACTGATCGAGCATAGTCTGAAAGTAGATCCCGATTCTATCCCTAAGAAGCAGCGTCTGCGTAGATTCGCTCAGGATAAGAGGGAAGCCATCAAAAAGGAGTTGGCTAAACTACTCGCGGCTGGTTTCATCAAAGAGGTGTACCACCCAGAGTGGGTTGCCAACCCTGTCCTTGTAAAAACATGAATAAAGAATGGAGGATGTGTGTTGATTATACCGATCTCAACAAGCACTGCCCGAAGGATCACTTTGGGCTACCACGCATTGATCAAGTAATCGACTCCACCACCGGCTGCATACTACTGTGCTTGCTTGACTGCTACTCGGGCTACCATCAAATCGCCCTCAAGGAAGAAGATCAAATCAAGACCGCATTCATCACGCCTTTTGGGACTTATGCCTACAAGACAATGTCCTTTGGGCTGAAGAATGCGGGGGCTATGTACCAGCGGGCAATCCAAAGGTGTTTTGCAGATTAACTACACCGCAACGTCGAGGCCTATATGGATGACGTGGTCGTTAAGACCAGAATTTCCGAGGACTTCATTGCGGGCCTGGAGGAAACATTCAACACCCTCCGGAAGTTCCAATGGAAGGTTAACCCGACGAAGTGCATCTTTGGCGTGCCATCCGGGAAACTACTCGGGTTTATCATCAGTCACAGGGGGATTGAGGCCAACCCGGAGAAGATTACTGCCATCACCGATGTGAAGGCTCAAACGACGATCAAGGATGTCCAGAAGCTGACAGGGTGCATGGCGGCGCTGAATAGATTCATCTTGAGACTTGGGGAACAAGGTCTTCCCTTCTTCATGCTCCTGAAGAAGAAAGACAAGTTCCACTGGATGGACGAAGCCGAGCAGGCACTACAGGACCTCAAGCTGCACCTACAGTCGGCTCCCATACTCACGGCACCACATCCAGGCGAGAACCTGCTGATGTACACCGCGGCAACTACTCATGTTATCAACACAACAATAGTGGTGGAGCGCAATGAGGAAGGCCATGAATTTGGAGTGCAGAGGCCAGTCTATTTCATCCGCAAAGTACTCTCTGAATCGAAGGTTCGTTATCCTCAAGTTCAGAAACTACTCTACGCAATACTCATCACATCAAGGAAGCTCCGCCAGTATTTCGATGAGTACAAGACCTCAGTTGTTACTGATTTCTTGTTGGCGGATATACTCCACAACTGGGATGCTACTGGTCGCATATCCAAGTGGGCAGTAGAACTACGGGCTCTCTCCATCAACTTTAAGCTCAGAACTGCCATCAAATCCCAAGCATTGGTTGATTTCATGGCCGAGTGGCGAGAAAATCAAGGGCCAACACCAGCCAGCCGACCAGAGTATTGGACGATGTACTTCGATGGGTCGCTCAATCTCGAGGGCGGCGGGGCTGGAGTACTTTTCTTCTCTCCGAAGGGTGAACAACTCAAGTATGTCTGGCAAATCCTTTGGATGGTGTCCAACAACGAAGCCGAGTACGAAGCGCTATTACACGGGCTCCGCCTGGCAGTCTCCCTGGGCATCAAGCGACTACTTGTGTACAACGACTCTCTACTAGTCGTGCAGCAAGTCAACAAAGAGTGGGACTGCACGAAGGAGGAGATGGATGCGTATGTCGTGGAAGTGTGCAAGCTGGAGAACAAATTTGCCGACCTGGAGATTCACCATGTCGTCCAGGACAACAACATTGGAGCAGATGTATTCTCCAAGCTTGGATCTACTCGAGCCCAAGTCCCAGCCGGAGTATTCGTTCAGGAACTCAAAGAACCGTCCATCAAGACCACGAGTCAGAGTTCCACCGCCTCGGGACCATCAGATCCTAGTCAGGAGGTCATGATGTCGGAGGTCGACTGGCGAGGGACTTTCATCAACTTCATCAAGGAGAAGAAGCTACCTCCCGGGGTGACAAAGAAGAGCCCAGAAGCAATCGGCATCATGAGGTGCAACAAGGGGCTTCTCATCGTTGGAGACAAACTATACAAGCATGGAGCCAGCACCGGAGTACTCATGAAGTGTGTTCCGAGGGGCTGGGGCCGCAACATACTACTCGAGATACATGAAGGTACCTGCGGGAACCATGCAGTGTCCAAAACACTAGTTGGGAAGGCTTACAGGGCAGGCTACTGGTGGCCAACAGTAGTTTCCGATGCTGAAGACCTTGTACGGAAGTGCCAGAAGTGTCAGTTCTTCGGCAAGCAGTCACACGTCCCGGCGTACAACCTCATCACCATACCGCCCTCCTGGCCCTTTGCGTGCTGGAGCCTCGACATGATTGGACCCCTGACTACCGCTTCGGGTAGTTTCACACATGTGTTGGTGGCCATCGACAAGTTTACCAAGTGGATCGAGTACAAGCCGGTCACCAAGCTCACTCTAGACAGGGCGGTCGACTTCATCTCGGACATCTTGTATCGCTTTGGTTACCCCAACACCATCATCACAGATCTCGGCACCAACTTCACTGCAAATGAGTTCTGGGAATTCTGTGAAAACAACACGATTAAAGTGAAGTACGTATCAGTCGCGCATCCAAGGGCCAATGGACAAGTCGAGAGAGCAAACGGCTTGATTCTGGATGGCCTAAAGAAAAGACTATACGAGGAGAACAACAAGAAGGGTGGCAAGTGGATATATGAACTGCCTCATGTCGTCTGGGGGCTTCGAACTCAGCTATTGAAAGCCACAGGACATACCCCGTTTTTTCTCGTATACGGGTTAGAAGCTGTACTTCCTGCAGACATCAAGTGGCTCTCCCCCAGAGTCGAGATGTACGACAAAGGAGAAGCAAACGAAGCTAGGCAGCTGGAACTGGATTCACTCGATGAAGCCAGATGCAGCGCACTCGTGCAGTCAGCCCGCTACATGCAAGGCATCCGCCGCTATCACGATCGCAATATATGCGAGCGGTTGTGCAACATCGGTGATCTGGTCCTCCACCGCATCCAAGATGAGACTGGCTTACACAAGCTCAGTTCCCAGTGGGAAGGTCCCCTCATCGTCTTCATAGTTACAAGACCAGGGTCTTATCGCCTGCAGTACCCTGATGGCCAGGAAGTTCCTAATTCTTGGAACATAGAACATCTCCGGAAATTCTACGCCTAGTAGAAGTCCTAAACAATTTGCTAGCTGCATACCAACATCATTTTAAATAAAGAGTTGAGTTCGCCGTAATTCGACTACTTTTGTGCATGTTTTAACTTGGGGGCTCTGCCATGAGTTCTTACATCTTTTCGCCTACGTTAAACTCGGGGGCTCCGCCACGAGTACAAAGCATTCTCACGACTGCTTATACTCGGGGGCTTCGCCACGAGTACTTGTACTTAGCTTGCTTATGCTTGGGGGCTCCGCCACGAGTACTTGCGTCTAGTACCGCCCAAGAGGCATCATATTCGAGTACTTAACTCCTTTAACCCAGCCGCTGCTACGACTACTCGAAAGAGAGCATTAAGGCACCCGCCGAAGGGGTCACCAAACCTACTACACGACTTAAGTTATACCTTGCTAAACTTGCAAGACGACAACTAAGACCCTTCAGGACTCCTTAGCCTATACGCTAGCTTTGCGTACCGTTGCGTCGGGTAAATCCAAGCTAAGTCCTATGCTTCACGAGCACCTTCATGGAACGTTAAGTTACTAACTACTTCCAAGCCGATGCTCTTGGAGTAGTCTTAACCCAAATGTCTCCAAACTACTCTAAGTCCTACGATCATCTCAGCATACAATGATACAAGCTGATGAAACGATCAAATAGGCAACATTATATACATATGACACAAAGTAGCACTAATGTTTTTACATTGTTTTTCCTGCTACGACTAACCATCTTGCTCGAGGCTTTCAGCAATCTTGTCGGCGATGGGCTCAACCTCTTCACAAAACTTCATGAATTGCTCCACCGAGCAGTCAAAAGCCATGCCTTCCGCGAGTGGTTCTAATTTCGCCTTGGGCCAATATGACTTCACAAGGGCGAGTGCTTGCGTGGTGTAGGTCCTGGTGGCCTCCGCGATGTAGCCGGCAACCCTCTGGGGAGTCGCACGAAGCTTCTCCAGCAGTGATTGTTCCTCGGTTTCACCTTCCGCGGCGAAGTCCACCATCTCCACGACGGCCTGGGCAGCAGACTTGAAGTCTTCAAGTTCTTTCTGCATCTGTTGCTGGCATGCGTGCATGTTCTTGATCTGCGCCAGGGCTTCCTTGTATTGGACATTAGTGTCCTTTAGGTTCCTCTGCAGGCGCTCGACGTCATCTGTACCACGGTAAATAAGGTTCTTCAGATCTATAATTAAATTATCTTTCTTTTGCAATGTGGATTTCAGTTCTGCATGCAAGAGAAATGAAGAAGTATTCGAGATAGTTTCAGAAACTACTCGAATGACATACAAACTAAGGGATAACAAGATAGAGCAACAAGCTACCTTTATGCGCTTTGGCCTCTTTCTTGTTCTTCTCAATGAGCTGGGTCTTCTCCTTCCTAAGATTATCAAAAGTATTCTTAAAGGCAAAGGCTTCCCGCTCCCGATCTGCCTCCAGCCGCTCGAGTCTCCCCTGCAATTCGGAGATTTTGCGGTCCTTCTCTTGCAGCTGGAGTTGGCCGTCCTGGAGGAGCTTCAGTTTGTCCGATTTCTCTTGGGACCAATCCATCAGACCCTACAACATATAAGAGTAGTCAGTATTCATCAGACAAGAGAAGAGGAAGAAAACTACTCGAGGAAGATGAATACTCACTGTGGTAAACTCGTACAAGTCCTTGAAGACAGCAAGAACATGATCCCTCCTCTCTTTGGAGAGTGAGGGATCCTAGATCAAGTCGTCCGCCGCCTCTGCGCTGGGCTCCGATATACCCGCGGCGCCAACATCGCTAGCACCAGGGACTATTGTACCCGTGGTCTGGGTGATGCTAGTACGAGGGTCTGTGACGCCCGCAGCATCTGCATCCTGTGCGCCTTTCTCCTTGGGCAGCTCGCCTGCCACTACGCGCACGGTTACGAGCGTCGCCTCGGGCATACCATTACCGGGGGGCCAAGGAGGCATGATGGGTTCACCTTCAGGGTGCTCAGACGCCGGCGGCTCCATCTCCACTTGCTCCGAATCCGCTCTAGCCGGCACTGAATCTTTCTTCGCCTCAACATTGGTGGCCGGAGGAGATGGAGGAGGAGGAGGTGCACTTGCATCCAACGCTGATACATCCGCGTCCTTCCCTTGCTTAGGGGCTTGGGCCACTGGGACCTCTTCTGCATCCCCCAAGTCCAGAGCAGAGGAAGGGCTGGAAAAAGAAAACACATGAGTCAACTACTCGACTAGATGAATTGCAAAACATACAAGATGAATTGCAAAACATACAAGTGAAGGCACTCAAAACTTACGTGGAGGACCTCTTGGTCACCAGCTTCTTGAGGCTGGTTAGCCGGGGCTCTCGAGTAGTTCCCTTCCCCGAACCGCCAGCAGGCTCCTTTAATGGAACCTGCGGGGTGGTCGCTGGGATAGAACCACTCAGGTCCGGTGACACGTCAAGAGCAGAAGGGTCCCTCGCACCATGCTGGACATTGGGTTCTGGTGTGGCATCATCCCTAGAAGGCCCGGACTTTTCCCTATCCTTGTGGCGCTTGGATAGGGGGGAAGCGGGAGGGCTGAAGAGAAAAGAAGAAGAACTTCAGCAGGAAAAAAACAACAAAAATGCCAAAAATAGACAAGGGAAGTACTCGAGATATGGACTTACCTGGGGTTCTCGTCCGAATCCCCGCTAAGGATCGCCTTGCGCTTCTGCACCTCTCGTGGCTTTGTCGGGTGGCCGAGCACCTCCAAGCTACTACTCGAGTCCTTCCCCAACTTCTTCAGAATGTCTGCTAGGGAATGTTATCGTCAGAATCTGTCAGATCCTCATCTGCATCAGGGTCATACTGATGGGTCTTGAGTACTTGAAATGCACTCGACCTGAGGTGATCGGCTAGAGGCAAATCAGGGTTTGGGGCAGGACAACGATACAATTCTACGTGTCCCTGTAAGACACAAACAACACAAGTCGATAAGTCAGATAGGAGTTTCTCATACGCAAGGTATTGAAAGTACTCGAAGAGAAAACTACTAACCGGCTTTGGCGGATTAATGGCGCTGAACAGCCTGGGGACATAATCCACCATGTGAGCATCGAGTAGTACTCGTTGGACACGATGAAGAGCTGTCTGCGAGGGGAGGATCTCTGCAGTCAATCGAGATGGGTTGTTACTTCCTAAGTACTCGAACCCAAATCGTTCCCTCTTCTGCAGTGGCATAATGCGCCTCCTGTACATGGTGGCGAGGACATAGGCCCCGGTCACACCTTTGTCCTTGTGCTCCTTGTTTAGCTTGAGCAAATCAGTGACTTGCAGCATCTGATTGGGGTTGAGCTTCTCGTTCCACTCGAGCCTCCACATCGCCTTCCCTGGGGTTCTCTCGGGCAGTGGGGGTGTGTGGTTGCCAATGTAAAACCAAAGAGACCTCCATCCCGAGTGGTTTATAGGAAGGGAGTAATCAATGTACTCCTTCCCCTTTCCCTGCTTGAGCTGGAGGCCGGCTCCACCGACTAGATATTGCCTCTCCTCAGAGGTCTGATAGCGAAGGTGGAAGAAATAACGGAAAAGATCAAAGTGGGGCTCGATGCCCAGAAAAGCTTCACAGAGTTGGACAAAAATAGAAAGATGTACCAAGGAGTTAGGGTTCAGGTGATGCACCTGAATACCCAGTGGTAAAGAAGGTCGCAGAAGAAATAGGATGCGGGGAGGGCCAACCCCTTTTCAATGAAATGTTCGAACAAAACTGTTTGATCTTCAGCTTCTTGTGGACTATAGTGGCGGAAGGAAGGTTTCCACTGAACCATTTCCTCCGATTGTAGAAGGCCTTGAGTGACAAGATTTAGAAGATTAGCTCAAGTACACTTACTTCTTTTCCAGTCGCTGGTCGGTGCCTCATCCTTCTTCGTCTTGCTCGCCTACTTCTTGTTCCCCATCTCGCGAGTCACGAGTCACTTCACGCGCATGCGCTCGGGGGCTCAAAGAGAGAGGGCGGGTGCACTTGCGGATGAGCAAGATAGGATCTCCGACTAGTTGGCTGTGGAGGAAAGGCGATTCTGATGAACTGCGCTAAACCTAGATCTTAATGGCTGGCAGCGCAGGAGGGTGAGAAGGCGAAACGGCTAAGGCAGAGAGCGAATGGGTGAAAACCTTAGAGTCACCGCGCGGTTAAATAACCAGCGGGCGGCCCAGATTTACTGTTTGGAAGCCAAAGAGTTTTTCTCCCTAAAAAAGTGCGATTTGTTTTTGAGCCGTTATCCTGGGAGGAGTTTTGGGGAGTTTATTTGATTAACCATTTTTTCAGGGATAGGCTCCCGAAAAAGGGGTTTTTCAAATTTTGAACCAATTGATTTCCAGGAAAAATCATCAAGGCAGATCGCACCATTACTAATGTACATCATTTTTTACAGGGATTTTGTACATAACACTGTTCAGTATGCCACGTTGTTTTGGATCCTTTTTCCGAATTTCGGGATTTTGATTCAACGCTCGGGGGCTGCGGGACACGTGTCATCAATGGCTTATTTTTCAAAAATGTTTGGAAGATAAGGTGAAGATTCAAGACTAGTGAGACCCTCAGCCTGATTCTTCGATTCAACCTAAGGCTCGGGGGCTACTCCATATGGAGTGCGATTCACATCGCACCCCATAGAAAGAAGACTTGAAATTACTCGGGGCTAGAGCAGCTCACAGCCTCGAGCAGCCAAGGAAAGTACTCAAAAGACACCTTCAAGATGGAGTTTCAGCAGAAACCAAAGGATGACTTCCAGAAGTACTCGAAGCCTGCAGTACTCGGCTATGAAGAGCTCGGGGGCTTGTCAGACCCGGGGCACCGGGGCTGCACGCGTGGCGTAGAATGTTCTAGAGTAAGAGGTGGGGCATGTCCCATACCTTATCCATATGTAAAGTACTCGTAAGCTAGTACAACTAGTCGGTATAGAAGGAAACTACCCAAAAGTATTCGGTATGGACTCCTAAGCTCGTACCAGACTGAGATTTCCATGTAACCGTGCCCCCCGGGATATATCAGGGCAGGCTGGGATGCCTCCAAGAGATATCTCATAACCTCCAAGGCAATACAAACCAATAGGACGTAGGGTATTACGCATACTGCAGCCTGAACCTGTCTAAACCTTTGTGTTCCTTGCACCATCGAGTTCCTGATCTCGGCGACACCGTATCTACAACCTACCACCTCGGGGATATCCCTCGGTGGGCTTGCCGATAAAACACCGACAATGTGTAAACCAGTGTAAAAGATGTGCAAAGATATGTCATCAGGTATAGACCAGTTCGGGCTTGATGCTGAAAGGTTTGAGAATCTTGCCCATGCTGCACCTATGGACTCCTTCTCTAATTGTTCAAATACAAGGATGTCACTTCGAAGAGGCTATGTGGGATAAAGAAGAGAACGAGTGACAAAAGTCATCTTAGATCTCTTCCCATCACAATTCGCACTCCTCACATTATGGGTGTACCATTGTTCTGCCTTCTCTATGAGAGAAAAGGGGAACAACTTCCACCTCAAGGTTTTTTGTGTCATGCTTCGAATTGCCAAGCACGAACACAGTTCCTCAAACTCTTGCAAATATCGGCGGGGATCTTTATTTTCTAATCAGGAGAAGGTTCGTCCCCGAACCATGGCAATGATGCCAGGATGAAGTTCATAGCCAGAATTTGTGATGGGCTCTGGAGAGGGTGATGGCTCTAAGAACTCATCCTCGCGAGCAGAGAGGTAAGGGATAGAAGGGTTTTCCATGGTATAAGGATAAATATAAAAGAAATAATAAGAGAAAGGTAAAATAAAGGATACACGGGAAAACTAGCTTCGAAGACAGAAACAACAACCGTTCCCCGCGAACGGCGCCAGAAATGCTTGTTGGTATTTCTTATCGTGAACAGATAAATCCGCAAGCGCACGAAAGATAGCATTGTAGCACTTCACCCGGACAGTTTTCAGGTTATCGTAATTTTTTAGGGAACGGAGGTGTAACAGTCTTCTAACTAGTTTAACCCTTAGAGATAAAAGAGATGAATGACCCGGGTAGTGTGGTTTATCTAAGGGAAAGGATTTAAGGAAGGGTAGACTTAGGTTGCTAAACGATTACTTCGGGAACCGGTCTGACCTTAGTCTGCTAAGGACCTCCAGCTATTAGCTCTACACCAAACCCGGATGTGGGGGATTACACTAACCATGAAGCAGCTTCGTAGCGGACAATAGGGCTGTCACCACCTGCCATCTACCTTGCAAAATCGTGGGGCTCATAGCAAACAAGGGTAAACTAGAGCCTAGACACCACATCTATGCTTGTCGTTTACTACTGCAGCATCGCATAAGATTACCTGTCTTTATTAGGGGCCATCTACCAGAGCAACCGTCATGAGAATGGACGATGAACCCGTAAACTAATAACAAAACAAGTATAGCCTTACCAAGAGCTTACCGATAAACGAACCCGGGTACTTACTCAAACAAATTTGTATCCATCGAGGTACAAGGTTGAAGAGAGGCTGACAAGTCTGGCTCTTCTCCTCCACTTCTTCCTCGCACACTCCCTATCCTAATGATACAAGTGGGTGGAGTCCCTCTACTTCTCTTCTTCTCCAAATGTTGTGTTGAATGAGGGGGAGAGGGACTCCTTTTATAGTCTTGAGGAAGGGTAGTGTTGACACAAAAAGCCGTAGGTCGGCCTTCAGCGCCGGCACACGCGGCGTCCAAATCGGCTGAGTGGTGGTGCAGGCGTGCCAGTCAATTTGACCTAAAATTGACAAGGGACAGGTAAAACGTTAAATTACCGAAACGTATCGGCTGGTGTTCCGAATTGTTCCGCCACGTGCATTGGCCAAGCGTCCGATGCGATAGTAGATCAATCGGCCAAAGCTCTGGTCGACTGTGCAGGTAAGGCAGCGTTAAGCGGCTAGCGAAGCCTCGGTGGACAACACCTAGATCTGAACCCGATCAGCCTGGCAATGAGCAACAGACAAGCTGCACGTCGGCCGATGGTATTTAGATCTAGGCTGGATAAATTGTGGTAAGAACTAAATAAAAACAAGATCAAACGAATCTAACCCTATCAAATCTAGCAAATACTGATAACTTGTGATAACAACATGAAGCAAGCTAGACTGAACAGATTAATCTAACAAGAACAAGCTGATATCAATAACTTGGTGACCAGACCAGACCTAGATCCAATCTGCTAGATAACTTGAACTAATATAGGATAGAGGAAGAAGCGATGCGCCGTCAACCTTGAGCCTATCTACCTCGTTCAACGCGGAACTTACCAGTAATTCGGAGATCGAAGTCGATGCAGGCCCACGTGCAGGAAAGAACTCGTAAAAGAAAAATCTACTACAACTAAGGCGAAGCCACCGAAAAGAGAAAAAAAGAAAAAAGGGTTTGTGTATTGATCATTGGATGGTTTGATACATGCCCGAGGGCAGCTATTTATAGCCTAAGCTACAAACCCTAGTTGATTATGACGTACACTACTTGACAATAAAGAAAACAAACTTTCCTAAATTCTAACAGATAACTTGCTGACGTAGCCTCGCCAGCTCCTTCAATGCTCTATCGGCCACGACACTCCTTCTGGCCCAAAAAGCCCAATATACTTCTTTTTTCACTTCTAATCTGCCATCGGCCCAACTCCCATCAGCCTTTTGCCCAATAGGTTGACACGTGTCAAAAAACGGTGTCAACAAATGCCCCACAGCTTTGGAGTAAAATAATATTTTACTTTGAAGATCCTTCAGTTTCTCCTCCGCGTATCCTTTAACTTACACGACCGATCCCTCGATTCTTGCGCCTGCGGCGAGTGCAAAAATTCTTTTTTGCCCCTGGCTTCAATCCGTTCTCACCACAGATTTGCTAGACCCGATGCGTTCCATCTTCCTTGAACCGACCTATTTGGGTCTCTTGTAGCATAAATAGCACCCAATAGGCTTGGCTAACTCTTCCAGACTCCATCGGCTTCATCCTCCTTGCTCTACCTAGCCAAAAAAACCCTAGCCTTTCTCTTTATCAGCAATGGCCGGAAACAAGCGCGCGGGTGAGGGCCCCTCCGATCTTCACTCAGCTCTCCGCCGACGAGGGTACGAATCTGCTTTCTCTTGACTCATCCCGCATCTTGACCAGATCTGACTCGTTGCTTTGGTTTATTACTTCTTCTTCAGGATGACGAAGCTTCCACTGCCCCACGACGTTCTCCTTCTTCATCATCAAATTCATTTGATGATCTTGATGAAGGGATCCGCGATCTGATTAGAGATCTTCTCCGGGAGAAAGTTCGAGGCACATCACAATTACTCGGAGTACACCAAGAAGACCAGTCGATTGGAGGCCCAATTGGCAACTGTTGAGGACATGGCGCGGACTGCACGCGTCTAGCTCGTCGCCGCCGACTCCAGGGTAGCAGGTTAGACTTTCTTCCAGAATCCTTTCTCTGGGAATCGCCTGATTTCTCCTTCACCTTTGTCTATTCTTTCTTTTTCAGCCCTGGAGTCGCAGATTCAGGCCCTCCTTGGTGCAGCGGCCACCGCAATAGAGGCAGTGAATGCCCGAGGTGACATGATCGCTGTCCGTCTGCAGGATATCCCCAATCACGTGCAGGAGGTCGCCAGTCACGGAGTCCATCATGGCGCCGCCGTCACGCTCACCGTGGTGCAGACCCTGGCCCGGAATGATCTTCGGACCCTGCATCCCATCTTCCCAGAAGGTGAGGCACGGGAAGAATTTGAAGACCTCATCGACAATTTATGTGTAGTTGCCTCTGTCTGCAGTGAGGAATTTAGCTTGAGTGCTGTAATCACCAATGTTTTCGCCGATGAATAAATGTGGCGATTAATGCAACAGCCTGATCTGTAGATCGGCTTTCTTGTAAATATCTTGTCAAGTAGACAAACTAATTTTCTTTTCATGCTGAATTTCCCTTTTGCTGATTCGTCTTCCTTATTGATTCGTGACTCGATTGATTGACATGTTTTACTTGAGCATAATCTTATGACTCTCCCTGGTTATGATAATCTTATCTTGATGCAATCCAAGTCAGCGATCCCTCCAGTTCATTATGCCCAAAGATCAGCCATGTCTTTCAACAATAACCATACCAACTTCAGCTAAGATGATCTCCAAACATTACCAATAGAGAACCACCGGTCTCTTTTAGATTAGTTTAATCAAAAAACAACATCTAATTGTATATTTTTTCCTTTTTGCACTATGGGCGATACATATCGTATCGGCCATTCGAGCCTGATCAATACGATCGGCTCAGCAAGGCTAGTTCATCGGCCAGAAATTCTTTGCATCGTCTTTTCTTAGCCGATGGAATGCTTGTTCAGATTCCTTCACGGAGTAGAAACCTCCGAGCTATCTTCTTGAACTGGATTAAGACCAAAATCTTCCGTCTTCAAGAAATCTCCTCCTCAGACCTTGCTTGATATGCACTCCACGTTGTTGAAACCCCAAACCGGTGGATGGGCTGATGCAACACTTAAAACACGAATCCGCGTGCACTATTTCGACTGAGTCATTCTCCAGCCATTGAATAAGGCACTGATGCATCGTGGATGGAATGCAACAATTGGCATGAATCCAGTCTCTTCCCGTGAGCAAATTGTACGATCCCTTGCCATCCATAACAAAGAACGTGGTAGGCAGGGTCTTGCTTCCAATCGTTAATTCAACAGTGATTGCCCCCCGAGCAGACAATGTATTTCCTTCGTAGCTCTTGAGAACCATGTCAGTTCCCATCACATCCTCTTCGCCATACCCAAGCTTCCGAAAGATGATGTATGGCATGACATTGACAGTGGTATCGACCAACAATTTAGTCATCGGCCTGCCGTCAACATGCCCTTTTACGTACAAAGGCCTCAAATGCCCCTGTTCCTTCTAGTCTGGTTTCTCGAATGATGCCTGAATTGGATCCAGCGCAAGTTCTACCACTGCTACCTCATCATCATCGTGAACTGGTGCTTTTAATTCCATTGGTAGCACGAAAACCATAATGATCGATGCTGACAGGGTAGTTTCATCGGTCTTCACGCGCCATAGTTGTAATTTGACTGCCCTCTTCTCATAGGCGCATGCTTCTTCTTGTTTCCGGTGACGGAGCCTCTGAACCTTCCTCTTTTGAGAACGGGTCAACCCCTGGATGCACCAATCCGGGTACTCCTCTAGATCAAACCTGTAACTTTCATGATGCTCGAGCGATCGATCAAGAGGCGCTTCATCAGGTACACGGGTTGCAGCTTGTTGTTCAATCGTTGCTTGCTCAGGGACACGTGGACCCAGCCGATCATGGACAGAGACACGATGCTTGCCTCTGAAAGTCGACTGCTGATGGTTGTCTTCATGGCGTTGCGTCTTGAAATCATATCAGCCTTCCTGCATCCCATTGCATTCAGGACAATCATCGGCCGATGGCAAATGCAAACCCTCATTCCAGCAGAATGCAAAGAACGGGCAGCACCAGTGTTCTTAATCACGCGTGTCTTTTTCTTGACGGCGTCTTTCTCTCTCTTGTTGGCACTGATATTTGTTTAGGAGCATCTGAGATGTGACAACTCTGCGTGGTCTCTTGAAACTCCCACCTTGTTCGTATCGGCATTGGTTCCCCCTGCCGTTGGCCGATACACCGGTCCTCGGATTTTTAGTATCACGATCAGGATGACCAGAAGGTGGTACCTTTGTATTTCCGTCGACTTCCTGGGCTCCCACATCAACCACGCTGGCTGGGAAGGGGTGTTCATCAATCTTCATCGGCCTATCGAATTTGATTCTTCCTTGCTCGATGGCCGTCTGGATCTCCTTCCTGAACGTCTTGCAGTCGTTAGTATTATGAGTGACGGAGTGATGCCACTTACAATACCTGCGCCCTTTTATTTTGTTGGCCGATGGGATCACATGGTTGGAGCGCAACTTGAGCTAACCCTCTTGCAGTAGTAGATCAAAGATCCTATCGGCCTTTGTGATGTCGAACCCGTAGCTTTCAACTTCCTTCTTGGCGAACGGGCATGAGATCGCCTTTTTGGACTTGACCCATTCAACAACGCCGATTTCAGCCTTGCATTCTGATTCAGAAGAATCCCCAACATAGTTGACCTTCTTCTGGAACATATTCTTCCTGGCGTCGTGGGCTTGAACATCAACATTGGCAAGCCTGAGTGCTAGATGGCTCAGGCTTTCAAACTCCTAGGACGAGAATTTCTCCCTGATGTGTGGCAAGAGTCCTTGAAAGGCCAATTCAGCTAACTGGCCGTCTGTTGGCATTTTGTAACGAAGTCACCAAGTATGGACATAGAATCCATTCCCCAGTAACGGCGCCAGTAATGCACGGAATACCGTTGTAGCATTTTACCCGTGAGTACGGGGTCGTATTTATATTTCCGCAGGAAAGGCGGTGGTTATTGGAATAAGTGTGTTGATTAGTTCTAGCATGGATATTCTATTGTATAAACAGGGTAAGATAATATGGTAAAAAGGTAGTGTGACACACAAGTTACTCAAGTTTTACTCTAAGCAAAGCTTATAGGAAGGGAGAAAGGAAGAAGAAAGCTAATCTAAGGATTTATGTACTCATAACTAAGCATACAGTCTATACTAGGCACTCATACACATACACATGATTAGGAATGGGCTTTAGGCCCCCAGGCATCACTGGGAGACCGCACAGGATATGGCTAGGTGGCCACTAGATCCTCACGGCTATTTTATGCACCTCCTACAGCTACTACACGAACGGGGAGGGTTACGCTGGACGGACAGGGCTGTCACCACCTGCCGCCTACCTCATCTAACCATGGTATAGAGTCGCAACCAGCAACATTGATTAATCCAGACACCACGTCTACACTAATAAGCGATACTTTAATGCCCCACGCGGAGCCCCCACCCTTCGGGTGGACAGACATCACACTAGAGCAAACATGCGAATACTGGAACCAATGCCCTAGCCTAGATGTCTTACCACATCTAATCTTGCAAGATATAAGTCCTTGATATAAACTAAGCATAGCACACACATCTGAATACACAGAACATATACTATACGAGTACACTAAACTAGAAGATAACTCTATTAAGGAATTCAGAATATTACAAAGGAGAGAAAGAGTAAAACCTATACCGAATACTCCTAGGCAAGACTCGTGAACCGAAGAAGAGCTACTTCACCTTAACTCCACTATCCTAAAGACTAAGCAAGAGAGAAACTTGAGAGAGGCTTCAACTTGTGGTGTCTCATTTAGTAGCATCCCCCTTATATTTATAGAGGTGAGTGAGGGGGGTGTGCAACAGCTTCTCGGCACCCCTTCACTCCCTAGCACCTGGAACCAACATGGAGGACCAATGGGAGAGCTCCACATTGGCCGACCCACCTGGTTCGGCCGAACTAGGTTAGGTGCCCACCGCCTCCAGCTTCTTCTGTGGTGCTGACACGTGGGCCTTGGTCACTCCTATGGGTGAGTCGAGTCTGTCCTAGGTCGGTTGTGCCTGTTTATTGGCCCTTTGATCCATGGGAGGCTGAATGACGCTCTCTGATATAAGTCCTTGATATAAACTAAGCATAGCACACACATCTGAATACACAGAACATATACTATACGAGTGCACTAAACTAGAAGATAACTCTATTAAGGAATTCCGAATATTACAAAGGAGAGAAAGAGTAAAACCTATACCGAATACTCCTAGGCAAGACTCGTGAACCGAAGAAGAGCTACTTCACCTTAACTCCACTATCCTAAAGACTAAGCAAGAGAGAAACTTGAGAGAGGCTTCAACTTGTGGTGTCTCATTTAGTAGCATCCCCCTTATATTTATAGAGGTGAGTGAGGGGGGGTGTGCAACAGCTTCTCGGCGCCCCTTCACTCCCTAGCACCTGGAACCGACATGGAGGACCAATGGGAGAGCTCCACATTGGCCGACCCACCTGGTTCGGCCGAACCAGGTTAGGTGCCCACCGCCTCCAGCTTCTTCTGTGGTGCTGACACGTGGGCCTTGGTCACTCCTATGGGTGAGTCGAGTCTGTCCTAGGTCGGTTGTGCCTGTTTATTGGCCCTTTGATCCATGGGAGGCTGAATGACGCTCTCTGATTGGTCGACGCCATTTGCCTTGGATTTAAGTGCTTGTTTACACTTGATTTCTGCTCAATTTCCCTGCATTGCAAATTCTCCAAGGAGAATGTGGAAATGATATTATTCTAGATAAATATGCAAGTTAAGTATGCTAGTCATCCCAATTTTCTGATCAAATTGACGCTCAAAATTGGTCCGTAGTGAGCATCAACAAGAATCCCCAAGCTGTCCTTTGCTCGTCCCGAGCAAAAAAGGACAAATCAGGATGTTGATTAGAAAATTGTTAGACTCATTACCTGCTGTCATGTCAACTCTGAGGCATAGATGATCTTCTTAAGGATGAGTAATGTTGGCATGAGTACCTGACCCTTGTTACCTTCATCATCTATGGGGCTTATGAGTTTCTCCTTATCTTGAGCTTTTGAGAGTTAGAACAGTCGACAGAGCAGTACTTACCTTACCTTTGCTGAACAATCCATCTGGATGTTTTCTTTTTGGAAATAGTAAAACAAGACTAAGTTCCTCGAATGATTCACTCTGGTCGCTCAATGGTGTATGAATCCTTACCAAGGCACTTCTCCTTTCTCATAACGAAAGCTTTTTGTGGAGCTCAAGGTACGGAATGGATGAAGCATACCTGCATTTCATATATTGCCAAGACAAAGAGTGGATCCATGGAGGAAATTAGTCATATCCCAAGATCAAGAGGTGCATGAGTGTGAATGGATGGAAGGTATGATTACTCCTTTTTGGGTTGTGATCTCTCTCCTCTTTATTTTATTTTTTTGTATTTTCTTTTAGACATGGCTATCCCCCTTTTATTCTTTCTTTCTCTTCTTTTTTTTTGGGTCATGCTTCTTTGGCATGCCATCTTTTCTTTTTCTCTCTTTTTTTCTTCTTTTTTTTTGAGGATGACCAAGTCTAATTCTTTTTCAGGGATAACGTGAGGAGAGATCACAAGCTTCATTGAGCACTTATTTGGTGGATGGATGGATTCGCTAATTCCCAATGTAGGAATGTCGCAATGGGTGTAACGTGTGCGTGATCTTGATCAAGAGGATATGAAAAGCATCTCACTAGGGTCACAAAAATTTGACAAAGCTCAATGAAATAGCAAGCAGCATATGTATAGGGTTTTTCAATGTAAATGACATATGGCTTTGGTCGGACTTGGTACATCATTGAGGAACTTGCCTTTCCCTTTTTAAATTTTGAAACCAAAAACTCCAGAAATCATGCTTCACTTAGGACAAGATTATAAAGCTCCATCTTCCATTTCTAACTCACAACAACCTAGACTTGGATAAAGCCTGTGCAACCCACGAGATTTTTGGGTTCATGGCACAAAGGTTTAAACAGCCAGCAAAACTAAAACTTAGGAAACGCCACGCTTTAGGACTAAGCAAGATAGACAAGCAAGAGCATAACAATTATTCATCCTTTCAACTTAGGAAGACTAAGCATTCTTACCATGCATAAGGAGAAGGGAAATTAAAGCAGGAAATATTTGTTTGGTTTTTTAGAATTTTTTAATCTTTATTGAAAGCAGTAAAGGATACAATTCACTTGGTGGAGAAACTCCCCCAAGCTAGCTCTTGGTTTAAGGTCCGATGAGCAAGACCCTCTCGATACCTGTTTAACTTGAGGTCGAATCGTCCATACCTGGAGAGGATGTCGAGGACGATGACGTCTTCTTCATTCTCCACACCTGTCTCTGTTTTACCATCAAGCCCACGGAGGGATACCCACGAGGTGGTAGGTTGTTGGTAGGGTGTCGTTGAGATCAAGAACTCGAAGGTGCAAGGAACACAAAGTTTAGATAGGTTCGGTTCGCCGAGAGCGTAATACCCTACTTCCTGTATGGTTTGTATTGCCTTAGAGGTTATGCGTATGCATGATCTGCTTTGGAGGGATCCCTGCCCACCCTTATATAGTCTGGGGGGACAGGGTTACATGGAGGTCCTAGTCGGGGATGACCTGAGGAGTCCTACCCGAGTACGTTGTTGGGTAGTTTCCTTACGTCAAACTAGTCCTAGCTCTATACGACTAGTTACAATGAGGATAAGGTATGGCCCATGCGCCATCCCTTACCACAAGAATATGTATGCCAAGTGTGCAGTCCCGCTGCCCCGGGTCTGACAAGCCCTCGAGCTTTTCATAGCCGAGTACTGCAGGCTTTTGAGTACTTCTGGAAGGTGTCTTCAGATCCCTGCTGAGTCCCCTTGAGAAGGTGTCTTCCGAGTACTTCCTTGGCTGCATTGAGGCTGTGAGGTGCTCAAGCCCCGAGTAGTTTTCAAGTCTTCTTTTATATGGGGTGCGATGAACTCTCACTCCATATGGAGTTGCCCCCGAGCCTTAGATTGAATCGAAGAATCAGGTTGAGGGTCAAATTAGTCTTGAATCTTTGGTCTGTATCTTCCAAGAATTTTTGAAAAATAAGCCATCGATGACACGTATCCCGCAGCCCCTGAGCCATTAATCCAAATTCCTAGGTTTGGAAAAAAGGGTCTAAAGAGTCATGGCATGGAATATATGTTTTTGAATCCAATTTGATGATTTTTAGGGTTAAATTGCACTGGAAATTGAAAGGTCCAAATTCTCGGGAGCCTATCCCTGAGAAACGGCTAGTTTCCATTATCCGTTGCACAGAACCCGTAAAAACCTCTCAAAATCGAATCGTTATCCCGAAAAACTCTTTTGCTTCCAATGGAAAAATGGGGAGCCGCTGGTTATAAATAACCCCGTGTTACCCCTTAGGGTTTTTACTGTACCATGTTTTCACTGCAGTAAAAACAGATCTGTTTTGCCGAGAACCCTAGCCACCGCTGCCACTCCAAAATTGACCACCTCTCTACCCGAATCCAAGCCAAGATTAGCATGAATCCCTGATCCCCATCCTCATCCACACCCGCGTGAATTCCCCATGGCATGCGCACGAAGACCCCGGTGACATTTTGACCCACAATGCCGAAGAAGTCAGCCGCCGGTCACGGAAGGAAGAGGGAGGGCGAAAGAGAAGGCGGATCGCCACCGTCGGTGAAAGTCGCCAAGACGGCGGCGGAGGGCTCGTCGTGGAGGGCCTCAACCATCAAGGAGAGGGACCTGCTCCGGCTTGTTGCCGAGCGGGTACTTGAAGAGGAGGTGGTGGTTCAGTGGCTGACTGCCGGTGCCGACTCGTCGCCGTGGGAGAACACCGGTGAGACCGTGATTTTCACCCCTTTTGCCGACCCCGGCCTTGCTCTTCCTTCTTCCGATTTCTTTTGCGGTTTGCTTGGATTTTACAAAATCAAGCATTACCATCTCCCCCCAAATTCTGTTTTGCACATTTCTTTTTTTGTGCATCTGTGCGAGGCATTCCTAGGAATTTGCCCGCACTTCAATCTTTTCCGCCACCTCTTCCGTCTCAAACCCCAGCTGGATGAGGACAATCCCGTGCTAGTCGGGGTGCCGGGGTGCAGCTGCGCGACCAGGCGCTGTATCCTCAAGTACACGACCCCGAGTAGCCTGTCCGGGTGGCACGCGCAGTGGTTCTACATTGGGAACCACCAGCCTAGCCTCCCCGGACGGGACAACTCACCACCCCAGCGCTAGGAGTGCTGGCTGAAGAAGCTGACGGACGAGGAACGCCGCGACATCCCTGAGTTGATGTTGCAGATCAAGGTCCTGAAGGAGAAAGGCGTCACTGGGGAGTCTGTGGCGTACTCGTTCATCGAGTGGTGCATCCAGCCCCTCCAGCAACGCGTTCAACTCGAGTTCAACTACGAAGGTATTCGAGGCCCATCACGGATGGCTAGGGATGTGCCATCCGTTGAAGAAATCATTCGCCGGGTCACCCGCTTGTTCACGGGGGTAAACTCGGAGCCTTTCATCCCAAGATTGTTCGGCGCAGACTACTCGCCGAACCTGATAAGTGTTTACTCGAGTACCTTTGGATGTAGTCTTGTAGATAGAGTTGTTGTTTGACAATCTACTTTTGTCTGCAGGGCGATGTAGAGCGGCTCAGGTTTGACCCGCCTATGCCAGTTTTCGAGGAGCCAGCCCGAGACCTGCCCGTTGAGAGAGACGCGGGCGATGCAGCAGCCGATCCACCGCGTCCACAGCGAGTGGCGACGCGGAAGCGGAGAGCCGCAGCGGCAGCGACAACACCAAGAAGTCGCCAAGCGACGTAAGTAGTTTGTATTTTTTTAGCTGCTTGATCTTGCCAATCTTCTACGAGTACTTAGTTAATTTGCTCCTGTAGTGGTACTGAGGATAACCCCGAGCCCCCGAGGCAAGGGGTAGTTGATGTGACTAGGGAGAGGAGCCCGGCGTCGGGACAATCACCGCCCGCGACTAGCACGCTGTTCTCAACCCGCACCGAAAACAAGACCGCGCCACGAGAGCTGGTCGTGTCAACGGCACTCCCCCTTAGGATGCCTGCGAGGTTAGTAACTCGGAAGTATCGTGTTGTAGCTTTTTGTGTTAATGCTGAGTACTAACACATCTGATCCAGGAAGTCGGAGACTCCCAAACCGGCGACCTCCAGTACCGGCCAGGTGGGCACGAGTGCAGACTCGTTGCCAAAAGACCCTGCAGCCGCAAGTACCACCAAGCCTCCTGTCATCGAGGATGTGCCGGCGGGCACCGGAGGAAAAGATCTCGAGCCTCCGGCCAATGCGGAGGCAGAGCCGGAGACAAAAGCCCCCGGGAGTACTCCTGGGGCAAACCTTGAAGATGGTGCTCGGATCGTTCAGCAGGCGATCGCAAGTACCCCGGACCAGCAGTAGGTCCCAGTGAATTCCCAGAAGCAGGATGCCCCGGAAAGCTCTCGGGCTCGGCAACAGGAGGAGATCCCGTAGGACTCCCGGGTGCCAAAACAGCAGGAGGAAGAAATCCCTCCTCCTCGCGCCGAGCTCTTTGAGGACCCGTTAGTGGAGCCAGAGACCGTCACGCTCATGATGGAGCTTGGACGCCACTTCACCAACTACACCAAGGTATGTAGTCGAGTGCTTCCTCTAGCGTTGATATTCTGTTGTAGAGGTATACTGACTTGTTGTCTTGCTTTGTATAGAGCCTCGTTGAGCGCTCCAGGGAGAAGTCAGCCCTGCTGATCCGGATTGGAGACGTGCTGTCGTGTACCCACGAGGCGGAGGACAACGTGGAGGCTGAGAAAGCCAAGAACCTCAAGTTCCAGGAGGAACTCGAGGCCTTAAAGACCTCGCATCGGGACGCCATGATAGATCAGCAGCGGAAGCACGACTTGGCGATACGGAAGGTCAAAGATTTGACCGCTCAGAAAGAAAGTAAGTAGTCTCTTCCTCTGACCTGAGTTGTGTTATCGCTCTATCTTTCTTCTTAGTTGTATATATGTACTTTTTCCCAGAGTATGCTTGTATCGAAAGAGCGTTAACTGACCGGAAGTGTGATATATACGATCTTACAGAGGAAAAGGAACAGCTGTAGAAGGCACTGGAGGAGCTCCAACTCAAGTACTCGGATCTGGACGGGAGGCACAAGACCGTGACTCGCCAGCTGCAAGATGCTGACAAACAGCTTATGGAGAATATGCGGATGATCCACTCGCTGAACTGCGATAAGGAGTGTCAACAGAAGGAACTGGATCAGCTTGGGACTGCAGCGTTCCAACTGTGTGAGTTTGTGCACCCCGTGACAGATGGGCGCTCCTTGGTGCAGCGACTAGTCGATGCTCCGACAAGCATTGCCGGGTATGCGTGTGGCACCGCCAAGGTTGTGCTAACACATACCTTGGCAATGGTGAAGTTGTATTTCCCAAGCATGGACGTTAGTCCGTTTGCGGAAGGCGTCTCCAGGGAGTGCACGGAGGAGCAGTTCTATGAGTACCGTGCCGAAGTGCAAGATGTTGCTCATCAAATAGTCGATGACCTTTCGCTCTTTTGAGCCATGATGAACTGTGTATATTTTGTATGAAAAACAACAGTTGCTCGTGTAATGTATTAATGCTTTTTTGATCATTGTTTGCTACGCTCGACTTGTGAAGTGGCGTGTTGAAACGTAATCGTTAAGCACTTTAGTACATTTGTTCCAGTGTGTAGTTACCCTAAAGGCATCGTTTAAGTTGGTGAACTGTGTACTAGATTTGTACTTTTGTACAGAGTTGCGTTCGTAGAACCTCTGTATATAGGTGTAATAACCCCTTCGACTTTACCCTATAAGACCTTGCCCCATAGCTTGATTAAGCTGTAAAGGGAGGTAGTCGGAAAGAACATTTGACCCGTTCGAGGGTATAGCCCGAGAGGCTTTGGTTTGGTTAATCATGACAGAAAGTAGTCATGCCATAGCCCCCGAGTACTTCCAAGGATTAGTGAGAAGTAGCATATTGACATAACTCATGGCGACAGCCTCCGAGTTTACTCAATGTTGCTAAAGAAGATAAAAACACAGTAGTTGTTTGTGGGGCTGAAACAACCATGTATTTTTATATTGAGCTGCGTTGCAGCTGACAGGTTTGACACAAGTTTCTTATGCATATAAATGGCGTAGGTGCTCGATGTTCCAAGAATTTGGAACCTCCAGGCCGGTTACCTTCATGACGATGAGGGGTCCTTCCCATCTAGAGTTGAGCTTGTGAAGCCCAGTCTCATCTTGGATGCGGCGTAAGACCAGGTCCCCAACGTTGAAGGATCTTTCTTGGACGTTGCGGTCATGATGTCGCTATAGCTTCCCTGCATTGTACTAGGAACCTGCTGACATGCTCAACGGTCGACATGTTGACCTGTCCAAAGAATTTGGTGAAGTCTAGCAACTTGTTCCGATGAGGCAGTGGAATATGATCGTAGGCTTCTGGGTAAGGCTTCCTGTACATGAATGCAGGCTCCTTTGGCTTCAAGCCGAACTGATTCTTCTTCACATCGGCTATCTCTCTGGCCCAATCAACTTCAGGCTGCTGTACCATGAGGTTTGGCATCTGAAGGTTTGCATCTTGAAAGGCCCTCTGGATTTTGGGACTCGTCGGCTATCCCACAGTGTCTTCCATCGGCTGGAAAGCCGATGCATCTGCGTGATGCCCCCCAGTCTGAGTTGGTACCGATGGAGTCTACGGTGGATGCTGAATTATCAGAGCAGACGGCACTAATGGCAGCGTGGTAGTAGGGAAGTTCACCGCGTTGCTACTTTGTTCGAACATCTATGGATATATGTACGGCCAAAACTCCATTGGCATGCCCAACGTAGAAGGTACAAACCCTGCTGGAGTGTTGAGCACGCCTCTATTTGGTGTTGGTGTCTTCATCGCAGGATTGGCAGCAAATATCATCGTTGGTGGCGATGAAGCGTGTGCTGCCGAAGGTCCTGGGCACCTCAACATTTAAGGCGATTAGATTGTTCCAGCGTCAGCCATCGTCACACTTGTTGTACTGGACAGAACACCATCGGCCATCATTGCTGATATTGTGACACCAGCAACGGTTGATGATCCCTCGTTGGAGTATGATGGTCCTGTGTTATCGCCTTGAGTGCCCTCTGCTAGGACATTCTTGACAGCGTCCTTGATGGTCTCGATCAGAACTCCTAACTGATTGATCAGTGCATGGCTTATGGACTAATCGAACATCTCCTTGAACTTGGCCGAGTCTTGAGTGATGGAGATGCCCCCGGCCCTGGTAGCGGCTGCTTCTGTATTACCTGACCCTCCTTGGTCAGAATAAACGACCTGAGGCAGGCGTCTTGAGACTGCTTCATAACTTCTTCAACCAGCCGCTTCTGATCTTCATTGAGATCATCCATGGTAGGCAACAAGATTTTGTTACCCTCCATCCCGTTGTTCTTAGTCATCATGGTGTCGTTGTCGTGTCCCACCAGGCGTGCCAAAAGCATGTTGACGCAAAAAGCCGTAGGTCGGCCTTTAGCGTCGGCACACGCGAGGACCCGGGAGCCTTTTGCTTCGCTCCTACGCGGCATCCAAATCAGCTGCGGTGGTGCAGGGCATGCCAGTCAATTTGACCTACAATTGACAAGGGACAGGTAAAACATTAAATTACCGGAACGTATCGGCTGGTGTTCCAAATCGTTCCGCCACGTGCATCGGTCAAGCGTCTGATGCGATAGTAGATCAATCGGCCAAAGCCCCGGCCGATTGTGCAGGTAAGGCAGAGCTAAACGGGCTAGCGAAGCCTCGGTGGACAACACCAAGATCTGAACCAGATTGGCCTAGCGATGAGCAACAGACAATCTGCGTGTCGGCCAATGGTATTTAGATCTAGGCTGGACAAATATTGGTCAGAACTAAATAAAAATAAGATCAAACGAATCTAAACCTGTCAAATCTAGCAAATACCGATAACTTGTGATAACAGCAAGAAGCAAGCTAGACTAAACAGATTAATCTAACAAGAACAAGCTGATATCGATAACTTGGTGAATAGACCAGACCTAGATCCAATCTGCTCGATAACTTGAACTAATACAGGATAGAGGAAGAAGCGATGTGCTCTCAACCTTGAGCCTATCTGCCTCGTTCGACACGGAACTTATCAGCAAGTCAGAGATCGAAGTCGATGCAGCCCCACATGCAGGAAAGAACTCATAAAAGAAAGATCTACTGCAACTAAGGCGAAGCCGCCGAAAAGAGAAAGAAGGAAAAAAGGGTTTGTGTATTGATCATTGGATGGTTTGATACATGCCCGAGGGCAGCTATTTATAGCCTAAGCTACAAACCCTAGTCGATTACGACGTACATTACTTGACAATGAAGAAAACAAACTTTTCTAAATTCTAAAGATAACTTGCTAACATAGCCTCATCAGCTCCTTCAATGCTCTATCGGCCACGACACTCCTTCTAGCCCAAAAAGCCCAATATACTTCTTTCTTCGCTTTTGATCTGGCATCGGCCCAACTCCCATCGGCGTTTTGCCCAACAAGTTGACACGTGTCAAAAAATGATGTCAACAGGTTGACTCGCTTTTGATCTTCATGACGTAGGATTCCAATCTTGATAACTAGTTGAAAAACAACCGATAACTTGCTGCAAGTAGCGATAACTAGTGCAACATGACGACACGCACAAGGAGCCAACCACAATCTCTATACGACACCCTGAACCAAGGATTCACCCAATCACACTCTCAAAGAACCAACCTACGCAACCTGAACA
Source organism: Panicum miliaceum (assembly GCA_032594955.1). Classification (NCBI taxonomy): domain Eukaryota; kingdom Viridiplantae; phylum Streptophyta; class Magnoliopsida; order Poales; family Poaceae; genus Panicum; species Panicum miliaceum. The sequence continues at coordinate 44,967,840 of CM064056.1, read as the reverse complement.
CGAAGTAGCAGGAGCACGGATTGGGTACCGATGAAGCGGTCGCCTATGTAATCCCACGGGGAAATCACAAGAGCAAAGGGGTAGAGAAACACTCTCTGAATTTGTTAGCACACACCTGAACAAAAGGGGTTCTATTTCATTATCAAAAGTCTTGTATAATCTCTGAGATACATGGGATATTTATATAAGGAACAACCCTCCTTGTTGGGTGTGAATGGACCTTAGAGTTTCTGGAGTTATGGTAACTCAAAAGTCACCACGAACTGAAATTCCGAGGAGCCTCGCGTGGCTGTTGGGCTTCTGCGCAGTCTCCACTAAATCAGTCATAACTCTTTATTGGTTACTCCAAACGGAATGAAGTTTGTTGCGTTGGAAAATAGACTTGAGTATCTTTCCAATGAGTACTTCTGGGTCTCCAGATCTTTAGGAAAGCAAGAGTTATGATTGATTCAATATGCTGGTCTGAACTGAAGTCTGAACTGCTCAAAACGCGGCTTGGTAGTCCGTTTCTTGTGTAGTGGATCCGACTGATCAAAACGTGGCTTGCCAGTCCGTTTCTTGTTGTTTGCTTCATCTCCATGTATAGCAGCACCATCCTCTTCGCATGCATACCTAAGTACAACCAACGTAGAACATTTAGGTAGTATAAAATTCTCATATATGTTGAAGTTAATTTCAGCTAGGAGTGAAGTCACCTTTTGTTGTAGCTTCTTAGCTCGACTACGTGTAATTGGTCCAATGTTCACTTGTTCTCTTGGTTGGGTGATATCTTCCACATCATGTGCTTGGTTTATATGGAACGGTGCACGGTTGGTTGAGATGGCCTCATCAACAGGTAGGGGGCACTCCACGTCATCTCTAAGTATGGAAACCTTAGGCATGGGGTTGAGGTAGCTTAGGGGCTACTCCTCCTTGAAATGCACCTGGACTGGTTACAGTCCAGGTTCGGCCGACCCTAGGGGTCGGCCCACCCCCATGTGTCGCCTCCCTGGCTCAGCCTTCCCCTGGCTTTCTGACAGGTGGGCCTGATATTATCCTTTGGGTGCTCATGGCTTGGCGCGCCCGTTTTCTCTACTAGGTGGGCCCTTGAATCCATGTGCCATCCTGTGATTGGTCGGAGGTGTGATACTTGGCCTCTTGGACTGATTTCTTGTGGACCCGTCTTGTAAGTGTAACACAAAGTGTGATCTTCTGTGCATGTTCCTTATGTTCACTTGTGTTTTCTTTCATATTTTAGCTGTGGGTGACTGCAGATCACAATTCACCAAAACTCGTGGAAATAATTAGTATTAAACTCCTATATCTAATTTGGTGTTTATTTTGATAAGTAGGATGCAGGAGTTGACGGTTGATTTTAGGATTTAACACCATCAACACATAGTAAGGGGTAGTTTGATCTTTCCGTAATTTACATGTTGGTTTAATCTAAATTAGGTAGGTTTCAATGACTAATAGGCTAAACTTTAATTATGGTGGAACTAAACTTTAATCTACATTTTAGTCCACCTGTTTGGATAATAATGAACTAAACTTTAGACCTAAAGTTTAGTCTATAGATCCAAACGGGTCTGAGAAAGGTAGATTCCAGGTTTCCTACATCGAGTTGTTTTTGTAAAGTTAAGTAGCAATCCAAACTAGAGAATGATGGTTAGTGCTGATCACAAGATATGAATGATGTAACCGATCCAACACACGCGCAAAAGAAATTTCAGACTTGATGCAAACAAAGATTATGCTTGGGATGGATGGTTCACACGGAATCTCCTAGCAAAAATCGCACCAAAAGAAGATAGCAAACTGGTTGCACAAATTGACATAAAATTCAGCACTTGTGCATACCAACAATCTTATCCTTCTCCTTTTCTTTTGCAACTTTCTCAACACAATTCTTTTTTCGCTGCAACTTTTCTTTCCTTTTTTTAATCTTTTTTTCAGTACTAAGACAAGACCAGATATAACACTTGCACAAATTAAGAGTAGAAACACATGCAACCAGCAGCTATGTTGATAGGATAAAATTTTTCGCAAAGGATAGAATCGGTTTACTTTTTTTTGGTAGGATTTTCAGATATATGGAAAGGCACAAAAGGACACGCAAAGGATGATGTGATCAGCAACTAAACAAAGACTCTAATGGACAGAAACATAACCAAACTCACTAGATAAACAGATTGAAACAAAAGGCTATGACAGAATTTATTTTATGGCTTTATGGTGGATAGGACGAAGACAAAAATATTTGTAGCTAAGGGTAAAGAATCCAACCGTGGAAACTGAAGCTTTGATACCAGATGATAAGACTCGGTCCCGATCTTCACGACGTAGGATCCCAATCTTGATAACTAGCTGAAAAATAGCCGATAACTTGCTGCAAGCAGCGATAACTAGTGCAACCTGACAACACGCACAAGGAGCCAACCGCCGTCTCTATACGACAGCCTGAACCAAGGATTCGCTCAATCATACTCTCAAAGAACCAAGCTACACAACTTGAACATGAAGTAGCAGGAGCACGGATTGGGTGCCAATGAAGCGGCCACCTATGTAATCCCACGGGGAAATCACAAGAGCAAAGGGGTAGAGAAACACGCTCTGAATTTGTTAGCACACAGCTGAACAAAAGGGGTTCTATTTCATTATCAAAATTCTTGTATAATCTCTGAGATACATGGGGTATTTATACAAGGAACAACCCTCCTTATGGTAACTCAAAATTCTTATGGTAACTCAAAAGTCACCACGAACTGAAATCCCGAGGAGCCTCGCGTCACTGTTGGGCTTCTGCGCAGTCTCCACTAAATCAGTCATAACTCTTTATTGGGAAATCCAAACAGCATAAGGTTTGTTGCGTTGGAAAGTAGACTTGAGTATCTTTCCAATTAGTACTCTTGGGTCTCCAGTTCTTTAGGGAAGCAAGAGTTATGATTGATTCTATATGCTGGTCTGAACTGAAGTCTGAACTGCTCAAAACGCGGCTTGGTAGTCCGTTTCTTGTGTAGTGGTTCCGACTGATCAAAACGTGGCTTGCCAGTCCATTTCTTGTTGTTTGCTTCATCTCCATGTATAGCAGCACCATCCTCTTCGCATGCATACCTAAGTACAACCAATGTAGAACATTTAAGTAGTATAAAATTCTCATATATGTTGAAGTTAATTTCAGCTAGGAGTGAAGTCACCTTTTGTTGTAGCTTCTTAGCTCGACTACGTGTAATTAGTCCAATGTTCACTTGTTCTCTTGGATGGGTGATATCTTCCACATCATGTGCTTGGTTTATATGGAATGGTGCACGGTTGGTTGAGATGGCCTCATCAACAGGTAGGGGGCACTCCACGTCATCTCTAAGTATGGAAACCATAGCCATGGGGTTGAGGTAGCTTAGGGGCTACTCCTCCTTGAAATGCACCTGGACTGTTTGTAGTCCAGGTTCAGAGACCCCCATGTGTTGCCTCCCTGGCTCAGCCTTCCCCTGGCTTTCTAACAGGTGGGCCTGATATTATCCTTTGGGTGCTCATGGCTTGGCACGCCCGTTTTCTCTACCAGGTGGGCCCTTGAATCCACGTGCCATCCTGTGATTGGTCGGAGGTGTGATACTTGGCCTCTTGGATTGATTTCTTGTGGACCCTTCTTGTAAGTGTAACACAGAGTGTGATCTTCTGTGCATGTTCCTTATGTTCACTTGTGTTTTCTTTCGTATTTTAGCTGTGGGTGATTGCAGATCACAATTCACCAAAACTCGTGGAAATGATTAGTATTAAACTCCTATCTCTAATTTGGTGTTTATTTTGATAAGTAGGATGCAGGAGTTGACGGTTGATTTTAGGATTTAAGCACCATCAACACATAGTAAGGGGTAGTTTGATCTTTCCGTAATTTACAAGTTGGTTTAATCTAAATAAGGTAGGTTTTAATGACTAATAGGATAAACTTTAATTATGGTGGAACTAAACTTTAATCTACATTTTAGTCCACCTGTTTGGATAATAATGAACTAAACTTTAGACCTAAAGTTTAGTCTATAGATCCAAACGGGGTCTGAGAAAGGTAGATTCCAGGTTTCCTACATCGACATGAATTGAAAATTGGTCTAGCAGGTTTGCCAATAATCAGGCGATCAATGAAACTACGAAACAGAAAATCTTAGTCACATTGTACCACAGCAATCTATACTATAAAGGATGAAAGCATCAAAAACTTTTCTCACCAAGATTAGGCCATCTCTCTCTATTGACACCAATTTTTGGAACGTGTCTGGCCAATGCAAAGGTGAAGGAAAAGAAGCGATGATGAGGATAAGGTTGGCCGATGCCATCGTAAGCTGATGGGACAGATTCGTTGCTGATGGATGATGTCAGCAAGTTATCGTATAGAGTTTGAGTCGCGTGCTGATTAGTTTGTTTAGAAAGTCTATTTTCTTTTTAGTCAAGTATATAATGTCGTAATCGACAAGAAGTCCTAGCTTAGGCTATATATAACAGCCCTCGGGCTTATAATCAGACATCCGAATCAATACAACACTGGTTACTCTTTTTTTTTGTCGACAACTTCACCAAACCCTAGTTGTAACTTTTTCTTTTTCAATGAGTTCTTGTAGTTCACAGGGCCACATCGCTTTGATCTCCGGCTTGCCGGTATGTTCCTCGTCTACCGAGTAAATCAGATTTTTGATTGAGGGCGCACCGCTTCTTTGTCAATCTATTTATTCTAGAGTTATCGATTTTAGCTTATCCTTGCTAGACTAATCTATGTTGTCTTGCTTAGTTTAGCTTCTATCACAGTTATCCAACTTATATCTATACAATTCATCGGCTTTTACTCTATTTCTACTGTTTCAATCTATTATCTTAACTACAACCAATTTGATCTAGGTCTAAGTGTTGCTCGCAAGGCCCCATTAAGTAAAACAAACGCTGCCTTCTCTATCAAATCGGCTATTTTGGCCGATTGCATTTGTATCTCATATCGGACAAACGGCCGATACGCCTTTGGAATGATTCGTAACACCAGCCGATACGTTCCAGAATTTAACATTATCTTATCCTTTGTCAATTACAGGTCAAATTGACTATCACGTCTTGCACCAACGCGAAGCTACATTGGAGCCTGCGCCGAAGGAAAGCAAATCTCCCAGGTCCTCATGTGGGGCTGCGCGGAAGGCCGATGGACGGCCTTTTGCGTCAACACTCTCCTCACATAGGACCTACTTGTAAGGGCTAAGGGGGCTACAAAAGTGTTGAGAATGCCTCAAAACCACTCTTTAGAAAAGGTAAAATAGTGTTTGGTCGCTCAACTTTATCGTAACGGTTAAGTTCATCCCTCAACTTTTAAATCAGCCAATCTAATTCTTCAACTTTTGTTTTTGGGTTAAACTAACTTGTCCTTGCGCTGAAGAGGTGATTCATACTAGAATGAGACTAACATGAAATGTTATTTTTATTCTTGGCTTCTTCTTTCCCTCCTCAATTTTTACCGGGACCATGAGCATCCTTGCGGCTTTATGAAGTAAGCCATGGCATCAATGGAGGTGTAGAGGGACCCGTGTGGCAGATTGAGCAAGCTAGCTAGCAGTGCAGCAGCTTGTTGGGGACACCATCTTCGAATAATCCCGAAGGGTCAGGAAGACCGAAGGTAACAACCGGATAATGGACAAGACAAGCCAGGAGCTTAGGCCTTCATCTAGGCTTTGGAAGATAGATGTCGAAGCACACCCGAAGGGTCGAGAAGACGAAGCCACGACAAGAAACTCAGCAGCGGGTGACTCATCGAAGACCAGTCGAAGGCCACCAACGAATGGTCGGTCGGAGGGCATGCTGAGCTATAAAGTAGGGTTAGGGAGGAAATTACTGAATACCCCTAGAATATTCGAGAGATGTAGCAGTTGAGGGGTAAAAAGGTGTAATTGAGGAGGGGTAGGTGAACATTCCCCTGTAAATACCCATGTAACTGTTGCGGTTGATCCCTAGTGAATCGTGATCTGTTTGTCTACCATTAAGGTGTCTTGATCAATTAGTATGTTTTGTGGGCTGTTGTGGTGCTTCTTCATTCTGAAGGGTACTCTCCACCAACAGTTTTGGCACCCACCATGGTTCGTCCCAATACCGCATGGCAAAGAAGAAGACACCAACCACTTCGGCGCCATCGAGGGAGGAAGATGCACGAGCCATCGTCACCATGCCGAGGGAGAACCAGACAAGTGAAAAGGGTGTCGAGGTCGAAGACATCGCGAACAGTCAATTTGAAGTCTAACTTGAGGGGTTTGGAGTTCCACCCAAAGACATCGCAGCTTACCGAAGCATCAAGGCCAAGTTGGCTGAAGCCACTGCAAGAGCACAAAAGGTCGCTCGTGCAGCACAACCGTCAACATCATAAATGCAGACAAAATCGAAGGGCAAGGTGGGCTAATACTGAAGCTATGGAACAAGATAGGCAGCTGAAGGAAGAAGAGCTTCGGTTGGAGCTTTTGCAGAAACAGATACAAGAAAAGAGAAGGGCATTGGAGCTAGCACATTCGCCTCACTACGAAGACCCCGTGGAAACCGAGAGTCCAGAGCAAAGGCATCCGCCAAGAGTCATGCATGGCCGAGAGTCCTATTCTCATTGATGATGACTACCATGAAGACTCAGAAGAGGAAGACTAGATAGGCCGAAGGGAGCACCACTGAATGTCAAGGCGTCATGAAGACTCTTGGACGCCATTGTCAGTTGAGCTAGAGCAGGTGTAGTGGCCACCTTATTTCAGTGTAGTGATCTTACCGCAATATGATGGGGAAGCAGATCCCAGAGAGTTCTTGCTCAAGAATGAAGCCGCTCAAGTACGAAGCCGTCGTGGAGTCCAACAGAGGAGGTTTGGCTATCAAAGCAAAGGCCTTCATCATGGCGCTTGTTAGCGGGCCTTGAGTGCAAAACCTCACTACCAACTATACTCGGGAATAAAGGAATACTACCTCACTTACTCACATTTTTTATTTAGAATAACCTAGTTCCACATGTATTGGCCAATAGTGATTTCAGGTACACAACTATGAAATAAGAGCAAAACACGCGGAAGACGCGTAAGAAATACATAAAAGATCCCGTGACGCATCACATTTACAAAGAGGGCCCACATCATGGAGCAAACCAACATTTCAAGGCGGCAAACACTGAGAATCCAGAGGGGGACCCACCTGCCAGCCACACACCGGAAGGTGGTGGCCTAGAGGACGCACTAGGGATCGCCCGACCCCCTGGGTCGGCCGAACCCGTCCTGGAGCCCGTCCAGGTGCACTTTGGTGGGAAGCCTCCCACCGCCATCCTACATTGGTTCCTGATTGTTTCTATCTTTAACTTGGTCGGGAACTGTCCTTGGAGGGTATAAAAGGATGAGGAGCCCTCTCATTCAACACACACCACACTTGAAGCCTTTCTCCCTCTCTCTACTCGTTACTTGTACTCCTTAGGCTAGTGGAGCTAGGCTAGTTATCCTCTTTAGCGATCCAAGTCGTCCTCGGGCGTTGAGCAACCTTCTTCGGCCCTTGGTATGGCTTTATATCCAACTTATTGGTATTCTACTCATAATATAGAGTCGATTCATGGATGTCTGTCTATCTTGATAATATGTTATACCATGTCTTAAGCTCCCTCAAGTTATATAATCACACTTAGCTTAGTCTTAAGCCTCAATATCGGTTTGGTGTGCTTTTGGGCTTGCTCTAGTTCTATGTCTGTCCATTATCATGGTGAGGGTTCTTGAGGGGTTAGAGTAGTCATCTTGTGTATGAGCATGGTGCTCTGGGCACGAGGGATCTATCGAATATGACTGCATCCCACGGTCTGTCGGGGTAGGCGGCAAGTGCTGATACCTTGTCCGTCCATCGTGGTCCCCCACGTTCGGATGTGAGGCTGAATGGAGCAATCTGATTGGTTGATAGCTTTTTCCTGGGATTCAAGGGTGTGTTTTTCCTCCATTTTCTGCTCAATTTCCTGCATTGCTAAATCTCCAAGGGATTTGTGGAAATGATATTATTTTGTGTAAATATGCGGGTAAAGTATGCTAGTCCTCCCAATTTTCTAATCAAATTGATGCTCAAATTGGTCCGTAGCGAGCGTCAACACAGAGAAGATGGCTGGAACTGATCAATGATTACAATTTGAAAATCCAATATCATCCCGACAAGGCCAACATTGTAATCTAGTGGTTCGCGAAGTTGAAGCTTGATTATATAACTTGAGGGGGCAAAAGACATGGTATAACATACTATCAAGATAGCAAGATATCCATGAATAAACTCTATATTATGAGTAGAATACCAATAAGTTGGATATAAAGCCATATCAAGGGCCGAAGAAGGTTGCTCAACGCCCGAGGACGACTAGAACCTAAATCCTGTCATACACTTCTCTACACAACCTATGACCGGTGAAATGAAATGCCCTACAAGTCATACCTTTGCCTTGTGCTTTCCGTATCATCTTCTCAAATGTTTATGCCACACAAGCACCAACCTCCATCAGGCCTTTTGATCATCATCATGAGTCAACACTTGGCTTGGTCTTCCTTGAGTGATATGATCCACTTCATATCATCATGTGACCTTATTGGTTCATCGATCTCAACTTAACTTGCTCTTCACCATTGCCTTGGTCCATCGGCGCCAAGTCTTTGCTCAAGCTTCCCGTCCACATGCGGTTTGTCGCTTCAAAGCCTCCAACTTGCCCTTCACACCTGCAACCGGTCCATCAACGCAAAGCCTTGTCTCAATCTTCTCCATCTAGCCACAAGACTCCATGTCATGTCTCATATGCAATGAGTTCCTTCATCACACTATATGAGCACAGTATCAACACTTAGCCATTTCTCCATCATGGCACATGTTGCTCATACTAGTGTCTTTGTGTGGACTAATCACCTGTGTATCTCAACATAAACACTTATTAGTCCACCTAGGTTGTCACTCAATTACCAAAACCAAACAAGGACCTTTCAATGTTGCCTTTTGAAGCACTCTATGGCAGAAAGTGCAGACACCGCTGATGTGGTCAGAAACAGAGAGAGGTCGTACTTCAGCCCAGACACGATCCTAGAAGCTGAGGAGAACGTGGCCAAGGTTAGGGAGAACTTGAAAGTAGCCCAGAGCAGGCAGAAGAGTTATGCAGACAAGATGAGAAGAGACCTCTCTTTTGAGGTCGGGGATCATGTATACTTGAAGGTGTCACCACTTCGGGGCACTAAGAAATTCCACATCAAGGAGAAACTAGCCCCAAGATACATTGGGTTGTATCCGATCATTCAAAGGATTGGGAGTTGGCATACAAGCAACATCTACCAGAAGAACTTGCTGGAGTACACCCAATTTTCCATGTTTCACAGTTACACAAGTGTTTGCGAGTGCTGGAGGAGGAAATACCACCAAAGGCAGTCGATTTGCAGGAGACACTGGAATATGTTGAGTATCCCGTAAAGATACTAGCCCCAGCAGACAAAGAAACAAGGAGAACTTCTTCCTACTACAAGGTACTATGGAGCAACCACACTGAGCGAGTAGCTACTACGGAGAAGGAATCCGACTTAAGGAAAGTGTACCCACATATCTTCGAGAACCAGATAGACCTCTAATCTCAGGGATGAGATTCTTGTGAGGGGTGGAGTCTGTAACATTCCAGGATTTTCCTGGAATGTTATATGTGCAAAATTTGTGATTTTCAAAAACGTTTTTGTGTGGAAGTGCAAGTAGCTAGGATAATGCAGGGATAAACTCCATCTCTCTCAAATTCCTAGAAACTAAAACATATTAAACATAACGATCATAATGCTAGTATGGAAATATTTGGAGTTTTATTTGGATCTATTGCCTTTACCTTGTTTAAATTTATTTGGGAGATTTTTGTTTGAAATTGGCTGGTATTTGATTTGAATTGGTCCATTCAAATCAAATACAAAACTAACCAAATCTAACCCTAGCTGGACCTAAAGCCTCTAACCTAACCAGCCCAATGCACCTAAGCCTCTACCCCGGCCAGCTGCCTCGCGCGCCCCATGAGGCCCATGCCGGCCCAGCCCAGCCGCGCACCGCCACACCGCGTCGGCCTGCACTGTAAACCACCCGCTCCCCCTACCCCATCTTTCACCTGAGCCACTGACAAGTGGGCCCCACTTGTCAACTTTACCCCTACCTCCAACCACCCGCGTCGTTCTCTCTCAGCCTCGCGTCGCTTGCCTCGCCCGCACCCCGACAAGGCCGCCCAATGGCCGCACCAGCGCCGCGGCGACCGCCGCACCCCCGCTCCACGTTGCTTTGACCACGCGTGCGGCCAAACCCTAGGTGCACAGTCGTGCGATGCGTGCCACATACCCCCACGCCTCGACCCAAGCCCCCGCCGTTGATCCTTGATGTACGGACCACTAAATCCTAGCGCGCCCAAACCCTAGACCGCCCTAGGGTTTTCCCCTTCCCCCGCCGCCAAAAATCGAAGAGAGAGGGCCAAGGAGGAGGAGAAGGACGAGGAGTCCGACGCTGCCACACCAGAGCTTCGCTGCGCCTATGACTGTACGCCTTTGTTGACACCATTTTTTGACACGTGTCAACCTGTTGGGCAAAAGGCCGATAGGAATTGGGCCGACGCTAGATCAGAAGCGAAGGATGAAGTGTATTGGGCTTTTTGGGCCAGACGGGGCGTCATGGCCAATAGAGCATTGAAAGAGCTGGTGAGGCTATGTCGGCAAGTTATCTGTTAGAGTTTAGGAAAGTTTATTTTCTTTATTGTCAAGTAATGTACGTCGTGATTGACTAGGGTTTGTAGCTTGGCTATAAATAACTGCCCTCAGGCATGTATCAAACCATCCAATGATCAATACACGAACCCTTTTTTTCCTTTTTTTCCTTTTCAGCGGCTTCGCCTTAGTTGCAGTAGATTTTCTTTTTACGAGTTCTTTCTGCACGTGGGGCTGCATCGACTTCGATCTCCGACTTGCTGGTAAGTTTCGCGTCGAATGAGGCAGATAGGCTCAAGGTTGATGGCGCGTCGCTTCTTCCTCTATCCTGTATTAGTTCAAGTTATCGAGCAGATTGGATCTAGGTCTTGTCTGTTCACCAAGTTATCGATATCAGCTTGTTCTTGTTAGATTAATCTGTTTAGTCTAGCTTGCTTCTTGCTGTTATCACAAGTTATTGGTATTTGCTAGATTTGACAGGATTAGATTCATTTGATCTTGTTTTTATTTAGTTTTTACCACAATTTATCCAGCCTAGATCTAGATACCATTGGCCGATGCGCAGCTCATCTGTCTCTCATCGCCAGGTCGATCGGGTTCAGATCTAGGTGTTGTCTACCGAGGCTTCGCTAACCCGCTTAGCGCTGCCTTACCTGCACAATCGGCCGGAGCTTTGGCCGATTGATCTACTAACGCATCAGATGCTTGGCCGATGCACGTGGCGGAATGATTCAGAACACCAGCCGATACGTTCCGGTAATTTAACGTGTTACCTGTCCCTTGTCAATTGTAGGTCAAATTGACTGGCACGCCCTGCACCACCACGCAGCCGATTTGGACGCCGCGCAAGAGCGAAGCAAGAGGCTCCCGGGTCCTCGCGTGTGCCGGCGTTGAAGGCCGACCTATGGCTTTTTGCGTCAACATGCTTTTGACACGCCTGGTGGGACACAACAACGACACCACGATGACAGGGAACAACGGGGTTCGACATCCCAAAGGCCGATAGGATCTTTGATCTATTACTGCAAAAGGTCAGCTCAAGTTGCCCTCCAACCATGTGATCCCATCGGCCAATGAAATAAAAGGGCACAGGTATTGTAAGTGGCATCACACCATCACTCATAATACTAACGCCTGCAAGACGTTCAAGGAGATCCAGATGGCCATCGAGCAAGGAAGAATCAAGTTTGACAAGCCGATGAAGATTGATGAGCACCCCTTCCCAGCCAGCGCGGTTGATGTGGGAGCCCAAGAAATCGACGGAAATACAAAGGTACCACCTTCTGATCATCCTGATTGTGATACTAAAAATCTGAAGACTGGTGTATCGGCCAACGGCAGGGGGATCCAGAGCCAATACGAACAAGGTGGGAGTTTCAAGAGGCCACGCAGAGTTGTCACATCTTAGATGCTCCTGAACAAATGTCAGCGCCAGCAAGAAAGAGAAAGATGCCATCAAGAAGAGAAAGACAGGCGTGATGAAGAACACTAGCGGTGCCTGTTCTTTGCATTCTGCTGGAACGAGGGCTTGCGCTTGCCATCGGCCGATGATTGTCCCGAATGCAATGGGGCGCATGAAGGCTAATATGATTTCAAGAGGTAGCGCCATGAAGACAATCATCAGGAGTCGGCTGTCAGGAGCAAGCATCGTGTCTCTGTCCATGATCGGCTGGGTCCACGTGCTCCTTAGCAAGCAACGATTGAAGAACAAGCTGCAACTCGTGTACCTGATGAAGCGCCTCTGGATCGATCGTTCGAGCATCATGATAGTTACAAATATGATCCAGAGGAGTACCCGGATTGGTGCATCCAGGGGTTGACCCGTTCTCACAAGAGGAGGGTTCAGAGACTCCGTCACCGGGAACAAGAAGAAGCACGCGCCAATGAGAAGAAGACGGTCAAATCACAAGTGTGGCGCGTGAAGACCGATGAAACTACCCCATCAGCATCGGTCAATATGGATTTTGTGCTGCCCATGGAATTCAAAGCACCGGTTCATGACGATCATGAGGTAGCAGTGGCAGAACTTACGCTGGATCCAGTTCAGGCGTCGTTTGAGAAGCCAGACGAGAAGGAACGGAGGCATTTGAGGCCTTTGTACGTAAAAGGGCATGTTGATGGCAGGCCGATGACTAAGATGTTGGTTGATGGAGGGGCCGCTGTCAATGTAATGCCATACATAGTCTTTCGGAAGCTTGGGTTTGGCGAAGAAGATATGATGGGAACTGACATGGTTCTCAAAAGCTACGAAGGAAATACATCGTCTGCTCGGGGGGCAATCACCGTTGAATTAACGATTGGAAGCAAGACCTTGCCTACCACGTTCTCTGTCATGGATGGCAAGGGATCATACAATCTACTCCTGGGAAGAGACTGGATTTTTGCCAATTCCTGCATTCCATCCACAATGCATCAACGTCTTATTCAATGGCTTGAGACCGACTCGGTCAAAATAGTACACGCAGATTCATCTTTAAGTGTTGCATCGGTCGATCCACTAGTTTGGGGTTTCGACAATGTGGAGTGCATATCAGACAATGTCTGGGAAGGAGATTTCTTGAAGATGGAAGACTTTGGTCTTAATCCAGTTCAAGAAGAGAGCTCAGAGGTTTCCACTCCGTGAAGAAATCTGAACAAGCATTCCATCGGCTAAAGAAAGACGACGCAAAGAATTTCTGGCCGATAAACTAGCCTTGTAAAAGCCGATCATGTTGATCAGGCTCAAATGGCCGATACGATATGTATCGCCCTTAGTGCAAAAAGGAAAATTATACAATTAGATGTTATTAATAGGACCGGTGGCTCTTTATCGGTTATGTTTGGAGATCATCATAGCTGATCGAAGTCAGTATGGTTATTGGTGAAAGACATGGTTGATCTTTGGGCATCATGAACTAGAGGACTGGTTGACCTGGATTGCGTCATGAGAAGGTTATCATCACCAGGGAGAGTCATAAAAATATACTCAAGTGAAAAGTTGTAAATCAGTCGAGTTGCAGATCAATGAGGAAGACAAATCAGTAAAAGGGAAACTCAGCATGAAAAGAAGATCAGTTCGTCTGCTTGAAAGGATATTTACAAAAAGCCGATCTACATATCCGGTTGTTACATTAATTGCTACATTTATTTATCGGTGAAAACATTGCCGATTACAGCGCTCAAGCAAACTGTCGGTGTTTTACTGCCAAGCCTACCGAGGGATACCCTCGAGATGGTAGGTTGTAGGTAGGGTGTCGCCAAGATCAGGAACTCGAAGGTGCATGGAACACAAAGTTTAGACAAGTTCGGGCCACCGAGAGCATAATACCCTACGTCCTGTGTAGTTTGTATTGCCTTAGAGGTTATGAGATGTTTTGGAGGGGTCCCTGTCCGCCCTTATATAGTCTGGGGGGACAGGGTTACATGGAAGTCCTAGTCGGGGACGGTCCGAGGAGTCTGTGGCAGAACCACCTGAATTAATCCAGCTCAAGCGCGCTAACCATCACCACAAGGGCAATCAGGGCTAACTCGCACTTCAAACGGAATAATCCACTGGTCTGTCGGGTAACCTCCCGATACAACCACGGTTTTTGCCGATCGAACCACACATACATGTACTCAAACGAAGGTGAGCCCAGAGGATACAACAATCCACAAATTTTACACCACAGGGTTCATCATAAATCATTATTACAACGAAGTTCAAATTCGTAAAACAAGGTCATTCAGAGTTCAGAATAATTGAGTTCTTCAGAGTTCAATGCAGCGGAAAATAACGATAAACTACTCGACGATATAGGATGCCTCGATGAAGCCCGTACGAGACATCACTCGGCATTATCACTGTTAGCCGGGGGCGTATCCCATTCCACCGACCAACCAGGAGGAAGGGTACAAGGCCAAGTCAAACTAGCAATCATATCCTCGAAAGTATCGCCTGAAAACAAGCCACAAGCAAGGCTGACTATACTAATACTCAGCAAGGCTTACCCGACTAGTGGGATATACTTAGCCGACTCCTAGACATGCAAGGCTTTTGGCTTGAGGGGTTTGTTTTGCCGAAAAGCATATACAAGTAGGTCCTTACTTTCAAATTTTAGCTCCAAGTTCTAGTTTTCTTTAACCATTCTAGGTAAGCAACTATCCAATATCATACATGGTGAAAGAATTAATTTGCATCCAACAAGATTAATCATCATCATTGTTCCTCTTCTTACTCTATGTGGTAAAAGGGTCAAGCAGTCTCAATAACTGCGAGAAACGGACGATTCGAATCGAATTTCTTAACCTTGCAAGGGAAACCTAAACACACGTCACGTGGTTACTCACAGAGTCACACGTGCAACTTTTCCCCTTTCTTCCTGGGTTGTGGATCAGGGCCACCATCCGAGACTACAGAGCCAAGCTCTGCACCCACCATGTGCGCGCATGGAACCGAAGTTGAGATGGTGGGATGCTGTCCACTTGCCGGTCCGATTAGGTACTTAAGCTTACCGATTACCATATTCTCGGCATGTGGTTAGTACGTTCAAAGACTTAACCACCACTACCACACACTGCGGCCTTAGCATTTTTCACTAAACAGACGGGGCCTCAATCACCAACATGAAAATCGCACCATAGCCCCGTCCGTCGACCTTATGATTGCAGCATGTAGTAAACATTCAACTCCTATATTCTCGCGAGTGACAGGAAATCACTCGACTTTTATCGGAGTCCTATTAGCATAGCATTCTATGGAACCTTACATCTAGGGTTCAGAGCATGGGTACCTAGGATCATGCAACTAAGTTTTCATCCAACTCCTATAAACTTAATGCACAAGTAGAATAGAGTATTAAGTTGCATAATTTAGAAAAATAGGGTTCATGCTCCGGGGCTTGCCTTCTTGGGTAAAGTTAGTTTGGGGCTCGTCCGAACTCGGGTTCGGGTCTTCGAAAGCTTCAGTTAAATTCACTTGAGCTTCACGCTGCTCACTCTCGGACGCGGGCACCAGCTCGTACGTTCCATCGGCGAGAGTAGTCGATTCTATATGAATGCACAAGTGTAAGTTGTAGTGATGGTATATGACGACCATTTTCCTTCACGATAAAGTTACAGTCCACAATAACATAGATTTGGTTGTAAAGTTATTTAGTTACAATTTCTTGGGCACTCCTTAACAGAAGGGGGGTGGTGTTGTATTGGAAATTTAATTTTCGCAGTACAAGCATGGATTAAGCATAAACGTTGATCAAGATAACTTTTGGTGATGGAATTTTTATTCAGAGCACATTATGCAGAGATAAGACTACTGTAAAAATTTCAGACATTTTCATGCAGCAGAATAATTATGATAAATGTAATACACAGCCACTGCTAGAACCTAATTATTTTTATACAGGACAACCCATGCAAGTATTTATGCCAAACATTTTACAGGGCGTTAATCCAACCACATATGTGTACTGTAAATTTTTTAGATTTTACTGTGCAAGATACAAAGTATAATAAATGGGACAAGATACTCCTATGTTAATAAAGATTAATTTCTACAGGTTGTTTTACATGGTTTCTGCATACGAATTTTTTTATAAAGCAAGAGCTACTCTAAAGAGTACCACAGTAAAAAGTTGAATATTTTCCAAGCACAGAAACTAATTATTTGAATTAGTGCATTTTTCGTACCACAAAATTATATAAATAGGTTACCGAAAGGAAAAAGGTTCTAAACTTTTTCTGTGGTATTTAGGCATCACTATAACAGCTCTAGGAAAGTTTCACAACATGAATCACAATATAACAGTAGGTACAAATTAGTTCTATTATTTCATGGCATAAAACAAAGTCTAACAAAAGGTTTAGCTAGACATGGGTTCTGGTCCTGAACTTTTTACACTGGTCTACATATCAAGAAACTAATCTACTGTCGAAGAATCAAGTTCTGAACTGGTCCACAACAGTGGGTACAATTAAATTCTATTAAAAATTCCATTTAATTTAGAGCAAGATTTATCAAGCAACTAAAGAAAAGCATGTAACAAAAGTTGTAGATTTTCTTCTGAAGATTCCAGAACAGTTGAGATTGTATTTTTCTGATTTTTCTATGATTTTATACAAATTTTACAAATTCGCTATTTTTGAATTCAAAGTTTAAACACAGGTTTACAGATATGCCCCTGAAAACTTGCGTGCAGACTCTTTTAAAGATTTCAATCGTTGCAATTGGGTCCCTGGGCGGCGCTGGCATGGCGGCCGGCCAGATTCCGGCGAGGGGGCTCGTCGGCGGTGAGGGGAAAGGGTCAAGGAGATCCAGGGAGGTGAGAGCTACCTTGGGGTGGCCTTGGTCGGGGTTGGGGGTGGCCGGAGGTGGCTCGTCGGCGCGGAGCAGAGGGGCGGCGGTGGTGCGGAGCGTCGGCGACGGTGCTCCGGCGAGGAGGGGAGGGTGTGGCCTGGTCGATGAGCTTCGCGGCAGTGAGGGGAACCCGTTTCGAGGCTTGGCTTGGACGGAGGAGCTTCTGAGTGGGCTATCCGCGGAGCAGCACGGGAGCGGCGGCGGCGCGGGCGATGCTCCGGCGGGTCTGGGCGGTGATGGGCGGGACAATGAGCTACGGTGGGGTGTTGTGGTGGTAGTTGGAGACTCAGCTCTGGCAATGGGTGGCCGGAGAGGTGAGCTCCACGGTGAGCTGGGCACGACGGCAGTAATGGTGGCGGCGGCGGCGTTCTGGTGTCTGGGCGCGCGAGGGGGGCTCAGTGCAGCCTTTTGTAGGCAGCAGAGAGGCGGGAGGAGGGGCAGGACTGGACTGTGGGGCGCGGGCGCGGGCGGCGGTGGGAGGCGAACAGAACTGGTCGTGGTGGGAGGCGAACAAAGCCGGCGCAGTGTGCGGCGGGCGCGGGCAGGGGATTGGGCCCTGAGGATTTGGCGTGGGGAGCGGGAGATCACGCGGCGCAGCATGGGCGAGGAGCTGCAGCAGCTGGGTTGCCGGGCGGCGAGTGCGGTGACTGGTGGGACGCAGCGCGGACACGGGCACGACGCGGCTTGTCCATTGGGCGCAGCGGGCGGCGAGCAGAGGCGCGCGTCACCGGCATGCGCGTGGCGTGCGCGGACTGGGGAGGAGCGCGGCGTGGGAAGGAGCGCGCCATGTGGGCGCGGCCAGGCATTGGCTTGGCGCCTAGCGCCGGTCACGCATCGCCGGCCAAGTGGCCTGCGGCGACTGCGCGGCGGCGAAGGGTCGGGCGAAGCGAGGGTCGGGCGAAGCCGAGGGTCGGGTGAAGCGAGGGTCGGGCGAAGCGAAGGTCGGGCGAAGCCGAGGGTCGGGCGAAGCGAAGGGTCGGGCAAGCGAAGGGTCGGGTGCGCGACTGCACGTCGGAGGGTCGGGCGGGGCGGAGAAAGAAGGGTCTGCAGTGAAAAATAGAAGAAAATGCAGGGGCTGCTTTGCAAATCCAAGTGTTTCTCAAATTTTTGTGTGGCAACTCAAAAATCCCTGAACATGAAAGTTGTTCAAAATGAAAAGTTACACAAGTTTTGCTTCAGCCCAAAGTTCATTTGAGTTATAATTTAGAAGTTATTTTAAAAACTCAAAAAGTATGACTCGAGGGCACATCATTTCCTGGGCAAAAATTTGCATTCTCTCCTAGCCTTCAACTAGACTTTTGTTTATCATGTCAATTACGATGTGCCCATTCAATTTTGTAGCCATGTTTGTATCAATGTGAAAATTATTTAATTTGTTTGATTAACGTACATGTACTTATGCACATATACACAGAATTTCAAAATCACATGCAAAACCAAGTATAATTCGTTTCTTTTAAACTTTTCTTAGTTAGTTAAGCATATTGTTACGCTAACGAGGCTTATTTAGCAATTTAAACACCTGGGGTGTTACGGAGTCCTACCCAAGTACGTAGTCGGGTAGTTTCCTTACGTCCGACTAGTCCTAGTTCTATACGACTAGTTACAATGAGGATAAGGTATGGCCCATGCGCCATCCCCTATAACAAGAATATGTACGCCAAGTGCGCAGTCCCACTGCCCCGGGTCTGACGAGCCCCCGAACTCTTCGTAGCCGAGTACTACAGGCTTCCGAGTACTTCTGGAAGGTGTCTTCAAGCCCCTGCTGAGTCCCCTTGAGAAGGTGTCTTCCGAGTACTTCCTTGGCTGCATCGAGGCTGTGAGGTGCTCAATCCCCGAGTAGTTTTCAAGTCTTCTTTTATATGGGGTGCGATGAACTCGCACTTCATATGGAGAAGCCCTCGAGCCTTTGGTTTAATCGAAGAATCAGGCTGAGGGTCAAACCAGTCTTGAATCATCCGTCTGTATGTTCCAAGAATTTTTGAAAAATAAGCCATTGGAAAAAAGGATCTTAAGAGTCGTGGCATGGAATATATGTTTTTGAATCGAAGAATCAGGCTGAGGGTCAAACCAGTCTTGAATCATCCGTCTGTATGTTCCAAGAATTTTTTAAAAATAAGCCATTGGAAAAAAGGATCTAAAGAGTCGTGGCATGGAATATATGTTTTTGAATTCAATTTGATGATTTTTAGGGTTAAATTGCACTGGAAGTTGAAAGGTCCAGATTCTCGGGAGCCTATCCCTGAGAAACAGTTAGTTTCCATTATCCGTTGCACAGAACCCGTAAAAACCGCTCTAAATCAAATCGTTATCCTGAGAAAGCCTCTTCATCTTCCAACGGAAAAATAGGGCACCGCTGGTTATAAATAACCCCGTGTTACCCCTAGGGTTTTTTAGCCGCCTCTGTTTTCACTCCAGTAAAAACAGATCTGTAGCAAAGAACCCTAGCCACCGCCACCGCTTCAAAATCGACCACTCCTCCGCCCAAATCCAAGCTGAGAATAGCCTGAATCCTCGATCCCCATTCTCATCCGCACCCACGTGGGTTCCCCGTGGCATGCGCACGAAGCTTCGGGTGACATTTCGACCCACCATGCCGAAGAAGTCTGCCGCTGGTCGTGGGAGGAAGAGGGAGGGTGAAGGCGAAGGTGGTTCACCGCCGTCGGCGAAAGTCGCCAAGACGGCGAAAGGCTCATCATGGAGAGCCTCGGCCATTCTGGAGAGGGACATGCTCCGGCTCGTCGCCGAGCGGGTGCTACAAGAGGAGGGGCTGGTGCAGTGGCGGCCCACCGGCAATGACTCATCGCCATGGGAGAAGACGGGTGAGACCGTGATGTTCGCCCCCTTTGCCAACCGCGGCCTCGCCCTTCAACCTTCTGAATTTTTCCGCGGTTTGCTTGGTTTTTACAAATCAAGCATTACCAACTTCCCCCGAACTCCGTTCTGCACATTTCTATTTTTGTGCATCTTTGCGAGGCATTCATAGGAATTCTCCCACATTTCAATTTGTTCCGCCACCTCTTTCGCCTTAAACCCCAGCCGGATGAGGACAATCCTGCACTAGTCAGGGGTGCCGGGGTACAGTTGCGCGACAAAGCGCTGTACCTCGAGTACACGACCCCTAGATGGCACGCTCAGTGGTTCTACATTGAGAACCAGGAGCTCAGCCTCCCCAGACGGAACAACTCCCCGCCCCAGCGCCAGAAGTGTTGGCTGAAGAAGCCGACGGAGGAGGAACGCCGCGACATCCCCGAGTTGATGAAGCGGATCAAACACCTAAAGGACAAGGGCGTCACTGGGGAGTCTGTGGCATACTCGTTCATCGAGCGGCACATCCAGCCCCTCCAGCAACGCGTCCACCTCGGTTTCATGTACCAAGGTATTTGGGACCCGTCACGGATGGCCAGGGATGTGCCATCTGTTGAAGAGATCATGCGCCGGGTCACCCGCCTGTTTACGGGGGTGGACTCGAAGCCTTACATCCTAAGATTGTTCAGCGCGGACTACTCACTGAACCCAGTAAGTACTGTCCCGAGTACCTTTTGATGTAGTCTTGTTGACTGAGTAGTCATTGATAAGTTGCTTTTGCTTGTAGGGTGACTTGGAACGGTTCAGGTTTGATCCACCTGAGCCGATTTTCGAGGAGCCAACTCAAGACCCGCCCGCCGCGAGAGATGCAGGCGATGTTGCAGCTGATCCGCCACGTCCACATCGAATGGCGACGCGGAAGCGGAGAGCCGCTGCAGCAGCAGCAACACCAAGCATTCGCCAGGCGATGTAAGTAGTCTATACTTCTTTAGCTGCTTGATCTTGCCATTCTTCCATGAATACTTAGTTAACTGGCTCCTGTAGTTGCACTGAGGAGAACCCCGAGCCCCTAAGGCAAGGGGTAGTTAGAGAAGTCAGAGAGAGGAGTCCGGCAGCGGGGCAGTCGCCACCCTCGACTATCAAGCCGGCCTCCCCCCGTTCCAGGGATAAAATCGCACTGCGAGGGCTAGTAGTACCTACGGTACTCCCCCTCAGGAAGCCTGCAAGGTTGGTAACCAAAAATATGTTGTTGTAGATTTTCGTGTTAGTGTTGAGTACTAACATAGCTATACAGGAAGTCGGAGACTCCCAAGCCGGCATCCTCCAGCACCGCCCAAGCTGGCGCGAGTACAGGCTCGCTGCCGAAAGAGCCTGCAGCCACAACTACTGCCGAGCCTCCAATCGTTGAAGATGTGCCGGCGGTCACCGGAGGAAGAGGTCTCGAGCCTCCGGCCAGTCCAGAGGTGGAGCCAGAGACAGAAGCCCCTGGGACTACTCCCGGGGCGAACCTTGAAGAAGGTGCTCAGACCGATCAGCATGCGGTCGCGAGTACCCCAGACCAGCAGGAAGTCCCAGGGACTTCCCGGGCGTAGGAGGCCCCGGAGAGTTCTCGGGCTCGACAGTAGGAGGACGACCCGGAGGGTTCCCGAGTACCTGAGCAGCGGGAAGGAGAAATTCCTCTTCCATGCACTGAACTCTTCGAGGACCCGCTGGTGGAGCCGGAGACCGTCTCGCTCATGCTGGAGCTGCGGCACCGCTTCACCGATTACACCAAGGTACGTAGTCGAGTATTGCTCTAGGCTTGATATCCTGTTGTAGAGGCATACTAACTTGTTGTTTTCCTTTGTGTAGAGTCTCATCGAGCGCTCCAGGGAGAAGTCGACCCTGCTGAGCCAGATCGGGGACATGCTTCTGCGTACCCATGATGCGGAGGATAGTCTAGAGGCCAAGAAGGCCAAAACCGCCAAGCCCGAGGAAGAACTTGTGGCCCTGAAGACCTCGCATCGGGACGCGATGATTGATCAACAGTGGAAGCACGATCTGGCGATCAGGAAAGTTAAGGACTTGACTACCCAGAAAGAGAGTAAGTAGTCTTGTTCCTCTCACCCGAGTAGTGTTGTCTATCTGCTTTTCTTCTGAGTTGCGTACATGTACTTTTTCCCAGAGTACGCTTGAATTGAAAGAGCCTTAACTGACTGGAAGTGTGACATATACAAACTTACAGAGGAGAAAGAGAAGCTGAAGAAAGCCCTATAAGAGCTTCAACTGAAGTACTCGGATCTGGATGAGGAGCACAAGACTGTGACTCGCCAACTGAAGGACGCTGACAAGCAGCTCAGGACGGACAAGCAGCGGATCCAGTCGTTGAACCGCGACAAGGAGCGTAAACAGAAGGACTTGGATCAACTCGGGACTGCAGCACACCAGTTGTGCGACTTCGTCGACCCAACACCTGATGGGCGTTCGCTAGTGCAGCGCCTTGTTGATGCTCCCACGAGCATCGCAGGGTATGCTTCCGGCACCGCCAAGGTCATGCTGACTCATGCGCTGGCGATGGTGATGTCTTACTTTCCTGGCATTGATGTTCGTCCATTTGCGGAAGGCGTCTCTGGAGAGTGCACCGAAGAGCAGTTTGCCGAGTACCGCAGCGAGGTGCAAGACATTGCTCACCAGATCGTTGATGAACTTCCGCTCTTCTGAGCTTAAACAACTGTGTATGTCTTGTGAAGAACAATAGTTGACCTTGTAATATATTAATGCTTGTTTGATTGTTGTTTGCTACGCTCGACTTGTGAAGTGGCGTGTTGAAACGTAATCTTTAAGCACTTTAGTATGCTAGTTCTAGTGTATAGTTACCCTAAAGGCATCGCTTCAGTTGGTGAACTGTGTACTAGATTATACCATTATATAGAGTTGCGTTGGTAGAACCTCTATGTATAGGTGTAAGAACCTCTTCGACTTTACCTTGTATGACCTGGCCTCGTAGCTTGACTAAGCTGTGAAGGGAGGTAGTCGGAAAGAACGCGTAACACGTTCGAGAGGATAGCCTGAAAAGCTATATGTTGGTTAATCGTGACGGAAGGTACTCGTGGCATAGCCCCCGAGTATTTTCGAAGATTAGTGAGATGTAGCGTATTGACATAACTTGTGGCGACAGCCCCTGGGTTTACTCAATGTTGCTAAGGAAAAAATAAAGACACAGTAGTCATTTGGAGAACCAAAACAACCATGTATTATTATATTGAGTTGCGCTGCAGTTGGCAGGTTTGGTACAAGTTTCTTAGGCATAGAAACGGCGCAGGTGTTCGATGTTCCAAGAATTTGGAACTTCCGGACCGTTAGAGTACTGTAGTCAATACGACCCTGGCCTTGTGACTTTCATGACGATGAAGGGTCCTTCCCATCTAGAGTTGAGCTTATGGAGCCTAGTCTCATCTTGGATGCGGCGTAGGACCAAGTCTCCAACGTTGAAGGATCTTTCCTGGACGTTGCGGTCATGATACCGGCGAATGCCTTGTAGATAACGGGTTGATCAAAGCAAGGCATTGCATCTGACTTCTTCAGCGCAGTCGAGTTCCAGATGCCTTGCCTCGTCAGCTTCTAATTCCGCATACATCTCTAGTCTGGGTGATTCCCACATGATATCTACTGGAAGAATTGCTTCTAACCCGTAGACAAGAAAGAAAGGTGACTGCCCTGTGGCTTTACTCGGTTGACTACGAAGCCCCCAGACAACTGTGGGTAACTCATGGATCTACTTGCCTCCCTTTTTGCTATTCTCATTGTAGAGTCTTTTCTTGAGTCCATCGAGTATCAAGCCGTTGGTGCGCTCGACTTGGCAGTTGTCCCTCGGGTGAGCGACCGACACGTACTTGACTTCGTTCGCAGAACTCCCAGAACTCATGATGCAAAATTGGATCCCAGATCAGTGATGATTGTATGAGGGAACCCAAAGCGGTGGAGGATGTCACAGATGAAGGTGACAACCCGATCCACCGTTAGTGTTGTAATTGGCTTGTACTCGATCTACTTTGTGAACTTGTCAATTGGCACCAACACATGAGTAAAACTTCCTAGCACTGTTGTCAGTGCACCAATCATGTCGAGGCCCCAACAAGCAAACAACCAAGAAGGTGGTATGGTGATCAGCTTGTGGGCAGGGACATGAGCTTGTTTACCAAAGAACTAGCAGTTCGTGCATCGGCGAACGACATCTTCGGCGTCAGCCAAAGCCGTAGGCCAATAGAACCCAGACCTGAAAGCCTTCCCGACTAGTGTTCGAGAGGCTGCATGATTGCCGCAAGCGCCCTCATGAATTTCTTCCAGGATTTCTCACCCTTCTGCGGTAGTCACACACTTCATGAGTTCCCGGTTGCTGATCCACGCTTGTAGAGCATGTCTCCCACCAAGACATAACCCTTACTTCGAAAGACTAGTCGGACAGCCTCGGCGGTTTTAGGGTGAATGTTGGGAGGTAGCTTCTTTTCCATGATCAAGTCGATAAACTAGGAACGCCAGTCCACATCAATCATCAGGACCTCTGGACTAGGCTCCACAGGGTCTTGGTCGATGGTGCCTGGCTCTATCCTTGGAATAGAGGGATGGTGGAGTTCGTGAACGAAAACTCCAGCTGGAACTTTAGCTTGTTCAGAGCCTAGCTTTGAGAGTACGTCTGCCCCAACGTTATTATCGCGGAGCACGTGACGAATCTCGAGCCCTGAGAACTTGTTCTCGAGTGTGCGGATTAATGCGACGTAGGTGTCCATGGTTTCCTTGTTGGTATCCCACTCCTTGTTGCATTGTCGGACCACCAGTAAGGAGTCGCCAAAAACGAGTACTCGCTTGATGCCAAGGGAGACAGCCAGGCGTAGCCCATGGAGTAGTGCCTCGTACTCAGCTTCGTTGTTGGAGACCTTAAACAGTATTTGGAATACGTATTTAAGTTGCTCACCAGTCGGGCTAATGAAGAGTACTCCTGCGCCGCCGCCTTCGAGCTTGAGGGAGCCATCGAAGTACATGACCCAATGCTCTATCTGGTCGGCTGGAGTTGGTACTTGGTTTTCTTGCCACTCTACCAAAAAATCGACTAGAGCTTGCGACTTGATGGTCGTGTGTGGCTTGAAGTCGATGTTGAGAGCCCCACGTTCCACTGCCCACTTGGAGATACGCCCAGTGGCATCCCGGTTGTGGAGTATATCCGCCAACGGGAACTCAGTGACAACTGAGATCTTGTACTCATTGAAATAGTGGCGAAGCTTTCTGGAGGTGATGAGTATAGCGTAGAGAAGTTTCTGAATCGAAGGGTAACAAAGCTTTGACTCAGAAAGGACTTCGCTAACGAAATAGACTGGCCGTTGCACACCAAACGCATGGCCTTCCTCGTTCCGCTCCACCACGATGAACCGAGGAGTTTCCCTTGGGGTACGCTGAAGATGCACTTAGTCGGGTTGAGCTTCCACTGAAATCTTCGCAGACTGTTGAAAGTTTCCTCGAGATCAGAGATGAACTCATCGGGATTTCTGGTTTTGACAACCACGTCATCCACGTAGGCTTCAATGTTGCGATGTAACTGGTCAGCGAGGCATAGCTGTATGGCTCGCTGGTAAGTTGCACCCGCGTTCTTCAGCCCAAACGACATAGTCGTGTATGCGTCAGCACCAAACGGGGTAACAAACGCAATCTTGATCCGGTTTTCTTCCTTGAGGGAGATCTGATGATAACCCGAGTAGCAATCAAGGAATGAGAGCAGGACACAACCGGCGGTGGAGTCGATAACCTGATCAATGAAGGGGAAGCGCGAAAGGATCTTTCGGGCAGTGCCTATTGAGATCGGTATAATCGACACACATCCTCCATTCATTATTATTCTTTTTAAGAACAAGTACAGGGTTGGCTAGCCACTCTAGGTGGTACACCTCTTTGATGAAACCAGCCGCGAGTAGTTTAGCTAGCTCTTTTTTGATGGCGTGCCTTTTTCTTGAGAGAAACGACGTAGTCGTTACTTCCTCGGAGTGGCCTCAGGAAGATCAGGTTTAACCCGCTTCCCCCGTCGATGAGTACTCGGGTCAGGGTAGAGCCTGCGACTACCGGGTCCAGTATGAGCGAAAGTTTTCCTGGCTAGGAGAAGCTGGTCCACTGATCCTCTCTGGAGAAAGAGATCAGGACCTCGCTGTGTCTCAGAGGACGTGGCACTGCTAGCTCAACGAACATGATCTCGCGCCGGAACAGCTTCTATGCGTGCTTGGTGAGGATGTCGTCGTTGCCTCCGAAGATGACGTTGATGGTCCTAGTCGGGTGCTGGAAACCCGGAGGCCCTGACTTATCGTTGCCCTCGTCCGCCTTGTCCTTGTCCTTCTCCTCGTCGTCGGGAGGAGGCGGTGCGTTGAGACTTTTGCGGAGGACAGTGCACTGGAACATTGTGTGCTTGGCCTTCAGGTGCATCGGGCATTGCTTGTGGAGGATCTTCTCGTACTGATCCTGGAGCTTGCCCGACTTCTTGCTACGAGGGTTGCGCTCGATGTTGGCCACTTGATCTTCCGGCTTCCGCTTGCGAGCGGCGCCCGAGTTGTTGTACTGACCCTTGTCGGAGCGGTTGTTGTTGTTGCCCTTGTCGTTCTTGCGCTTGGGGAAGCGTTCGTTCTCCTCGTCTTCTTGATCCGCCCATCGCTACATCATGTCATGGAGCTCGAGTACATTAGTTGGGAGGTTTCTCCCGAACTTGCGGTATGTCTGCTTCGTGGCCAGTCCGTTGCGGAAGCAGCGGATGACCTCCTCGTCGGCGATGTTGGCGATGGTTGCGTGGGTGTCGAAGAAGCGGCGCGTGTACGACCTCAAGGTCTCGTTCTCCTCCTGCTTGATCTGCGACAAGTCGTGACGAGTACCTGCCAGGATCATGGAGCCCTGGAAGTTGTCGACGAAACCTGCTTCAGGGCTTCACAGGAGTCGATGGAGTTTGGCCGGAGGGTTTCCAGCCATGTAAGTGGAGCAATCTCCAGGGCCATCAGGAAGTAGAGGGCTTTAGTCGAGTTAGAACCCCCGCACACCACGATGGCCACGGAGTAGCATCGCAGCCACTGCCGCGGATCTTGTTTCACGTTGTACTTCGGGATGTTCGTGGGCTTGAAGTCCCTCGGGTACTCGCGATTAGTGATGTTTTCCATGAAAGCAGGAAAACGATCACTGTCGTCGCGAGCAGCGTTCTCAAACCGCTCGCTTTGGCGATTGGAGATGACAGTGTGCGCGTCACGGTTGCTGTTGATGTGCTGCCTTAGGTCGCCGGGAGGTGGAGGTGGCTGGTTACCCTGGTGGCCTTGGCCTCCCGCGGGTTGCCCCCCCCCCCCCCCCCCTTCCCTGGGCCTAGGGCCTTGCTGTTGTACCTCCTGCTCGCCTTGTCGACTGTTGCGGGGGTTGAGATGACCTCTAGCAGTATGACTGCCTTGGGGTACAGATCTGCCATGGCATTCCGATCTGGAACGTGTGTGTTGGAAAGATTTGAGCGGGTCTAACTTATCAAGTTTGACTACAGCTTGTTTGACAAGTCGCACGCATGATCCACTGGGTTGCATTCGTTTGTGGGATTTGCTGCAGGAGTAGAGACGCTTCGTAGATGTTACCCATGGGAGTAACAAATTCTTCGTCTGCCGCAGAATCAAAATTCCTTCGCAGGTCTCTTCGCCATTGCGGGTTGCGGGCGCGCTCTTGAGCGTTGCGTCTGCGCTTGTTCCTCCTGGCGTTCTTCCACCTGCGTGCCCGCCTTTGCTCCTTCGTTTCGTCCTGGGGAGCATCAGCGGTGTCTTGGTTAGCGGAGATCTCTTCCTCGAGCTCGTTGTCGAACTCGATGCCCGGCTCATCGTCTTCAAGGTCGTGGATGGAAGCCATGTAGACTTCGCACTCCGGCAAGTAGTCGCTAGAGTAGTCGGTGGCCAGGACAGTCGAGGTCGTAGTCCTGGATGTCTCTTCCTGGATAGGAGAGAGAGATCTGCCCTTTTGAAAAGGCAATTGCTGGATGGTGGCTACCATGCGGGCATCATCATCGAGTAGTTCGGAGGGCTCCATGCCATTCCAGTACAAGAATCTATCTTGCGCGGTAGTCGTAATGCTCAAACCCAGATGACTGACCGCAAAAGAGTCGGGCTCGTCATCTGAATCCGAGTAGACGTCGAAAACGGGAGCCTCCGGGCTAGCGGTGGTGTCCTCGTCTCCGAGCTTGAGTAAGAGATCTAAGTCCGCTTCCAAGTCAGAGAGGGATTTAGACCATAGGGCCTCCCTGAAGGTGGAAGCTGCGTTGCATAGCCTGAAGCAGAATCGGGTACGTTCTTCCCCAGATCGGGTCAAAACCGAGCCGGAGAGTCGTGTCGGGACACGAGTCGAAAACGCGACGGTGACGGAATTCTCCTTGGTCTCCGAGGTGAGAAGCGGATGCATCTCGTCGAGGCTGTTGATGAACTCATCGAGTCCGCTTGAACAGCTCGATGCTTCGGGCTCCGTGGTGTTGGCCAGGTGGCTGTCAAAGCCGCCCGAGCTATTGGCGATGCAGATCCAGGAGCCAAAGATGAAAGTTGTGCCCTAATCGAGCATGACGCTGGTGAAGTTGAATGATGCCATCAAGTTCTCCAATGGATGCTCGATGAACACCCCTACCTGGCGTGCCAGCTGTCGGTGTTTTACCGCCAAGCCCACCGAGGGATACCCCCGAGGTGATAGGTTGTAGGTAGGGTGTCGTCGAGATCAGGAACTCGAAGGTGCAAGGAACACAAAGTTTAGACAGGTTCAGGCCGCCGAGAGCGTAATACCCTACGTCCTGTGTAGTTTGTATTGCCTTAGAGGTTATGAGATGTTTTGGAGGGGTCCCTTCCGCCCTTATATAGTCTGGGGGACAGGGTTACATGGAAGTCCTAGTCGGGGACGGTCCGAGGAGTCCTACCCGAGTACGTAGTCGGGTAGTTTCCTTACATCCGACTAGTCCTAATTCGATACGACTAGTTACAATGAGGATAAGGTATGGCCCATACACCATCCCCTACTACAAGAATATGTACGCCAAGTGTGCAGTCCCGCTGCCCCGGGTCTGACACTAACTTCCTCACTAATGTCGGAAGCAACTACACCTAAGTCATCGACGAGGTCTTCGAATTCTTCCCGTGCCTCGCCTTCTAGAACGATGGGGTGCAGGGTCCAAAGATCATTCCCGGACAGGTTCTGCACCATGGCGTGTGCGACGATGGACTCCATGGCCGGCGACCTCCTGCACGCGGTTGGGGATGTCCTACAGACGGGCAGCGACGGTGTTTCCTCGAGCATTCACCGCTTCTGTTGCGGTGGCCGCTACACCAAGGAGGGCCTGAACCTGTAACTCCAGAGCTGAAAAAGAAGAACAAACAAAGGGGAAGGAGGAATCAGGCAATTCTCAAGGGAAGAATTCTGGAAGAAAGCCTAACCTGCTACCCTAGAGTCAGCGGCAACGAGCTGGGCACGTGCAGTCTGCGTCATGTTCTCAACAATTGCCCATTGGGCCTCCAATCGGCTGGTTTTCTTGGTCTCCTCTGAATAATTGTGGCATGCTTCGTCTTTTTCTCGAAGAAGATCCCTGATCAGATCGCGGATCCCTTCATCAAGATCATCGAAGGGATTGGATGATGAAGAAGGAGGAGAATGTTGCAGGGTGCTGGAAGCTTTGTCATCCCTAAAGAAGAGGTGAGAGGCCAAAGCAACGAGTCAGATCTGGTCAAGATGTGGGATGAATTGAGGGAAGCAGATTCGTACCCTCGTTGACGGAGAGCTGGGGGGGAGATCGGAGGGGCCCTCGCCCGCACGCTTGTTTCCGGCCATTGCTGATGAAGAGGAAGGCTAGGGTTTATGATTGATTAACTGCTACAATAGCTTGGCTAAATTAACTAATGAAACCAGTTCTAGCGTGGTAGAATAGAATGCTAGTTATTATTTTGGAAAAAGTCTAAATTACTCCCCTCAACTATAATCAAAGTTCGGATAACCCCCTAAACTATCGTTTGGTTCATTTTACCCCTCAAATACCCCCTAATACAATTTGTCCTTTTCATTTCTTCATGTATAGGTGGAGTTTTAAGTTGAAACTTTGCAAGACGACAGTAAACATCATAACACATGTTAGGAAAAATACATCATAATTTTTTATCATTATTTTGATAGGTTAGGATATTTAATAATAAATTAATCATTAGAAATCAAAAATATATGAAAAATAACGATGAAAAAACTATAAAACATTTTTAACATGCATTGTGATGTCCACTACTACCCTACAAAATTTAAAATTAAAATTCAACTTGTGTATGGAGAAAAAAAAGACAAATTGTATTATGGGGTAAAGTGAACTAAATAGCATAATTTAGGGGCTAAATTGAACCAAGTTATAGTTTAGGGGGTTATTCAGACTTTGACTATACTTGAGGGGAGTAAATTGAACTTTTTCCTATTATTTTTGGCATTCAAATCACTACTACAAATAGGCACATCACCGAAGGTTCCTAAGGTCCATCACCGTCGGTTTGGATCCCCGTTGGATTTATGTTGACCGTGATGGATCGGGCTAACACCGCCGGGTGTAGAACTAGTGGTGATGCCCATTATAGAAAACAAAAAAATAGACACTAGCGCAGCACCGCGCACTGCGCTCCGTGTCGCAACCCCGGGCCGCCGCCACGCGCGTCGTTCCCCACTCCGTGGCGCGTGCCCCTCTGCCCCACTCTGCCGCCGCTCCACGCCACATGCCCCGCCAACCCGCTCCGCTGTGCAGATCCAGGCCGCAACGCCGCCGCCGTGTGCCCCGCTCGCCGGCGGCAGGCCGGGGAGGTGGCGGCGGGGGAAGAGAGAGGAGGCGCAAGGGAAAGTAGGGGAAGGGAGTGGTGGCGTGGTATGTGACAATAGGGGAGAGGAAGGGAGGCGGCAGGGGAGAGGGAGGGGCGCGCGAGGTAGAGGAGGGGAGGTAGGGGGAGAGAGAGGAGGACCGGGAAATGAGATGGAGAGAAGTGGGAGAGGTTGAGAGAAATAAATGGGTTGTTAATTGCATCACCTCCAGTTCGTAATACGATACGGCGGTGATGCCCGTCGAATATATTACCGCCGGATCGTATTACGAACTGGTGGTGATGTTGGGTATCACCGCCAGTTCCAAAGGGATCTGGCGGGGATAGCCCATCACCGTTAGTTCGAATCGAACCGGTGGTGATGGGACGTTTGGAATATGTTGTTTTGGAGTAGTGAATGAACACATGCACACATCCGAACACATGCACACATCCCTGTGATTGGATTAACCATACATTTTGCTGATGCAAACCCAAACAAGCATTCGTACAGATTGTTGTTGTTCTCTCCATCCTTGCATCCACATTGATAAATGATAATTTGCCTTCTTCTAGTATTGTCCCCTAAAAATCCCCTGGAAGGAAGGGTTTGAATACTTGATCTCTTACGACTTATGCCACTAGTGTTCATCATCTTGCTAGTTCATCTGCAAGGCAAGAATATCAGCCTCTGAAAAAGTGTCACTGCTGGTACTGGTAGCTGCTAAATGATGCGTCGCCTCAATCTACCAGTGCGCTACCACTCCTGCTGCACCAATGGCCAAAGGTGCCACTGCACTGATGCCGTACACACTAAAGTCTGCACTGTCATAGGGCAATAGAAATGAATACGTGATCATCTGATGGCATGTTCTGTGTTGTGGATATTTGTTAGATGATAGGAGCGAAAAACTGATGAATGAGGAAATTCATTCGATAGTTTCACGATGGATCTTTAAGGATGGAAATGGGCAACCAGATGGGGTGAATGGAAGAACTAAGATCTATATCTCGATTGCCACCCTGATACTACACCGCTAAGATGACGTAAGTCAACTGG
This sequence comes from Panicum miliaceum, assembly GCA_032594955.1. NCBI lineage: Eukaryota > Viridiplantae > Streptophyta > Magnoliopsida > Poales > Poaceae > Panicum > Panicum miliaceum. The sequence continues at coordinate 44,936,148 of CM064056.1, read as the reverse complement.
TGACAAACCTACCGTAGGAATGGTTCACAAATTAAAACTTGACGCAAGATGGAAGCAAAGATTAACCAAAAAGCTGAAAACTCGACCCAAAGTGGAAGCAACTGAGAAGCAAACAACTCGAGCAAAAGCTACCAAAAAGCTACCACGAAAGCTTCACTTAACCAAAAGCATACGATGATTCAACAATGATTAGCAAAGCTCAAAATCAAGCGGAAGCAAAACTTAACAAAAAGCTGATCAAGAGTCTCAAGAAAAGACTAGCACTAACCTTTTTTTAAGTGGACTAGCACTAATCACTACAAACCAACTAAAGTTTTCTTGACTAAGAGTAATACTTAAAAATAATTGACACAATTCAACTAAGCATGCAAATTACTATAAAGCATTAATACGAGTAAGATCCAGACTAAATAGGAGTGCATGAATTAAATAACATGTGCTGCAAATAAAATGCAAACCGAGAGCTGCTGCTTGGGCCGCTTGCCTTGCCTCTCGTGCCAGGGCACTGCTGCTGCTGGCCTGCTTGCTGGCCATGCACGCCACAGGCCGCGTGCCCTCCTTGGCTGCGGGCTGGCAGTCCGCTAATATTATGGATCACACGCGTTACTGGCTGTCGATCTATCACAGAAGGTCCCATCGCAAGCCAGACGTATGCAGCGGCCCAAATGCCTGATTCGTGCTGAGATCCAACGGAGAGCGCTTGCCCGTGCATGCAGCGGTAGAGGACCCGACGCATATCAAGGGAGCTTTGTTGCATGTATTGGGTTACGTGCAGAATTCGAATTCAGATTAAAAATATTTGTATCTTCCAAACCAGGTATCTAAATCAAAATTCGACTTCACCATTGGTAATCTTATAGATAGAGCTTTCAAATAAGACCAGACTTATAATACTTGAATGAAATTTTTTATAACATTTTTTAAGATATAGAACAATTTTATTGTATAATTGGAACGATTGTTCCACATCCACGTTAAAATTGTTCTAATGGGAACAATTGTTACACATCCAAAATTTTATAAAATTGTTCTAACTAAAAAGGTTGTTCCACATCCTCAATAAAATTGCTCTATGGTAACAGAAAATATTTTATATATAATATGATCCAACCACATTTAAGTATAGCTTTTCCCATCATAAAAAATCCAATAGTATAATTAAAATAAAATTATTAGTTTCTCAATTTATAAATTCTGATCTTTTTTATTTAGTATATATATTTGCACATACTTCAGAATACATGGGTCAGGCCCAACTGACCATCTGGTGCACAGCCCGCGCCCAGCAGCCTCCTCTATGACAGCTTTCAGCCCGTGGAGACTATGCATTGCTTGTGCTACAATTCATTGATCCATCGCCTGAAGGACGTACAATGGACCGATAGAATAAATCAGCCCAATAGCAGGTGGAGACGGGTACAGAAAAATAATGATCGGATTTCACATGCTCTCTCTGTACATGCACATGAAAAAGTGTGTGAGGTACTTTAGGCATGCAAGTAAAGTGAGTTGCATAGCTATGTGACAGTGTTTTTTTCTTTTCCTCTTATCCATTTGTTTCCACTTTTCTATTTCTTTTCTTTCAATTTTTACTTTACCCCTTTTTCTTTTTTAATGGATTATCCTACTCTTTTCGTTTCATTCTGTTTTTCCTTTTTTATTTGTCCCTTGCGTTTCGTTAGTTGCTTTGTTCTTTTCTTTTCTTTTTTCATTTACCATTTTTCTTCCATTCTTTTTTCTCTTCTCTCGTTGGTGTGATCTTCTTTCTTCCATTTCTTTTTCTTTCTTATTTTATTGTAGATTTTATTTTCTATTTTTTCCTTTCTTTCTTCGCATGCCAAGTTAATTGTATCCTACTTTGTTTCACGATTTCGTACAATTTATTCATGTATAATTCTTTCTTTCATTTTCTCTTTTTGTTATAATATAGATATTTTGATTAAAACACTTGATGCCTCTTTTTTTCTATTTCCTTTTTATTTAACCTTTTATTTCCTTTGCTTTTCCCTCATTTCAATCTAAAAATTTTTCATTTAATTATTTTACCTTCTAATCCATTCCTTTTTGCATACTCATTCCATTCCAAATGCAATTCTAGAATTCAAATTTTGTTCAAAAGAGAATCTAACACTAATCCTAACCTCATATTAGCTATATTAATGCCTGCAAACAACATTAATTGCCCATAAAATTATTCATCTCCGTGTGAATAATTTATTCGCAATGTCAAATTATTTGTTCCTTTTTTGTATTAAATTATTCAGTTGTATTGACTTATTTGTTCACGATATTTATTTTCATTATTTATCCTATACAATTAAATATTCTCTATGTTGTTCGTAGTACATTATTATTTGTTCGTCTTGTTTACGTTTTTGTTCGTCCAAAATTATTATTTGTTCATGTTATTAAAATATTCATTCCCAACAGTGGAAACTAATTATTTAGTATTAAAAAGTACTTTTAAAAAATATCATGCAAATATAAGTGTTGTCTTATTTTGAAGATCTTATCATCAAAAAATAATGGTGTAATCAGAATTTAATTTGGATACTTATTCAGCACCTATTCATATTCTACTTGTCAAAAAAATATTTTATTTTGCTTTTATTTTCCATCACTTATTCTATACAATCAAACGTTCGCGGTGTTTAATATTTTATTCGTAGTACATTATTAATTTTTTGGCATGTTTAATTTTGTTCGTAGAAAATATTTGTTCGTGTTGTTAATAAATTTGTTCCCATTAGCTAAAAATAATTATTTAGTATTAAAAATATTTTTTTAATATCATGCAAACATAGGCAAGTGTGTTCTTGTTTTAAAGATCTTGTCATAAGAGAGATAATGGTGCAATCATAATTTAATTTAGATATACAGTTTAAGATTCATTAATTTTTTTAATGTTCAACATGTTTGCATGTGGATGACGTAACAAAATTTGTCTCTTTTGCATGTGCATGTGCTCACATACTGCCCATGTATAGATGCTTGTTGCTGTTAATTTTTGATTGGCCAAAATTTGATTGGGCCGTAGTAGGATGGTGGGGGTATAATCTCGTAGTGCAGAATTAAATAGTGATGCCTTCAGGTGATGGTTGAAGCGATGTATAATCACGTCCCTTTCAGCGGGTGCGATTACATATCACTTAAGGTGATGGTTAGCTAACTAACACTTGAAAGAGAATAATCAAAATCAAATTTAGATGGACCGTCAACCCAGCATGTATAGATTCTTTGCCCGTATGTTGCCAACTAAAGTAAATAGGAGAGAGAATCGGACATGCATGCTCCTAAAACTTAATAGGAGAGAGAATCTGACATGAAATAGATAACAATGCTGACATCACCTACATGCATGCAAATCTGAAACTAAAAATGTTATAACTATTAAATCGGACATCCAAATTAAATTTTAATCCTCAATTATCTTTCTTATGACAAGATCTTCAAAACAAGACCACACTTGTCTATGTTTGTACAATTTTTTAATATTAAATAATTAGTTTATGTTACTGGGAACAAATATTTTAACAACATGAATAAATAATTATTTTTACAATAAAATAATTAAACATACCGAGCAAATAATAATGTACAACGAACAAACGTTAAACATGGCGAATATTTGATTGTACAGACTAAATAATAGAAAATAAATATCGCGAACAAATGACTCAACAAGTCTGAACAATTTAATCTACAAAACGAACAAATAAATACACCTAGAAAAATTATATTATAGACATAAAATAAAAATATTACTATCTATAAAAATTTAATGGATACATTGACAACGAAGAATAGAAGAATATAAAAAATATAATAAAGAAGGATAGGTACATGAAGAATGGATAAATAGAGTGGAATAAGAAATAAAAAAAACATTAGATAGGATATAGTGGAAAAATATATTAGAAAAATACATCAATCATTAGTACATTTAAAACAAAGAAAGAGAATAGAGAATAAAATAAGAATAAATAATAAGAAAAGAAAGATGGATTATATACTAGTTTTGAAATATTTACTGAGTTATTAGAAATAAGAATAAAAAATAAAAAAAAATTAATAAATAACAGAAGATAAGGTAACGCCTCGCGTGCATACGAAAGAAAAATAAATAAATAATAAAATAAAAAGAAGATAAGGTGCAACCTTTACACAGATGCGGAAGGACATAAATAATAAAAGGACAAATATATTATAAAAATAAAAATAAAATAATAAATATGAATTATAAAAATCTAAATATAGAATATAATTATTATATATTTAAAGTAGAAAATTATAAAAATAAAAAATATAATGAAAAGAAGAATAATAGATCATGGAAGAAATTATTTAAAAGAATTAGAAACAGAAAAGAAAAAGTAAAAGTAGAAGAAAAACAAAATAAATGAGAAGAAATGAAAGGAAGAAAAAGAAAAAAAAGATAGGAGAAACTACACGCAAATATGTATGCATACAGAGAAAAAGCAGCATACAATAGTATAGAGGAAAAAATAATCTACAAATATCTACACATATCCAAAAGAAAATATGCTACAATATAGGCACAGAAAATAAAAGATCGAATTAGTATTGTATGCAAGTAAGCTTAGTAGCACGTGGGTCTGTATGAATCAAGACAGCAAAACGGGTCACAACTAATCAAATACTATTAAACTAAATATGCAAATATACAGCCCAACAACAATAAGCATTTTTTCAAGAACGATGAACACTTTTTCAGGCGATGGTTTTGCAATGCAACACCGGCGGCGATGTATATCCCCGCCGCCTTTCAGCCCCTCTGGCAATCTGCCTGTTGCAGGCACAGGTCTGCTTGCGCCTGCCGCAGATGGGCAGCAGCGCTGGCCTGTGATTGGCCCGCCCGCCCTCCGCTGGCCCGCTGGCTGTGCTTGCCCCGTGTGGGCCTGCTGCCCGTGTGGGCTGCACCACCTGCGCCGGCCCGCTGGCCGCGCTGGCTGGCCTGCTGCGCTCGGCTGTGCGCGCTGGAATGTTTTTATTTTTACATTTTCTAATTCGTTTTTAGAAAAAATAAATATCCGGTAAATTTTTTTTCAAATCTATACCTCTACCGCCGGATAACATTGCAAGATTCCTTAAAATTAAAACCTACCACCAATTGAAACGGCTATAGCCAATTCAATTGGTGAAAGGTCGTCAGGGTGGATCCCAAGCTCATTGCAGCCTAATTAAAAGGCTGTATTGCCTATTTTTTTTGCAAAGGTATTTATGAAAGAATTATAAATTTTTTCGTATAACCTCTAATGGAGTTAAAAATTATAAAATTTGTAGAGCTTGACAAGATTTACAACTTTGTAGCTCACCATTTTATCATTTAAAGCTATCTCGGTAATGAAATAATTAGATTTGTATTCGTCGATCTAGACTTTGTATCAATTTTTAGATAAGCATTTATATTTTGCTAAAACTAGAATTAAAAAATATAAAAAAAGGTCGTGCGCGCTGAGCAAGGGCCGACGCGTTGCTCGCCTGCTCGAGGCCGAGTGCTTGCATGTCGCCGCACGCCAGCTGCTCCCAACCGGCCTCCCAACACCGCGCTGCCGCGTGGCGGCGCTTCATCGGAATAAGTCCTTCCGAGTTCTTCCTCGCCCTTCGGTGCTTTACTCCAGTGTCGAACGCGAGCTCGTGGAGGTGGTGCTCCCTATGTGGAGCTTCTGTTCAGGAGTCTGTCGGCGGCGGCTCGTCGACCCGGTGGGGAAACAGGTGAGCTGGCTTTCTCTTTTGTGGATGCGGAGACAGTGTTGGGTCTTGCGGAAGATGGGAGAGTGGAGCAGGCTCGACGCGTTCATCGTCGACGGCGAGCAGCGTCCAAGATCCACGAAGCTCGGGGTGTGTCCCCGGCCTATGGTCCACCAGCGATTTTAACTCATCCATGGGGCCGGGTGTCATCTGCGGCTCGCTTCAACGCCTGATGGCAATGGGGCTTCGGTGGATCTGGGGTTTGCGACGAGGAATTTCCACCGGCGGCCGCCGGCGTCAGGGGATTCCGGAAGCTTCATTGTGCAGTGGTCCCAGGGACTTGTTTGTAATTTTTGTGTTTGTTGAGGGGCTATGTGCAATTTTGGTGGAACATCTGTCTCTGTATGTGTACGGGTCTATGTACTGTCACCTTAACCTTAACTTAATACAGGTATGGTTTGATAAAAAAAAACACCGCGCTGCCGCGTGTGCGTATGCTCACCACGCAATGCCGCAAGTGAGTCCTCGCCAGCCGCGCCTCCTCGCGTTGCGAGCACGCGGTCGAGTCCTCCTGCACACATGCACACAGAAGAACAAACAAGAGCACACGAAAAGCTTTGGAACTTTGATTCCAAATTACTCCCTCAAACTCAAATCTTAGGTGGCGTTTGGGAAGTGGGAAATATGATATGAGAAGATGGTTATACTTAAACCCTCATTTGGATACTGGGAAAGAAATAAATCGTAGAATCGGAAATGGGAAATGAGGACCGCATATTCCAGTGATCTTATCCCAACGAGAGAGGTGGGTTTGAGCGGGAAATGTCGAGCTTGTGTGCTTGATCTCGTCGATCCAGCCCGTCGGAGCTGAAGAGCCATCGCTCGCTTGGCCGTGCGGGCACCTTGACCCGGCGGACGGCAGAGCTTGCCTGGCCGTACCGGTTGCCCAAGCTGCAACCCGCTTACCCGCCCCGCCGTGCCGGCAGCCTGCGCCGCAACCCGCACGGCCGTACCGGTCCCCGGAGCCGTCGCTCGCCCCACCAGCCGGCCTCCAGAGCCGTCGCTCGTTCCGCTCGCAGGCCCCTCGAGCGGCACCTCGCCTTGGAGCGCGGCACCCGGAGCCACAGCTCGCCTTGCCAGCCAGAGCTGTAGCTAGCCCCCGCCCACCGGCCCTCGAGAGGCACCTCGCCTTGGCGCGCTGCCCCGGAGCCACCGCTCGCCTCGCTGGCTAGAGCTGCAGCTAGCCCTCGCCCGCCGGCCAACAGATCCGCACTTGCCTTGCCACGCCGGCCGCTGGAGCCACCGCTCGTCCAGCCGTGAGACGCGCTCCCGAAGCTGATGGGGCGTGGGAGAAGCTAGCTGGGCGGAGGGTTTTGATAGGGATCACCCGAGATTTGCTCACACGTATCTAGCACCAATCGACACAAATCGCAGCCAAATGCGACGAACAAAAATTCACTCAAAATTCATAGAAAAAGAAAAACGCTTGGGATTGATAAAAGGGACATGAATTTGATCTTTGAATTACTTCATGATGGGAGCATCTCCATTATAACTGCACACACAAGGTTATCATTGCAGCAGCATGACTACTTCACCATGATTGACTACAACAACTTGACTGCAGCAAACTCAACTTGCTCTACACCAACCTCTTCACATTTAGTTTGGAATAATAGACCCAAGCAATGCATATGCCCATCCCTTGGTGTTTGCAATCGAGTATCCCCCTTAGCACCGCAGGTGTTAATCATGTACTTTAATAGCTAATCATAACTTAATCATCATCATTAGTGCTAATCATGCTTGGTTAATTACATTTCAAGTTAGCTGAGCTCTAATCCTTATTTTTCTGCCAAATTTAAAGCTCGAATCAAGTTTTGTCCAGCATCAAAGTTGTACCTCTGCAACTTTTGTTTTGGCCAAAATTCAAGTTTCAATGTGAAGTTTTGAGTTGTTGCCGGTCAAAATCGAGTTAAAATCTTTTGACCCTGTTTCACCTGCTCCCCTGATTTCCTCCCGTACGCGCGTCCATGCCGGGACGACAGTCCGGCGACTCTCTGCCCACGCGTCGGCCGTCCCGGTGATCCTCGATTCACCTCCGAGCACGGCCATATCCTCTTCCTCTCCCCGGCGTCCCCATTCTCTCCCAATCCCCCTTTCTTCCAGCTCGAGTCGAGCTGAGCCGGGCAGACCGTCTCGCCGACCGATTCCGGCCATCTCCGGCCGCGGTCCGTCGATTCCTCCCGCGAGCACCTCCCCAACCTCCTTCTGCACCTCCACCGTGCCTCCCTGAGCTCGGCCGAGCGCTACCCCAGCCGAATCGGCCCCCACTCCGGCCGGCCGCCATTGAAGCTTCGCGCGAAGCTCCGACCACTCGTCAAACTCTACCTTCCGGTCCTCCTCTGCCCAAATCGAGGACACGGTAAGCATCCCCGCATCCTCCTCGACCTCCCCGGTGTCTTCCCCCGCCGAGACCCTCGCTGCGCCGTCCAGAACGCGGCCGCGCCGCCGCCACCGCCGCTTCCCGCACTGCTACAGCGCCGGCCCTCCTCGAGTCGCCCCAACCCCGTCCAAGCCCACCTACAGGTAGCCTGTGTCTTTCTCTTGCTCTTCCCCTACCTGGCCCTCGCCGCCGGCGAGCCAGTTCGCCGGAATCCGGCCGGCCGAAGCTCCCCACCGTGAACCATGACCCAAGGACCCCATTGCATTGATTGCAAAAGTCCTAGGGTCCTTGCTGCAAACATCCAGGGACCTATTCGCGAAACCCAGTTTTCTTTTTAGATTCAAACCAGTGAACTTGTAAATTGCGTAGAAAATAGTAGAAAAAGGATAAAAATGCAAAACCAGTTTTGTTAGCTTCATCTTTTTATTCTCTTTATGATAGAACCATGTAATGTGTTGTTTGAAAACTTTTTCTGTGCAGTTTTATTTATGCTAGATAAATGCTTTTGTAGATTGTTAAATGCATAAATGGAGTTAGGAGCATGCTAGAATTATAGAACCAGTTGGGTTAGCCTTGTTTTGGCATGTAGTGCTTATATAAAATATTAAACCTGTTGTTTGGTTAATGTTTCTATAATGTATTGTTTTAACCATGAGTAATGCTTGCTTAAGCTTGTTTAAATTGTTTCTATAGTTCTGTTAGTCCAAAAATCATGAAATTTATGCAGTAGCTTACTCTTTGCATGTGTAGTTCACTGTAAAAGTTTCAGGTTCAGCAGCTGTGTGCATGCTTGTAGATCTTTAATGGTTCAGTTTGTCTTGCTAAGGCTGAAATAAATGCTTTCTGTTATCAATAAATGGTGGTAAATTTTTGTTGCATGCTTTATCAATAGCTTGTCCTGTTGGTAAAATTTGGTTACCAGTTTATGGCTGCAAGTCATGTTTTTGCTTTTGTTTAGTTGCTAGCTATAGTTTTTCTTTTTATATCTGTTGCTAGGGAATTCTTTCCTGCAGATCTAATTTCAATAACTCATGTTGATCTTGTATAAGTAGTGTTAACTCTTTTAAGATCAGAATGTTGGTTACTTTTATATCACTTGGTTCTATGTACTTGTTAGTTAAATAAAAATCCCGAGTACTCCCTTTTTGCTTTATGTCTATGCTTAGCCTGTATAAATAAGTTATTTAGTAAGGTTTAGTTAAAGGAAACACTTCAGGCTAAAATGAGTCTATAATCTAAAATCTTGCATCAACACCTAACTGTTTCTTTTACGAGTTTGTTTGCTGTGTTTAATCGGTAAATGATTGCCCCTTCATGTTTTAAAATGTTAAGCATTCATACTCATTTGCATTGCATGTAGATTCCGTAGCTGAGTACGTGGTGTACCAGATCGTGGGTGACCAAGAAGAGAAGGACCAGCTGGAGCAGCCCGAAGACCCGGCCCAAGGTCGGAAGGGCCCAAGGCCTTGTTAGTACTAACACTGACTTAGTGTTATCCCAGGTAAGCCTCGGAGCATAACCCTTAATTTCAGTATACAATGGTTACCTATTTAATTATTGTGCATTAAGTTTCTAGGTGTTGATTGAAACCCTAGTTGCATGATCTCTAGGTTCCCTCAGTTAATCTACTAGTATGGGTAGGTTGTTAGTACTGCCATGCTTAATTAGGATTCGGTAGAAGTCGAGTGATTCCTGTCACTGTCACTCGCGAGATATAGGACCTTGTTGCTTATGGGAAAGTTACTTGAGGCTGAATCAATGAGGAAAGAAAGAAAAATGGAGACCAGGCGAAGGCGAGTTGGTCGAGTATTGGAAATGGATGGAAAATGAGCCTCCGCCTATGTCGATTGAGGACCGTACCGTTGTTGGCATTGTTGATCGAGGATTGAACAGTACTAACTACATGCCGGGAGTAGGAGGTAGTCGAAACCGGTAAACTCATTACCTCATTTACAATGACTTTCTGAACTATGACCTGCTACTCTAGGAGTGGCATGATGGCGGGTGTTGTAGTCGCCTTCGGGTGGGTGTTCGCCGTTTGGGGCTCCTCACCCGGGTTTTGGCAGGCATGGTTCAGGGGTCGGGGTGGTGACGGGAACGGTTGCCAAGTGTGGCCCGGTGTGGCGTGCACGTGTCGTATGTGTTAGGTCTACCTTGCAAGGTTAAATCGGATCGATTCGCCGTGACTCGCGGATACGAGAGCCTTGATCACTGTGTCACATCGTAGTAAAGAAGTGGAATGAGAATAGAAAGGTGACGATATGAGATATGTTTATGATGATCTTGGAGACTTAATCTGAAATGTCATGTTTGCTCTAGATGTTTATGCAAACCTAGTTGGTACTTGTTACATTAAATTTGGGCTAAAATATTGAAAGTAAGGGTCCACTATTAGTAGCTTTCCAGCAAGATAAACTCCAGAGCCAAAAGCCTTACATACTAGGAGTCGGCTAAGTATGTACCATTAGTCGGTTAAGTCTTGCTGAGTATTAGTATACTCAGGGTTTGTTGTTGACCTTGTTTCAGGTAGCTGCTGCTGGTTGGAGCTAACCAGGATTTCACATCGGTGAGCTCGATGTGACGTCCCCACGTCTTCGTAGTTATCGCTTTCTTTAAAATTGAACTTCTACTTAATTTCCGCTGCATGTTGAACTCTGATAGTTTTGTTTTAAACTTAATTTGTTAAACTCTATGTTGTAAATTAATTTTGAGAATTTTTGTTTGCTTGTAATCATCTGAGCTCGTCTTCGTGCGAGACTTCCAGTGTTTGTTTCGATCCATGATTATCGTGATTGAATCGTGGTTGAATCGGGCTTGACCCGACAGACTGCCGGATTATACTATTTAAGTGCATGTGGACCGGATTTAGATTAAAGATGAGGGTCAGTGCACTTAAGCCGATTTAATTTGGGCGGTTCTGCCACCCCCCCTCCTCCTCCTTTCATGCCTATTGGAGGACTTGGTGGTGTGGCTGATTTTAAACTACAAGCAAGAATCACACAAGAGCTTAAGTCGAGGATGACTCAAATGAAAGAAGGGGAGGATGATGTGGATATTCCTGCATATGATACAACCATACCTATGGGACAACATGGACAACAAAGTCGCATAACTAGATATCGAGCTTACATGCCTAATTCTCAGGTAAATTCATTTCTAACTGTCCATACATATAGTTCTCAGAATTGGATGCTATTAAATTATGATGATGGTTTATTTATATTTAGAAACATGGGTGAAGAACCAGTCAAGTGTGAGGGTGCAACCAACAAATTCGGACCTAGAGGAAGATCACACAACAGCTAGTTCGGATCAGCCTTTCGGACCACGCGTTCGGACCTGCAGGAAGCATCGGATTGACATATTCATAACTCTTCACTCCGATGGTTGTTTGAGGCCCATGGGTACTTGATGGAGAGCCCTTGAAGTCTATTTTCAGATGGATCCAACCTGAAGACGAAATTTGACCGGAGCTAAGAGCAGTCGCCAAAATGACGTTTGGTCTTCCAGACGTAGGCTGAGTCATTTGTATCTCGTCCAGCCCACTATGGGCCCGTTCTATGTTAGGGTTTACACCCTCCCACGCCTCCTGGCTGTCTCCCATGTATCAATACATGCTCCAGCCGCCAGGAGAAGATTGAGTTTTATTTTGTTGTAAGTTTAGCTTCTGCTACTTCCTAGTGACCGCGTGTGTCGATTAGACCACCCGTTTGCTTGATTCAGAACCCCAATTTCGTGTGTATCAGATTTATCCCTTGGGCAAGGTCTGTGTGCTGTTTGCTTGTCCACTTGTTCTTGCTTGTTTTTCGATTTGCTTACAGATTCAAGGTTGTTCTTGGCACAGCAAGAACAACACAAATCGGAGGCGGTGTAAATGTCGCTAATACGTAGCCCCTTGTGGTGTTGTAGTCGGGCAACACAACATCGATCCTCCTTCAAATCAAGTTATCCCCCACTCTCATCCAAAGGTCAGGAACAAACCCTAGCAGGTTCCATCAGTTCTCCTAGCCTAATCAAAGCATGGCTAACAAAAAGCTCAAACAAAGACCACTCATCTCTCCCTCTCACAACCCAAATACCCTTGAGTGGTAAAACCGTCCAACCTTTTATCAGAGCATCGGAAGGACACCGCCTTCACAACTTTGCTTCACCTCAACATAAGCTTCGGGATGGCGCCACAGGCCCTCCATCACTGCCATGCACGCGCACCGGACGCACCGCCGATTTTTAGGCCCAAACCGAGAAACCTGCTTGCATAGTGGTTTTGAGGCCCAAACCACCCAAACCGTCCATCCTCCACTTGGTTCCCAGGCGACCCCAATGTTGACGCGTGCCCGGTCTCCGCCAAGTGCCATGACGCCTTCAAGTCTTTCGCACTCCCACCGCACAGGCATCCTATTCGAACCTGCCATCACCTTCCTCCTTGACTTGACCGACGTCGTCTTCATCTTGTCCATATACTCTTGCTCTTCCGTTCACCATGTGGATCGCCCATGTCTCTGCCTGGACTCCTCGGGTCCCTCAGTCCAAGCCTACTCGCGTCCACTCTTCACCGCCCTTGATCCATCGGATTGAACCTTTCGCTTGACCTTCAACGCATGCCGTCGACCATCACGTTGCATCCTACACATCACGAGCCAAGAGATACATCAAATCCACACTACGTTGTCAATCACTTATTATCCAAGGGTGATCACCATTGGTCCTCAGATCTAGTTCGCTGAAAAGAGAAGGCATATTACAAGGCATCCAAACAGTGACATCTATGCTCCGATTGACCAAACCACTGAACTACTCCATACGTTAACTGAACCATACATGATAACTGCACCATCAACTAAGATGCCAGCATGTCAACCACACTAACCAATAGGAAGCTGAATTTTGTAAAAAAAAATTTCTTGGCAGAAGAAGAAGATTACAGGCATGAACTTATTCAGTGCATTGAACCTGAATTTCCCAGCACAATGAACATCTAGGATAAATAGCGCAGGTTTGAATAATATTTGAGATCATAAACCCATGACAAAACAATATGTGTATAGTTTGGAATTGAAATATAGGCATGCGAAACAAACACTTTTTTTTTTGAAACAAGGTTCGTCTAGCTTTTATAGAAAGCATGTTTTTTACAAACCACCAGAACAGAGCTGGTGGACACGAGCTAACTATAAGCGCAGAAAATACTCCAGAGTAGCATAGGCTACACAACTTTTGCAAGGCTCATTGCCCGCACAACCCAACAACAATTTGTATTGGGATACAAGGCTAAAGAATATAATACAACTATAGATAATTGCTCATAAGTGGAAGATCAAAACATAATCAAACATTCCATTGTGACTGCAGATTACTTCTATCTTTGAGTTTCAGATAATTAGAAATCCAATCTGTCCAGATTAAATGACACAAGTAATTAGAAACCTACATGCACAATTACTTCTATCTTCGAGTTTCAGACACTCGTATGGAGCACCTATACTACTACACCAGAAAAGAATTCAATCATTTACCTTGGTTTGGTTTACATGTGGAACTCTTTCCTGCTTGTTGTTATGTGGAACCCATATTGTCAATCTGCCCCCATCTAATCAAATTTTAAGGCAGGTAAAAGAGCAAAAAAACTTGCTATGGTTCCAGCGCATTCTACTTCCATGAACAAGAATCACAAGCAGCAACTTGAAAAACAAACAAACAAAGGGACTCAGCAAGCTTACTTTATGGATCTTGACGATCCACCGGCCCGATCCTCGAGTCAATGCCCACACCCAGGACGAAATCCCTCAGGTCATCTCCGCTCGTGGCTACAGGCCTGCAACACCCCCCACCCCAACCCCCCAACCCCCCCGCGGCAGCGGCGGCAGGGATCTCATTCGCGGTGGAGTCCGGGAGCAGATGGGTGTCTCGCTCGCGGACATGACGGCGGAGGGGGAGGTTGAATGGGAGGCGGCGGCGGCATCGTTCTCACCCATGCATCGTGAGCAAAGACAACGACGACAAGAGGCGAGGGGTTGGGGAACCGGAGAAACGTTCCCGGCCTCATGTTTCATGGATATCTTCCCCTTGGAAAACACAGGAAAGTGGGCTGCAATTCCGCGTCTCGCGAGCTTCCAAAGGCCATGACAGATTGCCCCAGGGGAGCTTGCCCCGCGGGTTTCTCACCCCAGGAAAATCACGGGGATCCTGGTGGAGAAATGGGCTTCCAAACTAGCCCTAAGCTAGTCTAGAGTATAGCAAATCCAGAAAAGAAAAGGATCATTACAAGGTACTTTAGAGGTGCAACAATGTGCCATGGCGTTGGCCTCCCTATGAATGAAAATTTCTTGAAATGAAATGAGGGACCTTCCAAGCTCTCGGATCTCATGACAAAGCCCTGCAATGAATGATCTGCAATCATCTCTTGAACTCAGCCGATTCACCAATGAGCTGAGAGATTATCTATCTCTAGCACGACCCAAAGGTAGCCATAAGCCACTGCACCAGGAGGTTGTTCCTTGCCGCCAACACCTCCATAGTGAATGTTGGGCTCCCTTAAGTAGGGAATGAACCTCCTCCTCCAAGTCCTCACCAGCTTCCAGATAATGGAGGGATGATCTCTCTGACTTCAACCAGCCCCATACGATTCAGGTGCAGCCTGACTGAAACTTTGGATCTTGAAAGGATCTAGAAATCGACTAGAGCGGGGTGAATAGTCAAAATTAAAAAATTACAACACTTGAAATAATTCTATCAGTAACTTTCGGAGTTTCTGGATACTTGTCCGGAATCTCTGCAGGTTCCGGAGATTCCAAAGAAATGTCTGGAGACTCAGAAGAAACATGCTGAGATCAAACTCTTGAATCAAACCTCAACCAAAAGTAGACCGAAGTAATTACCTAGGTTTATGGACTTGTTTCCACCCCTTATCACCAACTACCTGCAGTCAAAACCTTTCGAACAAGTAGATCGAGAGCAAACTCTAGAATTCTTGCAAGACACACGAATTTCAACAAATCACAAAGAAAATGCACAAAGACTCAAGGATTTGTTTCCTGAAGTTCAGTTCGCCACAAGGAACCTACGTCTCCATTGAGGTGCAAAAAAAACACTTCTTGAGCTATGAAGCCTCCCCTTAGTACCTCCAAGGCTTCTAAGGTCACTTACTAGAATGTCGAGGTCGTTACAAACGTCCCGGGGCACACCACAAAAGCTTGGGTGCTCAACGGGCGACGCCTAGCCGGCTAGAAGCTTGAAGCTCCAAGGTGCTCAAGAGATGGGAAATCAGCTCACTAGCACTCTCACTTGCTCTCACGTCAATTTTCCCTCAATCCCCTCACCAAATCTAGCTAGGAAGTCAAAGGAGGGAGTGAGGAGGGCTCTTGAATGCTCAGGGATGAAGGCAGGTGAGTTCTGGATGGAGAGAGTTAATGTGAAGGGGGCGAAGGGGAATTTATACCCCAGCCCTAAATCTAGCCGTTACAGGGTTAAGTTCCAGAGACTTTGAAGAATTCTTCGAGGAATCCGAACATCATATTCGCAGACTCCGGAGCTTTTTGGAGACTCCGCACGGGTCACATTCCGGACATATTCCGCTCATTCCCAATTTCCGGAGACTCCGGAAACTCTGAACTTTCTGCAGAAATCACTCTAAAAGATCTCATGTGAATGTGTGAGTGCAAAGGTGTCTCTCGTAGATTTTGTTAGACCATCTTGAGCACCTTATTCAAAAGTGAGTACATTTTATGTCCCTCTTGATAGTGCGACATTTCTATACTCAAATTCAAAATATAAAAAAAATTAAATCCTCATGATTTCTGGCTTTGCAACTTTCATTTTCTTTTTGGTAGACATCTCCCTTTAATAATTTCTTTATCACCTGTTCTTCATGCTCATAGATAGCATTAGTCCCACAAGCATATGTCATTAATCAATCAAAACCCACTAAGCGGGCCTAGAAGTTCTTTTAGATCTTCCTTTTCCTCCTAAGTCCTATCATCCTGGGCCCTTAGTTTCGTGTCATAAGGCAGCTTCCCATTCTCATCCTTTTTGCTGGCGTAGCAGACTCAAGGTTTGTATGGCCCATGATGCCACATGAAAAATGGTAGAAGTGAAGTTCCCCATACTGAATTTCATGTCATTCTTGCGATCCCTTGTTCCTCGACATAAGAAGAACTCCCGCCTTGCGGTTTGTTAACCTCGACAAACACCGTTGCGCAAAGGTAGGGGCCGCTAGACTTGCCATTCCTATCAATATCCACCCTATCCGCCCTTCCAATCATGTCACCAAGTTTAATGCCATTCTTCACATTCGTCCAGCCAATGGAACATTCATAAACCTTACCCAAATGGCCATCATGTCAAAGTGCACATCCGATAGCCATAATTCCACATTATACTCCTACAGAATAACAACATGCTTTCCCACCATCCATGGAGAACCCAGCAACGCTCGCTCCTTATTTGCTTTGCACGCGAAGTCCGCGATGAACAGATTCTCCATCGCTTCCCCCAACAGTTATCCCCCTCAGCCTGGGTGGGTTCCCCCACGCCACCTTCATTGCGCCCATGATCATCGAGATGTGTAGCTTGTTGGGTAATAGGACCTTGCCGATCACTGAGAATTCCTCTCCAATCTCCTCCCCATCCACATCATCATCACTAAAGCATCCCGGCTGCAGTCTCCTCTGCCATAATGTTGAGGTTGTTCATAAGAGCAGCCACATTCTGATCCAGATCGCGGCCGCCCTCAGCATCCTGGGTTTCCTTTCCCTTCCGCCGCCCTCCATCCGTTCTAGCACTGGACGCCATCAAATCTCACACCTACGCACGAGTTGCAAGAAACAAACCATCTGCAACATAGCGAACTGGAGCAAAAAAACACGGTCCAAACCTTGGGGGCCTGGCAGCCAGACCTAGATGGAAAATGTCACCCTCAAGGTGATGGTTAGCTATAACTTTGTCGATGTCGGTGTAAGATGGACAATCGGTGCCAAAATCTTTCCATTTTCCAAAAAACTAGATGGACAGCCAACAGGTTTGTGGCTGCCGGAGTCGGGATGGCCGTCAGCAGGGTGGTTGATGTGATATGGATGCAAGCGGTGGCGGCAGTTACCAGGAAACCTAGGCATGTGTTTGGATGGTGGGTTCGACCCACATCGTCCTGCGTTTGGTTGCAATTTCATGTGTGTTGGGATATGGACCAAACAGGAATATTACCCGTTGATGCGGGTCCATCCCAACCGCTCGCGAGCCGATGGGGTCGACCCACTTCGACCCCATCTTGCTCCGTCTTGCTCCGTCTTGTGCGGTGGCGCGCGGCTGGCGCTGAGGCGAGTGAGCGAGCGGTGCGGCACAGGGACGGGCAAGCAAGCGGACAACGCGGGGAAGGGTGAGCGAGCAGCCGGCGCGGTGCTGGGCAGATGAGCGGTGGGTGCAGAGCCAGGAAGGGGCGTGGCCGTTGAGCCTACCGTGGCCGGAGAAGGGGCGCCGGTGTCGAGCTTGCGGCGGCCGGGAAGGTGCGGTGGGAAGGGGCAAGGATGGCCCGGGCGCAGCCCGTGGCCCGTGCAGGGGCACCGCCATTGAGCCTACCGCGGCCGGGGAAGGGGCGGCACTGCCGAGCCTGTAGTGGGAAGGGGGGCTGCCAGTAGAGGCTCAAGGGAGAAGGAAGATAATGTATGGAGGAAAAAAAAGAAAATTCAAAGAGGCTGACATGTGGGGCCCAAGAATAACTTGTGGGCTCCACCAATGATTGTTGCTAATGGTGTGAAATTATCATCCATCTCACCTCACTCAACTTCTACAGCCATACAGAAAATTGGGTCGAACCCATACCTCCTAACTAAACACAAAATATGTTGGACCCAACCCAAAAAATAGGGATGGACCCAATTAATCCCAGAACCAAACACATGCCAGATCACCTTTTCTAGTCGCCCTCGTGATGACCTCCTAGAAGTTACCTCCTCTCTCTCTCCTTTCCTTCGATTCCTTTAGTTTTGGATTGCTACCATTTTGCCAAGAATACACATAAACTTAACATACATATTGCTATATTTTATTTTTGAGATTACACAGTACAACTCAGACACTCACAACGCACGCACACTCACCCCTATGAACGCACGAGCGCTAACCCTACCCCTATGAGCATTTTCGAAGACTGAGCCGGCAAATCCTCGAGATTAACGAAGTCACCGCAGGCGCCTCGCTGTCGACGAGAACGTCGCCTAACAATGAAAGCACAAACGCCGTTAAATCCTAAAAAATTCGCTCCCACGGGGAGTTGAACCCAGGACTAGGTGCTACTGAGGCTCTTGTAACCACCAGGCTATAGGCCCATTCGCTACATATTTCTATATTGAATAAAATGACTGTGCAACATAAATATAAAAAATGCAGGGACATTATTTACAAATAAAATGGAAAGAATTTTTTACATGGAATTAGATTTCAAGGATTCTGTATACTGAGGGAAAAATATTAATTGTTACAATAACCCTGTGGGTGGACAGAGATAAATATTCCCTGGATATCCTCCTCCAATCGCCGTGAGTTGGATTTTTATCTGAAAAAAATCCATTACGTTGTGTCCAAGTATTCTAAAAAGCTCCAATAATAAGAATTGAGAACCTCCGTGAAGAAATAACAATCAAACGCATTTTTGTCTCTATAAGTTGATATGTACAAATGTACAATATTTATTGTTACACTACTGAACACGGTCGAAAATATAACAGTGAACCGCAAGGCTGCAGCAAAGAAAAAAAGGGTATTGGCATTGCAGGGTCTTTTTAACTGATCCATTTCACAGTAGACAGATATATGAGCTTTGAACATGGAACTAATGCGTAAAAATAGTGCCAGGAAAAAACAAAATTTGGATTCACGACTAACATATTCTTAGGAGTGGCCTGGTTCTATAACTTTATTTATTAGAAGGATTAAAATGTAAAAAATCTTTAGGACTTACTATTGGGTAGGAAGCGAGATCTAGAAATTGATTTAAAAATTAAAATTGAATCTAAAAACTCCACCAACGGAAGAAATTGAGCGACATGTGGGATGTGGGCTGAGGTTGCTGTTTTCACCCCCGTTAACTAGCCTTCCCGCGGGTCCTACATGTCAGTCTCATGCTCGCCTTCTCGTTCCTCCCTCCCTCCTCCGGTCCTCCCGCTGGAACTGGTCGCCGCCGCCCGCCCGCCCGCCCGGTCGCTGAGCGCCCACGCGGCCCGCTCCGAGCTGTCTCACGCCGCTCTGCTCACTGAGCGCCCGCCGCCACGCTAGCCGAGGGCCCGTTCCGCCCGCTCGCGCCGCTACGCCCGTTCGCTGCTCGCCCGCGGGGACCCGCTCCGAGGTCGGTCGCGCCTGCCCCACTCTGAGCTCGGCCGCCGCAGCCTCGATTCGCTCCCGGGTTCGGTCATTCCTCATCTTTGTCAGTTTTTTTTCCCTGATTTCTCCAAACTGATTGTGCTTGCGGCAGTGCCACCCCCCTCCCTGATTTCTACCGCTACTGGATATCGTTTGCCCTCTAAGTGTCCCTTCCTATTGTTTTGCTCGGATGCATTGTTTTGTTTCGTTTTCTGTTCCGTTCGTTAGTTCCCCAGGTCTCTCTAGCTGAATCCGAGAGGGGTTTGCATCTGGAGTCCGAATCCAACCCAAGATCCTCGCTTTTGTTTTTCGTGGTTCAAGTAATACCGGCGCTAAAGATTGGATGCCCGTGTCCTCCCCTGCAAACGGGCTTGTCGTCGCCTGCCGGACAGTCGGAGCCGCCGGACTAGATTCGCTGGTAATCCCATTAACTTCTTTTCTCACTTCCCTCTGCCGGATCCCGTTCGTAAGCATACTGTGCCTGCTTTGCTTCGGGTTATGTAGGTTTATGGTGCCGATTCGTTGATTGAATCCGTGAATCGTGTCTATTGATGATTGTGAAATCGAATTTCACTTGTTCGATTAGGTACTTTTTCATTTTATCCATGGCAATTCGTTTTACAAAAAGAACTTTTGTCCCATGATAATTCACTACTTGATTGGCAATTCATTCTGGAGTTAGATTAGTATACCTGTCCTTCCCTATCAGTCCCATCCCAACGTTGCAGGCTTGGCCATTAGTACAAAACAGAATACACCAGTTCTGTTCAGCAAATGTCATAAGTTCATGTTTACTTTCGACCAAAGAATCAGATGAAACCATGCCTTCATGTGAAAGCAGATGGTTTCACAATATTTAATCTTTCAACCAGTATAAGGGACAAGCATCTTATACATTGGAAAACCACATATTTGGCTAGTGGCACATGGCCACAGGTTCTGTTCATAATGTTTGATACTACCCTGTCATACCAAGTCAAAGCTCACTGGTGCTGGGATGGGGGATAATTGGAGGAGGGATCAACAACGGAGACTCGCAAACGGAAGGGGGTGTCATTGCCTTCCATGAAATAATTGATTGGAGTTTTGTTTTACTGGAAACTATAAGATCATATAAAATGGGGCTAAGCACTACTATCCTGAAAACCTATTGTTTTCTACAGCTATGACCACAAAGCTTTCAATCTTTTTTTAAAATTTAAGTGGTTAAATCTATTTGAACAGTTTTAGACTTGATGTGCCATGGTGAGGATGCTACATTAGGAGCTGATACTTCACTTTGTTAGCAATAACAACAGGAGCTGCGCAGAAATAGACCAAACATGGAAATAATAATGATTGTGTTCTTACCTGATCTGCTTAACTACATGTATATGGCATACTTCATTTCTCTTGAATGGTACTTCTTTTTCTTCGGAGAAGAATCATGGTATTACATTAAATAGGCATCTTTTCCTTCTTAAGTGCAGCATCGGTATGGGCAATGTTTTGAATCTCAGTTCTGCACCACAACATAGCCATCCAGAACATATGTATCAAGGCAGAATACGTTATTATCAATTTGAACTATGGAGCATTCTGATTTGCAGAGCTATGACGGAATACATTCATGGTAAACTATATTATGAGAAGGGGATAGAGAATAACCAAATTAGAATGTGGACCATTCTATTATGCCGAAATGCATTAGATCACATCAGGGACAATTCGATCTATGAAAAGTCAATAGCAGATTTTCAGTTTCTGCTGCAGGCCATTAAAATGTTCATATCTGCATCCAAATACATCCATAAACCAATTTATGTTAAGGATATATCATGTGATCAATTTCAATTGTGGATCATTTTGCTTTGGAGAGCCATGTCAGGATACATTTACTCCAAAGTCCAAACCTATCTACAAAAAGGGGATATCACTTGATCAGTTTATAAACCTTCCAAAGGTATGTTGAGTTTTCATTTTACTGGTTACCTTTTAGACCCCAAATGAAACCGCTGAGCATGTGTGCCTATTTGGTATCCCAAACTGCAGGATGTACAATGTATTATTTTGTCAAAATTGCCTCTGAAGGAGGCAGTAAGGACTAGTGTTCTATCAAGTAAATGGAGAAATTTGTGGACAATTTGCCCCAAACTGAGATTTGATGGCACTGTTATGTTTGGGAAGAAAATGAATGGTAAACAAAGGGAGCAGTATGCTCGGCAGTTCATTGACACTGTCAATGTAGTCCTACATCAGTGCCATGGCAAAGTAGTTGAAGAACTTGTTATCAAATTTAACTTTGACAGCTTGCTGATTGATCATCTCAATAATTGGGTTAGGTTTGCTGCATCGTCGCATACGAAGTCTCTTTCTTTTGATCTAACACCAAGGGGTCTTGAAGTTTTCGGTGATCCTCAGTATATCTTCCCTTTCAAACTTTTTGACAGCAGATGTATATCTCATCTTCAGCTTCACTTTGTATCTATCAAGTTACCTACACAGTTCTGTGGTTTCCCAAAACTTAGAAAGCTTGATCTGCGTAATGTCAAGGTAAGTGCAAAAGAGCTCGAGTACATGTTGTCTAATTGCAGTTCTCTTGAGTGGTTCAGTATTGCTTTTTGCAATATGAATGGTGAACTAAAGGTTCAGAGCCCACTTCCCAGGCTGCTATGCTTGAATGTCTCATGCTGTGAACTTACAGAGATGGAATTTCATGCTGTGAAGCTCAGAACATTTGTTTATGAAGGATCAGCAGTGCCTATTAACCTGACTGAGGTCTCCGAGCTGAAAAATGCAAATATAATTTTTACTGAATCAACTATCGGGAATGCTATTCCTGCACTAGCTAATGCGCTCACAAATGTGCAGAATCTCACCTTGAACATTTACGTCCATCCACCAGAGGTTTGATCTTTGAGGATTATTTCAGTTTTTGTTAGATGTCTTGAATTGTCTTGATGTTTGGTCATGTTTCAGGTTCCTTGTTTGATCGAAAATCCGTCCATATTTTCTCATTTAAAGCATCTGCAGTTGCTGTTGTGCTACAATATGGACGTTGACAATCTATCTCTGGTCTCTTTTCTGGGAACTGCTTTGTTTATTGAAAAGTTGGAGATCCATGTATGTACTCTTGTTTCCTCTTTGTTGCTAAGTAGTCATCTCTTGCCCTTTATATTGATCGAATACTAGTTACCTAGAAGACATTACCATTATGAGCTCAAAAAGAAATCTGAAGGCATGTTTCATCTTTTTGGCTCTCTGCCTAATAATATGTGCAATACTATTTTGAGTTAAATATATAGTTAACACTTGCCTAGTCAGCTGGCAAATTGCAATGTGTTATTTGATTGAATATAAACCATCGGTTACAAATTTGCTGATCATTACCTTTCTGCTAACTGCAGTTTAGTAGTGTTTTTGGTTTTTACCTAATGAAAGGAACATTTTTTTTAAGAAATCTAATGAAAGGAACATCAATCAGGAGATTGAAGCGTACATACAACTATCTCAAGGACGTGTGTATTACAGGATTTCAAGCATCCAGTGGCCAAATTGAATTTCTTGTACACATCGTGGAGAATACCCCTGCTTTGGAGGTCTTAACCGTAGACCCGTTGGATAGACTGATGAAGGGAGAACCATTGCTAGTTATTGAGAGGGAGGTGGACTTTATAGATGGAGCTTACAGAATTGTTCGCGAATATATTGAAAAGAATGTTTCACCGAAATATTCTGTAAGATTGCTGTTGTAGAAGAGGCGCTGTGCGACATGTGTAATGGACCGAAATAGGGATATTACGGGCTCTTTGTACAGCACGCTGTTAACGTTGTTTTGCAGAAAGATGCTTTTTAGTTTCTTCCGACTGAATCAAATCCCTCCCCCCCCCCCCCCCCCCCCCCCCCCCCCCCCCCCTGTTTAGGATCAGCCTGGTATAAATGAAGATTGACACAATCATCTCTCACCTGATATTTTACCCACATTGGCCAACTAGATATCTAGCTCATGTTGGCTAGCAAGGAGTTTTAGCCCACAACCTCTCTCATCGATAGCTGGACCCAAAAGTTTTTTTACTACAAAGTGCATTTTCTTAAGAAAAAAAGGCATACCGATCATATTTTGCTTTTAATTTTTTCTGTTGTTATTTTGTCCCTTCATATCATACAATTGGAGTTAAACTAATATCATAGGCTGACTATTTTTCAAAATTGTTGATGCTACTTAGAACATCAATTGTGAACCACAAACACATGGGTCGGTTGTAACTTTTTCCCTAGAGTATTTGTCTAAGATTTATCGACAACAAATAGTTAAGGTTTTGTATCTAGTCTGACTAATAAATCATAACATAAATCGATTGCATACATACAAAGTAAATAGATCTAATAGAAATGAATGATAAGAATATTATAGAGTGATCACATCCACACATATGTATGAGAAAGCATAAACAAAGGCACAAAGAACTTATCACCTTCGAAGTTGTAGTTCTTTCCAAAGCATAAGCTCGCCATGCATCTCATCTAAAACATTTTTATATTACTACCTCCATCTACCTCGCGATTACTAACCTCCCTACTAAGCATCATAATCCTATTATAATCCTACCATTCTGCGCTAGAGGTTCCAAGGTATAAACACAAGGGCTTGTGTCTAATTATCATGGAAGATCGACATGCTACATCTAATCACCTCGATTTCATAAAGCACATTGAATAGTCTAATTTAGAACTAGACTAAGGATACAAAGAGTCATGATAGTAGAAAGCATTAAAGAAGGCATTGAGTCGCTAACATATCAGACAACATGATAAACATTACTCGAACAGTGTACACATTACATCACCACCACCTGATATCATACCTACGATGATGAAAGCTTAGCTCCTGAACTCCGCAATGGCACAACCACACAGGGAGGCCACGGCAGTCCAAGCCATCTTCCAGAAAACTCTAAAGACTTGCAGCGACCCCTATTGTGTCTTCCTCTGTTTCATCTAGTTCTGATGATGCTTGGTCAAGGAAGGGGTATTTATAACCTAAGGGTGTCGTGGGACGAAATGCATATCAATTGGAGCAAGGAAAGGGCCACGCCGATCGTCCTAAAGGGTTTGATCACCTTCCCAACCTCAAGTGCCCGAAGCTTCCATATGAAAGTTGTAGATTTTTTCGATCTGGTCCGTTTAGATACCAAAATTGACTCCCACCGTTGTTCGGATGTGGGAGATATGGTGTGAATATTATTGTTGCTCTTGCGCGACTTTGACCTTCCAATCTTGAACTTTCTCTAACCTGATCACGAGATTAACTTGCTAAATCATCAAAAGCTTTGTCCCCTATGTCTTCTGGAATGAACATTCATCAAATGCGGGCACGTTAGAATGCCGAATTAGGTTAAGCTGATTGGCATGTAAGCTCTGGACCGATTGGCCCACCATGTTCTAGGGCCTTCTGATGCTCGTCTTGCTCATGTCATCATGTGGACTCCTTGCACCATCCAAAGTTCAAACCCAAGTGAAGCTCATACAAAAACCATCCATTTATGTCATATTTCCTGCATTTTGCAATATACTTCAAAATACAATACATATGCGAATATAAGATAATTTTGTATGCTAAGTGGCAAGTTCATATAAGAATTATTCCAATAATTTTATAAAACAATATCAAAAAGATATCGTCAACAAGCATCAACAAAAATCATGCAACAATTGAATGCCCTAGCAGAGTAATAAATGTGGATTTTTCCATGTATCTAAAATATAGCGCAATGCATAGAACATTTTCGAAAAAAATCATGAAACAATTGAATTGTACTAGAATAATAGTTAAATTTCACACATAGTGCAACAATAAAAATTATAACATAGAACAATTGAATATGGACTGTCGTAAAAGGGGTTTGCTACGGTCTGATGCTCATTGCTGGTGTGGAACAGACCAGTGGCGGAGCGTCGTTGGGGCCATAGAGGGCCATGCCCCCCCCCCCCCCCCCCCCCCCGGCCATGTAAAATTTGCATTAGTTAAACAGTAATTTAACACTGTTCATTAGTTTAGCGGCTCAATTAACAAAGGCTGGCTCCCTCTGATTATTTGGTCAGTTTTCGCCAGTGGAACAGACATGCTATAGACTGTGTCCGCTATGGGGGCAAGGCGGCGGTGGTGAATAGGTTGAAGTGTGCACGAGGTGGCGGCATGGTGCAGTGGACTGGTGGGAGCCACGACCGGACATGAGATTTAACTAGTTATTTGAACTAAGAAATGGAGCGGTGAATACACCTTAGCTAGCGTCATCAAGTTGAGCCGCTATTAGTGCAAAAAAAATGTTTCTTCCCAAACCAAACTTATGTCAAAAGCAAAACAT
Source organism: Panicum miliaceum (assembly GCA_032594955.1). Classification (NCBI taxonomy): domain Eukaryota; kingdom Viridiplantae; phylum Streptophyta; class Magnoliopsida; order Poales; family Poaceae; genus Panicum; species Panicum miliaceum. The sequence continues at coordinate 44,910,300 of CM064056.1, read as the reverse complement.
AGTAAGTAACCAAGCCATGCCATATCTACAAGTGGTTAGCGTGCCATAGCGAGGACAGGATGCCAGCAGCAAGACGCGTGATGCTCAAGTGGTTTAGAGTGGGGTACGTGTGGTCAGCTGCAGCAAGATATCTAACGTTATTTTAGCAGTTTACATGCGGTTGACACTTATCCTTTATGCACCTGTTGAGAGAGCCAGTTCTTCCACTAGAAAATTAATGTGCTAGTTTGCTATGACAAGAACCAATGCAACTTTCACCGCTAAGCAGTTCACAGTTCAATCTCCTCGTTTGGCAGCTGATGTCCAGTAGTCTTTAGCATTTCTTCACTACACCAGAAGGAAAAATTGTTAATGCCATCAAATATTAAGGCCTCAACTTTAAATTCACAACTTCCATACATAACAGAAATCTTGTGGATGTAATAGCAAATCAGAAATGTACAACAAAATGAGTCTTAAGGATCATTGCTACATACCACCCGCACTTTAGAATAGTCACCCATGTGAACCTATGTTTAGCAAAAGTCTTGCAAGTTAAACAGGGCTAAAGGGTTTAGTGCGCCCGAACAAACCCTTACCTGTCGACAGATATCTGGAACTCCACTTTCACTTGTTCTAACAACATTTAGCTAGTCTATATCACTTGATGACACAAAGTTCTATGGGAATTTAGGATCATATACGAGGTTATCACAAAATAGTTATAGGCCAAAAAGAGCACAGTGCATTAGAGGTATCAATATTACTCTCAAATGATATGGTGATTAGTCGAGATTAGACTGATTAGTCGAGCCTAGTCGAACCTAGTCATCTGTATAGTCGTCCTGTACATCTAGGACCCAAATAATATATATATACTATACATTATATAGCAAGCATCAACACCATAAATTTTGGCAGGGAGCTACTGGGCAGCGGGTATCTCCTGGCAACTGGGAGGCGTGGAGCTCCTACATGTTTCCTCGGTGGCGGCGTGCTCCTGGGTGGCTGATGCGCCGGGTGCGGTGTGAATTTTTGGCAGACAACGACGTGTAATTTGGCGGGCAGACGGCGGCACGCCCACGCGTGTGCTACGGTGGGCGTTTTGGGATGAGTGGCTCCGAAGCACTGCAGCTTTGAAATATATGCCAATGGGATGAGTGGCTCCGAAGCACTGCAGCTTTGAAATATATGCCAAAAATATAATGGGCCTAATTGCCAGCCTAGTAGCCCACCACCCACCGGCTGAAACCCATTATCTCAAATCTAACCATTTTCAAGCCTAATCGGATGACCAATCATAATTAGTCGACGACTAACCGGACAACTAGGTTTCTAGTCACTCTGACCTAGTCGCTGACCCTTATTGGTAGCACGGGAGAGATAAGCCCAACTAATCACAATTAGTCGCGATTAGTTGAACGACTAGAAAACATTGATACACTTTAAATATAGTACCTGTACACCTAATGGCTTTTATGCTAGGGACTGTTCAACCACAAAATCCAGTAGCCGATGCTTCTCGTCGTAATGACACTTGGAATGTTGCTAGACCTGCATAAGTAAGTTGCTGAAGAAGTTGGAAGTGATCGTGGAGCCTCGCCAGGGCGCGCACGCACACGATGCCGTTGTTGATACTGCTGTCCGCACATAATAGAGGGAGAACATTGCATTTGTATGTTTGTTTTAGAACTGACCTTTATCCACATGAAAATAGAACAGGTATGTACGGCAATGTCTTGCAGGACCAACCTTTTGGATGCCCATTCATTCATGACTAAAAGTCTATGTGTCCTGCACGCCCTTCACTATGCCAAGAACAGATAGAATTTTAGAGTAGGTAATAATTACTTCACAGCGAACGGGCCCCATATCTATCCCACAATAAAGCACAGGTCTAAGCCCTGGCCCATATCGTTGGTCATCTCACACAGGCTATGATGCCATTGTATAAGGGTGAAGCAGGGGTTCGGAGGTTTTCTCGACCTGTGTGAGAAGGTCTTCTTCATATCAAAATACCCCCGAGCTGTCTTACCCCTGCAGGTTGAGATTTTTAATAATTAATTCACAAGAATCTAACCATCCAATTAAACATCTATAGTTGAGTTTATTGAATGATGTGAGACATCCTTGAAGCAGCTGATGTAGTGGACAGCTATAGAGGAGAGTAGGATTTCCATGACATTTTTTATCCAGGTCAAAGTGCCATATGGAGGATACTCTCCTACCATCTAACATATGACATTTAGGCCTAAATGTGGATGCTCACCTTAATAAGACATGTAGCGATTGTGAGCACACCGTAACATTGATATCTAATAAACCAAACCTTGACTGTAAACCCTAAACCTAACAAACCAAAGTTATGTAGTCTTTTATAGATTAGTGCTGCTGCTGTCGGTTTGCTATGAAAACAGCACACTACAGAACACAGGATGAAGGACCCAAAACCATGACCCTAAATGAAGCTAGAGAAGTTTAAAACAGGGATTTGTCCATCATAAAGTAGCATATTAACTTAACCAACATAAGAGACAAAAAAAAAACTTTGCCAGTGCCCCAAACCATAGGCAACAAATAGTACCTTATGCAGCAAGTGCAGTGGAGAAGAGTCATAGAACATTTCACATGTTTAGGACAGTGAAAGGTTTCCCCTGGCAGTCTACTGGAGTGTTTCCATTTGCACATATTAAATACTCCGCTTGAAAAAGGAAACAACCCATGTTTTCAGCACATATGGGCATTTTATGACCATATGCCTGGAGGATACCCTATTAGTACCTTAGCTTGTGTGACAGATGACATTTTAGGAGACAATATGAATTTATATCTCACTGAGGCTTGTAATTGATATAGTTATATTGAAAATGAGTGGGCACATGAGTTATTGGTGGTTTTCACAATATATAAGATTAACATATGGTAACCTGGTGACGTGCGAATGAGGTAGCAAATGTAACGTGGGCCCTCGGAGAGGCGTGCCTTTACGCTCTTACATAAGCCAACAATCATTGTCTCTTTGCAAAGGTCATTGATGTTGGATGGAGAGCCATGAAGCTCTGATGAGTAGATTTAGGCTCTGTTTAGAGGAATTAATTTCAAATGCTAAAGTTTAGCTAGCTAATGTTTTGATGGTTAAACTTTAGCCATATTCTGTTTGGAGCCATGTGCTAATCACATGCTAATGGAATTTCCTCCTCCACACTCTATCGCTGAATAGTCTAGTTTACCACTGCGCTGCGGCCCGTGCCCTCTCTGCCGCGCTGCTCGGAGCGTGGATGTTGAGCTGTTCAAGCAGTCATGCTATGCCTTGTGCTGCCGCGCTGCACTCCTCTGTACTGCTCTGCTGCCCCTGCACTGCTCTCTTTTATTTTTTTTCCTTCCTGTTATGCTATCTTTTGAATACAACATAATAAAAAACATAACATAAGAAAATACTAAATACAACAACATAACATTGCAGTTCATATATTAGTAGAATCCAGTTCATAGGTTTTTGCACGCACAATACAACAGTTCATTGTAGCTGTTTCAAGCTGTTGAATACAACATGAAAAAAAATATACTACCTCCATATCATAATATTTTCCATATCATAATATTTGACGTTTGTTAGTTCATTTTTGAACTAAGCAACGTCAAATAAATTGATATGGAGGGAGTACATAAATACGATATATCCACATGAATTGCATATTTCAATCACCCTCGTCTCGCCAGCAAGCCATCGGCGATATAATCACGAAAAGCATTCATATTTTGGTCTTCATCTCCTAAATGGGTATTCAAACCACTTTGTTAAGATGATGAGCCTCCTTGTTGAGATGATGGCGGCTCAGGGATTGGAATATAGTTTTCATCACAATCACACTTTTCAAAGTCTGCATCTGCCATTGCACTCTCTCTGATAAAGTTATGTATAAGTTATGCAGTCCCATACATGCGCGTATTATTTTGCTCTGCTTTACCATTAGATAACTTGGTAAATCTAACAATATCCTCCATTTTATCTTTAAAACTCCAAATGAACGCACAATAACATTTTGAAGGGATGAAGTGCCTTAAAAAGTATTAAATGAAAGTACCTTATGGCGATCGCTCCTGCTGATGAAGTGCCTCAACACTCCTGCAATCAACAAGGGAGACAGGGCGCCAGGACGGGAGAGAAGACAGGCGCGGCGCATGCTAGGCGTTCGTGATGGAGGAGGCTAACACCGTCGCGTGAGGAAGAGGCAGCGGCGACACGGCGTGAGGGTCCTAGGGTCTGGATCCAACAGGTTTAGGACCGTCAACAAATAAATGCCCGCCGCATGGGCTAAATAAATTTTGTGTTGAGTCCAACTTGGGCTATTTTAATGCTAAATTCAATTTAACCAAAAGAAAGGCCCACAGACAAACTCATCTATTGCCACTGATCGTTCTTCTATGTAGCATTGACGATGCGCATGTTGCACTAGTATTTTCTGCGGTCCTATAAGATGAGTATGATCTTTTTTATAATTATTTTATTGTACTTAACGTTTGGAATGTTTCAAAAAATTCTTATGTTTAAAAACAATGTCAGACTATAGTAATTGACTCCGTTGAAGTTAATTATTATATGGTTACAGAAGATTATTGTTTTCCCCATTTGGCATGATAGTTCCACATACATCTATAATGTCCTTTTCAATTGAAGGTCCTATACCCTTTATTATTGCTCTTGCTACATAATGTACTAATAAGTCCTGCCATTTTCAATAGGAATATTTTGAACCAAATCCAATGAATCATATGTCACATTATGATTTCAACAATTTATGATCAATCTACTAATCCACAAATATTCAATAGTTTCCAAACAAGCACAAATCATTAAATATAAAACATCCACCAGGATTAAGTTCAGCACATCACACTGCATGCATACAAAGTAGTTCTAAAAAATGCTAAAATTGTTCAACTTAACAGAAACAAAAAAAAAATTAAGATAGCTTCAATCTTCTTCCTGCACGCGCTCGTGTCTTCCAATCACTCATTGTTGTCGGAGACGATGACAATAGGATCTTCGTATCCTCCAGTAGCTTCACGCGACGGTGGTGGCGCGCTGCCAGAAGAAGATGTGCTAGCAGCAACGGAAGAAGAGGATGACCTTGCGATGCTTGCTGCTGGATAGGATGGCACGGTGACGATGTTGGCTGCTGCAGACGATGGTGCGGTGATGATAGGTGCTGCTGACGATGGCCCAGCAACATCGCTTGCTGAAACCTTGCGCTTCTTTGCCGGTGGCTCATCTTCAACGTTTGCAGTATAGCCGACGTCGTCCTCTTCTTCTTCCTGGTCCTGATCCTCCTCCTCCTCCTCGTCCTCCTCATCTTCTTCCTCCTCCTCCTCGTTCCCTGCAGGTGTCTCCTCATCCTCGCTCCCTTTGGGGGGCTCTTCGCTTGGCGATGAGTTCAGATCCCTATCAGTGGGAGTGGTCGGCACGCTAGAAGGTGATTCCAGCAAGTGCTTCGCCCTTGCCCCCTGGATAGACTCCTCCTCCGACAACGAAAACTGCGAGGGAAGAAAGAAGGAGTCTGCCGTGGCGCGCACGTGGATCTCTCGCGAAGTTCCTCATCAAGTGCTTGTAGATTGGAAAAGGGAGCGGCAGTTTTGAAATAGCGATGGGAAAAGGCGATCGGTGGTTTTAAGGATGGTGACGCCTCTTTGGAAACAAAGCATCGCAGATTTTGGAGACGAACCACTAATGTGTTCCCTAGGATGGGATGAGGTGTTAGTTAACTAGGCGGGGATTGAGTTTCCAATCCAATCCACAACAACGTACTACTGTAGCCCAGTTACTTTGTCAAGCACTTAGCCAGGGTTTGAAGCCCATATGTGCCAAATTTTTTCTAAAATTTAATAATATTCTTTTGACAACCTTTCACAACATAACTCATTGTTGTAGCAACGTAGAAAATCATGGCAACATTTACCATAAATCGCCACCACTACATTCTGCGTTGCAAATTGTTCCAACCTTTGGCAACAAAATCGATGATACCTTAGCAATGATGAAATATCATTGCAATACAACCTTGAGTCTAGCAACGATGTTGGTGTTCGTTGCCCTAGCTAAGGCTCGTTTGCAACAATATCATTTTGCGTTGCTATATCTAAGAATCCATTAGCAACAATTCATTTTGGTGTTGGCATAGGACTCTTTTGCAATACAGTATATTTGTTGCGATATGGTCATCTATTGCAGCCATTACAAACTAGCGTGGCAATACCTTCGCCTCAATTACAATGCAACTATATTTGTTGCAATACATCCTACTTATTGCAACCGACAAGATTTAAATCGGAACAATACACAATTGGTGGCAACATGTCACCCTAGCGCAACCAAAATCAACTATTGTCACAATAAACCCTATGTATGGCAACAAAAATCAAGTGTTGCCAAAAAAACCCGTGACATTAGCCACAAAACCTTGCGGTGAGTGTATATATCATATAGGTCTCTTAAAGACATATACAACTTGGATAAGAGATCAACTTTAAGAGCAGTAATTACATGATGGAATGATAATATTGGTCTCTTTTTGTACGATATGGTAAGTTATTTGACTTTTCTAGTTGCATAATTTTATTATTTAGATATATATTATGTCTAGATATATAGAAAAATTATCTATCTATCAAATCAAAATAATTTATAAATTAGAACGTGGAGAATACAAGACAAGAGGCCACACGCAATGATAGCGAGATGTCCATCTTGCTTATTAGGATTTGGGAGTTAACACTATATTCGTCCACTTGAAAGTTATATAGTCCGCCGCTTTGAGGTGTTAGTGTTGGTTGTGAGTGTTGTGCGTGTCTCCTCCGATACGGACAGAGTCCAGCTCTATTGAAATGGAGAGCCAGCAAAGACCTCATCTACTTCCTCTGTTGTGGCCAATTGAGACAACATTTACTCATATTTTCGGCAAATTCGTGACTCATATATATTTGGTTGCCGATAGCTACAAGCCTACAACATTTCGTCTCGTGTATACAAAACCATTTTAGATATATATGTTCCTATTAATATTGACATGCTAGATTTGGCATTGTAAGAGGATTTACTTTTATATATACACTAGTAGAGTGTACGTGCGGCACGCAGTGTTCGAAGAACAATGTTGCGAAAAGATACCCACACAAAATTTTAGCTTCTACAAGCCTTTTAAAAACTATAAAAAATGTATAACTAAAAACATGGTATTTGAATTCTTTGTGCAAAGAGTTGTAGAAAAAAATTTCCAACCAAGCAAAATATAGTGACACAAGCCATAATTATTTGAGCTACAATTCTACATAGCAGTTGTGACACAAAAAAAGCAATGTTGTGACATATCATATTGAGCCGATACTCCATGCCTGTACTCACAAAGGTAAGGAGTTAGAAAACTAATCACGTAGGCAGCACTGGAATGGAGACCCTGCAAGGCAAACATTTTCAAAGAAGTAAAGAAGAGATGGGCTTCATAATTATATAAATAGGAAAATACAGCTATGTGATTTAAAAGTAATGGTGAACTAAAAGGCCATATCACATCGAGGCCCTGCTGCAAGGCAAACATTTTCAAAGCAGCTTATCTTTATAAAAAAAAAGTTACTATGAAGATACAATGTTTTTAGTTCCTAGTCATGATAACAGAGAGAATAATGAAAGAACCAGAAACCTGCAAAAAGTTTCAAAGGCTCCTGTCCACAGTATTAGGGTACAATTTGCCCCAAAGCAGGACCTGGAGGTGAAATAAACATTTTTTTCTAATTCTAAGTACTTAATATTTAAGCTTATAGGTGATCATTTATGCTTGGAATGGAAAAATGAACCAGACGCGACAGGCTACAAAATATCAGTGATCACAATGAACAGAGCATACCTCCTCCCATCTGGTTCGATTCTCCTTCGAGTGCTTGCAGCTTGTAAAGTCATACCCCCTTTTCTTCAAACATAGATAATTCGCTGAAAACAGCTAGCTTTCAGTGATAGAGGCAATCATGCAACCATTCTTAAATAAGCCACGACTTGTACTTAATAATTCTTAAGATTTCTATTCCAATAGAAACCAGATGCTTCTTTCTAGAATAAGTGAGCAAACAAATAAGTTCCGTCGCAAAAATCCCCCATGTTGTGATATTGCATAGAGCCTAATTTAGTCTAATTAAATGGAATAGAAGCCGGATATCATACTATCAACTTCTCAGAAGCCCAGACTACAAATAGAAAAAACATTAAACTCACCATGCCAGTAATGTTAATTGCGTAGCTTGCTATCCTTATATGGTAGCCTGAAAAATTCCTTCTTGATGTTCTCCACCGCTGCTTCAATGAATATCAATAGAACATAATTGCTCCCTTTAGAGCATCTCCAAAAGCTTAGATATAATCCTAGCTATATTTAGAGATTTAAGAGGCATGTAAAAAAATACAAAGGTTCCTAAACGGTAGGATACCCAACAGCTTCTTCAAAAACAAACTCTCCATAATTTAAAACGTTAATTAGGTGGGCCACCTCCCGTACGTAGCCTTCCGTAGGAGGCTGTGCATTACCGACCTGAGATCCCGTCCTGCCCATAGGAGACGCCGGCGGCGGCAGGCAATCGTCGATGTCGCCGTTGCTCCTGGTACGTGGACTCGGCAACGCTCTCGGACCTCGTCGTCGCGCGCGTCGGCGGCCACAGTTCCATACCGTCGCGTATGGATTCTGATCAATTCAATGAGTTTGTAATGAATAAATTCATTGATCCCTCTCTTCGGATGACGAGGATGATCTATTTTTTGGTGCCGCACGCATGATCATTGAAGAATCAGTCAATCATCCGAATCGAATTGGTTCCGTTGAGAAACATGATATACTGCATCGTGAAAGACTGCTCTAGCATGGTCTTTCTTTACGAAGACTATTTTTCAGATAATCCTACGTTCCTAGCCAAGACTTTTAGACGCAAGTTTGCTTGTTTTCTATAATTTTCATATAATTATTATGTGACGTATAGTATTGCTAATTATTAAATTGCTTTGTGACATAGGTTTCGGATGAGACGACCTGTATTTCTTCGCATCAAGGAAGTTGTTGAGGAACATGATGAATATTTTGTACAGAAGAGGAATGCGGCCACTGTGCTAGGACTATCTTATCTGCAGAAGGTCGTTGCGGCTTTTCGTATGCTAACTTATGGAGTACCGACTGATGCTTTGGATGAGTACATTCGTATTGGTGAGAGTACTGCTCTAGAAGCTTGGAGAAAATTTGTAGTAGCTGTTGTTGAGGTTTTTGGACCCGAGTACTTGAGGATGCCTAATGAACAGGATACCACTAGGTTACTTGCAATTGGAGCTAGCAGAGGCTTTCCTGGTATGCTTGGCTCCATAGATTGTATGCATTGGAATTGGAAAAATTGTCTTACTGCATGGCATGGGATGTACAGGGGATATAAAAAGGAGCCTACAATTATACTGGAAGCAGTTGCATCTAAAGATCTATGGATATAGCATGAATTCTTTGGCATGCCTGGTTCACACAATGACATAAATGTGCTTCAAAGATACCCAATATTTGCAAGGCTCGCTGCGGGGAAGGTCCACAAGTTAATTATAACATCAATGGGTATGATTATTCAATGGATTATTATCTAGAAGATGACATAAGATCATTCCGGAGCCACGAGGTAATAAGAATAAGTATTTTGCAAAGGCACAAGAAGTGTGCTGAAAGGATGTTGAAAGGGCATTTGTGGTTCTACAATCTCGCTTTGCTATTGTTCGTGGGCCGGCTCGATTGTGGGATGAAGACACGCTTCATAATATTATGATGGCTTGCATCATAATGCATAACATGATTGTTGAAGATGAGCGAGATGAGCATAGAGGACAATATGAATACAACTTCGATGATATGGAATAATATATTTGCAACTACGAAGACATGGGAGAAATGGTGTCAGTTTCCCATAATAATGCACCTGAACTTGATGCTTTCATTCAGAATTAAAAAAACATCAAGAACAAGAAAACTCACGCTCAACTTAAGGCAGACCTGATCGAGCACTTATGGCAAAACCATCCAGATTTATACTCCATTGAGTAAATAATGGAGCTGCGAACTTTTAGCTGTGAGCTATGAATTTATTTTGCATTCAAAATTTATTTTGTGTGAGCTGTGAACTTATAGTTGTGAGCTATGAACTTATTATGCATTCAGAATGTATTTTGTGTGAGCTGTGAATTTATTTTGCATTCAGAAATAGTCACAGCTGGAACTTTTTTCTCTCTCTCACGCAACAATGAGATGCATGTCCACTGGAGCTACATAGCAACAGAAGATTTGTTGGTCATGTGTATGACTATTTTTTACACACCACAACTGAATCAAATAGCTTCCAGATGGGAGGTCCATCCAGGACCAAACTACCTCATGCCAGATACAGGAAAAGATAGATGCATGTCCACTGGAGCTACATAGCAAAAAACTGAAAAAAGATCCATGTAAAGGGCTTGCTATGCTCTGCTCAACGAAGTAGCATAGTGCCATCAGATAAAATCCAAAGCTCCACATATTCAGCTAGATAACAATTCTGTATGCAGCTTTAGCACTGCTGTTCAGCTACATAACAGTTCAGCTAGATAACAGAACAAAGCCTGCAGATGATTTCAACTCAGCTAGATTTGACACAGCTAGACAACAGTTCAATGCATACATATCTAGATATATCAAGCAACAGTCTCAAATCCAACGCAATAATTCTATCCTCTTCCAGCTCTCTCTTGAACTCAAACTTTTCCCTCTCCAATTTAATTCTGTCATCTTCCTGCTCTCTCTCGGACTCAAACTTTTCCCTCTCCAATTTGATCCTTTCTTCCTGCAAGGCAAAAGCTTTGTTGCACATCTCTTCTTTCTTCAACTCTTTCTCAAGGTCAGCTTCTTTCTTCTTTGCCATTAGATAGTCCACTGCTTCGATGGTTCTACCCTGGCGTAGCTTTTGTTTCTCTTTCTTCTTTCCGTCCGGTCTTTCATCAGGGGCAGCAGGTTCCACAGATGCAGGAGTTGAATTGGCCATTGTCTTCTGTTTCTTGTTGCTTGTTTTTTTGGCACATCCAATTTCCTTCCGCCTCTCCATCCACTTGGGCTTGTCCTTCAGGATATTCCAGCAATGCATCAAGGTAAACTTCCTTTGTTTCTTATCTTCAGCCTTGAACAGGGCACATGCATTTCCGATCTGCACAATTGAAACCCAAATTAACATGAAAAATATAAAGTGAAACAAATGATAGTACCACTGAAATCATGTATGTACCTTGTCATCAACTCTGGAACCACTCTGGTTCCTAGTCTCTATCCTGGACACACATCCATAAAAGATATTCACATCATGTTGTATAGTGGACCAACGATTCAGTAAAGAAACTACGGTACGCGTTGACTCGAACTCTTTGTTTGCATGGAAATACTCATGTATTCTTGCCCAATATGTGCCCTGTGATTGATCAACTCCTTGAATAGGATCCATGCCCACATTGAGCCAAGCTGAAACAAGAAGTATATCCTCCTGAGTACTGAAATTTTTGGTTCTACCCTGAGAACTCTTGGCTGTTGCATTTGCTTCATTGATGGTTGGATGGCTACTATGTTCGGGAATTTGAGATTCTTCAACTTCATTCAACATTAGGTCAGTGAAAAACCCTGTTTGTGTACCACCTGTCCCACAAAAAAAAATATCATTCATAACAGGTTTGTTTCTCATTCAAAAATATATCAGTTCATGATCCAAGTACATGTATCAGTAAAGAGAGCTGTGCAACAGAAATTCAACCATCAGCTACCCATTTTCTTCTCAACAAACTACACTAGGGGTCTGAATGAAACTCCACTTGATGCCAACCGTGACTATTCAATGAAATTGAAGTTCATATACAAACAAATTACTTCCATCTAGATCAGGCAGCAGCAAAACATATACACCTGAACCTTGACTGGCAGTAATGTTCTTGTTAGCAAATAAACATGCTAATATGACTCTGAAAAGACACTAACTGAATGAGCAGCAGGGACTCTAAACTAGCTTACTGCCAAACACAATGGTAAGATAATATAATCTGTCTGAGTTAAGGGTAGCTAGCCAAGTTATTTTTAACCCCGAGCTGAACACAGGCTAATTCTCATGAGTAATGCAGTTTTGTAGACAGAGGCCAGGGCGTACCCAGTGCTGTAGGCTTCCCGCACTGTGCGGGGTCTGGGGAAGGGTATCTGTAGCGCAAAGCCTTTCCCGCACAAAGTGTAGAGGCTGAGGCTCGAACCCGGGACCTTCCGGTTACAGACGGTAGGCTCTACCGCTGCACTAGGCCCGCCCTTCAGACAGAGGCCAGGCCAAAACAAAAAACCAAGAAAGATCTATGCACATTCAGAGATCTCACTGACTCACTGAATGCTAATCACACAACTTTGATTTCATCTAATAACAGAGCAAAATAGCACACATCTATGCTATCACAAATCTATGATTTCAAGTAACAACACAACAAAATAGCAAACATCTATGCTAGTTATTTAGTGGCCGAATTACCATTGCCTGCCTCCTCCACGTCCTCTTCCTCATGTTCCAACAAATCAACTTGGCTGCTTGTGGGAGGAACCACTCGACGGCGCATCAATCCAACACCAGGGTGATCAAATTCTCCAGTTGAGCGATGGGCATCCGGATCGAACCTTCCCTGCGCCTCCTGACCAAAGGGAACGGTAGTGGAGGGAGGATTCCACATCCCCGCCCCACGATCCGGCGTCCAAAGAGGGCGCGGCGGCCTGTACATGGCGAGGACAGCGGGGGATCTCGACGGCGGGCAGAGGCGCGGCTCCCTGGGTGGCTCCAGAGAAGGCGGGCTTGGGGCGTGGCGCGGCCCTTTTTTGGGCGTGGAGGAGACGCGACGCGGAAGATTGGCGCGCGGGAGCCGCGAAAACGGGGAGGAGCGCGCGGGAGGGCGACGGGCGCGCGGGAATGGGAGGATGGCGAACGGCGGGGCATCGGCAAAGATTTCTACCGTCTTTCCCGGGATGCCAAAGGGGAAACCGAGCGCGCTGCCCTAAACTCCAGAGTCAATCATTCTTGCTCTATAGCACAACCTAAAGGCAAGCAGAATGCAAAACAACAAAGAAATGGCGCATGGTGTATACTGATATTTAGAGGCATAAAGACAAAGCACCTAGTTAGTTATGCTCACCTGGAAGGTTGAATTCACTGCAAGATGTATATTTAAATTAATCCACCTGCAATGGAAGAATGAAGGACATGCCATCCACACAAGAAGATCTTTCCTACACGAAATGGCAGTTAAGAACAATAACCACAGTACTAACTACATAAGCCTTATGCAAGCGAGAAGCCAACTCATCACACCTATTTCCTGGGGGTATGCTAGAAAGAACATGGTGTGATAGCACACTCCAAGAACCCGGACGCCTTGAGAAATATTTCAACTCAAGCTTGTTTGCTATCTGAAAAGTGGATGGAATCATAGAGCTTAATTACCATAAAGCAACTGACAAGAACCACGCTTTGCTGAAATTTATAATGCACCTCTGTAGCAATAAAAAGATAAATACATATTTCTACAGCAGTGATGAATGTATTTTGTATTGCAGTCTTGCAGATCATCAGATACTTTAGCATGGTATCCCTCAAGTGTTGTCTTTGGAAGAAGTAGGGAATTTGGTTGAGATAAACACAGCATAGCTAACATGTGTAGAACTGACAACACCTCATACCAAGAACTGAATTAAGCTATGCAGTATCCTACCAACAGAAGCCAGCTAATCAGCACTCTTTAATAGTAGTTTAGTAAATGTCCGTTGACAACTGCTATTTTACGCATAATGAAAATTGATGCAACCACGTAGTATATTATAGCAATCAAAATTCTTGAAGAACCTATACATTTACCCATAGTGGAAAAATTAATATGAATAGAAACTTGAAAGTCAATGAATCTTTCCTTAGTAGGTTCATTTCCATATTACCTAAAAAGCAAAGTCCTATTCCAAAATAGCTTCATCACTGGCTAGCCAGCTACCCTTGCCCCTGCAGACTGCAAAAATCAGGTCGCCTTACCAGCTTATCTAGCAGTAGGGAGATGGCCTGCATTGGCTGAGCACCAGCCTGGAGTACTCTAGCTTCTTCAGACAATGGCAACATTGTTGTTAATCGACTCCACATACCCTGCAGTGCGCAATAACAAGCAACCAACAAAAGTCTTTAGACAAGAACTACCCAACTCAGCTGGGGCCTTTCATCGAACACCTGGGGGTGTCCCCAGGTAGCATAGCAAAGAATCAGTAGCACAGGTGGAGGCAAGGCAACTGGTGTCGGCGTTGTAGAGCGACCAGAGGTACTTATTGAAGTTGACGCTGGCGAAGAGGATGCGCACCCAGACCCGGAGGCCACAGCCGCGCCAAGGGCCTCCCACGCCCTTGACCGCCGCGCCGGGGGGCTCCCGCGCTGGTCCGCTACCGCGTCGGGCCGCCCGAGCCTGGGCCACCACGCCGCACGCCTGTCACCGAGGCTTGCCCGCGCCGGTGCGCTCGGGGTCGCCAGCGCCGTTGCGCCGCTACATCGGGCCGCCACACGGGGATGCCCGCAACCGGAGGTAGCCTCCACCATGCCACCGCGCCTGGGCCTCCCGCGCCGGTGGGTCGCCGCGCCGGCCGCTGGGGCCTTGTGGCCGCCTAGTGCTGCTTGAGAGAGGAAGAGAGAGAGAGAGAGAGAGGAGACAAAGGCCAAGGAGCTGCTGCCGCGTGGGGAGTGCCACCAACCGTGCACTTGGGAGCTCCATCCCATCCGTGCGTGTGCGGAGCTCTGCCGCAGTCCGCTCATGTGCAAGCGCCGCCAGACGTGCCTGCGAGCTCCGTCGCCGGCCGCACAGGCGAGCTTCGCGGCCGCGGGTGGGGCTCAGGGGCAGGTGCCTCCCTGACCAGGTCAAGGCGGGGCCAAGCCGCCTTGACCGCGGCTAGAGTGCGGCGACGGCTCGGCCAGTCGGCCGCGTCGGGCCGACGGCGGTGACAGCCAGGGCGGCGAGGGAGGCAAGCGGGGGCAGGGCCGGCAAGGCTCGCACCCACGGCTAGTACGGCGGGGAGCGGCGGCGGGCGGAGGTGGTCGCCGGGAGCCTTGTGCGGCGGAGGAATCGAGCGGGTGAGGGTTCAAACGAGCCGCGGATGGGAAGGGGATGGTGTAGCCGAGATGAATCAAAGGGAGACTCACCGGAGACGTCGAATTTCGATGGTGGCCGACATCGAGGAAGGAGGCAGTGGCGGCGGCAATGGAGAAGGGGGAAAACGAAAGGGGGAATCATGGTTTTTTCCACTAACCAATCCTGTCATGCTTCTTGATGACAAGAAACGACGAAAATTTTCCTGATTACTGGTCCTCTGTGAGAGATGGATGGAGGTAAGATTCGAGGTAAACTGCTATTTCAATTCCTTTGGTGCTTTATAGTATAGATAAATTCCTTCAAGGATTATATTTAGTTGTTGGGCTACGACACACGCGTGGATAATTGATTTGAATCAGGTTATACATATATAATTTTTGTGAGCTACTCGGTCTGAGCCGAGACTTCCCCTCTTCAGTACGTAGCGATCCGAAAAGGTAGACAATTACTATGTCCGTTTTTGCCAAAATAATTCTGATTTGTCACAACGGTTCACCGTCAGAGGTCTATACGTTTCTCTAAGAAAACGTAGTGTGTAAATTCTCGCTTAAGATGTGAAATCATCTAGGTTTTCTTTTGTCGCTAATCCATACAAATTTCCACCCCTTCCATTTTCTGATGGTTACGTTGTTGGTTGTCAGCATTGTTTTCCGTGCTGCCTCCTCGGCTGGGATATGGACGAGTACTGATTTGTTGAAATTGAGGTCCACTCGACAGTAAGCTGTCACCAACGGGTTGATACTGATGTCTAGAGGAGCATGGTTAGGGCCCGTTTAGTTGTCAAAAAATTTTGACAAATTTTTTTTCAACTTATTTAACATTGATTATGAGTATTAAATATAGATTAATTATAAAACTAGTTATACGGATGGACGGAAAATCGCGAGACGAATCTATTAAGCCTAATTAATTCATCATTAGAGGTTGTTTACTGTAGCACGACATTGTCTAATCATGGTCCAAATAGACTTAAAATATTCATCTTGCAATTTCACCTATAGGTTATGGAATAAGTTTTGTCAATTATTCACATCTAATACTACTAATTAGTGGTCAAATATTCGAAGTTAATGTAGTGTTGAAAAAATTTTGGGAACTAAACAGGGCGTTACTCGGGTGAGTACATGTGTAGCCTTCGCGAGACCGCGAGAGTTATCTATTTATTTAATGAACCTAGACGAACTCCAGGGGGTCAATTATTCCAAAGCTTGGTATTCTTATTGTTATAATCTTTTTTTTTCATGTCTTCTTTCACATAGTATCATCTATCATGTTTAAATCCATGTTTTGTGCTGAAAGAGTGAAAGTAAGCAAAAGGTTCTTACATGTATTGGTGTACAACATTTCACCTTTCTTTTTCAGTGAATCAGTGTGCTTTGCATACAAACTATTTAAAACCGTAGATCGGCTATTATCTCGGCGAGACTGGATTCTTTCTTTCTCAGTCTGAACCAAAAGCCATGTGATTAACGATGGAGGGAGCTTTTCAACTGCTGTTGAAGCTATGTGGTCCCGGGGGTCTGTTGCATGGCGCCCCCGACACGTGGGCCCCGCCCAGGTACAAGGAAAGCAGAGGCAGGGACCAACTTCCGTGCCCACACGACATTGAAGGGCAAGTGGGCCCACGCGAAAGGACGACGGACAGCAGGAGCCCACCGCCGTCCTCCGCTCGTCTCCGGCTGTCACTGTGCGGGCAGGGCATAGAGCTTCCTCGACCTGCACGCCATTCCCACTCCACTTCTCAAAACTGCCGCCTCCGCCTCGCCGCCCGCCACCTCCAGCTCCGCGCCGACCCGCCACCTTCCAACTGCCCATTCTTTCCACAATGCCCTCGTCCCCGCCGCCTCCGGAGCCCGCTCCGGCCCCGGCGCCGCCTATGGACACGGCGTGGGCGCGCGCGCTCCGCAGGCTGCTGCCCCCGGGCGCGCCGCTGCCCGACGAGGACCACCTCGACTACTCATTCTCCGTCGACCTCCCTGACGCCCCCGCCGCCAGGGGCCCGCCGTCTGCTTCCGCCGCCGTGCCGTGTCCCCTCCCGGTCCCGCTCCCGCGCCACCGCCGCCGCATCTCCCGCCTCCTGTTCCGCACCGCTCCCGCGCCTCCTCCCCGCTGCGCGTCCCCCTCGCCGCCCTCCTCCCCGGACGCCGCCCCCACCCCCACCTCCTTGTCCCTGTCGACCTCGCCGCCGCGCGCTCCGGAGTCCCCTTCGCCTCCTCCTCTCCCTCAGCTCCACCCGCCGGCTCCGGCCCACGGCGGCGGCGGCAGGCGTCGCGCGTGCGCGAGGTGCGGCAAGGGGGGACGCATCGCGGTGGCAATGGGCATCCTGGGAGACCAGCGCCAGGAGGAGTGCCTGGCCTGCGGCGCGCGTTACTGCGCCGGGTGCGTTCTCCGTGCCATGGGCTCCATGCCGGAGGGCCGCAAGTGCGTCACCTGCATCGGCGCGCCAGTGGTCGACCCGCGCCGCCGGGCGCGGCTTGGGAGGGGTTCCCGGCTTCTCGCGCGGGTGCTGGCGCCAGAGGAGCGAAGACAGGTCATGCGCGCTGAGCGCGGGTGCGCGGCCAACCAGGTGCGGCCGGACGAGGTGGTCGTCAACGGCCGGGGGCTCTCGCAGGGGGAACTGGATCTTCTGCTCGGGTGCGCCGTGCCGCCGGATCGCCTTGTGCCAGGCCAGTACTGGTATGACAAGGACTCCGGGCTGTGGGGGAAGGTACAACATCCTGAACCTCAAGCTGCAAGTTAGTCCTGTTAGTGCCATTTTGTTGCAAAATTGGGAATTTGGGATTGAAAGTCATGCTCTACTATGTAACCACCGCTACATACAGATAGCACAAGGAGCCAGCATTTACATCGTCTCTTACTATCATCTGTATCACATTTGGTAAGTCGACAAGTAAACCTTATAACTCGATTGATGCACCATTAGTAACAGAACTCACTACCCGAATATTTGTGAACACCAAGCACAGATAAAAAATCTTGAATTGTGCAAAACCAGAAACTAAAAGGACCTATTTGTTTCTTGGGAAAAAAGGAGCCCATTTTGCACAACTGTGCCTGATAAAGGCTAGTGTGTATTGTACTGACCTTTATCCGGTAGAGAGAGGAAAAAAAAGCAAGACATCGTTATGAGGAATGCCTGGTAATAAGGTGAAATTTCTGTTTTCTGATAGATCAATATTCTGGAGCTGATATAGGAAACAAAATCAATAGAGCAATGCATGAACTCGAGATCTAGGTTGTATTTGTTCATAGTACAGGCTCAGGTTTATCATTTATGTGTGGTTCAAGTCCACTTATATTGCCCGGAGTACCGTATATTAAATTCTATTTAGCAATAACTCATTATATATCTCAATCCTGTTGTCAGGAAGGTGAGAGGCCAGATAGAATTGTTAGTTCAAAGTTAAGTGTGGGAGGAAAGCTGCAAGCAGACGCTAGCAATGGCACTACACAAGTATTTGTAAATGGGCGGGAGATCACGAAAACTGAACTCAGGATGCTTAAGGTAAAACATTTATCTGCCAGTATATATATTCTATTCCCTCTGTTCCAAAATGTAGGTCGTTTTAGCTTTTTAATATTAATAGTATTTGCTATGTACCTAGATATAATATATGTCTAGGTGCATTGCAAAATCTATGAACCTATAAAAGTCAAAACGACCTACATTTTGGAACGGAGGGAGTATTCATTATCCCACATGGTAATTTTGGTGATCTATTGAATGTTGCAACTTGTTATGCTCACTTCAGATAATATCTTTACATCACTAGAGCTATAGAGCATTCTGGATACATGGAAGTAAGTTTTGACTATTGGGTGAAACAATTGGTGCACAATCATATAAGTACCGTGATCCTGCTCATGCAAATGGTTATGCTGAATAGATGTTTCAGATCTGAGTGTGGGTTTAGACCGAGATATCTAATTATATTATCTCCAATTGCCTTTGAGCATTTGAGCTAGTAGTAACATCTTTATAGTGTTGAACTTATAACAGTTTCACCATTACATTGTTGTGTATTACCTCCTGAAGTGTCTGCTCTGTTAAGCAGTGCAGCATGAACCTGATTATATTGTGCAATGTATTGAGAAGTTTACATTACTTAACATGCAATACAAGTACTTAACGCGGTATAAATCCAAATCCAAATAAAGTGATCCAAATGAGATCCAATTTTGAGGAAGATCCACATCAATCCAATCCAATTTGTACTAAGAAAAAAGAATCGAAATCCAATGCAATCACTGGAAAATCCAAAATCCATCCGATTATCCAATCTTCCTAACGCCCCCCTCTGGTACTATTCAAAAGCACAAGCTTTTTCGTCTTCCCCCCTCGGTGTTTTCGATGTGGCATGCTGCTACTGGCTACAGGTGGCCAGGGAGAAGAGAAGGGAGGAGGTTCAGGGTCCCACAGACTGCAGTACCCAGTGACATCGGGACTCTGGGCACCCAGGATGAGCCAGCGAGCTTGACCTCGGTGGTGACCGTGAGATCAGCTTGGCTGCACAGGACGGCGATGATCACCGGCCCCAATGCGAAGCGGTGCAGCGATGGTTTGAACATGCTGAAGCAGCAAGCTCAACCTGGCGGCGTTATCGAGTTGGATCCACGTGTAAAGGAGCAAGAGCCGCAGAAACCCAGATCCACGTGTAAGCTTGACAGGCTATGCAAAAAAAATTGTGGGTTTTACCTCACTTTCGTGTGGGGTAAATGTTCAAACATTTCTACAATTAACTGGGAATTGTTTATGTCATCCCCAATGTGTTAGATGACTCAAAGTATTTTCAAAAGATTAACCGTTAGAAGTCAGTTCTGCTTGTGGTAACAGCTGTATAATGTTGGAATGACTTGCTTTGCTTGTCATTGAGTTTTGCTCTAATCAGTAGAACACCTCCTGAAGTGTCAGTTCATGTTGCTCATATAAATATGTGACTCAACATGTGAGTTGCATTTGCCAGTTTAGGTTACTCTGAATTAAGGCTATGTGACTCAACATGTGAGTTTATGTTAATCAGTAGAACGCCGCTCTGCGGGTACCATATTAAAAAAAAGAGAAAGAAAACTTGATATGTGCTAAAATGCCATGGATAAAAAGAATTAATTATGCTGTTTCAACCGTTACGCTTTTCTGGAAGAGCCTAGCAATGATTATGTATTTGATTTAGCAAGTAAGCTATTGTCTGCTGTTAGCTTAGTGGGGCCACTGGTTAATTATATAAACATTTACATTGTGACGGTGATATGGGTCCAAGACAAAAGGTTGCAGCTTTCTTTTCAATGGGTTTCCATGTCAGATTATTTATTGTACTGCTGCATGCCGAAACATCTCTTTGATGCTGCGTTCTACAAACTGAAAATTATAAAATTTTGTCTCCCATTAGTATATTTCCTTTAGTGGCTTGCTTTTTTTCCTAATTTTCAATCTAAGCAGGGAGCTTAAATCCTTTTAGGGGATCATTCATCACCTGTACAAGATCTTGATCAGAGTTTTACTGGCTTTTCATTCAGCTGGCCAGTGTACAATGTCCGCGAAACACTCATTTCTGGTTATATGATGATGGATCCTACGAGGAGGAGGGACAGAACATAATAAAAGGAAACATTTGGCAAAAGGTAATATAATTTCCTTAAAAAGTTGCTTCAAAGTCTGCAGGTAAATCAACTAAGTAACTAAGCTTTTCTTTTTGTTAGCCAGGCATCGACTCGTCTTATTGCTAACCTTTTTTCAATGCCAATACCTCCTGGATATTCTCATGGTTTCAAAGGACATGCTACTGGAGACTCAGGTAGGTTTGTTCCAGATTACCTGGAGCAGAAAAGCATTCAGAAACTTTTACTGATTGGACTAGAAGGATCTGGATCGAGCACAATTTTCAAGCAGGTTTTTGTTCTACTTGCCCATAATGAAGCATGCCTATATTTAAATCCTTCCAGTTTTTCACATACTGTTTTTCTTATGCCACAGACCAGGGCAAAGTATTTTCCCTGTCAAAATTTGTTCAAAACCGCAAATTAGGATGTAATTATTTATGTTCCATGTCAGCTTGCAAATATGGTTACCTTCAGTATTTTTTAAATACTAAATACTAAAGTCAATTAAAAATGTTCTGTTAGCACAAGAGACATGCGCCAAACTATATTTCTAGGATGTTGTACTTGCATATTCTTTTAGAATGGGAACCATGAACCATCGAGTCTAAAGTTATAATATAATTAAAACATGATTTTGAAAATACTACATAATAGTGTTTAGTTACCATGTAGTGATGAAAGTATGTAAAAAGAGGAGCAAAGTTTGAAAGAGACTGATAGTGTACCTTTGGTATGTGACTGCATATTTGAATTTTCTCGTGCAGGCAAAGTTTCTATATGGAAGCAAGTTCTCTCCAGGAGAAATACTTGACTTGAAGCTCATGATACAAATTAATGTTTACAAATATCTTAGCACACTGCTTGAATGGCGAGAATGCTTTGAGGATGAAGCTTTGAAAGAAGAGAGAGAACTTTGCACAATTGATAAAGCCGCTGGTTAGATTTGATTCTGTTTTTCTTTATATTTTTTGGCTACTTATTGACATCTCTTGCTAATGACTATTTAATTCTGGGGTCATTTATCTCAAATCATCTTGGAATATGATGCTTGTTCAAAGGAAAAATCAGAAAAGTGAATATGGTAAAAGTTGAAATGCTACACACACTTTTCATGGCTTCCATTGAGTTATTCTAAATTTTAATCCTTGTCTATATGCTCCAAAAAATCTGTAAGATTTTCTATTGTATTGCATCATTATTTACATTATCCTCTTAGTGTTTTCTAGAATTACATGCTGAAGTTAAGGATACATCTCATACTTATAACTTATTCATGCTTTGAATTTTCTTGTAATATTTCGGTGTTGAATAGAGAATTAAGGGACCCACCATTAGTTTTTTTAATCACTTCAATTTTACGAAAAGACCTATGTTTCCACTTCCAGTGCCATCATGAAATGTTATTGTTCTAAACATTGAGATTTGTTGTACTAAACATTGAGATTTTGTGATAACCAAAGGCATGCTCAAATCATTGATTTATTGTACTATTCTATTCCTGGACTTCACCAATTGGTTTCTGTGTTTATGGGGAAAAAAACACTTACAGAACGTGACTGTTAACAGGTGAAACAGGGGTAGCTCAGACCAGGTCATCTCTATACTCGCTGAATCAAAGACTGATGCAGTTTGCTGACTGGCTGTTGGAGATAGTTGCACTGGGTGATCTGGATGCCTTCTTTCCTGCTGCAACTCGAGAATATGCACCAATTGTTCAAGAGGTTTGGAAAGATGCTGCTATTCAAGCAACACATAAAAGGAATAATGAGTTCCATTTTCTTCCAGATGTTGCCAGCTATTTTCTGGATAGGGTAAGACTGGCAATTATAACATCAGAGGTCATAGTAAGATAGTGATACACATTCTCATTTTTTTAATCTTTTATTTGAGCCCTTTTTTATGTGAAATTTTATTTGTACTTCGCTTTTCCAAGTGTAATAAACTTATTAATCCCTCCAGGTTGGACATGAACAAATATGAGCTGCATAAGTACTCGAGTGATATTTTTTTCAAATCACGCTGATTGGAAATTTAACATGTTTGCAGGTGGCTGAAGTATCAAGCAACGAATATGAACCAACACAGACAGATATTTTGTACGCAGAAGGTATCAACCAATGGAATGGTCTGTCTTTGCTTGAATTCTCACTTGACGATCGATATACATTTACTGAATGTTATGTAGACAAGCCTGATGATCCATCCATGCAAACGAAGTAAGCTCAATGAGAATTCGAAGATGCTGTGTGTTTCGGACTTTCTGATTGTTGGCTTGTTGAACCTAGTGTTCCACATTTTTCATGGTAGCATCTTCAACTTTTTCTTTAATGCTTACAGTACCTGTCCTTTCTTAACTTTGGCAGGTATCAGTTAATTCGTATCAATTCTAAAGGACTTAATGGAGGCTTGAGGTGTTTGGAAATGCTTGAGGAGGTGCGGGCCATCATCTTTTGCATCTCGCTGGCTGACTATGATCAGATGTGGGTGCAGAGCTCAGGAGAGCCTTGCAACAAGATGATTTCCAGCAGAGACATGTTTGAGGACCTGATCAAGCACCCTTCCTTTCAGGACACCACCTGTGTGCTTCTCCTGAACAAGTATGACACATTCGAGGCAAAAATCAACCGTGTGCCCCTAACAGTATGTGACTGGTTTGCCGACTTCAGCCCTGTGAAGCCACACCACACGTACCAGTCACTTGCCAGCCACTCCTACTACTACGTCGCATTGAAGTTCAAGGACCTGTACTCCACCATCGCCAACCGAAAGCTCTTTGTGTTCCAGACCAAAGCCCTAGAGCGGAAAACGGTGGATGCTGCATTCAGGTACATCAGGGAGGTGCTAAGATGGGACGATGTTAAGAACAGCGATGCTTTCGGCAGCATTGACGAGTCGTTGTGTAGTATGGACATGAGCTCATCGTCATAGTTTACATTGCTGAGAAGGAATTTTACCTTACCCAGATTTGACATGCTGCAGAAGATGTGACACGGAAAGCTGAGCCATGAATCTTTGATCCTGCTGTACTCACTCTGTTGGACAGCTATATCCGTCGGACAATTTAGAAGTTTTATCTGTAGTCACTAATGATTATCATGTGCATTAGTGCATATAAATTATTACAAGCCCCCCTGTTTATTTCCCTAGCTGTATTATATAATCCAGCTTATATGTGCTAGCTTTTTTTTCGAAAAGGGAAATTTGTTGATTTCAAGTAGCATTATATCAAGGTGATACAACAATACTTGAAAAACTCCTAAGGTCTCGTGATCTCAGTCTACGGATTGATAGTTAGTATGCTCACTTATATGTGCTACACGGTATAATCTGGATTGTGGTACGATGGAGGGAAATAAGCTGTTGTGTTGCAGATCACCAAAATGGATTCGTCGGGAGATGTAGAAGAGTGTAGCGTGATCAATTTGATCTAATTAATGGTCTGTGCAGCGGATTTCGTAGATTTGCGGCTACCGTTTGGTCTGTGACTGTCGCCTGCGTCAGTTCACCGCAACGCCCTGGCCGCCGCCTGCGGTCTGCTTGCCCGCCTGGCGCCTGGCAGCTCCTGCTTGCCCAAGTGCCCACTCAACCCAAGCATCCACCGTCCAGCCATCCAGGGACCAGATCACCAGACCAGGGCAGGGGCGCAGGGCTCCGTCCATTACTCCAGAGGCGAAGTGGCCAACGTAGGTCCGTGTGATGTGTCACTTCATGACTTCAGTGTTCTTTGCCTGATTGACTATTTCGTAATTTCGTGTACCTATAACCTTTTGACTGTTTCTTTGTAGAATTATTGAATTAGGAAGAGGAAATGAGATATTGCATCTCTTTTTCCAAAAAGATGCCTAAATCCTCCAAGTAATTGTACTTTATTTGGCGAAAGATACCGAATTTCTTGACAAATCTTGGAATTATTTACTGGATTACACGTGGATTAACCGTTTGTGCTGTATTTGAAAAAAAAATTGTAGTGGCATACCCTCCAGTAAAATCCTAGGTCCGCCACTGGCGAGCTGGTCATCGGGTGGAAGGAGCCAGCCGCGGGTCTGCAGCGACCCAATGTTCAGAGCACTGGTGCTAGCCAGTAGGATAGGGAGGAAGAGTGCCATCTTTCATCGGAATCCGACCGAATCTCGTTGGATTGGAGAAAGGAGTAGGAGAGAGGAGGAAGTTGAACAGTGGGGAAAGAAGAAACATACATGTTCGATGTACATTAATAGCATATGTGGGTAAATTTCATAAAAATTAAATAGCTAGTTTGGTAAAAGACTAGATTTTAATATGAAATAGTTGGTTTTGGTAGCTTATAGGATTATCATAGTCTGGGGCCTAGGTTATATAATCTGGTAGCTTATATAATCTCGACTATAATTTGAGATGTTTGTTGTCCGTTTAAGATTATTTGAACAAGATCATATATCTCGGGGTAAACAAACAGAGTGTACATCAAAATCTCGTGTACAAGTAAATTATTATCTACTTCTTAGAATAAAAGTAGGGCCCGCATTGTGATCCCTGTGGGATTTAGTAGAGACACACTTGGTGAATAGCATAACTCTTGTCATCTATGCTACATTTTGTCATCTAAGCTATGATTAGTTGGTTAGGTCCTTGATGGAACCTGCCCACATGGATCTGAGACCTCGACTTGATATGGCCGTATGAGTGATCATATTTGTCGCGCCACCTCGATAGCGAGACACTTTTGTTGACTTCGTCAATGTACAATTCTATTAGTCCAAGCTTTTGGAGGTGCTCCTAGGGGCGAGGTTGCATGTTTGTATCCATAGGCGTGAGTGGGCATTCATTCATATGGATGAGTGACGGATCAGGATTTAAAGGTGTGCCTAAGGAAGGAGAAGCCACCCCTGTAAGGGCGTAGGTGTTGGAGGCCGATTTTTTATAATTTTAACCATCAACATTCCTTCAAAATTCATGTTTAAATTCATGTTTACGAGGATGATTGAAGCTAAATTCAATAAAACTAATGAGTTCCGCAAGTTTTGTTGTCTATTTGATTTCATAAACTCGCTGGATGAAAATGTGCCACATGGGTAAAAACCCAGGCAGTCTGACCTCCCTTAGGTCGGCCGGCTGTAGGATTAAGGATACCAACTAGAGGGGTGAATAGGCGGTTTCAACTAAAATCACAACACTAAACAAATTTAATTAGTAAGTGTATTCCTATTTCTACCAACACCTAACTCTAATGAGGGTTTCTAAGAAAGTAAATTGCCCAAATTAAACAACTAGAGTAAATTGAGCAAAGATATAAGCAAGCACTTGAGACAAATTTTTCCTGTGGTGTGGATGACTTGCCAGTCACCCCTAATCCACGTTGAGGTGGATTCAAAACTTCAACCGCTCCTCTATCAAAACTTCTCTTGATCTTGAGCCAGCTTGAATCAATGAACCTCAATTCCACTAGAGTTGCTCTTTACCACTCCGGCAAGGTGAGCATAATAACCTCTCACAAGAACAAACCGGGGCTCCTCCACAATCTTCTCGAAGCGCTCGACAATTTCACTTTCTCCAAGCCATCTTGGGAGCAGTAACTCCCAAGAGTAACAAGCCAATGACACTTGCTTGAAGACTCCCTAGTGTCACAAAGCTCAAACCCTTGATTCAATGAACTAGGATGCTCTCACACTCACAAGAATGCAAGCTCTAAGCAAAGTGAGTTATGGAGAGAAGAAAATGGCTCAAGAATGTCAATAAGGAACCTGTCCAAAGTGCCAAGATACCTCACCCACGGCTGGGCAAGGAGTATTTATAGCCATCCCCTCAGATTCTAGCCGTTCCACTCAAAATCCATCGAAACAGAGTGTTAATCATGGATTGTCCACCTTTCAAGAATCGGATTGTCCTCCATTCAAACCCAACGGCTATAAACGCAATAAATGTGTGTCAGAGTCGACCATTTTCACCTTGGCGGACTATTCGCCTCACAAGGACCAGAACATCTGCAGTACAAAGGACTCGAACACACAAAACCAACAATGTTATGTCTGGTTTCAAAAAAATTAGTTGGCGCGCCCCCGGGACCGGACCCCCCCCCCCTATTCATTCCTTGGCACTAACTAGAACCACCAGCAACTGTCTGAAATTTTTATTAGCCGGCGGACCGTCCACCCACCAAGGTCGGACTGTCTGTCGTACAACTTTCGACACCCAACAGAAGCTCATCTCTGAGTAAACTATCAAGTTAGCTAGCGGAACGTCTTCTCACCAGGGCCGGAGCATCCGTCATTCACATTCAGCATCTCACCAGAAACACAAACATTTTGTCCAAAAATTTTGAAGATGCATGTGGACTGTCCGTCTTACTAGGTCGGACTATCCGCAACTTTTATTCAGCACATTCCATTGAACTTGTAGTTACCACTTTCCAAACGAAGTTAGCCCTCGTGCATGCAATGAACTTGTTTGAGCAAAGGGGCACTATAGAACCATCAAGCAAATGGACATTAACCTCTCTTGATAGTACGGCTATCTATCATATGAATCTAGTCAATTTTTATTCACTAATCACCTTTTGACCAGCAAAAATAGAAAACTTCCTATCATGTACCTTTGTCTTGTTTTCTCTCTGCATCCATTCCAAGCTATAATCGTAGCACCAATTCAAGTTCAGATTTTCTCATGGACCAACCTATACTCATTTCTCACATGAATTTGTTAGTCCACAAAGGATGACATTGATTACCAAAACTTGAAATAGGGGCCTAGCTTTCACCAGCTTGGCCCCGTGGCCAAACAAGGTAAATGGATACAAATAAGGCTATGCATGTTCATTACAATAAGTGCATAGAGTAAAGCGATAGCATTCTAGCATTGCACATCTAATAGGTTTTCAAAAGTAGGATGAGCGGGAACCTTGCGACTTTTTGTAGTCCTTGGAGTGTTCCTAGTAGTCCTGCATGTCTGTCAGCTCCTCCTCGATGGGTCCTAACACGTAAATAGAAGTAAATACAACGATGAAAGTGCAATAATACCAAAAGTATTCATAGAAGATTAAAATAACAACAAATCCTACTCTAATGTGTAGATCATGTTTTTGAAAGAAATATGAAACTGGTTTCATATTTTTCTGAGCTCTAATTTAACTATTATGAATTTTCAAAGAAAAAAATTCTAAAATTAATTCTAAATTCTAAAAGTCGGGAAAAGAAAAAAATTCTAAAATTAATTCTAAATTCTAAAAGTCGGAAAAATAATGAGTAGTGGCACGTGGCAGCACAGAGTGCCACATGTCATAACATCAGCATGGGGCCATCTCTAGATGATGACCTTAGTAGTGGGTCCTGCTGCCGTCATTAATAACTGGTCAACGGTCTAGGGTCAATGGTCAAGGATCAACGGATCCCACAAGTCAGCTGGGCCCACTGGCCAGTGTTCCCCTCCATGCGGACATATGGGCCCCACGCGATAGAGAGGCTCCCTCTCCGCCCAGTTCGGCTTGGGCACCTGGGCTGCTCGATGAAATGCCCAAAAGAGCCTGGGCGCGTGCAGAACGCGACGTCCCGGCGCGACGCGGTTCGTGCGCAGTCGCCACGACACGGTGCGGTGATGGCAAGGCAGTGGCGAGGTCATGACGAGGAAAAGAAATGGCCTTTCATCCAGAACAAGGTACGTGCGCGTGGTCTCTCGAAGTGGCTGAGGCCGCGACGCGACCATGACGCTCGCGGCGCTCTAGCATATCGAGCCGCTGTAGTGTCGACCTGCTGCTGGTTCACACGGATGACAGCGAGGCAAGCGCACCTTTCAGCCGGTGAAGGCTTGGAAAGCGTGTGCGAGCATCTGGAGTCCCAGGGTTGCGACACGGCCTCTCGACGTGCGAGCACCTGGAGCTCTAGGGCCGAGGCGGCAGGTGACTGCGGCGGATGGGCGTGGCGACGGCAGGCTCCTGCATAAGGTCATCCGAGCTGCGGAAGATCGGCATTCAACGAGCGCGGGGAAGAAAAGAGAATAGGGGCGCGTGTGGTGAGGCTGATGGGCAGGGCCCACCTATCACTAGTGCGGTTGGTTGGAAGGAATAGGGCGATCGACATGGGTCGGTGCTGGGCCGCGCATGCTTAGGCTGGGCTAACGCGGGTGCGCGGCTGGCTTGCGGGCCGGCTCGATTGATGGTCTCGGCCGAAAGGCCAAACTGGGCTAGCGGCTGGGTTAGGGTAGCAGGCCGGGCTAGGGTAGGTAGGTTAGGCTGGGTTAGGATTTAGCTCAGGGCCGGTTTAGGGTTTTGGTTAGGGCCGGGTTTGGGTTTAGGTTAGGGTCGGTTTAGTTAGGGTAGGTTAGGGTAGTTAGCATTTGAATTCACACAAAAGAACCAATTAATATCCAAATATTTCACATTAACAATTATTTTATCCTTAATTCAAATTTAATTTACTAAGAATTTTGAGGGAGAGAGGACGACATTCTTATATTATTCCTGAGCTAGTTGCACATGCACACAAAATTTTTTAAATTCAACAAAATTTGCACAAACGTCCCGTATCAAAGATACATAATGTTACAGATTCTCTCTACACATGTTATCCCGGTTATGACAAAGAGATCGAGCTTCCATGCCCGAAACTCTCCCTCTACTCAATGAAAAGACTAACCCTACAGATGGAGAAGAGAGAACCTGCACGTCATATTGTCACTGGACTGTCCACTAGACTGGTCACACGGGCCAGGGCCTGTCGCAGTGCTCAACAAGATGAAGTAGGACCTTTGCGGCAACCAAGCCAAACCCACCAGACAGACAAGACTCGACAACCCGGACCTCCCCTGAACATATGGGGTTCACTGGGACCTTTGGTTATTATAACCAATGGGATCACAACCTGAATCATGTAGGAGGCTGCTCTGAGTATGGCCACGGTCAAGGTTTCTACTACCTCGCAGGTATTCCTGGTCCATATGGTCTACAGGTAGGCCCGTCGATCTTGGCACGCTACGACTATGAGAACACCATCACTCGAGGAATCTCGTACCTCACAGACCGTATCATCATCATCAACAAGCGCACAAAGAGATACAACAAGACCTAGCACACAACACTGGTCTCACTCAGCAAAACTAGGAAATGACCACAGCCATGCAGTATGACATGGCAAGCGTCTTCCACAACAAGAACATCCACCTCCCTGAGCATCATCCAAGCTTGGGGGAGAGGCGTCACGCATCCAGGTAAGTACCATTGCCTTCTCAATCTTCCTAACCTGTTCCTTTGACCAAGAGATGCCATGCTTCTTTATTTATCTTTAAAAACAAAAATTAAAATTAAAAACAAATACAAATAAATATATATAAATAAATTAATGCTAAGTAGTTTTACATAAAAATCCAAAAAAATATTTACTTTGAATAAAGACCTCCCAACTTATATGCAAGAAAATCTGTGTAAGCTATTATTACTTTAGAAATGATGAATAGTTGCTCTGTTCATGCTTTACAAGTGCCTAGTTTACAACTTGTTAGTCCTTGAGTTCGTTGTCATATGGTAGATCTTTATCTTTGGAAACTCAGTTTTGTAGGAGCATAAGCTTAAATTCCAAGTCTAGGTTGTTGTGAGAATCGATATAGCTGCAATTGGATTAGACCCTGTGCACCTTAATAGGATCCTCTAGGATTTTCCTTTAAATTTTAATACATAATGGTGATGAGTTCCCCAATGGTTTATATGTCCAACAAGTCATAAATATTTACTTTATATTTGAAGCATAGCATAAGCTATCTCGAGTTACATTGAGCTTTGCTGAATTGTGATTCCGCTTGAGGGAGGTACTTGTAGTATATGATCTTTCTCCTTTTTTTTACCTCTTTTACTTGCTAGACTGTCTGGCATGTCAACTATCCATCCCGGGTATTGACATCCATTTTCTTCAGACATTTTCCACTCAAAATAGCCCAAAATTTTCAAAGTGAACCTATCCTCCCATCCTCCCGAAGATGGTCTGTCTGAATAATGCTCCATTTCAATGCTCCTCTACCATCATAGGAGTATGGGTCATCACTCAGAAAGAAAAAAAGAAAGAAAGAAAGAAAGAAAGAAAGAAAGAAAAGAGAAAACAAATTACAATGACCTATATCCTCCAAGAAGTCCCAAATAAGGATAGTCCAGAAGCCTAGTTATCATTTCCCACTTTCTGTCTGCTCGATTTAGCCCAAGGGGCTTGTAATGGGACCGTACTACATTCCATTCGGAATATGTAATAATTAAACTCATCTTTGACTTCATGTGATGTATGACTATGATATTATGCATTAAATGAGTTCTGTACGTGGTAGCACTTGATCCAGGGACTATCATGATAGTATAGGGAGCGTTGATATTTTATAACGCAGTCACCAAGTATGGACATATAATCCATTCCCCGGCAACGGCGCCAGAAATGTCGTGGGGTATTTCTTACATTACAGAAGGATCCACAAAGCACGAATACCGTAGTAGCATTTTACCCGTGGGTACGGGGTCGTATTTATATTTCTGCATGGAAGGCGGTGGTTATTGGAATAGATTAGTGTGTTGATTGGTTCTAGCATGGATATTCTATTGAATAAACAGGGGTAAGATAATATATGGTAAAGAGGTAGTGTGACACACGAGTTACTCAAGTTCTAACTCTATGCAAAGCTTACAGGAAGGGAGAAAGGAAGAAGAAAGCTAATCTAAGGACTTATTTACTCCTAACTAAGCATACAGTCTATACTAAGCACTCGCATACATACATATGATTAGGAACAGGCTCTAGGCTCCCAGGCATCACCGGGAGACCGCACAGGATATGGCTAGGTGGCCACTAGATCCTCATGGCTATTTTATGCACCTCCTACAGCTACTACACGAACGGGGAGGGTTACGCTGGACGGACAGGGCTGTCACCACCTGCCGCCTACCTCAACTAACCATGGTATAGAGACGCATCCAGCAACACTGATTAGCCCAGACACCACGTCTACACTAATAAGCAATACACTAATGCCCCGCGCGGAGCCTCCATCCTTTGGATGGACAGACATCACACTAGAGCAAACATACGAATAATGGAACCGACGCCGTAGCCTAGATGTCTTACCACGTCCAATCATGCAAGATATAAGTCCTAGATATAAACTAAGCATAACATACACATATGAATACATAGAACATATACCATACGAATACGCTAAACTATAAGATAACTCTATTAAGGAATTCCGAATATTACAAAGGAGAGGAAGAGTAAAAACCATACCGAACACTCCTAGGAAGACTCGGGAATCAAAGAAGAGCTACTTCACCTAAACTCCACTATCCTAAAGACTAAGCAAGAGAGAAACTTGAGAGAGGCTTCAACTTGTGGTGTGTCTCTTAGTAGCACCCCCCCTCATATTTATAGAGGTGAGTGAGGAGTGTGTGCAGCACCTCCTCGGCGCCCCTTCACCCTCTAGCACTTGGAACCGACATGGAGGACCAATGAGGAAGCTACACGTGGCAGAGGTAAGGCGGTGGAGCTCGGCCTGGTTCGGCCGACCTACCTGGTTCGGCCGAACCAGGTTGGGCTCCAACAGACCTCAGCTTCGGCTGAGGGGTTGACACGTGGGCCTTGGTCACTCCTGTAGGTGAGTCAAGTCTGTCCTAAGTCGGGAGGCTGAACGGCGCGCTCTGATTGGTCGACGCCATTTGCCTTGGATTGAAGTGTTTGTTTACACTTGATTTCTGCTCAATTTCCCTGCATTGCAAATTCTCCAAGGGGAATGTGGAAACGATATTATTATAGATAAATATGCAAGTTAAGTATGCTAGTCATCCCAATTTTCGGATCAAATTGACGCTCAAAATTGGTTCATAGAGAGCGTCAACAAGAACCCCCAAGCTGTCCTTTCCTCGTCCCGAGGAAAAAAGAACAAATCAGGATGTTGATCAGAAAATTGTTCGACTCATTACCTGCTGTCGTGTCAGGCCTGAGGCATAGATGATCTTCTGGAGGATGAGTAATGTTGGCATGAGTACCTGGCCCTTGTTACCTTCACCATCTATGGGGCTTATGAGCTTTTCCTCGTCTTGAACCGTTGAGAGTTAGAACAGTCGATAGAGCAGTAATTACCTTCCCTTTTGTCAACAATCCATCTGGAGGTTTTCTTTTTGGAAATATTAAAACAAGACTAAGTTCCTCGAATGATGCACTCTGGTCGCTCAATGGTGTATGAATTCTTACCAAGGCACTTCTCCTTTCTCATAACAAAAGCTTTTGTGGAGCTCAAGGTACGGAATGGATGAAGCATACCTATATTTCATATATTGCCAAGACAAAGAGCGGATCCATGGAGAAAACAAGTCATATCCCAAGATTAAGAGGTGCACGCATGTGGAAGGATGGAAGGTATGATTACTCCTTTTTGGTTTGTGATCTCTCTCCTCTTTATTTTATTTTATTTTTTGTATTTTTCTTTAGACATGGCTATCCCCTTCTTATTCTTTCTCTTTCTTCTTTTCTTTTGGGTCATGCTTCTTTGGCATGCCATATTTTCTTTTTTTCTCTTTTTTTTCTTGGGGATGACCAAGTCTAATTCTTTTTTAGGGATAACATGAGGAAAGATCACAAGTTTCACGGAGCATTTATTTGGTGGATGGATGGATTTGCTAATTTCCAGTGTAGGAATGTCGCAATGGGTGTAACATGTCTGTGATCTTGATCAAGAGGATATGAAAATCATCTCACTAGGGTCACAACAAGTTGACAAAGCTCAATGAAATGGCAAGAAGCATATGTGTAGGGTTTTTCAATGTAAATGACATATGGCTTTGGTAGGACTTGGAACATCATCGAGGAACTAGAATTTCCCTTTTTTAATTTTTGAAAACAAAGTATTCTAGATATCATGCTTCACTTAGGACAAGATTATAAAGCTTCATCTTCCAAATCTAAACTCACAACAACCTAGACTTGGATAAAGCTTGTGCAACCCACGAGATGTTCGGGTTCATGGCACAAAGGTTTAAACAGCCAGCAAACTCAAACTTAGGAAACATCATGCTTTAGGACTAAGCAAGACAGACAAACAAGAGCATAACAATTATTCATCCTTTCAACTTAGGAAGACTAAACATTCTTACCATGCATATGGATAAGGGAAATTAAAGCAGAAAATATTTGTTTGGGTTTTTTAGAGTTTTTTAATCTTTATTGAAAGTAGTAAAGGATACAGTTCACTTGGTGGAAGGACTCCACCAAGCTAGCTCTTGGTTTAAGGTTCGATGAGCAGGACCCTCTCCATACCTTGTTTAACTCGAGGTCGAATCGTCCATACCTGGAGAGAATGTCGAGGACGATGACATCTTTTTCTTTCTCCACACCTTCTTGGTTTTCTTCCTTGTTGTTGTTGGTGGTGTGGGAGTTGGATCCTCGGGTGTGAGACTATGTACCTCCCAGTCTTCGAACCATTCCGGTTCTGTCCCTAGCCCTTGTTCTTTGCTCACCTCATGAAGCAAGTATACTTGTTCGTGTCTGTTGCGGAACCTAAACTTCATGGTCCTCTTCCCAATTCGGAAACTGATTCTTCAGGTCCCCACATCTATTCTGGCCTTGGCGTCTCTCAAGAATGGTCGCCTAAGAATGAGCGAGATTCCCAAATCACCCTCCATGTCAAGGACTACGAAGTCCGCGAGGACGAATGAATTCTGGACTCGTACCAGGAGATTCTTAACAATTCCCTCGGGATATCGTATCGTGGAGTTGGCTAGTTGCACACACATGCAAGTAGGGGAAAGAGCGGGATAAGCTAGTTCTCCAAAGGTTACCTTGGGCATGATGTTGACGCTTGCTCCAAGGTCGCAGAGGGCATTCTCATAATAACGGTCGTATATTGAGCAATTGATCATTGGGGTTCCGGGATCCTCCTTTATAGTTACCGCTATATTGCCCCAGGAACTCTTCCGAGGGTGTTCGAGTCTTTCTGCATAGTTAGTAAAGAACTTACCACGCCATGGCTTACCCTATTTTTGTGGTTATTGCATTAACTCTCTCCAGGGGAGCCTCGTGTTGCCCCGGGATCTTCCCTGTTTCTGCAGAAGGAACAGCGGCGGCCACCTGAGCGAGTTGAGTCTCAATCATTTTGTTGAAGCTCAGCTGGTTCTTGAGTGTTGAGGAGATGACATCCATCTTCTCTTGGACGTTCTCCAAGGTCTTGTCGTTAGCAACCAACTTCTTTTTAATTGCTTTGTTGGTCTTTGCTTGGCTTAAAACAAGATCCCTCAAGGAAGGTTGGTTAGCATTAAATGAATTTGAATTACCATTACCTCCTTGGTAGTAGGGGCGCGACTGGTTCCACCCCTGACCTCCTTGTGGACGAAACCCGTTGTTGTTGTTCATGAACATGACTTCTTCCTGGGTTTCAGGGCAGTCGTTCCCCGAATGTCTGACGTTCCCACAGACCTCGCAAGTCATGCGAGAATCTAAGGCTTGAAGTATCTGACTTGGAGCCTTTTCTTGGGGGCGTTCATCAATCTTCTTGATGAGGAGGTCGAGCTTAGCAGTGAGCATGTCCGTTTCCTTAACGGAGTGCATGCCCCGCTGGCGAGGTTGGAGACGTTCGTCGTTCCACCCTTGGTTGGACACCATCTTCTCGATCAAGGTTTTGGCCCTGTCAATGATTAGCAAAAAGAAAGCACCACCTGCAGCAGCGTCTATATGATCACGGATTGTTGGAGTCAGCCCATTGTAGAAGTTCTGTAAATGAGCCAAGCGTCCAACCCATGGTGAGGACACGCTAGGATGTACTCCTGAAGCCGCTCCCAAGCTTCAGTTATTGACTCATTTGACGCCTGCTGAAAACTGGAAATCCTTCCCCGAAGAGCGTTGGTTTTACCCGATGGGAAGAACTTCGCGATGAATGCCTTGGCGCACTCATCCCAAGTAGTCACCGCACTCTTGTTGGTGTAGAACCACTGTTTTGCCTTCCTAAGAAGAGAAAACGGAAACAGACGGAGTCGGATTGCATCCCTTGTGACTCCCTTGATGACAAAAGTGTTGCACAGTTTCAGGAACTGTTGGAGATGTGCATTGGCATTCTCATTGGCCTTGCCACAAAATGGGCTGGCCTGCACCATCGTAATTAGACCTGTCTTGATCTTAAAATTTTCAACCTCAGCATTAACATTTGGCCCGATTGGTACATTGTCGGCTGAGGGAGCTGAGTAATCACGGAGAGTCTTCTGAGCCATAATCTTGGAGGTTGATGGTGCGATATTGACTGTTTCAACTGTTGAGAGAGTAATCTGAAGAGGAACGCCTCGAGTTTGAACTCTTCTCAAAAAGTGACTCCGGATTCTGAGTGAAATTTTGCAGCAGATCGAAATCAGTCATACACTACCCTATCTTCACACAAAAGAGAGAAGACAAAGTCAAGTTAGCCTGTTTAGACAATTGAATACCATTTAAGAATTTCATCAACCACTTGATCTATTCTTTTAACCAGTGCATTCCCTGGCAACGGCGCCAAAAATGCTTGTTGACATTTTATAACGCGGTCACCAAGGATGGACATAGAATCCATTCCCCGGCAACGACGCCAAAAATGTTGTGGGGTATTTCTTAAGTTCCAGAAGGATCCGCAAGCACACGGAATACCGTTGTAGCATTTTACCCGTGGGTACGGGGTCGTATTTATATTTCCGTGGGGAAGGCGGTGGTTATTGGAATAGATTAGTGCGTTGATTGGTTCTAGCATGGATATTCTATTGAATAAACAGGGGTAAGATAATATATGGTAAAGAGGTAGTGTGACACACGAGTTACTCAAGTTCTAACTCTATGCAAAGCTTACAGGAAGGGAGAAAGGAAGAAGAAAGCTAATCTAAGGACTTATTTACTCCTAACTAAGCATACAGTCTATACTAAGCACTCGCATACATACATATGATTAGGAACGGGCTCTAGGCTCCCAGGCATCACCGGGAGACCGCACAGGATATGGCTAGGTGGCCACTAGATCCTCATGGCTATTTTATGCACCTCCTACAGCTACTACACGAACGGGGAGGGTTACGCTGGACGGACAGGGCTGTCACCACCTGCCGCCTACCTCAACTAACCATGGTATAGAGACGCATCCAGCAACACTGATTAGCCCAGACACCACGTCTACACTAATAAGCAATACACTAATGCCCCGCGCGGAGCCTCCATCCTTTGGATGGACAGACATCACACTAGAGCAAACATACGAATAATGGAACCGACGCCGTAGCCTAGATGTCTTACCACGTCCAATCATGCAAGATATAAGTCCTAGATATAAACTAAGCATAACATACACATATGAATACATAGAACATATACCATACGAATACGCTAAACTATAAGATAACTCTATTAAGGAATTCTGAATATTACAAAGGAGAGGAAGAGTAAAAACCATACCGAACACTCCTAGGAAGACTCGGGAATCAAAGAAGAGCTACTTCACCTAAACTCCACTATCCTAAAGACTAAGCAGGAGAGAAACTTGAGGGAGGCTTCAACTTGTGGTGTGTCTCTTAGTAGCACCCCCCCCCCTCATATTTATAGAGGTGAGTGAGGAGTGTGTGCAGCACCTCCTCGGCGCCCCTTCACCCTCTAGCACTTGGAACCGACATGGAGGACCAATGAGGAAGCTACACGTGGCAGAGGTAAGGCGGTGGAGCTCGGCCTGGTTCGGCCGACCTACCTGGTTCGGCCGAACCAGGTTGGGCTCCAACAGACCTCAGCTTCGGCTGAGGGGTTGACACGTGGGCCTTGGTCACTCCTGTAGGTGAGTCGAGTCTGTCCTAAGTCGGGAGGCTGAACGGCGCGCTCTGATTGGTCGACGCCATTTGCCTTGGATTGAAGTGTTTGTTTACACTTGATTTCTGCTCAATTTCCCTGCATTGCAAATTCTCCAAGGGGAATGTGGAAACGATATTATTATAGATAAATATGCAAGTTAAGTATACTAGTCATCCCAATTTTCGGATCGAATTGACGCTCAAAATTGGTCCATAGCGAGCGTCAACAAGAACCCCCAAGTTGTCCTTTCCTCGTCCCGAGCAAAAAGGCCGAACCAGGTTGGGCTCCAACCGACCTCAGCTTCGGCTGAGGGGTTGACACGTGGGCCTTGGTCACTCCTGTGGGTGAGTCAAGTCTGTCCTAAGTCGGTTGTACCTGTTTGTGGGCCCTTTGATCCATGGGAGGCCGAACGGCGCACTTTGATTGGTCGATGCCATTTGCCTTGGATTGAAGTGCTTGTTTACACTTGATTTCTGCTCAATTTCCCTGCATTGCAAATTCTCCTAGGGGAATGTGGAAACGATATTATTCTAGATAAATATGCAAGTTAAGTATGCTAGTCATCCCAATTTTCTGATCAAATTGACGCTCAAAATTGGTCTGTAGCGAGCGTCAACAGGGAGTCAGATTCTCGATTAGAGAACCCGGTTCGTTTCAGAGTCTCCGCCTTCTCCCTCGGTCGGACTTACAGTATTCTTACATAATGTCAAACAGTTCTCCCACCATGCGCGGCTTGCATCTGTCTAGGTATTCTCCGCGGGGGGCCTACTCGCAACCCCGTGATTGTTGCTTCGATGATGAACATGTCAACCACGTTTGGGGCTTTTGCTCGCATCTTGATGATGCGCTGCATGTACTCTTGTCCTTCTCTCCTTGCTTGCAGTTGTGGAAATCACATGATGTCAGCTCCTCCATCTCCAACCGTGGGAAACTAGTTAGCGGCTTAGATCGCAACTGGCTCCACGTGTAGATGTGCCCCTTCGGGATACTGGAGTACCAGTGTTGTGTTGAGCCCTTCAGCACCATGACAAAGGCCTTTGCTTTATAGCCGAACCTCCTTCGTTCGACTCCATGGAAGCTTCGTACTTGTGCAAGAACTCTCTAGGATCTGTTTTTCCATCATATTGCGGTAAGACCACCGCATTGAAACGAGGTCGCCACGGCACCTATTCAATTTCAACTGCCAATGGTGTCGAAGGGTCTTCGCGATGCCTCAGCCTTCGATGGTACTCCCTCCGGTCTCTGTATTCTTCCTCTGAGTCCTCGTAATAGTCATCATCAATGCAAATGGGACTGGCCCTCGGTCTTGTTGCTCGGACTTGTGCATCTTTTGGTTGATGCCTTTGTTCTGGGCTCTCTGTTTTTGTTGGGTCTTCGTAGGGAGGCGAACACGCTAGCTCCAACGCTCTCTTCTTGTCATGTATCTGCTTCTGCAGTAGTTCACAGTGAAGCTCATCTTCCTTCAGTTTCTTGTATTGTTCCATGGCTTCGGTGTTGGGCACTTGTGCTTCCTTGCCCTTCGATCTTGTTTGCATTTGCGATGTTGATGGTTGTGCTGCACGGGCAGCCTGACGCGCTTCGATAACCTGGCCTCAATCCTTCGATAAGCTGCAATGTCTTCGGTTGAACTCCAAGTCCTTCAAGTTGGACCACGAATTGACCGTTCGCGACGTCCTCGACCTCGACGCCTTCTGCACCTGTCCAGTCCTGCCTCAGCAAGACGATGATGGCCTTGTTTCCTCCATTGGTCTCGCCGAAGCGTTGGGTGCCTTCTTCTTTTGTGTCATGCGGTGTGTTATAACGAACCACGGTGGTCGCCAAAAGTGTTGGTGGAGAGTACCCTTCAGAGTGAAGAACCACCACAACAGCCCACGGAACATCCACACACAAAGAACCAAGACACCTTCATAGTAGAAACAGTTATACTATTCACTCGGGATCAACCGTCCCATCACCTACCGTTACAACGATATTTATAGGGGGCGGTTCACCTACCCCTTCCGTAATTACAGTTTTTTACCCATCAACAACTATATTCTCCAAATATCGTAGGAGTATACAATAATTTCCTCTCTAGCCTTACTTTACAGCTCATTACGCTCGTCGCCCAAGTCCCCTTTGGTGATCACCCTTCATCGCTCGGCCTTC
The DNA here is from genome assembly GCA_032594955.1 of Panicum miliaceum. NCBI lineage: Eukaryota > Viridiplantae > Streptophyta > Magnoliopsida > Poales > Poaceae > Panicum > Panicum miliaceum. Next base: position 44,870,589 of record CM064056.1, on the reverse strand, counting down.
GGCCGCCAAGCTTCATCAAATCTCAGGCCGCTGGTTGAATAGCAGATCACCTCATTTGGGCTTCGCCTTCTAAACCTTCGGTGCAACTACGGTGCCCCTCACTCTTCGAATGGTCCGGCTGGGAATTGGTCCAGACCTTCGCGCCTTGACCTTCAGCAGATCCGAAGGTGGCGTCCCAACAAGTGGTTAAGGCACCACATTGCAGCACGGCGGAACTGCAGATCATCCCCGCCAGCGCCATGGACGCATGCCCTCCGAGGTGTAGGGAGGACCAGGATAAACGGCGAGGAAGGTACTACAAAACGGACAAATCGTCACACGAAGCATGCCCATATTATCATGGAGGGTGCTACGGCCGCTTGGCAGTGAGCCAGTGATATCTGTGAAAAATTGAATGACAAGATATGCTGAACGCCTGAACATGGCGGTGGCGGGCGGTGCAGTATTGGGAGTGCAAAATTGATAAGTATATGAATCTAAAAACTCAAAACGACTAATAATTTGGGACGGAGGGAGTAATAATAAGTAGATTTCATCTCTCTTTGTGCAAGAATATATGCAAGCTAGATGAGTAAATTAAGGTGACCAGAAGTCCAGAATATTGGGGGAAAAGTCCAGAATATTGATCGATCGGCAAGTAGCAGAATGCTTGTACAATATAGTTTGTCAACTTGACAAAATCTACTAAATTGAAGAGTTCAAATGTGCCAACTAATGTTCTTTTGTACCTTATTTTGAGATGATTATGAAATCCATAATGTTGGGGATTACACCCTCCGAAGGACGCGACTCACGAGGGTTACGTATTCACAAGTGTCTCGAAGGTTCTGCATGACCTTCGGCGACCTTCGGGCATATTCTGAGGGCGAAGCACACTGAAGCCCTATCAGCTACAGAAAGTGAAGGGGATTCGAATCTACTCTTGGAGGTCTTACAAGAAGCCGAAGGTTCCATGAAGAAGCGAAGGTCTAAGAGATCCGAAGGTGGCAAGCTTGCCTTCGGGGGCACGAGAACAGTGTGATTCTCTTACCGAAGCCAAGTCGAACACGCCAAGTCTGTAAAAATCCCAAAAGCCCCGAATATTTCTGAAATATTCGGGATGAAAAGGGGCATTCTTGTAATCATGAAACAGAGGAGGGGGGGTATAAATATCCCGACTTTTTTTGATAATTGAAAGGGCATATTGCAGCTTTATTCCGTATCTTTTCCTTCGCGCTTTCACCATTTCCGTTTCTGTTCGGAGGTCAAGTCTATCGAACCCCAACACATAATTTAAGTTAACGTTGGAAACAATGTGATCAGATGGCCTACGATGATTAAGTCTGTTCCAAATTAAAATGGAACCTCACCAACCTCTTTCCTTTAGCCTTTTTTCTAATATTATAATATGCTAATTAATATATTTAAATAGTTTTCATAACTCACGGATATATTTGCTAGTATTATTCGAATACCATGCATCACACACAATCAAAATTATTGTTCCTTCTAGAATTGCTACTATTGCAGCCTCTTGTCTGCAAAACTAACTGCCAACGTAGGAACAGGTGCGATGTAACTGTAAATGCAATCATATGCATGATGCAACAGCCATTAACCGCGCTAAGCTCTGACAAGGGAAATGAGTTCAATGGTCTCATGCATGAAATTTTAATTTGTACCAGCAGGAACAGCAACAATATTTGAAAATCAATCAGAACAGGATATGTAACAAGATATCCCCTAGGGAACGAAAAGGTAAGAAGAACACAGTTGACATAACTAGTATCAGACTTATACGGTTATACCATCGAAAATGTTTGTAAATCAATAACAATATCAATCTTGTCAATGCACAAACACTCTGCATCCCAAAATGGTTTCAAAAGAACCATTGACCAATGGTTCACTTGCTAGTATCTTGATGGAAGGATGACAGCTAAGATGACAACCACACCAAACATGAGGATGGCAAGCCCGGTGAAGTTGATGACGAACGCTTCGCTTGGGTAATCATTGAAGGGGAAGACGAACTTTGCCAAGCCGGTCTCAGCGGTGAGAATGGCCATGAGGAAGATGACAATGCCAAAGAAGATGTGCCATGGTGCGTAGTCTGCCCTCATTGTCATCACAGCCCCGGGGAACACAAAGTACACGAATGCCACCAGCCACTACAAAATCAACAGTGAGATCACCAAGTCACCGAAGAATTACTACATGAAAGCTATGATCTGATTCCTTGTGTGCTTGCTTCATATGTCATCTTTCTCGTTCTGCACTTGTGTAAGTGCGTGAAGTTTAGAACTTTATGAATCTTGGACACGCAAGTATCCAAATGAACCCCACATGTTTTATAAGCCAGGCATAAAGTCAGCCCTAAGCTTGGCAAGCCCTGACGCATGGTCCGAAAAAGGACCACATAAACTATCTTACTTCTATTTTAGGTGGGAGGAGGGAAGCATCTTGCCAAATTTTGTTCTGTTCACCACAAGCTGCAACGGACCAATAATGTGTTTAACCTGCTGGTTGCAGCCTACGTGGGCTACAAATTGGTGCCAACAAAGAAGAGCATCATCCTCGTGGTGTGCGACTCACCTGAAGAGCATAGAGCGCTATGGTGGCAATCCCCAGCCAAGAATGCAGGGAGCGGAGATCAGGGAGGCCGGCGTCATGGTGGTACTTGAAGGCGGCGTAGAGGCCGACGGCGGCAAAGGCCATTGCTACGAGATGCAGCAGCAGGTGCACCGCCTTCTTGGTTGGTCTCGGCCCGAGCACGATCCTGTACGCCATGACCGCTGCGCGCCGCGCGCAACACATGAGCCACACAGTCTCAAGTCCCAACCCTCATTTAGTTTCTCCCATCACTTGGAGGGTGCTCGTTTACCTTCTCCAGTGCAGATGACGAAGCCAATCACCATGAACAGAGGGTGTGCCTGACAAAGATAATTGAAGGGTGCACATGTTACTCCTTGTGTAGCGCTTGGATAGTAGCAGCTGATGGATTATCTTTCTACCGTGTAGACGAGGAGAGGGTTGGACGTCCGCCCCCACGAGACGCCGCCCCGGAAGTGCAGCGCCCAGACGAGCGCGAGGGCGAGCACGGCGGCCGCCAGCAGCTGCGAGGCCACCACCATCGGCAGCGCGGTCATCCGGAAGCTGGCGCTGCTCTTCACCGGCATCGTGCTGCGCCGCCACCTCACCCTCCTCCGCGCCGGCTCCACGACCGCTACCACCACCACAGCCGGTTGCCGCTGCACCTGCGCGTTGCCGCCACGAGATGGCATTTATCAATCCCGCGGTGTCTGAGGCTGTGTTCTGTTGTGTTCTGGTGGCGCATCCAAGGCGGGGGTTTATGTAAAAACAAGGTCAGCTGGGAGACACGGCCAAGGACATGACAGGCAAACCGGAGAAAAACTGTGGTTTGGATCCTGCGCCGTGTCTGCTTGTGCTTGGAAACAAGGGGTCTAGATGTTATGTTGTCATCGAGCTGTTCGGACGGCAGAGGAAGAACAGTTCAGACTGGGCATAGGATTAAAAGCCACTGGGAAACAGATAGGATAGGTGAGCAATCTGGCCGGGTCGAAAACGTTGCCGTCCAATCGATATTCAGATACAAGCCAATAGCAAAGATGGATAACTAACAAGACAGGAACAGAGGATCCGATTACCTTTAACTACGAGCTGGACCACTAATTGGCACCACTCCTGATTCGTCCCCATTTGGAACCAGAGAGTGTCCTCCTGTATATCACCTCAACAGCTCATCGAAACCAAAGCGGCACAGCACATTCTGCCAAATTTCAGTATCCTGAGGTTCAGGTTCTGCCAAATTTCAGTGTCCCGAGGTTCAGGTCCAGGAGCACCTCATGGCCGGCTGGTGCAGGAATTTCTTCAGATCTCCAGGCCCCAGCTGGCCCAATTCCAAGCCCCAGTCCCAGAACAAATCACCAACAGAGCCCCAAAAAAAAAGTAGGATGATAATATTTGCCTCCGGTACAAAATCCACGACTTGCATGTTCTAACAAATCAGATAGGCAGTCGGAACTGGACATCATGTTCGATTTCAAATCTCCAAAAGAATTCGTATATCCACAGAAGAATGCTCCGTCAATAAATAACTTGGTCATACCATCTATCATGTGGGCACTCAGGTGTTACACTAGAGGTCACAACTCATAAGAGCTCGCAAAACTCCATCCATCACAAGCCCTGCGCATACAGATCAAGCACAGCACAAGATGACAAGAACCAATCAAAAATTGGCCCAGGACAAAATAAACTGATACCAAAGAAGGAAAAAATAAACAAAAGAAGCAAGCAAATGCTACTACCTGGGAATCACAACCATAGTGCCACCAGCATACAAGCAAACAATGAAGAGCACCCTTAAAATTTCAGATCTGTAAGCCTGAAAAAACCATCACCACATTAAATTTTACTTACAAAAGATATCCCAAAAATATTATTGAAAATAACATCTCTAACAGGCAATACTGCTGTCAGCATCAACATGGTACTTAGCACAGCAAGTACACACGAGCAAATTCAAACCAAGTCTGTCAACTTACAAAAACATCCAGAAACCACTAGATAAATCTGATACAGTATGTGCACCATCTATTGGAGCGAGACATCCAGAAAATCACCAGCATCAAACATCCAGAACCATCAGCATCAATGTAGAGATGATCAATGGTACACTTCAGATTTCAAGTGTGCATGTAAGCCTGAAACATCATCACCTCTGTTCAGTTCTCTTATATATGCATCCCATCCCCAGAAAATATGTTGAAGTAGAATAACCATCAGCATCAACTTCGACATGTGAATATCACAAAAAGTAAACAACCAGTAGGAAGCATACAACTTGCAGAGACATTCATTGCTCAACTAAATACATGACTGACAGAAACATCAGCAGGGCAACATCATATTCATATCACTGAAACGCATAAACTAAACCACAGATCAGCATACAAGCACAAGAAACACGACACTGACAATGAAAAATCTGGTAAATCACTACAACAAACGTGAAATATGGGAACATTTTTTGACAATATGCACAGAACTTTAAACCAACCATATCTGGAATGGAACAAGGAACTACAGGTGACAACATGAGCTGAATCAAATAATGAACTTTTTTTCTCTAGATCCCGACCCTGTATACAGAAGGAGCTTATGTCATATGGTACAGAAGCCCTGCCTATGTTAGCATACTGATCCTACCAGACATATCAAGCATGCAACGATTGCAGTAGCAATCAGGCAACAATGCTTGAAACCTACCCTGCTCTAGAGCCAGTGAGCTTTCTCCTGGCATGTTTCAAAATGGACAATGCCCATGCATGTATATATCTACGGAAAGAAGATGGACCCAGCTAAAGCAAGGATTGCAATGTCAAGACATAATCACTCCAGCTGACAGCCTAGTTCTAAGAAAGAAGTTCCTGCATAGCTCCAGAACACTGAGGGCTACAGCAGCCATTCTTTATCTCAACCTGACATTATGAGCCTTCAATCATCCAGCATGACAGCATCTTGACCCATTGACTGGAAGCCACATTTCATGGTGGATCCGCTTGTCATCTGCTGATACAAATGCCTGCTTGTGATAACCCCGCCACAGGGTGCAAGGAATCTAATGCACAAGCAAGAGATCTTCTGAACAGGCATCAGCACCTTGCTGCATCAGGACTTCGTCCCGGAGCTGTTCATCATTGTTCCATGCTGTTCCAAAGCCATAGATAGTAATGGACTCTCCTTACACTTCTCTCCTACCATTAGATGAATTTGGTCTCCTGGGAACTCCAAACTGCATATTATCCCTGGGGCGGTCACCAGGTCGCCCAAAATCATCCAAATTCCTGTAACTTCCATTTCTTGGAACAGAATTGGGACGCTCATCTTCATCAGGCCTGATGTTCATGCCAGCCCTGGGCTCTGGAAACATGTCCAAATGTCTTGGTCTTGGACCACCAGTCCTCATGTTACGTATGTTGTTGGAAGAATTCCTGCCTGGGGTGTTAGAAGGAGCCTTCATGGGTAGGAAGTCCTTCGGAATGCTATCCAGGTCCATGAAACATTTCCTGGCCTTCGCATCCGCTATCAGAGCCGCCCAGTCCTCAGACTGCATGAGAGCATTGGCATTACCAACAACCTGGAAGGCAACAATGACTATTAGTAACATGGTATGCATTAAAAAGAATTATTGTACAACAGTAAAACATTCTCTTAATGCATAATAAAGAGGAAAGCCGGAGACGTACCCACAGAGCTCTCCTAGCTCGCGTTAGAGCTACATTCATACGGCGTATATCAGCAACAAAACCCACACCATGGTTTGAAGCACGGACACATGACATAATAATGACATCACGCTCCTGGCCTTGAAAAGCATCAACTGTATTTATGTAGATATCCTTCCCTTCCTCAGTATTCATAACCTCCTTGAATTCCCGTTGAAGGCATTTCAACTGCAACTTATATGGTGTGATTATACCAACAGATACTTTCTTGCCACCATTTGCTTTCAGGAACTTCTGAAGATGCTCATATAAACGCAATGTGAATTGTGCTTCATGGATATTCTGGTATGAAGATGACCCACCCCTATGAGACTCACGGCCATGTGACATGTCGTAAAAGATATAAGGTGCCATAAGTGCATCTCTGTAATAGGCTTCATCAGGTAATTTGACAACACTCTCACTATCTGTAAGGCGACCTTGATAGAAGTATCTTGATGGAAATTCACGGATCTGGGGATGCATCCTGTATTGAACTGACAGCAAAATAGTAGGACAACCACCCTGCTGAAACCTCTCGAAAAGACTCCTGCTGTAAAGCAACGTTCCAGCTGCTTTGCTAATAACAGTAGCAGGAAGTTGCTGTGGGTCACCAACCAGGACACATCTAGCTGCACCAAGTGCCAATGGAGGAAGGACTCCTACTTCACTAGCCTGAGCAGCCTCATCAATAACAACCATATCAAAGCCATGAGTTAGGCGAGAAAATAACTTACGCCCGCTGCTTGACACTGTTGTAAAAACAATCTCAGCTTCATTGGCAAAACTGGCTTCCAGACTAGCCCTAGCATCTTCCATATTGAAGTTGCTGCCAACACGGAACCTGCTTTCTAATATCAGCAACCTTGACATCTCCACCAGTACTTTATCCCTACTTTCAACTGACGCAGCAAGTTTCTGAAGTAGAATATCACGGTTACGATCCCTTTGAGCAAGAACATCAGGATCTACCCCTACTGAACCCTGGGATCTACCAGCTGCTGCAACCATATTGAGTTCCCTTTGAAGAAAAGCAATCTCCTGTGACAGCTGCTGCTCACGGCCTTTTAGTTGATGTAGCCACCCAATTACTTCATCACGGCCCTTCATTAAAAGCTGATCCGTCCTCCTTTCAACTGAAACAGCTTGGGCAGCACGAGACTGTGAATCAACTCCAACACGAGCAACATCCGGGCGGTAGACCTTCATCTCACCATCTATAAAACCGCGGTCAAGAACACGAGCAAGCAGCTCGTCTGTTGCAGCATTTGATGGGGCACAAACAAGCATCCGAGGCTTGGGGCAAAGCTTAGGAAGAGTGCGAAATAGGTTCTGATCCATGCTCTGCAAAAGTTCATCAATTGACCCTGCAGCAACAGCCTCCGAGCTGGTACTAGTACTACCACTAACTTGTTTGTAACTTTCAGGAGCAAGTTTCTTGAGCAAAGCAGCGTAGTAATGTTGATACTGAACAAGATGGATAACATTTAGCATCCCCCACACGGTATGAGTTTTCCCTGTCCCAGGAGGACCTTGTACCAATGTGAAAGGCCAGGGTTCTTGTTTCTTCACGACACCATTGCTTGTTCCTGCAGCTGTATGCGTTGCAGCCCAGTGAATCGCCGACAACTGAGGCCCATTGAAACTACGGTGGAGGTGATCAGCAAAATTTGGAGTGAAGCAGTCTGGCATGGCAGGTGGCTGCTCTTCATACTTCGGGAAATGCTCTGGACTCGGTTGAAGTATTGCATTTTGCATCTGATGGAAAATATTTTGTCAAAATCAATGGATTTACTTAGTCAGCATGAAAGCAGGATAAGGATTACGTGTAATATTGCATCACCTGCACGTTCAGACGGCGGAACGCATGCAAAGCAACATATTCCCTTTGTGTTGTTGCAAGAGAACCCAGTCCAGTTAGATACCAAGTACTCCGAGGTTGGAGTTTCCTCAGGACATTAGACTCGCTGCAATGGGTACGGCACAAAAGAAGAACAAGACCAGTCAACAAATATGCAGGTTATCAGTATTGCTCCTAAATGAAACTACTGCTCCTAAATGAAACTACAATAGCAAAACAATCTGAAGTTGCAGTCTCATAGTTAACAATCAAGCGTGTGCAAGATAAGGGGACTTTGTTAGCTCAATTTATCCAACAGGCTGCTAGAATTAATTGCGGCGGCAGTACCCACAAGGCCATACTGAACTTATTGGTTCATAATCGTTTAACTTGAGTCATCCAATAGGCTTCTAGGGTTAAGTGAGGCCCTACAGTATCCTATTTGTAGTTAATAATGAATTGTCAGTTAAAAAAGAAGAAATTTTAACTTTCATACAGTACAAGCATTTCACATCTACTGCAGATCGTGACCGTTTAAATCACAAATTATACTCATGTTCTAGTTGCCCTTGCCCTATTAAAAGTGTCTTATGAAAGTTCATTATCCTGGACACAAGTGGACAATTGAGACTAGAACATTAAGTGTATCGTGTCCTTTCTCTTTTCCTGACTAATGACTGACTCTGTCTTCAATGCTTGCGTCTAGGGAATCAGAAAGCAGAGAAGCAAAACATATGTCATGACATTCAGCACAAGTGTTCTAACTCTATACATGACAAGCATTATTTGTGTGGCAAAGAGAATATGATGAGAGAAAGCCGCCAAAGTCATTAAGAGCAGCAGCAATCTAGAAATGTTGAAGAGTTTGCTTATTATGATTTTAACCATCTTTTAATAAAACTAAATAAACAAGAAAATGTGGATGGCCTGTGCAGGTACCCACTTCACACCTGCTGCTGTATGGCCCTGACTGACTGCCCATATCTAAATAGGACTTGTTCTCACACAAACTAGAATGGAGAAGTGCAGTGAAATGCAGACTATAGGGTTCTGTGTTTAGTCAACAAATTACTGCAATTTTGAGTGCCAAGAACATGAAAATACAAAGGACATACCTTTTAAAAAGGAGAGATTGTTAAATATTGTATCGTCAGCATGAAACTGCAGTTTCTAAGAAGTAAACCTACGCGTCTTCTAGTGCGCTCTATAGATAGGTCTAAACATGCATATCATAAGACAGTTAACCTAAATAAGATTAGCATACAACTCCAATCATAACCCGAGCTACAGTGAAGTCAATCTTACACACTATGCTTTATAGTCGATTCAATGTATAAGCACCCAAACCACTTAACTGGATTCAGAAGCTCACAAAACAACCTCAGCGACACAAACATGAGAAATAACAGAAAACCAATTAACCAGTTGTGAGATCCTTCCGAAGAGAAACAAAAATTAAAACAAATGCAGTATGCTTTAGGAATGTAGAGGCCATAATAAATGCGGTTGTGAAAATGCAACTTGAACAATATGACAGAAACAAGAACAGTCACATTCCGGTAAAAAAAGTAGTACCTGTTAGAATCAAATGAATCTCCAACATAAAAATGGATAATAGCTCCAATTGGATCACGTGTATCAATAGGCATATGGCGCCTAACAGTACCAACAAGTCGTCCACATTCTGATTCAGCATCTTCATTTGAACCAGCAGCCTTCCTACTAGATCGACCTGATTGAGAAGCTAGAAATAACAAAGGAATAGGTAAATACACGTAGTATTCTGGAGATTTTCTGAGAAAAAAGATGCTTAGAAGAATTCAGTGGATCTACCTGAACCAGGCCGCGGGAATGACAGAATAGCGACATCACCCTCTTTGAAGTTCCATTTATATTCATGCATTGGTAGAACAACGACATCATACCATCCTGGATGCATCAACCAAAGAACAATCAGGTGATTGCATTAATTGGAGATTTAAATATGTTCTATAAAAGTTCAGAAAAAACACATACCTCTTTCACGTCTATCCAAGGTTTTTACTCGTACTGCTACATGTGCATCCCTTCCCACAGCCTCAAGACTCTCCTCATACGAACTATAAAGCTGAGCTCTGCATTCCTCAAAAAGCAAAGGCTCAAAAACTCTAATGTACTCCTCAGCAGAATCAAAGCTTCCAGGAACACACTCAAGTTCCGCCTCCTCTGTTCAGGTAAGAAATTCAAGTTAAATGCCAAATTAAGACAACATAGGTACACTGTACACACAAGCAAAACACACACAATAGTGATTCTGGAACTTATAGAATTGAGAACAAGAGAACAGAACATTTGCAATCACTAGTGAGGAATTCATTGATCAAGATACCATTGGATATTCCAATAGCCACATCAGAACATGAAGATAAAACATGTGAGACTCTACTTCGACCAAATGTGAACAATCTTTTGTACAGAATACTAGTGGTGAAGAGTATCCAATTTGAACTATTTATTGAGTACATAGAGCTGCCACATTTTTATATTCTAAAATACATGAACAAGGGTATAATCTCAGTGTGTCAAGTCACTGTCTTACTTGTGTTAATTGGAGACACTAAAACAGAGGAGTAATTGTAAGACAGGACCTAAACAAATTCTCCAAATCATGCAAGCACTTAATAAAATGTAACCTAAAGCATAGCTCTAGGATTTCCATCAACAAAAATCATATACAACTAAAAGAAACATGAAAATAAAGAAGCAACCTGGATTGTGCCAGAACTTGTCGTTTGTCACCTCCCTTATAAGTCGCTCAACAGATGAGTCCTGATATTGCATATTGTTTGCAAAAGTTTGCTTTTTGGAAATAATAGACCTTTTGCTGGCTGGCTTCTGATCAGCAGTATTTTGTAATGTTGCAGCAGTCCGTTGGGAAGAGAATGGTCGGCCCTTTGGTTGCTTCAAGTCCATGGATTGCTTCAATGAAGCTTGTCTTTGGACAGGCTGTTGATATCCATCTGAGGAAGGTTCTTCTGCATTCATTTTCTTTGACCGGCCCTGAGGACCCATCTCAGCATCACCATTAGATTCAGCATGTTGGTCACTAGGATCTGCAGAATTGCTTCGTTCTGAACCCATCATTTCAGATTGCCTCTCCCTGATTGCTTGCTGGTTTTGCTTTTCTGCAGCCTTTTCACCAGCAGCACGAGAAGCTTCCTTCACAGTGCGTGTGACAATTGGTGCTGGAAAGGATGACTGCCTCCTTGGTGTCGAGGTCTTCATTGTACCGGCTTGTTTCGCATCTTCTACATTGATGAAAACAGTTTGCCTAGCTCGTTTTTTACCTAGCATTGCCTCCTTGTGTTCATTTAACTTGGGTCTCTTTGCAGGGTTGCTCGCAAACTTCAATGCATAATTGGCTTCCACTCCTTTAACATCCTTTGACCTGTTGCAAGCATCTAAATCATCTCCAGGTTGATTTCCTTTACATTCCAAATTTTGCGTGCTCTCTGATCCTGTGGTACCACGAAGAACCTGATCTTTAGACGTATCAGCCATTTCAGCATCACTACATTCAGCAGCAGTATCATCTTTAGTCACATCACAAGATTTAATGAGATGGGGCTCACTGTCTTGGGATTCTTTCTTCACATGAGTACTTGCAGTTCCAACGGACTCATCTTTATTGCTAACACTACTCCCTGCATTTTCAGAAATAACATCTGCATCAGACCATTCTCCTTCTTCTCTTTCAACTACTTGTGACACTTGATTGCCAGGCTCCGTCTTTGGAGCAGCATTATCAGTGATGTGATTAGCTACCATGGACGAACATGCCATACTGGAATTCATATTATCTTCCGCCTTCATCGACTCCTTTGTGTTATTTGAATCTTTGTTCCTCACAAAAGGTTGAAAACCAGAACCGATGGATGCGTGCTTAAAGGCATTATTATTCAGTATCCCCTGTGACTGTGATCCTTCCCCTGGCTGAAACAGAGTTGGGGAACACGTTGTCGGAGCAGGAAGGGATTTCTGAGGTTGTGACACGACAATAGCAGCTTCTTGTGACACGGAAACAGCAGCTGCTTGTGGTATGACAGCAGCAGGTTCTTGTGGCACGACACCAGCAGCTTCTTCATCAGCTTCTGCTGGGAGTTCGTTAAGGTCAAATAACATCCTTCCACGAGAACCCATGTCATGTGTAAATGCATATAGCTTGAACCTTTCAGCTAGCTGAACCAGTAATAATTTTCTGGAATAACAAGACCCACTAGAGGGAAGTTACTTTTGCCCTTCTGTTGGGGCAAATATCTGCAACACAAACAAGCACAATATATCAGTTATACAAAAAGAATAGGATTTTCAAAGGTTGCTTGGATGCTTCGGTCCGCTAATGAGGTGGCCAGCCAACAAGAGATGAACTAGGAAGTGAACAGATACGGCAGAGTCATCATTGCTTGATACTGCAGGGAAGAACAATTTCAATCAGGTGGTGCAACCTGAATATCATTCTCCGCTGGATTCTTTTCATGTTCTGAACCAGAGCATTTCCTTCTCTTGTTGTCCACTTCCTACCCATCTCAAGAATTTGGATTCTAGTGACACAGGATCTCAGCATCCAGGCAGACCCTTTTACAGATAAAGTAAATAAGTACATAGACATGCCAGGCATAAAAAGAGATTGTGCACATTGCATATATGTAAATGTTAACATGACTACGCAAAAGCGTAAGCTAGTCTAGACATGGTGTCATTTCGCCAAACAAAAACCACAAAGCGACACTATAATTACAAATGTGAGAAGCACACATGTTAAGTTTTAGGAAAGGAACACACTTTCCATATAAGCCAGATGAGCTTTAACCTATAACTATTGTGCAGTTAATAAGCTATCTAATACTAACAGCACACAAATAGATTACAGGTTGTGATCGAGCTGTTTTTTAAGTTCATTTAAAATAAAATTATTTTCCAAACAAACAGAAGCCATGGGAGAATTACAAAAAGAATGGAAAAACAACCCCTAGTCCTACAGTATTAACACAAGAGCAAAAACATCAACTCTTTGCTTAGATCCACAACTGATGCGCACGGTCCAAATAATACTGCATTACATGTGACCCAAATCTATGCTACCAATAAACGACGACATCTCTTAAACTTGATTAAACACACACATACCTACTCCAGTCCAAATTAAAAGCTAACAAACTGAACTCCAGCATCTGGAATGACAAACAATCCCTTTATGCAAAACTTGACCAAATAAACAACCATTCAAAGCTAGAGCATATTGAAAGCTAGCTAAATAGTGTTCTCTGTACACCTCTATCTATCTAAAATAACAGATAATACTCTTCTGTCGACTCAATCAGAATGTGTCGATAACTCGGTACCACTCAGACCTAACCAGAACTAAGTCAGAACATGTAGGACCCTGCATCTATAAACGAAAATAATGCCTGAACCTAACAGGATTTCCACAATACACATTCGACAAATACACCCAGAATCAGTCCAATTCCTGTACAATTTCAGCTATGTCGCGACTGGGAATGTAACTAACAAAAACAGGACACCCAAGGAGAAGAACATCAATGAACCTTTGGACTTTCTACTTTCCATATGACACGACCTAGCATAATGACTAGAGCATTTCAAAAGAGAGATTCAAATCCGAAGGACAAATTCCTGTTCACAAACTCAAAACAAATTAGTCAGTGATCCACAGCTACTCAAACTTGGAATCTAATTAAGACAGAACACAATGTGTCCCTGCATGTAGAAATGACAAGATGACTCCTCAAGCTACGACAATCCGCACGCACTCTGAATTAATTGAAAGGTAACGGTAATAGAAACAACATTGAGCTGGTAACCCTATGTTATCTAGCAACAAATTAATCACAGCAGTAAAGTTAACTGAACAGCAGAGCAACAACACATGGACCATCTCAACAGCACATTTCACTCCAGAAAGGGGACCTTAACTTCTACTCCCTGCTACATAACACTACGGTCCACTAACCCTCTGGTTCCTTGATCTACCAGAACGCCATATTTATAGACCCGCCTTAAATCAATAAATCTCGCCCGAATTCTCCCCATAAAGCAGGTCGCGCCCGAACAGTTGCTAGATTTGACAACCCGGCCTGACACCTGATCCCCATTCCGCTTCCAGATTCGGCAGAATCGCCCCGAGGGGAAAAAAATTAAGTTTCCTCCTTCCATTAAAGCGCGAATTCGTCATCCCCAATCGGTGCCGGTCCAGAGAAATGAAATTGGAAATCAGTCCCGTGCTCTAACTAACCGACACCGTGCCACCCACCCTCCGCGGCTAGGGTTCCGTTCCGTTCCAATCCGCCCGTTCCGTGACACGGCAGTCCTAGGGTATGGTCCCGATGGGAGGAGTAGGATCTCCGTACCAGGCGATCGTCGGGCGTCAGCTGCGGCGGCGGCCAGATCCAGCCGGGCGAGGGCAGCGGCGGCGTCGGCTGTTGACTAGGGTTGGTTCCCCCGTTTGCCCTCCCCTGCCTGCCTCGTTGCCTTCTTCCCCCTGTGATGCGCCGCTGGGCTGCTTGTGTTGGGTTCCTTTTTTTTTCTTTCCTCTTCCAATTTTTTTTTTTTTGCCCTTTTCGGTTTGGTTTTGGAAGAGGGGTGTGGCTTCCTTCCGGCTTTCGATTGCTCGCCTCGCCTCTCACGAGCGGCCGGGTCCTCTGCGTGACGAACGACTTGGTGAGAGAGAGAGAGAGAGGAGGGGCGCGGGTGTGAGGGGAGGAAGCCCTGGTGGGGTTCTATTTATAGCGCTCCAGGCCGCTGCTCCAGTCCCCGCGCTACGCGCCCCAGGCGAATTCCACCCACGACAGGTCATCCCAATGGCGTATGGGCCCAGGCGCCGGTGGGAGCCAGCTGTCTGTCACGCGCGGCGGGAGGCTGGGGCCAGGCGCCCGTGCGCGCGTGGGCGACTGGGTGTCCGCATCTCTTTTCACATTGACACGTCAACAGTTCTCCGAATAAAAAAATGTTTTCTCATAAAATATAATTTCTAGTTTTTTAAAGGAAAATGGAGAAAGACAATGGACTGCAGCAGAGGAAAGGGCTGTATGTGAGTGACAAAGTAGGGCTCCGCCTGGGCTCCTTGGCTGTGCGTGGCCTTTTTCCTGGTACTGCTATAGTTATCATCATCTCTCCTGGAGATAAATTAATTCATTATTGGAGTATTATTGATTATAATTAATTAAAATTAGTTTTTGGATGGCGTCGGCCGCTAATAAGATGAGAGAAAAGGGGATTGGGTGGTGTGACGTGGGGTGCTGTCAGTTCAGAGCGGCGGATTAATTGGACGGAAGAGATGGGAGAATCTGCTGCCTGCCCCTGCTTTTCTCTCCCTCTCTCTGTTTCTTGCTTGCTTGCAGGTCGGCCGTCGTATGAGGTATCTCCAATCAATTAGTGGCTCGCGGAAATGGATGGGGATGTATCCGCGTCCGGGTTCTAGTGCCACGGCTATTTAAGGTACACTATTCAATTCCGCGGCCCTGATTATTGGTGGAGTGCTACGGCGTCGGCGTCGCTTACTTCTCTCAAACGTAACTCGGAGGATATACTATATTTGTATGATATTGTAGTGATAAAAACTTTCCAAAGAATGGGGGTTTTCTCTAGCACCGGCATTATTAGTGGATTGGAGGATTTGATTACTCGCGTTCAGGGAGGCTTCCATTTTAGTTCTATAATTACGGACCAGTTTGTTCAAGTTCTTTAAGGACAGGTTTGGTTATCCAGATAACCAAATGTAACTTGGCATCTTTTTTATCATGCTGTGATATATACTCGTACATCATTATAGTAATTATTACTTTTCCAAACAATGATGATATTTTTCTCTGATGCCCAAACCAAAATGCCAAAGGAAACACTAGCTGTCAATTTCCTAAAATTTGATTGCGCGTGTTAGAAAGGTGTGGTATTTTTAGGATATTTAGTTCGCTAATTATAGCCCAGTTTGAGAAGGTTTTAGTTCATTAATTAGGGACCGGTTCGGTTACAAAATAACCAAATATAACTTCAAACCTTTTAATTCTATCGCCAATATTGCGGTTACAAAAACTTTCCAAATAATAATGATGTTTTCCTGTGATGCGAAAATTAAAAATGTTAGAAGAAGGCACTAGTAGCTGATTGCACAAATTTTGATGGCATGTGTTAGCAATGTACATAATCTAGATGGTGGATGAACATCAATACCAGCTATGAAAGAATGATCGATTGCAAATAGCGCTGAAGGTTACATGAAAAAAATTATCACCAATACAAGAGCATCGTATAAGGATTGATTTTAAGCACTAGATCTCGCAAAATCTTGGCTCAAATGCATCATAGGACTAGTGAAACAATCCCCCCATAGTATTGAGAAGTTAAAAGACATGATAAAAAGACGGCCAACCAAAACCTTGTAACAACATGGCAAAAGAGTAGGAGAAACCCTTAATCTGCATCATCTCTCACACCTCCCATTTGATTTCTGATCCACGGGGAGACTGACTCCAGGCTTTGTTCCAAGAAAGTGTCGCGCTTCGAACCCAGGACAAGAAGTTATGGAGTTGAAGGACAATGTTACCAATTTAGTCAAGAGGCATACTTTTATTTGGCACATAATCCACAATAGGGGTGTGTGTGTGTGCTCTCTTCCATGACAATGTGCTCGTCCTTTCTATTTTCTCAGAAGTTTAATCTTTTCATATGCATATTTGATTACCAAAAGTTCATGCTAGTTGTGATTTGAACACTGTCACCTTAGCTCCTTTAATGAAAGCAGACTTGAGTTTCTAGCTGTTGGAAGATCAACAATAAGTCTTATATCATACATTTTATCTTAATTATTTTGTCTGGAGTGTAGCATTTTTTTATTACACTTTCCCACAAATTGATTTGTACGCCTATAAAATTGTTTTTCAGGTGTATTGATTTCCAAAAGGTCACCCTACATTTGAAAGAAAGAAACGAGTGTCATTTTCCTTCACAGCTCTTTTGGCCCAGCATCTCGTCCTGGCAGCCTGTCTTGCACACAAGATGATGAGCGCTCGCCTTCAGGACCCACACCCTCACAACCCCACGCACTGCTCGCGACCTGGCGTCTGCTCTGCTCAATTGCTTCCAACCCTAGAGCGACCTGGCCACTTGGATCCGGCATTCCGGCGGCCGGGCGGAGATGCGGCGCGGCAGGCGGCGGCGCCTGGAGGCCGGCGCGGGCGCGCGGCGACACCTCGCCTCTCGAGGCCGGGGTGGCAGCTCCTGGAGGTGGGAGGTCGGCAGCCCGGCGCTGGCGCGTGGCACCTCGCCACTAGGCAGGCACAGAGGCACCTGGAGCCCTGCCTCGAGGCCAGTGCAGCGGCGCTGGAGCCAAACGCCGAGCAGAAGCCCCAGAGGGTTGGCGAACAAGCTAATAGCAGCAGCCCCAAGCAGCGATTTCCCCAATCCTACGATGCAATCTCCATTTTTTCTACTAAAATCGAACAAATTGCTTGCCTAATTCGTTTCAAATGTCCAACTCACTTGTGTAGGCGATAGATGGGGATGAACTAGCTCGGCACTAGTTAAATATTTCTTGAGAGCTTTTCACGTTTTCATTAAATTTGTTGTACAATAAAACTTGGAACTGGGAATATAATACAAATCATGCGATTTAATTACCTTTAAGCTAGCTATTGTAACTAGTTACCGGCAGTGAACTAGTTCAAGTGCTTTAAGCGCTTGGATAAGTAGGGATAGTTTGTGAATCTGGGCCTACACAAGGGATAGTTTGTGAAATTCGGCCAGCTCCGCCACCGACGACAGATCCGTCGACGTAGGGATAGTTTGTGAATCTCGTTCGACGGCGAAGGGGCGTTTATGTAACTTTTGCACGCCTCCGGTCCATCTTCCGCGGTTCCGCCCATCCCCCCAACATGACGCGGGCGCGCATGTACGAAGTGGACGCAGAAAAGAAACAGGGACGGACGCCTCACGCCACGCGCCCCCGCGGCGAGTTTGCACCCGTCGCCGACACGCAGGGCCACGATGAAACAGTCTTCTTGTGGGCCCATGATGTCAGCGGGACGCTGACGCCGGCCCGAGTGAGGACCCCCTCCTTCTGGCTCTCGTAAAAAATCGACGCGAAGCGAACGACGGGCTCGCGCACCCCGCGCGCGGCTGAAACGGATCCACCGACAGGTGGGCCATCTGTGAAGCTCTTCTTTATAGCGGGAGTTTCAACCTATTGTACTAGTTATACCTTGTTCTATGTATCGTCATGCCAAATGCCACACCGATATCCCCTTGCATTGTTTAAGCGCCAAATCAAATTATTATAGTTTTAAAATGTATTCGTATGCTTCCTTTTCTTCCTGTCTTCTCTGCTTCGTTTGTTATTTTTTAATTTTGCAGTATAAAATCTATGTCGTCAAACTCTATAGAGTGTACCCATCGATACCTTTAAATCTCCTGGACCTCAATGCATCAAACCTGCACTAATTGAGCTTATAAATTCTTTGGGGCTGTCTATACTATGCCTGTTTTTTAGCAGCTATACACTTAGAATTTTTTGCACCGTTGGATGAAGGTCTAACGAATCACCGTCATCTTCAACCTCCAGCTGCAGTGAGGCATAGTTTTCTTCCTCCTCTATCCACGTCCCGCCGCCGCCCCCCGCCGCACCGGGCTAGGGTCTCGCAGGAGTCCCGCGCCGGCGAGACCCTAGCCCGGCGCGGCAGCCACCTCCCTACCCCTCCCGCCGCCGCCTCCCATCACTACCATTCTCGTCGCCGCCGCCCCTCCCCAACCTCGCCCACCGGATGTCCACCACTGCCCCGTTGGCGGCGTTCCCGCCGCCCCGCGCCCACCACCACCGCCGGACCGGCCTACCACCTCGGCCTTCTTCTAAAGTCGGCAATGAAGAAGCTCGCGGGAACCCTAACTCCCAACACTTAAACCCTAACCTCCAACCCCGAGCCCTAAATCTCGCCGGAGAGCTCACCAGAGATGGAGAAGAAGGCAAAAGGAGGAGAACCTCTCGGATTGGTGACAAAAGGAGAAGAAATAAAATTCGAGTGTGAGAGGTAAAGGAAATGCTCGAGTAGAGTATAGCTTTCCCGATTTCTTTAGTACTATGCATGCACTTACTTAGAGTGGCGAGCATGAATGAACATAGTAAAGAAGACGAACCTTGAGACCCCAGAAGGAAAAATAGTGGACAACAACAACAAATAATAAAAGAAAAGGAAAACGAGATACGACCTTCACGATATCAACACGTGGAGCTCTCATGTTCCAATATGGCTAGCTCATGCTTGGGGTTTCAGCTACCGCAAAAAATGAAGAGCACGTGAACATGACAATGGGCCCATGGATTTATATGTGGAATGAAAGTGCAAAAAACAAAAACATACTAGCAACAAAGGCAGGAGCTGCTCTGGCAGTTGGCTGTTTCAACAATCGTATACAAGTTGTTGCTGGTCCAAAAAAAAAGGAGTATGATCAGAGGTGCCCTTGAAGTGAATTTGCAAGATCGGCGAGGTTATAGAGTAGAAAATTTACAATTTGATCTGGTTTCCCAACAGAGCATGAGCGGCGGCGTGACGGCAGGGGCATTTCCCATTCCTCGCAGCTGTGCGGGTGCGGCCCGCATGGAAAAAAGCCTAGTGGGGCCAAGGCCCAAGGTGTCCGTGTAGCTGACAAACAACGCGGGCATCCCCGTTCCTCGGCCCACGCAACTCCACCGACAAGCGGGCCCCACCTGCCGGCGCCTTGACGGTCACCGGATTGCATGGGAGTGTTGCGATCCAACTCCAACCGAAAGACCCAACAGCAGGGGGCCTCCAACGGGGGCGAAATATATCTACGATAACATAACATTCGTGGCGGGAAAACGCCGGCCCCGTGATGCTCGTTCGCCAGCGCCCGCCGCCTTCCAGGTTTGCGAACCGCCTTGCAGGTTTCTTGCTCACGCAGCTGCTTGCTTGTTGACTTGCTGCTTAATCCGCTCGTAGCCGCGTGTGCTCTTGCTTGCTGTCAGGTGGCGCGTGTCTCGGCTGGCCTGTGCTGTCGCCATCTGATGCTGCCTGCTCACGGCAGCTCGCTGCTAACCGGCGATAAAAGTAACTTCTCCCATTCCTCTGTTCTTGGGGTAAGTTCTTGTTGTTTCCGTTCGCTCTGCCCTGTCATCCCTTGCCTACCTACCTGCAGGTTGGTTAGATGGGTCGCTGCTGAAGCTTTTCCTCATGATTTCGTTAGGTCCTCATGTGTTACCGGGAATCAGCTCGTCATGTGTTCCTGCGAATCTTTTTGTCTTTCGCAATCCTGTTAATTCATTTGTTCTGCAGGTGCTCCGTGGTTCCAGATGGGGTTTTCTGTCCGCTTTTTTTAGCTGCCACCTCAACCTGCTGTCTGCTGAGCCGTCTTGTGGTAGGCAAATGTTCCTTGCCCATATCACGCCCATGCTTGGTGCTGCTTCCTTGGCGGCTTTGCCGCTGCATCTTTTTTTTTTTTGTTCAGTTCTACTTTGCTCTGTTATGGTCTTGTACGTATGTTTGTTTTCCACGTGCTGCATTCAGTTTTGCCGCACTTCCCTGTGTGCTCACTACTAACGATAGATCCCGGTTCCTTTCCTGCCCAGATCGCCGGCTTACTTGGATTGGATTCTCGGTTTTCTCGGTCGCGTTTTCCTGCTCCTGGCTATCCTCTCGGTGAGTCCGCCTTCCTCCTCTCTGCGGTGTTGTTTGCGTGCTACGAGTGGCCGCGTATTTGTTCAGATAGTAGTACTTCTCGTAGTACTCTTGTATTCGGATTTGCCTGCTTGTGGATGTGTCGGTCCTGTCATGATGAGTTCTATTCAGTCTGCGTGCCTGTGTTGTGCTTGTTTTGCTGTTGCCGCGTCCACCTAAATTTCTATTTAATATTAACGCAGACTAACTAACAGTATATGTTCGCTCCTCCCTCCTCCTTCTGTTTTGTGTGCTCTATCTCTTTGTCCTTTCTTCTGCCTTCTTGGTGTGGGCAAAAAAAAAAAAAAAATCCACTCGCTGCTTGCCTGCTGGTTCCTATTTCCAATGGTTCCAGTGCAAGGCCCTGTTCACTTCCAACTTGAGACTTATTTTAAAACGTTCGGACTCACAAGGCTACCTCCTCCAAAATCTTATTTCAACTAAAATTATCAGGAAGAGGAGAACCGCGGGGCTACGTTTGTCGTCGGTGTGAGCTACATATCCTTGCTACACCCCGTGGCAACTCGATGTGCGCTGCCATATGTGTCTACCATTCGTGAGGTTTCCGAAGATAATACTGTTCTCTATGGGATAGAAATAGAATTGCCTCCACTAAGCTTACTCTCTCATACTAAACGAGTTTTCTTTTGGGCATACGCTCAGCCAAATGCAAATTCTGGTTATGAAAAAGCTGCTCTGCATGCTATCCGTTACTTGCAATCTCTATATGGCTTTGTCATCGCCGACTACAGCTTTGAAGGGATGGTTGTCTACAGGAAATTTGTTGAAGCTGTGCTCGCTGCTACACCTGCCCAAATGCCTTCCGATTTTTTTTATATCCGGGAGTGGAGTGCCCCACAGCTCCTTTCCTAGTGACCAACGCGTCCCTGGGCTGCTGCCTTTTATGCGGGATGCTTCAGCTGGTAACAGCTGCATGTAATTTTCACTTCTTCTTAAATTTTGTTTCAACCCGTTCCTTTCGGGTCAGCGGCTCTCACTACCTGTAGCCGTTGCAGGCTCGTATTGTTGTACAACATCTTTCTTTCTTTCTTTCCAAAAAATGTATGCTGCATTCATCTACTACCGTTCGGCCCTTGTTTCCTAGAGAACCCAAACTTACATTTAGTGTTCCCATAGGTGCTTGTTCCCAGCGCTCGCCTTGTGTTCTTACGCGGCTCTTGTGGTCCCAAATTCTCTATAGCTGCGTGGGAATGGAATCCGAGAGCCCGACGCACGCCGGTGCTGCCATCTGCGCGCGGTCTTCGCCGGCAACGAGAATGTATATGCCTTCTTCGGCCCCTCTTGTTCTCACTACTGCTTACCCGATGAACTATTCATAGTACGGTCACCTTTTGCTTGCCACAGTTGCGACGGGGTATTATGACCCGGGTGTTTCCGATCCTGCTGATCGCCGCTGTAAGCGCATGAAGAGGCTCCGAGAGAAACGAATGGTTTCATCAGGTGCTGCACACTTACCTGTAGCGGTCTGGGTAGTTACGCGCGCGCCATAATAGGTTGTTATTTATGCCATTAGGGAGAGGACGACCCGGTGCTGCTGCTTTTCTTCAGTGCGGCCGTTTCGATCATGAGTATGTGGACGCGCTTAAAGGTATGCTGTTGCAGCGAGTTATTTGGGGTCTGTTAGCTCGTATCCATTTAGGTCTGACATGTTCGACTTCTCCTTCTTTATTTCGTTGGCGCCCTACCTTACCCGACGTGCTTCCAGCACTTCCTTTTCGGCATCCACAATTTCCCTTTGCTACGGTTAAAAAACTTCTCAAGCAGCTGCCCGTCCGCAACGTTCCTACTATGGCCCTCCTGAATATAAATGCCGATACTGCCACGCAGCTTTTTGGTTAGGAGAATGCATTAAATCTGATTCGTCGGTTAGGCAAAATCGGGTTGTCTATAACAATTGTTGCAAGGGGGGCAGAGTTGCTATACCTGCTTTTCAGCCGCAGCCTGAACCGTTAGCTTCGCTTGCGAGGTTCGGTGCTGACTCTTGTTCTAAACATTTCATGGAAAACACAAGGCAGTATAATTGTTTATTTGCATTCACATCTATGGGTGCAAACATCGACCGATCTGTTAATGACGGCCGAGGGCCACCTGTCTTCAAGATAAGCGGCCAGGTGCACCATCGGGTTGGGTCGTTGCTCCCTTCTGATGGTAGCCCCCCGAAATTTATCCAGTTATATATTTACGATACTGCTAATGAGGTTAAAAATAGATTGGGTACTTTGGATTCTTGTGAGGCTGCACCTAATTCTTTAGACCCAATTATAACTAGTATAATGCCCGTGTGCTAACGCTACGGTAACAACCAAAAGAGATTTATAGTTTGAAAATGATGTGCAGAATTGATGTTCATGCCAAACGCTATTACATTGTTAAATGCATAGCAATTGTACTAACATCACAACAATTGCATCTTTCAAAGAACGTCTTTACAAAGCATCACAACTGAACTTCAATAATAAACTTCCGTGTGGTTGATGAGAAGGGGCTCGGCTTGCATGAAGTACCAGGGCAGTGAAGCTGCCCTAAACCACCACCAGACCAGGAGGTTGTTGCCCCGGAAGCAAGGAATGCTGAATATTTTGCTCGCTCTGCCTTGTAACGTTTTAGCTCTTTGATTGCCGCCAACTGCACATGCAATGAAACCGGTGCGAAAAATGGCTGTGGAAAGTATAAAGTGTTTCATTAGTACCGACTGGACATGCATATGAATTTTAATTTACACAGTATAGTTGTTTCATCATTCTGCAGTTTGACAAGGTTAATTGCAGACTGGTTAACCCTAAATCTGAGATTTTAAAATCCATGATTGATTAATCGAACAATAACTATACTGTTTACTTTACATTCAGGATTAGAGAAAAAAATCTATGTGTCAATCATAAAAGTTTTGACAGAAAGAAGTCTGCAATAATTTACTCACCATGTAAATGGCAAAATAATGCTCTATTTAAGCATAGCTGATTGACATAATGGATGGGTGGGAAAACGCATCCTCAGCCAATGCCCTCGCTCTTGTTGCAGATACTGTACATCAGCAGATTTCTCAGCAAATGTTCATAAAGTGCAAGGACATTATGCAAAACGAATTATCGTAAACTTGCCTGCTGAAGAGTCACTTATTCCTAGAGTTGCATTCCTTTGAGCCAAACTTGCAGCTTCAAGAGAAAGCTCTACCTGGAAAAGAAAAGGTAAATGGTTAGAACAAGCTTAGCTCTCTGTTAACTGCTCACATACGCTATAGCCAAGATCGCAAACAAGCAGCACCTCATGTACAAATGCTTTTAGCACCACGTAAGATACAGTCACATATAAGCCACGTATACCATGCAGGTTCAGGGAAATAATTAACCTATCATCTGAATGTAACATACTTTGGTTGCTCTAAGCATGCACAACCAGATAGGTAGAGAGATAAAAGTAGTTCATTTGGCAAGAGTGGTAGATGGACAAACCTGTCTTCCAATTTCATCCATGACAATTATTCTTGGGAGAGAACGGACCTGGCAACAGAAATAACATTAGTATGCGCCCATGTGAGGACAGCCTTTTGTATATCACTAAGCACTGCTTGCTTTAAAATGGGCATACCAGACTGGATAGAGACTCCAAGGTGGTGAGACATGACAACAGATTGGAACGTGCATGTTGTCGATATAGTTAATCCAGCTCCCTGCAAGGGGAAAAAGTTGTGGTGAATGCATGGCATCAATCAGAAAGGAATGTCTCCCAAACTAAGAACATTGCCACCCAGTTTTTTTTTAAATGCAAGCAGAACGATTATTCAAGTTAAATTACCAATTAAGTCATTCAGATTTTGTTAATGTTTGTTCAGCAATCCTTAAAACATCAAAAGGTGGAGCATTTACCGTAGCAGGCATAGATGGTTTACTAAACAAATTTAACCCAGCCAGATCATCACTTGCTTGGTTGAACAGTGCTAGCTTGTATTCGACGTAAGCACTTAACAACTTACCAAGGCCATAAATTTAAAAAAACCTGCAATACTTGCAGAGGCAGACAATTTACACGAAAGAGAAGCAGTCAGTGAGGAACTTACATGATGTGGTGGCGAGAAAAAATAAAGAAAAGAAATCCAATCTGTGGTGGAGAAGCTCGGCATGCGAAGGTAAGCCATTCTACATCTGCGCAGGAGCACAGGAGACGAACAAAAAGAAAATAATCAGATTGTCTGGTTCATCTTTGATTTTTCCTAAGCCGAATTCCCCCAATCTTGTCACGTGGAATCTGTACTTTCTCCAGATAATAACAGATATCGGAGAAGGATGTGAGTAGGATGTTTACAATATCTGGAACGACGGCCGGCAGGAGTCTGCAATCCCCAGTCCCCTGGCGATGACGGCATCTGCATCATTTTCTTGACGATGGTGGCGGCGGCGGCCCCTGCAGCCACCGTTCCTCGACGACAACAGTGGTGGCGGCGGCGCCTGCAGCAATGTGTCGATGGCGGAGGCGGCGGTCCTGTTGGATCAGGAAAAATCGAGACCACACCAGCACCTCGTGAAAGGCAGATCAGTTCAGGAACAATCGAATGAGAGAGGGGCACTGTACCTACTGCTTGTGTGCGGAGGAGCAGCGGAGGTGGTGAACCCGTCGGACACCGGCGCTGCCTGCGCCCGAGTCGTGGGCGTGGCCGAGCGGCCCCGACTGGATCTGAGGAGACTGAGGAAGGGGAGGGACGGAGTCTGGAGAAAACCGTGCTAGTTTCTGGTTAATGCAGGTTAGTTTCTTTAATTTGCCTGCTTTATATCCTTCACTTCACTTTTATTCTTTCTTACGAATGTTACATCCCCTTCTGCAGTACCGCATACCGTAGAATTTTAGAAGCGCGGTCTTCCTCATGCTCATATCATTTTATGGCTTACAGTTGACACCAGCATCCTACAGCAGACTTTATCGACTCTTACATTAGTGCTGACATACCAGACCGGAACGAAGACCCTCTAGGCTATGCTTTAGTTGCAGAACACATGATCCATGGTCCTTGTGGACCGCTAAGGCCTCATTGCCCTTGCATGAAAGATGGAAAGTGCACAAAAGGTTTCCTCAAAAAATTCCAAGACAAAACTTTTGTCTACGAACATGGCTTTGCAACATATAAAAGACCAAACAATGGTCGGTACATTATCAAAAATGGACTACAACTGGATAATCGCTGGGTGGTTCCATATAATATATACCTTCTCAAGAAATTCCAAGCACATATAAATGTCGAGTGGTGTAACAAAAGGGCCTGATTGCGCTAAGATATATGTCGAGCAGCTTCGTAACGGTGAGCAGCCCCCTAGGGATAGCGTAAGAAATGAGGTGAAGGGGTATTTGGATTGCCGCTACATTTGCGAACAAGATGCATGTTGGCGTATTTTTGGATTTGATATCCACAGTCACTTCCCACCTGTACAAAGACTTTCTGAGCACTTGCCAAATGAGAACACAATAATTTATCCAGAAGATGCTAATATGGCTGAGATCGTAAATGAGGAATTCTTGCGGAGAACAACACTAACCCAGTTGTTTGCTGCAAATGCCTCGCAAAACTGCTAACCAATTCAGAGTTCCCATCCAAGTGGCGATGGGATGAATCTTCGAGAAGATGGGAGCCTAGAAAGGTAGGGTTCAAAATTGGTCGTCTTTACTATGTCCATCCATCCGTTGGAGAACGATATTATTTAAGGATGTTATTACTGACGGTGAAGGGAGCTACTTCTTACGAAGACATCCGATCATGGAATGGTACTATTTTACCTACATTCAAAGCAGCGTGCAACGCACGTGGCTTGTTAGGTGATGATAGAGAGTGGTTAAATGCTTTCGATGAAGCTGTTCCATGGGCCACGTCTCCGCAGCTCCGTCAATTGTTTGTCACAATGCTTTTACATTGTGAGGTCAACGACGAATATGCTTTTTCTTTGATAGGGTTTGGAAACCGACGATATCCAATACCAGTTTAAAAAAGTCACGCGAAACTTCCAACACGATCTGCCTTAAAGTAGACTCAAGGATTATTTATTAGATGACCTTGAAATATTGTTCGGTGGTCGAATAAGAGACTACAATTTGCCACAAAAAACAAGATCAGTGCAACAAGTGTATGGGAATCGTCTGATTCAGGAAGAATTAGCTTATGATCTAACTGATTTACTTTATGAGTCAGAAGAGCGTGTTTCTTCTTTAAATGTAGATCAAATGCATGCTTTCAAAACTATAACCGCCACTGTTTCTAGCGGAAAGCCTGGCTTCTTTTTTGTCTCTGGGTACGGAGGAACTGGAAAAATATTTCTATGGAATGCTATTGTTGCATTTGTACGAGCCCAAGGGAAAATTGTTCTTACAGTCGCTTCGTCGGGAGTAGCTTCTTTACTACTACCTAGAGGCCGGACTGCTCACTCACGATTCAAAATACCTTGCGACGCGGAAGAAGATGCGGTATGTGACATCAAGCGAGGATCTATGCTCGCTGAACTAATTGTTGAAACTACATTAATCATTTGGGATGAAGCACTTATGACTCATTGAAAAGCCTTTGAAACGTTGGATAGAACACTTCGTGATATTTTAATAATTCATTCACAAGATGCACTGCTTCAGCCGTTCGGTGGAAAAATAGTTGTCCTTGGCGGTGACCTTAGGCAAATTTTGCCCGTCATTGAAGGTGGTTCTCGTGAGGAAATAGTGAATGCGGCAATTGTTAATTCACCTTTGTGGCAACATGTTCAGATACTGCATTTGAACCAAAATATGAGGCTAACATCTTCCGCTTTAGATTCCATTGAGTCTGCTGAGATGGTCTCATTTGCAAATTGGGTTCTAGCTATCGGTGAAGGAAGGATTGAAACTAAAACACACGATGGAGAATCCGAAGCTACTTGGATCACTATTCCAGATGAGTTCTTAGTTTGGTCGTCCGGAAATAAAATACAGTGCATTGTAGACAGTACATATGACCACTTTGCAACAAATTATAGTGACACATCATACCTGAGAGCACGCGCGATTTTAACTCCCACCAATGACATTGCTGATCAAATCAATTCCCACATCGTACCTATGATACCTACTGAAGAAAAGCAGTACCTAAGCTTTGACAGAATCAGCAAAGCTCCTGGAACACATGAATCATATGATCTTCTGTATCCTGTTGAATTTCTAAATTCGTTGAATGGAAATAATTTTCCACAGCATGATTTAAAACTAAAAAAGGGTGTTCCTATTATGCTTTTGCGCAATCTCAACCAATCTGATGGGTTATGCAATTGAACTAGGCTTACAGTCTCAGAGTTAGGAGAAACTATCATAAAGGCTGAAATCATGTCTGGAACACATGCAGGTGAAAGTGTGCTCATCCCCCGTATTACTCTATCATTAAAAGACTACAAAACTACCTTTTGTGCTTGAGAGAAGGCAATTTCCAGTTAAAGTTTGTTACGCGATGACAATCAATAAAAGTCAAGGGCAAACTTTGCACACTGTTGGAATTTACTTGAAAACACCTGTCTTCAGCCATGGGCAGCTATATGTAGCTGTCTCTCGTGTTACTTCAAAAAAAGGTTTAAAAATCCTTGCAGAAAATGACCACGGGGAATGTACAAATGAAACGAGGAATATTGTGTATAATGAAATCTTGTCTGCGATTACCCAGTCAGCAGCTCAGCATGAAATAGCTACTCTGTAGTTCTTCCACAGCTTTTCTTTGTTCTATTTAGGCTGTATAGAGAAGTACCAATATTTACCATTTTGCTTCCGTTCAATGCTGGCCTGCATATACTTGCAGCGCACTTTTGTTTTCTTCGTTAAATTGTTATCGATATTCTTAGCAGCTACCAGCTTACGCACATCCAATGTTGATCTTTTGCAGTCTGTTACGAGGTTGGCAGTGCCTCTGCTATTTCCATACTAACATTAAAAGCAAGACTAATATTCACACTACTAATTCATGATTACTCTAGACTTACTAATTTCTGAAATCGCTTTTTCTGCAGGAAGGAAAAGATGCCGTTCACTCTTCTTTTGAGTCTGGAGCCTTGCAATCGTTTGGCAACGATCTGTGTCAAAGTTGCTAGAAAATGGGAATGCAGAGGACCTGTAGACGACAGCCCTGTTCTGCATATTGATCTTGTTCTTGCTGATCAAGAGGTTAATAGTCGCTCTGAATTCTTTACTCCACACTTCAATATTGTCATCTCATTTAATTAAAATCGTGGTGCTAATTTTTTCCCCTTGCAGCGTAATGCAATGTACGCAGAGATACCTCAGGATGTAGTGCCTGACTTTGATAACCAAGTCCATGAAGGCGAAATCTATGTCATCAGTCGTTTCAGGATCGCAAATGCCAAAA
The DNA here is from genome assembly GCA_032594955.1 of Panicum miliaceum. Classification (NCBI taxonomy): domain Eukaryota; kingdom Viridiplantae; phylum Streptophyta; class Magnoliopsida; order Poales; family Poaceae; genus Panicum; species Panicum miliaceum. The sequence continues at coordinate 44,841,384 of CM064056.1, read as the reverse complement.
ACTATTTCAAACCTGTTGAAGGCCGCTATATGATAGAATTCACATATCACACTAGAGTTGCTGTTGCAAGAGATGCTCCTCATGGGTTTCCAAAATATGTCTACAAACTGACGCCTTTCCATGAGCTGCCTGACCTGGTTGGAAACTCTAGAAATTTCCTAGGTTCGACAACTAATTACTACAAACGCATTATATTCTAACGGAAATTAGTGCTTTGCTTCTACTGCACACTGCTTATATTAACATTTACTTCTTGTACTTGCAACCAGATATGCTTGGCCTGGTAACTGAAGCAAGCCAATCTGAGATGATCCAAATCTCTCCTAATCATAATCCAATTCTTACAAGGAAGCTTATTCTAAGAGATGCAAGGTAATAAACAGTATTGTTAAAATTCTAATTATGCATCCTTTACTTAAGCACTAAATGGACGTTACACTAATAAAATTATGTTGCAATAGGGACATTGAAATGTACATGACTCTTTGGGGCCAGCGAGCTGCTAATTTCGATATCGACCAGCTACGCACCATCAATGGAGGAAGACCAGTTCCAGTCCTTTTTGTTGGTTGCCTCATGAAAACTTTCCAAGGTTAAACACCTCGACTGCTTATCCCTATCTGCATTTACATAAGCTATTTTCTACCTCCAGTTCACATAAACACTGAGAGTTTTTCCATACCAGCCTTGTCATGCATATTCTGTTCCTGTGTTAACACCTCTGTTCACAAATATTGCAAAACAGGCCAAGATTACATCAGTGCCAGCGCAGCTAGCAAGTGGTACTTTAATCCTAATATCCCAGAAGTGTTAGCGCTCGCCAACAGGTGTGCAGCTGCCTTTGTTCGCAGATTGCCATGTCTACGCTGTTTGCTTACTCGCATGAACTGCTTCACACTTGGAAATGAAAGAATCCGCATCACCCAATTGCCACCGCCTCCGAACCAGCCGCAGCAAGCTCAACACATGGTGCATCAAGAAACTAGCTACCTTGCTGATCTTCAGAGGATGGATCCATATGAATTTCCGGTAAGAGAAGCATACTTGCAATGGCATACAGGAAATTAAAAATCCTAGCAGACACAAATCTGATATCCAGCGCATCAATTTTTTACATGCAGGAAAACGGTTGTGTTTGCACCGTCACCATCACCAGGCTAATCACAGATGCACCTTGGTGGTTCCCATCGTGTATTAGATGCGGCAAAGCATGCAGCTCAGAGGGAAATACGTTCAGATGCTACCAGTGCAATTGTCCTAACTACAAGTACAAGTAAGTAGTCTAAACACCATACCCTCGTTGGCAAACCATTCATTTTGCAATCATTACATTTATATCGGCGCTATCAATGTCACCGTGCCAGATACAAGCTTGCTTTCATAGCTACTGATGGCACTGCGGAAGCAGAAATGATATGCTTCGGGCCTGTCGCGCAGCGCATTGTTGGAAAAAGTGTTGATGCTATGATGAGAGCAGTGAGGCGCGACGAAGATTTTCCACCAGATATTGCAGGGCTTGTCTCTCATAAGTTCACGTTTGCCATCACAATGACACCCCAGAGTTTGTACACGCGTGTCATAAGTACATGGTTATTTTGATAATTACTTCATATGGGCGGCAGCGTGACATCCCTCGCATCTCTCAGCCTGCTCTTATTGATCAATCAGTTCCACTCCGTAGTGAAACAACTTCTGGCACCAGTGAAACTCTGAACAACCGTGCTCCAACCATCGTGTCCGGCCTAGCTTCACACGCTGAGGTATTTGGTCGTCCAAGAACAAACGTTACTACCATCTTCTCTTTACTTTTCATTATCTCCTTCCACATGTTTAACACTAAAGAAAGCTACCAATATTTTTTACCATTCCATTTGCAGACTTCATCAGCAAGCCCACCAACTACTGCAGACTCCACTGAAAGACCATCATCTCAGTATGTATTCTCTTCCGACGTATACGTCCTCCCATGGCACCATCGAAATCCTTTTAATCTCTTACTCCTTTACGTGCAGGCGAACTGTTGAAATTCAGTCTTCCCAGTCTGCAGGGAAGAGGCTGGCATACGACGACAAAAGTGACGATGAGGTAACTCTGCGCCCATTCTAAGTACCTCCAATTTATTCAACCATTGCATGATAGATGCCCTCACAGCGTCAACACGCTTCTATGCTTAAAATTGATACAAGCACTAGAAAATTTTATACGACCAATCTCCTCTCCAGGAGGCTGAACATGACATTCCTAAAAACTCAAGAACCGCCAGAGGCAAAACTGTTGCAGAAACATCCAAGCAATCATCGTCTGCTGATACATCTCCTAAAGGGTAACCACTACCATTTGCTTCTGCTCCGTTCTACACTTATGATTTGTGCATTTTCCCCACGGCAACCAGGTTACTCTTCTCTAAGCAACACTCATGTATTTGATTGCAGCCCTACTGAGGATATCCCAAAGCCATCTGCTACCACGAAAGGTTCAGATGGAAGAGCGCCGCGCTCACAGAAGAACAAATGATCGGTTAGTATAGTTTCTTTACTACACGCGCACAAAACTACATAAACACTCCCTCCACACACCTTCAACTACACGCATACCTATGCATGCAGCAAATTAAATTTTAATTTGTTCACGAACCGCGTACATATACTTAGTAATCACTTAACACCATTGTTACCGAGACAGGAGCCGCAGTGGGAAAGTTTGTTTTGACGCCTCTTGAAGCTTCGGAGGCAATAATGAAGTACTATATCTACAATCCTGGTAGCAACAAAGAGCTGCTTACTCAGTACACGCGGAAACTTGGACCACACCAACATCGCCTTCTTGGAGCACGTAGCCTCCTGTGTAAATATTGCTTGCAGCTCTTTGCATCATAAATAAGCAGATGTTGCTACGACAGCCTCTACCTCAGTAGGAATAGCGTATTCCTGCTTATATTTCTTAGACTACTACTGTAATGCACGTTCTCCGTGCATCCTTAGCCCTGCTAAGCTGGACCGACGGTATGTAATATATCAGTTTGCAGGCGTCTTTCTGATCGTAATATGTGCATGGTTTATTGTCGCTGCTAGACGCTCTGAAGATAGCGCATTGCCCATCGATCTGCACACTGCATTATCTCGGGTGCATTCGCCAATAAAAACATCTCCCTGCCCAAACCCACGCTTTCGTTCGACAGGAGAAACGATCCTATAAAATACTAACAAAATAAACTACGAATCGCATTTCAAATGTAACAAATAACCAGACCATATTCTCATCAGTTTTCCCCGTACATGTTAAATACACTACCTAGCTTGCTGTCCGCACCATTTCCTTAGCCGTTTGCATAAACGGAAATAAAATTTAAGTGCCATTGCAACGTTGCAAAAAACGATGGTTGCGACATTGTGAGCACAAACGATACGATTCCTTCCATGAGAAGATACGTGGTCTTGCATGGAGTAAATTCCACATTGTTCATGCCACGACGCCACGTCCAGTAATGACACGTACGTGGAACTGAAGAACAAGCGTTTGCCACCTGGTGATGTGCTGCTGCCAACACGGTTCTACGCACATATACAACCCAACTGTTTAGACTATCCATACACGAGAGCCTCATTCCTCTGCTTCCACGGCTCTCCCTTCAGCTTCCTCTAATGGATACTGAAGATCAGAAGATGGACTTTCGAAGATTGATTCCAAAGGTATGCATCTAATTCTCACACTGATCTTCTCTGCACATAGAAAATACGCTTCTGCTAATTTGCTTCACAAGTATTGCCCATCGGAACAAAACAGCCTATCATCTTTTTGGACAGCCTGTTTTCTGTACACAGATTCACCGAAATGCACAATTAAGATAGTGATGCATCCTCTTCTACGCAGGAACCTATCCGTGTTTGCATAGACAGAAAACAAATCTTCCACACAGCAGCAGCCAGACTGAACTTGCGTGTCATGCAAGAGTTAGCTATCCAGATACAAGCAAATGACTTCATAGGCAAAATAGTTATTCTTGGAATAGATGACACTGACTTATCTACGAATGGTACAAAAGAATTTTATGGCGACTTCAAAACCGATGCTAATGAGGCAATACAAAGCGCTTACAACGAAGCAATAGCATTTCTTGTCAACAAAAAAATAGCAATCATTGATGACTTTAGCCGCTCAGATTTTGAAATAGCCAGAACAAATCTTTTCTCTGCTCAGAGCCAACTCATGTTTTCTGAAGACAGAGAAACTATTTTAGAAACTGAATTAAAACTCAAAATAAAGGGTTACAAAAAATTAGAAGACACTCTGACCACAGTCTTCATGCAAAACTCTGCCATGTTGCCTCTTCAAATAACTCATTCTAAAGGCCAATGGGACTCTGAAGAAAAAATCAATTTTAACTACATTGGACCTCAATACCCAATCGACCCTTTCAGCAATATAGCAATTTCTCTGGCTCAGATGCACAAAACGATCAGACTTCATGGACAAGATCTTCGTCGAAGGGGAGCACAAAGATTACAGGCGCCGAAAGAAAGAGGTAGAAGGAACATCAACCGTTGAGAAGCTATTTCCTCTTCGTAGCTGCTTGGAGTTTGAAATATGCCTTTAACTAGCGTTGACTACTCACTTCCAAACTATAGTTATGTGTCATACGTTTCTAAATCTACGTCAGGGTGTACTCACGACTGCCTTGTAACATAAATAAATAAAGTTACGCTGCGCTACTATAAGTAAAGAAACAGTCTGCCAACAGCAACTTGATCTTCCTCACGTCCAACTGCAACGCTCCTCTTCATGCACTGCATTACTCTTAAGAAAAGTCACAACCTAATACATTTAAACAACGGCGTTATACTCCTGTGTGCATTAATAGGATTAGCACTGCCTAACCAGACAACAAAACTTGCACGTACAAACACACGACCACCTCCTCCTCATAATTCAAATAAAAAACAAAACACCACTGACTTAGCCATGCTGCGATTGCACCAACCCAAGAAAAATTGAGGCCCACGGCCCAAAACTCCTTCCACAAAAAGATCCTTCAACCCAAAATAAGGCCCACGACCTTCCAACCCCTTCTATATATACCAGTCGACCTTATCCCAAACCCTACCGACCCACGCACCGCTTATTCGACCATCAGCAAAAGAAACTCAACAGAGCTCTTATCCTCTTCGGAGCACTCGGCCTTCCGGATCCACAACCCAGAGCAACTTCTAGCACGGGTAAGCTAGCAGCAACTAGGACTGAATTCTTACACCTGCGTATCTACGAAAATATTAGCCACCGCACCACTGCTCATGCAAGAAAAAATTGATGCTTGCGCTATTCAAGTGTTGCTGTCCACGAATATCTCTGTTCTTGTCGTGTTCATCTCCAAATAACACAAGCGAACAGCACGTGCTCATCAAATCCTACCGTACCCTAAAAAAAATGCCGCATCCAGATCTAAGTTCTTCCCACCCATACCTACGAATTTTTTTTTTTGGTATTTAGCCACCATCCATGCGCAGTGCAGAGCCACAGACTACCCTAAGCATACCCTGTAGAACTGTGCAAGAAAACCAAAAGTTTAAAACAGCTAGAGTAGCCATTCGTATTTACCTACAAATACTGATTTCATATTATTTTCCATTCTTTTCTAACCCACACATTTCAAGACCTGCAAACTAATACTACCATAAATTCATTGCAACAGGGACTAGATCATATGGAAAGCACTTCTGTCATCGACATGTCATCAGCGATACACAGCCGAGAGCAAGAGCTGGAAAATGCTCTTATCGCCACATCTTTCAACCGAGGTTCACCAACTCCTTCCATCGAAGATATTTATTCAGCCATACAGCAGAAGTGCAGCCAATCAGGCAAGCCAACTCGTATATCTTGTTTCCCACCCGATTTTATCCTACACTTCAACAAGCACGGCAAAGAAATTCTATTGGCACATAAAACTATAGAAATAGCAAATTTTAGCTTCACACTTTACCGATGGACAAATGAGTATCGTTCTCAAATATCAGAATGGGACACACATGTATCCTTGGAAATTAAAGGCATACCCCCTCACTTATTCTCATACGATTCCCTAAAGTCTCTCCTCCTCCCACACTGCACCATAAAAGCAGCCGATTTTGACAGTACCAACGGCATATGCAGATCCAGTGGTTATGCCAAGTGTGTACAATCCATCCCAACAAAACACCGACTAGGTGTCTCTTACCATCACTTACACGGCGTCAGAAGGCACACATTCCCTATTATCCTCACTGCAACACCTTACAGTGAGCCACAGCAGAACCCTTCCTCACAATGGGCTCAAAACCCCTCAAAAAATGTTGCCTCCCACCAATCTGGAAGCCATTTTGATCCAGGTACCTACTTCTACACACATAGCAATATATGAACTTCAGTTATTTTTACACAAAAAATAAAATCAAAACTAACTCTTCCTAATTCTGAATTCTGGACCCCAGAACTTTATGAAGATCCAGATATGGTCGCACAATCCAACTACGAGACAATGAAAGGTAGAAAAACATCCAATAAAATGTTTAATCCATACCAATCAACTTATCCTATTTCCAAAACTAACAATGTTCCTCTTAACTGCTCAAAAAGAATATGAAGACTGGCTCAATGGTGTTCCTGAAACAACGATTGGTGACTCTGATTCCAGTTCATCAGATGCTGCAGATATCCACGGCGACTACTATACCTACGGTACAAACAATAACAAACTTTACAACATATACAGCTATTACTCACTACCATGCAGCAGCATACTAACCCCCATTGTACATACGCAGATTCCGATCGGGAACCAGCAGAATGGAAGCACAGGTGCTAAGCAGAGGCAAACATATTACTACCCACACTCTTCCAGGTAAACGCTGGTGCCTCTTTCTCAAGCAAATCCAAATACACAATGCCTAACTTGCACGTTTGTGCGCAGAAACTTCACAACAGGAAACACAGAACCAACCAAGTGCCACAACACAAGTACCAGCAGCAGTATCCCCAAGACCGGGCGTCCATGAGCAGCATCCAAAACTCTAAAATACTGTGTACGATGTACAAAGTAGAAACTATTCCACTCCTGCTACTTGACCAACAATATGACATATATCAGCTTGTGAATTAATTTCCCCTTCCATTACAATCGTTTTCACTACACTACTGTCAGACGCGCGCATAGGCGCGCGCAAAGCACTAGTTTGGAATGGTTGAAGGCACTTCGGCGCTGGAAGCTGGATGGTTGGCAGTAGGAACTATAACCATGCTCATTTTCTGGCCCCTGCAACATCTGCTTATCTCCCCCTCCGACGTCGCCTCTGCAGCTTCTCCTCCGCCATAGACTCCGCTGCCACCTCGGCCTCCGCATCAGGTGAATCCACCTCCGTCCCCATCTCCCTGGCCTCCGTTAGGGTTTCTCCTCTCTCTCACACCTTTTTTGTAGATTCTGCGGAAGAAGACTGCGGCCACGAGTGGAGGAAGATCTCGAGCGAGCAGACGATCTGACACGCTCCTCTCCCTCCTACCTGTCCTCTCCCAGGTAGACCTCTCACTCCAGGTACGGCCCTGTTGCCGCACATCTTGTGGTTCATGCCGTTTGTCCATGTTTATTTGCCTTCGATTCGGTTGAATCAAAGCCTAATCGAACTTGCCATGGGACAAAATTTTGGTGACCATTAATAATAAAATTTATCTGTTCAGTCATGCCCAGTCATAGTAGAGTCAGAAAATAATTTTGCCACGAGTTCTGATAATGTTTGATCATCTGCTGATGAGCAGTTTATCCCTATATTCCAATTTTTATTTAAAATTTGTTGTGCTAGTTTTAGTGTGGATGGATGATTACCTAGGGAAAAGAAAAGTTACATTTCCATGAGCCGATGTTTGTGGTGTGCCCCCCAAAGAGAAATCTGGTGTGCTAGTTTTTTTATAGTGAAAAGAAAAGTTTGATTTTGTAGCACATTTCAGATGACCACTGGTGTGGATTGCTTAGTCTTGCACGAAATCTGGTGTCCTAGCATGAAGAGTTTTTTTTATGTGTGGTATGAAAAATGCATGTCATAGTTTTATGGATGTTCTGAATGTTCTTGCACTGGTTATATGGATGGATCGATGGTTGCATCAAACAGAGGTGTGATGAATTAATTTTGATAGTGTCAGACTAGTTTTAGAAAGCACTATGACCTGGTTTGCCTATATGTACTAGAACAGTTTAACTACATTATATCGTTGATTTACTTATCTAGTAGACTGTCAATAATTGTTCCAGAAACAATATTTTGCTAGCCCTTTAGCTCCAGCTACTACCACTAGTTATCATGATGTTTGGTGCTACTTCAGTGAGCAGGCATGGACCAATCTTCTTGTGGTAGTGCTATATCAATCAAGCCCTTTATAAAAGTTTTTTAGTAGCTAATCCTTGGTTTCATTCATTGATCGATGGTTGGTGCCGCAAGTTACTACTAATTCTATGGTAAATGCAATCTTTAGCTAGTTCAGCATCTGTTAGCATCTCAAATATGTTTGTATTAACTGTTTGATAAATGCAATCTGTTACTGGCCCTGAAATTTTCAGTAACCTAACCTGTTGCAAGTTCACATCACCCCTAACCTGGTTTGTTTCTCCATGCTGAAAAGTTTTTGATTTTAGAAGCTGAGACCTGTGTTGAACTGACTAGAACAGCACAATCCAGAAATGGTATACTCCAGGAAACAAGCAAAATAGACCTGCTAGCTGGAACATCCACCCGACCGCTTCCCTATTTGAGTCAAGGCGACAAGTGTTTGCACCGTTGCGTGAGCATTTGGGTTCCCCTGGACTGGAGTGCAATCATATGAATGGATGGTGAACAGTATTTGGATGCCTCGGCGGCGATTGGAGCACAAAAGATTTTTTTTTTGTGAGCTTTATTTCTTGCTACCGGATGTTAGGTTAGGTTAAATCATGACGACAGACCTGGTGGCCAAGGCCCATTACGGCATGCTATCGGGCTGTCGATGTCTTGTCCAAATGGGCTCATTTCCCTTGGGCTTCAATCATTCAATGCGCCTCAATCGAAGACTTTTTTTCCTCAGAAAAAGGGAAAAGGAAAGAAAATAAATAGAAGGTTTTTCTTCCCAAGTCCCGATTTGTATTCAAAAGCTTTTTACGAGTCACTATAATCATATTGTCGAGGCCACCCAATGTGGTATTTCTATTTATCTTCCGGAAGAAAGTTTACGCATCTTCCACTTTAAAATTCGTGCACGATCAGTTTAACTATCCATATGCAAGCTGGTTGGTGGTTAGAACTTAGGAGGCCGGTAGAGGTTGACGGTCAGCGGGTCAGAGCACGTGCGAGCACCTTACCTGCATGCTGTCGTCGGGAGAGGTGGCAGGCTGCTATTGGATGGAACGTATAATTTCCAAATTTTAAATGTAATTTTCTCTCTAATGGCGTATCCAATTTCAATTCCATTTGGACCATGATGTTCTTTAGAATTATTTTAAAAAAATAGATCTAATATGACTATATTTTTTTCAAAATATATTGTTTTGAAATATAAACATTTTAAATATGTTAGTTCAACATTTTACTTATATTACTTCAATACTTCAGATATACTATTTCAACATTGCAATTAAATGTTGAACTAACTTATTTGAAATGTTCAACCAGATTTGAAGAAATGTTAAATCTAGTATCTCAAATGTTAAATGTAATAGCTTTTTTTACGAGTAGTTAAATATAATAGCTTAACGTGACTCATATTTTCTTTTGCAAAAGAAAGCAAATACTACTGGATCTAAGGATGTAATAAGAGGGAAACAATACTACCATGCGATATGTAATCGGAATCATGATCTCCTGTTACATACTCCCTCCATCCCAAATTATTAGTCGTTTTGGTTTTTCTAGATGCATATATTTTGCAAATAAGTTTGTTTGCAGTTGCATAAAACCCAGCTTGGTCGGCCTAGTGCAGCAAGCAACTTCTTCTATCGCTTGTGTATACTAGCATGGTTTCTTTTGAATGGTCACAGACGCCTTCCCTCTATGGTCTATGCCTGCTAAAAACTCCAGTGAAAAGCACCACTTGTCTTTAAAAGCCCCCCGGCTGGAATTGAGGGAGAAGATGGCCGGAGCTCCAACCACAACATAAAATCGTCCATGCAAGAGAGCTTGAGGGGGTATTTGAATCCAAATGCTAATGCTCAAAAATATTAAAGTTAAGCAATAATCTATCCTGATGGAAGTGTTAATGAGGTGAGCTAAACTTTAGTTAAAATTTAAAAACTTTAATAAGAATATGAGTGCTAATAAATACTAAAGTTTGACACTCAACTTTAACTTATATATTCAAATAGATCGTGCCAAGTCCCGCGATAAAATCTGGATGCTGAGTCATGTAGCGATGTAGCTGAGTGGCTACTTGATTGTTGCTTAGCATAACGAAACTGAAAGGGCCCGTGAAGTGAGCCTGGTTGCCAAGGCCCATTATACATTATAGCATGATGTCGGGCTTTCGTTGTCTTGTCCAAATGGGCTTATTTTAAAGTTTTTTTCCCAGAAAAAGGAAAAAGGAAAGGGAAAAACAATAAACAAGACTTTTCTTCACAAGTTCCGATTTGTATATATTCACATGTTATCTACGAGTCACTGTGATCATATTCTTGATTAACCAATAAGAAACTCCTTTTCTCTTATATTGTTCGGATAGCGTTCCGGTCCAGTGTGAATTTACTGCATATTATCTCCCACAGGAATAGGAATGGGTAATGGATGATTTGCATGGGCTCTCTCTGATGGGGTGGGTCCATTTTTGATTGATCGATCATTGAGGGTCCTCACGTGACACAGGCAAGCAAACAAAAGGGTTAGGTTAAAGACTGAAGAGATAGTGAAACAGAGTAAACTTTTCTTTTTTTTATCTTGCCAGTGTGCCTCACCAACGTGTGGGACCTCGTCGGAGGGCAAGGAGCGCGGCCCCGGGCGCTCAGCGGTCCGTCCAACCTTTGCTGCGTGAGTGACTGAGTGAGGAACCAAGGAGATTGAAGATCTGCCTTAGCCACACTGACTGATGTGTCCACAAAATTAAACTTACGTGTTGACGCGCACAAAAATGAGATCCTCGTGCAAAAGTATCATTGTGTAGATCGCGAATCTTGGTCGCTCAGTTACGTGAAAATAAAGGTGGGTGCCAATCTAAAGCGCCTTTTGTCACGGTAAACAAAGCCAGGATGGCAACACGACAGCATCATGTTTGTTTGAGCATTTTCTTTGGGTGTTTTCCAGACGAAACAGATCGAATTGCTAACAGCTGGCTACACAAGTCAAAACACTAGTAGCACGCGATGCGTTGAATCGAACAAGCCGTAGCCGAGCTGACCATTGGGTCCTCTCCACAAATTAAAAAGGCTGGCTGGGACTTGGACTGCTCAGAACAGTGATTTCCATTGAATGAGGTAGATCTTTTATCAGGTTCAGCTACCCCTTTGCTGCGGGCTGCATCTTTGCCTCTCCCATGACGAGCGTCTCGTCGTCGCCGTCCTGGACGCCAGGCCCACGTCCTGCACGTCTTCTACCCGTGCAGAGCTCGAGCTTGACTAGCTGCACACATGGCTGGTGTCCAGGAGCTTTTTCAGTCTCTAATGCTCCAAGTACAGTCTGCAGAGCCTGCCTGTAAAGTGCAATTTGTGCAAGAGCTTGCAAACTGTGTAAATTGTGGTTGTATCCAAAGCATCAAAATTATATAAATTTTATAGATTGCCATTGTGTTGTAAATTGTCCTGGAATTGAATAAAAAGTATTGCTGATTGTTGCAAATTCAGAGATGCACAAAATGTTCTGTTCTCTGGCATTCAGTAGGTGTATATGACCTTATTGCTGGTCATATGAACTTTACAATTCCCTGAACTTTACACTTCAACCACAGATGTGCAGCTTTGGGTTTAATTCCCGCATCGTCAGCTGTCTCAATTTCGAAACCTCGTAAATCTGAAATTTTCCTTTTGAGACACCATCAAGTGCGAGGTTTGTGGCAACTTTATAAGATGATCCCTTTGATCTTGCACTCTATGACCTTCTAACCTTTCCATCATATTTCTTTGTTTGCGTACTTTTTTCTAACCTCAAAGCCTTTTTGACCACCATATCTAATCCAAAACATCCATGCCTCTTCTACGGTACTGAACTCCATGCCAACTTGAGGTAACAAACTAGGCAGCAAACTCTCTCCCTACAAGAAAAAAAAATTATTTCGTGGTAAACTGAGCAACTAAAATGGAGACTCTGTACTTGTGTGAAGCAATTAATCTAATCTGATGATGCAAATAAACAATCATGATATTACACACCTATTTTTTGCCATCTGAAACATACAGGTTTCATTTTCACGTAGACAAAGAACTTCCTTCAATCCATTTCAACACATCTAGGGATGCCAACGATGACTAGATTAGAACACTGAAAAATCTCAAGAGAGGGATATCTAAGAGTGCAGAGTACTCCACCAATGTGTCGTATCAAAAGGCAGCACAGCACGAGCAGTCGATGATCTCCGCCTCGATCCTCCTGGCTCCAGTTCCCCACGCCAAAAGAAGCCGCGCCCGCGCCAAAACAGTGAGTTGTCGCGCCAAAAAGGAGGAACGTCGCCCGCTGCTTTTTACGCTTAGCACTTAGCAGGCCGTGTTGTTCGGACACACAACGTGCAAACGGGGTAGAGTGCCTGGGCTCAGCTGTTCCGTTGGATGGCAGTGAATGGCACCGATAGGATTGGATCGGGCTTTGCTTCAATAGGATCGGCACAGGCCGGATTTTGGATTTGGCCCATGTCAGCCCGTGGATAGAAACTAAGGGCTTGGCCCATGGATAATAGGTTCTCCAATCGCATCGGGGGCGCACAGGAATCGGCGCATCGGTAGGGTTGGGCGAGGGCGCTGTCGCGCGCCGCCACCGAGTGCTCCGCGGCTCTGCTCTGCTACGGCCTCCGGCTCCGCCCGGACCTCGCCACCTGCACCCTCTCGGGCGCCACGGCTGTCGAAGTCGCGGTGTGCGCTCCCACCTTCTCGGGCGCCATGGCCGTCGACGTCCCTGCATCTCGTCTCCAAGATCCGGTGAGAGGAGTCTGAGCTCTGCCCCTAATTCTTTTGATCTCACGCTACTTTTCTTGATCCCCGTGCGCATTCACCCACCCCTAATTCTTTTGATTTCGATCTGCAGGTGGCAGTTGTTCTTGCTTCACGCCGGCGCCGGACACGATGTGAGTTTTGTCCCCTTCCACTGCCTTCCTCCCCCACCCTGATTCACGCTTGATCCACGCCTCCTTGTTACAACAATTGTTGGTTGTAGTTCGCGAGCGATTAATATTTGCTTCTTGGCTTGCTGTGGTTTGCTTGTAGTTTCTATTTGATTTCTTAGACATCGGGAGGACCTGCAAGCTAGGCACCTAGAGATTGTTCCTCTGCCATTATATTCTGATAAAATTTTGTATATTTCTTAGTCAGGGTACTCTTGACCGTTGAGCAATTTCTCATGCAGGCTTCAGCTGTAGCTTTTACCGCTAGACAATAGCTTAGTTTTATTTCCCATGTTCAGGAAAGGCACAAGAGACCACCTGTTGTGCATCCCTTGATCTTAATCTCTGTTTGGTCGATTTTACTACTAGACAGTAGCGTCTTAAGATGCTTAATTCTTTCATCCGTTCCTAGGGTGGGAGGACGACAGTTTTAGGCAGATAATCTACTGATTCGGAAGAAGCATATGCATGTACTAGTTACCTAGCCTTGTCCTTTTGTTATCTGAATTTTAGTGTATTTCTCTGAACTTGTTTAGTGTATTTCTCTGAACATGTTACATGTTATCTAAACTATGGAATGAGTCTATATTTTTGCTAAAGGTTTGGTGGCAGAGTAACATTTTAACTAATCTTTATTTTGTAGGATGCCCAGATGCAAGCATGCATAATCGCTCTATGAGGAGTCTGCTGAGCTTCGAGTTTGTATTGAGAATGTTTTGTTGTCAGTGACACCCTATATTGTGCTCAGCTAATGGATGTAATTTTCTAATTTATTTGGTTACACATTGTTAACAGCAAGTGTGTTTGCTATCAATCTATGACTTGTGTGGAGGCTGGTGGCAGCTAAATAGGTATATTTGCTTTGTTGAACCACCGGCTGGCTTGTATTGTTGGCAGAATTTCCCGCGGGCTGTGCAGTCATCTATTGCTCTGCTAGCGAGCTTGTAATAATGACAGCCCGCGGGCCGTGCTCCGTTGGCCCGTGGGCATACATAGCATAAAGGCTGGGTTAGTATTATCTAAAGGATCGGATTGGATAGGATATTACCAATTAATTGAAGGGTTGGATAAGGATCGGGCCAAGTGATTAATTAGATAGGGCTGGTTACGGATTGGGCGAGGATCACGGCCCATTCCCAGCCATAATGGTGACATGATAGTGGTTTACTCATATTTAGCAATCTTGTTCTGAAAAAACTTCTCCATTTACTGTCGCTGCTTCCGGTGTAGCCATTGTAATAATGAACGGCCACAAATATTGAGGGCTGAGCAAGCTACTACGTACACTAGGTCGGTCCGCGTGTCCTCGATTACTCCCTCCGTTTCAAATTATTAGTCGTTTTAGCTTTTCTAGATGCATATATCTAGATGTATTGTAAAATCTATGCATCTAAAATGGTTAAAATGATTAATAATTTAGGAGCATTTTGCAGACTGCTGGAGCCATGACGATGAAATAAATAACATTAAGATGAACCTTGGAATCACCGTGAAACCGCGGGAGGGTTTAGAGTCCATGGAAGCCTGAGTAAAATCGTCGACATCAGAAATTTAACTTTCTGCCACGTCAATAGAAAATCAATATTACTCACTGTATGTAGGACATCCTACCATTTTATGATACATAAAGCAGATGAGGAAAGAACGCATATACCCCTATTTAATATCTTATTTGATTGGTATTTTGCTAATTTTATAATAGGTTGAGAATAATTAATTTTTAGTATACCTTATATTTAAATATAAATTTTGAACACTCCAATACTTTACATTGGAAGTAGCTGACAGCGGCGTCCAATGGAGCCGACAACAGTGGCTCCATCAGCTGCTTGTGACTTCCTACCCCTGTCGACCGTAGATAAATTGGCAGAGGACAGCGCTCGATCAGCCACCACATATTATTATATTATTAATATCTATAGCTCGCTCGTTTCCAGTAATATTGCATTCAATTTCTTTTTGAGAGAACGTTAAATCTAAGCGGGAGAAAGCCATATTTACGCCACGTGAGTGACTTTTTCGTTGAAAAAAAAAGTACCGTAGCTTTGACCTGGGAAACGATATCCACACAGTACATAGAGAAGCGCCACGTGGCAGCCGTCGAGCGGGGCGCCTCATCCTCTGTCCTCTCCCTCTTGGCCTCTTCCCGCTCCACACGACCGCACAACCGAATCCGAACCGCCCCTTTCCTCCCCTGCCCTGCCCTGCTCAGCTCGCGGGCGCTCCTGTCCACTCCAATGGCGCCGCCGCCCACCACCGCCTCCTTCCTCCGCCCGCCGCCGCTGCCCCACCACCCTCACCCGCGCCTGCTTTCCCGGCCTCCCTCCGCCTCCTTCCGCGTCGCCGAAATTCTCGGCGGCCGCGGCCTCTGCAATGGCGAGGTCGGCGTCCGCAAGGAACTCGCCTCCTCCCCTCCTCCATCCACCACCACCACCTCCTCCTCGCCCGAGTCCTCCACAGAGTCCACGCCCACGGACGCTGCGCCGCCAGCGGTGGACCCGGGCGCCTTCGAGAAGGAGCTCCTGGGCCTCACCGGTGGCTTCCCCGGCGGCGAGGTCGGCCTCAAGGACTTCGTCGCCAAGAACCCGCCGCCGCCTCCTCGTTCCAAGAAATCCGTGTCCCAACCCCAAGCTGGCATCTCCGCGCCGCCGCGGCCGCCGGAGCTCCCGCTGTTCCTGCCCGGCATGGTGGTGCTGGTGAAGAACCCCAACAACGCCTACCACAAGTACTGCGGGATCGTCCAGCGCGTCACCGACGGCAAGGTCGCGGTGCTCTTCGAGGGCGGCAACTGGGACAGGCTCATCACCTTCAACCTCGACGAGCTCGAGGGCAGGGAGAAGGGCCCGCCCATGGTGAACCCCAAGTCCGTGGTGCTAGAGGACCTCATCGCGGAGCTCGACGACGATGACGATAAGGAGGACGAGGCGGCCAAGAAGGAGAAGGAACCCGAGGGCACCGTTGCAGCGGCATGACCATGCTTCTTGTTCTTGTTATCCTGTATGTATGAATGTATGTATACAGCTAAAAGGTTTGGGGGCTAAAGAAAGCAATAATATACAGTAACTGTTATATGTATAGTTGGAAAATGATTGTGTGAACTGGAGGCATTGAACAATTGAAGGGTTTCTTGCTCATTGTGATATGTTTGATGTTTGGCCTCGGATGCCTTCTCCTTGGATACTTATTAGCTAGCTTCCAATTATAATGCTTCAAGACTATTTCAGTTTAGAAGTGAGGGCATGCTTGGAGGCTTGGTGGTTGGTACGGAAAGATAGACAAATGGTTGGATGAGAAGTTCAGTTCTGTGTGGCCACATTATGCAGGTAAGTTTTTGTAGCTATAGTGCTTATCTAGTATAGAATTGGGATGTTAATTGAGCTGCAACACAGATTTTACACAAAACTTGTTAGAGTTGGCCCAGCTGTCAATTATCCTATATGCTGCTGTATTGTTAAATCAATTACTTTTTTTGTGTCATTTTTTCTGAAAGGTACCAAGCTCCATTTGTGTCATTTTTTCTGAAAGGTACCAAGCTCCATTTGAAAACTCCATAAGTCAGATGACTCCAAGAATCAAGAATTGAGATTCCAGCTGATTATGAATTCTTGATTCTAGGAGTCATCTGACTTTTGAATTTCTTAAAATCAAACCTTCAAAATTGATCATAAGCTAAAATAAACAGGACCAAAAGGCAGTGATTCTTGATTTTGGTTGCTGGTGTCGATAATAAAATAACTGATTCAAACACTTCTGAATCTGATCTACAGAAGAAGGAATGGTCTGGATATGATAACAAGTGCACCGTGTGTATTATATATGTTTGCGGTAACGCTTCTTCACGGCGCGCGCCTCACGAGACACAAAATTATCCACACAACCTTGCTGCCACATGCTCGATCAATTTTGTCCTCACTCATCTCACTGACTTACTCTCCCATTTTTCCAAATCTCCAATCCACGCGCTGCTGCCACACGCGCCAGGCGTATGCGGGCGGCCGGCTTGAGGGCCACGCGCACAACGGCCGTTGGGCTTGCGTGACTGCGTGAAGATGCGGCTATCGAGTAGCAACCGGACGGCTGATGGCTGCCGCCCGCCGGTGGTGGTGGCGATGGAGATGATTCTCTCATGGCCACATCAATATTCCATGTAAACTGGTAACCCCAGTAAAATAATTTTCTTTCAGGTTGCAGCGGGGCGGGTTCTTAAACGAACCCACTTAGCTGCCCCATAAAAACCGTTGTTGTGGCCAATGTGGCCCAGCTACAAGATTTTTGCGGACTTGCATTATCCACCCTACCAAGCCCAATGGACGAGAGCACCAACCCGCAAACAACCCGCGAGAACCGCAAGAAACTTTGCTCTGCTCCGTTTTCATCGTCGGCCTCGGTCTCCACCCACATCTTCTCCATCTCCTCACGCAGCAAACGGACAGGGAAGAGGCGCCGCCATCGTCGCCCTTCGTTCGCATCTCCTCGCGAGGTGGAGTTGAGAAGGGGCGCCACCATTATGCTCCTCTGCCTGCCATCTCCTCACACGGTGTAGTAGGGAAGCACCGCCGCTACTGTGGCCTTCCGATCCTCTCGCATCTCCTCCCGACGTCTGCGCCGCCGCGCTCGAGAAGAAGCTGGGGAAGCCCGCCATGCTCTCCATGGAGTTCTGGACCTCCCCTGTATGCAGACTTCTCTGTTTTCTCCGCCTATATATCTCTATGATTATTTCGCGAAATTAGGATCCCGGTGCCTCGTGATTCCTTTTTGATAAGGCTTGCCGTGCCAATCAATCTTTATTTTCCGTGACTATATGTAAAGGCAGAACCTCTGAAGGGATCTGCTAATCAGCAGTAGTTATTCATGTGTCTGATGAACTGCTTTATGCTAGTTAAGAAACTGCTGTCTATGGTCTGCAACTGCTGTTGGATTGGCCGCTGGTCAGGCATGTTTGGTACGTTGCCTGCCTCGCCTCTCCTTGCTGAGTCGTAAAATGATTCTCATCTCTTGGTATCTGCGGCGGGCAAGCAAATGAATATGCGGTGGCCGTGGGCAAGCAAGCAACTCTACTTTACATGCGGGTCATGCGGGTTTGCGTGCGCTGCCACCATACCCACAAAATATGTATAGCAGCATGGTTAAATTAGTGGGCAGCCACAAACCCGCCAAATTAGCTTGGCGGCAAGTTTTGTGGGTTTGCGGTCAGCTGCAACCCGCCCCGCCTGCAATCTGAATCTTCTTTCAATACAAAGCTGGACCTCGACCTTTTATCTAAAATATTCCTATAGGGGCGGAGCCAGGGCCCGTGCTGGGGCTGCAGCACGGGCCCAGCCCAGGTAGCATGAAGTAGTATTATGTGCTTTAGCCCAAAGAGAAGGCCCAGCAGCAGCCGATTCAGCCCAGATAGCCCGGGATGGCTACACGTACGTGCAGCTAAAGAAGGCAAAAGGCCCGATCGTTTGTCTCACCTGGAGAGCACAGGGTGACTTTTCAGCTTCTAAACCTAGGCGGCAGCAGTGCTGAGTGCTGAGCACTTCAGCACAGGACTGTGCGGCAGGCCGGCAGCCTTCCTCAGCAGTTACAGTTGCCGTCGCCGGTCACCGCTTGCTCCACTAATCGGCTGCTGCTGCTCCATCCAGCAACTCCGGATTCTTGTGTCCAGCAGTCCAGGTAAGCAAATTAGACCCATCCGGCCATTCTCAAATTAAGTATTCATATTTTAGATTGGAAATAGACACACAGTTCGTATTAGATCACTTTGTTTCTGAAACTAATTTCAGTTACATATTTATTCATCACTACCTTGCTAGGATGGAGAAGTATTATAAGAAGGATGATTCTAAGAAAATTACTCAACCTAAATAAAGTTGTGCTCAGGCCAAAAGACCACGTGTTGAACTGAATATGGATGACATAGTTGGTGATCCGAGACTTCGAAAGCCAATTGATGACTTCCATCATGACATTAGGGATAATGCCAGGAGAGCATTTTTGGAAATGGGTCCATTTCAGCCAGCTGGTCATAAGTTTCCACGGACACAAGGAAAAGGTCAGACTAGGGGTTTTGTTCAAAAATGGTTTGAGCAATTTGATTGGCTAGAGTACAGTGTGAACAAAGATGCAGCTTACTGTTTTTATTGCTACCTCTTTAAGCCGCCAAGAGCCAACAATTTTGTTAATGATGCATTCACCAAAGTAGGATTTAGGAACTGGAAGAATGGAAAAGAAGCTTTCAGGGAGCATGTACAACCAATTGATGGTTGTCACAATACTGCAAGAAAGCGTGCCATTGATTTCAAAAATCAAAGGCAAAGTGTAGCTCATGTGTGGTCAGCATGGAGCACAGAGGATGAGGAGAAATATAAAGCTCGCATTACTATCATATTAGGTATTATTAGATTTCTCCTTTTGCAAGGTCTTGCCTTCCATGGACATGATGAGTCTGCAACATCAAGCAATAAGGGGAATTTTTTAAAGATGCTTGAATGGTACAGGAAAAAGAATCCTCAGGTTGCTAGTGTGACAGGTGAAAATGCTCCCGGGAATAATCAAATGACTTGCCCAGAAATACAAAAAGATATGATCAGGGCTTGTGCAGAGAAGATAAGTGATGCAATAAAAACTGAAGTCGGAGATCGTCTTTTTTCTATGCTTGTTGATGAGTTTCGTGATGCATCAATAAAAAAACAAATGGCTGTGGTGGTAAGGTATGTCAATGATAAAGGGTATGTGATTGAGAGGTTCCTTGGCATTCAGCATGTTTCTAATACTACATCATCTTCACTAAAGCTAGCATTGGACGCTATGCTTGCAAAGTACGGTTTATCTATATCAAGATTGCGAGGACAGGGATATGATGGAGCCTCAAACATGAGAGGGCAGTTTCATGGGTTGCAAAGACGAGTACTGGATGAAAACCCATATGCTTTTTACATCCATTATTTTGCCCACCAATTGCAAGTAGTGGTAGTTGCTGTGGCCAAGTGTTGTGGTTCTGTTTATGATTTTTTTAACTACACTACTTTGATTGTTAACACTGTTAGTGCTTCTTGTGAGAGGAGAGATCAACTTCTTCAAGATCACCATGAAAAACTTGTGGACCAATTAGAGAGAGGTGTCATTTTTGCAGGAAGGGGAAAAAATAAAGAAACTAGTCTTGCAAGGCCTGGTGATACACGATGGGGCACGTACCATAAAACCTTGGCTCGTCTTGCAAGGCCTGGTGATATTTCCATGCAGATGGTTGTCAAAATGGCATAATCATAGCATGTAATGCCGTCATGATGTTCTGATGGATCAAATTTTCTTCATTTGGTATTTATGTCTCCAGAATACTTATTTTGTATGTTGCTTAACATTTTACCTTAATATCATTTGGTTTAAGACTAGTGAGTTCATCTAGGTCTCTATTACTTAGCCCCCCCACCCCCACCTCTTGCTTCATTTCTGGATCTGCCACTGGATATTCCTGCTATCCGCCTGGGGCAGAAAAGTGGCATGAGACCACGGAGGTACGGCCGCCGGCACCGTCATCATGGCTCTCCACTGATCACCGTCATACTTAGTGTATATGTGATTTGAGGATATTTAGATTTTTTTTAATGTTGCAAAGGATGATTTGAGATGTTCAAATTAGTGTAGGTTGGTGTTACATTAGACCAGATGATTTTTATGTTGCAAGATCATTTTGACATTAGACCAGATGTCCAATTATAATGCTTCAAGACTATTTCAGTTTAAAAGTGAGGACATGCTTGGAGGTTTGGTAGTTGGTACAGAAAGATGGACAAATGGTTGGATGAGAAGTTCAGTTCTGTGTGATCAGTGTGGCCACATTATGCAGGTAAGTTTTTGTAGCTATAATGATTATCTAGTATAGACGGGGATGTCAATTGAGCTAGAACATAGATTTTACAAAAAACTGGTTAGAGTTGGCCCAGCTGTGAATTTATCCTCTACGCTGCTGTATTGTGAAATCAATTAATTTTTGCGTCAAATTTTATGAAGCGCACCAAGGCTTATCTTTAGTGCTCCTTGGTTTTGGTTGCTGGTGTTGAGAATGAAGAAACTGATACAAGCACTCCTGAATCTGATCTACAGGAGAAAAGAAAGGGTATGGATCTGATAAAAAAGTGCACCGTGTGAATATTATGTTTATAAAGAGGATATCTGATCAACTATCTTCATTTCTTACTTCTTGATGCAAAGAAGATTTGTCAGCCTGAGCCATAGAAGGGAAATATGAGGATTTTCTACTATATTCAAGTGCTTGTTATGCCTTCTCACTTCATTGTCCCACTCACGTGTGGCCATCGGACACTGAGCGCCAGACTCGAGAAACCAGGGTAACTGGATTTCCAAGGTTGTAACCTGGTACACCAAGAAATAACCTGAATGACTAAAAATGATGATCAAAGAAGACAAATGATTGCTGATAGTGGTTGATTTGTTAGATTTAATCTTGTATTTCAGTAAGTCTTAGCATATAAGGAAAGGATACTACTATTTGCATGTATGCACGAGGAAGCAGGGTAGGAAATATTGCAGGTTTTTGGTTGGGCAGGTGCGGTGCCATATACGAGCATGTATAGGCAGGTTTTTGGTTGGGCAGGTGCGGTGCCATATACGAGCATGTATAGGAGGTCTACGAGCTTGCGGAAAGTGACAGCCAATCGTGTCTGAGTAGGAGTCTTGTTGTATGTTTATTTGGAAAGTACACGTGCCAAGGCACGGAGTCCGAATACGAGTTGGTAGCACGTAGGTCTGCCTAGTCATGTATAGGATGGCAGCGGGTCGGGTAAGATGCGCGTAGAATAAATATCCGCCCGCGACAATATTCAAAATACTAAGTCATACCCATACTCGAGAAGTCTACTAGATATAATTTTATATCCGTACCTATCAGGTACAGGTCGGGTTTCAGGTACCCATCGGTGTATTAATGATATCAAAGGTCACCGTAGGGAAGGAGTTAAAGTTCAAGCTGACATCCAAGCAGCAGCAAGCAACCGATGGTGCCGGCGGCCGGGTGAAAGAAAGGTTCGCGGAGCTGTATACCGTGAGGTGGACGGTGCTGATAGTCCCAACGGCCGTGGTGCTGGCGGTGAATGTCGCCTCCATGGTGGCCGGAGTAATGGAAGCTGGACGGTGGCGGAGGAATAATGGTCCGGCGACGGCGCTCCGGACTGTCCCCTCTTGGTGCTCGTCGCATTCCTCAGTGTCTGCTTACTCTGTTTCGTCCTCCAGTTCCTCAATTTCAATTAGTTCTGCTTTATTTAGAGCCGAAGAAATATGCATGCTGTCGAGGGACAGAAAAATACTTTATGCGTAAGATGTACTACCGGTAGTTTAATTAAAAGTTCTGATCATTTGATTACATGCTGTCTGTCCTCCTAATTGTTCAAGATCCTAATCCTTGTCCAAGACAAAGATGCAAGTTGCATGACACATGTAGCATCTGCTGGGTGACGCACATGCACACAATGCGAGATCGCTTACCGTACCCTCCAGCGCATTTCAACTTGCAACGACAAGTGGGATCAAAAGAAATAGCGCAATTAGCTGTGCTACCGCTGCACGGCCTGGTGCTTGCCAACAGTACATGCGCGCCAATCATCCCCTACCACTACCAGCCTACCAGGCATGGATGAGGATATGCCACACACACACCATCAGCAGCACCACCAAGCGATGCATGATGTAGCAAGTCATCCGGGCAACATGCACACGCACAACGGGCAAAACCAACTTGAAATGTATAGTATACACACTCCTCAAACATATATATACACTCTCCATGATCTCTGAATCTCTGATTAATCCCTGATTGATCGATGAGCCATGAGGTCTCTCCTTCATATCTCCAATCCCTCTTCCAGGAAGCACTGCAGCACCAACAGATGCATCGTCGTCGTCCCAGCTGCCGTGTCCCTTGTCCTGTTCCTCACTGCTCTTGCAGCTTCCAACGTGTACATCACCTTCCCGAACCAACCATTTACATTTCCCCGGCCCTTCTCCTCACGCGCGCGCCGAGGCGAGGGCTGCGACATCTTCAGCGGGGACTGGGTGCCGGACCCGGACGCGCCCTACTACACCAACGACACCTGCTCGGTGATCCACGAGC
Source organism: Panicum miliaceum (assembly GCA_032594955.1). Lineage (NCBI taxonomy): Eukaryota > Viridiplantae > Streptophyta > Magnoliopsida > Poales > Poaceae > Panicum > Panicum miliaceum. Next base: position 44,817,992 of record CM064056.1, on the reverse strand, counting down.
ACTACGACTGCATCAAGTACGGCAAGCCGGACCTCGGCTTCGTCAAGTGGCGGTGGCAGCCCGACGGCTGCGACCTGCCCCGCTTCGATCCATGGCGCTTCCTCGACATGATGAGGGGCAAGTCCATAGCCTTCGTGGGGGACTCCCTCGCCAGGAACCACAAGGACTCGCTCATCTGCCTCCTCACCAGGGTAAAACATGCATATATACTCTTGTTCCATCTACTCGTAGGCTTGACGGATGCGCACATGTGTGCAGGCCGCGGAGCCTAAGCCGAGTTGGCCGAGTAGCAAGCAAACGGTGTACTACTACGGCGAGTACAACTTCACCGTGATCAACTTTTGGGCGCCGTACCTGGTCCGGCACGAGCAGATCGACGAGGATGGGCCGGCGCACACGGGGCTCTGGAACCTCTACCTCGACGAGCCGGACAGCGTGTGGGCGGCGCACGTCGCGGAGTTGGACTACGCCGTCGTGTCGGCGTCCAGCTGGTTCTACCGCCCGTCCATGCTCTACGAGGCCGGCAAGATTGTCGGATGCCACTACTGCCTCCTAGCCAACGTCACGGACCTCACGCTGCGGTACGCGCTGCGCATGGCCACGCGCGCCGCGCTGCGGGCGCTATCCGGCGCCGACGACCGGTTCCGCGGCACGGCCATGCTACGCACCGTGGACCCGTCGCAGTACGAGGGCGGGGAGTGGAATAAGGACGGGAACTGCGTCCGGATGAGGCCGAACCGGCGCGGGGAGAAGAGGCTCGAGGGCTTCGAGTTTGATTTCCGCAAGCTGCAGGTTTTGATTCTTTGTTTCTTTGGGTTTGCTAGGCTACCAGTATATATAACGACAGCGTCCGCACAGATGGAGGAATTTGCAGCGGCGGAGAAGGCGGCGGTGGACGCGGGCAGCAAGGTGAGGATGATGCTGATGGACACGACGGCGGCGATGATACTTCGCGCGGACGCGCACCCGAGCAAGTACCGGGGCTGGACGCCGGAGAAGCACTTCACCCTGCACAACGACTGCGTGCACTGGTGCCTGCCCGGGGCCATCGATACCTGGAACGACATGCTCCTTCACATGTTGATGTCTGCATAAAAAACTGATCGATCGACAACAATGTTAGGCGAGTGCAGCTTGCTGCGTGGAATGCAATCACTATCAGTCAGTGATGGAAGGCGCTGCTATATAGGAGTACACGCGTACAATGCATTTGTACAAACACGTTACAAACAAAGGGATCGATATCGAAGTGATTAAACCATTTGGGTCGTACATAGTTCACTTATCACTGACTCCTCATCAATATCGAAAGTAGATCGAGAAACATTGGACTGGGTCAATCGGCAGAAGGAAAAGCGCGCGCTTCCTTTGTTTGGTTTTGTCGCACACTTGCTTCAGAATTGCTGGGCGCAGTGCCACGTCTGAAATGCATAGCATACCAGTAGGACCTCCTCATGGTTGTATATGAGCTAGCTCATACAGTATTTTCTTATATTTCAATAGAAGAGAGAGAAGAGCTGTCTCTTGATCAAGAGATAGTCTCATACACGCACGTCAAAATTATATGAGGATGGCGTGTGGGGTGATTTGTATTATGAGTATATTCTAAAAATCAAGCATTGGAAGGGTTGTCTCCTCGCGTGCTTAGATCTAGGTACTAACTCTTACCACGGGAGGAGGAAAGGTTCTTGTTCTGTTCCGAATCGAAGACAAGAGGGGCGGCAGGCACTTTCTTCTGTTTGTGTTGGCAATGCAAGTTCAGCTGCCTTCCCATATATGTCCGATACATGTGGCTAAGCACATGCATGCCTCATCGCTTCATCAGATTTGTTACTACCAACCAATACGACCTAGAGAAGAACAACTTGCCTGATGCACCATATTCTAGTTTCTTTTTGATGAAACAAGAAGGAGGTGGTAATAGCATTTGATTCAGTTTTATTTTGAAAGCATGCATGAATAACAAACGAAGAAGCAGCGACGACACTAGTCCCGGCTGTCTCATGTATGGTTTAGTAGTAATCCCCTAATATCTCTCTTGTATCAAACACGAATGTCATGATGAACAGATAAGCAAGTCCCTGCTTACTGCTTTCCTCTCAAAACATTAGCAGCAACCTAGATCCACGTCAACCCGTTCAAAGATGCATTTGCGCGTGCGCGCGCACGTCACCCTGCACTCAAATTTTGCCGGTTAAACTGGGGTGCGAGACGACTAGATGGCTATTACCTAGTGCTCCTTGCGTGCGCGTGTGTCATCGATTCTTATGAGTAGATAATGCTGATCAAGCTTGTGGGTATAGTGGGTTCCAAGCAAGCACGTGTGTCATGCAAAATGCATATATACACCGCATCTCTTCGGGTATATCGGCTACTATGCTAGCAGTGTCAGCTTCCTTCGAATAAAGCTATTTTCATGGCCAAATGTGACATGTGTGCAACTTTGCATTTCACAAATGGCCAGTGGATGAAGTGCAGCTTCGTACCAATGTTTTTAAGTTGTCTGACTAATGGCGATTAGTCATGGCTAATCACACTTATCGATCCGCCGGCACCGATAATGTTCACCGAGGTGACTACCTCGACTAGAAGTCTAGTCGTCCGACTAATCGGCGACTGATCATGATTAGTTGTCCGATTAGCGTGGGGACGACTAGCTTATAATATGGTCTGGGCCATTATTTTTGGCCTTTTGGGCTAGTAACTTGGTGGTGCATTAGGTTTTAGGTACATAAGGGTCTACGTTTGTGTGTGTTGTGCTCATCTCCCAACAGCAAATGCAAGCCGCTCGCCGCCCGTCCCTGAATCCGCCCGTCCGCGTCAGGCTTGGACTTCTTGAGTTTGAAATTTGGATTCTGAACTTCCCGTAACAGTTAGTGTATCTCCTCTATCTTGCTTTTGTTTTACCTCTAGTCTAGTTATCTGGTGCTCTTTTAGTCTACTTCACAAATCAAAACCCCCAAATTATTAAGTTAGTGACCATCTAACCGAGAAATATACGGATGGACTAGTATATTGGTCCTGGAATATACAGGACGACTAGACAACGGCTAGGATCGACTAGGCTCGACAATCGGGCTGATCGACGACTAAACATGACTAATCATCTTATTGGTACCCTTACGACTAGACATGATTTTACAATCTGAAAATATTGCTTGGTACAACAAAGTGAAGAGCCGGTCATGACTGATGATAGCAGATGGATAAGAAAACAAATCAGCACTGTCGTATTGTTGTTGGTGCTCGAGCGTGCTCGTGCCACTCACGGAAGCACGTGAAGCTACTTGCTGATCCGATTTGGTGGACAGCTAACATAAGCATGTAGAAAAAGATGTTTCACAAAGCAATTTGGTGGGATAAGAACAAAAAATTGCCACAAGTTATCAGATACTACAAAGTGTAATGAGCTAGGCTAAGCATGAAAACCAGCCAAGCTCATTACATCACACTGGAAGCCAAGTGTAATGGTCTTTCCTCCTATATATATGGGTACCTGATTATTCCACACAGGAACCTTCTTGTCAGGAACAATATAAGGCTTGACCACACCAGTGGGAGTATGTCAATGACATATGTAAACAAGAAGAAATTTTGTGCTGCCTCCGATGACAAGGAGTCACCGGAGGATGAGAAGGTGTCGTCGACCAGTGTCGAGGGACTGCTTGTCCGGACAACAAAACTTTCTACAATTACCATCAAGTTATACAGGTAACTCACCTAGTTATGGAATAAACATGTTTCTATTTCTATCAATTATAAGCTATTTTCTGTAACTCAAAAAAGATATGACATGCTTTTCAGATTTTCATATTAGAGGGCAATTAATACTGAATTGTAAAAACTATGTTACAAAGATCCTCCACACCAAGGGCTAGAATATAATTTCAAAGACCTTCCCTTGAGAGACATCATATTTAAAATAATAAGAGAAGAAGCAAAATATGCTCAGTAACCAAATAATGCATCGAGATACGAGGGGAGGTTATTGTTTCGAGGTAGATGCAATGGTAGTGGCCATGCACAGGAGACGGAGACTGATGATGAGGAAGCAGGAGGCACAAGGAATAAGGTGGTTGGAGTCGTGAACGAGGACTTAGATTGGGTTTAGAAGAAATTGTCATGAAAAATTAGAGATTTGTTGAATTTCAGAAGGCAACTAACAAATTGGTGCTCCTTAATTTCATCTGAGCAAAACATATCGGTTGTCATTAAGCTTGCATTGTTCCAGAATGTTATCCAGACCCTAACTGTTAGAATGCACGCAGCTATAGCTTCCAAAACGTTGTTCCAGAATTTCGTATTAATGAAATTTGAAGCTCTTGCTCTATTTTTCTTACACAAAACATGTGTGGGGTACACATGGCAGTGGCGCCCATTATCACTTCGACTGATATGCATGCCATTTGTTTAATTACTAGGCAAATATGCCCGTGCGTTGCTATGAGCAAAGGTTGTATAAATATCAGATACATATTGCCTATCTATTAATTTGTTGAGGTCTATGTGACCGAGTCGTGGATGGAGGGCTGATCCCACTCGCATACGGGATGAATCAAGTGCCCACATGTCGATGATAGAAGTTGGATCAAACAAAAAATTAAGATGGAAACATTACGTGCTTTAGAAATATGTAAAGATAAAGACATACGGAACCAAAAGTTGCTCATGATTTTAATTCTGAATATGAAGTAGTACACAATGTCATGGATAGTTCAACCAGCTGACATAAAATGTGCAAAGGAAAAATACACAAACATTATATATAATCATGTGGCTAGATTTTTAGAAACATTAACCCCAGTCTCCTCAAATTAAAACAGAAACGAATGACATCCTAGAGATTAGTTTTGATCCATTAATTTATATACATTGTTTACTCTACTACATTGATCCTAGATATATGAATTTGACATGAGTTTGTTCTACCAAATTCTTTTTTTTTGCCTCTAAAGAGAGATCTTCATTAATTGCTCATAAACGAATTACAATCATGAGCAATAACCTGCTCAACACAGCTAGGAAAGCGGTCACGCCACACTGCACTGTGATTCAACTGCTTTGCCAAATGCACTAGCTCATTTGCTACATCATTTCTATCTCTCTTTACATGACACAACTCTAGGATATGGAGTATGCTTGCTATCCTGACAGCCTCTTGGATTAGAGAAACACTTGGACTAGAAAAACATGCCGGCTTCATTGTCCTCGACTCCTTGAGATTACTGATGACCATTGCACAATCCCACTTAAGAACTACCGGCAGTGGAATCATTCTTCTGCCAGGTTCAAGCCTTCCCTACAAGCCATGACTTCCACTTCCTCTGCATCATTGGCCCCGAAGATTACTCACCAAGCAGAGAGTTTTACCGCTCCTTGATGGTCCAAATTACAATCCCAACCCTGCACTAGCATTAGAATCCTTGAAGGACCCATCAACGTTAACTTTTAACCAGCCCGGCTTTGGAGGCTCCCAGCATTGTTCCCACTTCCTGCTTGGCCCATGGTTGATGATTGCACTTTTATTTCCATATTTACTTAATCAAATCATGAAATTCAAATTAGTGCATAAAGTGCCATTATACGTACTGTAAAACCTCAAAATCACCACTATGTTAATCAAGTAAGTGGTGAAAACCAATTTTGATTGTAGGCTCATGATCATTATTCGGATGGGCATCTTCGTGGCCTTCTTCAAGTGGCGAATCAGCACTGCTCTTGTGAAGATGAGCTCCCCAGACACCAAGGACACAAGTACGGCTCGCGCAATGTGGACGGTGTCCATCGCTGGGGAGCTCTGGTTCGCACTGATGTGGGTGCTCGACCAGCTGCCCAAGATGCAGCCTGTCCGCCGCGCCATTGACGTCGCCGCGCTAGACGAGTCACTGCTACCGACCATCGATGTGTTCGTCACCACCGCCGATCCCGAGAAGGAACCGCCGCTGGTGACGGCGAACACCATCCTCTCCATCCTCGCCGCGGACTACCCTGCAGAAAAGCTCACGTGCTACGTCTCGGATGACGGCGGTGCACTGCTCACGCGCGAGGCGGTCGCTGAGGCTGCCCGGTTCGCCGGACTGTGGGTGCCGTTCTGCCGGAAGCACGGGGTCGAGCCGAGGAACCCAGAGGCCTACTTCAGCCCAGGCGCCGCCAGCGTTCATGTTGGTGCGAAGGCGAGGTCGGTGACGAGGGGTGACTACAAGGGGAGGGCGTGGCCGGAGCTGTCAAGGGACCGGAGGCGTGTGCGGCGGGAGTACGAAGAGCTGCGGCTGCGGATCGACGCGCTGCAGGCAGGAGACATGTGGCGCCAGCGGTGGTCCATGGCCAATGGAAGCTGCTGGCGGCGCGGCACCACGGAAGATCATGCCGGAGTTGTTCAAGTGCTGATCGGTCCTCCCAGCCGTACGCCGCAGGTCGGCGTAAGCACCGTCGTCGATGGCACTAACCTTATGGACCTCAGCTCCGTCGACCAGAGGATTCCAGCGGTTGTGTACCTGTGCCGGGAGAAGCGCCACGGCCGTGCGCACCACCGGAAGGCCGGCGCCATGAACGCGCTTCTCCGCGCCTCGGCCGTGCTCTCCAACGCGCCCTTCATCCTCAACCTCGACTGCGACCACTACGTCAACAACTCGGAGGCCCTCCGCGCCGGCGTCTGCCTCATGCTCGACGGCGGTGGAAGCGACGTCGCGTTCGTGCAGTTCCCGCAGCGCTTCGACGGCGTCGACCCCGCCGACCGCTACGCGAACCACAACCGCGTCTTCTTCGACTGCACAGAGCTCGGCCTCGACGGCCTCCAGGGACCCATTTACGTCGGCACCGGGTGCATGTTTCGCCGCACGGCGCTATACGGCGTCGACCCGCCGCGCTGGAGACCGCACGGCGGCACTGGCATGGATGACGCCGCCGCCACCAAGGCTGACTTGTTCGGCTTCTCGACGCCGTTTCTTCGATCAGTACGTGTGGTTTTGAACCAATCGTCGGAGCAATGGAACACCACTTCTCCGCCGTGCTTGTTCGATGGGGCTGAAATCGGCGAGGCAACCGCCCTTGTCTCGTGCGGCTACGAGGACAGGACGGCGTGGGGCAGGGAGATCGGCTGGATGTACGGCACCGTGACAGAGGACGTGGCCACCGGCCTCTGCCTGCACCGGCGAGGCTGGCGCTCCGCCTACTGCACCACCGCGCCGGACGCCTTCCGCGGCACCGCGCCACTCAACCTCACGGACCGGATACACCAGGTGCTGCGCTGGGCGGCGGGCTCCCTCGAGATATTCTTCTCCCGCAACAACGCCCTCCGCACCGGCCGGCTCCATCCGCTCCAGCGCGTGGCGTACCTCAACACTACGGTGTACCCGTTCACCTCCATCTTCCTCGTAGTCTACTGCACCTTCCCGGTGATCCCGCTTCTGGCGACGAACGCCACGGCCGGCACATTTTCCATGGGCACACCGCCGTCGGCCACGTACATCGCCTTCCTCACGGCGCTGATGCTGACGCTCGCAATGGTGGCCGTCCTGGAGGTGAGGTGGTCGGGCATCACGCTGGGCGAGTGGTGGCGGAACGAGCAGTTCTGGATGGTTTCAGCCACGAGTGCGTACCTGGCCGCGGTGGTGCAGGTTGCGCTCAAGGTCGCGTCGGGGAAGGAGATATCGTTCAAGCTGACGGCCAAGCAGCCGACGATGAGCTCCGGCGCCGGTGTAAAGGAAAGGTTTGCGGAGCTATACGCCGTGAGGTGGACGGTGCTGATGGTCCCACCGGCGGTGGTGCTGGCGGTGAATGTGACGTCCATGGTAGTTGCGATAGAAGGGGGACAGTGGAGGAATGGCCCAGCGGCGGTGCTCGCCATGGTGTTCAACGCGTGGGTGGTGGTGCACTTCTACCCCTTCGCCCTGGGGCTCATGGGCCGTTGGAGCAAGACATTGAGCCCCCTACTCTTGCTTATTGCAGTGTTCACCATTCGATTACTATGTTTTATTCTCCATTTACACATGCTTTAAGTTCATGTAATTGTTATTAAGCTGGCGGACTCGCCGGATTTCAATTGCAATTGCATGGCTAACTTTTTCAATCAAAATTTGCTATCGTACGTACACATTCTTTCTCTTCGTGACCTTAATTACGGACACAAGATTGGTGCCATATAGTAGAAGAGGCAATACTATGCTCACCAGCATCTCTTTTTCCCTTTATGTTGAAGTTCACCACTGTTTTCACTACATCTATATCTCAACCCTCCTTTTATCTAGAGTTTGTGCCACTATATCAAAAACAAAAAGGAGACACGTATATTAGTGATGTGGAAAGAAAACACGTCACTGAGTTGAAATTGATGACGGCTGAATGTACAATACTTTACTAGTGTGTTGTCCGTGCCCCTACTGCAGATATTTAGAGACGTGTCTAGACATAACTTGCCACCATTTATAGGAGACATGTGATCAGGGACGGTTCTCGTCAAAACGTGTCTCTAATATGTAACTAGGTTAGCGACAGACGCAGATTTTCTAGACATGTCACTAGTTTAGGTACAGATAGCGACGCGGATGCTATACAGACTGTAGCTCAGTTACAGACTTACAGTAGGCGATGTGGTGGCGGACATTGAGGCGCATACGGTGATTTTGTCAATCTCGAGATCTGCTGGTTCAGCCTTTCAAAGATGCTCGTAGGGATAGGGCTGCGTGCTTGTATTCATAGAACAATGTGTGCATGGATCTATATGAGTCCCTGCGTGAGTATTGTGTTTGGTAAAAAAATATAAACACATACCAGATGAATAGAGACCATATGCATATCTACCGCGCTGCTTTTTCTACTGCCGTCGCCGCTCCTAGCAGTCCCGCAACCCCAGTCCGTCACCATACATCCTGCACTCGCCTGTTGACTTAAATTTCATATGTTGTGAGTAGGCTTGCAAGCGGGGCGGGTTTTGCTGCAAACCCGTTGGACAGACCCGCGCCGCGAATTCGTCAAAGCCCGCGATTCTATCCGCATCACTTTAGCGGTGTTGTGCGGCCAGTCCACACAAAAGGCGGCGGCGCCACAACCCGCGCTGTGTGCCTCTGACTCGGAGTCCTACAATAGCGGCGAGCACTAGTTTGTCCTGCTCCTACCTGCTTCCTTCTGTCCCCCGCTTCTCTTGTTCCCATCACCTACTTGGCTATTTGATCCGTCAGTGTCCGCATCAAGGCTTTCACCTGTTGTTCCAGCTCCACCCTCCAGATCGAAAGAAGTCAGGGACGCTCTTCTTGGTCCGATTCATCCCCTACTCTCAGTCCCGATGTTGGTAACTAAAGGTTATGGTCCCCAAACAGCGATGAAATGACCTTTTATGCCCTTCAAAATCATTAAAAAAGCATCCTGAGTACAGTAAAAGGTGCGGGTATTTATACCCCCTACCTTAGTTACACAATTCCGAGGATGCCCCTACTTGCCCAGAATATTCTGCGAATATCCCGGTTGTACAGACATTTCCCTAAGCTAGGAGTGTACAAATTGCCTTTGGTCTCTAAATCACGTTTCTTCCGTGCCCCGAAGGTCTTGCGAGGTCCTTCGGGTGTCGCCTTGGCAACCGAAGGTTCCCTCCTGGCCCTCGGTTGTTTACTTCGCACGAGGTGTCGCTTTCTATGAGTCGTTGTCGCGCCTTGATTCCCTTGGACTCCTTCGCCTTGCCATTCGAAGGTTGGTTGGACCTTCAAATGTACACATCGGGAGATCGGAGGTTCTGTTCTGCAACAAGGGAGAAACTGGAATGCATCGTCTCTTTGGTTAGGCAAAAACTTTATTGACCTTCGCGAAGTCCCCTCCAGAGGTAGCGATCCCCAATAGTAGCCCCTTGAGGGCGAGGGCCGACTCCGACGGTCTGAACCCTCGAAGAGAGATCGCGTTCCCAAGGGAAAAAAATGTCTCCCCATCATCGGAGGTTAGGGGCGAGCAGAAGGTATGCTTTTTTTTTTGCCATGTGTCATTTTTTACTCGGGGTCATTTGGACTTCTTCTCATTTTTACCGCTGCGTACTGTTCACTTTTATCTCCCTATAAAAGCGAGGGTGGGGGGTCGGGTCGCTTTCACGTTTCCCAGGTGTTTGAAACCTTCGCGCTTTCTATCTAGGACATGTGTTGTTTGCTGATTTGTTGTTGCAAAGTCAGAGACTTGCGCCGAGCTTTGTGAGTATTTCTTATGCGAAGGTATTTGGTGATGAAGTTCTGGTACAATTTGTGTGGAGTTTTTTATTGTCATATTCTGTGTCCAGGAATGGCACACATTAGGGAGACTGCAAGACTCATAGAGGCTGCATTGGAGGTTGGCTAAGGTAACGAGGGATCAGATTTGCTTGGTGGGGGAGAAGACTTGTCGCAGGTGCAGGCCAATCCATCAGAACTTATGGGGAGTGAGAAACTAGAGCCGATGCTCAAGTTTGGGACGTCTATGGTTTCAAAGAATCTTATCAATTTATATATTGATAAGGGTTATTTCAAAGTGGGGGAATGTCATCTGCCGAAGGATGAGGATGTTCCAGTCCCTCGAGATGGTGAGACAGTTGTGTTCCGTGACTTTTTTGTTGCTGGGCTTCGATTTCCGTTGGATCCTATTCTTCCTAAGATCTTAGACAGGTTCAACGTCAAGCTACATCACTTAACACCAAATGCAATAATTCAGTTGTCTCGGTTTTTTTGGGCTGTTAAGACCATTGAAGCTCTGGTCTCCCCAGATACTTTTTGTCGATTCTATCAGCTTCATCCTTAGGGGCGGAAAGTTACCTTCAAAGATGAGGATGTTTTTTATAGTGCTCAGAGTGGTTGCTGCACTTTTGTCCCTCGCAGAGAGAACAAGGCTTTGAAGCTTGATCATGTTGAGCTTTCTTTTTGCCAGAAGAACAAATGGGATGATGATTGGGCTCAGTACTGGTTTTACGTGAAGATCGCGTTCCCTAGCTCTAGCAGTGCTAAAGAGAAAGTGTTTCCTCTTGCCACGAAGATTTCGGCATTCAATCATATTAATCTGCCTATTTTCAAGAAATCCTCGCTGGGTTTCAAGGAATGTTGTGCCGCTTTTAGGAATGCTGCCAATTTAATCGGTGGTCGGGACCTGGTGGAAGAGTACCTTGCGGCCAAGATTTAGCCTTTGACAAAGCCTCGGGTTGGGGTGCCGAGTCTTTTGCAAAGGTGAAGCTGGGAAATTTGACAAAGTCAATCCCGTGCCCGCAGTTTGGGCTTATGAAACCTGATAGAGTGAGCGATGAGATGATAGTGGCTGAGCTTGAGCACGAAGGTATGGAGCTACTTGGTCCCTATATCAGCAAGGAGCACAATTCTTTCATTGATTGTTGTCCTCATGGGAGCCGTATCAATCGCTGTTTGTATGAGATGGGAGTGTGTTATGGGAATTGCATGGCCCCACCTGAGCCTGGCAGGAGAGGAAGGGGGGGGGGGGGGGCAATGTGGTGGGTCTTGGACATGCCGATTGCTAAGAAGGGAAAGAGTGTGGTTGGTACTAGTGTTGGTGGCTCTTCCTCCTTGGCATTGGTGGGGAAACCATCGAAGAAGCCTTTGTCGAAGTTGGCTACTGGTCGCGCGGAGGCTGAGAAGAAGTCTTCCGATGCAAGTAAGTATCCTTTCGAAATTGCAGGGTGTGACATGGGAAGCCCTGATTTCATGAAGGCACTTAGGGAAACTGAGCATAGCATTCCCTGGGGAATTGGTAGCCGGTGGCGCCCTATTGAGATTTATATTGAACGGTTTGGTTCTTTGCATGCGAGCCCTGATAGTGTTGGTGCTATGATTATAGATCTTCACAAGGCAAAGGTGACCCGTCGGTTTGTGAATTTGGCCGATGAGGATAGTGATGATGAGGCTCAGAAGACTCATTCTCCAGCTACCGCCATTATTACTAAAATGAAGGTTGCAGAGAAGATCCGAGCTCCTTCGCCGATTAAGGCTTTGCTAGGGATTTCATCCGACCCGAGCGGTGAGATTAGAGCTGATCTGTCGAGTCCACCTGAAGGTGCGGCTCCCGAAGGTTTTACTGAATTAGGTAAATTCTTGACAAGTCATCGGCTTCCTTTCGAGGATCCTGATGTTGACCCTTACGAACTGTTTATCCGTCGTATGCTTAAAGTAGATGTTGCGAAGCTGATGGTTGAACTTGGTGGTGTGGTTGGAGGTTCTCAAGGTGATGCACATGCTGGCACCTCTGCTAGGTCGGGGGGCTTGGAGGAGGAGTTCTTTGACGCCGAAGTTTATTTTTCTTGCTTACTTCATTGTTTATTTTTTTTTGAGATAAACCCGAGACTTTCATTAATCAATAGAAGCAGGATTACAATCAGTTTCAGCCACTCTCACCAAGCAAAGTGGAAAGGAGTGAAGCCAAAATTCATCCGGGTTCGACATAGAAGCCAAGCCCGCACATATGTGAGCTGCTTCATTGCCTTCCCGATACACAAAAGAAAGTTTGAAACTCATAAAACTCCTACTAAGTTCTCGGATTTCATGCCAAAGACCAGCTACATAGCTCCGCTCGCTGGTGTCTGATTGCAGCAAATTAACAAGAGGAAGGTTATCCACCTTCAATTGAACCTTCTCACAACCTTGCCTCCTTGCGATGAGCAGACCATGCCTTGCCGCCATTGTTTCAGCAGTCAATGCGTCAGGGACATGGTTGTAGCTTTTCGCTGAAGCTGCAAGCAATCTGCCATCTTCATCCTAAATTATCACTCCCCCCGTTCCCAGAGAAGTGGCAGCCTGGAAAGATGCATCTATGTTCACCTTGCAGCATCCTACTTCTGGTTTTTGCCATTGGCTTCTCCCTCTTACTGGCTTCCTCTCATCAGTAAGAATCAGGCATAGCAGATCCTCGACCATCGCTGCGACATGCTTAACTGCCGCTGTTGCATTCCACGTGATTTTTCTATATCGCCGTGCATTCCGGCCCGACCATAGGGACCAAATACCACAAATAATCAGGGCTCCATCCCTTTCTGAGCAAAACTCACCAGAGAGTAGATCCTGTGTCCATGTAGCTGGGTGCAGCACCGGAACCCTGCACCCGGTCACATCCTTTGCCACCTGCCAAAATCAAGCCGCAAAAGAGCAGGTGAAAGCTATATGATACAAGGACTCTCCTTCTTCTCCACAGCCTTCACAATGATCCTCTCATGCAACATGTCGTCTCTTCAGCTCACCTTTCGTCGGAAGAAAACCTTGCATTGCTCTCCACCAGAAAATTTGTACCTTCAGAGGTATTTTGAGCTTCCGCAGTTTCTTCCACCAGAGATCGTTCCCCGACGCCCCTGGTTCCCCCTCGGTGTTAGCCTCCCTCTGGTCCTGTTCCCGTTTTAACAATCAGTAGCAGGATCGTACCGAGTAAACACCACTTCTCTCCGGCGCCCAGGCCAGCACATCTTCAGTCAGTCGTGCCCCTGGCTTCATTTTCAGAATTTTGTCAGCATCAATGGTACTGAAAGTGTTCCGCACCACCGGTTCGTCCCACACTCTTGTGCCCGGGATGAATAGCTGATGCACCCACTAAGTCTGCACATCCTCACGCCGGATCAGTGGCCGCATAGATCCCAAGCCTTTGATCCAGTTGTCCTCCCATATATTGATGTTTCCCGGGCCAACTCTTTTGATCAACCCTTTCCTTAGTGCTTCCCGACCGAATAAAATAGCTCGCCAGGTTTCCGAGCTCCTCCTCTTCCTAGTCGCACTCAAGAAGTCGCCATTTGGGTAGTACTTCCCTTTCAGAACTCTCGCACATAGGGATACCGGTCTCATCAAGAGACACCATCCTTGCTTACCCAGCATAGCCTGATTGAACAGCGGCATGTCCCTGAATCCCATGCCTCCATCTCCTTTGGATCTTGTCAATTTTGACCACCGCTGCCAATGGATCTTATGGTTATCAATAGAGCAGCCCCACCAAAAGTTTGACAAGTATGTTTTCATTTTCTCAAATATTTGCCGGCAATTTGAAGCAGCTCATCGGGTACGTGGGCACAGCTTGGGCGTTTGCCTTGAGCAGAACCTCCCTTCCTGCGCAGCTTAACAGGTTTTCGCTCCACCCTTGTACAAAGCCTCTGATTCTGTTAGGCACATAATTGAACACACCGTCAGCCACTTTTCCCACAACTGTTGGCAGTCCAAGGTACTTTTCACTTAGTGCTTCTGTCGGAATGTCCAGTTTCTCGTGTACCATCTGTTTTGCATCATAGCCACAATTGTCACTGAAAAAAATAGCTGATTTTCCAAGGCATCATTGTTTATTTTTATGATGCCATATTATTAACTTCCTTGCTTTGCAGGTTTCCAGAGGAGTTTGAGTGGCTATGGGACCGAATCATTGGGTCGAGTTGCTGCCTCCTTGTGCTTGAAGGTGAGAAATACTTGAGAAATTTTATTTGGTTTATGTTGGCTGCCATGAGTCACTTGCACTTTATTTTAGCAGGCTTTGCTAGCGAGTCAGGTGATAACTCAGAGCGCTGTGAGAGCAGGTGAAGACAAATTGCATAGGTCCGCAGAGAACCTTGATTGACTATGGAGAACGGGAAGTTGAAGGAGGAAAGTAAGGTTTTAGATGATCTTCGGCTTTTGCATGATGAGCAGATTAAAGAGCTGACTAATAAGGTTAAAGAGCACGAGAAAACTATTCAAAGGTTGGAAAAAGATGCTGATGAAAATGGTTGGACATTGGACAATTTGCGGGATATAGTCGGAAAAAGATGTGACAGAGATCAATTATTTGGAACAAGAAGTTAAATAACTTAAGGTTGATGCTGCAAGGAAGATTGAATCGATTGATAAGCTGCTCAAGGAAGCTGATGAGAGTAGCAACCTGATGGATGAGGCAATCAAGGACATAGTTGAAAAAAGCGATCAGATTTATCTTGAATATAAGGAAGCTTTAGCGACCTTCGGTGCTGAGCCTGAGTCATTGCCGCAGGACCCGGAGAGCGGAGTTTCGGGTTTGCTCCACTGGATTCTGAATGAATTTTCTTCTCTCAAGGATATTTTCCAGATAGTTTCTAATAATTATGTGGTCGTCTCGCGCGAGAGCATTCTTGCTATCCTTGACCGCGAGGGTCTCCAAGGTCTTGATCGCCTTGCCTCTAGTGACTATGTATTTCCATCATACTCCGAACTTGGCTCGAACATTACCAGTATCCAAGCTGTCAAGTGTTTTGTTCGGAAGTTCTGGAAAGTTTCCGGCCGAGAGGTCATCCGTGGGGTTGCCCAAGGGCGTCTTGAGGCGGTAAGTGTTTGTTTTGCTCGTTTTAAGGCGACTTTTTGTTTGCTTAGGCTTAGCTTTTGACTATGATTGTCTCTGGTATATGAAGGTTGGGCGGGGGGCCCAAGAGGGAATTGATGCTGCGAGGATTGATGATGTGGATGCTGCTGGTGTTTCTGGATTGAAGGATGCTAAGGATGATGACTTGGGAGGGTCGAAGGTTGGAGATGGCAAGGACAGCCAAAACCCGAAGGTGTAGATGTTGGATATGCACGGGGAACTTTTAAATTTTTGGTTGACAGAAAAATGATTGTAATGTATTCCCACTTTGATGACCAGGCGGTCGAGATTGTGAGGCCTGTGGTTGACGTACCGCCGCTGGACATTGGTTGCAAAGGGGTCATCGTGCCCAGGAGTGCATGTGAAAGATTATGCCCACCATGGGGCTAGTGTTAGTGAGTTTTTGCTTGCATGTGCCGGTGATCCTTCGATTGGTGAATCATGGGACAAGGTTTCAAACACTTGAATCTTAGTGATTAGAAGACTTGTATTTGCTATTTAAGTTATTTGACGTTTTTGACTTTTTTCCTATATTTTCATGTGATTGGGTCCTTCGAGGCTCGAGGCCTAATGTTTTGTTTTTGAAAACATACCCCCCTCCCCCCCACGCCCTAGCCCTTGTGACACGGGGGTTAGATGGCATGACTTGAAAGTCCAGGTTAGCTGTTTGACGCAAAGGTTAGATTGTTTGTAGTCAAGGAAAAACGTCCCCCGCTCCCTAACCTTAGCGTCACACAGCTGCTTTTGGGCGTCTGACTGCTTAAGCTCGCGTGATAGGTCGCAAAGGCTGTTTTTTTTTGTTTTTGCGTGAAAAACATCTCCCCCCTCCCTAGCCTTTGCGACCTAAGGGTTGAGAAGGTTGCTCGTGTAACGGTTAGCTTTTTATCCTGGAAAAGAACATTTTCTTGATATGCCAATCGACAGATTTGGCTTTATTTGTTCCTATTTGATAAGTATGCAAAATTTGTGAGGCATGCGAAGTTTGCTAACTTAGTTTTCACCTACGTAGAGGTGTTGGTCAATGTTTGCAACTTTTGTTGCTTTGACCTAAGCCATTTTGGGCCTTTTTGCGTATTGTTACTTATTGCTCTTAAATTTTTGGGCCAAGGGCATTTTGGCTTTGATGCCGAAAGGTTCGACGGCCCCTTGGCACTTTTAGAGCTTATTGCATTTTTAGAAATTTTTAGGCCGAAGGTATTTTGGCTTTGATACCCTTAGGATCGATAGCTCCTTGGCGTTTTAGAACTTATTGCACTTTTAGTAATTTTTAAGCTGAAGGAATTTTGGCTTAGATACCCTTATGTTCGATAGCCCCTTAGCATTTTAGTGCTTATTGCACTTTTAGAAATTTTTATGCTAAAGGTATTTTGGCTTCGGTACCCTTAGATTCGATAGCCTCTTAGCGTTTTAGTGCTTATTGCACTTTTAGAAACTTTTAAGCCGAAGGTATTTTAGCTTCGATACGTACCCTTAGGTTCGATAGCACCTTGGCGTTTTAGTGCTTATTGCAGTTTTAGAAATTTTTAAGCCGAAGGTATTTTGGCTTCGATACCCTTAGGTTTGATAGCCCCTCGGCGTTTTAGTGCTTATTGTACTTTTAGAAATTTTTAAGCCGAAGGTATTTTAGCTTCGATTGAGAGACAAAGTGTTGGGAAAAGTAACTTTTTATTCATTTGGAGAGTTATTACAAAGGATCTGTGTGACACCCTTGGTGTCTAAAAGGCTAAACAAGATCCACAACATGAAGTCAGGTTTAAAAGAGGAAGAAAAGGATAAAACAGCCTAGCAAAATCTACCTTTCAAGCAAATGTATATGTGTACATATACATGTGAACCCTTGCAAGCAAACCCTTGTAACTTTCAAAGTGATCACAAATGACCCTAAAAATTTAATGGCACATCTGTCATAACAAGAGCAACAAAAGCCTAGTTGAACTAGGGCTAAAAGTGCAAAAATTTACATGAAATGACATATCATTTAAATACTAGTTATTGGAAATTCAAAATAGTTGTTAATGCGTTGCTCAACTAAAGTTTTTCCCAACATGAAAATTTTAGGTTTTGAAGAATTAAACAAAATTGGTATTCAAAGAATTTTGATTTGACCTCGGGAAGGGTGAGAAAAATCTAAATTTTTAAACAAGCCCCTGCCTTTTCTCCTTTTTCCACTCCTCCACTAGTTCTCCCTCCTCTCTTCTTCCTCTGCTCCGTCCCATCGCCGACGCCAGTTGGCCGGCACGCCACACCGCCAGCCCAACCAAGTGGGCCCCAAGGAACCTTCAAGGGTGGGGGGGGGGCAATCTCCCCGGCCCCACAAAATCTCCCTCTCCCCTCCTAAACTGGCCACATGGCGGCTGTCGCCTGCCCGCGCGCCACGGCAATGCTGGTGGCTGGCCAAACCACCTCGCTGCCCCTAGTTTGCCTCTGGCCGTGCCTCCCCCAGTGCAGTACGCCTCAGCTCATACTCCCCCTCGCCCAGCCTATAAAAGGGGCAACAGAGGCCCCCTAAATACCCACACCTCTGCCGCTCCCTTCATCCACTCTAACGAGCTCTAGCCGCCCATGGAGCCGCCTTCCCAACCTCACATTGCCCAAAATCGGTTCGCATCCACTTTCCAGAGCCCCCACTGAACCTATTCGGCCCAGCCCCATCCCTCCTCGCTCACCGGAGCGCCTCTGCCGTCAAGCTCCACCGCTGCCGCTCCTGCTCTGCCGTGGATGCCCCCTTCCCGGCCACCCCGAGCCACGCCACCAGTACCCAGAGGTGCGCCTCGACCTCTTCTTGCTCCTCAGCCCCCTAACCCTCACCGCCAGTGAGCCCCCTCCCGCAACATGGCTGGAACCGAGCCCCTACACAGCCCAGGGACCCAATTGCAAGCCCCCAAATAGTTTTAGGGAGATTTATTAAAGAATCTAGGGACCTGAATGTAAACCCTAAAACTCAAATTTAGATTCAAATCAGTGAACTACTAAAATATGTTAAAAATCGTACAAAAATCAGAAAAATGTAAACTAAATTGATTGGGACTCTTTGGACCGAGAACTACAAGTTTGTCAACAGGACCCAGGATTGTTTCTTGATATTTTTAGCTCTAATTTTAAATGTAAATATAATAGCACTTAATGTTCCAGGAGTTTGGACATGAACTGCATGAGTTTTTTGTATGGTGGTATCTATGCTAGGAGTAGACTCTTGTATAAAAATTCCACGCCCAGAAAACTTAACGAAGATAATCACTTAAAGTTATACTCTATTAATGATTGCCTAAGAAAATTTAACTAAAAATTTTCGTAACAAATCCTATGTTTTGTTGGACTGCAACTTTATCGTGAAGGAAATTATGTTATGTATCACTTCAATAACTTGAACACTTTGCATATCATATAGAATCGACTAACCTCACCGATGGAATGTATGAGTTGGTGCCCGCACCGGAGAACGAGCAACGCGAAGCACATGCGAACTTGACGGAAGTCACTGAAGACCCGAACCCGAATTCGGAAGACCCACTGACTAACTCTGCCCAAGAAGGCAAGCCCCGGTGCGTGATCCCAGTATTTCAAATTATGCAACTATTGTTCCTATTTGCTTGTGCATTTAAGTACATAGGAGTTGCATGGAACCATAGATGCGTGATTCTAGGTACCTATGTAATGAATACAAGAACTGGAGTCCGAGTAGTTGCTCTGCTAATAGTTTCGGTAGAAGTAGAGTGATTTCCTATCACTCGCGAGAATTATAGGAGTTGAATGATTTACTGCATACTGCAACTATAAGGTTGACGGGCGGGGCTATGGTACGATACGCTTGGATGAGGCCCCGTCTGTTTAGCGAAAAATGCTAAGGCCGTAGTGTGTTGTAGTGGTGGTTAAGCGTTTGAACATACTAGCCGCATGCTGAAAAAACCTGATTAGCTCGGGGAGTGGACTTTACTTTCACCCTACTTGAACGAAGTTCAGATGCGTATACACATGCGGGTGCAGAGCTAGGCTCTGTAGTTAGGGAGGGTGACCCTAATCCACAAGCCGGAAAGGAAGGGGAGCAGTTGCTTGGGGTGACCCTTCGGTGCTCTAGGCGTGTATGTTAGGTTTGCCTTGCAGGCTTAATACTTCTGCCACATAGACTAACAAGTGGAATAATGATGATGATTAATCTTGATAGATGAATAATTGTTTCCATCATGAATGACTTGAGATAGATGCTCACTTAGAATGGTTAAACTGAACTAGAATCTTGAAATCTAAAATATGAAATAAGGACTTACTCTTTATTGCTTTTCAGCAAAATAAAACCTAAAGCATTAGAGCCATGCATGATTAGAAGTCGGCTAAGTATATACCAATAGTCGGGTAAGCCTTGCTGAGTATTAGTATACTCAGCCTTACTTGTGGCATTATTTTCAGATATGTCTTTTGAAGAGATGATAGCCGGTTTGACTTAGCCTTGTACATTGCCGCTTGGTTGGTCCGTGGAATGGGATACATCCCCGACCAACAATAACTCTGCTTGGTGATGCCACGTATGGGCTTTATCATGGTATCCGAATAGACGATAGATGATCGTGTTTTCTTTCCACTTCTCTTGAACTCTGAATAAAGCTTTGATGTTGAACTTTGAAGTACTTGTTTATGAACTCGTTTTATGAACTCGGTTTGTAATAAATAAATGTCAGACTTGTTGATGTAAAAGCTATGGAATGTCGTAAACTTTGGACTTGCCTTCTTGCGAGTTAAGTGCATGCTTTGTTTCGATCCAAATATTCAGTGGTCGCATCGAAAATTACCCGACAGATTGTCGGATTACTCGGTTTGAAGTGCAGGGTAGCCGTCCTTATGAATGATGGTTAGTGCACTTGAGCCGAATTAATTCAGGAGGTTCTGTCACAGCTGGTATCAGAGCGAAAAGTGTACACCAGAAGATGCGACAAACCTTAAAAATAAGTTTTTCAAAATTTGACTTCAAAATTCACGTTTGAAAAAAGTGTGTTGGAGCCGTTAAGGATAACTGCTTAGTTCTTTGTAAAGCCCTAGTGGATTATAGGATTATACTAGGTGGCTATCTAAACTATGGTGTATATATATATCCGTATGGATCTTCTGCAGGTACGCTAACTCCGAATACGATAGGCTAAGAACGAAGAGAGTTCAGTTAGCTATTATAGGGAGTGACGTACTAAAGTCACTGAATTAACTCTGTAATGTCAAATTAATGGCAATGGTGAAGTAGTGAGGACGGAAAGGTCATGCATACTGCAGATGTCATTGAAATCAAATAAAAATGAGTTATGGATGAACTTGGCAAAACTTCACCCCAAATTGGTTAATCATCACTTAAGGTCCATCTAGATTTTTGTTGTTTTTCTATCCAGATTAGGAAAATCGATTTGTTGTCCATATCAAATGACCTTAAATGTAGGGGACCATGTGGAGAAAAATGTTCTAGAGCTTGCCTATTTTTCACTGTTAAAAATTGAGAATTTTTGGACCAATGTACATTAGATCACACTAGGAAATGCTACACTCAGTTTTCCTGTGTAGTTGGAGTAATGCTGAGGCTCGAAACTTTTCGATCCCCTTAGAGACATCTTTTGCACAGGAGTTCAACACAAAAGTTGTTGCACATTATATGAAGATGCTACTGTTAAACATTGGTAATTTTTAGTTGGGTAGATTCTCCCAAGTGAAAAAAATACTAGCTCTCTGTTTTCTGGCACTTTCAGAATATACAGTTAAGTAGGAATGTAAGAATATGCCCATCTTAGAGTCTGATTTAGCTTTAGGATTGACTAGAAAAGTTGTGCACCATTTTCTTAGGCATATTCTGGTAAAATATGGGAATTTTTGGACCACAATTTCAGTTCGTATGGGAATTTACCATACTGCCCAGAATTTGTCTCCCGCTCGTGTCCAGTTTTTCACTATCTCACCTTTGATCTTTTGATCCAGATGGCTGACCCCGCCGTAATGATATGGGATGAGGAAGGGCTTGCGCACTAAGCATGCCTGCACTAGGAGGATATTCCCTCCATTTTGTGGGGAGTGCTGCAAACTGCGGGTTATCCAAATCTGTTTATCTATGTGGGACAAGAGTATATGGATGAGGGTGTTCAGCGGTGCCGGGTTAACATGACCATCCCACAGCACCCCCTCAATCCCGAGTGGCCAGCTATTGAGATCGAGGTGATCGGACACCGTTGCATTGACTCATGGGAGGCTGCAGCTATGAAGGCACGCACTTACTATCTTTTGTGAGCAGCACCCGGGCGAGGTGATCCTATCTCCTGTGGGGTTGTTTCCGGCTGTCTAGAGAACGATCTGTTATGGGCTCTGGTAACTTTCATACTGATAAGTTTATTTATATTTATGCTTTATTTACATTTATGTTTGCTTGCATTAATATGCTGGATCCATTTAATTATCCTTTTTGTAATCTATGTCCTTGAATCCGGAGTTTTATCTTTAATGTTGGGTAGATAGCTTAGCTATTATACTTAGATTATGGGTGGTTTAATAATGAGAAACAATGTTGAAAAAACTGTTTATTGCTTTATTGATCCGTTGGCTTGTTTAATGATCAAGATTAATTAAATTATAGAGTGACGACCGAGAATACATTGCAACCATAGGAACTAATGGGCTCTGGTCTTGGTTAATTAATTAGATGTCTCTAGTTTGTTAGTAGTCATTTCAACGCAAGACGGGGGACTACGATGAAGTGTTCGTTGTCTGCCAAGGGTGTATACTTTTGTTTGGTTTTTTTGTCACACCTTGGGGAAGGTTTACTTACACAGCGGCTGAAACCATAGTAGACTACTACTGATCAGAAAGTCTTTGTAACGGCCTCGTACCGTACCTATGCAGTCATACCTTGGAAGTGTGATGATAGTGCATGATCAACACTGCATGACGGATAACACAACTTGTGTATAAAGTCTGCTACCTGTGCCAAGTGTAAAACTAATATATTAGCCGTGCTCACGGTTAAAAGCGGCTTGGACCCTCGCATGATAATTTAATTGGAAAGTTTTACATTAATTCAATTCATTAATTGATCCAACTCTACTGTATTGTTATTTAGTCTCTGTTATCATACCATAGGAGTTAGGTTGCTAATAATTTAATGATTATTAAAATGTTAACCGAGTTATTTAGCCAACCTCTATCCTTGATTGGTCTTACATGTCATATATTTCTTAATATATTTGCTGAGTATCAACCATAAGTGTACTTACTTTTGCTAAAATAACGTTGCTCAGAAGAGAAAACTGCTATGAAGTTTTCTAAAGATGTTGTTGAGTTTTAGATGTATGCAACCCCCGGTTGATTGCCTATGAAGTGTTTAGCCATTGTTTGCAGGATAAAGTTGTGTATCTCTGATAGACTTTTAGTTGTTGTAAGTCTCTTTTTTATGATAGTGTTGCCCATTATCCTATTATAACATCACTGCCTATTTTATTGACACACCTGATTTTGCAAATAAAACTGAATGCATAACTATATATACAACATATATAATAGGAAGCGTGCGAGGTTGAGATGCTCGGGCGAGTTGAGTCGAGTTGTGCGATGACCTAATCCAACTAGCCAGCGTTGTATAAAGCTATATCTTTTAAAAACCATTAAAAACTAGAACTATTTTAATATTATAATATATGTTTCATAGAACTAATACTTTGCCACACACAACCCTCAGTGGCATTTCGATGTCATTTAAATCACTGGTAATCACATGACAAATGGCGTTTAGGTGCCATTTGATTTACACCTTTAGATAAAGGTATCACATAACTGGCTAAAGGCAATTGCAATCAAATTTAATTATTATGGCTAACTGTAGTATTTTTTTTAAAAAAAGAGCTAACTGTAGTTTGAAGCGCCTCCTTACAAAATAATTGTAGGTTTTCAAAATCTACTCTGACAACAATATGTGAGAGAGCTTATCTTTAGTACGCATTGACAATTACGTTGGCCGTTCATGCATTTTACTTAGATAATTTTATTCGTAATGAAAAGAAAAAAATCTTGGTTTAAAACGATCCCAATATCATGGGCGCATCTTACCAGGTGTTTTGGCCCAGCTCAAGAAGCCCAATAACCAGACCTAGTTGCCCTCATTCCATTCCATTTCCCAGCCGCCTGCCCAGTCTTCTGCTGCTCCCCAGTCCCCAGTCCCCCACCAGCGGCAGAAGCCAAGAACCCTCTTTACTCCGACCAACCCTCCCCTCGGCCGCCGGCCGCCACCATCTGCGTCGCCACAGACGCATCCAAGGTCGGTCAGCTCCCCACTTCCTCCAACCCCTTATTTTGGTATTTTGGTCCGGTTGGCGATTCCCGAAAGAGCTATAATGGTAGGGGCGCCGGCTCGTGGTCGTGTTCCGGTTTCTTTTCTTACGTGCTCCTTGGATGGGATTCCTCGCCAGATATTTCCTCCGTTATACGATATAGTCTAGTTACGGATGCATATTAGACCCCTGCATTTTGGTATTGGGGGTGCATTGGTTCAGGAATTTGCGCTGAGAAGCATGATGGTTACATCATCATGTTTATGCGCGTCCGGTGCAAAATATAAGCGTTGTGGGCCGCAAGATGATTAACTTTGGGGTGCCGGTGGAAAATGGAGTAGGAGCAGGGGGCTAATTGTTGTACCCTGGATGGAAAAAATTGGTTTCACAACCATGCTTTCGCTTTGTAACCATTCTTTGGTCAAGATCTTACAAATCTGAATATGGAAGCCCAACCAATTTGCATTTAATAGAAATTTCGATCCAACTTATTTTGGGGCTTAACAGAATCCTTCCTTGGTCTTAATCTGTTAAATGTACTATGTTGGCCTGTTTCTCTAGCTTTAATAAGGATTAGTTGCCAAGTTAATGTGTTGCTTTTGATGCATTGCTTACAACAATCATGTGCAAACAGAAGCATATATGCTGATTACAACTCTTGGCACACTCCTTATGTTTTTTCCCTTGTTGGATGATTTATTTTAGTTTTAACCTGGCTATTTCTTCATTACAATTGTATACGATATGGTTGGAAATTTTTAAATGTCTTTGATATTCTTATGACTGAACATACATTGCACACGAGAAAAAAGGAAGCTTGTGCACAGCAAGGTCGAGGAACTGAGAGAATGTGTGACAAAATGGAGTAGGGCCTGTTGATGAAGTGTGCTGTCACAGGCCATCTTCTTTTGTGTTAAGTTGATTAGTAAATTAGAAAATATTGGAGCTTACACCTGTACCGGTTTTTAGAGATGATGCTATACAAATGTGTTGTCGGTTTTCACTTGTATTACTACCTCCACTCAATTAAAGCTACACATACAAAAACTCTATGTATGTGCTGCCTTTGACAATAACCACCACCTCTGATACACCGACACTTCGCTCAGGTCGCGTGTCGGTGTCGGACACCGTGTCCGACACCGATACGTCTCCGACACGCTGCCGATACGTATCGAGGAAGTATCGGTGATTTAAACATTAAAAATAAATGCTTTTAGTTTCCGACACCTCGCCGACTCGTACCCGACACGGCCCAGCCCAATAAACTACCCCTTCCTGGATAACCCTACGTGTCCTGGCGATATTTCTTCAGTCCTCACAAATCGAATCGAGCACTCGAGCCGCCGTCGCTTCTCTCCACGCGCTGTCGTTGCTTATCCCCAGATCGGCCAGTGCCGCCGGGTGTCGGCTCGCCGCTCCTCCCCGAATCGACACGCTGCCATCAGCCCTTCAGGCTGTGACTGCCTCTCCTCCTCATATCAACGCTTCGCCGTCCGCCCGGTGCCGCACGCTTCCTCTCTCCTTCTCTTCCTCTCGAATATAGACGTTAGAACCATGTTTTACTTTGTTGTATGTGCTGATTGCTATTTTATTTGCCTATGTATATACGTATCGCAGTGTCGCTTTTTTTGAAAAAATGACGAATCGCCGTGTCCGACGCGCGTGTCGGAATCGGGGTAACTTAGACCACCACACAAAACCTTTCAATTGTTAAGCTGAAGTCACCAAGCAACATTGTTGTTGTCCACATCAGCAGTTCAGCATATAAGTGGAGTTTAGTTTTTGTAGATTTTGTTTGTATATGCAGCGTTACTCTATCCACTCAACTAATTATGATGTTGCTGACAGGAAAAACATGTTTTCTGCTGGTTTTGTTTGTATGGAACATCATGATTTGTTGAATGGAGGTAGTATTATCACTTTCAATAAATGAAAGATATGTTTGCTGCTTGTATGTCCATAATCTGTAAGGATTGTCATGCACATCTGAATTCAAGCACCACGAAATGCTGAATTATCACTCGATATTTCGACCTGTCATAATCCATTTGTTCATGCTAGTACCTTTTTTATGTAGTTTTCTGTTAATTCTGTTTGTTTAAAGGACCAATTTTTATTCCTTCTCTTTCAACTACAGAATAAGCAATGAAGGAATCAGAAAATGCACAAACTACCGACTGTGCAAAATGGATAGAAAAGAAGAGGAAAAAGGTTATGGAATGTATAGCCACATGGTTCAATGAAGCTGGGATTCCTTCTAATACTGTTTGTCTGGAAAGTTTCAACTTAATGTTAGAAGCAATTGGACAATTCAGTCCTGGTTTACAGGGTCCCTCTCCAAGTGAGCTTGATGGGTCATTATTGCAAAGACAAGTTTTGGATATTAATAATTCAATTGAAACATTGAAGAAATCTTGGGCATTGGAAGGATGCTCTGTTCTGGTTAACAGAGGGCATGGTGACAATGAATCTTTCATATTGAACTTAGCAGTTCATTGTTCTCAGGGTGTGTCTTTCCTTCGTTCCATTCGTCTACCGTCAGACAGGAATGATGAATCGTACGTATTTGAGCTAGTTGACTCTTGTATTGAAGAAATTGGAGAGAACAGTGTGGTGCAGGTCATCATAGACATTAATCCAAACATGAAGTCAGCAAAAATGCTTACTGAGAAAAGGCCCAACATATTTTGGACTCACTGTGCTGCAGATTGCATTGACTCGATGCTTGAAGACATAGGTAATATTCCTCTTGTCAGGAAAACAATTGCTAAAGCAAGGTTACTAACTGCTTTTATTTATGGCCGAACACATTTGTTGGACATGACACGCAAGTTCACCAGCCATCGGGATTTAGTTCATGTCGGAATTACTTATTACACCACTTGTCTCTTGAACTTGAAGAGCCTTTATGATAAGAGGTTTGAGTTGAAGGCTATGTTTATCTCCAAAGAATGGGAGGACAGCAAATGGTCGAATGGATCTGTGGGCAAGAGATTCTATAATCTAGTGGTTAGTAACGAGTTTTGGCATGGGGTGCTATATACTATAAACAGTTTTGAGCCACTAGTGGATGTTCTCAGGAAGATGGGCAGTAACAGCTCTATGGGGTACACATATGGTGAGCTTGCAAACGCGAAAATGGAAATTGCCTTGCGTTTTGAAAACAATGAAGAGCAATATTCGCCAATATGGGATAATATAGATTTTAGATTAGATGCTGCCCTCAGGACACCGTTGCACCTAGCTGGTTATTATCTGAATCCGTTCTTCTACTACCAGAACAAAGATGGAATTGAAAATGCAGAAATCTTCAGAGACGCACTTGTTGAGTGTACGCGTAAAATGTACCAAGATCAGCTTACACAAGAGAAAATTGTGGGTCAACTGGATCTTTACAGAACTGCTTCACAGAGTTTTGGGACGGTTCATGCCATCCGTTCTCAAAAAAATCTCGATCCAGGTAAGTTCCATTTTGGGGGAAACTCTAGGTGTTTTTTGGTTTGCTTCATTGTTTTCAATAATGATTATTTTGTAGTTCAATATTCAAGGTAACAGTTCTCATTGTTAGTATCGAAACTCTTACTCTTATCGAGAGGATGACACTAGGAGTTGGGGCAATTTTCTGGCTTACTTCTCACACAATGCCATGCCAACCCGAGGGTTGGGGTTACATATTTATAGCTGGCCAAGACAGCCAAGCATACGCCAAGATGCTAGTCTAAAAGCTAGTGATGCTTAGTCTAAGATGTTGTTCTAGATGTTGTCCTAAAAGCTAGTCTAAGATGCTAAATGTTGTCCTGGTTGGGGCAGCAAGACCACCATGCCGAGAACCACAAAGACCAACAGTACAAAGACTTATCCCATCACTCCTGTCTGTAGTTTCTTGGTGGGAATTACATGGTGGTGCAGCAAAGGAGTTGAGCAGAATGGCACTAAGGTTGTTGAGGTTAACATGTGGCTCACTGACATATGAGAAAAGTTGGATCGAACAGGTAATTCATCTTCCAGTTCATCTTATGATCATCTCATTTGTGTAACTATGAACTTACTCTTCTCTGATCCCTCTTCAGCTGCATATAAAGAAGCCATGTTGGATTAAGCGTAAGCAATTTGAGGATTCGATGTTTGTGACGGTGAACAGAAGGATACAAGGGAAAGCCCAAATGAGAGATAGAGACCCTGTACTTGCATACCTTCCTGATGAAGATGAACCATTTGACTGGCTGGTGGGCATGTTCCGCATTCATGCGGAACACCCTGAAAATGATGGTTTACGTTTGGCACGGGCGAACGGTAGTGAGGAAGCGGGACTGTCTAAGCAAGCGAGAAAACTATTGGACTATGATGAGGGTAGTTCATCCGAGGAAGGGTGCGAGGATGATGAAGAACCACCAAAGTGCTCCATCATTAAGAAGGCATCGTTCAGTGCTTCATGCTCAAAGCGAGCAAAGAGGCCACGGTCCGTCGACGAGTGCGAGCGAAGTGATGGAAACATCAGCTACTAAGTTCAGGTGATGATGCAGAGTCTGTTGATTTGTTTTCTGATCTGGAAGCTCTTAGGATGGAGTTCCTACTGACCTTGGACTTATTGCTCACGTTGGGCAGTTGACTAATGTATGCCCTGCTTTGGTCTGGATGCTTTTGTCTGTAACGTCATACATCCAGTTTGACATTGAGTGAGCTACTTATCGACTTTAGTTGGTAATTGCCTGGTGATATGAACATAGAAGTGGTGTCCAGACTAGCTTACCATCCCAAGAAACCCGATTATTTTATACCTCTTTTGGTCCTCCGTTCTTTTCGCGGACATCCATGTCTGCTCCCTTTTTCTAGGGAAAAAGACATAAAAAGGAAAAAAAAAAACTACAAGTTGGGTTCGAAGCCTCCTACAAGTTGATTTTTGCCATTCAATCATCAACAACGTTTACATGGCTTTAGATTCCCCTGTCTCTTTTGACCGCATACATGGGCGCTTGCGTGGACATTTGACGTGGATAAATCTCACTAACGTGGACCATTTTTGCTACCAGAGCTTAAATCTTGTTTGGGCCCATGCTTGAGCCCTCTCTCTCGTCTCCACTTGTTCAGCTCTGTAATTGCGAGCTTCTCGTTTCACCACTTCTTCACGTCATGCAACAAGTATGATGAATTCAAGGACTGGAAGCCTGTTAGCAGCAGTACACACCAGAAGTAGCTCGTGTATGCAGATGAGCCTTGCTCAGCGACATGATGTGGTCTTCCTCGAAAGCAACATGGGGTTGGTGTTGGGCAGCAGTACAATCAGCAATGCCACAGCAATGTCGAACACACAAAGATATTTACCCTGAAATAAATTTCCTATAAGCGCCTGTTATGAATTTTAAAAAGGATAATTAAGTTGATAATGTGGGCAAACATGTTATACTCCGTATCTCACAATTCAATCCAAAAGCTTAAACAGATAGAAATAAATATACAATTAACTTAACATCTTTTACTAGAATAAAAACAACGATAATGCTAGTATCCGGCCGTCCGGATGATCGGACGCAGGACCCTCCACCGTTTCTTATCCATCCATCTCATGCATCTCTCGCCACCCATTCTTATCCACACCAGTCTTTCTCTCTCTCCCTCTCTCTCCCGTGCAGGTTCACTCTCTCTCCTCTCTCGTACAGGTTCGAGTGCCGAGGAGGAGCTGCTCCGGACGCGCAGGGGCGAGCCACGCTGACCGCCGTGCGGGCTCGAGCGCCGGGGCGCGGCCCTGTGCCGGCCGCCGCTCCCCTGCGGCTTCCCCCCGCGGCGGCCGCCGGAGGAGCTCCACGCGGCGGCCACAGCGGGCAGCTCCGGACGACGGCCTTGGCAGGCAGCTCCGGGCAGCGGGCAATAGGTGGGGGCACACACGGTGGGAGCCGGGCCTTCGCTCCCCCACGGCTTCCCCCACCCCGGTCGCCGCCCACCGTTAGGGCGAGCCGCGCAGACCACCGGAGGAGCTCCAGGCGGCGGCCATGGCGGGCAGCTCCGGGAGATTGCAGAGGAGGAGCGAAGGCTGTAGGAGGGGGAGCACTAGATGGTGATGCTGCAATAAGTATATCATAATATTGCAGTAGAGATTTTGGAATGTTGTAACGGGTACTTGGTGTTGCATTAGATATTTTTGGATGCCTGGGAATGTTACATGAAATATGTGTTCGATGATGTTGTGGCGGGAATTTTTTTTCCTTAGAATATGATGTTTACATCGAACTATTTTTTCATATTTTTTCAATATTGCAATATTATATTTTTTATATTTTGGATGTTTTATTTGATGTTGCAACGGAGCTTCCGATCCATCGGACATCCGGGCGCTAGCAAGCCCGCAAACATATATATGTATACTATCCCTAATATGTGTGTTGTCACATACAGGAAAACAAATCGTCCTGCTCGCTTCAACTGGTTGTGGTCGTGGCTGTAGCCGCCAACAAGTAAAATCTACTGTAGCTTATGCTTGCTGTAGCTGCAGCCACAACCACAAAAAGCTCAAGCAAGCAGGTCCTCATTGGACCCACACCCACAACGAATTTGCTATTCTATACTATAAAAGTTGAAAGAATTGAAATATTTTCTCACCAAAATTAGGCCCACCGTACCTCTCACAGAGGTCCCACTTAACACGATAAAAGGATTGACAAAGGAGGGGGGAGATGTGGTACCCGCCGGACCACCCGATCACAGATTACGTCAAATCCCTTCCATTCATGAGCAAAACCTTCCATTTGTCGACCAATCACTAATCAATCTCATGCACATTCAATCACGGATTCTCACTGACCATGTGCACGTCAATTTAGCCCTTGCCATGCACGTCAATTTAGCCTGCGCATGCATGCAATGAAGTATTTATTTCCTATTGTGTATGGCAATTAACATTTCTTTCCCATCTTACGACCATTTTTTGTACACCGCGCCTAAACCTCAAGCTCATGCCCCCTTACCTGCCTATTAGTGGCTTTCTTTTTTTCGTCCTTCCTTCTATTACATGCGGAGTCTCCGCAAAGGCAATAAATTAACTATTCCATGCATATTCCATGCAAGTGAATCACAGACTACGTCATGCGCTTGCAAGTTTCCTTCAGGCAGGTTACCCAGGAAGGCAATAATTAACTAGGTAATGATTGTTTCCTTCTTTGCAATTTCTTTTTACTTTCCTTTTTAGCTGTTCTGGTCGTCTACATCACATCCTCCTCCTGTCTGCCATTGGATTGTGCTACATCCATCTCCAACTCTCCGCGGATCGTCGCAGACGCCGGCACTACTCGCCATTGCACCAGTACAGTGTTGTCCAGCTTCGTCGCGCGCCAGTGCATGCCAACAGCTTGGCGGCTCGACCACCGAGCGCCGTGGGACGTTCAAGGCGATCCTCACCGGGAGCTGCGACGTGCCGGTGCATCAACAGCTAGCCACGGTGTGTGCTTTAATTTCCTGTCGTCTTCTTCTGAGAGTGTTCCTCTCCTAAGCATGTGATAGATAGATGTGTTGTTGCACTCTTGACAACCAATCAGTGCCTTGGAGATCACATCCGCCGTCGTGGCTTGAGTGAAGGAAAGTTCATTGCAGTGATTTCAGGTATGCAAGCCTTTCATCAATATTGTTGACAATATATACGGTTCTACTTCCTTGTCCTACCTAATTAAGTACGTGGTTCATATATTTGTTGATCCTCGTGATGAACAATCCTATTTCTCTTGGAGATGTGACTGACACCACCGGACATGGTTCCAGACCCAATGTTAAAAGGCCATTAGAGAATTCAGGTGTCAATACTGTTGGTAGTGAGGACTCTATCTTATGTGTGTTTTTTCCTTTAAGCAATTTTTTATTTTTTTTCTCTATTTAGCCACATTGTAATTCATGTTTCAAATTATAACTTCTATCAATGGCGTTGTTGACTAGGCAGAACGTACGCGGCAAAAGGCAAGGGAGAGATATGCAAACATGCCAGATGAGCTAAAGGCTGAGAAGAATGCAAGATGAAGGGAAGATTACAAGCATCCAACATGACACAACAATTTGGTATAATAAGATGATGGTGTGTACGTACATGTAGTAGCGTGCTTAACCCTTTGATTTGACAAGATATTTGATGCTATAGGCCCTCCATCCGTAGCCAGC
This sequence comes from Panicum miliaceum, assembly GCA_032594955.1. Lineage (NCBI taxonomy): Eukaryota > Viridiplantae > Streptophyta > Magnoliopsida > Poales > Poaceae > Panicum > Panicum miliaceum. Next base: position 44,786,289 of record CM064056.1, on the reverse strand, counting down.
TTGGTAAACCCAACTCCTATTTCAGGTTTGTGTGTGTGAGATTATATTTTTAATAGGTTATGCACTAGGATATTATTAATTATTTGAACGGACAATACTATCACACGGATCAGATGATGTCGACCAATATCCTGATGATGTCAGCCAAGATTGGGTTCACCAAAATGAAACATATACAAATAAAGAAAGGAGTAATAATGATTCTTTATGTGATAAAATCATTATTGAGAAGCCATGATCCATATCAGGTACAAGTTCGTAATAAAATTACCTATGCATATTGTACTTGGTTCATTATATTTTTATAGTTAGTAGTGTTCAAATTTTATAGGTGGTGTTGAGAATGTCTCCCCACAGGAACATGTTGAGGTGGTCATGGGTAAACATGTTTGCAAGAATGGATTCAGATTGACAGGTTGGTTTATGCAAATCCCACAGGAACATATATTTTTATATTTAGTAGCTAAGAGGATTCAGATTGGCAGGTTGATTTATGCAAACCCGCTGAAGGTGAGAGGTACTACCTTCAGATCATGTTGAACCATATTAGAGGTGCAACATCGTATGAGAATATGAGAACATGACGTGGTGTTACATATGAGACATTTAGACAGGCATGCGAGGTTATGGGGCTTGTTAAATCAGACAAGTCACTTGGTGACTGCCTTACGGAATCGGCTACATTCAGGATGTCTTGTTCGTTGCGTAGTCTTTTCACCACTATAATGGTTTTTTGCGAGTGTGCTAATATCCTTCGTCTTTGGGATAACCATCTTGACTCAATGTCTGAGGATTTTCACCATACATGTGACAACAGCTCAAGAGTTGAATAGATGGTGCTTATCATATCATTTGACATCTATGGGCAAAGATATCAGGCACTACAGTCTTCCGGAGCTACACGAGACTGATGCGTAATCTCGAATGATTTAGTTATACATACTATGCTTCGAGTACCATTTCTATAATTTCAACTAATGCAAATTTATGAAACATTTTCATGCTTTACAGAGGAAGAGCGATCGAGCGATTATTACAGGGAACTTACTAAGGAGCAGAATCTTGGTTTTGTTATGTTGAGGATGATCTAAAAATTATTGATACACTTAACGCAGAACAAACGGCTGGTTATGAGGAAATTCTTGATCATGTTATGAAGAACAAAGGACATATGTTCTTTGTAGATGGTCCAGGCTTTGATTGCTAAGGTGCGGTCGATGGATCTTATTGTTGTTGCTACTGCTACATCTACATCTGGTATGGCTGCCTCCATTATGTTTGGTGGGCGCACCGCACATTCTCGATTCAAGATTCCAATAAACTGAGTGGCGATACTATGTGTAGTTTTACAGAGCTGAGTGGCACAACGGAGCTGCTTAGAAAGGTATTTTTGATAATATGGGCAATGACTAAGAGGCGGACAATTGAGGTTCTTGATAAGTCGCTGCGGGATATAATGGGTTGTGACAAGCCATTTGGAGGGAAGGTTATGCCGTTTGGTGGCGACTTCAGACAGGGTGCTGCGTGGTACGAGAGCCCAGATCATAGATGCAACATTAATGAGGTCATACGTATGGGAAAGTGTTCGGCGAATCAGGCTGGCTCAGAACATGCGAGCTCAGTCGGATACTTGGTTTGCAGATTGCCTGTTAAGGACATGTAATGGGACAGAAGAAACATCTGAAGATGACTATGCCTGATGACATTTTGATTCAGAACGCTCTTGAGGATGATTTAATTAACATTCTTATTGATCGTGTGTTCTCGGATCTTGTTGCTAATTGCACTTCGGCCACTTAGCGATAGTCTCCACTAGGATTGAACATGTTGATGCGGTGAATGCACTTATAATTGATAGATTTTCAGGGAAGCAGAAGTTTTCTACAGCTTTGACTCCGTCGATGATGACTCACGTAACAATTATTCCCTTAAATGTTAATGGCTTATCAGAATATTTTTAGATGCTAGAATTCGTGATGATTGAATAAATGTATGGTGTACACGACTAAATATACTTTGTGTGACTTATCTTGATATGCGACATGTCCGTTATTGGATTAGTTCTATATATCATTTTTTAAAATTTTATTGGGTATGAATAATTATATTTATATACACGCATATATATATATATATATATATGCATTTGTAATTTTTTTATCCAGCTATATCACGTGAGGTTCCCAATAAATACTGAAAAAAACTTTAAACACGTGCGTATGACCGCTAGTACCGTAAAGAACCAAAATAATTAAAATAACAGATTACCTTAGAGCCTACCCCTACCTCTCACACCGGGCCCATTTGGCAGACCCAAAAACGACCAAAACCTTCGTTCCCGTAAAACCTGCGATTGCAAAATGTTTCTGCAGATTCCATCTGTTTTTTTTCACCAGACCTCACCGCTTACCCGCTGCCTGTACCCACTCCAATCCCGCCCGTGAATCATGTCCTCTCTCCCGTTTCCATCCTTCTCTACCGCACCCATCCCTTGCCCTTCCGACGGCGCCGCCTCTTCCTCTCTCTCTCTCCCCTCGCTCCCTCCATACCTTCCATGCCGCAGCCCCCGAGCTTCAGGGACGCCGCACCCCCACTGTGGCAGAACCACCTGAATTAATCCGGCTCAAGTGTATTAACCATCACCATTAGGGCAATCTCGGTTAACCTTACACTTCAAACGGAGTAATCCACTGGTCTGTCGGGTATAACCTCCCGATACAACCACGGTAGAGCGGATCGAATGCCATACATACAAATGCTCATGCGACGATGAGCCCAGAGAATACCACATTCCAGCAATCATTACAACATTATCATAAGTGAATATTACAGACCAAGTTTGAGGTTAGGAACCAAGGACTTCAGTGATCATAACTAATAAGTTCTTCAGAGTTCAAGTTGCAGCGGAAAATAAAACAACGAAAGCTACTTCGACGATAAGGATGTCTCGATGAAGCCCGTACGAGACATCACTCGGCATTATCTCCGTTGGACGGGGGCGTATCCCATTCCACCGACCAACCAGGGGGAAGAGTGCAGGGCCAAGTCAAGCTAGCAATCATATCTTCGAAGGTCTCACCTGAAAACGAGCCACAAGCAAGGCTGAGTATACTAATACTCAGCAAGACTTACCCGTGTAGTGGAATCTACTCCACCGATTCTAGACATGCAAGGCTTTTTGGCTCAGGGGTTTGTTTTGCCGAAGAGCATCTACGAGTGGGTCCTTACTTTCAACTTTTAGCTCAAGATTCTAGTTTCATTAACCATTCTAGATAAGCAGCTATCCAATAGCATTCATGGTGAAGCATTAATTTTCATCCAACCAGTTCATTCATCATCATTGTTCCTCTTCTTACTCTGTGGGTAAAAGTGGGTAAGCAATCTCAATAGCCGTGAGAAACGGATGATTCGAATCGAATTTCTTAACCTTGCAAGGGAAACCTAAACACACGTCGCGTGGTTACTTACAGAGTCACACGTGCAACTTTTCCCCTTTCTTTCCGGGTTGTGGATCGAGGCTACCCTCCGAGAGTACACGAGTCCCACGCCACGGTTCGCCGCCGGGTCATGACCACTCGTGCACTCGCCATATAGTGGGACCGAAGTTCAAAGGGTAGGTTGCTGTCCACTTGCCGGGCCAATCAGGTACTTAAGCTTACCGATTACCATATTCTCGGCATGTGGTTAGTACGTTCAAAGACTTAACCACCACTACCACACCCTGCGGCCTTAGCATTTTTCACTAAACAGACGGGCCTTAATTGTAAACATCGTACCATAGCCCGTCCGTTGTCCTTATGATTGCAGCGTGTAGTAAACATTCAACTCCTATTTTCTCGCGAGTGACAGGAAATCACTCGGCTTTTACCGGAGTCCTATTAGCACAGCATTCTATCGATCCTTACGTCTAGTTTTCAAGCAAGGGTTCCTAATATCATGCAACTAAGTTTTCATTCAACTCCTATAAACTTAATGCACAAGCAAAGAGTAATGAGTTGCATAATTTAGGAAAGAAATGGGTTATGCTCCGGGGCTTGCCTTCTTGCGAAAAGTTAGCTTGGGGCTCTTCCGAACTTGGGCTCGGGTCTTCAATTGCTTCAGTTAAATTCGTCTGGGCTTCTCGCTGCTCACTCTCGGACGCGGGCACCAGCTCGTAAGTTCCGTCGGCGAGAGTCGTCGGTTCTACATGAATGCACAAGTTTAAGTCGTGGTAATGGTAATCGACCTGATTTAAGTGTAATTACTACAGTGGATAGTTTCTGGTCATGAAAATTTGGATTTAGGCACATCAGGGAAAGATGTGCTTACTGTAAAATTTTCAGATAATTTCATGTAGCAGATTAATTATGAAAAATATATTACATGGTTGCTGTTAGATCTTTGTTCTTTTTGTACAGAACCAATGGTACAACAACTGAGTCTAAGATTTTTACAGAGCTTCCATTTAAGCATGTAGGAGCTACTGCAATTTTTGTAGGATTTATTATGCAGTATTCAGAGCATAGAAAATATGACATTACACACCTAGGTTATTCGAGGATTCATTTTTACAGGACCCTACACAGGGTTTTCGTCCATGAAACTTTTCACACAGCAACCTCTACCATGGGGTACCTCCTAGTAAACATTTGAGAATTTTCCAAGCTAAGGTACTATTTTCTTGATTTAATGTATGTTATTAGCACATAAATCAAATAATTAGGTTGCTGTGAGATATAAATTCTTCCAATTTTTCTCTGGCATCTAAGTACCATTACATTAGTACAGAAAAAGTTTCATTTGGTGATTCATAACCTAACTGCAGGGATAAAAATATTCTACCTAATTATGGTATGAAACTAAGTTTAATAAACAGTGCAGCTAGATATGGAATTTGGGCCTGATCTTTTTACACAGTCCTAAACATCAAGCAACTATCTCACTGTCCAATTTTTAGGGTCAGCATTGATCTACAACAGTGGGTACAAAATAAGTCCATTAAAGCTTCCATTTAATGTAGAGCAACATATGTTGAGATTCTGAGGAACTTTTTGTAACAAAAGTGGTAGAGTTTGTTCTAAGGATTCCAGAACAGTTGAGTTTGCATTTTTCTGAATTTTCTACGAATTTATACGGATTTTACAAGTTCACTGAATTTGAATCTAGATTTGAAACTTTCTTTTACAACTAGGTCCTTGAATCTTACGCGCAGACCCTTCTAAAGATTTAAATTCTTTCAATTGGGTCCTCGGGCGGCTCGGGTATGGCGGCCGGCCGAAATTCCGGCGAGGGGCTCGCCGGCGGCGAGGGGTGAGGGTCGGGGAAGGTTCAGGGGTGCGAGGGCTACCTCGTGGGGGTGTTGTTCAGGTGGGGGACGGTCGGAAATGTCTCGCCGGCGTTGGAGCAGAGGCGGCGGCGGCGGTGGCGCACGTCGACGGCGGTGCTCCGGCGGGCTTGGGGCGGCCTGGTCCGGTTAGCGAGCTTCAGGGGCGCGTGGGGAAGCTGCTCAGGGGCTTGGCTTGGGCGGAGGAGGTCGGAGTCGAGCTGCCCACGGCGAGCAGGGGCGGCGGCGGCGGTGACGGCGCGGGCGGCGGCGCTCCGGCGGTCCTGGGCGGCGTTGGGTGGGTCGGCGAGCTTCAGTGGGGTGATGTAGTGGTGGCTGGAGGCTCAATTTGGGCAGGGGGCGGCTGCGGAGGGCTGTCCACAGGCGGGCGGCGCTCGGCGGCGGCGAGGTGCTCTGGGCTGCGGTGGCTCGCGCGGGCGGCCGGGGCGGGGCTTTTATAGGGGCAGAGGGGGTGTGGAGGCGCCTGGGCAACGTGCGGGGCGGAGGCACGGCACGGCGCGCACTGGCCACGGCGGGCGGCAGCAGAACGCCGGCGCGGCGTGCGGCGAGCGGGCGCGTGCTGCTTCTTGTGGAAATCGACGAGGTGGGGATCAATCTACATTAACAAATTATGGGAATTGATTCTTCTTGAGAAGATCCTGCTCTATTTTCTGTCATATGAACTACAATGTAAGGGAATCCTTGGATGACCTTGCTCTATTTTCTGTCATATATGAACTAAGTAGCATGCGCTGATTATGATTTTTGTTACATAACTTGGAGCATTGGGCTGTAAAGATAGCACATTCTGGAAGGCCAATTGTTTTGTTTTGCTTTTCTCAAGCTTCATTTGATGTGTTTTATATATCTGACTGAATTTGTGAAACATTCTTAGATTGTTGCCACAAAAGCATGAGATACAATGTATATAGCATTATCAACATCTTGCTTAAATCTGAAATATTTCTGTTGTCTAATCTTAAACTATGTCAGACTATGCAGGGTCATATACTCATATGGTGATACCTGCAGATTATGTTGAAGACCATATTTTGTAGAAGTGTCATGAACAGTATATACGAGGTATAAGTCACTTCGATTCAGTTACTAGCATGAAAGCAGTAGCCAACTAGCATCCTTTTTTCTCAACAATATTTGGGATTTAGTGAATTTAACCTAAGAAGTGTGGTACTGGCCCTTTTATGTTTTTAAAGTAATTAGTCTTCAAATATTGTTGGTTACTAAATTTTTTGACCTATGGAATCTTAATGCTATTGATTTTTTTTTTGTGTTGATTCTATTTCAAAAGATGAAACTTGCAGGTTAACAGTGGACACTAAAATGCAGACCATCTAAAATGCTTACCTGTTATTGGTTTTTCTAAAATGACTGATTATAAGAAGTTATCCTCGTCGGACTGGGAGCAGGTCACTGCAGCTGGGCAGGTCATGGCTCCATTCACACAATCTTCCTCAATTCAAGAAAATTTGGTGTACTTTCCTTTTTTTTGGTTATCTTCTCAAATCCAAAGTTACACTTTGTGGGATATATCTGGGATTTGAGAAATTTTAGGCCATTCTCTACAGTTTGGTTGCAAGTTCATTGCATGAGTAGAGGAGAGCAGCGAGTACGAGTAGGCTGGGGTTCAGATGGTTGCCGGTATTCCCAAAAATGGAATACTAGACCACTCCTTATTTTTCACGTGCTGTCGGAGGTGTGTGACGCGATCTGATTTGATTTGACTAACATATTGTTTTCATTGATTGCTGATTTGATGTTTGAACCAGATCCTGATTAATGAGCAAATCATCATATCTCGACATCACAGGCTATCAGGTGCGGCTCAATTTGTCTTCTTCTCCTTGCAATTCCTGGCTACATGTAAGGGTCTCTTTCAATTTTACCTACACATTTGGCCCTATGCGCTTTCAGTCGATTGATTTTCTCACTGGATGCATTCTGGCCAAGGGCTATATCTGAACATCAGCTTTTTTGAGATAGAGAGAGATGAACATCAGCTTTTGATAGGTAATTGATTGTCTGGAGCCAATGCACATTGAGAGCTATATGAACAGGTATTCTGACACACTGTAAACATCTTGCTAGATAGAACTCTTGGTTCATATGTGATTTTAAACTGCAAAATGGAATAATAAAATGACAAAACTGCAAAGATAGTGGGGGCCAGAGGGACATGGCCTTATATATGGTGAGTGACCGGTGGTTTCTGATCTATGCAGGGGGTTGGCAGATGGCAGTGTCGCTGGCGGCGGTCATGGTGAGGCTCATCAGGCACACGACGGCGAACATGCGGGCATGCTGTGAGCTCTCCCAATGTACCTTCTTCTGTGGGCGAACGTGCTCAATGATGATAAAGATGAAAAAGGGTTTGACTTAGAATGCCAATTTGATTGCATCCTCAAACTGCTATTTCACACTCAAATCTAGATAGAATCAGGGGAACTTATTAGATAGCTTATTTTGCAAATAAGAGTTTTTCTCTCTCTCTCTATTTTAGGTAATGTATGTATGGCCAATTATGTTAAATAATTTCATACATACATGAATTCTTTTGGTTGATTGAGGTTATTTTAGACATAAACATTGCAATTATGCATTACTTCTGATTTGAATGCCATTCATGATAGGACTAGGTGCAATGGTAACCTGGACACTCTTGGTTTGTTGCATTTATATGTTTTCAGTTTCATGTTAGGTTATTACTGATGCCGTGCATATGGCGGAAATTCAGCATTTGTTGTCAAATGAAGTTTCCATATTGAGAGCAGAGGGAAAATCCAAAGGGAGAAAAGAGAGCTCGGCCACCAGCCCAAAGTCTGGAAATTTCAGATTAATTAACCTTTTCCCCCACTTTGCTGATGTAATTAGTAAATGGTCATTGCATCCTCCTCAAATCTTGTCAGTACATAGAGGAACTATACTACTCATCTACAGACACACACTTTCAGATGTCTCAGTAGAATTATTTGTTAGTACATAGGCCAAGTTTAGTTATTTAGGCTTTTTTGGATGTCACGGGTGTTTTGGTGTTTCTCAAGACTCTAAACATGATATACTTGCAATGTTACCAGCTTCGGAAAAACTGATCTTATTGTAACATGATTCCATTAAACTATTTTGTCAATCTTAAGTAAAATCTACTACCCAGTGAGGTGAAATGGATGGGCGACCACAAAGCTCATAGGGACTGTTAGAATCGAAACTCTTACTCTCATCGAGAGGATGACACTAGGAGTTGGGGCAATTTTCTGGTTTACTTCTCACACAATGTCATGCCAACCCGAGGGGTTGGGGTTACATATTTATAGCTGGCCAAGACAGCCAAACATATGCCAAGATGCTAGTCTAAGATGCTAGTCTAAAAGCTAGTGATGCTTAGTCTAAGATGCTGTCCTAAAAACTAGTCTAAGATGCTGTCCTAGATGCTGTCCTAAAAGCTAGTCTAAAATGCTAGATGTTGTCCTGATAGATGCTGTCCTGGTTGGGGCAACAAGACCACCATGCCGAAGACCACAAAGACCAACAGTACAAAGACTTATCCCATCATTCTCCCCCAAAGTTTTGTGCGTCGTCTTGTGGGAAAGTTGGACCATCCCGGTCCGGGAACAAAGCTCAAGAAACTTGATCCTCCCAAGGGGTTTGGTGAGCGGGTCCGCAAGCTGGTCCTTGGTGTTGATGTAGCTCGCCTTGATGCTCCCTTCCTCCAAGCAGCCTCGGATGAAGTGGTACCTCACCCGGATGTGCTTGCTCCGTTCATGGAAAACGGGGTTCTTTGCCAGGGCCAGAGTGGACTTGCTGTCCACCCTGAGTTCCACTGCTTCAGTGTCTCTTCCGAGAAGATCACCGAGCAGTCGAGCGAGCCAGAGCGCCTGAGTCGAAGCGGTGGAGGCCGCTATGTACTCAGCCTCGCAGCTGGACAGGACAGCTGGACAGGACCACCAGCTGCTGCTTGACTGATTGCCAGCTAACGAGGCACTTGCCAAGGAAGAAGAGGATCCCGCTTGTGCTCTTGCTGGTGTTGATGTTGCCGGCGTGGTCGCTGTCGCTGTACCCGACGAAGTGTGCCTCCCCAGGACACCTCGGGTAGTAGAGACCGTGGTCGAGAGTCCCCGCAACGTAGCGGATGATCCTCTTCACAGCCTGCTGGTGCTCCGTCGTCGGTCGCTGCATGAACCGACTAACGTAGCTGACAGAGAATGCCAAGTCCGGCCATGTGTGGGCGAGGTAGCGAAGGCTCCCCACAAGACGCCGGTACTGCGTAGCGTCCACCTCCTCCGCCGTGCTGTCGCGGCTCAGCTTCAGCCTCTCCTCCATCGGAGTGAGAGCTGGGTTGCAGTCGGTGAGCCCAGCCAGCTCAACGACGCGCTTGGCGTAGGCGGTCTGTCGAAGCGTGATCCCAGAGTCATCCTGGTGCACCTCGATCCCTAGGTAGAAGGAGAGAGGTCCCAGGTCACTCATCTGGAAGGTGGCCTTCATCTCTTTCTTGAACGCCGCCACCTCCGCATCCTTGGTGCCGGTGATCACCAAGTCGTCGACATAGACACCCACCAGCAGGGCATTTCCTCCATTGCCCCGCCGGTAGATGGCCGCCTCGTGCGGGCTTTGCTCGAAGCCCATCCCCTTGAGCGTGGAATCCAACTTGGCATTCCATGCCTTCGGTGCCTGCCGCAAGCCGTAGAGAGCCTTGCGCAGGCGTAGCACCTTGCCTTCCTTGCCGGGGATCGTGAAACCCGACGGCTGGTGTACGTAGACCTCCTCCTTCAAATCGCCGTTAAGGAACGCCGACTTGACGTTCATGTGATGAACGCGCCAGCCCTCCTGGGCGGCTAGCGCAAGGAGGAGTCGCACGGATTCCATCCGTTCCACGAGGGCAAAGGCATCGTCGAAGTCGATCCCCTGCTGCTGCACGAAACCTCGTGCCACCAAGCGGGCCTTGTGCTTCACGATGGCGCCGGCTTCATCCCTCTTCAGCTTGAACACCCACTTAAGGGTGATCGCGCGGTGACCACGAGGAAGGTCAGCAAGCTCCCAAGTGCGGTTCTTCTCAACCGCGTCCATCTCCAACTGCATCGCGGCACGCCATGCCGCGTGTCTCTCGGCTTCTGCGCAGGACCGAGGCTCGCCGTCGTCGCCGCAAGGTGCAACTGCGCCTCCAGGTCATGAGGCACCAGTCCTAGCACCGGCTGGTCGCCGAGAAGGTCATTCATTGTGCGGTACCGCAACGGCTCGCCGTCGTGGTACGCGTCGATGCGCTCCTTGTCGTGGGAGAGAGGAGTGGCAAACTCCACTGGGCTATGCTCGGCACGGGCTGGTGTTGGAGTAGGTGTGCCCGGAGGGGTAGCTGGTGGTGCTGGAGGCCGTGGGGTCGCCGGCTGTGGTGGAATCGGCGAAGAGCTCATCGCAGTCGAAGTAGTGGCTCGAGAGCGTGCCGCTGCCGAAGTAGCGGGCGCCGGAGTCGGTGGAGACTCGGGGACTGGGGTAGGCACGCTCGGTGAGGAGGAGCTGCCTACTCCCCAGCCCCCTCGAAGTGGACGTACTTGACAGTGAAGTCTTCGTACGTTGGTGTCGAGCCGTCGTCCACCGTCTTGTCCCATGCCCATCCTCGCCCTTCGTCGAACACTACGTCGCGCGCCGTGCGCACACGCTGTGTCTCCGGGTCGAGAATGTGGTAGGCCTTCGAGCCCTCCGCGTAGCCGATGAACACCCCTGGAGTGCTCCTGTCGTCGAGCTTGCCGATGTGGCCAAGCTCCTTGGCGAACGCGAGGCAGCCGAAGACCCGCAGGTGGGAGACCGCCGGCTTGCGCCCATGCCAAGCCTCGTACGGTGTCCTGCCATCGAGGGCCTTGGTGGGCGAGCGGTTGAGGATGTAGACAGCTGTCACCATCGCCTCTCCCCAGAAGACAGTCGGCATCCCCCTCTGTTTGAGGAGGGCCCGAACCATCCCCACAACCGTCTGGTTGCGCCGCTCGACGACGCCGTTCTGCTGCGGGCTGTATGGCGCGGAGTAGTGGCGCTGAATACCTTCATCAGCGCAGTACGACGCGAATTCAGCCGCCGTGAATTCGCCGCCGTTGTCGGTGCGCAGCACGCGTAGCTTGCGGCCGCACTCCGCCTCCGCAGCAGCCTGCACGCACCTGATGGCGTCCGCAGCCTCTCCCTTGCTGCCGAGGACCATCACCCACATGTAGCGGGAGAGGTCGTCGACGAGCAGCAGGAAGTAACGTCGTCCTCCCGGTGTGGCCGGTGTCACCGGGCCACACAAGTCCCCGTGCACGAGCTCGAGCCGCTCCTTGGCTCGGAAGCTCGTCTGCTGGGGAAAGGGGAGCCGCCTCTACTTCGTCATCACACAGACGTCGCAGAACTGCTCCACGTGGTCAAGGCATGGCAGGCCTCGCACCATCTCCGTGGCACTGAGCCGCTTCAGGGTCTCGAAGTGAAGGTGCCCGAAGCGCTCGTGCCACTGCCACGCTTCGTCATCCCGGCGAGCGGCGAGGCAGAGAGGTTGTGCCACCTGCAGCTTAAGGATGTAGAGTCGATCGCGCCTCTGGTTACCTTGGCAAGAAGGCGACGATGGCGATCCCAAATCCTCATGACTCCGTCCTCGATCGTTACGCACGAACCGTTCTCATCCAGCTGTCCCAAGCTGATGATAGAGTTCCTCAACGCGGGGATGTAGTAGAAAGAGCTTCTCGATAGCTCTCTCCTCGTCGTAGGTGTCGTCGCCGTACTGCACCATCTTCTGCAGTAGAGTGTTGAGACGAAGAGCAAAGTCATCAATATCCTCACCTGGCTTGAAGGCCAGGTTCTCCCACTCCTTGCGAAGTGCCTGCAATGTGGACTTGCGGGCGCGGTCGCTGCCGATGCGTGCCGCAGCAATGGCGTCCCAGGCATCCTTGGCGGTCCGCTTCTTGGAAAGCGTGAATTGCATCTTGGTCGGGACTGCAGCGATGAGAGCATCCAACGCCCATTGATCTTCATCGAAGTCGACATCGCCGTACCGGACTGCCTCCCACATGTGCCGCACCTGGAGCCTCACCCTCATGACCGCGGCCCACTCGACGTAGTTGGTCTTGGTGAGGGTAGGCCACCCACCACCGGGACCAAGGTCCCTGACCACCGCCTGGACGCCATGGTAGCCATGGCGCCGGTCTGGGGAGGGAGAGCCGCGCCACCTGTGACGACCGCGCTCTTCGTCGACCCGGCCGCCGTCGCCGGGAGCACCGTCATTGTGCGCGCCCCCGCCTGGGGCTCCGCCGGCGCGTCCGCGCCTGTCTGGGCTGCCACCGCCGCGCCCGCCCCCGCCTGGAGCGCCGCCGGCGCGTCCGTGCCCATCTGGGCCGTCGCCACCACCCCCGTGGGGGTGCACAGCTGCCCACAGCCTCGCCCGCTCGCGAGCTGTTTCCCTTGCCAGCCCGAGGTCCACGTCGGTGCCGCCGTCGGCGGAGGCAGAGCTATCGGAGCTGCTGCCGCGCAGAACCTCGAGCTCCGCTGCCGCCGCCGCCACCGCATCTGCCGCTGCCGCCGCCTCCACCTCCGCCCTTGCTGCTGCCAGCTCCGCCGCTGCCGCCCTTGCCGCCGTCGCTGCAGTTGCTGCCGCCGCTCGCTCGCGCTCCTCTGCCGCGGCGACCTCGGCCTCCCGCCGGTGCCGCGCGCTCGAGGCGACCGAGCGCTGAGACTGCCCTTCGGACATGGGGTGCTAATGGGGGGCTGCTGCGTGGGGAGGAGGTTGCCTCAGACGTGCTACTGCTGCTGCTTGTCTGTGCAGGGGAGGAGAGGTGAGCAGAAACAGCAGGTGTTGCTGTTGCTGGCTGAGAGCGAAAGGAGACGTGGGAGGGAGAGGAACATGAGATGTTCAGGCTGCAGAAAAGAACGGCTCTGATACCAGTTGTTAGAATCGAAACTCTTACTCTCATCGAGAGGATGACACTAGGAGTTGGGGTAATTTTCTGGTTTACTTCTCACACAATGCCATGCCAACCCGAGGGGTTGGGGTTACATATTTATAGCTGGCCAAGAGAGCCAAACATATGCCAAGATGCTAGTCTAAGATGCTAGTCTAAAACCTAGTGATGCTTAGTCTAAGATGCTGTCCTAAAAGTTAGTCTAAGATGCTAGACTGTCCTGATAGATGCTGTCCTGGTTGGGGCAGCAAGACCACCATGTCGAGGACCACAAAGACCAACAGTACAAAGAATTATCCCATCAGGATGACTTGGAGAGCATGCAGAAAAGAAGCTCTTTGGCTGGAGCCTTGTAGCTGTCTGGAGCCAATAGTTCAACAATTAAATAAGCTGCATAACCTTGTAGCATTCTGACCGTCGTGATCATATTTCTAATACATATTATTTTAGTGAAACATACCTCTAACCTGTTTCTTTTTATGGTGGAAATTTGCAGCCGTTTTGATTCAATCATCTGTTTTGGCTTACCGGATCAGCAAACTCGTATGGAAATAGCTGCCCAGTATGCCAAGCATCACTTGACTAAATCTGAATTGGTCCAATTTTCATTGGCCACCGAAGAGTAAGTACTAAGTTGGTAAAGTTACGTGTTGAATGATCTGATTACAAGACAGTAGAAAGAAGAAGGGCGGGCCTGGTGCAGCGGTAGAGCCTACCGTCTGTAACCGGAAGGTCCCGGGTTCGAGCCCCAGCCTCTGCACTTTGTGCAGGAAAGACTTTGCGCTACAGATACCCTTCCCCAGACCCCGCACAGTGCGGGAAGCCTATAGCACTGGGTACGCCCTGCACAGTGCGGGAAGCCTACAGCACTGGGTACGCCCTTTACAAGACAGTAGAAAGAAATGGGATATGCTGACGACTTGAAGTCAAATTCAGAGGATTATATGCTTTGCTATAGATCAGGGCAATAGTTATATCTCTTTGCTTCTATACTGTTTTTTTTCTATTACATGTTCTTAGCCATTTAACCTTTTAACCATGGGAATTTATATCATGGACTACTCCCTAAAGTTTCGGAGTGCAGGTTAGGGAGGACCCAGTTGGCTCATACTTTGTGTCTATACTTAGGTTCATCCTGTGTAAAAAAAATTGTCGATAGTGCATTGAGCACCAAACTGTTGAAGTAGCGATGTTTTGAGGAAACAAAGCTTTTTTATCTTCTTGCTTGTGGGTATCCGATGTGAAATTGTTTTTCATTGGAAGAAATTGTTTTGGAGATCATTCTCAATATTATGATTTGTGTTTCTTTTGGCCTTTGGGATACATAGATTTCATTCAGTTTGGCCAAGACATGACAAACATGCTGAAAATACATAAAGTATACCCACAGCGTAAGAATATTGCTTTGTTTCCTTGATGGTAAAAAGTGTTTTATATCACAAGGCATATAGATATTAGTCATGGTGCGCATTATGAATACCTCCTGATGTAATGAGCTAGCTTCTGATTCCTTTCGTCTGAAATTTGTTGTTTCTTTGATATATCAGAATTTTCAGAAAGTTTGAGAATGGCATGAATTCTTTGAAGGCAAGGGTAGGGTGCATGGGCTGGAGATGGCTTTGGACTAGATCTATTGTGATTTGGCCTTTTGTTCGGGAGGGACCTCTCGATTTGGCCACTTAGGTAGTTGTATAGTACAATGACATGAATAAGCATCCACGAAAATGATCCCATAAAAGATGGATCATGAAAATGCTAAATTTCATAAATGAATTCAATTAAAGTATTTATACGGAATAACACTTCTATTTTTTAAGATAGTTGAGTGTTTGAGCTTACTGATGTTCAACACCAGTATTTCTTTGGTTAATGTGGTATGAGTTATTTTTTATTTGGTTATTGAATAATTTTAATGTGTGCCATTCTAAATTGTAGTTTTATTTGATTTTTTAAATAAGTCCTTGTTATTCGTACATAATAACAAGGTCCTTGTTATGTGTATCATTCTAAATACCATGTTGCTAATTTTTGGCATGCTAATTTTAATGCATGTCATGCTAATTTTTGGCTAATGTCAAAAAATGTTGTTTATTAGGTGTTTAGAAAATACAATCTTGTGGGTGCATGTTTTTTACTATAGATATAAATTATTTTTTATTATAGAATTTTTATTTGTATGTTTTTAAAACAGCATTCTACTATGTTTTAAACTATATTCCACTTAGCATTATATCGGACTATCTATAATCTTTTACTAATCGAGTGAGAAACAAATGAATGATATGTTTGTTCATTTGTTTTCACGCTATATTTCAGTTCACAACATGATTCTTCAAACACTTGCGTGCCGCACGTGCACCCTATATAGATTTTTGATATTTTATAGTTATATATATTTTATAGGTTTTAAAAGGCATGTAAAAGGTAGAATTTAGTGTGGGTATTTTTTTTAAACACGTGCGTGCCGCACGTACACCCTACTAGTGAGATTAAGGAATCAAATAACCAAGAACGGGCAGGAATAACCGAAACATAGAGAAACCGGAAATTTCCAGTGAGCATGTACCATCCTCCCAACCAGGACCACTCTACGTCCACGAAATAGCAAGCCCCACCCGCCCCATCTTCCTTTTTTCCCCTCCCGCCCCATGCATTCTTTGTTGGGCCGTTTTTTTGTTGGATTGTGAAAAAATATATTTGTTTCTCATCTACCCCATGACTAGCATACATGTTTATTTTTATCTGCTATTTCTCTATCAACAAAAGATACATTTTTTATTTTCTTTTCTCAATTCAAGTGGATAAGTATAGTAGAACGCTACCAATGGGAAGAATGTCCTAACTTCAAAACATATTCTACTTTCACATAAAAATATTCCAATTAAGAGCATCTCCAAGAGACTTTCTACAATCTACTCTCTAAATCATCATTTAAAGAGTCATTTGAGTAAAAATTATTTTCTGTATCTTTGTACTCTCCAAAAAATTTTTATATCTTGTGCGTAGTCTAGAGAGAAATTCTCGCTCTTCATCTTTGGCTAGCAAGAAATCCAAATTAGAGGAGTTCTATATTTAGATATCCAAATTAGAGGAGTTCTATATTTAGATATCCAAATTAAGAGGCTGTTGGAGGATAATTTTAACCAAAATTTCTATAGCTAAAAATATAAAGAGCCTCTTGGATATGCTCTAACTGAGAATATTCCAAATTAAATAAAGATAACAAAAAATATATATGCTTTATTCCATAAAATTTAATGCATAAAAATGTTCTACTCCATCTTAAAATTTAGTTATTCCAACTTAAGTAAAGATTACAAAAAATGTAGTCTGGAGCACCTTTATCGAAATCCATATATAGTTGGCATTGCAGTTAGTTTTATCCCTTTTGGGAATGCCTGGAGCGAACGTCCTTCCATAAGGTTCAAACTTGGTTCGGAGGTTGTGTGGCTTGAGACAACGGAGGAGCTGAAGGCGGCGGCGGGTCACCACCGGCGACCACCTCATCAGCATCCTGCCGCGGCTCCAGCTGCACCGGCTGCCCCACGGCCACCTCCGGCTGCTGCTGCGTGCCTAGCGGTTTCGTGGAGCCTTCTTTCGCGGGCGCCAATAGCAGGACGTACGAGGCGATCTGCAAGCCGGTGGCTACGAGAGAGAAGACCGTCGCCGCCGCGAACAATGCGCTGCCCGGGTCGACGGGGCAATCTTTGTCGGCCGTGAGCTGCCTCTTTTGCTCCGTGTTCATGGCAGCGCCTGCGATGAACAGTGCCGCCACTATAATCACAATGATCCTGCAAAATATATAGTTCGATATGGGGATTAATAATTATTATCTTTACAGTTTACCCCCGTGATATATGGCGAAGACTTAAGGTTTTAGTTTGCACTTATGGCTCCTATTCGTTCCGTATTAAACTTATTAATGCTTTAACCAATATATATCTTAATTACCTGTGAAGAAAACGTACATGAATAACAATGATGATCGCATCTACCGACTACCGGCGGTGAGTGCTGTGAAACAGTGGAAGTGCAGCGCAGCGGCGAGGTGATGGTCATTACAGGTTAGAAGATGGAGGTCCACACAAACTAGATCGCTACGCACCGGTTTTGCTCGAGGCAAACAACTAAAAGGCTCTTGTTATAAAAAAAAAACTAAAAAGCTCATGTTGGTCGACTATAATTTTTCTGAAAAGCAACTGCTACTTGACTAGTCAAATTTCCTATCATCTAATTATGACGGCATCCTCCCTCCATTAAAAAATGTAAGATGGAATCTTAGTTTTATACTAAGAAAAGCACCAGTAACTTTCATTAAGTTTAAAAAAAATACATAAGCAGCTACAACGTCAAATTAATATTATTAGATCAACCACAAAATATAAATATATCTTTATAATACATTTATTTGGATTGTAGCTCTTAATATAGTTTTCAAATAGCTCAAAACTAATAAAGTTGACTTAAGTTAAAAAATAAACATTATACCTTTTAGAAAAGAGAGAGTATATGTATAATTATGCACAAAAATATAGGAAAAGTCCCCATTTGCATCTATAGAACTATCGAAGAGAGTCTGATTTTGGCTATATCGAACTTGAAAACTGGGTACCTTTGACAATGGAGCTACAGAAACCGGATGAAAACAAGCCCTCTATCCAATTTCAAAAGCGATTTTCTAAAAAATAAATATGTCTCTCTAAAATTTCATAAGTAATTCATTTAAAATCATAAAAAAGAAGTAGTACCAAAAATATACCCGACTAGATGCTAATTTGATGGTAATAAATTGACTTTTCTTTAAAAAAGTATGTACCACGAGACGACGGAAAGGACAATGCCGACGATGCGCCTTGTCGCTGTGGGGAGCTCCCATGTACGGCAGCACCCGCAAAGAAGGCTGGTGGTGGTGACGGCGATCTGAGCCGTGAGCGCGAGCAGTGCCGCCACGATGCCGCAGCCCAGCGCCGGCGTGGTCCGGTACACGCACTTGACGTCGAAGCCGTCGATGTCCAGTTCATCGGGGACCAGCGCCTGCGCGGTGGCGGCCTCGCTGGCGACGCCGAGGATGACGAGGACGAGGCCCATGAAGCCTACGACGGAGCACAGCACCACCACGTGCAGCCGCACGATGGCCCCCTTCTTCTCCATCTCCGACGGCTCGACGGCTTTCTGCTGCCCAGGTGACATAGTCGACACTTCGCTGCTTCCTTCAATTCACTAAAAGCTGATAATCATATGCCTATATGTAAAATTCTATGCACGCTAGCTAATTACATGCATGCATTCATATATATAATAAGTTAGCTCAGATGAGACGAAGGTTGGCTGTTACATTGTCGCGTGATTTTTTGTCCGAATGATGAAGCTTCCATTGCTTGTTGCCAGCCTCCAATGTACGTGCCGGCCGGATTCACTTTGGGCTCTCAGCTGATGCGTCCTGGAGGAGTTTTGTTGTTGCTTATTTGGCTGTGGCCAGCTCGCTATCATGGTTTTATATTAGATTCGAACCAGATGTATCGGCTACGGCTAGCATTGTTATTATCCCTTTTCAAAGTCATTTAAAAGTTTCAACTGTTCCTTAGCATACCGTTTCAAAGGCATCACAAAACGAGATGTGAGAATATAAATATAGCACCTGCTTGGTTCGATACCAATATGTTGGCATGCCAAAATATGGGTATACCAAAACGTGGGCATACAAATTTTTTTACTAAGATTTTGGCAAGTTTATAATAGCAATTATTTAGGTAGGCTGTTTTTTGGCCTTCAATCAAACGAGTGCCAAAATTTATAGCCTTGCCCACAGTTTCGCATGCTAACATTTTGGAAGTAAACCAATCGGACCCGTAATGGCAATTAACAATGGGTTGAGATGTGTATCCAATGCAATCTGAATCATCACTTGCTGCTTTCCAATTCCCCATCTTTTCTCTAGTCCAACTGCTTTGTATCATATATATACCGATATACGCACGCACATTGAAATCTGATTTTATTTCCGTCCTTGCATCTTGTAGCGCAATTACACATTGCACAGGACATTGCGTATATATTAAGGTTTTCCTTCCTGTTTCAGCTAAGAAATTTTTAAAGAGGAAATTGCGCCCACCATATAGAACCTGTATAAAATGTCCAAACAGATGCATGAGCTTATCAAATATGTGAAATGTTTTCATTGGATTTGTCATTGTAGGAAAACCATTTGTTCCTGACGTAGTGCATCATGCTAGAACACCAATAGATCAAAGACAGAGATTAACAGATGAGCAAATCGAATCAAGATTTGCAAAGATATATAGAGCACAATAGGCAAATATGACACCTAAGCATAGGCAAGCAATACGTGATCGTCAAAATGCGCGTAGTATGAAGTCTGAACACAACAG
The DNA here is from genome assembly GCA_032594955.1 of Panicum miliaceum. NCBI lineage: Eukaryota > Viridiplantae > Streptophyta > Magnoliopsida > Poales > Poaceae > Panicum > Panicum miliaceum. Next base: position 44,766,676 of record CM064056.1, on the reverse strand, counting down.
GGGCAGAGCTACACTGATTCCTGTGTATTCCCAGGAATACCCAACTTTCTCCAGCAAAAATCAAGTATATCTTGAGTATATGCATGAGTATCTATCTATCTATCTATACTATAAAGATCTAAAATAATTGGAAGTCACCTCCACTTCAAATATTCCCCCATACCCCTCACAGCCGGGTCCGATTGTCAGGCCGGTGATTGTAAAAGTTTTGAGGTGTTGATGAAAACCACATAAAATGGTTCTGCCTTTTTGGCACTTCTTTTTTCACCAGACTTTTTCCTTACCCGCCCACCTATACCCAAAATACTTTCCTCCAGTGAATAACTAAAAAAAAAATAGAAGGACGGTAGACGGAGTTTCAATAGGCTTTTGAATAGAGTTGGATTTTGTTTAGCTCTGAGCCCCTCCAAAATTGTTTCCTCGCGACGCTGCTGCTCCTTTCTATATTTTCTGCCTGCCCGCCCCCGAACCCCCCGAACCCCTCACAGCTGTGTCCGTTTGTCAGGCCGGTGATTGTAAAAGTTTTGAGGTGTTGATGAAAACCATCATTTCTAAAATGGTTCTGCCTTTTTGGCACTTCTTTTTTCACCAGACTTTTTTCTTACCCGTCCACCTATACCCGAAATACTTTCCTTGTTTAGCTCAGCCCCTCCAAAATTGTTTCCTCGCGACGCTGCTGCTCCTTTCTATATTTGCTGCCCGCCCGCACGCCATCACCGGTTCCTTTCAATAATAATAAATAGCTCCATCATCGGTTCCTTGCCATCAATACTAACCAGCCAATCACCGGGTTCCTTGCCTACAATGACCAACGCCATCAGCAAAATTGACATTCCATTTGACGTGTACCCTTGTGGCCTCGTCTAGCAGGAAGCCGCTGGCATCGCCGCCATCCTCTTTTCTCTTCTCGTGATCGAGGCAGGCACGCCACTGATCGCCGGATAGGAACGGACATCGCGTCCCATCAAGTCAAGTGTACCCAAAATGATAAATGGTACTCGAATTTTTAAGGATCGACAATGGAACTGAGGAAATATATGGAAATGACTATGTTCAACTTCCCGATGACATCATGATTGAGTAAAAATCTGAGCAGTCACTTGATATCCTCATCGAGCGAGTGTTTCCAAATATTAAGGTCAACTATAACAATGCTGGTTACATGTGTGAGCGTGCTATCCTCTCTACTAGAAATAAGTACGTGGACGGGCTTAATGCAAGGATGATCGACATGTTTCCAGGTGAAGAAAAAGTGTACTACAATTTTGACGGTATCGATTACCTCCTCATGAACTCAGAGTCAAGAAGAATTGTTCTGTAATTTTACTCTATAATCTTGATTCTCATAGTGGCCTCTGCAATGGAACTAGTCTGGTGGTGAGGGATGATTTTGAGGATAATGCAATTGATGCTGAAATTGTGAACATTCTAGGAAAAGAATATTTATACCAAGAATCACTCTATCTCTGTCAGAGGATATTACACTCACTACGGGAAACTGATTGTTTGCCTTGTGCCCGAAACTTTGCCGTATGCAAAATATAGGGCACACGGCAAAGAGCCTCTGTGCCGTGTGCTAAATCAAACACACACGGCAAAGAGAAAGCACACGGCAAACTTCCTCTTTGCCGTGTGCCCGATGACACACACACGACAAAGAAGTTGCTTGCCGTGTGCCTGCTAACCAACACACGCAAACTTATTATCCCCGACACACGATAATAATTAAACACGTGCCCGGGCCAGTCGACGGCCGTTAGAAGGAGGGCCGACCGTTAGTCTTTGTCGTGTGCTTAATAGAGGCACAAGGCAAAGTAGTATGTTTGCTGTGTGCCTCCTAGCAGCACACGGCAAAATAGTGTTTTTGCCATGTGTCTGCTAGCAGCACACGACAAAATGGTGGGTTTGCCGTGTGCTAGTGGTAGTCACACAGCAAAGAAAGAAAAAAAACCAACTTCTGCCCTCCAAACTTTTTCTCCGTTCCACAAACATTGCTTGGTACTCCATGTTCCCATTTAGTACATTTCTCAAACTGTTTGCTATATTTAACAAATTTATTGCATTCAATGGATTTTTTTGTATAAGTCAAATTTGAACTGCAAGTGCATGAAATAATAGAATAAAGTGGTTGAAAAAAATATATTCATGATAGTGAGTCCAGTGTAAGGCCTTATCTATTAGTTGAAACAAAATTTCAAAAATCATGTTCACAAACATTACCACAAACGTGGAGCCGATTAGTTTTTAAATTCTATAAAATTCAAACAAAGTCTGAAAATCATGAGATTTGTCAATATCTCATGCCATCATATGTGAAGTCTGTGATAAAAATTTGAGAAAGTTTCACACATTTTGTCACGTACGATGCTTGTAAACTGAAGCTTACCCGAAGAAGATCCATATAGAAGAGAATGATGCGGTTTGGTTTCCAGGCGCAATAATGTTCAAATTTGAGTTTGGCTTCTAAACTTTTTCTATAGGCAATAGACAACATAGATTGCTTCATGTTAAATTTTGGTATGTTTTCGGATCCGTTTGATAATTTTAATCTATCAACTGCAATGATACTATTAGATTGATATAAATTGAATTTGATCTATAAGTACATAAAATAATAGAATATAGTGAGTGCAAAAACTATATTCATGTTATTGAGTCCAGTGTAAGGCCTTATCTTAATTTTGAAAAGAAATTTCGAATACCGTGTTCAAAAAATAAAGCGAAAGGAAGTTTTGTTTGCATGAAATAATGGTAGGGGACGTTAAGATGTCCGAACGTCCCTTTGCCATGTGTCTGGGACCCGGCACACGACAAAGAGGACATTGGGACATTTTGCCGTGTGCCTTGTATCCGGTACACGGCAAAGTCACGTCTTTGTCGTGTGTCTTGGATCTGGGCACATGACAAACTTCATTTTGTTGACTTAGCACGCACACCCCTCCCTCTCCCTCTCCCTCACTCAGCTCATTCACACACTCACACACTCTTGCCGATGGTGCGTCTCCCCACTGCCGCGCCGCCTACCCCCGGCCGCCCCTTCGCCGCACGCTGTGAGGAGGAGGAGGAGGAGGGCGCTCGTGGCCATGCCCGCGCCCGCGCTCGGACGTCACCACCGCTGCGGTCGCCATCGCCGCCCGCGCCACGGCCGCCGCACGCCGCCCACCCCCGGCCGCCCCTGCACCGAGCGTCGTGAGGAGGAGGAGGAGAGGAAGGAGGAGGAGAGGAGGAGGAGGAGGAGGGCGCCCACGGCCGCCCCGCGCCGCGCGCTGTGAGGAGGAGTGGAGGAGGAGGAGGAGGAGGAGGAGGGCGCCCGTGGCCGCTCCGCGTCACCGACCCTCGGCCATCCCTACGCCGCCCACCCCTGGCCGCCATGAGGAGGAGGAGGAGGGGGGGGAGGAGGCTCTTGCCGCCGGAGGAGAAGGAGTTTGCACCGCCCGTCTTCCCGCCGCCGGAGAAGGAGGAGGAGTTGGACGCGCCGCCGTCGCCCCGGAGGACTCGTAGGCCCCCGTCTCACCGTCATCGAGTTACTAGGTGAGCACATGCAAAATGCTCATCTTTTCGTATCATGTTTGTAGATCACGTAACCTAGTTAGGCGTCTCCCGTTCGAAAGAGATACAGTTGGAAATATGCAGATCTTTGCATATGTATGACAGTATCTATTTCGAATTGTCCACGTTTTTTTGGACAACCCGAGGATGTGTATATGGGTTTAGTTTTCATGGTCTGCTCCGATTCGAGATAGAATTTCGGAATCGCCTCCCTGTTGTTCTTCGGATACACAATTTCCTTGCTATGACGTGTATTTGGAGAACAGCGGGGAGGTGCTGCCGAAGTTCTGTGTCGGATAGGTGTAGAGCATGAAAACTAACCCCATATACACATCCTCGGGTGGGATTAGGACCTATCTTCACCCATTAGAGCATGATAGACATCGTGTAGGTGCAATTGATTTTTATATCACCCACTCATATGTTAAAGGATGGATTACTGTTAGTGGATGTACACGGGCTGGCGGGGTAAGCGTGACTGGACCAATGAATTTATTTACAAGGTCGATGAGTTCTTGAAAAAAGCATTTGACAAAGGACAGAGTAAAGCGATGTGTCCCTGCAGCAAATGTGAAAACAAGATATTTCAATCAAAGTTGAACATGGGTAAGCACATTTTCTCCTATGGGTTTTTGGCAAACTATACCTGGTGGGTCTGCCATGGTGAAGCCCATCGTGCGAGAGACGAGGCCGTGAGACAACGCATCGAGGATTATGATGCTGATGCTGGGTGTGGAGACATGTTAAATGACTTTCATCAAGCACACTTTGATGAAGGACCTTGTCATGTTAGGGAGGATCTGCCAGAGCCAACCGCAAAGGCCTATTATGACATGTTGTCTTCAACATAGAAACCATTGCACGAGCATACCGGTTTTTCTCAACTGGATGCCAGCGGATGCATAATGGCCCTAAAGTCTCAGCTTGGCATCAGTCGAGAAGGCTTTGATAATATGTTGACAGTTTTTGGCAGCCTGCTTCCGGGTGGTCACAATATGCAACGCAACATGTATGAGGCACAGAAACTCCTTCGTGCACTTAAGATGCCATACAAGCAGATACATGCTTGTCCGAAGGGATGCATCTTGTTTAGGAAAGAACATGCGGATGCAAAGTACTGTCCTAAATGTGAGTCCTCTAGGTACTGGAGGTAGACTCTAGTGATGGTCAAAAGAGGCAGCTCGAAACCGCCGTGAAAATCCTACAGTCCCTTCCATTCATACCGAGGATCCAACGGCTTTACATGACCAAGGAATCTGCGAAACAGATGACATGGCACAAAGAAGGCAAACGATACCGTCCTAAGGATATGGTACATCCAGCCGATGCTGAAGCATGGAGATATTTTGAGGAGGCTCGTAATGTACGTGTTGCGCTGGTGACAGATGGGTTCAATCCTTATGGAATGTCGTCTGCCCTATACACTTGTTGGCCCATGTTCGTTATCCCCCTCAATCTCCCTCCCGGCGTCATCTTTCAAGGATAGAACATATTGTTGTCGTTGATTATACCTGGATACCCGGGGGATAATATGAGTGTGTACATGGAGCCTCTGATTGATGAATTCCTCCTTGCTTGGAATGAAGGGGTATGGACATACGACCGAGCTACAAAGTCAAATTTCAAAATGCGAGTTTGGTAAATGTACTCCCTACATGACCATCTGGCGTATGGGCTATTTAACGGCTGGTGTGTCCACGGGAAGTTCCCATGCCCAGTATGCAAGTCAGCTATCAAAGTTCTTCTGGTTGACGAAGGGTGGTAAGTATTGTTCGTTTGACAAACACCGACAATTTCTCCCTATTGACCATCCCTTCATATGAGACATAAAGAACTTTACAAAAGGTGTCGTGGTTGAAGACTCCCCACCGCAGATGTTGACAGGTGATGCGGTTCATGAGCAGTTAAATGCACTCGAACCAAATAAAGAAGGTGTTGGTTTTGTGGGATATGGTGAGGAACATGCCTGGACTCAGAAGCCGGGCTTGTGGAGGCTCCCCTACATGGATGACATTCTTCTTCCACATAACATTGATATGATGCACACTGAAAAGAATATCACCGAGGCAACCTGGGGTACAGTCATGGACATTCCTGATAAGACAAAGGACAACGTTAAGGCTAGAGTGGATCAAGCTAGGTTATGCAATAGACCAAAGTTTGACATTCCGCCTCCCAAAGGCACTAGATGGAAAAAGCCGCCAGCCGATTTCATTCCGAAGAGGAACCAAAGGAGGGAAGTACTATAATGGTTCCAAACTTTAATGTTCCCCGATGGGTATGTAGCGAATCTGAGGAGGGGATGAACTTAGATACTATGCGAATCAATGGGCTCAAGAGTCATGACTACCACATATGGATTGAGCAGCTTCTTTCGGTGATGGTTCGAGGCTATCTCATTGACCATGTGTGGCTAGTGCTGGCAAAGTTAAGAAATTTCTTCCGCATCCTTTGTGCTAAGGAGTTATCTCGGAATGTGGTTGCAGAAATGGAAAAATTGGCTCCTGTGTTTCTTTGTAAGTTGGAGAAGATCTTTTCACCCGACTTTTTCAATCCGATGCAGCATATGATTGTGCACCTCCCGTATGAGGCACGAATGGGGGGGGGGTCTGTGCATGAACGTTGGGGCTATTCAATTGAGAGACAACAAAAGGTTCTTTGAACAAAATGTAAGAACAAGTGCAAAATCGAAGCTTCCATGGCAGAGGCACACTGTACTGAGGAGGTGTCAAACATCACAACAAAATACTATGCTGACACCCTTCCTAACGTGCATAATCCACCCCCTCGTTACAATGCCAACAAAATGAATTGAACCTCAGCCTCTTCGGAGGGAAACTCGGTAGTGCAAGTGTTGCGACTCCTAAGAACTTGCAACATGCAGAGTTCCGCACTATCATGATGTATGTGTTGACCAACCTTTCCGAAGTAGAGCCGTACATTTAGTAAGTTCTCAACAAACTAGTTCTCGATTATTTCTAGCGTATGGTCACTATTCTGCATGTAACCCCCCTCGATCTTCTTTTCGTTCGTACAGAGAATTTACTCAACAATTCTGGCAGGAAAATAGGGCACCGATCCCGTAGCAAGTCGATACCTTTCTTAACAAGGGTGCGAGACGTGGATCGCCCGATTTCATTTCTTGTTTCAAACAAAAGGTAAGGTCATTCTGGAGCTCGTACTTTTTGTTTGACACTTCAAGTTCCTCGTACGTGCGAATAATATAACGAACTATCATGCTTCTACTTGCAGGGCCTAAACAATGTGTCCATGAGTCCCAATTTGAGACAGGTTTCCAATGGATGTGCCTATAGGGTCATGTCATACTCCGGCTATGACGCGAATGGATATCGCTTTCACACCAAAAGAAATGATCAGAGTCAGCCCAATCGGAGAACCACAAATTCCAGAGTTTGTACGACAACCCAAGATGGGGTCGAGTATTATGGAATAATAGAAGAAATATACGAACTCACGTTTCATGGTTGCAAACCTCTTAAGCCTGTCGTATTCAAATGCCATTGGTTTGATCCTAACGAAGTGCGACGGACCCCTAATCTTGGACTAGTCGAAATTCGTCAGTCATCCATCTTTTCAGGAGACGATGTCTATATTATGGCTCAACAAGCCACAAAAGTTTATTATCTCTCATACCCGTGCAAAACCGACGATCGTATTAAGGGTTGGGACGTTGTGTACAAGGTATCGCCACATGGTAAACTACCTCTTCCAAACAATGAAGATTACAATATAGACCCAGTCACATATGAGGGAGAGTTCTTTCAAGAAGATGGGCTACAAGGTGTTTTGAGATAGACTTAACCGGAGCCATGGAAATGAAAGTAGACGATGATGAAACGATTGATGATGAGGACGTTGGAGACAAGGTTCATAATGCGAAGGACTTACTATTCCTTGAAAAATTACAATTAGGGCTCGATGAAGACGAGAGTCCTCTTTCGGAGCACATGCCTGATTTTGATCTCGACATGCGTGATAGTGATGATGAGACTTATGATCCTTCTAATCCCGATCAAGAGGATTATTTCTAATACATGTATGATCCGTACTGATTGAATTATTATTTCTAATCATGTCTTGTTTATTTTGCTTCTATTTCTAATTATGTTTTGTTTATACATGCTGATTGGTTTACTGTTTTTAATTGCAGGTGATTGAAGAAAGATGGTGGTGAGCGGATTAGCGCGAAAATGCACGTCTACTTTCAGAAGAATGATGCCAAGTTCCGATAAAGCTGCCGTTGCTAGGGGTACCCGAGGCAAGGGTCGAGGAAAGGGTGGCCCCAAGCGTGGAGGGAAGGCTGGCAAGGGTCGATCGACTCGGTCTGTACAGCCGCCTTTGCCTCAGGAGTCGGAGGAGATGGAGGAGGAGGAGGAGGACACGACAGGGGCTACGCCGGCCGCTATCTGGTTGCGAGGTCCCTCATGACTCCCGGACAAGCCGATACCTCTTGCCGGACGCCCAGTGATTCGACCTTGTGCGCCAATGTAAGTAATTTTATATGTTATCACTACTTTTTTATTTCATAACTTGAAAATCACAGTAGAAACTAATATTTTATCTTAATCACTTTTGGCAGGAGTTGGAAAGTAGTCACCCCAGGTGTTCACGAACGCAAGGTCAACATCATCCTGGGTCTTTTGTGCAGAGAGCACTTTCCAGGCCAGGTCCACATTGGTGGAAGGTACGAGCCGGCCTGGACGTAGGAGCACTACTGCGCCGCCCCCGACCAATTCGATCGGGGAGACAGGTGTTTCACCAACAAGGCAGAGCGGGTGGTGGCAGAGCTGTGGGTAAGTCTTCGTCGCATTCATTGGACATATTTCTAATAATGACTGCATACTTCATGTTTATATGCAGGATTTCTACAGGTGTGAGCCCGAGCACGAGGAGGCGGCAAATGTTGTGGCTCACAATCGATGCGTTAAGCTAGTGAAGGACATGCATTAGGAGGTGCAAGTCCAGTGTGTCATAAACTACGGCGCTATGTTCCTTCGCCAGTAGAAAAAAAATAAAGAGACAAGAGATTTGAAGCTGATCCGGGAGCAATACTTGTAGGTAAATTAGATTTATTCTTAGATTAAATACATCGCTTAATTTGATCTTCTTACATGTTAGTCACTTGATCATGTGTAGGTGCCTGTGTGGTGTTGCCGTAATGATTTCCAGTGCTGGGAATGCATAGCGGACAAGTGGCTCACACCCGAGTGGGAGGAGAAGCACAACGCTGGCCGAGAGCGGCATTTGCTGATGCCAGTTCCAGCACACCATCAAGGCATCCTTAGCAACGAGGAGTACATGGCTAGATGGGTATGCGGATTATTTCTTTATTCTAACACTTATTTCTGTATAATTTGTAATTAACTTGCTATTTTTTAGGCAGTCCTAGGCACATGGAGGCGCCGAATGCCCCGAGTTTGTGGGATGGGCTTTGGCCAACAAGGGCAAGGTTCCTGAGGTCACCTACAACCCGGACGACCCGCCCTCAGCGTACAACAACCCCTCCATCTACACCCGCATCAATGCGTACACAGAGATAGGAAGACAGGTCCATGGGCCAGAGTGGGATCCGAGCGCCCACTCTCTTGATGGCGAGATCATCATGAGGGTTGGAGGAGGCAGGAAGTATGGCCGGTACTATATAGGCGACGACACTCTAGACACGGCCCAGGTTCGAGCAAGGAGCACGAGCAGTAGCCCAACCATACGCCTACGGCTATCCGCGGCACAACAAGTGCAGGAACTTCAGGTTATTTCTAATTTATTCATCATTCATTCAATTTGCTTTCCACTGTAACATTGGGATGAGAAATTGTAGGCCCAGCTGGCGGCGCAAGCGGCGGCATACTAGGCAAAGCTGGCCGAAGAGAGGAGGTAACGAGAGGAGTGGGAGGCGAGGCAGCAGGCCGAGATGAGCAACCTATTTAGTTACGTTCAAGGCCTTTCTGTTCAGATGGGTCAACCTCCACTGCCACCGATGATGTTACCTCTGCCTCCGGCTCCTGGAACTCCTCGTGTGAGCCACTTGACAACCTTGTAGATTCATTTCAAGTATTAGAGATTTAGAGAACATAGAAACTTACAGTCACTTAGAGACTTCGATGAAATTTTGAAGGTTTTAGATTATAACTTAAGGAAGTTGATTCTTATCTCACCTGTAATATATTCTCTTTTCTGCAGAATCAATCGACCGCGGCATTGAATACGCCAGTGGCGTCCCCGGGCATCTCACCGACGTTCCCGGCACAACAGTTGTTCCCACCTCCGCCCGGCCCACCGCCGTTCAACCCACCTCAGTGACGTTGTGTTTCTTGTTTTGAACTTATTGTGAACTTGTGGTACTTGTTGTGACTTGTGCACGACGGGATGCTTGTTGTGACTTATGAAACTTATGGTTTTATGTGTATCTAGTGCCTACGATGCTTGTTGTGACATATTAATGATATCTGTTATGTTTGTTTGACTGGGGATCATTATATGCGAAAAAAGAATAGAAAATGTCCGGCCACTTTGCCGTGTGCGATGACCATGGCACACGGCAAAGTGGCCATTTCTGCCATTCTGAATAATATGTTTGTCGTGTGCTATACTGGGCACACGGCAAAGTAATCATTCTTTGTCATGTGCCTGGAACCTCAGCACACGGCAAAGATCCAATGTTTGCCATTTGCCCTGGGTAAGATACACGGCAAAGAGACCATTCTTTATCGTGTGCCATCTCTATAGCACACGACAAAGATACAGATTGTATCTTTGCCATGTGAATCCACGACACACGGCAAAACACTCCATTAGCATGCTGGCACCATCTGTCGCATTTTTTTGCCGTGCGCCGCATAAAACACACGGCAAAGTCGGCTTTGCCTTCAGGGCTGGCTGCCGTCGGGGCCGTCGGCCACGCACGGCAAAGCCTTTGCCGTGTTCGAGAGGGTCTTTGCCGTGTGCCCTGGCACACGGCAAACTACTGGAATCCTGTAGTAACTTCCATTTAGATTTAAGAGGAAACAATTTCCAATTAGATTAAGTTTTGCAATGACTATCAATAATGTTCAAGGTCCAACTATACCGAATGTTGGAATATACCTTCCTGAACCTGTGTTCTCGCATGGACAACTGTATGTTGCTTTGTCAAGAGGTGTATCACGCACTACAATATGGGTCTTATCAAAGCCGAATGAAGATTTAGACCCAACTGGAAAAAGAACAAAAAACATCGTGTACAGAGATGTAGCGCTACAAGCCTAATGTCATGAGGCAAGTTATTTCTCTATTTGCTAATATATCGTGTACAGGGTTTCGATGAAATTATTTAACTTAATTTTTCTCACACTTTGCAGCAGCTATATAATATATCATTCCTAGAAGTGTAATGGGATCATTATCAAATCTCGGTGGGCGTACAACTCATACGGCATGGTGTTTATTCTAGCTTGGTCGCCAAGGGTACATCATTTGAATGATCTGGATAATAGAAAACATTAAATTATGCTAATGTTTGATTGTCGAGACTTTTGATCAATCATAGTAATAAATTGACATCGATCACATCATGCTTATGCCGGGATTCACATAGATCTGGAAACCATGCACATCCATGCATTACTACAGAATACATTTTTAGAGGCGGGTGAAACGGTATTTTTAGGGATGAGCGCGGTACCCGCCTCTAGTTTTCGCTGCTAAAAATGCTTATTTACAGGGGTGGGGCCCCTACAAATGTTTTTATGGATTCGCTGCTAAAAGTGGCTCCCATTTTTAGGGATGGGTGTGGGGTGACCCGCCCCTAAAATTTTTTTCCAGAGGCAGGTCAAATGCTACAGTAGCCCGGCTCCCTTTATAGGAACGAATGATATTTTCATCTGCCCCTGAAAAAATTAAGACGTTGCCACAAATCATTTTTAGTATTGATGTGTATATAATAATATTATTTTTAACCGATCCAGGGAATTAATAGAAGTATGTAGAATTCTCATGGAAATAATTGATATCGTGGTCGAGCGCGCAGATTTTACCTCTGATTGATGAATCCGCTATGATCCTGAAATTCGTATTTTGATTTGCATTGGAATTGTTTCCTTTCCGATCCCAAAATGGGTCTCTGTATATACTATATACGATACACAAGTTTGTATTTTTCTTTTATCTAAACAACATCTTTTAATGATGGATTGGCACCGTTCAATGGTAAAAGTATGCCACATGTATGATTTTTATATTATAAATATTTTTTGGAAACACGTGCACCCTACTAGTAAATTATGATAAGCCAAAGCGTGATCCCAGTCTCCCCTCGGGCCACCTGATTCTGCAGTCCGCAAGCCAGCACACGCTGCCACTCGCCACCGAGCTACACCCAGGGGTGCAGCGTATCTCTCACTCATCTTCCATGTTGCACAGCGTTGTTCCCAAAATTGATTTGAGCTGCCATGACGGTGCGAACGACCACCAGCGGAGCGCTGCGACGAGAGCCAGCGCTGGAGCGGCAGGAGCACCCTACGTGGCTACGTCCGAGAGGTCCGAACCGTGAGCCTCAGCACTCGGCAAGAGCCAAGAGGCAGCTGGTGATGGCACTGCTGGCCAACAGAAGGGCCTGGCTACTGGCTGCCAAGAGCTTAGAGGTGAGCCCCCTGAGAGCTGCTGCACGAGCTGCTGCGACGTGCAGCAGCGGCACAAGGGCGAGCGCCCAGCAGCAGTCTGGCATCAAACGAGGGAGTATCGATTGAGCAAAATTCCTTTTTCTCATTTTGCTAGCTTAATTTATTTAGTTAGTGTTTGTGTCACTCATGTATATTGTAAAGCTCTATAAATTGAAAAAGAAATCAATTGATGAACTTTAAGAGCTCAAAACACGGAAGGTAGGCTCCACATTGATCGATTGAGCATTTTATTTTGGCTTGGGAACGGGAATACCTAACATCAAAAGCAAGATCGTAGCTCCGCCACTGGAACACAAGCAGGCAAAGAGGAACCAATATGTAGCGCGTCAAGAATTTCGCCGCAACACTTTGCATAAAGAATCTATAGTAACGGTGAACCCTTTTTATATTCCAGTGGTTAACTCCCCAAAAGGCTCAACTTTCCATGCCTGCAATATGAGTGAATATGAGATGTCGTGTATGCTTCATGAATAAAATTAGATGTCTTACGTGTATATCTCAGACTTGCATGCATAGTATAACCAAGTGCGATTTGCATTGCCTGCTGAATTGCTTGGTTACTGGCCAATAAAATTATAATACCATTTATATATGATTTATATTCTCGTAACAACGAACAACAACGAACCTAGTAGTATATAGGTGATGTCTATACTGTTATATAAGCAAGACACTTCCTTTACAAAATACACTCTACAACCTATAATTTTTTATTGTGGATCGCTTGAAAATTACTCTCTCTCTCTCCTCTTTACCTATCACATCTGTTCTCCATCTATCATGAAAACATCATCCTCTCGTAGTGCAAACTTGATATGTTTAGAGCATCAGATTTCGCATTGAAATCGAGTCTCGCACGAAACACGATTTCTTCCCCCCCCCCCCCCCCCCGCCCCCTCTATTCTCTATAATTTATTATAGTATCACATGAATGTAATTACCCAAAAACTACACATAGAGCCCTCCACTACTAAAAGATAATTTTTAGAGGCGGATAAAATACCATTTTTAGGGACGGATGTGGTACCCGCTCCTACTTTTCACAGCTACAAATCATTGTCTACGGGAGCGGATAACGTGTTTGTCCCAAACAATCAATTTCTAGTAATGCGTGACGGCGTGATCCGTTCCTAGAAATCAATTTCTAAAAATAATATAAATCAGAAAAAATAGAAAATAGCAAAAGAAAATGAAAAAATATCACAGCCAACCATGCCACCACAAGCCCCCCTACTGTAGATGTACAATTTTTTTTTACGAAAGATGCACACTGGCATCAATTGGGATTCGAACCGCCTACTTCAAGCTTCATGTGCACCCTCCTCTCCACTACAGTATACAGTCACTTGTGACTCTACAGGGTATGCTATTCTTTTATATTAACTCTAAAATCGATTTGTAGGAGAGGGTGACGCGCCCCTAGAAATCCGTCTCTAGGGGCGGCCCCTGAAAATATTTTTCTACTTTATTCTAAAAATTTATTTGAATCTTTAAATAGAGCAAAAGAAATAAAAAAGTAAAACTTCTACACTATGGTTATTGTGAACTATTTATACAAAACTATTTATACAAAAAATATAAACTAAGTATATTTCAGTGTATATAAAAGTTAAAATTGTGGAAATCTCAAAGTACGACTTGAGTTGTGTCAGATACTATATAGTTATAGCCATGTGTAGGGCACAACTATTAAATGATCTTATGACTAAAAAAGGTCTTAAATGTACAATGTATAAACTATAAAATTTTAGATCTTTTTATTTCAAAAAAATAAAATTTTAGATCTTACCACTACAACTTTGATACAAAGCTACTCTGCATCCAGATTTTTTGAAACGATCAAAACTTCTAGATTTTAAAATTAGATCATTTATAATGTTTTTTAGAGTATTAAATGATCTAAAATAAAAAATTTATCAACTCTAAAATTTTAGGTCTCGCCAACCTCTGTAATTTTGGTATAAAGTTTGACTTCATCCGAGATCATATGAAAAAGTTATAACTTTTTGGCGTGGGTCATTTGTAAGAGCGAGTCATGTCATCATCCGCTCCTAAAAATTAATTTCTAGGTATGGGTGATACCATACCCCGTCCCTACAAATTGATTTCTATGGACGGGTCACATCGTCACCCGTTTCTACAAATGACCACCATTTCCAGGGACGGGTGATGACGTCACCCGCCCATAGAAATGCCATTTTTATGGGTGGGTGATACTATCACCCGCCCTAAAAATAGTGGCCATTTATTGGAGCGTGTGACGCTATCACGCACCTTTAAAAATATATTTTCAGGGGCAGGTCGAATGCTACAGCAGTCCCGCTCTTTTTTAGGAGCGGGTTACCTTCACTACAAGAAATTATTTGATCCGTGACAGAACGAATTCGTCATGGATCGCAAAAAAAAAACCGTCATGAAGCAGTGTGTGTGACGATTTTAGATAACGTCATGTATTGAGCCTCACAGATTAAATCGAGTGACGATTTTAGCAAAATCATCACGGATCAGCACAATCCATGACATTTCTTAATCGTCATAGATTGCTCATGTTCCCATGCAGCCCAGCCCAGGCCTAGTTTCTGTGATGAAAAAAAATGTCATAAATGGTTGCCACATGACAACTGAGGTGGCTATTGATGTGGATAATTTTGATGACATGGAGGATGACGCGGTTGGTGACTGTAACACCCAAAAATATAGGAGCTAAAATTTTTTTAAAAGTATTTTCATAAAAATTATAAATTAAAATTGTGCATGCATCTTTATTTCTTTTCTTCTCCTATTCTTTCTTTCAGCCCAGCCCAATTCTTTTCCTCTACTTCTTTTCTTTTTCCGCGGCCAACTCAGTGGCCAATTTCCTCACCCGACCCTTGCTTCCACCGACAGTTAGGACCCACCTGTCGGCACCTTCTTCTTTCTTCTTTCCTTACCCAGAGTCCGGATCGATCCCGCGCCGTCTGTTCGCGCCCCTTCTTTCTTTCTTCTTACCCCGAGCCCTGATCGATTCCGCAACACCGCCTTCCTAATCTCGGCCGATCTTCCCCTATAAAATCCTGCCAAAGCCCCGCTTTGCAACCCACGCCAAACTCAAATCTTTTCCTCTACACAACACCCACATAACTAGCTGTTCTACTGACTTGATCTGCTTCGGTGGCTGGGGCGGAAGGACTTCAGAAAAAGGGAACGAACGGGAGTCCAACTCAGCCAACGATCTACCGCTATGAAAACACCCGAACGTGGTGGACTACAATAGACGGACAGAGCTGTCACCACCTGCCGCCTACCACATCAGTTCCGTGGGGTGGAACACAACCCAAGATAACTATCTAGCCTAAGCACCACACTTGAACTATCAAGTTACTGACTTCCGCCTCACGTTAAGGCAAGAAGAAACCCCAAATGGCCAGGCTTGCTAAACCATGTAGACAAGGGATCCCGCAGATTAAAGAAAGTAAACTAACTATGTACTGGAAGTAAAGAGAAAGACTAGCAAGATACTGAAGATAGGCGAGGAACTTACTTTTATAATATTTCCACGAGGTGGATACAAAAGCGGAGTAGGACCAAGAGAAAACTTGGCTCCTCTCCTAGCTTGCCTCTCACACACGCTCTCACCTCACTCTCTCCCTATTCTATTACTAAAGTAGAGTGACTAAGAATCTCACTTCTCTCTGGAATGGTGTGTGTTACAAGTGGGAAGTGGGGGCCTATTTATACTAGCTAGAGGTCGGTAACTTGTCGTATGCTTCAAGACCACGCGACCTTAGCAGTTGAAGTAACTTCCACACGAATTTGGGAGCCAGAGGCTGCCATGTGGGGCCGGCCGACCTGGATAGGTGACGTGGCCAGTGGAGGTGGTGCCAGGCCGGCCGGCCTATGAGAGGCCGGTCGGCCTGGGATTCCTCCCGTTTCGACCCATTTTCACACACTAATATCCTGAAATGATATATGTGACAAAACTTGTGGAACCTGTTAGTTCAATTAGTATTAACTCAGATTTGGCTTAGAAACCATGAAAATCATAGAAATGTTGGTGGTAAAAGTCATCAAAATCAACCGCCAACAGCGACCTAGGAATATCACTCATTCTTGGGCGGCCTTTCCTAAGGGATGCTCGAGCCCGGATTAATGTCGGGATAGGAAAGATTCATCTCCGTATCATGGGAAACAAGATGACATTCATGTTCCAAACCAAGGAAGAAAACTTGTACCTGATTCATCAAGACCATGAAGGAAACGGGTTGTGGGCAGAACCATGGCCCCAATCCGAAGACATAATTCCCACACCACCTACATCAACAAAGAAGAAAACCAAGAAGGGTGGAGAATGAAGAAGATATCTTCGTCCTCGACATCCTCTCCAGGTATGGACGATTCGACCTCAAGTTAAACAAATATGGAGAGGGTCCTACTCATCAGACCTTAAACCAAGAGCTATCTTGGGGGAGTTCCTCCGCCAAGTGAACTGTATCCTTTTACTGCTTTCAATAAAGATATAAAAACTCTAAAAAAACCAAACAAATATCTCCTGCTTTCATTTCCCTTTTTCCAAATGCATGGTAAGAGTTCTTAGTCTTACTAAGTTAAAAGGATGAATAATTGTTATGCTCTTGTTTGTCTATCTTGGCAATATATGAAATGCAGGTATGCTTCATCCATTCCGTACCTTAGAGCTCCACAAAAGCTTTCATTATGAGAAGGGAGAAGTGCCTTGGTAAGGATTCATACACCATTGAGCGATCCGAATGAATCATTCGAGAAACTTAGTCTTGTTTTACTATTTCCAAAAGAAAATCTCTAGATGGATTGTTGAACAAAGGGAAGGTAAGTATTGCTCTGTCGACTGTTGTAACTCTCAACAGCTCAAGACGGGGAAAACTCATAAGCCCCATAGATGATGAAGGTAACAAGGGCCGGGTACTCATGCCAACATTACTCAATCTCAAGGACATCATCTATGCCTCAAGACTGGACACGACAGCAGGTAACAAATCTAACAATTTTCTGATCTACAACCTGATTTGTCCTGTTTTGCTTGGGACGAGCAAAGGACAGCTTGGGGGTTCTTGTTGACGCTCGATACCACCCAATTTCGAGCGTCAATTTAATCAAAAAATTGGGATGACTAGCATAGTTAACCTGCATATTTGTCTAGAATAATATCATTTCCACATTCCCCTTGGAGAATTTGCAATGCAGGGAAATTGAGCAGAAATCAAGTGTAAACCAGCACCACAATCCAAGGCAAATGGCTTCGACCAATCAAAGCGCGCCATTCGGCCTCCCATGGATCAAAGGGCCCACAAACAGGTGCAACTAACCTAGGACAGGCCTGACTCATCCACTGGAGCAACCAAGGCCCACGTGGTAGCCTCACAGACGAAGCTGGAGGCGGTTGGAGCCCAACCTGGTTCGACCGAACCAGGTGGGTCGGCCGAATCAGGACAGGCTCCACCGCCTTACTTCTTCCACGTGTAGACTCCCCATTGGCTCCTTATGTCACTTTGGCAAGGCCCCAGCTCATTGCACACCGAGGAGATGCTGCACACCCTCCTCACTCACCCCTATAAATATAAGGGGGGTGCTACTAATGAAGACACAACTCAAGTTGCTCTCTCTCAAGTTTTACTCTTCCTCTCATTCGTAATATTCGGAATTCCTTAATAGAGTTATCTTCTAGTTTAGTGCATTCGTGTAGTATATGTTCTGTGTATTTAGATATGTGTGCTATTCTTAGTTTATATCTAGATCTTGTATCTTGCATGATTAGACATGGTAAGATATCTAGGCTACGACATTGGTTCCAGTATACGTATGTTTGCTCTAGTGTGATGTCTGTTCATCCAAGGGTGGGGGCTCCGTGTGGGGCATTAGAGTATCAATCATTAGCGTAGACGTGGTGTCTGGGTTAATTAATGTTGCTGGATATGGCTCTATACCATGGTTAGATGAGGTAGGCGGCAGGTGGTGACAGCCCTGTCCGTCCGTCATAACCCTCCCCGTTCGTATAGTAGCTGTAGGAGGTGCATAAAATAGCCGTGAAGAACTAGTGGCCACCTAGCCATTTCTTGTGCGGTCTCCTGGTGATGCCTGGGGGCCTAGAGCCCATTCCTAATCATGTGTATGTATATGAGTGCTTAGTATAGACTGTATGTTTAGTTAGGAGTACATAAGTCCTTAGATTTGCTTTCTTCTTCCTTTCTCCCTTCCTGTAAGCTTTGCATAGAGTAAGAGCTTGAGTAACTTGTGTGTCACACTACCTCTGTACCATATATTATCTTAGCCCTGTTTATTCAACTGAATATCCATGCTAGAACTAATCAACCTACTAATCTATTCCAATAACCGCTGCCTTCCCTGCGGAAATATAAATATGACCTCGTACTCACAGGTAAAATGCTACAACGGTATTCCGTGTGCTTTCAGATACTTCTGTAACATAAGAAATACCAACAATTATTTTTGGCGTTATTGCCGGGGAAAGGATTCTATGTCCATACTTGGTGATTGCATTATAAAATGCCAACAAGCATTTTTGGCGCCGTTGCCGGGGAATGGATTCTATGTCCATACTTGGTGATCACGTTATAAAATTTCAACAAGCATTTTTGGCGCCGTTGTCGGGGAAGACACTGGTTAAAAGAATAGATCAAGTAGTTGATGAAATTCTAAAATGGTGTTCAATTGTCTAAACAGGCTAACTTGGCTTTGTTTTCTCCTTTGTGTGAAGTAGTGTATGACTGTTTTTGATCTGTCGCAAAATTTCACTCAGAATTCGGAGTCACTTTTGAGAAGAGTTCGACCCCGTGTCGTTCCTCCTCAGATTTCACTCTCGACAGGTGAAACAGTCAATATCGCGCCATCAGCTTCCAAGGCTATGGCTCAGAAGACTCTCCGTGAATTCTCAGCTCCTTCGGCCGACAATGTCCCAATCGGGCCAAATGTCAATGCTGAAGCTGAAAATTTTGAGATCAAGATGGGTCTCATGACGATGGTGCAGGCCAGCCCATTCTATAGCAAGGCCAATGAAGATGCCAATGCACATCTCCAACAGTTCCTGGAACTTTGTAGCACTTTTGTCATCAAGGGAGTCACGAAAGTTGCAATCCGACTCCATCTATTTCTGTTTTCTCTTCTGGGGAAGGCAAAACAGTGGTTCTATACCAACAGAAGTGCAGTAACTACTTGGGATGAGTGTGCCAAGGCGTTCCTCGCAAAGTTCTTCCCGTTGGGTAAAACCAACGCTCTTCGGGGAAGGATTTCCTGTTTCCAGCAGGCGTCCAATGAGTCGATAACTGAAGATTGGGAACGGTTTGAGGAGTACATCCTAGCGTGTCCTCACCATGGGATGGACGCTTGGCTCATTCGCAGAACTTCTACAACGGCTGACTCCAACAGCCCGTGATCATATCAACGCTGCTGCAGGTGGTGCTTTCTTCTCGCTAACCGTTGACAGGGCCAAAACTTTGATCGAGAAGATGATGTCCAACCAAGGTTGGAATGACGAACATCTCCAACCTCGCCAGCGGGGCATGCACTCCGTCAAGGAGATGGACATGATCACCACTAAGCTCGACCTCCTCATCAAGAAGATTGATGAACAACCCCAAGAAAAGGCTCCAACTCAGGTACTTCAAGCCTTAGACTCTCATATGACTTGCGATATCTGTGGGAACGTCGGACATTCGGGGAAGGACTGCCCCGAAACCCAGGAAGAAGTCATGCACATGAACAACAACAATGGGTTTCGTCCACAAGGAGGTCAGAGGTCGAACCAGTCGCGCCCCTACTACCAAGGAGGTAATGGTAACTCAAACTCGTTTTATCCTAACCAAGAAGCTTGCCGCCAACGACAAGATCTTGGAGACCGTCCAAGCGAAGATGGATGACATCTCCTCTGCACTCAAGAACCAGCTGAGCTTCAACAAGATGCTTGAAACTCATCTAGGTCAGCTGGCCACCGCTGTACCTTCTGCAGAGACAGGGAAGATCCCGGAGCAACCCGAGGCTCCCCTGGAAAGCGTAAATGCGATAACCACAAAATGGGGTAAGCCATCACGTGGTAAATTCTTTACTAACTATGTAGAAAGACTCGAACGCCCATGGAAGAGTTCATGGGGTGATCTAGCGGTGACTATAAAGGAGAATCCCAGAACCCCAATGATCAACTGCTCTATATACGACCGTTATTATGAGCACGCCCTCTGCAACCTTGGAGCAAGCGTCAACATCATGCCCAAGGTAACCTTTGAAGAATTAGCTTATCCCGCTCTTTCCCCTACTTGCATGTGTGTGCAGCTGACCGACTCCATGATACGATATCCCGAGGGAATAGTGAAGAATCTCCTGGTGCGAGTCCAGAATTCATTCGTCCTTGCGGAGTTTGTAGTCCTCGACATGGAAGGAGACTTGGAAATATCGCTCATTCTTGGGCGACCATTCTTAAGGGACGTCAAGGCTAGGATAGATGTGGGAACCAAAAGAATAAGTTTTCGGATTGGGAAGAGGACCATGAAGTTTAGGTTCCGCAACAAACGAGAACAAGTATATCTACTTCATGAGGATAACAAAAGACAAGGGCTGGGGACAGAATCGAAATGGTTCGAAGACTGGGAGATACACAGTCTCATACCCGAGGATCCAACTCCCACACCATCGACAACAACAAAGAAGAAAAACAAGAAGGTGTGGAGAAAGAAGAAGACGTCATCATCCTCGACATCCTCTCCAGGTATGGACGAATCGACCTCAAGTTAAACAGGTATGGAGAGGGTCCTGCTCATCGAACCTTAAACCAAGACCTAGCTTGGGGGAGTTCCTCCACCAAGTGAATTGTATCCTTTACTGCTTTCACTAAAGATATAAAAACTCTAAAAAAACCAAACAAATATTTCCTGCTTTAATTTCCCTTTTTCCATATGCATGGTAAGAGTGCTTAGTCTTCCTAAGTTGAAAGGATGAATAATTGTTATGCTCTTGCTTGTCTGTCTTGCTTAGTCCTAAAAGCATGATGTTTCCTAAGTTTGAGTTTGCTGGCTGTTTAAACCTTTGTGCCATGAACCCAAACGTCTCGTGGGTTGCACATGCTTCATCCAAGTTTAGGTTGTTGTGAGTTTAGATATGGGAGATGGAGCTTTATAATCTTCTCCTGAGTGAAACATGATGTCCGGAGTTTCTATTTTCAAAATTAAAAAGGGAAAGACAAGTTCCTCAATGATGTTCCAAGTCCTACCAAAGCCATATGTTATATACATTGAAAAAACCCTACACATATACTGCTTGTTATTTCATTGAGCTTTGTCAAATTGTTGTGACCCTAGAGAGATGCTTTTTCATATCCTCTTTATCAAGATCACGTACACGTTACACCCATTGCGACATTCCAACACTGGGAATTAGCAATTCTATCCATCCACCAAATAAATGCTCCATGAAGTTTGTGATCCCTCCTCATTTTATCCCTAGAAAAGAAATTAGGCTTGGTCATCCCCGAAAAAGAAGAAAAAAAAAAGAAAAGATGGCATGCCCAAGAAGAATGACCCAAAAAAAAAGAGAAAAGAAAGAATAAAAGGGGGATAGCCATGTCTAAAGAAAATTCAAAAAAAAATAAATAAATAAAGAGGAGAGAGATCACAAGCCAAAAAGGAGTAATCATATCTCTCATCCATCCACACACATGCACTTCTTGATCTTGGCATATGACTTGTTCTTGTCATGGATCCACTCTTTGTCTTGGCAATATATGAAATGCAGGTATGCTTCATCCATTCCATACCTTAGAGCTCCACAAAAACTTTCATTATGAGAAGGGAGAAGTGCCATGGTAAGGATTCATACACCATTGAGCGATCCGAATGAATCATTCGAGAAACTTAGTCTTGTTTTACTATTTCCAAAAGAAAACCTCCAGATGGATTTTTGAACAAAGGGAAGGTAAGTATTGCTAGCTCAAGACGAGAGGAAGATCATAAGCCCCATAGATGAAGGTAACAAGGGCCGGGTACTCATGCCAACATTACTCAATCTCAAGGAGGTCATCTATGCCTCAAGACTTGACACAACATCAGGTAACGAGTCTAACAATTTTCTAATCAACAACCTGATTTGTCCTATTTTGCTCAGGACGAGCAAAGGAAAGCTTGGGGGTTCTTATTGACGCTCGCTATGGACCAATTTCAAGTGTCAATTTGATCAGAAAATCGGAATGACTAGCATACTTAACTTGTATATTTATCTAGAATAATATCGTTTCCACATTCCCCTTGGGGAATTTGCAATGCAGGGAAATTGAGCAAAAATAAAGTGTAAACAAGCACTTCAATCCAAGGCAAATGGTGTCGACCAATCAGAGCGCGATCTTCAGCCTCCTATGGATCAAAGGGCCCACCAACAGACACAACCGACTTAGGACAGACTCAACTCACCCACAGGAGCGACCAGGGCCAGGCTCCACCACCTTACTTCTTCCACGTGTAGACTCCCCATTGGCTCCTTATGTCGGTTTGGTAAGGCCCCAGCTCATTGCACGCCGAGGAGATGCTGCGCACCCTCCTCACTCGCCCCTATAAATATAAGGGGGGGGGGGGGGGGGTGCTACTAATGAAGACACACCTCAAGTTGCTTTCTCTCAAGTTCCTCTCTTGCTTAGTCTTTAGGATAGTGGAGTTTAGGTGAAGTAGCTCTTCTTCAGTTCCTGAGTCTTGCCTAGGAGTGTTCGGTATGGGTTTTACTCTTCCTTTCCTTTGTAATATTTGGAATTCCTTAATAGAGTTATCTTCTGGTTTAGTGCATTCGTGTAGTATATGTTCTGTGTATTCAGATATGTGTTCTATGCTTAGTTTATATCTAGGTCTTGTATCTTGCATGATTATACATGGTATGACATCTAGGCTACGACATTGGTTCCAGTATACGTATGTTTGCCCTAGTGTGATGTTTGTCCATCCGAAGGGTGGGGGTTCCGTGCGGGGCATTAGAGTATCGCTCATTAGCGTAGACGTGGTGTCTGGGTTAATTAGTGTTGTTGGATGCGGCTCTATACCATGGTTAGATGAGGTAGGCGGCATGTGGTGACAACCCTGTCCATCTAGCGTAACCCTCCCCGTTCGTGTAGTAGCTGTAGGAGGTGCATAAAATAGCCGTGAAGAACTAGTGGCCACCTAGCCATTTCTTGTGCGGTCTCCCGGTGATGCCTGGGGGCCTAGAGCCCGATCCTAATCATATGTATGTATATGAGTGCTTAGTATATACTGTATGCTTAGTTAGGAGTACATAAGTCCCTAGATTAGCTTCCTTCTTGCTTTCTCCCTTCCTGTAAGCTTTGCATAGAGTTAGAGCTTGAGTAACTTGTGTGTCACACTACCTCTCTACCATATATTATCTTACCCCTGTTTAATCAAGTGAATATCCATTCTAGAACTAATCAACCTACTACTCTATTCCAATAACCGCCGCCTTCCCTGCGGAAATATAAATACGACCCCGTACTCACGGGTAAAATGCTACAACGGTATTCCATGCGCTTGTGGATCCTTCTGTAACGTAAGATATACCAACAATTATTTTTGGCGCTAATGCCGGGGAATGGATTCTATGTCCATACTTGGTGATAGCGTTATAAAATATCAACAATACTACGACCTCCGTGAGAGCAACACTCTATGAAAGCCTTATGCTCTTTCTTGTTGTAAGTACCAAGCAACACATTATCTTCGCGTTCAAGTTAAGTATCAATCATCTCATCACTCTTATCGGACGGACATCCGAGGGAGAATCGTGGGCAGGGAATCAGATAAGTCATCTTGTCAACCTTTTCCTTAAAGAATTACTTAGGGGACCACCCGGAGGTTAAGGGCCAAATCTTGGCAGCAAGATACTCCTCTACAAGGTCTCGGTCCCTAATAACCGTCGTCGCCTCCCTAAATGCACCATTGCAATCTTTAAACTCCTAGAGGGTCGTGTCAAAATTTGGTTGATTGGTATGATGAGAAGAAACAATCTTCGAACCAAGAGGGTATGTCACCTCTGAAGCCTCTGGGCTTACAAAACCAATTTTGGCATAATACCAGTACTGAGCCCAATCATCATCCCATTTGTTTTTCTGACTATGAGAAATTTCCACTCTATCAAGCTTCAAACTCTTGTTCCCCTTCCGCAGAACAAATGTGCAACACCCACTTTGGGCATTATAAACCTCATCATCATCCTCGAAGCTGACCTTTCTGCTTTGAGGATGGAGCTCGTAATATCTACGTACAGAAGGTGTCAGGTGGCACAGGTCCTTCAAAGGTTTTCACAGCCCAGAAGAACTTCGACAACTGAATAATGGCATTGGGAGTAAAATGATGCATTTGAACATTGAACCTCGCTAGAAGCTTGGGCAAAATTGGGTCAAGAGGAAACCGCTGCCTAGCTATGAAAAAGTCTCCGAACACCACAATCTCGTCATCATGCGGGATGGGTGTAGTCTCATCTTCAGGAGGTCGACAAACCCCATTTTTGAAATACCCTTTGTCAACATAGAAGTTGATAAGGTTCTGAGTGACCAGAGATGCTCCAAAGCGAACGGTGGTCTCACGTTTCTCACGACTCATGAGGTTAGAGGGTCAGCACCCACTTGAGATAAATCGCCCTTGTCACCCAATTGTTGTGACTTAGTCTCTTCAACCTCCAAATTGGTCTCGGCAGCCTCGACTGGCTTCGCAATTTGCTTGGTACGAGCCATACATGAGTACATCAAACGTACAAAAGTGTCAGTCAAAAAATACATCTCAAGAAATAAAGAGATAACCTTTGATACCCTTACAAGGTCCAAAAGCAGCTGTAGAAGCCCCCTTCCTTCACAAAAAAGCCAACCAATGCAATACAAACACATAGCAGCAGGAAAAAAGCAAACGAAGGTTACTAAGGATGGTCACGTGAAAGCGACTCTGTAACACCCAGAATAGCAGCAACATTCTGGAGCGTTACCACGCAACACAACAACTATGACAAGCACAAAAAAACCAACAAGAAAGAGCTAGGCAAAGAGTAAGCGGAAGCAACAATTAAATCATTTAGACGGACTAAAGAAAAGATCACTAGAGCAAACTGAACCACATGAGGGAATTTAAAATAACATCAGAGTCTCCACATCCAAACTTTTTTTATAAAACATTTGTTCATCATATAAAGATAAGTGTGCACACGTGCTGCTACTCCCATCCAACGCTGCACCCTACGACCCAAGAACCTGCGGAGGGGAAAAAACGTATGATGTGACAACCCTGGTAATTACATTTCCAAAATCAATGTCATTAGCCTAACTCTATGATTAGATCAGCTAATGAAAGGGTGGAAAGAACTAAAACGAGTTCAGTTGGAATTCAAATTTAATTTGAGCACATTTGGTTACTTTTGAACTTTTAAATTTAACTTTCAAACCATAAGCCAAATGAGATTTTGCCTGAAACCAAAGTTGTAGAACTTTTTATTTTGAACAACTTTCGTGTTCAAAAGTTTTTGAAATTCAAATCAGAAAGAGGAGAAAACACCCTGTTTGCACCCAGCCCCCTGAAGTTTTCCAAATTCTTGCATCCAGGTCCCTCGTTCCCCCCCCCCCCTCCTCTGCCGCACCGCGCGCGCTCGCCCGCCCGCCGCGCGCCAGGTGGCCGGCGTCGCCTGACCGGCGCGAAGCGCCAGGCCAGTGGCCGCCGCACCACCCCGCCATGGCCGGCTTTGCCCCGCCCCCACGCCGCGCGGCCAGTCAGCGCCCGCGCGTGCCCGCGACGCAGCCGCGTCCAGCCCCGCCGCCCGTCGCGCCCAGTAGCCGCGCTCCGCCGTGCCGCCCCGGCCCCCGCGCCCCACCAGTCGCCGCGCCCGCCCTCCGCCCGAGCCGCTGCCGCTGCCGCTTCACCACTCCGCGCCCGGCACTATCCCACCGCGCTCACGCCATATCGCGGCCGCCCAGTCACCGCGCCCGCGCTGCCGCACGTCGCGCCGGCGTTCTGCCGCCGCCCGCCGCAGCCAGTGTACGCCGTTGCCGTGCCCCGCCCCGCGCGTCGCCCAGGCACCTCCGCACCCCCTCCTGTCCCTATAAAAGCCCCGCCCCGACCACGCGCACGAGCCACCGCAGCCCAGAACGCCTCACCGTCGCCATCGCCGCCGCCGAGCACCACCCGCCCGTGGACAGCCCTCCGCCGCCGCCCACTGCCCAAACTGAGCCCCCAGCCACCACTACATCACCCCACCGCAGCTCGCCGACCCACCCAACACCACCCAGAACCACCGGAGCGCCGCCGCCCGCACTGCCGCCGCCGCCGCCGCCCCTGCTCGCCGTGGACAGCACGACCCCGACCCCCTCCGTCCAAGCCGAGCCCCTGAGTAGCTTCCCCACGCGCCACTGAAGCTCACCGACCGGACCACGCCGCCCCAAGCCCGCCGGAGCACCGCCGTCGACGCGAGCCGCGCCGCCGCCGCCTCTGCTCCAACGCCGGCGAGCCCTTCCCGGCCGTCCCCCACCTGAACAACACCCCCACGAGGTAGCCCTCGCACCCCTGAACCTTCCCCGACCCTCGCCCCTCGCCGCCGGCGAGCCCCCTCGCCGGAATTTCGGCCGGCCGCCGTACCCGAGCCGCCCGAGTACCCAATTGCAAGAATTTAAATCTTTAGAAGGGTCTGCGCGTAAGATTCAAGGACCTAGTTGTAAAAGAAAGTTTCAAACCTAGATTCAAATTCAGTGAACTTTTAAAATTCGTATAAAATCGTAGAACATTCAGAAAAATGCAAACTCAACTGTTCTGGAATCCTCAGAACAAACTCTACCACTTTTGTTACAAAAGTTTTCTCAGAATCTCAAAATATTTTTCTCTACATTAAATAGAAGCTTTAATGGACTTATTTTGTACCCACTGTTCTAGAACAATGCTGACCCTAAATTTTGGGCAGTGAATTAGTTGCTTGATGATTAGGACTGTGTAAAAAGATCAGGCCCAAATTCCATCTCTAGCTTTACTGTTTGTTAAACTTAGTTTTAATTCATGTGTAAGTAGAATGTTTTGTCCCTGCAGTTAGGTGGTGAGTCACCCATTGAAACTTTTCCTATGCTAATGTATTGGTACCTAGAAGCCAGAGAAAAATTAGGAGACTTTTTATCCCAAAGTAACCTACTTATTTGATTTATGTGCTAATAACATACATTAAATCAAGAAAATAGTATCTTAGCTTGAAAAATTCTCAAATTTTTACTAGGAGTTACACTATGGAAGAGGTTGCTGTGTAAAAAGTTCCAGGGACAAAAACACTGTGTAGGGTCCTGTAAAAATGAATCTTTGAATAGCCTAGGTGTAGAATGTCATAATTTCTATGCTCTGGATACTGCATGATAAATCCTACAAAAATTACAGTAGCTTCTGCATGCTTAAGTGAGAGCTCTGTAAAAATCTTAGACTCATTTGTTGCACCAATTGTTCTGTACAAAAAGAATAAGGATCTAACAGCAACTATGTAATGTATTTTTCATAATTAATCTGTTACATAAAATTGGCTGAAAATTTTACAGTAAACACATCTTTCCTTGATGTGCCTAAATCCAAAATTTCATGACCAGAAACTATCCCTTGTAGTAATTACTCTTAAATCGTATCAAGCACCATTACCACGACTTAAACTTGTGCATTCATGTAGAATCGACGACTCTCGCCGACGGAACTTACGAGCTGGTGCCCGCGTCCGAGAGTGAGCAGCGTGAAGCTCAAGCAAATCTAACTGAAGCTTTTGAAGACCCGAGCCCAAGTTCGGAATATCCCCAAGCGAACTGCGAAGGCAAGCCCCGGAGCATAACCCATTCTTTCCGAAATTATGCAACTCATTACTCTTGTTTGTGCATTAAGTTTATAGGAGTTGGATGAAAACTTAGTTGCATGATACTAGGAACCCTTGCTTGAAAACTAGACGTAAGGTTCAATAGAATGCTGTGCTAATAGGACTCCGGTAAAAGTCGGGTGATTTCCTGTCACTCGCGAGAAAATAGGAGTTGAATGACTACTACACGCTGCAATCATAAGGACACGGACGGGCTATGGAACGATGGCTACGATTGAGGCCCGTCTGTCTAGTGAAAAATGCTAAGGCCGCAGGGTGTGGTAGTGATGGTTAAGTCTTTGAACGTACTAAACACATGCCGAGATTATGGGAATCGGTAAGCTTAAGTACCTGATTGGCCCGGCAAGGGGACGGCATCCTACCCTTTGAACTTCGGTCCCATGTGCATATGGCGAGTGCAGAGAGTGGTCACGACCCGGCGCCAAACCGTGGCGTGGAGCTCTTGTACTCTCGGAGGGTAGCCCCGATCCACGCCCCGGAAAGAAAGGGGAAAAGTTGCACGTGTGACTCTAGGGAGTAACCACGTGACGTGTGTTTGGGTTTCCCTTGCAAGGTTAAGAAATTCGATTCGAATCGTCCGTTTCTCACGGCTATTGAGACTGCTTAACCATTTTTACCCACAGAGTAAGAAGAGGAACAATGATGATGAATGAACTGGTTGGATGAAAAATTTAATGCTTCACCCTGTATGCTTTAGATAGCTGCTTATCTAGACTGGCTAACGAAACTAGAATCTTGAGCTAAAAGTTGAAAGTAAGGACCCACTTGTAGATGCTTTTTCGGCAAAACAAACCCCCGAGCCAAAAAGCCTGGCATGTCTAGAGTAGGTGGAGTAGATTCCACTACTCGGGTAAGTCTTGCTGAGTATTAGTATACTCAGTCTTGCTTGTGACTCGTTTTCAGGTGAGCCCTTCGAAGACATGATTGCTAGCTTGACTTGGCTCTGCACTCTTCCCCCTGGTTGGTCGGTGGAATGGGATACGCCCCCGTCCAACGGAGATAAGGCCGAGTGATGTCTCGTACGGGCTTCATCGAGACATCCTGTATCGTCGAGTAGTTCCCGTTGTTTATTTCCGCTGCAACTTAATTCTGAAGAACTTATTTAGGTTAATTGAAGTACTTGATTTCTAAACTCAAAACCTGGTCTGTAATATTTACTTATGCTAATGATGTAATATTGCTGGAATGTGGTATTCTCTGGGCTCATCGTCGCATGAGCATTTGTATGTACGGCGCTCGATCCGTTCACCGTGGTTGTATCGGGAGGTTATACCCGACAGACCAGTGGATTACTCCGTTTGAAGTGTAAGGCTAACCGAGGATGCCTTAATGGTGATGGTTAATACACTTGAGCCGGATTAATTCAGGTGGTTCTGCCACATATGAGGTTTATGGAAACCTCATCAAGCAAACTGTTTTAACCAAGTTATTCAAATCACAATTAAATGAGCATCAATTTAAATAATTATACTTAAAGAGAACATCATATTTAAATGACAAGTATCTTCAAGTAGAAAGATAACCACAAGTACTTAGAATGTGCATGCAAATGGTGCAATGCAATGCAATGCATAACTTCACTTCTACTCACACATCCCAAGGTTAGATGTGAGGGCTGCAACCACATTTCTATATTCAACGTGTGTTGCTGTACCGGTACTTACCGCACCAATCCGGCTACGGTTTTTCTTCATATGCATAAACAACATAAGAATGCAAATGCAAGAACTTCATATGCCTCAAAAAAATCATAACTTCAAAAGTAAAGCCTCAAGATACTTCAATATAAAGTCATTTTAATATTTATCTTGCTCGTGCGAGGTACTGAAATTAAATGGAGGCAATTCAAATAACAACGTTAAAGCGAGTAGACCACATCGCTACGTTTACTTGCCTTCACCGAAGTTCAAGGAAAACGAGCTAAGCATGATCCGAAGGTGTACCACCTGATCACAAACATAATTCAGCACCAATACAAACATACAAGCATAAACGAAAACAAATCAAAGCGTTCCTACGCCCCAAACCCAACATCCTCACAAAAACATCTGAAAATCTAGACATGACAGCAGCGCTGTTGCTTCTTTTTTTTGTATCCTTTAATCCTGATGGCTAAAAATTCTCATATTGTGCCATCTGAAATTTAACTTAATAACTCACAACTTTCTAGTGATCCAAAACTGAAAGAAAAATCATTATCATAGGCTAATCTTGAGATGAACCTTAATCTGAAAATCTGACAGAATCTGCAGAACAGTACAACTAAAACTGATATAACTGGAGCTCCAAAATTCAAATAGAGATGAACTTTACCAATATGGAAAGCCTATGAAATTATATACAACTTTTTAGTAGATAAAAATATCCAATTCTGTCCTTTTTGTGATTAAACATGAAGAGAATATATTCTGCACAGAATTACGAGGCTGAAAAAGGTCAGATTCCAACTTTAATTTCTCCCTCATCTTAAATCCGATTTAGGTGTTCATTATAGCCGTGGAAAGATCTCTAATTCTTCTTCAGCTCATACAAAGTTTTAATATTTTTTTGAGACAATTAGGAACACGATAAACTGCCATGAATAGCAACTGCATAGAAACTTGGCGTGCTGAGAACAGCGATGTGGGTAAACCCTTAACCCTAATCAAAACGGCGACTAATACCGCTGTTCTCAGGTGCTAAAAACTTCTAAAACTAGAGGAAAAAAATGTTCTATAGCATGGGCATGTTTCACCTAGGGTTTCCCCTTGAGAACAACAAGGGTGACGGCGACGGCGATGACACCTACGGCGATTCCGCTCCGTTTTCCCTTCTTCCTTGCATCCAACCTCGCCGCACTACACCACACAAGGAGGCACCACCATGAACAGCGAGGAGAAACCATCAAGATGGGGAAAAACGAAAGGAGGAAAGGATCCCAACCGATTTTTGGAGAGGAACGATGAAGATCGACGACGACGTGCCCTTATTTCTCTTCCCTTCCCTTCTCTTCTCTTCTCTTCTCTTCCTCTCCCTTCTTTGGTCCTCGCGCAAAGGGAGTGGCGGCGCAGGGAGGGGCGACAGTTTAGGGTTTGGAACAGGAGGGGGGCGTGTACTGTAGCGCGGGTCGTGTAGCACACAGTACTGTAGCGCAGGCCCACCTCGTAACTATAGAAAAAAATGTATAACTTCTTGATCCCAACTCCAAATGCGGCATATAAATAGTCAAACGGAATGTATTCGACGATCTCTGCGCAGCCACATTGCCCGTTCATCCATCCGAGCAACAGATCAAAAAATTAATTTTAGTTATCAACTTTACGTATTCCAGCATAGAAAGCGTATTTTGCTCTTTATTCATTTTTGGTGTTACAGACTCATCCCCCCTCCTTCGCTTATATAGTGGGGTAAAAGTAACCGTAACAGCCGGTGGTAAAAACAAGAAGTTGAAGCGACAGCCAATAAGAAAGAGCAACGCATACCAGAAGATGAGAAGACATAGAATCCATGCCTCGCGCCAAACTCTGACGTGCAGGGAGACATTTTTGGGGGTTCGGACCTCCGAAGGGTGCAAGTCGAAGGTTATGATTGGTTTCTACGGCTAATGAGGCACTGAGATGTGACTTCCGAGTCTGGGCTTGATCCTTCTCAGGGGGTTACATTCCTTTGTATTGAAGTGCAGGAATAGTGTTCTGCCGATCTGAGGTCAAGATGGTGAGTAAGGGGCGGCGACCAACTGCCGGAGAAGCTTCAATGAAGTGACGAAAACACTCGGGCGTGACCAGGCTATGGGAAGGATGTGTTGAAGGGGTCAAGCAGAATCTTCAGAGCATGGGAGAAGTTTGATCCCAGTAGTACACTCCAAGCTGTAAAAAGACCCACAGGACTAGAATGTCAATCCGTGGGATATTCTAGGCACCCAGGAGTAGTTTAGGGATTATGTAGCTCAGGTTAGGAAGTATAAATACCCCCTCCTTTTACTTTAACTGGGATGATTTTTTGGAAGATTTTGTTGGCAGTCGTAAGGTTACTTTGTTGAGCAAGTGATTCCATCTTCATTTTCTGTCTGGGATTGGCTGTCTCGATCCCAACAAGAAACACACTCAGTCAGAATTGTGATGGGTTCGGTGCACACCTAGCTACTTCCCTGCCTTCTTCTGCCTCCCCACCAACAGCAAACCAAGAAGCCGCCACCGCATTCGTCACCGGAGCAACCGCCGCTGCATTCCTGGGCTGGATCGAGGATCAGTCGCCACGCTCATCCAAATTCCCTCATTAGTCATTTCATTTGTTGGACCGGTCAGTCCACTCTCCTTCCATGCATGCTTTGTTAGGTTAGTTTTTCTGTGGAAGAACTGTACGAAATGGGGCGGAATTAGTTTTACGATGAGTAGGCTTACAAACGTTAAGATGAAGAATTCCCCCTTTGCGATTAGTGATGTTATTTGTTATTGTTGGTCATCTTCATTTGTGTCAGGGAGAAATGGTCATGGTATAAGGGGGACGAATTTGATGGTAATTGTGGGGCTGCAAACAATACGCATGAACCATTAGACCAGCGCAATCCAAAGGACACGGATCCGCCAGGGAAGGGAGGGATTGAGACTCGAGAGAAGGGAGCGAGCAAGGTGGCTGCCCAAAGCCAAATAGCCACGTTTAAATTAAAATAAATCGGACGGGATGTACAGTGGGTGTTGGGACATTACTGTGAAGCTTCAAGTTGTCTTGGTTGTACTTGACCAATAGAAGATACTAAGATTCAGCTTATAAAAAGATGAAACACAACGATTTTTCCCACAATGTTTTCTTATTATTGTAGACTGTGTACATACTTATTTTGGTCTGGAACATTGTAAGATCACATTTTGTTCTAAATTCTGCTGCTCGATGTGTACAATACCCTTGGTTTAATAAGATAATTAAAGTCTTGAGTTTTCTGAAGTTGTGATTTGTTGGTTGTTTATGCCTTTATGGTTGATGGATGGAAAATCCTGAATTTCATCACGGGTACTGCAACACATGTACTCTGCTAATAGTATAGGCTTATTTTCAAGATAGCAACAGATATAAGTGTTGTGAAAGCATATAGATATTCATTGCTAGATCGCAACCCTTTTCATTTATCTTACCAACGCATACATATACATTGAATTAGACCCTTGCAACGCCACCCCGCCACCTATTACAAAACATATTACATGCGTTGGTATAGACCTTTCCAACGTATATAGGTACCTTTTACAACGCATATATGCGTTGCTTACGGCTTGTCCCTGTTGTAGTGTGTTAGTATGCGATACTAAGAGCGCCCCCAAGAACCTAGCGACTTAACTATCTGAGGTGGAAGTGTGAGAAGAAAAACAACTATTTTACTCTCTCTCCTCTACCATGTATTCTACTATGTATTGATTCTACCGATCCCATCTTCTCTCTCACTGACAACTCTTTTTTTCTCGGTCTCTCTGAAATAGCTTGGCGAGTTGTTCATCGCTAGACCATACTATCTCTCTCTCTCTCTCTCCCCCCTTTTCACCTCTCCACGTAGGAAAGTATTGGTGATGTCGCCGATTGTTGGAGGCGTCCTAAGGGTGTTTCCAACAAAGTAGCGACTTTGCAAGCTGACATCATAGTTTGCTTTATGTGGATGGGTAAGAAGGGAACCAACATGGTGCTAGCTCTTTTGGGTACCATGAACATATACCACCAAAATTGAACTCTTTCTCCTACCAAAAGTTGAACAATATAAAGACCAACTATTTGCCTTGAAAAATTACAAAAACTAAAGTAAATTGTTTCTCTCAGCAGACATTGAAGAACAGGAAAAAGGTCCTGTTAGACTAATTGCGGCCAAGAGCCTAATTAGAAATGGTCAATAATTCCCAAGGCTCGTGAA
Organism: Panicum miliaceum; assembly: GCA_032594955.1. Classification (NCBI taxonomy): domain Eukaryota; kingdom Viridiplantae; phylum Streptophyta; class Magnoliopsida; order Poales; family Poaceae; genus Panicum; species Panicum miliaceum. The sequence goes on along the minus strand of CM064056.1, from coordinate 44,732,716 downwards.
TAACCCAAGAGATGCCAGTAATGGCTGGTGTTTAGTGATATGAACTGACAATTCATTTGCTGGTTTCAAAATAGTAATAATGACCTTTTAATGGCTGCGAGTTACTACCTTTTATGGCATTAGCTTGGGCATTCAGGGAACGTCTCTCGTGCTTGTAAAAGAGGAGCCTATTCTCTATCTTCATGCATGTGACACTAGACCTCTTCCACTGCCGCACTCCTCCTTTGTTGTCCCCATTCCGGCTTCCTGAGTGCACAGGCAAGCCGGAAGAGCAGGCCATAAAGCTGCGTTCTTCCTGAGACTGCACCCGAGGAGTAGAAGAGCGATCAAGTTTTTGGGGAGCGCATCAGCGCGACTGCTCGTTGCAATCACCTTCCGACTACTACGACTACTTCTTGGTGGCTTGTGCAACTGCACTGCGATCACCTGCACAACATCAGCTATTGATAGATTACATCGAACAAGCTCGATCAGAATGTCGACTGATCCGAGTAACAGCGCATCCGGTGCCTTCGGCACTGGCCCTGCTTCTGGGTACTTCCTAAACCTCTTGTTTAATTTTGTTGTCAAAGTTGCAAGCATAACCAGACATGCTCCAGCTCCTGCTATCTTTTTGGTCATGTTTTATATAATGTTTCAGATTAAAATAAACCGTAATTTGCCTCTAATTCCAACAATCCAAAAACTTGATAGGGCTTTTTCGGTAGTTGGTTTTGCTTCGCAACTGAAACCGAATGTTTTTGATGGAACAAATTACAAGATATGGGTTGGCAGGCTTGAGCTGTGGCTCACGGCTATGAGCGTTTGGTTCATTACCCGTGAGCGCTCTGTTGGACCGCATACTATAGAGGAGGACAATGCGTACATGACCGCTGACAACTTGTTCAAAGGGGCTGTGATCAGTGTTCTTGGAGAGAACTGGATCGATTTCATACATGTAGTATCCCTTCTGGCAAACAAGTGTGGGATGCACTCCAGACAAACTTTGGGGTATCCGATGCGGGCAGCGAGTTGTACATTATGGAGAAGTTCTACGACTACAAGATGGTCGATGACCGTTTTGTCGTTGAACAAGCTCATGAATTACACGCGCTTGCAAAGGACCTTGTGAATGTCAAGTGTGAACTGTCGGACAAATTTGTGGCCGACAGTATCATTGCCAAGCTACCTCCTTCGTGGAGAAACTTTGCTACTACTCTGAAACATAAGAGGCAAGAATTCACTGTAGCCAGTCTTATCGGCACTCTTGATGTTGAGGAGAAGGCGAGAGCAAAGGATACACGTGCGCGTGATAATAAGGGAGGTTCTAATGCCCATGTGGTGCAGAAAAAGAACTTTCATTCCCACAAGGAAAAGGGCAAAGGGATGGCTGAGTTTCAACAGAAGGCTACTCAGACTACCAACTTCCAGAAAAAGAAGGCCAAGGGGAAGTGCTTTGTGTGTGGTGGTTCTGACCATCGGGCCAAGGACTGCAAGGATCGCAAGGACAGGCAACAACAAGGGCAGAAGAAGTCTGCTAATGTTGTTATTGGCGATGCTGAGATGGGAACATCAGGGTATGGTAATCATACAACTTTTCTTTCAGTTTGTCATTTATCAAATTGGTGGATTGACACACGTGCTAATATATATGTGTGTGCTGATTACTCTTTGTTTTCTTCTTACCAGGTCACTGGGACTGGATCCGTATTGATGGGAATCGGCTCGAATGCAGTTGTTCGTGGTGTTGGTACGGTCGATCTGAAGTTTACTTTGAGAAAGACCGTGCGGCTGAAGAACATGCAACATGTTCCCTCAATAAATAAAAATCTTTCTAGCGGATCTCTCCTTTGTAAGGATGGTTTCAACTTGGTATTTGAGTCGAACAAATGTGTTGTTTCGAAATTTGGATCCTTTGTTTGTAAAGGATATGACTGTGATGGTTTATTTTGCTTGTCGTTATCAGACTCTTGTAATAAAGTTGTGAATCATGTGTGTAATGATGATGCATCTAATATTTGGCATTAATGGCTTTGTCATGTGAATTTTGGTTGTATGTTGCGGCTTGCCAATTTGAGTTTAATTCCAAAATTTACTTTGGTCAAGAATTCTAAATGTCAAGTATGTGTGCAATCTAAGCAACCGCAAGCCTCACAAGGCTGCAGAGGTGAGAAACTTGGCACCTTTAGAACTCGTTCATTCTGATTTGTGTGAAATGAATAGGGTGTTAACTAAAGGAGGGAAGAAATATTTCATGACTTTGATAGATGATTCAACTAGATATTGCTATGTGTATTTGCTTAAATCCAACGATGAGGCGTTTCATTTTTTCAAGGTCTATAAAGCTGAAGTTGGAAATCAACTTGAGAGGAAAATGAAACGTGTTAGATCGGATCGAGGTGGAGAGTATTTTTCAAAAGAGTTCAATTTGTTTTGTGAGGAGCATGGCATTATTCAAGAGAGAACACCACCTTATTCCCCTGAGTCAAATGGAGTGGTTGAAAGAAAAAACCGCACTCTAATAGAGATGGTTAACGCCATGTTAGAAACAGCTGGACTTCCTTGGGAATGGTGGGGTGAAGCCATGTTGATTGCTTGTCATACTCTTAACAGAGTTCCTATGAAAATTATAGAGAAAACACCATTTGAGGAATAGGAAAATAAAAGATTAACTCTCTGATACTTGCGTACTTGGGGATGCTTAGCGAGGGTTAATGCACCAATTGCTAAGAAACGCAAGCTCGGACCAAAATAGTTGATTGTGTCTTCCTAGGCTATGCTTTTCACATTGTTGGATATAGATTCTTGATAATTAAATCTGGAGTACCTGACATGCATGTTGGTACAATCATTGAGTCCAGAGATGTTACATTCTTTGAAAATATTTTTCTAACGAAAGAGACACCTAGCAGTTCTAGTCATGAATTTGCTAAGACCCCTAAAAATAATAATGAAGTAAAACATTTTGAACAACCGCTTGAGGAAAACAATGAGAAGGATGATAATGAAGTGACTCGAAAGAGCAAGAAACAGAGGACTGCAAAGTCTTTTGGTGATGACTTCATTGTGTACCTTGTAGATGACACTCCAAGAACCATTGCTGAGGCTTATGGATTATCTGATGCTGACTATTGGAAGGAAGCAATCAGAAGTGAAATGGATTCCATAATGTCTAATGGGACTTGGGTGGTGGTCGATCGTCCATATGGGTGCAAACCTGTAGGATGCAAGTGGGTTTTTAAGAAGAAGTTTAGGCCAGATGGTACTATTGAGAAGTACAAGGCAAGGCTTGTGCCTAAGGGTTATACACAGAAAGAAGGCGAAGATTTCTTTAACACTTATTCACCTGTTACCAGACTGACCACCATCCGTGTACTACTATTCTTGGCTGCCTCACACGATCTTCTCATTCATCAGATGGACGTTAAGACGGCTTTCCTTAATGGAGAGTTGGACGAGGAAATTTATATGGATCAGCCTGATGGATATGTAGTAGAAGGTCAGGAAGGAAGAGTGTGTAAGCCATTAAAATCTTTGTAAGGCCTAAAACAAGCGCCTAAGCAATGGCATGAGAAATTTGACAAGACTCTCACATCGGCAGGCTTTATTGTGAATGAGGCCGATAAGTGTGTGTACTATCACTTTGGTGGGGGACAGGGAATGATCATGTTCTTGTATGTCAATGACATATTGATATTTGGGACTAACCTCAATGTGATTGAGGAAGTCAAGAGCTTTCTGTCTCAAAGTTTTGAGATGAAGGATATGGGAGTGGCTAATGGTGGGGTTACACTTGTGCGGTCCCACTACGTGGAGAAGATATTGAGTCACTTTAGATATAGTGACTGCAAACCTGCTCCCACGCCTTATGATCCTAGTGTGATGTTGCGAAAGAATCGAAGAATCACAAAAGATCAATTGAGATATTCTCAAGTCATTGGCTTGCTAATGTATTTAGCTAGCGCCACGAGACTTAACATTTTATTTGCTGTGAGCAAACTCAACAGGTTTGTCTCAAATGCTAGAGATGAACATTGGAAGGCTCTCGAGAGAGTGATGCGTTATCTAAAGGGCGCTATGAGCTATGGAATTCACTATGCTGGGTATCCTAAGGTACTTGAGGGCTATAGTGATTCAAACTGGATATCTGATGCCGATAAAATTAAAGCCATAAGTGGATATGTGTTCACACTTGGAGGTGGCGCTGTTTCCTGGGAGTCTTGCAAGCAGACCATCTTAGCGATGTCAACAATGGAAGCAGAACTCACAACATTGGACACTGCCACAGTTGGAGCTGAGTGGCTTCGTGAGCTGTTAATAGATTTGCTAGTGGTTGAGAAACCATTACCAGCTATCTTAATGAATTGTGATAATCAGACTGTGATTGTCAAGGTGAACAGTTCTAAAGATAACATGAAGTCATCAAGGCATGTGAAAAGGCGGTTGAAGTCTGTCAGAAAAATGAGAAACTCCGGAGTAATAGTGTTGGACTACGTTCAGACGGCTAAAAATCTGGCACATCCTTTTACTAAAGGTCTTTCACGAAATGTGATTGACGAGGCATCGAGGGAGATGGGATTGAGACCCACTTGAGAGTTAAGTCATAGTGGTAATCTGTTCTATTTGATCGGAGATCCCGTGAAGTAGGACCGCGAAACAAGCTATTGATTAACTGAGAAGGAGAGTATCTTAATGTGATCCGAGTGGCTTACTGAAGCAAAACTGTTGTCCTGCAGAGACATCTTTTGAGGAACACACCTATATGAGTTCGACTGCTAGATCGGGTAATCTCTAGAGACTCATGAAAGGCCCAGGAGTACGACTTATATGCTCCAACTAGAGGGGAAGCAATTTGCAGCCCGGTATCGGTTAAGAATGTAAGTGAAATTTGTTCGCACAAGACTGTCAATTCAAGGCGTAGTCCATTGTTCAGATGTGGCCATGTGTAGCTTATGTTTTAGGTGGATGTTCAACCCTAATCAAGTCTCCATTGAAATGCCGATATATTAAACAGTAGTGGAACTAAATATGTGCCTTGGAATTTGGTGGGGATTGTTAGACTAATTAGGGCCAAGAGCCTAATTAGAAATGGTCAATAAATCCCAATTCTCGTGAGTAACCCAAGAGACGCCAGTAATGGCTGGTGTTTAGTGATATGAACTCACAATTCATTTGCTGGTTTCGAAATACTAGTAACTGACCTTTTAATGGCTGCGAGTTACTACCTTTTATGGCATTAGCTTGGGCGTTCAGGGACATCTCTCGTGCTTGTAAAAGAGGAGCCTATTCTCTGTCTTCATGCATGTGACACCAGACCTCTTCCACTGCTGTGTTGCTCCTTTGTTGTCCCCGTTCCGGCTTCCTGAGTGCATAGGCAACCCGGAAGAGCAGGCCTCCGAAGCTATGTTCTTCCTGAGACTCTGCACCTGAGGAGTAGAAGGGGATCAAGTTTTTGGGGAGCGCATCAGCACGACTGCTCGTTGCGATCACCTTCCGACTACTATGACTACTTCTTGGTGGCTGGTGCAACTGCACTGCGATCATCTGCACTGCATCAACTATTGATCGATTACATCGAACAGGCTCGAACAGAATGTCAACTGATCCGAGTAACAGCGCATCCGGTGCCTTCGGCACTGACCCCGCTTCTTGGTACTTCCTAAATCTCCTGTTTAATTTTGTTGTCAAAGTTGCAAGCATAACCAGACATGCTCCAGCTTCTGCTATCTTTTCGCTCATGTTTTATATAATGTTTCGGATTAAAATAAACCATAATTTGCCTCTAATTCCAACAGGTCCCACGCCTTCTGCTCGCAAAAAATAAAAATAAAAAATATCTAACTGCGATCTAAATTAGACAGGAAAAAAATAAAAATGTTTCTGCGAGAGAAAACTAAAGAACAAAACAACAACAGCTGTTTCTCCTCTCAAAAATCAATTTAAAAAGAATCAACTATTTGTTCTCACATTTAAGTAATTAAAAAACCAAATGTGTTTCATTACACACATGCGCAGCCATTCCAGGACAACAAATTGAAAGCAATTGAACAAACAATCACCTAGCAATCAACAAATTCTTATATACCTTGCTAGCTTCTAGAGGGAACTGGGTATAACTAAGTTCTTCTCAGGTTTCTTGAGCAAAATATCCATCTCTTTCTTGAACCTCTCCATCGCCAGCCTCGGCAGTAGCAGAGACACCACCGTCGAGTCCTCGTCGTCTTCGTTCTTGCACCTCATGTGATGACTTCCCATCTTCGAGGTAAGATCACCGGCCAATGGTATGCCACCACCCACATACTCAGCCCAACCAAGCTGTAATCCGTTCCCCGCAGCGATCCATCTTGTGTCTGAAACCTCGTACGTCCTGTCCATTGTAAGAGAGGGCCACTGACGAATGTAAGCAGTGGTATTCACCATTGATCTCATGCACTCTATGGTCACACTAAGCTTGGTTTTGCGCACGAGCTCAACTGTGTCGGCGAGTGTCTGCCTGCAGAGCTCGTCGACGGTTAATTCTGCTATTGGAGAGAAATGTGCATTTCCATAATAACCCCATGGGATGAGGGTATGGCGATTCCACCTGCCACGCGCGTTCATGGTGATCATAAGGCGCACTCGCTGACTAGACTCATATCCCAAAGCTATGGTGCGGCATCGCCACATGGCAGCAGTTACCAGTTCGAAGGACGTTGTTGAATCGGCGAGGTATCCCGGTAGGTGACTCCGTAGAGTTGCCACCTCCCTATGCCCAAAGACAAAGTATTCAGCTATCATGCGATGTGGTGGAGTTGACAGCATCAAGTCACCAGATGTGAAGTCTAAGCTATTTAGCAACGGTTGATATGCCGGGTTTGGGTATGCGGTGGGGGACGGGCTGTGTGCAGTGCTTAGAAGCTCTCTTTTCCAAACGGGAAGAAGGCTCGGGAATGCTTCACCAACTGTTAATTCAGCAACTGTCATCATGAATTGGATCATACCGAAGCCGTCGGCAATATTGTGACACATGTGAAATCCGGCAACAAATCCGCCACATTTGAGTTCTGTAACCTGTCAAAAGATGAAAGCCAATGTACGTATAGTAGTAGAAAAAGAAGAGAAAATGGCTTTTTCTCAACATACTTATGCAATATTTATGAACTTAAGAAACATAAAAACAATTCTGTACACCAGAATCCATCCGAAAAAGAAAAAGTTCCAAAATGAAAAACATGTACTATTATATTCTATCTTACAATGCCATCCACGTTTCTACGCATCCGGTATATATAGGTTTAATTTGTTCTAGTAACAAAATTATTTTTTGGTGCATCGGTCAGAACACGTTGCATAGTCATGTTTTGGGAACTCGTTAAAATATGTCCTCAAGGATATTTACTAGTCACTTATTCATAGGAGATTGCGAAAGAGACCCAATTAATCTTCCTTAAAATAATTAAAAAAATGACCGAGGAAAAGAAACTATGGATATATATTTACCGGATTTCTCGCACATGCAAAATGCAAGTAGAAATTAATCTAAATATTGTGTCTCTCTCAGAAAAAAAAACAGAGAAAGAAACAAAGAAAGCTACATATATATAAGTTTATGCGCGCGTACCTGCATGAAGAGCAATGGTCTTCCAATGACGGCTTTGATGTCACCAGGGTCGCACAGCAGCTCCTCCAGGCAAGGGTACGGCGGCAGTAGCGGCTCCCCGAACTCCTCCAGCTGCGCGTCCGCGTCGGCCTCCACGAACACCACCCCTTCCGCGGTGCAGTCCACCACGAGCTTTCCCCCGGCCTCTTCCCGGAGCCGCCCGGCGACGGGGTAGTAGTACACCAGTGCCTCCGCGAGCGCCGCCCTGATTGTCCCTTTCAGGTCGGCCGGCCTGCTGCCCGTCCGGCCGGGACAGGTTCGGAAGAAGCCGACGACCGTCTCGTAGTACCGGAGCAGGTGCTGGTCGTCGATGTCGGACAGCGCCTTGGCCTCGCGCGGCGTCGGCCGCGCCGGCGACACCAGCCGCGGTTCGCTCCGGCGTGCCTTGAAGGACACCATTGTCTACAGCTCGATCGAGTGGCGGCGAGGATCAGAGGCGGTCGATTAGTCGCGTTCGCGATGGCTTTACTAAGAAGCGTTGCGATTGTAGCTGGTGATCCGGGGCTATTATATTTCAGATGAAACAGCAAGCCCGGCCAAGGTGAAACAGCAAGCCCTACATATATACAAATGCCAAAGCGAAGCGAATTGATGAAAAATCCCCATGTGAGATCTTTTGATCGAAGGAGATCCACAAATGAGAAAATAAGACACTGTGGGTGACCTCGGCCAGCCTTGCTGATGTAGAATCCACACACAGTTACTGTTGCATTGCCAGGTCAGGTTATATATATACTGGCTGGTGCACCGGCCGGATAGAGACAATCCAGCAAGTAATTTGTCCCATAGTGTAAACAGCCTGGTCGTATATATTAAATTTTGCACAAAGTAAAATATGAATTATATTTTATGCAAGTACGACGATTGTAGGCATTGATTTTCACGGTGAACCATTCCACGAGGGAAGACACAGTCGCTGGACGTAGTCATTGCATCAAGGCTTTCGTAGCCGCATCAGAGACGTACGGTCGCTTGTGTACGCAAAACCATATCTTGAGCCAAAGAAATAAACTGTCTTGAGACGGTGTTTGCTATGTTCTATTTAGGCGAAATAGCCAAATTCGTCCCTCGACTATCGCTCTCGTCTCATTTTTGTCCCTGAACTATGAAAACGTCCGCTTTAGTCCCTGAACTATGCAAACCGGGTCAAATTCATCTTTTTGATGATGTGGCATGCCACTGTGGCTCACATCGTCATCGCCCAGTCAGCATCTGGTGTGAAATACCATTTCTGCCCTCCATACAGCCAGCTAAATATCCTCCCTCGTACGCTCGCTTTCAGCCAGCGCGCCCCCGCTGAGCTCCCTCGCCGCCCTAGCTAGGTCGCCGCCCCAGCCAGCGCGCCACCCCCCCTCCCTCCCCTGAATGGCACACGGATCTGCTGAAGGCCGAACCAGAGGAAGGAGAAGGGCAGCACACGGGGCGCAGACAGGTTTGGATTCGGGTTCAGGGTTTGATTCGGAGGTAATTGCTTGTGATTCAGCTGAAATTGATGGTACAGTGGTTCAATTTGTGATGAGAATGTTCCATTTTGCCGTCTGATTTTGTAGCTTGAACGACTGCTTGATGAGCATAGGGAGGGGATGGTGGTCAGAACAGGGCTGAGATGCCACCATGATCTGTACCCGATCTTATGTTGTAGCTGGTCGGGTTCAGATGCAGGAAGAAGGTACTTGGCATGCCCACAAGTGTTGCAGCCATGTCCATTCAAGTATTGGATTGATCAGGAGTTTACTGGTAGATCAAGAAGGGTGATTGAAGACCTCGTGTCTATGAGACAGAGTTGTATGTACATTCCTCTGAGCAATGGGATTCCATGTATGCTGATAGGCAGAGAGCAAGAAAGAAAATTTCTGAACTGAAATCAACAATTAGTGAACAACGTAGTTGCATTGGGTGGTTGTTGTGTTTCTGTATTGTAATCGGTGGAGGCCTATGGCTCATATTGTAATGTTTGTTTGATATCAAATGATGTTGCAAGAATTATAACCATGTCTTCAGTTGAATAATTAAAGTAGTAGTTCATCCAAAGTGACAGAACATGCCAAATGATACATGTGCCATATCTGGGCACTCAAATGATACATGCTCTTATCCACGGCCAGTTGAGGTGGATCGAATTTTGGCTGAGCCGGTTCCTCCTGAAACATTGATGGTTGCTTTTGCAGTTGTCCCAACAGCCCTGCCAGCACTTGTCTCGATTGTAATACGTGCACTCCCACCAGGAGCTGCCTTTGCAGATGCTTCAGCAATGGCTCTGGATTTTGTGTAAGACACCATTTGTTTCTTATGGCCAGACTGAAAAAAGAAATGAATGGAAAGACATTAGTTTACTAAAATTTACTGTCATGGATTTTGTTTCTTATGGCTGCACTGAAATTTGGTAACCCGAAGATAGGATGAATTGGTGTGGCTTGAAGATGGCAGTGGACGCTTTCCTTTACGCTGCTTGGATGATGCAGGTTCCATTGCCAATGGGTTGGTATTTGCCTGACTGGTTGCACTGGTGGCATACTGTTGTGAAGGATTGTCCGACCCTGAGCCTCCCTGCAGTTAAACACCAAAAGTTAGTGCATCTGAATTCAGCAAAACAAATAACATGATAATAACTGAAAAGGATAAACACCATTGTCACAGTGCATGTCCTGGAGTTGTGACCCTCCCCTTTACATCGGCCACATCTGATTGTAGTACCAACTTTTGATGATTTAGTGCTTGATTTCTTTGGCTCTGAAGGATCTTTTCTTCTGTTTTTCTTTGGCCAGCCTGGCATCTTTTTGACTCTAGGAGGCAATGGTTTAGGATTTGGGGACACAGGCCATGCCGACTCATGCTCTAAAGGTTGCAGGACATGCTGATATGTCCTTTTGTATGCCTCAAGAGAAAAACACTTGTGCACATATTTATTAGGTTCTTCAGACATCTTGAACAGGGCAGCACAAGCATGTGCACATGGAATTCCAGAAACTTGCCAATATCTGCATGAGCATGTTTTGTCGTTGAGATCTACTGTGAACCTCCATTTTTTATCTCTTACTTCAAAACCAGTTTCACCAATCCACAAGACATGACAGTACTGGGTCCTATGCCTGATCTTACAGACCTTCCTGACAATGTTGGGACATATTTCCATTAACCACCTCTCACAGTTGCTCCTATTCTCTTGGATTCTTCTGGTAACAAGGATCCTTATGTCCTCCAGCATAGTCAAGATAAGCTTGAACCTTGCTTCTATAATCCAACTGTTAAATGATTCACTCATGTTGTTATCAACAGATTCACAATTGGATCCAAGCTTGAACCAAGCTCGGCACCAATGTATGGGGTCTGCTTTCTCCAAATCATTCAGTCGTCTAGGAGTTTTGTTGGCGAGTTTGTTCTTGTAATGATTAAATAACATCTCACTTGAAGCCTTTGCAATCTTCCAGAACCTCTTTTGGTACTGTTGTAGCCTATGTTTCTTTCTCCAGTTGGCATAAATGTGTCGTGCACACATCCTATGCTCCGCTATTGGAAACAACTCGTTCACAACACTTAAAAGCCCCTTTTGCTGGTCTGTTATAAAAACCCATCCTTCAGCACCATAAGGGATACAGATATCTTTTTGAAGATGCCCAAGAAACCAACCCCAAGAATTTTTGTTCTCATATTCGACAACAGCCCAAGCTATTGGGTAAATCTGATTATTGGCATCCCTTCCAACAGCTGACAGCAACTCACCCTTCATTGGCCCCTTAAGAAAGCAACCATCAAGCCCAATAACTCTCCTACATCCATCCAAGAATCCCCTTCGACATGCATCCAAACAGATGTACATTCTCTGAAATACATGGTCACTTTCTTCGGGATCTAAAGCAATATGCACACTGGTTCCAGGATTACTTCGCTTCAGCTCTAGTGCATAGTCAAACAGCTTTGAGTACTCACCAGTCTGACAATCCATTATCTTCTTGACAACCCTTGCCTTGCCCTCTTGATCATTGTGATTGACACATCAACACCCATATCTTCTTGTACTGTCTCCTTCATTGCTCTAGCTTTTCATGCTGGATTAGCTTTGATAGTACTCTCATAGTTATCACATATTCTTTTTGTAGATAACCTTTTATTTTTGAGTTCTGGGCAGCATGCATGATTTGGATTATATGTCACAATCTGAAACCAATCTGTCCTTGAGTTGTATGAAGCATGGAGAACCCAGGGACATCCCTTCCACATGCATACAGCCCTATGCCTCTGCTTATCATTCTTGGGATATCTGATATTTACCTTCATCTTCAATGCATACCTTTCTATTGCATCTTTCAATTCATCCCTTCCTCTAAAGCACATGTCCACAGCAAAATGTGGAGTCTCAGCATGACTATCAAATATTGGAAACCTGCAGTTCCTTCTCCTAGAAACACCATCACTATCCTCATCATATGATGCATCATGATCTGAATCAAAGTATGCAATGCCATCTCCACCTTCAATGGCTTGAGCAATATTGTTTACATCACTACCACTAGGAACATCCAAAGAAATTGGGGTGTCCAATGGAATATCTCCTCTCTTCCTCAATGCCGACATAAACTGTTTGTATTTATTTCTTATCTCCTTTACTTCATCATCTTCATCACTTGTAAATCCTGTGGCATCAAAATCACTTCCTGATTCTTCTTCCTCCTTATTTTCTGCATGTTGGCCACCCCTTTCGTCATTCTGACCATCCTCATGAGTGGTAGGAGCCTCCAAATACATAATGTTCTCATCATGTGCAGTGCTTTGGTTACCATCTTGTTCACTCAAATTCATAATGTTCTTGTCATGTACGGACGGACGTACACCAGGAGGCGCCGGGCCAGTGACATCAGGCGCGCGGCTGAGCGCGCCGCGGACGCGGCCCAGGAGCTGGCTGAGCCATCGAGTGGCTAAGATAGGCAATAGTTGTTAATATCCCTAAGATTGAGGAGGGATTAGTTGCTATTTTTATTCCATCAGGGAGTATTTATTCCCCTATAACCGGCACTTTGAGAAAAAGCAAGAATGAAAACCAATCTGTCCTCTTCCTCCCAATTCTTAAGCCTAGGTCGCTGAGGGGTAAAACCTCGCCCTAGAAGACGGACCGCGACTACGACCTCCGGAGTCGAGGGCCGGCTACCCTAGAGCTCGACGCCCTTGACAACCTGGTATCAGGATCCCGGCGATCCTCTTCTTCCTGCGCCAACTCGTCTCCCCCACCACCAGCCGCCGACCCGCTCCCTCCACCTCCAGCCGCCGCTCCAGCAGCCGTCGCCCGCGTCCTCCTGTGCCAGTAGCATGGGCGACGATCTGAAGACCACCGTCGAGTCGCTCGCGAAGGCAGTTCAGAACCTGCAGGCCACCGTCGAGGCCAATGAGAAGGCGATCACGGCCCTCTCCACCGATCGCTCGTCATCCTCGGGCTCCAAGAAAGCCGAGCCCCCCCCCCCCCCCCCCCCCCCCGATCGTCCTCCAAAATTCCAGAAGATGGATTTCCCGAGGTACGATGGCAAGTCTGATCCGCTGATCTTTCTTAATCGCTGCGAATCCTACTTCCACCAGCAAAGGATCATGGAGGAGGAGAAGGTTTGGATGGCCTCCTACAACCTGGAGGACGGGGCCCAGTTGTGGTACATCCAAGTCCAGACGGATGAGGGTGCTCCATCATGGCGTCGATTCAAGGAGCTCATCAACCTGCGGTACAGGCCGCCCCAGCGATCCGCGCCTCTCTTCGAGCTCGCCGATTACCGCCGCACCAGCACCGTCGCCGACTATCAGGATCGGTTCCAGGCGCTGCTGCCCCGGGCAGGCCCCCTCGACGAGGCGCGGCGCGTCCAGCTCTTCACCGGCGGCCTGCTGCCACCGCTCAGCCTCGACGTGCAGGTGCACAACCCCCAGTCCCTGGCGGCCGCGATGAGTTTGGCCCGTCAGCTGGAACTGCAGGAGCAGTTCACGGCGAGTTCGACCACCGTGAGCCGCGCGGGCACCAGGCCGCTGCTCCCGGCCCCGGCCCCACGTCTACTGCTGCCGGCGCCGGCGGCCACCAAGGGCTTCACCTCTACACCAGCCGCCATCGAGGGCCGCCCGCCGATCAAGCGGCTGACATCGGAAGAAGGCGCCGTCTCGGCCTCTGCTACAACTGCGACAAGAAGCTCTCCCACGGCCATAACCGAGTCTGCAAGCGCCTCTTCTTCCTGGACGGCACCGTGGAGGACGACGACATGGAGGAGGCCACTGAGGACGCGGGCTCTGAGGAGTCGTCCGCCTTCTCCCTGCAGGCCATCGCCGGTGTCCGCCTCAGCGACACCATGCAGATCCACATCCAGCTGGGCGCCACTCGCCTCGTCGCGCTTCTGGACTCCGGGTCCACGCACAACTTCATCTCGGAAGACGCGGCGCAGCTCACCGGCCTCCCTCTCCAGTTCCGACCACGTCTCACCGCAACCGTGGCAAACGGTGAGCGCGTGTCGTGCATGGGCGTTGCTTGCAGCGCGAAGTTCTCCATCCACGGCACGCCATTCCGCGCCGACCTCTACGTCATGCCTCTCGCCGGCTTCGACATGGTCCTAGGGACCCAGTGGTTGGCGACGCTGGGACCCATTGTGTAGGATTTCGGCACCCGCACCATCTCCTTTCAGCTTGAGGGCCGCGAGCTGTGCTGGAGTGGGCTGACAAGGCCGACCGCGAACCGTGCCCACGTGACCACGGCCACGACGTCGCTGCTGGACGAGCTGCTCAAGGGCTTCTCTGATCTCTTCGCCGAGCCGAGTGGCCTGCCTCCTCCCCGGAGCAGCGACCACCACATCGTCCTCCAGCCCGAGTCACAGCCGGTGGCCGTGCGCCCTTACCGCTACCCGGCCACGCACAAGGATGAACTGGAGCAGCAGTGCGTCGCCATGCTTCAGCAAGGGCTCATTCGGCGGAGCTCGCCGGCGTTCTCGTCCCCGGTCCTCCTCGTCAAGAAGGCGGATGGCTCCTGGCGTTTCTGCGTCGACTACCGCGCCCTGAACGCCATCACGGTCAAGGACGCCTTCGCGATTCCGGTGGTCGATGAGCTGAGCTACACAGCGCCACGTTCTTCACCAAGCTCGACCTCCGTTCCGGCTATCACCAAGTCCGGATGGCGCCCGAGGACATCGCCAAGACCGCTTTCCGCACACACGATGGGCTGTACGAGTTCCTGGTGATGCCGTTTGGCCTCTGCAACGCCCCGGCCACATTCCATGCGCTGATGAACGACGTCCTTCGCGCCTTCCTCCGTCGGTTCGTTCTCGTATTTTCTGACGACATTCTGATCTACAGTGCGTCCTGGGCGGATCACCTTCGCCACCTCCGTGTCGTCCTCTCCGTCCTGCGCCACCACCGCCTCGTCGTCAAGCGATCCAAGTGCGCGTTCGGCGTCACCTCAATCGCCTACCTCGGCCACATCATCTCCGACGCCGGCGTAGCCATGGATCCTGCTAAAGTGCAGGCGGTACTCGACTGGCCCCAGCCCCGCTCGGCGCGTGCAGTGCGCGGGTTCCTGGGCCTCGCGGGCTACTACCGCAAGTTCGTCCACAACTACGGCGCGATCGCGGCGCCTCTCACCGCGCTCTTGAAGGAGGGCTTCGTCTGGTCCGGGGAGGCCGCCGCGGCGTTCACGGCCCTCAAGGCCGCAGTGACATCAGCGCCAGTATTGGCGCTGCCCGACTTCGCCCAGCCGTTCGTCGTCGAGTGTGACGTGTCAACACACGGTTTCGGGGCGGTGCTCATCCAGGACAAGCACCCCATCGCCTACTTCAGCAGGCCGGTTGCTCCTCGCCACAGCTCCCTCGCCGCCTACGAACGGGAGCTCATCGGCCTCGTCCACTCCATCCGCCATTGGCGCCCGTACCTCTAGGGCCGCCGCTTCACGGTGCGGACCGATCATTACAGTCTGAAGTACCTGTTGGACCAGCGGCTTGCCACGATCCCACAGCATCACTAGGTTGGGAAGCTCCTGGGGTTCGACTTCACCGTGGAGTACAAGCCGGGCGCCCAGAACACAGTCGCCGATGCGCTGTCTCGCCGCGACACCGAGGACAGCACGGGCGCGGTCTTGGCGTTGTCTGCGCCATGTTTCGACTTCATCGACCGCCTTCGTCAAGAACAGGCTGTGGATCCGGCTCTCGTTGCCCTTCGGGACGAGATCGTCGCCGGCTCCCGCGCGGCGCCCTGGGCCGTCCAGGACGGCTTGATCACATACGACGGTCGCCTCTACATCGCCCCGTCCTCGCCACTCCTCCTGGAGATCGTCACCACGGTCCATGAGGACGGCCATGAGGGTGTCCAGCACACGCTGCATCGTCTCCGCCACGACTTCCACTTCCCCAACATGCAAGACTTTGTCCGTGCCTGTGCCACTTGCCAGCGGTACAAGTCCGAGCACCTCCACCCGGCGGGACTCCTTCTGCCGCTGCTCGTGCCGACAGCAGTGTGGACGGACATTGGGCTCGACTTCGTGGAAGCTTTGCCCAAAGTTCGGGGCAAATCCGTCATCCTCATTGTGGTGGATCGCTTCAGCAAGTATTGTCATTTTATCCCACTAGCTCATCCATACTCTGCAGAGTCCGTCGCTCAGGCTTTCTTCGCCGACACCGTCCGCCTCCGTGGGATGCCGCAGTCCATGGTGTCCGATCGGGACCCCATCTTCACCTCGACGTTTTGGCGCGAGTTGATGCGGCTCATGGGGGGCAAGCTGCACATGACGACGGCCTTCCACCCACAGTCGGATGGCCAAACTGAGGCGGCCAATTGTGTCATCACCATGTACCTTCGCTGTTTCACAGGTGATCGTCCACGCCAATGGCTTAAGTGGCTCCCTTGCGCGGAGTTCATCTACAACACGGCCTACCAGACCTCCCTCCATGACACGCCCTTCCGCATCGTCTACGGCCGTGATCCCCCGACCATCCGCTCTTATGAGCCTGGGGAAACGCGGGTTGCTGCTGTGGCCAAGACTATGGCTGAGCGCGAGGAGTTCCTCCAGGACGTCCGGTTCCGGCTGGAACAAGCACAGGCGGTCCAGAAGCGGCACTACGACAAGCAGCACCGCGCGGTGGCTTACGCCGTGGGCGACTGGGTGCTGCTGCGCCTCCGTCATCGCCCCATCGCGTCCCTCACCGACGCCGCGCCAGGGAAGCTGACACCCCGCTTTTTCGGCCCCTATCAGGTCACCGAGATCATCAACGCCGTCGCCGTTCGTATTGCACTTCCGCCCCAAGCTCGGCTCCACAACGTCCTCCACGTCGGGCTCCTGAAGAAATGGGAGGGTCCCCCTCCAGCAGCTCCTCCGCCGCTCCCGGTCATCCACAATGGCGCTACAATTCCGGAGCCAGACAGCGTTGTCCGCACTCGCCTTGCACGCGGCGTGCGCTAGGTCCTCGTCCGTTGGAAGGGCGAGCCGGCTTCTTCAGCTACATGGGAGGACTGGGACTCCTTCGGCGAGCGCTTTCCAGCGTTCCAGCTCGAGGACGAGCTGGTACAGGAGGAGGGGAGAGATGTCATGTACAGACGGACCTACACCAGGAGGCGTCGGGCCCGTGACATCAGGCGCGCGGCTGAGCGTGCCGCAGACGCGGCCCAGGAGCTGGCCGAGCCATCGAGTGGCTAAGATAGGCAATAGTTGTTAATATCCCTAAGATTGAGGAGGGATTAGTTGCTATTTTTATTATCAGGGAGTATTTATTCCCCTGTAACCGGCACTTTGAGAAAAAGCAAGAATGAAAACCAATCTGTCTTCTTCCTCCCAATTCTTAAGCCTAGGTCGCTAAGGGGTAAAACCTCGCCCTAGAAGACGGACCGCGACTACGACCTCCGGAGTTGAGGGCCAGCTACCCTAGGGCTCGACGCCCTTGACAGTTCTCATCTCTGAATAAGGCAAAGACGTCCTCATCTCCATACTGTGTCTCTGTGCCTTCATTGCCACTCATGTCCAACTCAATTCATTCAGTGTATATGTCCACAGCACCTGCGGATCCTATCTCATCAAGCATATCCATGCAGGACTTATCATCTACAAGCAGCCTCATTCCACTATTTAGCTCTCCACCAACTGGCAACCAGTACATGCTAACATTTCTCTGAAAAGTGGTGTGATCTAACAGATGGCCATTGAGCTCTGGAATTGATAATTTGTCCTCATCTATGTGTGATACTCCCAAATCACCATTGCAATACTGCATCTGTGACGCATCAAGAACAAATTCCCCATTGAAATGAAATCTAATAGTCAATACCTCATCATCTCCCATGGTAATTCCGTCCTACAGATCCATTTGGTGGTCAAATTCCATCAAAAAAACAAATCAAAGCGCCCAAATCAAATTGATATCCCACGAGCAAAACTTGAACTCACCTTCAATCGTCACCTAGCCTCCACGATGGGAGCGGCGGTCTGTGCGGCGCCTGCGAGGTCCAGCGAGTGGGGGCGGGGATTTGGGAGGGGCCGGCGACCTGGCTGGGAGGGGGCCAGCGACCTGGGAGGGGGCGACGAGCTGGCTTGGAGGTGGTGCGATGGGCGGCGACCTGCGCGAGCGCGCTAGCTGGGAGGGGGGCGGCGAGCTAGCTGCGAGGGGGGCGGCGACCTGACTGGGAGAAGCGCGTAGAGTCTGGCTCAATGCGTTTGGGTTCAGCAGATAAGGAAGGGGTAATTTGGACATTTCAATACGAGTTGCAACCCTAAGCTGAGTGGACGGTGACGATGTGAGCCACGGCGGCGTGCCACATCATCAAAAAGATGAATTTGACCCGGTTTGCATAGTTTAGGGACCAAAGCGGACGTTTTTCTAGTTCAGGGACCAAAGCGGATGTTTTTATAGTTCAGGGAAAAATGAGCCGAGAGCGATAGTTGAGGGACGAATTTGGCTATTTCGCCTTCTATTTAGAAGCTCTGGTCAAGACGAATAGAACGAACATATGGATTGCCAAATTTTGAGTTTGGGTGCCAGAGTTATGGTGAATGAAAGATACGCTCAATGGCTAGAAAACCATAAGATATGTGTATAGACACACACACATACTGTATATCTATATTGCACCTGGTCCAACCAATCAGAGTCCGACCAACCGTCCCGAGCCACGCGCACCCACATGCGCAACCATCTCCATTCTCCCGCATACTAATTTATGTCATCTACCTACCATACAAAGACACGTAGCACAAAAGTTTAACCAGATTGCATGCATGCATGGATGGAATCTTTTGTTGGTTCAATTTTTTGAAACAAAATTTCTCCAAAACCGTAACTCCGATTGACAAACCATTTGTTGCATCTTACTAAAAAAATATGCTTAACAAAACTAGATCCAATATCAATATATTTTATTTCTTTTATGCGAGTTGCATCTCTGTGTACCACCAATTGCAACTCTGTATATTATCGAGTTGCAACTAGTTATAACTATATGTACTATTTGCATCAAATCTATATAATTAGGTTCATCTGTAATTCTGGATGCAGCTAGAGTAGCAATTGACTTGCAACCGAGTAGTAACTGATTGCAACGTAACTGGATTGCAACCGGTAGTAATTAGGTTGCAACTGGAATGGTAACCGTGTTGCAACTGACCAGTAACTGATTAGTAGCCGCGTTGCAAATGAGTAGTAATTGATTGCAACTAGTCATAACCGATTGCAACTAATAGTAACTAGCTTGCAATAAGTAGTAACTGGTTCCATAAGTAGTAATTGGGTATAGTAACGGGTTACAACTTTTATAACTAGGCTTGCAACTAGGTTGTAACTAGTTGCATCTAGTAGCAATTGGGTAAAAACTAGGTTCTAAGTGGTTGCAACAAGCGCTAACTACGCTACAGCCAAGATGCAATTGTGTTGTAGCTGTGAGGCAACTCATAGTGTAGTTAAGTTGCAATTACATACTTGAAAAAAAAGTTCATCAAATATAGTCTTCATAGATCTCGGTTTGTTAAGCATATTTTTTGCAACAATCTCAAGCAAACGGATTTGAAATCGGAGATATAGTTTAGGAGATACTGCGTTTTTTCTATCTGAAGCAAGAAAATATTCTCTGCATCCATGCTTCGTGATGGGTGGTGGATGAGTGAGCTGTGATTGGTTGCCTCCACCTAATTTTGCATGCATGAGGGTGGACCAGCAGGTATACATGGGAGACCGACGGAGGGTTCGTCTATAGCAAATACACTTTATTGCATTTTAGTCTCGTCGTGTCTCTCTCTCTATATAGACACACGCGCCTACGAAAAGTGAAGGGCGCCTGATGCATACCACCTATAACGACAGATATTGTGATGGACATGATAGGTGCGTATAATCCTTAAGGCCTCTAGGTCGGGACCACCTCGGGGCAGAGGCAGGCCCAGGATTGAAGGAGTAGGTATTCAAAAATTCAGAAGCTAAAAAACTGTTTTAACTGTATTTTTTAGCATATATATTCTTGAATACCATTGAATAGTAAAAATAATGGGTTAAATACCCCCGCCTGCCCCTGCCTCGGGACAACCAAGGCCCATCACTTCCATTCGACAAATTAAAAGTGATAGTCTTCCTTATAGCCAGTTATATATAGCCTGTCGTTTGTAATAATATGTCATTTGTAATACGTGTGATGATGTGCTAACAACGCCTATTACCTAAACATTTCGTTTAGAAGGGCATCTGTGGATGAAAAACTCCAAGAATAGCTTGATCTGCTAGCTAAGATAACCAACATCATTTTAGTTGAACGGAGATATCATTTTATATGGAATTTACATAAATACGGGATCTTTACTGTTAGATCTATGTACCTCCACAAGATAAACCAACATGCTTCCTTTCACCACAAATTGATTTGGAAACTAAAAGGAGTTATCCTAACAAAAGATAATCTAGTGAGGAAGAATTGGAAGGGGAGTTTGAAATGCTGCTTTTGTAATTGTAATGAATCAATTATACATCTTCTCTTTGAATGTCACCATGGAAATGAGATTTGGAACATAGTCCATTTAGCCATAGGGCTAACCTCGCCAAGATCGATTTTCCATATGCTAGGGAAAATGCTCTCAAATTTTTATGACAAGCAGAGGCGTGTCATTTTGGTGGGGGCAGCTGCTTTGTGTTGGGCTATTTGGAGATGCCGTAATTAGGGATACGAATACAAATAGTTACTATTCATCTCGAATTTAGATCGGGTACGGATATATTCATCTCGGATAAGATATAAATAGATATCGACATCATAAAAATTCAGTTTCAGTAATTCGGATACGGCGTCGGATACTGAACACCTGGATTCAGATACGGACGGATATTAACCCCTCTAAACGAATCCGAACTCGAATACGAACGGATATTATCCGTACCACTTTCACCCCTAGCCGTACCACTTTCACCCATAACCTCAGGATTGGTTTAGATCATTTTTTGTTTGTTCATTCCCCTAGTTAGCCAATGGACGGCATGTTTTTGTAGTAATAATTTGGCTGTATACACTTTGAAGAGGCCGGAACTTGTTTCCATTATTAAAAAAACAACGCCTATTACCTTTGACTGACTAAAATGTGAAGTGCTTCTGATGTAGCCCGTCGCCCTTTTCTTATGCTCTATAGTAGAGTGCCCCTTCACATTGATATTGCCATGTCCACGTACGATAGTTATCCATTCTTGACTTTCTCGAGCCCTACCAAGGAGCGCTTAGAGACAGTCATCACTTCTATACGCAAAACCATGTCTTCAGCTAGCCAATGCGAAGCAACAAACTGTCTATTTGATTTTTTATGAAGAGCTCATAGCACCCGATTACCATGACTAAGGCCTGTTTGTTTGAAATTTTGGGCACTTTTAGATTGCCATTTTTTATTAAGTTCAAAAGGTAAATGCTCTCCAAAAGCCAGAAGCTGAAAAGTGCAAAGCAGGATGCTTCTGACTTTTAGGTTTTGGGACATTTGGTTTTTGGATCGGAGACGTAAAAGCCATTGGTATAAACATACGCAGAAGCTAAAACAAATAGCGCCTAAGGTTGTACAGTGATCGATAGTTGCTATGTTCTATTCAAAAGGACTGATTTCTGGTCATTAATCGCACTAACATGTGTTGAGTTCACCAAGACGAAGCTCTCATCAAGATGAGTACCATAGAGATATGGTTTAAACCATGACACTAGCACAGAAAAGAAATGGTCATCGAGCTTTGTCATTTGTCCCGGCATAGTTGGACCCGGAAGAGAGTTGGTCTTCCACAACCGGGACTAAAAGGGGGTTTAGAATCGGGACTACTAGCGGCGGATTCTGTACTAGTGTGAGATCTAGTTTCACTACTTGAAAATATGTAATAAGTGACACGTGAAAACTAATGGGCACATGACGCATGCCACTTGTAACATCACAGATGACGGACTTGAGGCCTGACTTGAGGCCTATCAACGCCCGTCGGTACTTTTCACCAATCTAAGGTTGTAGATTTGTTTCCAAAAATGAAGGGTCCAATTTTTTTTTCCAAATCAGAAGTTGTAGATTATTTTTAGGCAGTTTTTTGATGCAGATATATAGGACCCTAAAAACATAAAGGACCAATGCTGATCGAGAAACATCTAATCCAATCTACTTATGTTTTTCCGTTTGCCCTACTTTCCAACCCCTATTTTGATGTTCATCTCCTGATCTGATGATCAGTAATCATTAAGTAGGCTTGCTGATCCTCCAGAATGGTTATCAAGTCTGCATCTATACCTATTCTTATCCAGCGATTTTTCTTGGTCAGACTCCCATCTGGTCCAATTTCTCCCAACATTAGTCTGAAAGCTAAATAAGAGAATTTTGGAATATCCGATTTTTGAAATAGGATCATCTAATTTTCGTAGAAGGTATGGCAGGTGTGCTGCGCTACAGGTTGTATATGGAGCATTCACTGTTCGGCGCATTCTAGCATCCAACAAGAATACAAGATAGTGTTAAATGGGACTTTGTATCGTGGCTAAAACTCCTCCAATTGCCCAATTATTTATAGGGTACTTCACTTACAAATTGTCTGAGCTTCCAACATAAAGTTTCACTTACAAGGCAGAATTTATTATGAACTATGAGAGCTTTTACATGATTTGGACAAGTGCTATGATGCAAAACACTTGTGACACAATACATCTCACTGAACATGGAGTCTGCCAATCTGGTATCACAACTAAGAACACAAGGAATCAGAACAAGCAGAACATGGTAGATAATTTCCACAAGAAATTAACCCCCAGGATCTACTCTTTCCTGGGGAGAAGATCAGCGTAATCACCTGGGCCATAAACCTCGAATAATTCCACAAAGAAACCTTTCTTTCTTCTAGGATTGCATCCCATGTCACGGCAGAGATGATAGTTCTACCAGTTGTGCAGGATCACAATGCTGGACCGGCGAAAGTATCGCCCAGAGTACCTTTTCATATACTTCTCCCATTCGAGGACATCCTTCTGCACTGCCGTAACATTTGGTAATCTGAAGCCACCATCCATGAAGTGCACCAGCCATTTAGCTCGAAGTTCCGACGTGTACAGATTTGAAATGCTCTCAGAATACCCGATTACGGCAAGCTGAGGGATCTTGGGATGTATGCACTCCCTGTGAATTGTACACGACAAATCAACAAAATGGGTCGAGACCGAGAAATAAAAAAATCCATATAAGAGCTATAGATCAGAAAATTACCTGTAGAGAGGCACAGTCGTGGATGCTGACCCAACTGCAATACTTCGAAAGTATTCTGATGTGAACATATCCTTGATCTTCTCATCTCCCTGGAACCCAGTCCCAAAAATCACTATATCGCTCTTCAAAGGTGAAGATTCACCCTCCACAAGCAGACCTTCCTTGCAGAAGGTAAATGTCTTGGATTTCTTCAGTACTATGCTGCCTTCTTCCAACCTCTTGTAGTGATCTTTGGGTGTAATGGCAATCAAACATGCAGCTAATGCCTCAAACAGACTATGATCAGGCACCATGTCATACTTCTTCATTGGAATGGAGTAGTAGCTCTCCGCAAACTTGGAAAATGCCCACCTCTGCATCCAAAAAAAAAAAGTATCACGTCTGCATCCAGTCTGAAAGATAAGTTTATAATTTCTTACAGAAGTGACTGGATGCATTACCAATGGGGTCAAAAGGGTGGCCAAGAGAGAGAGGAGAAACCCTTCACCAGGCTTGTGAATAAGGAGTTCAGAGAAACGATTTGAATATAGCTTTGATATGTGGACGCCCCAAGCAAAATACATGGGTGAGCAGTGCCTATATCACAAACCATCAATAATTGCACAAGTGGAAAAAAGTTAAATGCACATAAATTTTATCTAGGTAGCTGCAAAAAAGAGTGCCACTATAGTAGTTACAAAACATATGCGGTTCCCAAAAATTAACTAGTAGGCTATTTGTACCGTTTACTTGGGCACATTCGGCAGCAATGTCAAGGGCTGATTTCAGGTAGCCAACGACAGTTACGCGCTTGCCCCTAATCATCTCCTTAGCTTTGCTAGTCCCCAGTTTGGCGTAGTCCATGGAGTGGATCACCTGCCCATCAAATGCTTCTGGACCTTTGCCTTCTGGGAACGTGGGTATGTTGGGCACACCACTGAACCTCCCGATGCAAAGGATGACGAAGTCTGCTTTGTGTTTCTGCGGAAACGAGGAAAACGAATATCTGACTAGGTTTCTATATTGCAAATTCATACTTCCACAAATTAAACCTAAATCTCGGAAGAAAAACTTCATATGCTGCAGCGGTTAGCTAGGGTGATATAATCGTCGGTTGCAACTTAATTTTATTAGACAGCATGCATCACATGCTAACCTCGACTTGGCCCTCTGCATTGGCCACCGATAGTCGCCACTCGCCGGCGCCGGAGCCGAAAGCTTCACCATTCCCAGCCCACTCCTTCCACCCAGCCACAGCCTCCTCGCTGACCCCATCATACTCCATCCCGACCACCCGGTGGCCGAACCGGATGCAGTCGAGCACGCCGAAGTGGCGCGCGTACGCATCGAGGTAGGCCACCACCTGGCGGTGGTCCGGGAACACTTGCGTCACGCTCTCAAGTCGGAGTACAGGTACAAGGGTCGCGGCGTCTGGAGCTCGGTGCAGGCCGGGGTGCGCGCCCACACGCCGCCGAGGACGGTGTCCGCCTCGAAGACGGTCGGCCGGCAGCCGCGCTCCAGGAGGTGCTTGCACGCGGCCAGGCCGCTAACGCCGGCTCCGACGATGACCACCCGCTTCGTCTCCATCTCGATCAGCTGCTAGCTACTTTGGTGTTCGCTGTGCTGTGCAGCACCTACGTGTGGATCGGAGGCGGTGATGCGCGGGTGTTGTGTGATAACATGGCTGAGTGATCAGGTCAGGTGGCAATTTATAGGTCGGCGACTCGGCGAGTCTACAACGCACGATTTGGAAAGGAGGTTCTGGAGGTTGCATTGCTGATAGGTTTATGAAAAAGCTTTACTACTATATTTTGTACGGAGCAACGATTAGTCTTATTACTAGTATATTGAAAATCGTTCTGCATGCTACTTGTTATTTTTCTCCAAAGTCAAATGTATGGGGGTCCAGGAAGTATATATCAGCTCAGATCAGGCAGATCAAAATCGGTGGCAGTGTCAACACAAAAGATTAGGAGGTCCAGGTAAGGCATTGATTGCCTGGCTTGTGGTTTCATCAAGATAAGCTAAATCGACCGATCGAGGAAGAAATTAAAATGACGGTACGTCATTTTGCTGCCGGATTTTAGGTTTTGTTATAAATGGATGTCTGTGAGCAACAATCCTTCATTAGTGCTCTGTGCCTGTGAACAATATTGTTTTCATTCTTGAAGATAACAGTTCGTTCTCCTGCTTCCAAGTGGTTGATGGGTATGGTGGTGCTAATACAGCATCAACAATCTGCATGTGCCATCCTTGGTGCCTCATATGAATATGAGATTTTGTAGGATTCAGCAAGGGGCGCGTGTAGCATTTTCTAAGCAAAGTAATCCCCCTGAAGCCACCAGAGAATCACTCATGATCAACAGAATGCCTGTGAGACAAAGCGAACTGAAGGCGCACTCGCAAGAAATGAAGAATGCACAACACAACCCATCCTTGAATTGCCAGGATGTATTCTGTCTGCTTGGTCAGCTCTCATGTTTAGTTTATCCGGTGCCACCTGGAGGGTATTTTTGATAACATTACTATCCTGTTTCAATGATTGTGCTCCTGTTAGATATAAATATTAACCACACCAAACACACCGCAGATTTAATTATACTGGGCCTCCACTATGAATGTTGATTTTTTATCAGCCTGGATACTGAGGATAGCTTCTTAAAGGTTTTTAGTCTATTGATATTTAGCATATTTCGTCATTCTTCCAAGTCCAAACTTCTCAAGATAGCTTATTTTAACAGTTCTGTTATATTTCCCTCAAGTTCAACCTTCTTGGGATAACTTAAAGTTCTATTCTATATGGTACTACCTAGCATACTCACTTCTCAAAAGTCCAAACTTGTAGGGTCAGGACCAAGTGCCTTGTAAGACAAAATATTTAATTGCCATCAACAATTTAGCTTTTAATCAAGTTAGCTGTCATGTCTAGAGATGGATTCTGGCTTAGTTAACCCACATAAGAAAGAGTTGATGAGGAATTAATCATAGTCTTGTGCTCGCTGATGAACAATTTAGTTTTTGGACTCTTCTTCATGTTTGTAAGCATCATGGCCCCATTAGGCCATATTGTGATTTTGGTGATTGAGAGACAACATAGTCAATGGAACTAACAAGTTTGTGAGATCATATTTGTAGGACTTTTAGGTCCCATGGATGGAGTCCAATCTATATACAAGATGGTCCAAACGATCGCAGCGACAATTTGGACAAGGGGCAGAAAAATACTTATGGACCGGATGAACCGACGCTCAACATCTACAATGTGTCGGTGCAATATTCTCGAACTATGACGATCAAGCCTTTAGCACCGGATTAACCGACGCCTTGGTCTTCAAAGCGTCGGTGCAATTTTCAGTTGAATTCCAATACTCAATAGCACCGGATCTTCCGACTAAAAGTTGGTGCAATGGCGACAGAGAGCATGCTTTGGCTCCAACAGGAGATGCCTTAAGGACCAGATGAACCGACGCCTAGCGTTGGATAAACCGACACCCGACCGGAGTGACCATCGGTGCAATGACGTCACAAAGAGATGTTGTGGTTTCAACGGCTAGGAGACAGGCACAGTGTGACCGGATGAACCAACGCCTACGGCCGGATCATCTGATGCTTACGTACTTTTCTGGATAAAAGTATGTACCGGCTAGTATTGAATTCCCAGCCTATATAAGGCCTCACCCCGTGTTATTTGAGGTTGTTGGAGCTGCTAGAAGTTGAGTAACACACGGAAAAAGTTCTCTGTTAGACCCGGGGCAGCGGGACTACTCACTTGGCGTACATATTTTTGTAGTAGAGGATGACGCATGGGCCATACCTTATCCTCATTGTAACTAGTCGTGTAGAACTAGAACTAGTCGGACGTAAGGAAACTACCTGAGTCGTACTCGGGTAGGACTCCTCAGGCCGTCCTTGACTAGTACTTCCATGTAACCTTGTCCCCTAGAGTATATAAGGGCGGGGAGGGACCCCTCCAAAGCATAACTTGCATACGCATAACCTCTAAAGCAATACAAATCACACAGGATGTAGGGTATTACGCTCTCGGTGGTCCGAACCTGTCTAAACTTTGTGTTCCTTGCACCTTCGAGTTTCTGATCTCGGCGACACCCTACGTACAACCTACCATCTCGGAGGTATCCCTCGGTGGGTTTGGCGGTAAAACAGCGACACTCTCCAAGCCACCCAAGAGCATATTGATCACATCCTTAGGTTTAGCACAAGCTTTATGAGAGTTAGTGCTAGAATTAGCTCTTGAGAGAGTGAGAGAGCAAGGTGTTGTGCCTTGTGTGTCGGTTCAAGAAGTGAACCACCATTGTATCTTGGTGTGCCGGCACCTTGGAGTTGGTGGCTCGCCAGCAAGTCATCGATTCTCCGGCTTGGTGTGAGGTGGCGATAATGACTTTGTGCGGGGGACGTGGAGAGCCTCTTTCTTGGTGGAGATCGCCTTGGGCATTCGGTTAGCACCGAATTGATTGGTTCGGTTCCTCGGCTCCTATGGAGTTTTGGTTCTTACAAAATAGGAACCGATCGGTTCTTTTCAGAACCAAGAACCGAGCAAATTCGGTTTCGGTTTCGGTTAGTTCAGTTAGGTTCCGGTTCTAACCGAGGGAACCGAAATTTCAGCCTGCATCGCCGTTGTGGAAGACAGCAGGGCAGGGGCCGGGCAGGCTCCGGCCGGTGGCAGGGGGCAGGCACGCGCTGGGCGTTGGCCGCTGACCGGGGACGGGGGCCTACGCGGCTGCCTGCTGGGCGGCGGGCGCAGGCCGGGGGCGGCCACGGATGGGCTCCGGCCTTGTTCGAGGCAGGGGTGGGCGCGGGTCGGCGGCCAGCGGGCTCGGGCTCGGGCCGTGGCCGCGGTGGAGGTGGAGGCCGGCGGGCTTGGGCCATGGCCACGGCGGGGCTGAAGGCCGTGGGCGTGGAGGGGCCGGACGCGGGCGGTGGCGGTGGCCGTGGGATGCGCCGGCGCGGCGCCGGGCAGGGGCGGCCGTGCGGGGATCGGCGGCCGGCGGGGGTTGGGGGCGGCGTGCCGGCGTGGTCGGGGAGCTGGTACTGGGGTGCGGCGTTAGGGGTGGGTGCGGGTGTGAGGTGGTACTAGGGTGCGTCGGGGGTGGGTGCTGCCGTGCTGGGGGTAGTAGTTTACGTAGGGTTTTAGTTGGGCCAGCGGTGGACTTGCCCAAGTGGGCCAAATTTGCCATGGGCTTGGCTAAGAACCGAGCCCAAGAACCGAAAGTACGAAGTAAATTCGGTTCCTCAGAACACGGAACCAAAATGGAACCAAATTTTCTCAGTTCTGGTTCTTTCGGTTCCGGTTCCCGGTTCTTTCGGTTCGGTCCTCGGTTCTCGGTTATATTTGCTGAGCCTGAGGTGAAGAAGCTCCTTAGTGAAAAGCGGGATCAAGATGACCGTGGTGATTTGACTTAGCCTTGGTGGCGAGTCAAGAAGAGTCCCGGAAGAGACTTGGTTGCCGGAAAGTAATACTTTTTTGTGAGTGCTTCAACAACGTGGAGTAGGAGTAGCTTTGTCCTAACTGAACCACGGGATAAATCTTCGTGTCGAGAGTTTGCTTCCCCTTATCACCTATCTTTAAGCTTCCGCATTTCATATTGCAATCTTGAATGCATTTACATTCTTAGTGTAGTATCTTGCTAGGATTGGCTATAGGGTGCAAAACTCTTTTGAAATGAGATTTGCACACTAGAAGAATCATAGTTGCACATCTAGATAGCATGTTCTAGTTTAAGTTTTTTACAAACTAGTTGAGCTATATGTTTAATGTTTTAAGTTTGTCTATTTCACCCCTTCCCCCTTTAAGGCTTACGAGCATCGATTCCTTTCAATGTTCACTACTGGAAACGGTGTGTTTGTCGTGTGCGCTAGAATTTGCCGTGTGCAGTTTCTCGGGTATATGGCAAAACAAGCTTTTGCCGAGCGCGGTGCAGTAAACACACGGCAAAAGATAGGCACATGTTGTTGATAAACGGTGAACGCTAAGGGTTAATCGTTGGATTGCATATTTTGTCTTAAATGCCTGCTATGGACGAAGTGGAATACGTTTCAAAATCATATTGTCTTTTATACAATTAATTATTGCGGAAAAGACACGAGCCAACATATACTCCCTCCATTCCAAATTGTAGGTTATTTTGGCAAATCTAGATACATAGATTTTGTTACGCGTCTAGATAAACGTATGTCTAGATACGTAGAAAAAATTATATATTTAGATTTGCTAAAACGACCTATAATTTGGAATGGAGGGAGTAGTGTTTTAGACAAGCTAATTAGTAACACAATAATAAATTTAATGTTCCATAAAACTTATAGATGTTTCAAGAATCATTACCGGAATCAGTAACTTTGCCGAGTGCCACAGGCACTCGGCGAAGGTCCAAATACACTCGGCAAAGGGTTTGCCGAGTGTTACACTCGGCGAACCCTACTCGGCAAACTTTCCCTCGGCAAACAGAGGGTTTGCCGAGTGTCGATCGTCGGGCACTCGGCAAATCCTTTGCCGAGTGCCAGAATACACTCGGCAAAATATAACACTCGGCACAAAGGCGATAACGGTTTGTGACGGTAACGGCTCCTTTGCCGAGTGTCAGATGGCCGACACTCGGCGAATACTTAAGTTTTGCCGAGTGTATTTTATATATGGCACTCGGCAAAGAGGCCAATCCCGCAAAAATTTTATGACACCTTTGCCGAGTGTTTTGGCAATGCACTCGGCAAAGACGTCGAACTAACAGAAAATGGCCTCTTTGCCGAGTGTTAACACTCGGCAAAGTATCTTTCCCCCTACTGACAAAACAAAAATTTTACGTATAAAGGACCCCTCTCAAAAAACAACCACAGAAGCACAGGCATATAAATTACACCACAGGCATATAAATTGCACCACAGAAGCACAGGCATATAAATTACACCACAGGCATATAAATTGCACCACAAGCATCACAAGCACACAAATAACATTCACAAGTTCTCGTCGAAACAAGTAATTCACAAGTTTTGCATCACAAACACCTCTAGTTCACAAGTCACTGAGGAGGATGAGGAGGCTGAGGAGGATGTGCAGGTGGCCACTGCCCCCAAGAAGATTCTGCATTGGACGGCGCCGATTGATTCTGCATAAAGTTATAGAGATTGCATTAGTCACTTTTCTAGTGTAAGTCTGTAGTGCCTGTAGTTTCTAGTTTAACTCTAGATTGATTGTAAGGTTGAGAGTGACTCACAGGAGTAGCTGCAGGAGGTGGTCGAGGTGACGGGAATAGGTTCGGTGGCATAGGTGGTGGAGTCTGACCTAAACTGTGAAAGACACTCTGCATGTATTGGAACATCTGCTCCGTCCTCTGCCTTTCTAGCTGCCGATCCGCCTCCATCCTCGCCTCTAGTTCCTCCTGGCGCTTCCGTTCTACCTCCACCTGGGCCTACAATATTTCATCCCAATATCTTATTTCCAAGCAAAAGATATGTACAAAATGAATGAAAAATTAAAGAAATAGGAATAACCTGCAGAGCCTGCATCTGTAACTGTGCAGCGGTAGGCTGTGCCCGTATCGCGGGGCTCGAGTCCGTGCTCCTTGCTCGGATCTGGGAGAGGGTGGGAGTACTGGCAGTGTCGATCACGCTATCTCCAATCCAATACCTGCCATGCTTCTTCCCTCCTCCCACCCTCATCACAATTTCAGGATCAATATCCTGAGAGCTCGGATCGAACTCTAGCCCATGAACCTCCCTCGCCATTGCTGTGTACTCGGTGACGCGGCTGTGGATGCTGGGATGGCTGTATGCCTCGGGCGGGTCCTCCAGGTTGAAGTCGATGTCTGCCGTGGCCTTGCCCTTTTTGGACATAACCCATGCCTTGAACCGGGAGCACTCCTGGCCTTCATGTGATGACGTCTGCGGCAAAAATACAAAAGGATTACAAAATATGCAGTATTATGTGTATTATGTGTGAGAATAAAGAAATGAATTCACGTACCCATTTTTCCTTGTATTCATCAAGGCTCAGGCTGCCTTGATGGTGTGGTGCATATGGCATCTGCAGACGCCGCTCCCGGCAAGCAACGTGGTTCTCCAACCACCCGGGCTGCAACCACACGTCCACCATTTGTTCCCAGCACCGGGTAAAGGATCGGCACCACCACGGAGGCACCTACATCATCAAGTGTGTGACATATAACAAAAGAAGTGAAGCGTAATTAATCTCAGAAATAGTAAATATTAACTTTTTGTACGTACCATCATGAATTCTTCCTTGGTCAGGTTCATTGTCTTGGCCTCTTCTTTTTTGACCCTCATCCTTCTGTATTCAGCATAGAAGTCGATGATGGCCTGAACTCGCGCCTCGTAGTGCATGTCCTTAACGAGCTTCTTGGCGGCTTGTTCAATGACGGAGGCCACCCTAGCCTCGAATCCCTCCTGGCATCTATAAAAGTCCTGCGTATAGACACATTGCAAACAAGTATTTTTTGAGGAATGTCTAGCGAAGCTGGTGTATTAAGCAATCTAGTGCTTCGAATACTTACCCACAGCTCGGCCTTCACCCGCTCCGCCTTGTTCGCAAATTGCCTGTGGTCACGATCACCGACGTTGGCGGCGGCGACGTAGTGGTCCCACGTGTAGGCCGGCTCCTCCTGTCCGGCGAAGACCACTAGACCGGGGAAGTGTAGCCTACACAAAAGACCAATGATGCCGTTGACCTTGCGGTTGTGGGCACCCCCACTGAGCTTAGTCCAACTCCTACACAAGTGATTAATATAGATTATTAGTTTCTATTGTAAATTTCAACATATCAAAAGTACTGAGAATATGTAAAGGAACTTACTTTGCCCCAGTGGGTTGAATCAGTGGGCGTAAATGAAGAGGGATCGGTCGCCTCGGGAGGGACGAGGGACCTCGCAACCAGATCTTGGACTGCGAATCCCCTGCCTCCTCCCCTTCCTCCCTCTCCTGCTCCTGCTCCTGCTCCTGGTCCTGCTGTACCTCCGCCTCGTCACTAGAGGCGTGCGCGGAAGGTAGCTCCTCCTCCGACGACGACGAAGGCGCAGGCGAGGGGGGCCTCACCCCTTTACCCTTTCCTCGACCCCTGCCCCGACCCCTGCCTCTAGCAAGGACCTGTGCCCCTTCCGTTTCCTCGACCTGTGCATCACCCCTGCCTCCACCCCTCCCTCGACGTCTCCCTCGACCTCTCGATGCGTCTAACCTTGTACCTGACCCTGAAGCTGCAGCTTTTAATTTTTCGTAAAGCGCTGCTATCTTCCTCGTACCGCCCACCATTGTTGAGTCACCTGCATTTGCCAAGAGTAAACCAATTAGCACAGAGTTGCTAGCACTGTAATCTATCCATGGCCGTGTGGTGTTGCCGCCAGTCATTGGCAATGAACACGCTGTTTGGGTTCAGACCATCTAATTGCATATGACAACATAAAATAGAAGCAATATAAAATTAACAGTTTTATTGATGTGGAAAAATAGATCAATTGATCATAAATAGCCGATAAACAAATACATAAACTTTAAAATATCTTGGATCTATTTTAGTAGTTAAGGATTAATGCTGGTAACTAGTCATAACAGCACCACTTGTCATATAAACATACACACAGACATATGCCACTGATCAGTGCCGTAACAAAAAACAAAGACATATGCCACTCGCAGCCTTTTCTAGTAATTAAGCTGATGCCAATGTATTACTTCCTAGAGTTCTGTAAATTAACCTGAGTTGATATTCGAGCGATGTGAGATGGTTCAAATAAATTACACAGCAGTGTACTCTAGCATGAGAAAGATCAGCAATACAAGCAACTCTAAGAAAATAGCTAAGAGTGTACTCACACAAAATGAGGTTTAATTTCTCTGAAAGGCAGTTGTGTATACAGGCGCACTGTCACGGTGAAGAAGCTAAAGTGTGATCAAATACCACTCTCTCAAACTACCCATCTAATTGCATATGACAACATGTCTGGTATTCTGACTCTAGGGCAATGTCTCAGGTTCCACTTGCTAGTCCTAAGCAATCGACATTGAAGCCCATGAGTGGAAGGTGACATGACTCAGCAACAGTTTGAAACAATCCATCAAATGTTAGAGGTACAATGCCTCATGTAAAAAAATTTGAGAAGTACATGATGAGCTATTCTAAAACTTAAACAAAAATGTGCACTCCATAAAAAAATACCTTCTTGAAGGTATTGATTCTACCTCCAGACGGGCGGCGGGCGGCGGGGGGCGGCACGGGCCGCGGGGCGGCGGGGGGCGGCGGGCGGCAGGCCGCGGGCGCCGGGGCGGCACGGGCCGCGGGGCGGCGGGGGGCGGCGGGCGGCGGGCGGCCGGCCGCGGGGCGCCGGGGCGGCACGGGCGGCGGGCGGCGGGGCGGCGGGGCAGCACGGGCCGCGGGGGCGGCGAGGGCGGCGGGCCGCGGGGCGCCGGGGCGGCACGGGCGGCGGGCGGCGGGGCGGCGGGGGGCGGCGGGCGGCGGGCCTCGGGGCGCCGAAGCGGCACGGGCGGCGGGCGGCGGGGCGGCGGGGCGGCACGGGCGGCGGGCGGCGGGGCGGCACGGGCCGCGGGGCGGCGGGCGGCGGGGGGCGGCGGGCAGCGGGCGGCGGCGGCGGGCGGCGGGTGGCGGCCGCGCAGTCTTTCGATTTTGGGATAGACTCCGGGCCGCGCGCGGCGGTTCGGCTGAAAACGTAAGTCCGGTTCTTTGCCGAGTGCCCGCGATCTGGCACTCGGCAAAGTAAAGATTCAATTTTTTTAAATCTGTTGGCGCACGAAATTCGACCTGCCAGGTACATTGCCGAGTGCCTGCGATATGGCACTCGGCAAATCTTCACTCTTTGCCGAGTGTCAGATCCAAGGCACTCGGCAACGCCACGTTTTTCTTTTTTTAAATAAGGAGGAGAATACTGCCAGTGGGCCCGTGTACCTTCTTTGCCGAGTGTCTGTGGAAAACACTCGACAACTTTTGCCGAGTGTTTTCTATATACACTCGGCAAAATACACTAATATTTCATGTACCTTCTTAACTTTTTCTAATATACTTGGGCAAAATCGTGTCAACATCACTCAACAATGGATAAATTATTTTTCTACTGATAATGTTCTATTATTTCATGCAGTTATAGCGCAAATTGCATTTATATCTACTAAAAATCTATAATTGCATTTAATCAATCAAAAATAGTAAACGCATCCGAAAAATTTCCAAATTTTGACACGAACCAATCTGTGTTGTATGTTGCCTATACAAAAAGATTTGAAGCCAAACCTTAACTCAAGTGTCACTTGGACTCCAAATCTTATTGTGTCCTCTCTAACTTCTATGAATCCTTCCAGGAGATGAGTCGGTTTCTAAGTATCATATGTCAGAAATTGGGCGAAACCTTCTCAATTTTTTACCACAGCCTCCACACATAATATCATGACATCTTGACAAATCTTGTGATTTTCAGATTTCGTTTGCTTTTTTTAGAATTTAACAACCATTCAACCACACGTTCGTGGTCGTGTTTTTTAAAAATAATGTTCAAAATTTCTTTTCATTTGCCGGTTGAGACCTCAATCCGGACTCCATAATATGGATATAATTTTTCCACTGATTATAATCCATCATTTCATGTACCTGCAGTTAAAATTTGACATGAATAAAAAAATTCCTATTAATGCAATCATTTCATTAAAAATAACAAACAGACCACAAAATATACCAACTTTTATTATGGATTACAAAATCTCCTACGTGGGGAGTAGAAAAAGTGTGGAGACCAGGGGACGAAATTTTTTTTGGTTTGCCGAGTGTCCAGGGTGAGGCACTCGGCGAAGTAATACGTTGCCGAGTGTCTTGGAGTGGCACTCGGCGACCTTCTTGAATTGCCGAGTGTGGACGGGTGGCACTCGGCGAACTGCCTCTTTGCCAAGTGTCGGCGTCCAACACTCGGCAAAGGACTAACGGCCGGCCCAGTCCGGTGACGGACGGTGCACGTGCGATGCACGCGCCGTTTATTTACCGAGTGTCGGACCTCTGCCGAGTGTCTATGAGCGGTTTGCCGAGTGTCGTATTTATGGCACTCGGCAAACGTCCTTATTGCCGAGTGTAATATGTTTGCCGAGTGCCACGTCGAATACACTCGGCAAATAGGCTGTTTGCCGAGTGCCCGAAATAAAGCACTCGGTAAAAGTTTTACACTCGGCGAATTTGCTGTTTCCGGTAGTGAATTCCCCTGATCGTCGGCGCTTTTGTGCACCTCCTCATCTCGATCTCGCCAATGATCAAATCACATGTAGAGGGATATTTGTGGGCAGCTTTCATTATCTGTATGTCAGCTGACATGCTATCGTGATATGATGATGACTTATTATTAGCTATGATCATGCTTTATTTTATTTAGTCACGGATGCACTGCAGATCGAAGCCATGTATCACTAGACCCGGCTGGAAAATGTTATAGAGTGCAGAGATATGAGCAATGCTCGTGGGGATAGTTTACTTTGAAAAATTCATAAAGCTTTTATATAGTTTAATTACTTTCCCTTGATGCAAGATATCGTTTCAGACTAAATATCACCTAACTGTTGCACCTGCTAGGTTTTTGTTGCTTGATTTAGCAAGGTCTTCTGGAAATTGTTAAATTATATTTATTGTCCAAAGTCATCACTGTCCATGTTTCAATTCTTTTTCTTTGCGATAAACTTTTCTTTGAAGAATTCTATTTGGCCAAACATTTTCCTTCATGTTAGATTTGTCCTTGATGAAGCCCATGTTTCAAACCAATGCACCGTGGAATTTAAACACAATAATTGTAAAGAGTCGGACTATCTATACACTTCTTCCTAAAAAGGGCAATGCAACGAAAATACAAGAGTATCGTCCCATATGCTTACTTAATGTCAGCTTTAAAACTTTTACTAAAGTTGCAACTGATAGGATTAGTAATGTAGCTGAGAAGGTGATTGGACCAACTCAAACAGTTTTCATGACTAGCCGAATTAGGATAAAAAGTATTATACTACTAAAAAGAATGGGTCTTTGCAAACAGGGCTTCACCGCGGTTCCAACCGAAACTAGCTGTGATGCCTCACCACCGTCAGTTCCAAAGTTGATGGCCGAAGTGGATATCGGAAGCAGCAGCAATGGACCCGTCGGTTCGTATTACAAACCGGCAGTGATGGTGTTGCCGGCCATGACCGCCAGATCAAGCCACGAACTGACGGTGATGCCGCCTGTCACCACTGGTTCATTTTAAGAACCAGTGGTGATGAGCCTGTACATTACAAAACCCCCACCCCCTTCTTCCTCCCACCACCTTTCTTCACCCCGACTGCCACACTCTTCTCCTCCATTGTTGCGGCCGGTTTTTGCCAAAATCCTCATGAAAACTCCGCATTCTCGATGTATGGACTCCACCAACTTGTTCTAAGGTTGGTAACTATCAATCCATTGGATTCCTACCATTTTCTTTGGAATAATCTTGCATTGTGTGATTAATTGATGGAGGGGTTTTTTCTTCATTTTTGGACCATTCCTCATCCAAATTCATCATGGAGGCTCTTTTTTTTGTTGTTTGAGTGCAACAACTTGTGCTAGGCTAGTGACTAGCAATCCATTTGATTCATACCCTTTATCTTAGAAATAATCATGCATTTTGTGATGAATTGATCATGGAGAGTCTCTTTCTTCATTTTAGGATGATTTCTCCATTAAAGTCATCATGGAGGCTCATTAAATTTTGATTGATTCAATGTACGAAACTAGCTATGTATGGTTAGATCATTGTGGAAATTGTGATGATCGGGATGTAAAAGCTCTTTCTTAATTTAGAGGACATTTCTTAATTGGACGGGATGTAAATGCTCTTTCTTAATTTAGAGGGAATTTCTTAATTGATTAGGATGTATATACATTTGTAGAGGATACTAGTCATTTTATGTAAAATTATAATTCAAATTAATTTTATTTAAATTTTAGAATTCTTAGATTCAATTTCATGAATAATGAATTTTTAAAGTTCATTATTCATGAAATCAGATGACGTAGATATATGTAGCATTCTTAGAGTATGATACTCATTATGAAACTTGATAAATCAAAAATCTATATGTAGAGATGATATTTTTTAATAAATTAAAATTCTTATACGTTTTGTCGTGGATAGATGGATCGAGGATGTATGTACGGTATGAAAGCTGGAAATTTGAATTTTATCGATGGTGTTGACTCATTTGTGAAGACCGCCAAGGCTTACAAGAACCTACAAGATGATGGCTATGTGTATTGCCCATGCATTGATTGCAAAAGTCAGAAGCAGTTTGGCAACGTTGAGCAGATCCGCTACCATCTGCTGTTTGGGGGTTGTATGCCTAACTATCATGTTTGGAATAAGCACGGTGAGGATGGTGAGAGCGAACCTACTAAAGTCTCAATGCACTCCGTCCAAGAGAACATCCATGAAATAGTGGAGGAAACAACTATCCTAGAAACAGTGCAGGAAATCGGACACCAGAGCGTCAATGAAACCATACAGGAAACATTAGTTGCTGATGATGTTGTAGATGCGCTAGACCAGATGATACGTAATGGGGAATCAGATTTCCTTGATGAAAAGTACATGAAGAAGTTGGAGCAGATGGGAAAGGATGCAAAAACACCACTTTAGCAGGTTGCAGTGTGTCAAAACTTGAAGCAGACCTAATGCTATCGGAGATAAAGTCCAGTAATGGTTTGACAGACAAAGGATTTGACGATTTGTTAAGTTTACTATAGAAGTTGCTTCCGAGCCCTAACGGGTTGCCTGAAAGCACACACTAGGCTAAGCAACTGATCTACCCAATGGGACTTGGATGTATGTCCCAATCATTGCATCTTGTATTGCGGCAAACATAAAGATGCATGATCAATGTTCTCAGCTTTATGGTACAAGTGTCTAGACTGGCAACATCAATGAAAGGTGACCACAATAAATGATCTGATACCACGGTGGCGTGGTATTTTCCTTTTATTCCTCGTTTGAAGCAAATGTTTGCAAACCTGAAGACTACCAAGTTGATGAGGTGGCATGCCAAAGAGTGAGCCGTAGATGGAAAAATCTCAGACACCCAGTTCAGCCAAACCAGTCCTACACCGCCACGTCCAGCTTGCACGTGCTAGCCCCTCATCTCTCCCTAATGTCGGTTCTGCATGCGCCCACCTATTTTAGCGGCCAGGAAGCGCCTTACCAATAAATACAAGGGGAGGGGCTCCAAATGAAGACACATCGTATCTCAAGTTGCTCATTCTCTCATTCCTCTATTGTTTAGTCCATAGGCTAGTGGAGTTTAGGCTGAAGTAGCTCTTCTCCAGGTTCCTGGGGTTGCTAGGAGTCTTCAGTATGGCTTTAGCTCACCTTCCTTTGTAATTCTCGGATATCCTAAATAGAGTTATCTTTAGATTTATATACTCGCATGGTTTATATTCTGCGGTGTCAGATGTATGCTCCATGATTAGTTTATATTCATATATTATACCTTGCATGATTAGATGAGTAAATCTAGTGCCACGGCACCGGTTCTAGTATTTGAATGTTTGTTGTAGTATGATATCTGTCGATCTGGAGGATCAAGGCTCCCGCATGGGATACTAGAGTATTACTTATTAATGTAGACATGGTGTCTGGATTAATCAAGTGTTGTTGGATATCACTTTATCACACGATTTGTAGAGGTAGGCAGCAGGTGGGGGCAGCCATGTCCGTCCTCCTTAATCCTCCACGTTTAGATAGAGGGGTAGG
The DNA here is from genome assembly GCA_032594955.1 of Panicum miliaceum. Lineage (NCBI taxonomy): Eukaryota > Viridiplantae > Streptophyta > Magnoliopsida > Poales > Poaceae > Panicum > Panicum miliaceum. Next base: position 44,693,682 of record CM064056.1, on the reverse strand, counting down.
AGGTCCATAAAGTAGCTGAGTTGGTTGGTGGCTCCTCTACCACTCATGTGTGATTCTCCCGGTAGTGCCTGAGGGTCTAGAGCTGAGGCTTAGTCATGTGTATGTGTGTATATGTACAATATAAGCTGTACGTTTAGAGAGGAGTACGTAAATCCTAAGTATCTTTCTTCTTCCTTTTATCTCTACCTATGCCTATTCATGAATTTGAGCTTGAGTTAGCTTGTGTGTCACACTACCTCTACCAATATATTATACTTACACCTATTTGCAAATTGAATATCCAACCAAGAATTAATCATCAATTTATTTATTCTATAACTGTCGTGTTCCCTATGGAAATATAAATACGACACCTAAGAATACTCCGGGGTAAAATGCCATCAAGCATTTTTAGTGTCGTTGCTGGGAAAGGCACTAGTTAAAAGAATAGATAAAGTTCTTGATTAATCTTTGAGTTGGTATTCATTACCCAAATAGGCTACCTTGGCTTTATTTTCTCTTTTATGTGAAAATAGGGTAGTGTATGACTGGTTTCGACCTGCCGCAAAACTTCACCGAGGATCCGGAGTCACTTTTGAGAAGAGTTCGATCTTGTGTTGTACTTCCTCAGAACTCACTCTGGACAGCCGTAACAGTCACCCCCACATCATCCACTTCCAAAGCTATGGCGCAGAAGACACTCCGTGAGTTCTCGGCTCCTTCTGCTGACAACATTCCCGTAGGGTCCATAGTCAACACTGGAGGAGAGAACCATAAAATGATAACCAACGCACTTACGTGATGAAGAACGACTAGTTTACGAGCAAACTAGCAAAGGCCATCGATGCTCACACCCGGGAGGGACCCCGTCAGGGTGTGAATGTCGCCGGACGTGCCCTAGGTCGACCAGCGAGCTTAGGATGCCATCTATGGTTGTAGAGATCCGTAGACGAACACCATGGAGAGGTTGGAAGAGATTTAGGGTTTGGAGATAAAAGGTAAATGCATAGTAGATTGGTTCGATTGGATGTGTCTCGATCGGCCTTAGCCCTTTATATTTATAGGGTGGGGAGGTCTATACCCAATAGAAGTAGAAACCCTTACATATCCCGTGTTAAAATATAACTCCTAACTCAGATTGGACTGTTCTGACCGGTCCTCCAACCGGTCTGACCGCCACTGGACCGGTCTGACCGGTCTGACTGAGGTGCAGATCTTCCTGGAGCCATAACTTCCTCACCCGGACTCCAAATTGGACATTCCATATATGCATTTCGATCGTCTTGATGAGGGCTACGCAATGGTGAATTTACATTTTGAGAACTTTACCCAAACCGGTCTGACCGGTTTAGGCGACCCGGTCATACTGGTTTGCCCAGACTGGCCGTAAAAACTCAAGTAGTACCAATTTTGGGTGTCAACATATGCCCCCTGTTTGTTGGTGGCGTACCAAAAAACATTTCTCAAAGCCAAAACTGCACTGAAACAATAAGAAGCACCATGTGCACCAATCACACCTTGCCTCTTAACTATGAAGGAATCCAATTAACCACGTATCTTGATATGGCTCAAGATAATGGTTTCACCTTACTGCTCATGTTCCCGCATCTTCAGTGAGATATAAACCTGAGTATGCACCACCTCAGCTATGAATATTTGAAATACGGTTCCAAATCATTCTCACATCTTCAAATGACCACATATGCCTAAAGCGACCAAATCATCATGAAAACAATTGGTCTTTGCAATGCTCCTCAACCAGCAATAATATAATCGGCCTCATAAATAAATATGCCACAACCACGGCTCAAATGGCCAAGATTAAATTATCATCAAGAACGAACCTTCGGCATCTTGATGGCATAACTCATCATCAAAATATAACTGAATGTGAAATGCCGAACCTTTATATAGCTAGAATTCTATTGATAATCAATAAAAGATTCTCCCTAAACACTAACCTCGGTTGCATTTTGATTTTGGACCACCATAGCCGATTTAGTATTTTCTGCGGGAAAAGCGGTTAGACCAGTTTTTTAAGCGGTCAGACCGGTCTTGGAATCTAGTCAGACCGGACTCATGAACCGGTTGAACCAATTTGTCCAAAGAACACATTTTGGCATCAACAAACATCGGCCTTTTGATTATGAAATTGACCTTTTCTCATCGTATGGCCAGATGTTTGATGTGTCAAAATATTAACTCCGTTATTGACATGTCTAAGTATATGATAAATGATGAACTCATCAAAGTAAGATATCACACCTAGACATTCTCATGATAAACATTTCGTGCTCCATGTAAGCATTAGTTTAGCTTAGGTACTTGCTGCACCTATTGTCGGTACTTTTACCGTCAGCCTACCTAGGGATACCTTAAGGTAGGTGATTATTTGGTGAGGGATCGCCGGATCTGGAACTTGAAGGTAAACGCGAGGACACAAGACACAAATTTAGACAGGTTCGGGCCGCTAGAGTAGCGTAATACCCTACATCCTATTTGGGTTTTGTTTATTGCGCTCTGCACTTAAGTGCTGAGTTGTCTGTTGGCTACTCTCTTCTCTTTGGTTCTGCCTATCTAGTTACCCCTGCCCTCCTTTATATATCTCAGGGGGTGGGGTTCCTAGTAGGATTACAAGTTATGAGTTCTAGTAGGATTACAGGGTAGAGTCCTAGTAGGAATTCGACTTATTTTCCCCCGCTGGTAGCTTTCTTGCGGTACCCAGGGGATCTATCCCTGACACTTATTAATGTTGAACCACCAAACACTTTCGAATATTTCACACCTATGGATTACAAGATTTCTAGCTCGAATACAAAACTTCATATTCGGCTTAATTATTGGTGTAAAAGTATTTAAACCGGCTATAATTATCAAAATAGCATCACTTGATAAAATAAAACAGCACCAATGCCTTGAGAACTTTTTCAAGCCGATTCAACAAAGTATAAAATTCATAGGGGAAAATTTTACATTTTATTAACATCTTGCCCCCCGAGCATCAAACCATCAATATAACCACAATTGAAGCCTCATCGGGGAATCATCATTTTAGCGCGATGACCAAAACATCCATCGGCTATACGTGTTTCTAAGGTCGATAAAAATACCGGCCATATATAATCCATCCATAAGAGTATAAATAACCAAAATAATTAGAGAGAAATATGAATGTGAAAACTGAATCATGAGAATCTCATAAGTATTTTGGCTTTTTAAGTTAATAACAATTACGATTGCAATTAATTAATATGCATAATAATTTGGTGGCAACCCTCTACGACATAAAGATCCATATGGCATCCATGGATCAGAATAAGAGTGTGAGGGATAACCAAACATATCTAAGGATGAATTCCAAGACATAGGCGTATATGGCATTTGCAGATCAAATGGATGATGCACTAACCAGTAATTACGATGATTTGGTGCAAACCTCCTATTTAAAGATCGTCTCTTGGACTTTCCCTTCTTCTTTAATTGTGTTGCACCTTTTGTGTGAACATCATCCTTGTCTTGAGTTTGGATGCTCCCTTTAGGAACCCACGCCATGTTCTTCTCTCTCAACTCTTGGGCACTAAGTCTTTGGAGCTTCTTCTTTTGCCAGCTTGATAAACTAAGCGGATGGTCTAACTTTGCTTCAGTTCTGGACAGCAGCATTTCCTTGTTGATTTTTGGCTCTTTCAACTTAATTTGTTCAGATTTGACGCTAGGAATATCAACACATGATTCTTCCCTTCTTTTGCCATAAATAGCCGAAGTCTTCAACACATCAATCGGCTTTTCATCAATTGTATTCAAATCTGAACTTATATTCTTGCGGCCATCCTTTTTAACCACATAAACCTGCTTGACAATCTTCTTCTTCCCATAAACTCTAGACCGATTCCTTGACATAAAACGGTCATTTACAATACGTGGCTGCCTTGCACATGATGGTTCTCTTGGCGCTGCATACTCTACATGATATGGTCTAAAATACGAAGGAGTATGTGCCCGTGGATCATTCCACCCCCATGATGAATAAGGATGAAAACTAGCAGGACGTGGATCATGTGGAACTGGCATTGATGGTCCCAATGGAGAACGTGATACCGTTGAATGAAACCTTTTCCCTTGCCAATTCCAACTCCCAGAATTATGTTTGGGAGGCATCCTTGATGATTTAACATCATTTGACCGATTAGCACGTTTGGCATCATTCTCTTTTAGATATTTAGCCAGAAGTTCATCGAAACTAAGCTTCGGCTTCTTGCCCTTGTGCTTATTACGGTCTTTACCATCACATCTCAGGATGCTCTGACTTCACTATCTGTGGGCGTCCCTGATCAGAATCGGTCTGACCGGTTTGGGCAACCGGTCTAGCCTGTTTGGTACCGGTCTGACCGGTCGAGCAAACCGGTCTGACCTATCTTGCGAGCACAGTAGGAGTAACCAATTCTTGTTCCGATTGTGAAGATCCTGGCTGCCCCCAGTACCTCCTGGAATTTCATTAAGCTCATCGTCCTCGAGAATATCCTCAACTTGCAATTCATGGACGATGTCTTTCTCATTATTCAAAAAATCCGAACATTTCTCTTTTGCAATTAACTCTGGATTTTCAGATGAGTCGATTGATGCTAACCGATTTAATGACCCTTTACCATAAAGACCAATTGAAGCCAACTGGTCATTCTCTGAAATTTCAGCAAATCTCAATCGTCCTTTGTTAATAGCCGATTGGACAATTCGCCGAAACATATTGCAATTATTAGTGCTATGATCAAATGAATTGTGATACTTACAATATGTTCGACTTGCTAAATTCTGAAGTGATGGCATGACTTGGTGATCAAAGAATTTAATATAATTGTGCTCAAGTTAGATATCAAATAAACAATCACACAAAGTCAAATCAAAGGTATACTTTACGTTCTCTAACCGATGCTTTTGTGGGGAAGGTTTTAAGGCTGAGCAAATGAATGGTTCAGATCTCTCATTGATCCATTCGGCTATACATTTCCTGGCGTTTCTCACATCCGATGTTTGAGAACTTGTCACCATATCATCATCGGATTTCACAATGCTTTTCAGTTTTGGTTTCTTGCTTTTAATTCCAGAATGACCACAAGTAAACCATTTAGAGAAAAAAATTGGCAATAATGATGGAGCAAGTTTAAATGCCAAAATATTACTATTGTCGGCCTTTCTAACTTTCACAATGCACTGGCCAATAATATCTGAAATTATTTTGTTGCTAGCAAGTAAACTGCCTTCCTCAATCGATCTTCTATGATTACTCACAATAATTTTGCTACTAGATGCATCAATTAAAACCATATGATCTGATTGGGAATTAAATAAATTACTCGTGCAGCATACCTTGTCAAATATATTGGAGAGGCGTAGAACTTTGATGTGGATGATATCATGCTTCTCCTTTTGACGGTATCTTGCAGCAACACTCTGTGTCGACTGGTCAGACCGGATTATGGAACCGGTCAAACCGGTTCTTCAAGATTTGTTGGAGATCACTGAGGAATTGGCCCTTGAATTTACTTCTTTGTTCTTGATATGAGGAAGATGTTCACGCATGTACTGTTCCATATTAATATTCATGTATTCCTCAAACTCCCGGCGAAGCTCCTTAGGAAGATCCTTCACTTCACCTTTTTCATCCAGAAAATCGAATTTTTTGGTTTCAAGAACCGAATATCCAGATTTTGCAATTGCTACACTATTTTGTGCATGTGGAAGTAAATTCATGCTTGTTGAAATTTCATTAATCTGGCTATAGTTACTAGGAATATTTGGAGCCAAATTATGATTATTAGCATTTGCATATGGCGCTGAATTTACAGATGCAACCTCCACTCTAGTAATGTGTTGTGCAGCATATAATGGTTGAGAATAATTGGCTGGATAGCTAAAATCAGCATGGCCAATTTTCTCATTCATTGGCATGCTTTGAAATTGAGCCAAATATTGTGAATCAGTCGCAGATGAATAAACATGTGAAACACCTTGCTGGATAGTACTAAAGTTATTAGCACATGGTGTCTCATAAAAAATGGCCAAACTCACTGTGTTAGTTTGGCCTTGATAATTGTTCTTCGGTATGTGAACTTGTTCCGCTGCCGATGTATGAAAAGGTGTATGCTGTACGTTGCTAGTAGCATCAAAATTCAGAGTATGCACATCATTTAACATTGGCCTTTGCATATAATTTTCAGAATTATAATGTCTATAGTTAAAACCATTATCAGAATAATTATTGGTCGATGCAATATGCACACTATCATTATATCTAGCAACATCAACACGAGAATTTATGGTACTAGCAAAATAATCATTAGAAACATGTGATGTATTTGCATGGTGTACCTTAGGCGTGGTGTAGTAATATTGATGTGAATCATATGAATAACCCGCCATGTATGTTCCTTAGTAGGTCTTGATGCTCTTGATCTTGTGATAAATAAAATCAGATATTCTTGATAACCCAAGCAATCAATGACTAACACTTCGCTTCTTTTGCAATCTTCAATGTGCAGCAGCAAGCAAAGTCGAAAGCAATCGGCTTGAGCAGCCTGATGCAGTACCACAAGTAGATGCAATCGGTCTAAAGACCAGATGCAATATTGATGGTGAATCAAGATAGTAAATCAATTAACACAAGGTTAGGGCAGAAAAATTTGGTTGCTTTAATAACCAGAATTATCTTCCCCAATGGAGTCGCCAAAAATGTGTTGACACTTTTCTTGGTCAACACACGAATGGGCTAGATCGCGCGGGTCGCAAGCGGACAAGAACAAACCAGATCAAGATCAGCCTGGGCAAGCCGGTCAGACCAGTTTCTGAATCCGGTCAGACCGGTTTCCTAGGGTTTCGCCGGAAACGTTCGTTCAAAGGGATAATTACCACGCTTACGTGATGGAGAACAGCTAGGTTTACAAGCAAACCAGCAAAGAATAAGCAACGCACTTATGTGACGAAGAACGATTAGTTTACGAGCAAACTAGCAAAGGCCGTCGATGCTCACACCCGGGAGGGACCCCGTCAGGGTGTGGCCGTCGCCGGACGTGCCCTAGGTCGACTAGTGAGCTTAGGACGCCATCTAAGGTCGTAGAGATCAGTAGATGAACAGTATGAAGATGTTGGATGAGATTTAGGGTTTGGAATAAAAGGTAAATACATAGCAGATTGGTTCGATTGGATGTGTCTCAATCAGCCTTAGCATTTATATTTATAGGGTGGGGAGGTGTGTACCCAATAGGAGTCGAAACTCTTACATATCCCGTGTTAAAATACAACTCCTAACTCGGATTGGACTGTTCTGACCGGTCTGACCGGTCCTCCCACCGGTTTGACTGCCCCTGGACCGGTTTGACCTGTCTGATTGAGGTGCAGATCTTCCTGGAGCCATAACTTCCTCATCCGGACTCCAAATTGGATGTTTCACATGCATTTTGATCGTCTCGACAAGGGCTACGCAATGGTGAAGTCCAATTTACATTTTGAGAACTTTACCTAAATCGTTCTGACCGGTTTAGGCAACCTAGTGAGACCCATTTGCCCAGACTGGCAGCAAAAACCCAAATAGTGCCAATTTTGGTCGTCAACACGCACCAGGCAGGGATGATCATCGAAGATCACTTGGCGAACTTGATGGCGGTAATCAATAATGGAGTGAGTGGTTCTTAATATTGCCCTCGAATCAATCTGCTCTTGGATTTCATAATCACATATTGGTTTTATTTTGCCGATTCAAAACCTGCAGTGCGGCGGTTCCCCACGATCCGCTGTTGCGACTTTGCACCGAAATCTAAAGCGGTCATGCCTACAGAAGGTATTCCTACTCGTCCATACTAGACGACATGGTCAAACTCGTTAGCTGCGTTGCAGCTGTACCTGTTCGTCAAAGATGATGGTGCTCCCATCTAAAAAAGCATACATACATGCATGTGCACACGTGCTATGCGTGCATACAACGTATGCCCATACAAGGAAAGCAAGGAGACCATGTGATGCATAAGATCTCGCAAGCCAATGGCACGGATCCGGTCAAGTGAACAGAGCAAGCTAGGAAGGAGATAGACATCCAAGTTTTGTACGTGCTGCTACGTACATATCCACAACGGGAAGCAAGCGAGGGTCACAATACAAGACTTCACCTCGCTCTTGCCTTGCATGGCATAACGGTTTCGCCGAGCGTCGTCACGCCCGACTACTTCGACAGCCGCTCGCTCGGTCACGACGACTCGCCACGCCGACTACTTCAACAGTAGCTTGCTCGGCCACAACGACTCGACCACGCGGACTATTTCGACAACCGTCGACCTGTGCTCACCACGGCAACCAAGATGATACCTAGGGGCTTATCATCCTCAACACGAGGAGGACGAACTGATTCTCCTACAACTACTTCGATCTCGCGAGGATACCTGGTGATCCGCCGACGACTACTTTGACTACTTGTCTCGACTAGAAAACTAGTCAGGAGCGGACCTCACACCATCAATACCTAGTCGAAATCGACTCCGACTAGTCGGCTTCATCAACAAACCATTGCGGCTCCATTGACAACTACTATGGCTTCGTCAACAATCCCCCGTGAATCAAGCTAAGTCATGTTTTGATCAATTAAACACTCCCAAGTCTCTATGGTTATTTTCTTTAGTCTCCACCACTTCTTCCGACCTTGTCGACCATGCTCCTGACTGCGTAGCCGGTCCGCCCACTACAGAGGCACTCAGGCTGCCCCATGCTTGGGTGCGCTCCGCGCGCGTGATCTATTTTCTCACCATGGCTCACTACAAAGCCATCCGGGAGGGTCAACGCGGATCATGACTTCGAGTCCTTGCCTGACCCCATGTTCCTCTAGGAATTCCTGAGTTAACTCGTGCGGCTCAAGTCCCAAATCCTGAAACCTCGACTCATCCTGCACGCTACCTACATATAAACCTCGGTCCGCCCAAGTATCGTAGCCGTGGCAAGTCGCTCTCTCCCTGAGCAGTTGTTAGCAGGGTTAGGTGCCTAGCAACTAAAGGCAAGGGCCGCACGAAGTCCTACTCCACGTTTTGCTAAAGGAAAGGGGATTTACACACATGTGCACCTTGCACCCTTCACATATACGAGTTCGATAGATTTATTACATAATGTTTGCCATGTATTTTACAGTTCAAGGTTCAGCGACGACTCGGTCGATCCCTAGGATCGGGGGCTGGCGCCGCCAACTACTCGGCGTACCTTCAGCGATTCATCTAGCTCATGCTCAGGGTTGGGAGCAGGAAACAACTCGACGTACCTACGATGGCTCGTCTGGCAAATACTTGAGAGCTGGGTTCGCAGGATACTCAGCTCAGCATTGGCAGCTCTCGTCTGGCTCCCATGCTCGCGGGCTGGGCGCGTGAAGAGTTTTTTTGGGATTTGGTTTTATTTGAGAGATAATTTACGGCTCCTTTAGGGAAGTTGTTTGTTTAACCATTTTTTCAGGGTATTTCATTTTGAAAAGGGGGGTTTTCAAATTTTTGAACCAATTTTCCCATGTTATCCATCAAGTCAAATTCTTAATTTTTCTACTATGCATGCCATGACCTTTTGGATCTTTTTTCCAAACTTTGAGATTTGGATTCAAGGCTCGGCGGCTGCAGGACACGTGTCATCAATGGCATATTTTTCAACTCGCTGGAACATAAGGCTCGGGAGCTACTCTATATGGAGTGCGAGTTTCATTGCACCCTGTATGAAAAGAATACTCCGAGTATGGGCACCTCATAGCCTCGAATCAGCTAAGGAAGTACTCAGAAGACACATTCAAGTTGCAACTCAAATGAACTCGAAGACATCTTCAGAAGTACTCAGAAGCTAGCAGTACTCGACTATGAAGTGCTGGAGAGCTTGCTAGACCTGGGGCCACGGGACTGCATATATGGCATACATTTTCTAGGATAAGGGATGGGGTATGGCTCATGCCTTACATCTGTTGTAACTACTCGTATAGAGTTAGGACTAGTTGGAACAGAAGGAAACTACCCGAGTAGTACTCGGGTAGGACTCCTGGGCTCGTGCCTGACTAGCATTTCCATGTAACCCTATCCCCCAGACTATATAAGCGCGGGTAGGGACCCCCTCGAAATACATAAACCTCTAAGGCAATATAAGCCAACACACAAGACGTAGGGTATTATGCTCTCGGTGGTCCGAACCTGTCTAAACTTTGTGTTCCTTGCACCTTCGAGTTCCAGATGTCGGTGACACCCTACCTACAACCTACCACCTCAGGGGTATCCCTCGGTGGGCTTGGCGGTAAAATACTGACAACCCTACCCGTTCGGGTATTGGTTGTAGGAGGTCCATAAAGTAGCTGAGTTGGCTGGCGGCTCCTCTGCTAGTCATGTACTGTTCTCATCCGCTGACATGTCCCGATCAGGCCATCTATCAATACTGGAGCTTAAAATTTTGAGATCAAGATGGATCTCATTACGATGGTGCAGGCCAGCCCATTCTATGGCAAGGCCAATGAGGATGCCAGCGCGCATCTCCAACAATTCCTAGATCTTAGCAGCACTTTTGTTATCAAGGGAGTCACTCAAGATGCAATCTGACTCCAACTATTCCTGTTTTCTCTTCTAGGGAAGGCGAAGCAATGGTTTATACCAACAGAAGTGCGGTGGATACATGGGAAAAATGTACCAAGGCATTTCTCGCTAAATTCTTCCCAATGTGCAAAACTAATGATTTTTGTGGAAGAATTTCTGGATTTCAGTAGACGTCAAATGAATCGATATTTGAAGCATGGGAGAGGCTTAAAGATTACATCTTAGTATGTTCTCACCATGGGACGAATGATTCACTTATCCTTGAGAACTTCTACAACGGGCTGACTCCAATAGCCCGTGACCACATCGACGTTGCGGCAGATGGTGTCCAACCAAGGTTGGATCGATGAACGTCTCCAATCACGCCAGTGGGGCGTGCATACCGTCAAGGAGGCGGACATGCTGAGCGCTAAGCTTGATCTCCTTCTCAAGAAGATATAAGAATGTCACAAAGAGAAGGCTCCAATGCAAGCAGTTCAAGCCTTGGACGCTCGAATAACATGCGAGGTCTGCTGGGACACCGGATATTCGGGGAACAACTGCCCGGATCCCCGAAACCTCTCTTCTAAGTACCAAGGTGACACAAGCCAACTCGTGATGAGCTCTCCCTAGGAACGGTTAGAAAAAGTTTAACGCAAACGGAAGCAAAGATCCACTAAAATGCCAAAGCAACGCTTTGCCAAGATGCCGGAAAAGCATTTTCAAAAAGACTCACAAAAAGAACTAAAGCTCTCTCTACTAAACATGCAAAGATCTAGAAGCATTTAGGAAGATAAAGTACTAATTAACTCAAACTAACTAAGCAAGCAACTCATCAAAATAGATTAGCATGAACAAAATCTTATCAAAAATAGCTAAAGCATGCAAAGGTTAACTAAGAGACCGTTTGGCCGGGCTTCGGAGGGCTCCGGCTCCTCCTGACAGCAGCACTATGGTGTCAGAGGAGCTGGAGCCGGAGGAGCCACAATTTCCAGCTCTTCCACCGGATATGAGAGGGAGGAGGAGGAGAGAAAAGAGACTTCTTACTATAGTGTAGCGACAGTACTGCTGCAGTAAAAAGCCGGAGCCCTATGGAGTTGCAACAGAGAGACACTAAGGTAACTAAGCATGCAAGGACTAATAGAGATTAGTAACAACAAAAACTAATAAACTAGCTAAGCATTTGATTGGGAAATAAATAGCAAGAGCAAAAAGGAAATGCAAACCGAGATTTTTTTTTTTGAGTAGGGTGTATGCAAACCGAGATGACCGCAAGCAGCTGGACGGCCTAATCCCCTCCTGGCTCAGTTGCTAGGCTGTCCACCTCTGCCTCTGGCCGTGAGCAACTGCTGGGCCTTGGGCCGCGTGCCTTCTTGGCAGCGGACTACTGCTGCCTGCGTGCCGCACGCCCCGCCTAGGCTGCGCTGGCCTGTGCACGCCGGCCCGCCGGCCTGCGGGCAGCTCGACCGCTGTGCGTGCGGCCGTGCGCTGCTGGCCGCGCGAGCGTCTGCCGCAGGCGCCGCCTCGCGCTGCACGCGCTTTAGGCCGCCGCCGCTGGCTCCGCTGCAAAAGGGAATCGAACAGAGAAAAAACAGGAGAAGAAAGGGGAAACTGTCCGAACCTTTGATTCAAAATTACTTCATCAAAACCCCACGGATTCGAACGAAATTTCAGCCATGGATCCGTAACTACTAGATATCGCATATCCAAGAAAAAAATTGCGAAAAGATCGAGTGGTTATCACGAACGAAAATTTATCCAAAAAAACATCCGAAAATGAGGAAAAAGAAAAACGCTCGGGATGCACAAAGGAGGTACGAGATCTTCGACAAAAAGAGGAATTAGACACTTCAAAGATCATTTTAAACAACTTATCTAGTTAGGAATCTCCCTCAACCTAACTTTTTTTTTTGTTGGAACTCGAGATCAAGAGTCATCCTCTCTCCCTCTCATCCCCTCTCATGAAGCCCTCTCCTACACTAGAGCAAATAAAATTAGGGTTCCAAGAGGTGCAAGTCGTCGGTGAAAAATAGAAATACTCCTACACTAATAACTACGATACATGAGTACGTAGGGGTAAAATGGTCCATCTTTTTTAGAAACGTCGGACGGACATGCCGCTTTCATGACTTTGATTCATCTCGACGCAAGCTTCGCGATGGCGCCACGTACCCTCCATCTCCGACATCCGGCCGGACCGGCCGCGCTCTCGGTTTTGAGGTCCAAACCGGGAAACCTGCCATCTCCACTTGGTCGCCGCACGACCACGATGTCAACAAGTGTCCAATCTCCGCCAAGTGCCACGACGCCTCAAATCTTTCGCACTCCTGCCGTACGGGCAGCCTACTCGAACTTGCCATCTATCGCCTACCTTCTTGACTTGACTGACGTCGTCTTCATCACATTGCACTACATGGATCGCCCATGACTCCACCTGGACTCCTCGGGTCGCTCAATCCAACCCTATTTGCGTTCGTCCTTCACTGCTCTTGGTCCATCAGCATGAATTTTTCACTTGACCTTCACCGCATGCCGTCAACCGTCACGTCGCATCCTGCGCCCGCACATCGCGAGCCAAGAGATACATTAAATCCACACAACGTTGTTAATCACTAATCATCTAAAGATGACCAGCATTGATCCTCAGTGTAGTAACATAAGGGATTCGAAGATAAGATCCTTCGACATTGGATAAGAAAGCTGGAATTTACATGTACAATCAGTGCATGTGTAAACACACACATACTATTGAAAATACATCCTAAATAATCTCTGTAAGAAACTTCTTATTGTATGAAATGTGTCTGCCCCCTCCCCCTCACACCCACCCCCCACTCCCAGTTTATTTTACAGTAAAATTGCACAAGCCCCCCCATAAGCCCATTCGTTGCAGAAGCCCACCCCCCATCAGGCCTGGTTGCAAATTTCCCCTGCAGCCCACGTGGCCTGGCCACTTCAGCCCATGGCTGCCAACGTGGCACAGTGATGGGCCAGCTCCTCAAGCCCGACTCGCACAGAACTAGTTTAAGATGCAACTGCCAATCCGTAAGGATGGCAGTGGGTTGGGTTCGGGGCGGATATCCTTGGATTTTGGGTCCACAGGTTTCGGTTTCGGGGCCTAGTTTGTGCCCACGGATTTCCGGGTTCAGATACCCGAAATCTAGCGGGTTTGGGGTGGATCTTTAACTCCACACGTGGATCCACCATCGGGCCCCGGTCAGGGCAAGCAGCCCAAGCTGCCAAGCAGCTGTGCGGGGCAGCCAGACCCAGCTCCACCACGCACGAGCAGCCCAAGGCCCATACACGGCCTACTGTACTGGCACACCTGCACATGGGCCGAAACAACCCTCACACGACCTGCTGCAGGAGCACACTTGCACATGGGCGGGAGCAACCCTCACACGATCTGCTGCAGGAGCCTACCTGCACATGGGCCGGAGCAAGCAATCCAACAGACCAGGCAACGCCAGGCCACGAGCGTGGATAGGCCAGAAGCTGGCCCCGTGGCCCAAGGCAGGCAAGCAGCCTGCACATCAACACCATGAGAGCCTGCACAGTGATGTTTTTCTGGTTTTGGATTATCCGTCGGGTTTTGGATATCCGCAGGTTTCGGTTTCGGGGATGAGTTTACACCCGAATCAGTGTTCGGGGCAGTTTCGGGTATTTACTTCGGATTTCGGTTTTGGGTGCCCAGGCACTTCACCCGATCCGAACCCACCCCGTTGCCATCCTTACCCATCCGAGCTAGGCGCGCGACGCGAAAGGATCGAGGCGAGAAGCTCGGGAGGATAGAGGCACGAGTCGCCGGCGGCCATCTACTGCAGCAATTGTACAAGATCGTGCCTTATTCAATCTTCCATTCTAGTGGGAGGGATTGCCTCCCGGTTTCACGACGCAGTGCTGCATGGTACGTGTGTTTGTTTTGTGCAAGGGTTCTGTGGGTTTTCCAATTGATACAAGGATTTGGTGGGATGGCTGCGTAAGAACTCATGGTAGAAAATGGGTTGCACATGTAATGGATGTAAAGGTAAGAGGTTTATTTTAGTAAAATATGTTGGTTTTCTGGTAGCGATTGACGGTTTTCTTCAATTGATCGGCTGAAGCTGTATCTGTGCTTGTTCTGCCACAAAAATTTGAGCTTTGAGATTTGTTGGGTTCCAAGAACCGGGGCCACCAGTGGGCCCGCTTCGTCAAGTAAAGGCTCACGAAATGCTACACTTAAGCCCAAGAGCAAAAAGGCCTTCATAGGCTGACCAAGGCCCACGAACCTTCAGATGGGAAATCCCCGAACCGAGTGACCCCTGTAACCCCACGGGGGTGAATCCGACTGAGCTCCGCTGGGTGTAGCGAGCACCGCCTCGTTCCCTCCTCTTGAGCTCCCGACTGACTCGTTACCCCTCTTGCTGCCCCAGAAGGGAAGTCCCACTTGGCCATGAACAGGTAAACTTGACCCCGCGGGGGGTCAAACCCAACCGTACCAAGTGGGCGCTGCCTTCCCGGGACCGTACGTTAAACAGTGGGCCACTATCCCTCTTCACAGGCAGAAGACCGCCATTGTGGCATCCACTTGGTTCTTCTTATGATCAAGTGGGACGTTGTTGACGTTTCCTAGCGTCACGAAATAGATCCGCAAGCGCACGGATGACATTGTAACTTTCACCCAGGAGTATTCCAAGGGTATCGTATCCACTGAGGAACGTGTGTATATTCTCTAAGGTTCAGGTTTGTCTAAGGACACCACACCCGCTAGAGGTGAGGGTAGAGAGGTTTCCTAAGGCTGAGTTCAAAGATAAGATAGAACTGTCCTAGCTACTTGCTTCGGGATACTAGCTTCCCACAGAATAAGACCGGTGAGTTCTAGTATTTCGGCACTGGGATATTACCCGAACGGGGAGGGTTCCGCTGGATAGACAGGGCTGTCACCACCTGCTACCTAACTCATCTAACCATGGGATACACCACAACCAACAGGTAAAGACTGATCTAGACACCACGTCTACACTGTCCTTTACTAACTCTAGAATCGTACTTATTCTAGAGGTATCCACTACACTAGTGAACTATTGATCCGGCAAACAACTAGGTGAAATAGCTCTACACTTAACTAAGAAACTAAAGCACAAAAGAAGTCACGAACACTTACTATGATTGATAAGCATTCGTCGAGGTACAAGCTGGAGAAGAGCGTCGGTGTGCACACCAGCTCCTCCCCGACTCCCCCTCACTCTCTCCCTAACTCCTAAGCACTACCTAGGCAGCACTAAGCCTCTAAGGAGAAGCCCTAAACTCCAAAAGTGAGAAGGATGGAGAGGTGAGTTGTGTCTCTATTCTTACCCCCTCCCCATATATTTATAGGGGTGAACAGGGGGTGTCTCGACCAGCAAACTCGCGAACTCAGGCAGAACCGACGTTAGGAAGCGATCAGGAGGCGCCACGTGGAAGCTTTAAGAAGGTGGAGCTGGTCCTGGGTCGGCCAACCTACCTGGGTCGGCCAACCCATGTCTGGCTCCAACCGGGCTCAGCTTCGGTCAGGTGGCTGGTAAGTGGGCCCTCTAGTCTTGGGCAGGTGAGTTGGCTTTGTCCTAAGTCGGTTGCATGCGTTGGTTTTCCCTTTGATCCGTGAGACACCGAACGGTGCGCTCTGATTGGTCGGAGGGGTATTGCCTTGGATTGAGAGTGTGTTGCCATGCTCTTGAGATGTGTTTCCTACTTTGCTTGAGCTGCATACACATATTCACCCACACACACCTACTCCTTGTTGGTCGGCGTGCCCTGATCTGTGGGCATTTTATGCATGGATTCTGGAGCTTGTTTTACCTGCATTTCTTGCCCAAATTCCTACATTGCAAAATCTCCAAGGGAAATGTGGAAATGATATTATTTGGGGTAAATATGCAGGTTAAGCACGTTAGTCATCCCATTTTTCGGGTCGAATTGACGCTCAAAATTGGTCCGTATTGAGCGTCAACAAGGTCCCCCACACTTCTTCTTTGCTTGTCCTCGAGCAAAGGTTAGGACTAAGATGGAACACCACTTCCTTTTGATATGATACCTGCATATAGATTATTCCAAACTTCACCCTTACCTGTGAATCTTGATGTGTCTACCATAATAGTTTGGGAAGTTGAAGAGCGGAACGGTATTGACTCGGGTCTCGTCCACTTCTCTGTTGTATGACTGGATGTTTGAAAGATTTTTGAAAAGACCAATCATAGCTTTACTCCTTCATAGGATGTCTCAACTCACTCAGTGTGTATAAATCCTCACCAAGGCATTGCCTCTTGTCAGCCTACTTCTAAAGATAGCTTATGTGGAGCTCATGGTAGGAGATTGGAAGCATGCACTTGTTTCACATATATTGCAAAATCAAAGATTGGATCCATGGAGATGACACATCATACAAGCTGATCAAGATTGTGCAAGTGTATGGAAGGTGGATGATGAAAATGAAATACTCCTTTTTATGAAACTCTCTCTTCTTTATTTTGAAGACCTGAGGACATGGCTATATAACTCTTTTTTTTCTTGGACCTTCACGTGTCCAATTTTTTTCTCCCTTTTTTCAACACATGGACCTTCATGTGTCCAGATTTTTTTTTCTTTTTTTTTCATATAGCCCATGCCTCTTTCACGGAGTACTGGAGAGATCATTGCACATGGAGTTTTATTTTGTGGATGAATGGAATGGAGTGGCTAACTTCCAGTGTAGAAGTTTAGCATGTGGAGTGTACGTGATCTTGATCAAGCAAATATGAAATGACATCTCACTAGGGTCATAAAATTTGATGAGGCTCAATGCAACAACAAGGCACATATGTATAAGGTTTCATTCATAAAGATCGACATATGGCTTTTGGTAGGACAAACACGAGGAGTTTGTAAAGCTATGATGGAGTTTTCTTTTTAAAATAAAATTCCCACACATAAAAGCAGAGAAGGCAAGGGTTCCTTTATCAAACTAGATCTCACTTTTCAACAGCTTAACAATTATGGGTTCCTTAAGATATGATTCACAAGTTCAAGTTTAGCAAGGAATAAAACATATGCAAGCCAATCAAACTTGAAGTATACGACCATCGAGCACCATTGAGTTTAACTTTAGTGGTTAATAAAGAATTTCATTTAAACTCGTGGATCAGGGAGATTTGAGGGGTAGAGTACACAAACCATCGCGATGTGGTATAGGCCTTTTTGCATGCTGGTTCTTTCGGTCTTGTGCATCTGTCTGTTGGAGATCTCGAATGTATGTGCGTCAAAACTCCGAGAGTTCTCCCCTACACTTGTTCTTGTACCTGGTGCTTATTCAAAAACAAACTTGTGGAAACAAAATAATGGCTCTACCGGTTTTATGAACTAGGGAGCCCTAAAACTTATTGGAACTAAAATTTTAATCTCACCATGAGACTTACTCGAGCAAGGCAGAATTGATGTTGCAGGAACATGAGCAAAGGAGAATTTACCTCCTTCCTATGTTGCGCAACATGAATTCAAAGCCTTGGCTTATCTTCCCCTTTTGATTTAAGCTCGATGACTTACCCATTTGGATGTGATCATTTTCCTGCAGGGGTTAGTTCGCATATATGACCAAGATCTATGCAAGTATTGACTCTGAGGTTCATCAATCAAACTTGACACAATGTCTAGTTCGATTAAAGAAGACTTTTTAACCTAAGCACCAGACTTAATTTAAAAAGTCTATGAGTGTAGCTTGAGCACACACTCAAACCAGAGCATACGAGCACAAATACAGGAAGCATGAAAGCATGATAAAGCTTTATTCAAACAGAGAAAAGCATGAGTAAGAGAGTGGTGATCCTCGGGTTACCTCCCGGAAGGGCTTTGTTTAAAGTCAAAAGCAGGACATACCTGGAGGTGCTTACCATGGCGTTTTGTTGATGAAGAACATAATTGCCGCCGTGGTAACTCCTCTCTTTTTTTTTTCTTTTCTTTTATGGGGCAATATGCGAGAACCAACACCATCTCCGAACCATGATAAGATTTCCATGACAAGAACTTACTTCGGGTACTCACATACTTCCCCCACACTTGGAGTTTGCATTGCTGAGCAGCACAACTCAAGTGTGTGGAGTTCAAGCTTCCCTACATGATGTTCCCTCAACAAGAATTACTATAGTGTTGTAGTTGGTGTAGCTCTCATGCTCTTAGGTGTCGCCTATCCATCGTTCTTTGATCTCCACCTGAAATAGTTAGCGATAAAGAATACCCGAAGGAAAACTATATCCTAGAACATGTTCTTGCTTTTATTTGAATGTGGAAAATCAAATGATAATCCAGGTTATCTCCCGGCAGTGCTTTGTTTATGGTCAGAAGCTCGACCATGGGAACTTCCTCTTGCAGCTATCATTGGTGATGTCGTTCCCTTCTCACCACCAATTGTTGATGTTTCATGAAGCTTTAGCTGCAAGGTTAGTGCCACAGAGCATCCACGAAATTTGCAATGCTTATGATAAACATATGCATCTACAACCAACCTTCTGAAGATTTTGCAAAAGAGGACCTTAAGGTGGTTGTAGTCCTCGTGCGTGCTCGGTGCACAAAGCATGCCTAACTCTAGAGACTTATTGAACGAGCATGGTTCTTGGGGTAATTCAAGAAATAAGCTCCAATGCTCATCTTTGGAATCCTTCCCCTCGAACTCCATAGTCGACGCCTCACAAAATTTCATGACCCATGGATTCTCCATCTCAAGAGATTCATCATGAAAGATCGAAGTTGTAACTCGAGCATGGTTGAGAACAACATACTCCAGGCCAGCGGGAAGATGCTCTAACTCTATCGAGGGTGATGATGATTGTTCGTCTTCACAAAAGTGAAGAATTTCTTTCGAATCATACTCTTCGGAAGTCGCAGATTTTGCAACTTCAAAGAGAATGGTTCAGATGATACGAACGAAGATGTATGCACCATCTGCTCGAGTGCATTTTTCTTGGGATGAAACTTCACCGTTGGATTTTCTACATAAGAGGTAGCGGTGGCGAAAGCGGTTTCCCTAAGCAATTCATCTAGGTTCCATTGATGAGATGTGAGAAATTCTTCAAGTGGGTAGCCTAGGAGAAGATCAAAATCGAGGATGTCGAAGATATAGAAGTCTAGCTTGGCCTCGATTTTGTCTATTTTAAGCATCATGGCACTTGCGACCCCCCGACATTCAAGGAGGTGTCCAAAGGGACAACTCTTGATGAGCTTGTTGGATGGTCTTAGCGTAACATCGCCCAAAGTGTGTACACTATGTGCCATGGTATGATATTAACCTTCATGAGGGGGTTAAGATGGGCTTCTATGGTAATTCCCCTTATAGAGCAGGGGATGATCGTGGAGGGTGAACTAATCCAAATTGCTTCGGAAAAGTGTCTCACATCACCCAACGATTTCACCTTCATGACCTCCTTGAGATTTGCTTTGTTTAGAGGATCGAGAGGTACAGGGGGTATCGTAGGCTTGGGGGAAGATTCTGCCAAGGGATTTTGAGATTGATCTGTATGGACAGAAGAAGGTTCCTTCCCTAAGAGATTCGAGGTGTTTATGTGATTTCTAGATGGATTATCCTCGATTTGAGAAGAGAACATCGAAGGTTGAATTTCTTCTCCCTCTGATGTTCCTGGTTCAGGAGAGGGCTCAACAGACGAATCTTGAGATCTGGGAGATGAAAGCTCGGAATTCGCTGCTGAGAGACTCTCATGGCTTGACTCGGATTCCTCTCGATGGGGTTCGTTACGATCAGTAGGGAAAGACGAGTCTTCTAAGGGGTCACCTAGAATCTCCGTTCCTTCTGTCAGAGTTTTGTGCGTAAACGAACCTCCGGTGGCAATGTTGAGGTCAAGGGCACATTCAATATCTAAACCTGAGCAAAAGATGTCTAATGATACATCTTCGGGTATAGACAAGTCTGGGTTGGATGCCAAAAGGCATAAGAATCTAGCCCACGCTGCACCTATGGACTTCTTCTCCAATTGCTTGAAGCTGAGGATGTCAATCGGTAGGGATTCTATGCGTTCCGTAATGGAGAACGAGTAACAAAAGTCAACTCTAAATTCTCCCCAATTATTGGTCGTACTCCCTATCGTGCGAGTGTACCATTGCTCCGCCTTCCCTTTGAGAGAGAGAGGAAATAACTTCCACCACAATGTTTCCTGTGTCATGCCTGGGATTACCAAGCTTGAGCACAGTTCCTCAAACTTTTGCAGATGATCGTCGGGATCTTCATTGATTGCTCCAGAGAAGGGTCAATTCCGAAACATGACTATAATTCGAGGATGGAGTCGGTAGCCAGATTAAGTGCTTATAGAACTCACCCCTTGGGATAGAGAGCTGTTCAATGGATAGCTTCTCCATGGGTAGCAGGGGTAAAAGTAGAATCAAAGAAATGAAAATGGTACGAGGGCGAACTATGTCCGAAGAGAATATAGCAACCGTTCCCCGGCAACGACGCCCGAAAGCTTGTTGATGTTTCCTAGCGTCACGAAATAAATCCGCAAGCGCACGAATGACGTTGTAGCTTTCACCCAGGAGTATTCCAAGGGTATCGTATCCACTGAGGAACGTGTGTACATTCTCACAGAATAAGGCTGGTGAGATCTAGTATTTTGGCACTGGGATATACCCGAACGGGGAGGGTTCCGCTGGATAGACAGGGCTGTTACCTGCTACCTACCTCATCTAACCATGGGATATACCACAACCAACTGGTAAAGACTGATCTAGACACCACGTCTACACCGTCCTTTACTAACTCTAGAATCACACTTATTCTAGAGGTATCCACTACACTAGTGAACAATTGATCCGGCAAATAAGTAGGTGAAATAGCTCTACACTTAACTAAGAAACTAAAGCACAGAAGAAGTCACAAACTCTTACTATGATTGATAAGCATCCGTTGAGGTACAAGCTGGAGAAGAGCGCCGGTGTGCACACCAGCTCCTCCTCGACTCGCCCTCACTCTCTCCCTAACTCCTAAGCACTACCTAGGCAGCACTAAGCCTCTAAGGAGAAGCCCCAAACTCCAAAAGTGAGAGAGGATGGAGAGGTGAGTTGTGTCTCTATTCTTACCCCCTCCCCTTGTATTTATAGGGGTGAACAGGGGGTGTCTCGGCCAACAAACTCGTGAACTCAGGCAGAATCGACGTTAGGAAGCAATCAGGAGGCGCCACATGGAAGCTTTAAGTCGGTAGAGCTGGTCCTGGGTCGGCCGACCTACCTGGGTTGGCCGACCCAAGTCTGGCTCCAACCGGGCTCAACTTCGGTCAGGTGGCTGGTAAGTGGGCTCTCTGGTCCTGGGCACGTGAGTTGGCTCTGTCCTAAGTCGGTTGCATGCATTGGTGGCCCTTTGATCCGTGGGAGGCCGAACGGTGCGCTCTGATTGGTCGGAGGGGTGTTGCCTTGGATTGAGAGTGTGTTTCCTACTTTGCTTAAGCTGCACACACATATTCACCCACACATATGGAATTTGGTAATTAAACACCTACTCCTTGTTGGACGGCGCGCCCCGATCTGTCGGCATTTTATGGCATGGATTTTGGAGCTTGTTTTACCTGCATTTCTTGCCCGAATCCCTACATTGCAAAATCTCCATGGGAATTGTGGAAATGATATTATTCGCGGTAAATATGAAGGTT
This sequence comes from Panicum miliaceum, assembly GCA_032594955.1. NCBI lineage: Eukaryota > Viridiplantae > Streptophyta > Magnoliopsida > Poales > Poaceae > Panicum > Panicum miliaceum. The sequence continues at coordinate 44,671,508 of CM064056.1, read as the reverse complement.
AAGCATGTTAGTCATCCCAATTTTTAGGTTGAATTGATGCTCAAAGTTGGTCCGTAGAGAGCGTCAACAGACGTCATCACGGCCAGGATGGGACTTGGCATATGAACAGTTCCCCCCGATGGGACAGTTGCACCGTCCCATCAGGATTCCCGTACCCTGCTATTGACCAAAACCCGGCGTACAGGTTGAAGACCAGGAGACCTCCAGGATTTTGGGATCACGCAATCCACCAAGGATACCACCGACTGACTACCTGGATGGATTCGTCAACAATATAAGCCTCCCGACTGCCAAAGTCAAAGATATTTTCCCTCGGGGCCTTCTCCCCCAAGGAGCTTACTATAATGCGGGCCCCCTCTTGACGCAAAAAGTCATAGGTCGGCCTTCAACGCCGGCACACACGAGGACCTGGGAGCCTCTTGCTTCGCTTCTGCGCGGCGTCCAAATCAGCTGCATGGTGGTGCAGGGCATGCTAGTCAATTTGACCTACAATTGACAAGGGACAGGTAAAATGTCAAATTAAACGTATCGGCTGGTGTTCCGAATCATTCCACCACGTGCATCGGCCAAGCATTCGAGGCAGTAGTAGATCAATCGGTCAAAGCTCCGGTCGATTGTGCAGGTAAAGCAGCGCCAATCGGGTTAGCAAAGCCTCGGTAGACAACACCTAGGTCCGAACCCGATTGTCCTGGTGATGAGCAACAGATGAGCTGCGTCGGCCGATGGTATTTAGATCTAGGCTAGATAAATTGTGGTAAAAATTAAATAAAAACAAGATCAAACAAATCTAATCCTGTCAAATCTAGCAAATACCGATAACTTGTGATAACAGCAAAAAGCAAGCTAGACTAAACAGATTAATCTAACAAGAACAAACTGATATCGATAACTTGGTGAACAGATCAGACCTAGATCTAATCTGCCCGATAACTTGAACTAATACAGGATAGAGGAAGAAGCGATGTGCCGTCAACCTTGAGCTGGAACTTACCAGCAAGTCGGAGATCCAAGTCGATGCAGCCCCACGTGCAAGAAAGAACTCGTAAAAAGAAAATCTACTGCAACTAAGGTGAAGCCGCCGAAAAGGGAAAAGGGGAAAAAGGGTTTGTGTATTGATCATTGGATGGATTTGTTACATGCCCGAAGGCAGCTATTTATAGCCTAAGCTACAAATCCTAGTGGATTACGACGTACATTACTTGACAACAAAGAAAACAAGCTTTCCTAAATAACAAACCTCCTATCTCTAAGATAACTTGCTAACGTCATTCATCTGCTCCGGTCAGCTCCATCGGCTTTCATCGGCCGATCTCTCCTTATCAGCTTCTCTACCCGCGTCGGCGAAACACGTGTCAGAAAACGGTGTCAACAAATGCCCCCGAGTTTCGGAATAGAAGCATTATGTTCCGAAATTCTGGCTTCCCCGCACGTATCGACTTTCACCGTTTTTAACTCTCCCGAGGGTAAAATTGCGAATTCCCAACCATCTTCCTTCTTTCCACCATCCATGTTTAAACGAAAAACAGATCTGCTCCCCCGGTCGAAACCGCTCGCCAGATATCATCCTCGACCGTAGTGGATCTTCCCCCAGCTACCACGGCTTCATCGTCAATGGCTTCCTCATCAGATGTTCCTGCGGTGAGTCCCTGCTTTTGCCTCCACTCATGAATTTCCATCCTTCTTCTTCCTAAGATGTGCACCTTCTTTAGGCCCTCAAATCCAGAATCACCATCCATCTAGAGAATCACCCGAACCACATCTGCTTAGGCCCCATGGGAAACAAAGATCCTGCTAAATTAATTAATCTGGAAACTCGCCGCATCGCCTTCAAACGCTCCTCCCTGGATTTGTCAGACTGGGCGCATACTTTTAGATCTTGGCCAAGAATCACTCCTGGTTGGAGGAATTGGTATCTGAGAATGTCAGCTTCTAAACGGACCTTTTGGGATGAAGACTATATTGGTCAGTGCTTTGAGCTTTCTCTCTCCAATATGCCCAGATGAATCTATGCTCATTGCAATGTCTCACTTTTGGTCAGATGCTCTGAATGCTTTCCTCTTCGGTCATGGCCCAATGTCCCTAACTTTTGCTGATGTTCTCATGCTTACTAGTCCGAATATCATAGCATCGGATTCTGCTTACAGTCTGCTGACAAAACCATCTCATAAATTGGAAACCAAGAATGCTGGGGGCTGGAAAGGCTTCATTGAACATCATGCTAGAACATGCACCATTCTTGATAGGGAGCACACCGCCTTTCTTACTATGTGGCTAGAGAAATTCATTTTTGTGGAAAACCAGTCGGCCCGACTTCCAACTTCCAAAGCATTTCTGAGTCTCTGGTTTCAAGGCGCAAAATCCCCCTAGGAAAACACCTTCTTGGATCAGTTTACTTTTTGCTCCACCAAGTCTCTGTTAAGCTATCATCTGGTCAACCGATTGGTAATCTCGGAGGCCCATGGTGGTTCATCAATCTGTGGCTGAATTTGTATATGCATAAGTATTTGGCCTAGAATTGTGAGAGAATGACCTTTCCATGGGATCATACGGAAGAGGAACAACCCAGAACCCGCTGATGTTCATCATATGGTGAAGCTGCATCGGCCTTCTCTTGCGCCAGACTGACTCAAGTAGAGGTAGCATCATTTTTGCAGTGCTTTTACCATGGCTCTGCTGAAGACAAAATCATATGGTTTGCCTATGGAGATGGAAAAGATCTCTTTGAGAACCCAGTCAAATTTGACTTCAACTTCTCTGCCGACGATGAAAAGGCTAAAGCCAGTCTGAAAGAGGCAATTACCCTAGGCATTCTTCCTGTCAACCTTTTCTTCGGCTGAAGTCATCAACTATCATATGAATGTTATCATCCAGCAGTGGCAGCTCGTCAGCTTGGCTTCGGCCAACTACCCCGTCAATTGTACTTCAGCACTCTGGTAAAGCCTCGAGAAACAGTGGAGAGCAGTCTTGAGTACAGTCGAATGAAGAATTTAGTACCTGACGCTGAAACCATTTGTCTAGAGAACTGGATCATAGCTACCTTCTCCACAAAAGTTTTCAGACAGTGGTGGTCAGAGTGGAGTCTGCATCTTTTCTGCCGATCGATCAAGACAGACTGCCAGCAGTTAGACCCAGCTTTCGCAATCATGGATGATGAGGTACTAGCACTTCTCCCTATTTCAGAATTCACCATGATTCCTGTCTTTTAAAAACCCTCTATCTTTTCAGGACCTGGAGGCTTCTCCCCCAACAACAAGTAACTCTGGCAAGCCTGTCAATTATGCTCCCCCTTCAGAAATTCCCCACACCAGTCACAAAGCTCCTTCTCTGAAGGATGTAGCTGCCGGCCGGTCGAAGCAAAAAATAGTTTACACCAAGAAGACCTCAAACAAAATTATGGATTGAAAGAAGTCTCCTTCAGCTCGGACAACCCAGGTTCTTCCATCATCTTTTCAGGTACTCCATTCAACTCCTATTTATCGGAAACCATGCTGAATCTTTCCCTGTTACTGAAGCTGCCGTCTCCGACCCAAGTTAACTCAAATACTGCCAATGATCCCTCTGCTGCGCTGACGAAAACAACCACGAGTTCTCCGCTGGATGAACTTGCTGAATCAGCATCGGCCGAACTCCAACTCTTGGTAATTTCAAAACATCGTGATCCTCAGGTAAGGTCAAACCATCTTTCAGAGCATTTCGATTCCTGAGCTATTTTGCTTACTACCATCATCTCCTAGGACCATCTCCAAGACGTCACCCCATCGGCCTGTATCATCCCGTTCAGACCCAATGTGGTGATTACTGAGCAATCTCTTCAGCTTCCTTCTCAGTTTGATGAAATACTTGAAACAGGTACTTTTTCGGCAGCTTAAACCAACCTTTCATCTTTCAGCTGCGATTACCTGATTTTCTCTTATTTGTTCAGGCACAGGATACTCCAAACAACAGCATCTTCTCATATCAAATTGATGACCTTCTAGAAGAAGAAGAGATTACGTCGACGACTACAACATCAAGCACAATTTCTGAGGATACAAAGGTCAAGCTTCATGATATTCTCCATCTGCTGAATCAAGACATCGGCGTGCTGATCCAGGACGCAGAAGGGATAAGAACGCTCCATCTTTTGAAGGGTCAATTGCCTGCTAAATATAGAATCTGCAATCATTCCAGCAACTTTCATAGAGGGTCGCTGATGTGAAGCCCTTAACACCCAACAACGTTTGGCCGATCGTGCTCTTCAGGCCCTGCTTCTTCAGCAGAAAGAAATCAACCGCTCCAAAGCGAATGACATCAGGGCTAAAGTGGAACTTCTTGAGAACTCTCATCCAACAATTTTCAAAGAAATCGATCATCTCAGGGCTCAAAGAGATAAACTGCTGAAAGAACTGGACTCTATCAACGTCGCACTGACTGCTGAGGAAAGCATACTAGAGAATCTCCCTGTCGCAATTGAGGAGATGAAGGCAAACATGAAGACTCTAGTTCGTGAGGCTGCTCATCTTCACAAACTAATCAAGCCAATCCCGGGAACTGCGGACGAGGACCAACAAAAAATTGATGAAATCAATCAAATCCGTCTTGGTTCCATCAATGCAATTCAGAAGCTACTTGGATCGGCATAGACTTCCGTCTTTTCTCATTGTGAACCAATGCAAAAAGTTATTTGGCTTGTAATATTTCGCACCAAGGACAGTATGTATAATGCCGGCCATCCCAATCTTAACACCATCGGCCACGAACGAATTCTAGAATTCCCCAAAGAATTTCCTTAGGCCGAGGTTTAGTCCACTCATGTTATTTGCAATTGCAAACTTTTGTTCTGACATAGGCACAGTAATCCTCCTATCTGTGCTCGCCTTGGTTGACAAATCATCGAGGATTATTTTTATTGTGCTGCCTCTTGAAATCGTATCGGCCTTCTTGTACCCCATTGCATTCGGGACAATCATCGGCCGATGGCAAGAGCAAGCCCTCGTTCCAGCAGAATGCAAAGAACGGGCACCGCCAGTGTTCTTCATTACGCTTGTCTTTCTCTACTTGATGGCATCTTTCTCTTTCTTACTGCCGCTGATATTTGTTTAGGAGCATCTGAGATGTGACAACTCTGCGTGGCCTCCTGAAATTCCCACCTTGTTCGTATCGGCCTTGGTTCCCCCTGCCGTTGGCCGATACACTAGTCTTCTGATTTTTAGTATCACGATCAGGATGATCAGAAGGTGGTACCTTTGTATTTCCGTCGACTTCCTGGGCTCCCACATCAACCGCACGGCTAGGAAGGGGTGCTCATCAATCTTTCATCGGCCTGTCAAACTTGATTCTTCCTTGCTCGATGGCCGTCTGGATCTCCTTCCTGAACGTCTTGCAGTCATTAGTATTATGAATGACGGAGTGATGCCACTTGCAATACCTGCGCCCTTTTATTTCGTTGGTCGATGGGATCAAATGGTTGGAGGGCAATTTAAGCTGACCCTCTTGCAGTAATAGATCAAAGATCTTATCGGCCTTTGTGATGTCGAACTCGTAGCTTTCATCTTCCTTCTTGGCGAATGGCATGAGATTGATTTCTTGGACTTGACCCATTCAGCAACGCCGATTTCAGCCTCACTTTCTGATTCAGAAGAATCTCCAACATAGTTGATCTTCTTCTAGAACACGTTCTTCCTGGCGTTGTGGGCTCGAACATCAACATCAGCAAGCCTGGATGCTGGATGGCTCAAGCTTTCAAACTCCTGGGATGAGAACTTTTCCCTGATGTGTGACAGGAGTCCCTGAAAGGTCAATTCATCTAACTGGTCATCACTAAGAGACAGGTTGAAACAACTACTTCTAACGTCCTTGAATCTCTAAATGTAGTTCGGGACGGGCTCGTCATTCCTCTGTCGCACCGCAGTCAAGTCGGTGATCTTCATCTCTTGTACCCCTGTGAAGAAGTACTTGTGGAACTGCTTTTCGAGATCGTCCCAAGTAATTATGGAGTTGGCTGGCAGCGATGCAAACCAGGAAAAGGCCAATCCAGAGAGAGATAGCGGCAACAAGCGGATTTTCAAGGCATCCGTCGTTGTAGCTTCCCCGCATTGTACCAGGAACCTGTTGACATGCTCAACGGTTGGCATGTTGCCCTGTTTAGAGAATTTAGTGAAGTCTGGCAACTTGTAACGATGAGGCAGTGGGATCTGATCATAGGCTTCTGGGTAAGGTTTCCTGTACATGAATGCAAGCTCCTTTGGCTTCAAGCCAAATTGATTCTTCATCACATCAACTATCTTGCTGGCCCAATCGACTTCCGGCTAATACACCATGAGGTTTGGCATCTGAAGGTTTGCATCTTGAAAGGCTCTCTGGATTTGGGGACTCGTCGGCTGTCCCACAGTGTCTTCAATCGGCTGGAAAGCCGATGCATCTGCGTGATGCCCCCCAGTCTAAGTTGGTGCCGGCAGAGTCTGCGGTGGATGCTGAATTATCGGAGCAGATGACACCAACGGTAGTGTGGTAGTAGGGAAGTTCGCCATGTACGGCCAACGATAGATGTACGGCCAGAATTCTATTGGCATGCCCAACGTAGAAGGTACGAACCCTGCTGGAGTGTTGAACACGCCTTTGTTTGGTGTTGATGCGTTCACCGCTGGATTTGCAGCAAATGTCATCATCAGTGGTGATGAAGCATGTGCTGCCGAAGGTCCTGGGTGCCTCAGCATGTAAGGCGATGAGCTTGTCCCAATGCCGTCCATCGGCATACTTGTTGTACTTGGCAGAACACCATCGGCCATCATTGCTGATATTGTGATGCCAGCAACGGCCGATGATCCCTCGTTGGAGTATGATGGTCATGTATTACCCCTTCGAGTGCCCTCTGCTAGGACGTTCTTGACAGCATCCTTGATGGTCTCGATCAGAACCCCTGACTGATTGATCAATGCGTGGCTTATGGACTGATCGAAATCTCCTTGAACTTGGCCGAGTCCTGAGTGATGGAGATGCCCCTCGACCCTGGTAGCGTCTGCTTCTGTACTGCCTGTCCTCTTCTGGTCAAGGCGAACGACCTGAGGCAAGCATCTTGAGATTGCTTCATAGCTTCTTTGACTAGCCGCTTTTGTTCTTCATTGAGATCTTTCATGGTAGGATGTGAGATCTCATCATCATTGGGCCCGTTGTTCCCGGTCATCGCGAAGTTGTTGTCGTGTCCCACCAGGCGTGACAAAAGCGTGTTGACGCAAAAAGCTGTAGGTCGGCCTTCAACGCCGGCACACGCGAGGACCCAGGAGCCTCTTGCTTCGCTCCTACACGGCGTCCAAATCGGCTGCGTGATGGTGCAGGGCGTGCCAGTCAATTTGACCTACAATTGACAAGGGACAGGTAAAACGTCAAATTACCGAAACGTATCGGCTAGTGTTCCGAATTATTCCGCCACGTGCATCTGCCAAGCGTCCGATGCGGTAGTAGATCAATCGGCCAAAGCTCCGGCCGATTGTGCAGGTAAGGCAGCGCTAAGCAGGTTAGCGAAGCCTCGGTAGACAACACCTAGATCCGAACCCGATCGGACTGGTGATGAGCAACAGACGAGCTGCGCGTCGGACAATGGTATTTAGATCTAGGCTGGATAAATTATGGTAAAAACTAAATAAAAACAAGATCAAACGAATCTAATCCTGCCAAATCTAGACAATACCGATAACTTATGATAACAGCAAGAAGTAAGCTAGACTAAATAGATTAATCTAACAAGAACAAGCTGATATTGATAACTTGGTCAACAGACCAGACCTAGATCCAATCTGCCCGATAACTTGAACTAATACAGGATAGAGGAAGAAGCGATGCACCGTCAACCTTGAGCCTATCTGCCTCATTCGACGTGGAACTTACCAGCAAGTCGGAGATCCAAGTCAATGCAGCCCCACGTGCAAGAAAGAACTCGTAAAAAGAAAATCTACTGCAACTAAGGTGAAGCCGCCGAAAAGGGAAAAGGGGAAAAAAGGGTTTGTGTATTGATCATTGGATGGATTTGTTACATGCCCGAAGGCAGCTATTTATAGCCTAAGCTACAAATCCTAGTGGATTACGACGTACATTACTTGATAACAAAGAAAACAAACTTTTCTAAATAACAAATCTCCTATCTCTAAGATAACTTGCTGACGTCATTCATCGGCGCCGTTCAGCTCCATCGGCTTTCATCAGCCGATCTCTCCTTATCAGCTTCTCTACCCGCGTCGGTGAAACACGTGTCAGAAAACGGACGTCATTCATCGGCGCCGTTCAGCTCCATCGGCTTTCATCAGCCGATCTCTCCTTATCAGCTTCTCTACCCGCGTCGGCGAAACACGTGTCAGAAAACGGTGTCAATACCCCCCTCGAACTATAAAAGAGGGGTCCCTTAGATTCAACACAATAGACAAGATAGAACACTCTAGCTCTGTAGCACTCGAAAGCTTGTACTCCCCAACTCTCACAAGTACCTTTGCTCGAGCATTACATCCGACTGACCCCCGACTCTACGTAGGGCGTTCTCACCTGAACCAGTACAATTCCTCGAGTCATTGTGTGCTAGACCACCTCCAATCACGACGCGCGACAGATGCTGTCGAGTAGTTTAGTTGTCGCCCATTTCTAGAACCGACAAGGTTGTTTATCTAACTAGGGTGTTTACATATTTTTAGATGGCGGATCAGGATCCCATATTGCTCAAGGTTTTTAGCGGTGGTTCTTTTAGTGGTAGCTCCAAGAAATATGCTAGTAGCACTGGTCGAAGTGGAGAGTACAGGAGTATCCGTTACTTTGACAGAGATTATATGAGCTATTTTGAGCTGTGTGATATTCTAAAATATTTTGGGTTGAAGGATGGAGACAGTTTGTATTATTTGAAGCCGGGTTACTGTCCGCCAAATGGTCTTGTGTTTATTTTTGATGACAACCAATGCAATCAGTTATTGGCAGATCATGTAGGACTAAGCAGTTGCAGTCTATACATTGTCCCTAATCCTGAGAGGTTAGTTATCACCGAACCAGACCCAAGAACTAATCCAACTCAGACTGCTGTGAGATCCTTGGTTGATGCATTCAGACCGGAGGAGATTGGTGGAATAGAAGATGATACTGGTATAGGAGAAGATATGCCACAATTATCTGCAGATGACAATAAGATTGTTGAAGATGAAACATATAAGAATACTGATTTGGATGAAACTGATGATGTTTCGACTGATGTAGAGCTTGTACCAGAACATGAGGTCGAAAACAAGGCTGTAGATGCAGGTGGTTATATGTTTGAAGGTGATGTTGGGGATGACGAATTGTACATTTTGCAGAAGCAACAATGTACTACCCAAAGTAAAGGAAAAAATGATAAAGGTAAAGGCAAGGTTAGTGGCAGGGCAAAGAAGGTAGATGCTTCAAGTTCAACAAAAAAGTCCTGAGGCGCCATATCTATCATGACCCAAATGATGGAAACCACACTCCAGATGATATTGATGATGAGACTCCAAGGTTTGTGCACAGGTCAACGGGACTTGAGGATAAATGGTTTGATGAGGTTACAATGGGTCATCCAATAATGGAAGAGGGAATGTTATTCACTGATGTTGGCCAATTTAGAGAGGCAATGAAGAACTTGATAATCAGAGAAGGGAGGAAGGTGCAAAGGAAGAAGAATGACCAAGAAAAGGTTTCTGCAAAGTGTTTAGGGACAGGTTGTGAATGGTATATATATGCTAGAGTGATCCCTGGAGAGAAGACATTCAAGTTGAGAAAGTTTATGAATCAACATACATGTGGGAGGTCCCATGATGTACAACAAATTGATGCTAAGTGGATTGCAAAGGAGTATGTTGAAGAGTTTAGGACTGACAGGGATTGGAAAGTGAAAAGTCTTAAGGTGTCTGTCCTAAGGGACACAAAAATTGGAATTTCAAAATACAAAGCTTATAGGGCTAAGAGGGAGGCAGTGAAGATGGTTCTCGGAGACCATGCAGAACAGGTCAAGAGGATCCAAGATTATGCGCACACACTATTGCATGTTAATCCAGGCAGTATGGTAGTAATTAAGTGTGATGTATCTGAGGATCCAGCAGAGAACTCTATTTTTGAGAGGATGTCCATATCATTCAAAGCTCAAATTGATGGATCTAAAGCTAGCTGCAGACCTTTTATCGGAGTTGATGGAACTCATGTGAAGCTTCCTAATGGAGCTCAAATTCTTGCAGCAACAGGAAGGGATGCCAATAACAACATGTATCCACTGGCATTTGCATTGGTTGAATCTGAAAATAATAATTCCTGGGAATGGTTCCTTTACTGCTTGAGGGATTGCATTTGAGATGGTGAAGAGCATGGAGGTTGGGTCTTCATGAGTGACAGGCAAAAGGTAGACATTGCCTTCTTTCCATCTGGCATTTATAGTTCAAGGAACAATATAATTTTTTTCCTTAAAATGATTTTTTATCAATGTAGGGAATCTTAAATGTTGTTCCCAATGTATTTCCTAGAGCTGAGCACAGGTTTTGTCTAAGGCATTTGCATGCCAATTTTGTCTCTGCTGGGTATGGAGGGGATGAGCTCAAAAGCTGATGGAGAAAGCATCTTACGCTTATAGGCAATACGACTTTGATGTGGCTATGGAGAAAATCAAGAATAAGAATATTGAGGCATGGACTTGGCTTAAGCAAATACCACCTGAACATTGGTGTAGGCACAAATTTAGTTCAAGAGCCAAAATTGATTTGGTAGTAAACAACATTAGTGAAACTTACAACTCATCTATACTTGAAGCTAGAGATGAACCTGTGATTACAATGCTAGAACATATGAGGTCTAAGATCATGGAGGGCTATGCAACTAAAGAGGAAGGTGCTCAGAGGGATAAATGGCAAATTGCTCCAAATTATCAAAAGAGATTGGAGTTTGAGAAACACCTTGCAAGCTTTTGTAGACCAATTTGTGCTGGTAGAGGCATATGGCAGGTTTCAATGGCTGAATTCACCTTCATTGTCGATTTGAATATGAGAACATGTGGCTGCAGGAAGTGGGATGTAACTGGTATACCTTGCTGCCATGCTGTGTCAGCCATACAAGCATTCAACCATAGGCCTGAGGAATATGTGGATCATCTGTTCAAAAAAGAGGCATACTTGCTAGCATATGCAGGACAAATCATGCCTGTCCCAGATAAGACACAATGGCTGCGGACACCATTCCCAGACATTGATCCACCTAGATTTACTGTACAGCCTGGGAGACCTAAGAAAAAGAGGAGAAAGGCTCCTAGTGAACGACATGTGCCACCAAGATCTTCAAAGAGAGTAGCTATTAGGTGCAGCCGTTGCAAGGGTTTTGGCCACAATGTTTCTGGGTGCAAAATGAGGAAGAGTGTGGAAAATAGGGTTAGTTCCTATACTAGTGTCTACTGCAATTGGCATGCCACTGCAATGTTGTATGATTAAACGCCTAACACTTTAACTTATGCAGGGTGGAACCAAGACAAAAGGTTCACACGATAAGAGGGGAAGGAAGCCCAAGGATGCTGCAACTTCTAGCTCGCAAGAACAGTCATAGCATAATACTCTGATCACTACACCACAGAAGCAGGGAAGGAAGACAAGGCACGATGCTACTTCAAGCTCACAGCAGCAACCACGAATGATGTCCAATTCTCAGTGTGAGATTCAATTCTGTTCACAGTCACCTGCTGATCCTATACCGATGAACAATTGGTATGGAGTTGGTATGTTCCACCAAGTTGATGGAGGCCCAACAATTGACCGGATCAGAGCTTCAAGGGAAAGATTGCTTAAGAAGAAAAAGTAGTCATGTGAACAAGTTAGGGCTCATTTCTTGTAATATATCATCAGTTGTAATACATATCAGAAAAACCAAAGTTGTTGACAACATTAAATTTTGGCTGCAACAGCAAACTGTCATTAACATGGTACCTTTTGTCATCTCACAATGAAAAATGCTCATTTCTGAACATGGATAAAACAACTATTGAACCACAATTTGGTGTTGAGCAAACTGTCATTAATTTGGAGTTGAGTACAGATCAAACAGGCATAATAGATACCACATTGTTCATGGCATGCACTAAATCTCCAGAACCATAACACCTACAGCTACATAGCCTGCATGTCTACAACAGCGTTGCCTTGAGACTGGTCATTCCTCGTCTTGGTATTTAGCTCCTCGGTTGCCTTCAGCAGCTACTCGTGAGGCTGGCTTGCTTTAAATTGACAGCTTAGACCTCTTCTTCAGTTGTGAAAATGTTGCTCAAAAAAATCTGGAAGCATTAGGCCATGTCCGAAAACAAACAGTAATCATTCTTCGTGCCATATGTCTTCATTAAATCTGCAGGAAAAATAGTAACAATGTTAGATAGTTATGTACATTTAATTTAATGCAGGTGACAGTAGAGAGAAATATTCACTACTGGTAATTACAGTTTGATATATATACTACCAATTATGTGAATATAAGAGGGAATGCCACATAAGAGAATAAGAGATATTGGTTATTAGACATATGACCAACAGAAGTCCAAAACATTTTCTAGATATTTGAACATCAAATCCTTTGTCATGTATGTAGGTATGACGGACATTGACAGATGCCACCATGCATGAGTAATAATAGGTCTGACAATTCGTGGCCGTAGGGTACTAGTTCATCATGTTGAATATGGCAGCCTGATACAATTCATGACTCGAGAGCACGAAGGCAGGTAAATATATCCATGTATCTGCGCATGCATATCTGCTTGGCACGGCAAGCTCCCAGCAATGCCAAGGCATAAATGATATCGCACGAACTCCTGAGAGCAACATTGCATCAAAAATTGAGGCACCGAATCATTAAGCAATCCACCAGATCTCACCCAGTACCATTCATATTGCAATCGCATAAAAATCTAGCAAATTGGTAAACCCTAATCCCCAATTCTCAAAGCAAATTCCCAAACCTAATAGCTTAAAACCAAGAGTCCAAGATCGAGGCTGCACCTGATTCGAGTGTAAATTCTTTTGCCTGCGGGAGATGGTCTTGCATGGCCGCCTCGTTGTGCTGCTCGCGGCTGCCGGCCTCGCACCGTCGCGCTGCTCGCCGCCCCCTTTCTTACCCTACCTTTGGACTCGTATTTTGTTCGTACACAATCAACGGAGGCCCCCCCGACACTGAGATCTGTAATAATGAGCGCTACAAGCATGTGTTAAGGAAAAGCGGATTTATTGTAATAACCCGAGTAAGTTTTGGATAGGCAAAATCCCCCTACACCAAAGAAGTTTGTTGAAAACCAGGCTGGCGTAAACGGCATCCCGATAGGCCAAAAAGGAGGGATGTGACTCATCAAAGGAAGTTGCCGACTCGGGTAGGTAAGCAAGAAAGTAGACTCCTTCATCGGCCAGGGTACCATTGGAGAGAAAATAAGGGGTTATGTGGATGGGGGTAGCCCTGGCTATTCATCGGATTCTTAGATATATTCGAGGTACCTTTTCTCGAGCCGTCCTTTTTTCCGTCATCGTCTTCTTTAGAGTTGCGTGCAACTACTGATGCCGATTGGGCCACCTAGCTATTGTATTCCATCCCACTCAAGTACCACTTAAGAGGATAATAACTAAGTAAAGGCCCGTTAAGAAAGAGTTGTATCTCACTGGCAGTCCCTCGTGAGTGCGGCACACACCTTTTTCTTTGTTTCGGAGCGGGGCGCGTACTATTACCACTACGTACCACACCACCGGGCGGCTGGCCTTCATGCCGAGTCTTCCTCCGCGGCCAACTCGACGTGGTCCTCGGACTTCCAGGCGGTTTTTCTTTTGGGCTGCTGTGAACCCTTGGATCTCCGTCCCATCGCAAGCACCTACAATGTTATGATCACATTGGTTTACCCTTTTTTGGTAGTTCAACGGACGGTCGCCCCTCCAACAAGAAAAGGTAACAAGGCTCAATTTTCTCTTCTTTCTTTTTATATGATTTTGATACGAGTTTCTATCAAAACTCTATTCCCTTTTCTAACTGGATTTTATTCCAAAGATGTGATCTTAGAGCTCGCTTACACAAAGTATACCATCAGTGGGAACTTTGCTTTCTGGTACTGGTCAATAACTTACGGCGAGACGAGCAGCCCTATACCACGTGTAGCCACACTCGTCTGTCCCGACCTATCTATATGTGAAAAGCACTCCGCCAGAATCCTCGTAGTAGTAAGTCGTGGGTTACAAGCTGTCCCTTCCGAAAAGCTCGTTTGCAATAGAAAAAACCTTCCTTTCGTTTTCCAGAACCTTGCGAGTCACCAACGTCAGTCCATCGGGTCAACCTCTAGGCTATTATTCTTCCTGGCCGGTCTTTGAGAAAGTTGTAAACTTAAGGAGTCTACCCTATGTCAGTTCAGGCAAGAGATGATGGCGGGTCGATCACGATTTAGTCTTCTTGATAATTGAGTATACGTCCGCCTAAGGTAAGGGTAGATTCTTGGTGGTTGACCACATGCTCCCCTTTGACTTTTTAGACCAGAGAGAGAAGAGTTTTCCCGCAAACCATAGCGACTAGCTAGTCTCAAAACAAAAGAGTTCTGAATCCATTTGCGTCCAGCAGAATCGATCATCGTTCCCCCACGACCAAGACCCAATTCAATATCTTAATAGGAAGACGGATCAAAGGTACGCCGGGGATAACAGGCTGATGACAGCCGACTTACCAGTTAGTACTGGCACTTTTACAGGAACAGTACCAGGTTTCCTACTATATCTACCGTAGCATAGTTTTTTCTTCCTGGTTCACCCTTGGGACCTTCTTCAACCCCAGGATATGATGAGTCGACATCGAGGTGCCAAACGACTCCAGGATTTGATAAAACTCATCTTCATATATATGTAAAAGTAGTGCTTTCAATACTAGCTTCGTAGTCGGCTACCGGGTCGCGTATCTGGCTGGGTCGGCCAGGAACCGGGTTGAGCCGGCGCGTCTGATAATGACTAGGCCCGTTCTTCTGAAAGGTAAGGATAAACTCGATAGGTGGAACGTCGACGTTGGTTATCCAGGCTTCTAATCAGTTACGATTCAAACCCCTGCAATCGTTACACCGCTGCTCGGTTGGTTATCAACCAAGCACAACTTGATTGACCTTGCCAAGAAGGCTTTTCCTGCAGACGAATCGAGAACGCAAGCAAGAAAGTATAAGCGAGCAATCTGAAATTGCAAATATAAATGAAGCGAATCAAAAAGAGAGGTTCAAGCACTCGGTTTGAAAGGACTAATCGACACAGTCGAGGAGAGTAAGAATAGAGGTCCTGGATCAATATATAAGGACTTGTCGCCACAGATACAACGATGCAATCTCTGTTTCTCGAAAGAAAACACAAGAACTAAACAAAATCCAAACCCTAATGTGCGGGGGCTACTGAGTTTATGACATCAAAGGGGTGTCCTAAGGTTGGGGGCGACCACAACATGGGCTTAAGGCCCGACACGATACAAAGCCTGAAAAAAGCTCAAAACAGGTGACACAGCACCTTATCGTGGTCACACAGAATGAACCACGAACCTTCTGAAGCTGAAACCCAAAGGAAGTGTCTCGTCGTCAGGTTTCCAACGCATCCAAAATTACCTTATTTGGACGCCGGATGAGGGAGATATCGCCGTTTTGGTGCAGGGTGGTCGGCTGAATCAGAACCGAACGCGCAGACCATATTGGCGATGACTTGTAGCTTGGAGATGGGACCGGCTCGTGCAAATCCAGCGTGGTGATATCTTCATCAGCGTCTCAATCCACGAGCAGTTCGAGTCGGGCTCGAGGAGCTGGCCCATCACTGTGCCACGCTGGCAGCCATGGGCTGAAGTGGCATGGCCACGTGGGCTGCGGGGGGAATTTGCAACCAGGCCTGATGGGGGGTGGGCTATTATCACCTTGGGGGTTACTTATGGGGGGTTTGTGCAACATGCCTGCCCATGCTAGTCACGTGAGTGAGGAGCAGCCGTGTGGCCTGTGGTTACTCAACAGCGTTGACTCCGATGGGATCCAATGCCGACATTTGGATCAGTGATAAACCTAAGTGCCGAACTTTGTTTCATCGAGTTCCTTTAACTTATAGTATAGTCCTTATGTGTAGATGGATGCATGTATCGTGTGCACCTCCACATTGCATTATTTAGTCCCTTTTACCAAAAAAACGAATGTAAATTTCTTTTAGAGGCTAGAAATTTTGTTATCAAGAGTCAATTTTTCTGATCAGGATGTTTTAATAAAACAATCACCAGTAAAAAACCATTTGCACTGACAGGTAAAATGTATCTGCTTTAGCAGTTTTAGCACCCGCTAGCAATTTTATGCCAGCACAAATCAATATTTGTGTTAAAAGCAAGCAGGTGCATGATCGCCAGAACAAATCAATATTTGTGTTAAAAGCAAGCAGGTGCACGATCGCCAGCACAAATATACTGGCGGTTGTTTTAAGCATTAGCCAACACAAATCAATTTCAATCATTTTAGAATTTTAAACGCAAAAATAAAATAAAAATATATTTTCATATTTTAGCAGGCATCTACACCGAACCGCCTATCTTTTGACACAAGTCCCATATTTATTGATTTTTTGAACACATGTGATGTGCGTGGTTCAAATCCGGGACCTCTCGCTTCAGCGGTCTTTCCTTACCATCTCACATACGTATTAGGCCTCCCACAGCGTGTGAGTGGTGCCAGAAATAAAAAGTATACCACTGTATGGAATAGGCACCACTCTTGTTGGGCTGCACTGGGAGGCATTGCTTGTGGGTCCCATGTCACAGTAAAATAAATGAACAATGGAACATCAGAAAGAGCAAGCAACGGTAGAACTTAAGTTCTTTTTGTTTGTTTATTCCATGGGCATCGACGCTTCTACATTCACCGCTCCCTGTTTTCTTATTGTGGGCATCACTCTAGCTTGGAGGTTACAATATCGAGAGTGAAGCCCAAATACCTTGTTTTCAATTGGAGCATCACTCTAGCAATATATTGTGGAGGGCCTTACATCTAGTCCTTTCAAGGTATGCTACTATTTTAATATCACCTTTTCAAATCTTATATTGCGTCTTTATACTTTAATAGGTCTAAAATTAAAAGGTTGCCACCTACAAAGTTTTAGATCTTGTCGAGGACTACAATTTTGGTATAAAGTTCATTTTCATCCATGGTTGTTCAAAAAGTTTGAGGATCCAAATTTTCATTTTTATAATTAGATTTTAGAAATGGTAACGAAAAGTTGGCCAAGTAAATAATCTTGAACGAAAAATTTGTGAACTATAAGATCTCGTCAAACTCTATAATTTGGAAGGTTTGTTTTCATCTTAGATTGTCTAAGACTTGATATAAGATTTACAATTTAATTTAAAAAATGGTAACGAATGTTTGGCCCACTAAATTGTCTTGAATGAAAATGTTGTTAACTATAAAGTTTTAGATCTTATCGTGCTTTATAACTTCCATATAAAATTTATTTTCATCCAAATTCAAATGAAATAATTATTTAGTTTTTTCTTAAGAAAAAATTAATTTGTGTGGACAGTTGGCAATGTAGACCGCCAGCACAAAAAACTGATGTATCAGCATAAATGCTTTTTGTATTAGTGTTAATTCTGTGGTCAGGATGCATCCTTTTTATTTTTGTTAAAATTATTTTTCCTTCTTCATTTTGTTTTAAGTGGGTAAAACGTGTTCTTTTGCTCTCGATTGTTACTCTAGATTTCCCCCATGTTTTTTGTTGTCAATTGTTATGTTTTCAGTAATGCAGAGGTTTTTGATAAGTTGAAGGTGATGAGGATAGGATTGTTTTATAGTGAGTTGTTGCATCACACGCGATTTTCGGGTTTGTTTTTTCAGTACGTTCATTTCAGATCGTTGTTGAGTGACATCCAAGTTCAAGTATAGTAAATTTGGGGAATGATTTTGATATGATGAATACAGTTTTGTTTCGCAAGTGGGGAAATGATGGAATGGGGAGATTGGGGGATTGGTGGATACGCAAATAAACAAGTCCGTTTGATTGGCTAGTGGGTATGTTTTCCAATGATTCCCAACAAGTTGAAAAATCATGTTTCAGATGTGGGAGCAGCAAAAGATGTGAGAAGAAATTATTCAACAATATGTAGCTTATTTATGTCATCCAAAGATGGACGCAAGCAACATTACGAAGATACGGTGCTTTTGTTCGAGCCAAGCAAAGAGACCACAATTTTTCTATGATCAACTGGAGGACGATGGTGTGAGGAAGTGATGGAAACATCTTTTATTAAGCTCTCACGATTTTCATGGCCTTGCATTGACCGACTTGACAGGGAGTTACGTATTTGTTACACTTGGAGTTAGGCACTTTACATGCCCGATACTCTCATGAATCCGTGATGTACTTAAGGTGGTTTCTGCTCTAGCTAAATGATCTAGGTATCTGTCTGTATGGACAACAGTTATGTGTTGCCGACATTTTGTTTAGCAATTAACTGGCATAGACGACACCATGCTTGGTGGTTGCTTGGCTTGGAGAAGATTGGGAGATATTATGCGGAGACGACCCATATAAGTTTGAAAAGTCATCTAAACGCGGCTAGATAAAGCCGGCTCCAGGACAGGTTTGCCTAGTTAGTCCATACAACCTTGATTAAGGCCTAATTTAGTATTTTGCCCCTCTCTTCATGCCAGTGCATCACAAATAGTTACATGCTTCGAAAACAAATTTTTATACGAGCAGCTTCGTTCTCTATAATTTTTGCACAACACAACGTAGCCAGATTTTTCTCATCGCACAAATTAGCGAACAAAATATTCAATTGTTTCTCCTCACAAAATTCAAAGAATATAAAATCCGACTATTTCCGCACAAAATTTCAAAGATTAAAAAATCTAGCTGTTTCCTCTCGTTGCAAAAAATTTGAATTAGTTAAAAATACAACTGTTTCATTACAGCACTCAGCCATCTCAGAATGACCAAAACAATCAAACAAACAAGCAGTAGTACACATATATATACCTTTGCCAGCATCTAGAGGACACTCTGTATAATTAAATTCTTCTCATGCTGTTTGTTCAGCCACACGGCCAACTCCTTCCTGAACCTCTCCATCGCTGGCCTTGGCAGTAACATTGACACCACCGTTGCATCCTCGCCATCTTGATTCTTGCACATCATATGATCACTTCCCAGCTTGGAAGTAAGATCTCCAGCCACCGGTATGCCACCGCCCACATACTCAGCCCAACCAAAGTTCAACCCATTCCCCGCCGCAATCCATTTCGTATCACAAACCTCATATGTTCTGGCCGGGTCAGCACAAGGCCTCTGTCGCAGGGACGCAATCGTCTCCACCATCGATTCCATGCACTCCTTTGTCACGCTGAGCTTTGTTCTGCGCACAAGCTCAACCGTGTCGGCTAGTGGCTGCCTGCAGAGCTCATCGACAGTTAGTTCCGCTATCGGGGAGAAGTGTGCATTGCCGTAGTAACCCCATGGGATGAGGGTATGGTGATTCCACCTCCCGCGAGCATTCATAGTGAGCATAAGGCGCACCGGCTGACCAGACTTGTATCCCAAAGCTATTGTGCGGCATCGCCACATGACAGCAGTTAGCAGCTCAAAGGTTGTTGCAGGATGGGCGAGGTGTCCCCGTACATGGCTTTCTAGAATTTTCATCTCTGTTGGCCCAAAGACAAAGTAGTCGACTACCATTTCGTCGAGCGGAGTTGACAGCATTACGTCGTCGGATTCAGATTCATAGTCCAAGCTTTTTAGTAATGGTTGGTAGGAAGGGTTCGGGTGTGTGATGGAGGTTGGGCTATGTGTCGTACTTAGAATTTCTCTTTTCCAAACGGGGAGAATGCTTGGGGTTTCGGCACCACATGCCAATTCAGCTACCGTCATCATGAGTTGAATGATACCAAAACCATCAGCAATGCTATGACACATGTGTAATCCAGCAACAAATCCGCCACATTTTAGTCGGGTCAACTGTAAGAAAGTAAGGAGAAGCAATGTCATTCCATGTAGAAAGCTAAGCCACATAACAAGAGAAGAAAAAAATTTCTGATGCCCTGAAACTGTATTTTCTATTCGTATGGTGGGTGAAGTTTTGGTTACAGATGACCTGTTCATGATAAGGATAAATTTGATGTTTTGAAGATAAAATTAACTGCATGCTTTCTGCTTTTGTTTCTATCAATGGGGCACTGAAACTCTAATTTCTCCATGTTTACATCAGTGTCTGAATGACCCTAACACTACAAGTTATCTACTACCGTGCACCTTTTGGACGAGTTGAACCACGAGGTCGTCAAAGGTTAAAACTATTTTACAATATCTTATAAAAATATTCCCCATATAAATCGCTGTACTTTCTTGTCAGGCACGACGTATTACTTTTATCCTTATTGAACATTATTGAAATCTTGTATGATTCTGTTTTTCTGTATTTCCAGAGTTATTAGTCGGTTTAATACGTTTGCCCCCAGTTAGATATATCTATAGTAATAATGCATTATATTGGCGCACTGCAACAAACATGCATGAACCCTCGTTACATGTGTTAGCATTAGTATATTCTCACTACGGTCAATCTAAGAAGAAAATGAATAGTGCCCAAAACTTCCACATCCATGACATGGCAACATCAGCCCACCCCCTCCCGATACGTCAGCCAATTCAGGAACCGATTTTTACAAAAGCCAAATTTCGAACTTGACATATTCATAAATACCTCAAGACTATTTCTTTTCACATAAATGTGCAATTTTTATTTGCACCTTGAACTCAACTTCATTGACTTCTTCAAGGGGTAAATTTTTGGGCGCAGCATTATTCTTTTTTGGAAATTTAAGAAGAAAAGGTACTGTAAACCTTCCCTAAAAATGTTGCATATCCTCTGCGTATGGATGCGCAATTATCATTATTTCTTTTCACATAAATGTAATTACTAGAATGCTACTCACTCTCTCTCTCGATCTCAAAAGAAAGAAAAGAGAGAGAAGGAAAGGGAAGTTAGATAGAACATAGAAACAATACCTGCATGAGGAGCAATGGTCTGCCAATGATGTCTCTCGTATCACCAGCTTCGCACAGCAGTTCCTCGACGCAGGGGTACGGCGGCAGCAGCGGCTGCCCGAAGTCCTCCAGCCGCACGTCCGCGTCGGCCTCCACGAACGCCACCCCCTCCGCCGTGCAGTCCACCACGAGCTTCCTTCCGCCCTCCTCCCGGAGCCGCCCGGCGAAGGGGTAGTAGTACACCAGCGCCTCCGCGAGCGCTGCCCTGATAGCCTGCACGGGGTCGTCCGGTCCTTCGTCGGCGCTCTGGTCGGTGCAGCGGCGGAAGAAGCCGATGACCGACTCGTAGTAGCGCAGCTCGTGCTGGTCGTCGATGTCGGATAGGGCCTTGGTCTCCCTTGGCGTCGGCCGTGCCGGCGGGACGAGCTCCGGCTCCCTCCGGCGAGCCTTGAAGGACACCATTGCGTGCGCGTGTCTTGCTAGCTGATGAGAAGATCGCGTATTCGTGATGTGCTTTTCTGAAGCTGTGATGGCAAGCGTTAGTTGATCCAGGCGTACGTATTATATATGAAATGGCTGGCTGGCAGGGCATCTTTTTTCGCAAGTGGAATTATATATATATTGTGCGCTATATAACCTATGTACAGAGAAGTTGAAGCGAACCGAATTCTCGAAACAGCTCTTCTCTTCTCCGATCCATCCTGGCTTTTCTTAGGCTCTCAAAAATGTATAGAAAAAATATTGGAGGATAATTCTAACCCAAGATGTGTTTCGCTCTGTAGGATTTCAACCTACGACATCGGGTTACATGCATGCTGCTTTGATTTGGATCGGATGGTAGCGGGCGGCCGTACTGCTTTAATTTGGATCGGATGGGGCGGCTATACGAGAGCGAGGGAACGAGTCGTTTGATGTTGGGCTTCTCGCAACGGATCCTAAATATATTGCTCGTCGTGAGTGGCAGAATCGGCAGCATCGTGCCTCCTCCGATAGCGTTGATAAATATGAGAAAAATATATATTCAAGCAGCACTTTTAACGACATACATTAATGATGCACTATAATATATATATATATATATATTATTTCTATACAATTTAATTTTACTAGCACGGTGCCGGTGCGTTGCTACGGGTAATATAAGTTTTACCCGGATCTACATAATACCATCAACTTTGTGCTTTTAATTCACTTCGTGTCATGACCGCGCAAGGTATTAATTTTCCAGGTTTCAATTGGGATTTCAATTGATTTATCCGGTTCCGATTAGAACTCCGATTGATTTATCCGGGTTGCGATTAGGATTCCGATTGATGTACCAAGAAATCATTGCTTGCTTTAGAAATAGTAGAGATAGAGATATGCTTAATTATTTAAAAACTGGCGGGAAAAATATGTATTCAAGAAGCACTATCACATTCCATCGTGTACTAGCTTGTTATGTCCAAATTGGCGGGAACCAAAATTTAAAAATTGGCAGGATTCCAAAAATTCAAAATCAAAGCGCTCAAATATTTGGCGAGATGGATGTTTCCTGGGGCGGGTCATGCAATAACATCCCTGGAAATCAATTTCTAGGGGCGGTAGGTTAGGGCATGACCCGCCTCTGGAAATGTATTTCAGGGGTGGACGGCTTATCTACCCCTGCAAACAATAATTTTTAGCTACGACAAATAGGGATGGGTACCGCACCCGCCTCTAAAAATACTTTTTTACCCGCTTCTAAAAATTATTTTCGTAGTAGTGGCGGAGCACGTGGGAACAAGACCTTTGTAGATGACAGGATTTTGACTGATCTGGTTGGTGTTCTAGCTACTACTACTTCTACTGTTGCATGCATTACTAAGTTCATAATGTTGAGTATGTAACTACTAGATATACAACTGCACTAGATAGAGACACCCTACATAACGCCGAGTAGAGATATGCAGGCCAGCTGGTAGCCAGGCAGGAGGCTATTGGTAGTATGAAATTATTTCGCGCCAGCGTGTAGTCTAAGGCTTATGTTTAACTACGAACAAATGGATCTATGGCAGCGCTACCACTTGCATGCTTATTGTAGGAATTAATTTAATTAGTTTACACTGCGGTTGAAGGACGACCATTCCAAGAACACCATTTGCCTCATTCAAAGACCTTCAAAGGAGAAACGGCACCCCTCGTCTGTCAATGTCGTAAGAGGTAGAATATTTTCGTAGGAGAAATCGTCCTCCAAAAATAGTAGAATGTAAGAGATAGACTATAGTCAAAGCGAAAAACGGATGTTTCAGTTTTATAAAGGATCCGAAATGACCAGACTGCGCATGCCGCCATGACCGTAGTTGTCCAACCACGAAAGGCGACCATCTGACTTGCAATAATCACCCTATGCTACTAGATACATTCATCTGAGTTCTTCTATGAATAGTGAATCCTCTCTCTCTCTCTCTCTCTCTCTCTCTCTCTCTCTCTCTCTCTCTATATATATATATATATATATATATATATATATATATATATATATTGCTTAAAAATCGAATTTTCCATCTCCATTTGTTCCCCGAACAGTGAATTACAGCATGGCAGTAGATCAATAATGGAACACAAGGAAAACATCGTATTGGCTAGCATTATCCCATGTGACCACATTGCTTTGCATACATTCCTGAAGTTAGAATGCCTGTACATCATACCCAGTCCACGCCACAATTGAGTCTCCCTGTACAATCTACCATGTCAGACAAATGAAAGGCAAGCGAGATGTGAATCGTCCAAGAGGCATGCTTATAGCCTCGATGAATATCCTCCACTTCTAGTATTCTGTTACGATGAAGTACCATGTGAGACAATTGAAAGGCAAGTGAGATCTTAATCGTGGAAGATAGAGGCATGATGTATAGCCTCGAAAGTTATCCACTGCTAGTATTCTCTGTTACAAAGTCAACCAATGACTGGCTGGATGCATATGATCAACAGCTATATACTATTGCACTAGATGGCGCCTTCCCATGTTAGGGTGGAACATAACAGGCTTGCACAGCAAGATAGACAGGAGATTTGGAATTTCATTCTGCAATAAACAATCCAAAGTTGACTCTTACTTGCAGATTATTTAAGACGACCATCTGATGATGCAATTTTATACACATTTCGGTTGGAAGAGTAAGACATATTCGCAGGGCGCATATATATGACTACACTGATCACTGATGCAAAGAATTTCTCAATACACGATGCAAGCTGGCCATGTTGATTGAAAACCTCAACCATGTTCACACACTTTCTAGTGTGTGTGTTATATATATATATATATATATATATATATATATATATATATATATATATATATATATATATATATATATATATTCTTGGATACTATGTAACTTGGTACTTACTGCATGCTCTTAGATAGGTCCAACCCAGGTAAAGCCGCGTAGTAGCACGTGCTAGCAGCTAGGAAGGCCCCAACAGCTTGATTAGTATTTATTACTATTTAATGTCACACTTGATAAGCTAGCTAGGTTCATATAAAATTACAAGTTGTATTACGATAAAATATCATGCATGGTATGTTGGCGCCGGCTGCCGGAACGGCGATCTCTCTACGCATGGTGACCACGCTCGCGCACGACGTCGCGCCCACGACGTCGCCTGCTCTCGCTCGCTCTGTAACTGAACACGAACGCAAATGGCGCTGCCAAACGCTACAGCTTATCTCGGCCTTTCTGTTACTCTTTATTCACGGTGTTTACACGATCTATAACCAACGATCCCCCGCCATGCGCGCCTCACGCCGCGTCGTGCCCGCCTTGTGCGCGGGAACGTTCCATACGCGACATGGCGGTGATCACGCTCGGCCGCACCATGAACGCAGCATGGTTCAGGCCTGTTCTACACCGTTCAACTCAAATGCAGCTAAGAAACATGCTAATGCAACTTCCTAATGACAGAATGATGTTAAGTGCACGAGATTGACAACATTTCACCCCCTAATCTCGCTACACCTCGATCACACCCAGCTGCTGACGAAGCTCGACGAACCTGACATGCCCAAGCGCCTTTGTCAGTATGTGTGCAAGCTGTTCTCCTGTGCTCACATGATCAATATCAACTTCTCCTCTATCAACACAATCTCTGATGAAATGATACTTTGTGTCGATATGCTTACTCCTTTCATGGTGGACTGGGTTCTTGCTTAGAGCAATAGCCGATTTGTTGTCAACCAACAGCCTCACCTTTGGTGCTTGAATTCCTAGCAGTTACCCAATAATCGACTGAGCCAAATGCCCTGACAGGCTGCATTTGCACTGGCAATGTATTCTGCCTCGCACGATGAGAGTGCTACCACTCTCTGCTTCTGTGACACCCAGGTCACTAGGTTGTTCCTCAACAGAAACACTGAACCGCCTGTGCTCTTCCGGTCATCAACATCACCAGCTAAGTCACTGTCACTGTATCCCAGCAGCTTAGTTTCAGTTGTGCCCAACTTGTATACACAGCCATAGTTCACTGTCCCTACCAAGTACCTTAGAATCGGCCATAGTTCACTGTCCCTACCAAGTACCTTAGAATCGGCTTGACAGCTGCCCAGTGTATTGCTCTTGGATCTTCCATGAATCTGCTAACAATCCCAACAACAAAGGCAATATCTGGCCTTGTGTTCACTAGGTATCTCAGGCTCCCAATTACACTTCTGTATTTTGTTTTGTCGACTGATGGTGACTCATCCTTCTTGCTCAGTTTCAACCTGTTCTCCATTGGAACTCTGCAGGCATTGCAGCCTTTCATTCCTGCCTGCTCCAATATTTTCAGAGTATATGAGCTCTAACATAATGTGGTCATCCCATCAGCTTGATTCACCTGAATTCCCAGATAGTAACTTAGCAGTCCCAAATCACTCATACTGAAACTTCTCATCATCTCCTCCTTGAATGCATCAATGATCTTCTTGCTGGACCCAATGATTATTAGATCATCTACATAGACCCCAACTAGCAACAATTCTGTGCCTTGACTTCCTCTGTACACAGCATGCTCAAGTGGGTTTCTGACAAAATGGAGTTTCAGCAGTTCTTTGTCAAGCCGAGCATTCCAAGCTCTTGGAGCCTGACGAAGTCCATACAAAGCTTTCTTCAATCTAAGTACCATGCCACTGCCATTCTTGACAACAAACCCAGGAGGTTGCTGAACATACACCTCCTCACTCAGATCACCATTCAGAAACGCTGATTTCACATCCATGTGATGCACTTGCCATCCTCTCTATGCAGCTAGAGCAATCAGCAGTCTTACTGTTTCAATTCTTGCCACTGGGGCATAAACCTCATCAAAGTCCACCCCCTCACGCTGGGCATACCCCTTTGCAACTAACCGAGCCTTGTGTTTGTTGATCTTCCCATCAGGATCTCTTTTGACTTTGAAAACCCATTTAAGCCCAATGGCTCGATGTCCAGGTGGTAGCACTGACAGCTCCCATGTTTTGTTGGTTTGAATTGAGTTCATTTCAGTGACCATAGCATCCCTCCAACACTGTTCTTCCAATGCCTCTTCCACACTTCTAGGTTCCTCTGCAGCAAGATAACACAAGCCACTATACTGAAAATCGTGAACTTCTTCAGTTTCATCATACAGATTCTGCAATGTTCTGAATTTCCCTTCTCCACTTTCAGAGTTTTCTGCATTAGAGGGTGGTGTGGCAAAAATCATCTCTTGCTCAACTGGACTCCCTGGTGGTGTGTTTTGATTTGATTCAGCACTAGAATCAGTGTTAAACTGCCACTGATCATGAGCAGCTGACTCTGAATCAGCTTCTTCAATTTCAGTGACTGCACTGTCAGTTACTGTTCCTTGTCCGGCAATGGTGTAAAACTCCACATCAAAGACAGATGCTGTTGGATCAGGTTGAGCTTCACCTTGCCAATCCCAAGCTTTACCTTCCTTGAATATCACATCCCTTGATATGTGTAGTTTCTTGGCTAGAGGGTCATAAACTCGATACCCCTTGGTTCCTGTCTCATAGCCAACAAACACCATTGGTGTTGATCTGTCAGTTAACTTGGATATGCCTGGACCTACTTTCTTCACATGAACTAGGCAACCAAATGTTCTCAAATGGTGCACAGCAGGCTTCCTCTTGTACCAAGCTTCATAGGGTGTTCTGCCCTGGAGAGTTTTTGTGGGAGCTCTATTCAACAGGTACACTGCTGTAGTGACTGCTTCCCCCCAAAACTCTCCAGGCATTTTCTTGCTCTTCAACAGACATCTTGCCATTTCTACCACTGTCCTGTTACGACGCTCCACCACACCATTTTGTTGTGGAGTATAGGGTGTGGTGGTGAAATGCTTGACACCCTGCTCATCACAGTATTCTTTAAACTCAATGGAGTTGAACTCACCTCCACGGTCACTGCGAAAAGCACGAAGTTTTCCACCCAACTCAGTCTCTGTCGGAGCCTTCACACGCTTGAAACATCTGAATGCTTCATCTTTGGTTGTTAACAGTTCAATCCACATGTATCTTGAATGATCATCAACTAACAGTAGGAAATAACTCTTACCCCCTGGTGTTTTAGGCTTGATCTGGCCACAAAGATCAGCATGAAACAAATCCAATGGTTTGTCAGCCCTGTAATTTGCCACTTGTAGAAATGACTGTCGATGCTGCTTTCCTAGTGCACAGCCATCGCAGAACTCCTCCACATGATCCAGTAGTGGCATGCCCTCCACCATTCCCTTTACACCGAGCTCCCTGAGTGCTCTGAAGTTGAGATGGCCATATCGACCATGCCATAGCCATGCCTTCTCATTCACTCTTGCAGCCAAACAAACAGGAGCAGCAAGTTGTACCTTAAGCAAATACAAATGATTTCCCACCCGAGCTGCTTTTGCCAACAATGTGTGTTCTCTGTCATACACACTACAGAAACCATTTTCTAGCACAACTTTGCATCCCCCTTCTTCTAGTTGGCCTAGGCTGACTATGTTACTTTTCAACTTGGGAATGTAATAGACTTCAGTTAATACCTTGTGGCTTTGCTTCTTCGTTTGGAGCATGACGGAGCCCATGCCCTCGATCAGTACGAGTGATCCATCGCCAAACTGCACCGTCCCGCCGACTGATGTGTCGAGCGACACCAGGGCATCACGCCTCCCGGTCATATGATTGCTCGCCCCGGTGTCCAAAACCCAGACGTCGTCGTCTTCATCACGGTCAGCAGGAAAGACCTTGTCCTCTTGCAGATGCACGACCGGATCTGAGACCCGCCATGTCACCTCCTGAACGCGCACGGCGTTCACCGTGGCCAGCAACAGAGATGGATCCTTCTCCATTTGCACATGATGTGCCTCCTCCATCTTCTCCCTCTTGGGCCTCTTGCAGTCCTCCGCCCAGTGGCCATATATGCCACAGTTTCTGCATCGCCCCTTTCGCCTTGGAGTGCCCATTGATGTGAGTTTGACGACGGGCTCTTTCTTCTCGCCCTGGTTACCGCGCCTGCCACCACCACCTGATTTCGGCTTCCATGGCTTCTTCTCCCCTCCAGACTGCGAGGATTCCGGCATGAGGCGATGACGATTCCTCGATGCCCAGTCATCCTCTGTCAGTAGGAGTTTGCCAGCCTTGTCAGTGATGGCGTCCAGACCAAGACGATCTTCCGCCATCTTCAGTCTTCCAACTAGCTCCTCGATCGTCAGAGTTTTCAGATCAAGCAGAGTCTCGATGGAGATCGCGATCTGCAGGTACCTCTTGGGAAGAACACGGAGCATCTTCTTGACTACACGAATGTCCTCAATGGCTTCACCGGACATGCGCAGATCCGCTGCCAGTGCATTGATGCGCAGGGCAAAATCATCTACTGTCTCTCCCTCCTTAAACGAGATGTTCTCAAATTCTTGGAGTAGGCACTGGGCATTAGCTTCCTTCACGCGCTCGGCACCAACACGCATGCTCTTCACTGCCTCCCACGCTTCCTTGACATTCTTCTTCGCCCCCAACATCTGCCACATCTCCTGCGGCACGGATCGGAGGACACCGCCCATGGCTTGGCGATCTTGGCTCCTCCTCACTGTCGCACCTCCTGGTTCGATTGCCTCCCACACCTCCAGAATCTCGAAGTTGCACTTCATCAGGACTGCCCACTGGGCATAATTCGAGCGAGTAAGCATCGGCCACATGAGAGAGCCCTCACGGACTCCATGCCCCGATCCGCTTGAACCCGCTGTCCCGGACATCTCCGGCGGCGGCGTTGGCAACCTTCATGGAACAACGAACTTCTTGCGAGGTGGTTCACGCGGTGGACTCACAGAACCACCGTAGAACATGCAACAAGGCTCTGGTACCAATTGTTGGCGCCGACTGCCGGAACGGCTGCGCCGACGGCGATCTCTCTACGCCTGGTGACCACGCTCGCGCACGACGTCGCGCCCACGACGTCGCCTACTCTCGCTCGCTCTGTAACTGAACACGAACGCAAATGGCGCTGCCAAACGCTGCAGCTTATCTCGGCCTTTCTGTTACTCTTTATTCACGGTGTTTACACGTTGTGCGCGGGAACGTTCCATACGCGACATGGCGGTGATCACGCTCGGCCGCACCATGAACGCAGCATGGTTCAGGCCTGTTCTACACCGTTCAACTCAAATGCAGCTAAGAAACATGCTAATGCAACTTCCTAATGACAGAATGATGTTAAGTGCACGAGATTGACAACATGGTAGCAGCTTGCATACTCATCTAGGCTCGGTTCTCCCCATGAAACAATTGGGCGCATCAGACTAGTAACTGATATGCATACGCATAACATTGTTGTGATGTCTAGAGCCAAAAGCGACAACATTTCTTTCTATTCTACAATTAGTGTGCCCATCAACTAGACAATAATAATATATAGAAGGAAATATAATGATTTGTAACCATCCTAATTCATTCAATTTCCATTATTTTGGTAATGATAGGATGCTGCCTTGCAATGTTAATAAAGAGGTGCTACAGCTATTTCAATTGCCTAGTCAACTGATGATGTCGGGTATATCGTTGACCAGATATATACTTAGTGCACTAGATGAAGCTAGCCCAGGTAATGCCTTGTACTAATAGGCTGGCAGCGAGCTAGTATGCATTTTCAGAACAAGCAATCTATATTGACATTTATGTAAGCGCAATTGTACAAAATTATAAGCATATAGCAATGTTCTACTTGAACATATATATGATCTTGCCCTTCTGATCATTGGAAAGGCCACCCGTTGGCCTCACTCGAGGCGAGGAAAAAACGTTCATCATCAGGACGGAATAAGCGTATATACCAGCAGGAAGACCGAAGAAGTTTATCACCTAACAGCTGTCTTTATTTGTCTAAACCAAACCAATCAAAAATGCTTGTCAGATGGAGAGGATGTTTGCTACTGGCTGAACACCGTTCACAGCTAGGAAACTTCACATTCGTTGCTGGAGTTAGTACCGGCTACATTCTGAGCCGGTACTAATGCATGAATTTAGTACCGATCAAAAAGAAGTGCCCGGGGAGCCATTTAGTACCGGACTAAGACACCGTCCGGTACTAAATATCGCATTTTAATACCGGCTGGTGTTTTGGCTCGGTACTAAAATGGCATGACCATTTAGTACCGGGATAAGACACCGCCTGGTACTAAAATGCGACATTTAGTACCATGCGGTGTCTTGGCCCAGTACTAAATGGTCCTCCACAGGTTACTTCAAAAGAAAAATATCTCCCACCCAGTCACATGTGATGCATAGGTGGGATGGTAAGGAAGGTTCGCGCGAGGCTTGAGGTCGTGAGTTCAAATTTCATGGACCGCGCACGCACATATTACGCGTGAAATTCGCGTGACTTGTGACTTGTGCGGGAGCCTCCGGGGGGTTCATCATTTTTTTCTTTATTTTTTGGGCGCAAAACCATTTAGTACCGGTCATAGCGTCCGGTACTAAATTCATGCCAGGTTAGTACCGGCCTGGCTGTACCAGACGGGGAACCGCTACTAACCGGGGGTTCCCGCACGGTACATATGTTGATAATTCTAGCAGTGGTTTTATGTTCAAATGATATCTCTAGCCAAATGCAATGACAAAACTGTACGGAATTTAGACTCCTATTCAGAATATTCTTTTTGTTGGTTCTCTCCCATGCATTCGCAGCTTCCACAGCGGGCTTTCTAAATGCGAAGGTCTTCAATTACAGGAATTTTGTTGCACAGCTGAAGAAAACAAAATGAATGCAAATATATATGGGCTGCATGATGTAATTCATGACTTTCTACGGCACAAGGGAGTAATTAGGTAACCAATACATCTAAATATTAATTAATTAAAGCAAAGGAAACCTATGTAACCAGGAAAGAGACCTTTCTTATCCTATACTTCAGTCAAATTAAAGTGTGTGCTTCTAACTTTGACCAATTATTCAATCTAACGTCCTTTCCCCTTTTGAGGTTTTCCATTTGAAATACGACAATGCCAATGATCGTTATTATTGTATCGTAGAAGAAACAGCGTGCGAAGTTGAAAGAAGCATGATGTCGTTGTAAGCTTTTAACTCTTTATAGATTTGCTGCAAGTGTGCAAAATGGCCCTATGTGCTGCCTTCCATATGTGTGCAACTGAACAGAGATTGTATGACTCTGAAAATATTAAGCTAATATGTAATTAAACTACCAAATGTGTAAATATGATGGGCCCTCTTGCATAGTGTCAACACAATCAGTCCTTGTTACAACACACAATACTACCTAAGTTGCCTTTATTACCATTGATCTAACGTAGACATGAAATCCTGTTCTAGCAATGTATATATGTTCCAAAATGCCTACTATATTTGCAAGAACTATTTCTGTTTCAGTGTATTCTGCAATTTTCTCTGTTTCAGTCACATATATGTGAATGGGCCTTTGAAAATGGACATCATATTTATCACTGGACGCATTTTTTAAGGCAATCGTACCTTCAGTGCTAAAATTAAATTGATTCCAATATAATTTTAAAACTATTACGAGGACAGGCTCTTACATTTGTTACTTAAGATTGGATAACTAATGCATTACACCTGACAAATCAAAAACAGATACTGTTTTAGGGGGCATAATTGCTTTTACTTGCCTTAGACACATGCCTTGGCTTGTGTTTGATAAGTTGATGGTTCCTATGACCTCACAACCTGGTGTTTGTTCAATGAGTTTTCCTGCGACAGAAAGTTGGGTGTCCTACTGCTTCTAGGATGGGAGAGTTCTAAGAGCAAGTATTATAAGGCCCAGTCATCAGGTTGAGAGGTTGTCCACGTCATAAAAATCCTAGGTGGAGGAGTGAGAAGAGAAGAGAGAGAAACGAGCGGGCGGTTGATGAGTCGTCCGGTTGAATCACGGCCATAGAGAACAAAACTTCCGTTCCCAGCCAGTTGCGGGCGACTAGCAGGCACGTCTTCCTCCTTCTGGTCCTGTGCGCCACTCGTGTCACGCGCTGCACATCTTAACAGGAAGCAGGCAGCAGGCCAAGGCATTGATTACTTGTACTCCTCCGAGCCGGTCTAGTAGCCGAACTATTGTATGAGCTGAGCTAAATATGACATGGCATATGTATACAGCCGGCACAAGGCTAAATCATTAGCCATGCTCTAACGCGACACTTTGTACATGCCTCTGTGAAGCACTGGGCAACAAAAACCCCTTCATACTCAAGCCCTGAACTTGATGTCACTGTCATCAATGCAAGTTGGTGTCAAGCAGGAGAACGAGCCAAAAGGTCGGTGTCCTAGTGCTTCTAGCATGGGAGAGTTCTCATGCGACACTTTGTACATGCCTCTATCAATGACATGCCCTGACAATATGCCATCAAGTTCAGGGCTCGAGGATGAGCAGGAGAACGAGCCAAACAATCTAATTATGCAGAGGCTTTTGCGCCGGTGCTGGGAGGAGTCCAGGCTGCTCTGGCGACTCGCCTTCCCGGTGCTCCTCTCGGAGGTGTTTCAGTTCTCCATCGGATTCGTCACCACCGGCTTCATCGGGCACCTCGGAGAGGTCGAGCTCGCCGCGGTCAGCGTCGTCGAGAACATCTTGGATTCCTCTGCCTATGGAGTCCTGGTGAGTATCCATTTTCAGCTAGCAGCACTGGAATTATTGTCAACTATCATCAACTAACCCCCTTTCCTCGGCATGTAGTTTGGCATGGGCAGCGCACTGGAGACGCTGAGCGGGCAGGCCGTCGGCGCCGGGCAGCTGGAGCGGCTGGGCACCTACACGCAGCAGTCGTGGATCATCTGCGGCGCCACCGCGGTGGCGCTCGCGCCGGCGTTCGTCTTCGCCACGCCGGTCCTCGATTCCTTCCTACACCAGCCCGCCCACGTGTCGCGCGTCGCCGGGCCGTACGCCCGGTGGGCGATCCCGCGGCTGTTCGCGCACGCCATGAACATCCCGCTCCTCATGTTCTTCCAGGCCCAGAGCAGGGTCTGGGCGGTGACGGCCATCTCCGGCGCGGCCCTCTCCGTGCACGTCGCGCTCACCTACCTCGCCGTGAGGCGGCTCGGGTTCGGCCTGCCCGGCGCGGCCGTCGTCGGGGACGTCTCCCACTGGCTCGTCGTGGCGGCGCAGTTCGCGTACATGACCGGCGGCCGCTTCCCCGACGCCTGGAAGGGGTTCACCGCCCGCGCGTTCAAGAACCTCGGCGCGTTCGTCAAGCTGTCGCTCGGGTCCGCCGTCATGATCTGGTTAGTAGTTTCCGTCGGCGTTGCCAGCTTCTTTCAAGATTAATTTTAGTTGTTTTCTTTCATCTATTTGATGGTTTTATTAGTATTCTTTTGCCTGTTAGGCTTGGTTCATTTGTCCTCACGCAAAGATAGGCAGTTCCCTTTTTTTTTTATGATCACCCTCTCGGGAGTCGCCGAGTCGGGACGCCGCTCCGGCGCACCTCGAATGGGATCCAGGAACTCCATCTGCTTGCTCCGCTTCACTGGAGGTTGCTGCTCCCTCTCCTTACTGTTCTTCTGCCAGGAAGGAGCGGCTTCACTGGCTTTACACTGTCTTGCCTTGTGACCCTACCTAGAGCAGAGAATGCATTGGGGCGGGTCTCTGCACTGGGCGATGGAATGGGCAGTAGCGTGGCAATTGAAGCACCTCCCAACTGCCCTTGTCCTGAGAAGCTCGAGTAAATGTCCACTCCCGATCCACGAGCGCCAAGACTGTCATGAATGCTCCTCACCTTCTTCCCGAGGCGCTCATGAATGCTCTCCTGACGCGGGCCAAGCCGTGTTCACACTGGAGGCCGTGAGCAGTCGATCATGTCGTTGGTCTCTTACCTCCTGGGTCCTGGCAGACGTAGCTTGGATTATTAGGGCAGTCCCAGCCCTGAAACGATCTGCTGGTTTCTATAGCCTCCACGTCAGCAAGAAACTTGCTCTAGAAACGAGAGCACACAACGCATAAATTGTTTGAGTGGGTCCTTGGTAAAACCGACCAATCGGCTTTCTTGTCTTCTCTCTCCCGTTGTCTTCTACCTCTCTCTCCGCACACCTCTCTCCGCCTACCAGTTCATCTCGCTGAGCAGGAATTACACCTCACTGTTGAAGTGGTGCCTGCAGATGTAGAGGGGCACAAGCATGTTGGTGTAGTCCCGTGCATCGGCGTCGTCATCGGATCTCACCGAGGCCATGGCCACGGCGTCCTCCTCCTCCATGTCGTGGGCTCGTGGCTGGTGGGGAACGATTTCTCAATACCCTTGTAATCCATGGCGGCGGACCATGCGGCAGCTGTTGGCCTGTTGCTACGGCGTGGAGCGGCAGTGCTCGCCGTCCTAGGGCGCAGCGTGGGCGTAGCGACTGCAGGCGGCGGCGAGCAGCAGCAGGGTGTGGGCGGAAGGGAGCGCTCCGGCTACGGCGCGCGGCTCCAGGATGCGGGCCCCACCGATGGAAACGAGAAATCGCCCCCAAGGCTGATCCAGTCGTTTCTTCCGTCCTCGAAAAATTCGTAGACTCGGTTTCTCAGATTCTCTCCTCCTTAATTCTCATGCCACATCATCAAAATGCTTACGTGGCAAGTCTAATTAATACTAGAAACTATCCTAATCAGCAGCGTTGGGAGTGCCCTTAGTATTCTTTTGCCTGTTGGGCTTTGTTTCCTTTGTCCTGACGCAAAGATACTCAGTTCTTCTGGGCGACGGGGATAGCCAAAACCGTTGACCTTCTTTTTATTTTGGTAGCTTGGAGTTTTGGTACTACACCACGCTTCTGGTTCTCGTGGGCCTCCTTAAACATGCCAAACTCCAACTCGATGTCATGTCTGTCTGGTAAGTACTCGACTAACTAATTTTAAATTATACATCATGTATCTGTTGAAAATTAAACACCACTTGCTGTCTTGCTCATAGGTTTATTAGCTGAATATGAATCGACTTTCTGAATATCTGCAGCCTCAACTACGAGTTCTTGACCATAATGGTTGCACTGGGCTTCAGCACAGCAGTCGGGTACGTATGCAGGAAAAGGACGAAGTGCAATGTTTGATTGAGATCGATTGTGTTCGCAGCATGGAATGCATGAAACATGCTACATTTGATTGACAGCGTAAGGGTGTCGAACGAGCTGGGTGCAAACAGGCCCAAGGAGACAAAGTTTGCAGTGGTTGTGGCCGTATCGACATCCATCCTCATCGGCGCAATATTTATGGGCGCCGTCCTCATTTGGAGGACAAGCTTACCAAGATTCTTCAGCGACAGCCGGGAGGTCATACATGGAGTTTCCACATTGGGGTATCTTCTCGCGGTGACCGTATTCATGAGCAGCATCTGGCCTGTATTATCAGGTATCACCATTTGACACAAATTGCAAATAAATGAGATCGACATGGTTCCCTGCAAAGTGACGTGTGAAGACATATATGAAGTTCCAGCCTAATTTTGCAGGTGTGGCAGTAGGAGCAGGGTGGCAAGTTCCTGTGGCGTTCATCAATGTCGGTTGCTACTACTTAGTGGGCATTCCGCTGGGTATCCTGTTTGGTTTCAAGCTAAAACATGGCGCAATGGTAAAATATATCCTGTCAAAACTACTAAGCTTCGATTTTAGTGTAAACCACAGCGTGTATTTATCAGAAGCAACAATGTTTGTTTCTGTTTTCTCAACTCTTCAGGGCATATGGATGGGCATGTTGACAGGCACATTTCTCCAAATGGCTATACTTCTTGCCATTATCTTCAGAACAAAGTGGGAGAAACAGGTACAGTAGTTAATCTCAACTAAACAATTTCTCCTGTAAATGCACTACACAAACGTATGAAACTGGATGTGAACGCAAATATTGCAGGCTGATCTGGCAGAAACGAGGATGTTAGAGTGGGGAGGAAAGAATGAGAACCTACCACTGACGAAATCTCCACCTACGGATGACCAGATGGTTCCTGCAGATGAGAAAATGTTGGGGGAGGGAAGCCAGGAGAACTTAGAACTACTGCACACAGATTGATCACAGAATACATTCATTTTAGTTTTAGACAATAGTTTCATTGTTTGCTAGGCTGATGTGATGAGCAGGTTTTTATTTATTTTTTCCCCAATCGATATTTTAGGCACATATTATTTCTTTTCTATTCATATATCTGGAAATTTCCTGATGAAACAGAAGCTCATGATCTGAGATGTTGCTAGTAATTAGTTTAGTAACTACATTTAGAGTTCCAAGATGACTTTCGAAGAAAATGATTACTTTGCTTATCAGTCTCAGTGGAAAGTGTCATCGCATAGTTGCCAAGAGTGACACATCAGCTTGACACTAGAATGACATAGTCACTCTCAGTGCACAGTGTCATGGCACAGTTTCATAGACAACTTGCAGCATTAAATGGTGCAATGGTTGTATGATCAAATATGCCACGTGAACTTTGTAACCATTTATAAAGTAACATACTAGAATATGATTCATTTAATTTCAATATTCGTACGATATTAAAATAAAGTCGCATATATGGAAATAATTACATATAATATATTTCAAACTCTAGATATGTTCATGCAATACCCGTTCTTGTTCCAAATGTGCTCCACCAAGTCCTTTTTAAGCTGTAAATGAGGTGAACGATCTCGAATTTCATCATCTTTCTCTGTAACTCTCTCTCAAATGGAACGTAATCTTCCAAGGAGAATTCCGGTTCCTCGACGATCACTGTACTAGGAGTCTCATTCAGATCAAGATTTTCTTCAATGTCTTCTTCTTTTTCATCTTCAACTATCATATTGTGAAGTACGATGCAAGCTAACACAACTTTCTCAAGTTGACCACGATCGTACAAGCGAGCTAGTCGTTTCAAAATGCACCATCGACGGCGTAATACTCCGAATGCCCGTTCAATATCTTTTCTCTTAGCTTCTTGTTCCTGTGCAAACAACTTGTCCTTGTCGGAGATAGGCATGGATATTGACTTCACAAATACAGCCCATTCCGGATATATCCCATCCGCAAGATAGTAACCTGTGTTGTATTGCTTCCCATTAACCATATATTGGACTCTAGGAGCTTGCTCCCTAGTTTTTCAAGGAATATCGATTGGTTCAGAACATTGATATCATTGTTAGAGCCTGCGACTCCAAAGAATGCATGTCATATCCATAGATCATGAGATGCCACGGCCTCAAGAATTATCGTCGGGACTTTCTGATCACCACGAGTAAATTGGCCTTTCCATGCAGTAGGACACCTTTCCCATTGCCAATGCATGCAGTCAATACTACCAAACATATCAGGGAAACCTCATTTCTCGCCAATTTTGAGCAAATGCTTAGCATCATGTATAGTGGGGCGCCTCAAATTTTGTTCACCAAAGATAGATATAACACCTTCAACAAAATTCTTCATTGCCTCCATTGAAGTTGTCTCGCCAATCTTCAAAGACTCATCGATGATCCGCTGAACTGCCATTGGCCAACTGACGAATAACTGCAGTACACTTCTGAAGTGGTGTAAGGCCTTGTCGATTCAGAGCATCCACTCTTGTGGTGAAGTACTCAGACCACTGGCCTAAGGCATCAACAATTCGTAAAAATAGTGGTCTAGACATACGAAATCTGCGGCGAAATATCTTTAGCGAATAGAGAGGATTGTTTGAGAAATAATCATCTACTAGTGAGAAATAATCATCTACTAGAAGCTGGTGATACTCCTCTCGTGGCCTCTTGATGTAATTTCTCGAACGCAATCGATGGTCTGATGCCTCCTCTTGAAGAGCTTCGATACTAGACTTCAAGACAATCGCTGCATCACTGATTAAGTCATCTAGGAGATCCTCCTCATCGACGAACTCATCCAACGAGTACAAAACCTTGGGGTCAATAGAATTCTCTCCTGGAATTTCTTCCTCGGACATTTCGTTAACCCTCTGCCAATATCTTCATCGTGTCAGGAAACAAATAATTTCATTGCCAAGATCAGAAATACAACATGGAGGTGCAGACATACCTGGGCAACAATGTGGATCAGAAATACAACATAGAGGTACTAGAGGAGTGAGAGAAAGAGACCGAGAGATTACAGAAATACAAGCATCTCCACATATATATTACAGAGCTGGGAGAGACGAAAAGGCATTGCTGCCACACACATTCACACAGATGCAAATATGTATCAGTTTCACATGCCCATCCACCAGCATTCACACAGATATGGATAATGGATCAGTTTCACATGCCCATCCACCAGCATTCACACAGATATGGATAATGGATCAGTTTCACATGCCCATCCACCAACATTCACACACACATATATGGATCAGTTTCTCCACTCTCATAAAGGCAGCAATGGTAACACTTAAATGAAAAATGACCAAAATAACCAGCCACCAGCAAAGCCTTCTCACTGAAATTAGTCTAGCGTACAGGCCACCAGCAAAGCCACCATCTTCCTCTCTCCAGCGACATTCTCCTAACAAAACAGCATGTACCGAATTATTATGTCCAACACTAACCTCATGCTTCATCATGTGTACCAAATAGCTTCTTCTCGATCCTCTGCAATGCCTTCTCCCGGCTAGCCTTTGCTTCATCAGACATATTACTTGTGTCTCAAGTCAGCAAAGAATTGTACATTTCGATCAACTTTGCTTCCTTCTGCGCATTTGCAGCCTGCAGGTTAAGCCTTGAGATCTGAAGCTGCGCCTCTGTCACCTTTTCACACTCCTTCTTACGCTCTGTTGTGATTTCAATTATTTTGCTTATGTTATCTCCAAGAAGGACAATGCCATCCATAACTTGTTTCGCCTTCCGCTTCCCTTTGCGTTCTGTCTTTACTGCTTCCCTCCCAGTAGGACGTTCTTCGCTGTCATCAGTAATATCAACATGTGTGCTCTTGGATTTCTCTTTCTCTGACTGAGCAACAGATGCACACCATTTCGGTTCATTTTTTAGTATCTTCCACCAGTGGACCAATGAGAAAGGCTTCTTATTTTTCTTCTGATACAGTGCTTGTGCATCATCCATTAGTTGATCATGCGAATATCCACTCTTATTCATTTTACACACTGTAGTCCAAAAACCATTAAATTCGTTTATTGAATTGCTAAGGCGTGACCAGTGACACTTCAGTTGATTGCTATCCCTTCTAAGATCCAGTGGGGTGTTCTTGTTAAATTCTTTTGTGATTTGACCCCAAAATGAATCACGGTTCTTGTCATTACCATATATAGGGTCTTTAGAGGTGTTCAGCCAAGCACTTGCGTACAAACAAGAGAATTTACAAATTGATCAATCAACAGGTCTGACTTGCATAAATTAAAAGTAAACAATGGCAGATGTGTGCTTACCAGTTTCACTTCCTCATCATGTGTCCAAAATCTTTTCTTGACTTGCCTACTTGCCACACCACCACCACCACTATCATCATCATCAATTTCAATGCTGTCTTTTTCTGTTCTAGCCCCTGTGGCATATGGTGGAGGTGCTGGAGACGGTGGGTTTTGGTTCTTTGATAGCCCAACAAAATGGAAATTTTCACCTAGATGTTGTGGCGGTGGTGGAAAATGGAAATTTCCACCTAGCTGCTGTGGCGGCATAGGAAAATGTTGTAGGAAGTTAAAATAACCACCCCTACACACAGATCACAATTAAAAAAAAAATCAGTGCAGCATTCAGAAACACTATCTGTTCTTTCATGGGTACAAACTCTTTCATTCAATAGATGTCAGATAATCTGGTTATTGCCAATAAACTTAATGAAATGATAGCAAGTGAAGTAACTACTGCAGCTGTTCTCATGATAGCTAAATTAAATCATTCAGAATACAAGTTACAAGTACAACAGCTTCTAACAGTACAGCAGCTTAAGTTATTATGCATGAAACCTGAAGGTACATGAACATAGATTATTGTGGTCAAGCTGAGAAAACATTACAAAGCATAGAACAATAACCTAGCTTCTATACAAATGATAGTTACTAAGCAAATGCCAATTCTTGGCTTGTCCAACATGTTGCAGATCCCAAACTCATTACTCACAACTCATTTCTCAAACCAGTGAAGCAAATGCAATTCAATAACATTATATTACATCAATCAATTCCATACAAAATTAAGATGCAATTCAGAAACATCAAAAAGTTTCCGGGGATTACCACGGATTTGGCGCTTGATTTCCAGGAGAAGAAGAACTGGGACCGCTGCCAACTCCACATCCAGGCCAAGATGGACCAGTAGGCGGCGGTGGAGGCGATTCAGTCTACGGTGGTGGTGCTGGTGGAGTTGGGGTGGTTGGAGAAGATGTGCTGCGGCTGCGCTTCGCCGGGATCCCATCCAACTTGGGCAGCGACTTCCCCCGCCGGGACATGTTCGTGGCCGTCGAGCAGAGCGGAGGGATTTGGCTGCGGAATCTCGGGAAAACGGGAATCGACCGGCGGCGGCGGCTAATGTAGGGCGCGGGGCTGCGATTTGGTCAGCAGCGGCGGCGGATTTGAGCGCGGCGCGGGGGGGAAGAGCCAGGCGCGAGCGGCGGCAGGGATTTGGGCGTGGCGCGACAGGAGATTTGGCGCTCGAGCGCGGGAGCTAGGCGCGAGCGCGGGAGCCAGGGGCGGGAGCGGAGGGAGCGGGAGAGGATTGGGCTGGCGGCGGGGCGGGGGAGCAGCGGATCCCGGATGGAAGGAAGAACGGCCTCAGTGCGAGTGTCATCGTCGAGTCATTGGCTCGGCAACCGCGCCAGGAGCGAGTCGTGGTGATGATCCGGGTCTGCTCTCTCTCCTCTTAATTTTCTTGCTAAATCAGCATTTCTGCTGATATGTCGTAGTCTTTAATGCCCATGACACTCTCATGACACCAGCACTAAGACTGGTCTTAGCACACGCACATATATAAAAAAATAAATTGTACTTTTGTGAGATCAAAATAAACGACCAGAGAGCGGGAAGTGAATATGAGCCTTTAAAAATTTCTCCTCGATGAGAATCAAGGTCTGTATCCCGAATTCAACCCGACTCGCCTCTCTTCTAACTGCTAAGGTGACACGAGCTAACTCGTGACAAGCTCACCATAGAAATGGTTAGAAAAAACTCATTGCAAATGCAAGCAAAAATCCACAGTAAAGATAAAGCAACTACTTACTAAAATATCGAAAAAGCGTTTCCAAAAAGACCACACAAGAATAGAAACAAATAGGAACAAGATCCAATTAAGACAAACTAACTAAGCATACAACTTAACAAAATAAATTAGCAACAACAAAAGCTAATTAACAAGAGCTAACTAAACATGCAAGGGCTCACACGAAATAAAAAGAACAAAAACTAATTAACTAGTCCGTTATCTTGTATAAACATGAAAGCAAGAACATGTGTACACGAAGAAAACAGAGAGAATCGAGAATCGAATGCAAACTGAGGACCAGCAGCCTTGAATCCACCTCGTCGGCTTTCCTGATCAGGCCTGCTCTGCTCTTATTGCTGGCCTGCTTCCCAGCACCGGCCTGCTGCGCAGCGGCTACATATCCTTTGTGTTACAAATTGTTAATCCATCATCTAAAGGACTCCTCATTCATTGTTGGGCCGATATGTTAATTTATTTGGCCCAATAGCTAGCTGCCCATGCCTACATGCAAACTTATTGCCCAATAGCTGCGCATCCTCCTAGATAGCTGTGTTGTTCATGACCACATGTAAATTAATTTAACTAGACACTTGCATGCACATGCATGTAGGAAGGATAAAAGTCATGATGTCATCCACAAGCAAAGCAAATATGAAACTAAAAAATCTATAACTAAAATTAAATTTCGATTGCACCATTATCTTTCTTATGACAAGATCTTCAAAACAAGACCACACATGCCTATATTTGCTCAATATTTTATAAAAGCATTTTTTCCGGTACTAAATACTTAATTGCGGAACCGGGGAACAAATATTTTAAGAACACGAACAATGTTCGCGATGTGTAATATTTTATTCGTCGTACATTATTATTTGTTCGCTGCGTTTAACCTTTTGTTCTGGAAAATAATCATTTGTTTGTGTTGTTAAAAAATTTATTCCCAGGAACCGAAACTCATTATCGAGTATTAAAAAATATATTTTTAAAAAATATCGTACAAACATAGGCATGTGTGGTCTTTTTTTAAGATCTCGTCATAAGAAAGATAACAGTGCAATCACAATTTAATTTAGATAGCTTTTTTTAATTTCGGATTTGTATGTATGTGGGTGACGTCAGCACTTTTGTCTACTTCTGCATGCATGCATGTGATTTATTTTTTTTTTTAATGGGCCTCGGTCTATGAAAAAACAATAAAAAAAGAATTAATTTCTCTTCAGATGATGGTTTGCAAATCATCGTACGATAGCTAGCCGCACCTGGCTTGCTGGCCTCTTGCGCGGTGCTGCCAGCGAGCTGGACCGCTCGCCCCTTGCCCCGGCCCGCCTGGCCTGCTGCTGGAGCCTCTGTGCACTGGCGCACGCCCCGCCTGGGCTGCACGGGCACGGGCTGGGCTGGCAGCCTGGTCGTGAGGTCCACGTGCGCACGTGGACCGCAGAGGGCTGGCGCAGGTAGCCCTGGGTGTTCGGTACTACCGAACCGAACCGATCGGTTCTTCGGTTCTTGACGAAGTTCGGTTCCTAGGAAAGTCGGTACCGATCGGTTCGGCGAAAAATTCGGTACCGACAAAGTTCGGTTTCGGTTAGTTCGGTTCGGTTCTGGTTCTGAACCGAACTAACCGACCATCTGCTGAACAGGTCATTGTTGCAATAAAATTGGTCACAATTTAGATGTCTCGAAAAAAAAAACTGATCATATGACTAAAACACCTTGTGATCATATCAACTAGAACTCTTGTTTTTGCTTGCTTTGGAGGATTTGCTTGGCTGTGAACTAAGGTTGGTGGAGGTGACCATCTTGTTTTTGCTGCCTTGAATTTGTGACTTTGCAGCATGGCCATCCAAAATGGCTTTGTCCTTGAACTCTTGAATAATTTCTGAAATGAGACAAAAAAAAGATATATTAAATATTTTTTCATCAATGAAAACACCAAACAAAAGATATGACATATTGAATCACCTTCTTCTAGTTTGGCCAACTCTTCCGTATTCTATGCAATATTGATGGGAGTTGCCCTTTTAAGCCAATCTTGAGTACAAACAAGAGCTTCAACCATAAATGGAGTGAGTGAAGTCCTAAAATCATCTAGTATACGCCCACTTGTGCTAAAGGAAGATTCACTAGGGATAGTGGATACTTGGATGGCGAGCACATCACGAGCCAATCTAGACAATATGGGTAATCTAGCTGACTGCCCCTTCCACCAAGCAAGAATATCAAACTTTTTGGTATCTTCTTCACACTCTTCAGCCAAGTACCTATCCAATTCTGTCCTACAGCCTCTGCTGCAACTGCTTGATCCATTAGTTAGCCTCATCCTCTTTGCAACTCTAGTCTTCATCTTGCTAGCACGGTCTCCACCTGGTTGTTGGTTCACATCACTTGGTTGCTGGTTCACATCACTTGCCTAAGAATTAGTGTCCCTATATTCTTCAAAAAGGTCATGCAAGCATTTTGTTACTGCAGCCCAAACTTTCTATCCAACACTCGCACCATACATCTCTTGTATTGCAAGTTTTGTATACTCTGAAAGCTTGTACCTAGGATCAAGTGCAACAGCAACAAAAATCAGCATGTTAATGTTTTCCTTTTCTTTCTCCTTCCCCTTCCCATTCTTATTTTGTACTTCTAAATTCTCATGCCACTACCCCCAATACTTGTCATACTTGTCTTTCATTCTTTTTCCCATTGCTACTTGGACATAATCATCACTACTCATCCAATCATTCACCAAAACATTGACCTCTCCAATCTCATGGAAGTAAGTGTGAGAATTCACACTTAATGATGCTGAAACACGTCTCGTCATATCAACAAAATGCCCCAGAAACTCTGTGAGCTTCCTTGCATTATCCCAATCATTCTCTTCAGGAACTCCTGGACCCGGAACACCTGGCCTAATATCACTTAACAATTCAATATGGTAGTATCGATCTTCATCTGCATATCTTGTGAACACCTTTTCGTATGTGCCAGCAGCAGCTAGCATATCATGTGTGGAGTTCCACCGAGTGCACACGTCAAGGCTCAAGAATGCCTTGCTGTCCACTTTCTCCAATTCAGCACACTCTCT
Source organism: Panicum miliaceum (assembly GCA_032594955.1). NCBI lineage: Eukaryota > Viridiplantae > Streptophyta > Magnoliopsida > Poales > Poaceae > Panicum > Panicum miliaceum. The sequence continues at coordinate 44,626,908 of CM064056.1, read as the reverse complement.
AAATTTGACCAATCTTGATGTACCATTCTTGATAAATCTAACAGCAGCCCGCACACATTTGATAGAATTGTCTACTTCTTTCAAACCATCTTGCACTATCAAATTAACTATATGTGCAGCACATCTCATGTGAAGGTACTTGCCCCCAGCTATGCTAGTTTTTAAACTATTCATTTGCCTTCTCAAATAATTAACACCACTATCATTTGCACTAGCATTATCAACAGTTATTGTCATAACTTTGTCCAAGCCCCAATAAAGCAAGACTTTCTGTAGGTGTTTCCCAATATCATCCCCCTTTTTCCCTTTTACCTTAAAAAAACTAATTATATTTTTATGCAAGGTCCAATTATTATCAATAAAGTGGGCTGTAACAGTCATGTAACTATCTTGTTGCTGTGATGTCCAGCCATCAGTTGCGAGGCAAACTCTATGACATTGTTCTTGAAAAAATATTTTCAGTTTTGCTTTTTGCTCAAAATACAGTTGCACAGTGTCCCTAGTGCATGTCCTTCTAGATGGCAAATTGAACCGAGGACAGGCAAGAGCCATGAACTTTCTAAAACCAGATTTTTCACCTTTTGCAAAAGGTTCCTCATCTTCTATTATCATTTCAGCAAATGCAGACCTAAGCAATTCAGGGTCAAACTTCCAAGTTCCTACACTACTGCCTTGATTTATTTGCAAAAAACTTTGCTTTTCATCACCACTACTAGCCCTATGAGGATTACTCTTGCAGGTGTTAAAATGTTTACGCATGCCATTATGAACTGGATGTGCCATGATTTCAGAGTTGCAATAATTGCATTTTCCCTTGACCACCACACCATCAACCTTGATCTTGCCGAAGTGTTGCCACATGTTAGATCTTGCTGCTATCTGTTTCCTTGGCTTCTCCTCCTCAACATCTACACTGATGACCTCCTTCCCAGCAGCACCACCATCTCCAGCAGCAACATCCTCTTCATTCCCATGGCTCTCAACCCAATTACTGATCTCTTGGTCAATGTCCTCCTCAAGCTGAGACATCTGAAAAAATAATTGAAAAAATTAATTACTGAATTTAGGAAGCAGAAATCTATGATAATTTTAGATAGTTCGACAATGAAATCAATTACTGAATGAACTTGGCCACATGCCCACATACAACTTTAGATACTCCTCCTCAAGCAGAAATCTATGACAAATTTAGATAGTTGAACAATGAATTCAAGAAGCAGGCTAATCTGTCAATTTAAGATAGATCATAGTGGATGTAGACAAGCAATCAACTCCAAGTTCATACTTAACATGGTACTTAACATGGTACTTAACATCTAGGCAACGAATCAGCTGTGTGTCGTTGCTGCGTTTGCATATATCTCATTGGAATTCTGTTACAAGGGAAAAACTGAGATGCATAAGATCCATTGATCAATCAATCTGGTAGGTCAGAATCAACCTAGAGTCCTCCACAGGATAGCAAATATGTTTGAAATCAAATGAATTGGACACACAGTTTAGGTCTTCAGGAACAGTTTTACATACAAGCTAACTTGGCCAGGCTTCCTATTTTATCCATAAAACATGAATAAGACTGATTGTTTCTGTACTAACTTGCTTGTTTCTGCATGGGGCCCCTACAGAAGAAATCACAGTGCACTTTCTGCATTTTTTCCGAGCTTACAGTTAGTGTTCTCCTACTGAATAATGGAAGTGGAGTAGTACTGTGGAGGCTTAGTTAGTTGTTATTACGTGAGGTACCTGTATATGATGAAAATGGTACCTAGAAAATTATAAGGAATTTCAGTCAATAATGCATACCGCTTGATTTGTCATGGTTATACTGCAGTTAGCTGATTGCCTCTCACAATATACATTAAGGAACCCACTTCTCTTGCATGGTACTTAACATCTAGGCAACGAATCAACTCCATGACTGTTTAGTGTTCACAAAAACTTACACTGCAGGAGGCAATGGATGTAGCCGTCTTGGGGACTTGGGATGGAGGGCGAAGGGGGTAGGGGGCGTCGCTGCGCCGGGACTCTGGGAGGCGGCGGGACTCCGGGTCCACGAGGGTCGAGGGGAGGGCGCTAGGGATGCGGCGGGGGTGGGGTCGTGGCCCGTGGGTCGCGGCTAGTCGTGGGGAGGCGGCCGGCGCGGGTGGGGATTGCGGCGAGGATGCGCAGGTGGGGATTGCAGTGAGGCTGTGCGGGTAGATGGGTGGCGATGAGCCATGTGCCGGTGCGCCATGCGCCGGAGGTCGGACCGCCGGTGCGCCGTGCGCAGGTGGCAGGGTGGGGATTGGGAGTGGGGACTGTCGGACTGGGGTGGGGATTGACCGATTGGCGATTGCGGCGCGGGTGCGATCTGCGGGGGTCGAGGGGCTAGGGTTACTTTCGGCAGTCGGTGGGGACTGGGGAGCTCAGGCGTCAACTAGGTGGGCCTTATTGGGCCGGTTCTTCGGTAAGTTCGGTTAACCGAGATGGAGAACCGATTTTACCGAAGAAATTTTGGTTCCTCGGAAACGAGAACCGAACCAGGAACCGAGATTTCGGTTCTCGGTACGTTCGGTTCGGTTCTCGGCTCTCGGTAAAATTTGCCCAGGGCGAGGCGCAGGGGCTCGTCCCCCGGAAAGACCCGCTATCGTTTGTGTTGCATATTTCCAACCATAGTCTGAAGACGATCCAGATTCATATCCCTCGACCACTAGTGGAAGACCTTTCAAAGGAAAAGGTTGGTTGGGAGCGGGAGGAAGTCAATTACAGAAAGAGTAGAGACGGATATGGGGACTGTAGCTCCGACCATGTCAACTATGATGCTCTCGCTGCTGCAAGTCCTTTCACCAGTGAATGCTGTCATGCGCTACTTCCCGAACCTCCGTGTCTAGGTCCTGCCGAAAAAGACTGCAAATGATTTACCATCCATCCCACTCATATAGGTACGTTATCGGATTTTGCAGATCGGGAAATGGATCGAACCGCGCGAAATGGTCGCCTCGGAATACAGGGCGCAACGGAACCAAGGTTCTTTGTTGGCGTGTTGCGTAACAAGGGCAAGAGGGGGTGGAAGCGTTCGCCGACTTTTCAACTCTAGTTGTTGGGCTGTACTTGGCCCACTATCTTATTTTGATTATATGACCCAACGCATGTTTAGAACCCAGGTTTAGGTGTCTGCTCCTAGGAGGTGGCTCAATACATGGATAGATTACGTGAATACATGCAGGAAGGATAAAAGTCATGACGTCATCCACATGCAAGCAAATCCGAAACTAAAAAAACTATAACTACTAAACCAAGCATCCAAATTAAATTTTGATTGTACGATTATCTTTCTTATGACAAGACCTCCAAAACAAGAACACACGTGCCTATGTTTGCACAATATTTTTTAAAAATATTTTTTTCAAGTACTAAATAATTAATTGCAGAATCTGAGAATAAATATTTTAAGAACACGAACAATGTTCGCGATGTGTAATATTTTGTTCGTCGTATATTATTATTTGTTCGCTACGTTTAACTTTTTATTCTAGGAAATAATCATTTGTTCGTGTTATTAAAAAAATTTGTTTCCAGGAACAGAAATTCATTATTGTGTATTAAAAAATACTTTTTAAAAATATTGTACAAACATATGCAAGTGTGATCATATTTTGAAGATCTCGTCATAAGAATGATAATGGTACAATTGAAATTTAATTTTAATGTTCGGTTTAATACTTATTGCCTTTTTAAGTTCCAAACAGAGCTGCAGGCACCAGCGCTGCACCGCAATCACTCTTCCCCGCTCGAGCGTCGCGCACTGCTGCAGAAAGAGATCGAGCAGGGGAAGAAAGAGGAAAACAATTGAACCTCTGATTCCAAATTACTTCATTAAAGGATTTGAACAAAATTTCAGCCATAAATCCGCAACTACTAGATCTCGCAGATCCAAGAAAAAGATTGTAAAAAAATCGAGTAAAACTTGCAAATCGAAAATCACACGAAAAATCCCTCAAAAATCGCAGAAAAAGAGAAACGCAGGGAACAAGAGGATGAACAGAAAAATCACACCAGCAAGTGATGAATCCCGGATTATAAAGTGAGGATTCGAACCTCACTTCCCATCTTAAAATCTCCACACAAATCTTGATCCGAAAATGGAAAAACAAAGGAGAAAAATAAACTAGGGTTACAAGAGAAGAGAGCTAACTAGTCATGACTATCTATTTAAGTTCCTCGGCGATTGATAAAATACCCCTACACTAATAACTATATTACATGCCCACGCAGGGGCAAAATGGTTCATCTTTTCGTAGAAGCACCGGATAGACGCGCCGCCTTCACGACTTTGCTTCGTCTCGACGCAAGCTTCATGATGGCGCCATGTGTCCTCCATCACCGCCATCCGGCCGCACCGGATGCGCCCCCGGTTTTGAGGCCAAACCGGTTAAACCGTCTTGCACGCCCCGCAAGGCATGACTCACCCCCGTTTTTGTGGGCAAACCTGACGTACCCTCAATGTTGACGTGTGTCCTACCTCCCGCCAAGTGTCACGACGCCTTCGAATCTTTCGCACTCCCGCCTCACGGGCAGCATACTCGAACTTACCATCGCCTTCCTCCTAGACTCGGCCGACGCCGTCTTCATCACATCCATGTACTCTTGCTCTTCTGTGCACCATGTGGACCGCCCATGACTCCACCCAGACTACTCGGGTCCCTCGGCGCCAAGCCTCCACTTGTCCTTCACCACCGCATGGTCCATCGCACCCATGTAAGGCTGGAAAACGAGCCAGCTCGGCTCGGTTCGGCTCGTTATCCTAACGAGCACAAAAGCCTGCTCGGCTCGGCTCGGTCCAGCTCGCCAGCTAGCTCGAGTAGCTCGCGAGCCGAACACTGACACACTCTCCTAGATGATATGCATCCATACGGATTAAGCAAAAAAATATTAGGATAACTTATGATTTCATTTCTGTACTTTTAGCACCATACATAATTCCACGGGTGATAATTTTATGATTTATCAACCATACATGTTCCATCAATAAGATATGCCTATAAGCTAACCTGTCATAAGCGAAGAGGTTACAACATATGCGTAGCTCGTTAGGCTCGCGAGTCCTCGCGAGCTGGCTCGAACTCGCTCGTTATACTAACAAGCACAGAGTCATGCTCGGCTCGTTAGGAATTGGACCGAGCCGAGCCGAGCCGGCTGCGAGTCGAGCGGGCTAACGAGCCACGAGCAATTTGTCCAGCCCTACACCATGCTGGAGCTCGCCCTTCACCACGTGCCGTCGACCATCATGTTGCATCCTACGCCTGCACATCACAAGCTAAGAGATACATCAAATCCACATAATGTTATCAATCAGCTTTATCTAAGGGCGACCACCATTGGTCCTCGACTTCATTGTTTAAGAGGAGCATTTCATTTTGTTAGTGAAAATCTTTGATTGCCTGTGCTCCACAATTATTATTTATTTAATACAAAAGTATGATCATAAAAAATATTTTTGAACATGAATCCAATAATAACATCAAGTTTTGTGTCACAAATATCATGTATTAAAAAAAGTAACTGTTGTACAAAGACTTGTGGTAATGAAATGGAATATGTCCTATAATTTGAAACAGAGAAAGTATGATTTCTGCAACATGTAAATTTGTGACACAATGATTTAGTTGTAATCAACAGTAATGGGCTGGGCCAGTTCCTTTTGCTTCGTTTCATGGTTGGCCGCAGCTGGGAGTGGAACACGCCCTTGTCTTTGGACGTGACTGCTTTTCACACAATTTTGTCCTTGTAACTTTTAGGCTCGGCTTTCTCCATGCCATGGACTATCCATTATACCACCCTAATTTGGTTTTTTTACGTAACCTTCATTTCGAAAGAATTCTGATTTCTTTTCAAAAAATATTGGAGACAACAAAAAAGCCCGTTTCTTTATTACCGACAAAAAGAGTTGTCTAACAATAAAATTACAAGCAGATTCTGTTTGTGATTTAATAGAAGCTAGCATGGCCAGGGCTAAAGCACGAGAACTTAGAGGTACAGCTCCAGGGTGGTATCGTAATTCGTAAACATCATGAGTGTAACGATGTGGTATTTAAGCAGAAGAAAGACAAGACTTTGTTTTTATTGTCGCCAATATAGAGATGGATATACTAAATATTGTGCTAGTACCACGATGGACAAATTGTTGAATAACATCCATATGCAGTCAACATCTTCAACAATTATGAAGCCTAATTAAAAATTATAAAAAGAGGACATTCGTTATTTTTAGTGTCATTTTACTAGTACAGAAAAATTAATTGGCGCAAGCATACCCAACCCTGCAGTCCACAGGATTCGAACTCATAACCTCCTGCCTCGCGCATAACTTCCTTATCTTTCTACCTACACAACACATGTAACTCTAGTTGGGGTGCTACGTTTTGAACTAACCCAGGTTGGTAACACCAACCGAGATTAAATGGTCCTTTAGTCCGGGCGGGTTGGTAATAACACCAACTGGGACTAAGATGACCCGGTTGAAGCCACCAACCGAGATTAAAGATAGACTTTTAGTCTCTATAGAGCCCTCCCGCTCCCTAGCCGTTGGACCCATGACTAATGCCTAGATTAGTCCTGGGTCCAATTATAGTCGGGACAAATGTCAAAGATGAAAGGCTTTTTTCTGTACTAGTGTTTGTTCGAACAACCTATGTATCAACCTATTTGTTTAAAAATAATAGTTCAATCAATATGGAAGTTAATTATTTTTTCAAAACAACATATCAGTCATACATTATTAATTTTTGAAATAATTTTCACCTGCACTCAATTTTTTTAAAACAAGATGAGTCAAGGATTTATATAATATGGTTAATTGTAATAGTTTAATTTACCTTATGGAGAAAGCATGCTCTGACGCCTGTTCCATTGTAAATGATTGTTTCCTTATTACTTTCTCCTTTCTAAATTGTAGGTTAAAGTTAGACAACTAAGGTGGCCTCTAATCTGGAACAGAGGAAGACTAATCACTCTTAAGCTAATACGAACTATAAGCAAGGTTCCAGTTGCACAAAATCAGCGGAAAAGTTTGCTTGTGCAACTGACAATCAGATATTGTAAAAATAGGATGCTCATGCTGCCCAACAAATTGTTCTCTAATGCTAGTAAATTCATGTGATTACATGTTGATTCTCATCCTGTCCCATGCTGATGGTAGGATCGATGCACTAAACATTTAAAGCTATCTACAAGCTTAATCCAGTCATATTTATCTAAATAAAAAACATAATCATCCTGACAGCTCGCTTCAACAAAGTATCATCAGGAGGAAGCCGTATAGTTGTTTTGAATTAAAAAAAAATGCCTTGAGAGCCTTTGCGCACAAGTTCTCAAGACAAAATATATATTATCCCAATGGTGAACTAACCTGTGTGTGAAATGTGTCAAGTCATATGGTTAGTGTTTTGCCTCTATGATTTGATATATTTACCTTTTTTAAAATAATATTTTGATGGGTTTCGATCGTTATCGATATATTCTCGATCGTATATTTTTATTTCCGAAATTACCGTAATACCGATGCCATTTTTGTTTCCGATAATATCGTATCGTTTTCATTTCCTATGAAAAAAATATGAAAGTGAAAATTATAGAGCTTTTAGCCGATCATTTCCGAGAATTTTCATCCCTACTAGAGATATGGGGGCCTGGACGCTTTTGTCGGGACGGGAATGGCACGAGGCTTGGGGTGCTTTGTGGAGAGGTAGTGCTCCAACATGTAGTACGTGAGCTACTTGCATCTGAACCAAATTCCTTGATTGATTAATAAAAGCGCTGTTTTCTCACAAAGATTAAAACAAATTAAAAACGCCAAAGGTTAGGGCATCGTATGCAGCTATGGGCTTTAGGTTTTGGCAATGGGAAGAGAGGCAGTATATATGAGGAAATTGGTTTCTTGGCCCTTCTCAAAGTTGTATTTAGTTTTATGGCGTCTTTTGGTGTGAGCTTGCCTATTTGCCCCCAGATCCAACTTCATTTGGTTTCTTGGCCTTCCGTCCATTTGAGCACCTAACGGTGTTAAAAACAGTGTAAATTGACTATTTTACGCCTACCTTCAAATGGTTCTATATAGCAGCAATTGTGTGCCTTATAATTTTTTTTCTTAATAGTGCAAATTAACTATTTTACCCCTACCTTCAAATGGCACTATATAATAGCAGCCACGTGCTTTATAATTTTTTTTCTCGCCTAAAATTTGCGGATGCGTATTATCAATAATGTACCAAAAGAATGTACCAAAAGAAGATATATTTTTTCTTTGAAGCATGAAATTATTATTTTCATATATATTCACACATGACATGACACTAACCATTTAAATTGCATATGCAAGCCAAGTTCACACAGATTGCATATAACCAAGTCAAGCCACCATACAATACATAGGTTCAGATCATACATGAACATGGTGCACACATACAAGATATGTCTAAGTTCACAAATAAGTTCACATTAACCAAGTCAAGCCACCATACAGATCATACATGAACAAGGTGCATATCTAAGATTAAAGGCTAAGTCTTCTCTTGCTTCTTGTACTCATCACAGGGCTAGGTGGTTGTGTTTTTTTGCTTCTAGTACCCATGCAGGGGCTGTCAACTGGCACCTTCTTCTTTGTGGCTGCCACCTTCTTTGTGGCTGCCACAGGTTGTTCGATGGAAAGTGGTTCCGGCTGGTTTGAGCCACTCCTTGAGCTACAAAATATTTATTTTCAGCAGCAAATGTTAGTGTAATATACATTAGTGAAATGGAAAAGTTTGAGTTCTATGAAAAATACCATTTTGAAAGTGCAGAGCTAGTTTTCTTTTGTTTTCCCTTAGTCTTACTTGAAATCTCCATGCTTTGGCTGTGATTATAGACATCACCCATTTGAGGGAGTAATCAAATTGTTGTTAATAGTAGCACAAAATTTCAGTACTAGTGTCAATTACCTTCTAGACGCTTCAGGAGTACAATCATCACTATTTTTCCTTTTGTTAGTGATTGTTTCCAAGTTTTGACTAGAGGGGCGAAGTCAATATTTAGAATTTATCACAAGTTCTATTCACAATTAGAGGGAGTAAGTAATAAATTGCAAACCTTGGTGGAAAAGACATGGTTGCAGTCGGTGCATCATCCTCCAAGGGAACAATAGAACTGTGGGCAGATTTGGCCTTTTTCTTTGGTGGTCCCCTACAAGAACAATACATGTTATCACTATATTTTTTGAGAAAGAAAAACACAAATGATAGTAAGTGTAGAAACATTATTACTTGATTGCTTTCATAGCTTCAATGTCTTCTGGTTTGCCCCTCTTGCAACTATGCCAATGATGTCCCAACTCCTCACAAATAGGGCACTTGTGTTGCCTTTTCCTTTTTTTATTACCATTGTCTTTATGCCTTTCTGTTTTAGGCCTACCCGCTACTGTTTTCAATAAAGGGGGATGCATGAAAAATCCATGGGTGGATTTAGGCCATTGTGATTTGTCCTCCATAGCAGGAATAAGCTCACTATAAGCAACTCTAAATTTATCAACTGAGTAATACATCTCCACATATGACTCAATTGGTGCATCAGTAAGTGATGTGATGAATGCCAATGCATGCTTACAAGGTATCCCAGACACCTGCCATTTCCTACAGGAGCAAGTCCTTTCCTGTAGGTTGACAACAAACCAAAATCCACTACCTCCCATTGCAGTCACTTCAGCCACATCTTCTGAACATTCTTCCACTTCCAAGTTTAATTCTCTACTCTTCTCATTCAAATCTTTTATTATGTGAGGTAGAATCAATCCATAAAATTTCTTTGATATTTTTCTTCTTTGGTTCCATTTGCACATAAGCATTTTTCTAATATTGTCCATCACATCATCCAAGTTCATAGACTTATGATGCTTAATCCAATTGTTCAAGCATTCTGCAAGATTGTTGGTCACGTAGTCCACCTTCGAAATAGTAGAGAATTGGCTTCTTGTCCATAATTTTTTGTGGCACTTCCTTATATAGTTTGTTGCAGCAGGCTTTTCTCTCTCCATAGCAACCCAATATTTCTCAAACAGATATGGGTTCCATGAGTAAGCAGCTGCCCACAAGTGCTCATAAAAAACATTTCCATTATACCGCTTCTTAAAGTTCCTCACCAAATGGAACATACATTCTCTATGTTCAGCCCCTGGAAACACTTCACCCACCCCTGCCATCACAGCCTGTCTTACATCAGTGCATATGGCTAAGCCTCTAGGTGTTCCAATAGCCTCTCTAAGGTGACTGAGAAACCAAATCCAATTTTCATTAGTTTCTGAATCAAAAACTTCAAAGCAAACAGGATACAACCAATTATGACCATCAACAGCAGAAGCACTAGCCAATTGATCCTTGAACTTTCCTGTCAAAAATGTGCTATCTATTGCAAGGTACGGTCTGCAGCCATTTAGGAACCCATCTATCAAGGTTTCAATGCAAAGAAGAATCTTCTAAATCTGATCTTATCATTAATGGTATGATGATCAATATGACAAAGCTACCAGGGCAACAACTTTCAATTTGTGCTTTGAACCTATAAAGGTTGTCAAAACTGCTTTTCCAATCTCCATAAAGGTGTTTCAATGCTAACTCCTTACCATCGTAAACTCTGAAGTAGGGGATGTGTACCTTATGGTGTTCTTTCAGCTTCTTCTGCAATTTCTTTGCACCCAAAGTTGCATCAGTTATGAGGAAGTCTTTCACCTTTTCACACACCCAATGATTGTTGCATTCTTCACCTTCTTCTTCCTTCTTGAACTAGAACAGGTGTGAATAAAAGGATTTTTCTCACCTACACAAATGGGAAAAAATATTAGTAACCAAAAACAACACAAAAGATACAAAGAAGTAATTGGGAAGATTGAGTAATTAACGTAACAGTGGTGGTATCCTTAGTGGTAGATGCATATAAGCACCATGGACAATTGGCCAAGTCTCTCCTTAAACAATTTGCCCTATACCTTCTAGGCCCACTTTTAGCAATATTGAACTCAAACTGATGTTTGATTGCATGCTGACTTGCTGAGAAATAGCCAATCTAAAAGTAGCCATGCCAGAATAAGTGGAGCCTACTACCATTGAAGGATCTTCTGTGTCATACTCTATATTTGGAGCATTATTTCCATCTACATGGTTCCTCATCTTCCTCATGTACTTCATCCTCATCTTCCTCAACTACAATCATCGGACTCATCAACATCCTCACTAATAAAATAATTCACAACCTGCAGTGCTTTCTGTGGTTCAGTCTCTAAGTATATTGCCTCTTCATCCGCATCTACATGTTCATTTTGTGGTGCAGGATTACTTAGGTAATCGTCATCATCAATCTCTATGTTGTTCTTGGGTTGGCCTTCAACATTGAAATCCCACTTTGTGACTGGCTCATATGGATCGGAAGGACCTGGATAGATAATGAGCATGAATATAACCTTGCTCTTGCGGTGTTTACTAAACATACACATCAATTCATTTTATTTCAGGGAAGGTTTTTACAGCTTCATCATAGTACTGGATATGAGCTACTTCCAAATATTTTGGAGGATATTTATCTACCACTGATTCTACGAAATCCTTGAAATTTGTTGTATCTAAATCCACAATCATGTCAAAGCTAAAACAGTTGAAATCCTTTCTACGAGTCCTAATGTTGCCCAACAATTTGACGTCCAATTTGAAATTAGAACCTGCTAGCATAAGAAATCTACCGTGTTCAATGCCATGCAGCAGAAATCGAACTGATGGAATATAAACAATGAAGCTAGACTCACCCTTGGAGCACGTCACTGTGGCCATGCTCGGCGTCGTCGCCCTGCTCGTGGCCGTGGCAGGCGCCAGCAGTAGGCTCTATGCCATGCTCCGCGTCGTCGCTCGCACGAAGGGGGCCGCACCCGCGCCGGCCTCGCCGTCCTCGCCCGTGCGCACAGGGGCCGCGGCCTCGCCAGCCTCGGCCGCGCGCACGGGGGCCTCGCCTGCGCCGGCCTGTCGCGTGCCGCCGGGGGCCGAGACCTTGGAGCTCCCAATAGGGCGGCCGGCAGCCAGCCCAGACATGAGCCGAGCAGCTTTGCTCTGCCGCGGAGGCGGCGGATCGAGCGCCATGGCCGATCTGCTGCCCCTCGGTCCACAGCCACCGCCAGAAGCAGTGAGGCGAACGAAAAGGGCTGAAAAGGTAAGGGTACTTTGGACCTTTCGCGCGTGCCCTGTGTGCTGCCTAACGGCAAGTGTGGACGGAATGGACAGAAGGGCCAGCAAACCAAATGAGGATCCGGTGCCAAATGGGCAAGTTCACTCAAAAAAGATCATAAAACTAAACACAACTTTGAGAAGGGCCAAGAAACCAATTTCCTCGGTATATATCTTGCTACTACCGTTGAGTGTGCTACTGTACGTATTCCAAAAATACATTGGAGTGCTAAAATCCTTTAAGTTTAACGTCCTTTACCAATGTTGGAGTTTTAAATATATTTGCTATATTTACAAATACATGTACAGATTACACATCGTGGTTCCAAAAAAAATACTTGGTTGACCTTCCATGCATCCGTCCAACGGCGGTGACTGGCTGCTGGAAGGATGGATAATGTAGTGGTTATAAGAGTGTCAGTAGCATCTAAGGTCTTAGGTTCGACTCCCTGTAGAAATAAATTTATTAGGATTTAACAACGTTATGCTTTTAGTGGTAGACGACGTTCCCGTCGACAGCGAGACGTCTGTGGTGACTTCATCAATCTCGAGGATCTGCCGGCTCAATCTTTCAAAGGTGCTCATAGGAATAGAATTGCGTGCGCGTATTTATATAAATAAGTGTGCATACGTATTGTGAGCGTTTTCGTTTCTACCGTGTTTTAAAAGAACGTACGCGTGAGGGGCCAGGGGCCAGCGCGGTTGTCGACTGGGCTACGGCGGGAGACAGCCAGGTTGGCTCGGCAGTCAGACCAAACGCTGGATACCTGCCAGCCGCACTGTCGCCAGCGGACGACGCGTGGACGGGGTGCAGATGGATTTCCAATCAGCTGCGTTGGCATGGACCACCGGCTGATGACTGCTGTGCGTTGTGCCCGTCGGAATTTGTAACTATAGATGACATATTAGTTGGGTCATTGGTGCGTGTCCATAGTAAAGGAAACATCTTTTTGCGAATGCTTGCACACTGTTGCTTGGAGTTTGTACAGGAACAGAAAAATTAGCAACAGAGTTTGCAGTATGTCTATCCTCTAACCCATTCAGGTGAGGGCGCGGTCGAGGGTCATTGTCCTTCTTTTCTTTTTGTTTTTTTATTTTTATTTACCTATGCTTTCACCGGTTCATTCTGTAACACATGAATTATTTTTATTTTCTTATCTTAGTGAAATACGTCTAAAAACTGTAAGAGAATATACTTTCAAATATGAATAAAGTAATTTTATCTTCATATTATGTGGGTGTGTGTTTACTTATTTTCTTATTTAAAATTATGAGGTTTAATTTGTCTCTTCAAACGCCTGCACGTCTCTAATCAAACCAGACGGTTACTCGCCTTCAACGCTCCGACCCAACCTCCTGCCTCAAATAAACTGCCGCGCGCACGCCTCCTTCGTTCACCGATGCACACTCCTGGGACCGAGAACGCTCACCCACTCTCTCCACCTTCATCGTCCATGTCGTCGCTGCCCTTCCGGACAACCCCCGCCAAGGAGGAGCCGCCGCCGGAGTTCCTGTGCCCGATCACGCTGGACCTCATGCGTGACCCGGTCGCGGCGCCCACGGGCATCACCTACGACCGCGCTGCCATCAGTTCCTGGCTACTCTCGGGCGGCCAGCGCACGTGCCCCGTCACGCACGCCGAGCTCCGCGCGGGGGACCTCGTCCCCAACCACACCCTGCGCCGCCTCATACAGGACTGGTGCGCCGCCAACCGTTCCCGCGGTGGCGCTGAGCGGGTCCCCGACACGCCCGAGGCCGCCGCCGTCGCCGAGCTCGAGGGCGCCACGCGCGCGGGCGACGCCGAGCGGTGCGCCGCCGCAGCGCGATGGGTCCGGCGGCAGGCCCGGCTGGCCGAACGGAACCGAGGCTGCCTCGCGTCCGCCGGCGCCGCGTGCGCGCTCGCCGCGGCGTTTGCGTCCTTTGCGGACGCCGCAGATGCAGCCGCTGCTAGGGACGCGCTGGACGCCGTGCTGGCAGCGCTGGCGCTCGTCATGCCGATGGACGAGGAGGCCATCGTGGTGGTCGGCTCGTCCAGCGCGTCCGTGGCGCGGCTTATCGCCGTCGCCGCGAACGGCGGCCTGCACAGTAGGCTGCAGGCCGTGGTCGTCATCAGAGAGATCATCTCGCTATCATGTCACAGGTATGGCGCCGGTGCCGTCGATCTGAGCGCGAACGCCGACGCCATCGTCCAAGTCTTGGTTAAGACGATCAGGGACGCCATCTGCCCGGAGGCGACCAGGGCGTGCCTGGTCGCCGCGTACCACCTCGCTTGCTCCGGCGAGAGCACCGCGGCGCGCCTCGCGGCGGCAGGGCTCGTGCCGGTGCTGGTCGAGCTCCTTGTCGACGCGGACAGGAGCACGGCCGAGAAGGCTCTCACCGCGCTGGACGCGGCACTGGTGTCCAGCGAATGGCAGGGCGCGTGCCCGTGCCGACGCGCTCGCCGTGCCCGTGCTCGTCAAGAAAATGTTCTGCGTTTCCGACGCGGCCACCGAGCTCGTTCTTTCTGCCTTGTTGCGCCTCTGCAAGAAATGCCCGGAAGACGACATGGATGGCACGGCAGCAGCAGGTAGGCGGCTCGCCATCATTGAGGCGCTGCAGGTTGGTGCCCTCCAGAAGGTGCTGCTGCTTCTCCAGGCTGGATGCAGAGAGGAAACGAAGGAGAAGGCCACTGAGCTGCTGAGGGTGATTGTCAGGTATCAGGGCAGAGTGGAGTGTGTTGACACCATGGATTTCAGAGGGCTCAAGAGAGGCACTGCAATTTTGACTACATAGCTTTTTTGTGTGTGTATATAACAATAGAAAAAAAGTTTAGTAGGCACAATTGTGATCACAAAAGATAGAAAATGTACATAAATATATAGCTTCTAAATGTTGATCTAAAGGTTTTCTTGTATTTGAATATTATTCTTTTTCGTTCTAACATTAGCAAATTTATATCAATTCATCAACCTTCATGGACGACCTGAGAAATCCAACTTCTTATATAGCATGGAGAAAAGTATAAACTATAACTAAATACCGTCAGAAATGACACGATTTGTGTACAAAATGAACAAGCCTACGTTTTTTTCCACGCTCATATGTTTGGATCTGAGCATCTCCAGCAGTTCCCCAATAAACATATCCTAATAAGATAGTATCGGAATGTTCCAATACTAATTTCATAGATTATTTAGAGAGATGGTTTTACAGTTCCCAATAACCTCATCCCAATACAACTAACATATTGGAAGAGCTAAAATTCTCGCTTTATTTGAGAGGAGTTGGGGTGAAATATTGGAACAACCCAATAATTATTGGGGAAAGAAAGAGATTTTAGGGAACTGATGGAATATATCTTCTTCTCAACATTATTAGTTTATTGAGGAAAAAGGAGACTGCTGGAGATGATCTTATTACCAGCCTTTCTTTAATTTTTTTTCATTCATAGACAGTACCTAGATGGTGACATATTTTCACTTTGTCATCAAACCTTTCAACAAATACAGGTAAGTTTCTATTTCTTTGCGAGGGAAAGACAATATTCCATCTCCCCTCAGGAAAAAAATGAGATTCCATTATTCATGGTTTCTGAAATATTTCCCTTTTTTTGGAATGTTCAGCCTAATTTCAGTTAGCGGAGAGTTCAGTTTGGGTTTACGTTTATCTGGTATTCATCTGCTTTACCCGGCTGCCACTAGTAGCTTTTCTGTGGCTTTGAATATCTTCCATGCAACAGTGCTTTCCCGAGGCTAGTTGTAAAGACAACTGTCGTTCTTCGTTCAAACAAATCCGCTTGGGAATAGTCCACAATTCCAGTCAATGGTAGCATCATCACATCAACATCCACTTATTATTCCTATTGTGCATGCATGCCAGGACAACTGGATTCGGTTTGTCCTATGCTTCTCGATACAAGTTGCTATTCTTCTATTCAAACTTCTAACAATTCCACTACTACCATTGAGCAGCTCCAGACGTATCCCTGTTTGATTGAAACTTGAAAGGCAAACTACATTTCTTTAAGAGGTAGCGTGTCAAGTTACCAAAATCCAAGCTATAATCTTGGTGCCTCAGCGGCCTTGCTCTTCAGAAATCAGCAGCCTGCTGTTGTAACCCATGTCGCGTAAGTGCAGCGATTTAGTCGTATCGTTACATCATTATACATGCCAATAATCCAACTGGAGTGATTTGTCCTATGGTTTCTGAGTTGTTATTCTTTATTCAGTTTTCTGAACAATTCCACTATCAATGGCCGGGCAGTTGTTGAAGAGAAAGTTATATAACCACCTCACCTGCCTCGCTCTTCATAACTAGCCAACTCAGATCAGCACCCGAAAATCACTGTCTTTTATTCGTCTGCCCCTGATCATCATCTGGATGGATAACTGAAGCCAAAAAAGCTGCATTGGGAAACATTCTAGTAGCGGTCAAAACATGGGTGCTGGACATGCAAAATCGACCACTTGAAAAGGGCGGAAAGAACAAGAATGATATTTATGCTCGTCCTACTCGTGAAGGTTATTAGGCTGAAAACGACTTTGAGATGCAGTGCAAGCGTATGACTGCATTATTCTGCCTTCAAGTGTCTGATGCTACCAGTAGCGGTCAAAACAAGGTGCTCATGTTACTAAAAGAACACCTAGACAGAGCCAACAAATTAGGATGCCTTGTCCTTCCTACCCATGTGGGTCGTCTGAAAGCAGCCATGAGTAAGCACATGCTTTTCTGAGTTGTGGGCATGCAAGGTTCGCAAAGCAGCTGATAAATAAATGCTATGAAATTAACTAGTCACTAGTTACTTATCTGTACTTCATAAGGAAAACTTTCCAAAATCTAAATGCACCAACTACATCGTAACACCCTAAATGCTGAGAGCCGAGTCAAGCCCTCCAGTTGTTTTTGCAGAGAAGTGGTCGGTTTTCCCAGAATTAACCCGCCGTCCTAAGCAGTTCCAAAATAATTTCACTTCAGTCTTTTTTATGCACATAACACCCTTTGCTTTTCTAAATTAGACATAATTATGTCTTAGCCCCTATATTCTTTCTGTTTAGACCGTTTAATTAGTTTTTCTCGCGTTTAAGCGCCGGCAAAGCAGTTTTTAGCATATCTTTAGTGTTTTAACCCCATTTTAAGCATTCTTGGTACTATTTTGATCGTCGTAGCGTGTAGAGTTAGTTTCTAAGGTTCTTTCTTCTATTTTCTATTACTTGTTGTATTGTTTTTAATTATTTTCCTTTATTTACTTGTATGTTCTTGTATTGCATTTGTTTGCCTTCATCATGCGTAGAAATGGAGCCTTTTGAAAACTTCCAAGAGCAAGAGTTTGAAGAATATGAGCAGCAGCATGAGACTAAGGAAGGCAAGTTTATTCCTTAATCACATCTTCATCCTAATAATATTTAATTATTGATGTACTATGCATGCAAACATTAATTTGATGGGTCCCATTCTATCCTTTAATTGTTATCCATGTCCTTGAAAGTCGGATTATTTATTTGATGTTGGGTAGCTTGCTTAGTTGCTAAACAACGGTTATGGGAGGTTTAAGAACTCAACACTTGATAATTGCCTTATGTGTCATGGAATCACTGTGATGGATGACGTTAACGATTAATTTAACAATGAAATGACCACCCAAGATAAGAATGCAACCACAGAAACTAATGAGCCCTGGTCTTGGCTAAGTAAGTAGATGTTTCTAATTGGTTAGTAGTTGATTCAACACATGGGGGGACCTGTGATGAGGGATTTACTGTCTACCAAGGGTGTACGCATTTTTTTAGTTTTATCACGCCTTGGTGAGGTTCACTCGTGTAGCGACTAAAATCTTAGCGGGCTACTAAATGATTAGGGAGTTTATGGAAAAACTTCTTAGTGGATCCCCGCCACTCACCTCGGAAATATTTAAGGGCCTCGCTCAGGGAAGAGATGACTTGTGGGTAAAAGTGTACAACCCTTGCAGAGTGAAAAAATGATATATCAGCCATGCTTGTAGTTATGAGCGACCTGTACCCTTACATGACTATTTAAATTTAATTTGTGTTTAATTCAGTTATTTAATTGTTCCATCTTTCAGTTTTTTATCAATATCTCTTTTATTCATAAATGTAGATGGATTTCAGTTATGGCTTAGTAATAGGTTGTTTATGTATAACTGTTCTTTAAATTTCTTACCAATTTAATTATTGGAAAATATTTATCCTTGTTGAAGCCTTGCATGTTTATTTATTTCATAATATACATATTGAATACTAACCATAAGTGTACTCACCCTTAATAAATCAACATTGGTAGGAACAAGACCCATTTGAGGAGTTTCCAGAGAATTTCAGGATTTCTAGGCGTATGTTTTCCTAGTCAACTACCTATGGAGATTGGTGGTTCCGCTACTAAAATAAATGCGATATTGAAACACTTATTTATTTCTTTATGAATTCTATTTGGTTTGTAATAATTAATTATGGTACTTTATGATCTTGCTACGGTTATTCACTTTTATCGTCATATGTGTGTAATTTGATCCTTGCGCACATATAATTTATCTCTTGATTTATTCCTTCAAAATTGGGTGTAACATACATTCAATAACTGAAGCTATGTTTCTCGATTATTATGGGTTAGATTGGCCACACGTGTATCTTTTTTTTTCATTTGAGCAGTTAACTATTCCCTTTACGATATGGTAAAGGTTGAGATCACTACTAGAAAATGGGCTAAAATCCTAGGCTAAAGTACCACTTCGTGTTGTAGCCGGTACCGGTTGCAACTGTGGCCATTTCAGAGAGGACCTTAGGCACTGGGTCGTGGCACAGCCCGGTGCCTATGCTCCAGCATATGCACCGGTCCTGCCACGACCTGGTACCTAATGCTTCGCGGGACCTCGAGCGCCGCGTCGTGGTACAAACCGGTGCCTTCCAGCGGCCATGAGTACCGGGTCATCCCACAACCCGGTGGCTGGTAACCCCAGCGGCATTAGTGCCGGGTCGTGGCATGACCCGGCGCTAATGATTGATCATAAACATCGGGTCATGCCACAACCCGATACTAATATATAGCAGCCCCCTTCCCCTCCCCGAGCTGCCATGAACTCGGCACTGTTCATGGCAGCCAAGTGAGGGTAGGGGAGGGTAATTTTTGCATTTTTTCTGAAAAGGTTAGAATTTTTCTTCCTTGAGCTAACAATTAAATTTCTTCGGTGCAGTTAGGCATTGATTTAGTTTATAAGTATTATACACTAGCAATTAATTTAGCCTTTGAGCTAGCAATTAATTGTTATTTACTTTATAATAATTTTTACCTTGAGCTAGCAACTAATCGTTATTTAGTTTATTATTGATACAATAATTGTCAGACATGATACACTTGCTAATTAATTATTGTTTTCTACATGTGTTAATTATCTTTCAGTTGCAGTTAGCAAGTGATTTAGTTTATTATTTGGCACTCTAATGATGTGTTTAGCTAAGCTTTGAACCCTGATTGTTCAAGGATAAGCTGTGAACCATGATTATTTGGACCAGTTAATTATGAGATTTTATTCTTTTTGCATTTATTTGATCATTGTAGTGAAATGATGGCGTACATTTGAACATAAGTAATTAGTAGATCACTCTTTATTTTTCCAGATGAGTCGTCAATTGATGTACAATGCCAACCAGCGTTCAATGGAGTTTATTAATGGCGTGTACGTATTCATCAATGTGGCCAAGAAACATAAGCATGACGATTTCTTTCATTGTCCATGCCAAATCTGTAAGAATGAGAAGGATTACTCGTCAACAAGAACCATTCACAGTCACTTGTTCGAAAGCGGTATCATGCCTAACTACAATATTTGGATCGGGCACGGAGAGAGAGGGATTATGCTGCATGATGGAGAAGAAGAGGAGGAGAGCATTCCTGACTTTGAGGATGATTACGGTGCTTTCTTTGAAGATACTGCAATGGGTGAGACTAAAGAAGATGTTGGAGCACAGGCTCCAGAAGATGATCTAGGTCAGATGTTGTGCTGCGGAGGAAGTCTGTGAAACTAAAAAGGAATCCAGGGATTTACAACGTATGATTGAGGACTACAGAATATTTTTGTACCCAGATTGCAAACTAGGGCACAAAAGGTTGGATACCACATTGGAATTATTACAATGGAAGGCATCAAATGGTTTATCTGATAAGGGTTTTGAGGATTTGCTGAAACTTATAAAAAACCTACTCTCTGAGGGTAACACATTGCCCAAAACAGCATGCGAGGCAAGAAAGGTTGTTTGTCCTCTAGGATTGGAAGTACAAAAGATACATACATATCCGAATGACTGCATCCTCTATCGTGGTGAGGAGTATGAAATTTTGGATGCTTGTCCGGTATGCAAAGCATGTCATTATAAGATCCCTTGAGATGATCCAGGTGACATTGAGGTGGTGCGTGCCAAGAAGAGAGTGCCTGCCAAGGTGATGTGGTATTTTTCTATAATACCACGTTTGAAACGTCTATTCCTGAACCAGTTCGGCGCCCTGCCTTTGGAGACTCCTACTAGTTTTAGGGTTCTTCTTGCTTTATTACAACTGATGATGTAGATAGATATTTACAGTCCCCCGGACTAACAGATCGAGGCTGGAGTCATGCATGAAGGTGCAGTTGTCAGACTGCATCATCTGGATGTTAAACCGGGTGGACGCCACCGAGTTGCCGAAGCAGCAAAACATTGGAGCGGGAGGTATTTGGGGAGGCGGCACGAGATGGAGGCGGGAGCAGGGGCAAAAAGTGCGCGGGGCGCGGCGGCGGAGCAAGCACGGGAGCGGAGCAAGCGGGGGAGGATAGGGATGGCAGCGGAGTGAGGAGCAACCGATCCCGGATGAAATGAAGATAGGTCTCGGTGCAGTGTTTCATCCTGTGTCATCGGCTTAGTAAATGGGCCATGGACGTATCGTGGTGATGAAACTCCCCTTATCTCTCCTCTCTCAACTTTCTTGCCAAATCAGCAAAATGCTGATATGTCATGATCTTTAATGCTTTTGAAACTTCTATAACACTACCACTGGAACTGGTCTAAATATCAAAATGCATCGTGGTCAAATGTCATTAGAGAAGCAATTCCAAAACACGTGCGGGGCCGTTTGATCTGATCGAGCGCTAGTGCACTAGGGTGGTAGGCAACCCCTCCTCTTCCTGCCCTCCTACACTAGATCCGGAAGCGATGAGGTCCACACGGGCTTGGTGATGAGGTCAGGGACATAGGACCGATGCCACCAATGGTGGTACCTGGAAAACATATGGGCAGGAAACTAGAGACTCCCTCCACCGATACCGTTTTATGTTAGATTGCAGGCGGGGCGGGTTGCAGCTGACCGCAAACCCACAAAACTTGCCGCCAAGCTAATTTGGCAGGTTTGTGGCTGCCCACTAATTTAACCATGCTGTTATACATATTTTGTGGGTATGGTGGCAGCGCACACAAACCCTCATGACCCGCATGTAAAGTAGAGTTGCTTGCTTGCCCACGGCCACCGCATATTCATTTGCTTGCCCGCCGCAGATACAAAGAGATGAGAATCATTTTGCGACTCAGCAAGGAGAGGCGAGGCAGGCAAGGGACCAAACATGCCTGACCAGCGGCCAATCCAACAGCAGTTGCAGACCATAGACAGCAGTTTGTTAACTAGCATAAAGCAGTTCATCAGACACATGAATGACTACTACTGATTAGCAGATCCCTTCAGAGGTTCTGACTTTACATATAGTCACAGAAAATAAAGATTGATTGGCACGGCAAGCCTTATCAAAAAGGAATCACAGAGGCACCGAGATCCTAATTTCGCGAAATAATCATAGAGATAGATAGGCGGAGAAAACAGAGAAATCTGCATACAGGGGAGGTCCAGAACTCCATGGAGAGCATGGCGGGCTTCCCCAGCTTCTTCTCGAGCGCGGCGGCGCAGACGTCGGGAGGAGATGCGAGAGGATCGGAAGGCCACAGTAGCGGCAGTGCTTCCCTACTACGCCGTGTGAGGAGATGGCAGGCAGAGGAGCATAATGGTGGCGCCCCTTCTCAACTCCACCTCGTGAGGAGATGCGGACGAAGGGCGACGATGGCGGCGTCTCTTCCCTGTCCGTTTGCTGCGTGAGGAGATGGAGAAGATGTGGGTGCAGGCCAAGGCCGACGATGACCACGGAGCAGAGCAAAGTTTCTTGCAGTTCTCGTGGGTTGTTTGCGGGTTGGTGCTCTCGTCCATTGGGCTTGGTAGGGTGGATAATGCAAGTCCGCAAAAATCTTGCAGCTGGGCCACATTGGCCACAACAACGGTTTTTATGGGGCGGCTAAGTGGGTTCTTTTAAGAACCCGCCCCGCTGCAACCTGAGTTTTATGCAAGAGAAATAGTTTTTCCATCCTTCCATCTCTCTTCTTGTTAACGCTATTGCCATCTTATTTTCTTTACTTACATGGCAGCACATCTAATGCTATGGAAACCAATAGAAATGAAGGGTTTGGGAATGTAGTAATAGGAGTGTCTAGGAATGATGGTGGACCGCCAACATATCAGATGAACAACCATCGGATATTATCTAGTAAGATAAAGAGGGGCAAGAAGAGACAGACCCAAGTGTCGATCACTATGTCAATGGGTAATAGCACTTGCAGCATGTAGAGGTGGGCGGGCTAGAACAGGGAGGGCAGGTATTTGACTTTATTTGCAAAAATATTTGTGAGAGGGAGGCTGCGCCATGGAAAATTACAATATTTTAAGTTGCTCCACCTTTAAATCTATAAAACTGTCATCCGCTAAAATTGCATATTGTTTAGTATTTGTAATTTAGTATATGATTGTAAATTCACAGCGAGCCATGACGCGTTGGGGTGGACGAGACTTCCTTGAGGTACTCTCTGATCACTGACGCGTGGATCTGGAGCCACGCATTATGATACATGAGACTCACGTCAAAGGATTTGCTTCCCGTGTGGGCACGGCAAGCCGACGCTGATACGGTGAGGCCGTGCTGCCGGGTGCAGCAAGCGAGCTCGGCCACTGCGGGCGGGTGAGTCTATACGTTGCATCAGCATCACTTGAAGCACATATTAGATGGGTTGATGTGAGCCTACTATGGGACTGTTTCTACGCATAATATGGTCAAATAATTCCAACTAAAGAGAAAATATTCAGTACATGCAAAAGAAGACAACAATGATGATATCATCCACAAGCATGCATATTCCAAACTAGAAAAAGCTACAAATATTAAACCGAACATCCAAATTAAATTTAAATTGCACCATTATCTTTCTTATAACAAGATCTTCAAAATAAGAACACACTTGTCTATATTTGCACGATATTTTGAAAAGATATTTTTTAATAAAAAACTAATTTTTGGAACAAATATTTTTAAAAACATGAACAAATGATTATCTTCTATGAACAAAAAAAATAAACATGACGCACAAATAACAATGTACTAAGAACAAAATGTTAAACATCACGAATATTTGATTGTATAGGATAAATAATAAAAAATAAAAACCATGAACAAATTAGTCAATATCACAGAACAATTTAATGTACAAATCGAACAAATAATTTGTCATTGCGAACAAATTAGTTACACACATATATTTAATTTTACATGAAGAACAAATGCATCTAGATCGTGAAAACATTATTCCTATTAGCATATATATGCACATGCTAAACAAGTTAGCATATAAAGAAAATAAATTATTTCAGACACCAACTTATGAGTCTACAATACAAATAAATTATTATATATTGAGCATGACTTGCTCTTAAATGTGAACAAATAGTTTTATTATTGTAACAAGTAAGTATAGATCTGTTAACAATCGATTATATAAGAAATAAACATTGTTGATATGAATTATAAAAATGATAAATTATAAATTCAAATAAAGATGATGTACGTGAGGTTCATAATTAGAAGAGAAATAGAATGAATGAATGAATAAATAAATAGATACAAAAGATTAGAAAAAGGAAAGAAAAATAAATTGGAAGAAAAAAAATAGGAAACAGAAGAAACGAGGAAGATAAATAAACATAACAGGAATTAAAATAAATAGAGGAGAAAAAGGTAAATATATTCATATGTGGTCTTGTTTTGTTGCATTAATTGCGAGTAATATCATCGTGTATAAACGGGTATATGATTTGGAAGAAATTTGCACTCTAGTCGTACTTGGACCCACCAAACCTTACGCCACATGAGGATTAGAATTGTTCTAAAGGAAACAAAAGGTACCTTTGCCCTGGAGGATTGGACCCTTTTTATATTAACCTCAAAAGGAGTACGAATTGCTGTGCTCTAGGGTGTAGAGATTATTTCAGGTCATCACTAAATTGAAAGTGTGGATATTATTTCACGTCATCACTAATTTGTGTGCAAAGATAAAATTGCACTCTTTATGGGACAAGGTTAAGTGTAGGTAAAGAATTAGACGGAAAAAGGAAAGGAAAGTAAAAAGGTGGATTGAAATAAATACCTAAAAGAGAAGAAAAGAAAAATAAGAAAGAAGAGAAGAAAACTTGTATCCTTGTGTGACAACCTGATCTAGAAAAATGGCTAAGATCCTACAGGTTGAGTGAACCACACCTGCTAATTAACTCTCTTGTACTTTCGTTCCCGCTTCGCGCAAAAGATTGCAACCGTACTTAATAGCTTCCTTAAGCAAAGCTGGTCTAGCTTCTCTTGCCTAAGCAATATAGGACTATTTCCCTTAGCTGCTGCTAGCACGCTTGTTGGGCCCAGCCCAACAACCACACGTGCTGGGCTGTTACAGCTCGGACTCCTAATAAAATAAAAAACAGATAAGAGAAAAAAAAGAAACAATGAATATTATTCCTCCTAGACCTCGCAGTCACATGGCATGCATGAAATTGCGGACCCCGAAGTAGGGGTGGATATCGAGAGCTAGTTCGGCTCAGCTCGAGCTGGCTCGTTAAAATAACGAGCAGGTTTGGCTCGGCTCGTTATTTTAATGAGCTAAAGGTCCGGCTCGGCTCGGCTCGTTTGCCAGCTCAAGCTGGCTCGTTTGGCTTCTAAGCTACCTTGATGATATATGAGCCCTGAGCTAGCTTGATAATATACGAGCGTGAGAGCTTAGGGCTCATTTGGCATAGTTTTACGGTGCTTCAGCTTCGTTAATATTCATGCACTGTAGCATACTGTTGCATGAAGCCAGTGAAGCTCGTCAAAACTAGCTTCATTAGCATCACATGTTGCCTAGTTGGAGCACAGTGCAGCACAGTACCATGGCACTATAGCGTGAAGCTGAAGCTGCCTCGACGGAGCGATGCACGAATAATGCAACAATAATGCACGAATCAAATTGGAATCATTTGTACATTTTTACAAGTGTAATTGTCAATACTCAATGTTAAATCCGAACAACAATAGAGTTTTCAAAATAATCAACAAAATCATTTGCTAATCTCCGGTCTGGAAAAACTCCAACGCAAGCCGAGGTTCACTTTAAACTGCCAGTGGTCTGAGATTCAGACTAAATCTGCACCAAATTATTTTAATTAAACACACTAACATAAACCACTCCATACTACATGAAAACCAAACCACACCACCTCATCAAATGTAGAGTGGAAGATGGAGATCTGCAACTAGTGCAGGAGCCTGCTAGTGGTGGTACTTTTTAATTTCTATTCCTATGCGTAGGAGGCTATATACAAATTTAGTTGCTATGCTCTTGATATGGGGACCACGTGTAGGTCTAGCCACAGGACTTTGAACAGAGTAGCTACATATCATACTGAATCATTTCCAACAAAGTGAACGCAAGGTTTTATTTTCAAGGTCTGGCTAGGGCCCACGTGTAGTTCCAGCCACACTGCTTTACACATAGTAGCTGACAGTCATACTGAGTCATCTCCAGCAAATTTCAATCAATTAAAATAAAATTTTATAGAGTGAACATGAGGTTTTATTTTTAGAGTCCGACTGTTGACGTGGGCCTACGTCTAGGTCTAACCACACTGCTTTGCACAGAGTAGCTACGAGTCATCTCCAACAAACTTCATTCGTTTTCGATAAAATTTTATGGTGTGAACGCGAGGTTTTATTTTTATGGTTTGATTTTTAACTTAGGGTCCACGTGTAGTTCTAACCACCTAGTGTAGTATCTCAAACCAAATCAAACCAAATCAAACCGTTTTCTCTTGTGAAATCAAACCAAACTGGACTGATTGCTACACCAACCAGTTTCACCAAATTGAAGTAAGATTAATGCCAAATCTGAACCACTCCAATTCGCTCCAGCTCCTCAGGGACTCTCGGATTGAGTTGTGTCCATGGCCGCAAACTAAGAGAAAGAATGAGAGACACGGAGGAGAAAAAAGAACAAAAATTGGATGCAGATCTCACTTGCATGCTCACAGCGCATGGCCTGGGGCTTGCCTGTCATAACCTGGACAAAGGTGGGACTGCAGGAGGACGCACGACAACACGAGCGCTGGCTTGTGCTCAAGACGTCGAGGCTGCGGCGTTGAAGCTCGGTGCGGACTGCGGAGATCTGAGTACCTCCCCCTTTGTTTTCCTGAAGTCTCCACCCCGTGCTTGTCGCCGCAGGCAAGGGCTTCACGGCCTCACAACCACAAGGGCGAGGGTATGAGCTGTGGAGAAAGTGCGAACTGCGTGACGGCGCAGGCAGGCAAGGTTGCGGCCGCGCTCCGTCTCCGGCTCTCCGCTGTGGCGGCGTGACCACCACGCGAACGACTCGAGGTCTCGAGTGGATAAGATTTGGTTCAGGTCTTCCTGGGGCAAGATGCTAGAGTTATTGGAACTATTATTGGGCTGTTATGTTGTTGGGCTTAGAGCTTCGTGGGCTACTTAGCAGTGCGGGCCTGGACTGCTTGGCTCGTTTGCCTCACGAGCCAGCTCGAGCTGGCTCATTATGGTGACGAGCTAAAATGCTGGCTCAACTCGTTAAAAAATGAAACAAGACGAGCCGAGCCACTAATGAGCCGAGTTAAGCGAGCTAACCAGCCATAAGTTTTTCATCCAATCTTACCCCGAAATCCATCCTAGCAGTACTAGACCGCACTCCTTCCCTACGGCCACCATGGGCCATGCATGCGGAGTAGACTCAGTTTTTTGTTTTTTTATGTTGCAAGATATGATTTATGCTGTCGTAACGAGTGATCGATTTTTATTCGATATTTTCATATTGTGATTTCTCATGTTGCAATATATAATTTTGAATGTTCCAAAGGTAAGCATTAACGTTGCAAATATTATTTCTGCATGTTACTATTTTGAGTAGATGTTGCAGGAGATATGATGTATATATTGCGGTGGGAATTTTATACTCGGAATCAGATGTTATGATCAATTTTACGTATGATTTCGTATGCTGCAAGAGGTGATGTCCGATGTTACCTTAGTAAATTCTTAATGTTGCAACAGGACATCCGATAAGAAATATCTCATCAGACGTCGTCCGGGCTCTAGCAACGCCGAGAAAAATATCTACACTGGGGAAGTCCAGCGGGTGAAATCAAATAAGATCATATCATGGAGATCCGTTCTCTTCCTCCTCTCTCGGGTGAAATCAAATATCTACATCAGCTCTACCTGCGCCGCTGCCGCCGTGTCGAGGATCCACTTTAGCATGTTGACCTATGCCGGTGACCTCACCAACGAGTTATAATCCAGCCATTCTCTCTCTTCCTTGTTCTTTCTGCGTTTTGCTGGAGTTATACCAAAAAATTATGTTTTGGAGCTCCCTGAACTCTTTTTTCACCCTGTGCAACTGCAAGATCTGTTCTCAAATTCTATAAATCGATCTATCATGTTCGTCAGAACATGGTGCATATTGAATATTAAATTCAGAAATGTTGTGTTATGACTTTGTTGTCCTTCAATTATTTATCTTCTTTTGGGTCCACAAATTCTTGTTCATTGGTTAGTAGAACTTACAACTTACAAGTAGTGTAGTAATAAAGTAGTAATATGCAAGCAGGAATTTCAGGAGACAATGCTGATCAAACATTTTTTTTCTGTTCGGAACACAAAAATAATGCATAGTTTGTTCTCTGCTTACTATGTTGCAGCTCATGTTTGTTCATTTTTTTTTATCTCTGAACATACTTATGCAGGTATTAGCTAGGATTTTGAATTCGTGGGCCATTGGTGGATCAGTGACAGCAACAATCGTGCAAGAGATACTTTGTTGCTGCAGCCTGCAGATTGTTCTCTCTTAGTTGGTGGAAAAGATGCAGGAGGTTCCTCTTGCTGCGTGAACCAAAAATTGAAGAAATGCTCAAATGAATATGAACGCAGATGCCATGTTGACAAAGTCAGGGAGTTTTCAGGGTAAACACAATCTCTTGTTTTTGTAAACCTTTAGCAGTTGAATTGTCGAAATCTTCCCAAGGGAAGCATCAGTTTCTGTTTCTGAAAAGTTAGCAGTTGAACTAGTGAAATCCTGTTTCACCTTTGGATTCCCATGGGAAACATGCAGCTTGGAGGCTACTAGCTCGCCGAAGTGAAAGATTATGGTAGATGACAGCTGATTTAAACAGAGAGAGGAAAAAAAAGAAAAGAAGCGTGGACAGCGGAGCTTGCCGTTGATGCCCAAGACGCCGGAGCCGGGGCCGGGGCAACTGTCTCCCTTAGATTATTCTGCGGTGGAAGGGAAGCCCGACAGTGGGTGGAGGGCGGCGGGCCGGACGACGAGGCAGTGCGCCGCCCGCTGTCGGTGGCGGTCGCTTGTGGTGGGCCAGGCCTCGGGCGTGGGCATAGTGCTGACGAGGTTCGTGGAGGGCGGGGCTGAGGCGGTGGCGGCGGCGGGAGGTGGGCGGCCGGCAAGGCGGTGTTATCGCCGCCAGCAAGGGAGGAAGCCGTGACGAAGCTCTCCGGCGAGAACCAGATGGACAGAGAGACCTGGGGAGGGGACTGGAGAGAAAAAGCCCTGTAGGGATGAGGGGGAGAGAAAAGTTACTGGCATTAGGCTGTCCGCACTCATCATACTCTAAATTCATCTTTAAAAGGAATATTCCGTCCTGGTTATCAAGATTTTGTTCTATATCTCTATTTCTCCCGCACTCGTTATACTTTATATCCCATCCTCTGTAAGGAAACGGGGACGCTACGCTAGCTACCGCGTTCAACAAGGATCTCATGCAAGCGGATGATCATGGATCGTTACCACTAGACGCGCAGGTGTAGCGGAAGATGCATTGGAGTAGACTCGATCCAACGTAGGTGTGCGTCGGTGATGAGGAAGCAGATCGCAGCTCCGAGCTCCTGCTTGTCCCGCCGATCAGCTACCACAGCAATGCAGCAGTGTCTCCTCGAAGTCCACACGTACGGGGCGGGAATGCCGGTCGCCAGTGTGCTAGCACCGCGCGCTCGGCTAGGGTTTGGTGGGGAAGAAGAGGCAACGACAGCTAGGGTTTTGTGGCACGAGAGTCTACTCCTCCCACAGCCCCGGCCCTCATTATATAGACCCCACTAATGGGCTGTCATGCTGGAAGCCCATTAGGGTTTAGTTCTTCTTGGATCAACATCCGGCCCACGCATGATTGCCTCTTAGGCACATTCCCAACAATCTCCCACTTGCACTAGAGATAATCACATAGGCAAATTTTCGTTCCAACCCGTTAAGTGTGTGATCCGTAAGGTTCATGTGTGAGTGGCTGTGCTGCAAGAACAATTCTTGCATTACTAATCAGCAGAGGCACCTAGCAGGGCGTATTGACTCCCATGCACACATAAAGATCATATCGGCAAAACCTTTGGATATACTCATACACTAATCCCATTGCCTCCGGATACCAGTCAAGCTCAAGGTGAGTTTCGTGCCACCCTTGTGATAGCTTGACCACTTAACTCGATCTTGCGGCAGATTACAATTTATGACTAACTCTTTAGTCACTTTGGCACGGCCATGCACTTTCCTAATCCAACCGCATCGAGGGGCCCAGGGATATCTCTCCTGTTATCTAGGTGGGGCAAATTCCATCTTGATCCGCACACATCTCATTCCATGTTTCATGATACACCCAAGACTATCTTTATAGCCACCCAGTTACGGAGTAGTGTTTGGCAGCCCAAAGTGCACCAGTACGCATGGTGAGAAACAATGGCGATCTCAGGTCTAAGGATTCAGCAGGTATACCACTCAAGACCAACTGATGTCACATTTAAGACAACTACCTCCGCAGTGTCTCGAAGTGGGTCAATCCAACACCATGTTCCCCAACATGTGTCCACATTATTGATTTAATATCTCCATATCTATGATCTGTGAAACATGATCATCAATTGTTGGCACTCCTTAGCCTTTACGAACTAATCCGCAAGTGCACGGACCGATGTAGCTTTCACTAGGGAGTTTACCTGGGATATCGAATCCAAGGAACGACAGACGCAACCAATCCTAGAACTATTCAACCAGACCCACCTAGAGAGAGGAGGTAAGAGGGTAGAGGGCTTAACTTCAGTTAGCCAACTCGTAACCCAGATAACTAGAAGCTATACTAACTTGATCTGCTTCGTCGGCTGGGGTGGAAGGACCACAGACTGATGGAGAAATGGGAGGTCCAACTTGGCCAACGATCTACTGCTATGAAAACACCCAAACGTGGTGGACTACAAGGGACGGACAGGGCTATCACCACCCGTCGCCTACCACATCAGTTCCGTGGGGTGGAACACAACCCAAGATAACTATCAAGCCTAAGCACCACACTTTAACTATCCAGTTACTGACATTCGCCTCACGTTAAGGCAAGAAGAAACCCCAAATGTCCAGGCTTGATGAGCCACGCAGACAAGGGATCCCGCAGATCAAAGAAGTAAACTTACTAGGTATTGAAAGTAAAGAGAAGAACTAGCGAGACACTGAAGATAAACGAGGAACTTACTTTGATAATATGCCCCTGAGGTGGATACAAAGTGGAGAAGGACCAAGAAAACCCTGGCTCCTTTCCTAGCTCGGCTCTTGCACAAGCTCTCACCTCACACTCTCCCTATTCTACACTCGAACTGAAGCTACTAAGAATCTCACTTCTCTCTTGGATGTTGTGTCTTACAAATGAGAAATGGAGCTCTATTTATAGCAGCTAGAGGTTGGTAACCAGTGAAAGGCGTCAAGACCACGCGACCTTGGCGGTTGCTTAACTTCCACGCGAAGGCTAGACACCAGGGGCTGACATGTGGGGCGGGCCGGCCTCCCCTAGGCCGACCGGCCTGGGGATGGTGCCACTTGGCACCGCCTTTCGCGTGGACGTCCCTGATCGCTTCCTGAGGTCAGTAACTATTGCTTTTTAGTTAAGCAACGGTTTAGGACATACATATGGGCCCTTTGATCCGTGTTTGAAGCCTTTCTGCTCTTCGGATCAAACCGACTTCAAATGCATGACGCATGATCCTCCTGGGTGTGTTTCTCGACTACTGGATTAGTGACATGTCCAGAGGGGACAGAGCCAGGCCGGCCGGCCTAGGGTAGGCCGGCCGGCCTGGGAATTCTCCCATTTCAGCCCAATTTCGCACACTAAATTCCTGCACACTAAGTTCCTGAAATGATAAATGCAATAAAACTTGTTGAACTTGTTAGTGTGGTTAGTTTTAACTCAGATTTGACTTGGAAACCATGAAAACCAGAGGAATGTTGTCGGTAAAAATCATCAAAATCGACCGCCAACACACCCCCACACCTAGACTTTTGCTCGTCCCGAGCAAAATAATTAAAGTAGAACCCAGGGACTAAGCAAGTCTAGGGTCATGATCCTCAAAGAATTTTGAATATATTTCGAAGCTGTTCCTCATACCTTGGATTCCAAGCGGCTAATACCTTTTCTTCCACCTGTTAATCTCAAGAACAAGTCATCGCGAAACCTGACTCCCCTTATTCTTAGCTCCTGGAGAAATTTTTTCGGAACTTCGAGGCATACTCTTGTTCACTCAAGGCACTCACTCGCTTAGGGCGAGGTACAGATCTTTTGACACCTCACATAATTCCTCCTACTTGTAAAAGCTGATATGAGGAGCTCGGGTAGGGTTTTATGGCACATTCTGTATCTCCTCTGTTGCAAGTTCAAATATTTCATCTTAGAGAAACCATGTGTCCTGAGAAACTTAGTCACGTGCATGTGTCAACTGATTTTCCTTTGGTGGTAAGTACTCGAGCGTCATCCATCTCCCCTTTTCTCTTTTTTTTTGACTCGAGTCAGATGGCTTTCCTGACTCGGTTTCTTTTCTTTCTGGGGGATGGCGAGCTGCTTGACGATCACACTCTTTTGGGACTTTCAGACTTTGAACGTGTACGTGAGTGACTACAAGTATCAATGTGCACAATGTCAAAATTTTATAACGCAGTCACCAAGTATAGACATAGAATCCATTCCCCGACAACGACGCCAAAAATGCTTGTTGGCATTTCATAGCGTCACCACTAGGATAGGTGTTTCCCAGCAATGGTGCAAGAAATGCTGTGGGGTATTTCTTACGTTACAGAAGGATCCGGAAGTGCACGGAATACCGTCGTAGCATTTTAACCGTGAGTACGAGGTCGTTTTTATATTTCCACAGGGAAGGCGGCAGTTATTGGAATAGATTAGTGTGTATGATTAGTTCTAGCATGGATATTCTATTGAATAAATAGGGGTAAGATGATAAATGGTAAAGAGGTAGTGTGACACACAAGTTGATCAAATTCTACTCTATGCAAAGCTTACAGGAAGGGAGAAAGGAAGAAGAAAGCTAATCTAAGGACTATGCACTCCTAACTAAGCATACAATCTATACTAGGCACTCACATACATACACATAAATACAAACGGGTTGTAGGCTTCCAGGCATCACCGGGAGACCGCACAGGATATGGCAAGGTGGCCACTAGACCCTCATGACTATTTTATGCACCTCCTACAACTACTACGCGAATGAGGACGGTTACGCTGGACGGACAACGCTGTCACCACCTATCGCCTACCTCAACTAACCATGGTATAGAGCCGCATCCAGCAACACTGATTAGCCCAGACAACACATCTACGCTAATAAGCGATACTCTAATGCCCCGCGCGGAGCCCCCACCCTTCGAATGGACAGACATCACACTAGGGCGAACATGCGAATACTGGAACCGATGCCTTAGCCTAGATATACTACCACATCTAGTCATGCAAGATACTGGCCCTAGATATAAACTAAGCAGAGCATACACATCTGAATAAACAGAACATATACTATAAGAGTACATTATACTAGAAGATAACTCTACTGGTTGGTTGATGCCATTTGCCCTTGATTGAAGTGCTTGCTTACACTTGATTTCTGCTCCATTTCCCTACATTGCAAATTCTCCAAGGGGAATGTGGAAACGATATTATTCTAGATAAATATGCTAGTTAAGTATGCTAGTTAGCCCGATTTTCTGATCAAATTGACGCTCAAAATTGGTCCGTATCAAGCGTCAACAAGAACCCCCATGCTGTCCTTTGCTCATCCCGAGCAAAATAGGATAAATCAGGATGTTGATCAGAAAATTGTTAGACTCATTACCTGCTGTCGTGTCAAGCCTGAGGCATAGATGATCTCCTTAGGAACGAGTAATGTTGGCATGAGTACCTAGCCGTTGTTACCTTCATCATCTATGGGGCTCATGAGCTTCTCCTCATCTTGAGCTGTTGAAAGTTAGGACGGGCGACAGAGCAGTACTTACCTTCCCTTTGTT
The DNA here is from genome assembly GCA_032594955.1 of Panicum miliaceum. NCBI lineage: Eukaryota > Viridiplantae > Streptophyta > Magnoliopsida > Poales > Poaceae > Panicum > Panicum miliaceum. Next base: position 44,593,019 of record CM064056.1, on the reverse strand, counting down.
CAGAATCCATCTAGAGGTTTTCCTTTTGGAAATAGTAAATCAAGACTAAGTTCCTCGAATGATTCACTCAGGTCGTTCAATGGTGTATGAATCCTTACCAAGGCACTTCTCCTTTCTCATAATGAAAGCTTTTTGTGGAGCTCAAGGTACGGAATGGATGAAGCATACCTGCATTTCATATATTGCCAAGACAAAGAGTGGATCCATGGAGAAAACAAGTCATATCCCATGATCAAGAGGTGCATGTGTGTGGATGGATGGAAGGTATGATTACTCCTTTTTGGTTTGTGATCCCTCTCCTCTTTACTTTATTTTTGTATTTTTCTTTAGAAATGGCTATACCCTCTCTTATTCCTTCTTTCTCTTTTTTTTTTGGTCATGCTTCTTTGGCATGCCATCTTTTCTCTTCTTTCTTTTTTTTCGGGGATGACCAAGCCTAATTATTTTTCAGGGATAACATGAGGAGAGACCACAACTTCATGGGGCATTTATTTGGTGGATGGATGGATTTGCTAATTCCCAATGTAGGAATGTAGCAATGGGTGTAACGTGTGTGTGATCTTGATCAAGAGGATATGAAAAGCATCTCACTAGGGTCACAACAATTTGACAAAGCTCAATGAAATAGCAAGCAACATATGTGCAGGGTTTTTCAATGTAAATGACATATGGCTTTGGTAGGACTTGGAACATTATTGAGGAACTTGTCTTTCCCTTTTTAGATTTTTGAAAACAAAATACTCCAGATATCATGCTTCACTTAGGACAAGATTATAAAGCTCCATCTTCCATATCTAAACTCACAACAACCTAAACTTGGATAAAGCACGTGCAACCCATGAGAAGTTCGGGTTCATGGCACAAAAGTTTACAGAGCCAACAAACTCAAACTTAGGGAACATCATGCTTTGGGACTTAGCAAGACAGACAAACAAGAGCAAAAAAATTATTCATCCTTTCAACTTAGGAAGACTGAACATTCTTATCATGCATATGGATAAGGGAAATTAAAGCAGGAAATATTTGTTTGGTTTTTTTAGAGTTTTTATAGTTTTTATTGAAAGCAGTAAAGGATACAGTTCACTTGGTGGAGGAACTCCCCCAAGCTAGCTCAAGGTCCAATGAGCAGGACCCTCTCCATACCTGTTTAACTCGAGGTGGAATCGTCCATACCTAGAGAGGATGTAGAGGACGATGACATCTTTTTCTTTCTCCACACCTTCTTGGTTTTCTTCTTTATTGTTGTTGGTGGTGCGGGAGTTGGATCCTCGGGTGTGAGACTGTGTATCTCCAAGTCTTCGAACCATTCCAGTTCTATCCCCAGCCCTTGTTCTTTGCTATCTTCATGAAGCAGATATACCTGTTCACGCTTGTTGCGAAACCTGAACTGCATGACCTTCCTCCCAATCCGGAAATTGATTCTTCCGGTCCCCACATCTATTTTGGACTAGGCGTCTCTAAGGAATGGTCGCCCCAAGATGAGCGAGATTCCAAGATCACCCTCCATGTCGAGGACTATGAAATCCGCGAGGACGAATGAATTCCGGACTCGCACCAGGAGATTCTTTACAATTCCCTCGGGATATCGTATCATGGAGTCGGCCAGCTGCACACACACATGCAAGTTGGGGAAAGAGCAGGATAAGCTAGTTCTTTGAAGGTTACCTTGGGCATGATGTTGACACTTTCTCCAAGGTCGCAAAGGGCGTTCTCATAATAACAGTCGTATATTGAGCAGTTGATCATTGGGGTTCCGGGATCCTCCTTTATAGTTACCGCTAGATCTCCCCAAGAACTCTTCTGAGGGCGTTCGAGTCTTTCTGCATAGTTAGTGAAGAATTTACCACGCGATGGCTTACCCCATTTTGTGGTTATTGCATTAACGCTTTCCAGGGGAGCCTTGGGTTGCCCCAGGATCTTCCCTGTTTTTGCAGAAGGAACAGCGGCGGCCAGCTGAGCTAGTTGAGTTTCAATCATTTTGTTGAAGCTCAGTTGGTTCTTGAGTGGTGAGGACATGTCATCCATCTCTGCTTGGACGGTCTCCAAGGTCTTGTCGTTAGCAGCAAGCATCTTCTGGATTGCTTCGTTGGTCTTTGCTTGGCTTAAGACAAGATCCCTCAAGGAAGGTTGGTTAGGATTAAAGGAATTTGAATTACCGTTACCTCCTTGATAGTACGGGCGCGACTGGCTCCACCCCTGAACTCCTTATGGACGAAACACATTGTTGTTGTTCATGAACATGACATCTTCCTAGGTTTCGGGGCAGTCGTTCCCCGAATGTCCGACGTTCCCATAGACCTCGCAAGTCATGCGAGAATCTAAAGCTTGAAGTACCTGACTTTGAGCCTTTTCTTGGAAGCGTTCATCAATCTTCTTGATGAGGAGGTCGAGCTTAGCGGTGATCATGTCCGTGTCCTTGACAGAGTGTATGCCCCACTGGCAAGGTTGGAGACGTTCGTCGTTCCAACCTTGGTTGGACACCATCTTCTCGATCAAAGTTTTGTCCCTGTCAATGGTTGGCGAGAAGAAAGCACCACCTGCAGCAGTGTCTATATGATCACGGACTGTTTGAGTCAGCCCGTTGTAGAAGTTCTGTAGAATGAGCCAAGCGTCTATCCCATGGTGAGGACACGCTAGGATGTACTCCTGAAGCCGCTCTCAAGCTTCAGTTATCGACTCATTTGACGCTTGCTGGAAACTAGAAATCCATCCCCGAAGAGCGTTGGTTTTACCCAACGGGAAGAACTTTGCGAGGAATGCCTTGAAGCACTCATCAAACATAGTCACTGCACTTCTATTTGTGTAGAACCACTGTTTTGCCTTCCCTAGAAGATAAAACGAAAACAGACGGAGTCGGATTGCATCCTTTGTGATTCCCTTGATGACAAAAGTGCTGCACAGTTCCAGGAACTTTTGGATATGTGCATTGGCATCCTCATTGGCCATGCCATAGAATGGGTTGGCCTGCACCATCGTAATGAGACCCGTCTTGATCTCGAAATTGTCAGCTTTAGCATTAACATTTGGCCCGATTGGGACATTGTCGGCCGAAGGAGCTGAGTAATCACGGAGAATCTTCTGAGCCATAGTCTTGAGCTTGTTGACATTTTGTAACGCAGTCACCAAGTATGGACATAGAATCCATTCCCCGGTAACGGCGCTAGAAATGTCATGGGGTATTTCTCACATTACAGAAGGATCTGCAAACGCACGGAATATCGTTGTAGCATTTCCCTGTTAGTACGAGGTCGTATTTATATTTTCGCAGGGAAGGCGGCGGTTATTGGAATAGATTAGCGTGTTTGATTAGTTCTAGCATGGATATTCTATTGAATAAATAGGGGTAAGATGATAAATGGTAAAGAGGTAGTGCGACACACAAGTTGCTCAAATTCTACTCTATGCAAAGCTTACAGGAAGGGAGAAAGGAAGAAGAAAGCTAATCTAAGGACTATGCACTTCTAACTAAGCATACAGTCTATACTAGGCACTCACATACATACACATGAATACAAATGGGTTGTAGGCTTCCAGGCATCACCGGGAGACCGCACAGGATATGGCAAGGTGGCCACTAGACCCTCACGGCTATTTTATGCACCTCCTACAGCTACTACACGAACGGGGAGGGTTACGCTGGATGGACAGGGCCGTCACCACCTGCCGCCTACCTCAACTAACCATGGTATAGAGCCGCATCCAGCAACACCTATTAGCCCAGACACCACGTCTACGCTAATAAGCGATACTCTAATGCCCCGCGCGGAGCCCCCACCCTTCGGATGGACAGACATCACACTAGGGCAAACATGCGAATACTGGAACCGATGCCTTAGCCTAGATATACTACCACATCTAGTCATGCAAGATACTGGCCCTAGATATAAACTAAGCAGAGCATACACATCTGAATAAACGGAACATATACTATAAGAGTACATTATACTACAAGATAACTCTACTAGAGAATTCCGAATATTACAAAGGAGAGGAAGAGTAAAACCCATACCGAATACTCCTAAGAAGACTCAAGAACTGAAGAAGAGCAATTGACCTAGACTCCACTATCCTAAAGACTAAGCAAGAGAGAAACTTGAGAATGAGCTTCAACTTGTGGTGTCTCTCTTAGTAGCACCCCACCTCATATTTATAGAGGTGAGTGGGGGGCGGGGCTGTGCAGTAGCTTCCCGGTGCCAATTCACCCCCTAGCACCTGGAACCGACATTAGGAGCCAATGGGGAAGCACCACGTCAAAGGAGGTAAATCGGTTCCTCCTGGCTGTGTCGGCCGACCTAGGCTTGGCCCAGGTCGAGCCCATCTTGCTCTGGGTGGTTGCCATGTCGGTCCACACTGCTCCTGTGCGTGAGTGGGTGCTGTCCTAAGTCAGTTGCACCTGTTTGTGGGCCCTTTGATCCATGGGAGGCTGAACGGCGCACTCTGATTGGTCGACGCCATTTGCCTTGGATTGAAGTGCTTGTTTACACTTGATTTCTGCTCCATTTCCCTGCATTGCGAATTCTCCAAGGGGAATGTGGAAACGACATCATTGTAGATAAATATGCAAGTTAAGTATGCTAGTCATCCCGATTTTCTGATCAAATTGACACATAATAGTTCTCATGAGGCGAAAAGATTTGAGCAAGCTCAAGGGTACAGAAAGGCTATGTGGGGTTCAAAAGATTTTGTCGAATATATATGGGTTTGGATGGGAATTGATAAAGCTAAGAGTTGCCTCTTTGTTCTGATGAACTCTCCAAGACTTTGAACTTAGAAAATCAGTGTTTGCAAATTGTTATATCATAGAAATCAATAAGCAAAAGATCACAATCCTAATCATATAATTCCAAGGGTTAGAGTACTTTGCAAATGAAATGAAATTCAATCATTCTTTGATTTTCATGCACGGAATTCATCTCTTCCTGTTTGGTTTGATCAAATTTTCATTTGTTTAGCAAGAAAACAAATTTAAACCAAAAGCAGGAAGGACTGAGTTGAAGGGGTTGCAAACCGTCGTGGCGAGGAGGTGCCACACTGGCGGCTGCCAGGTGGGGCTGGCCGGCCTAGTAGAGGCCGGCCGGCTTGGCTCTGTGGCCCCTGCCCGAGGTATAGCTCCCACAGGGTCAGGCTCGGTCTCAATGTGACAGTGCATCGTGCCCTTTTGCACTTTTATTGTACTCTCAGGCCGGCCGGCCTGGTTCAAGCCGCCCGGCTTAGGTTTGGGTCGAAACATGCTCATTTTCGCGCAGTGGGTTTGTGACGCTCTGGATCCTACGAAACTTGATGCACTTCGACAAAATTTTCAGTCCAGGGGTGTGCGGTTGACACACAAGTGTGCATCAACCACATGAGACAATCATGATTCAAAGTTAAAATTCCTTTTTATTCAAATTTAATTTGGGGTGCTGCAGGAATACAAATGATTGAAATAAAAATTGAAATGAAAGAAATAAATGGCAGAACCTAACCTAACCTAAGACTCTAATCTAGCCTAATCCTTGAGCCTCAATTCGAGGGCTGCAAGCTGTTCTTGCAGCGCTCGAATCTCCGTGTTCTCTTCCTTCTCGCCGCTACCCTCACTAGCCTCGTCATCCCAGAAATATTCTTCGCTATTCGGGCTATGACAAGGTACTTGACTTTCACACCGTGTTCACTCGATGTCGAGAGAACAAGGTGTGTGCCGATCACCTTCTGCGTGGCTTCAGGTGTGGTCCTGCCGAAGGGCACGACCACTCCTGACCCAGGAGTCATGGCCTGATCTTCAGCCAGCTGGCCTACCGACGGCGATGAGAAGGCCTCCGCAAGCACAACCGGTTCGAAGATTCGTGCACCGCTGGGAGGTGCACGGTTGTGACCGGACTTGGAGGGTGCCGAAGGAGAAACAAGGGGTTTCACCTCTGACTTCGGTGTCTTGGGAGAGGCTTGCGAGGCCATTGGTGTGATCTTGAGAAGGTTCGGGTTTCAGGAGGTGAATGATGGCGAAAGGATTTGGAATGAAGTTGAACTGAAGCCTTTCGGTATAAGAAGGGGGTTTCAAGATCGGATCCCCCAAAATTCCCGACGAGGAGAACGGATAAGGGGTTTCAAAATTTGAAACCACGCGAAAGGACTCGGAGTCAGGCCGGCCAGCATGGTAGAGGCGGGCTTGCCTCACCTTGTCAGGTGTGGGCTCCGGTCTTCACGAAGCTTCTTCCTCTCCTCGTGCTGTTCTGCTTTTCTGAGTGTTTTGGCTAGAAAAGGTGGAAGGAAAAGAAAAGAAAGGAAGAAAAAGAATCTAACCTAGGATATGGCCTCTTTAAGGTCTGGCGATGACCATAGACGATATTTATAGCTCGGATAACTCGTAGACGTCTATTTCTTCGAGTTCCGGTATTTCAGGCTCGAGAAATATTTTCAATCTTTGGCCATTGGCCTTGAAAACTTTTCCATCATTGTCCTGGAGGGTTATAGCGCCGTGATCGGCCGCGTTTATAACTAGATAAGGACCTTCCCACTTACTCCTAAGCTTACCATGACCAAACAAACGAACGTGAGAATTAAAGAGAAGTACCTTATCTCCCGCTTTGAATCACTTGATCTCGATACGCTTGTCATGCCATCGTTTTGTCCGTTCCTTGTATAACTTGGAGCTATGGTAGGCCTTTTCTCTCCATTCGTCCAATTCAGCTAATTGGATTTGTCGTTTCACTCCAGTTGATTGGAGGTCCATGTTCCACTTCTTGATCGCCCAATGGGACTTGAATTCAAGCTCAACTGGCAGATGGCAAGTCTTGCCATAAACCAATTGGTATGGTGTCATACCTATCGGGGTCTTGAAAGCTGTTCTATAAGCCCAAAGTGCCTCGGGTAATTTGCTCCTCCATCCCTTCCCCATAGCATTTACTGTCTTCTGTAGAATGTTCTTGATCTGTTTGTTCGATGTTTCTGCTTGACCGCTTGTCTGGGGGTGGTATGGAGTTGCAACCCGGTGGTCTACTCCCAACTCGCTGAGACACTTCTTGAATGTCTTATCAATGAAGTGTGAGCCACCATCACTGATCACGACTATTGGAACTCCGAAGTGAGGAAATATAATTTCCTGGAACATTTACTTTGAATTCTTTGAGTCGGCTGCAACGCAGGGAAGTGCTTCAACCCATTTGGACACATGGTCCATGGCCACCAAGATGTATTCGCACTTCTCTGATATCGGGAAAGGACCCATGAAGTCAATTCCCCAGACATCGAATATCTCCACTTGAAGGTTGCTCTTCAGTGGCATAGCATCTCGGGAGTTGATGTTCCCGTGCTTCTGACATCTTGGGCATCGCTGCACAAATTCTTTCACGTCTCCATACATGGTTAGCTAGAAGAATCCACTTTGCCAAACCTTATCATGGGTCCGGAATGCTCCGTAGTGCCCTCCATAAGGTGAGGAGTGGCAACGCTCGAGAATCTTGCGGGTCTCACATAGCGGGATGCAGCGGCGGAGTAAACCATCAGCCCAGACCTTCAAGAGATAGGGATCATTCCATAAGTGATAATTGCTGAGGTGGACCAGTCTTTTTCTGTCTTCTCCTGGAGGTATATATCCGGCCACCACGAAATTCACTAGGTTGGCATACCATGGGCTGGATGTAGAGACCTTCAGGAGAGTGTCATCTCTCAAATAATCATTGATCGGTAGGTCCGATCCCTTGAATTGCATTCTTGAGAGATAATCTGCCACACAATTGTCTGCTCCTTTCTTATCTCTAATTTCTAGGTCAAATTCTTGTAGGAAAAGAATCCAACAGATGAGTCGTGGCTTTACATCCTTCTTGGTAAGGAGGTACTTCAGTGCAGCATAATCTGTATATACTATCACCTTAGCACCGACCAAGTAGGATCTGAACTTGTCAATGGCGAACACCACCGCCAAAAGTTCCTTCTCCGTTGTTGCGTAGTTCAGCTGAGGTCCGGTCAATGTCTTGCTTGCATAACATATCACATAATGCTGTTTATCCTTGCATTGACCAAGCACTGCGCTGACGGCGTAGTCACTTGCATCGCACATGATCTCGAATGGAAGAGTCTAATTCAGCGGTTGTATGATGGGTGCGGACACTAGTGCCTTTTTGAGGGTTTAGAAGGCTACGAGGCAGTCTTCGTCGAAGTTGAATGGGGTCTCCTTGGCTAGGAGACTTGTCAGAGGCCTGACAATATGGGAGAAATCCTGGATGAACCTTCTATAGAAGCCAGCATGACCTAGAAAACTCCGAACTCCTTTGACATTTGTCGGGGGTGGTAACCGCTCGATAACTTCAATCTTGGCTCGATCCACTTCTATCCCTTTTTGTGACACTTTATGTCCAAGGACAATTGCTTCTCTGACCAAGAAATGGCACTTCTCCCAATTGAGTACTAAGTGCATTTCTTGGCACCTCTTGAGAACCTTATCCAAATTCTCAAGGCAATCATTGAAGCTCTTGCCATAGACTGAGAAATCATCCATGAAGACTTCCATGATGTTCTCAATCAGATCAGAGAATATCGCCATCATACACCATTGGAATGAAGCAGGTGCGTTGCAGAGACCAAACGTCATTCGCCTGTACGCGAATGTGCCGTAGGGACAGGTGAAGGTAGTCTTACTCTGGTCATCAGGACGAATGGGAATCTGATGATAACCGGAATATCCATCGAGGTAACAGAAGAAGGAGTGCCTGGCCAGCCGTTCAGGCATTTCATCGATGAAGGGAACGGGGAAGTGATCCTTCTGGGTAGCCTTGTTCAGCATCTGGTAATTGATGCATATCCTCCATTCAGTAACTGTCCTATGAGGTATGAGCTCATTTTTCTCATTTTGGACTACTATCATGCCCCCCTTCTTTGGGACTACTTGAACTGGACTGACCCACTCACTGTCTTGCACGGGGTAGATGATGCCCGCGTGCAGTAGCTTCAGAACCTCTTTCTTGACTACCTCCCTCATCGCATCATTTAGTAGTCACTGATATTCTCTGCACGGCTTATGGTCCTGTTCCATAGGGATGCGATGGGTGCATAAATTGGGGCTGATCCCCTTCAAGTCTTGTAGAGAATACCCGATGATAGATCTGTACTTCTCCAAGACTGTTAAGAGCCACCGAGTTTCACTCTCTGTCAGCTTATCACTAATGACAACTGGCGTGGCTCGATTGTTGTGGAGGAATGCATACTTTAACCCAGAAGGCAGCGGCTGCAACTCAGGTAGTGAAGGTAGCGGTTTCTCCTGTACATTGAGCTTACTCTTGCCGTCCGGTTCTATTTCTTGGGTAAAGTATATGACATCATCTTCAATAATGGGCTGAGTGATCCCTTCTTGAATGATCTTCACTGATTCCTCCACTAGGTCTTTCTCCGGCCTAGCCTCGGCGAATGTGTTGCACGAACGCACTAGGCTGATCAGGATGATATCTTTGCCAACGTTAACCTCGAGCCCTGCTCGGTCTCTGTTCGGGTTGACAAGTGGCTCTATTGGCTGTCCAATCAAGACGAACTCTTCACCTTCTAGGATCTCGAAGATATGGAAGTCTAGGTACGCCTTGTTGATCCCCATGCGAACGGGAATAACTTGGTGGATGCCTAGACATTCCATGATCTGGCCGTCGATCCATTTCAGGTGCTTACGCGGGAAAGCTAGGGGTCCTTCAGGTGCTATGTGACGTGGCATGGCTTCGAACATCACATTCACCCTGACTTTCGGGTCGTAAGGAACTTCTCGTTGGACAGTGTCCCCAATAGCGCAGAGGAGCACTCTGAAATCTTCGTAGAGTCTTATAATGCTACTACTCACGGTACGGAACTGTCGGATAACTAGGAGCGAACTCCATGGGGTAGATGGTATGGGCGGAAAGGTGTACGGCTGAAAAAGTTCTAAAACTAGTATTGCTACTGTTCCCCGGCAATGGCGCCAGAAAGCTTGTTGGCACTCCTTAGCCTTTACGAACGAATCCGCAAGTGCATAGATACCGATGTAGCTTTCACCAGGGAGTTTACCTGGGATATCGAATCCAAGGAACGGCAGACGTAACCAATCCTAGAAGTATTCAACCCGACCCACTTACAGAGAGGAGGTAAGAGGGTAGAGGGCTTAACTTCAGTTAGCCAACTCGTTACCTAGATAATTGAAGCTATACTAACTTGATCTGCTTCGGCGGCTGGGGCGGAAGGACCACCAACTGAGGGAGAAATGGGGGGTCCAACTCGGCCAACGTTCTACTGCTATGGAAACACCCGAACGTGGTGGACTACAACGGACGGACAGGGCTGTCACCACCTGCTGCCTACCACATCAGCTCCGTGGGTGGAACACAACCCAAGATAACTATCAAGCCTAAGCACCACGTTTCAACTATCCAATTACTGACTTCTGCCTCACGTTAAGGCAAGAAGAAACCCCAAATGGCAAGGCTTGCTGAGCCACGCTGACAAGGGATCCCGCAAATCAAAGAAGTAAATTAACTAGGTACTGAAAGTAAAGAGAAGAACTAGCAAGACACTGAAGATAAACGAGGAACTTACTTTGATAATATTCCCCTGAGGTGGATACAAAGTGGAGAAGGACCAAGAAAACCCTGGCTCCTTTCCTAGCTCGGCTCTTGCACAAGCTCTCACCTCACACTCTCCCTATTCTGCACTCAAACTGAAGCTACTAAGAATCTCACTTCTCTCTTGGATGGTGTGTCTTACAAATGAGAAATGGAGCTTAATTTATAGCAGCTAGAGGTCAGTAACCGGTGAAAGGCGTCAAGACCACGCGACCTTGGCGGTTGCTTAACTTCCACGAGAAGGCTGGACACCAGAGGCTGACATGTGGGGCTGGCCAGACTCCCCTAGGCCGGCCGGCCTGGGGATGGTGCCAATTGGCACCGCCTTTCGCGTGGACATCCCTGAATGCTTCCTGAGGTCGGTAACTGTTGCTCTTTAGTTAAGCAATAGTTTAGGACATGCATGTGGGCCCTTTGATTCGTGTGTGAAGCCTTTCAGGTCCTCGGATCAAACCGACTTCAAATGCACGATGCATGATCCTCCTGGGTATGTTTCTCGACTCCTGGATCAGTGACGTGGCCAGAGGGGACCGAGCCAGGCCGACCGGCCTAGGGTAGGTCAGCCGGCCTGGGAATTTTCCCATTTCGGCCCAATTTCGCACACTAAGTTCCTAAAATGATAAATGCAACAAAACTTGTGGAACTTGTTAGTGTGGTTAGTTTTAACTTAGATTTGACTTGGAAACCATGAAAACCGAAGGAATGTTGACAGTAAAAATCATCGAAATCGACCGGCAACATCAATCAATACTGTGCTTGTTTATAAGCCATTGTTGTTCCTCGTAATGGTAAAAACTAGGGATCATTTTGAACAACAATATAATAAAATAAGAGTTTCACAAACAAGTCACGTACTTGCTAATCAATATAAATAATTGTCATTCAGGGAACAAATAACACTTTATTGAATTAAACACAAACTTAGACATGATTACAATAATCTCCCATTCACTCTAGAGTCAACCATGCAAGTATCTAATACCCATAGAACTCATATGCGCTTCATGCTTCTGTTGTGAGAGGGCCTTCGTACACGGATCTAAATCCATGTGCACCTTGCATATCTTAACTTCACCTCTATCAATGATCTCACGGATAAGGTGATATCGCCGCAACACATGTTTGGGCTTTTGGTGTGATCTAGGCTCCTTTGCTTGTGCAATGGCACCACTATTATTGCAATAGAGGTCCACTGGACTGGACGCACTAGGAACAACTCCTAACTCAGAAACAAACTTTCTGATCCAAACAGCCTCGTTCGCAGCTTCCGAAGCTGCTATGTACTCAACCTCCGTTGTGGAATCTGCTACCATTTCTTGCTTGGAACTTTTCCAACTCACTGCTCCTCCATTGAGGCAGAACACAAAACCAGACTGCGATCTAAAATTGTCCTTGTCAGTTTGGAAGCTAGAATCGGTGTAACCATTTACAGCGAGCTCCTCACCTCCATAGACTAGGAACTTATCCTTAGTTCTTATAAAGTACTTTAGGATATTCTTGCTGCGACCTAGTGAGCCTCTCCTGGGTTTGACTGGTATCTACTTGCAACACTTAGAGCATATGCTATATCAGGGCGGGTACAAAGCATGGCATACATGATGGACCCAATGGCCGAAGCATATGGAATCGCACTCATTTTCTCTTGCTCATCACGTGTCGAGGGACACTGACTCTTGGAGAGACTGACACCATGTGACATTGGCAGAAAACCTTTCTTTGAATCCTACATATTGAACCTTTTCAATACCTTGTCAATATATGTACCTTGGCTTAATCCAATTAGCCTTTTCGATCTATCTCTATAGTTCTTAATGCCCAAAATATATGCAGCCTCACCCCTAACTCCTTCATTGAGAAACTTTTTCCCAGTGAAGATTTAGTTGCTTCCAACATTGCAATGCCATTTCCGATCAGGAATATGCCATCCACAAGGCTCTTCTTCATTCTTGTAAATACAAGGCTCTTCTTCATTCTTGATGAAACCAAACTCTTTGACTACTTCATCAAAACGAATATTCCAACTCCGAGATGCTTGCTCTAGCCCATAAATAGACTTCTGAAGCTTGCATATTTTTCCAGCACTTTTAGGATCGACAAAACCTTCAGGCTGTATCATATACACATCCTCACTTAGGTTTCCGTTCAGGAAAGCCATTTTGACATCTATTTGCCATATCTCGTAGTCATAAAATGCGGCAATAGCTAGAAGAATCCGAATAGACTTTAGCATTGCGACGGGCGAAAATATCTCATCGTAGTCAAGACCTTGAATTTGTTTAAACCCTTTCGCCCCCAATCGCGCTTTATGGATATGAACATTTCCATCCATGTCTATCTTTTTCTTAAAAATCCACTTGCACTCCACCGGTCTCACACCATCAACGGGATCAACCAAGTTCCAAACTTGATTGTCGTGCATGGATTTCATGGCTCCAAGCCATTTCTCAGAGTCGGATTTCATGGCTCCAAGCCATTCTCAGAGTCGGGTCCCATTATTGCTTCCATATAGGTCTTAGGCTCATCATTATCCAGTAACAATACGTCGCGCTGCCCCGTGGTTAGGAGCGTGAACTTTTCAAGTGTGCGACGTGCCCTTACAGACCTTCGTGGGGCTAGTTCTTCCACAATGGGTTCTATAACTCCTTGTTCATCCCGTGAAGGTTCAGTGGGGGATGATACTGTTTCCGGCAGTTCCCGAATTTCTTCAAGTTGCACCTTGCTCCCACTGACTTCTTTTGAGAGAAACTCCTTCTCCAAGTAGACACCATTGCGGGCAACAAACACTTTGCCTTCCGCCTGATTATAAAAATAATATCCTTTGGTTTCCCTCGGATACCCCACAAAGAAACACTTCTCTGATTTTGGGGTGAGCTTATTGGAACGTTTGACATAAGCCTCACATCCCCAAACTTTGAGGAAAGATAATCCGGGATGTTTCCCAGTCCATATCTCATATGGAGTCTTTTCCACAGACTTAGTTAGAACCCTGTTTAGTGTAAACGTAGCAGTTTCTAGAGCATAACCCTGAAAAGACAGTGGAAGATCAGTTGGCTCATCATCGACCTGACCATGTCTAACAGGGTTCGGTTCTTCCGTTTGGAGACCCCATTCCATTGAGACGTTCCAAGCGGAGTCAATTGTGGAACAATTCCACATTGTTTTAGATGATCACCGAATTCGTGACTCAAATATTCACCCCCACGATCAGATCGCAGAAATTTAATTGTCTTGCCCAATTGATTCTGTACTTCATTATGAAATTCTTTGAACTTTTCAAATGATTCAGACTTGTGCCTCATTAAGTAGATGTATCCGTATCTACTAAATTCATCAGTAAAAGTGATGAAGTACTGAAAACCACCTCTGGCTACTAAGCTCATTGGTCCACATACATCGGTATGTACAAGTCCTAACAAGTCACTTGCCCTCTCACTTTGACCAGTAAAGGGCGCTTTAGTCATCTTCCTAAGTAAACAAGACTCGCACATGTCAAATGATTCAAAATCAAATGAGCTTAATAAACCATCTTTATGGAGTTTTTCTATGTGTTTCTCATTTATATGACCTAAGCGACAATGCTAAATAAACGTGGGATTCAAATCATTCGGTCGAAGCCTTTTTGCATTAATGTTATAAATTGGTTTATCCTCAAGATCAAGAACATACAATCCATTCACCAATGGACAATGAGCATAAAAAATATCTGCTTGTTCTTTATTACAATCTCATAACCATCAACTTCTTCCAAACATGAAGAAGAGATAATGTTCTTACTCAAAGCAAGAATGCAATAACAATTATTTAATTCCAAAATGAAGCCTGAGGGTAATGACAAGTGATAAGTGCCGACTGCCATGACTGTAACCTTTTCTACATTGCTGACACGAACATCCTACTCGCCTCTTGCAAATCTTCTAGTCCTTTGAAGGCCCTGCAACGATTTGCAAGTGTGAATCATCGACCCAGTATCAAATACCCATGATTCACTAGAAGAGTTAGCAATATTAATTTCTGTAATATTTATAACATTCATACCTGAGGCGAAAGTCTTACTTCCCTTCTTCTTTTTCAGATCCTCCAAGTATTTCTTGCAGTTCCTTGACCAATGTCCCTTGCCCTTGCAGTGAAAGCATTCATCATTGGGAGAAGGGCAAGATTTGGCCTTAGGCTTAGAGCTATTGGGATCATTGGAAACCTTTTCCTTGCCCTTGCCCTTGCCTTTGGGAGGCGTCCAACGCTTCCTCTTTTTGTTCTCCTTCCAAACCATCATCACATGAGGGGGGTTTTTTTAATGCTTTCCTCTGCTGTTTATAGCATCCCATGCAATTCATCCAATGTTTTTTCCAAGCCATTCATCTGATAGTTCAAGATAAAAGGCTCATAGCTCGTCGGGAGCGATTGCAGAATGACATCAACAGCCAGATCATCCTTGAGTTCAGAACCAAGTTTATCCAAAGTCTCAATATAACCGATCATCTTGATCACATGGGGACTGACCGGGCTACCCTTTGCTAGCTTGCACGCAAACAAGGACTTTGAGATGTTGTACCTCTTAGTCCTAGCTTGGTTCTCAAACATTCCACGCAGCCCCTCAATCATGGAGTGAGCATCAACATGCTCATACTGCTTCTACAGATCTGGGACATAGTGGCAAGCATGAGATAGCTAACATTGAGTGAATCATTGCAGTGCGTCTCATAAGCTCTACGGTCTGCAGCAGGTGCACCATCAGGAGGTCATCAGGATAATATTGCTCAAGAACATACTCCTTTTTCTCTTGCCTGAGAACAATTCTCAGGTTGCGGTACCAATCAATAAAGTTGGTTCCATTCAAGTTTTCTTTCTCAAGAAAAGATCGCAAATTGAAAGCGGAATTATTACTGCAGACATGATCTACAACATTAAAATAAAACAAGGTTTCAGCACTAAGTTCATGTAATTCTTCTATTAACAAATTTAATAAAAGACTCCCACTATATCAACATCGTCTTCCCTCTAACGACATATAGGGGACCAAGATCCTTATTCACTAAAATCCTAGTGAGCTTTGGCTTCACTGCTAGAACATTAGTGACGTAGGTAAACAACACTTTGTTAATCATATCTCTATATGACTCTTGTTTGTTGGGTGACATCCAATGCCCCGGCTCCAACTCCATATCCTAATGCCCAAAACCATTTTGATAGCTTTCTTGAGAAAACCAATACTATGCTAGTGAGTGTCCGACACTCACCCTATTCATCATGATAGTTGATGGTACTCTACTTTTGTAAACCTACCACACAACGATCAAAATTTTAATAGGTGCAACTATTGGTAAAAGGATATCAAAGTTCTCAACTTTACTAAGGGAAGCTATTCTATCATGATTAAAAACATATCGCTCATATGAAAGACATGAAAGAACAGTATGACAGGAAAATAAACATCGCAGGCATATAGTTATATTGTGAATAGTATGGCCTTTTGAATCACAATGGGCTCCATCGCCATGGCTCCATGGTGACCTCTGTTGCCATCCATCCTGTCTTGTGGTGATCGCATCGCCATTCATGCTTGAAGCCTCCAAGGATAAGTACTAAGCTATTACATCTAATAGCACTAGTAAAGTAAATTAAATGAGGGGATCAAGCATCACATGTCAACACGCAGGCCGTTATACAATAATAGGACAACCTCAACCCAATTGTTTTAACTGTTGACACACAGGTCACACAACTTATTACACATAGATCATCATATGATATTGAGGCCATACTGTTCACATCATACCCTGCAAAAATGAGTTAGGCGTAGAACAGATTCTACCTAGAGGTACGAAGAGGCCGCTTTGCAACGGCGGTCCTGCTCTTCGGGATATCACAGATTGCATCTATAGAATCGCTATGAAAATCTCATTGGATTGATCCAATCAAGCCAATTCAGGGTCATTCAAAATATCCCTTATTTTTACTAGGTCAATTACATTGACCATCACGACTGGTACATCGGAGAAGACCGCAGCACATGACTTAGATGTGTCAGTTTAATCTCTTCTCATTTGCACAGTTAGCCCAGATGGTGATTCCAGCTGGTATGGGCAAGTCGTGCGCACAATAGAGAAAGAACACGAACCAATCTATAGCCATCGTGATGCTTTCAACTCGTATCGATCCCACGCCGTGCACCAATCTATACATCGCATATGAACAGATTTCAAAACCCTAAACAAAAGCATATCTCTATATGCGCATCCAGACCAAAAGCTAAACATGATCGCTCTAGTACCATTGTAAGGAAACGAGGACGCTACGCTAGCTACCGCGTTCAACAAGGATCTCATGCAAGCGGATGATCATAGATCGTTACCACTAGACGCGCAGGTGCAGCGAAAGATGCGTTGGAGTAGACTCGATCCAATATAGGTGCGCGTCGGTGATGAGGCCGATCAGCACCACAGCAACGCAGCGGCGCCTCCTCGAAGTCCACAAGTACGGGGCGGGAACGCCAGTCGCCGGTGTGCTAGCACCGCGTGCTCGGCTAGGGTTTGGCATGGAAGGAGAGGCGACAGCAGCTAGAGTTTTGTGGCGCGAGAGTCTACTCCTCCCACAGCTCCAGCCCTCATTATATAGACCCCACTAATGGGCTGTCACGCCGGAAGCTCATTAGGGTTCTATTCCTTCTTGGATCAACATCCAGCCCATGCATGATTGCCTCTTGGGCACATTCTCAACATCCTCTAAATCAACTACTACATATTTTATTCTACCATCTCCAACTACCATTTCATTTCACATTTTTTTTTCTTCTATTCCTTTTCTTTTTCTCTCTTCTTTTTCTTTTTCTTTCCTTTTTTCTCTCTTTTCTTCTCCCCTTCTTTTTTCCCCTCGTCTCTTTCACTCCATCCGTACCTCTCTATCTCCTCCCCCCCTCTCTCTCCACGCCGCTGCTTCCCCCAGCCCATGGCCAGCCGCGGCCATGGCCGATGCACGCGGCGGCGCGGCGTTCCCCGCCGGCGAGCAACCAGCCGGCCGGGAGGCGGGGCTTGCCGCGGCGAGGGCAGCTCGGCGAATTCGGCGCGCGCGGCGGCGCTACACGGGCCCGTGCAGGGGCGGCCCGCGACGGCGCACAGCGGCGGCGCGGCAGAGGAGCGACGTTCCGGCGGCGGCGGCGCCAGAAGGGGAGGGGGAAGAGGCCGGGGAGGAAGAGTAGAACACGAGGAAGCTCGCCGCGGGCTCCTATCGGGGGGAGGAAGACCAGAACGAGGGGCTCGACGTGCGGGGCGGAGCTTTGAGCAGAGGAGGAATGGCGGCCGGTGGTGGAGGAGCCGATTCCGATCGGGAAACGGCCAGATTCGCTCGGGTGAACGGCGGCGAAGCTAGGGGAGGGGCCGACACAGCTTCCTGCGGGAGGAATCGGGGGAGGGCGGTCCGAGGAGGCCGGAATCGAAGATCTTGGCGGCTGGCGCAACCTCCCTCCCCTTCTCTCCCAAGCTGGGCGGCGTTCGCGAGCTGCTGCTGCTGCGGTTCGGCAGGGCCCGCGGGGCGAAGCGGCGGCGGGCCTCGTGGCCATGGGCGAGCGCGGGTGAGCTCCGGGCGGTTGGGATGGCGCGCGTCCCAGAGCCCCGCGCCACGTCCGCGTGTAGCGTACATCCGCTGCCTGCGCTGGATTTGGCGTGCGTCTGGCCATCCGCTTCTTTAGCGGGGAGCGGTAGCGTACCCGCTGCGTGGATTTTTACGCCAAACCAATACTGGAGGGAGCGGTAGCGTCTCCCTCCCAGTACCCGGTGGGGTCAGCCTTAGGCCCGCTTGGTAAATACAATTTGCTCAGAAAACACACATATGAGTGAAATACAACAGCGGAGAGAGAACGCAGCGCATCCCAAGATGCCACCTGGACGGCATAGATAAGCCCTCCTGAGGGAGTACACCCCACGACGCATTTTTGCTCTTCACCGGCCGACTATATGCATTGTTGCCCACGCCGCCTTCCTCTACGCGGGCTTCCATCCCAACAGCGCACAGGCAGCGAAGCCCTGGTC
The DNA here is from genome assembly GCA_032594955.1 of Panicum miliaceum. NCBI lineage: Eukaryota > Viridiplantae > Streptophyta > Magnoliopsida > Poales > Poaceae > Panicum > Panicum miliaceum. Next base: position 44,574,451 of record CM064056.1, on the reverse strand, counting down.
GCTCTCCCGGAGCTACTCCGTGCTGCCGCCGCCGGCGGCCAGCCACCAGGACGAGGCCGCCGTCATGCTGCGAGTCTACCAACCGCGGGGACGGAACCGGAGAGGCCGAGCCCACATGGCGCTGCGAGCCTACGTGGTCACGGCTAGCGGCGGCCGGTACATGGAGCGCCGCGAGCGGCTCGGCCATGCTGTCCTCGAGGCCATCCTATCCGGCGGCGTCGACGAGACGGCTTGTGCGCTCAGGGCGCCGCCGGGCTCCGCTGGCGAGGGGCTGTGGAAGCTCCTCGTGGACCGATCTGCCGGGGTCTGTTCGTCCACGCGTGTGAAGCGAATGGCGTGCCGGTGATGCCTGACTTTGCTTCACTCCCTGACGACGTAAAGATGGCGAACTTGGAGAAGCTCGAGGATGGCAAGGACCTGGCGATGGCGGAGGCCGTCAGCAAGGAGCTGAGGAACCTCGTCACAGACCATGGCTCCGATCTCTGGAAGGCCAAGTATGAGGCCATTGGCAGTTTCTGCCCATACGACTTTCGCAAGCATCCTAGTAGAGCCGAGAACAAGAACATGCCATTGAACATGTGGAAACAGGGATACGTGAAGGCCAGGCGTTCCAAGTCGTGTCTTCTGAAGCGGCAGCAGAGTGAGCCGAATCCAATGCCTCGGATTATTCCACCGATAGACCCAACAAGGATCGTACGCTGTTTGGCAGGCAGATTTCGGCTGGTTCAATAGTATTCTGTGAGAGAGAATAAGCCGAAAGAAGCCGAAAGCAGACAAGCCGAATAGAGTGATTGCTTAGGAGGATTCCAAAGTCAAGGATCGCTGGACCGAAGAGGGTCCTATATAGAAAGGACTTAAGGAGCACCAGGCCGATGCAGTCCACTCATCATCTTCGCGGTACCACTACTTGAAGCACCGATGATACCATGATCAGCTGGTAACCCATGCCAGTGGGTATTTCGTTGTCATGTTTTTTGATCCCCGGAATCTATTTAGGTTTTATAATTCAGTAGTAACTAGTTAAATGTCCGTGCGTTGCTACGGGCAACAAAAATTATATTAATCCATGTACGAAAATCATTCAACTTTGTAAAGCTTCTGCAAAATTGAACTCAAACATAGCGATACAAATTTGGAAACTATCAGTTTCATCACTCACATTGCAATAAACAAATTGCAAATTTATAATGAATATTTGAATCAATCTTGACATATTATCGGAAGAGCTGAACCGATGAAACCTATTATACATAACATCTCTATGGCTTCTTAAAACCATTTTGATGTGAATATGTATCAGGCAAAGACAACCCAAGGAAGCAATAACCACCTTCCTTTATCTGCAGCTCCTGTTTATGCTATATCTCTTCAGAATCTTCTCAACAAAGTGGATGATTACTTATTGGGGCCGCATGAAAACTACTGAAGACACATCTATAATAGAAAATAAGCTACACCTCAAATGGACTTAGCAGTAATATGCAAAAGAATTGAGAAACTTGGCTGCTTCCTTATGATAATGATCTGCACCGGAGAGCCAGAGCCAAGAAGCCAAGACTCACGTCTTTTAGTATGGTCAAGGACCATCCGGCCATAATTAGGAAGTAAAAGGACAGGGTGTACCATTGCAATTTGTTCAGCCATATGATGCTTTACTTCTTCGAAGATCTTAGTTCTTGTTTGTTTCATACTTTGATCCTGTGAAAATGGAGTTAACAAAGTTAAAAGTTGAATATAATATGTGCCTCAAGTAAAATACAATTCGAAATTCCATCTTGGTTGAACAAATTTGATATTTCAGTAACAATTCTATTCATAAACTAAATTTATATAGCACCATAGTCTTATCATCTCACCATGTTTTTGCACCAGATAGCGCCCGAGAAAACAAGTAGCTCCAACCACCCCTGCTACAATTCCAATATAAAGGCTTCCAGACCCCATTGATATCAAGAAGATGTAGGAAACAAATACAAGTTTAGAAGTAAAAAAACCTTTATAATTGCACTCAGTTCCTAGCTGCAGTAAAAAGCAAATGTCACAAGGAATGGACAAACGGTTAATGCATGAGAACATCTGAAAGGAATAATAAAGGAGAGAAAGTATTTATAGTGTACTTCAGTTCACACTAAAAAATGAAGTGACAGTTGAAAAGAAATCACACAACCAATCTTACCAAAATCATCAATTGGGGCAGTTTTGGTGTCCAACTCATCCATCACTTACTGTGCCACTTCAATTAGCTCCAAAAGGAAGGAAAAATAGAAAACAAACCCAACAATTAGACCACAGAAATGGTAAAACCAGAGGGAACCCTAGCCCTCGAATTTGACAGGAACCCACACTGACGAGTGATGACCTCACCATGTACATGTAAAGGTATAGGGTGAGATAGTAATAACCTTAGCAAACAATCCTTTACTTGTTTTATATCCATCTGATATAAAAAACTGAGGGCCCGATGTCATTATCCACCGAATCTCCCCGCCCACAACTGTTGTGGGTGGGGGAGCTAGAGGAAGCGTGCTCCTCTCTGGCCTCTCGGCAGCACTCTCGTGCCAACTCGAGGGTAGTCTGGACATCTTCACTAGCATTGATTTCTTTGAGCCGGGAGCGCAGGTCGTGCGTCCCATTGGTTGCCGATCCCGCCGGGGTGGGTGGCTTCAGCGGTCGTCGGGAGCCTCATGGGGAGGAGCCCCCGCTTGCTGTACTTGAGCCCTGAGCCCCCGGTTTAAGGCACACCTTCCCCACAAGGTAGGCAAGCTCATCGAGCCACCGCTCCTCGGGGGTTCCAGGCTCGGCTCGCACTAGGGGGTGGCCCAAGAGCGTCCGTGCCGCAACAAGCGCTTTCCCTGGGGGAACGCCGCCGTGGTTGGTTCTAGCAGGCGCCTGGGACGTCTGCCGAACCGCTCGCCGACGGGCCACGGTCTGGAGTTGAGCGTATCGAACGTTGGCCGATGTGGTGCCCCAGAGGCAGATCTGGGAGCGTCGAGATGGGGCGGCGCCGTGACGAACGACACCGGTGGGTGCCCGCCGGGTGTGGGAGAAGGCAAGACCGGCCTCTCCGTGCTGGGTTCGCTGAAGACAGCCGTCGGGGGGGGGGGGGGGGGGGGGGGCGGGCGGGGTGCTCGTTTCCGCTCTCATCGTCGGAACAATTAAAGCGGTTTGCCATTTCTTCGATTGGAGGTTCTTTGTCGAGCATGGAGATTTCATGCGCAAACACCCCCTACCTAGCGCGCTAGCTGACGGTGGGTGAGAACCACGAGCGGGGATTTGTGGGAACCCCCGTTTAGAGATTCGGCCAGGGGTGTAACACGCAATGAGATTCAAACCGTGTGACAAGGGATTTAGACAGGTTCGGGCTGCTCGGGAGCATAATACCCTACGTTCTCTGTGTGGTTTATTTGTTCTCTTTCTCGAGTGAGCTCAAAGTAGTTGTCTTGGGAGACTTTTGTCTTCTGTTTACATGTTTCCCCTATGCTCTATATATAGCCCCTCCCCTGGGCCCGGGGAGGAGTCTTTACTGTCTTTGGGTTTACTGTCCTTGAGTGTGAACGCGGCGCCGATTAGTCGGGCGCATCCCCGCAAGTGGTGCGGATCTGCCAGACGCCTTGCTGATCCGTGGGCCAGGGTTGGTCGGCCCCGGGATCTCCTCCTGTGGTGCCCCAGGACGCCCTGGGATCCGCCGGGGGGCTCCGAGATGCCCTGCGGGCCCAGAGGATACCTGTGGCACGCCCCGGGGTGTCCCGGAGTCCCCCCCCAAGGGCCCGAGGACCCCCGGGGCTCTTACCACATTTACCCCGATGTGACGTGCAGCACAGCTGGAGAGCCCCGCCTGCGCCCTCCACAACCAAGCTTATGGGACGCGACCGGGCGGGGGAAGCTCCCCCGCCCTGGTCATCACGCCGTCTAAACACACGCCTCTCCCATAATCATGATGCTTTTACGGGGAGGAGGCGCGGCCGTGGGCCCCGCCAGCACTGTAGGGCGGCACGATAAAAGACTGCCTGGAGTAATTCCTTCTCGAGTAAGGAATCACCCTGACAAGGAGGGCCCCTTGGACCCTCTCCCTAGCTCAGCGCCTTCAAGATGCCGTCGTGCTGGGCCAGGCTTCGGCGCCCGTGGCGGGCCTTTTGGCCTGTTAGTCCCCAGTTCATCATGCGGGGAGGAGACCCCCCTTCCCGTTATGCTGACATCGGTATTTTACGCTGATGCGTGGGTTCATGTTAACTATAACATATTTTTCTTTATCATCATTTTGGTTTGAGCACGATATTAAATCCATGACGATTTGTATTTTCATTCTATAACATTTTTAGAGGTTTGTCACAGATATTGGGTCCAAATTAGAGCCCGTATGGGCTATTTCCAAATCTGTGATGAAAATTCATAAATCATCATAGATCATGTCTGTTTATGATGATTTTCATAAACGTCATCAAAAATTCATCATGGATTAAAGGATTTTTTGTAGTGACATTATTATTGGATGTGACACGATGAACAGAAACAAGATTCTTTTTGGTGGATGGCATGTGAAGGACATTTTTAAGACAGAGATCACGACTTAGGGTATGAATTGTAGATTGACAAATATGTCTAATGTCTGTACCATTTTATTTGTCGCGAACAGATAGTTTCTCTAGGTCTCCCGTGATGTGGTTGCTGGCGCCCGAGTCTGTGTACCAATTGTTGTCGATGTCGTAGGAGTGAGTTGCTGCTGCTGCGACATGACGTTCTTCGGGTACGTAGTCCTCCTCGAACCTGTGCCAGCAACGATGTGCAGTATGACCAACTTTGAGACAGACATGGCATCTAGGACGGGATGAGCTGCTGGTGTTGCTGCCCCGACGATAGTTGGAGTTGCCACGCCCGGCACCATTGCCCTGGCGTGAGGTGTTGTTGCTGTTGTTGCCTCCATTACCAGCATTGTTGCCGCTGGTGCCACGGCCTCCTCGGTCGTTACATCGACTGCGACCACGGTTGCCGCCATGGTCACTCCGGTTTGCCACATTGGCAGATGATCCGGAGCCGCCTCCTCCGCTGATGATCTCCATGTGGGTTTCAAAGGCGAGCAGCTTAGAGTAGAGTTCATCTACAGAGACCCCCTCCGGCCTTGCAATCAGGGCGGAGACGATCGGGTTGAAGAACTCATCTAGGCCCGTGATGATGTATTCCACGAGCTCAGAGTCTTCAAGAGGCCTTCCAGCGACGGCCATCTCTCATCGCCTAAGGTCCTCATCTTGCCAATATACTCTGCAACAGATTGATCGCCCATGTGGGCAGTTGCAAGAGAAAGGCGAGTGTTGAGAGCCCGCGCTTTCGTGCGAGACGCGAACCTTGCTTCAATGGCCGCCCACAGCTCTGCTGCGGTCTCCTTGTCTGACACTTGAGGGAGAATCTCCCTGGTCAGCGAGGCAAGGACAAATTCAAGCACCTGCTGATCGGTGGCGTACCATTCTTCATACGCTGGGTTGGAGACTTTGGCTGGCTTGTCCCCAACCTTGCTGTCAATCTCGGCATCAGGGGCTTTGGTGACACCGTTTAGGTGCCCAACTAGGCGAGCTCCTAGGATGGCAGCGAGGACCTGCGCCTTCCACATAGCATGGTTGTTCTTCGACAGCTTCTCGGTGATGACAATGCCAACAAGAGGATTCATGGCAGTAGTGGAGGAAGAAGCTGACATGGAGATGGAAGGCGCAGGTCAGAGATATTTGAATAGACATATTTTTTCACCAAATTAAATAAAACTTGGGCACAGCTTATAGTAATCTATATCACAAACTTTCTTGTGGTATTTTTTTTCAAGAATTTACTGTGGATATCCATCGAGCAAGCAAGAAATTAATACTTCCCAAAATGGAAGAATGACTCTATTTTCTATGTCACGCTTTTTTGTTCTCTACTGCTGTCGCTGTAGCACTGCGCGGCCATTATGCTGCTCTCGTTAGTCCAACGCCATGTGTAACATGCATGCTCCATTTGTGTTTTTCCTCCGCCGACTTCCTCCAGTTGATGCCTGATGCAAAATTATTGTGGTTCTCTTGTGCAAACCTATCACTAATCGCAGTCACATTTTTTCACCCTCTTCATGAGTCTTTTATCTGATAATATGAGAAGTCTGCACAAAATACCCATGCTCCATAAGTTGTGCTAGGCACACTTCAACGGCGGATTTTTCAGAAGTGTATTTTTAAGGTCATGATTGACCGGTTTTTACAATTTGGACCATCCTGGATCCATCGCGCCGTGGACATTTCACATTTCACAAAAGAGATTGTTAATTGTGTAACGTTGTGTGCACTAGAAACTGTTGACACAGTAGTTGTACCATCTGATGCTTCTTCTACTTCAGTAAGCCATCTAATAAGATTGATTGCCTATATTAGATGTAGATTAAATTCAGCTATCCATCATCAAACAAAACAGCAACTACAACAAGATAAGGATCTTACTATTTGGGGCATTGATTGACTGAAGTTGGGGGCTGCACGTGGGCAAAACTTCTTGGAAAGTGGGCACCTGGAGGCCGAGCCACAATAGGAGTATTGCTGATCTAGCATCCTCCAGCACGGCTGGACAATATTAGACCTGAAATTTCTACACATGGTCACCACTAATCACAGCTTTCTAGTCTAATGCTCTAATCACCACTAATCAAGAATTTCTAAGAAATAATTAATCAACATACCCACCACTAATCAAGAATTTCGAGGAAAAAAGACTCGCCTTGATACCTTGATAGCGCGTTGAGGGATGACGAGGAGGAGGCATGGCGCGGTGCAGCGTCGGCATGTCGGTGAAGGGGCATCAGAGGAGGAGGCACCAACGCGAGGGATGAGAGGATGGCACAAGGAAGGGGCAGTGCAGGGGAGGAGAAGACGACACGGAGGGGGTGGCGCGAGGAGGAGAAGGCAGGGGGATGGCGCACGGGAAGAGAAGGCCATGCGGAAGGAGTGTCGTGGGACAGGAGAAGGCGTGGTGGAGGGGAGTGGGAGGTGGCAAAGCAGGGAGGAGGCGGCACGGGGGATGTCTTTTATGTAGAAGGAGTTACGAGGCGGGAGACATTTCCACCCGTCTCTACAAATACATATACAAGGTCGGGTGACATTTCCACCTGCCTCTAAAAATTTATTTTTAGGGTTTGTTTCATCGCTCCTAGAAATATTAGTCTCATTTATATTTCAACTATACAAAATTCACTTAAACTATTAAAAATAGCATATCAGTTCAAAAATTATTGAAACTCCTTCACAACAACTTTTATGTGTGACATGATGTGTAAAAATGATGTTTGGTGTATATGAGAAGAAATATAGTTCTAGCGTGTATAAACTTTAAAGTTTCCCTTAAGTTATATATATGAAACAGTGTAAAAGATGTTCCCATTTGTGAACAAGATTATGCACCTATAAAAGGAATCCAAGCCAATTTACAAATTTTTCAAATTATTTTTAAATATTATTAGTATTATTTGCAATAATGATGTAATTTTGATTGAGTGATAAATAACAAACAATAGTAGATTTCATCTATTTTTAGGATATGAGCTAAACATAGATATATGCCATTAAATATATTTTTCTAATATATTTAATATGTTTTACTATACATGTAGTTCAAATTGGAATTATTTTCAGTAAGAACACTAAAATTCATGTAAATAACAGAAAATAGCAAATCAGTTCAAAAATTTACGAAACTTGTACACGGCAACTTTTATGTAGTATACTACTTGTAAAATATGTTTGGGGTATATGAGCAAAAGTATATAGACTTTTCAATAGGAACTATAGAAAAGATATAGATCTTTTTTTCCATGTGTGAACTGATTCGTAGGGGTGGTCCAGAGTTCGTGCCACCCTTGGAAATCTGCGTATTAGGGGCAGTCCATGTTTTGTGAATGTAATTCGCAGGGTGGTGCACCACGCGGTCTGCCCCTCGAGAGCAATTTCCACGGGTGGATCGGGTAGTACAATTCCCGGCGTCAATATTAAATGCGGGTGAACCTCTCAACCGCCCCTAAAAATATTGGGCGCTCCAACAAATCATTTTTGTAGTAGCGCAAATCCATACTTTTTTCCTTTGTTTAATTTTGTCTATTTTTTCATAATTTGACTTACGGGTTTTGCTTGTATATGGTATAATCAAGTTTTATGTTTCAGAACTTTGTTTTGAAAGAGTTGTGCACCATCAATCATCGATAATCGTACCAAGTGCCGACTTCTAAAGTTTCGCTAGTTGAATTGAAATTAATATATATTGTCTCTAGCTGATAAGTGTGGCATCACATAGGTGACTGAGCTGAGTCAACATCCATTACTATAAAACCACATGTAAAAATTTTTTATTGTCGGTTATTTTTAACTAGCAGATTGAAGATATTATAGTTGTTCAGACAAAGAACCAACTGTAACAATCCCTGTATTGCTATGATCGGTTTTGGCAACAAACTAACTATGATAATCACTTATCTGTTCAAACCATTCTACCCTATAAGTTATCAAAATATTAGATTAATAGTTTAGCATGACCCTGAAGGACCGCAGTGGCGACTAGACGGGATGTATAGAAGCCTTAAAAATTATTATCAAGAATCATGGCTTATATCCCAAAATCAACCCCAATGACCCTCTCCTAGCTAGATCGAGACCAGGCAGCTATAGAGAAGCTACTGGACATAAGAATCACACTAGGGGCGAATATCAAGAAGAGTGGAAGCAAGAACCGAAAGGTCTAAGAGAAAGCCAACACAAATATGTCAAGTTCTCTGTTTCCTGGGAAGACAGACTTAGTTGAACCGAGATGAAAACCCAGCTGAACCAGATTGATCTCTCTATTTCTCCAGAAAGCAGATTAAGTTGAACCGGGATGAAAACCTAGCTGAGCCAAGTTGAGCTCTCTATTTTCCAAAAGGCAGAGTCAGTTGAACCGGAATGAAAACCTAGTTGAACCATATTTCCCAAAATATAGCTGGAAAGAGAAAAATCAACTATCCAAAATCCAATCAACGACCTCCAAATCACATGAAATTTAAACAATGACTGCACAACAACATGGTGAGTCTTTTTCCAAAAGATCTCCCCCAAAAGGTCGAGACTTCACCTTGGATTTTGTGAGTTATAGAAGAGAAAGAAAAGGAGTGAAGAACTCAAAAACAACCTCAATCCCAATACATGTAATCCGATCAAACATGATGCAAATCCAAAATTATTTGAGCTTTAGCTTCTCTATCCAATGGTGAATTCTTGCCCAAAAGTTCTCTACAAAAAGATTGAGCTATCACCTTCAATTTCGCAGATTTGCTCAAGAACATATGATAGAGAAATATTTGGGGAAATCCAAAATCCGAAGACCTTGTGCCAAATCTTGCAAGGAAATCACTCTAGAAGTTGTTAGGCACGACCTAGGTTCGATTTGGTCCAACAAAAGCACAACAAATCATTATCAATCACGATATCGGAGAAACACCAAAAATAGCTTTGTAAATAGTGAAACTGATAAATTGGAGATCAAGAAGGAGGAGAACAATCTTGCATGAATTTGATCTTTGGATTACCTCAAGTTGTTGGTTACAAACCTCTCCTAGCATCACTCAGAGCTTGGGATGCCAAAAAGCTTATGAATAAAGACAATCTCCTCTCCCCCTGTCTAACCCTAACAAAGCCTCTCCACACCACAAATGAGAGACACCTCCTTCAAGAGTGCCCCAACAGCCCATCCACAATATATATAGTTGCTAATAGTATCCAAAATGCCCGTACACGAAGCACACCACCCAAATAGCCCTTAGGAGTAAAACTGTCCAAGTTTTTCTTGGCGCATCGGGCGGACCCGGTGCCTTCTCGACTTCACCTCGAATCGACGCAAGCTTCAAGATGACGCCGAATACAAGGCCCAAATTATATGGTGTATATTAACTTTACCAGTGGGCGAAATCCAAGGCCCAAGTCACCCACCCATCAAAACCCTAGGGCGAGTGAGCCCCTGCCCTGACGCAATTCCCTCCCCCCACCTGTTTGAACTCCTACCACCGAGAACGTCTCTCTCCCTCTCCACAGTACCCTCCTCCTCTCCAGAATCTCCTGTTTAGCACCAATAATAAAGGGGAAAGGAGAAAAAATAGATTGAGGAGAAGGAGTGGATAGAGATGAGGTGATCTTTAGTGAAGATTGGCTTTTCCCCATCTCTATCATTCTACCCTACATTTGGGAGACAGCCAAGGTAAGAGCATCTCCAAGAGATTATTCATTTCTCTTCCCGATACTAAAATACTATCCTTTTAGTAATAGGAGGTGCTCCAGCAGATTACCAATTCCATTAACTGAGGCGGGCAAAAATGATTAACCGAGGCGTTTTTCCCGACCACGTCGGATCGAAGGTCACGGTAAATGACCTATTTTCCAAGACGATTTGCTGCCCTCCTCGGTTAATCGAATAGAAAAAACAAAAAAATAGAAAGCACGGGGACAGGCCCGCCAAGCCCATCCACGAGCCTGCCGAGCCCATCCACGGGCGATCACCGCCGGGGCGCGTCCCCCACCGTCGAGCTCGCTGGATCCGCCGCCGTCGAGCCTCGTGAGGCCGGATCCACGATCCCCGTGGTCGGATCTGGAGCTGGAGGTGGTGGAGACAGTGGAGAACACTGTGGGGGAGGAGGGTCGAGGCCGGGCCTCCGCACCGCTGGTCCGCTGAGCCCGCGCCATAGGGGAGGAGGGTGAGGCCGTTGGTCCACCTGGTGCAGCTCCTGGACGCGTGCTTCGCGCTGCTGGGCAAGGAGGCAGCCGGGCTCGAGGAGGTGTCGCTCCGGCTGCTGGAGGCCAGCAGCTTCTTCGCGCCGGCGCCGAGCAGGAGGCGCTGGTGATGCTGCTGCGCCTAGGTCGGCTCTTCAGCTGCAAGGTCATCTTCGGCCAGGCCGCCCGCGCCATCATGGACACCGTCACAGGCCTGGTGCAGAAGGGAGCAGAGAGAGGGCATCGACGGGAGCTCGCGTGGTTCATCACAGGCCCGAGTGAGCAGCCACCACCGCCGATCGTGAGCGGGCTCAACCGCCTGGCGCTCACGGACGCCGCCAGGTGAGCGCCGCCAGGGGAGGGGAGGGGAGTGGAGGGCGGATCTGGGCCGATAGAGGGAGGGAGGAGAGAGGGAGGGAGAGAGCGATGTAGAGGAGAGGCGGGCTGCAGGGGTGAGGGAGGGAGTTGAGTGATTTAGGGTTTGTGTGCTTGGTTATATATGCTAGAGGTGTTAGTGGGCTGGTACGGGCTAGTGTGCGCTGGGCGCCTAAGCCTGATTTACCGAGGCGGTTGTATTACAATGCCCGCCTCGGTTAATGATTTTGTGAGACGGTTGTTTGTAACCGTCTCGGTTAATGAAAAATAACTGCCTCGGTTAAATCCTACCTTTAACCAAGACCGTTAAAATTCTTGCCCGCCTCAGAGGTGTTTAAAAAAGGTCGCGGTAAATTATTTTTTGTAGTAGTGTTACCAAAACACAGCTCCCACTTGCTCAAATGTATGTGATTTCTCCCTCTATCCTATCCATCGAGTAATATGCTACAACACTAGCTATTAGAAACACAAAAAATATTATTGGTCATGGAGAGAGAAAATATATAGGGTACGAGAGATGAGTAATCTGCTGGAGATGCTCTAAGGTTAACCCACTTTACCCCTATCGGTCGAAGTTGTTAGGAGCTTAGAGCATCTCCAGAAGATTACTCATATCTTTTACCTTAAAAATTCTCTATCTCCATTAACAATACCTAGTATTGTGTTTTTGGTAATGTTGTTGCGGCAGACTACCGAAACCTAGTTACCAATGGATAGGGTAGAGCGATGAATCCCCTTCATTTAGGTGAAAGGGGGGTGTGTTTTGGTGATTACCAATGGTAACGGTGATTGGATTTGTAATATGTTGGAACGCCTTCAATCACCAAAAGAGTTTTTTTAGTATTAGGGAGAGGGATAAGTAATTTACTAGAGATGCTCTTAGGATGGGTTTTGGTCGTGGGTCTTAGTGATTTTGAGGGAAGACGCTATTTTGGATTCCGATCTAGAGTTCTGCTGCCTGACAGATTGAGCAGCGTGGTTGTTCCTGTGGTTTTCACAACCCAAATAATTTGTCCTCTGAATGTGGATAATAAGAAAATTGTAGATATAGAGGGATCTACCTGCTGTCGAAATTTTATATTTTGCGGTGGTGCATATCTTCAGATATGAACAGTGAAGTAGGCATATTTTTCTTAATGTTCAGATTTGATAATAGATGGTCAGACGTGTATTCAGTGACCTTAACGAAGGAATTACTGGAAACCAATAATAAGAAAGTCGTAGGTTTCTTTCAGATCTACCTTCTAACATATATAATTTGAGAAGTACTGTTTTTGCATCCTACTGCCTGAAAATTTTAGACACATTATGTACTCCACATTCCACTGCAGTTTTGCCCCTCTTGGAACCAAGATAAAAAAAGAGAATCTGATAAAAAATTGTAGGTCCTTCTCATAGCTCTCTAAAGAGTATCTTATTTCAATCACATCTTGTCTAAATTGAAAGATACAAAAAAGTGAAGTAGCATGACTCCATTTAGCCTAGGCAATGTCCATTGTCATCGTTTGTTGGTCGGGTTGAACTGTATGAGTGCTTTGCTTCCTATATTTACATGTTTGTATGAGGATGTATTCTGGTCTTATTGTGTCAACAGGTGGTAACGCTCCAGATCGCGCTTAGAGCGGCTGTGTCCTTTGTTGGGAGGCAAGTAAACGTAGTGGTGGTTTGCTACATGCTTTAATTTTTCATTTATGTTACCTCCACTTTAAAATTTCAGAATCATAATATATCCAATGTATCTTATTCATCTATAGAATTTTTTCATGACTTAGTGTCGCTAGATCTGATCTTGTCCATTAGCTTACAACTCGAGGAGGGCGTATATGGATATAACTACCGCGGAGTATTGTTGTCTAGTGTGGAGAGAGGCTTATTGGGCATATGTGGTTTATCACTCTATCTATCTACATCCGGTTTATCACTCTATCTATCTACATCCTGAATTGGTACTTCATTGCATCTCCTTGCATGGCATAATGAGTTAGGTCGCTGCTTGATAGTGGCGACCATACTAATTCAACATTGTTTACCGGGCACTATGATGCACCTTGATACATTGTTGAGTATGAAGGCAGGAGACATAGCATTTGTGTTGCACTTATTTTTGTGGGCTGTTGGTTTATAGTATTTATTTCGGCAATGGAGGTGCCAAGTAATTCTTCTTCAATGGGTTGGTGATGTTTAATCTTTGTTTATGTGTGTCGATATATTAGGTTGATGTTACTTATTCATGTTACTATTTAGATTTTAAATCGTTGCTTAATGGACATCTAATTTAATTAACATGTTAAAGCGGTTTACTTGCTGAGATTTTATTTCTCACACTTGTTTTTTATCATCCCAGGTACTTGATGATTTGCTTGGAGGGGTTGGAAAGTAGCAGCACATCACACACTTCTCCATGATAAAAATTATCTTAAATATTGTTGTGCTGCAATAATGAAGTTTATGTGGATAAAATTGTTAGACCTCTTTAATCATTTGGTTATCCTATTAGGATCTTTCATAAGTGTTAGTGTGTTAAATTCTCATATCCACACCCTACATGTTGTTGCTTCCGCAATAATCGTATTTTCAGAAGTTGTTGTCGAAATCTTTCTTTGGTCTGACAATTGGTGCAGTCAATAGCTTCCTAGGATCATGTTTTCTCCTGGGTGTTACGCTTTTGCACTCCCGTGCACAGGCATTCTAGTTGAACTTGCCATTGCCTTCTTCCTTAACTTGACCGATGCTGTCTTGATCACCATGTGCTATTCGTCCTTCACATGCACGTCATAAATCACCCATGGCCTCATACGGACTTCTCAGGTCCCTTAGTCCGAAGCCTTGTCCCAAGCCCTGGTTCATCCTTCACCGCACACAGTCCGTCGTCATGAACACACTTGACCTTCATCACTTGTTGTCTCCTCATGATGCATCCAATACTTGCACATCACAGGCCAAGGGAGATAACACAATAGATATGTTTTGTACACTCATCACAACATACCACTTCTGGTTAGACAATAGCCAATCAAGCACATATGAAATATGAACTAACCCGGAGGAGCCTCAAATCATCTAGTTAATCACTCATCATAACTATAGACCAAGGCACATTTCAACTTGGTCTTCTCAGACCTTGTAAATATGCTGCAAATTAAAATTTGTAACTTTTCACAAGTAAGATACAAACAAAATTAATGACCTTTTTAAAATTAGTCATATAGATGTGCAAGTCTCGTTTGCTACTAATTTGGCAACCACAATTAATTAGGGTCAACTAATCTTTATTGTGTTTTACATTTTTAGAAAATGATTTTCCATAAAGGATGAGTTTTATCTACAGTCACGAGTAGCTACTCTCACCATCAGTATACCATCGTGCATATGTCTACATAATTGTTTATCACTTTGAGTATGTTCATATACTAATTCTAAGATACTTCAGAGGAATATATACGGAATATTTCAAAAACATCCCTATTTTTTAAGTATATTATGATTATACCTTAGTACTAGTATATAAAAATTAGTATCTCCACATACTCTATGTTTAGTCGCATACCCAAGTATATACCATCATAGATTGTCTAGTATGATCACATCACTACTACAGAAGGGGACATCGATCCCCTTCATAAGTCTCAGCCAGCGTTAGCCTCGGGACTAACGTTGTCATTTGTCCCGGATCTAAACAGCTAGGGGGGCCGGTTGGAGCCTCCAACGGGACTAAAAGTCTCTCTAAACCCTAAACCCTAAACCCGAAGACTAAAAGTTAACACCAACCGGACTTTGGACTTTTATTCCGGAATGGTAACACCAACCGGGACTAAAGGGTAGAATTTTAGTCCCGATTGGTAACACCAACCGACCCTTTAGTCCCGGTTGGTGCCAACTGGGACTAAAACGTTCTCCATGGGTTAGTTTAAAAAGAAAGAATCCCATCTAGAGTCACATGTACTGTGTAGTTGGGATGAAAAGCAAGCTATATGCGAGGCGAGGTCTCGGGTTCAAGTCCCACGGACCGCAAAATGTGTTTAGTGTCACACATCCTAGATTAAAGGGAGTTTCTGTAGTAGTGCATACTCACCCCGTCCCATGAAAAGTGCGAGCCCGTGTTTGAAAAAAAATTCACAAAGAGAGCAATTCTAGAAATTGGATCTCAACTACCTGCCTAATTAAGTGACCAGATTTGATTTGCATGCCAAAACTAACTGCATGTGGCAAACAAATGAGGGTAGAATGGACTTTTCACGCCACGACTAGTTATTAACACCAAAGGGGACTGAAGGGTGACTTTTACTTCCGGTTGATGGTAATAACCGGGACCAAAAGGGCTTTGGCATCCATAAAATGGGATTGGTTCAGGATCTAAATTATATCAAGACAATTGAGGATGATGGATGTGAGTTTCGCTGCTAGTATTTCTATAGTGCGGTGTTACATAAAAAATTAAATAAGATTTCAAATTAAAGCTTTATTGAAGTTCATTCCAAATGCTCACACTTAATATAGAACTTCATCAATTTCATCTCATATATGATTTCAATTATAATTCATGGTCGGACAGGAAGGGGTCTTGGCTTTGGGTTCCAAAGGGGTTTGCATTGGTGGTGGTGGATAGGGGACTAGGTTACCCAGCGAGAGCTAGTGAGATCCGCCAGTTTGGTAGTCAGAGCAGGAGGATAGTTCGAGCGGTGAGGAAAGAGGTAGATGGTTGATCGTTTGCAGCAGTGACAACCATGGATCGTGCTAGGGGGACCAATCAGCAGGGGGGACCGTGGTCGCGCTTGGGCGATAGAGCTGGCCCGGGGCGATTCAACGAGTTCCGTGGAGGGAGAGAGTTTCAAGACTTCAGAGAGCGTGATCGTTACAAATTTTCATATGGGTGGGATGATTTCAGAGGAGGAGAAAGGGAGGGATATAGAGGGAGGCAATGTGGTTTCGGATCTGGATCTAACTCGGGATATGGCTTTGGGTCAGGATCCGAATTTGGTTCAAACATGGGTGGCCCGCAGAGATATGACAACAATAGAGCTGAGAATCCTAAGAGGTCTGTGGCCGAGAGAGATGAAGGCGACTTAAGGCAGAAATTGATGAGAGAGTATGATGACCACCGTGGCCCAGAAAAGGTGACTAAGGTTATTGGAGAAGAGGGGAACTCTGGGCAGATGAAAGGGAAAGGGCCCAACTCCACTGGTCCGCACTGTTTTAATTGTAATCTATCTGGTCACTTTCGCAAAGGTTGCATGAATCCGCCCTTCTGCTATTGCTGCAAAAAATCTGGTCACAGGGCGCCTCTCTGCCCAGAAAAGAGAGGACTTCGGTTGTGTGGATTTGTGATGCCTGGTCAAGGTTTCTATAGCATTCACATCCCTACAGACAAGGAGGAGAAGAAGAAGGAGGTTCTTGGCATTATGATTATTGAGTATGGGCTGGTCACTGCTGACTGCATTGAAAAAGAACTGAGACATCTTTTCAAGGGGATATCTAAATGGCCTATCAAGAAAATGGATGATAAGAATCACTACATGATAACCTTCCCAAGTGAAGCTATCAGGGATCAATTATCCAGATTTAGAGGGTTTGGCTTTGAGACTTCCATTGTCAAGGCTAAAGTGATTGCCTCTGAAATGTCATCAGGAGCTGATGGGAACTTAGAGGAGGTGTGGGTTAAAGCTTACAATTTTCCACCTAATGCCAAATCTGTAGAAGTGATTATGGAGATTGCTTATCTAATTGGGGATCCTGAAGAAGTAGACCTCACAAGCTTGAAGAAGCCGGGTCCTATGAGAATCAAGGTGGCTTGTAGGGATGATGCATAGATTAAGGGAGAAACACAAATTTTCTTTAATGGAGAGAGTCACAGAATGAGGTGGGAGATAGAAAAGCCAAATATCATAATATCTAACGATAAGTTAGCAACCAAATTTGATAGAAGGAGGGACAAAAAGGATGAAGAGGAGAAGGAAGAAGAGGATAGTGATGTTTCAGCAAGACAGAGAGAGAATGTTGAGAAGTCTAAGGCCTCAGATCCTAAAGGAACTAATGTTGGTCACTTAGGGGATGCTAGCTCAAACAAGAAACAAAAAGTAATGCAAGATGCAGAGATAACAAATGAAGAAACTAGGTGTTGGCGCTGAAATCGGCCAAACAGGAATCGGCCGATGGTCTTCAGCGTCGGACACACGACCCGGGAGATCTGCTTAGCTCCTGTTCGGGTTATCGCCCTGGTGCGGTTCGCGTGGCGTGCCAGTCAATCTGACCTGTTGATTGACAAGGAAATAAGAGTATTAAATTCCAGGCGCTCCGATCGGCTGGAGTTCCGATCTGTCCTGAAGAGCGCGTCGGCGAATCGGCCGATTTACTGTAAAGATGATCGGCTATGGATGAGCCGATAATCACGTAATAATTGTAAAGAAGACTGCTGGAGCGATGTAAACAATTATTACAAAGACAACACTTGAAATAGATATAATCGGCTGTAAGGTGATAAATGGAAGAAGAACGATGACGAAGCCGATTACTCTGATCTCAAGCTGGATAACTGGTGATAATACTAGAACAACAGGTAAAACTTGCAATTCTAGTAAATATCGATAACTAGTGAATAAATCCAAACGAAACCACAGCGATGCGCCCTTAGTTAAAGCTCGGATATTACTCGATAAACGGAACCTACCAACTGGCCGGAGATCAAGTTGATGCAGCCCTGCCAATCCGTACGAACTCGTGAAAGAACAAAAAGTGTTGGCCAAGTCGCCGACTTGAAAGTAAATTGCTGGAAAAGGTAGAAGTGTTTTGTTGATTGATGTGTTCATTTTTTTTGCAAAGCCCTGACGACTCCTATTTATACCCTAAAAACTAGGACTCCTGGTCCATTACCACTTGTTACAACCTTATTTAAAAACAGGAAAACTACTATATCTATAATATCTTTTAAAAAGGAAACGGACTCCTGCAGAATCTTCCGCAGCCGTCTCTTAATCCAATCAGGACTTTTTTCAATTGCTTCCTGACCGACTTAGCGTCGCTCTGTTGACCAACTTCTGACCGGGCCCCTCCGAAGTAGCCCCATCCTGTTGGCACAAGCTGTATCACCAATCGGCCGATTTCCAACTGTTTACTTCAATCGGCCGATTCCTTACTATAGCCTTCAGATCTGCCGCATCGGCCAATCCTCTCCTCCTGACGCCGATTCAACACATGTCAAAATCTGGCGTCAACACATGCCCCCCAGTTTTGGAGTAAAACATAACTTTTTCTTTGAAACTCTTTCTTTAATCCTTTTCTCCGAAACGGGCGCAGTAAAAATCTCCTTCTGTTCTGTGGTCTTCTGCACAATGATTGCAATTTCCTCGGACCGAGCGCGCGAAACGACTGCTCCCCTGGAATTCGTGTAAACGGCGCGGCAAGAATACCATCTTTACCCCTGCTCTCCCGGTTTTTCCTTAAGTATTGGCATTCTCCGGCTACTCTTCCCTATAACTCTAGCATCTTCTTCCAGCGAACCACTATTCGTCTTCCTCCGAGCCCTCTCGATCTCCAACCGCCTCCTCCGGCGATCTCACTCGCGACCTGCTTCAACCTCCCAATGCCATTACCATCGGCGACCGTTCCAACCACGGAGGCTCTATCGGCGATCCCCTCAGCGGCGGCGGCCCAATCGGCGGCCCCACTGGCAGCTCCATCGACAACGATGACCTTCATCCCAGAGGTAAACACTTGAAATTTTCCCCTTTTGCTTTTCTACTGCTCCAGTATTTTCCGGATCCTTTCTCGGTTTTCCCCCTTTTCTTCCTTTTTTAGGTACTTAGGCACCAGATCACCATCCCTCTTTCAAAATCCCCTGATCTTATCTGCTTAGGCCCCATGGGAAACCCCGATCCAACTGACCTGATCAATCTAGAGACCCAAAGAGTCCCATTCAAGCAATCACCCATGGACCTAGATCAGTGGGTAGGTACCTTTAGATCCTGGCCAAATGAGACCCCCGGCTGGAGAGAATGGTACCAAAGAATAGCCAGGTCTAGGAGGGTTCAGTGGGATGAACAAAAAATCAGCCAATGCATAGACCTCTCCCTGTCCCAGATGGAGAAAAATGAACCTCTGGTCATAGCAGCTTCTTACTTTTGGTCCGACGCACTCAATGCGTTTCTTTTTGGACACGGACCCATGACCCCAACTTTGGCTGATGTCCTGCTGTTGACCGGCCTTGACATCTCCAACGCCGATGTCCCTTTTAACTATCTGATTAAGCCATCACATCGGCTGGAAACCAAAGGAATTGGCGGATGGAAGGGGTACATCAGCAAAAACATGAAGACTGGGACAGTTTCAGAGAGAGAGCATACGACATTCCTGATGATGTGGCTGGAAAAGCACTTTTTCTGTGGTAGAGCCGTTGGACCCTCTTCTAACACCCAGGCTTTAGCGGAAGCTCTGTCACAAGGATCGGCCATCCCCCTTGGAAAACATCTGCTGGGATCGGCCTACCACCTGATGCACCAAATCGGCACTAAGCTGTCAAAGGGGGAGCCGATTGGGAACCCCGGCGGTCCCTGGTGGTTCATCACCCTCTGGCTCAATTTACATATGAGCAAGGTCTCTCAGCAACGGATGGAGACCAAAACTTTTCCCAATATCGAGTCAGAGGAGAATCCAACTGTCCGACGATGCTGCAGATCCTTTGGAGAGGCGGCCTCGGCCTTCCCTGGCTGTCAGTTTACAGCTACCCGTACAGCTGAATATTTCAGATGCCTCTATAATGGCCTTAGTGAAGAAACTATCAGGCAGTGGAGCCGATTTTTGAATTACCCACCAGCT
This sequence comes from Panicum miliaceum, assembly GCA_032594955.1. Lineage (NCBI taxonomy): Eukaryota > Viridiplantae > Streptophyta > Magnoliopsida > Poales > Poaceae > Panicum > Panicum miliaceum. The sequence continues at coordinate 44,554,535 of CM064056.1, read as the reverse complement.
ACGACTTCTCCACTCATACCTTTGACAGGGAGCTTATGGATATCTTGATCAAACTAGGGATTCTGCCAGCCAATTTCTTCTCTGGAAAGGACTCTCCCACATATAAGTTCTACAATCCATCGACTGCAGCAAGGCAACTGGGCTTTGGCCAACTGCCGATTCGGGTCTACTTCGCCGGTCAAGCAAAATTCAGAGATGGACTAACTACAAGTCTTGACTACAATCGGCTGTGCGATCTAGTGCCAGATTCTAGCACTATTGACCTGAACAACTGGTCAGTGGCACCTTTTGCCACTCAGCAATTTGAATTATGGTGAGCAGAATGGAAGCAATACCTTTTCTGCAAATCTCCATCAACTTATTGCAACATTCTGGACCCAGAAAACATCGACCCAAATGCAGCGGTATGTCTTTTCTCCCAGCCGATTTCAATGCTATCTCTCTCCATACTTTCATCTTGTCATTAACTCACATTTATGTTCTTAGTCTGAAAGCCAGGTCCCTTCGATGCGGAGCCGAAGCGACAGACCGATAGATAATCACCATCCATATAAACCATATCCACTTATCGGCTTCCACGCTCCAACCATCAAGGACATTTCCACTGGCCGATCGAAACGAGCACCGAAAAGGCCAACCTCGAAGATAACAAGCCGTCGAGTGCGAGCCCGCATCGGATCGGCCGACCAAACAGCGGTAGCATCGGCCGAGACTCCGATTCCTTTATCCTTGCCAGCTACCGAGATAGCCGATCCTCAAGTCACCGTCGAAGTCGGGGCAGCTGCGGCATCACTACTAGTAGAAGCTGTTCAGGTAATCTTGCTTATTTCATATATCCTTTAAGTGCTTCACTAACTCTCTCTCGCTGCCAGGCTGCACAAGCTGTTCCACCACAGTCTCCACAGCAATCGGCCACCACCCCAGGGGAAGCCGAAGCTCCAGCAACCCCTCCTGTCGAGGTAGATAACCCCTTACCTAAATTTCTTGATATCCAGAGGACTTAACTGATCCCGATGCAGGCCGATTTGGGTATGCTGACTGTAACCCCACAACAAACATCGGCCGGAAGATCAACAGAGGTATGGCAACTATTTCATACCATCTCATTTCAGTTATCCAGAGTAACTCACAAAATCTGTTTTCAATGCCTTTTCAGGAAGCTGGTCCGAGCAGAGCATTAATAGTTGTTGAATCTTCTTCTTCTGACGAGCCAATTGTACCAGCCCCTAAGACGAGGGAGGCGCTCCCATCAGTGCAAGCAAGAGAGATCCATTTTAAGGAGGTAATAAACTTATCACCGGATCGGCCGATTCCCTTTTACTGCTGGCTAATCCTTTTCTTTATTCTCCTACAAGAACAAGACACCCCGAATAATAGCCTCTTTTCCTTCGCGGTTTCTCTGCCTGAAGACGAAGAAGTCGCTTCGCGCCAAGTTCCGTTGAGATTAATTTCTGACGATGTCCATGCCAAACTCGAGAGTATGCGGGTCCTTCTCCAAGATGACATCGGCCGATTGGTAGAAGATGCCTCGCCGATTCGGCAACTTTTCAGTGACATCAAGGGCCGAATCCCGGAAGAAGCGACAGAAACTCTGCACCCTGCTGCGTTCATAGAGTGGATGCAGATTCCGGTGTCCAGGGCCCTGCGTCACATGGCCGATCGTGCCCAGCTAGCAAAGACCCGGGAGGAAGCTGATTCTTACAAGCACCGAGCTCAAGAAGTACACCAACGGATCAACTTCCTCGAGAGTGCCCGCCTGGATATCGTCGACACAATAGATCGCCTCAAACGGAGGAGAGTAGAGCTGGCCAAAGAGATGGAGCAAGTAACCAAGGACATAGCCGCTGAAGAAAAGAAGCTTCAAGAGCTCCCATCTATCATCGCCGGGCTGAAACAAGAAAGACAGAGTTTGGCCTGTGAAGCGATAAGACTTCATCGCTGCATGTCGGAAATACCTGGATCGACCGACGATGACCAGAGAATAGTAGACTCGGCCGATCAGATTAGGCGACGAGCTATTGCTACTATAGATACCCTCCTCGGGTTGTAAAGGATCATGTAAACATTTAACACTCCTTCAATGCTACTGCGCCGATTTGATCTTGAACCACTTCTTTTGCCAGCTTTGCATTTATGAATGCTTTTACTCTGATAGGACATGTCTCACCATCTATCTACCTCTCTTTCCTTTATAAGTAGATCCTTCACCATCTCCAAAGGCATACGCATTACTTATCTTCTCTCTCTCCAACACTAGATCTTTATCCTCCCGAACCGAACAGCAAGATGTCTTCTTCGTCCTCTTCATCTTCTTTCTCTGTACATCTCAATCGCTCTGATGTTGGGTAGTTTTTTCATCTCTATTTAGCCAAAACGTCTCAGCCCTGGTCTGGAACGAGCGATCTAAATCATGCATTCAGACGAACCACTGTCACGGGCAGACAAAGATCTGATAAGAGCTCATGCTGAGGAACTTAGAGATCATGTTCCCGCTGTTGTCCAGGAGTATTGGGACCTTATGGATGCTCACTGCTTGGTCCATAAGCGACCACCTCCTGAAAAGAGTCCTCCACTCCCTCATCAAGTCAAGACTGAAGCTGCCATGGAGAGTCTGGAGGAGAAGAAGACCCGCCTCCTGATAGAACTTTGCAATCAAGCTGAGACTGGAGCCACCGTAGGGAATCCAAAGGAGAATAGGATCCGTCTTATGATAGAACTGGGTCGCGTCGAGAGAGAAATCCAGAGCAGGCGTAATCAATAGATGCATCGGTATTTTTATTCTAAGGGCGACTTGTACCATGTCGGCCATGTACTCTGTCATTTTCGTCCAATAGTGAACTAGTCGAAATGAATCCCAATGTTTCTTTCTTCAGGCGGTGTCATCTCCGCATCAAAATATGCAGACGAAAGCCGATAGCAAATCGGCCATATTGTCTTGATATATCTTACCGCAAGTTATGCATCTATCCAAATGCTTGGATAGTATCTCTTCAGATATTGTCCATTTAAAGCTCTTGGGAACTCTTCCCCTTCAATTGTCTCCAGAATATATGCATTTTCAGGGGCACATCGGCCGATTCTGTACGGCTCTTCCCAAGTGGGTGACCATTTACCGAATTTGGGATCTTTAGATCCTATCGGCAGCACCAACTTCCACACCAAATCTCCCTGAGAGAATTGTTTAACTTTGACCTTTTTGTCATACCATCTGGCCATCCTTTTCTTGTTCTCTTCTATACTAATCAGGGCTCTCAACCGTAAACCTGCCGAATCATCAAGTTCGTCCTTCATGAGGAAGGAATAGTCATCGGCCGTCAACTGATCTTGAAACGATATACGTCTTGACCCCGTCCTTAACTCCCAAGGCAAGACTGCCTCATGACCATAAACCAGCTGATAAGGAGATATCTTAGTGGTTTCATGACAAGCCATCCTATAAGCCCATAAAGATTCAGCCAAAGACATATGCCACTTTTTGGGTTGTTCTTCTATCTTCCTCTTGATTAGCTTGATTATCCCTTTATTGGACGATTCTGCATGGCCATTGGCTTGAGCATAATATGGAGAAGAATTTAATAATTTAATCCCCATATCGGCGGCAAACTCTCCGAATTCTCCAGAAGTAAACATTGTTCCTTGGTCAGTTGTGATGGTTTGAGGAATACCAAATCGATAGATAATATGGTTCTTAACGAATTCAATCATATCGGCCGATGTCACGTTCCTTAAAGGAACTTCCTCCACCCACTTAGTAAAATAATCTGTAGCTACCAATATGAACTTATGCCCTTTGCTCGATGGAGGATGAATCTGTCCGATGAGATCTATTCCCCAACCTCTAAACGGCCACGGCTTAATTACTGGATTCATAGCCGATGCTGGCGCGCGCTGTACATTGCCAAACCTCTGACAGTCTTGGCATCCTTTGTAATATTTGAAAAAATCCTCAAGAATAGTCGGCCAGTAATACCCATTGTTCCGGATCATCCACTTCATTTTGTGAGCAGATTGATGGGCTCCACATATGCCTTTATGGATTTCTCCCATCAGAACCTTTGCCTCTTCTGTTCCCAGGCATTTGAGAAGAACTCCATCAATCGTCCGGTAAAATAAATCATCCTCAAGCAACACATATTTTGTAGCTTGAAAACGTATTCGCCGATCCACTTTTTGGGATGGATCTTTCAAGTAATCGGTGATTTCCTTTCGGCAGTCATCGGCCGCGAGCTCTAGCGTCATCGCTCCCTGAATCGGCCGATACCCGGAGGCATGTTGGGCCAGCCTGTTGGCTTCTCTATTATAATTTCTGGGGATATGCTCAATTATTGCAGACTTGAACTATTTTAAAAGCTGAAGGCAATCTTCATAATAAATCCTCAAGATATCGTCCTTGCACCCAGATTGCCCCGTTAATTGATCCACAATGAGCATGGAATCTCCAAAAATTTCGACTGCATCAGCTTTGACTTCCCTTAATAATTGGATGCCCTTCAGAACGGCTCGATATTCCGCCTGATTATTGGTTGCGGAAGCTTCTATCGGCAGAGAGAAATCATAACTTGGCCCCTGAGGCGACACAAGAACAATGCCAATTCCTGATCCGGCCCCACACGAAGAACCATCAAAATACAGAGTCCATGGAACCGGTTCAATCACGGCGATCTCCAGTCCACAATGTTGAGCTACGAATCGGCCATGACTTGACCTTTGACAGCTTTGGCCGATCCGTACCTTAAATCGAATTCTGACAGAGCCAGGATCCATTTTCCAATTCGTCCTTTCAAAATTGGCAAAGATAGCATATACTTCACCACATCATCCTTGCATATAACTATACATTCTGCCGATAACAAATAATGCCTGAGCTTGGTACACGAGAAGTACAAACACAAGCACAGCCGCTCCACCGGGGAATATCTTGTTTCAGCGTCCAGGAGTTTTCTGCTGACATAATATACCACCTGTTCTTTTCCTTCGAACTCCTGTACCAACGCCGATCCAATAGCTTGTTCGTCAGCCGATAAATATAATTTGAATGGCTTACCAGACTGTGGCGGGACTAACACCGGAGGTGAAACTAGATATTGCTTAATATCTTCCAATGCTTTGCGTTGTTCTTCTCCCCATATAAATTCTTGATCAGGCTTTAATTTCAACAGAGGAGTAAAAGCCCGAATACGCCCTGACAGGTTGGATATGAACCTTCTGATAAAATTGACCTTGCCGATGAGGGACTGTAGCTCAGTTTTATTTTGTGGGGCCACAACTTTGTTGATGGCGTCTATGGTCTTCCGGTTGACTTCTATCCCGCGCTCATGAACCATGAATCCTAAGAATTGCCCAACCGATACACCAAATGCACACTTGTTTGGGTTCATCTTCAACCCATGCTTCCTTGTGCACTCCAGTACTTCTTGTAAATCGGCCAGATGTTCTTGGTGACCTTTTGACTTGACCACGACGTCATCTATATAAATTTCCACCGATGTACCGATAAGCTTGTGGAAGATATAGTTCATGGCCCGCTGATATGTAGCACCGGCGTTCTTTAACCCAAAGGTCATTACAACCCATTCAAATAAACCAAGATGACCTGGACACCTAAAAGCCGTCTTCGAGATATCCTCTTCGGCCATTAATATCTGATTGTACCCGGCATTACCATCCATGAAACTGATGACCTTGTGTCCTGCAGCAGCATCTATCAAGATATCGGCCGTTGGCATCGGATATCCATCCATTGGTGTGGCTTGATTTAAGTTCCTGAAATCGATGCACACACGCAATTTTCCATTCTTTTTATACACGGGCACAATATTAGAAATCCATTCAGCATAGCAGCACTGCCGAATAAATTCTGCTTCAATTAACTTTGTGATCTCGGCCTTTATATCAGGTAGAATCTTGGGGTTGCACCGTCGTGCAGGTTGCTAATATGGCCGATATCCTGATTTTATAGGTAACCGGTGTTCAACAATGGACCGGTCTAGACCTGGCATCTCATGATATTCCCAAGCAAAACAATCCTTGAATTCTTTTAATAAACTTATCAGTTTACACTTATACTCAGGATCCAAATTAGCACTAATATACGCCGGCCTTGATTTGCTGCTATCTCCCAAATCTACCATCTCCAATAAATCGGCTGACGTAAATCCATGCCCAAGCTTCCCGTCTTCTCGGACGAGCTGATCCATCTATTCTGAATCTTCAGAGCCGACTGCTTGGATCGGCTGTAGACCGAAATCGGACACCTTCAGGAAGTCAGTGTCCCAAGTCCTGCCAGATATACACTTGACGTGCTCGCAGCTCCACTGTTGCGTGTCAGCCGCTGCGACACTGTAGGCGGAATCGGTGGTAACTATCTCTGTGCTGTCGCCGACCCATTGTACGAGGCATTGATGCATTGTAGATGGGACACAACAGTTTGCGTGTATCCAGTCACGACCGAGCAGCATGTTGTAGGATCCCTTACCATTAATAACGAAAAAGGTAGTAGGAAGGGTCTTACTGCCGATGGTGAGGTCGACGCAGAGCGCTCCGCGGCGGGAGACACGTTGCCTTCGAAATCCTTTAACGTCATGTCCATCTTGGTGAGGTCTTCCTCGCTCTTGCCTAGCTTGCGGAACATGGCATACGGCATGATGTTGACTGCGGCGCCTCCATCTACTAGTAGTCTGGTGACGGGTCGCCCGTCAACGTAGCCTTTGAGAAACAGCGCCTTGAGATGTTGCCGTTTTTCTTCTTCTAGTTTCTCAAAAGTAGCCGTCATCGGCTCTAACACCAGTTGTGCCATCTGCTCTATCATTCTTGTCGCTTTGTCTCGATCATCAGGCGCCATGAATTCCATCGGCAATATGAACACCATGTCAATGTCGGCTGCCGATTCTTGATTGTCTGCTTCTTGACTGTTGTTTTTCTTTGGGCGCCACACCCGAGACTTAACGTTTCTTTTCTCCGGCACCTGCTTCTGTTCTTCTTCTTGTTGCTCCCACTGGCGCAAGCGTTGGATCCTCCGTTTCTCAGATTTGGAGAGGCCATCGGGACACCACCTGGGGTTTACTGGTTTGGCCGATGATCTGGCGTGTTCCCAATCTAGTTCCCTTCCTAGGGGGTTTTCATCTGACACCCTATCATCAGCCATCTCTTCCAGCCGATCGTGCACGCTGATTCTGCTCCCCAGTCCATCCTGTTGGTTGATCCTGCCTTTTGACCGGTGGCACTGGTCAACTCTGCCCCCCAGCCGATCATGCACTGAAATGCGCTGTCCCTCTTCTTCGTGCCGATTTCTGCTGATCGGCTTTGATCCTCTGTCCCTAGAGCGTGACCTCAGGCGATCGTTGCAACTTAATCCATTACACTCAGGATAGTTATCGGCTGACGGCAATCTGATGTCGTTCTCCCAGCAATGGATGAAGAACGGACATTGCCAGTGATCCTTATGCCGGCGTATCATCTCGTTGTGGTATCTTGATTGTTCCTGCTGCTGCCGATATTTGCAGAGCGAGAACTGGGAGGTGACGGGTTTGCGTGGTCGTTCTGGCCCCCGCCTGTTCCTTTTGATCTCGTCCGCTGTAATCTGCCTCCTGGGATCGACGGCGCTGCCCCTTCTTGCTGATTCTGATGTCAGCACTTTGGTTTGACGTGAATTTTCTCCCGTGTCAACCATGTTAGCTGGGAAGGGATGCTGATCTATGTTCATCGGCTTTGCTGATTTAGCCGGGATTTCAAATTTGAGCCTCCCCTGCTCGGTGGCCGATTGTATCTGCTGACGGAAGACTTTGCATTCATTCGTATCATGAGACGTGGCGTTGTGCCACTTGCAGTACTTCATCTTCTTGAGCTGATCGGCCATAGGGATGGTATGATACTGAGAAAGTTTAATCTGCCCTTCCTGGAGTAATAAGTCAAAAATTTTATCGGCTTTTGATGTGTCAAAGCCGAATATCTCTGGCTTTTTCTTTCCGAAAGGGCATGATATTGGTTTTTTGCCTTTCACCCACTCTGCCAGGCCGATTTCCTCCTCCCCATCAGATTCAGACCCTTCTAGGTATGCCACCTTCTTCTGGAAATTCCTCTGCTGCTCAAACGGACGGATTTCCTGCCCTGCCAATCGGTGCACGATCTGGCTTAGGCTTTCAAATTCTTGTGAAGCATACCTTTCCTTGATTTGTGGTAGGAGGCCTTGGAAAGCGATATTGGCCAACTGTGCGTCGGTCAGAGCCAGACTGTAGCATTTGTTTCTGACTTCTCTAAACCTCTGTATATATCCAGTTACTGGTTCATCGCTCCTCTGCTTGAGGCTGGTCAAATCTGAGAGTTTCATCTCATGTACCCCTGCGTAGAAGTACTTGTGGAACTGCTTCTCTAGATCGGCCCATGTAACAATAGAATTTGGTGGCAAAGTGGTGAACCACTGGAAGGCCGATCCGGATAGAGACGATGAAAATAGACGCACCCTCAGAGCATCCTGCGTGGCAGCCTCCCTGCACTGGATGATGAAAATGTTGATGTGCTCTACGGTAGATGTGTCGTCCGACCCCGAAAACTTGGTGAAATCGGGTACCTTGTAGCGGTGTGGGAATGACAGCAAGTCATAGGCCGATGGGTATGTCGTCTTGTATGTGTAAGTCTGCACTTTTGGCTTCAACCCAAACTGGTCCTGAATCACTTCTGCTATTCTTGCCGTCCAGTCCACCTGTTGCTGATGAACGACCGTTCGCGGTGCCGGCATATGTTGAAGGGCTGGTACAGCTAGGTGATGAATCGAAGCATGCGGCGAATTTTGCTGAGCAGCTGATAGTTGATGGCGAAGTGAATCCGCCGCTCCATCATATGTCATCATTGGCGCCGTGCTTCTGAATTCTTCTACAACGCTTGCCCCCCTGCCGATTTCTGATGAGATTGGCTGATACTGAGGGACCGTCGGCCGGACGGCCGATTGGTGAGACGCCTGGATTGGATAGCTTCCGTGCCCGGTTGATGGATCGGGGAAAGCCGTTGTCGCCGATATCCCCCAGGGTACTGAGCTTGTGGGCAGCGATTGTACAGAAGCAATCTTGACGGGTTGAAGCGGTGTCTGTGATGGGAAACATGGTGCACCGCTGTACCTTGGAGACGCTGGAGGCAACGGAGTGTTGTACCCCTCACATTGCATCAATATCGGCTGAGGAGCCGATTGGGACGTGCATGGTAAGCTTCTGGCTGGCAGCGTGATCGACGGGGCATACGCTGGCCCCTGATAGCCTTGAACTGCTCCGCTGGCCAGAGAGCTGATGACGGCGTTGTACACCGTGTTGGTCATCAGCGAGGACTGGTCAATGAACGCCTGGTATACGGACTGTTGGATCATATCGGACATCTTGCCCGAATCCTCAGCAATGGTGATGTGGCGGGGAACTGGAATAGGAGCTTTCTTAACAGCCTCCCCGCTTCTGGTACGACTGAACGACTGCAGATACATCTTCTTGTAATCTTCTAGATGTTTAGCTAATTCTTCCCTCTGATCGTCCTTGAGATCCGCTTCTGTGACCTCAATGATGTTACCGTCGGAAATCTCTGCGTTCTTTGACATATCGAATCTTGAAAGTGTCCCACCGGGCGTGCCAAAAGTGTGTTGGCGCTGAAATCGGCCAAACAGAAATCGACCGATGGTCTTCAGCGTCGGACACACGACCCGGGAGATCTGCTTAGCTCCTGTTCGGGTTATCGCCCTGGTGCGGTTCGCGCGGCGTGCCGGTCAATCTGACCTGTTGATTGACAAGGAAATAAGAGTATTAAATTCCAGGCGCTCCGATCGGCTGGAGTTCCGATCTGTCCTGAAGAGCGCGTCGGTGAATCGGCCGATTTGCTGTAAAGATGATCGGCTATGGATCAGCAGATAATCACGTAATAATTGTAAAGAAGACTGCTGGAGCGATCTAAACAATTATTACAGAGACAACACTTGAAATAGATATAATCGGCTGTAAGGTGATAAATCGAAGAAGAACGATCACGAAGCCGATTACTCTGATTTCAAGCTGGATAACTGGTGATAATACTAGAACAACAGGTAAAACTTGCAATTCTAGTAAATATCGATAACTAGTGAATAAATCCAAACGAAACCACAGCGATGCGCCCGTAGTTAAAGCTCGGATATTACTCGATAAACGGAACCTACCAACTGGCCGGAGATCAAGTTGATGCAGCGCTGCCAATCCGTACGAACTCGTGAAAGAACAAAAAGTGTTGGCGAAGTCGTCGACTTGAAAGTAAATTGCTGGAAAAAGTAGAAGTGTTTTGTTGATTGATGTGTTCATTTTTTTGCAAAGCCCTGACGACTCCTATTTATACCCTAAAAACTAGGACTCCTGGTCCATTACCACTTGTTACAACCTTATTTAAAAACAGGAAAACTACTATATCTATAATATCTTTTAAAAAGGAAACGGACTCCCGCAGAATCTTCCGCCGCCGTCTCTTAATCCAATTAGGACTTTTTTCAATTGCTTCCTGACCGACTTAGCATCGCTCTGTTGACCAACTTCTGACCGGGACCCTCCGAAGTAGCCCCATCCTGTTGGCACAAGCTGTATCACCAATCGGCCGATTTCCAACTGTTTACTTTAATCGGCCGATTCCTTACTGTAGCCTTCAGATCTGCCGCATCGGCCAATCCTCTCCTCCTGACGCTGATTCAACACATGTCAAAATCTGGCGTCAACACTAGGGAATCCAACAAGGAAGTTGTCCCATTGGAGGAGTATCCATCATCTGACCAGTCTATGGAGGAAGGGGAGTTAGATCTGACACAAGAAGATAACTTCATGTATGATGGGCAGGAAGCTGTTTACATGGAGGGGTGGTGATGAGATGATGGATGAAGAGCTGCTGGACTATGAAGAGGAAATTCTTTCAAATGAGAAGGCAGAGATGGAAAGGATTGATAAGATCTTTGAAGAAAAAACTGAAGAATTAAGTGTGAGTATAAACATCAACCCAGAAGCTATAGAGAGTGCTTTGAAGTTGAAAGCAGAGCAGCTGGAAAGTGACACTAACAAGGATCACATGGATAAGAGTGAGAGCAGTGTTGTTGGTGATGACTATGGTAGCAATGAAAGAGAATTCATTACTGTGAAATCTAAAAACAAGCAATTGCCTAATGTAGCTCAAAGGAAAAGCCTCAGAAACTCAAACAAGAGTGGGACAGTTCAAGGGATGGCGGAGGCGCTTAAACAAAACAACAACGACTTATCAGGTAGCAAACTTTCCTTTGCTATTTTTAATTCCATTGACTCCTCTCATTTCTCTAAAATAGCTGCTACTAGTAATATTGATTTGGGTGACTCTGAGTCAAAGAGGGAGGAAATCATTACTACACTGCAGGCTCATGAGGCAGCCAAAGCTGCCCTCATGTTAGCTAGGGAGAAAGTTGCTGATACACTTAAAGAGGGAGGGGATAACTTGAATGCATCTGAAAAGAGTGAGTCTGCCGGGGGGGGGGGGGGGGGGGGAGGGGGAGCAAGAGAGGGCTCAACCCCAACCCCTGCCTGAGATAAACAAATCAATTAGAGAGGGGGTGAGAAAAGAAAGTGTGGCTAACAGCCGCCCAAAAAAGGAAAACACAGATGTTGGTTTTTGACAAGTCGAAACCAGACAGATTGTGTAAGAAACGGTCTGCTCAGCAAAATAACCTTAGAGTGATGAAGTGAGAGAAAGAGCAAGCCAAGTAAGCAAGTAGATAAATGGACAAAAAGTCCCCTCCTCCAGCCCCTGGAGCTCTATTTATATGGAGGAGGAGGCGGTTATTTATATTTATTTTATTGGTGGGGTCAAGTATTACAAGAAGGTCCCTAGAATTTACAAAGAAGTCCCTGAAACTTACAAACAGATCTCTGGATGCTGCAACTAGGTCCTTAGACCTCATAAAAATGCCCTTAGACATCCTAACTTAGCCTCTTTTATACAAAGGGGGTCCCTAGCCTTAGGTGGTGGCCTAAGGCGCACCCCCAACGGTAGCCCCTCAGCTACTTGGTCTTGACTGGCACAACGGGACCGAGTAGCTGACCATTTTAAAAGAGGCACATTTACATTCCGAACTCCGATTGCAAGGAATGTCCTTTGCAACCTCAAAAAAACTCCACCCCAAAAATCTTGTGGGAAAAAAAAGGTATGGAGAAAAGAGTACGCATGTTGCTCGTGAGATAAGCTTCGCATGTTGAAGTAGTTGACATAGCTGTGGTGAGGGCGACGTCGGGGGCAAGGCCGAATGACACGATGAGCCCCTCAAGCCGATGTGGCGGCAGCGGTGAAGTCGAGGGCGATGCCAAAGGTGCTGGCGAGCCCCTCGAGCCGAAGTAGCGGTGGAGGCGAAGTCGGAGGTCCCGGCGAGCCCCACGAGCCGGAGTTGTGGCTAGGCCGAAGTTGTCAGCAAGCCACTCGAGCCGAAGGTGTGGGCGAGCGACTCAAGCCGAAGGTGATCGATGGTGGAGGCGAAGTTGAGAACGAAGCTGGAGGTTCTGGAGAGCCCTTTGAGCTGGAGTCATGGCGAGGCCGAAGGTGTCGGTGAGCCACTCGAGCTAAAGGTGGCGGCGGAGGCGAAGTCGGAGGTCCCGGTAAGCCCCTTGAGCCGGAGTTGTGGCCAGGCCGAAGTTGTCGGCGAGCCACTCGAGCCGAAGGTGTGGGCGAGCGTCTCGAGCAGAAGGTGATTGACGGCAGAGGTGAAGTCGAGGGCGAAGCCGGAGGTTCCAGCGAGCCCCTCGAGCCAGAGTCATGGCAAGGCTGAAGGTGTCGGTGAGCCACTAAAAGGAATCGGTGCTCGTAGCCTAAGAAGGGGAGGGGGTGAATTAGGCAAACTTAAAACCTTAACCTATGGCTCCAACTAATTTGCACAAAAATTAAACTAGATCATGCTATCTAGATATGCAACTATGGTTCTCCTAGTGTGAAACTCTCATCCCAAAGAGTTTTGCAACCTATAGCCAATCCTATCAAGATGATACTCTATGAAAGTAAAGGCACACAAAGATTACAAGTAATCGATGCAGAAGCTTAAGAGAGGGGATGAGAGGAAGCAAACTCTTGATGCGAGGATTTATCCCGTGGTTCAGTTAGGCACAAAGCCACTCCTACATCCACGTTGTTGAAGCACTCACAAAGAGTATTGCTTCCCAGCAACCAAGTCTCTTCTGAGACTCTTCTTGACTCGCCACAAGGCTATGTCAAGTCACCACGGTCTCCTTGATCCCGCTTTCCATTAAGGAGCTTCTCAACCAAGGAAGGGGGTCTCCACGTCTCCCGCACAAAGCCGTCATCGCTACTCCACACCAAGCCGGAGGGTCGAAGACTTGCCGGCGAGCCACCAATGCTCCAAGGGGCCGGCGCACCAAGATACAACTTGTGGTTCACTTCTAGAACCAGCACACAAGGTACAAACCTTGCTCTCTCACTCTCTTAAGAGCTAAACCTAGCACTAACTCTCACAAAGCTTGCGCTAAACCTAAAGATGTGATCAATATGCTCTTGGGTGGCTTGGATGTGTTCTTCTGTGTTTCTAGGGTTTCTCCCGAGCTACAACACCTTCAAATGACCCAGGGTGAGGCATATATATAGGCCACCAACTCGAAGTAGCCGTTACTATCCGGTTTTCCTTTTCTGCACAAAGCGTCAGTTTAACCAACCAGGTGTGTCAGTTCAACCGGTCACACTGACCCTGCCTTGTAGCCGTTGAACTTAACATCTCTCTGCATGCTTGCGTCATTGCACCGACGCATGTACCGACGGTGTGTCGGTTCAACCAGTTCTGAGGTGTCTCCTCAGCCAGCCACGCAAAATGGTACTGAGTAAAATGTGCAATCAACATATCATTGCACCGACGCTTCTTGGCGCTGCGTTGGTTTAACCGACCGTGAAGAGAATTCCTAAGCTGAATTTGCACAGCTCTCTGATGCAACTGACATTGCACCGATGCCTCAGAAAAAGACCCGTCGGTTCAATCGACCCGTGTTGGATTAACTTCACTTGATCAACATGATAATCAGAATTGCACCGACCCGTTGAATTCTTGACTGTTTCTGTCACTTTGTCCAAGTTGTCACTGAGATCATTTGGACTGCATCCGTTTGGTTTTTGTGACGATTTGGAGTATCTTGGAGATGGTTTGGACTCCATCCATGGAACCTAAATATCGTACAAACTTGAGCTCACAATCTTGTTAGTCCCATTGATCATGTTGTCACTAAATAACCAAAATCACAATGTGGCCTAATGGGGCCATTTTCCTTACAATCTCCCCCTTTTTGGTGATTGATGACAACACAATCAAAGCAAGCATGAATTTGTAAGAATCAACAAATTTGAACCACTTACACTTGCTTGGATGCTTACCACCATCCAACTTGAATTTTTCCTCCCCCTAAGTCCATGATTTCTCCCCCTTTTTGACCTCTCCCTTCTATGGCAAACCACTTGAAATCTTTTAAATTAGTTGAAACCATACTTCTCCCCAATATTTGCCTCGATTCCATTTTTCCAAGCATGTGTGCTTCGGTTCACCATTTCTCCCCCTTTCACCTTCACACATTGCTTGCTTGCTTTGACAACTCTCCCCCTTTGGAATCAAATCACCTAAAAAGGTGTCTAACACACCTAAAAGGATCTAGCAAAGCAATGTAGCTCATGGGAAAAGTTAGTAGCCTAGGGAGTCAGTTCCATGAATCATGACCCAAAGATATGATATCAATGAAGATACCAATTGAAAGTTTACTAAGGTGGATCACAAAATCATGAAACTAGCATGACATGAGCTAAGCTTTGCACAAATGTGTGTGCACAACAAGATAATGTGAAAATCATATGCACCACTTGAAAAGTTGAGTAGGATAGCTTAGATCATATCATGCATGGAGGTAGCTTAAAAGAATAAGAAATGGCAATGAAACCAATTAAAAAGTTTAAGCCTTGCATACCTCTGGGGGATAATAGTTACCTTGGCTATACCACTTGGAAGTACCACTTGAACGTGGATGGATGTTTAGCACTTGGTACACCAAGGTGAGCAAATGTATGAGCACATAGCCTATGAACTTAGATATTGAAATTTATGTTCGATAGCATGACTCAATATGCATGAAAGCACAATAGTTTCTCTAATCACACTCATAGAGTTGTTGATTCACATCGAGGGTGAATAACATTCTCTTTGTGTGTTTCCACCGAGACGACGTAGAGACTACATAAGGTAAGCTTGCAAACTTGTTAGTCTCCAAAATCACAAACCATAGAACGAGCTCCCCCTAAATGTGTGCATTTATTGTTTGAATCACCAATCAAATGTATGCACATGTTTTTGACAACATTGAGGAGCTTACCCTATAATTTGTGTTCATATTACACAAATGAAATACATACCTCCTGAAGTTCATGTAGCATGAAATCGAACAACGTGTAGTCTTTCTAGATACTTATCAAACCATGTAGGTTGCTCATGGGTTAGAGCAAGACACAAGCAACCCACCATATGTAGATAACACTAGGAAATGCAACACATGGATACAACCTAGCAATGTAAGGAAGCTACATGATGCTTAAATTGAAATCTAGCTATCATTACCCTATGGGGGACTTGGGCAACAAATGTCCAAGTTGTGAGCTTGGCTTCTTAGCTTGAATCTTCTCATTATCTTGTTAGTCCCATTGATCATGTTAGTCCCATTGATCATGTTGTCACTCAATCATTAAAATCACAATATGCCCTAATGGGGCCATTTTCCTACAGCCACTCAAGCTAAAGGTGGCGGAGGCGAAGTCGAGGGTAAAGCCAGAGGTCCCGGCAAGCCCCTCGAGTCGGAGAAACGGTGGAGGCGAAGTCGAGGGTGAAGCCGGAGGTCCAGGCGAGCCCCTCGAGCTGGAGTCATGGCGAGGCCGAAGGTGTCAGTGAGCCACTCGAGCCGAAGGTGTGGGCAAACCTCTTGAGCCGAAGGTGTGGGCGAAGGCGAAGTCATTGGCGATGCCGAAGGTGAGGGCGAAGGTTTGAGCGCAAAGTTTTGTCAAATCTTCAACTTAAGTGAAGTTGATTCAACGATTTGTACATGACAGAGGAGATGTATTTGAAACAGATATAGAATGGTTCAGCGACCATTTCTCGAAGTTCTCCATAAACATAAGTGTTTTTTTCATATTATTTTTATTATTTTTTTAGCCGAAGGTGTTTTGGCTTCGTATCCCTTAGGATCGAGAGCCCCTTGGCCTTTTAGTGCTTGTTGCACTTTTCTTTTTCTTTGCCGAAGGTGTTTTGGCTTCGTATCCTTTAGGATCAAGAGCTCCTTGTCCTTTTAGTGCTTAATTCACTTTTCTTTTTCTTTGCCGAAGGGGTTTCGGCTTCGTGTCCCTTAGGATCGATAGCCCCTTGGCTTTCTTTTGCGAGGTCATAAGCCCCTCAGCTCCTCGGAGCTACTCTTTTCATTGCCATGCATGAAGGTGATATGTTCATGCGATGAGATGATTTGAGGTATACTTTTGATGCATATGAATGAAGATGGATGCATTTGAATAAATATGGCGAGGTTTGCCGATTCCAGATCCTTGTAGCTGATGAGGACCGAAGATCTAGATAGTGCTCTTGAATACCAGAGCCAATGACTTGCCATTGTTAAGGTGAAACCCATCTGTTGATTAATGCCATTATAATGGAAATCTAATGAACACCGGAAGAGACCAATCCAATAGCCGGTAAGAGCCGAAGGTCAATAAGAAATATGTCCCTGTGAAAACCAATATATTGTGAAAACCAATGCATCAAGCACTTATGTTTAGGATGAAAACCAATATACCTGCAAAAAGAAAATGAAGGTCTGGAATAGAGGGTTAGCCTATGTCGGAGAAGAGATACTTACATCGATGAAAACCTGCATGTTAAAGAAAAAAATTTGATATTCAAGATGTGACTTCTTATGAATGGTCCCTTGGGACCAAGTGTGTTGAGTGAGGTCTAGATAGGAGGTCATAAGGTGTTTTGGCTTCAAGACCCTTAGGTCCGGAAGCCCCTTGCCATTAAAGTGCTTAATGCACTTTTAGATAAGTATGCAAAGTTCATGGGAGCTTTGCTGACTTACATAATTGGAGCATTCAAGATGCGATGGTCGATGTTTGCAACTCTTAGTTGCTTCGACCTAGGCTATGAAAAGGTTAGTGCAAAACCATGATAAGATGTACTTATACAAAAACAATTGATTATTGCTAGTTTTTTTAAAGAACCCCAACCTTCTCTGGACCTTCGCCGGACGTTTTTGCCAGACCTTCGCTGGATCTTTCCACCGGACCTTCTTCGGATCTTTTCGCTGGACCTTCTCCGGACCTTCTCAGATCTTTTCGTCGGACCTTCGCCGGACCTTCTCCAGACTTTTTGCCGGACCATCACCGGACCTTCGCCGGATCTTTCCGTCGTACCTTCTCCTGACCTTCGTCGGACCTTCTCCTGACCTTTTCGCCGGACTTTCTCCGGACCTTCGCTGGACCTTCTCCTGACCTTTTCGCCGGACCTTTGCTGGACCTTCTCCAAACCTTCTCCGGATCTTTTCGCCGGACCTTCTCTGGACCTTTGCGTCGGACCTTCGCCGGACCTTCTCTTAGATCGAAGCCGATAAGGTGATAACCTTAGATCAGTAAGGTGATAACCTTCTCTAAAAGCCAAGTATGATAACTCTGCATTTTTAGAAGAGAAATTGCCCTCAAAAGAGGGGTTAGTGAGTTGATTTTGCTATATTGACAAAACTTAGTTGTAGAATAAGGAGATTAGGAAGTTTAAAGCATGCGAATATAATAACAGATAAATAATAAGTAAATTTCTTTTAAAGGATACAGCCTGCAAACATCGAGGTTAGTGAGACAACTTTAATATTTGAGAGATGGGTAGCTTTCCGTCATGTGCTTGCACATTGGGTTATAACAAGGCACCATCGAAGGTTGCAGGGTTAAAAAGTTTTGTCCAACTAAAAGAGGCATAACCTTCGTGTAGTGAGATACTTGAGAAAATTGATTCAGTTATTTAAGTTGATGCGGAGGGCCCGAGCGAAGGTTCCGCAGCTTGTCTCAGCGTGCGGAGATTCCGCATCTTGATGTGCGGAGGTGATGATAAATTGGTAATAGCAGCGTGTCGTGTACATAAGCTGATATGATACCTTCGAAGATGACATGATAACCATAGTGCCTATGGTTCTGCTCAGAACCTTCGATCCTGCTGGTTACGTCGGAGAGCCTTGTAGGTGATACTGTAGGCTTTAACTTGCATGGCTTGGTGCTTGACGTGGAAGGCAAACTGGGATGCCTTGATGCATGCAAACAGGGATAGCAGAAAGAGGTGCATGCATACACAATAAATCGTCGAGGGTTAGTGGGTTAAAGTAATGTATATGAGAGAATGGGATGTGGCCTTGGTTGCATGCATGATGCCACGTTTAGCTCGTGCACGCGGAGGTTGGCGTTTGCCGTGAGGTCGCTGCTTTGTCAATAATGTTGAGCTTGCAGCGAAGGTTGCTGCTTGTCGTAGAGATTCGTATTCGCCGTGGAGGTCGGTGCTTGCCGCGGGGTCTCCAAGCTCGCCATAGAGGTCGGCGATAACCGCGAGGGTTCAGATGACTGCGGAGGCAATCTTTGTCACAGATAGTTAACACAAGGGAGAAAACTAGATAAGCAGATCAAATATAGAAAATCCAGCTTCTTCGATCATTTCTTATTCGCCTAGAGGTAGAAAACCAGCGAGAATCCTCCTGCAGGGCCTTGAACACTGGCTGCCCGCTTCCGATTCACTCGAGAAAAAGCCGAGCGAAGGTTCTTGTGCATTGCGTGCTGAGATGAGCGCCGAAGCTTTGTATGCAGCTTCGATGTATATATATCATGAAGCTTCCATGCAGGTTCGATTACATGAAGCTCCATGACTTGACGGCAGCTTCGTCGCGGAGGTTGTGGTAGCCCAAGTGGCCACATAAATGATATATATGCAGCTTCGATGATGTGTGCAGAGGTTATTGATGCTTTGTTGCAGCTATGCTTCAGAAACCGAGGCTGTGAGCTTTGCTTGTGTATTCTGACCTCATCATGAACGTGAGTTTGCATATGGTAGTGCATGCATATGCACGTGTAAATTGTTATCTGCGTTGAGCTTTGTATTTCTGCCAGCTTTGATCTAGGCTGAGCTTTTGCTGGCCGGCTTCGATCTGCCGAGCTCTTTTTCTCGAGGTGATGAGCGAAGGTGACATTGCAGTCTTGCCCGGCACCTTCGATTGCCGAAGGTTGCTGACGCCGGAGCTGGCGCGACCGCGCAAGTGACGCAGCTTGCCTCGACCTCGAGCGAAGGTGGCAAGCGCGCGGCGCGTGGCTGGATGATGGGCGGCAGCGACCATCTTTATGGGAGGTGGTGAGCAGCTTAGGGTGTTAGTCCCATCCCTAGCAGCACCACCAAGAAACGTTGTATGGTATGTCTTAACGATTACAGAAAAAGATCCGCAAGCGCACAGATATACCGCTGTAGCATTTCACTTGGTGAGTATTCGGGTATCGTTATTTATATTTTTTCAAAGCAGGGCATGATTGTAAAGAGTTTACTTGGTACAAGAGCAAGACCATATGAATAAGTCATAGACTATAGCATAAACAGGGTTAAGTGATGATAAAAGATATGAATAGGGGTAATGTGACACAAACACGGGCCAAACTCAGGATAAAGAATGAACGAATAAACCTAAGGTTAGTGGGAGCAAAGACATACAAAGGGGTCCTATTAGCATCTATTCATAAAAGCAAAGGTTACACACAAAATATGCTTAGAACTGCAGGTGCCGGGAAATTAGGGATATTGGGGAGAATGTCCCACCCCGATGTACATCCGGGCCGTTACATCTTTCAGAACTCCTACACCGTACCCGAACGTCGGGCAGTGCACTAACCACGAAGCAGCTTCGTAGCGGACGGACAGGGCTGTCACCACCTGCCGTCTACCCCAGTAACACCGTGGAGCACGGTCATATTCGAAGGATCCCGCATACCCAAGCACCACGCTCATGTATGAGGTCACTACCCTAGCGTCCCCGGGTCTCCCACCCTTCGGATGGACAAGTAAAACGCTAAGGCAAGCCCGAAAGTACGACGAACCAATATCCTTACCCAGATCATCTGGTCTAAATATATAAAGAGTATAACTAGTGAAGCAACAAGTCAAGGCATGATAAACTAGCAAGGCAGCATAACAAACCGAGGTAAGGTAGACTACCAAGCTAGCAAAGCAACCAAGACTCCGCTCTGTATTATGAACAAGATACTGACAAGTCGAATACAAAGCCGTACCAAGGACCGAGGATTGCTCTCCGATCCCGAGGACGACTGGATTCGCTAAGAGAAGTTCTAGCCTAGCTCCACTACCGTAAGGATTACAAGTCATGAGAATGTAGAGAGGGAGAGAGTGGCTCCAAATGTGGTGTGTGTTGAATGAGAGGGGGAAGGCTCCTTTTATAGCTCTTGAGGTCGGTTCCCGCCATCTCTTCATTTGGAAAAGCTTGCAACAAACCTCTAGAGGATCAGGGTGATCTTCCCGCCAAACCTCACCTGGACTGCTTCCAGTCCAGGTTCGGCCACACCAGGGGGTCGGCCGACCCCCTGGCACCGCCTTCACCTGGGTGACTGCTTGGTGGGTCCTCTGCGTTGTGGGATGTGTTTCCTATTTTTGTACGTCGGTTGGCTATGTCATGTGGGCCTTCTCTTGGGTGTGTGACGCAGGATGCGATCTTCTGTGGTTTCTGTTGCGTCTTCTTTGTGTTCTCGTTCTTATTTCGGACTTGTATCCCTGAAACAGATAGATAAGCAAAACAACTATGGAGCTAGGTTAGCGATACAATATGTGAGTAAGAGGCATGGTTTTCCTTTGTTTGTGAGTATCATTGATGGTCGGATTTGGCACTTAAGGACCGTCAACAACACCCCCAAGCTAGCCTTTTGCTCGTCCCTGAGCAAAACAAGGCTTTATGTTGTTGATCAGGAGTTGTTTCAATGTTGCATTTCCAACCTATATCTTAGGCACAACAAAGTGTTCTTACCATGATTTTGAATAAATTGGCCTTGTTCTTACCTCTTACCTTATCACTGTGGGGCTCATAGCTTCTCCTCGTCTTTGGCGGTTGAGAGTCAGAATGGTTTTGTAGAGTGTTAATATCACTTACTCCCTTGTTCAACCATCAATCCGGAGGGTTTTTGTAAAGTTTTTCAAAAGAAATATCAAAGTTCCTCAAATGATCTCTCGGATCACTCTTTTGTGTATGATTCCTCACCAAGGCTTTTTATTTTGCCTTTCTTCCTCACTCTATCTCTAAAGGTCGAAATTTGTGGAGTTGTAGGCATGGAGGATATGAAGGCACACTTATTTCTCATGTATTGCAAAGTCAAAAACCGGACCCAAAGGAGAGACAAGTCATAAACCTTGATCAAGATGTGCAAGTGTGTGGATATTTTTGGTGGATGTTGGATGAACTCCTTTGTATGAACCATCTCTCTATTTATTTTCTTCTTTTGAGCATGGGCTATCTCTCTTTTTTTTAACATGCCTTGTGAGCATGTGGCATACCTTCTTTGGGTATGCATCTTTTTCTCTTTCTCTTTTTTTTGACATGCTTTGTGACCATGTGGCATACCTTCTTTGGGTATGCATCCTTTTTTTTTTCATAGCCCATACTCCTTTTTCCTATGACACTTGGGTGAGAGTGGTCATGAGGCAAAATGGAGTTTTTATTTGTGGATGGATGAGTGGAATATTTGCTCACTTCTTGTGTAGAAGCATAGCATATGGTGGAGTGTGTACGTGATCTTGATCATGGGAGTATGAAATGAATGTCACTAAAGGTCACAACAATTTGACAACACTCAATGAGATAACAAGTTGCATAAGTGGAAGGTTTTCAGTAGGAACAACATATGGCTTTGGGTAGGAATTTCAAATCATTAAGGAACTTTGTTTGTTTTTGTATTTTTGAAAAGATGAATAATCCAGAAATCAAGTGTCTCTTGGGAGAAGATCATAGCAGCTATATTCAACTACATCATAACTCACAACAACCTAGATTTGGATCATGCTTTTTTTTCTACCCACAAGTTTCAAGCTTAAGGTTTGAACATTTAGCCAACAAACTCAAAACTTAGGAAGAGCAATAAATTGTAACTAGGCATGTGAAGGAAATTAACAGAGCAAGTATTCATCATCTCAACGAGGAAAACTACACCATGCTTACTCCACATACAAAAGCAAGTAAATATTTTGGATCTTTTTGATTTTGCAAATTTTTATTTGTTTTTAGTTTTGCAATTTTTTATTTCGTTTCATTCATAAGGTTTTGAAAACAAAAAAGAAGTTAAGATACAAGACACCTCTCTGTGGGGGTCCTGCCCCCAAGCCAGCTTCAGGCTCACTGCTGTTGGTTGGAGTTGTACCCCATCCAACGGTAGTAAGCTCTCCACTCCTGCTTCTGCAGCTGCCTCTGCTCCATGGCGTGGATCCTCTCGCCGGTGTACTGCTGCCATGCTTGGTTGCTCTCGATGTGCTGGTGCAGCGTATTTTTGATGTTGTCGGCCTGGACCCGCAGCTCTCCTAGCTGCTGGGTGACGGAGCCGAAGTCACGGCTGGAGGCCGTGCGTCATGCGAGGCTCGGGACTCCGCCGGAGCTGGAGCTGGTGGACCGGTGGCTTGGAGCCTACCGTGCCCACTCCTCGGTGCTTGCGCTGTGCAAGGATGAACCACCCACCTCATGATGGTATGAGGTCTGGTGTTGTGGCGGTTGTGGTGCTGGCTCGGTTCCTCTTCTGGCCCTGCTTCTTGTGGTCCTGCCAGGATAACCAGAAACACTATGCCTTCTTGCCGCCTCTTCCGGAATGAGAGGGGCAGTAAACGACTGGAAATTATACAACTAATACCCCGCGTTTGGTATCGGGATCTCATTTGCATAACCCAGAGAGAAGAAAATCAAAGAGTCATTCGGGCCCTTCTTGGGAATGTGGCCTTGGACCAAATAGGACTCATCCATAAAAACACGGTCGCCCTCAATGAAAGAAACATTGTTTCTTCCTAAGGCGCCAATGCTTGAAGTGATGCGGGTTATAAAAGAAGTGCACTCAATAGGACCCGTCACCTTGAAATTCTGAAGCCAATGATTAACTATTTCTTTTACGGGAGAGACTCAAATTTTGTTGACCATGGCATAAAGGATCATCAACTCATCGTTGCG
Organism: Panicum miliaceum; assembly: GCA_032594955.1. NCBI lineage: Eukaryota > Viridiplantae > Streptophyta > Magnoliopsida > Poales > Poaceae > Panicum > Panicum miliaceum. The sequence continues at coordinate 44,531,292 of CM064056.1, read as the reverse complement.
CACGACTCGAAAATCACCTCTTGGAAAGAGAGTGATGGCAAGCCACTTGTGCGTCAAACGAAGAGCCGGATTTTGAATGTCATTGCACCGAGGTGCAAACTTGCCATGAACAACTTGACCCGAAATCAAACCCTAAAAATCATGACGATTAAAACCGCGGCAAGCGAGTTCAAGAGAAACCGGCAAGCGTTTGTTAAAACCAAGGTGGTAACTCAACATTTTCCAACTAAGATAATACTCTTTTTTGAAAAGCCGAAAGCAAACACTGTCATCCACCTCTTGAAGAGTGTAAAGAAACTGAATGGTGAGGAGTCGGGAACCATACTCCTCAACGGGCACGAAATCATCCCAACCGACCGCATGCCAAACATTAGCAAAGTCAAGATCAATATCTATTTTGCGAGGAGTTCCGGGTCAAAGGCTTTGTTGTGACCAAAGCTTCGGCGTTTGAGGATGGCGTAGGCTTGGCGCTCGTGGTTGTTGCGCAAGTCGAGGTAAGGGGCATCTTCTTCATCTATCTCCATGGCCTCAGCTTGCACTTCTTCTTGTTCTCCTTGTTCTTCGTAGTCCATCATGCTCGGGGTTGGAGTTGCCTCTGAAGAGTGATGGGAGCTTGAGCCACCTCGGGGAAGAGATGAGCTCGCTCACGTCATTTTCTTGAGTGCACTGGAGAGCTTCCATCCCACGCCCTTCATGCTTGAACACGAGAACAAACAAGAACAACTCAGTTCGGGTTACGTTAGTGTAATCAGAATGAAAAACTCTTACTGAACGTTGTTCCTTTGAATGAGGGTTCTTTCTTGCAGCAAAAAAATGAGAGAGAAAGGTTTCTTGAATCCAAACTTGAGCAAAAATCCAATAAAAATCCAAGAGCAAAGTGTGTGAGAGGGAGCGAGTGAAAGAAGTGAAGTGTGAGTGCTTCACCCCTCTCTCTCGGCCTCTCTTTAAAGAGCAATGGTCGGGAACACTTGAGGGGTCGCCGGGCACAATGGCTAGGAGCTGTTGGAGGAAGTGGGGCCCAGGAGCGATTGGCTTGGGGTCGGTGGCCGCACCGTGGCTGGCCTCCCAGGCTGATAGCCTGGGCCCACTGCTCCCGAACGGTCACTTGCTTTCGAATTTTTGGTGCTCGGCCCAACTTTTCTCTGAAAAGATGTTCAAATAAAGTCTTCAAAGGAATTTTATGCTCGAAAATATTTTTGGGATTTTTGTGAAAGGAGAAAAATGGCTAGAAAAAATTCCAGCATGCAAGAGAATTTTGGGAGAATTCAATATGTAGTGGGAAAAACCAAATGGGGCGAAAATCAAATTGTGGAAAAATTAAATATGAGATAAATACCAATTTACCTTTGGGAAGGGCCTGTCGTTTAAAGTCCGACAGGCAAGACTTTTCTCCGGCATTACTTACCATTTGTCGCCTTGTTGCAGAGAATTAAACGAGATCGAACTTTCAACCTTCCGCCATATTTTCTTAGTTTTCTTCCTTCTCGTGGTCGGAGGTTCTTCTGGTTAGGGTTCTGGTGCTCCCTAGAGTGGGCTTCCGTCGTGAGCCTACTGGATTATGAAGCGCAACTCTTCCCGGTGTTGAAATTTGAAGAAAATATTTTCCGTTCCGATGCGGAAACGGATGTCTCCTCGTCCCGACAGCTATTCTTGCCTTGATGTCCCTCAGGAAGGGGCGTCCGAGGATGAGTTGTACGCCCAGGTCGCCCTCCATATCGAGGATGACGAAGTTGGCGAGGACGAAGGAATTCTTGACTCGTACGAGCATGTTTTCGACTACCCCTTTGGGGTACCGAATTGTAGAGACAACAAGCTGCACGTACATGAGGGTTGGGGAAAGAGCAGGGTATTGTAGTTGCTCAAAAATCACCTTGGTCATGATGTTTATGCTTGCCCCAAGGTCACAGAGGGCCCGGTTGTAGTGCTGATCGTAGATGGAGCAATGGATCATCGGAACTCCTAGGTCTCCGTGCAGCGCTGCTGTCAGTCCTCCCCATGCATTTGTCTTGGCATGTGAGGATCTACCTGCATGGTTAGCACATGGCATCCTTCAGGACGGGTTGCCCCATCCGGTAGACACCATATTGACATTTTCAACGGGAACTTCCGGTTGCCTCGGAATTTTCCCGTCGTCCACAACAGGAATGGCAGCAGCAATTTGAGCTAACTGGGTTTCTATCATTTTATTAAAACTTAATTGGTTCTTGAGAGCAGGAGAAAGAGTTTCAATTTTTATATTCAAACTCTCAAGAGTTTTGTCATTGGCAGCAAGCTTTTTATTTATGGATTCATTTATTTTAACTTGGCCAAGAACATAATCTTTTATAGAGGGTTGGTTCGAATTGAAATTCGAGTTATAACTGTTACCTCCTCATTGGTAGGGTGGCCTTGATTGATTCTACCCTTGGCCTCCTTGTGGACGGTAGCTGTTGTTGTTGTTCATGTAGGTTACGTCTTTGCGAGTCTCGGGGCAGTCATTCCCTGAGTGTCCACCATTGCCATAGACCTCGCACGCGGAGTGCGAGTCTATGGCTTGAGCGTAGTTGTTCATACACTCCTTGAATTGCGCTCTTTCGTCGAGGCGCTTCAGTAGGAGGTCCATCTTGGCGGAGAGTATATCAACTTCCTTGACCGTGTGCATTCTGCCTTTACTTTTAGGCTGGGAACGTTCCTCGTTCCAGCCTTGATTGGAGACCATCTTCTCGACCAGCGCATTTGCTTTGGAGATGGTGAGGTCGAGGAAGGCTCCTCCAGCAGCGACATCTATATGAGCTCTTGATGTTGGAGTCAGCCCATTGTAGAAGCTTTGGAGAACGAGCCACTCATCCATCCCATGATGAGGACTGGCGAGTATGTATTCTTGAAGTCTCTCCCAAGCTTCAGGGATCGACTCCATCCCTGTCTGCTGGAAGCTGGATATCTTTCCGCGTAAGGCATTGGTTTTGCCTAGCGGAAAGAACTTTGCGAGGAATGTCGTGGAACACTTGTCCCACGTACTGACGGCTTATTTATTCATCTAAAACCATTGTTTCACCTTCCCCAGCAGGGAGAAGGGAAACAAACGGAGTCTGATGGCGTCAGTCTCAACGCCCCGTATAGTAACGGTCTCGCATAACTCCAGGAAGTTCTGGAGGTGGGCGTTGGCATCCACATTCGGCTTGCCACAAAACGGGCTAGCTTGCACCATATTTATGAGGCTGGACTTGAGCTCGAAGTTCACATCTCCAACATTGACGTTGGGTCCAGTCGCCACATTGGCGGAGTGGGTGGAGAAATCGCGAAGAGTCTTCTCAGCCATGGGTTCGGTTGAGGTTGTTGGTGCTGGAAGGACTGGTTTTCTTGCCGAAAGAATGACTTGAGGAGGGACGACGCGAGGTCGGACCCTTCTCATGAGCTTCTCGGGATCTTCAACAAAATTTGTTGGCAAGGAGAAACCAGTCATACACTACCCTATTTTCATCCAATTTAGGAGAAAACAAAAAGCAACATTAGCCTGAATAAGCTACAGCTATTTCTTAGACACATTGCCATGATCATGTACAAGTAAATCTTTTTAATCAATGCCACTCCCCAGCAATGGTGCCAGAAATGCTTGTTGGCATTTCTTAGCGTCACCACTAGGAACGAGAGTGTTAGTCCCATCCCTAGCAGCGGCACCAAGAAACGTTGTGTGGTATGTATTGACGATTACAGAAAAAGATCCGCAAGCGCACGGATATACCGCTGTAGCATTTCACTTGGTGAGTATTCGGGTATCGTTATTTATATTTTCCCAAAGGAGGGCATGATTCTAAGGTGTTTACTTGGTACAAGAGCAAGACAATATGAATAAGTCATAGACTATAGCATAAAACGGGTAAGCCATGATAAAAGATATGAATAGGGGTAATGTGACACACACACGGGCCAAACTCAGGATAAAGAATGAACGAATAAACGTAAGGTCAGTGGGAGCAAAGGCATACAAAGGGGTCCTATTAGCATCTATTCATAAAAGCAAAGGTTACACACAAAACATGCTTAGAACTGCAGGTGCCGAGAAATTAGGGATATTGGGGAGAATGTCTCGCCCCGAAGTACATTCGGGTCGTTACATCTATCAGAACTCCTACACTGTACCCGAACGTCGGGGAGTGCAATCACCACGAAGCAGCTTCGTAGCGGACGGACAGGGCTGTCACCACCTGCTGTCTACCCAAGTAACACCATGGAGCACGGTCATATTCGAAAGATCCCGCATACCTGAGCACCGCGCTCGTGTATGAGGTCACTACCCTAGCGTCCCCGGGTCTCCCACCCTTCGGATGGACAAGTAAAACGCTAAGGCAAGCCCAAAAGCACGACGAACCAATATCCTTACCCAGATCATCTGGTCTAAACATATAAAGAGTATAACTAGTGAAGCAACAAGTCAAGGCATGATAAACTAGCAAGGCAGCATAACAAACCGAGGTAAGGTAGACTACCAAGCTAGCAAAGCAACCAAGACTCAGTTCTGTATTATGAAGAAGATACTGACAAGTCGAATACAAAGCCATACCAAGGACCGAGGATTGCTCTCCGATCCCGAGGATGACTGGATTCGCTAAGAGAAGTTCTAGCCTAGCTCCACTACCCTATGGATTACAAGTCACAAGAATGTAGAGAGAGAGAGAGAGTGTGTGGCTCCAAATCTGGTGTGTGTTGAACGAGAGGGGGAAGGCTCCTTTTATAGCTCTTGAGGTCGGTTCCCACCATCTCTTTATATGGAAACACTTGCAACCGACCTCTAGAGAATTAGGGTGATCTTCCCGCCAAACCTCACCTGGACTGCTTCTAGTCCAGGTTCGGCCGCACCAGGGGGTCGACCGACCCCCTGGCACCGCCTTTCGCCACCGCCTTCGCCTGGGTGACTGATTGTTGGGTCCTCTGCGCTGTGGGATGTGTTTCCTATTTTTGTATGTCGGTTGGCTATGTCATGTGGCCTTCTCTTGGGTGTGTGACACAGGATGCGATCTTCTATGGTTTCTGTTGTATCTTCTTTGTGTTTTCTTTCTTATTTCGGACTTGTATCCCTGAAACAGGTAGATAAGCAAAACAATTGTGGAGCTAGGTTAGTGATACAAATATGTGAGTAAGATGCATGGTTTTCCTTTGTTTGTGAGTATCGTTGATGGTCGGATTTGGCACTTAAGGACCGTCAACACCCATGCAAGAACCATCGAAGGTTCCAGGCTAAAATTTTGACACCAGTGCTGCGGCTCCATGTAAAATGTTGTCTTGTTTTGCGTTTCAATTTCTAAATAACTTTTGTGATCTTCTTGGCACCTTCGATCTTCCAGAGACCTGACACCTTCGATCTTTATGGCATTACCTGAGCTCTGCAAGGGTGCTTTAATTGGTTGTTGGCGGCTTCGCATGTATGCAAGGATGCAGCTCGTTTGGGTGGTGTGTGAAGGTGGCGGGTGGCTGTGTTGCTAGGTATTTTGCCCGGAGGTATGGGCGTGACCTTCGCAGGTCCTTGGATTATTTTTTTCATCTTGAATATCAGTTGGATTGCTCATCGCAGCAAGCTTCTGTCCTATAGTTCTTATCTCAAAATAATCTCTAAAGGAAAATAAAATGTGCCAAGCCAGCTTCTTCTTTGTGGTGCCATTGAAGGTTATTTACTCGAGCTGAGACCACGATGGGTGCCACTGTTGGTTTCGGACAAGCCGAAACCAGACAAATTGTGTAGGAAACGGTCTGCTCAGCAAAATAACCTTAGAGTGATGAAGTGAGAGAAAGAGCAAGCCAAGTAAGCAAGTAGATAAATTGGCAAAAAGTCCCCTCCTCCGGCCCCTGGGGCTCTATTTATAGGGAGGAGGAGGCGGTTGTTTATATTTATTCCATTGGTGGGGTCGAGTATTATAAAAAAGTCCCTAGAATTTACAAAGGAGTCCCTAGAACTTACAAATAGATCCCTGGATGCTGCAACTAGGTCCTTAGACCTCATAAAAGTGCCCTTAGACATCCTAACTTAGCCTCTTTTGGCCTAAAGCGCACCCCAAACAACAGAAATGAAAACTCTTTTCTGGAACATGAGATGCTTTGGTAGCTCTGGAAAGGAGAAAGCAATTGATTGAACTTATGTCCTAAAACAAAATAGAGGTGGTGGCTTTACAGGAAACAATAAAAGCTGACTTCACTTTTGGGGAGATGCAATCTTTGAATGTTGGTGGAAATTTCTCTTGGAATTGGACAGCTGCTAGGGGCCATTCTGGGGGGACTTTGACTGGAATCAAACAAGGAGATCTTGATGCTATAGAGATGGATAATGGTGAATTCTTCTCAAGTATAATAGTGCAAAATAGGAAAGACAGGATGAAGTTGGAAATAATTAGTTTATATGGTCCTGTTCAATAAGAAAGAAAAGATAGCATTCTTCTGGAGTTGAGTCAAAAGATTGCTACCATAGAGCACCCTATAATTATTGGTGGTGATTTTAACCTCATAAGGTATGCCTGGGAGAAATCTTCTGATAACATTGACCAACACAGGATGGATGCTTTCAATGAATTTATCAATGATGTTGGGATCAAAGAACTGATCAGAAAAGGGGGTAAATACACATGGACAAATAAATAGGCAAATCCAGTCATGTGCACACTTGATAGAGTGTTGGTTAGCCCTGACTGGGATTTGAAATACCCTATGACCACATGTGAGAGCTTGATTAGAGTGGGTTCAGATCATTGTCCAATTGTAGTTGACACTGCTGATAAGAGGATGGAACAACACTATTTGTTTAGATTTGAAATGGCTTGGTTAACACAAAATGTCTTCAAAGAGATGCTTAGAGAGAGATGGCCATGTAGAAGACATCCAGGAGTGCAAGATTACTGGAGAGAGGTAAACAAACTGTGAGACAATTCTGTAATTGGTGGATCTTAAACCTTCATAGCTCTTTAAAGAAGGAAAAAATGAGTTACTGTGGCAGAACCACCTGAATTAATCCGGCTCAAGTGTATTAACCATCACCATTAAGGCATTCTCGGTTAACCTTACACTTCAAACGGAGTAATCCACTGGTCTGTCGGGTATAACCTCCCGATACAACCACGGTGAACGGATCGAGCGCCATACATACAAATGCTCATGCGACGATGAGCCCAGAGAATACCACATTCCAGCAAATATTACATCATTAGCATAAGTAAGTATTACAGGCCAAGTTTTGAGTTTAGAAATCAAGTACTTCAATTAACATAAATAAGTTCTTCAGAGTTAAGTTGCAGCGGAAATAAACAACGGGAACTACTCGACGATACAGGATGTCTCGATGAAGCCCGTACGAGACATCACTCGGCCTTATCTCCGTTGGACGGGGGCGCATCCCATTCCACCGACCAACCAGGGGGAAGAGTGCAGGGCCAAGTCAAGCTAGCAATCATGTCTTCGAAGGTCTCACCTGAAAACGAGTCACAAGCAAGGCTGAGTATACTAATACTCAGCAAGACTTACCCGTGTAGTGGAAACTACTCCACCGACTCTAGACATGCAAGGCTTTTTGGCTCAGGGGTTTGTTTTGCCGAAAAGCATCTACAAGTGGGTCCTTACTTTCAACTTTTAGCTCCAGATTCTAGTTTCATTAACCAGTCTAGATAAGCAGCTATCTAAAAGCATACATGGTGAAGCATTAAATTTTTCATCCAACCAGTTCATTCATCATCATTGTTCCTCTTCTTACTCTGTGGGTAAAAATGGTTAAGCAGTCTCAATAGCCGTGAGAAACGGATGATTCGAATCGAATTTCTTAACCTTGCAAGGGAAACGCAAACACACGTCACGTGGTTACTCCCTAGAGTCACACGTGCAACTTTTCCCCTTTCTTTCCGGGTCGTGGATCGGGGCTACCCTCCGAGAGTACAAGAGCTCCACGCCACGGTTCGGCGCCGGGTCGTGACCACTCTCTGCACTCGCCATATGCACATGGGACCGAAGTTCAAAGGGTAGGATGCCGTCCCCTTGCCGAGCCAATCAGGTACTTAAGCTTACCGATTCCCATAATCTCGGCATGTGTTTAGTACGTTCAAAGACTTAACCATCACTACCACACCCTGCGGCCTTAGCATTTTTCACTAGACAGACGGGCCTCAATCGTAACCATCGTTCCATAGCCCGTCCGTGTCCTTATGATTGCAGCGTGTAATCACCCGACTTTTACCGGAGTCCTATTAGCACAGCATTCTATCGAACCTTACGTCTAGTTTTCAAGCAAGGGTTCCTAGTATCATGCAACTAAGTTTTCATCCAACTCCTATAAACTTAATGCACAAACAAGAGTAATGAGTTGCATAATTTCGGAAAGAATGGGTTATGCTCCGGGGCTTGCCTTCGCAGTTCGCTTGGGGATCTTCCGAACTTGGGCTCGGGTCTTCAAGAGCTTCAGTTAGATTCGCTTGAGCTTCACGCTGCTCACTCTCGGACGCGGGCACCAGCTCGTAAGTTCCGTCGGCGAGAGTCGTCGATTCTACATGAATGCACAAGTTTAAGTTGTGGTAATGGTACTTGATATGATTTAAGAGTAATTACTACAATGGATAGTTTCTGGTCATGAAATTTTGGATTTAGGCACATCAAGGAAAGATGTGCTTACTGTAAAATTTTCAGCCAATTTTATGTAATAGATTAATTATGAAAAATACATTACATAGTTGCTGTTAGATCCTTGTTCTTTTTGTACAGAACAATTGGTGCAACAAATGAGTCTAAGATTCTTACAGAGCTCTCACTTAAGCATGCAAAAGCTACTGTAATTTTTGTAGGATTTATCATGCAGTATTCAGAGCATAGAAAATATGACATTCTACACCTAGGCTATTCAAAGATTCATTTTTACAGGACCCTACACAGGGTGTTTGTCCATGGAACTTTTTACACAGCAACCACTACAACAGTGTAACTCCTAGTAAAAATTTGAGAATTTTCCAAGCTAAGATACTATTTTCTTGATTTAATGTATGTTATTAGCACATAAATCAAATAAGTCGGTTACTTTGGGATAAAAAGTCTCCTAATTTTTCTCTGGCTTCTAGGTACCAATACATTAGCATAGGAAAAATTTCAATGGGTGACTCACCACCTAACTGCAGGGATAAAACATTCTACTTACACATGAAATAAAACTAAGTTTAACAAACAGTAAAGCTAGAGAAGGAATTTGGGCCTGATCTTTTTACACAGTCATAATCATCAAGCAACTAATTCACTGCCCAAAATTTAGGGTCAGCATTGTTCTAGAACAGTGGGTACAAAATAAGTCCATTAAAGCTTCTATTTAATGTAGAGCAAAATATTTTGAGATTCTGAGAAACCTTTTGTAACAAAAGTGGTAGAGTTTGTTCTGGGGATTCCAGAACAGTTGAGTTTGCATTTTTCTGAATTTTCTACGATTTTATTCGAATTTTACAAGTTCACTGAATTTGAATCTAGATTTGAAACTTTCTTTTACAACTAGGTCCTTGAATCTTACGCGCAGACCCTTCTAAAGACTTAAATTCTTGCAATTGGGTCCTCGGGCGGCTCGGGTGCGGCGGCCGGCCAAAATTCCGGCGAGGGGGCTCGCCGGCGGCGAGGGGCGAGGGTCGGGGAAGGTTCAGGGGTGCGAGGGCTACCTTGTGGGGGTGTTGTTCAGGTGGGGGACGGCCGGGAAGGGCTCGCCGGCGTTGGAGCAGAGGCGGCGGCGGCGCGGCTCGCGTCGACGGCGGTGCTCCGGCGGGCTTGGGGCGGTGTGGTCCGGTCGGCGAGCTTCAGTGGCGCGTGGGGAAGCTGCTTAGGGGCTCGGCTTGGACGGAGGGGGTCGGGGTCGTGCTGTCCACGGCGAGCAGGGGCGGCGGCGGCGGCGGCAGCGCGGGCGGCGGCGCTCCGGTGGCTCTGGGCGGTGTTGGGCGGGTCGGCGAGCTTCGGTGTGGTGATGTAGTGGTGGCTGGCGCTTCAATTTGGGCAGGGGGCGGCTGTGGAGGGCTGTCCACGGGCGGGCGGCGCTCGGCGGCGGCGATGGCGATGGCGAGGCGTTCTGGTGCGTGGCTCGCGCGGGGCGGTCGGAGCTCGGCTTTTATAGCGGCCGGAGGGGGTGCGGAGGGGCCTGGGCAATGCGCGGGGCGGGGGCACGGCACGGTGCGCACTAGGCGCGGCGGGCGGCGGCAGAACGCCGGCGCGACGTGCGGCACGCGGGCGCGGCGACTGGGCGGCCGAGATACGGCGCGGGCGCGGTGGGATAGCGCGGGGCGCGGAGTGGTGGAGCAGCAGCGGCAGCGGCTCGGGCGGAGGGCGGGCGCGGCAACTGGCGGGGCGCGGGGGCCGGGGCGGCACGGCGGAGCGCGGCGACTGGGCGGCCGGGCGGCGGGCTGGGCGCGGCAGCACGCGCGGGCGCTGACTGGCCGCGCGGCGTGGGGGTGGGGCAAAGCCGGCCGTGGCGGGGTGGTGCGGCGGCCACTGGCCTGGCGCCTCGCGCCGGTCAGGCGACGCCGGCCACCTGGCGCGCGGCGGTCGGGCGAGCGCGCGGTGCAGCAGAGGAGGGAGGGGTGAGCGAGGGACCGAAGTGCAAAAATTTGAAAAACTTCAGGGGGCTGGGTGCAAACAGGGCGTTTTCTCCTCTTTCTGATTGGAATTTCAAAAACTTTTGAACACGAAAGTTGTTCAAAAGAAAAAGTTCTACAACTTTGGTTTCAGGCAAAATCTCATTTGGCTTATGGTTTGAAAGTTAAATTTAAAAGTTCAAAAGTAACCCAATGTGCTCAAATTAAATTTGAATTCCAACTGAACTCGTTTTAATTCTTTCCACCCTTTCATTAGTTGGTTTAATCATTGAATTAGGCTATTGACATTGATTTTGGACATGTAATTACCAGGGTTGTCACAGCCTTCCCCCCTTAACAAGAATCTCGCCCCGAGATTCGGTAATTCTTAGTGTGGGCGTGGGTGCACATACCAGTGGTTGGGACCAGAAACCCAGGGAAATGTTGGTTCAGGTAGCTCTCCGTTTCCCAGGTGGCTTCTTCTTCCGTGTGGTGATTCCATTGTATTTTATACATTCTAATCACTTTCCTCCTGGTCTCTCTTTCTTTTTGATCCAAAATCTTAACTGGGTGTTCGACATACGAGAGGTCGGGTTCCAACGATATTTCTTGTTGTTCCACAATCTCAGTAGGGACTCGAATACACTTCTTGAGTTGAGATACGTGGAAGACATCATGGGTGGCCGTGAGCTGAGGGGGCAGTCGTAATTTGTAGGCTACGGGTCCGCAGCTCTCAACGATTTCGTAAGGACCAATATAACGGGGAGCTAGTTTGCCTTTGATTCTGAATCTTCGCACTCCCTTGGTTGGTGAAACTCGAAGATAGACATGATCACCAACTTCGAACTTTAGGGGCTTTCTCCTTTTGTCAGAATAGCTCTTTTGTCGGGCTTGTGCGGCTTTAAGATTTTCTTGTATTACTTTTACTTTCTCCTCTGCCTCGATTACCAGGTCGGGTCCAATTATTTTACGTTCTCCGGTTTGTGACCAGCTTAAAGGAGTTCGACACCTTCGTCCGTACAGGGCCTCAAATGGTGCCATTTTCAAACTCGTTTGATAGCTGTTGTTGTACGAGAACTCTGCCAGGGGTAGGCATTTGTCCCAATTCTTGTCATAATGAATGACACAGGCTCTCAGCATGTCTTCAAGAATTTGGTTTACTCTTTCCGTTTGTCCATCAGTCTGAGGATGGTATGCTGAGCTGCGAATCAGCTTAGTACCAAGAGACGTTTGCAGTTGTTCCCAAAAGCGTGCTACAAACTGAGGACCACGATCGGAGATAATTGTCTTAGGTATTCCATGCAGGCAAACAATATGATCGAGGTAAATCTCGGCATATTTCTTGGTAGAGTAGGTGGTGTGTACCGGAAGAAAATGTGCCGTCTTTGTGAGCCTATCAACGATAACCCATATGGAATCATGTCTCTGGGACGTGTTTGGTAGTCCAACGATGAAGTCCATACTTATGTCTTCCCATTTCCATGATGGTATAGGTAACGGTTGAAGTGTACCGGCTACCTTTAAGTGGCTAGCTTTTACTCTCTGGCACGTGTCACATTCCGAGACATACGTAGCAATTTCTCTTTTCATTCTAGTCCACCAGAAGTTTTGCCTTAGGTCTTGATACATTTTGCTACTGCCGGGGTGGATAGAGAATTTGGAAAGGTGTGCCTCATCGAGAATTTTCTTGCGGAGTTCACGATTCTTCGGAACGACTATACGACCTTCGAACCATAGAACTCCCTTATGGTCCTGGCGGAAACATTTGTACTTCTCCTCACCTAGAGAGAGTTTCTGTTTGATGATCTTAATTCATTCATCCTGTAGTTGTGCCATGACGATTTGGTCGTGAAGAGTGGGCTCAACTGAGATGTGATTTAGGGTACCTTGGGAAACCATTTCCATGTTAAGCTTCCTCATTTCGGCACACAATGTCTCATGGTAGGACTCCATGGATAAGCAATGGCAATGGGACTTGCGGCTTAGTGCATCAGCGACTACGTTAGCCTTGCCGGGGTGATAGTGCACTTCAAGGTCATAATCCTTGATTAATTCTAACCATCTCCGTTGTCTCATATTCAGATCGGCTTGTGTGAAGATGTACTTGAGACTCTTATGATCCGTGTAGATATTGCACTGTGTACCCATGAGATAGTGCCTCCATATTTTTAGAGCGTGAATGACGGCTGCAAGCTCAAGATCATGAGTGGGATAATTCTGTTCGTGGGGCCGAAGGGCTCGTGAGGCATATGCAATTACTCGATTCTCTTGCATAAGCACACATCCTAGACCAGTACCTGATGCGTCACAATACACATCGAATGACTTGGTATTATCGGGTTGAGCTAACACAGGTGCAGTAGTCAGATGCTCTCTGAGAGTGTGGAAGGCTTCTTCACACTTCTCATTCCATACAAACTTTACTTCCTTCTTCAATAGTTCTGTCATGGGCTTAGCAATTCGAGAGAAATCCGGGATGAAGCGACAGTAGTAACCGGCTAAGCCGAGAAAACTGCGAATCTGATGAACAGAGGTAGGGGGTTTCCAATCCATCACCTCCTGTACCTTGCTGGGGTCAACAGCTATGCCTTCGCTGGAGATCGTGTGACCTAAGAACTTTACAGTATCCAACCAGAATTCACACTTGGAAAACTTAGCATAGAGCTGATGGTCTCTGAGTCGCTGAAGAACAATGCGAAGGTGCTTGGCATGCTCTTCCTCATCCTTGGAATAGATAAGGATGTCGTCGATGAACACTATGACGAATTTGTCAAGTTCGGGCATGAATACCGAATTCATGAGATACATGAAGTAGGCAGGGGCATTGGTGAGTCCAAAGGACATGACCAAAAACTCATATAGTCCATATCGTGTGGAGAAGGCAGTCTTAGGGACATCGCACGGGCGAATCTTGATCTGATGATATCCCGAACGAAGATCAATCTTTGAGAAGACTCTGGCTCCAGCTAATTGATCGAAGAGTACATCGATGCGAGGAAGGGGGTATTTGTTTTTAACAGTTACCGCATTGAGAGGTCGGTAGTCCACACATAATCTTAAACTGTCATCCTTCTTCTTTACGAATAGGGCTGGACATCCCCAAGGTGACGCGCTAGGGCGAATAAAACCTTTGTCCAGTAGTTCTTGGAGTTGAATTTTCAGCTCTGCCAATTCTTTTGGGGGCATCCTATATGGTCTCTTGGATATAGGTGCAGTGCCTGGCTGTAGTTCAATAACGAACTCAATATCCCTATCCGGGGGCATTCCTGGTAAGTCATCCGGGAAAACATCGGCATACTCGTTTACCACAGGAATATTATCTGGCTTAAGTCCTTCCATCTTATAAGCACAGGAATTCGTGCAATCTAGGAACGGTAGGTAAAGGGTAGTGGCTCCGTGACTAGGTGAATTTATCTCAACGGCTCGGGAAGAAAGGTCCAGTGTGACTCCATGCATAGCCATCCAGTTCATTCCCAAAATAATGTCCATGCCGTCAAGGGGTAAAAGGACAAGGTCCGTGTCGATGGTTTTACTACCCAATGTGACTGGTACTTGTCTGATCGTTTGGTTTGAAGCAATTTTACCACCCGGTGTTGATATCATATACGACCCTTTGGTGTGACAAACATCCAAGCCTACTTTTGCACCGAATTTTGCACTTATGAAACTATGCGATGCACCAGAATCAAATAATATAACTGCAGGCTTGTTATGGATAGAGAATGTACCCGACATCACTGGGGCCCCTTCAGGAAGCTCTGCAAGCGTGGTGAAGTTAATCCGTCCTTGCTTGACTTGCAGGGTCTGTCTCTTGCCCCTGTTCTTGGTGTTCGGGTTGGATCCTTGACCTTGGTTGGGCTGTCCAGGCTGAGGGCATTCTCGTGCGAAGTGGCTAGAACTCCCGCATTTGAAACAGCGATTCGCGGGGCTAGGCCGAAGAGACTGTTGAAGAATGGGCCTCGGACCATTCTGTGGAGGCATCGGGGGTCGTACCATGCCTGGCTGCTGTGGGGGTCTGGCAATCCATCTTCCTGGCTGCGGGGCCCTTGGTGGAGCTGTGGGTGCGGTATTTTGCACGATGCGATACCTTGGTGGTTGGACACTTGATGGTCCTGCGGGTGCCTTTCTCTTCTTCTCTGCCCGGTGCGCCATGATACAGTCTTCCTGGGTAATGGCCATATTGACCAACTCGTTGTAGGTGTCAGCCCTGGCTAGGTTCAGACGTTCCTTGAGCTTGGTATTCAGACCTCGGCGGAAACGATCACGCTTCTTGGCATCCGTATCAGCGTGATAGCCCGCATACTGACATAAGTTGTTGAACGCCTGGGCGTACTGCAGCACGGTGCGGGTGCCCTGGGTGAGTGCCAGGAACTCGTTCAACTTCCTCTCCATGAGACCCTCGGGGATATGTTGTGCCCGAAACGCGGTCTTGAATTCATCCCAGTCGACCACATGGTCAGCCGGGAGCATCGCAGAATAGTGGTCCCACCACAGTCGAGCGGTACGGCGAAGCTGTTGCGCGGCAAAACGAGCTTTGTTGGCTTCTGAGCATGGGGCCACAAGTAGTGTGAACTTGGATTCGATAGTGCGAATCCATGCATCTGCATCCAGGGGTTCCTCTGTCTTATGGAACAAGGGCGGCTGGGTCCCCAGGAAATCCGTGTATCCTGCAGCTTGTGGTTGGTGAGCATTGTGCCCACCCCTCTGCTGGTGTTGTCCTTGCACAATCTGACGCAGCAGCTCGGTTTGAGCGGCCATCACTTCCACCAAACTGGGCGGGGGTGGTGGCGATTGTCGCGAGCGGCTGCCACCGGCACCAAAACCCTCGGGGTTGCCACGGGTTGATCCAACCATCTGAAACGTGAAAGGTTATCATTAGCAACGCGATCCATATCACTTCCTTGATTCATAAATTATTGGTGTAGTCCTAGACTCCTGAAGTCACAGCTAGAAGTATGGACAGGATCTCTGTTTGCTACGAGAAAAATCATAGCCTGCTGTGGGTCCATCCAAAACATCTCAAACTTTTGCAGTAGTCAGAGGATTTAGGAATGCACCACTTTGGTATTTAACTTCGGTGCTAGAACTATAGCTAAGGTGGTCGAAAAGCTCGTCCTTTGCCTTGCTGTCTTAGCTGTTTTTCAGCAGATTGATCGGTACGGTTTCGCCTATATCTTAAACTAGCGAGATCCAATGATGCTGAATTTTTGTGAGAACCTAGATCACAAAACTTAGCACAAGTCTGGTATTCAACACTAAGCCAAGAAATGCAAGGAGACATGGGTAAAAATTCCGACAAGTCTCAGCGATTGTGGATTTCATCGTTTACCAAATTACAACGAAATCACCCAAGTTTGTCGCCGTTCCTTACATGCTGAGGGTATCCACATGGTTCAGGTGTACCCAACACAAAAGAGTTACTCAACTCCTAGTTAGCCTATTACAACACTTGCCAAAAGTTAGGCTACCCTATCGAGGAGTATGTGCAAAAGTCCTCCTAGGTCGTCCTCTAGAAATCATCCAAGTCGTTGACGGACGACTCGCTGTGAGCAGGAGAGTGGGCTCCCATCTGAGGTGCCTGTGGTATCTCACCCTCGAAATCCATACCGGAGATACCATCAATCTCCTGTGGCTCCTCCTCATCCTCCTCCATGTCATCCTCATGGGGATGGTCATTCTGATCATGGTGCCACTGAATGTGCTCATTAGCATCCTCCAACTCAAGGTTCAGATCATGGAGCTGCTCCTCCAACTGTGCTATCGTGGCATCTCTCTCTCCCATGAGAGTGTCCTGCTCCTGGATTTGGCCCTCAAGTTAGCCAATCTGAGCATCTCTGTCCTCAAGGTCCTGACTGAGTTCCTTTATCTGCTCATCCCTGGTATCTGCCATCATATGGTAGGCCTGAGCAAGATCAGTGAGCTGCTCAAGTGCCTGACTCTGGAGAGTCTGAAGCCGGTAGAGTGCACTCATGCACCGCATGGAGGTATGAATAGTTTCCTGGGCATGAAAGTCTACCAAGTATTGTGCGTGCTGCACCCTGTTGAGCCAAAAGGGGTCGTTGTCCTGGGCAGCAGGAAACAATCCAATGGGAGTGAGTGTGACAACCTCGGGACGCTGCGCACAAAATGTGGTGAGCGCCCTCATGGCTGCAAGCTCCCAAGTATCGGCCAAACGGCGACCAACAGCCTCAAGCTCCAAGGCGGGCCACTCCGGGTGTAGCGGGTGCGGAAAGATAGTCACGTTGACACGGCACTGGGTAACTCCATTTTCTGCAAACTCCAGTCCGGCGTAACGTGGGGGAATTAGATAGCCCGCGGTACGCAGAACATCCCACAAAATAGAGGGAAAGCCCTCCCAGTGGAGACACTGCGAGTGTACGCGTCCATCCTCATCCACCATCATATCAACAGGCTCGGCCATCTGAACAAAAGATCAAATGGAGTGAGATAGCGAAAAACTGTGAACAGCACAAGGACAGATTCTGTATAGTGTGCAAAAATAACCATAACTCCCACAGTTCTATTCCAAAAATTCTCAAATTTCACCAGGTCACTCCTAAGGTATTTGTGAACAACTTTGCTAGTCAACTCCAGAGCTAATTAGGTCTCTAAGATGGTCTTTCTTTTCAGGTTTTGCCTTGCTGTCTACCCAGAATTTTCAGTGAACAGAGGGCTAGAGTTTCGTGCACCAGGGAAAATCTACCCAGCCAAAATTTACCAAATTTTAACAGAAGCTACCTGGGTAAATTTGGAACAAGTTTTGTGTTGTGCTCTTTTGCAGAAAACCGCAGGAAGAGGGCCTAAAAATTTAAGGGTCAGAAGTGCTTATTCTGGACAGAATTCTGACATTCCAAGGTTTCTGTTATTTCTCACTATCCATAAGTTTAGAATTTTTTCGTTTTTGAACAGAAGATAGAACACAAAATTTGGAACAATTTCTTCAACATGAACTTTATCAGAAATGGTCGTTTTCTTTGGCCAATAATTCGCTCCTTCTGGTCACGGCAGAATTCGGACAGTTTCGCTAGATGGTCCTTATGCAAACCACGCTTAGATACGCAAGAACCTTACCACTCTCATACAACGCATTTTTGACTTCAGATACATATGTTCATGATGTATGCACGTCCTATTCGTCCTCACAAAATAAAATAATTGCCAAATAACTTTGGTCTTACGAAGATAGTTTCGGTGGCATTCACAATACGGCTCTTGCTATAATAGCTAGTCGAGTCTTTCTAATCGTTCCTTAACCTATCGTAATCGCGGTTAGTGTACCTGCAGAAGATTGACAAGGCATATATATATCATGAACCTTTCATGCCAGCACTCATGAAAGCGTCCGTATTCATTACCGTTTACTTATAGAAACGATATCTGTACAATTTCCGCCGTACAGACGACGTTAACATACGCTATCGAGATAGCGTATTCACGGGGGTACCGTCATAAGACGGGGGTATGAACAGCGATCGCCATACCCTGCGCCAAACCTTCTACTCCCAATATGTTCAACTAACAGTTGGCATATTGGCAGCACCTCAAGTAAGCCACTGCTTGAGGGCAGCGTTCGGTTCGCATCACCGACAGGAAGGCCAAGCTCCCTCAGTTGGCTGAGGATCCTTACCTTCTTACCTTAGCGACGAGTGCGTCGTTACAGAATTTAAGGTCGGTTGTGCATGAAAGTAAGTTTTGACAGAAGGTAATGTGCTGGAAGTCAGTTGATAATATATATAGAAGTTAGATAGCCACCTAGTAACTTTCCCATAATCCCTTAGGGCTTTACGAACTAGGCACCATCCTTAACGTACCAACGCATTTCGCAACACATCCTTCTAGTCAAGTTTTAGTAAAATGAGTTTTTAAGGCTTGTCGCATTCTCTGGCGTATGTATTTCGGCTTTGGTGTCCGCTGTTGCCAGCTGTGGCACCAGCTACGGCTCTGATACCAGCTGTGGCAGAACCACCTGAATTAATCCGGCTCAAGTGTATTAACCATCACCATTAAGGCATTCTCGGTTAACCTTACACTTCAAACGGAGTAATCCACTGGTCTGTCGGGTATAACCTCCCGATACAACCACGGTGAACGGATCGAACGCCATTCATACAAATGCTCATGCGACGATGAGCCCAGAGAATACCACATTCCAGCAAATATTACATCATTAGCATAAGTAAGTATTACAGGCCAAGTTTTGAGTTTAGAAATCAAGTACTTCAATTAACATAAATAAGTTCTTCAGAGTTAAGTTGCAGCGGAAATAAACAACGGGAACTACTCGACGATACAGGATGTCTCGATGAAGCCCGTACGAGACATCACTCGGCCTTATCTCCGTTGGACGGGGGCGCATCCCATTCCACCGACCAACCAGGGGGAAGAGTGCAGGGCCAAGTCAAGCTAGCAATCATGTCTTCGAAGGTCTCACCTGAAAACGAGTCACAAGCAAGGCTGAGTATACTAATACTCAGCAAGACTTACCCGTGTAGTGGAAACTACTCCACCGACTCTAGACATGCAAGGCTTTTTGGCTCAGGGGTTTGTTTTGCCGAAAAGCATCTACAAGTGGGTCCTTACTTTCAACTTTTAGCTCCAGATTCTAGTTTCATTAACCAGTCTAGATAAGCAGCTATCTAAAAGCATACATGGTGAAGCATTAAATTTTTCATCCAACCAGTTCATTCATCATCATTGTTCCTCTTCTTACTCTGTGGGTAAAAATGGTTAAGCAGTCTCAATAGCCGTGAGAAACGGACGATTCGAATCGAATTTCTTAACCTTGCAAGGGAAACCCAAACACACGTCACGTGGTTACTCCCTAGAGTCACACGTGCAACTTTTCCCCTTTCTTTCCGGGTCGTGGATCGGGGCTACCCTCCGAGAGTACAAGAGCTCCACGCCACGGTTCGGCGCCGGGTCGTGACCACTCTCTGCACTCGCCATATGCACATGGGACCGAAGTTCAAAGGGTAGGATGCCGTCCCCTTGCCGGGCAAATCAGGTACTTAAGCTTACCGATTCCCATAATCTCGGCATGTGTTTAGTACGTTCAAAGACTTAACCATCACTACCACACCCTGCGGCCTTAGCATTTTTCACTAGACAGACGGGCCTCAATCGTAACCATCGTTCCATAGCCCGTCCGTGTCCTTATGATTGCAGCGTGTAGTAGTCATTCAACTCCTATTTTCTCGCGAGTGACAGGAAATCACCCGACTTTTACCGGAGTCCTATTAGCACAGCATTCTATCGAACCTTACGTCTAGTTTTCAAGCAAGGGTTCCTAGTATCATGCAACTAAGTTTTCATCCAACTCCTATAAACTTAATGCACAAACAAGAGTAATGAGTTGCATAATTTCGGAAAGAATGGGTTATGCTCCGGGGCTTGCCTTCGCAGTTCGCTTGGGGATCTTCCGAACTTGGGCTCGGGTCTTCAAGAGCTTCAGTTAGATTTGCTTGAGCTTCATGCTGCTCACTCTCGGACGCGGGCACCAGCTCGTAAGTTCCGTCGGCGAGAGTCGTCGATTCTACATGAATGCACAAGTTTAAGTTGTGGTAATGGTACTTGATATGATTTAAGAGTAATTACTACAATGGATAGTTTCTGGTCATGAAATTTTGGATTTAGGCACATCAAGGAAAGATGTGCTTACTGTAAAATTTTCAGCCAATTTTATGTAATAGATTAATTATGAAAAATACATTACATAGTTGCTGTTAGATCCTTGTTCTTTTTGTACAGAACAATTGGTGCAACAAATGAGTCTAAGATTTTTACAGAGCTCTCACTTAAGCATGCAGAAGCTACTGTAATTTTTTTAGGATTTATCATGCAGTATTCAGAGCATAGAAAATATGACATTCTACACCTAGGCTATTCAAAGATTCATATTTACAGGACCCTACACAGGGTGTTTGTCCATGGAACGTTTTACACAGCAACCGCTACAACAGTGTAACTCCTAGTAAAAATTTGAGAATTTTCCAAGCTAAGATACTATTTTCTTGATTTAATGTATGTTATTAGCACATAAATCAAATAAGTAGGTTACTGTGGGATAAAAAGTCTCCTAATTTTTCTCTGGCTTCTAGGTACCAATACATTAGCATAGGCGGCGATGGCGACAGCGAGGCGTTCTGGTGCGTGGCTCGCGCGGGGCGGTCGGAGCTCGGCTTTTATAGCGGCCGGAGGGGGTGCGGAGGGGCCTGGGCAATGCGCGGGGCGGGGCCACGGCACGGTGCGCACTGGGCGCGGCGGGCGGCGGCAGAACGCCGGCGCGACGTGCGGCACGCGGGCGCGGCGACTGGGCGGCCGAGATACGGCGCGGGCGCGGTGGGATAGCGCGGGGCGCGGAGTGGTGGAGCAGCAGCGGCAGCGGCTCGGGCGGAGGGCGGGCGCGGCAACTGGCGGGGCGCGGGGGCCGGGGCGGCACGGCGGAGCGCGGCGACTGGGCGGCCGGGCGGCGGGCTGGGCGCGGCAGCACGCGCGGGCGCTGGCTGGCCGCGCGGCGTGGGGGCGGGGCAAAGCCGGCCGTGGCGGGGTGGTGCGGCGGCCACTGGCCTGGCGCCTCGCGCCGGTCAGGCGACGCCGGCCACCTGGCGCGCGGCGGTCGGGCGAGCGCGCGGTGCAGCAGAGGAGGG
This sequence comes from Panicum miliaceum, assembly GCA_032594955.1. Taxonomy (NCBI): domain Eukaryota; kingdom Viridiplantae; phylum Streptophyta; class Magnoliopsida; order Poales; family Poaceae; genus Panicum; species Panicum miliaceum. The sequence continues at coordinate 44,510,108 of CM064056.1, read as the reverse complement.
AGGGGTGAGCGAGGGACCGAAGTGCAAAAATTTGAAAAACTTCAGGGGGCTGGGTGCAAACAGGGCGTTTTCTCCTCTTTCTGATTGGAATTTCAAAAACTTTTGAACACGAAAGTTGTTCAAAATAAAAAGTTCTACAACTTTGGTTTCAGGCAAAATCTCATTTGGCTTATGGTTTGAAAGTTAAATTTAAAAGTTCAAAAGTAACCCAATGTGCTCAAATTAAATTTGAATTCCAACTGAACTCGTTTTAATTCTTTCCACCCTTTCATTAGTTGGTTTAATCATTGAATTAGGCTATTGACATTGATTTTGGACATGTAATTACCAGGGTTGTCACAGTTACTGTGCAGTCTGAGAACTCTTGATAGGACTGCTGAAATCTCAGGATTAAGTGAAGAGCAATGGAGACAGAGATATGCTCTTGAAGACAAATCAGAAAAGATTGTGTCCTTTGAGGAAATTCAGTGGCAAAAAAGAGGTGGTGAAAAGTGGATCTTAGAGGGTGATGCTAATAATGGATACTTCCATGGGATAGCCAATGGCAGGAAAAAAAGTGCACTATTTTTTCGCTGGAAGACGGAATTAAAGTTATATCTGAGGACATAGAGCTGAGAAAACACATTGTGGAATTCTATAAAACTCTATTTGGTAAAGAGCGGAGTGGAAATATACATATTGGGGCTGAGATGTGGGCAAACAAAGGAAAACTATCAGAGGTTGATGCTCAGGAACTAATTAAGCCATTCTCAATGGAAGAAATAGAGAGAGCTCTAAAGGAGATGGACCCTAGCTCGGCCTCTGGCCCAGACGGGTTGCCAGTGGGGTTCTATAGGGAATTCTAGGATGAAATTAAGGATACCATGCTTGAAATGTTCAATGATTTGTATAATGGTGACCTAAATCTGTGTCGTTTGTACTATGGCATAATATCCCTTATCCCGAAACTGAAGGAAGCAAACAACATCAAATAGTATCGACCCATTTGTCGCTCCCGGAAATGGGTGGCAGGTAAACTACTCGACCGCGCGTGTGTGTGTTGTGCGTCGTGATCGGAGGTGGCCTAGCACACAATGACTCAAGGGATTATACTGGTTCAGGCGAGAACGCCATACGTCCAGTCGGGGGTCAGTCGGATGTATTGCTCGAACCCAGGTGCTCGTGAGAGTTGGGGAGTACAAGCTTTTCGAATGGACTTCTATGTCTAACTTCTGTTCTGATGTCGTCTATTGTCTCACTAGATCTAAAGGGACCCCTCTTTTATAGCTCAAGGGGGCCCATATTACAGGGAATTCCTTGGAGGAGAAGACTTCGGGGAGAAATATCTTTGACTCTGGCAGTCGGCCTGCTCAAATTGTCAATGGGTCCATGCAGACGGTCAGTCGGCGATGTCCTTTGGGGATTGCGTGATCCTGAAATCCTGGGGGTCTTCTGGTTTTGGTCCTATTCGTCGAGTTTGGTCAGTCAATAAGTACTGGAGCCCCGATGGGATGAGGCAGCCGTCCCATCGGGGGAGGACTGTTTTCATGCCAAGTCCCATCCTAGAGGATGGTTTCTTGGTGGTCAAGCCGTGATGACGTCAAGTCCGATCATCAAAAGGACCAAGTGGACGCCACAGTCCCGGTCCTCTGCTGTGATAGAGGCACAGTGGCTCATTGTTCGTCTGGACGACCCCAGGAGGGCCGCGCCCACTTGGTATGGCCAGGTGTGACCCTTACGGACCAAGTCTGGGTGCGTGTGACCAAGTGGGATTCTTCCACCCGGCATTGGCCTGAGTTAGTCGGGAGTCTGAGGGGAGAGAGGGAGAGACGGCGCCTATGGTCCTTTGGCTGTCCTCGAGCAGGGGCACTCGGACTCGGCGCCGTGGGCTGTATGTTTGGTTCAAGTGAAACCTTCTTCGACGAGTGTTGGTGTTTTACAGGTAAGCTTATCTAGGGATACCCTAAGGTAGTAGACTTGTGGTTAGGGTGTCACCGAGATCAGGAACTCGATGGTGCAAGGAACACAAGGGTTTAGACAGGTTCAGGCCGCAGTATGTTTAATACCCTACGTCCTGTATGGTTTGTATTTCCTTGGAGGTTATGAGATTGTTTGGAGGGGGTCCCTGCCCGCCCTTATATATCCTGGGGGGACAGGGCTACATGGAAATCCCAGTCTGGAATGAGCTTACGAGTCCTAACCGAGTACTCTCTGGTAGTTTCCTTCTGTACCGACTAGTTGTATTTTCTTACGAGTACTTTACAGTATGGATAAGGTATGGGATATGCCCCAACCCTTACTCTAGAATGTTCTACGCCACGCGTGCAGTCCCGTTGGCCAGGGTCTGACAAGCCCCCAAGCTCTTCATAGCTGAGTACTGCAGGCTTCGAGTACTTCTGAACGCCATCCTTCGGTTTCTGCTGAAACCCCATCTTGAAGGTGTCTTCCGAGTACTTTCCTTGGCTGCTCGAGGCTGTGAGGTGCTCTAGCCCCGAGTACCTTTAAATCTTCTTTCTATGGGGTGCGATGCAATCCGCACTCCATATGGAGTAGCCCCCGAGCCTTAGGTTGAATCAAAGAATCAGGCTGAGGTTCTTACTAGTCTTGAATCTTCTTCCTTATCTTCCAAATATTTTTGAAAAATAAGCCATCGATGACACGTGTCCCGCAGCCCCCAAGCCTTGAATCCAAATCCCGAGGTTTGGAAAAAAGGATCCAAAAGAACGTGGCATATTGAACAGTGTTATGTACAGGACATGTATAATGTATGTGTGTATGTGATCTACCTTGATGGTAGATCTTGGAAATTAATTGGTTCAAAATTCAGAAAACCTCTTTTTTCGGAACATTGTCCCTGAAAAAATGGTTAATCAAATAAACTCCCCAAAACTCTTCCCAAAATAACCGCTCAAAACAAATCACACTTTTTTAAGGGAGAAAACTCTTCGGCTTCCAAACAGTAGACGTGGGCCTACCCGCTGGCTATTTAACCGCGCGGTGACTTTAGGGTTTTCACCCTTTTACTCTCTTCTTTAGCCATTTCGCCTTCTCACCCTCCTGCGCCGCCAGCCATTTTAGATATACGGTTCCAGCATCCCTTTGAGTTCGTCTTCCATCCCCAGCAAAACTAGTCAGAGAATCCATCCTTTTCATCGGTGAGTGTTCACGCCCCTCTCTCGAAGCCCCCGAGCATATGCGCGTGAAGCGGCTCGTGACATTCAAGATGGGAAACAAGAAGCAGGCAAGCAAGGAGAAAAACGATGATTCGACCACCGGCGACTGGGAGAGAAGTAAGTGCACCCGTGCTAACCTTCTTAACTTGGTTGCTCAAGGTCTTGTTCAATCGGAGGAAATGGTTCAGTGGAAACCTTCCTTCCGCCAATATGTTCCGCAAGAAGATGTAGATCAGATCGTAATCTTCGAGCATTTTGTCAAAAGGGGATTGGCCCTCCCCATATCTGATTTCTTCCGCAGCCTTCTTTATCATTGGGGTATTCAGATCCATCATCTGAACCCTAACTCCATCGTCCATCTCTCCATCTTTGTTCATTTTTGTGAAGCTTTCCTTGGCATCGAGCCACATTTTGATCTTTTCTGCTATTTCTTTCATCTTCGCCAACAACCACTTGAGGATAGGCAGTACCTTGTTGGCGGAGCCGGAATCCAGTTCAAGCAGGGGAAGGGGAAAGAGTACATTGATTACTCACTTCCCACAAACCACTCGGGCTGGAGATCTTTGTGGTTCTACATTGGGAATCATTCACCTGCATTGCCTGAGAGAACTCTAGGGAAGGCAATATGGAGAGGTGAGTGGAATGAGAAGCTGAATCCCAATCAAATGCTACAAGTCAATGATCGGCTCAAGCTGATTAAATTGCAGGAAGATATGGGTGTGACCAGAGTGTCTGTTATGGCGTCAATGTACAAAAGGTGCATCATGCCGCTACAGAAAAGGTGTCATTTTGGATTCGAGTACTTGGAAAGTAATGATCCATCTCGCCTTACTGCAAAAGTCCTCCCTTCGTAGACGGCTCTAGACCATGTCCGCCGAGTACTACTCGATGCGAACACGGTTCCATATGTCCCGAAGCTTTTCTGTGCAGCCAATCCGCCAAAACCGGTAAGTAATCTGTTTGTCAAGTACTTATAGTACTTGTAGACGTAAATCATTACTGACTGTTGGTCTTATGCTGTATTATTTTGCAAGGACATGTTGAACTGTATCATTGCCCTGCTCCCAATCCTGAAGTTCCTCGCGCTGATCACCTCAAACCGAGTGCGTTCCAGAAGCTCAAGAGCAGTCGTTTTGATAGTGATCCGTTAACTCATGATGTTCCTCTGGCAGCATTGCTGAAGAAGTCTGGCAAGGAGTTAAGCAGTAGTCTGGAGGTGCCAAGCCATCCAACGAAGCCACGCGGAGTGGTGAGGAAGCGCAAGCTGGTCCTTGGTGGGACGTCGGATGATAATCCCAGGTAAACACTATTCTCGAGTATTTCCCTTGTTGAAATTTGGAGTTCTTTGTTGATTTTGTTTGCTCTGTCTTCAGTCCTCCCAACTCTCCCGCTGCCAAGCGATCCAAGGACGGTGGCAAGGGGGGTTCTGCCGGGGATGATGCCGCACCAGAGAGTAGTATCCAGCTTGGTGCAGCGGACCCTTCCACTGTTGAAGTTGCACCGAGCCCTAGCATCCCGATCCTAATGACCGCCTCGGTGGCTCAACCAAAAGAGCCTGCTGGCGGCTCAGGGAAGTCAAGTGCTCGAGGGCCCTGACTAATTCAGCTCAAGAAGGTGGCGACCAAGAGATCTTCCACGTAAGTCTCGAGTACCTGGATTTGCACCTTTTTTCGATTCATCTTGTGGAGTAGTTGAAATGTTTTTATTCAGTCCAGCCTTTCCTCTGCTCTGAGCTTGGGGGAGCCTGAGGATGTCCCGGCTGCCCAAGCCCCCGAGCAAAGAAAGAACTCAGATGTTGCAGCGTTGGAGGTAGGTACTCCTCCTCCTCCTCCTCTCCTCCTCCTGCCGCCAATGTTGAGGCGGAGAAAGAAATGACATCGGAGAGAGCTGGTGCGGAGCGACTGGAGGTAGATCCTCCGGCATCCAAGATCCCCGAAGGTGAGCCCATCGTGCCTCCTTTGCCCCCCGGTACCATTTTGCCTGAGGTAACACTAGTAACCGCGGGCGAAGTGGTAGGCGGGTAATGCTGACCCTGGTGTTAGCACCGTCGAGGCCGCGAGTACAAGTGGCCCTGGCGCAGGAGATGCTGGCACCGCGAGTACTTCTGAACCCGGCGTTGAGGCAACGGAGAAGGAAGACATGCTGGTGACGCCTTATGGCTGGCAGCACACTATCGCCACAGACTTGATTGATGACCCATATCTGACCAGGGAAAAGAGAAAACATATCCAAGGTGTCTTCAAGGGTCTTTATGAGTTCACCACCGTAAGTCTTCATCTTCCTTGAGTAGTTTTCTTCATCCCCTGTTTTACTTCAGTTGTGATGATTGCTTTGCCTTGTAGAATCTGATGGACCGATCCCAGGATAAGTCCGAGAAGCTCAAATTCATTGAGGACGGCCATCGTAAATTGACGGAAAAGGAGGAGCGCATTCGCGAAGAAATCCGGAAGAGGATCGACCTCCGCAATGAAATCGAGTAGTTGAAGAAAGAGTGCACTCAAGGATCGACCTCCGGAAGATGATTTCCAGAATCTTGAAAAGGAGAAAGTCGAGCTTATCTAGAAGAACAAGAAGATCTCCAAGGTGCACAAATGTAACTTGCTGCCTCGTCTTGTTGTCTTTAATTGGTTAGTTGTTCGAGTAGTTTCTGAGACTTCTCGAATACTTCCTCTTTTCTCTTGGGCGCAGAACTGAAATTCACTTTGCAAAAGAAAGAAAATATGATTATAGATCTGAAGAATCTTGTTTACTGTGGCGCAGATGATGTTGAGCGCCTGCAGAAGATCCTTGCAGACATAGATGTTCAGTTCCGCGATGCTTTGTAGCAGATTAAGACTATGCTTGCAGACAAGCAGCACATGCAAAAGGAGCTTGAAGATTTCAAGTCTGCTGCATAGGCTGTCATGGAGATAGTGGATTTCTCTGCCGAAGGTGAAGCTGAAGAGTCATCACTTCTGGAGAAGCTTCGAGCAACTCCCCAGAAAGTTGCCAGCTACATCTTGGAGGCCACTAGGACGTACATTGATCAGGCACTCGCTTTAGTAAAGTCCTATTGGCCCAAGGCACAGCTCGAACCACTCGGTGAAGGCATGGCTGCCAACTACTCTGTGGAGAAATTCGTGAAGTATCGCGAAGAAGTCGAGCCCATTGTTGATAAGATAGCTGAGAGCCTGGAGCAGGAAGGTTAGGAATAGCAAAAAACATTGTGCCAAGATGAACACTTATGCCACTTGTTCATGTGTAAATAAATTTTTCTAGTTGATCTTTCTTCAGCGTATATCTTTATGTGATGTTTGCTGGTATGATCGTAGGACTTAGAATATTTGGAGACGTTTGGGTTAAGCTACTCCAAGAGCATCGACTTGGATGTAGTCAGTAACTTGACGTTCCATAAGAGTGCTCGTAGAGCGAAAGGACGTAGCCTGGATTTACCCAATTAATTAGTACGCTAGGCTAGCCTTTAGGCTTATGAGCCCTAACGGTTTTAGTTGTCAACGTCCTGCGTGTCAGCAGGGAATAACTTAGCCGTATAATGGGCTTGGTGACCCCTTCGGTGGGTGTCTTAACGCTCTCGGTCGAGTAGTCGTGGCAACGGCTGTGATTATAAGAGTACGTAGAGTACTCGAGTCCTTTGCCTCATGGGCTGTACTAAACGCAAGTACTCGTGGCGGAGCCCCTGAGCATAAGTGAGCTAAGTACAAGTACTCGTGGTGAAGCCCCCGAGTATAAGTAGTCGTGAGAACGTATATACTCGTCGCATAGCCCCCGAGTTTAACGTAGACAAAAAAGTAAGAACTCGTGGCAGAGCCCACGAGTTAAAACATGCAGAAAGTAGTCGAATTACGGAGAAATCAACTCTTTATTTGTAATAACGCTGACATGCAGCTGGCGAATTATTTTACAACTTCTACTAGGCGTAGAATTTCCGGAGATTCTCTATATTCCAGGAGTTAGGAACCTCCTGACAATCAGGGTACTGTAGGTGATATGACCCAGGTTTTGTGACTTCTGAAACGATGAAGGGACCTTCTCACCGAGAGTTGAGTTTGTGTAGCCCGGTTTCATCCTGGATGCGGAGGAGGACCAAATTGTAACACCCAAAATAAAATTCTAAAAATGTTTTATGAAAATAACAAAATAAAAAAAACATGCATACATCTCTCTCTCTCTCTCTCTTTCTCTTCTCCCATTCTCTTTCAGCCCAGCCCAGAACCCCCTCCTCTTTTTCTTTCCAGCCCGGCCCAAACCTCTCTCTCTTCTCCTTTTTCCTTTTCTCTCCCCGCGGCCCAAAATCCCAGCCGGCCCAACCCGTGGCGACCCTCTCTCCTGCTCTCCCTCACCTCTCCCTCTCTCACTGCCAGCCGGGCTCCACCGGTCATTCCCTCCCCCCACCTTCCTTTCTTCGTCCTCCCGCACCTCCCCTTCCTTTTCCCGCCGCGATAGGAATCCCGCCCGCGCCCGCGCTCGTTGCCCGCGCCTCCTCTCCTTCCTTTCCGCGACACCCGCCTACCATAATGGCCGTGGCACACGCCCCCCTAGACGACCAGCCCCCATTTCACCACAACAATCACGGCCGCCATCCCCGGCCGTCGCATGAGCCGCCGCCTCCCTTCCCCGGCCGCTCCGCCTCCTCTCACCCCTATAAAACAGCGCCTGAACCCCTGCTCCTCCCCTTCCACTCCTGCTTCCCCTCTGCTCTGCACCTCCATTTCACCCGAGCTTGCCATCGCCGCCGCGCCATCGACCCGCCATCTCGCCGCACCTCCGTCGACTGCGACCGTCGCCGAAGCCCCACCTCGGACCCAGCGCCGCCGTCGTCCACTCCTTCCCCTCCGCACCGTCGCACCCCGCCTAAAATCGCTCGTCGGAGGAACGCTATTGCCCGTACCGCACCCGAGCCGTCGACCCGCCGTTCCGACTCGACTCCGCCGTCTTCAACCCTCGCAAGACCTTTGCGAGGAAGTAAGCACCGCGCCGTCCCCCTTTTCCCTCTTTTTCTCGCACTGTCGCGACCCCAATTGCTCGTTGGAGCTCTGGCTCCGCCCGCCACCGTGGTCTGCCGGTCTCTGGCCGCCGCACGACCGTCCCGTGGCCCCCATTGTATTCGTCGTGCCGCCCTCTTCCTCCCCGGCCAGATCTCGTGCCGATTCATGCCCTGGAGCACCGAATTCGGTGTCTTCCAGCGGTCCGCCGCCGCCCCCCGCTCGCCGCCGGCGTCCAGCGCCGCCCGCCCAGCCGCCCTGAGCGATCCCAGCCCTCGAATCTAGATCCGACGGTCTAGAATGGATCTAGACCCGAGTCAACAGAACCAGTACCGGTCAACCCGAGGATGTTTTGCTAAAGAGCCCCCCGACTTCTTGTTAATCAACCCGCGGTCCAGATCTGTTGAAAAGTAATTAGAATTAGGTCCTTTCTTTTCTGTTTAGGCCCCTGACCTTTCTAAAATTAGAATCTGCCGTCCAGAACCTCCAGTTTTGCACCCAGGGCCCTCTGTTTAAGGTTTAATTGTGTTTTAGCCCCTGGTTTCTTCAGATCTAGCCCCTGGAAGTTCAAAACTCTCGCAATTAGGTCCCTGGATCATCGTTTTAGCCATATCTTCATCGTTTCAACTCCGATTTCAGCGATTCTTGCGCTCACGCGAACCTTGCATCATGAACTACAACATTATCATATTTTTACTCTCTATTTTTACTATTTATTGTACTTTTTATTATTTGCTTGTGTATGCTTGTTTGTGTGATCGTGTAGACAACGTGATGTTCGAGCAAGACCAAGAGCAAGCTTACGAGGAAGAGAACCGGCAGCTATTTGAGGAAGGCAAGTGGACTTCCCTCCCCTGCATGTTCTATTTTATCCCAACAATAGCATGATAATTCACTTTACTTTAATGTTGCTTTGCATAAACTTGATGGGTCACCTATGCTAAGGACATACCTAGTCTTTTACCCAAAGCCTTTAATCACCGGGGTTTACTATTCATGTTGGGTAGTCATGCTTAGTTGCAAACTTTGGGATTGGTGTTGGTTTACTCTTATGATAATGATGATCATGTTTCATAATGTTGTTATACCTCATTAATGCAAGATCAACTTTGTTTAATGGGAACATGGAGAACCACCCAAGTGAACAGTGCAACCACGAAGTCACATGGCTCTGACCTTAGCTAATTAATTAGATGTGTAGTTAGCTGGTGGCCTTACCGAAAGGACAAGGAGGCGGTTAGTGATAGGGATCATAGCCCGGTCCTCTTGGGGTAGCGGCCTTTGCTAAGGAGCTGACCATTAGGGAGGTTTGTGGACCACACGGCTACTGAAACTCTAGCGGGCTGCCTAGCTCTCGGCATGTCTTTGTAAAGACTTCATAGTGTAGCCCTCGTCACTCACCTCGGAAGTGTTTAAGGGCCTTGCAAACTCGGGCGACTCAGGGGAACACGATTTGTGGGGAAAGTGTACAACCTCTGCAGAGTGTAAAACTGTTATAACAGCCGTGCTCACGGTTAAGAGCGGTTTGGACCCTCACATGATAATGGAACTTGAAGATTAATTAATTTGTGGTTCTTGGTTTATGTTTATGTTCTTGGTACCTTTATGTTTTTGCTTAATTGGGATGGTATAAATTTAAATCCAGTTAATAGGTGTTCGCTAATAAAACTTGACCAACTAAAAGTGCTAACTGCTGTAAACCTTAGCCTATCCTTGATGGCCTTGCATATTCTCCCCCACTTGCTGAGTACCAACCATAAGAGTACTCACCCTTGCCTAACTGCTGTTTAGAAGAGAACTTTGAAGAGGAGGTCTTCGACGACTTCGAGGAGTTCTAGGCTTGCGTTCACCAGTCATCGCCTGTGGAAGACGGAGTTGTTGCAGACTTTGTTTAGGGTATATCGGTGGAACGTTTAAAGGCCCTTGTGTCTCTTTTATTCGGAGTGTAATAATGTTAAATACTTTATTTTGTTTACTTTTCGAGCATTGTCTTTGATATATTACAGTTGTCCGTCTATCATGTGTGTGTGAACATGATCCTGGCGCACACATGAGATGCATCTGGTTCTCTCTAGAATCGGGTGTGACACAAATCACCGATGTTGAACGACCGCTCGCGTACATTGCGATCGTGGTAGCGTCGGATGCCCTGCACATAGCGGGGTGACTAGACAAGGGCACTGCATCTAGCTTTGTCGAGTGTGTCCAGTTCCAATTGCCTAGCTTTGTCCGCTTCTCCTTCTTCGTACATCTCAACTCGGGGGGAGAGCCACATGATATCTGCTTGGAGTATAGCTTCGGACCATAGATGAGAAAGAACGGGGTATGTCCTATGGCTTTCGATGGCTGAGTTTGAAGCCCCCATACGACATGAGGCAGTTCATATATCCACTTGCCACCCTTTTTGCTATTCTCATCGTAGAGTCTCTTCTTTAGACCGTCCAGAATTAAGCCGTTTGCTCCCTCGACTTGTCCATTGGCCCTTGGGTGTGCGATTGATACATACTTCACTTCGATCGCGTTGTTCTCATAGAATTCCCAGAACTGATTTGCAGTAAAGTTTGAGCTTAGGTCTGTGATGATGGTGTTGGGGTAGCCAAAATGGTACATGATGTCTGAGATGAAGACGACCGCCCTATCAGGAGTGAGCTTGGTGATCGGCTTATACTCGATCCACTTGGTAAACTTGTCGATGGCCACCAACACATGTGTGAAACTTCCCGGAGCAGTGGTCAGGGGTCTAATCATGTCGAGGCTCCAGCATGCGAAGGTCCAGGAGGGCGGTATGGTGATGGGGTTATACGTCGGGATGTGAACTGCTTGCCAAAGAATTGACACTTTTGGCACTTTCGCACGAGGTCCTCGATGTCGGAAACTGTTGTTGGTCACCAGTAACCGGCCCTGTAAGCCTTCCCGACCAATGTCTTGGACGGTGCGTGGTTTTCACATGTACCCTCGTGTATCTCGAGTAGTATGTTGCGGCCCCAGGCCCTTGGGACACACTTCATGAGTACTCCGGTACTAGCTCCATGCTTGTAGAGTTTGTCTCCCACGATGACAAGCCCCTTGCTGCACCTCATGATGCGTATTGCTTCTGGGCTTTTCTTGGTCACCCCAGGAGGTAGTTTCTTTTCTTTGATTAAATCGATGAAAGTCCCCCACCAGTCGACCTCCGACATCATGACCTCCCGACAAGGATCCGAGGGTCCCAAGCCCGTGGTTGCTTGATCCGTTGTGTTGATTGATGGCTCTTTAAGTTCTTGGACGAATACTCCTGCTGGGACTTGGGCTCGAGTAGAACCAAGCTTGGAGATTACATCTGCTCCAACGTTGTTGTACCGGACGACGTGATGAATCTCCAGGCTAGCAAATTTGTTCTCCAACTTGCGCACTTCCATGACGTATGCGTCCATCTCCTCCTTTGTGTAGTCCCACTCTTTGTTGAGTTGCTGTACGACCAGTAGAGAGTCGCCGTACACGAGTAGTCATTTGAAACCCAGGGAGACTGCCAGGCGGAGCCCATGTAGTAGCGCTTCGTACCCGGCCTCATTTTTTGACACCTTCCAAAGGATTTGCAAGACATACTTGAGTTGTTCACCCTTCGGAGAGATGAAAAGTACTCCTACCCCGCCGCCCTTGAGCTTGAGCGACCCAACGAAGTAAATCGTCCAATGCTCTTGTCGGCTGACTGGTGTTGGCATTTGATTTTCCCTCCACTCAGCCATGAAATCAGCCAATGTTTGGGATTTGATGGCTGTTCTTGGCTTGAAGTTGATAGAAAGGGCTCCCAATTCTATTTCTCATTTGGATATACGACCAGTGGCATCCCTGTTTTTGAGTATATCCGCCAACGGGAAATCAGTAACAACTGAGATTTTGTATTTGTCAAAGTAGTGGCAGAGCTTCCTGGATGTGATGAGTATTGCGTAGAGTAGTTTCTAAATTGAAGGGTAGTGAACTTTTGACTCAGAGAGTACTTTGCTGATGAAATAAATTGGCCTCTGCACGCCAAATGCATGCCCTTGCTCGTTGTGCTCCACCACTATGGTTGTGCTGATCACATCAGTAGTTGCTGCGATGTACATGAGCAAGTTCTCTCCTGGGTGTGGTGCTATGAGGATAGGAGGTGACTGTAGGTGTTGTTTGAGGTTCTGCAGGGTCTGCTCAGCTTTCTCTATCCAGTGGAACTTGTCTTTCTACTTAAGGAGCTTGAAGAAGGGAAGGCCCTGTTCTCAAAGTCTTAAGATGAATCTGTTCAAGGCTGCCATGCACCCTATTAGCTTCTAAACGTCCTGGATCGTTGTTGGAGCCTTCATGTCGGTGATGGTGGTGATCTTCTCCAGATTAGCTTCAATCCCTCTGTGACTGATGATGAACCCGAGTAGTTTCCTTGACGGTACGCCAAAGATGCACTTCGTCGGGTTGAGCTTCCATTGGAACTTCCGGAGGCTGTGGAATGTTTCCTCCAGGTCCGCAATGAGATCCTCTGGAATTCTGGTCTTAACGACCATGTCATACGCATAGGCCTCCATGTTGCGGTGTAGTTGGTCTGCAAAATACATTTGTATCGCCCACTGTTACATGCCCCCCGCGTTCTTCAGCCCAAAGGACATAGTCTTGTATGCATAAGTCCCATAGGGCGTGATGAAGGCGGTCTTGATTTGGTCTTCTTCCCTGAGGGCGATTTGATGGTAGTCCGAGTAGCAGTTAAGGAAGCAGAGTACTACACAGCCGGCGGTGGAGTTGATTACTTGATTGATGCGTGGTAGCCCAAAGTGATCATTCGGGCAGTGCTTGTTGAGATCAGTATAATCAACACACATTCTTCATTCTTTGTTATTCTTCTTTTTTACAAGAACAGGGTTGGCAACCCACTCTGGGTGGTGCACCTCTTTGATGAAACCAGCCGCGAGTAGTTTAGCCAACTCCTTTTTGATTGCTTCCCTCTTATCCTGAGCAAATCTACGGTGATGCTGCTTTTTAGGGGTAGCATCAAGATCTAAATTCAAACTATGCTTGATCAATTCCTTGGGCACCCCTGGCATATCTGCTGGTTTCCACGCGAATATGTCTTGGTTGGCCCTAAGAAAACTGATGAGCGCGCTTTCCTATTTGGGGTCAAGTTGTGACCCAATCAGAGCTGTCTTGGATGAATCTCCCTCCTGGAGATGGATGGGCTTCAGGGCGAGTTCTCCAGTAGGTTGTACCTTTGAGTGGTTCGCCTTCTTCTGGGGAATTTCAAGTTCCACCTCAGAGAGTTGTTGCGCAACCGCGAGTACTTCTCCTGAAGTATCTGGTACACGTGTAGTTGAGGTGTACTTGATGGCCTTCTGGTCGCAGTCGTAGATCTTCTCTTGGTCGCCGCGGAAGGTGAGGACACCATTCTTTCCTGGCATCTTCAGGAGTAGGTAGACATAGTTGTTGATGTTCGTTATTCGACCATCGTCCGTCAACATCTTGGGAATAATTCAGAGTTTTGCATTATGTTCCATACATATTTTATTTAAATTAATAAAGTTCCACAAGTTTTGGATGAGTTGTCTATGCAGGAACAGGAGTGCCAAAATTGAGCCAGCTTGGGAGAAATCCCAGGCTGGCCGGCCTCCCCTAGGTCGGACGGCCTGGCCCCACCTCTTCTGGCCACGTCACTGATCCAGGTGCAAGGAAACACAGCGAAGTTGATCAAGAGTTGTGCACTTGAAGTCAGTTTGATCTGAGGACCCGAAAGCCTTCAACCACGGATTCAAGGGCCCACCTGCAAGAACAAAGGCGGTTAAAACTGAAAAGGCAACTGTCAATGACCCATTCAGACAATCATCAACCATCCAGCAGAAGGTGGTGCCACTTGGCACCACCCGCCGGCCGGCCCTACCTGGCAACCTCAGGTGCCCAATCTTCACGTGGAAGATAAGCAACCGACAAGTCTGCGTATTCTTGACGCGCTTCACCAGTTACCGACCTTCACTAGCTATAAATAGACCTCCCATCCTCACTTGGAACCCACACGGACAAGGATTCTTTCTTCACTTCAGTCTAGAGTTAGGTTTAGTAGTCTGGGACTTAGAGTCGAGTCGAGCTTGTCTCAGGATTCCGGAGTCATCCTCGGAAGTCTGGTATAAGCTCTTATATCCTTCCTTTGACATTATCAATATAAGTTATCTTCTTTATTTTATCGAGTCAGCTTTTACCTTCCACTTTTATTTATTTATTCCCAAGCTCTTGCTTGTGTGCCGAAGTTCTTTCCTTTAGCTTAGGCTTTGTTCTAGTCTTAGTTTGTCGGGACGTTATCTTGCGGGTTTTCTCGCCCGGACTAGGGTGCTCAAGTTAGTTCCCTAGGTTGAGGGGGATTTCTCTTGTAGGCCACAGGGGAAATCCTAGCACTGAGTACAAACATGGTGTTTGGCTTAGTGTTAGCTAGAAAGTGTGTTCCACCGCACTGAACCGTTATGGTAGGCGGAAGGTGGTGACAGCCCTGTCCGTCCTTTGTAGTCCACCACGTTTGGGTGTTTTCATAGCAGTAGATTGTTGGCCGAGTTGGACCCCCCATTTCTCCCTCAGTCTGCGGTCCTTCCGCCCCAGCCGCTGAAGTAAGCTCCATTCTCCCGACAGCTAGGTTAGTTCAGGTTTAGGTTAGAGAGGCTAGCTCGTTGGTTTAGTAGTGTTTTAGGAGTCTTTCTCACTCGTTGTCCTCCCAGCTACTTACCGCTCTAAGGTAGAGTCTCCTTTGTGTCACTCGGTCATTGCCTGGCCATTTATCCTATCATTTATCTGGCTTACCCCTGCTATCTAGCTGGTGACTACTCCTAGTAAAGTTTACCATTCATTCAATCGATACTCTTTAGACTATAACACTTCCCCGTGGAAATTCGATACCCTGGAATACTCCAAGGTGAAGTGCTACAGCGGTGTATTCTGTGCGCTTGCGGAATTCTTATTCTATTGGGCAGAAGAAACGCCAAGAAGCATTTCTGGTGCCGTTGCCGGGGAACCAATTTGGTGCTATAGATATCATTGAATCGTTTAGTAAATTTTGCTGTTTTATCCACCGCTAGTTTTAGCAGGCTTACCATTGCTCTCTTTGTCTTCTTGATATATGCAGAGCAGTGCATAACTGGTTTCTACCTACCAAGCAACTTCACTCAAAATCCAAAAAGAATTGGGCGTGTTGTTTGACAGAGGATTGTCCCACCTCAGAAAAGGCTTACCTTAGGAGGTAGTTCGTGAACGTCTGTCTTTCCAATGGCTCAGAAGACACTCCGTTAGTACTCGGTCCCATCCAGCAGTCATATCCCTACTCGTTTGGACAATACCCAAGACACTGATGGCTTTGAGCTGAAGACTGGACTTGTCAACATGGTCCAAGCTAGCCCCTTCTATGGGAAGGCAACCGAAGATGCCAACGCTCACCTCCGATGAGCAGGACCCTCTCCATACCTGTTTAACTCGAGGTCGAATTGTCCATACCTGGAGAGGATGTGGAGGATGATGACATCTTTTTCTTTCTCCACACCTTCTTGGTTTTCTTCTTTATTTTTGTTGGTGGTGTGGGAGTTGGATCCTCGGGTATGAACCCGTGTATCTCCCAGTCTTCGAACCATTCCGGTTCTGTCCCTAACCCTTGTTCTTTGCTATCTTCATGAAGCAAATATACCTGTTCACGCTTGTTACGAAACCTGAACTGCATGACCTTCCTTCCAATCTGGAAACTGATTCTTCCGGTCCCCAAATCTATTCTGGTCTTGGCGTCTCTAAGGAATGGTTGCCCCAAGATGAGCGAGATTCCCAGATCACCCACCATGTCGAGAACTACGAAGTTCGTGAGGACGAATGAATTCCGGACTAGCACGAGGAGATTCTTCACAATTCCCTCGGGATATCGTATCGTGGAGTCGGCCAGCTGCACACACATGCAAGTTGGGGAAAGAGCAGGATAAGCTAGTTCTTCGAAGGTCACCTTGGGCATGATGTTGACGCTTGCTCCAAGGTCGCAGAGGGCATTCTCATAATAACAGTCGTATATTGAGCAGTTGATCATCGGGGTTCTGGGATCCTCCTTTCTGGTTACCACTAGATCGCCCCTGAAACTCTTTCGAGGGTGTTCGAGTCTTTCTGCATAGTTAGTAAAGAATTTACACGCGATGGCTTACCCCATTTTGTGGTTATTGCATTAACGCTCTCTAGGGGAGCCTCGGGTTGCCCCGGGATCTTCACTGTTTCTGCAGAAGGAACAGCGGCGGCCAGCTGAGCTAGTTGAGTTTCAATCATTTTGTTGAAGCTCAGCTAGTTTCTGAGTGTTGAGGAGATGCCATCCATCTTCGCTTGGACGATCTCCAAGGTCTTGTCGTTAGCAGCAAGCTTCTTCTGGATTGCTTCGTTGGTCTTTGCTTGGCTTAAACAAGATCCCTCAAGGAAGGTTGGTTAGGATTAAACGAATTTGAATTACTGTTACCTCCTTGATAGTACGGGCGCGACTGGCTCCAGCTCTGACCTCCTAGTGGACGAAACCCATTGTTGTTGTTCATGAACATGATATCTTCCTGGGTTTTGGGTGGTCGTTCCCCGAATGTTCGACGTTCCCACAGACCTCGCAAGTCATGCGAGAATCTAAGGCTTGAAGTACCTGACTTTGAGCCTTTTCTTGGGGGCGTTCATCAATCTTCTTGATGAGGAGGTCGAGCTTAGCGGCGATCATGTCTGTCTCCTTGACGGAGTGCATGCCCCGCTGGCGAGGTTGGAGACGTTCGTCGTTCTACCCTTGGTTGGACACCATCTTCTCGATCAAGGTTTTGGCCCTGTCAATGGTTAGCGAGAAGAAAGCACCACCTGTAGCAGCGTCTAATGTGATCACGGGCTGTTGAAGTCAGCCCGTTGTAAAAGTTCTGTAGAATGAGCCAAGCATCCATCCCATGGTGAGGACACGCTAGGATGTACTCCTGAAGCTGCTCCCAAGCTTCAGTTATTGACTCATTTGACGCCTGCTGAAAACTGGAAATCCTTCCCTGAAGAGCGTTGGTTTTACCCAACGGGAAGAACTTCACTAGGAATGCCTTGGTGCACTCATCCCACGTAGTGACTGTACTTCTGTTGGTGTAGAACCATTGCTTCGCCTTCCCAAGAAGAGAAAACGGAAACAGACGGAGTCGGATCGCATCCTTTGTGACTCCCTTGATGAAGAAAGTGCTGCACAGTTTCAGGAACTGTTGGAGATGTGCATTGGCATCCTCATTGGCCTTGCCATAGAATGGACTGGCCTACACCATCGTGATTAGATCCATCTTTATCTTAAAATTTTCAGCTTTAGCATTAACATTTGGCCTGATTGGGACATTGTCTGCCGAAGGAGCTGCATAATCACGGAGAGTCTTCTGAGCCATAATCTTGGAAGTTGACAGTGCAATATTGACTGCTTCGCCTGCCGAGAGAGTAATCTGAGGAGGAACGACTCGAGGTCGGACTTGTCTCAAAAGTGACTCCGGATTCTGAGTGAAATTTTTCGGCAAGTCGAAACCAGTCATACACTACCCTGTCTTCACACAAAAAGAGAGAAGACAAAGCCAAGTTAGCCTGTTTAGACAATTGAACACCATTTTAGAATTTTATCAACCACTTGATCTATTCTTTTAACCAGTGCCTTCCCCAGCAACGGCGCCAAAAATTCTTGTTGACATTTTATAACGCAGTCACCAAGAGTGGACATAGAATCTATTTCCCGGCAACGGTGCCAAAAATGCTTGTTGGCATTTCATAGCGTCACCACTAGGATAGGTGTTTCCCGGTAATGGAGCCAGAAATGCTGTGGGGTATTTCTTACGTTACCGAAGGATCCGCAAGCGCACGGAATACCATCATAGCATTTTACCCGTGAGTACGGGGTCGTATTTATATTTCCACAGGGAAGGCGGCAGTTATTGGAATAGATTAGTGTGTTTGATTAGTTCTAGCAGGGATATTCTATTGAATAAACAGGGGTAAGATGATAAATGTTAAAGATGTAGTGTGACACACAAGTTGCTCAAATTCTACTCTATACAAAGCTTACAGGAAGGGAGAAAGGAAGAAGAAAGCTAATCTGAGGACTATGCACTCCTAACTAAGCATACAATCCATACTAGGCACTCACATACATACACATGAACACAGACAGGTTCTAGGCTTCTAGGCGTCATCGGGAGACCGCACAAGATATGGCAAAGTGGCCACTAGATCTTCGCAGCTATTTTATGCACCTCCTACAGCTACTACACGAACGGGGAGGGTTATGCTGGACGGACAGGGCTGTCACCACCTGCCGCCTACCTCAACTAACCATGGTATAGAGTCGCATCCAGCAACACTGATTAGCCCAGACACCATGTCTACACTAATAAGCGATACTCTAATGCCCCGCGCGGAGCCCCCACCCTTCGGATGGACAGACATCACACTGGAGCAAACATGCAAATACATGAACCGATGCCTTAGCCAAGATATACTACCACATCTAATCATGCAAGATACAAGTCCTAGATATAAACTAAGCAGAGCAAACACATCTGAATAAACAAAACATATACTATAAGGGTACATTATACTAGAAGATAACTCTACTAGAGAATTCCGAATATTACATAGGAGAGGAAGAGTAAAACCCATACCGAATACTCCTAAGAAGACTCGGGAACCGAAGAAGAGCTACTTCACCTAGACTCCACTATTCTAAAGACTAAGCAAGAGAAAAATTGAGAATGAGCTTCAACTTGTGGTGTGTCTCTTAGTAGCACCCCCCTCATATTTATAGAGGTGAGTGAGGGGGGTGTGCAGCAGCTTCCTGGCGCCAATTCACCACCTAGCACCTGGAACCAACGTTAGGAGCCAATGGGGAAGCACCACGTCAAAGGAGGTAAGTCGGTTCCTCCTGGCTGGGTCGGCCGACCTACATGGGTCGGTTGATCTGGGCTTGGCCCAGGTCGAGCCTATCTTGCTCTGGGTGCCTGCCATGTGGGTCCACACTGCCCTTGTGCATGAGTGGGTGCTGTCCTAAGTCAGTTGCACCTGTTTGTGGGCCCTTTGATCCATGGGAGGCTGAACGGCATGCTCTGATTGGTCGACGTTATTTGCCAAGGGCAATGTGGAAATGACATTATTCTAGATAAATATGCAAGTTAAGTATGCTAGTCATCCCGATTTTCTGATCAAATTGACGCTCAAAATTGGTCCATATCGAGCGTCAACAACATCCCGAAGGGATAGTCGAAAACATGCTCGTACGGGTCAAGAACTCCTTCGTCCTAGCTGACTTCGTTGTCCTCGACATGGAAGGTGATCTGGGCATAGAGCTTTTTCTTGGACGACCCTTCCTAAGAGACGTTAAGGCGAAGATCGATGTATGGACCTGAGAAATCCAGTTCCGCATCGGGAGCAACAACATATTTTTCAAATTTTTATATAGGAAAGAGCAGCGATTCACAATCCACCATGGGTACGATGGGAGTGATATCTGGGGAGAACCACTTCCCGAACCTGAAACTCCGCTACCAGCACAGCCAAGTGGGAAGAAACCTAAGAAGGCGTGGCGGAAGGTGGAAAGCTCATCTTCATCTACTTCTCCAAGATGAGACGACAAATGGTAAGTAGACGATGGAGAAAAAGTCCTGCCTGTTAGACTCGAAACGACGAGCCCTTGCGAAAGGTAAATTGGTATTTACCCCATATTTGATTTTTCCAAAATTTGCCTTTTTACATCATTTGAATTTTCCCACTACATATTTAGTTCCCCAAATTTTTCTTGCATTCTAGAATTTTTTCTAGTCTTTTCTTTATTTTTACAAAAACCTAAAAATATTTCTGAGCATCAAAACCTTTTTGAAAACAATATTTTTGAACATCTTTTCGAGGCAAAATTTGGCCAAGCATCCCACAACTATGTTCCATATAGCCGTTGGGAAACACACGAGAAAGGGCAGCAGAGGTGGACCCACTGTGGGGTTGGCGGAACTAGGAGCAACGGCTCCCCCGTCAATTCCTTTGAGTTTCGGGTCACTAGCCGTTGCATGCTGCCTGTTGCTTGCTTGCTCCCAGCCATTGCTCTATAACTAGAGGCCGAGAGGGGTGTGTTTCACTCACACTTCACTTCTTCACTCCCTCTTACTCTCTCAAACATTTGCTCTCGAGTTTCATTTAGTTTTGTGCTCAAGTTCAAGTGCAAGAACACTCTCTCTCTCTCTCATTTCTTTGCTGCAAGAAAGCCCACATTTTTGAAGGAACAACTTCGGGTAAGAATTTTTGTTTCGTTTCACTAACGTGACCCGATTCGAGTTGCTATTTGTGTTCTTGTTCAAGCATGAAGGGCATTAGGCGAAAGGTTTTTGGTGCAATGAAGAAGGTGATGAGAGGAAGCTCATCCTGTTCTCAGGGTGGCTCAAGCTCCCACCACACTCACGAACCTACGCCAAGCCCATGCATGTTGGATTACGAGGAAGAAGAACAAGAACAACAACAAGAAGCGCAAGCCGAACCGCAAGCAGAGGACATGGAGATGGACGACGATGATGCACCCTACCTCAACTTGCGAGACGACCGCGAACGTCAAGCCTACACCATCCTCAAGAACCGAAGCTTCGGCACCAAAGCTTTCGACCCGGACCTCCTCGCCAAAATAGGTATGGATGTAGACTTTGCTAATGTTTGGCATGCGATTGGATAGGATGGTTTTGTGCCCGTTGAGGAGAATGGTACTCATCTCCTCACCATCCAGTTTCTTTGCAATCTTCGAGAGGTGGATGACGGTGTTTCGTTTTGACTTTTTGGGCATGATTATTATATCACTTGGAAGGATTTGATTCACCACCTCAGTTTTAGCAAACGCTTGCCGGTTTCTCTTGAAAAAGCTTGTCGCGGTTTTAATCGTCCTGATTTTTGGGGTTTGATTTTGGGTCAAGTTGTTCATGGCAAGTTTGCACCTCGGTGCAATGACATTCAAAATCCAACTCTTCATTTTATGCATAAATGGTTGGCGATCACTCTCTTTCCAAGAAATGATGTTCGAAACGAGCGCAATCATGAGTTGATGATATTATACACCATGGTCAACAAGATTAAGGTCTCCCCCGTAAAGGAAATGATCTCGCAATGGCTTTTGAATTTCAAGATGACGGGTCCTATTGAGTGCACTTCTTTGGTTAAACGTGTTGCTTCGAGTCTCAGGATCTTAGATGGGAATGCTATTCCTTTCATTGAGGATCCCCATACTCTTATGGATGAAGCTTATTTGATTTATGGGCACACACTCAAGAAAGGCCCGAATGACTCTTTGATTTTCTTCTCCTTGGACTATGCAAATGAAATCCCATTGCCAAACGTGGGGTATCATTTGTATAACTGCCAGTCACTAACCGCCCCTCTCATCCTAGAAGAGGTGGAACACAGACATAGTGTTTCTGGTTTGCCTGGCAGGATGACGCGAAACAGGTCAGGGAGAGGAACCGAGCCAGCACCACTGCCACAACAGCCTCATTCTTCATATCACCATAAAGCAGGTGGCTCGGCCTGGCACAGCGCAAGCACCAACGAGTGGGCATGGCAGGCTCCAAGCCGCTGATCCACTAGCTCCAGCTCCGACGGAATCCCAAACCTTGCACGACGAACGGCCTCTAGCCGCGATTTCGGTTCCATCACCCAGCAGCTAGGCGAGCTGCGGGTTCAGGCCAACAACATTGAGGATACGCTGCACCAACAAATTGAAACCAACCAAGCATGGCAGCAGTACACCGGTGAAAGGATCCACGCCATGGAGCAGAGGCAGCTGCAGCAGCAGGAGGAGTGGAGGGCCTACTACCGTTGGATGGGGTACAACCCCGACCAGCAGCAGTAAGCCTGAAGCTAGCTTGGCGGAGGACCCCCATGAGAGGTATCTTGTATCTTGTACCTTAATTTGTTTATCACTTTCAAAACCTTATGCATGAAACAAAACAAAAATCTGCAAAACTAAAAATAAAATAAAAATTTACGAAACCAAAATGACCAAAAATATTCACTTGCTTCTCTATGTGTAGTAAGCGTGGTGTAGTTTTCGTTGTTGAGATGATGAATAGTTGCTCTGTTAATTTCTTTCATATGCCTAGTTACAACTTAGTGCTCTTACTAAGTTTTGAGTTTGTTGGCCAAATGTTCAAACTTTAAGCTTGAAACTTGTGGGTAGCAAAAAGCATGATCCAAATCTAAGTTGTTTTGAGCTATGATATGGTTAAATAGAGTTGCTATGATCTTCTCCTAAGCGATGGTTGATTTCCGGAGTATTTATTTTGGAAAGTACAAAAACAAGCAAAGTTCCTCAATGATATGAAATTCCTATCCAAAGCCATATGTTGTTCCTATTAAAAACTTTCCACATATGCAACTTGTTATCGCATTGAGCTTTATCAAACTGTTGTGACCCTTAGTGAGATTCATTTCATACTTCAATGATCAAGATCACGTACACGCTCCACCGTATGCGACGCTCCTACACAAGAAGTGAGCAAGCATTCCATTCATACCATCCACAAATAAAAACTCCATATTGCCTCGTGACCACTCTCTCCAAATTCCATAAGAAAAAGGAGTATGGGCTATACAAAATAAAAAGAGAAAAGAAAAAGATGCATGCCCAAGGAAGGTATGCCACAAGCTCACAAGGCATGTCAAAAAAAAAAGATGCATACCCAAAGAAGGTATGCCACGTGCTCACAAGGCATGCCAAAAAAAGAAAAGAAAAAAGAAGATAGCCCATGCTCAAAAGAACAAAATAAATAGAGAGATGGTTCATAAAAAGGAGTTCATCCACCATCCACCAAA
Source organism: Panicum miliaceum (assembly GCA_032594955.1). Lineage (NCBI taxonomy): Eukaryota > Viridiplantae > Streptophyta > Magnoliopsida > Poales > Poaceae > Panicum > Panicum miliaceum. The sequence continues at coordinate 44,487,163 of CM064056.1, read as the reverse complement.
AAATATCCACACACTTACACTTCTTGATCAAGATTTGTGACTTGTATCTCCTTTGAATCTGGTTTTTGACTTAGCAAAACATGAGAAACAAGTATGCCTTCATATCCTCCATACCTACAGCTCCACAAATTTTGACTTTTAGAGATAGGTTGAGGAAGAAAGGAAAAATAAAGAGCCTTGGTGAGGAATGATACACAATGAGAGATCCAAGAGATCATTTGAGGAACTTTGAAATTTCTTTTTGAAAAACCCTATAAAAGTTTTGAATTGACGGTTGGGCAAAAGGGTAAGAAACATTAGCAGTCTAAAAAACCGTTCTGACTCTCAACCGCCAATGATTAGGTAAAGCTATACGCCCCACAGAAGAAGGTAAGAGGTAAGAACAAGGCCAACTTATTCGAAATCATGGAAAGAACATTTTGTTGTGCCTAAGGTATATGTTGGAAATGCAACATTGAAGCAACTCTGATCAACAACATAAAAGCCTTGTTTTGCTCGGGACGAGCAAAAGGCTAGCTTGGGGGTGTTGTTGTCGGTCATTAAGTGCAAAAACCGACCGTCAACTATACTCAAAATCAAAGGAAAACTATACCTCTTACTTGCATAATTTTATCACTAACCTAGTTCCACAATTGTTTTGTCACTTTAATCATTTCAGGGATACAAGTCTGAAATAAGAAGAAAACACGATGGATACGCAGCAAAACATACACAGAAGATCATCTGCTGCAACTCACTTACAAGAGGGACCCACATATTAGAGCAAACGGGCGCGTCAAGCAAGCAAACATATGGAAACCTCACAAGGGCCCACTTGTTGGTGTACCAGAGAAGGTAGAGCTGGGGGAGGCTCACCTACGGGTCAGCCGGCCGAACATGGACTAATTCTAGTCTAGGTGCCCTTTGAGGTGGAGTCGCTGCCAAGTCTCCTGATTCACCTGGCTAACTTTTCCATATGAAGAGATGGCGAGAACCGACCCTTGGAGGTATAAAAGGGGCCCCTCACCCCCCTTATTCCACACACACAACACTTCAAGCCTCTCTCTCACTCTTACAAGACTTGTACTCCTTAGGATAGTGGAGCTAGGCTATTACTTCATCTCTTAGCGAAGCAAGTCGTCCTTGGGGCCGAAGAAGCATTCCTCGGCCTTGGGTAATGGCTTTGCATTCGGATTGTCAGTAGTCTATTCATAATGCAGAGCTGAGCTATGGTTGTTTTGCTATCCTAGTAGCTTATCATGCTTTGGCATGTTATGCCGTTTGATAGTGAATCATATCATGGTTTGGTGCTTCATTAGTTATGCTTTACATATGACTAGGCCAGATGATCTGGGTAAGGGTATCGGTTCGTCGTGCCTTAGGGCTTGCCTTAGTGTTTTACTTGTCCATCCGAAGGGTGGGAGACTCGGGGGCGCTAGGGTAGTGACCTCATACACGAGCGTGGTGCTCGGGTATGTGGGATCCTTCGAATGACCGTGCTCCACGGTGTTACTGGGGTAGACAGCAGGTGGTGACAGCCCTGTCCGTCCGCTACGAAGCTGCTTCGTGGTTAGTGCACTCCCCGATGTTCGGGTACGGTGTAGGAGTTGTAAAAGATGTAACGGCCTGGATGTACTTCAGGACGGGACATTCTCCCTGGTATCCCTAATTTCCCGGCACCTGTAGTCCTAACCTTGTGTATGTTGCATAACCTTTGCTTGCATGAATAGATCCTATTAGGACTTTGTTATATGCCTATGCTCCCACTAACGTTAGGTTTATTTGTTTATTCTTTATCTAGAGTTGGCTTGAGCGTGTGTGTCGCATTAACCTTATTCATATCTTTATCATAACTTACCCCTGTATTGTTATAGTCTATATCTTATTCATGCCATCTTGATTATGTACCAAGTAAACTCTTTTACATCATGCCCTCCTTTGGGAAAATATAAATAACGATACCCGAATGCTCACCGGGTGAAATGCTACAGCGGTATATCCGTGCGCTTGCGGATTCATTTTGTAATCATTAAGACATACCACCACACGGCATTTCATGGTGCCGCTGCTAGGGATGGGACTAACACTCTCGTTCCTAGTGGTGACGCTAAGAAACGCCAACAACACCATGGGCATTTTGGACAGCCACTTGAACGTCGTCATGGTGCTGGTCATTATAGGGAAAACCATCATGGCCGTCGCAATAGAGATGATCTAGATAGCAGTGCTCGCGTTAAGCTGAGTGTCCCAAAATTTCAGGAAGAGAAGATGTTGATTCATATGTTGAGTGGGAGGAGCAATGTGATCAAATTTTTAGAGTGCATAATCTCCTTGACCAAAGGCGTGTAAACCTTGCTTCCGTTAAGTTTTGAGGTTATGCTCCCACATGGTGGAATCAACTACAAGAAAATCAGCTTGTGTTGGGACGTGATCATATCAACACATGGGCCGAGATGAAGAGAGTGATGAGATGACGCTTTGTGCCGTCAAGCTATCAGCGTGACCTTCGTAATAGGTTACAAGCATTGAGACAAGGATCAAAATCTGTTGATGGTTATTTCAAGGAGATGGAGTTACTCTTGGTGAGATCTTGAATTAGAGAAGATGAAGAATCAAAAATGGCCTTGTGGGATTTTTAAATGGTCTCAACGAAGAAGTTTCAGGTTTATTGAGATGTTTCCATATGATAATTTTCAAGACCTTATGGATCAACCTATGCGCACTGAAAGGAAAATTTAGCAAGAGGGATGTGGAAAGCCTTATGGGAGCCGATCCATTTCAGCTCCATGGCGTCGGCAGCAACCTGGTACCTCTGTTGTTGGGGGAAGATCCCAAGGTGTTGCTACTAGGCCTTCTCCATCCATTAGTGCTGCAAAGACAACAGTCTCTACTGCTTCTTCACCTGCAATACAGCAAGAACAACGATGTTCTGCTGCAAGTACAGTAGCCCCTTCTGTTGCAACAGCTGCTGCTTCTTCTTCCCATAGCCGAGGCATTGTTTGTCACAAGTGTCAAGGATGAGGACATGTTGCTGCTCAGTGTCCTAGTCAAAGGACCATGATTGTAAATGAGCAAGGTGAATGGGAATTTGAAAGTGAAACAGAGGAAGATGCTCCAAGATATGATGAAGAAATTGAGCATAATGAAGGTGAGGAAATTCAGCCCGATGAAGGAGACAATAATTGTTTCGTTTCTCGCCGAGTGCTTTGTGTTGCTGCTGTAGAAAAAGAGAATAATCAGCGGCACAATCTTTTTCACACCCGAGGCATGATTAAGGACAAGTTATGCAGTATCATTGTTGATAATAGCAGCTGCAATAATATTGCAAGTCAAGAATTGGTTGCGAGAATGGGACTAAAACAGCATCGTCATCCTTCTCCATACAAGATCCAATGGTTAAATGAGTGTGGTACGCTGCGTGTGAGCAACATTGTGACCGTTCCTTTCTCTATTGGAAGATACAATGATCATGTTGAGTGTGATGTGGTGCCCATGCAAGCATGCCAATTGTTGTTGGGAAGACCATGGTTGTATGACTGAGATGTTCAGATTTATGGTCGTGCCAACAAGGTTGTTTTCATGTACAAAGGAGAGCGAATCACTTTGCTTCCTTTGTCCCCCGAAGTAATTTTGAAGGATGATCTGAAAAGAAAGCAGCGAGAGAGCGAGAACCATTTGAGAGTGACCCACTCAAATAGTGAGGGAGTGTTTCCAAAGCTAAATAAAACTCCACAGCTGCAAAGAACCGAGCCAAAGGGAAAAGAGGGTTTAGTGATGATGCCTAGGAAAGGGGAACTAAAAGAATTGAGTGAACCCAATGCCATGTTCTATGTACTCCTGTACAAGGACAATGTTTTTATCACTAATGACTTACCCTCTACTTTGCCTAGTGCTATTTTTGATGTGTTACAAGAATTTGAAGACGTGTTAGGGCTGCCATCAAAGAGAGGGTTTGAACACCAAATCGACCTTGTTCCTGGTGCTCCACTTCCTAACTGTGCACCATACTGCACCAACCCAGAGGAAATAAAAGAAATTCAGCGCCAAGTGCAGGAGCTCATCAACAAAGGTTATGTGAAGGAAAGTCTCTCACCTTGTGCTGTTCCTGTTCTTTTAGTTCCAAAGAAAGATGGCTCATGGAGAATGTGTGTTGATTGCCGAGCCATTAATAACATCACCATAAGGTACACACACCCAATACCTCGCCTTGATGACATGCTTGATGAGCTTAGTGGTGCTATCATTTTCACAAAAATTGATTTGAGAAGTGGTAATCACCAAATCCGAATGAGACGTGATGAAGAATGGAAAACACCTTCAAAACCAAGTTTGGGCTGTATTAATGGTTGGTGATGCCTTTTGGATTGACCAATGCACCTAGCACTTTCATGAGATTAATGAATCATGTGCTTAGAGCTTTCATTGGCATGGAGGTGGATGAGGAAAAGATCAAGGTTGTTCATGAGTGGAAGCCTCCACAAAATGTGAGCCAAGTACAAAGCTTCCTTGGACTTGTCGGCTTCTACCATCGGTTTGTGAAAGATTTCAGTTCCATTGCTGCCCCAATAAATGAGTTGACAAAGAAGGATGTACTATTCCAATTGGGCGAAGCACAAGAGAAGGCATTTGAAGAGTTGAAGATGAAGTTGACATCAGTCCCACTACTTGCACTTCCAGATTTCGGTAAGACCTTGAAATTGAATGTGATGCAAGTGGTGTAGGGATTTGAGGCGTGCTCATGCAAGAAGGAAGACCCATTGCATACTTCAGTGAAAAGCTAAGTGGTCCAACTTTGAATTATTCAGTTTATGATAAAGAACTTTATGCTCTTGTGAGGAGTTTGGAAACTTGGTAGCACTACCTTTTGCCCAAAGAATTTGTGATACATTCAGACCGTGAATCCTTGAAACACCTGAAGGGTGAACTAAAATTGAACAAAAGACATGCTAAATGGAGTGAATTCATTGAGTATTTTCCCAATATTGTCAAGTACAAAAAAGGGAAGGAAAATGTTGTTGCCGATGCTTTGTCTAGACGCCATGCTTTGCTGTCCCACTTGATGCTAAAATTCTTGGTTTGGAGAACATCAAAGATTTGTATGCGACTGATTCATTCTTTGCTGAACCATTTGATAAATGTAGTGATGGCAAGGGCTGGGGAAAGTTCCATTTGTATGATGGATTTTTGTTTAGAGCTAACAAACTTTGCATTCCAGATTGCTCTGCTCGCTTAATGCTTTTGCAGGAAGCTCATGCTGGAGGACTAATGGGCCACTTTGGTGCCAAGAAAATGGAGCAAGTGCTGGCTGATCATTTCTTTTGGCCAAAGATGCGGCGAGATGTGGAGAGACATGTTCTTCGTTTTGTGACGTGCCACAAAGCTAAGTCACACTTGAACCCTCATGGTTTATACACCCATTTGCCTATTCCTAGTGTCCCTTGGGAAGACATTTCTATGGACTTTGTTCTTGGTTTAGCTCGAACCAAGAGGGGGGAGGGATTCAATCTTTGTTGTGGTTGATCGATTCAGCAAAATGGCTCATTTTATTCCATGCCATAAGAGCGATGATGCTTCACATATTGCTGAATTATTTTTCAAGGAAATTGTGCGACTTCAAGGTGTGCCACGGACCATTGTTTCATATCGAGACACTAAATTTTTTACCTACTTTTGGAAAACCTTGTGGGGAAAGCTTGGGACAAGGCTACTGTACTCCACAATGTGTCATCCTCAGACTGATGGGCAAAGTGAAGTTGTGAACCGCACACTGTCAACATTATTGTGAGCTGTCCTAAAGAAGAATCTAAAATTGTGGGAAAAAAGCTTGCTCATTTCGAATTTGCATACAACAGGGCGGTACACTCAACCACAAAATTTTGTCCATTCGAGATTTTATATGGTTTCAAACCTACTGCTCCCATTGATCTTTTGCCTTTGCCTCTATAGGAACATGTGAACTTTGATGCAAGCAAGCGAGCTGAATTTGTGAAGAACCTTCATGATTGAGCAAGAGCAAACATTGTGAACATGACCAAGTTGTACGAGCAGCATGCCAACAAAGGGCGCAAGAAGATGTTATTTGAACCAGGAGACTTGGTTTGGTTTCACTTACGCAAGGATCGCTTTCCTGAACAGCGTAAGAGCAAGTTGCAGCCCTGAATTGATGGTCCATTCAATGTGTTTCGCAAAATCAATGACAACGCATATGATATTGATGTGCCAAGTACTTATGGTGTGAGTACAAGTTTCAATGTCGCCGATCTATCTCCATTTTTTGGATTGGAAGAGTTGAGGACGACTCCTTTTCAAGAGGGGGAGGATGATGAGGACATCCCAATCATGACTACACCAAGTTCAAGCACTGCTACACATGACCAAGTAATGGAAGGACCGATCACGCGAAGTCGTGCGAAGAAACTACAACAGCAGGTGAACTCACTCTTTACTACATTTGATGCATCTATAGATGAGAACTTTATACTGCCAAAATGTGCTACATTTGTTGTGCCTAGGTTCACACATGAAGAAGAGAACACTACTCTGCACAAAGATGACCATTTAAAGATCAACAAGAGACTCCCTGATTTTGTTTTGAACTGTTCAGCAAAGGCGAACTTCAAAGGTCAGAATCGAACTCCCTCATTCTATTTCTGGCTGTGCAAGACTGCTATAAAGAATCAATCATTGGAAAGATATTCAAGTCTACTGTTCATTGGAAATATATTCAAGTCTACTTTCCAACGCAACTAACTTCATTTCCATTGGACTTCCCAATAAGGAGTTATGATCAATTTAGTGGAGCCTACACAGAAGGTCAACAGTCTTACCGAGACAGAATGTTGATACAACTTCTTGTACAAGTCTTTATTAATCTGACACGTTCCAAGGCACAAGTTATAGATGGATGGAAAGTATACCAAGTCTACCTTCCAACCCAACAAATGGCACGTCTTTTTGACTTCCGAGCAGAGAGTAATGATCATTTTACTGAAGGCTGCGCAGAAGCCCAGGAGACGCGTGTGAACTAAAGACCACTTCGTGAATGCCTCAACCAGTTGGCCTTCCATCTTCCCAACATGGAGAGTTCACTTCATACTTATCGGTGTTTTACCACCAAGCCCATTGAGGGATACCCCCAAGGTGGTAGGTTGTAGGTAGGGTGTCGCCGAGATCAGGAACTCAAAGGTGCAAGGAACACAAAGTTTAGACAGGTTCGGGCCACCAAGAGCGTAGTACCTACATCATGTGTGGTTTGTATTGCCTTAGAGGTTATGAGATGTTTTGGAGGGGTCCCTGCCCGCCCTTATATAGTCTGGGGGGACAGTGTTACATGAAAGTCCTAGTCGGGGACAGTCTGAGGAGTCCTACCCGAGTATGTTGTCAAGTAGTTCCCTTACGTCCGACTAGTCCTAGTTCTATACGACTAGTTACAACGAGGATAAGGTATGGCCCATGCGCCATCCCCTACTACAAAAATATATGCGCCAAGTGTGCAGTCCCGCTGCCCCGGGTCTGACAAGAGAAACGTTCAACGGCTAGCATGCAGATTAAGAGTGACCGGTTATACAGACGGTTGTGACATTTAACCAACCGTTGATGCCAAAATTTTGCAGTAATATTTTTGGAAAGAAAATGTAGCCGATTGGAGTCCCAGAAGGAGCTGTTTGACTATTCGGGTTAAAGTTGATGCAGCATACTTGATCGCCTCCTGGTCGCAGTCGTAGGACTTCTCGACGTGTCCGCGAAGGGAGAGTACACCGTTGATCCCGTAGAACGGAGCCTTGCTGAGGGTGAGCATCTTGCCGATGTCCAGCCTCATTTTCTTTAGAGTACTTGGGAAGAGCAGGTTTAACCCGCTTCTCCCGTCGATGAGTACTCGGGTCAGTGTAGAGCCCGCGACTACCGGGTCTAGTACGAGCAGAAGTTTTCCCGGCTCGGAGAAGCTGGTCCACTGATGCTCTCTGGAGAAAGAGATCGGGACTTCGCTGTTTCTCAGAGGACGCGGCACTGCTGGCTCGACTGACATGATCTCGCGCTGAAACAACATCTGTCCGCTCTTGGTGAGGATGTCATCATTACCTCCAAAGATGACGTTGACGGTGTTAGTCAAGTGCTGGAAGCCCGGAGGCCCTAACTTGTCATTGCCCTCAGACTCCTTATCCTTGTCCTTCTCCTCGTTGTTAGGAGGAGGCGGTGCGTTGAGACTTTTGCGGAGGACGGTGCAGTGGAACATTGTGTGTTTGGCCTTCGGGTGCATCGGGCATTGCTTGTGGAGGATCTTCCCATACTAATCATGGAGCTTGCCTGACTTCTTGTTGTGAGGGTTGCGCTCGACGTTGGCCACTTGATCTTCCGGCTTCCGCTTGCGAGCGGCGCCCGAGTTGTTGTACTGACCCTTGTCGGAGCGGTTGTTGTTGCCCTTGTCGTTCTTGCGCTTGGGGAAGTGTTAGTTCTCCTCATCTTCTTGATCCGCCCATCTCTACATCATGTCGCGGAGCTTGAGTATGGTAGTCAGGAGGTGTCTCCTGAACTCGCGGTATGTCTGCTTCGTGGCCAGTCCGTTGCGGAAGCAGCGGATGACCTCCTCGTCGGCAATGTTGCCGATGGTTGCGCGGGTGTCGAAGAAGCAGCGCGTGTACGACCTCAGAGTCTCGTTCTCCTCCTGCTTGACCTGCGACAAGTCGTGATGAGTACCTGCCGGGTCATGGAGCCCTGGAAGTTCTCGACGAAGATCTTCTTCAAGGACTCCCAGGAGTTGATGGAGTATGGCCGGAGGGTTTCCAGCCATGTAAGTGGAGCAGTCTCAAGGGTCATCGGGAAGTAGAGGGCTTTAGTCGAGTTAGAACCCCCGCACACCTCGATGGCCACGGAGTAGCATCGCAGCCACTGCCACGGATCTTGTTTCCCATCGTACTTCGGGATGTTCGTGGGCTTGAAGTCCCTCGGGTACTCGCGATTAGTGATGTTTTCCGTGAAGTCAGGGAAATGGTCATTGGAGATGATGGTGCTCGCGTCGCGGTTGCTGTTGATGTGTTGCCTTAGCTCGCTAGGAGGTGGAGGTGGCTGGTTACCCTGGTGGCCTTGGCCTCCCATGGGTTGCCCCCCTCCCCTGGGCCTAGGGTCTTGCTACTGTACCTCCTGCTCGCCCTATCGATTGTTGCAGGGGTTGAGATGACCTCCTGCAGTACAACTGCCTTGGGGTATAGAGCTGCCATGGCATTCTGATCTGGAACATGTGTGTTGGACAGATTTCAGTGGGTCCAACTTATCGAGTTGAACTGCGGCTTGTTTGACAAGTCGCGTGATCTGCTGGGTTGCTTCCATTTGTGGGATTTGCTGCAGGAGTAGAGACGCTTCGTAGATGTTACCCATGGGAGTAACCAATTCTTCATCCACCGCTGCATCAAAATCCCCTCGTAGATTTCTTCGCCAGTGTGGGTTGCGGGCGCACTCCTGAGCATTGCGCCTGCGCTTGTTCCTCCTGGCGTTCTTCCACCTGCGTGCCCGCCTTTACTCCTCCGTTTCGTCCTGGGGAGCATCAGCGGTGTCTTGGTTGGCGGAGATCTCATCCTCGAGCTTGTTGTTGAACTCGATGCCCGGCTCATCGTCTCCGAGGTCGTGGATGGAAGCCATGTAGACTTCGCGCTCCAGCGAGTAGTCGCTAGAGTAGTCGGTGGCCAGTACAGTCCATGTGGTAGTCTCGGATGCCTCTTCCTGGATAGGAGAGAGAGGTCTGCCCTTTTGAAAAGGCAGTTGCTGGATGGTGCCTACCAGGCGGGCGTCATCATCGAGTAGTTCGGAGGGCTCCATGCCCTTCCAGTACACGAATCTGCCCTGCGTGGTAGTCGTGATGCTTAAACCTAGATGACTGACCGCAGAAGAGTCGGGCTCGTCGTTTGAATCCAAGTAGGTGTCGAAAACAGGAGACTCCCGGCTAGTGGTGGCATCCTCGTCTCCGAGCCTGAGTAAAAGGTCTAAATCGGCTTCCAAATCGGAGAGGGACGTAGATCGTAGAGCCTCCCCGAAGGTGGAAGCCGCGTTGCGTAGCCCGAAACAGAATCGGGTACGGTCTTCCCTAGATCGGGTCGAAACCGAGCCGGAGAGTCATGTCGGGACACGAGTCGAAAACGTGTTGGTGACGGGATTCTTCTCGGTCTCTGAGGTGAGAAGCGGATGCATCTCATCGAGACTGTCGATGAACTCATCGAGTCTACTCGAATAGCTCGATACTTCGGGCTCGGTGGTGCTGGCCAAGTGGCTGTCGATGCCGCCCGAGCTGTTGGCGATGCAGATCCAGGAGCCGAAGATGAAAGATGCGCCCTTGTCGAGCACGGCGCTGGTGAAGTTGAATGATGCCATCAAGTTCTCAGGTGGATTCTCGATGAACACCCCTACCTGGCGCGCCAGCTATCAGTGTTTTACCGCCAAGCCCATTGAGGGATACCCCGAGGTGGTAGGTTGTAGGTAGGGTGTCGCCGAGATCAGGAACTCGAAGGTGTAAGGAACACAAAGTTTAGACAGGTTCGGGCCGCCGAGAGCGTAATACCCTACGTCATGTGTGGTTTGTATTGCCTTAGAGGTTATGAGATATTTTGGAGGGTTACCTGCCCGCCCTTATATAGTATGGGGATAGGGTTACATGGAAGTCCTAGTCAGGGACGGTCTGAGGAGTCTTACCCGAGTACGTTGTCGGGTAGTTTCCTTACGTCCGACTAGTCCTAGTTCTATACGACTAGTTACAATGAGGATAAGATATGACCCATGCGACATCCTCTACTACAAGAATATGTACGCCAAGTGTGCAGTCCCGCTGCCCCCGGGTCTGACAAGAGAGACGTTCAACGGCTAGCATGCAGATTAAGAGGGACCGGTTATACTGACGGTTGTGACATTTAACCAACCGTTGATGCCAAAATTTTGCAGTAATATTTTTGGAAAGAAAATGTAGCCGATTGGAGTCCCAGAAGGAGCTGTTTGACTATTCGGGTTAAAGCTGTCAAAAGATCCAATCAAAGGTGATGCACAATGGTCAAAGGCGATATAGGCTCGGTCAAGGAGCGGTCAAGGCGGTTCAAAATGGGACTAGAAGATGGCGTCAGCAGCAGATTTTTGCAAGAGTCCGATATTTTATGGGAAGTCTTATAAATATAGTAGATTTAGTTATCTTTTTTCGGTCAAGTTTGTTAAAGTCGTGTTAAGCTAGGAGTCTTAGTATCAGGCTATAAATAGTAGACTTAAGGGTTTTGTAAAAACAATCACCAATCAATATAACTTTTCTCGGTACTTTGCCAAAACTCTAGGAGTAGAAGTAGAATACTTTCTCTCGGCGAATTCTTCAGCAAGTAGGGCTGTATCGGATCGATTTCTAGCTTGTTGGTAAATTTGTTTTATCAAATTTTTTAGAATTTAATTACTAGCGTATTTCTATAGTTTCGTGTAGTTTCTGCTACGATATTGTTCTCGGCGTTGTTGAGATTCGGGACACTCTTAACAAACATACAACAGAACGTAACAAATATGGGACCACTAGTATTCCAGATCCCACGGGAACCTCGCATGTACTTACGTCTTGAGCTCGTTGTCCTATTCGCCCACACGAATCGGATCGATCCCCGATCTCCTGCGTAGCCACACCCCCCTCGCAGGAGTCAGCCAGAAATAATTCAAAGCGCAACGATTGATATCGTTTCCTTCCCCGATTGTGCTACGGCCAAACCTGAGTTTCCCAATTTTAGGACGTACATCTGGTTGTCCGTCCACAAACCCACAATCGATAGAAGCAAGCAAAAACAACCCTTGAGTTAAATTCTATTTGCATTGCTTGGTGAACCTGGAATCCGAAAATGTTTTACTAATGGATTTCTGAATATCCATGAATCTGAAAATGTTTTACAAGGGTTCTTTCGGGGCACTCGCTAGCGGTCGTGCGCTGCGACCCGTTCCCAGCAAATGGGCCCACCTCTTCCTTTCTTCTTCCTTCTCTTTCCTTTTCTTCGACTTTTCCTCCTCCTGCTTCCCATCATCCTTCGCCACCTCCATTGTCCGCCGATGAGCTCTTCTGCAACAGCCAGATCCACCTCATCTGTCTCGCCGTCGCGCTGCTCCAGCTGCAGCAGCCCCATGGGGACGCAGCGGCGGCGCCCGGGCCTGGCGCCCTGGTGGGGGAGGAGGAGGACGGCGGCAGCAGCATTGTCCTCGATGACGTGCCCGACGGCGAGGAGTAGGTGGTTGCGGTGACCCCCGTTGCATCACGGTTATCCTCGTCCTCGTCCTCCGTCTCGTCTCTCATCTCCCAGAAAGCAATAAAAATAATATTATTCTATGTAGCATAACAAAACAGTTCATTAAGCAATTTTGTTGAGTATCTCACATTTTTCCTAGTAAGTAATAACATTGTTCTATCTAGGAATAACTGTACAGTTCATTAAGAAATTTTATTGAGTATCTCACATTTTTTTCTGGTAAGCAATAATATTGTTCTATCTAGCCATAACAGTACAGTGCATTAAGCAATTTTGCTAAGTATTATTGCTTACTGGCAGGATATTGTGCGGAGCTTGACTGGGAGAAAATGCGCAGCCGCACAGGAAAGAAAAATGTGAAAAAATAATTTTATTAGAATAGGAAAGTGGTTCTATAAAAGTGTGCCATTGGAATAGATTATTTCCTAAAATGGTAAGGCCGTACCGTAAAATGGTCCGCTGTAATATAGCCGAGTCCATATCATTGAACTTATAAATTTATTATTTTCCCAAATCACGAGTTGCTGGGTGCTTTGTGCAGGCGGGCCCTTGTGAGGACCGCCAGCAAAAAATAAGTTATCCTGGCAGTCGGCCGCCAGGGCAAATCATTTTTTTTAAATAGATAGTTTATGAGATAAAATTTGCAAAAGAATTATTGTTTTACGACTAAAAACATTTTATAAAAGTAAGAAAACAAACATATTTGTTGTACAGAATTATTCGTAATTATTCAAATTGATATAATGTTTCCTCGAGACTAAATTATTTTTCAATAACACTGATTTACATTCATATTTGAACTACATGTGTCCTAATATTTAGTGTGAAAATTTTAGAAAATTCATATTTGAGTTACCTAGTTCCAATATAGTTTGCATCTATACTATAAAGATCGAAAACAATTGAAAATATTTGTCAGTCGGATCAGTCCCACTGTACCCCTCACGTTGGACCCGCCTATCGGGGCCGAGGGAGGTGGGAGGGAGGGTAGACCCATCAAAATCGCGAGTTAGAGAGTGTTTCCGCTAAAAAGTAGTTATTTTTCTCACCCGCCCTGTTCCTAACAGCGCGGCTTGGCCTTCTCTCATCTGCGAGCGCAGAGGGGGCATCACGGTCGGCTGCCGCAGTGCGTACCACCAATCCACGCGTCGCTCACTCGTCTGTTCCAATTCAATTTCAATTTCATCGCGTGCCGTCGCCCATCGCGCGCGTCAGTTCACAGCAACGCGCATGGCGCCTGGCAGCCTCGACCGACTGCCTGCAGCCTCCTGCTTGCCCAAGTGCCCACCCAAGCCTCCACCGTCCACGCTTCTAGGGACCACACCAGGGCAGGGCTCTGTTCATTGCTCCGGGCAAAGTGGCCAACGAAAGTTCTTGTGATGTGTCTGCTTCGTGCTTTGAGTGTTCTTTGCCTCATTGACTATTTAGTAACTTCTTTAACCTATAAGGTTGTCCGCACCGAGAGCCTGTATCCCATCCTCCAGTACCAATATAGAGTAAAAACAGCTGCACCGGGGTCCTCTATCCCATACGCTACCACAGCCCCCGTCCGCTATTTCCAGCGGACAGAGAGGATCCGCCATCACGGCGAATGTGGCGCGGGCCCGCACACCCCTTGTCTCCCTCCCTCCGTTCCCTTCTGGCCACCCTGCTCCTCCTCCTTCCATGCCACTCTCCACCTCGCCTCCCCTAGCCGCGCTGCCCTCCTCCTCCCTCCCTCCGCCAAGAGTCATGCCCTGCCGCTGCCGGAAGCCGTATGCCGCCGCGAGATCTAGAGGCAGTCGTTGCTCCAGATGTCAGGGTCCCGCCTTTGGAGGCCGGCGTGGCGGCGTCCCGCCGCGCGAGCTGGAGGCAAGCCGGCGCGCGGCTTGGCCGGAGGAGGGCGTCGCGCCCGCACGAGCGATGACGATGGCGGCTTCTCGAGGCCGGAGCTGGTCCTGCCGCTCCTCCGCCGCCGCGGCGAGGCCCTGTGGGGCCCCTACTCCCCTTGTGAGCACCTTCGCCACTACCTGAGAGGAGGAGGCCGGCCGTCGGGGCGGGTCCTCTTCTCCTCCCACAGCGGACGAGCACTGCCGGCCTCCGTGTCGATGGAGGAGGAGGTTGAGGAGTTGGTGGTGCAGTGGGGAAGGTGAGCTCTCAGCAGTGGGAGCGGTGGGCGGTGGCGGTGGGTCGGACAGGCGCAGGGAGGAGGGGCGCAGAGAGAGAGAGGAGGGGAAAAGAAAGGGAAGGGGGGAGAAGAAAAGAGAGAGAAAAGGGAGGAAAAAGAATAAGGGAAAAAAGAAAAGGAAGAAAGTAAGAACAAAAATGTTGAGATGGTAGTTGGAGATGGTTGAATAAAATATAGGGTAGTTGGATAGAGGATGAGATATACAGTATGATGGGTGCGGAGAAAATTGGTATAGAAGAGAAATCTCGATGACTAGGATAAAATATTTTTTTAGAGGATGAAAATAGAGTATGACCCGTGCACTCTTTATTTGTAGAATTATTAAATGATGAAAAGAAGAAATTGCATCTCTTTTTCAAAACCATGCCTACTGCACAAGCCTTTCGGCCAACTCTGCGTGTTTATCCATCACTCCTCCAAGTAATTATACATGGATTATATCAAAATGTATATGAATAAATTGTAGTGGCATACCCTCTAAACAATTCTTAGATCTGCCAATGTGCTGTGGCGGTGCTGGAGGTCGAGGTGAAATGAAGAGGCAGAGAGGAGAGCATAGTTTGCTTTGTGAATCTAAAATTGAAGCTCCTGTTCATGAATTTGGCATACCCTCGACGATGAATGGAGTATTCTTCTTCTTACTTGGGTCCTTTTCCAAAGACTTCTTGCCAATTTTGATATGTATCTTGTGGAACATCTGAAACACTTTCTTGCCATTGCATCATCTTTCTCAATCGTTATGTCGAAAAGATCTTTCATCGAAGTGTCGATGGTGCATGTACATTGTTTTCTTGTTACCAAGTAGGAACACGGATGCAGTTGAATTGATGCAAACCATACAACCTGTCTTCCCTTTGATCTAACCATTCATTGAAAATAGCGTAGGATAGTCATTGATGGTAACAAAAAGAATGGCTCTGAGTGTGAAGTACTCTTGTCGGTACTCAACCCACATACAAAACCCTTCTCCCATAGGTTCTTCATAACTATCAACATAGGCACCAGAAAAACATCTATGTCAATGCCGGGTTGCTTTGGACCTCGTATAAGAGTGGTTAGTAAAAGGTACTTTCATTTATGATAAAGCCATGGGAGGTTGTAAATGATTAGGATCACTGGCCATGTGTTGTGGGTGCTGCTTCTTTCACCGAAAGGATTCATCTCATCTGTACTCAATGCAAATCTTATGTTTCTGGTTTTGTTGCGAAACATTTCATGATTTGCATCGAAAGTTTTCCACTGGCGAGCATCGAATGAGTGTCAAAGGTTACTATCATCCTTGTAGAGTTCATCGACATGCCATGTCATAAGTTTAGCATTCTTAGGATTTGAGAACAAATGCTTGAGGCAGTCTATCACTGGCAGGTACTACATAACCAACGTGGGAACCTTTCTCTGGTTCTTGTCCACATCTATACATGTGTCATCGTCTACATGAGGAACAACACCATTATTCTTTTTGCTTGTCTTCCTCCTCTTCGAGATTGCATCTCCCGCCTCGTCCGGACTGAAATCTGCATTGCTTTTGTAACGACATGAGCTACAGTTCGTACAACTCTCATACTTCTCATAATCGCCATAGTACAAGATATATGGACAGACATGTATTCTTTGAACGCGCATTGGTAGCGGACTGATAATCTTCTTCGCTTCGTATGTGTTTTTCGGTACGAAGTTAGGCTTGGAAGCAATGACCTAGGAGATGTAGAAAATCATTAAAACTACTATCTGACCATCCATGCTTAGCCTTAAGCATTAGAAGTTCTATTAAGAAGCGCAAGACCGTCCACGTATTCTCACATCCCTTGGATTCATCATATACACGATCACGAGCGATCTTCTTGAGCACATCAAAATTTTCTAACCCCTGTGCATTGCCGATTAACACTTCTGGTTCCACGTGGCGCAATAGCTCTTCCATATCGAGATTAATCTCATAATTATCGGCCTCCTCCTCATTATTACAATGATCCCCGCCGGCACCATCCATTGTTACCCAATTATCAGTGAAGCTTTCAAATCCCCGTATTGGATCCAAATTTACTCCATCAACACCTGGTTCTAGCACGGTGGGTTTAAATATCATAATCTTCATAAAACCTCGCTGGACTAAGTGTCTCTTCAGCACATCCGGAGAATCCCATACTTTCTTATTCTAGCAGTCATGACATGGACAACAAATTTGATTTGTCTTCCTACTAGCACAATGCTTCACTGTTGTATCAACAAAGCACCTAACTTGCTCAATAGAAAAAGCTCATGTTTCTGGTACATCCAAACCTATCCATCTCTAACATCTTACCTATATAAAGCAATAAAAAATAAATTTACCCATTTATACATTCAACAATTTTTATAAATCAATAATTTACCAATATATGTAATCAACATTTTTATAGATATACACCAATTTATATAATTAAAATTTGCTATAAGAAAATTCTTTATATCTTGCTATGCTTCATAAAATTATTTGACTACAAAAAACTAGATCATTGTTCCTCTCTCTCCATCCCTCCCTCTTCTAGTATGGAAAATCCACCATTCCCCAAAAAAATTTAGTCAAAAAGCTAGAAATTGATGCTAGATAATAAAGTGGGCGCTAGCCACTTCTCCATTGAAGAGAGAATCGACGCTAAATTGAGCTATATTTACATGAAAATGGGGAAAACACGATGGGAGCTCTCTCATGAAAAATCCGACCCTAATTTTGTTCATGTTCATCGTGAGAAGCTTAGAAAATAAACTCATCTAATAGAGTCTGCTCATCCAAGAAAATCAAGAAGAAAATCTCCCCTATTGTATTTCTCTTTTTTCCACCTGGGCACCAACTCCTCTCGGGCAAGAATGGAAGGCGGGCTAGAAGGAGGAAGAAGGCGCGAACAGCTATATACTGTGCCATTTGTGCTAGTGGTTGCTTAAGTCGCCCGCCAGTGGAAATGGTGTCCATTAGTGCTGGCGATTGCTTAAGTGGCCCGCCAACACAGATGGATCAGTGCTGGTGGTTCGTAAGCTACCAGCCACCTGCCTATTTGTGTGGCGGTGGGCAAAACCAACTGCCAGCACCGTAAATGGAGGCGCTAGCACAAACTGTTTCTATACTAGTGTTGGATACCCTCAATCGTCCATAGCATATAGTGAGATGAGGTCCTACCCCATTAGGAGTCAAAACTCATAAAAAATCCTATATCGAAATATAACTTCTAACTCGGATTACATAGTTAAAACCGATATAACCACTTTTGTAAACCGGTCTAACCGGTTTTTCTTGGGTCAAGTATTCTCGAAGTCATACTCACTACTAGAAAAACATTGATTAGTACTGGTTGGAAACCATCTTTAGTCCCGGTTCTTGAACCGGTACTACGAGACCGAGACTTTAGTCTTCGTCACCAGGTAAATAACCCGGTACTAAAAGGATCCTTTAGTACCGGGTGGTGTTTTCACCCGGTACTAGCTTGCGGTGCGAGGATTCGAACTCAGAACCTCTTGCCTCACGCGGTACCTCCTTACAATCTCACCTACACAACACTTATAGCTACCGGGACTAAAGGCTGGGATCGTTAGTCCCGGATTTATAGTTCCGGTTGCTATAACCGGACTAAAAAGGGTTGCAACCCGGAACTAAATAGGATTTCTGTACTAGTGTCATCTGGTGTCCCTTTGTGAAACCATATAGCCGTTGGAGCTCCTGTCCAAAATTCCTTCAATGCTTCATCCGTTGGGGTGTCGGTTCATCTGGACCGTCCGTCTGAGGGCTAGTTTCTTTGTGCAACTACGTTTTCCTCAAAAACATTCCGGAGATTTGCAACGGCTCTGCATATTTGTCTGGTGACTTGATATATGAATGATATTGCTATGATCGGGCTACGAGAGAGTGAATGAGAATGAGATGGAGAATCTTTTTCTCGTTTGACATTCGGCACATGCAATGGCTCTTGTGTTATTATGACCTGTAACAATGATAGAAATATCACCGATAAAAAAAGGACCCGTACTGCTGAGTAGGTCCTTTGTGTTCACACTCGCCGATTCTCCTTGACAAAGAAACAAGCCCTCAAAGTAACATGGCTTTGCGATGGCGACTCCTATACTTGTCTCAAGAAAATGAGACCAATACTTGCGAGATCTTTGTGTTCACACTCGCAGATTCTCACTCCCACATAATAAAAACTACTCGAGCTCATCAAGAAAGAAGGAATCGAGCCCTCTCAACTCAAGATGGTTACACAATGGCCAGTCCTAGGCTTGCCTCAACAATGGCAGCTTCCAGCAACCGTCCTCCTGGGTATGCTTCATGTCCTCTCCATCTTATTTCTAGCAAGTAAGTGGAGGAGCACCAGCAGGAAGGACCAGATCCACCTGCCGCCAAGCCCGCCGGGGCTGCCCATCCTCGGCAATCTTCACCAGATGGGCGCGCTGCCGCACCGGAGCCTCCGGGATCTGGCACAGCAGCACGGGCAGGTGATGCTGCTACAGCTGGGCAGGGTGCCGACAGTGGTGGTGTCGTCAGCGGAGGCGGCGCGAGAGGTGATGCAGACGCATGATGCGGATTGCTGCAGCCGGCCGGACACGGCGGGGCCGAGGCGGCTGTCGTACGACCACAAGGACGTGGCGTTCAGTCCCTACAGCAAGCAATGGCGAGAGAGGCGCAAGCTCTTGGTGGTCGAGTTCCTGAGCATGCGCCGCGTCCAGGATGCGTGGTATGCCAGGGCGGCTGAGGTACATTCTTGTTTTATTTGCTTCCTACAATCAAATGCAACTTCCTTTGATATTAAATTTTTGGTGCGGGCGATTGTGCAATGTCTCATGATACCTAAAATTTCATCCCATCATTAATGTATGCCGCCATAGGTAATTGCGTAATAATTATTGTTTTTAAAAGTTTCTTACGATACATAAGACATGGGTTACAATGTATTTCTAAAATCAAACTATGTTCTCACAAAGTGTTACTACCACAATGTAATAGTGTGTTGAACTAAAGAAAGACACCGTACACAAGAGATTCATTGTAACACTTGACAAATGTTCCATTATTAGATAAGTAATTGTTATGGAGTACTAACACTTTTCTGAATGTAAAAGAACACGTCTTTTTTCCTATAGGTCGGACCTTAGTAATAATGAAAATAAGAATACCAACAAGATGTAGTAACACGTTTATTGAACTATAGTAATACAAGTTGGTGTTATTATAACTATATTCTGTTGCAGTTGCAGTGAACCCATTTGATCCGGGAATCATGGACAGTGCATACATACATTATACATATTTTTGTCAACTCTCTCGTTACTCTTAAACAAATAGACCTTCTACCAATCACAATATTTCAGTTGGTACTTCTCCGGCCATTACCACAGTCATGATAAAAAATGCACTTACTGACCAGACACTAATAGGATCATGCAATCATTAATTGTTAGGTGGATAAACTCATCGACAGATTAACTGTCAGAGGACAGAAACCAGTGGTCCTGGAGGATCACATCTTCAGGTATATGGACGGTATTGTAGGTACCGTCGCGTTTGGGAACATCTACGGTACAGAGCAGTTCGGGCACAAGAAGCAGTTCCATGACATTATAGACGAGGCTATGATCGCAAGATCTAGTTTCTGCGCCGAGGATTACTTCCCTAACACCCTTGGCCGTCTTGTGGACCGTCTCACAGGCGTACTCTCACGTCGTGAGCATGTGTTCAGGGAATTTGATGCTTTCTTTGAGAAAATCATCAAGCAGCACCTCGAATCCACCCACACCAAAACCATCAACAATGGTGGCGACCTTGTTGACGTCCTCATCGGCCTCATGAAGGAGCACCAAGGCTCTAGTAGCTTCAGTTTCAGTAGAGACCACATCAAAGCTTTGCTGACGGTACGCAAGGAGATGAACAAATTTATTTTACATCTTAACGAGTAATTAAAATGACCTATGCATTTAATTCCTAATATCATGCTCCACATAAATCTTTCAGAACACCTTTATTGGGGCCATTGACACATGCTCGGTTACCATTGTTTGGGCAATGGCTGAGCTCATTCGGAAGCCGTGGGTGCTCAAGAAGGTGCAAGATGAGATCAGGACAATTGTAGGAAACAAAGAGAGGGTGCACCCAAACGACCTGCCCAACTTCAAGTATCTCAAGACAGTGGTCATGGAGACGCTGCGGTTGCACCCGGCACTGCCCCTTCTAGTGCCAAGGGAAACCCTGCGGCAAATCAAGATATCTGGGTATGATGTACCAGCAAAGACAAGGCTCTTCGTGAACACATGGGCGATTGGCAGGGACCCAACTATCTGGGATAATCCGGAAGACTTTGACCCAGATAGGTTCGAGGGGAAGGATGTTAGCTTCAACGGTACGCATTTCGACTTTGTGCCATTTGGAGCGGGGCGTAGGATGTGCCCTGGGATGGCCATGGGAGTGGCTACAACTGAGTTCACGCTAGCTAACCTGCTCCACTGCTTCAACTGGAGGCTTCCGGATGGGGTGTCTAGTGAGGACATCGACATGGAAGAGGCTGGCGGACTCACTGTCCATAAGAAGATGCCGCTCGTCCTTGTGCCGACCAGATGCGATGGACAATGCTGATGGGTGTGGAGGAGCCAATTAATAAGGCCATGAGTTGCTCGCTTCAGTTCTTTTCCTGCTGACAATAAGTTGAATCTGTCCTTCTAAACTTTTTTCTAATCAATTACTCCCTCTGTTCCGAAATATAAGATTCTCTCAAAATTTTATATTATTGTCACAAAATACAAAGTGGGGACTTGTGTCGTCTAGTTTCTTTAATGGCTGTTGCAGCTAACTCCGAGAAGAATTAAATGAAGAAATAATTAAATATTCCTTAAATGCATTATATTTGAGGATAAATTTTAATTGCTTGAATGCCTTGTATTTGAGGATGGAGGTAGTATATGCTAGTTCATGGAAATTGGCAAATAGTATACAACAAGATGATAAAATGTACATGATCTAGAATTGCTTCAATCGGTTAGTGGCGGATCTAGAGGTGGGCCGGGTGGGCCACGACTCTCCCTAAGATTCAGCCCAAAAACCTTCTGCTGCCCAGCACTCCAACTTCTTCACTGGCCCAGCATCCAATTCTTTTCGTTGGTACGCCCTAGGATAGGAACCTAGATTTGCCCCTACCATCGGTACAGAGAAGATCGAGAATGAACCACACCAGCACCATTCCCCTTGATATGCTAGTCGCGTCCACCGCCACCACGACCACGTACTCGGTGCCCCCCATTCACGATGCCAGGTCGTCAGGATATGGTCTGTCCCACCAGCAATTCTCAGAGGCACCCCCAGATCACAAGGAGATTGTAAATGCTGCCAGTATTTGTGCGCCACACATGTTGACTGATCTTATCAGATGGCACCCATGGCGTCCAACTCGGCATGGGAATCAACCACCAAGTCCTCCATGCAACCATCAGCATTGGTTACTATACACTAATCCATCACCGCCCGGTCAAAAGTGTCATCACCGCCGGTTCTGAGATACGTTGGATCAGGATCGACGGTGATGACTTGGCGGTCACCACCGGGTTTGTCCATGTCACAAAACAAAACAAAAAGAAACAAACACGCCATCGCCCCACTGCTCCGTGCCGCTCGCAGCACCTCAGCTCCGCCACGCCGCCCCGTTGGCCACGCCTCCGCACCGCTCGTGGCGCTATCGCGCCTCCTAGCTCGCGTGGGGGAGGGGAGGCTCCGCGCCGATGCCGCAGCCCCTCCCGCCACACACCAGGGCACCGCGCTGCCTCCCGCTTGCCGCGGCTCCGCACCATCTCCCCGGCTCCGCGCCACAGATCCGCACGCCCCGCTTCGCTTGCCCCGCACTGCAGCCGATCCGCACGCCCCCGCCTCTCAGTGGGGAGGCGTGGCAGCAAGGGGAGGGAGGCAGGCGATGAGACGGGAATGGAGGGGAGGGGAGGCAGGTGGGGAAGGAGAGGGAAAGAAAGGGAGGTGGTGGAGGAGAGGAGCGCCGTGGGAGGGAGAAAGGATGTGATTTGGGAGAGGATCGGAGGAGGTAGAGGGACATAAATTAGTGGTGAGGGCATCACCGTCGGGTCGTGTTACCAGTTGGAACTGGTTGTGATAAGACATTTAGAATGTACCATCCGGGCTGTGGCCACCACATAGACTTATTGATAGGAGTTTTCATTGCGTCAGCCTTCGCAGTGGTATAATCTTAGGCCATAGAGCAACGATATTTGCTGGTCTATTTGTCGGGTTGACAGGATCGAGGCTCAAGAAGGGGGGTTTTAATTGGAACTTTTTCGAATTCTATCGAATCCTTAACGTAAACTAGTTTTGCCCAATCTACAAGTTTTGAACCTAACAACTAGAGCACACTAAATAGAGCAACCTTAGGTAGGAAAACAAACTAGCATATCCATGAATCCTAGCAAAGATCCACACTATCAAGTATAAGACCTAGTCAAGGTAGCACACTAGAGTATGATCATCCTACTCAACAAACAAGCAAACTAGCAAGGATTGCTACAAGGAAAGTTAATCAAAGTGCTTGAATGTAGGAGAGAGACACGAGACAACCAATTTTTCCCGTGGTATCGAGGAGGTGACGCTCCCCCCTAATCCATGTTGGAGCACCGACAAAGGGTATGGCTCCCTTGCATCACCAAGAATGCAAGTGCTTCACTAAGAATGCTCCTTCTCCATCTCCGAAACGACGAGCTTCACACTGTGTACAATCTTCTCTTCTTGGGGCTCCCACAAACTCCAAGAGCTCACCAAGAGCAACCGATCACCAAGACCGTCTAGGTGCCATCAAACACCAAGAGTACCAAGCTCTCATGACTTCACTTGACCTACACTAAGTTGGCCCTAAGCTTAAGCACACTTGCTACTCCAAGGAATGATTTCTTCTTGATTGGATCAACTCTCAAAGCTCAATTTCTTCTCCTCTTGACTTCTAGTGTATTTCTTCAGCTCAAGAGTGGCCTCAAGTGTTCAGAATGGCAAAGACAATTCAAGAGACCCGAGGGAGGGGTATATATAGACTTGAGATCAAAATATAGTCGTTTGTACTTTGTTTCCAAAAATGTACATAGTGTCGGATGATCCGGTCGTAGGCTGCGGGATCATCCGGTCACACTGAAGCCAAATAGTAGCTGTTGGGGCTGACAGTGCTGCTTTTGCTTGCGCCATTACTCTGATGCCTCATCCGGTCAAGTATCGGATGCTCCGACGCCTGAGACAGATCATCCGGTCGTGAAGCCACGTTTGCAGACCAAGAAACATGCTCACGGGCAGTAAATGTCCCAAAATTGCTCCGATGCTTGTTGCATGGCATGTCAGATCGTCCGGTCACACAGACCATGTCTGACTTGATCGTGTTTGCCCCACTAGAATTGCTCCGATGCCTAATAATGCAGGGTGACGGATCATCCGGTCGTGTATAACTTTCAGCCTCTTGATCAATTGACTTGTGATTTGAATTTTCTTCAAGTTCCTTCTGCTTCCAAGTGTTTATATGACTTCTTTGAGCTGTATTGGATCGAGATTGAGCAAATGTGCACGATTTCAAGGCCAACTCGATCTAAGTCAAGCTACTAGCTTGAGAACCCCCCTTGATAGTACAGTCAAAGACTAAAACCTATAAAACTTATACTAAATCAAGAGTCCTTCATCTCCTTGTGACACTTGATACTAGAAAGGTCCTTAATCTTGCATTTCAAATCTTTGGCTTGCATATCAATAAGAATTGATGGGTCTCCTTTCATATTTCATATGTGACATATCCGATAATTAATAATTCCTTCAAAACACACATTAGTCACATACGATTATCATTAATCACCAAACTTACCAAATGCATCTACCGGCCTAGATGCGCTTCAATCTCCCCCTTTTTGGTGATTGATGACAACACAAAGTAGAGATAGCAAAGATATTAAATTGAAAGCGCTAGACAACAACACATGCAAGAGGATAAACAAGGAACTGAACAAGCATGCATTACTGAAACGAAATCCACAAGTAGGGACATGTCAACACACTATCATACACAAAAGCAAAATGACGTGTCCATACTACAAAAGCCATGAAATATCCAAAACACGCCACAAACCTCCCTGCTCCCCCTATCTCTACTCCCCCTATCTATCTCCCCCTTTGGCAACAAAGCACCAAAAAGGAAGGCAAAGCTAAGGAACTAAGGAGCTGGAGAGGAAGGAGCACGAGTGACAGACGACAAAGAGATAAAGCGGTCGGGGTCATCGTCGTCGTCTGAGGTGTCGGAGTGTGTGGCTGTGGGAGGGTCCTCAACCGGCGTAGTCACTGGAGCAGCTAAAGTGGAAGGAGCAGAAGACGTTGCTAGCTCTGTATTGACCGAAGAAGATACAATCATGGAGTCTGCCAGAGAAGGACGGACGACCTCAGGACGGATAGGCTGGGCAGGTGGAGGCGTAACGTCAAAACTGAGAGTCATGACCGGGAGCGAGCGCTGCTATAGTTGCTGAAGAAACTGTTGCTGCTCCATGTACTAGGCTCGCTGCTGCCCTTTCATGTGAGGCTGTTGTACTGGGGTCTGAGCTGGAACTGCAAACACCCCGGTCTGAAGTAGTGGAGACATCGGGAACCAGACCAAGGGTGTATGCACGAAACTACCAGCAGGAGGAGTTGGAGCTATAGGGTCGAACTGCAGCTGCTGTGGTGTCGGAGGCTTGGGCAGAGGAAGACCTAAGTGCTGATATACAGTACCAAAACAGCCAGAGAAAAAAGTGAACATCTGCTGCTGAATCTGACTCTACTGAAGGAGCTGCTGTCTGATAACATCATGCTGCTGCCTAATCTCTTGAAACATCACCTACTGAGCCTCCTGTATACGTGTCTACTCAGCCTGGAGTCGGTCCTGCCAGTCGTTCGAATGACGCTGCTCCTCAGTAAGTGCCCAAAGTATTGTAGCGAGCTTGTCTGGAATGGTGACCTGGGCAGCTATAACCGGAGGATGTGTAGAAGGTGTGAGGTCATGGTGCTCGGCCCCCTCGGTGTCTGCAGCAGCTCCTGCCCCTGATTGGCCTGCCTCGAAGTCGTGAGCTGCTCGATGGACTGGAACAGAAGGGATAAAGTCATCGTCATCCTCCGAGTCCTCTGAGTCGGTAGCTAGGTAGGACGGGAGGCGGGCCTCTACTGCTGCAAGGGAAGCTGCCTCTGCTGCTGTGGGATTGCCTGCTCCCTCTGCCTTGGCCCTCTACTGAAGGATCCGCTGAGCTCTGCGTTGACCCCTCACCCCGCAATGATCGTCACGTGGTCCAGTCGGTGAATAGACCTTGAAATGGGTCCTCGAGCGCATGTCCTCCATGTACTGATCCTGAGCTAGCTGAGCACAGATCAAACTGATCCAGTGTGCATAGGGCTGCTGGTGCTGCACAGTCATGCTATCCATAATGGTGTCCTCGAGCTCACAAATAAATAGATCCACTATATCAAAGTCCAGACCTACCAAGATGTATACTAGCATCCACTGCTGGAGGGCGGTGATACACTCGGCGTACTACCTGTAGAGTAGACTCCTCCTCAAAGCCATGTGAACGACGAACGCCACTGAAGTGAGTCAATCGGGTGTTGGGTGTACCTGGCAAGAAGGGCTGCTGAAACAAGAAACCGACGTCCTCGTCTGCTGGAAAGAGTGGCTCGTGTGCACGGCAAGGAGCCTTAGTGTCCTGGTAAGCGAGAGAGTGCAGGGAGATAATGTTCTCATGATCCGCTGCCAGCTGCACTCCCAAGCGAAGAGCAATGTCGCGAGACAACCTCCACCGTCCACCAGCAAACATAAACTGTATAAACTCCCTCGCCCCCTCGACAAACAGAGTCGCCTAGAAGACATGTACCCACTCTTGGACGTGCGTGGCCCTCTCACTCAGCATGGCAGCCAACCCTGGGTACCTCTCGAAGAACAGGAGTATCGGGACTCCACCAGCTGACACACGAAGGGAACCCTAGTTGAGCATCTTGTGCTCGCTGAACCTGGTCCCCGTCCTCTGGTAGGCGTAGTAAAAGCTCTCCTGAATAACTGTCTAGAAGCGAACATCCACTCTGGGCTCAGGCGCTATAGGCCACCATACCTCCTCTGCAACTGTCCGGAGTCTGCGGACCTTGGGCCATGGAAGCCCTTGGACGTCTCTGAGCAAGAGAGGCTTAGGTGCTGGAGCTGGTGCTGGTGCTGCCTGTGTGCCTGCCTCTATCTCACTGCTAGAGCTGCCACTGCCACTGCCACTGCCTGTCTGTTGAGACTGCTGAGTACGGACTGCTGGCCTCTGTGTGTCTCCACCTCGGGTCCGTGGACCAGGACGAGGAGGTGGTGCTACTGTTGCTGGTGCTCAAGCACGCGTACGCCCTGAGTGGCGTAGTGGAGTACTGCCCTAAGCTGCCCCTAACTCCCCCTGACTCTCTGCCAGTGCCTTACGAATATGCACTGAACGCTATGGCTGACCCTAAGTATCTGGCACTAAAAGAACGCGGTCCCACTCGCGCTGCTCGCGAGTCCGCTTCTTCTTCGGCAGCTCGACAGCCTTACCCTTCCCTTTTCTATAACCTGCCTTCTGTCATAGAGAACAGGTGGAAGATAATAGATTAAGACAGGGATATATAACGGTACTAGAGTCATATGCTAGAGGTGAGAAAAACCTAAGCAAAGCATGGAATTGATAGAGCCTAGGTAAAAACTCAAGTGGATGTGTCTCTATCTCAGTTATGTAACACATTGTGTGAGATGAACAAAGGTGTAGATCTGTGGATGTGCTCTAAATATCTAGCATGTGCTAAGGTGTAAAGATGTGCATGAGTGAGGACTAGAGATGCAACATATCATGACAAGAATGTGCGAATGGTGAGTAGGATCTAGAGGGTTAAGCTGCAGAGACTTTAGAATGGATTAGTGATGCTTACCACTGCGGATCAAGAAGAAGCAGAGTAAGTGGAGGTAGGGCTCTGGGTGACGTGGGCAGCAGCGGTGGACATGCAGGGTGATGCGCGGGTGTCGGCGACGGGCGGTGACGCAGCAGGTGGCGAGGCGTGGCGGTGCTGCAGAGGCGGTGGGGGTGCTAGGGTTTGGCGCGGCGGCAGGTGGTGGTGCTTCGGCAAGCACGCAGAGGAGCGGCGGTGCGCGAGAGCGGTGGTGCGGCGAGCTGGAGCTGCGGTGGCGCGGCGGACGGGCGGCAGCGCATAGGAGAGACGGCGGTCAGGTTGATTTGGGGAAGAAAGAGTGAGTGAGGCTGACACAGCGAGCCCACTAGAGGATAAGGCACAAGATGACACGGTGGACCCCCAAACATAGTGGTGCCAGATGAACCGATGGTTAGGGTTACAGGCATCGGAGTAAGCCACGAATCAATATTGACTGGATCTGAAGAATTTGAATCGAGTCAAACTGGAGGTGACCGGATACTCTGACGGTGGCGACCGGAAGCTTCGACACATGATCGGATAGGGCGTCGGATCAATTTTCAGTGGCTATGATCACTGTGCTGAAAACTGAGGCGACGGATGATCCGGCACCCCATCCGATCACACGTCGGATTATCTGACGCTACAGAAAAAGATCAGCTGAACTACAATTTTACTTCTGATCCAAATATTAAAGAATGAAGGCAATAAACACAATATTTGGACCATTTTCAAGAGACAGCCTCACCCCTCAAACACTCATACAATATAATGCTCAAGAGCTTCTATAACCATAGGCAATAAGAACAAAGCGAGGATAAACACAAGATCCAAGAAATGTATGAACCATACGGCCTATGAACTTAGAGATTGACACTTTAAGTTTGCTAGGACATGGTTCAATAGGCATGAAAGCGCAACATTGATCTTATCACTCTTGTGGAGTTGATATATCATATTTAGCATGAATATCCTTCTCGAAGTGTGATTTCCTCCCTTGTAATGCTACTAACACAATGCAATGCTATGCAAAGCAAGAATTAAACATTAATGCAAGGTATATGTCACGCAAGAAGCATAGCATTAATTAAATCTATCTTGTCAAGTTTGAGCCCTTGTCAAGCTTATTCGTGATGAACCCAACAACATGCCATGAGCGAAACAAAGTACCACTGGCTCATGCAAGACCCATGTTCATCACTATCTTGACAAGGTTAGACAAGCTCCTAGCACATGTACATATGAAATGTAACTACATGACAAGGCAACTACATGACGTTAGAAGAATCTAAAACGTTAAGCTCACTTCGCAACCTACAAAAAGTGCTCTCATCTAGAGGTTTTGTGAAGATATCTGCCAATTGATCCTCGGAACGAACACCACAAAGTGATATATCGTTCTTTGCCACATGATCTCTTAGAAAGTGATGGCGAATATCTATATGCTTCGTGTGAGAGTGTTGAACCGGGTTGTTAGCAATTTTTATGGCACTCTCGTTATCACAAAGGAGTGGGATCCTATCTAGTTTCACACCATAGTCCGAGATGCTTTGCTTCATGTAGAGAATTTGAGCACAACAAGCTCCGGCAGCAATGTATTCCGCCTCCGCGGTTGACAAGGCCACGGAATTTTGTTTCTTTGAAGACCAAGAGACCAAGGAATGCCCTAACAAGTGGCACCCACCCGATGTACTTTTATGATCAACATGACATCCGGCAAAGTCCAAATCCGAGTATCTCAAGAGTGTAAAACTAGCGCCTTTGGGGTACCACAAGCCTTTGCTAGGTGTATGTTTGAGATATCTAAGGATCCTTTTCACGACACTAAGGTGAGACTCCTTAGGATTAGCTTGAAAGCGAGCACACATACATACACTAAAGATGATATCGGGCCTAGATGTGGTAAGGTAAAGAAGTGACCCAACCATAGAACGACAAAGCTTTTGGTCTATCGGTTTACCTCCCTCATCAAGGTCAAGATGTCCATTGGTTGGCATTAGAGTCTTGATCGGCTTGCAATCATCCATCTTGAATTTCTTGAGAATATTTTTAGTGTACTTTTCTTGATGGATGAATGTCCCTTCCTTCAATTGCTTGACTTGAAAACCAAGGATGAAATTGAGCTCACCGATTATGGACATCTCGAAATTAGCCATCATTTCTCCAAATTCCTTGCACAAAGTTGGGTTAGTTGAACCAAAAATGATATCATCAACATAAATTTGACAAATGAAAAGCTCGTTGATTATGGACATCTCGAAATTAGCCATCATTTCTCCAAATTCCTTGCACAAAGTTGGGTTAGTTGAACCAAAAATGATATCATCAACATAAATTTGACAAATGAAAAGCTCGTCGTTGATGATCCTTGTGAATAGAGTGGTATCCACCCTCCCGATCTTGAATCCCTTCTCAAGTAGGAAGTCACGAAGGCGCTCATACCAATCCCGAGGAGCTTGCTTGAGCCCGTAGAGCGCCTTGTTCAACCTATACACATGATTAGGATATCAAGGATCTTCAAACCCGGGAGGTTGTTCAACAAACACCAATTCATTAATGAAGCCATTTAAGAACGCACTCTTCACATCAATTTGGTAAAGTTTAATATTGTGATGTGAAGCATACGCTAAAAGGATACGGATGGCTTCAAGTCTTGCGACGGGTGCAAAGGTTTCACCAAAATCCATCGCTTCAACTTGTGCGAAGCCTTTAGCCACAAGTCTTGCCTTGTTGCGGACCACCACACCATGTTCATCTTGCTTGTTGCGGAAAACCCACTTGGTGCCAATGATGTTCTTGTCTTGAGGACATTCTTCAAGAACCCAAACTTCATCGCGGGTGAAGTTGTTGAGTTCTTCTTGCATGGCCATCACCCAATCCGGGTCCTCAAGAGCTTCATCTACATGTGTAGGTTCCAAGCAAGAAACAAACAAGTAATGTTCACAAAAAGAGGCATATTGACGTCTACGGGTTCTAATACCACCGGAGGGGTCTCCCATGACCAAATCAATAGGATGATTCCGGGTTGTTCTTATTTGCCTTTCTTGTGATAGAGGTGATGTAGGTTGTGGTGGATCAATATCTTCGGCTTGAGCTTGAATTTCTTCAAATGTGACATTGGTGTCATAGGATGGATGTTGCTCTTCAACTTTGTTGGCATGAGGAGGATGTGAAGCACCATCTTCTTCGTCGGATGACTCATATTGTACATGAGAAGTTGTTGGAGTAGGTTCTTCAATCTTGGAGTCATCCTTGGAAGGGGCTTCAATTTGTGTGGTTGAAACTTGAATTTCTTCATCCTCCTCTTTTGGCTTGACTTGCCCAATGGCCATATTCTTCATGACATTTCGAAGTGGTTCATCACCTACATCATCACAAGTGAAACTCTCCTCTTGGGAGCCATTAGTTTCATCAAACTCCACATCACATGTTTCTTCAACTTCGCATGTAGCATTGTTGAATACTCTATATGCTTTGAACTTTGATGAGTACCCAACAAAAATACCAACATCACATCGACTTTCAAACTTCCCTAGGTGCTTCCTTTTCTTGAAAATGTAGCACTTGCAACCAAAGACCCGAAAGTAGGGGATGTTGGGCTTCCTCCCAATGAGGAGCTCATATGGCGTCTTCTTCAAGAAGCGGTGGAGATACACCTGGTTAGATGCATGGCAAGCGGTGTTGATTGCTTCCGCCCAAAACCTTTGAGATATGCCATAGTCCTCCAACATGGCTCTTGCAAGGGTGATCAAGGTCTTGTTCTTCCTCTCCACCACTACATTTTGTTGAGGAGTGTATGTTGATGAAAACTCATGCTTGATGCCCAACTCGTCGCAAAATTCTTCAATTTGTGTATTCTTGAACTTGGTGCCATTGTCACTCCGGACCTTCACAACGCTTGATTCATATTGATTTTAAGCTTGCTTGGCGAAGGTATTGAATGTCCCTATCATATCACCTTTGTCCTTCAAAAAGAATGTCCAAGCATATCTAGAATAATCATCGACAATGACGAGACAATAGAGATTACAGCCAAGACTTTTGTAGGTGGTTGGCCTGAAGAGATCCATGTGGAGAAGTTCCAATGGTCTTGATGTTGACAAGTAAGTCTTCATGGGATGTGAAGTTGCAAATTGCTTCCCGGCTTCACTAAGAATGCTCCTTCTCCATCTCCGGAACGGCGAGCTTCACACTGTGTACAATCTTCTCTTCTTGGGGCTCCCACAAACTCCAAGAGCTCACCAAGAGCAACCGATCACCAAGACCGTCTAGGTGCCAGCAAACACCAAGAGTAACAAGCTCTCAAGACTTCACTTGACCTACACTAAGTTGGCCCTAAGCTCAAGTACACTTGCTACTCCAAGGAATGATTTCTTCTTGATTGGATCAACTCTCAAAGCTCAATTTCTTCTCCTCTTGACTTCTAGTGTATTTCTTCAGCTCAAGAGTGGCCTCAAGTGTTCAAAATGGCAACGGCAATCCAAGAGACCCGAGGGAGGGGTATACATAGACTTGAGATCAAAATGTAGCCGTTTGTACTTTGTTTCCAAAAATGTATATAGCGTCGGATGGTCCGGTCGTAGGCTGTGAATCATCCGGTCACACTGAAGCCAAATAGTAGCCGTTGGGGCTGACAGTGCTTCTTTTGCTTGCGTGATTACTCCGACGCCTCATTCGGTCAAGTGTCGGATGCTCCGATGCCTGAGATAGATCATCCAGTCGTGATGCCACGTTTGCAAACCTAGAAACATGCTCTCGGGCAGTAAATGTCCCAAAATTGCTTCGACGCTTGTTGCATGGGGTGTCGGATCATCCTGTCACACAAACCATGTCTGACTTGATCGTGTTTGCCCCACTAGAATTGCTCCGATGCCTAATAAAGTAGGGTGACAGATCATCCAGTCACGTATAACTTTCAGCCTCTTGATCAATTGACTTGTGATTTGAATTTTCTTCGAGTTCCTTCTGCTTCCAAGTGTTCATATGACTTCTTTGAGTTATATTGGACCGAGATTGAGCAAGTGTGCATGATTTCAAGGCCAACTCGATTTAATTCAAGATACTAGCTTGAGAACCCCCCTTGATAGTACGGTCAAAGACTAAAACCTATAAAACTTATACTAAATCAAGAATCCTTCATCTCCTTGTGACACTTGATACTAGAAAGGTCCTTAATCTTGCATTTCAAATCTTTGGCTTGCATATCAATAAGAACTGATGGGTCTCCTTTCATAATTCATATGTGACATATCCGATAATTAATAATTCCTTCAAAACACACGTTAGTCACATACGGTTGTCACTAATAACCAAAACTTACCAAATGCATTATCGGCCTAGATGCGCTTCGCGGGTAATTGGCCTTCAAGAGCACTAGACGTCTTAACCCAGCCTACAACGAAGATTTTTCGCAAGCTGCTTCCAGAGCCATGCGCCCTTTGTGACATCATGCGCTTTGCGTCGTCGACACCGCAGGAGAAAGGATGTTCGCTAGCAAATCTAAAACCTATTTCAAACCATTGTATGTCGACTGTCCGTTTGAAAAATTAAACTGATTAAATTTCAAGGTATTCCACTCTGTGAATTCTAAACAATGCAACTTAAGTTTTAATTCTTCAAATCAACATGAGAGCTAATCACCTCGGATAGTCAAATATTCCTTTCATTAACAGGGGAGGAAATTTCTTCCGATCCATCAAAAGCTCGCAGTTTTCGATTTATTTAATCAACTGCTTGTAAGTTTGTCAGTCTAGTTTACCTGGTACACTAGCTCATCTCTTTTCTCCTATTCCAAATTTTAGGAAACCTACTGATGTAGACTAGGACCGATCTTCCGAGAGGTAGGGATAAATCGATTGGTGGAGAACTAGGCGTTGACGATCCGACTTCAAATCAACACGATTCGAACCCTGCAACTGCTACACCACTGCTCTGTTGGTTATCAACCAAGCGACAACTTGACTGACCTCGCCGAGGAGGCTTTTTCTGCAGACGAATCGAGAACGCAAGCAAGAAAGTATAAGCGCGCAATCTGCAATTGCAAGTATGAATGAAGTGAATCACAAAGAGAGGTTCAAGCACTCGGTTCGAAAGGACTAATCGACACAGTCGAGGAGAGCAAGAACAGGGGCCCGGGATCAATGTATAAGGACTTGTCGCCAAAGATACAACAATGCAATCTCTGTTTCTCGAAGGAAAACACAAGAACTAAACAAAACCCAAGTCTAATGGTGGCGGCTACTGAGTTTATGAAGAGACTCATGACCTAGGGTTGGGGGCGACGACCAGGGGGGGCGCCGACAACTTGGGCTGAAGACCCGACATGACATAAAGCCCGAAAGGCCCAAAATAGGTGACGCAGCACCTTGTCTTGCTCACACGGAGTGATCCACAAACCTTCTGGAGCTAGGACCAGAAGAAAATGAAGTGCCTTGTCGTCACGAATCCAACGCATCAAAGAGCACCTCATTTGGATGCCGGATGAGGGAGATATCGCCGTTTTGGTGCAGGGTGGTCAGTTGAATCCGAATCGAGCTCGCAGTCCATGTTGGCGACGACTTGTAGCTTGGAGATGAGGCTGGCTTGTGTATGTCCAGCGTGGCGATGTCCTCATCACCTACTGCTTGTATATACATCGTCAATGGCGAATAGGATTTCTTGTTAGGGTGATCTAATAGAATACATTTTAAAAATATTTTAGTGAATAAATCAATCTAATCTTATAAAAATGTAATTTCTCGCGTTTCACCTTCTCAATGCAACTATCAACTTTTTCCTAAATAAAGGAAAGAGTCTAAATTATCCCCTGAACTATAGTCAAAGTTTGGATAACTCTTGTAAATGAGCAACCCTCGCATAAGTGGCTCCAATGGATCCTTCAGCAGCGAACGGCCATACCGCGCGTCGAGCCTGCAGTAGTTGTTATGTCTCTCTAACTAACTGTAGACACTCTATTGTCGATGGTACCGCAATGGACATCCCAATTACAACCACGACGAGAAGTCGGAGAACAAGAATAATTCATACCATAAAATTGACCGTGGCTCCGACAAGTAACTCATGCACTTGCCTTTCCAGGTCAGTGTTGACGAAGCCGGGTCTCATCCTGAGCGCGCAATGCCGCGGGCACGGCCGAGGCTTCCTTCATGTACATCGCCTTCCACAGCTCGTTGTCGCAGTCGGTGATGAGGCGCCTCAGCTTGGTGCAGGTGCACTCCACGGTGGCGAGCAGCTTCCCGCGGTAGAGCCTCGCCAGGACGGCTGCCATCAAGTCATCTGGGAGAGACATGAAATCCGGGAATGTGGGTTTTTTTCCTGCGGCCCTCTTGGCGATGACCATGCAGCATATCGTCCGGGAATGGCTGGCACAGCCCATCGTTGAGCACATCCCTCCACAGGCGGGCTCCCGTGGCATCCCTCTACAGCGAGAGCGCAGCGTCGACCATGCTGCCGGAGAGTAGAAGTGCTACGTGTGAAACAGATTAGCGGGAAAAAAATTTGGAAATTTTAAATGGGCGGGAAAATATTTCCAGGGGTAGGTGAGGGGGTGACCCGTTGTTGACGCTCGCTACAGACCAATTTTGAGCGTCAATTTGACCCGAAAAGTTTTCGGGGATGACTACGATACTTAACCTGCATATTTAACCCAAATAATATCATTTCCATATTTCCGATGGAGATTTTCCAATGTAGCGAATTGGGCAGGAAATGAAGGTAAAACAAGCTCCAGAATCCACGCCACAAAATGCCAACTGCTCGGAGCGCGCTGACCAACAAGGAGTAGGTGTTTAATTACCAAATTCCATATGTGTGGGTAAATATGTGTATGCAGCTCAAGCAAAGCAGGAAACACACCTCAAGAGCATGGCAACACACTCTTAATCTAAGGCAACACCACTCCGACCAATCCGAATGCACCGTTCGGAGTCACACGGATCAAAGGGCCCACCAGAGCATGCAACCGACATAGGGCCACGCCAACTCATCAACCAGGGACCATAGGGCCCACTTACCAGTCACCCAAGTGAAGCTGAACCAGGTTGAGGCCAGGTTTGGGTCGGCTGACCTAGGTGGTTCGGCCGAACCAGGCCCATCGCCACCGCCTTACAGCTTCCACGTAGCGGCTCCTCAGCTCTTCCCAAAGGTGGTTCTGATTGAGTCCCCTCAATTAATGGCCGAGAGCACCCTGGTTCACCCCTATAAATACAAGGGGAGGGGCTTCTAAAGAGGACACAACTCACCTTCACCTTCTCTCTCACTTATGGAGTTGGAGCTCTTTTTCGAGGTGTAGTGCTGCCTAGGTAGTGCTTAGGAGTTAGGGAGAGAGTGAGGGGGAGCCGGGGAGGAGCCGGTGTGCACACCGACGCTCTTCTCCATCTTGTACCTCGACGGATGCTTATCAATCATAGTAAGTGTTCATGACTTCTTATGTGCTTTAGTTTCTTAGTTAAGTTAGATCTAGTTCCTCCTAGTTGTTTGCCGGATCAATAGTTCACTAGTTTAGTGGGTAGTTCTAGTTTGTAGCTAAGACTAGAGCTAGTAACGATAGTGTAGACGTGGCGTCTAGACTAGACTTACTTGTTGGTTGTGGTATACCACATGGTTAGATGAGGTAGGTAGCAGGTGGTGACAGCCCTGTCTATCCAGCGGAATCCTCCCCGTTCGGGTATATCCCAGTGCCGTATTACTAGAGTTCAACAGTCTTATTCTGTGGGAAGCTAGTAGCCCGACGCGAACGACTAGGATAGTTCTATCTTACCTTCTATTCTTAGCCTTAGGAATCCTCTTTACCCTTTGCCTCTAATTGGTGCGGTGTCCTTGGACGTACCTGAACCTTAGAGAATATACACACGTTCCTCAGTGGTACGATACCCTTAGAATACTCCTGGGTGGAAGCTACAACGTCGTCCGTGCGCTTGCGGATTTATTCGTGATGCTAGGAAATGTCAACAAGCTTTCTAGCGCCATTGTCGGGGAACGGTTGCTATATTCTCTTCGGACCTAGTTCGCCCTTGTACCATTTTCTTTTCTTTGATTCTACCTTTACCCCCACTAACCATGGAGAAGCTATCCATTGAACAGCTCTCCCTCCCAAGGGGTGAGTTCTATAAGCACTTACCAACTTCAAGATCAAACCCTTCATCTGGCTACGGACTCCATCCTCGGATTATAGCCATGTTTCGGGATCGACCCTTCTCTGGAGCAATCAATGAAGATCCCGACGATCATCTGCAAAAGTTTGAGGAACTGTGCTCATGCTTGATAGTCCCAGGCATGACACAGGAAATATTGCGGTGGAAATTGTTTCCTCTCTCTCTCTCACAGGGAAGGCGGAGCAATGGTACACCCGCACGATAGGGAGTATGACTGGTAATTGGGGAGAATTTACAGATGACTTTTGTTACTCATTCTCCCTTATGGAACACATAGAATCCCTACCGTTTGACATCCTCAGCTTCAAGCAATTAGAGAAGGAGTCCATAGGTGCAGTGTGGGCTAAATTCTCATGCCTTTTGGCATCTAGCCCAGACTTGTCTATACCCAAAGATGTATCATTAGACATCTTTTGCTCGGGTTTAGATGAGGAATCTGCCCTTGATTTTGACGTCGCCACCGGAGGCTCGTTTACGCACAAAGCTTTGACAGAAGGAATAGAGATCCTAGGTGACCTCTTAAAAGACTTTTCTTTCCCTGCTGATCGTAACGAACACCGTCGAGAGGAATCCGAGCGAAGCCATGAGAGTCTCTCAACAGCGAATTCCGAGCTTTCATCTCCCACATCTCAAGATTCATCTGTTGAGCCCTCTCCTGAACCAGGAACATCAGAGGGAGAAGAAATTCAACCTTCAATGTTCTCTTCTCAATTCGAGGATGGTCCATCTGGAAACAATAAGAACAACTCGAATCTCTTAAGGAAGGAGCCCTTTTCAGTCCACATGGATCGATCTCAAAATCCCTTGACAGAACCTTCCCTCGAGCCTATGGTACCTCCTTTACCTCTTGATCCTCTACAAAGCAAATCTCATGGAGGTCACAAAGGAGAAATCGTCGGGTGATGTGAGACACTTTTCCGAAGCAATTTGGATTAGTTCACCCTCCATGATCATCCCCTGCTCTATAAGGGGAATTACCGTAGAAGCCCATCTTAACCCCCTTATGGAGGTTAACATCATGCCATGGCACTTAGCGTACACACTTTCTGGCGATGTTACACTAAAACCATCCGACAAGCTCATCAAGAGTTGTCCCTTTGGACACATCCTTGAATGTCGGGGGGTCGCAAGTGGCGTGATGCTCAAAATAGACAAAATCGAGATCAAACAAGACTTCCATATCTTTGATGTCCTCAATTTTGATCTTCTCCTAGGCTACCCACTCGAAAAATTTCTCAAATCTCATCAAGGGAGCCTAGATGAATTGCTTAGGGAAACCGCTTCTACCATCGCTACCTCTCATTTAGAAAATCCAATGGTGAAGTTTCATCCCAAGCAAAACTCGCTCGAGCAGATGGTGCATACATCTCCATTCATATCATCTAAACCCATTCTCTTTGAAGTTGCAAAATCCGCAACTTCCGAAGAGTATCATTCAGAAGAAACTCTTCACTTTTGTGAAGACGAACGATCATCATCACCCTCGAATGAGCGTGAGCCTCCTCCCGCTGGCCTGGAGTACGTTGTTCTTGACCATGATCGAGATTCAACTACAATCTCTCATGATGAATCTCTTGAGATGGAGATCTCATGGGCCATGGAATGTGGTGAGGTGCCGACTCTGGAGTCCGAGAAGAAGGTAAATGAGCATGGAACCTTCATTCATGAAATAACACAGGAACCATGCTCATTCATTACATCTCCAGAGTTAGGCATGCTTTGTGCCCTGAGCATGCACGAGGACTACAACCACCTTAAGGTCCTCTTTCGCAAAATCTTTAGAAGGTTGGTTGTAGATGCATATGTCTATCATAAGCATTGCAAATTTCGTGGAGGCTCTGTGGTGCTAACCTTGCAGCTAAAGCTTCATGAAACATCAACAATTGGTGGTGAGAAGGGGAGGACATCACCTATGATAGCTGCAAGAGGAAGTTCCCATGGTCGAGCTTCTGACCATAAACAAAGCAATACTGGGAGATAACCTGAATTATCATTTTATTTTCCCTTTCCTGATAAAGCAAGAGCATGTTCTAGGATATAGTTTTCCTTCGGGTATTCCTTTTCGCTAACCATTTCAGGTGGAGATCAAAGAGATCGATGGACAGGCGACACCTACGAACATGAGAGCTACACCATCTATATCACCATGGTAATTTTTGGTGGGGGAACGACTATGAACGGAAGCTTGAACTCCACACACTTGAGTTGTGTTGCCCAGCAATGCAAACTTCAAGTGTGGGGGAGGTATGTGAGTTCCCAAGTAAGTTCCTTTCATGCCAACTCTTATCTTGCTTTGGATATGGTGTTCATTCTTGCATCTTGCTCCATAAAAAAAAAGAAAGGAAAAAAAAGAGAGGAGTTACCATGGCAGCAATTCTGAGATCCTCATTAGCAAAACACCATGGTAAGCACCTCTAGGTATGTCCTGTTTTTGACTTTAAACAAAGCCCTTCCGGGAGGTAACCCGAGGATCACCACTCTCTTACTTATGATTTTCTCTCTTTGAATAAAGCTTGATCATGCTTTCATGCTTCCTGTATTTGTCCTCGTATGCTCTGGTTTGAATGTGTGGTATACAATACATTCATAGGCCTTTTAAATTAAGCGTGGTGCCTAGGTTAAAAGTCTCCTTCAATCAAACTGAACCTCAGAGTCAATGTATGTATAGATCTTGGTTGTATATGTGGACTAACCCCTGCAGGAAAATGTTCAAATCCAAATGGGTAAGTCATCAAGCTTAAATCAAATGAGAAGATAGGCCAAGATGTCGAATTCATGTTGCGCAACATAGAAAGGAGGTACATATAATCCCTTAAGGTTCCACCGTGAGTATACCCTCTTTTGCCCATGTTGATGCAACATCAATTCTGCCTTGCCTGAGTAAGTCTAATGCTGAGATTAAATTTTAGTTCTAATAAATTTTAGGGCTCCCTGGTTCTTAAAACCGGCAGAGCCGTTATTTTGTTTCCACTCTTTTTGTTTTTGAATAAGCACTAGGTACAAGAACAAGTGTGGGGGGAGATCTCTTGGAGTTTTGACTCACATACATTCGAGATCTCCCACAGACAGATGCACAAGACCGGAAGAATCAGAATGCAAAAGGTTTAGAACCCATCGCGATGGTTTGTGTACTCTACCCCTCAAATCTCCTTGATCCATGAGTTTAAATGAAATTCTCTGCTAACCACAAAAATTAAACTCAATGGTGCTTGTTGGTCGCATACTTCAAGTTTGATTGACTTGCATATATTTTATTCCTTGCTAAACTTGAGCTTGTGAGATATGGTTTGATGAAGGAACCCTTGCTTTCTCTACTTTTTTCTGGGAATTTTATTGTGAAAAGAAAACCCCTTCATAGCTTTACAAACTCCCTGTGTTTGTCCTACCAAAGCCATATGTCGATCTTTATGAATGAAACCTTCTACATATGTGCCTTGTTGTTGCATTGAGCTTCATCAAATTTTGTGACCCTAGTGAGATGTTATTTCATATTTGCTTGATCAAGATCACGCACACTCCACATGCTAAACTTCTACACTGGAAGTTAGCCACTCCATTCCATCCATCCACAAAATAAAACTCCATGTGTAATGATCTCTCTCTCCAGTACTCCTTGAAAGAGGCATGGGCTATATGAAAAAAAATAAAAAAAAATCTATGGACACATGATGGTCCAAGAGTTGAAAAAAATGAAAATTGGACACGTCAAGGTCCAAGAAAAAAAAGAGAAGAGAGGAGTTATATAGCCATGTCCTCAAGTCTTCCAAATAAAAGAGAGAGAGTTTCATAAAAGGAGTCTTTTATTTTTCATCATCCACTATCCATACACTTGCACAATCTTGATCAGCTTGTACGATGTGTCATCTTCATGGATCCAATCTTTGATTTTGCAATATATGTGAAACAAGTGCATGCTTCCAATCTCCTACCATGAGCTCCAAATAAGCTATCTTTAGAAGTAGGCTGAAAAGAGGCAATGCTTTGGTGAGAATATATACACATTGAGTGAAATGAGAGATTCTATGGAGGACTAAAGCTATGGTTGGTCCTTTCAAAAATCTTTCAAAACCCCCAGTCATACAGTAGAGAAGTGGAGGAGACCCGAGTCAATACCGTTCCGCTCTTCAACAGCCCAAACCATTGTGGTAGACACATCAAGAATCACAGGTAAGGGTGAAGTTTGGAATAATCTATATGCATGTACCATATCAACAGGAAGTGGTGTTCCACATTAGTCCTAAGCTTTGCTCGAGGACGAGCAAAGAGGAAGTGTAGGGGATCTTGTTGACGCTTGCTACGGACCAATTTTGAGCGTCAATTTGACCCAAAAAGTGGATGACTACATGCTTAACCTACATATTTAACTCAAATAATATCATATCCACATTTCCCTTGGAGATTTTGCGATGTATTGGGCAGGAAATGCAGGTAAAACAAGCTCCAGAATCCACGCCACAAAATGCCAACAGATCAGAGTGCACTGACCAACAAGGAGTAGGTGTTTAATTACCAAATTCCATATGTGTAGGTAAATATGTGTATGCAGCTCAAAAAAAGCAGGAAAAACACCACAAGAGCATGGCAACACACTCTCAATCCAAGGAAACACCACTCCGACCAATCAGAACGCACCGTTCATAGTCACATGGATCAAAGGGCCCACCAGAGCATGCAACCGACATAGGGCCATGCCAACTCATCAACCGGGGACCATAGGGCCCACTTACCAGTCACCCAGGTGAAGCTAAACCCGGTTGGGGCCAGGTTTGGGTCGGCCGACCTAGGTGGTTCGACCGAACCTGGCCCATCGCCACCGCCTTACAGCTTCCACGTGGCAGCTCCTCAGCTCTTCCCAAAGGCGGTTCTGCGTGAGTCCCCTCAATTGCCAGCCGAGAGCACCCTGGTTCACCGCTATAAATACAAGGGGAGGGGCTTCTAAAGAGGACACAACTCACCTTCACCTACTCTCTCACTTTTGGAGTTGGAGCTCTTTTTCGAGGTGTAGTGCTGCCTAGGTTGTGCTTAGGAGTTAGGGAGAGAGTGAGGGGGAGTCGGGGAGGAGCCGGTGTGCACACCGGTGCTCTTCTCCATCTTGTACCTCGATGGATGCTTATCAATCATAGTAAGTGTTCATGACTTCTTATGTGCTTTAGTTTCTTAGTTAAGTTAGAGCTAGTTCCTCCTAGTTGTTTGCCGGATCAGTAGTTCACTAGTTTAGTGGGTAGTTCTAGTTTGTAGCTAAGACTAGAGCTAGTAACGATAGTGTAGACGTGGCGTCTAGACTAGACTTACTTGTTGGTTGTGGTATATCACATGGTTAGATGAGGTAGGTAGTAGGTGGTGACAACCCTGTCTATCCAGCGGAATCCTCCCCGTTCGGATATGTCCCAGTGCCGTATTACTAGAGTTCAACAGTCTTATTCTGTGGGAAGCTAGTAGCCCG
Source organism: Panicum miliaceum (assembly GCA_032594955.1). NCBI lineage: Eukaryota > Viridiplantae > Streptophyta > Magnoliopsida > Poales > Poaceae > Panicum > Panicum miliaceum. Next base: position 44,445,258 of record CM064056.1, on the reverse strand, counting down.
ACGCGAACGACTAGGATAGTTCTATCTTACCTTCGATTCTTAGCCTTAGGAATCCTCTTTACCCTTTGCCTCTAATTGGTGCGGTGTCCTTGGATGAACCTGAACCTTAGAGAATATACAAACGTTCCTCAGTGGATACGATACCCTTGGAATACTACTGGGTGGAAGCTACAACGTCATCCGTGCGCTTGCGGATTTATTCATGACGCTAGGAAACGTCAACACCTGCCCCTGAAAATCTATTTCTAGGAGCAGGTGAGGGCGTGACCCGCCCCCTACAAACAGCATTTGTAGCTACGTGAAATAGGGACGGGTGACACACCCGCCCTAGAAATACCATTTACCCGTCCCTAAAAATTATTTTTGTAGTAGTGACGACGGCTCACGCATCCATGGATGGCCAGTGCACGAGTGACCGGTCACCGTCTCTCGGCAGGTAGCTATAGAGTATGAGCAGGTCTCCTTGCACATGTAGCCTCACAACAGCAGCAATGGCTCCCATGGTGTTCCGCTGGTGCACAAGCTGCGGGATGGTGTAATGGAGCGATCGGATTGTCCAAGGTGCGCCTGTAGGTCTTGCGATCCATGGTAGCTGAAGCTTGGAGCAGGCTGACACGAAGCCTTCGTCGATGAATGCGGCGTGGAGAACCACCAGGAGGCGGCCGAGGAAGTTCTGAGCATCCCATTGGCGGCTGTCGATGACCCTATCTAGGGGACTCCAGTAGTCTCCCTTTCCCAAGTAAATTGATAGTATTGGGAAGAAGATGTATGGAAGGAATCGGTGCTCGTAGCCTAAGAGGGGGAGGGGGTGAATTAGGCAAACTTAAAATCGTAACCTATGGCTCCAACTTATTTGCACAAAACTTAAACTATATCATGCTATCTAGATGTGCAACTAAGGTTCTTCTAGTGAGAAACTCCAATCCCAAAGAGTTTTGCAACTTATAGCCAATCCTATCAAGATGTTACTCTATAAAAGTAAAGGCACACAAAGATTCCAAGTAAAAAATGTGGAAGCTTAAGAGAGAGGATGAACGGAAGCAAACTCTTGACGCGAGGATTTATCCTGTGGTTCGGTTAGGCACAAAGCCACTCCTACATCCACGTTGTTGAAGCACTCACAAAGAGTATTGCTTCCCGGCAACCAAGTCTCTTCCGGGACTCTTCTTGACTTGCCACCAAGGCTATTGTTGACATTGCTTAGTGTCACGAATAAATTCGCAAGCGCATAGATGACGTTATAGCTTTCACCCAGGAGTATTCCAAGGGTATCGTATCCACAGAGGAACGTGTGTTTATTCTCTAAGGTTTAGGTTCGTCCAAGGACACAGCACCAGTTAGAGGCAAGGGGTAGAGAGGATTCCTAAGGCTAAGAATCAAAGATAATATAGAACTATCCTAGTCGTTCGCATTGGGCTACTGGCTTCCCATAGAATAAAACTGGTGAGTTCCAGTAATCCGGCACTGGAATATACCCGAACGGGGAGGGTTTCGCTGGATAGACAGGGCTATCACCACCTGCTACCTACCTCATCTAACGACGGGGTATACAACAACCAACAGGTAAGTATAGTCTAGACACCACATCTGCACTATCATTACTAACTCTAGCCTTAGCTACAAACTAGAGCGACCCACTAAACTAGTGAACTATTGATCCGGCAAACAACTAGAGGGAACTTTCTCTAACTTAACTAAGAAACTAAAGCACAGAAGAAGTCATGAACACTTACTATGATTGATAAGCATCTGTCGAGGTACAAGCTGGAGAAGAGCGCCGGTGTGCACACCGGCACCTCCCCGACTCCCCGTCACTCTCTCCCTAACTCCTAAGCACTACCTAGGCAGCACTAAGCCTCTACGGCAAACCCCAAACTCAAAAGTGAGAGTGGAGCTTGTGGAATGGTACACCTCCTTTAGAAGCCCCTCCCCTCATATTTATAGGGGAGATCAAGGGGTGCTACGGCCGGCAAACGAGGGGCTATCACCTGGAACCAACATTGGGGAGTGATGAGGAGCTGCCACGTGCAAGGGAAGGTCAGCAGCTTTATTCCTGGTTCGGCAGAACTAGTGGTTCCTCATGATAGTTGTGCCTGTTTCGCCTCTCGTTTCGCAGGGTGACTTGTAGGTGGGCCCTCATGATAGTTGTGCATGCAAGGGCACTGTCCTAAGTCGGTTGCATGGGTTTGTGGGCCCTTTGATCCATGGGAGGCTGAATGGCGCATTCTGATTGGTCCGAATTGTGTTGCCTTGGATTGAGGGTGTGTTGCCTTGCTCTTGAGGTGTGTTTCCTCCTTTGCTTGAGCTGCATACACATATTAACAAACATATATGGAATTTGGTAATTAAACACCTACTCTTTGTTGGTCGGCGCGCTCCGATCTGTCGGCATTTTGTGGTATGAATTTTGGAGCTTGTTTTACCTGCATTTCATGCTCAATTTCCTACATTGCAAAATCTCCAAGGGTAATGTGGAAATGATATTATTCGGGGTAAATATGCAGGTAATGTGTGCCAATCATCCCTATTTTTGGTTCAATTTGACGCTCAAATTTGGTTCGTAGCGAGCGTCAACAGCTATGTCAAGTTACCTCGGTCACCTTGATCCCGCTTTCCACTGAGGACCTTCTCCACCACGGAAGGGGGTCTCCAAGTCCCCTGCACAAAGCCGTCGATGCTGCTCCACACCAAGCCAGAGGGTCGTAGACTTGCCGGCGAGCCACCAAAGCTCCAAGGGACCGGCACACCAAGATACACTTGTTGGTTCACTTCTAGAACCAGCACACAAGGTTTACACCTTGCTTCTCTCACTCTTACAAGAGCTAATCCTAGCACTAAGTCTCACAAAGCTTGTGCTAACCTAAGGGTGTGACCAATATGCTCTTGGGTGGCTTGGAGGTGTTCTTCAATGTGTCTAGGGTTTCTTTCGAGCTTCAGCACACTCAAATGACCCGGGGGGGATGGCCTTATATAGGCTAGAGGTCCAATACTAGCCGTTACATGCTTTTTCCTGAAAAGCACGTAAGCGTCGGTTTAACTGACCAAGAGTGTCGGTTCAACTGGTCACACTGACCCTGCCTTATAGCCGTTGAACTCCAACGTCTTTCTGCATGCTTGCATCATTGCACCGATGCTTGTACCGACGGGTCGTCGGTTCAACCGGTCCTGATGACTCTGCTCCCTAGACGCCTCTGGACGTTTCTATCTTCTTTGTGCAATCACCCTAATGCACCGACGCCTTGTACCGACGTTGCATCAGTTTAACCGGTCCTGAGGGATGTCTCAGCCTTGAGTCCTCAAACTCTTTGATGCAACGTACAATGCAACGATGCCTCTTTTCACCTAGCGTCGGTTCAACCGGTCCTTCTGAGAACTACTGCCCTTGACCGCCGTTGCAACTTGTATTGCACTGACTCGTTCATATTTGATGCCGTCGGTTCAACCGACCCGTTGACTATTTCTGCCACTTGTCCAAGTCGTCGTCGAGATCATTTGGACCCTCAAATATCTTTGGTGTCTTGGAGACTATTTGGACTATCTTGGAGATGGTTTGGACTCCATCCATGGAACCTAGAAATCCTACAATCTTATGCTCACAAACTTGTTAGTCCCATTGATCATGTTGTCACTCAATCACCAAAATCACAATATGACCTAATGGGGTCATTTTCCTTACAATGTACTCCAACAGTTCCCCAAAATCTCTCCCTTTCCCTAATAATTAAGGGGTTGTCCCAATATTTCTCCCCAACTCCCTTCAAATGAAGGAAGAATTTTGGCTCTCCCAACATGTTAGTTGTATTGGGAAAAGGTTATTGGAGAACTGTAAAAGCATCTTTCCCAATAATCTATGAAAGTGGTATTGGGACATCCCAATACAATCTTATTGGAAGATGTTTATTGGGGAACTGCTGGAGATGCTCTTAGATCTAGAGACATGGATGGAGAAGAAAAGAGTTACAACGTCCAACGCAATATAAAAACTGACAGCGATGCTATCTGCAACACGATCTCAATTTTCCTTGTCAAGTTCCGAGTCCAGCTCGGTTACAACTCTTGTGTTGTCAAATGGATGATATACTGAACCTCGTTGATTTATTTCCTAGTTCTACAAGACCATCATCGCTTTAAGGAAAGCTCGTACGTAGTACACCGTAAATATTTGATCAACTATTTTCTTATTTCAAATTTTTCCTTACATTTTGATAACTCAACATTTTTTCGTACTACGCAATATGTTTCAATTCCTCAACACTTCATTTCCCTGTTCAGAGAACAATTATTTCCTCTACGAGCATCCCAACTCTCAATACACCCTTCACTGAAACTAACATTTTAGGTTTGAAGAGTGGAAACCCCCCTCCAACAGTTCCCAAAATGCATGCTCATTAATTATTTTCCCCAGCCCAAAGCGAGTAGCCAGCAGCGCCGCTGGATTTTGTAAAAGTTACACGCGCACAACCCTTCAATTCCGGTCGTTTCCACATCAAAATTGATCTTAGGCGTCTCCAAAATTCCCAAAATGCATACCCAATACATTCTGAATTCGCTAATAGCTGACATGGTGCAAATATATTTTTTCATCAGTACTGGTTTTTGTACCAGTTTGTGAAGAGTGGATCGAATTTCTTAGGCCTAAATAGTCGCTAGGAACATCCCAAAACCAGATTATTGGGAGCCTTTTCATGGAACGTTTGTCCCTCAGCGTACGAGTTCGAGACATAAGTAATTCTAAATTACTATAGGGATAGTAAAAAATTACGAAACAACAACAAAATGCCTTCGTTATTTTTTCGGTAAAACTGTCATTGATTCGTGCATGCCTAAAGTTTACTCAATCAATATCTACATGGCTTTTACATATTGGCCGCACAAAACTTCACAGTTTGATTGCTTTAGAAATATTGTTTTTCCTTATTACTTACATTAACTATAACTAAATAAGGTTCAAATAACTCTTACTAATTAAATAAGTTGTTTGTTAAGTTCATTAAATATCTTTTACATATTCAAAGTAGCACCACTATAAAAGATACAATTGCTGGTGGTTCTAGAGGGTTTTTAATGGAGGTTTTTGAACCGCCATTACGAATGTGACTGTAGAAATGACTATTAGCGTCGTCGGTTCTGGAACCGTCGGTGATAATTAATTATCACCGGCGGTTATTTTAAAGAACCTCTGTTACAAATAGTATCTATACCTGAGGTTTGCAACATGAACCTCCACTAAAAATAGTATTTATACCTGAGGTTTGCAAAATGAACCTCCACTAAAAATAGTATCTATCCCTGAGGTTTGCAACATGAACCTCCACTAAAAATAGTATCATACCAGTACAAATTCTAGGCTCTATTTCAAACTGCCTCACACATACAGATACAGATTAATTTAGCCCACATACAAATTATATAGCACGCATACAGCTCAAACACATAACCACAGTTCACATGCATGAATATATTAAGGCAGTCAGATACATTTCAGAAAGTTACAGGGGTTCTATTTGCTCATTTAAGTTATAACAAGTCTCTACCCAAAATAAATCATGTTCAGCTGCTATCATAAAACTCGTCAGTTTTCTTGATGACCTGACTCATTAGGAAGTAGCACAACTCGCCTCTGATTTTGGTGAGCTCGGATTGAGCAAGTGCACTTTGCTTCGGGTGGGTCTCGCACTGTGAATGAACATGCAAAAATGTTATCAGCTTGGACTTCCTTCACTTCTTGCCACCAATTCTAGAATGCTAGTCAAACCAATTCATATGATTATTTAGCAAATGCTGATGAAAGGTTTCTAGAAATGCTGCTTGTTAACAGATCAGCTTTATGATTATTTAGCAAGGATGCTAGTCATTCTCAAGTTCATATAGCCATCACAACTTCATATGCACAGGTTCAAACATATAAAAGAATGGAAATGCTATTAAGAATGGAAATGCAAGAAAGTATATATGCAGGTTCAAACATATAAAAGGATGCTAGGTTTGGTATCTAGAATTCTAGATGACATGGACTTATATAAGCTGCAATAGAATGAGCACCCAAATGTGCTGGCTATGGCCATGAACATGACTGCAAGTGAATCAGTAATGTTCTAAACTCATCATGTGGCTTTACTAGACATCTTGTAGCAGACATAGCAGATCATCAAAACTTGTATCAGACCAACCATGAGTTGCCTTCAATCTTAAGAGGTCAAGTGTGAAATGCAACAACGTATGCTTCTCATTGCAGCCTGGATATAACAACTTCTCCTGAGCCTCTAGTAAAGCCTCAAATTTTCTGTGTCCTCCCTCATTACAGATCTCAGCTTCAGCGTCCCGCAACATTTGATCCAATTATAATTTGTTACTGAGGAACATATCATCATCTTTAGGTGGAACAGCATTGCTAGAGGGTATATCATCTCGATCTGCATTAATGTTGTCACCTGTAGCTTTATGTGGATCCGTTGTCTCGCCATGATTGGACCAACACTTATAGCCTTCAGTGAAACCCCTACGAATCAAGTGTGATTTGATAATGAATGAGTGAACCCATGTCTTCAGATTGTCGCAATCAAGGTGTTGGGTTCCTGGAACCAGGGGTACCGGCGGACCCGCCTTGTCAGGCTAAGGTTGAAGCCATTCCCGCATTCACGGCCTTTGAGCTGCGCAGCGTTCATGGGCCGCCTAGGCCCACGAGCCCCACTTAGAAGGTTTCCCCGAACCGGACTCCACAGCCCATGGCGCCGAGTCCGAGTGCCCTCGTTCGAACTCAGCTAAAGAGCCACGGGTACCACCTCTCTCCCTCTTTTAGGGCACTCGACTGACTCGGGTCACCACTAAAAGAGAAGTCCCGCTTGGTCACGGACATCCAAACTTGATCCGCAAAGGTCAAAACCGGCCGTACCAAGTGGATGCAGCCTTCCCAGGGCCGTACTCACAACAGTAGGCCACTGTGCCTCTACCATGGCAAGGGCTCGCCACTGTGGCAACCACTTGGTCCTTTTGATGATCAAGCCGGGCTTCATCACGGCTTGACCGCCAAGAAACCATAAACCAGGATGGGACTTGACATGCAAACCAGTCCTCCCCGATGGGAATGCTGCGTATCCCAATAGGACTCCTGTACCTGTTGATTGACCAAGACCCGACGAACAGGATCAAGACCAAAAGACCCCTAGGGTTTCGGGATCACGCAATCCACCAAGGACATCGCCGACTGACCACCTGTACAGGCCCATTGACGACTTGGACCGCCCGACTGCCGGAGTCAAAGATATTTCTCCCCGAAACCTTCTCCTCCAAGGAATTTACTGTAACATTGGACCCCCTTGAGCTATAAAAGAGGGGTCCCGTAGATTCAGATAGAGGTCAAGTTAGACAGAACACCTAGCTTTCTAGCACTCAAAAAGTTTGCACTCCCCAACTCTCACGAGCACCCGGGCTCGATCAATACATCCGACTGACCCCCAACTGGACTTAGGGAGTTCTCGCCTAAACCAGTATAATCCCTCGGGTCATTGTGTGATAGGCCACCTCCGATGATGACGCGCGACACACGCTGTCGAGTAGTTTAGCTGTCGCCCATTTCTGGAACCGACAATTTGGCGCCGTCCATGGGGAGGACGTCGTGCGTCCTTTGCTCCAGCAATCGGATGGCTTCCTTCATCAACCTCACCAAGGCCAATGGCTCTGCTTTGGCTCGCCGGTTCTCTCCGCCTCGACACGCGCCGGGCCATGGTCACCACCTCCCGACGCGCCCTTCATGCCTTTCGATTTAGAAGCTTGGACTTCATCGGCGACCGCCTCGGCACACTCCACCTCCGGGAGGACGTGAATGCTCAGGCCATATTCGAGGAGGCTGGCTTTGTCATCAACCCGCTGGCTGAACTTGATCCTGAGGTTCTGGCCCGGTGCATCGAGCTCCTGCTCGGTGCCAATCCATCCATGGGTGATGTGGATCTGGTCATGTACTCCGTGAGCAATGTCGCCCGCCAGCTTTCCGGTGGGATGCCCCTGGCGCCACCTACAACACTGCGGGTTGCATCGCCGTTCGGCCTCCCGAACGCGGCGGCGGCCTTCGCCAGGGAGCTTGGCAAGAGCATGTCGTTGCCCCCTACGGCGACCCCGTTCGTGGGCATGACCAGGTATAGCCCCACGTCGTTCCATGACCTCCTTGCTGGTGGAGACGATGACCTCAGCAATGCCTCAAGCGTCGGGGATGCGTCAACACCAGGGTGCACCATGTGGCCGAGATGCATCATGGCAGACCTCCCAGGCGGAAACCCGTCTGTGGCAAGCTCGGAGCACACCCACACCGCGGTGGATCCCTGCGCGCAGGCTCTGGCCAACGCATAGGCTCACTCTGTGGAGCTGCGGAAGCCACAAGGCGACCCGCAGCAGGCGCCATCACCACCAGCGAACCCTCGCGGTGCAAAAAGCGCCGCCCGGGAATTTGCGCAACAGGTGCAGTGAAGCATCATCGCTGGAGGCGATGGACTCCCACAGTTCGAGCGAGTGGGACAGAACATCGTAGCTGTAGCTGTGCTCCTCCGCAACTTGCTGCCTCTTGTCGATCCTCGGTAGCAAGAGATCCACCGCAACATCAGGGCGTTGGTGGAGCACGCCGCCCTCCAGCAAGCAGAAAGCTCATCGATACGTCAGCGATGACCGGCGTCCTGTCATGCAAGGGCCTCATGCCCCATGGGCTCAAGGTGCAGTAACCGCCCCTCAGGCCAACCCAGCGCTCGCGCCGCAGCCTGCGCCGATCCAGGGTTGTCTAGGCTCCGACTATGATGCACGGAGCATCATCCATGCAAGGCAGCGGGCACGTCTCGATGCTAACATTGATAAGATGGCCGCCCGCATGCCCGACAACGCCGTGTCAGACGTCGAGAGCGAGGACAAGAACCTGTGGCACAAGAGCCACCCTCACCATGGTCAGCGCCCGCGTAGCGTGATCCCCGACGCACCGGGCCCACAAGCTTTCGCCCCACACATCCAACATGCGCCGTTCCCGCAGCATTTCCGTCCGCCGACAAATGTTGCCATGTACACTGGGGAAACAAACCCCGCTATTTGGCTCGAGGACTTCTGGCTTGCATGCCAAGCCAGGGGCGCGACAGAAGACAACTTCATCATCCAGTATCTGCCCATCTGCATCGGGGAACACATCCGATCGTGACTCGAGTTCTTACCGCCCAACAGCATTCACAGATGGGCTGACCTCAAGCAAGTCTTCGTGGGCAACTTCCAGAGCACGTACGTTCACCCTGGAAGTTCTTGGGACCTGAAGAGCTACAAGCAGAAACCTGGCGAATCCCTCAGGGATTACATTCGCCGGATTTCGCAGCAGTGCAATGCTCTCCCCGATGTCGTCGACACCGACGTCATTGGTGCGTTCATCTCTGGGACCATCTGCAAGTCTCTCTGGGATCATCAATCTCCTCTTTTGACATTCCTCTATTTCGATTCTGCAAAAATCAAAAACAAAAATCAGCAATCATCAGAAAATATTCACCAGGGCAAACAAAACCTCTTACCTTCCGCGGCAGCCTCCTACGCTTGAATCCGTTCCTCCCTTTGGGCGAGCTCCGCCTTTAGAGAGATCACCTGTTCGGCCTGGGCATGAGAATGCTTCTCCGCGGACTGGCGAGTGGCACATTCCTCTTCCAGAGCCGATCGAGCCACAGTTAGCTGCTGCTCTGCGGTGACCGCATGCTCGCATTCCCGGCCCTCCGTCGATCACGCTGAGTCCAACTCCCGCGCCAGCTCTTCCGCCCTCTGACGTGCCCAGGTTCATGCTGCTCCCAGGCATGCTCCTCCAAAAGGAATTGCGATTTCTCGCGGGAAATCAGCTCCAGATGGTGGGTGAGCTCTTGCAGCTCCCCTGACGATGTGCGATGGGTAGCCTGAACCCTCTTCAGGGCATCAGCAAGCTCCGACTCCGCCTTGGGGAACTCATTTTAGGTAGGTTTCCCGACTTGAGCAGCCCACCGCCAGAGCTCCACCTCAGCCGGATCGCGTAGAACAAAACGCGCCCGGTCAGGCTCCTACGAATCAGGCCACACCAGCTTGCGCAACACCTCACTCTGCAGCGCCGACGGTCCGCTCGCAAGCGCCAACACGCAGCCTTCCGCACCTGTTGACAGGGCCTCATTCGGAGGGGAGGCTTGCGTGGCACCCCCATCTTTAGTTGGAGTGTGCCCATCCCCGACGCTCGCCGCGGATGGCGTTGGCGGCATCTGCTTGTCATCATCCTCACCCTCCAGCACTACAACAGCCTGGGGTTCGGGATGCTCCATGGCCGGTGAAGCAGGAGGGGTCACGCTCCAACCTTCCTCTACATCAGCCGTGGACGGAAGGGCCACTGTCACCTCCTGCTCCGATGAGAGGGGGAGCACCTATGGCAAAATGATCGGACGAGCAACTCCTCGGCACCTCCCTCTGCCCATCATTGAAAGAAAGGCCGAGCTGGGGACCCATTCAACCATTTTCAGGGAGCTTCCCATGGAAATCTTCGTTCTTCCTGTGAAACAAGGAAGACAAAGTTTAATCACAAATTCGCAGAATATTTTACCAACCAGGATTGGGGGGAAGTCCACATAACCGAACTTGAGGGGAGGAGGCCCCACCAACGAAGAATTGCCCCCCAGTCGGGACTCTTGCGGCGACAGACACTCTCCCGAGGATTGGGGGCACCCCTCGCCCTACCAGCGCCGCACGGCCGCCGTGGCGAGCCGGCATCTTCTCCCTGGCAACCCTTGGGAACAGCGTCGATGCCACAGCTCGCGATGGCGGCAACACTGGGACGGACGAGGAGCGGCCGCTTTCGGTGGGCGTGCTCTCACGGTCTGTCGATGCCCCTAGCGCAGGCGATGATCGCGGCGACCCTGAGCGCCGCTCCTTCCGAGCGCGCTTTGCCTCCTCATCCTCCCGCGCTGCAGCATCCTCTACTTCGCGCTTCCCTGCACTAGAATTGTTGAGGCGCACCCCAGAGCTGCTAGCATCGCATGGCCCGGAGCTGCTGGCTTCATGCGGCTCGGCGTCACCATCCCCGCCCAACGCGGTGAAGCACAGCGCCTTGCTTCACGTCTCCTTCGAATTGGCCCCACCGCCGAAACTGGGGTTTCACTCGGTCTCGGAGGTGGAGGGATACTCCTCCTGCACCTTGCCGCGATCCTCACTGTGCTGGGCGCGGCGCGCGATCTCCATCTACTTTGCTTCCCGCTTCGCCGCCTTATCAGCTTTCTTCTTCTTCTTCTCCCGAGCAGCCTCCTGCTGAGCAATTTGCTTTGCCCTGCCCTCTGAACCTCCGGGAAGACGAGGGCGAGAGCGCGGGTGGCCAAGCCCCTGCAAAAATAGGGCATCCATGAATTGTCGAATAAAGCTCTGCACCACCAACTAAAAACATCACTCAAGGGAAGAATACGCACCAGATTGGGAGTGCTCTTGTAGTCGAAGGGAGCCAGCGCCCTGATCTCCGCCTGGTCAGCTCCCTTGAGGACCATCATCAGCCAAGAGTACACGTCATCCTCCGGGAGCTCCTCGGCGAACGCCCGATCCGGGTCGTACGGACCGGAGTACAGCCACATCGACTTCCTCCGCTGCGCCAGCGGCATCACACGCCGCTCGCGCATGGTGTGGAATATCGTCACACCATTGAGCCTCGCCTTCACCACGCGCTCCCGGATGACCTCCTTGATTGCCGCCATGAGGGTCTTCTCCGTCGTTAGCGTCCCCCAGGTCCAACTCAGGTCCCTCATCGGCCATTGCCCGTGGAACTCGGGGAAAGCCGCTTCCAGCGAGTTCCTGATGTAGAACCAATCGCCATGCCATCATTTGTTCATGTTAGCGGGGGTGTACTCCGGGTAGACGTCATCATGGCGAGGCCTCCTCTGCAAACCAAAGCCACCGACAGGCGTGGTGGACGACGACTCCCCCTTTGCCGGCGAGGTCTTGCCATAGAAGAACCCTCGGAACAAGCCCACATGCGGCTCGATTCCGAGGAACGCCTCGCACGGAGTCACAAAGCCGACGATGTGCAGCACCCCATTCGGGTTCAGGTGTTGCAACTCTAACCTCCATTCGTGGAGCAGCCCCTGCAAGAACCAGTGAGCAGGGTACCCAAGCCCCCACTCATGGAAAGCAAGGATGCTCACCACCTTGTTCGGCTCCGGATGCGGCTCTTCGTGCTTCGACAGTGGAGCCCTCCATCCCGCCACCTCCTTTGGAGGGAGGAACACCTTCGCCGTGAAATCCTCGAGCAGCGACTCATTTATGATCGATTGACACTAGTGCGACATCGCGGCAGCGCGGATTGCTACAGCAGGGGCTGCAGAGCTCTCTCGAGCGAGGAAACAGGCGGCGGCGGCGAAGACAGCTTGAACGGACGGAAGGGGAGAAAAAGATGTGGAAGGCGAGGAAAGCAGTCAACTGACAAAACCCTCCCTCCCAAAGCCTCCTTAATGCGACGCGACCTATTGCCAAGTGGGCCCGCGAGCCCTGCCAAAGCCGAACCATCGAGGTAGGCCATGCGGCCCGGGGGCCCCACCACTGGCATGCTTGTGGACTCCGCATGCGAAGCATTGTTCGCACACCCCACCTCGAGAAATGTGACTCATGAGACTCTGTTCGCTCCACAGAATGGATTGATACATACAAACGTGATTTGCAGGACTCCGTTCGCGCTGCCGAACGGGCCTGTTTGACAAAAAGCACACGACTTAACATATACACAGCCTGAACAGGAAGTTTTACACTAAAATTAATATTTAGGCGATACATATCGGATCAGTGGGCATTATGCCCACTGATCTGAGTCCAGAGAGCATGACACTCGGGGGCCTCGCCCTACCCCCGGTCACTCGGACTAAAAACAGAAGCGTCCCGCGACCAACGCGGAGACCACCGTCACGCCCACGCAAGGGCGGCCTACACACCGCCTAGGTTCGGCCTAGCATTGCCATAAAGGATGGCATTGATGTCCACCTCCGCGGCGGCGCCGTCGCCCCACTCTCGAAAGCCGGCGACAAGCTCCCGCTTCTGCTGCAGGATGAGGTGCGGCGGGAACCCAGCCGGGAACATGTGCAGGTCCCACATGGAGAGCGAGTACACCGCCACAAGGGAGATGGCACCTCCTTGGCGCACGCCCTCGGTCACCAGGTCGCGCACGCGAAATGGCAGCATGCGCAGATGGTCGAGCAGCAGATGCCCTCCCGTCCCCCTCGCCACCACCGTCGTCATCGCGGCGTGCGAGAGGTCGTTGTGCTGCTCCTCCAGGTCAGCGTGGCTCCGCTGTAGGTGCTCCAGCTCTACCCGGATGGTGGCCATCTCCTCCTCTCGCCCTGGAACACGAAAAACAATCAAGTAACGTTCCACCCAGAAAACCAACAAGAACGGGCAAGGCCTCGAACGAAGACTAACCTGCGGCTAGAGCCTGGGCGTCCGTCGCTTCGATACGTGCCACGGTGGTCTCCAGCTCCGCGGCGTCCAGGGCTCCCTTGATGTTCGTGCCTTCTTCTCCGCGGCCTCAAGGGCGGCCCTAACGCGGTCCAGCTCCCGCGTCGTCGTGGAGTACCGCTCCCTCACCTCGGTGACTTCCGCAAGAGGACGCGGATTGTCTCCCGTGCATTCCCGTGATGCAGACATTGAGGGGGATCACGACCGCAGCGGCGACAAGTCAGAGGAAGGGGCGCCGCCGGGACCACGTCCCGCCGGGTACATCTTGATGTAGCACTGGCCCAATCTTCCGATAGGTATTGGTAGATTCAAGGTGGAGACTCAACGTTGGTGATCCGGGCTTCTAATCAGACACAATTTGAAGTCCTGCAACTATTACACCACTGCTCCTTGGTTATCAACCAAGCGCAACTTGATTGACCTCGCCGAGAAGGCTATCCTGCAAGCGAATCGAAGAACGCAAGCAAGAGAGGGTAAACACGCAATTTGAAATTGCAGATGTGTATGAAGCAAATAATGAGATGGGGTTCGAGTTCGAATCACAAAAGGACTAATCACCACAGTGGAGAAGAACAAGAACAGGGGCCCTGAATTCACAGCAAAAGGACTCGACGTCACAGTTATAATGAACGAGATCTGTTTCTCAATGGAAAACTAGACTAAACAAAACCAGAACCCTAATATGCGGTGGCTACTGAGCTTATGACAGCAAAGGGGGCATCCTATTGTTGGGGGCGACCTGGGGGGCGCCCGCTACATGGGCTTAAGGCCCGACACGATACAAAGCCCGAAAAGGCCCAAAATAGGTGATGTAGCAACTTGTCATGGTGACACTGAATGATCCAGCAACCTTCTGGATCTGGGACCATAACCAAAAGAAGCATCTCATCGTCAGGTTTCCAACGCATCCAAGATCACCTCATTTGGACGCCGTATGAGGGAGATATAGCCGTTTCGGTGCAGGGCTGTCGGCTGAATCCGAACTGAACTCGCAGCCCAAGTTGGCGACGACTTGTAGCTCGTTGATGAGGCCGGCTCGTGCATGTCCAGCATGGTGATATCCTCATCATCATTCCCTTCTTGAAGTGGAGTCATCCTCGACTCCATCCCATCATCATACTCCTACAAAAGGTTAGTAACAGCTGGACGCAAATTGCTAGATATAGTATTATCATCATGTGAGATCAAAGTATATTGGCAAAGTATAGTATGACATGGTGAACCATCAACATAATCTTCAGCATTCAGAGATGTCTTAGAAAGTAAAGCACCTCCCTTTGTTGGCGCTAAAATCGGCCAGACAGGAATCGGCCGATGGTCTTCAGCGTCGGACACACGACCCGGGAGAATCTGCTTAGCTCCTGTTCGGGTTATCGCCCTGGTACGGTTCGCGCGGCGTGCCAGTCAATCTGATCTGTTGATTGACAAGGAAATAAAGTATTAAATTCCAGGCGCTTCGATCGGTTGGAGTTCCGATCTGTCCTGAGGAGCGCGTCGGCGGCGAATCGGCCGATTTGCTGTAGAGATGATCGGCTATGGACCAGCCGATAATCGTGTAGTAATTGTAAAGAAAACTGCTGGAGCGATCTAAACAATTACTACAGAGGCAGCACTTGAAATAGATCTAATCGGCTGTATGATGATAAGTTGAAGAAGAACGATGACGACTCTGATCTCAAGCTGGATAACTGGTGATAATACTAGAATAACAGGTAAAATTTGCAATTCTAGTAAATATCGATAACTGGTGAATAAATCCAAACGAAACTACAGCGATGCGCCCGTAGTTAAAGCTCGGATATTACTCGATAAACGGAACCTACCAATTGGCTGGAGATCAGATTGATGCAGCCCTGCCAATCCGTACGAACTCGTGAAAGAAGAAAAAGTATTGGCGAAGTCGCCGACTTGAAAGTAAATTGCTGAAAAAGTAGAAGTATTATTGTTGATTGATGTGTTGATGTCTGCAAGACCCTGACGACTCCTATTTATACCCTAAAACTAGGACTCCTGGTCGATCACGACTTGTTACAATCTTATTTAAAAAACAGGAAAATTACCATATCTATAATAACTTTTAAAGGAAACGAACTCCCGTAGAATCTTCCGCCGCCGTCCCCTAATCCAATCAGGATTCTTTTCAATTGCTCCTTGACCGACTTAGCGTTGCCCTGTTGACCAACTTTTGACCAGGACCCTCCGAAATAATTCCATCCTGGTGGCGCAAGTTGTATCACCAATCGGCCGATTTTCAAATGTTACCTCAATCGGCCGATTCCTTACTGTAGCCTTCAGATCTGCCGCATCGGCCAATCTTCTCCTCCTGACGCCGATTCAACACGTGTCAAAATCTGGCATCAACACATGCCCCCCAATTTCGGAGTAAAACATAACTTTTTCTTCGAAACTCTTTCTTTAATCCTTTCCTCCGAAACGGGCGCAGTAAAATCTCCTTCCGTTCCGCGGCACAATGATTGCAATTTCCTCGGACCGAGCGCGCGAAACGACTGCTCCTCTGGAATTCTTGTAGATGACGCGGTAAAAATACCATCTTTGCCCTCCCTCTCCTGATTTTTCTTAAGTACTGGCCTTCTCCGTCTACTCTTCCCCACAAATCTAGCATTCTCTTCCAACGAACCACTGTTCGTCTTCCTCCAAGCTCTCTTGATCTCCAAGCGCTTCCCCCTTTCCGGCGATTTCATCCGCGGCCTGCTCCAACCTTCCAATGGCGTCACCATCGGCGACCGCTCCATCCATGGAGGCTCCATCGGCAACTCCTTCGGCGGCAGCGGCCCAATCGGCGGCTTCCCTAGCGGTCTCATCGGCGACGATGATTTCCATCCCAGAGGTAAATGCTCGAAATTTTTTCCTTTTCGCTTTTCTACTGCTTCAGTATTTTCCGGATCCTCTCTCAGTTTCTTCCCCTTTTCCTTTTTTAGGCACTTAGGCACCGAATTACCATTCCACCCTCAGAATCCCCTGACCTCATCTATTTGGGCCCTATGGGGAACCCCGATCCAACGGACCTGATCAGCCTAGAAACTCATAGAATCCCTTTTAAGCAATCATCTATGGATTTAGATCACTGGGTAGGCACTTTCAGATCCTGGCCAAACGAAACACCCGGGTGGAGAGAATGGTACCAAAGGGTGGCCGGATCTTGGAAGGTTCAGTGGGAGGAACAAAAAATCGGCCAGTGTATAGACTTATCTTTGTCTCAAATGGAAAGAAACGAACCTCTGGTCATGGCAGCCTCTTATTTTTGTTCTGATGCACTTAATGCATTCCTTTTCGGACATGGACATATGACCCCAACCCTGGCCGATGTTCTGCTGTTGACCGGCCTTGATGTCTCCTCCGCGGATACCCCTTTCAATTATCTGTTCAAGCCATCACATCGGCTAGAGACCAAAGGAATCGGCGGGAGGAAAGGGTATATTAGCAAAAACATGAAGACCGGGACAGTCTCACAGAGGGAGCATACTGCCTTTTTGATGATGTGGCTAGAAAAACATTTCTTCTGTGGCAGAGCAGTTGGCCCCTCTTCAAACACCCAAGCTTTAGCAGAGGCTTTGTCACAAGGATCAGCCATCCCCCTTGGAAAACATTTGCTGGGATCGGCCTATTACCTGATGCACCAAATCGGCACCAAGCTGTCGAAGGGGGAGCCGATCGGGAACCCTGGTGGTCCCTGGTGGTTCATCACCCTCTGGCTCAATTTACACATGAGCAAGGTCTCTCAGCAACGGATAGAGACCAAAACCTTCCCCAATATTGAGTCAGAGGAGAATCCATCCGTCCGACGTCGCTGCAGATCTTTTGGAGAAGCGGCATCGGCTTTCCCCGGCTGCCAGTTTACTGCTACCCGCACAGCTTAGTACTTCAGATGCTTTTATAATGGCCTTAGTGAAGAGACCATGAGCTGGCACCCATATCAAGCAGTGGAGCCGATTTTTGAATTACCCACAAGCTACGATTTCTCCACCGACACTTTTGACAGAGAGCTTATGGATGTCTTGATCAAGCCGGGGATTCTGCCAGCCAATTTCTTCTCAGGAAAGGATTCTCCCACCTACGAGTTCTACAATCCATCGGCTGCGGCAAGGCAACTGGGTTTTGGCCAACTGCAGATTCGGGTCTACTTCGCCGGTCAGGCAAAATTCAGAGATGGACTGACCTCAAGTCTTGATTACAGTCGGCTGTGCGATTTAGTACCTGATTCCAGTACTATTGA
This sequence comes from Panicum miliaceum, assembly GCA_032594955.1. Taxonomy (NCBI): domain Eukaryota; kingdom Viridiplantae; phylum Streptophyta; class Magnoliopsida; order Poales; family Poaceae; genus Panicum; species Panicum miliaceum. The sequence continues at coordinate 44,427,578 of CM064056.1, read as the reverse complement.
CCTGAATAATTGGTCAGTTGCCTCTTTTGCCACCCAGCAAATCAAATTATGGTGGGCAGAATGGAAGCAACATCTTTTCTGTAAATCTCCATCGTCTTAGTGCAACCTTCTGGACCCAGAGAACATTGATCCAAATGCAGCGGTATGTCCTTTTTTCTCAGCCGATTCCAATGTTATTTCTTTCCACATTGTCATCTTGTTATTAACTCATGTTCATCTCCTCAGTCTGAAAGCCATGTCCCTCCGATGCGGAGCCGAAGCGGCCGGCCGATAGATAGTCATCACCAATACACGCCGTATCCACTTATCGGCTTCCAAGCTCCAACCATCAAGGATATCTCTACCGGCCGATCGAAGCGAGCACCGAAAAGGCCAACATCGAAGATAATTAGCCGTCGAGTGCGAGCTCGCATCGGATCGGCCGATCAGACGGCAATAGCATCGGCTGAGGTTCCTCGTATCGGATCGGCCGACCAGATGGTAGTGGCACCGGCCGAGACTCCTCGTATCGGATCGGCCGACCAAATGGCGGTGACACCGGCCGAAACTCCAATCCCTTTACCTTTGCCGGTTGTCGAGATGGCCGATCCCCAAGTCACCGCCGAAGTCGGGGCAGCTGCAGCATCGCTATTAGTAGAAGTTGTTCAGGTAATCTTACTTATCTCATATATTCTTCAAGTCTTCTACTAACATTAACTTTCTTCCTCTGCCAGGCTGCGCAAGCTATTCCACCGCAATCTCCGCAGCAATCGGCTACGTCCCAAGTGGGAGCCGAAACTCCAGCAGCTCCTATCATCGAGGTAAATGATCTCTTACCTTGATCTCTTAACTTTCAGAAAACTTAACCGATCTTGATGCAGGCCGATTTGGGTATGCTAACTACAACCCCACAACAGGCATCGCCCGGGAAACCCACAGAGGCATGGCAAATTTCTCACACCATCTTATTTCGATTTCCCATAGCATACTCACAGGATCTTCTTTTATATCCTTTTCAGGAAGCTGGTCCAAGCGGAGCACTAATAATCGTTGAATCTTCCTCCTCCGACGAGCCAACTGCACCAGCCTCTGAGACAAGGGAAACGCTTCCACCGGCGCAGGCAAGAGAAATTCGCTTTAAGGAGGTAACAAACTTACCATTAGAATCAGCCGATTTCCTTTTACTGCTTGCCTACCCTTTACTTTATTTCCTCAAAGGAGCAAGACACCCCCAATAACAGCATCTTCTCCTTTGCCGTCTCCCTGCCTGACGACGAGGAAATTGCTTCACACCCAATTCCATCGAGCTCCACCTCCGACGATGTCCGCGCCAAGCTTGAAAGCATGCGCACTCTCCTTCAAGATGACATCGGCCGATTGGTACAAGATGCGTTGCCGATTCGATGACTTTTCAACGAGATCAAAGGTTGAATCCCGGAAGAAGTATCAGAAAATTTAGCGCATGCTGTCTATATAGAGCACATGCATATTCCGGTTTCCAGGGCGCTGCGCCATATGGCCGATCGTGCTCAGATGGCAAAAACTCAGGAGGGGGTCGATTCATACAAGCACCGGACTCAGGAGGTACACCACAAGATCAATTTCCACGAAAGCTGCCGTCCGGATATTGTCGGCGCGATAGATCGGCTGAAACGGAGAAGAGCAGAGCTGGCCAAGGAGATGGAACAGATAACCAAAGAAGTAGCTGCTGAAGAAAAGAAACTCCAAGAACTCCCATCCATGATCAGTGAGCTGAAGCAAGAGAGACAGCATCTGGCCCGTGAAATGATAAGGCTTCGTCGCCGTGTGTCAGCAGTCCCAGGATCGGTCGATGATGATCAGAGAGTACTAGATTCGGCCGATCAAATTAGACGACAAGCTATTGTAGCCATAGATGCTTTCCTTGGGTTGTAAAGAACATTGTAAACATTTATTGCTCCTTTAATGCTACTGCGCTGATTTGGTTTTGAACTGTTTCTTCAGTCAGCTTTGCATTTATGCATGTATTTACTCCGATAAGACGTGCCTCACCATCCATCTACCTCTCCTTCTTTTATAAGTAGACCCTTCACCATCTCCAGAGGCATACACATCACTTATCTTCTCTTTCCCTCTTTACTGTCCAAAACTGAACGGGAAGATGTCTTCTTCGTCCTCTTCATCTTCTTCCTCTGTCAACCAGGTATGAACTTCTCTTCTGCCTTTCTCCTAAGCATCTCAATCGCTCTGGCGTTGGGTAACCCCTTTTATCTCTGTTTAGCCAAAACGTCTCAGCCCTGGTCTAGAATGAGCGATAGAAATCATGCATTCAGAAGAGCCACTATCACAGTCAGACAGAGATCTGATAAGAGCTCATGCTGAAGAACTCAGAGATCATGTCCCCGCTGTTGTCCAGGAATACTGGGACCTTATAGATGCTCACTTTTTGGTCCGCAAGCGACCATCTTCTGAAAAAAATCCTCCACTTCCTTGTAAAGCTAAAACCGAAGCTGCCATGGAAGATCTGGAGGAGAAGAAGACCCGCCTGCTGATAGAACTTTGCAACCAAGCTGAAACTGGAGCCACTGCAGAGGACCGGAAGGAGAAAAGGCTCAGCCTTATGATAGAACTGGGTCGCGTCGAGAGAGAAATCCGGCGTAGGCGTAATTAGTAGACATATCGGTATTTTTATTCTAAGGGCGACTTGTACCATGTCGGCCATGTACTCTGTCATTTTCATCCAATAATGAATCCCAATGTTTTCTTCACCAGATGTTTAGACAAAAACTGATGAGAAATCGGCCATGTTATCTTGATATATTTTGTTGCAAGTTATGTATCTACCCAAATGCTTGGATAGTACCTCTTCAGATATCGTCCGTTTAAAGCTCTTGGGAATTCCTCCCCTTCGACTGTCTCCAGAATATATGCATTCCCAGGGGCACATCGGCCGATTCTATACGGCCCTTCCCAAGTGGGTGACCATTTACCGAATTTGGGATCTTTGGATCCTACCGGCAGCACCAACTTCCACACCAAATCTCCCTGAGAGAACTGTTTAACTTTGACCTTTTTGTCATACCATCTGGCCACCCTCTTCTTGTTTTCTTCTATACTAATCAGGGCTCTCAACTGTAAACCTGCCGAATCGTCAAGTTCATCTTTCATGAGAAAGGAATAGTCATCGGCCGTTACTTGATCTTGTAACGATATACGTCTTGACCCTGTCCTTATCTCCCATGGCAAGACCGCCTCATGACCATAAACCAACTGATAAGGGGATATTTTAGTGGCTCCATGACAAGCCATCGTATATGCCCATAAAGATTCAGCCAAAGACATATGCCACTTCTTGGGTTGCTCTTCTATCTTCCTCTTGATTAGCTTGATTATCCCTTTATTAGACGATTCTGCTTGGCCATTGGCTTGAGCATAGTATGGAGAAGAGTTTAATAATTTAATCCCCATATTGGCGGCGAACTCTCCGAATTCTCCAGAAGTAAACATTGTTCCTTGGTCAGTTGTGATGGTTTGAGGAATACCAAATCGATAGATAATATGGCTTTTAACAAATTCAATCATATCGGCCGATGTCACATTCCTTAAAGGAATTGCCTCCACCCACTTAGTAAAATAATCTGTAGCCACCAATATGAACTTATGCCCTTTGCTTGATGGAGGGTGAATCTGTCCGATGAGATCTATTCCCCAACCTCTGAACGGCCACGGCTTAATTATCGGATTCATAGCCGATGCTGGCGCACGCTGTACATTACCAAACTTCTGACAGTCTTGGCATCCTTTGTAATACTTGAAACAATCTTCAAGAATAGTTGGCCAATAATACCCATTGTTCCGGATCATCCATTTCATTTTGTGAGCCGATTGATGAGCTCCACACACGCCCTCATGGATTTCTCCCATCAGAACCTTTGCCTCTTCTGTTCCCAGGCATTTGAGAAGAACTCCATCAATCGTCCGATAAAATAAATCATCCTCAAGCAACACATATTTTGTAGCTTGAAAACGTACTCGCCGATCCACTTTTTGGGATGGATTTTTCAAGTAATCGGCGATTTCCTTTCGCCAGTCATTGGCAGCGAGCTCTAGCATCATCGCTCTCTGAATCGGCCGATACCCGGAGGCATGTTGGGCCAGCCTGTTGGCCTCTTCATTATAATTTCTGGGGATATGCTCAATTATTGCAGTCTTGAATGCTTTTAAAAGCTGAAGTCAATCTTCATAATAAATCCTCAAGATATCATCCTTGCACTCAGATCGTCCCGTTAATTGATCCACAATGAGCATGGAATCTCCAAAAATTTCAACTGCATCAGCTTTGACTTCCTTTAATAATTGTATGCCTTTCAGAACGGCTCGATATTCCGCCTGATTATTAGTTGCGGAATGTGACAACCCTGGTAATTACAAATCCAAAATCAATGACATAAGCCTAACTCCATGTGTTAAACCAACTAATGAGAGGGTGGAAAGAATTTAAAACGGGTTCAGTTGGAATTCAAATTAAATTTGGGCACATTTGGACACAATTGAAACTTTTAAAATAACTTTAAAACCATAAGCCAAATGAAATTCTGCCTGAAACCAAAGTTGTAGAACTTTTTATTTTGAGCAACTTTCGTGTTCAAAAGTTTTTGAAATTCAAATCAGAAAGAGGAGAAAACGCCCTGTTTGCACCCAGCCCCCTGAACTTTTTCGAATTTTTGCATTTCGGTCCCTGCGTTTCCCCCCTCTGCTCTGCCGCGCCGCGCGCGCTCGCCCGCCCGCCGCGCGCCAGGTGGCCGGCGTCGCCTGACCGGCGCGAAGCGCCAGGCCAGTGGCCGCCGCACCACCCCGCCACGGCCGGCTTTGCCCCGCCCCGACGCCGCGCGGCCAGTCCCCGCCCGCGCGTGCGCTGCCGCGCCCAGGCCGCCGCCCGCCCGGCCAGTCTCCGCGCTCCGCCGTGCCGCCCCGGCCCCCGCGCCCCACCAGTCGCCGCGCCTGCCCTCCGCCCGAGCCGCTGCAGCAGCTGCTCCCCACTCCGCGCCCGGCACTATCTCCTCGCGCCCACGCCACAATCGCGGCCGCCCAGTCGCCGCGCCCGCTCGCCGCACGCCGCGCCGGCGTTCTGCCGCCGCCCGCCGCGCCCAGTGCACGCCGCTGCCGTGCCCCGCCCCGCGCGTCACCCAGGCATCTCCACGCCCCCTCCTGACCCTATAAAAGCCCCGCCCCGACCGCCCGCGCGAGCCCCGGCCACCAGAACACCTCGCCGCGCCATCGCCGCCGCCGAGCACCACCCGCCCGTGGACAGCCCTCCACAGCCGCCCACTGCCCAAACTGAGCGCCCAGCCACCACTACATCACCCCACCGCAGCTCACCGACCCACCCAACGCCACCCAGAGCCACCGGAGCACCGCCGCCCGCGCTGCCGTCGCCGCCGCCGCCCCTGCTCGCCGTGGACAGCACGACACCGACCCCCTCCGTCCAAGCCGAGCCTCTGGGTAGCTTCCCCATGCGCCACTGAAGCTCACCGACCGGACCACGCCGCCCCAAGCCCGCCGGAGCACCGCCGTCGACGCGAGCCGCGCCGCCGCCGCCTCTGCTCCAACGCCGGCGAGCCCTTCCCGGCCGTCCCCCACCTGAACAACACCCCCACAAGGTAGCCCTCGCACCCATGAACCTTCCCCGACCCCCGCCCCTCGCCGCCGGCAAGCCCCCTCGCCGGAATTTCGGCCGGCCGCCGTACCCGAGCCGCCGAGGACCCAATTGCAAGGATTTAAATCTTTAGAAGGGTCTGAGCGTAAGATTCAAGGACCTAGTTGTAAAAGAAAATTTCAAACCTAGATTCAAATTCAGTGCACTTGTAAAATTCGTATAAAATCGTAGAAAATTCAGAAAAATGCAAACTCAACTGTTCTGGAATCCTAAGAACAAACTCTACCACTTTTGTTACAAAAATTTTCTCAGAATCTCAAAATATTTTGCTCTACATTAAATAGAAGCTTTAATGGACATATTTTATACCCACTGTTCTAGAACAATGCTGACCCTGAAGTTTGGGCAGTGAACTAGTTGCTGGATGATTAGGACTGTGTAAAAAGATTAGGCCCAAATTCCATCTCTAGATTTACTGTTTGTTAAACTTAGTTTCATATCATGTGTAAGAAGAATATTTTATCCCTGCAGTTAGGTGGTAAGTCACCCATTGGAATTTTTCCTATGCTAAGGTATTGGTAACTAGAAGCCAGAGAAAAATTAGGAGACCTTTTATCTCACAGTAACCTATTTATTTGATTTATGTGCTAATAACATACATTAAATCAAGAAAATAGTACCTTAGTTTGGAAAATCCCCAAATTATTACTGGGAGTTACACTGTTGTAGAGGTTGCTGTGTAAAAAGTTTCATGGACAAAAACCCTGTGTAGGGTCCTGTAAAAATGAATCTTTAAAAAGCCTAGGTGTAGAATGTCCTATTTTCTATGATCTAAATACTGCATGATAAATCCTACAAAAATTACAGTAGCTTCTGCATGCTCAATTGAGAGACCTGTAAAAATATTAGCCACAATTGTTGCACCAATTGATCTGTATAAAAAGAACAAGTATCTAACAGCAACAATAAAATATATTTTTCAGAATTAATCTGTTACATAAAATTTGCTGAAAATTTTACAGTAAGCACATCTTTCCTTGATGTGCCTAAATCCAAAATTTCATGACCAGAAACTATCCCTTGTAGTAATTACTCTCAAATCGTAATCAAGTGCTATTTCCACGACTTAAACTTGTGCACTCATGTAGAATCGACGACTCTCGCCGACGGAACTTACGAGCTGGTGCCCGCGTCCGAGAGTGAGCAGCGTGAAGCTCAAGCAAATCTAACTGAAGCTTTTGAAGACCCGAGCCCAAGTTCGGAAGATCCCCAAGCGAACTGCGAAGGCAAGCCCCGGAGCATAACCCATTCTTTCCGAAATTATGCAACGCATTACTCTTTGCTTGTGCATTAAGTTTATAGGAGTTGGATGAAGACTTAGTTGCATGATGTCAGGAACCCTTGCGTGAAAACTAGATGTAAGGTTCGATAGAATGCTGTGCTAATAGGACTCCGGTAAAAGTCGAGTGATTTCCTGTCACTCGCGAGAAAATAGGAGTTGAATGACTACTACACGCTGCAATCATAAGGACACGGACGGGTTATGTAACGATGGTTACGATTGAGGCCCGTCTGTCTAGTGAAAAATGCTAAGGCCGCAGGGTGTGGTAGTGATGGTTAAGTCTTTGAACGTACTAAACACATGCCGAGATTATGGGAATCGGTAAGCTTAAGTACCTGATTGGCCCGGCAAGGGGACGGCATCCTACCCTTTGAACTTCGGTCCCATGTGCATATGGCGAGTGCAGAGAGTGGTCACGACCCGGCGCCGAACCGTGGCGTGGAGCTCTTGTACTCTCAGAGGGTAGCCCCGATCCACGACCCGGAAAGAAAGGGGAAAAGTTGCACGTGTGACTCTAGGGAGTAACCACGTGACGTGTGTTTGGGTTTCCCTTGCAAGGTTAAGAAATTCGATTCGAATCGTCCGTTTCTCACGGCTATTGAGACTGCTTAACCATTTTTACCCACGGAGTAAGAAGAGGAACAATGATGATGAATGAACTGGTTGGATGGAAAACTTAATGCTTCACCATGTATGCATTAGATAGCTGCTTACCTAGACTGGCTAACGAAACTAGAATCTTGAGCTAAAAGTTGAAAGTAAGGACCCACTTGTAGATGCTTTTCGGCAAAACAAACCCCTGAGCCAAAAAGCCTGGCATGTCTAGAGTCGGTGGAGTAGTTTCCACTACACGGGTAAGTCTTGCTGAGTATTAGTATACTCAGCCTTGCTTGTGGCTCGTTTTCAGGTGAGCCCTTCGAAGATATGACTGCTAGCTTGACTTGGCCCTGCACTCCTCCCCCTGGTTGGTCGGTGGAATGGGATGCGCCCCCGTCCAACGGAGATGAGGCCGAGTGATGTCTCGTACGGGCTTCATCGAGACATCTTGTATCGTCGAGTAGTTTCCGTTGTTTATTTCCGCTGCCATTTAACTCTGAAGAACTTATCTATATTAATTGAAGTACTTGTTTTCTAAACTCAAAATTAGGTCTGTAATATTTACTTATGCTAATGATGTAATATTTGTTGGAATGTGGTATTCTCTGGGCTCATCGTCGCATGAGCATTTGTATGTACGGCGCTCGATCCATTCACCGTGGTTGTATCGGGAGGTTATACCCGACAGACCAGTGGATTACTCCGTTTGAAGTGTAAGGTTAACCGAGGATGCCTTAATGGTGATGGTTAATACACTTGAGCCGGATTAATTCAGGTGGTTCTGCCACAGCTGGTATCAGAGCCGTAGCTGGTGCCACAGCTGGCAACAGCGGACACCAGAGCCGAATTACATACGCCAGAGAATGCTACAAGCCTTAAAAACTCATTTTACTAAAACTTGACTAGAAGGTTGTGTTGCGAAATGCGTTGGTACGTTAAGGATGGTGCCTAGTTCGTAAAGCCCTAAGGGATTATGGGAAAGTTACTAGGTGGCTATCTAACTTCTATATGTATTATCAACTGACTTCCAGCACATTATTTTCTGTCAAAACTTACTTTCATGCACAACCGACCCTAAATTCGGTAACGACGCACTCGTCGCTAAGGTAAGAAGGTAAGGATCCTCAGCCAACTGAGGGAGCTTGGCCTTCCTGTCGGTGATGCGAACCGAACGCTGCCCTCAAGCAGTGGCTTACTTGAGGTGCTGCCAATATGCCAACTGTTAGTTGAACATATTGGGAGTAGAAGGTTCGGCGCAGGGTATGGCGATCGCTGTTCATACCCCCGTCTCATGACGGTACCCCCGTGAATACGCTATCTCGATAGCGTATGTTAACGTCGTCTGTACGGCGGAAATTGTACAGATATCGTTTCTATAAGTAAACGGTAATGATTACGGACGCTTTCATGAGTGCTAGCATGAAAGGTTCATGATATATATGCTTGTCGATCTTCTGCAGGTACACTAACCGCGATTACGATAAGTTAAGGGACGAGTAGAAAAACTCGACTAGCTATTATAGCGAGAGCCGTATTGTGTATGCCACCGAAACTATCATCGTAAGACCAAAGCTATTTGGCAATTGTTTTATTTGTGAGGACGAATAGGACGTGCATACATCATGACCATATATATCTGAAATTGTAAATGCGTTGTATGAGAGTGGTAAGGTTCTTGCGTATCTAAGCATGGTTGCATAAGGATTATCTAGAGAAACTGTCCCAAATCTGCCATGACCGAAAAGAGCGAATTATTGACCAAAGAAAATGACCATTTCTGATAAAGTTCATGTTGAAAGAATTGTTCCAAATTTTGTGTTCTATCTCCTGTTCAAAAATGAAAAATTCTGAACTTATGGATAATAAGGAACAACAGAAACCTTGAAATGTCAGAATTCTGTCCGGAATAAGCACTTCTGCCTCTTAAATTTTTAGGCCCCCCCTTCCTGTGGTTTTCTGCAAAAGAGCACAACACGAAACTTGTTCCAAATTCACCCAGGAAGCTTCTGTTAAAATTTGGTAAATTTTGGCTGGGTAGATTTTCCCTGGTGCACGAAACTCTAGCCCTCTGTTCACTGAAAATTCTGGGTAGACAGTAAGGTAAAACCTGAAAAGAAAGACCATCTTAGAGACCCAATTAGCTCTGGAGTTGACTAGAAAAGTTGTTCACAAATACCTTAGGAGTGATCTGGTAAAATTTGAGAATTTTTGGACGAGAACTGTGGGAGTTATGATTATTTTTGCACACTGTACAGAATCTGTCCTTGTGCTGCTCACAGTTTTTCGCCATCTCACTCCATTTGATCTTTTGTTCAGATGGCCGAGCCTATTGAGATGATGGTGGATGAGGATGGACGCGTACACTCGCAGTGTCTCCACTGGGAGGGCTTTCCCTCTATTTTGTGGGATGTTCTGCGTACCGCGGGCTATCTAATTCCCCCACGTTACGCCGGACTGGAGTTTGCAGAAAACGGAGTTACCCAGTGCCGTGTCAACGTGACTATCTTTCCACACCCGCTACACCCGGAGCGGCCCGCCTTGGAGCTTGAGGCTGTTGGTCGCCGTTTGGCTGATACTTGGGAGCTTGCGGCCATGAGGGCGCTCGCCACATTTTGTGCGCAGCGTCCCGAGGTTGTCACACTCACTCCCATTGGATTGTTTCCTGCTGCCCAGGACAACGACCCCTTTTGGCTCAACAGGGTGCAGCACGCACAGTATTTGGTAGACTTCCATGCCCAGGAGACTATCCATACCTCCGTGCGGTGCATGAGTGCACTCTACCGGCTTCAGACTCTCCAGAGTCAGGCACTCGAGCAGCTCACTGATCTTGCTCAGGCCTACCATATGATGGCAGATACCAGGGATGAGCAGATAAAGGAGCTCAGTCAGGATCTTGAGGACAGAGATGCTCAGATTGGCCAACGTGAGGGCCAAATCCAGGAGCAGGACACTCTCATGGGTGAGAGAGATACCACGATAGCACAGTTGGAGGAGCAGCTCCATGATCTGAACCTTGAGTTGGAGGATGCTAATGAGCATATTCAGTGGCATCATGATCAGAATGACCATCCCCATGAGGACGACATGGAGGAGGGTGAGGAGGAGCCACAGGAGATTGATGGTATCTCAGGTATGGATTTCGAGGGTGAGGTACCACAGGCACCTCAGATGGGAGCCCACTCTCCGGCTCACAGCGAGTCGTCTGTCAACGACTTGGATGATTTCTAGAGGACGACCTAGGAGGACTTTTGCACATACTCCTCGATAGGGTAGCCTAACTTTTGGCAAGTGTTGTAATAGGCTAACTAGGAGTTGAGTAACTCTTTTGTGTTGGGTACACCTGAACCATGTGGATACCCTCAGCCTGTAAGGAACGGCGATAAAACTTGGTGATTTCGTTGTAAGTTGGTAAACGATGGAATCCACAATCGCTGAGACTTGTCGGAATTTTTACCCATGTCTCCTTGCATTTCTTGGCTGAGTGTTGAATACCAGACTTGTGCTAAATTTTGTGATCTAGGTTCTCACAAAAATTCAGCATCATTGGACCTCGCTAGTTTAAGATATAGGCGGAACCGTACCGGTCAATCTGCTGAAAAACAGCTAAGACAGCAAGACAAAGGACGAGCTTTTCGACCGCCTTAGCCATAATTCTAGCACCGAAGTAAATACCAAAGTGGTGCAGTCCTAAATTCTCTGACTACCACAAATGTTTGAGATGTTTTGGATGGACCCACAGCAGGCTATGATTTTTTTTCGTAGCAAACAGAGATTTTGTTCATACTTCTGGCTCAGACTTCGGAAGTCTATGACTACACCAATTAATCATGAATCAAGGAAGTAATATGGATCGCGATGCTAATGGTAACCTTTCACGTTTCAGATGGTTGGATCAACACGTGGCAACCCCGAGGGTTTTGGTGCCGGTGGCAGCCGCTCGCGACAATCGCCACCACCCCCGCCCAGTTTGGTGGAAGTGATGGCCGCTCAAACCGAGCTGCTACGTCAGATTGTGCAAGGGCAACACCAGCAGAGGGGTGGGCACAATGCTCACCAACCACAGGCTGCAGGATACACGGATTTCCTGGGGACCCAGCCTCCCTTGTTCCATAAGACCGAGGAACCCCTGGACGCAGATGCATGGGTTCGCACCATAGAATCCAAGTTCACACTACTTGTGGCCCCATGCTCAGAGGCCAACAAGGCCCGTTTTGCCGCGCAACAGCTTCGCGGTACCGCTCGACTGTGGTGGGACCACTATTTTGCGATGCTCCCGGCTGACCATGTGGTCGACTGGAATGAATTCAAGACCGCGTTCCGGGCACATCATATCCCCGAGGGTCTCATGGAGAGAAAGTTGAATGAGTTCCTGGCACTCACCCAAGGCACCCGCACCGTGTTGCAGTACGCCCAGGCGTTCAACAACCTATGCCAGTATGCGGGCTATCACGCTGATACGGATGCCAAGAAGCGTGATCGTTTCCGCCGAGGTCTGAATACCAAGCTCAAGGAACGTCTGAACCTAGCCAGGGCTGACACCTACAATGAGTTGGTCAATATGGCCATTACCCAGGAGGACTGTATCATGGCGCACCGGGCAGAGAAGAAGAGAAAGGCACCCGCAGGACCGTCAAGTGTCCAACCACCAAGGTATCGCATCGTGCAAAATACCGCACCTACAGCTCCACCAAAGGCCCCGCAGCCAGGAAGATGGATTGCCAGACCCCCACAGCAGCCAGGCATGGTACGACCCCCGATGCCTCCACAGAATGGTCCGAGGCCCATTCTTCAGCAGTCTCTTCGACCTAGCCCCGCAAATCGCTGTTTCAAATGCGGAAGTTCCAGCCACTTCGCACGCGAATGCCCTCAGCCTGGACAGCCCAACCAAGGTCAAGGATCCAACCCGAACGCCAAGAACAGGGGCAAGAGACAAACCCTGCAAGTCAAGCAAGGACGGATTAACTTCACCACGCTTGCAGAGCTTCCAGAAGGAGCCCCAGTAATGTCGGGTACATTCTCTATCCATAACAAGCCTGCCGTTATATTATTTGATTCTGGTGCATCGCATAGTTTCATAAGTGCAAAATTCGGTGCAAAAGTAGGCTTGGATGTTTGTCACACAAAAGGGTCATATATGATATCAACACCGGGTGGTAAAATTGCTTCAAACCAAATGGTCAGACAAGTACCAGTCAAATTGGGTAGTAAAACCATCGACACGGACCTTGTCCTTTTACCCCTTGACGGCATGGACATTATTTTGGGAATGAACTGGATGGCTATGCATGGAGTCACACTGGACCTTTCTTCCCGAGCCGTTGAGATAAATTCACCTAGTCACGGAGCCACTACCCTTTACCTACCATTCATAGATTGCACGAATTCCTGTGCTTATGAGATGGAAGGACTTAAGCTAGATGAGATTCTTGTGGTGAACGAGTACGCCGATGTTTTCCCGGATGACTTACCAGGAATGCCACCGGATAGGGATATTGAGTTCGTTATTGAGCTACAACCAGGCACTGCACCTATATCCAAGAGACCATATAGGATGCCCCCTAAGGAATTGGCCGAGCTGAAAATTCAACTCCAAGAACTACTGGACAAGGGTTTTATTCGCCCTAGCGCGTCACCTTGGGGATGTCCAGCCCTATTCGTAAAGAAGAAGGATGACAGTTTGAGATTGTGTGTGGACTACCGACCTCTCAATGCGGTAACAGTTAAAAATAAATACCCAATTCCTCGCATCGATGTACTCTTCGATCAATTAGCTGGAGCCAGAGTCTTCTCAAAGATTGATCTTCGCTCGGGATATCATCAGATCAAGATTCGCCCGTGCGACATTCCTAAGACTGCCTTCTCCACATGATATGGACTATATGAATTCTTGGTCATGTCCTTTGGACTCACCAATGCCCCTGCCTACTTCATGTATCTCATGAATTCGGTATTCATGCCCGAACTTGACAAATTCGTCGTAGTGTTCATCGACGACATTCTTATCTATTCCAAGGATGAGGAAGAGCATGCCAAGCACCTTCGCATTGTTCTTCAGCGACTCAGAGACCATCAGCTCTATGCTAAGTTTTCTAAGTGTGAATTCTGGTTGGATACTGTAAAGTTCTTAGGTCACACGATCTCCAGCGAAGGCATAGCTGTTGACCCCAGCAAGGTACAAGAGGTGATGGATTGGAAACCCCCTACCTCTGTTCATCAGATTCGCAGTTTTCTCGGCTTAGCCGGTTACTACCGTCGCTTCATCCCGGATTTCTCTCGAATTGCTAAGCCCATGACGGAACTATTGAAGAAGGAAGTAAAGTTTGTATGGAATGAGAAGTGTGAGGAAGCCTTCCACACTCTCAGAGAGCATCTGACTACTGCACCTGTGTTAGCTCAACCCGATAATACCAAGTCATTCGATGTGTATTGTGACGCATCAGGTACTGGTCTAGGATGTGTGCTTATGCAAGAGAATCGAGTGATTGCATATGCCTCACGAGCCCTTCGGCCCCACGAACAGAATTATCCCACGCATGACCTTGAGCTTGCAGCCGTCATTCACGCTCTGAAGATATGGAGACACTATCTCATGGGTACACAGTGCAATATCTACACGGATCATAAGAGTCTCAAGTACATCTTCACACAAGCCGATCTGAATATGAGACAACGAAGATGGCTAGAATTAATCAAAGATTATGACCTTGAAGTGCACTATCACCCCGGTAAGGCTAATGTAGTCGCGGATGCACTAAGCCGCAAGTCCCATTGCCATTGCTTATCCATGGAGTCCTACCATGAGACATTATGTGCAGACATGAGGAAGCTGAATATGGAAATGGTTTCCCAAGGCACTCTAGATCACATCTCAGTGGAGCCCACTCTTCACGACCAAATCGTCATGGCACAACTACATGATGAAGGAATCAAGATCATCAAACAAAAACTCTCTCTAGGTGAGGAGAAGTATAAGTGTTTCCGCCAGGACCATAAGGGAGTTCTATGGTTCGAAAGTCGTATGGTCGTTCCGAAGAATCGTGAACTCCGCAAGCAAATTCTTGATGAGGCACACCTCTCCAAATTCTCTATCCACCCCGGCAGTAGCAAAATGTATCAGGACCTAAGGCAAAACTTCTGGTGGACTAGAATGAAAAGAGAAATTGCTACGTATGTCTCGGAATGTGACACGTGCCAGAGAGTAAAAGCTAGCCACTTGAAGGTAGCCGGTACACTACAACCGCTACCTATACCATCATGGAAATGGGAAGACATAAGTATGGACTTCATCGTTGGACTACCAAACACGTCCCAAAGACATGATTCCATATGGGTTATCGTGGACAGACTCACGAAGACGGCACATTTTCTTCCGGTACACACCACCTATACCGCCAAGAAATATGCCGAGATCTACCTCGATCGTATTGTTTGCCTACATGGAATACCTAAGACAATTATTTCTGATCGTGGTCCTCAGTTTGTAGCACGTTTTTGGGAACAACTGCAAACGTCTCTTGGCACTAAGCTGATTCGCAGCTCAGCATACCATCCCCAGACCGATGGACAAACGGAAAGAGTAAACCAAATTCTTGAGGACATGCTGAGAGCTTGTGTCATTCATTATGACAAGAATTGGGATAAATGCTTACCCCTGGCAGAGTTCTCATACAACAACAGCTACCAAACGAGTTTGAAAATGGCACCATTTGAGGCCCTGTACGGACGAAGGTGTCGAACCCCTTTGAGCTGGTCACAAACCGGAGAACGTAAAATAATTGGACCCGACCTAGTAATCGAGGCAGAGGAGAAAGTAAAAGTAATACAAGCAAATCTTAAAGCCGCACAAGCCCGACAAAAGAGCTATGCTGACAAAAGGAGAAAGCCTCTAAAGTTCGAAGTTGGCGATCATGTCTATCTTCGAGTTTCACCAACCAAGGGAGTGCGAAGATTTGGAATCAAAGGCAAACTAGCTCCCCGTTATATTGGTCCTTACGAAATCATGGAGAGCTGCGGACCCGTAGCCTACAAATTACGACTGCCCCCTCAGCTCACGGCCACCCATGATGTCTTCCACGTATCTCAACTCAAGAAGTGTATTCGAGTCCCTACCGAGATTGTGGAACAACAAGAAATATCGTTGGAACCCGACCTCTCGTATGTCGAACACCCAGTTAAGGTTTTGGATCAAAAAGAAAGAGAGACCAGGAGGAAAGTGATTAGAATGTATAAAATACAATGGAATCGCCACACGGAAGAAGAAGCCACCTGGGAAACGGAAAGCTACCTGAACCAACATTTCCCTGGGTTTCTTGCCTCAACCACTGGTATGTGCACCCACGCCCACACTAAGAACTACCGAATCTCGGGGCAAGATTCTTGTTAAGGGGGGAAGGCTGTGACAACCCTGGTAATTACAAATCCAAAATCAATGACATAAGCCTAACTCCATGTGTTAAACCAACTAATGAGAGGGTGGAAAGAATTTAAAACGGGTTCAGTTGGAATTCAAATTAAATTTGGGCACATTTGGACACAATTGAAACTTTTAAAATAACTTTAAAACCATAAGCCAAATGAAATTCTGCCTGAAACCAAAGTTGTAGAACTTTTTATTTTGAGCAACTTTCGTGTTCAAAAGTTTTTGAAATTCAAATCAGAAAGAGGAGAAAACGCCCTGTTTGCACCCAGCCCCCTGAACTTTTTCGAATTTTTTCATTTCGGTCCCTGCGTTTCCCCCCTCTGCTCTGCCGCGCCGCGCGCGCTCGCCCGCCCGCCGCGCGCCAGGTGGCCGGCGTCGCCTGACCGGCGCGAAGCGCCAGGCCAGTGGCCGCCGCACCACCCCGCCACGGCCGGCTTTGCCCCGCCCCGACGCCGCGCGGCCATTCCCCGCCCGCGCGTGCGCTGCCGCGCCCAGGCCGCCGCTCGCCCGGCCAGTCTCCGCGCTCCGCCGTGCCGCCCCGGCCCCCGCGCCCCACCAGTCGCCGCGCCTGCCCTCCGCCCGAGCCGCTGCAGCAGCTGCTCCCCACTCCGCGCCCGGCACTATCTCCTCGCGCCCACGCCACAATCGCGGCCGCCCAGTCGCCGCGCCCGCTCGCCGCACGCCGCGCCGGCGTTCTGCCGCCGCCCGCCGCGCCCAGTGCACGCCGCTGCCGTGCCCCGCCCCGCGCGTCACCCAGGCATCTCCACGCCCCCTCCTGACCCTATAAAAGCCCCGCCCCGACCGCCCGCGCGAGCCCCGGCCACCAGAACACCTCGCCGCGCCATCGCCGCCGCCGAGCACCACCCGCCCGTGGACAGCCCTCCACAGCCGCCCACTGCCCAAACTGAGCGCCCAGCCACCACTACATCACCCCACCGCAGCTCACCGACCCACCCAACGCCACCCAGAGCCACCGGAGCACCGCCGCCCGCGCTGCCGTCGCCGCCGCCGCCCCTGCTCGCCGTGGACAGCACGACACCGACCCCCTCCGTCCAAGCCGAGCCTCTGGGTAGCTTCCCCATGCGCCACTGAAGCTCACCGACCGGACCACGCCGCCCCAAGCCCGCCGGAGCACCGCCGTCGACGCGAGCCGCGCCGCCGCCGCCTCTGCTCCAACGCCGGCGAGCCCTTCCCGGCCGTCCCCCACCTGAACAACACCCCCACAAGGTAGCCCTCGCACCCCTGAACCTTCCCCGACCCCCGCCCCTCGCCGCCGGCAAGCCCCCTCGCCGGAATTTCGGCCGGCCGCCGTACCCGAGCCGCCGAGGACCCAATTGCAAGGATTTAAATCTTTAGAAGGGTCTGAGCGTAAGATTCAAGGACCTAGTTGTAAAAGAAAATTTCAAACCTAGATTCAAATTCAGTGCACTTGTAAAATTCGTATAAAATCGTAGAAAATTCAGAAAAATGCAAACTCAACTGTTCTGAAATCCTAAGAACAAACTCTACCACTTTTGTTACAAAAATTTTCTCAGAATCTCAAAATATTTTGCTCTACATTAAATAGAAGCTTTAATGGACATATTTTATACCCACTGTTCTAGAACAATGCTGACCCTGAATTTTGGGCAGTGAACTAGTTGCTGGATGATTAGGACTGTGTAAAAAGATTAGGCCCAAATTCCATCTCTAGATTTACTGTTTGTTAAACTTAGTTTCATATCATGTGTAAGAAGAATATTTTATCCCTGCAGTTAGGTGGTGAGTCACCCATTCGAATTTTTCCTATGCTAAGGTATTGGTAACTAGAAGCCAGAGAAAAATTAGGAGACCTTTTATCTCACAGTAACCTATTTATTTGATTTATGTGCTAATAACATACATTAAATCAAGAAAATAGTACCTTAGTTTGGAAAATCCCCAAATTATTACTGGGAGTTACACTGTTGTAGAGGTTGCTGTGTAAAAAGTTTCATGGACAAAAACCCTGTGTAGGGTCCTGTAAAAATGAATCTTTAAAAAGCCTAGGTGTAGAATGTCCTATTTTCTATGATCTAAATACTGCATGATAAATCCTACAAAAATTACAGTAGCTTCTGCATGCTCAATTGAGAGCCCTGTAAAAATATTAGCCACAATTGTTGCACCAATTGATCTGTATAAAAAGAACAAGTATCTAACAGCAACAATAAAATATATTTTTCAGAATTAATCTGTTACATAAAATTTGCTGAAAATTTTACAGTAAGCACATCTTTCCTTGATGTGCCTAAATCCAAAATTTCATGACCAGAAACTATCCCTTGTAGTAATTACTCTCAAATCGTAATCAAGTGCTATTTCCACGACTTAAACTTGTGCACTCATGTAGAATCGACGACTCTCGCCGACGGAACTTACGAGCTGGTGCCCGCGTCCGAGAGTGAGCAGCGTGAAGCTCAAGCAAATCTAACTGAAGCTTTTGAAGACCCGAGCCCAAGTTCGGAAGATCCCCAAGCGAACTGCGAAGGCAAGCCCCGGAGCATAACCCATTCTTTCCGAAATTATGCAACGCATTACTCTTTGCTTGTGCATTAAGTTTATAGGAGTTGGATGAAGACTTAGTTGCATGATGTCAGGAACCCTTGCGTGAAAACTAGATGTAAGGTTCGATAGAATGCTGTGCTAATAGGACTCCGGTAAAAGTCGAGTGATTTCCTGTCACTCGCGAGAAAATAGGAGTTGAATGACTACTACACGCTGCAATCATAAGGACACGGACGGGTTATGTAACGATGGTTACGATTGAGGCCCGTCTGTCTAGTGAAAAATGCTAAGGCCGCAGGGTGTGGTAGTGATGGTTAAGTCTTTGAACGTACTAAACACATGCCGAGATTATGGGAATCGGTAAGCTTAAGTACCTGATTGGCCCGGCAAGGGGACGGCATCCTACCCTTTGAACTTCGGTCCCATGTGCATATGGCGAGTGCAGAGAGTGGTCACGACCCGGCGCCGAACCGTGGCGTGGAGCTCTTGTACTCTCGGAGGGTAGCCCCGATCCACGACCCGGAAAGAAAGGGGAAAAGTTGCACGTGTGACTCTAGGGAGTAACCACGTGACGTGTGTTTGGGTTTCCCTTGCAAGGTTAAGAAATTCGATTCGAATCGTCCGTTTCTCACGGCTATTGAGACTGCTTAACCATTTTTACCCACAGAGTAAGAAGAGGAACAATGATGATGAATGAACTGGTTGGATGGAAAACTTAATGCTTCACCATGTATGCATTAGATAGCTGCTTACCTAGACTGGCTAACGAAACTAGAATCTTGAGCTAAAAGTTGAAAGTAAGGACCCACTTGTAGATGCTTTTCGGCAAAACAAACCCCTGAGCCAAAAAGCCTGGCATGTCTAGAGTCGGTGGAGTAGTTTCCACTACACGGGTAAGTCTTGCTGAGTATTAGTATACTCAGCCTTGCTTGTGGCTCGTTTTCAGGTGAGCCCTTTGAAGATATGACTGCTAGCTTGACTTGGCCCTGCACTCTTCCCCCTGGTTGGTCGGTGGAATGGGATGCGCCCCCGTCCAACGGAGATGATGCCGAGTGATGTCTCGTACGGGCTTCATCGAGACATCTTGTATCGTCGAGTAGTTTCCGTTGTTTATTTCCGCTGCCATTTAACTCTGAAGAACTTATCTATATTAATTGAAGTACTTGTTTTCTAAACTCAAAATTAGGTCTGTAATATTTACTTATGCTAATGATGTAATATTTGTTGGAATGTGGTATTCTCTGGGCTCATCGTCGCATGAGCATTTGTATGTACGGCGCTCGATCCATTCACCGTGGTTGTATCGGGAGGTTATACCCGACAGACCAGTGGATTACTCCGTTTGAAGTGTAAGGTTAACCGAGGATGCCTTAATGGTGATGGTTAATACACTTGAGCCGGATTAATTCAGGTGGTTCTGCCACAGCTGGTATCAGAGCCGTAGCTGGTGCCACAGCTGGCAACAGCGGACACCAGAGCCGAATTACATACGCCAGAGAATGCTACAAGCCTTAAAAACTCATTTTACTAAAACTTGACTAGAAGGTTGTGTTGCGAAATGCGTTGGTACGTTAAGGATGGTGCCTAGTTCGTAAAGCCCTAAGGGATTATGGGAAAGTTACTAGGTGGCTATCTAACTTCTATATGTATTATCAACTGACTTCCAGCACATTATTTTCTGTCAAAACTTACTTTCATGCACAACCGACCCTAAATTTTGTAACGACGCACTCGTCGCTAAGGTAAGAAGGTAAGGATCCTCAGCCAACTGAGGGAGCTTGGCCTTCCTGTCGGTGATGCGAACCGAACGCTGCCCTCAAGCAGTGGCTTACTTGAGGTGCTGCCAATATGCCAACTGTTAGTTGAACATATTGGGAGTAGAAGGTTCGGCGCAGGGTATGGCGATCGCTGTTCATACCCCCGTCTCATGACGGTACCCCCCGTGAATACGCTATCTCGATAGCGTATGTTAACGTCGTCTGTACGGCGGAAATTGTACAGATATCGTTTCTATAAGTAAACGGTAATGATTACGGACGCTTTCATGAGTGCTGGCATGAAAGGTTCATGATATATATGCTTGTCGATCTTCTGCAGGTACACTAACCGCGATTACGATAAGTTAAGGGACGAGTAGAAAAACTCGACTAGCTATTATAGCGAGAGCCGTATTGTGTATGCCACCGAAACTATCATCGTAAGACCAAAGCTATTTGGCAATTGTTTTATTTGTGAGGACGAATAGGACGTGCATACATCATGACCATATATATCTGAAATTGTAAATGCGTTGTATGAGAGTGGTAAGGTTCTTGCGTATCTAAGCATGGTTGCATAAGGATTATCTAGAGAAACTGTCCCAAATCTGCCATGACCGAAAAGAGCGAATTATTGACCAAAGAAAATGACCATTTCTGATAAAGTTCATGTTGAAAGAATTGTTCCAAATTTTGTGTTCTATCTCCTGTTCAAAAATGAAAAATTCTGAACTTATGGATAATAAGGAACAACAGAAACCTTGAAATGTCAGAATTCTGTCCGGAATAAGCACTTCTGCCTCTTAAATTTTTAGGCCCCCCCTTCCTGTGGTTTTCTGCAAAAGAGCACAACACGAAACTTGTTCCAAATTCACCCAGGAAGCTTCTGTTAAAATTTGGTAAATTTTGGCTGGGTAGATTTTCCCTGGTGCACGAAACTCTAGCCCTCTGTTCACTGAAAATTCTGGGTAGACAGTAAGGTAAAACCTGAAAAGAAAGACCATCTTAGAGACCCAATTAGCTCTGGAGTTGACTAGAAAAGTTGTTCACAAATACCTTAGGAGTGATCTGGTAAAATTTGAGAATTTTTGGATGAGAACTGTGGGAGTTATAATTATTTTTGCACACTGTACAGAATCTGTCCTTGTGCTGCTCACAGTTTTTCGCCATCTCACTCCATTTGATCTTTTGTTCAGATGGCCGAGCCTGTTGAGATGATGGTGGATGAGGATGGACGCGTACACTCGCAGTGTCTCCACTGGGAGGGCTTTCCCTCTATTTTGTGGGATGTTCTGCGTACCGCGGGCTATCTAATTCCCCCACGTTACGCCGGACTGGAGTTTGCAGAAAACGGAGTTACCCAGTGCCGTGTCAACGTGACTATCTTTCCACACCCGCTACACCCGGAGCGGCCCGCCTTGGAGCTTGAGGCTGTTGGTCGCCGTTTGGCTGATACTTGGGAGCTTGCGGCCATGAGGGCGCTCGCCACATTTTGTGCGCAGCGTCCCGAGGTTGTCACACTCACTCCCATTGGATTGTTTCCTGCTGCCCAGGACAACGACCCCTTTTGGCTCAACAGGGTGCAGCACGCACAGTATTTGGTAGACTTCCATGCCCAGGAGACTATCCATACCTCCGTGCGGTGCATGAGTGCACTCTACCGGCTTCAGACTCTCCAGAGTCAGGCACTCGAGCAGCTCACTGATCTTGCTCAGGCCTACCATATGATGGCAGATACCAGGGATGAGCAGATAAAGGAGCTCAGTCAGGATCTTGAGGACAGAGATGCTCAGATTGGCCAACGTGAGGGCCAAATCCAGGAGCAGGACACTCTCATGGGTGAGAGAGATACCACGATAGCACAGTTGGAGGAGCAGCTCCATGATCTGAACCTTGAGTTGGAGGATGCTAATGAGCATATTCAGTGGCATCATGATCAGAATGACCATCCCCATGAGGACGACATGGAGGAGGGTGAGGAGGAGCCACAGGAGATTGATGGTATCTCAGGTATGGATTTCGAGGGTGAGGTACCACAGGCACCTCAGATGGGAGCCCACTCTCCGGCTCACAGCGAGTCGTCTGTCAACGACTTGGATGATTTCTAGAGGACGACCTAGGAGGACTTTTGCACATACTCCTCGATAGGGTAGCCTAACTTTTGGCAAGTGTTGTAATAGGCTAACTAGGAGTTGAGTAACTCTTTTGTGTTGGGTACACCTGAACCATGTGGATACCCTCAGCCTGTAAGGAACGGCGATAAAACTTGGTGATTTCGTTGTAAGTTGGTAAACGATGGAATCCACAATCGCTGAGACTTGTCGGAATTTTTACCCATGTCTCCTTGCATTTCTTGGCTGAGTGTTGAATACCAGACTTGTGCTAAATTTTGTGATCTAGGTTCTCACAAAAATTCAGCATCATTGGACCTCGCTAGTTTAAGATATAGGCGGAACCGTACCGGTCAATCTGCTGAAAAACAGCTAAGACAGCAAGACAAAGGACGAGCTTTTCGACCGCCTTAGCCATAATTCTAGCACCGAAGTAAATACCAAAGTGGTGCAGTCCTAAATTCTCTGACTACCACAAATGTTTGAGATGTTTTGGATGGACCCACAGCAGGCTATGATTTTTTTTCGTAGCAAACAGAGATTTTGTTCATACTTCTGGCTCAGACTTCGGAAGTCTATGACTACACCAATTAATCATGAATCAAGGAAGTAATATGGATCGTGATGCTAATGGTAACCTTTCACGTTTCAGATGGTTGGATCAACACGTGGCAACCCCGAGGGTTTTGGTGCCGGTGGCAGCCGCTCGCGACAATCGCCACCACCCCCGCCCAGTTTGGTGGAAGTGATGGCCGCTCAAACCGAGCTGCTACGTCAGATTGTGCAAGGGCAACACCAGCAGAGGGGTGGGCACAATGCTCACCAACCACAGGCTGCAGGATACACGGATTTCCTGGGGACCCAGCCTCCCTTGTTCCATAAGACCGAGGAACCCCTGGACGCAGATGCATGGGTTCGCACCATAGAATCCAAGTTCACACTACTTGTGGCCCCATGCTCAGAGGCCAACAAGGCCCGTTTTGCCGCGCAACAGCTTCGCGGTACCGCTCGACTGTGGTGGGACCACTATTTTGCGATGCTCCCGGCTGACCATGTGGTCGACTGGAATGAATTCAAGACCGCGTTCCGGGCACATCATATCCCCGAGGGTCTCATGGAGAGAAAGTTGAATGAGTTCCTGGCACTCACCCAAGGCACCCGCACCGTGTTGCAGTACGCCCAGGCGTTCAACAACCTATGCCAGTATGCGGGCTATCACGCTGATACGGATGCCAAGAAGCGTGATCGTTTCCGCCGAGGTCTGAATACCAAGCTCAAGGAACGTCTGAACCTAGCCAGGGCTGACACCTACAATGAGTTGGTCAATATGGCCATTACCCAGGAGGACTGTATCATGGCGCACCGGGCAGAGAAGAAGAGAAAGGCACCCGCAGGACCGTCAAGTGTCCAACCACCAAGGTATCGCATCGTGCAAAATACCGCACCTACAGCTCCACCAAAGGCCCCGCAGCCAGGAAGATGGATTGCCAGACCCCCACAGCAGCCAGGCATGGTACGACCCCCGATGCCTCCACAGAATGGTCCGAGGCCCATTCTTCAGCAGTCTCTTCGACCTAGCCCCGCAAATCGCTGTTTCAAATGCGGAAGTTCCAGCCACTTCGCACGCGAATGCCCTCAGCCTGGACAGCCCAACCAAGGTCAAGGATCCAACCCGAACGCCAAGAACAGGGGCAAGAGACAAACCCTGCAAGTCAAGCAAGGACGGATTAACTTCACCACGCTTGCAGAGCTTCCAGAAGGAGCCCCAGTAATGTCGGGTACATTCTCTATCCATAACAAGCCTGCCGTTATATTATTTGATTCTGGTGCATCGCATAGTTTCATAAGTGCAAAATTCGGTGCAAAAGTAGGCTTGGATGTTTGTCACACAAAAGGGTCATATATGATATCAACACCGGGTGGTAAAATTGCTTCAAACCAAATGGTCAGACAAGTACCAGTCAAATTGGGTAGTAAAACCATCGACACGGACCTTGTCCTTTTACCCCTTGACGGCATGGACATTATTTTGGGAATGAACTGGATGGCTATGCATGGAGTCACACTGGACCTTTCTTCCCGAGCCGTTGAGATAAATTCACCTAGTCACGGAGCCACTACCCTTTACCTACCATTCATAGATTGCACGAATTCCTGTGCTTATGAGATGGAAGGACTTAAGCTAGATGAGATTCTTGTGGTGAACGAGTACGCCGATGTTTTCCCGGATGACTTACCAGGAATGCCACCGGATAGGGATATTGAGTTCGTTATTGAGCTACAACCAGGCACTGCACCTATATCCAAGAGACCATATAGGATGCCCCCTAAGGAATTGGCCGAGCTGAAAATTCAACTCCAAGAACTACTGGACAAGGGTTTTATTCGCCCTAGCGCGTCACCTTGGGGATGTCCAGCCCTATTCGTAAAGAAGAAGGATGACAGTTTGAGATTGTGTGTGGACTACCGACCTCTCAATGCGGTAACAGTTAAAAATAAATACCCACTTCCTCGCATCGATGTACTCTTCGATCAATTAGCTGGAGCCAGAGTCTTCTCAAAGATTGATCTTCGCTCGGGATATCATCAGATCAAGATTCGCCCGTGCGACATTCCTAAGACTGCCTTCTCCACACGATATGGACTATATGAATTCTTGGTCATGTCCTTTGGACTCACCAATGCCCCTGCCTACTTCATGTATCTCATGAATTCGGTATTCATGCCCGAACTTGACAAATTCGTCGTAGTGTTCATCGACGACATTCTTATCTATTCCAAGGATGAGGAAGAGCATGCCAAGCACCTTCGCATTGTTCTTCAGCGACTCAGAGACCATCAGCTCTATGCTAAGTTTTCTAAGTGTGAATTCTGGTTGGATACTGTAAAGTTCTTAGGTCACACGATCTCCAGCGAAGGCATAGCTGTTGACCCCAGCAAGGTACAAGAGGTGATGGATTGGAAACCCCCTACCTCTGTTCATCAGATTCGCAGTTTTCTCGGCTTAGCCGGTTACTACCGTCGCTTCATCCCGGATTTCTCTCGAATTGCTAAGCCCATGACGGAACTATTGAAGAAGGAAGTAAAGTTTGTATGGAATGAGAAGTGTGAGGAAGCCTTCCACACTCTCAGAGAGCATCTGACTACTGCACCTGTGTTAGCTCAACCCGATAATACCAAGTCATTCGATGTGTATTGTGACGCATCAGGTACTGGTCTAGGATGTGTGCTTATGCAAGAGAATCGAGTGATTGCATATGCCTCACGAGCCCTTCGGCCCCACGAACAGAATTATCCCACGCATGACCTTGAGCTTGCAGCCGTCATTCACGCTCTGAAGATATGGAGACACTATCTCATGGGTACACAGTGCAATATCTACACGGATCATAAGAGTCTCAAGTACATCTTCACACAAGCCGATCTGAATATGAGACAACGAAGATGGCTAGAATTAATCAAAGATTATGACCTTGAAGTGCACTATCACCCCGGTAAGGCTAATGTAGTCGCGGATGCACTAAGCCGCAAGTCCCATTGCCATTGCTTATCCATGGAGTCCTACCATGAGACATTATGTGCAGACATGAGGAAGCTGAATATGGAAATGGTTTCCCAAGGCACTCTAGATCACATCTCAGTGGAGCCCACTCTTCACGACCAAATCGTCATGGCACAACTACATGATGAAGGAATCAAGATCATCAGACAAAAACTCTCTCTAGGTGAGGAGAAGTATAAGTGTTTCCGCCAGGACCATAAGGGAGTTCTATGGTTCGAAAGTCGTATGGTCGTTCCGAAGAATCGTGAACTCCGCAAGCAAATTCTTGATGAGGCACACCTCTCCAAATTCTCTATCCACCCCGGCAGTAGCAAAATGTATCAGGACCTAAGGCAAAACTTCTGGTGGACTAGAATGAAAAGAGAAATTGCTACGTATGTCTCGGAATGTGACACGTGCCAGAGAGTAAAAGCTAGCCACTTGAAGGTAGCCGGTACACTACAACCGCTACCTATACCATCATGGAAATGGGAAGACATAAGTATGGACTTCATCGTTGGACTACCAAACACGTCCCAAAGACATGATTCCATATGGGTTATCGTGGACAGACTCACGAAGACGGCACATTTTCTTCCGGTACACACCACCTATACCGCCAAGAAATATGCCGAGATCTACCTCGATCGTATTGTTTGCCTACATGGAATACCTAAGACAATTATTTCTGATCGTGGTCCTCAGTTTGTAGCACGTTTTTGGGAACAACTGCAAACGTCTCTTGGCACTAAGCTGATTCGCAGCTCAGCATACCATCCCCAGACCGATGGACAAACGGAAAGAGTAAACCAAATTCTTGAGGACATGCTGAGAGCTTGTGTCATTCATTATGACAAGAATTGGGATAAATGCTTACCCCTGGCAGAGTTCTCATACAACAACAGCTACCAAACGAGTTTGAAAATGGCACCATTTGAGGCCCTGTACGGACGAAGGTGTCGAACCCCTTTGAGCTGGTCACAAACCGGAGAACGTAAAATAATTGGACCCGACCTAGTAATCGAGGCAGAGGAGAAAGTAAAAGTAATACAAGCAAATCTTAAAGCCGCACAAGCCCGACAAAAGAGCTATGCTGACAAAAGGAGAAAGCCTCTAAAGTTCGAAGTTGGCGATCATGTCTATCTTCGAGTTTCACCAACCAAGGGAGTGCGAAGATTTGGAATCAAAGGCAAACTAGCTCCCCGTTATATTGGTCCTTACGAAATCATGGAGAGCTGCGGACCCGTAGCCTACAAATTACGACTGCCCCCTCAGCTCACGGCCACCCATGATGTCTTCCACGTATCTCAACTCAAGAAGTGTATTCGAGTCCCTACCGAGATTGTGGAACAACAAGAAATATCGTTGGAACCCGACCTCTCGTATGTCGAACACCCAGTTAAGGTTTTGGATCAAAAAGAAAGAGAGACCAGGAGGAAAGTGATTAGAATGTATAAAATACAATGGAATCGCCACACGGAAGAAGAAGCCACCTGGGAAACGGAAAGCTACCTGAACCAACATTTCCCTGGGTTTCTTGCCTCAACCACTGGTATGTGCACCCACGCCCACACTAAGAACTACCGAATCTCGGGGCGAGATTCTTGTTAAGGGGGGAAGGCTGTGACAACCCTGGTAATTACAAATCCAAAATCAATGACATAAGCCTAACTCCATGTGTTAAACCAACTAATGAGAGGGTGGAAAGAATTTAAAACGGGTTCAGTTGGAATTCAAATTAAATTTGGGCACATTTGGACACAATTGAAACTTTTAAAATAACTTTAAAACCATAAGCCAAATGAAATTCTGCCTGAAACCAAAGTTGTAGAACTTTTTATTTTGAGCAACTTTCGTGTTCAAAAGTTTTTGAAATTCAAATCAGAAAGAGGAGAAAACGCCCTGTTTGCACCCAGCCCCCTGAACTTTTTCGAATTTTTGCATTTCGGTCCCTGCGTTTCCCCCCTCTGCTCTGCCGCGCCGCGCGCGCTCGCCCGCCCGCCGCGCGCCAGGTGGCCGGCGTCGCCTGACCGGCGCGAAGCGCCAGGCCAGTGGCCGCCGCACCACCCCGCCACGGCCGGCTTTGCCCCGCCCCGACGCCGCGCGGCCAGTCCCCGCCCGCGCGTGCGCTGCCGCGCCCAGGCCGCCGCTCGCCCGGCCAGTCTCCGCGCTCCGCCGTGCCGCCCCGGCCCCCGCGCCCCACCAGTCGCCGCGCCTGCCCTCCGCCCGAGCCGCTGCAGCAGCTGCTCCCCACTCCACGCCCAGCACTATCTCCTCGCGCCCACGCCACAATCGCGGCCGCCCAGTCGCCGCGCCCGCTCGCCGCACGCCGCGCCGGCGTTCTGCCGCCGCCCGCCGCGCCCAGTGCACGCCGCTGCCGTGCCCCGCCCCGCGCGTCACCCAGGCATCTCCACGCCCCCTCCTGACCCTATAAAAGCCCCGCCCCGACCGCCCGCGCGAGCCCCGGCCACCAGAACACCTCGCCGCGCCATCGCCGCCGCCGAGCACCACCCGCCCGTGGACAGCCCTCCACAGCCGCCCACTGCCCAAACTGAGCGCCCAGCCACCACTACATCACCCCACCGCAGCTCACCGACCCACCCAACGCCACCCAGAGCCACCGGAGCACCGCCGCCCGCGCTGCCGTCGCCGCCGCCGCCCCTGCTCGCCGTGGACAGCACGACACCGACCCCCTCCGTCCAAGCCGAGCCTCTGGGTAGCTTCCCCATGCGCCACTGAAGCTCACCGACCGGACCACGCCGCCCCAAGCCCGCCGGAGCACCGCCGTCGACGCGAGCCGCGCCGCCGCCGCCTCTGCTCCAACGCCGGCGAGCCCTTCCCGGCCGTCCCCCACCTGAACAACACCCCCACAAGGTAGCCCTCGCACCCCTGAACCTTCCCCGACCCCCGCCCCTCGCCGCCGGCAAGCCCCCTCGCCGGAATTTCGGCCGGCCGCCGTACCCGAGCCGCCGAGGACCCAATTGCAAGGATTTAAATCTTTAGAAGGGTCTGAGCGTAAGATTCAAGGACCTAGTTGTAAAAGAAAATTTCAAACCTAGATTCAAATTCAGTGCACTTGTAAAATTCGTATAAAATCGTAGAAAATTCAGAAAAATGCAAACTCAACTGTTCTGAAATCCTAAGAACAAACTCTACCACTTTTGTTACAAAAATTTTCTCAGAATCTCAAAATATTTTGCTCTACATTAAATAGAAGCTTTAATGGACATATTTTATACCCACTGTTCTAGAACAATGCTGACCCTGAATTTTGGGCAGTGAACTAGTTGCTGGATGATTAGGACTGTGTAAAAAGATTAGGCCCAAAATCCATCTCTAGATTTACTGTTTGTTAAACTTAGTTTCATATCATGTGTAAGAAGAATATTTTATCCCTGCAGTTAGGTGGTGAGTCACCCATTCGAATTTTTCCTATGCTAAGGTATTGGTAACTAGAAGCCAGAGAAAAATTAGGAGACCTTTTATCTCACAGTAACCTATTTATTTGATTTATGTGCTAATAACATACATTAAATCAAGAAAATAGTACCTTAGTTTGGAAAATCCCCAAATTATTACTGGGAGTTACACTGTTGTAGAGGTTGCTGTGTAAAAAGTTTCATGGACAAAAACCCTGTGTAGGGTCCTGTAAAAATGAATCTTTAAAAAGCCTAGGTGTAGAATGTCCTATTTTCTATGATCTAAATACTGCATGATAAATCCTACAAAAATTACAGTAGCTTCTGCATGCTCAATTGAGAGCCCTGTAAAAATATTAGCCACAATTGTTGCACCAATTGATCTGTATAAAAAGAACAAGTATCTAACAGCAACAATAAAATATATTTTTCAGAATTAATCTGTTACATAAAATTTGCTGAAAATTTTACAGTAAGCACATCTTTCCTTGATGTGCCTAAATCCAAAATTTCATGACCAGAAACTATCCCTTGTAGTAATTACTCTCAAATCGTAATCAAGTGCTATTTCCACGACTTAAACTTGTGCACTCATGTAGAATCGACGACTCTCGCCGACGGAACTTACGAGCTGGTGCCCGCGTCCGAGAGTGAGCAGCGTGAAGCTCAAGCAAATCTAACTGAAGCTTTTGAAGACCCGAGCCCAAGTTCGGAAGATCCCCAAGCGAACTGCGAAGGCAAGCCCCGGAGCATAACCCATTCTTTCCGAAATTATGCAACGCATTACTCTTTGCTTGTGCATTAAGTTTATAGGAGTTGGATGAAGACTTAGTTGCATGATGTCAGGAACCCTTGCGTGAAAACTAGATGTAAGGTTCGATAGAATGCTGTGCTAATAGGACTCCGGTAAAAGTCGAGTGATTTCCTGTCACTCGCGAGAAAATAGGAGTTGAATGACTACTACACGCTGCAATCATAAGGACACGGACGGGTTATGTAACGATGGTTACGATTGAGGCCCGTCTGTCTAGTGAAAAATGCTAAGGCCGCAGGGTGTGGTAGTGATGGTTAAGTCTTTGAACGTACTAAACACATGCCGAGATTATGGGAATCGGTAAGCTTAAGTACCTGATTGGCCCGGCAAGGGGACGGCATCCTACCCTTTGAACTTCGGTCCCATGTGCATATGGCGAGTGCAGAGAGTGGTCACGACCCGGCGCCGAACCGTGGCGTGGAGCTCTTGTACTCTCGGAGGGTAGCCCCGATCCACGACCCGGAGAGAAAGGGGAAAAGTTGCACGTGTGACTCTAGGGAGT
This sequence comes from Panicum miliaceum, assembly GCA_032594955.1. NCBI lineage: Eukaryota > Viridiplantae > Streptophyta > Magnoliopsida > Poales > Poaceae > Panicum > Panicum miliaceum. Next base: position 44,396,936 of record CM064056.1, on the reverse strand, counting down.
AACCACGTGACGTGTGTTTGGGTTTCCCTTGCAAGGTTAAGAAATTCGATTCGAATCGTCCGTTTCTCACGGCTATTGAGACTGCTTAACCATTTTTACCCACAGAGTAAGAAGAGGAACAATGATGATGAATGAACTGGTTGGATGGAAAACTTAATGCTTCACCATGTATGCATTAGATAGCTGCTTACCTAGACTGGCTAACGAAACTAGAATCTTGAGCTAAAAGTTGAAAGTAAGGACCCACTTGTAGATGCTTTTCGGCAAAACAAACCCCTGAGCCAAAAAGCCTGGCATGTCTAGAGTCGGTGGAGTAGTTTCCACTACACGGGTAAGTCTTGCTGAGTATTAGTATACTCAGCCTTGCTTGTGGCTCGTTTTCAGGTGAGCCCTTCGAAGATATGACTGCTAGCTTGACTTGGCCCTGCACTCTTCCCCCTGGTTGGTCGGTGGAATGGGATGCGCCCCCGTCCAACGGAGATGAGGCCGAGTGATGTCTCGTACGGGCTTCATCGAGACATCTTGTATCGTCGAGTAGTTTCCGTTGTTTATTTCCGCTGCCATTTAACTCTGAAGAACTTATCTATATTAATTGAAGTACTTGTTTTCTAAACTCAAAATTAGGTCTGTAATATTTACTTATGCTAATGATGTAATATTTGCTGGAATGTGGTATTCTCTGGGCTCATCGTCGCATGAGCATTTGTATGTACGGCGCTCGATCCATTCACCGTGGTTGTATCGGGAGGTTATACCCGACAGACCAGTGGATTACTTTGTTTGAAGTGTAAGGTTAACCGAGGATGCCTTAATGGTGATGGTTAATACACTTGAGCCGGATTAATTCAGGTGGTTCTGCCACACGGAAGCTTCTATCGGCAGAGAGAAATCATAACTTGCCCCTCGAGGCGACACAAGAACAATGCCGATTCCTGATCCGACCCCACACGAAGAACCATCAAAATATAGAGTCCATGGAACTGGTTCAACGACTGCAATTTCTGGTCCACGATGCTGAGCTACGAAATCGGCCATTACTTGACCTTTGACAGCCTTGGCCGATTCGTACCTTAAGTCGAATTTTGACAGAGCCAGGATCCATTTTCCAATCCGTCCTTTCAAAATCGGCAATGATAGCATATACTTTACCACATCATCCTTGCATACGACTATGCATTCTGCCGATAACAAATAGTGCCTGAGCTTGGTACACGAGAAGTATAAGCACAAGCATAACCGCTCCACCGGGGAATATCTTGTTTCGGCGTCTAAGAGTCTTCTGCTGACGTAATATACCACCCGTTCTTTCCCCTCAAACTCCTGTACCAACACCGATCCAATAGCCAGTTCGTCAGCCGATAAATATAATTTGAACGGCTTACCAGGCTGAGGCGGGACCAACACTGGAGGTGAAACTAAGTATTGATTGATATTTTCCAATGCCTTGCATTGTTCTTCTCCCCATATGAATCCCTGATCGGGCTTTAATTTCAACAGAGGAGTGAAAGCCTGAATGCGTCCTGACAGGTTGGATATGAATCTTCTGATAAGATTGACCTTGCCGATGAGGGACTGTAACTCAGTTTTGTTCTGTGGGGCCACAACTTTGTTGATGGCGTCTATAGTCTTGCGGTTGACTTCTATCCCGCGCTCATGAACCATGAACCCTAAGAATTGCTCAGCCGATACACCAAATGCACACTTGTTTGGGTTCATCTTCAACCCATGTTTCCTTGTGCACTCCAGTACTTCTTGTAAATCGGCCAGATGTTCTTGGTGACTTTTTGATTTGACCACGACGTCATCTATATAAATTTCTACCGATGTACCAATGAGCTTGTGGAAGATGTAATTCATGGCCCGCTGATACGTAGCACCGGCATTCTTCAACCCAAAAGTCATAACAACCCATTCGAATAAACCAAGATGACCTGGACACCTAAAAGCCATTTTCGAGATATCCTCTTCGGCCATTAATATCTGATTGTACCCTGCATTCCCATCCATGAAACTTATGACTTTGTGTCTTGCGGCAGCATCTATTAAGATATCGGCCATTGGCATCGGATATCCATCCATCGGTGTAGCCTGATTTAAGTTCCTGAAATCGATGCACACACGTAACTTTCCATTCTTCTTGTATACGGGCACAATATTAGAAATCCATTCGGCGTAGCAGCACTGCCGAATAAATCCTGCTTCGATTAACTTTGTAATTTCGGCCTTTATATCAGGTAGAATCTTGGGGTTACACCGTCGTGCAGTTTGCTGATATGGCCGATATCCTGATTTTATAGGTAACCGGTGTTCAACAATAGACCGGTCTAGTCCTGGCATCTCATGATATTCCCAAGCAAAGCAATCCTTGAACTCTTTTAATAGACTTATCAATTTACATTTGTACTCAGGATCCAAATTAGCACTAATGTACGTCGGCCTTGGTTTGCTGCTATATCCCAAATCTACCATCTCCAATAAATCGGCCGACGTAAACCCATGCCCAAGCTTCCCGTCTTCTCGGACGAGCTGATCCACTTATTCTGAATCTTCAGAGCCGACTACTTGGATCGGCTGTAGACCGAAATTGGAAACTTTCAGGAAGTCAGTGTCCCAAGTCCTGCCAGATATACATTTGACGTGCTCGCAGCTCCACTGTTGCGTGTCGGCCGCTGCAACGCTATAGGCGGAATCGGCAGTGACTATCTCTGTGCTATCGCCGACCCATTGCACAAGGCATTGATGCATTGTAGATGGGACACAGCAGTTTGCATGTATCCAGTCACGACCAAGCAGCATGTTGTAGGACCCCTTGCCATTAATAACGAAAAAAGTGGTAGGAAGGGTCTTACTGCCGATGGTGAGGTCGACGCAGAGCGCTCCACGGGCGGGAGACACGTTGCCTTCGAAATCCTTCAACATCATGTCCGTCTTGGTGAGGTCTTCATCGCCCTTGCCTAGCTTGCGGAACATGGCATATGGCATGATGTTAACTGCAGCGCCTCCATCTACTAGTAATCTGGTGAGGGGTCTTCCGTCAACATAGCCTTTGAGAAACAGCGCTTTAAGATGCTGTCGTTTTTCTTCTTCTGGTTTCTCAAACGTAGCCGTCATCGGCTCTAACACCAGTTGTGCCATTTGTTCCTCCTCCGTTCTTGTTGCTTTATCTCGATCGTTGGGCGCCATGAATTCCATCGGCAGTATGAACACCATATCGATTTCGACTGCCGATTCTTGGTTGTTTGCTTCTTGATCATTTTTCTTTGGGTGCCACACCCGAGACTTAACATTTCTTTTCTCTGGCACCTGCCTCTGCTCTTCTTCTTGATGCTCCCACTGGCGTAGGCGTTGGATTCTCCGTTTCTGGGATCTGGATAGGCCATCGGGACACCACCTGGGATTTGCTGGTTTGGCCGATGATCTGGCGTGTTCCCAATCTGGTTCTCTTCCTAAGGGATTTTCATGCGACACCCAGTCATCGGCCATCTCTTCCAGCCGATCGTGCACGCTGATCCTGCCCCCCAGTCCATCCTGTTGGTCGATCTTGCTTTTTGACCGGTGGTACTGGTCAACTCTGCCCCCCAGCCAATCATGCACCGAAACGCGCTGTTCCTCTCGTCCGCGCTGATTTCTGCTGATTGGCTCTGATCCTCTGTCCCTAGAGTGTGGCTTCGGGCGATCGTTGCAGCTCAATCCGTTACACTCCGGATAGTTATCGGCAGATGGCAATCTGATGTCATTCTCCCAGCAATGGATGAAGAATGGACATTGCCAGTGATCTTCATGCCGGCGTATCATCTCTTCGTGGTATTTTGATTGTTCTTGCTGCTGCCGATATTTACTGAGTAAGAACTGGGAGGCGACGGGCTTGCGTGGTCGTTCTGGCCCCCGCCTGTTTCTTTTGATTTCTTCCGTTGTGATCTGCCTCCTGGGATCAACGGCGCCGCCCCTTCTCGCCGAATCTGACGTCAGCACCTTGGTTTGACTTGAATTTCCTCCAGCGTTAACCATGTTGGCCGGGAAGGGATGCTGATCTATCTTCATCGGTTTTGCCGATTTAGCCGGGGTTTCAAATTTAAGCCTCCCCTGCTCGATGGCCGATTGTATCTGCTGACGGAAGACTTTGCATTCATTTGTATCATGAGAAGTGGCGTTGTGCCACTTGCAGTATTTCATCTTCTTAAGTTGATCGGCCGAAGGGATGGTGTGATGCTGAGATAGCTTGATCTGTCCTTCCTGAAGCAATAAATCAAAAATTTTATCAGCCTTTGACGTGTCAAAGCCAAATGTTTCTGGCTCCTTCTTCCCAAAAGGGCATGATATCGGTTTTTTCCCTTTGACCCATTCTGCCATGCCGATTTCCTCTTCCCCATCGGATTCAGATCCTTCCAAGTATGCCACCTTCTTTCTAAAATTCCTCCGCTGTTCAAACGGTCGGACCTCTTGTCCTGACAATCAGTGGACGATTTGGCTCAGGCTTTCAAACTCTTGGGCATCATATCTTTTTTTGATTTGTGGCAGGAGGCCTTGGAAAGCGATATCGGCCAACTGTGCATCGGTCAGAGCCAAACTGTAGCATTTGTTCCTGACTTCTCTGAACCTCTGTATATATCCCATCACTTGTTCATCGCTCCTCTGCCTAAGGCTGGTCAAATCCGAGAGCTTCATCTCGTGTACTCCTGTATAGAAGTACTTGTGGAACTATTTCTCCAGATCGGCCCATGTAACAATAGAATTTGGCGGCAAGGTGGTGAACCACTGGAAGGCCGATCCGGACAGAGACGATGAAAACAAACGCACCCTCAGAGCATCTTGCGTGGCAGCCTCCCCGCACGGGATGATGAATCGGTTGATATGCTCCACAGTCGATGTATCGTCCGTCCCTGAAAACTTGGTGAAATCAGGAACTTTGTAGCGGTGTGGGAATGGCAGCAAGTCATAGGCCGATGGATATGACGTCTTGTAGGTGTAAGTTTGCACTTTTGGCTTCAATCCAAACTGATCCTGGATTACTTCTGCTATTCTTGCCGTCCAGTCCACCTGCTGCTGATGAACAGCTATTCGCGGTGCGGGAATGTGCTGAAGAGCTGGCACGGCTGGGTGATGAATCGGCGAATTTTGCTGAGCAGCCGATAGTTGATGGCGAAGTGAATCCGCCCCCCCATCGTATGTCATCGTTGGCGCCGCACCTCTGAATGCTTCTACAGCGCTTGCCCCCCTGCCAATTTCTGATGAGATCGGCTGATACTGGGGAACCGTCGGCCGGACGGCCGATTGGTGTGGCACCTGGATTGAATAACTCCCGTATCTGTTCGCTGGTTCGGGAAAATACGTCGTCGCTGATGTTCCCCAAGGTACTGAGCTTGTGGGCAGCAATTGCATAGAAGCAATCTGGACGGGTTGAAGCGGTGTCTGTGATGGGAGACATGGTGCACCGCTGTATCTTGGAGACGCTGGGGGCAATGGAGAGTTGTACCCCTTGCGTTGCGTCGATATCGGCTGAGGAGCCGATTGGGACGTGCATGGTAAGCTTCTGGCTGGCAGAGTGGTTGGCGGGGCATATGCTGGTCCCTGATAGCCTTGGACTGCTCCGCTGGCCAGAGAGCTGGCGACGGCATTATACACCGTGTTGGTCATCACTGAGGATTGGTCAATGAATGCCTGATAAATGGATTGTTGGATCATATCTGACAACTTGCCCGAGTCCTCAGCAATGGTGATGTGGCGGGGAACTAGAATAGGAGCCTTCTTGACAGCCTCCCCGCTTCTGGTATGACTGAATGACTGGAGGTACATCTTCTTGTAATCTTCTAGATGTTTGGCCAATTCTTCCCTCTGGTCGTCCTTGAGATCAGCTTCTGTGACCTCAATGATGTTGCTGTCGGAGATTTCTGCGTTCTTCGACATGTCAGATCTTGGATTTGGTCCCACTGGGCGTGCCAAAAGTGTGTTGGCGCTAAAATCGGCCAGACAGGAATCGGCCGATGGTCTTCAGCGTCGGACACACGACCCGGGAGAATCTGCTTAGCTCCTGTTCGGGTTATCGCCCTGGTACGGTTCGCGCGGCGTGCCAGTCAATCTGACCTGTTGATTGACAAGGAAATAAAGTATTAAATTCCAGGCGCTTCGATCGGTTGGAGTTCCGATCTGTCCTGAGGAGCGCGTCGGCGGCGAATCGGCCGATTTGCTGTAGAGATGATCGGCTATGGACCAGCCGATAATCGTGTAGTAATTGTAAAGAAAACTGCTGGAGCGATCTAAACAATTACTACAGAGGCAGCACTTGAAATAGATCTAGTCGGCTGTATGATGATAAGTTGAAGAAGAACGATGACGACTCTGATCTCAAGCTGGATAACTGGTGATAATACTAGAATAACAGGTAAAACTTGCAATTCTAGTAAATATCGATAACTGGTGAATAAATCCAAACGAAACTACAGCGATGCGCCCGTAGTTAAAGCTCGGATATTACTCGATAAACGGAACCTACCAATTGGCTGGAGATCAGATTGATGCAGCCCTGCCAATCCGTACGAACTCGTGAAAGAAGAAAAAGTATTGGCGAAGTCGCCGACTTGAAAGTAAATTACTGAAAAAGTAGAAGTATTGTTGTTGATTGATGTGTTGATGTCTGCAAGACCCTGACGACTCCTATTTATACCCTAAAACTAGGACTCCTGGTCGATCACGACCTGTTACAATCTTATTTAAAAAACAGGAAAATTACCATATCTATAATAACTTTTAAAGGAAACGAACTCCCGCAGAATCTTCCGCCGCCGTCCCCTAATCCAATCAGGATTCTTTTCAATTGCTCCTTGACCGACTTAGCGTTGCCCTGTTGACCAACTTTTGACCAGGACCCTCCAAAATAATTCCATCCTGGTGGCGCAAGCTGTATCACCAATCGGCCGATTTTCAACTGTTACCTCAATCGGCCGATTCCTTACTGTAGCCTTCAGATCTGCCGCATCGGCCAATCTTCTCCTCCTGACGCCGATTCAACACGTGTCAAAATCTGGCGTCAACACCCTTCAACTTAATTTCTTTGGATGGATCGCTAGGAGTGTCTAAAGTATCATCATTCTCAGAAATTTCAACAAGCTCTTTGTCATGTTTAATAATTTCAGCAGGTGTTAAAAGAAGCAAAACAATTTTCTTTCCTTATGCATCAAAGTATATGTATTAGTTCTACCATGGTGTAAAGCATAAATATCATATTCCCGTGGACGACCTAATAAAAGTGAGCATGCTTGCATAGGTACAACATCAAAATCAGCACAATCATGATATGACCCAATGAAAAAGTGTATTCCTACTGATCGAGTTACCTTTGTCTTACCACTATTGTTGAGCCATTCAAGATGATAAGGTTGCGGATGAGCACGCGTAGCCAAACCAAGCTTCTTGACCAAATCTGAACTTACCAAGTTGTTTCAACTCCCACTATCAATTATTGTACGAACACGATAATCGTTGACAATGAGAAACATGTTGAACAAGTTGTGGCTTTGTAGCTTCTCCGGCTCGTGCTCAATCTGTGTACTCAACACAAGCTGCACAAGAATAGACTTGTAACCCGCAGCAGCAGTCATAGGATCAATGGTCTCTTCTTCTTCGATCTCCAAATCTGCACTATGGTCAGCAACAAGAGCCAAATTATCCCCAACATCACTAGCACTTACATACTCTTCACCATTAGTAGCAATGAATGCACGGCGACATGGGCAATCCTTCATGACGTGTCCATGCCCTTGCAGCGGTGGCACACGATGTTGGTGGAGCAGCTTGATGAAGAACTAGTGGAAACAACCTTCTTCTGTTATTGGGGCTGCACAGAAGACACATTACTCACCTCAGAAGTAGGTGTAGTAGCAGCAGCAGCAGCAGGTGGCGTTGTCGCTGGTGGCGTAGCAACAGGCGCCTTGGGCTTGTCGATGTTCAAGCGTGGCGGAAAGGATCTTCCAGTGGTGGATATAAAAGTCTGTTGATGTTGTCGTCCTTGTACTTCTCATTCAGCCTTGAGAGCAAGATGATACAGTTGGCTGAACCTGGTCCAATCTTTATAATCAAGTATATCCTGTATGTCATGATGCAAACAACCAAAAAATCTAGCACAAAGATTGTCATCATCCTCATGTATGTTACAACGTGCTAAACCAATGATTAGCTCCTGATAATATTCCTCTACCCCCTTATCACCCTGATTTAAAGTTTGCAACTTTAAACGCAAATCATGTTAATAATAAGGAGGAACAAAATGAGATTTCATACGTTGTTTTAAAGCATTCCAAGTTTGAAGCATTGTTAGTGCAAAGATCATTCCACCAAAACGGAGCAAAACTAGTAAACTCACTAGTAGCAAGTCTAACTCTATGCTCAGCAGGAACTAAATGAGAATTAAACTTTTGTTCAACAGCAAGTTCCCAATCTAAATAAGCCTCTGGATCAGCAGTACTAGCAAAAGGAATCATGGTAAACTTAGCTTTAGCAAAAGGATCATTATTATTACCACGATTATAATTACCTTCCATACCTCGACGATTGCGCTGAAGACGATCAGCATCAGCATCATCGCCCTCATCTTCCTCATTAGGAGGCAATTGTTGTTCAACATGTACAATCCGGGTGACCATAGTGTTGATAGTTTTCATCATCTCATCAAATCTCTCAGTGATGTAGGTGCGCTGGTTATCAAGATGCTTTGTAAGCTCAGTCTTGGACACACACTCATTGAAGTTCTGAGGAGACTCCATTTCTTTCCCTGATCCTGACATGGTTAGAAGACAGCAAAAGACAACACAAAGGTATTATCCCTATCAACTAACAGCTATCTGGTGGTGGTGAAAGTGGAGTGCAAAATCTCAAACGGCTTACCACCGTCTTCAAAGTGTTCTTACCAAAGCCAAGCAGGGATACAATCTGTTGTAAGCTTGAGTGTAACAGTTGCAACATGAACTTGTGCTGATCAGAAGTATATATGGAGTTTGGACAGGCACAATATGGTAGCAAAGGATTAGCAATAATTGCAACAGATTAGCAAAGTTCAATAAGTATCCAAAGTACTAGTCACAGTTGCTGGCTAAGAGGCGTACCACAACAAGTTGGAACAAAGAACGATGGAAAAAGCTCAAAAAATAAGCACACAACAATTCTACCGAAGGGGTTTATCTTTTTCCCAATTTTCCTCTGAAATTCCAAAAAGGCACTAGTACGAATCAAGATTTTTTTCTGCTCTATTTTTTTTATATTTTTCTCTAAACAAGGATAAAAAGAGATGGAACCACAAAAATTGGGACCTGAAACAGACGTCAGATGTGGTCTACAGAAAAACAAACACGTTCTCTGAAAACCTGAAATCAACTTGAATGAATTTTTTCTTTATCTTCCCAATTTTTTTGAATTTTTTAAGAATCTAGTTTGAATTTTTAATATTTTTTCTTTATATTCCAGATTTTAGAATCGTTTGGGTATGACCCAAATGGAGTCACAAATCTGCTGTAAAAAATTGAGCTCAAACGGAGCACCGAGCGAAAAGTTATGCCTGTTTTACTGAAGGTACCTCAAGTCAAGGTTTTGAGGGGGCACAACTCAACAGAAACTAAGGCGGTTGTTAGGGCAAACCTTCCCTACTCAAACACGGCTGAGCAAGGCCTCTCAGCAACGAAACCAAGGGCACAATCTTCCCTGGTATGCAGCAAGCAGTAGGTATTCGCCAGATGAAACAAGGATCAGATATGCTCTGCAAAGGCGATCAAAGCGGCTCCCAACCTGTCTAGGGTTGGCGCGGCGAGAGTTCACACAAGGCGGCTCATGGGGCAAGTCAAGTAATGTGGTGGCTCGACTTGTTGTATGGCTAAAGTGGATGGGATAGCAGTGGAAACAAACAAACAGCGATGGGCGGTTGACACTACGATGACGAAGACGACCTAAACCAGCAACAAGACTCGACCACGGACACAAACTGAACAAAGCGATACTGAAACGAAATTGCAAGGCTAAAGGGGCAATAGGACAGCGGAAAGTGTAAATTTTTTTTGGCTTTTTTGTGGACTGTAGCTAAAGACACGAGATGAATCTAAAAGGGAATATGAAGTTATACCTCACGGTAAACCTGAATCCTGATATCACTTGATGTAGCACTGGCCCAATCTTCCGATAGGTATTGGTAGATTCGATTGGTGAAGACTCGATGTTGGCGATCCGGGCTTCTAATCAGACACGATTCGAAGTCCTGCAACCGTTACACCGCTGCTCCTTGGTTAACAACCAAGCCCAACTTGATTGACCTCGCCGAGAAGGCTATCCTGCAAGCGAATCAAAGAACGCAAGCAAGAGAGGGTAAACACGCAATCTGAAATTGCAGATGTGTATGAAGCAAATAACGAGATGGGGTTCGAGTTTGAATCACAAAAGGACTAATAACCACAGTGGTGAAGAACAAGAACAGGGGCCCTGAATTCACAGCAAAAGGACTCGACGTCACAGTTACAATGAACAAGATCTATTTGTCAATGGAAAACTAGACTAAATAAAACCTGAACCCTAATGTGCAGTGGCTACTGAGTTTATGACATCAAAGGGGGTGTCCTATGGTTGGGGGCAACCAGGGAGGCGCCCACAACATGGGCTTAAGGCCCGACACGATACAATGCCCGAAAAGGCCCAAAACAGGTGATGCAGCAACTTGTCGTGGTGATAGAGAATGATCCACTAACCTTCTGGATCTGGGACCAGAACCAAAAGAAGTGCCTCGTCATTAGGTTTCCAACGCATCAAAGATCACCTTTGTTGGACGCCGTATGAGGGAGATATCGCCGTTTCGGTGCAGGGCTGTCGGCTGAATCCGAACCAAACTCGCAGCCCAAGTTGGTGATGACTTGTAGCTCGTTGATGAGGCTGGCTCATGCATGTCCAGCGTGGTGATGTCCTCATCACATCTTGGCGCCGGTCGAAGCAGCCCCGCATCAATCACAATGTCAGTCTCCTGCAATCTTGATCAAACAACGAGCCGTGAAAGGGAGGGATGCTACTCACCCTTGGGCGCGGAGCACTGGGCGCAGACACGGAGGACCACGGCAGCGGCCCCTCGAGCCCTCGCTGGCGGGATTCTTCCACTCGGCCATCACAACACAAGAAGCAGAGGATTGGGGTTTTGTTCTTTCTTTCTCTCTTCCTGCTGGAATGGTGCAACTGCCGCTCGCTAGTGAAGAGGCCGGGGGGGAGACGGGGTATTTATATAGAAAATGACTCCACGTGTCGCGTGACCCCTTGACTCCTGTGAAAAGGCCAAGAGGTATGATTCTTCCCACATTTCTGCCTGACCCATGACCACAACAGGAATGGGAGCAGGAGCAGTTGCCGGACGTAAGCACAGAAGGTACAGCAAGAAGCATCTCATCAAGTGCCACCATGCAGCCTGACACGTGACGACGCTAGACGTCCACAGGTAAAACCACACCGCAACCATCGCCGCGTTGGTGAGATCCAATGCACACCCCTGCCCTTGTCATTCACAAATCCACTTTGCCTATTGTTCTTGAATCCATTTTTCAGGTACAAAATGTGCCGAGTCCATGGACTCACAGACCGAGGTTCAAAAGCCGACTCCCAGCCGGCTTCAGGCTGCCCGGCATCGAATAGAGCCAGGGGAAAACAGATGGCCGACTCCAGCAGTCATATCCGACTCATCCAGGCGACTCGGAATGCCATGATTTTCTTGTCCGATCCTGACCTCTAGCCGAACCCATAGAATCCCTACCGGAGGGGAGGCCAACGGGCCGCCTAAGTCGGTCGAACGATTCGGGAGATCTGACTAGGACAGGCGGGTCGTGGAGCAGTAACATGCCTCATGCAGGCCCTGCCAACCTCGTCACTTGTGACGAAACTGGGCGTCACTCGGATTTCTCGAAGCATTGCGCTCGAGCCCACCCGCTAGGAGCTCACCGAGCACGCCACTCGATTCACTCGGATAAGTGACACCGACTCAACCCCTCCAACTGTAGAAATCGCGGAGGGAAACTAAACTGCATGACCCGAACAAAATAAGTTCGGATTTCGTGACACCGCTCGCAAAAAAGACCTTGTCGGCCGGGGCGCACTCGGCTCAGTCAAAAACCACCCGAGAAAACAACGCCGACTCTTTCTACTATGAAAATCATGGGAAAAGCTGAACCAAAGAGTTCAGATCTCACGACGCTGCTCGCGCTAACAACGACCTAGCCAGGCCAGGGCACTTTTGGCTCAGTCCAAAGTAACTCGTGATGAAATCATTCTTTCAAATCACAGACATGCGAACTAACAAAGCAATCTGAACTGGAAAAATCATTTCATTTCTAGCGAAACAAACATTACAAAGTACACTCGGCCCGAGGCCTTTACAAGGTACAAATCCTATTAATCACACTAGGGGAGTAATCCTAGAGTCCTAAGGAGCGGCTGCTTCAAGTGCGAGGAGGCATGGAGGCACACCTGCCTCGCGAACCCTCCTCTAACATCACCGCCCTCACGGATGCCTAGGCAGGGGGACGCCACCAAGAGCTGCTCGATGACAACGCCAACCGAAGAGGAAGATGCTTCAAGAGCCCTTACTCGGCTGCCGCCAGTTCCGACGGACATGTCCTCCAAGAGACTGTCGTTCGACCGGGAAGAAGAGGAACCATATCCCAACTTAGGGACCCCCAAGTTCTTGACAGCACACTAGGCTCTCGTACAGAACGAGGAATTCCTCCCGTCTTCTCGACCGAAGCGGTTGAAGCAATGACACATCCACTACTGGGTTGCGACGTCAAGCTCGAGATCGCGTCCTTCGTCCGAAGATCATCGTCCGGCAGCCGGGGCGCCATCGCGCGCCGTACCCGCTCAACTAAGCGGTTACATCGAACACAGTGATGGTTGCTCCAAATCGAACGAGGCACACCGACCTGTTCGACGATTTCGGCAGCGATCCACCAGCTCCCGCAGGTTGTCCCGCACTACTCGCAAACTCTCCTCTAACACTAGATGTTGGTAGAACTACCGCTGCCCTCAGGGGGCGCATACAACACAACTGCAAGATGCGAAACATGACTCACGCTATCTGTGGAACGCACCCGGCGCATCCCCTATTTATAGCCCAAAGGAGGCTGCTCAAAAAACCCTAACGGATGCCCGCACACGGGCCACATAGTTCTCCCGCGCAGGGAACAGATTCCCCTAAAAAAGGAGAAACAGCAGGCCCCTGATGCGACCCATAGGTCAGGGACCCGACAACTCCCTTATCGGAACAGTGCAAGGCAGGCGACGCAGAGCCGTCATAATGACCTGGCGACCCCTCGGACGAACCGCGGGCAAAAGGGTAACTCCTCAACACGCCCGCCATGTAGTGCCGCGCCGCGTTAAAACCGCCCCGGACAAAAATGAAGCGTCCACACGATTAAAACAAATCACAAGGACGCTCGGGGCCCTCTGTTGGGTTCCTGAAACCCGGGTTACCGGCGGACCCGCCTTGTCAGGCAAAGGCTGAAGCCACTCCCGCATTCACGGCCTTTTAGCTGCGCAGCGTTCATGGGCCGCCTAGGCCCATCAGTCCCGCTTAGAAGGTTTCCACGAACCGGACTCCACAGCCCATGGCGCTGTCACACCCGGTTTAAGGACAAAACCGAATGCATAACTATATCTATGCCAGGATCAAGTTTCATACATATAGTGACATCATCAGTGAATAATAGCAATAGTATCACGTAAAAAAACAAAAATAAGGACTTACAAGACTATCAAAGATATACGCTTATCATGGAAACGAAGGCTCCAAACTTCACAAGCAAACGACTAGGGGCTAAAACAAGGCTCCAGGGACTTATCTGCGAAGAAACTGAACTTCCAGGGGCTAAATGGAAGAAATCAGGGGCTAAAACATAATTAAACCTTAAACAGAGGGTCTGGGTGCAAAACTGGAGATCCTGGACGGCGGGTATTAGTTCTAGAAAGGTCAGGGGCCGGGACAGAAAAGAAGGGACTTAAATCTAATTATTTTTCTACTGATCTTGGAATCAACCCGCGAGGAGTGAGAGTGGGCGACGGGGAACTCTCCTAGGGGCTCGGGACGGCTGTGTGGCAGCCGGAAGCATGCTCACCACGGCAGCGGGCGGAGCAAGAGCTCCGGCGAACATTCGTCGATGAGAGAGAGTGCGAAACAGAGGTGAAAAGGGGCTGGGAGTGTTCTCACCACCTCGTGGAGCCTTTACGAGGGTTGAAGGCGGCGGAGAAGCAGCGGGACGGCGGGTCATCGGCAAAGGGCGGTTCGGGGCGGCGGCGTTCACACCGGCGAGGGATTGCAGGCGTGGTGCGTTGGCGCAGAGGGGAAGATGAGGCTGGTGACGGTGCGGGGTCCCAGGAGGAGCTCTGGCGAAGGTCAGCGTTGACGAAGAGGCGGCGTGAATGCGAGTCGATGGCGTGGCGGCGTCGGCAAGCTCAAGCTCGGGAAAAATAGTGGCGCAGAGCGGTGGGGTAGTCGGGCGTGTGGTGAAATCGGAGTGGAAGGGGAGCGCTGGCGCTCGGGCTCGGGTTTTACAGGGCGAGGGAAGGAGGCGGAGCGGCCGGGGAAAGGAAGGCGGCGGCTCACGCGGCGGTCGGAGATGGCGGCCATGATTGCCGTGGGCGTAATGGGGGCTGGTCGTCCGGGCGGCGCGTGCCGCGGCCATTATGGCAGGCAAGCGTCGCAGGAAAGGAAGGAGAGGAGGCGCGGGCGACGAGCGCGGGCGCGGGTGCGAGCAGGACTCGCGGCGAGGAGGGGGGAGAAAGGAAGGCGCCGGTGACGCAAAAAGGAAAGTGGGAGCGGGAGGAAGGGGGTGGTGCCGACATGTGGGTCCACGGTGGCAGTGAGAGAGGGGGAGAGGGAGAGAGGGACGGGTTGGGCCGGCTTTTGGGCCGCGGGGGAGAAAAAGAAAAGGAGATGAGAGAGAGGTTTGGGCCGGGCTGGGAAGAAAAAGAGGAGGGGGTTCTGGGCTGGGCATAAAGAGGGGAATGAGAGAGAGAAAGATGGGATGAGCCAAAAGAGATAGGGAAGAGAGAAAAAAGATTTTAGGGTAGTTTTTAGGTATTTTTAATTTGCACACTTAAACACGCAAACAAACAAAAACCAATGCAACGACATGAATGCAACATACATAAAACCATTTTATTTAATTTTTGAAGATAATTATTTATTTTTCCTATACTAAATTATCTGTAAAGAAAATAAATGTTGAAATTTTTATATAATTATGAGAAAATCATTGCTTTATTATTATTTTTTTTAATCACATCCTTAAATCCAATAATTTTAGGGTGTGACAAAACTACCCCCCTTAAAAGGAATCTCGTTCCGAGATTCGCAAGGGCTAGCAAGAGACAAAGGTTTAGGTGAGTGGCATCCAACTTTCTTCCACATCGTTCATTCTTACAATAGCTCCTCGATCACACTTGTTAATGCTCCACTACCACATGAAACACTTCTTGGATACTTAGTCTAATTCCACTTTTAACTATCCATTCCTTCCTCAGCTTCGTTGGCCCATCTTTTGAAGAACCTTCTTCATATATTAATAAAGTGATTTGAATAGAGCTGGATTGATTCCATGATCGCTTTTCCTTGGCTTGACTGTCTCCTTCCAAGATATCCTCAATTCTTCTCAGCATAACCCTTACTTGCTTTGGTATCTTGGCGACTCGATGTGGTATGAGAAATGGGCATTGGGGATTGATGGCATTCTTGTCTAGCTGAGGTATCCTGATCATCTATCTTGCTAAGGAGGCAAACTGATGACATCTAACTGAGTGCAAGGCCATTAGGACTTTGGTCAAGGGGTTGATTATCATCGTCTTTTGCACACCAACTAGCAAGATGTTCGTCTTTTTCACACTTGAGGCAATATAATCCAGCATCACATGATCTAGTCACCTTACACTTTGTTGGACATTTATTAACATAGTGACCTTCTTCACCACATTTGAAGCACACTCCTTTAACATATCCATTTGGGCTTCCTTTCTGCTCCACCATAGCTCTTCGTGAAGCAATTTGGGCATCAAGATTCTTCTTGATAGAGTTGTCATGCGGAGGTTGAACAACTTTAGGTTGTAGTTGGTTGGAACAGGGTTGAGTACTGCTATGTACCAATGGTTCTGGTAACTCCATCTTCTCTTGGCTTTCTTCGCTTGCTTGTTTCTTGCGTTGCTTGATTCTACTAGGCCGAAATTCCTTGAAAGAAATACTCCAATCCTCAAGGTTCATAGTCTGAGTACCATCTTGATATTGGGTAACTCCCTCTTGGAAAGTCTCTTGGATAGATAAATCCTTATTAATATCTAAATAGTAACATTGTCTGGCTTCAGCTGTCATTAGGCTAGCATCTTCTTGAAGACATGGCTGACCATAATGCTCACAACATTGACATGTTCCTGGGGTCTTGATATCTTTATATTGTCTCTCAAATTCTAGCTCTAGCGTTCCACGACTTTTCTTATTCCTTTGACGGTTCCATGCTTCAGCGACTTGCCTCTTCACTGGTCCGGTAGGAATGTCTGGTTTGGTCAACTTCGTGTCATGAGGGGATGATGTATTGGGCTGCATCCTTCCTCGTAAGACTTGAGCCTGCATGGCTAATAGCTTCCTTTTATAAAACGGTGACAGAATTGGTGAAATCTGATGGTTATCACTACTAAGGGAGTTGTGGTTCATAGGAGCTGAGGCTTGCTCTGTAATATGCTGATGGATATTGATCATGGTTTGAGCCATTGCTTGTAGACTTTGAGTTTGTGGTGCCATATACTCTAGCATCCTGTGCTCAAATGATGAGGCTACAGGTGGAATGTTGAGGTCACCTTCATTAGCCCTTTCTTCATGATTTCCGTTGGGACTTGCCATCTGGTTGGGTGGTATAGGTGAAATTAGGGAGAATGAGAATAAATATAAATAAATAATGATAAATAATGATTGAGGAATAAGGTAGAGTCCATGATATCATCTTCATTTGCTTGATTTTTGAGATGGTAAGCAAATAAATCAAGGTAGAGAGGAGAATAGCACAGAGATAACAAAAGGAAATAGAGCATTCTTGGCTTTAGCTTCTTTAATTTGTCGACCACTGCAGATGTTTGTAGGTTTCTACTGATGATGCCGGTGTTGCCTTCAACTTCCTACTAGGTTATTGAGGTCATCATCGAAGTAAGGTAGACTGAACAATAGCAAGCTGCAAGGTGGTAAAGGAACTAGAGTAGGGTCTTCTTTTCTTTGACTTGCTTCTATCCAAACGATGGTGGTGACAATAACTTCTGCTTGTTGACATTTTTAGCTTCCTTCTCGACATCCTCTTTTGAAATAGGCAGAAAGAAAAGAAAAGAATAAGGATGTGGGAGATACAAAAGAAGAACCTAACTAAGCAACTGATGTCATTGTAGGTAGAAGACCCACAATACACCAACAATCATTACAAAGAAGCGAATCAGGCAAGGTCATAAAGAAAAGCAACATCCCGCAAACACAGAACTACACTAGTCAACACACAGTCAAGGAACGATGCTAAACGTTGTTAATAGGGCTGCAAGGGGTACACCTAAGCATGGGTTGTCTCTTCATATTCAACTTTCTTGGTACATGCATCCTTTAGCTTGTGCAGTGTAGAATCTTGCTCTTCGGGTGAGGGTGGCATAGTATTCCGCTGTTGATTTTAACTTTTCTAGGGGTAAAGTGATGACTCCATCCTTCAGTTGTCTTGAGCAGGCTTTGGATCAGGTGGCACGAATGATCTAAACATTTTGAATAAAAGGAGAGTACAAGGTCATCTTGGAATGAAAAAGGCAACGAGAAGAATCCAAAATGGTCGTGCTTAAGATGCAAGGGGATCGGAGGTACAATGTGGAGGATAGATAAAATCAAGGAGGTGATATGTTTAAAAAGATATATAGGAATTAATAAGAAAATATTAAGGAGTGGGGGTAAACAATATCACCAACAAATCAAAAGGAGGTGAGATGTGATTGCGGTTTTAGTAAAAACCAGAAAGGATAATTAACCAGGGGTCGAGTATCAAAATAAGTTATCAAAGAAAGAGTAAGTCAATAGATAAGGATGGGGTTTATACATTTGCAAAACAAGGAAGTGCAAATGAAAAAGAAGGTCAGGTGAGAAAGGTGAGTTATCAAGGCGGATTGAGAAAAGAAAATGGTCAAGGAGTGAGAATATTTATCAGAAAGATCAAAGGTAAGATAGGAATAAGTTGTATAATAAAATAGAACTTAAGGAACGACCATTGCTATCTAGGTTTACGTCCTACAGTCGAACCTAGCTCTGATACCACTTCTGTCACATCCGGTTTAAGGACAAAACTGAATGCATAACTATATGTATGCCAGGATCAAGTTTCATACATATAGTGACATCATCAGTGAATAACAGCAACAGTATCACGTAAAGAAACATAAATAAGGACTTACAAGACTATCAGAGATATGCGCTTATCATGGAAACAAAGGCTCCAAACTTCACAGGCAAACGACTGGGGGTTGCGTACGCCTAGAACTCTTCATCATCTTCAGTAGACTTCAAACCTTTTTCTTTTGAGAAGCAGTTAGCAAGGGTGAGTACACTTATGGTTGGTACTGAGCAAGGCCACAAGATATAACCAGAGTAACGATTTAAATCCATCTTTAAGTTTATTAATCATGTGAGGGTCCAGGCCGCTGTTGACCGTGAGCACGGCTGATATATCAGTTTTAGACACTCTGCAGAGGTTGTACACTTTCACCACAAGTCGCGTAAAAGTTCAAAAGAACTTTGGACCCAACCATGTTGTGCTAGCTAGGCACAACACCACACTTCCGAGGTGTGATTGCATAGGGACGCTACGAGGCCTTTACAAAGATTCCCTAATAAGAAGTAGACCGCTAGAGTTTTGGTAGCGGCGTGAACCATAACCCTCCCTAATGGTTAGCACCTTAGCGAAGGCTGCTACCCCAAGAGGACCGGGCTATACCCCAATCACCGACCCCCTCCTTGCCCTTTCGGTAAGATTGCTTCAAACTAGAGTCTCTAATTATTTAGCCAAGACCAGAGCCATATGGTCCTCGTGGTTCTACTGTTTTCCTGGGTGGTTCTCCACGTTCCAATTAATACATTGTATTCTTGTAAATAAGCAAAGATAGAAGGATGGTTAGGGTCACTTGCCTTTTTCCAATGAAAAGCTACTCTTACTGATCTTCAGCTCTTGCTTACTTGGAAACTTTGATCTTCAAACTTCAACAGCGATCATTCTACTCGAAGCAAACATCGAGCACAAACATACAAAACAATAAACAAGTACAACTAAGAACAATACCCCAATCACAAAACTAAAGCTTTTAAAATAGCGTGCTAAAGGATAAGGCTCGCTGCTACAGTTACAAGAGCACAAGAAACACGGAAAACGGAGCTAGGGTTGAAAAGACACAACTGAAAATTGGTATTATAAAAGAAACAAAAGAACTATGAGCTTTATTTATTTTAATTGGAAAACAAATGTAAAAGATATTCAAGACTAAATATCCTTGATTATAATTAACTTATATTATATTTTTATTTATAAAAGTGGAGTAGAACTTAGTCATATTTTATTTATGATTGTCTATGTACAAATTACACTTATTAACAATTAATTAGAAAGAAACTTTTGAGAGCATCTAAACGCATAACTTTATATTTGGTGTGCAACTAAACAAATTATATTTACAACACATTTGAGTTGGTATTAACTGAATTGACATCAGTTATGAAAACCGGAGGTAAAGACCTAGGTAGATTTTAATTAGAAAAATTAGGTGAGAGAACTTTAACCAAATTAAATCTATTTTTAATTAAAAGATAGGAATTGAGGCACAACGACACGACTAAACGGTAGCTTAGGGTTTTATAAGACTTAACGCAACAAGAACGAGTCGAAACGGAGCTAAAACGACGAAGGTAGGGCTAAAACAAGGCTCCAGGGACTTATCTGCGAAGAAACTGAACTTCCAGGGGCTAAATTAAAGAAATCAGGGGCTAAAACATAATTAAACCTTAAACAGAGGGTCTGGGTGCAAACTGGAGATCCTGGACGGCGGGTATTAATTCTAGAAAGGTCAGGGGTCGGGACAAAAAAGAAGGGACTTAAATCTAATTATTTTTCTACTGATCTGGACTACGGGTTGATTCCAGGAAAGCCTAGGGCCTTTTCTGCAAAAGTTCCAGGGAAGGCTAGGGTCGGACGAATCTGGTCCGTTGGATCAGAATCGTGTGGCAGGATAAGGGTCCGACGAGGGCGGCAGCTCATGCGCGGCTCAGATCTGTTCTGGCCGTGAGATCTAGATCGGGCGGCAGGGTGAGGGTGGGGCGAATCGGACGCGGCTCGGCGGAGTAAGGGTCGGGCGATTCTTGTTCGTTGGATCAGGATCGGGCGGCAGGTTGTGGGTCGGGCGAATCGGATGCGGTGCTGCGCGGCAGCAGACGCCGGCGTCGAGCAGGCGCGGCGACGCCTCGCCGGTGTACACCGGAATCGGTGCTCCGGGGCACGGATTGGCACGGGAAAGAGCCGAGGAGAGAGCGTGGGCGACGGGGAACTCTCCTAGGGGCTCGAGATGGCTGTGTGGCGGCCGGAAGCATGCTCACCACGGCGGCGGGCGGAGCAAGAGCTCCGGCAAACATTCGTCGATGAGAGAGAGTGCGAAAGAGAGGTGAAAAGGGGCTGGGAGTGTTCTCACCACCTCGTGGAGCCTTTACGAGGGTTGAAGGCGGCGGAGAAGCAGTGGGATGGTGGGTCATCGGCGAAGGGCGGTTCGGGGCGGTGGCGTTCACACCGGCGAGGGATTGCAGGCGTGGTGCGTTGGCGCGGAGCGGAAGACGAGGCCGGTGACGGTGCGGGGTCCCAGGAGGAGCTCCGGCGAAGGCGTTGGCGAGCTCAAGCTCGAGAAAAATAGCGGCGCAGAGTGGCGGGGTAGTCGGGCGTGCGGTGAAATCGGACTGGAATAGGGCGAGGGAAGGAGGCGGAGCGGCCGGGGAAAGGAAGGCGGCGGCTCACGCGGCGGCCGGAGATGGCGGCCGTGATTGCCGCGGGCGTAATGGGGGCTGGTCGTCCGGGGGGGCGCGTGCCCCGGCCATTATGGCAGGCAAGCGTCGCAGGAAAGGAAGGAGAGGAGGCGCGGGCGACGAGCGCGGGCGCGGGCGCGAGCAGGACTCTGGGCGAGGAGGGGGGAGAAAGGAAGGCGCCGGTGACGCAAGAAGGAAAGTGGGAGCGGGAGGAAGCGGGTGGTGCTGACATGTGGGTCCACGGTGGCAGTGAGAGAGGGGGAGAGGGAGAGAGGGACGGGTTGTGCCAGCTTTTGGGCCGCGGGGGAGAAAAAGAAAAGGAGAAGAGAGAGAGGTTTGGGCCGGGCTGGGAAGAAAAAGAGGAGGGGGTTCTGGGCTGGGCTGAAAGATGAGAATGAGAGAGAGAAAGAAAGGATGACCCAAAAGAGATAGGGAAGAGAGAAAAAAGATTTTAGGGTAGTTTTTGGGTATTTTTATTTTGCAAACTTAAACAGGCAAATAAACAAAAACCAATGCAACGACATGAATGCAACATACATAAAACCATTTTATTTAATTCTGAAACACAATTATTTATTTTTCCTATACTAAATTCTTTGTAAAGAAAATAAATGTTGAAATTTTTATATTATGAGAAAATCATTGCTTTATTATTATTTTTTTTAATCACATCCTAAAATCCAATAATTTTAGGGTGTGACAGGCGCCGAGTCCGAGTGCCCTCGTTCAAACTCAGCTGAAATGCCACGGGCACCGCCTCTCTCCCTCTTTTAGGGCACCCGACTGACTCGGGTCGCCACTAAAAGAGAAGTCCCGCTTGGTCACGGACATCCAAACTTGATCTGCAAGGGTCAAAACCGGCCGTACCAAGTGGATGCGGCCTTCCCGGGGCTGTACTCACAACAGTAGGCCACTATGCCTCTACCATGGCAGGGGCTCGCCACTGTGGCGACCACTTGGTCCTTTTGATGATCAAGCCGGGCGTCATCACGGCTTGACCACCAAGAAACCATCAACCAGGATGGGAGTTGACATGCAAAACAGTCCTCCCCGATGAGACGGCTGCATCGTCCCATCAGGACTCCCGTACCTATTGATTGACCAAGACCCGGTGAATAGGTTCAGGACCAAAAGACACCCAGGGTTTCGGGATCACGCAATCCACCAAGGACATCGCCGACTGACCACCTGTACGGTCCCATTGACGACTTGGGCCGCCCGACTGCTGGAGTCAAAGATATTTCTCCTTGAAGCCTTCTCCTCCAAGGAATTTACTGTAACATGGGACCCCCTTGAGCTATAAAAGAGGGGTCCCGTAGATTCAGACAGAGGTCAAGTTAGATAGAACACCTAGCTTTCTAGCACTCGAAAAGCTTGTACTCCCCAACTCTCACAAGCACCTGGGCTCGAGCAATACATCTGACTGACCCCCAACTGGACGTAGGGCATTCTCGCCTGAACCAGTACAATTCCTCGAGTCATTGTGTGCTAGGCCACCTCCGATCATGATGCGCGACACACATTGTAGAGTAGTTTAGCTATCGCCCATTTTCGGAACCGACACAAGGCATGGACAATACATTTGTTCTCGCTTCTTCTTTATCATATCATTCTTGGCTGTTTGAACAAAAGAAACGACACCATTGATATACTCTGGACTCCCTCTAGGCACCTTGTACATCCATGCTCGGTCCATCTGCAATTAAAATAATAAAGACTAGTTTCGAGTTAAATTCGCCGTTCTTTAGAAAACCAGATCCAATCTAGCTACAATTAAATTTTGGAGACTCAAAGAATGAAGACTCAAGCAATGAAGAAAATGATAAATTGGATGATGAGCAAATGGCTTTCTTCATCAAGAACTTTGGAAGAGTATTGAGGAAGAGCAACTTCTGGAACTTTGTGAAAGGCAAGGGCAAGTATGATTCAAGAAGAAGATCCAACCGGCCTTGTTTTGGTTGTAAGAAAATTGGGCATTTCATTGCGGATTGTCCGGAAGAAAAGAACAAGAACAAGGACAACAAGGAGAGTTCATCAAGAAGGAACAAACCAAGATACAGGAAGTCTACGGGTGAAGCTCATCTTGGCCTAGAATGGGATTCCAATGAAGAAAGCGACTCCGACAATGAAGACGCTGCAACCATAGACATGGAAGCCTCTCCACCTCAATCTACAAGTCTATTTGAAGATTTCACCGATGATGAAGATCAAGCTCCAATGATGTGCCTCATGGCGAAAAACATAAAGGTAACATCTCCAAACTCATCGAATGATTGTCACACCCGGTTTAAGGACAAAACCGAATGCATAGCTATATGTATGCCAGGATCAAGTTCCATACATATAGTGACATCATCAGTGAATAACAGCAACAGTATCACGTAAAGAAACATAAATAAGTACTTACAAGACTATCAGAGATATGCGCTTATCATGGAAACGAAGGCTCCAAACTTCACAGGCAAACGACCGGGGATTGCGTACACCTAGAACTCTTCATAATCTTCAGTAGGCTTCACACATTGTTCTTCTGACCAGCAGTTAGCAAGGGTGAGTACACTTATGGTTGGTACTCAGCAAGGCCACAAGATATAACCAGAGTAACGATTTAAATCCATCTTTAAGTTTATTAATCACGTGAGGGTCCAGGACGCTCTTGACCGTGAGCACGGCTTTGTACACTTTCACCACAAGTTGCATAAAAGTTCAAAAGAACTTTGGACCCAACCATGCTGTGCTAGCTAGGCACAATACCACACTTCCGAGGTGTGATTGCATAGTGACGCTACGAGGCCTTTACAAAGATTCCCTGATAAGAAGTAGTCCGCTAGAGTTTCGGTAGCAGTGTGGTCCATAAACCTCCCTAATGGTCAGCACCTTAGCGAAGGCTGCTATCCCAAGAGGACCGGGCTATGACCCCTATCACCGACCCCCTCCTTACCCTTTCGGTAAGACCGCTTCAAACTAGAGTCTCTAATTAATTAGCCAAGACCAGAGCCATATAGTCCTCGTGGTTGTACTATTTTCCTGGGTGGTTCTCCACGTTCCAATTAATACAAGGTATTCTTGTAAATAAGCACAGATAGGAGGATGGTTAGGGTCACTTGCCTTTTTCCAACGAAAACCTACTCTTACTGCTCTTCAGCTCTTGCTCACTTGGAAACCTTGGTCTTCAAGCTTCAACAGCGATCATTCTACTCGAAGCAAACATCGAGCACAAACATACAAAACAATAAACAAGTACAGCTAAGAACAATACACCAATCACAAAACAAAAGCTTTTAAAAGAGCGTGCTAAAGGATAGGGCTCGCTGCTACGATTACAAGAGCACAAGAAACACGGAAAATGGAGCTAGGGTTGAAAAGACACAGCTATCAGAAGATTGGTATTATAAAAGAAACAAAAGAACTATGAGCTTTATTTATTTTATTTGGAAAAAAAATGTAAAAGATATTCAAAACAAAATATCCTTGATTATAATTAACTTATATTATATTTTTATTTATAAAAGCGGAGTAGAACTTAGTCATATTTTATTTATGATTGTCTATGTACAAATTACACTAATTAACAATTAATTAGAAAGAAAACTTGTGAGAGCATCTAAACGCATAACTTTATATTTGGTGTTCAACTAAACAAATTATATTTAGAACACATTTGAGTTGGTATTAATTAAATTAACATTAGTTATGAAAAACCGGAGGTAAAGACCTAGGTAGATTTTAATTAGAAAAACTAGGTGAGAGAAATTTAATCAAATTAAATCTATATTTAAATTAAAAATAGGAACTGAGGCACAACAACACGACTAAGCGGTAGCTTAGGGTTTTAGAAGACTTAACGCAACAAGAACGAGTCAAAACGGAGCTAAAACGACGAAGGTAGGACTAAAACAAGGCTCCAGGGACTTATCTGTGAAGAAACTGAACTTCCAGGGGCTAAATCTAAAGAAATCAGGGGCTAGAACATAATTAAACCTTAAATAGAGGGTCGGGGTGCAAAACTATAGGTCCTGGATGGCGGGTATTAATTCTAGAAAGGTCAGGGGTCAGGACAGAAAAAGAAAGGGCTCAACTCTAATTATTTATCTTCTGATCTGGACTGCGGGTTGATTTCTGAAAAGTCTAGGGGCTTTTCTGCAAAGGTTCTGGGGTCGGCTAGGGTCGGACGAATCTGGTCCGTTGGATCAGAATTGTGTGGCACAGTAAGGGTCGGGCGAATCGGACGCGGCTCGGATCTGTTCTGGCCGTTAGATTTAGATCGGACGGCAGGGTGAGGGTCGGGCGAAGGCGGCGTCTCGTGGGTGGCTCAGATTCGCTCTGGCCGTGAGATCCAGATCGAGCGGCGGGACGAGGGTCGGCTCAGGTCGACTCTGCGGAGAAAAAGGGTCTGGCGAATCGCTCCGCTGCGCTGGGCGCCGGCGGCGACCGAGAGCGGCGGCGGACGGCCGGAGTTCACCGAATCCGGTGTTCCGTGGCTCGGTTCAGGCTCGGATTGTGCCGGGGAGAGCGAGGGCGGCACGGCGAAAGTGTTGGTGGCCACGGGACGGCCGTGCAGCGACTGTAGGCCGGCGGCCATGGCGGCGGGCGGAAACAGAGGTCCGGCGAGAAATCGGGGCTGCGACAGAGCGAGAGAGAGGGGGAAAACGGGTGCGCCTTGGTGCTCACAACTTCGCGGATCTCCGGCGAGAGTTGCAGGTGGCGGAGAAGCAGAGGAACGGTGAGTCGATGGAGGGGCGGCGTTACGGGGCGGCGGCGTTCCTCCGGTGTGCGGTTTCCAGCGGCGTGCGCAGTGTTGAGTAGAGGAAGGGATTGAAGATGGCTCTGGGTGCAAAGCGGGGCTCTGGCATGGGTTTTATAGGGGAGGGGAGGAGGCAGTGCGGCCGGGAAAAAGGAAGGCGGCGGCTCACGCGGCGGCCTGCGAAGGAAAGGGCGGAGCGCGTACCGCGACCGGTATGGCAGCTAGAGTCGCGGGGAAGGAAAGAGGAGACGCGGGCGACGGCGCGGAGTCGATCTGGTTTCAGGGTGAGGAAAAAGGAAAGGGGAGGGAGAGCGGACGACGGCGCGGCGACGTGTCTGACGTCGCGACGGAAAAAGGAAAGAGGGGAGGAGCAGAGGAAGAAGAAACGAAAGGAAGAGAGGGGCGCCGACAGGTGGGACCCAGGTGTCGGTGGGAGAGGGGTAAGGGAGAGTGAGGTGAGTTGGGCCGGCCGAGTTGGGCCGCGGGGAGAGAAAAAGAAAGGAGAAGAGAGAGAGGTTTGGGCCGGCTGGGCTGTTTGGGCCGTGGGGAGAGAAAAGAAAGAGAGGAGAGATTTTGGGCCGGGCTGGAAGAAGGGAAAGAGAGAGAGAAAGATGGGATGAGCCAAAAGAGATAGGGAAGAGAGAAAAAAGATTTTAGGGTAGTTTTTAGATATTTTTATTTTGCAAACTTAAACACGCAAACAAACAAAAACCAATGCAACGACATGAATGCAACATACATAAGACCATTTTATTTAATTCTGAAAGACAATTATTTATTATTATTATTTTTTTCCTATACTAGATTTTCTATAGAGAAAATAAATGTTGAAATTTTTATATAATTATGAGAAAATCATTGCTTTATTATTATTATTATTATTATTTTTAATCACATCCTACAATCCATTAATTTTAGGGTGTGACAATGATGAACTAGATGAGGAAAATGAAGTTGCTAATCTTATCAAACAATATGGCACAAAGGCCGCAACTAAAATAATGAACCTCATGATGAAACTAGATGATCTAGATGAGACTCTTGAATTACAAGAAGAATTGCTTAGGCTTGAGAGGGAAAAATCCGAAACTCTTGAAAAGAACCTCACTAATGAATGGGAGGAAAACAAGAGGCTTGAGGACTCACTTATGGCCAAGGATGGCATTCTTCTTGAGGTACAAGAGGCACTCACTTGTGAAATGAAGAAAGTGAATGATTTAAATAAGGAGTTCTCTTTGATCAATGACACTAATGCTAACTTGAAGAGTAATAATGTGAAACTTCAAGAAAGCTTAACAAGCTTCCAAACCATTCATAAGGGACTTGAGGTTGAATTTAACACTCTTCTAGAAAGCTCTTCTAAGACTAGTGAGAAATAAAGTTCATCTAGTCCATCAACAAGTAATGGTTGTGCACGTTGTTACAATGTTGATATTCAAGCTTGTGCCACTAACCATGCCGAAGTGAATGCCTTGAAGAAAGAGATTACTAGACTCACTCAACTATTGCAAGTTGAAGAATCTTCTTATGAGCAAGCTCCCAAGTCAAACCCCTCATTGAAGATAGGTGAGTTTGAGAAGCATACCAAAGGGTTTGGATCAAAATATATGAACAAGTATGGCTTTGAGAAAGGTAAGGGACTTGGTAAGAATGAGAATGGCACACCAGATACCATTCGATGTGTCAAGAACAACAGACGACCGCTATTGGAACAAAAGGTGGTCTTGTGGATATGACTACTCCCATTCGCAAGGGAAATGGTAAGGCACACAAGTGCAGTCATGTCAAGTTTGTTGAGGGAGGCACTACATGTGAAGAGGGTGCCAAGATTGTTGCATCCTCATCAAAGCAAGACAAGTTCCAAACCTCAAGCACAAACAACTCCAAGTCTCAAGGATCCTCCTCTCATGTATCCTTTTATGCGAACTATGTGTTGATTAGGAACCACCATGGTAAAGTGGTTGCTAAATTTGTGGGTAAACGCACATCGAACACCAAGGTGAAAAGCCATGTGTGGGTGCCCAAGATGCTTGTGACTAACATTCAAGGACCCAAGTATTGTTGGGTACCTAAAAGAAAAGAGTAATCTTGTTTTGTAGGGTTACTCCTCCGGTGGATCAACTTGAGTGATCGATAGTGGATGTACAAATCATATGACCGGAGAAGAAAGCATGTTCAATCAACTAAAAGCATCAAGTGGAGAGCACTACATAACATTTGACAGAAATGAGAAAGGAAAAGTTCTTAGCACCGGTAACATTATTCTAAACTCAAAATTCTCACTCTCAAAAGTACTTTTGGTTGAGTCACTTGGTTACAATTTCTTATCCATCTCACAACTTTGTGATACAGGCTTCAATCGTTTGTTCACTAACGAGGGTGTGAACGTCATTAGAAGAAGCGATGGCTCCGTTGCTTTCAAGGGTGTGCTCAAGAGAAAGCTCAACTTGACACATGCTTGGTGGCAAAGTCTAGCTTGGGTTGGTTATGGCATCGCCGCTAGCTCACGTTGGGATGAAAAATCTCAACAAGCTTCTAAAGGGGGATCACATCCTAGGACTAACCAATGTTTCTTTTGAGAAAGATCGTGTTTGTAGTGCATGCCAAGCCGGAAAGCAAGTTGGTGTTCCTCACCCATCAAAGAGCATTGTGACCATCGTCAAGCCTTTTGAACTTCTACACATGGATCTTTTTGGTCCGGTGGCCTACATAAGCATTGGTGGTAACAAATACGGCTTAGTCATTGTTGATGATTATTCTCATTTCACTTGGGTGTTATTTTTGTTTGACAAAAGTGTAGTACAAGAAATATTCAAGTTTGCAAGAAGAGCACAAAATGAATTTGAGACAAAGATCAAAAGAGTAAGAAGTGACAATGGCATCGAGTTTAAGAAAACCAACATAGAAGCATATCTAGATGAAGAAGGCATTCGTCATGAGTTCTCGGTTCCATATACTCCTCAACAAAATGGAATTGTTGAGAGAAAGAATAGAACTCTCATTGAGGTCGCAAGAACAATGCTTGATGAATACATGATCTCGGATCAATTTTGGGCGGATGCAATCAACACGGCATGTCATGCCATCAATCGCCTCTATCTACACAAGATCTTGAACAAGACGGCATACGAGCTTCTACTTGGTAAAAAGCCTAATGTGTCTTACTTTAGAGTTTTTGGAAGTAAGTGCTTCAATCTCAACAAGAAGCCCAAGAACTCTAAGTTTGCATCTAAGGTTGATGAAGGTTTCCTTCTTGGTTATGCCTCAAATGCTCATGGCTATCGTATCTTCAAAAAAACCACCGGTTGTGTTAAAGTTGCATGTGACATAACATTTGATGAATCTAATGGCTCTCAAGGGGAGCAAGTTGATGATGTTGTAGGCAAGGAAGAATCACCAAGCAAAGCAATCAAGAAGCTAGCTACAGGTGAAATAAAGCCTCAAGAACCAGCTGATCAAGATGATGAAGATGAAGTAATATTCAAAGATTCATCCACGACCAACTCCGCCGCGCAGCCCGAACACTTCGGGCATCCGTCCGGAGACTCCAGATCTCATAATGGAATAATGAGCAACAATGTCATGAAAAAGAGACTTACAACGACTTAAAAGACTATCAGAGATACACAGCTTATCCTGGAAACAGAGACTCCAAACTTCACAGGCGATCGACCGGGGGTTGCATAAGCCTAGAACGCAGCAATATCTTCAGCAAACTTCACAACAACTTCCTCTTCTGAGCAGTGATTTTGCAAGTGTGAGTACACTTATGGTTGGTACTCAGCAAGTATATTAGAAAATAGATGACATACAAGGCTTGAACAAAGATAAAGGCTGGCTGAATAAAGCGGTAAGCATTTTAAATGAACAGTTGAATATTAGCAACCTATTTACTAAGCCATGAGTGAATATTTCCCACATTTATGAAACAAATATATAACTGAATAACAAATAAGCTTGGAACATTAAATAACTGAATTATAGCACAAATTCCAATTAAGTTGTCATGTGAGGGTCCAAGTCGCTCTTGACCGTGAGCACGACTGATATATCAGTTTTATACTCTGCAGAGGTTGCACACTTTACCCACAAGTCGTGTCTCCCTTGATGCTCGAGGTAGCTATTCCTTTAAACACTTTTGAGGTGAGTGGCAGGGATTCACTACGAGGCCTTTACAAAGACTCCCTAACAAGGCAGTAACCCGCTAAGGTTTCAGCAGTTGCGTGAGTGAACCTCCCCCAAGGTGTGACCAAAAACCAAACAAAAGAATGCACCCTTGGCAGGCAACGAACCCCTCATCGCAGGCCCCCTCATGCGCCTTTCGGTAAGCTACTAACAAGCTAGAGAAATCTAATTAATCAACCAAGACCAAAGCCATATAGTCCTTGTGGTTGCACTGTTTTCCCGGGTGGTCGCTCCATGGTTTAAATTAATCATTAACATAAATTCATCATAGTGGTTCCAAAAGAGGTAATTCATGTATCAATTATCGTTTTCATAAACCACCCAAAACCATAGTTTAGAAACTAAGCAAACTACCCATTATTGAAAAATAAAACCCGGATTTCAAGGACATGGATAAACAATATGGATAAATAGGTACCCGTCAAATTAATGCATGCAAGCGTAAATTTAAATAAACGTTATTAGGAAGAAATATGATCAAGGAATATACTTGCCTTCATTCCAGATAATAGCTGCTCAGAGCCTTCAACTCTTGGTCTTGAAACTCTTGATGTTCAAAACTCTCGAGCTGCGTTCCTTTCTACTCGTGACAAGCAACAGGCACAAACATACAACAAACATACAAACAGAACTAAGAACACAGCACCAAAAAGAAGAAAAGCGTTGAAAGAACGCACAAAAGGATAGGGCTCGGGGCTACGATCGCGAGAGCACAAGAAACGCTGAAAACGGATCGTGAGAGCACAAGAAACGCTAAAAACGGATCACGAGAGCACAAGAAACGCTGAAAACGGAGCTACGGGTTGAAAAGATGCAACTATCGGATAATTTATATTATTAAAGAAACAGTGAACTATATGCTTGATTTATTTTATTATGAAAATAGATGTAATGATACAATTAACTCAATTTATATCTATATTTACAATCTACCGCATCACCGCCGATCATGATCCAACGCCTCTCTAAACCGGCGGTGAAGGGGATTTGGACCCGGTGGAGATGGGGTGGCTGCCGTAGTGATAAATGTATCGGTTAAATACATTGATTATAAATTATCATCATTGGCTCCAAAACCGCGGTGATAAGAACGGCTGGTGCACCATGCTTGTTGTGTTGCATCAAGAAATTCAAGAGTTTTTGCTTTTCAGTATGTGAACCAATTGTGAGGTTCTTAATTTAAAGATACACATCATAGGGCAACAAACTCTGTAATATTAGAAATTACCTCAGCACTCTGATTACCCCATACCTCAGTGCTTCAATTACCTCATAGGAGGTAAGAGGTCAAATATGATTGATAAAGGGTAAAGAGGAATTGAAAAATGCCATATTTTTCATTCGATCGAATCAAATGGATGGTCCACAATTATATGGGAGTACCATAGTGGGAGCCTAGAAATTATTATTTTGTAGGTATTCCAATGCATCGTTGGTCTCAAAAACTCAACATAAAGGACCTCTTCCATATTCACTAAAGCATTGATTGTGTAAGCAAGGTTGTATGAAAGGAGCACTATGGTAGTCTGGTAGCTAACGCAAAGGAATCACCAACCTTGTTCACAGTAACTTCATTGTGGAAATTAAATTTGTAGGTTTACAATACACACTAGCCATGATAAAAGGCTTTTTAAAATATCTTGAGCAGATTCAGAAGATTATATATCGTGTGTCTGCCTCTTTAACAACGGCGCGCTAGAAAAATGCTGATTAGTACCGTTGAAAACCAGCTTTAGTCCCGGTTCTCCAACCGGTACTACGAGACCGAGACTGATCAGGTACTAAAAGTCTCGGTCTTCGTCACTGGGTGAATGACCAGGTAATAAAAGGACCCTTTCCGGATGGTAAATACGAGCGCGGTGCGAGGATTTGAACCGGGCATCTCTTGCCTCGCGCAGTAACTTTTACCATCTTATCTACACAGCACTTGTGATGGGAAGAGGGATGCTTTCCTTTTGAAGTAACCCGTGGAGGACCCTTTAGTACCGGGTGGTAACACCAACCGCTACTAAAGGCTAGATATTAGTACTGGTGGTGTTACCAACCGGTACTAATGTGGGTGAAGGTATTAGTAGCGGTGGTAATACCAACCGATACTAATGTGTAGGTTTTAATACTGGTTGGATGTAGGTTTTAATACTGGTTGGTATTTCCATCCGGTACTGAAGGTCCCCGTACCTTTCCATCCATCCCAAAATACCGGTACGAAGAAAACCCGGTACTAATACTAGAATTAGTACCGGTCGGGTCTCTTCCTACCATTATTTTTATTGTGCAAGGATAGCTTGTTTTCTAGTAGTGGTCTAAACTCCTATCAAAATATTTTGTAACCTCTCCACCTTCACCTCTAGCTCCAGGTGCATAAAGATAGAGTAGTACATGTTCAACATCAAGGAGTCAAATAAGCTCAAAAGTTCACCAACAAACTGCAGATATGGCAACATCTACCTACTTCCACCTGACAGTATTGGGTGTAATAAATAGTAGCGTGTAAATGGTACGGATAATGTTCATCCGTATTCGAAGAGGGGTAGGATCGGTCCGTATCTGAGTCCGGATCTATTAGACAGTATAAAGAAGAGGGAACCTAGCTGTAAAACATAGTATGTCCTAGAAGCATGATATATAATTGCTTGTTCAACTGATCCTCCATCTTTCAGGAACGCAATTGATTTCACTAAAGTGAGTGTATGTGTTTTGCTGACAATTGATGTCTTTGACATTTACCTCCCCCTCTCTTCTTATGACAAGGACATGCCTACTACTAAGACACGTTTTAGCATTTGATTGATGTTTCTACAAGCACTACGAATTTCAAAATTTTCGCATTTGCAGAACTCTATATAATCAACAACAACATATATACGTGTTTGGATCAATTTTAATATACATGACGTTGACCAACTGTTCCTGAAAGAATCAAAGCATAGTAGAATATAGAAATGCACAAGTCTTGTCGTCCTGACATGGCTTAATCCAAAGACTAAAATACACTTACGAAAATGACCTATAAGGATGGTTATGTTGTTCTTCAATGCAAACATATCATGATTATAGATACGAACAAGATTTCCTGTACATCCAGACTACTACTAAGAATAAACAAAGCCACATATAATGTTTGTTTAATGTAAGAGAAATGAGATGCAAAAGTGCTGCATGCAGGCTTGCTAATTGCTATAAAGTGGATATGAACCTATTTCTGTATTACTACGTTACTGTAGTACGGGAAGGAAAAACAGAAAGTAAAGCATTGTTTGTTCATTAACGTCTTCTCCAAGATAATGTCTTGTGATATTCATGTTATTATATAAAAGCTTGTCCATGTAGTTGGTGTTTATTGCTGTCCACAAAGTACATGGTCAAAGTTGTCCATCCATATAAAACTCTTCAGTGATGTATGCAGTTAACTACTCCTAGTTAACTAATGTTGAACATCTTCCTGTCTTTTAGTTGAGCATTCTACACATTCGGTTAAATACACGTCCTGACATTCAGCAAATCCAAATTTCGATAATGGAGCTAGCTATATCTGCCGTTTCAGGTGAAATACTCAGCAGGTTCGTCTCCTTCCTAATCAAGAAATACACAAATCGAGCATCTCTTGAAGAGAAGATAGAAAGGCTTCAGCAACTCCTACTGAGAGTTCATACTGTAGTTGAGGAGACCGAGGGGCGATATATCACCAATTCACAGATGCTGGTGAAACTTGGGTTGCTTGTGGATGCCATGTACAAAGGTTACAGTGTTCTTGACACCTTCAAGTACAAGCCCTTTGAAACCACCATCCTCAAAGAACAGGTGAGCGATTCATGTTCCTTGTCTTCTATGGCTCGTCTTAAAAAACGTACCAATGCAGCTTTTAGTGCGATGAGGAATAAAGCATGCTTTAGTCATGAGCTACAAGCTTCACTGGGTATTCTGGAAACTGTTGTTTCAAATATGACCGAGTTTGTTATACTTTTGGGTGGATGCGATCAGATGCCTAAAAGACCCTATGATACCTATTTGTATATTGACAGTTTTATGTTCAGTCGCCTACTTATAATGTTCAGTCGCCTTGTTGAAAAGCAGCAAATTATTGATCTCCTGTTACAAGATAATTCTCTTCATGGTGCTCCAGCTGTGGTCCCAGTCATTGGTGGCTACAACGTTGGAAAGAAAAGCTTGGTCGGGTATGCTTGCAACAATAGTATGGTCCGCTCCCACTTTTCCTCAATTTTACATTTCACCGATGCTAATTTTTAGAAAGCGGGCCATGAAACATTCTTGCCTGTGAGAACGTTGGTTATTGTTGAGTTCACTTCAGATGTGGATGATAGTGAATGGGTGAAGTTTTATTCAGCTACATCACATAGGGACATAGGAAGCAAAGTGATCATTATAAGTAGGTTGGAAGAGATAGCAAGGTTTGGAACAGTGAAAGCGATTCGCCTCAGAAACTTATCTCATGCAGAGTTTATGTACCTCTTCAAGATCCTAGCATTTGGAGGTACTGATCCTGAGAACCATCCACAAATGGCATCTACAGGGATGGAGATAGCTAAGATGTTACAAGGGTTACTTCTGTCAGTTAATGTGCTTGCTGATATCCTGAGAAAGAATCAAAATGTCCAGTTTTGGCTCCATATATTGAAAAGGTTCAGGAGTTCGGTAGAACATAACTTGTCCTTGTTTGGTGAGCATCCAAAACAGCTTGTAGAAAGGGATCGTCCAAGTGACATAACAATGTTTATTTCACCATCCGCTGCTCCACTCCATCTCATGCCACCTCGTGGTGATAGTAATTTTCACAACAAAGAACTTTCCAACGTGACGTTTGGTGACATACTACAAGGTTCGAGTACTATTGTACCCAAGGATGAGTTTCAGATATTAGCTTGGCAATCAAGAATACCCCCATTTACTAAGTTTATTGCAAATTGTATTGTAGACAAATATCGGTGTACTTTCCCAGACAACAAAAAGCGGGAATGGTCAGGTATCAAGTGACATCGAGATGCTTGAATCATATCATTACAGTGTAACAAACGTATCCATACTTAACATAAAACATGATTTGGTGGACTCTGTCATCTTTACCATTCATGAAGGTCTCTATTGAATGTGATGAATTGTCAGAAGAAAAGTATATTTTGCACAGGCATATTATGATGACCTTCTGTAATTATTCACCCGCAAGGCACGTGCATATATTTAGCTGATTTAAAATAGTAGGAAAAAGGGAACTGGCCGGTTGGGTTGTTGTTGTAACTAATTTTACGCCATTCTTGGTTTTGCTATCAGTATTCAGTACTACAGTTTACCACAGTTTCTCACAGATAACACAGTCTCATTTCTCACGGTTCATAAGTCCATTTATCACCGTATCTGAACCGTGAAAGAAACTGGATCACAGATAACATTATTTTTTTTGCCACTGCATGGATATATGCTACTCCCTTTGTCTTGCCTTTTCTGAATTAGTAGTTTTTGCTATATATGCATCTAGATATACTCTATGTCTAGATATATATCGAAAAATATATATATATATAGAAAAGTCAAAACGACCAATAATTTAGAATGGAGGGAGTATTTACCATGCGAACCTCCTAAATCTGCCACCCCAATGGCTCTTCTGTGTGTCTCATGGGCCTCCTCTGCTGTGATGCATGCTCACAGATGGACCAGGCATACGAGCGAGGCAGAAACGGCAGACAGAGATGGAGGGGGTGAGGGCTAGTCGAGAGAGACGAGAGAGAGAGAATAGGGGAGCAGCAAGGGGATTAAAATAAAATGCAAATACTACTACAGATATGCCATTTGCAAATGGGCTGTCACCGTCGGTTTAGTTTAAATCGCAGTGATAGATTTTCAACACCAGTTTCTCACCATGTGACAGTAGTGCCAATGGAACCGGCGGTGAAAGTGACCATCACCGCTGGTTCGTATTAAGATAAAATAGTCATCACCGCCGATTCGTAAAACAACCGGGTCCGACAGTGATGTTGCTGCTAGTGCTCTCTTATTTCCTTCCCCCTCATTCCTCTCCCTCTAATTCCTCTCCCCTGCCGCCGCTCCCCTGCCCCGTTGCCCCCTCTGCAGCAGTTCCCCTCCCGCACCGCCACTCCCCTGCCCAGCCGCTGCTCTCTGCAGTTGCTCCCTCGCCAGCTGCCACTCCCCTGCCCCCACCGCCCCCCCTCTACAGCCGTTCCCCTCCCCTACCACTCCCCTTCCCCGCCGCCCCTCCCCTTTCCGATGGAGCCGATGCAAGGCGAAGGGCGACGAGGGGCGGAGACAAGGCCCGCAGATTGGCCGGAGATGAGCGGTGCCGGCACGGCCGCACGCTCGGGCCGCCGGTCGCATAGAGGCGCGTGGGGATCCGTGGCACCTGGGCATGTGTGGCGACAGCCGGGGACGAGCGGCGCCGAAGCAGCTGCGGCTGCATCAGGGACGGGGACGAGTGGCATCAAGGCGGACGCAGCCGGGACCGGGGATGGTGGATGGGCGGCGCCAAGGTGGCCGGGGATGGGGACGGAGGATGGGCGGCGTCGAGGCGGCTGGGGATAGGTCACCACCGGTTCTAGATCCGGAGGTGATGGCCCACCCATCACCACCAACCCTAATCCAACAGGGTCTCCAACCCGGCGGTTATGGGGTTTTTCAACTGGCGGTGCGGAATAGTAAAATAACAAATAACCCACTGACACATTGCCTTTACATGCCATGGTGATTATTAGTATTGAGATATTTGGGAATCGTTGGAGATGTTCCCTAATAATCTTGAACTTTGGTATTGGGAGACTGTTGGAGATGATATACGTATCTCGAATCATACAGAAAAGTGAATCACCAACTAAGTACCATTTGTGGAAATGAGCACAACATTGTGCTTGAATCCTGGATGCTGCAAAACATTTCCCTTAGCAATGGAAGATTTGTGTTTGGTCAAGTAAGTGGTACTCCCACTATTTTTTAATATATAGTGTTAGGACAAGTTAATTACTTCATAACTTGTACTTCGCGTCATATATTTAGAAACAGAGGGAGTAGTGTTGAAGACATGTGAAGGTAAAGTTCATTCATTTTACGTTGCCCTGTCCCTTTACATAACTAGCAAGGTGGCCCGCGTTAATAGCGCGGCTAGAAAGCCATGCTGTAATTTTTTAATATAAATTGTGAAGTCTATGTTTTATCTCTTTTAATTCTACTTTTAACCTCATAGCATCGGTAGGCCTTCTTAGTTTGTCTTAGTATACACACTATTTTTGCAAATGAACTCTAAAGTCATGTGTGCATATGCATGCCTAATTAACACCACTCACTTTTGACAACATGAAAAGAAATCAAATATGGATTCTTACCCTATGGAGCAATCTTTTCCGCATGCACCTATATATATATATAAAGATTTTTCTGCTATTGTTGCGCTGAATCTCTTCTAGTCCCCGCTCAATCTATGTAACATGGTGTTTCCACCATGATCTCTTAGCATCTGCTTTCTCCATCTCACCACCATCCATCCTTATACTTTGGCATCCACAGTTTCTAAGCCGCCATAAAATAAATTAAGCTCAAATGCCTGCAAATTGATCAGACCTGTTGAAGCGATGATATATGCTCTACGTTCTCTTTTTGTTACATCCTCGTTCTTCTATCAGTGACCGGATCTAATGTGCATTCAATCTTCGACCATGGACTCTAGTTAAAATCGAACATACGGGACAAATAGATATTTTTTTCAAAGGTAATAGATTAGAGTTGTATTTACTTACGTCATGTGAAGACCTTTATATTCCAATGACACGATCTTTTATATATATCTGTTTAGAATTCCAATACCAAAGAATTCCATTTTTATCAATCTTTAGATTACATCTACACCAATATATATACCGATCCATTAAATTTAGTGGTATCTTTAAATTCCAGCAATTAAATTCCTTATTTTTCAATTTGGAATTGGATTCAATACTATGTTCTTCTTACAGTGGATTTTTGTATCTTTTATCTCTTCCCAACAATAATTTTAGATATTCTATATGTAGTACCACATTTGTGTACACCAAATATCTGTACTGAGATCATTTTCCTTCGTTGATATTTATTTTTAAAAACTATACAAACTAAATTCACTTATGTACTATCGTTCTATAGATATGTTATTTTATTTTTTCAGAAAATAGTTATTCATTATCTATCGTGTATCCAGAACCACATCCTCATCGATGTCCTTGACACCCATCAAACCATGCCCTCAATCTTGATCATGGTTAACGCATGTATTTGTGTATGCTTGCATCATAATGACCCATTCTGAAGCTTCTGTACAATCTGAACAAATAGCATTACGCTTATTATTAGATAAAAAATCACAAACTTGATACTTCTAAGCCACTTCTTGCTGCCAAATTAAGGCATCTACCCATATACTTTCTTTGTGCAAAAATGTAAGATGTATTTTGACTGAAGAAAGTTAAATTTTGAAAACTTTAACCAACATTTAGTTAAATTATATGCACATCTAGTGCATAATTTTGCATCTATATATTTATATTAAAGTGATTTAAGATTATTAAGTCTTTAGCTATTGACATCTTATTGTAAGAAAACTTATGGGTTAAAATCTATTATGAAAGATTTTTTCCTGATTCAAATATGTCTAATATTTTTGGACGGAGAGAGTATCTATCTATTTATCCCATCTCGTTGTTCATGCATATGGATGCGGTTCCTCATCACCACCGCTCTCTGATATTTTATCTTTGCGACCACATCAACTACTGCATCTCAGCCCACCTGTACGTGATGACACCTCCTAAGACCCCCAAGACGCCAAGACGATGGCCATCTTGATCCTGCTTCTCTCCACGTAAAATTATGTCTAGTCGTAAGGGTACCGATAAGATGATTAGTCGTGATTAATTATTATAGATGTTAATGATCGTCCACCTTATGTGCTAGTGTGCTAGCAATCAGTCCTCAAATGGCCGTTGACGGCTGCGACGGCGACCGAATGAAGCGGCCACTGACTGTTGCAAAGCAGCACGAACTGGATCCTACGAGCGGATGGCTACGGCACGGGAGATTGGAGAAGTGAAGGGATTCAGCGGTGCGGATGGGCACTGAAAGGAGGGGAGACCACCAGCTTCTAGCTAGAAGTTGAGCACACACGAACACTCACCTTATTATCTGAGTGAGACTCATGTATCTAAGACCTAGTGGTCCACCAAATACCAGCTCAAAAAGCCAAAACCACGATGGCCCAAAAGTTATCTAGAGCTTGCTGTAAACTAATCTTCATGCTAGTTGGATGACTAATCACGGTTAGTCAATGATTAGTCGGACGACCAGACTTCTATTTGAGATAATCACCTCGGTGGGTATGATCGGTACTGGCGGACTGATAATCATGATTAGTCGGATGACTTAAAAAATAATGGTTCACTATGAAAGCTGCCGCTGCCAACATCGACACTTCCGATGTTCGATTTAGGCACTACTATATCTCTACTATCGTCCAACATATAATGCCTTTACTCTTCTACCTTGCAATCCCGAGCCTTCGATAGAAGTAATTAGAAGGTTAGATTTGGTCTTATTGTAAAAGTTACACATGTTTAAAATCGGATAAGTTTGTGTACACGACTTCTCTTTTCTTACACTATAGTACCTAGACAATAATAGATTATGTTGAAGAAAATGCAATACATAAAAGAAAAAAATGAAAATGTTCGTGGTGCCGTAATTTTATTTTATTTTGCTGCAAAATTGAAATGTTAGAACCGTAGAAGATAAAGAATATACATTTAATATGTTATCATGGGCATTGCGATTGATGCAATTCATACACAAAAACAAATAAAAAATATTTGAAACATGTTTGATTGCTCCACGCAGACCCATACAGGCTCTCTTCTCTAATTGAGAATTAATATATTATTATTTTCTTCCCATATATACCACATCTTATCATGGCAGGATTGTAGAGTCCATATTTTGAATTTATATATATGAGTCGTACTCGGTATGAACTCTTTAGATCAGTTTACACCGTTAGATCTTCATAAAATCCAACGGTCCAAATCCTTCTCTTTTTAAGATTAATGTGGGAATTTCTATACCCTCTCGGCGAACGTGATGTCTTCTTTTAACACTCTCTTAATAATATAATAAGATATAGAGCATCACACTCCTGATAGGAGGAAATAGAATTACTACCTCATTCTGAAGCCGTTAGTATCATCAAATTTCACCAATAGTTTACAATAATCAAATAAAGTGCCACACAAATGCATTGTTGCCACGGACCTGAAAAATAGTACATCTAACTTGTATAATTACATTAGATAGACATCATCTTGTTAGAAAGCCAATTCTCTGCGCTTCCTCCGTGACAAACGAGTACCTTCAGGCATATCTTCAGTGCAATTTGGAACAAAGTGAATAAAACAAGTATAGGGGGGTAACCTTGACTCCCATGACAATAGATTAAATTCTCCTTTCGGCCTAACAGAAGGATCTAACAGTAGTTCTCCAAGTGTCACCTGTGGTAATTCTTTCACTGGAGCATAAGTCGCGCTACTGCTACTAGTACATGGTATGATACGAAGGGGAGAAACAGGACACAAAGCAATGTCGGTCAGGTCTACCTCATGGCCTCGTTCGAAAAGTAACTTTGGGTGCTGACCATATGCGAAGAGGTTCTTCTCAATCACTTTTTTGCACCTGTTCAATATGCAAAACCAGGCTTGAGCATTCAGGTTCCTTCTCAACACGTCAGCCAGTGCATTTGCTGCAACAAGTGATCTACTCAGATGCAATTCCTTGGCAAATCCTTCTGCTATGTGTACTAGTCGTGGATATTCAGCTGGGTCTGCACTTCCAAATGCAAGTACCTTGAAGAGCTACCATAACTCCACATAAGGAAGTGGATTACGAAAAATTGGCCTTACTGATCCAAATCTTGCTAATCGTTCAAGTTTGCTAATGATGACCACTTTGCTTCTTCTATTTGTTCTTCTCACAAACGAATAGAACTCTTTCCATTCCATTTCATCTATATCTGAAACAAACGCAACAACTAACAGTGCCATCCCCAGCATGGCCTTTTCATGGTCGACAATAGACAGAAAGTTGTCTCCATTCAGATGCAAAATTGAGGGGAACTGTGAGCGTATCCTCTCATCAGCACATACATGGGCTACCAAAGTTTTCTTCCCAACTGCAAGTCCACCAATGATTCTGGTCTAGTGTTCTGGTCATGAGCATTTTTTTAAGAGTCTTTTAACTTGTTTTAGGGTGGGTTGCAGACTCTTTATATCTGTAACATCTTGGGGATCTTTTCCCCTTCTCTTCTTAATATATTGATGCGCAGCTCTCCTGCGCGTTCGAGAAAAAAAATCCACCAATGATTGGAAGGACTGCAGGTGCACCATCTGGGTTATGTTGTAATAATAAGTTCAAGAGATTTTGCTTTTCTATATGTCGACCAAACATGAAATTCCCGATGTGAAGATATGCATCATAGGGTCTATGGGAAATGTGTTCACATCCACCCAAAAGTACAACAAACTCTGCTAAGTTAGAGACAACTGTTTCCAGATTTTCCAACGCACCATTCACCTCAAGGCCGGGGACCTTGCCCTTATTTACTGGAGCAAGAATTGTGCGGCGACGTTTGAGATGAGTGGCAGAAGAGATAGAGAATGACTCGCTAACCTCGTTCACGTAACTTTCACTATGTAAGGATCGTTCAAGGGAGACGCGTCTCAAGGACCAAGGGAGGCGCGATTTGTTTTTGTCTCCAAATTTTCGTCTCCAAAGATAGGAGGTTGGAGACATGGTTTATCCGCATCTCGCGTAACAAAAATACATGAGACGCGGGAAGAACACGTCTCCTTTGGACTTCAATCCGTGTCTCCGCTATATCAAAGTTGAGACGCGGCTGAACCCCATCTTCGAAGCTGTTAACACCGCGTCTCATGTTGATGATAGTAGAGACGTGGTTTCCTACATCGCGTCTCAACTAGCAGTCCTTAAGGGAGACACGGATAGTGTAGACGCGTCTCTGTCGGTGTTTTACCGCCAAACCCACCAAGGGATACCCCCGAGGTGGTAGATTGTAGGTAGAATATCGTCGAGATCAGGAACTCGAAGGTGCAAGGAACACAAAGTTTAGACAGGTTCAGGCCGCCAAGAGCGTAATCCCTACGTCCTGTGTGGTTTGTATTGCCTTAGAGGTTATGAGATTGTTGGTTATCCTTTGGAGGGGTCCCTGCCCTCCCTTATATAGTCTGGGGAGACAGGGTTACATGGAAGTCCTAGTCGAGACGGCCTGAGGAGTCCTACCCGAGTACGGCTCGGGTAGTTTCCTTACGTCCGACTAGTTCTAGTGCTACACGACTAGTTACAATGAGGATAAGGTATGGCACATGTGTCATCCCATACTACATGTATATGTATGCCAAGTGAGCAGTCCCGCTGCCCCGGGTCTGACAACCTCCCGAGCTCTTCGCAGCCAAGTGTTGTAGGCTTTCGAGTACTTCTGGAAGGTGTCTTCAAGTCCCTGCTGAGTCCCTTGAGAAGGTGTCTTCCGAGTACTTCTTTGGCTACATCGAGGCTGTGAGGTGCTCAAGCCCCGAGTAGTCTTCAAGTCTTCTTTTATATGGGGTGCAATGAACTCGCACTCCATATGGAGTAGCCCCCGAGCCTTAGGTTGAATCGAAGAATCAGGCTGAGGGTCAAATTAGTCTTGAATCTTTGGTTTGTATCTTCCAAGAATTTTTGAAAAATAAGCCGTCGATGACACGTATCCCACGGTCCCCGAGCCTTTAATCCACATTCCCAAATTTGGAAAAAAAGGATCTAAAGAGTCGTGGCATGAGTTGTGTTTTGAAATGAATTGATAGTAATTATGGGTTAATTGGTTCTGAAATTCGAAAAACCCCTCTTTCCGGAAGTGTATCCCTGAGAAGATTGTTAGTCAAATAACTTTCTCAAAAAACCCTTGAATACCACTCAAATCAAATCGTTATCCAAGGAAAGTCGCTTCACGCGCGCAGCCCCCGAGCATGGGAGGCAGACGAACTGCCGAAGTTGCGCCGAGTACCCTGCATGCCCAGCCCCCGAGTGAGGGAGCCAAACCAGCTGTCAAAAGCACGGCGAGTGCTCTGTCATGCCCAGCCCCCGAGCATGGGAGCCAGACGAGCTGCCAAAGTTATGTGAAGTAGTCGACGTGGCCGAGTCGTCGTGACCGAGCGGGCGGCTGACGGAGTAGTCGGTGCGGCCGAGTCGTCGTGTTGCGCCCAGCCCTCGAGCGAGGGAGCTAGACGAGTAGTCGAAGACACGACAAGTGCCCTGTCGCGTCCAGCCCCCGAGCGAAGGAGCTAGGCGAGTAGTCGCAAGCACGGCAAGTGCCCTGTCGTGCCCCTGCAAGGTAAACATAAAAATATGTTGTAATTGATATACATGATATCGAGTTGGGAGTGAATCCCAGCATTGTAAAATGCATGTAAAAATTTTTGCGTCTTTCTCTTGTTAGGCTGTGTATTTTCCCTGAGTAGTTAGCCTGTTACATTTAGGCACCTGATCCCTGATCGTAGCCGTAGTCCCTAGCGCAGGGAGCTTGGCCGCATGCACGCGTAGGAACATAGGCGTACAGAAGAGTCGAGGTTTCACGGATTAAGGCGTGTGCTACCGAGTACTTTAGTAACCGTTAAGAGAAGACA
Source organism: Panicum miliaceum (assembly GCA_032594955.1). Taxonomy (NCBI): domain Eukaryota; kingdom Viridiplantae; phylum Streptophyta; class Magnoliopsida; order Poales; family Poaceae; genus Panicum; species Panicum miliaceum. The sequence continues at coordinate 44,353,240 of CM064056.1, read as the reverse complement.
ATGAAAGTAAAAATAAGTAGTCGGCATGCATGCGACAAAGAGAATGCGCAGTACGCATAAAGTAGTCTGCGAGAGCACATGCTGTAGCGCGCATGGCCGTAGGGTGTAGCTACTGTGAGCCTGACATAACTCAGTGTACCAAGCTCGTGGGCGGCGCCCTATAAACTTGATGTACCAAGCGCGTGGGCTGTTAGCAAACCCTAGAAGTAGTAAACCATGGTGTAGCCTCCGATGGTAATTCCCGTCGAGAAGCGTACCAAAGCAGTAGTCGTTCCTATTAAGAACAAGTCGGAAAGGGTATAAGTGACTTAGCTTGATTCGTGGGCGGTTGCCGATGAAGCCGCAACGCTCGTCGATGGAGCCGCGGCAATTGTTGATGAAGCCCGACTAGTCGGAGTCGATTCCGACTAGTTGTTGACGGTGCGAGACCCGCTCCCGACTAGTTTTCTAGTCGAGGCGAGTAGTCGAAGTAGTCGTCGACGGGTCGTTGAGCGTCCTCGCAAAGTCAAAATAGTCGTCAGCGGGTCGCCGAACATCCTCACGAAACCAAAGTTGTCGTCGGCGGGTCGCCAAGCACCCACGTGAATTCGGAGTAGTTGGCGAAGCCAAGTCATCATGGCCGAGCGGGCAGCTGACAGAGTATTCGGTGGCGTGTCATCATTGCGACGGGAGCTGAAGTTGTGCCGCGTCGTCGAGGTCGGCGCGGACCGCGAGCTAAAATCCGCGTTGCGCTGATGTTGCTACACAAGCCGAGGTTGAGCCAGGTGGTCGAGGTTGGCAAATCCACGAGTTGGGATGATGGCGGCTGCATCTCCCAGGTGTAGGCCGTTGGAGCCCTGACTGACGGCATGGGCGATGCTTGGTGAGAGGGCAGTCCGCGCGTGCATACTTCTCCGGCATCTTGGATGCCAGCACGCGTATGGCAATGAAGCTTGCTTGCATCGCAGCTATCTCGCATGCACGGTTAGAAAAATAGATCTATTAGGATAGTTCTTGGCAAGAATAAAATAAGCCATAAATCAGATTGGATCTGTTATATAGAAGATAAACAAAACAAATCTTCCCTGCATGCTTTGCGCAGCTTTCTGGATCCACGCGTGAAGGGAAATTGAATTTTCCATCGCACAAGGACCTGCAGCCACACGTAGGAGTCATTGGACCCGTTGAGGTAGATCGGTGGCAGGTACCGTGCCTCCATCACGTGCATGCACAGTAGCATCAGTGCGTCGTGGTGGCCATGCTCCGTGCGACCGGGAATGCCGCCACCGCCGCTCTCGTCATCCGCGGCCTGACACGCCGACGAACTGAGCAGTTAAAAGTTGTTGATGCGAGCTGAGTCCACGCGGTTACGAGTGGAAGCCGAGTTGGATCGCCTTCGTGGTTTCCGATTAGATCGGAAAATTGAATTTCGCCAAGATCGTCGATGCCACGGCTTCATGCTCGAGCAAATGCCTCCGGCTCCCTGGTGTCGGCGAGGTGGTTGTTGAAGCCATCATGACCATTGGCGATGCAGATCCCGGAGCCGAAGGTGAACTTCATGCCCTCGTCGAGCATAGCGCTGGTGAAGTTGAATGATGCCATCAAGTTGTCCGGTGGATGCTCGATGAACACCCCTACCTGGCGCGCCAGCTGTCGGTGTTTTACCGCCAAGCCCACCGAGGGATACCCCCGAGGTGGTAGGTTGTAGGTAGGGTGTCGTCGAGATCAGGAACTCGAAGGTGCAAGGAACATAAAGTTTAGACAGGTTCGGTCTGCCGAGAGCGTAATACCCTACATCCTGTGTGGTTTGTATTACCTTAGAGGTTATGAGATTGTTGGTTATCCTTTGGAGGGGTCCCTGCCCGCCCTTATATAGTCTGGGGAGACAGGGTTACATGGAAGTCCTAGTCGGGATGGCCTGAGGAGTCCTACCCGAGTATGGCTCGGGTAGTTTCCTTACGTCCGACTAGTCCTAGTGCTACACGGCTAGTTATAATAAGGATAAGGTATGGCCCATGTGCCATCCCATACTACATGTATATGTACGCCAAGTGAGCAGTCCCGCTGCCCCGGGTCTGACAGTCTCCGCTATTGTTTGTTGTCCGAGACACTGAAATTCCGCGTCTCCGGTACATAGTTATGCCCTGTCTCATCTGATCATTATAGAAGACGCGTTTTGGTTGCACGCGTCTCCGATAGGTACTTTTGTGGGAGATGCGGTTTGTTGACACGCGTCTCAATTATGTGCTTCTGTGGGAGACAATGGTCATTGACACGCGTCTCCGATATTTTATTCTGTGGGAGATGCTGGTCATTGACACACGTCTCCGATATATTGTTCTGTGGGAGACGTTGTTTAATGACACGCGTCTCCCCTATAAGTTTGTATGGGAGACGCGATTTGCTATCGTCCCGCCTCCCATACCAATTTACAACCATTCACAGAAATCACAGATACATGCACAGCCCATTCACAGAAATCATAGATACATGCACAGCTAGAAATCACAGAAATCACAAACATCACAGGCACAACATATATATAGAATCCATTTTTTCACAGATTTAACATTACATATAATAAGAGGACATCACAGGTTCATAAGACCATCACAGGGTCTAAGAGATAACATTCAACAAGTAACAAGTTCTAAGAGACCATCACAGGGTCTGCAGGCCCTGGGTTAACTGTTAAGAGACACCATGCATCAAAGAGACATCTAGGAGATGACATTATTTAAACCTTAAGGTTAAACCCTGGGTTTTTGTTTCTCCAGTGGAACTCTCATTTCTCCGAGATCACCTAGTTCATGAGGAAGTTGGCAATCTTTTCGCGAATGACATGCAACTCTTCCTGGCTGAGGGGGTTTGTCCTCACTTCAAACTCCTCCTGTTTGGGAAAAACAAAGTCAGCAAGGGAAAATTTGCAATGTCAGTTATGTCATCATAATTGTCACCAATGTCAGGAAGCTCTTCCTCACTCATATCATGCCCCGTGGTCTGGTTGCCATACTCTGTTTCATCATCTGGGCAGGTAGGACTGTCAGGGGTCCTTTCATTGCTATCCTGGCACGTGCTGGTTTGCTCACTGTCCGGGAACCTTTCATCGCCATCCTAGCAAGTGCTGGTTTGCTGACTAGCACAGATTCCTTCACCTATACCACAAGTGGTGGTTTCCTTGCCCCTCAAGTCTCGAGCATTAACACCCTCCTCTCCATGCTCAACAACAGTAGTCATCCATGAAACCCCTAATGATGAGATGAGCGTGCACATGCATCATACTTGAGAATGTTATCACATTCTGACAGTCAATGCATGGACAATAAATGTCAAACATGCGCCGATTCGACTTGTCCACCTCTGCCGCGTCAATGAATGACCGGAGACCACACAAGTACTCTTCACAGACACGGTTGTTAAGATACATCCAACCCCGGTCCTCCATTTACATTGTTAAGCAAGAAAGTTGTCAATATCCAAATTCACATGTGGTCAATCAAAGTTCACAACTTATCCATGAAAAAGTTAATGGTATAATAACATAAAAGGGGAAAAGATATAAACCTTGGGCAGCTGGTAGGGCATGGCACGCCGTTCTTAAGCTTCAGAGAGTACCATTACGCTGTTGTAGGATCCATGTTGGCGCATTACTAGGGAACCGCGACTTGTTTCTGCAGTAGAATTCTGTCTGTTAGCCTTGCACATTATTACTATGTGGCACCATGCATATGATGAACACAATATACAGACCACACTCTGCATTGAGTGAGGGCAACACACAATAAGGCACAAAAGAATCATCTTGCATTGGACAGACGACGAGCCAGGAGGCACGGGCAGTGGCGGAGAGCTTCAAGTGGCCACGGAGAGCTTAAAGTGGATAGCTTCAAAGTGGAGTCCTTGAGCTTCCATGGAAAGAGCTCCCTGGACCCTCTCGATTGACGTGGAGCTCGACGTCAACTCAATGACAGAGAGGCCGGAGCAAACGTCGACCTCGACCTCGACGTGGAGCTCCTCAATGCGCAGGCAAGATTGGAGGCACGCGATCAGGCAGCAGAGCTTGCTAGCCACACGCTGGCGTAGGCACACTTACGAGCACTCCATCCAGCGACGCATAGCTCATCACAGCCGGGGCCGACGGCAGCAGCTAGCCGGCCTACAGCAGCGCGGGAGGCGCCTGCAACGGCCGGCCTGAGGTGTGCCGCCGGCCGGAGCACGCACGCGCACAAGGAGGGCTATGCTGTCGGCCGGCGGTGGGTGGAGGGTGAGCGAGCGGGGCGCGGGTGGCTAGGCGGCGTGTGGCCGGCCTAGTGCGGCGCGCGCGCGAGGACGCTAGCTAGCCAGGTGTCGGTGCCGCGGCAAGAGCAGTGAAGAAGAGGACGCGATCACGAGCAGAACAGTGGACATGAAAGTTGAGACGCGGCTTGTCTAGCAGCATCTACCGTTGCGTCTACATATGGGAGACATGCAAGGGGAGACGCGGCCCGTCTACCCTCCATCCACTAGACGAGGCGCATGTACAAAAGCCACGTCTTCATGAACAAGGACACTTTTTGAGAGCGGCTCATTAGGGCGCGTCTCCGCTATCGGAGGGCACGGGAGACGCGTGACATTATGTGAGACGCGTCTTTCAAACCCGCGTCTCCACTGCTAGAGTTACGGGAGATGCTTTTTTTTGGCATGCGTCTCCGCTATTACGGGAGACACAGCTGGTTGATCTTACGCGGCTGGTTGATCTACGTCTCCGTATCCACTACAAGGAAGCGTGTGTCGACCTGGCTCAACTTACGGGAGACACGGTTAGTCGCGCCACGTCTCCATTGATGCAAAGAAGACGCGGCTCAAAACCGCGTCTCCGGTAATGGTGTATCCTTAGTAGGCTTCTTACGTAGTGTTTCCTCGAGGAGCTGGAATCTCAAGGTATCCAGCGCATGGTAGCCCTGGTACATGGCCTCTGAAAGTATCTTGATCGCTGCATCAACATTCCAGAGTTGGTGATGTGTCGTGCATCGGCTTCCTCAACTACGGTATGAACCCTCATCAGGAGACGCTGCAACCCCCCCCCCCCCCCCCCTCTCCTCCAAGCATTCATAGCTCGAGTAGTATTTGTTTATGGTGAAGGAGATGAATCGGCTCAGAAGTTCACCAGCAACCGCAGTTATGGCAGTCTCCATCGCCTGTGGACAACACTATGGTGCAAGGTGCATAGAGGATTGAAGAATGAACGGGGAAACCTGATACCTGTAAATGAATTGTCCTGGAAGCCTGGTATACAGTTACTTGCTCTTTGGCCTCGATCACTCAGGTCTGCGGAGCATAGTTCATTGTTGATTGGAGGAAAATAAGTTTCTACGTTGCTGAAAGTTGATTGAGTTGGCATCTTCTTATTTTGATAAGGACGTGCCAACTGCCCAGAAATGTTCTAGCATTTGGTCGTTGTTTCTGCATTCTCTTTGAAAATTTAGTACTAGGCATTACAGAGCTCCAATTCACAAACGTATATTCTGACCGAAAGGACTAGAGCTGACAAATTGCTACAAAAATGCAAGCCTTGTAATCCTGACATAACTTAATCTAAAGACTAGAATACCATTTTGAAAAGGATTTCCTAGGATTGTTTGACTATTCTTCACCGTACAAAAACATACAAAGGTTGATGATAACAAAAACCAGCTTTATCATCTTCTTTTTTTGTTTGGAAGAACACGAGGAATGTGCCCCTACTGATAAGAACAAGCTTCCTTTTATGTTAATAAATATTATTGGTGAGAACAAGGAAAGTGAATATAGATGCTAGAAAAAAGAGATACTGTTGTCACAGAGAGTTGATTTTTACCTTCCATGCCAAATCGATGGGACAGAAAAGTACCATGTACAAGATCTTGAGCTGTAAAAAATTGACCCTGAACTTTTGGTGTATGACCTTCCTGTAGAGTACAGAAAAGCAGAACAGATAACAAAGCAAGTCTTTACCTTGTAGTTGGTATTTCTTCTGTCTACAAAGTCAAAGTCGTCCTTCACATATAAAACTCTTTTGTGATGCATTCAGCTAACTGCTCCTAATTAACTAATGTCAAACATCTTTCTAAGCCATACTTTTATGTGAGCATGCTATATATTCATTAAATACACATGCTGCTAGTCATTTCTGAACGAATCAATCTCAATGGAGGTAGCTCTATCTGCCATTTCTGGCAAAATACTTAGCCGACTTATCTCCTTCATAATCAAGAAACACACAGAAAGGTCATGTCTCGAAGAGAAGCTAGAAAGGCTGCAGCATCTCCTGCTAAGAGTACATACTGTAGTCGAGGAGGCCGAGGGACGATACATCACTAATTCTAAGATGCTGGTGCAGCTCAGGATACTTGTTGATGGCATGTACAAAGGTTACCATGTGCTCAACACCTTCAGGTTGAAGCCCTTTGAGGAAGGCCGACTCCAAAAACAGGTGACACCATCATCTGCCTTGTCAGCTTCTTTTAAGCGCACCCGTGCAGCTTCTAGCGTCATGAGGACTACCATGTCTTTCAATCACAATAAGCTACAAGCTTCGTTGGAAAATTTGGAAACTGTTGTTGCAAATATGACAGAGTTTGTTATTCTTTTGGGTGGATGCAAGCAGATGCATAAAAGACCCTATGATACCTATATCTACACCGACAATTTCATGTTCAGTCGCCTCGTGGAAAAGCAGGAGTTGATCAATACTCTGTTGCAAGACAATTCTCCTGTTGGTGCTCCAGCTGTGATCCCAGTAATTGGTGCATACAGAGTCGGGAAGAAAAGCCTAGTCGGGTATGCTTGCAATGACGATATGGTCCGCTCTCACTTCTCCTCAGTTTTGCATTCTCATGGATTTTCATTCTCATTAATTAGCATGCCACATAGGATATGTTGATGACATGGCATCAAATTTAAGAGAAGAGAGAGAGGAAACCAGTTTCATCTACATGAAACCATGTGTACACGGATACCAAATCTTGATGAGTCATAAAATTAAATGCTATTTGGATCCTATGAAACCACACCATGAAATTATGCATTAGACAGGTAGTTTCAAACAGCATTTCATTTCTTTGTTGCTTATGTGGCTACCTTGGAAACATCAATATGAAACACTCCATCGGGATTAATCTTATGACTAGTAAATTCAATAGAGCAAGAAAATAAATAAATGTTCAGGTTGTTAGAGAAAATAAACAACATGACACTCTCATAGTGTTTGTTAGCATGTTAACATATTTGGGAAGTTCAATTTCTCGATGTATAAATGGACGAATTATTAGCACAACATATAAATGGACCAATGTACAGTAGCTAAGCATACTACCCAGCAAAAAGGTAGAAACCCGGCTTCAAGGACATGGATAGCAAAGGATAACTAAATGGGTCCTGTCATATTAATGCATGCAAGCATAAATGTAAATAAAGGTTATTAGGACAGAAGCATGATCAAGGAATACACTTGCCTTTATTCCAAATTCTAAATAAATAGCTGCTCAGAGTCTTTAATTCTTATTCTTGAAACTCTTAATCTTCAAAGCTCTCAAACTGCGCTCCTTCTACTCGCCTCAAGCATCGGGTACAAACATACAAGAAAACACACAAAAGAAGCACAACTAAGATCAGAGCACCAAACAGAAGAAAAGCATTAAAACAGCACATTAAAGGATAGGGCTCGAGGCTATGATCACGAGAGCACATGAAACACCAAAAACGAAGCTACGGTTAAAAAGATACACCTATTGGAAGATTTGTATTATAACAGAAAAAAACTATAGGATAGATTTATTTTAACTAGACAACACACATTTAAAGGATATTCGAGAGAAACATCAGGATTATAATTAACTCATATAAAATTAAATTTGTAAAGACGAGGTTAAATTTAATCATATTTTATTTAGTAAGTTTCTGTATAAATTGTACCAATTAATTATTTAACTAGAAAATAAAATATATGTGAGAACAGCTAGCATAAAACTTTATGATCCGTGTTTAAACTACTCAAGTTATATTAAAGATAAATTTAGGTTCATGTTAATTAATTTAACATCAATTATGAAAACCGAAGTAGAACTCTAATTAGCTTTTAATTGGAAAGCTAATTTAAATAGGCATTAATCAAATTAATTCTAAATTTAATTACCAAAACACAAACCAGGATACGACGACGCTGCCAAATGAGAGCTCACTCTAAAACAAAGCTAATGCAACAAGAATGGATCGAATCGGAGTTAAAACGGTGAATCTATGGACTAAACAGAATTGCAGGAATCTAAACGCGAGCAACCATAGATTCCAGTGACTAATGTGCAAAAGCACAACAACATCTCCCATGGAGGCCGGCGGGTACTGTTGGCCGAATTCCCAGCGTTCTAGGGCATGGGAGAGCGCGAGAAGGAGGGGAATAGAGAGAGGACGACGAGAGGGTTCCGTTTGAGTGCTTACCCACGGCGGATGGCGATGGAATCGGTCGGGATTTCGGCGGCGGTCGTCGGCCGGCACGCCTGCTCGTGGCGGTGGCGATTCCGTAGCAGAGAGACAGCGGGAGGCGTTGGCGGGGCTGCGGCACGCTGCGGCGAAGGTCGTGGAGCTGTCGGTTCGGTTGAGGCGAGGCTCCGGCGAAGGTCGTGGAGCTGTCGGTTCTGGGCGACGGTCTGCGCAAGGGCGAGGTGGCGCTGTGCAGCATAGCAGGGGCGCAGGGCCGCAGGGATCTCGGAGAGCCAGCGCTCTGCGTTACCTCCTAGGGCGCGGCCCTGGGCACGCACGCCGAGAATTGGCGGCGGCGGCGCTGGCGAGGTGCGCCCAGAGGCCAGGAGGGCGAGATGGCGACACGGGCCGAGTGTGAGCCGATGGAGGGGGGTGACCAGAAAGAGAAAACGAAGAGTAGTGGGCCAGCGGAGAGAAAAGGAGGAATGAAAAAAAAAAAGAGCGAAAGAAAAAAATGAAAGAAGAAAGAAAAGAGAATAATTCTTTTCTTCAGCTGGAAAAATAAATAAGCTCTATAAATTAAGAATAACATTTAAAAATAAACTGAATAATTTTTAAAGAAATCTAGATGACGGATGAACGAATTTGAAAAGATATTTACATCCTAAAATTGAAAATTTTGTGGTGATGGCATAGAAAAATTATTACTCATATGTCACAAGAATTAACTACAAGAAGGTAATCACTATAATAAGCAAACTTAAAAATCCTACTTTTCTTCATAGACAATTATAAGAATTCAGTCAAATACGTCTTCAAGGTACTAGTATGCGTTTTCCAGTTTCCATCAATATCAATACAATGCTTTATACTCAACGATATGACTTAATCGACTAAAGACTGAAATACCCTTTTGAAAAGGACATTTGACCATGGTTTTATTATTCTTCTGTTCCAAAAAAGTCAGTATTAATGAGAATAACAAACTTTCTTTTCTTTTCTTTTTCAAAAGAATAACAAACTTTCTTGGACGTCAACAATACTGGTAAGGACGAAGTGGTACCTTTACTTAGGTAGGAGACGAGCTGGAGAGGGAGTTTGTTGGTTTTTGATGTGGAAGGCCGGTACACTACAAATATTCTATACTCTTTCTCTAACGCGGTTTTTGATGTGGAAGGCCGGTACACTACAAATATTCTATACTCTTTCTCTAACGCAATTTCAAGTAAAGTCGTAAGATACCCGAAAAAAAGAGATAAGTCATAAGATGTTTTAACAAAAGTCTTCGCCTGGTATCTCTTGTCTACGTACTACTGTCGCTACAGTTCAAAAGAACTCTTCTGTTCTGCAAGCAGCTACCTGCTCCTGATAACTAACTCCGATTCTTGAAACAAAATAACAGTTATACTTTTTGTCAATTTTTATTATTAAATCCTAGCATGGTTAGTTAACTCTATAAATTTGTAGCTATTTGGTAATCGTTGTATTGGCTCAGGATTGGGGCATATCTCTGCTTCTAAAATGTTTGGGGTTCTTTTCTGTACTTTTAAGATCTCTAGGTAGAATCATTAGAAGAGTAGAGGACTAGAGGTCGATAATTAATTAGCATAGTCTTTTCCACTTCATTTTTGATTTCCCACCAAAAGGCTCGAGTTTACTTTTCTTCATTACACACTGCAAAACAAATTGAAAGCGAAGTCAGGTGGCAGCTTATGTTCCTACACGTCGCTTTCATTGACTGTAACTCTGCAACCATAGCTTCTTGTTGTCCACTTAAAAAAAAAACTTCTTGTTGTCCACGTAACACACCAATTCTAAGGATAATAAGTACTCAGTCTTGAGCGATCTGTGTAAGAGTATAGAGGACATAACAAGAATAGAAAAAGAAGAAGATTAAGACAATGGAGCTGGTTGTATCTGCAGTTGCTGGGTGACCTTGTTAACCGATTCATGTCCTTCTTGATCAGCAAGTACAAAACTGAAGAGCAGTTAGAGAAGAAGATGAAAAGGATTCAAGATCTACTGATTAGAGCCCATATGATCGTCGAGGAGGCTGAGGTTCGATACATCACCAGTTCAAAGATGCTACTTCAGCTGAAGAAGCTTGTGGAGGTCATGTACCAAGGCTACCGTGTTCTGGACACCATCAAGTATAGGACTCTTTGCAGCTCAAGGGCTGATGAAAATGAGGTTAGTAGCTTCAATATTAATGAATTGTCCTTCACCACTTGGATCAAACGACTTTGTTCCATGAAGTGCACTTCTAATATTCCTGAGCTTCAAATTACATTGGATAATCTAGAATCCACTGTTTCTAATATGAAAGAGTTTGTGTTACTTCTTGGGGGATGCGAGTGTATGTTCCGTAGCCCCTATGACTCCTATGCTTACATAACTTCATGTTTGGTCGGCATGTCGAAAAACAGCTGGTTATCAACATCTTGCAGCATGAAAATATTCCTTCCCTTCGCTCCAGCTGTTCTCCCAATCATAGGGGGTTGTAGAGTGGGCAAGAAAACCCTGGTTGCACACGTTTGCAAAAATGAGAAAGTCAGGTCAAAATTCTCAACAATCTTGCACATGCGTGGCGAAAACATCTGGAGAATGGCGCATGAAGTAGGACCAGGGAGGTCCTTGGTAGTGGTTGAGTTTACCTCAGATGTGGATGAAGAGGATTGGTTGAAGTTCTATTCATCAGTAAAGAAGATGGGAAGAGGAAGCAAGATCGTAATCATAAGTAGGATTGCAAAATTATCAAGGTTTGGGACGGTAAAGCCAGTTCGTCTTAATGCATTGTCCCATGAGGAGTATAGCTACCTCTTTAAGGTTCTTGCATTTGGAGGTACAAACCCTGAAGAACACCCTCAATTGGCAGTAATAGCTGGAGATCTAGCGGTAGCTTTGGGAGGGTCGCTCATCACAGCGAAAGTATGTGCTGATATGATGAGGAAAAATCAGGATGCTCACTGCTCACTTCTGGATCAGCCTATTAAAAAAATACAGGAATGTGGTGCGGAAGAACTTCTCGGTGTTCGGGGAGCATCCCAAGAATCTTATGGACCAAGATCATCTTATAGACATAACCAGACTTGCATCATCATCGAGGTCATCGCCATCATCTGCTACACTTCGCCTAATGCCTCCTCATAGTGAAGTTGACGCTTCCAACTGAATTGCCCAAGGTGATGTTTGGAGATCTGATTGCTGGCACAGCTGTTCTGCCGAGGGAGGGGTTTGAACTAGTCGCGTGGGAATCGCAGATACCCCCATGTAAAAGGTTTGCAAACTTTGCTACATACTCTGATGAGGAGCCGATCTCTCAGCATCATACAGCATCAGCAGGCAAGAAGCGCAAACGGTCGGATAAGTAAACTAACACCAACCATATATGTAATATAGCATTTGCCTTGGCAGTATAGTCAGCCAATGTAGCTTTCTACTTTGTAGAGTCATGACAGAAGTCAAGAAAACGAATTCTTGTAATTTTGTATCAATATTCAAAGGAAGTAGCATTCCATGGCCATTTGTCCCTTCCCATTCAAGATGATGAGCTTTAATTAGACGCCACATTTCTCAGCCGTGTACATGAGATTCTGCCTTTTTCTAGCAGCATCTAAAAGTGAATATACACACAATGTGCCCCCATTTCAAACGCAAAAACAAATTTTTCTTGTCTCAACATTTGTTTATGTTTCTGAAATTCTTTCCTTTAATAGATTACATAGTGAATGCACCATATCTGGTTTAGTTAAAGAAAAGCTAATAGTCAATTCAACACATGGCATCAGCTGAAGAGAGTACCTGTACAAACTGGTAAAGATGAGAAGGAATGCTTTAATCCAAACTACCAAGCAAACTTCGATATATTCTGATAGTATGCAGATATGAGATATCTACAGCAGAGACCCCTGCAAGTCGCGTTCTACCAACGCCATACGTGCTTGACCATCATAATCTGAGTTGAGGCTCCAGACGAAGAGTAAAAAGTTCAATATAAAAGCATGCTGGTACATGTACAGCTGCAGTGCCCCACAGGGCGAAACAGGTTGATTCAAATTGCTGTGACAAGATATCACTGTACACCATTCTGTTACTCTAAAATGACTATTGAATTCATACACAAAACTTCAAAGATATACATGGAAGAATAAAAGAATTTATCACTAGTGATCCCACAAAGATTATGTTAAAGGAGGGCCCTGGCAACATGCATAGCCAACAATTAAAACAAGTGAACAACCCGGAATATCAAAAAGCTGGGATTCAAAAAGACCAGGCATCATGTTCTTTTCCATATTACAGGTGGTAATGGGGAAGGACTCACAGATAATCATATATTGATGTCTGCTCGGCTTGTTCTACCACCGCCTGAATCAGGAATTGATGAAGAGGAGAATCTGTGGTATCTGTAGTTCTCCGATGAAGACGACATTGGCTGCTGTGGATAGAGTGTGGGAGGTGGAGTTAGGTTTCGCTGTGCAGGCAGTGGAGCAACTCCATTGTATTTGTAGTTCTGGCTCCCATAACTGCAAAAAGGTTAGGAAATGAATGTGTCAACAAGATACTGCTAGAGTAGTAATCAAAATACAAATCATGTCCCCTCATATGTCCTGTTTCCATCAGGAATTTCGAACGAAAAATCACAATGAGAATGTTTATTCCACCAAACATACATAAATGTGTCAGCAACATATAGAGGGACTCACCTTTTTCTTTGGAACAAGTCATCATCATTCACGGTTTCTACAGGAAGGATGGTATCCTCTCTGGGAGTGAGTGACCATGGGTTCGGGGCAGGAAGCTCATTCGAAAAATACCTTCTCCTTATCAACTGAATTATGCACCTCAACAGCATTAATAAATAATAAAGCAATTCAGTAATCAAATAGACAAATATTTATTTTGCACAAACCATGTGGAAAAATTTGATCAGAGCTTCTTTATCATATCTTGCCTCCTTAGCAGCCTGTATTTAAAGGTCAAGCCTGTCATTTAAAACTTCAAAAAGTCGAATACATAATCAACGAGAAGACAGCAAGTCTTATTTTTTAACCAGTCCGACAACCTATGGACCACCACACTATAAAGTTAAGACATCAAACAGCAAAAAATCTTAATAAAAAAGCTTTACCGTGAGCAGACCAGAATTGCCAGGGAAGCTATCTGCGAGAGGAAGTTCTTCACTTGGTGGAAGTAGGCCCTGTTTTTCAACCCATTGACGAGCAACATCAACAAGATTCCCACTGCTCACTCTTCTACCATCTCTTGGAGCAATATCCACTTTGTTGGCAATCACTAGGTAAGGAACCGGAAGGCCTCCTGGACCCCCAGAACCAAGAGGAGCTGAAAAGGTCCCAGATTCAGCAACCTCCACTGCCCATTTGTTCAAATTTGTTTTTGTCTTTCTCTGAGAGAGGTCATAAACAAATATGACACCTGATACATTATTTCAGAAAAAGAGAAGAAACTTTAATCTACATGCATACCAAGGAATCTTTAAAGTTTACACTGCATTATCTATGATTATTCAGTACAAATACACTAAGATGTGTAACACAAGAAAGCTTCATACAGGGTTCATAAAACCACTGCATCCTGCCCGCGCCCCCCATCCACCCCCCCCCCCCCCCCCCCCCAACACACACACACACTATCTCTGGGCCAATTAAAGCACAAAACCAGCTATTGTACACTAGTCTGACAATAAACCTGTTGTGGCGTGGATCAGGCAGCTACATAAGTGGATAAGGTGCGGTACGATCAGCTTAGGCAATAAGGCATTAGTTTGTTAGGATTGTTACCAGATAGAAGCTGGTTGAATACTTGGATAAGAATTTTCAGTTAGGTTGTTAGGTGCCTGAACTATAATGGCTGCCATAGGAGTCTTAGGTTGATCATTGTCGAAAAACTCCTTGTTATCAGGGTGATCGAGCGCCACTAGCCGTGGCTGAGGACTTTCCACAGTCTGGCAAGGAGGGCAGGACCTCACCTCCTCCATTTCGCTATCCACTATGATATAAGGCTTAAAACTCATCTGTTGCCAAGCTCCCGTCTCCACTACAGCACTAAATCACACCAAATCATAAGAAAACCAACTATTTCACATCAATTAAGGCTTCAGCATGGAACCACAAATTGAATGGAGTTGGGTAAAACTGGATCAATAAGGTTTTCAACTTGTGGACATGTCATGTCAGGTAGTTTCCTGCTGATTTGTAAACAGTAACAAGGTCCGTACAAGTAGTGCAAGAACTAGGGTCATGACTTATGGGCCTATGTGTTTTTCCCTTCCCTATACTTTTACAGGCAGAGTTTGGTAGCTGAGAAGATGAAATAACATGAAAAGGGATATAGTTACAGATTACACAACTAAACTAGATGCGGAGGAAAAGTAATGATTTTTGCAAATATGCAGAATTAGATTACTATATTTTAAGCGAAAAAATACAGAATAAACCTACCATTAATTTGTGAATAAAAGAGTGAACGGCACTCTTTGTAGCGCTCATGTCCTGAAACATCCCAAAGCTCAACAAAGAAGTTCCTTTCAGCATCTGCCTTGATGCTATTCGATGAACTCCCTGGGCTACTGTAAGTAATATGCTGCAATTATGGGAATTAAAGTTTATGTGGCGATATATTTTAACATTAGAACAAAGTATGTTAGTCACAGGATTACTTACTTTAACACCAACTGCACATCCAATTGTTTGGGCTGGTCGAGCAACTGCGGAACCGTTTAATAAGAGATGCACCAATGAAGATTTGCCCACACCTGTAAAAAATTTAGGACAATGGTCATCAATCAGACTCGCCATGCAACTAAAAACAATTGGTATAGTCATCAACATATTCAATAGGTCGCAGGGATATATATTAGTGTGGTGCTTCAATGGTCTAACAAAAACGTGGTTATACAGCAAGTTGCAATATGATGAACAAAGATCCAGTGCTTCGTCATTAATGGTACCAGATCAAAGATTTGTGCAATGAATATTTTTTTGCAGAGCAAGGATTCACAGCTAAGGACAAGGAATAAACCAGACTTTGTAGCTTGTTCCAAACATTAATGAAGTAGCATATTTGGTTCTTCAATTCCCTAGACAATTTCATTTATTTTTGTGTAGAATGTTATCAAAAGGAGAATAAGAAACCAGATCCATTACCGAGAATTGAGCATTTTTTTAGATGTTCAAGAAAAAAATTATGATTGTCCTTGACATAGGTAAGCATGATGGGATATCTCCTATAAAAGGATGCTATTTTTAAGGATGAAAAGGCTAGCAAAGAAAAAAGGCATTAAAGTCCAGGAAATAGTTTCCATTGACATGACATGAAATTATTTAATTTAATGTTACAAGGAAGCAAAAAAATAAAAGATGGACTAAAATAACTTGTTGAAAATGGGTTATTGAATGAATTGGAAGGTTAGTAAGGAGAGGTAGCGACACTCCACAGACAGTGATCTTATGTTCCGAATTATCATGATCCAAGCTGTCCTAAAACAAGAGATCATGGTGGTTTTCAAATCTCATAGCTATATGATAATGGTTTTGTGAATTATACTGGTAAAGTCGTCACAAGCACATGTCACATGTGCATTATAATCTCTGGATGCAAGCATTGCGCTGTTCCACAGCACACCATAACACCACGTCCTTTTCTTGATTTTAGCCTGAATAGTGAATGTGGTCTTTATTTCTGGGCAGTTCATATGTTAGCTACAAGCTTTGCTCATAAGCAAACTAGAATAATGTGCAGAACATGACACTGTTTCGTGTGGAAGTGAGAATACACGAGTCTATCGCAACCAAGAAGTCACCAGATGAACTGAAAACTGCATGAACACATCAGTGAAATCCCCTGAATCAGAGTGCCGATTCTTTGATAGGCCCGTGATCCTATAATCTAGCCGCACTAAAGTTAAATCACACTAAGCCGAAGCTATGCAAAGACGAACAGCTCTAGATTCACTACTGCTAATCCGGATAGGGACGGACAGACTGACCCGAGTCGCCGACGACGAGGACGCGCACCTGGCCGCAGGGCGGCCCGCCGCTGAGGGAGTCCCGCCCGTTCCCGCCGCCGTCCCTCCAGAACATCATCTCTCACTCCCTCCTCGTCCTCCTCAACCCAACCAAGCCGCGACGAAAGTAGCAGCAGCTAGATCGGCGGATCCGGAAGCGGCGACGGCCCGGGCCGCATCAGGAAGCGGGGAACGGAAGGGATCCGAGGCGGGGAACAGCAGCAGCCGCAGCAGAGGGAGGGTTCCGTGGGAGGGAAGGGATCTGCAGGTTTGCCGCTGCCGGCGAGTTGGTCGGTTGGTCGGCCGGTCGGCTGCCGTGCCCGTGCGAGTTCCTTGCCGCTGCTGCAGTTGGCGGCCGCTCGATGGAGGAGGAGCTGCCCAGATTTCTTCATCCCCACAGACTCCCCAGACTCTAGTAGTGTTTCTTGCAAATATATGGAAAAAAATAATACAAATATATATATTTCATTTCAAAATAGGCAGTACGCCATTTTTATAAGTACAAGTTATAAAACGAAAAACAGTAGTCTTCCTCGGGTGCCAAATCTGAAAGTTACTCCTTCTGCCTCAAATTATTAGTTATTTTAGTTTTTTAGATGCATAGATTTTGCTATGTATCTAGATATATCATGTTTAGGTGTATAGTAAAATTGATGTATCTAGAAAAGCTAAAACGACTAATAATTTGGGATGAAAGGAGTAGAAGAAAATAAACCTTAACTTGTAAAAATACTTTAAATTTAAAATTGTATTGAACACATTTTAATTTGAAGACACTTTGGTGTCCATATTGTAGGTACGATTGATCGCATGCAAACGAATTGCGAAAGCGTTATGAACTTTAATATTTGCTCTGTAATGAAGTTCTAGTTTTTGAATTTTTTTATCAAATTCTATATTGAATAACTTTTGATTTCAGCGCGTTTTGGTGTTCAAACTGAACCTATAATGTTGTTCGTGTAGAAGTAACGGATGGAACGGGTTGTAGTTTGATTTAATTAAAATCTGAGGGTTTTTCTAAAATAATTTAGGACCAAGACAGCGGGTTAATTTTATGAAAATTTAAGGTTTTTTTTGCAAAGTTCCCTGAACTGGGAAGGTTTGATTGCGGGCTGATTTCGATAAAGGTTGTGAGCTCTTTCGTAAAATTACTTGAGAGAGGAGGCTGGACTGTGGGTTGATTTCTCTAAAGTTCGAGGGTTTTGCAAAATGACTAGGACTCGCACGACCCGAACCGTCCTTCCGGCCGATCTGACGGTCGGGTAATGGCTGGCCGGCCAGCTTTTGCTGTGTGAATCGTATTTAAGAGATATACCCATAAAAGTAATACTATTGACATCTTTATGTTCTTCAATACAACTTGTTTGATAAGGAGTTCACAGTTTCTGTTGATTGACTGACATTTCAGGTGTGCTTCAAAATACCAGATGGCTACCCTTTGGCAAAGGCAGCACCACTTCTATGTGCTGGAATCACTGTGTATACTCCAATGGTGCGACACAACATGAACCGACCTGGAAAATCACTAGGGGTCATTGGACTCGGTGGACTGGATCACATGGCAGTGAAATTTGGTAAAGCCTGTGGCCTTAAGGTCACTGTTTTCAGTACGAGTGAATCAAAGAGAGATGAAGCCATCAACCTCCTTGGAGCAGATAATTTTGTTATATCATCAAACACACAGCAGATGGAGGTACTGGACATTGCATAGTTTTGATGTACCTATATTATGCCACGTTTTTCTTCTTCTTGATAAGTCACATGATTTTATATTAGTACCAAAACGACGATAAAGTTGGTCTGACACCATGATGTTTCAGTGAGAAGTATTTTTTACATCTTGATTTTATTTAATCTCCAAAGATAAAAGCATATCACATTATTTTGGCAAGAAAAGAACAGATCACTAGACTACTATCTTCCTCATTGTTTTGCTACTTGATTCCAGTCCTGGCGTCTAGTTCTGCATATGACCGTGAATAGTTTCTTATGCTGAGAATGTAGATATGTTGCTAAATAATGTTTGTTCCACTTAATCTACTGCTGACTGTACTATATATGTCATCTCCTGCTTTTGCAGTCCCTGAAAAACTCCCTGCATTTCATTGTTGACACTGCTGCCGGTGACCATCCATTTGATCCATATCTCTCACTCCTTAAGGTTGGTGGTGTAATGGCATTAGTGGGCTTTCCAAGTGAGATCAATATGCATCCTGCAAGCCTTAATCGTGGTAATTTCTACTCTGAAACTCATGTAGTGAAAAAGAAGCTTAAGTCATTCAGATTTAACCTGATTTGCTTTTTTAGGTGCGCGGACCTTGTCTGGTAGTATTGTTGGAGGTACAAAAGACATCCAAGAAATGGTAAACTTCTGCGCAGCATACAAAATCTATCCAGAGATTGAGATCATCAAGATGGATTATATCAATGAGGCTCTCATGAGGCTTGTTAATAGAGATGTGATGTACCGCTTTGTAATTGACATCGAGAATTCTTTCAAGTAGCATGTCTCATTCTCGTGCTCTCATCTTTCTGTCGATAAATGTTGGAATCATGTCGGAATAACTTAATGTGTAATGCTGCATTGCATTTGCATTATTGCTACTAGTGTGCTTTGTGGATACCTGCATCCTTCCAATGTACGATTAGTGTTATCGACTCTGCATAAATAACGAATTGGCAGCAACGCTGCACTTGGTGTGATATCGTTGTAAATTTAATCAATAGACATAATTATCATCGTGGGAAGATGGCTGAGCACCATATGATACGCATGTGCACAGAACTTTTCTTTCTATGCCAAATTAGTTCTGAAAACTGCAGATGTATATACTTTTGTAACTATTCTTCTTACAAGTGAAATCTTATCATCAATCCCTCTCGCTGAAGATATAAAATATGAAAACTTTAATTGATGATAAAGAAAAACTGGAGGTCAATTCAGGCTTTCAGCACAATTCCTTCATAGACAGGCAAGTAATAAAAGGAGTCAATTCAGGCTCTGCACAAAATTCACCGCTGCTTTATTTTCAATTATAGATTTTGGCATAGAGCCCACTTATTATTATTATTATTATTATTATTATTATTATTATTATTATTATTATTATTATTATTATTATTATTATTATTATTATTATTATTATTACTATTATTATTATTATTATATGTGTTAATGTAATCTAGAAATTTAGTGAATTCTGGAGGATATATCACTTCTATGGTGTTGGTGCACCTTTTTCCCTAGAGACGAGCAAAACCAGCCCAAGCTGAGCACAACCGTTTTCAGTCAAGATGGGCTAGGGTCTGTGTCCATCAAATCCCTAGGGATATGTATGCATATTCAGAGGGATCTAAGGCACACAAAAGTCAGTATCTGAAAAGAGTATATAAGTTTACTTTCCAATCAACACAACACTTGAAGGTTCCTACCAAGAGTCATTCCAATTTCAATATATTTTTAGACAAAGAATAGTAAATAACCCGGCCTCTACATATCTAGCCATTATTACAAGAAAGAAAGTACAGAAATTCCAAGCGAAACCAAATAAGGTGGAAAGATTAAAAGTAATGCCTATTACTAAACCACCACCTGTTCTTCACGAAGACTTCTAGAGTTGTAGATTCAAGAACTTGACAAGCCCCTGAAATAGTATCCCGATCTTCTTCCTTTTGAAGTAGAGCCCAAAACCTAATCCAGTGTGTTGCCCTGAAAAGAATCTGCATACAAGTTTGATTGTTCTCTCTGTCAATGGTTGAATTATGTGCCCAAGTTGTATCTCAATGATAAGCTAACAAGATAGCAAAGCAACCATGACTAGACTCTTCATAATTAGAGTAATGCAAGTCAAATACAAGGCCATACCCAAGACCGAGGATTGCTCACTGACCCTGAGGACGACTTGGATTCGCTAAGAGAAATACTAACCTAGCTCCACTACCCTAAGGAATACAAGTCTCAAGAGTGAGAGAGGAAGAGAGGCTCTTCTTGTGTGATGTGTGTTGAATGAGAGGGAGGAGGGCCCCTTTTATAGCTTCCAAGGGCGGTTCCCGCTATCTCCTCCTAAGGAAACCTTATCCTTGAGGATCAGGATGAGTAGGGGGCACGTCACGTCAAAAGGGCACCTGGCCGTGTTGCTGGCCAGGTTCAGCCGACCCTGGGGGTTGCCCGACCCCAGGTGAGCCTTTCCTGGCTAGCTTACAGGTTGGCCCTGAGAATATTCCTTGGTGGATGCTTCCTTGGCGCCTCCGTTTGGTCTGTTAGGTGGGTCCCTCTTGTAAGTGTGATGCAACGGATGATCTTCTGTGCTTTGTTTATTGCGTATCCTTCGTGTTTTCTTCTTATTTTATACTTGTATCCCTGAAATGGTTAGATTGGCAAAACAACTATGGAACTAGGTTAGTTATACAAATATGTGAGTAAGGTGCATAGTTTTCCTTTGTTTGTGAGTATGGTTGACAGTCGGATTTCGCATTTAAGGACTGTCAACAACAGTATCATAGGTTAACACTGACCATCCAACATTGTGCATTTCTTCTATGCGTGCCATTGGGCATTCTCCATGGCGCCCTCCAAACGTGCCCCCCTAGACGACTTCCTCCGCGTGGCCCGGGGAATCATCGCTATGCTTAGTAATCACCAGAGCTTCCTATGCTCAAAATAAAATCTCCAGATCTAGCCAATTAAATTTGGTTGGCAACATTTTAGTGTAGCATGGGCATGCGTGTGGAGCAGCGACATCTTGTTTTAATTTCACATCATTTATTTTTAGAAATGGTTCTTCAACAAGTCAATATGATTCATGTTGGGTTTTTACTGTTCATGGCGGACAGGGGGAAAGGGGGGGATGTGGGTTGATTGATTGGTGGTAAAGCCATTGAGAAAACTGATTAAGATGAGACTATGCCACTTCGTCATGCAGACTGGGATGCCTATAAGGGAGGAGAAAGACATTGTTAGTATAGATGAGAAGGTAGACAGTGTTAGAAGACATAATAGGAACTCTGTAAAGAGCTCATCGTGATCACAAAATGGTTTCTTTAGGCATGCTAAGCCAGCAGTTGGTGGCATCCCATGGTGCCATACTCAATAATTTGTACACCCCATTTTCTTCACCTTTAGCATCATAAAAGGAAATTCACCAATGAGCTCTATATTTTTTACTAAGAAATTCATTTGCCTCAGAATATCTAAGATGGCCTCATTGTAAAAGTGGATGGTATTTGGTTTAAGCGTTGCACCTTTCCATGTCACGCCTGCGTGTTAATTTATAGCTGGGAAAAAACCCTCAGCGTGGTTTACAATCACGTGAAACAAACCCATAATCGAGTTCCCTATTTACAACAGATTTGTGCCTATCACAACAGCTATCGGTTTAGGGTTTGTTTCAACCGTGTACATCAAGTTCCAAAGTCGTTTAACATTCCCCCTCAATCACAACTTATCCAAGTTGAGATTGTTCTTGAGCCCTTCAAGCTGTCTCACAGGTAGCGGCTTGGTGAACCCATCTGCGACTTGATCTGCAGTGGAAACAAACTGTACCTGCAAAAGCCCTTTGGAAACTCGTTCCCTAACAAAATGATAGTCAACCTCTATGTGTTTTGTCCTTGCATGAAACACAGGGTTGGCTGAAAGATAGGTCGCTCCAAGATTATCACACCACAGCCATGCTGCCTTACGAGCTTTAATTCCCAATTCTTCAAGTAACGCTTGCACCCACATGACCTCGGCGGTTGCATTGGCCATGGACTTATACTCTGCTTCAGTGCTGGATCTTGAGACAGTAGGCTACTTCCTAGCACTCCATGAGATGAGATTAGACCCTAGGAATACTGCAAATCCACCTGTGGACCGTCTGTCATCAACACATCCTACCCAATCTGCATCAGAGAATGCACTAACAAGCATAGACAATGACCTCTGTATCTTAAGTCCAATCCCAACTGTGAATCTTAAATACCTTAGTATTCTTTTAACCACTGTCCAATGCAATGTTGTGGGCTTATGTAGAAACTGACATACCTTATTGATAGCAAAAGATATATCTGGCCGAGTCAATGTTAAATATTGTAGGGCTCCTACTATGCTCATGTAATGCGTTGCATCAGAAGCTCCCAAGGGTTCACCATCAAAGACCGATAGCTTCTCGGTTGACGAGAGAGGGGTGTTGTTTGGCTTACAATTTTCCATACCAACTTTCTTCAAAAGATCCAAGGTATACTTCTCTTGTGTGAGTAAAGTTCCCTCATGTACCTTATGTACTTCAATTCTAAGGAAATAGTGAAGATCTCCAAGATCTTTCAATGCAAAGTCAGTATTCAACTCCTTGAGAAGTGCGGTTGTAGCCTTAGGTGATGAGCTTGCAACAATAATGTCGTCAACATACACAAGAAGGAAAATAGTGACATTGGCTTTGCTAAAGTAGAACAGAGAAGTATCAGCCTTGGAAGGTTTGAAACCAAGATGTTGCAACTTGTAACTCAAATAGTGATGCGGCGCTTGCTTTAAGCCATATAAAGCTTTATCCAACTTACATATGTAGTTAGGCTGATCTTTGTTTTCATACCCAGGAGGTTGCCTCATGAACACTTCTTCTTCAAGGTAGCCATGAAGAAACGTGTTCTGAACATCTAGCTGGCGAAGGGACCATCCATAGGATACTGCATAAATAACACAAGACGAATGGTGGCAGCCTTAACTACAGGACTAAAAGTGTCTTCATAATCAATTCCATACCTCTGCTTGAAGCCTTTTGCAACCAAGCGAGCTTTGTACCTATCAATAGACCCATCTGATTTCTTCTTGATCTTGTGTACCCATTTGCAGTCAATGATGTTTCTACTTGTTGTTGGAGGTACAACTGTTGGAGGTACAAGATGCCATGTTTTGTTCTTTACTAGTGCTGAATATTCTGCATCCATAGCTTGTTTCCAATCTTAGTTTGCTAAAGCATCAGATAGATCCTTTGGTTCTTCAAATCTAACTAGGAACCCATACCTTATAGTTCCATCTGTGTACACTTTCGGTTTTTGGATTCCATGTTGAGCCCGGGTCCTTGGACGAGGCAATGCCGCATAATCAGGTTCAGGCGATGTCGTCGCAGAAGACACCGCAGGAGATAGCCCCGGTGTCGCCGCACGGGACTGCCTGATCCCGATGGCGATCCGTCCGCCGCAGGTGGGGCAGTTGTTGTCGCGACGCTGTCACCTTGCCCCCCTGGCGCGACAGCCGCCTGCGCCGTGGCAGGTTCTGGTTAGCGCGAGGTGCGTGGTTCCAAGACGCTGGCCGTTGGAGCTGTCAAATGCACGGATTCTGGAACAAATCCTGGTTCCGCAGGAATTGTAGCACCACCAGAATCAGCCTCGACCCCGGCGCATGTAGATCCCTGCATAAAGTCACCATCTTCACCCAGATTTGCACCCGGATTTTGGTCAATAGCAGATGAACCATTAGCTGAATCAGTAGGATGCATTGTGGTGCCCTTGGGTAATGTAAACGAGGGTACGAGGTCCGGTGGAAGGAGATTAATCTCAGCACGCAGCTGAGCGCCCGCATTAGGATGCAAAGTAGAAAAGGGAAAGACTTGTTCATCAAAGATAACATCCCGAGAGATATACACGCGGCTTGTGGAAACGTCAAGGCATTTGTACCCCTTGTGAAGATTGTTGTAGCCCAAGAACACACAACGCTTGGAGCAAAATTCAAGTTTTCTAGAGTTATATGGTCGTAAATTAGGCCAACACGCACAACCAAAGGTGCGAAGCATCGAATAGTCTGGTGTTTCATGAAACAGGCATTCTAGAGGGGTGGAAAAACCGATGACCTTACTTGGTATATGATTGATCAAATAAACAGTAGCAAGGAAGGCTTCATCCCATAATTTAAGGGGCATGGAAGCATGAGAAAGAAGGGAGAGGCCAACCTCAACTATATGCCTGTGTTTGCGCTCAGCGGCGCCATTCTGTTGATGGGCATGCGGGCAAGAAATTAGATGGGTAATGCCAATTTTCTGGAAGAAGGAGTTGAGCTTCTCATACTCACCACCCCAATTAGATTGAACAACAATTATTTTCCTACTGAACAATCGTTCAACGAGTTGTTGGAAGTCATGAAACACCGAAAAAACATCAGATTTTTGTTTGATCAAATAAATCCAGACAAACTTGCTGTAATCATCAATAAACTGACATAGTATATCTTTCTCCCAACTGAGTCAGAAGCGGGACCCCAAACATCTGAGAAAATCAACTCTAAAGGAAAACTCGACACATTGGATGACTTTGGATAGGGGAGCTGGTGACTTTTCGCTTGTTGGGAAGCATCACACACTGACTCATGACAGGCTTCTCTTGAGCAAGGAAGCTTATTCTTACTAATGACTCTTTGCACAATAGGGAAGGTAGGGTGACCCAATCTACTAGGCCATCTAGTGCTGGAGGGTTTTATTGCACTGAGAGCTTCTCCTCCATGCGTGGGACGAGGATAGAGTCCCCCTTCACATTTGCCCTCCAAAAGAACCTTCTTCGTGTCCTTGTCCTTGATTAAGAAAAAACCAGGGTGAAATTCAAGGAAGGCTTGATTGTCAGAAGCAAGACGATGAACAGATATCAGATTTTTATTTGCTTGGGGCACATGCAGGACATTTTTGAGATTTAGATTACAAACAGGAGCACGAACAATAGCATGACCAATTTGGTTAATGTTCATACCTGCCCCATTGGTTGTACGGATCTGATCTGTGCCGTTGTACTTGTCGTGGACGTTGAGCTTCTCGAGGTTGCTGGTGATGTGGTCAGTAGAACCCGTGTTGATGTACCAGTTGGTGTCGACGCCGTACGTGCTCGTGGCGGCGTAGACGTGGTGTTCATCTGGAACGTAGTCGGGGTCGAACCGGTGCCAACACTGGACGGCGGAGTGTCCTTCCTTGAAGCAGACTTGGCACCGTCCAGGGAAGTGACGCTGGTTGCCGCCTCCCTTGTTGTGTGCACCATTGCCACGGCCGCCACTGCCACGACCATTGCCGCGGCCGCCATTTGCCATGACCACCATTGCCACCGGGCTACAAGATTGGTTCCCGCGGCCACAACCACCATTGTTGTAGCCACCCGAGTTGCGCCCTCGAGTTGCCACGTAGGCCGAGGACTGGTAGCCCTCGTGGAGAAGATTGAGGCGCTGCTCAAAGCTGATGATCTGGGCCTGCAGTTCAGTGAACGAGATTGGCTCTATGCAAGTAACAATTGAGGTTACCAGCGGGTTGTAGTCGGATCCTAGACCGATGAGGACATAGGAGTTGAACTCCTCATCCCCAAGGGGCTTCCCAGCGGTGGCCATCTCATCCGCTAGGTTCTTCATCTTGGCAATGTAGTCCACGGCAGATATGCTACCCTTTTTTGTCATCGCAAGCGCAATTTGCGTGTCCACGGACCGCGCACGCGTCTGCGATGAGAAGACTTGATCGACCGCTATCCAAAGCTCAGCAGCAGTCATGGCCGTCGCGACTTGAGCCATGACTTCGCGCGACATGGTGGTGAGCAAGTAGCTCAACACTTCTTGGTCAAGGGCAACCCATCTGGCATAGTCAGGGTTTGGAGACTTGACCGTCTTGTTGTCATCATCTTTGATGTCGATCTCCTTTGGTGGAGGAGGCACCGTGCCATCGAGGAGGCCTTCTAGTTGAGCTCCATGAATGGCCGGTAGGACTTGCGCTCTCCAGAGGACAAAATTGGTCTTGGTCAGCTTCTCTGAAACTGGGAGCCCAAACACCGATGCCATGGGATGGCTGGCGGTGGAGGAAGAAACTCCGAAGCTCGCCATACTAGATGCAATCTAGAGGTAGGCTCTTGGTACCATGTAAAAGTGGATGGTATTTGGTTTAAGCGTTGCACCTTTCCGTGCCACGCCTGCGTGATAATTTATAGCTGGGAAAAAACCCTTAGTGTGGTTTACAATCACGTGAAATAAACCCATAACCGAGTTCCCTATATACAACAGTTTTGTGCCTATCACAACAACTATCGGTTTAGGGTTTGTTTCAGCCGTGTGAATAATGAGCTCCTTTTTAGAGGTGTGACAAAGATGCAAAGATTCAAATGGCTAGGCTAGATAACCTTATATGGTCCTGTCTTTATAAAACCATATTGATTCTGGTGAATCAAAAACATTATCATCTTTTGTTTACGAGTAATAGATATTGAGGCCCAGTGGGGATGAGAGACACATGAGAGGAACACTAGACTAGGAGATTAAAATATAACTCTTAACTATTATACCCCTAATATTGGTGCCAATTTACAAGCAACTTATTAATATACACTATGTAAGAATAGCCCTATAGCGATGGGCATCATCTCCCTAAAGTGACGGGTATAGAGCCCGCCACTTCTACTGCGTCACTGTTTTGAATAGAAAGGTGACGGGTGTCTGCCCGTCACCTATGCGACGTAATAGGTGACAAACTTCACTAGAGAACCGTCACCTTTCTTGGTGACCAGGCCCCCCGTATGAAGTCTACGCCCGTCACATTTGTCCAATACAGGTGACGTCCTAACACAATGCCCGTCACCTATGATTCGAGAATAAGTGACGGGCGTAATACATAGCCCGTCACCTAGGGTTCAAGCATAAGTGACAGGCAAAGAACAACACTCGTCACTTGGAATTTCTAAAGGTGACGGGCTATGCTTCCAGGTGCCGTCACCTGGTGTATATTAAAGGTGACCAGCTTTGGTTGTTGACCGTCACCTTTGATTCAAGACCCATGCAGTATCATTTTGCGCTTTCAGCTGCATCCTGGAGCACAGAAAGGATTTGACAGCCATCTTGATCCTGCAAATTAAACACACAGAATAGACTATATATTGCATATTCAAATCACCATTATTGGCGTTTCATAGCGTCATCACTAGGATAGATGTTTCCCAGCAACGGCGCCAGAAATACCGTGGGGTATTTCTTACGTTACAGAAGGATCTGCAAGCGCACGGAATACCGTCGTAGCATTTTACCCGTGAGTACAGGGTTGTATTTATAATTCCGCAGGGAAGGCGACGGTTATTGGAATCGATTACTGTGTTGATTGATTCTAGCATGGATATTCTATTGAATAAATAGGGGTAAGATAATAATTGGTAAAAGAGGTAGTGCGACACACAAGTTGCTCAAGTTCTACTCTATGCAAAGCTTACAGGAAGGGAGAAAGGAAGAAGAAAGCTAATCTAAGGACATATGTACTCCTAACTAAGCATACAGTCTACACTAGGCACTCACATACATACACATGAATATAGACGGGTTCTAGGCTTCTAGGCATCACCGGGAGACCGCACAGGATATGGCAAGGTGGCCACTAGACCCTCACGGCTATTTTATGCACCTCCTACAGCTACTACACGAACAGGGAGGGTTACGCTGGACGGACAGGGCTGTCACCACCTGCCGCCTACCTCAACTAATCATGGTATAGGGCCGCATCCAGCAACACTGATTAGCCCACACACCACATCTACACTAATAAGCGATACTCTAATGCCCCGCGCGGAGCCCCCACCCTTCGGATGGATAGACATCGCACTAGAGCAAACATACGAATACTGGAACAGATGCCTTAGCGTAGATGTACTACCACGTCTAATCATGCAAGATACAGGTCCTAGATTTAAACTAAGCATAGCATACACATCTAAATAAACAAAACATATACTATAAGAGTACTTTATACTAGAAGATAACTCTACTAGAGAATTCTGAATATTACAAAGGAGAGGAAGAGTAAAACCCATACTGAATACTCCTAAGAAGACTTGGGAACCGAAGAAGCGCTACTTCACCTAGACTCCACTATCCTAAAGACTAAGCAAGAGAGAAACTTGAGAATGAGCTTCAACTTGTGGTGTGTCTCTTAGTAGCACCCCCCCCCCCCCTCATATTTATAGAGGTGAGTGACGGGGGTGTGCAGCAGCTTCACGGCGCCAATTCACCCCCTGGCACCTGGAAACGACTTGGAGGACCAATGAGGAAGCTACACGTGGCAGAGGTAAGGCGGTGGAGTTTGGCCTGGTTGGGCTGACCTACCTGGTTCGGCCGAACCAGGTTGGGCTCCAACTGACCTCAGCTTCGGTTGAGGGGTTGACACGTGGGCCTTGGTCACTCCTGTGGTTGAGTCAAGTCTGTCCTAAGTCGGTTGTGCCTGTTTGTGGGCCCTTTGATCCATGGAAGGCTGAACGGCGCGCTCTGATTGGTCGACGCTATTTGCCTTGGATTGAAGTGCTTGTTTACATTTGATTTCTGCTCATTTTCCCTGCATTGCGAATTCTCCAAGGGGAATGTGGAAACGATATTATTCTAGATAAATATACAAGTTAAGTATGCTAGTCATCCCAATTTTCTGATCAAATTGATGCTCAAAATTGGTCCGTATCGAGCGTCAACAACCATTCATATATCGCACAGGTTACATCAGAAACAACCACCAAGTCAGTCAGTCAGAAACAACATTCATATATCACACTGTACAATAATAACATGAATCCAACAACCAGTCAGAAGTTCAACATGAATCCAACAGTCCATGAATGATCTTAGTTCAACAACGACCGTGGAAATCACCTTTGTCGCTTATAACGTCTACCAGCAAGAAGGAGGCAACCTTTTCTCTAATAGCCAGAAGCTGCTGCTTCTCCAATTTCTTGTCCTTGTCATCCCGCATGTCCTAGCAAGAAGTAGAGGGAGTCAAATGATGAGTGTATGTATTTATATGTATATATATATATATAATATTACATTTGACTAAGGCTTACTTTTGCTCCTTTAAGATTTTTGAAAGTTTCAGTAAGCCAGATCATGCGCTATGCAACATAGAACCCGCATTCATTTCGAGATCCTTATTGCATGCACTGCACAAGATGATCCTTGGTGCGGCGGCGGCGAAGAAGGGAGCGGTGGCGCGGTGGCGAAGAGGGGAGCGGCGACGGCTACCTAGGGTTTCAAATGGGAAATGAAAACGACTAATTGCCGAGAGAGATCTATTCTAGTTACAAATGGAGAAAATGTCTATAGGTGACGGGCAACACATGTCGCTCGTCACCTGAGACACTATAGGTGACGGGCAACACATGTTGCTATGTGGTCTAAATCCCTGCAATTCTAGACTGCAATTTAGGCTGCAATTCAGACAACAATTTATATCCATTACACTAAAATAGAAATTAATATACATTACAATTTATGTAAAATTTCAAACAACAATTAATGTACATTACAATAGAAATATATTACATCAAAAGAGACATTGTCATTGTGCTAGGTTTCTTTACATCCACGTCCACGTCCACGTCCACTTCCACGGCCAGGCTTTGACCTCACACAGATTTTTTCGTTATGGTCGGTGTGTAGGTACGGAGTCTTGTCATTGGCAGTAAGGCGGGAAAGTTCACAAGTTGCGAAAGGAGGGATTTCATCAAACTGATTAAACTCTTCCTCATCCACTGCATTTTGCACCCCAACAATCCTTCTCTTGCCAGGAAGGACAATATGCCGGGTCGTCCTCATTGCATCAGACACATAAAACACTTGTTGCACATCTTTTGCCAGAACAAAGGGTTTTGTTTTGTACCCAACGTTGCGAAGATCAACACTGACAAATCCATTCTTGTCACGTGTTACTCCCTATGACCCTTGAACCCATCGACATTTGAATAGACAACCTTGAATCTCAGGTAGTTCAGCTCCCAAATCTCCACTATTTGACCATAGTATGGGGCCTTTTGCATGTTGTTATCATAAGCATCAATGTGGACCCCACTATTCTGGTAGATACTTTTCTTGTCCTACTCTACTGTGTAAAATGTGTATCCATTGATATCATAAGCTTGATATGTCATCACAGTGAATATAGGGCATGCAGCTAGTTTCTTAATGTCGTCATCAGTCGATACACCGCTTGCTGTCACACAGTCTTTGAACCAATTGTTGAACTCTTTCATGTGCTTCTTGGCAACCCAACCATCACCTCTCTCAGGATTTTGCTGCACTAGAAGCTATTTGTGCTCGAGTACATATGTCTCCACCACCTCCATATGTTCTAGGATAAGAAAATGGGCTTGATCGTACGATTTTCGATCCGGATTAGTAGTCTTCTTCCCAGAGTCCCAACCCCAGCTAACCTCCCTTCGTGTCTTGAATGAGGCACTCCAATTGGGTTATCTGGATCCAAGTAACCCATCGACCACTCAACAGCCTCCTCGGTCCCGTATCGACTGATGATGTTTCCCTCCAGATATGTACTACTATTTACGAATGACTTTAGGATACCCATGAATCTCTCGTAAGGAAACATCTGGTGGAGGTAAGAGGGGCCAAGGTAGTGTATCTCCTTTACAAGGTGAATCCTGAGGTGAACCATAATCAAAAAATGTCGGAGGGAAGAAGGCCTCCATCAGACAAAGTGTCTCCTGTAACCGTCTCTCTAGAGCTGGTAGCGATTCATCATTAATGACCTTTTGCTCTATGGCGTTGAAGAAGAAGCAGAGGCTCATGACTGTCTCACGAACCTTCACAGGGAGCACATTCCTAATTGCTATAGGCAATAATGACATCATAAGCACGTGAAAGTCATGAGACTTCATCATGGCGAAATTGAGCTTCAGTTCTTTCATGTTGACAAGCCTAACAAAATTGGATCCGTATCCTAAGGGAAATTTTACGCTATGCAAAAATTCACATAATTCTTTCTTCTCCTTTTTGAACATTGTGGTGGCGGCTACAAGAAGGTCTTTTCCATTTTCCGCTTCTTAAGGGTAAAGCTCAGGACGAATGCCCATCTCTTCCAGATCAGCTCTTGCGTTCTCGTTGTCCTTTCCTTTACCCTTCGTGTTGATGAATGTGTCGACAAGGCTCTCATATATATTTTTCTTTAAATGCATGGTATCAATTGAATGTCGGACTGCTAAGATGTGCCAATACTCTAACTCCCATAGTATGGATTTCTTATTCCAGATCCCTTCGTCATCTTCATGAACTCCACATTTCCGCTTGCCGAGAACTAGAGTGACATCCTTAACCTGACTGTACACATCACTCCCTGTGAAATGTGGTGGAGGAGTTCGTGACTCGCTTGTACCATCAATCTGTCTATCCATGCTTCAGTACGGGTGATTCCTCGGCAGCCATCGCCTGTGGCCCATGTATGCAAATTTGTTCGAGTTCCTCAGCCACAATGAACATGTCTCTGACAAGCAATGGGAGCAACCTTGACCCTTCCTTTTTCTCTGCCCGGACAAATTACGATGAGCCGGATTATCACTGATGGTGGTCATCAACATAGCATGCAAAGTGAAGCGGTCATTGGCGATAGCATCCCTAACGGACACACCTTTCCAAAGGAGCTGAAGATCATCTACGAGGGGCCGGAGGAACACATCAATTCTATCACCGGGTTGTTTCGGTCCAGAGACCAACATTGACAACATGATATACTTGCGTTTATTGCAAAACCATGGCGGCGGATCCATGATTGATAATAGAACAGGCCATGTGCTATGTGAGGTACTCATGTTTCCATACGGATTCATTCGATCTGTGCTCAGAGCAAACCTGATATTCCTAGGATCATCCCCGAACCAGCCATAGGTGTTATCAATATATCTCCGTTGAGCACAATCTGCAGGGTGACGTAGCATTGTATCTTTATTACGACCCTCATCGTGCCAACGCAACAACTTTGCCTCCTTCTTGTTTGCGAACATCCGCTGTAGTCTGGTAATTACAGGAAAGTACCATGCAACTTTCGTAGGAGTCCCCTTCTTCCTCTCCTCATTGATGTTGTCCTCTCCATCATCACCACCATCCTTCGACGCTTGTACCTTGATGTTCCACATTTAAGGCAACGTTCCAGATCTTCATTCTCTCCACGAAACAGGAAACAATTATGATAGCATGCATGAATTTTTTTAATTTTCAATCCCACGGGACATACAATCTGCTTGGCCTCGTACACAGTATCCGGGAGCAAGTTTCCTCTGGCAGCATATCCTCCAGGAGAAGAAGCAATGCTTTGAAACTCTTGTCCGTCCAACCATGAGCAGCCTTTAGTTGCAGAAGCTTCAGGTCCCCGGTTACCCGTGAGTACTTCTCACAATGGGGATAAAGAGGTTTGTTGGAATCTTCAACAAATTGCCTGTATTTACGCAGCTCAGCTTCCGTCATCTCATCTTCTTCTCCTCTTATATCACGAATCATGTCTTCAACATTGTCGACCAAGGCATCAAATTGGTCATCATTGCACTCCAAAATGCACTCCTCATTGATGTCATCATAAGCTTGACCATTGCCTTCTTCCTCACCATGATCACCGTCCTGCCTTTCCCTGTGGTTGGGCCCTTCTTCATGGTCGGCGACCCATTCCCCCCTTTCGTTAGGCCCTTCCCTCCATGCTTATTCCAACAAGTGTAATTTTGTAGAAATGCACGAACGATCAAGTGCGCATATACTACTTCAAAGTTAGAGTATTTCTTATCATTTCTGCCATCGAGGCACAGACCAATAGATTTTTGTTTTAGACCTCGCTTCCATGTCAGCCCTCGCAATCTCCAAGAAACACTTCAACCCTCTCAAGTACCGCGGACAACAATGGCTAGGAAGGCCCATCCAACTTTTATTCTCCATCTACATCCGCAAGAACACAACAAATTTTCAACAATTAATTGAAGAGGTGGGGGAGGAGAGGGAATGGGGGTGAAAAGAGAAGGGAGAGGGGAACAATTTGGAGCTCTAACCTTGCACGACCTCAAGATCGCCCAAAATGGCTGCCGCCGCCCGCAGCCGCTGCCTACTGGCAACTGCCTGCCCTAGTGGCGGCTGCCAGAGGGAAATAGTAGGTCAGGCTCAAAGGTGACGGCCATCAATTAGACCCGTCATCTTTGTACTCTACAAAGGTGACGGGCTTCGTGTAAGTCCGTCACCGGTATCTACGAGGTCATGACCCGTCACATGATTACAGGTGACGGGCACCAAATAATGCCCGTCACCTGTAATATAGGTGATGGGATTCATGAGCCGCGTCACTTTTGCTCAGTCAAAGGTGACGGGCCACTTTTTGAAGGGGGCCCTAGGAGAATAAAAAGGTGACGTGCGCGTCACTTTTCGTATACAGGTGACGCGCAACAAACACTCGTCACCTTTATGCGCGTCACTATAGGGCGGTTCTTACATAGTGATAAGCTTTATGAATGAGCTCAACATGGATATTGGTAGAATGTAGTTGGAGAGTCTTTTTTTTTTTTTACCAAAGTGATGTCGAACCTATTGATACCGGCTGGAGATCTCTGCCTCAAGGAAAACTTCTTTTTTCTGAGAAAGCCTCAAGGAAAACTTGACACAAGTTGTAGAAGCTTTCTATCAAAGGCCAATATTTTTTAAGAAAATCCTCGTTGAAGCTATTCAGAGCAAATTTTAAAGTTCATAACGCTTTCGCAATTCGTTTGCATGCGATCAATCGTACCTACAATATGGACACCAAAGTGTCTTCAAATTAAAATGTGTTCAATACAATTTCAAATTTAAAGTATTTTTACAATTCATCTGCATAAATGTTTACGTAGGATCCATTCTACCTACGATTCGGACACCAAAACATCTTTATTTCAAAATGTTTTGAATACAAAAATTGCTCAAAATTTCAAAACCTAAAGCTTTGCTACACAACAAACTTTTAAAATAAATGATAAGAAAAAACTATAACAAAAAATACTAAATATAACAAAAAAAAGATAGTTCCATTTTCGTACCAAAAATAATATCCTACTTCAATAGTAGCGTCATCACAATAGAGAGTCCAAAATATATACCAAATACAACGGGCTGCAAACCATGACACCTAAATATACAATATTTACTACTCTGTGCATGAACTAAAGTCTGTATCAACTACAATCCGACGACACGAAATATGGGTCCCGTGCAGCAAAGCTTGCTGCGCGCCTTTCTAGTATATATTATTCTTTCAGCATGTATTAATTTTGATGAAAATGGTTGCACAGCAATGCCACAAATTTTATTCACCTCACATAAGAAGTTGGATAGCATTTTGAATATGGAGCAGTATGATCAAATTAGCAAATGAAATTACAATGGAATAAAATAACAATCGAGCTTGTTTTCATCTAAGTATAGTTTTTTTATCAATAACCAAAAATCCAATTAAAATGGTAGTGTCATACCTTTCATGGACTACAATGTGAGTGGAGTAACCTCCCTTTGTGACAGTGCCATCTGTATCAATCCAATTGAAAGTAAAAACTGATTTTGGGCAGTGGTTCTCTAGATAGCTGTTGCAATTCTCACATCTCGGCATGAATTCACATAGGTTCCAACACCTACATGGTCACCCACTTTAAAGCCTTTGACGTCTGAACCAACCTCAGTTACTACTCCAGCTATCTCATGCCTGAACAAATTAATAGTATTGAGAAAATATAGTACAAGCACCAATTTTAAACAATGATCAATACTTCATTGGCACTCTTGACCATGATGTGTATATTGATATGAAAAGCTTACCCAGGAACCAAAGGATATTTTGAATCGTTGTGCTTATTTCGTGTCCAAATAACGTCAGCATAACAGACTCCACAGTGTGTGATCTTCAATGAAACATCACCGCTTTGCACTGGTCTGAAAATTATGCGATAGTAGCTCACATAAGAAGATGTAAGGAAAATTGAACCACTGGGCTAGCACAAAAGCAAACGTGTTGCTATTTGCACTCAAACTTCTGCAATCTCATCAGACCTAAATTCCTAAAATGTTTAGCCAATGCCTTGCAGTAAGCATCAGTTTCATGCTTTAGTTCGACATGCCACAAGCAGAAATAACCGTACTACCTGTTCCACTCTTGACATGCTCACTAAAGAACAAGCATGAAACACTCTGAAAACCAAACATAACGTACATATGAAGTCTAAATCTAGCATATTCCATGGAGTCTAAATCTAGCACAGCAAGACGAGATAGAGTATTCAATAAAAATGATGCTGACTTTTTTCACCAAATCAAGAGGGGGAGGCCACCTGCGGTTAAACTTGTATGGCGAGAGCACTCCAGAAGGATCTCTTGCTGCCCAAGCGTGGCAGTTGCCATTCCCCGACTCGGAAGCCATGTGAACTGAACCGCAGAGTCAATTGGAGCCAAGTCAGTGAACAGAGAGAGGCTCAGCTCTAACAGAGACTCAGGGAATATTTTAAGATAGCCTATGCTAAATAGAATTACAGTAGTGAAACATACACCGCACACATCAACCATTAATTCAACCACACTTGTATCCCCTACAGTTAAAGTCTCAAGAAATTCTAACACCATATGGTTATTTCCCCCACACCTTTTGAATGCAAAAGGCCCATATTAAAGAACTCACTAGAGAACACCGGGCAGAGGATCGGAGTGCCGGAGTGGGATGGGATGTGGCCGCTGGCGAGGAGGACCTGGTGCCAGCGACGATCTCTGAAGCAGGAGCCTGATCAAAGCGAGATAAGAACCGAAGCAATACAAGGAGCAAAGAACCCACCCCACACCTCCGGGTCGACTCCTTCCACACTGGACGCGGGTCCCCAAACTCTCCTTGGTGAACGGGCAGATGCGGAGAGCACCTGACTGCGAGGAACTGCATTTTATAGGGCCCAGCCCCCAGGCCGTGTCATGTCCAGCAGAACTGGGGGTTGCATTGTAATGAGGACGGTGGCGACAGCGGTGACGCTGAGCTTCCGGTGAAGGTGAACCAGGAGTTCATTGCTGATTAAGCAGGTTGACTGAGCTGCGCATCAGCGCGTGCGTCAATCACGCCGTTTGCCAATGGGATCAGGATTTCTGTCGCCCGTCGTACCCTGCATCTGACCAGTCTCCAGCCTTCCATCAGAGCGGACCAGTTCGTCGCCGGCCGGACTGCGGAGATCGGCGGCTGCTGATCGCCGAAAAGCTATCTCGCTCGCTTGTGTCGTGTGAAGTACTTTTTGTGCGACCCGTTTATTTTATGGGCTATCTTTTATGTTATTTCAGTCCATTAATCGTTGCGGCCGGCCTATTTATTGTTTGTTCACTGCCCATATAGCTAGAGAGAATCACATGCATACAAAAGTAGACAAAAGTGCTGACGTCACCTACATGCATGGAAATTCCAACAAAAAAGTTATAACTATTAAACTGAACATCTAAATTAAATTCCAATTCCACCATTATCTTTGTTATGACAAGATCTTCAAAATAAGATCACACATGCCTATGTTGGCACAATATTTTTTAAAAGTATTTTTTTCAGTACTAAATACTTACTTGCGGAATCTGGGAACAAATATTTTAAGAACACGAAAATGTTCGCGATGTGTAATATTTCGTTCGTCGTACATTATTATTTGTTCGTTACGTTTAACTTTTTTTCTGAGAAATAATCATTTGTTCGTGTTGTTAAAAATTTGTTCTCCGGTACTGAAATTCATTATTGAGTATTAAAAAATATATTTTTAAATATCGTGCAAATATAGACAAGTGTGGTTTTGTTTTGAAGATCTTATCATAAGAAAGATAATGTGCAATCGGGATTTAATTTAGATGCTCAGTTTAATAATTATAGCTTTTTTGTGTTAGAATTTTCATGCATGTGGGTGACATCATAGTTTGTTATCCTCTTCTGCATGCATGCTCGTGATCTATCTTTTTTATTGCTAATGAGCCACAACCCACCGGGAAACAGTCTAATATGAAGAAAATTAATTTCTCTTCGAATTATGGTTTGCAGATTATCACACTAGCTAGCCGCGCGTACTGGGCTCCAGTCGCGGAATCCATCGATCTCACCGCACGCGTCGCCTCGCCACTGGGCCAACATGTCAACCATGGGCTTTAACTTTAATTGGTTGGGCCGTGGGCTGCTAATGTTATAGTTCAGAGACTGCGAGCTAACGAGTCTATTTTGTTTTATATTTTTGTTTTCGGCAAGGAAGACCCAACTGGTGCCCTATTTCTATACAGCAGAAGCTGTCTTCATACCGTCAAATAGTAGGCTTTTAATCTTCTTTCATGCTACGAGCAGATTTTTATTTCTCCTTCCTTATGCCGCTAACAAGCTTCTAATTTCACCGCAAAACGCGACTGGTAAGGTTAGGATGCCCCCTCCCCCTCCCCCACCGCCGCCGCCGCCTCAGCCAC
The DNA here is from genome assembly GCA_032594955.1 of Panicum miliaceum. Taxonomy (NCBI): domain Eukaryota; kingdom Viridiplantae; phylum Streptophyta; class Magnoliopsida; order Poales; family Poaceae; genus Panicum; species Panicum miliaceum. The sequence continues at coordinate 44,315,609 of CM064056.1, read as the reverse complement.
GCTGTGCGCCGGCGGCGAGATCCGCGGCAGCCCGACGCCCACCTACAGATCCCACACCCTGCAACTCCAGCCATGCCAGATGCGGCCGCCACCATCGCGTATGCTCCTGGGAGAGCTTCTTCTCGAATCCGGCCCCCCCGCTCCACAGATCTGCCGGAAGACGAACGGAGACTGCGGCGCCTGAGCCCCCACGGCTGGATCCAGCCCCCACCTACGCCCAGATCGTCCGTTGGGGAGCATTCATGAAGGGTCACCAACCGGCGCCGAAGTCGACGCCTCTCACCCCTGAAGGTAGCTGCCCCCTCAGACGGGAGCGAATTCACTCCTCTGATCCACCACGACGCGCCGCGGCGTCACGCGGGAAGAGGGCTGGACTACCGTCACCAGACGCAACAGGAATTCAAGGCGCGCGGCGCTGGCCAGGCCACGCCGACGAGACGTTCGACATGACCGCTCTTCATGGCCGCGCAGCGGAGCTCCCCCGACTTCAAGACGGGCACCAACCGCGGCGCTACGAGCATTCAACCAAGCCACGGCGGGGCGCTGCTTCATCTGCCTTACGCGTGACCATAGAGCTGCTGCGTGCCAGGACGCCGTGTGCTGCTTCCTCTGTCGCCGCTCGGGGCACCGCGCCAGAGCTTGCCCTCGGAGACACCCGCCGCCGCCGCCACCACCGCCCCACCCACCCCCTCCGCCACCGCCACCGCCGCAACCGCCGCCTCCCTCTCCCCCCCACCACCCCCGCCACCGCCGCCGACACCCACGGCGAAAGGCGACCCCCACACGAGGCCACACGCCGAGACTGTGTTCGTACCGTGCTCCTTCGATCTCCAGCGGGATGCTCGCGACTGGGGAGAGTTGTACGCTCGTTCCCTGGGCCATGCACCTGCCCCGCGGCGACGGCGCTCGGGCCATCGAGGAGCTCCTGAGGGAGCAGCTTCATCTCCGGCGTGGGGAGGTCTCGGTCATGGTGCACCAGCCCGAGCCCTACCTCATCCGCTTCGAGCGGAGCGACCACTGCGCGGCGGCAAGGGAGCAAGGACGCTTCATGGGGCGCGACATCGACATCTGCCTCCGACCTTGGCGCAGCCTCACGCACGCCCTCGGAATGCGTCTCTTCTATAGGGTGCGGCTGTGCCTTGACGGCGATGCCCCACGCCTGGACGCCGGAGATCGTTGAGCGCATAATCGGAAACTGGTGCGCATTGCAATGCATCAACACCGATTTGGTGCGGCCACGTGACACGCGACACATTGATCTTTGGGCTTGGACGGCTGACCCGAGCGACATTCCGAAGAGAGTCTGGCTCGCCTTCACGCATCGGGCGTCCGATCAATCCTCGGTGGTCTTCGTTGCGGAGGCGCCGCCGGAGCACTGGCACCAGGGGGCAACCTTTGAGGTCTTCCTCCACATGCCGCTGTTGGAGGACTACTCTGCGGTGGAAGGGAACCTGCAGGAAGCCGTCTCCAACCCCGGCAGCATCACGCCGATCCGGCGCTCCTACGAATGGCGGTACGGCCTGGTCGACGACGCCCCCCCTGGATCGAGGTCCAGGTACCCGGCTCGATTGCAGCGGCCGCCTAGGAAGCCCGCTGGGAGCGGGCGCGACGGTACCTCCAATGGTGTCGGCCGTGCTGTGGACCGCGGCGAGCGTGGCGAGCGCGGCGCGCGTGCTGTGAGCGGCAAGCAAGGGCGTGGGGCGCGCGACGGCCGCGGACCCTTGTACGCTGACGGTGGTGTCAGGTGCCCAGGACTACATCGAGAAGGCCTACCGCTTCGCTGCGCGGCTTGGCCTCGACGGCTACCTCCCAGGGAATGCAGCCTGGTCCGAGGGGGGCGGCGGCGAGGTGACGGTGCCGGTCAGCCACGTCTTCAGCCGCCTACACTCGTCGATGAGGACGCCATCGGTCCAAGATGTTGAAGAAGCGCTGAACGCGCTCGAGCTCTCGGCGAACTCTGCTGGGTGGCAGCCGCGCAGCCTATGCTCGCAGCCGCGGCGAGCGCTGCTGATGGCACTGAAGCCAGCAGCGACAGCCACAACGAGCTTCACCAGCACCAGCTGGAGGCTCCCTCGTAGGCAGGACTGGGTGGGTCCCCTGCTGCACGAGGTCGAGAGAGCTCCCCCGACGACATGGAGGCATCGACGCGCTGTTCAGCACGCCCGAAGAGGCGGTTGCTGCTCAGGTGCCTTTGCGACGCACGCGACAGCGCCGAACCTTCGACATGAAGACGGTCCGCCGAAGAGCGCGACTGGCCAAGAAGCCCGCCTTGCCGGCGACGGAGCGGGCACAGAAAAAACTCTGTCGCAAGCTGGGGCTTAACGACGACGACATCAAGCCGGTGGAAAAGGTGCTCCAAGAATTCATCAGCATGTTCGGCGGGCCCCTACCGGAGCACATCATTGCAGCCATGACTACAATCTTCGACTTGGATGACGATGGGGAAGACATGCTCAACGATGCCTTGATGCAGCATGCTGGTGAGGCAATTGACGACTTGCAGGTGGGGGAAGGGCCGCCGGCGGCTTAAGCTCCGACTTACCTCCGTGTTGAGCTCCTTTAGCTTCGCTATGTATCTTCACTTCAGTACTCTCCACTGCCCTGGTGGCTGCGACCATCGGGCATCTACTATTTGCACTACCTACGGCCCTGCTGGCATCGACCTTCGGGCTTCGACTTTCTACGCTGCGAACTGCCCTGTTGGCTTCGAACTTCGGGCAGCGAACCGCTTTGAACTTACTAGCCGTTCCCCAACGTGTTGCGCCTTTGCGATGCTCGACTTTTGCTATACGTCAGACACGTTGCTACAGCAGCGCAAATAAATGAGCCAGCTGCCCACATGTTAAATAAAACGCCAAACATCCTCTGCTGGAACGTCCGCGGGCTGAATACGGCGGCCCGGTGCCTCACTGTCCATGAAACGCTCGCTGCGACACCCTGCCACATCGCATGTCTACAAGAAACTAAGCTGCAAAACATTGACCAATCGCTGGCGCTCTTTCTGGGTGGCTATCGCCTAGACAAGTTCGCCTACAAGCCTGCGCAAGGCACCAAAGGGGGTATCTTAATCCTCTGGGATGATAGCGCCATGCAAGTGCATAGCACCCTCATTGGACGTTATTCGCTGACGGCTACGATGACCATGCGAAGCACATGCTCCAACTTCAAGCTCACCACGGTCTATGGACCTTCAAGGCGCCCTGAAAAAGAAGCCTTCCTGCAGCACCTTCAAGAGCTTAAGCCGCATGACGACGCGAGGTGGCTCCTTTTAGGCGACTTCAATCTTATCTATCGGGCAAGGGACAAGAATGATAGGAATCTCAACATTAGGCTCATGCGACGCTTTCGCAGTACCCTAAATGCATGCGAGCTGAAGGAAACACACCTGCAGAACAGAAAGTACACCCGGAGCAATGAACGGCGTCGGCCAACCTTGATAAAGCTTGATAGATTCTTCTGCAACCAGGGCTGGGACCTCACCTACGATGACCAGGTCCAGGTCCTGCATGCACTATCCTCCTCCCACTCGGATCACTGCCCGCTACTCCTGTGCAGCCAGACAGGACCACGCAAGCCATCTCCCTTTAAATTCGAGAACATCTGGACGCGCTTGCCTAGCTTCGAGGAAGTGGTGGCTGCGGCATGGAATGCGCCAACAAATCACACTGAACCTTTCCATCGACTGGGGCATAAACTGCATCACACAGCGAAGGCACTTAAAGCCTGGAGCAAGAGTATCATCTCCGATGCGAGAATGAAACTGCATATGGCACAGGAAGTCATCTTGCGACTGGATGAGGCGCAGGATAACAGAGAGCTCACAGATGCGGAGTTCAGCCTGCGAGCCAAGCTTAAAAGGAGACTGCTTGGCTGGGCGGTCCTGGAAAGAGCACGAAGGAAGCAATGCTCGCGAATTACTTATCTGAGAGAAGGAGACGCCAACACCAAATTCTAACACCTAAAGGCAAATGGACGGAGAAGAAAGAACTTCATCCAAAGACTACGCCAAGGAAATGGCTGGATCACTGCTCAATCTTATACAACAACATTTCTCAGCCATGATGGCCCCACCAGAACCGCGAACCAAGGACTTCAACTGGAACGCATTGCGCCTGCCTATGATCGACCTTACCACCCTGGATAGAACTTTCTACAAAGCCCCCGGCTCTGATGGCTACACTGGCCTCTTCTTCAAAAGTTGCTAGCTGATAATTAAGCCTGATATCATGGCGGCGATACATTCCTTCTACAACCTACGTTGTGCAGACCTCAACCTTCTAAACAAAGCCAACATTGTTCTCATCCCAAAGCAGGAAGGCGCTGAAAAATTCGGGATTACCGACCAATCAGCTTAATCCATGCCATCGCCAAGATCATCTCCAAAGCGCTGGCACTAAGGCTGACCCCCTTCATGAACGCCCTTATCTCGCCATGCCAAAGCGCCTTCATCAAAGGTCGAAGCATTCATGATAACTACATGTACGTGCGGAACGTGGACCGCAGGTTTCACAGAAATCAAACACCGGCGCTGCTTCTGAAGTTAGACATCTCCAAAGCTTTTGACATTGTGCGCTGGGACTACTTACTATCCCTTCTACAACATAGGGGATTTCCAATGCGCTGGAGAAACTGGATTGCTGCCTCCCTATCGACCTCCTCCTCTCGCGTTCTACTCAACGGTATTCCACTGGACCCCATACCACATGGCAGGAGGCTTCGGCAGGGGGACCCAGTCTCCCCTTTCTGTTCATTTTGGCAATCGATCCTCTACATCGCCTACTCCAGGAAGCTACAGATAGAGGTCTCCTCAGCAAGCTTGGAGGCAGAACCGCAAGATTCAGGCTCTCCATGTATGCGGACGACGCAGCAATCTTTATTACACCAACCACTACCGACGTCAACAACCTCAAAAGTCTGCTGGTGCAGTTTGGGGAAACAACAGGCCTGCGAACTAACCTGCAGAAAACAAGCGTCACGCCAATTGCATGCAATAGCGTTAATGTTGACAACGTCCTCGCTGATTTCCCTGTGGCCCATGCGGCTTTCCCACTCAAATATCTGGGGCTGCCTCTGACAGTAGGACTGTTGAGGAAAGTCGATTTCCAACCTTTGGTGGACAAGGCGGCCGGGAAATTGTCGGCATGGCAGCGACGGAACCTCACGCAAGCGGGGCGAGTCTGCCTCACCAAAGCTATCCTATCCTCTCAACCGGTGTACCTTCTAAGCGCACAAAAGGCGACAAAGGAAGTGTTGGAGGACCTGGATAAAATCAGAAAACGCTTCTTATGGGCGAGCGGCAACGAATTAACGGGGGAAAGTGCAAAGTCAACTGGGTTAAATCCTGCATGCTAAAGGAACCGGGGGGCATTGGGGGTCCTTGACTTCAAAAAGTTCGCATGGGCCCTACGCCTCAGATGGCTCTAGCATGATTGGAAGTCACCAGATAAGCTGTGGGCATCTACCGAACTTCCGTGTGATGAGACTGATCGACTCCTATTCGTGGCCTGTACCACCATCAACTTGGGCAACGGGCGCAAGGCATGTTTCTGGAAATCCGGCTGGATACAAGGGAGAAAAATCCAAAAGGAAAGACCGCACTGTTGCTTACGCCTTCCACAATAACAACTGGATCAGAGACCTTAACCACAGGATGGGCTTCACTGCTGAGCACTTCCTCCAATTTGCAGTTCTTTGGAACCTCACGCGCCGCCAGGAAGACAGCATCACCTGGAAACTCACAGCCTCTGGGGAATACACAGCGGCGTCGGCTTACAGGGCATAATTTCTGGGGTGCAACAGGGTGCCGAAAACTCACTCAATATGGAAGGCATGGGCACTGCTGAAATGCAAGTTCTTCACCTAGCTCATTACGCAGGACCGCGTCTGGACCTCCAACATGCTAGCACGACGTGGCTGGGATCACAGCCCTTCCTGCCCGCTCTGCAGATCCACAACCAAGACATCGCTGCACCTAACATCGGAATGTCGATACACAAGACGAATCTGGGACCTTGTCGCCTCCTGGATCGGGCAGCCGGATCTACGACCTTCCAGTTAGAAGGTGAGCAACACTAACCTTGAGTGGTGGAGCAACGTCACGTCGACTACAACCATTTCGAGAAAGGCAGTAGGCACGCTAGCCATGCTCATTATATGGGAGATATGGAAAGAAAGGAATTCTAGAATCTTCCAACGGCGGGAGTCCAGCGAACCTTCCCTGCTAGCGAAAAATAAAGATGAGGCTAGAGCCTGGACTAAAGCGGGGGCTGTCCACCTTGTGTCACTCCTAGCGCGAGAATAACTTTTGTTGTAATTACCGGCTAGCCGGATCTGTAACCCCTCTTCTTTATCAATGAAATAAGCACAATCTCGTGCTTGTTCGTTAAAAAAAAAATTCACCGCAGGAATGCATCTGCATGCGAACCGGTTGACCAACGGCAGACAACAGGAGATGCATGCAGCAAAGGGGCTGCACTTTATCTTCTATTTGTTTTATTTTTTATTTATTTTCTTCCTATTTTTTTCTTCTATTTCTAGTCCTCCAGTAATATTTCTTCATTAGTATATAATCTGTCTTTCTTTTCTTCCTCTTATTTCTCTCTTCTAGTGTGTGAGTGTTTTAAAGGTACTAATATTTGATATATTTTCTTTTCTGGTTTTCCCCTTATTACTTACCTAATGTTTTTATTTTCATTCTTTAATTTCTTGTTCCACTCTATTAATATATCCTTTCTCTACCTATCCTATTTGTTGATTATTTTAGTTTTTATTGTTCTCTTACTCCTTGTTGTTATATTTATACATTTATTTTTCCTATAGATAGTAATATTTGTTCTATGTCTGTAATGTATTTGTTCAAGGTGTATAATTTATTATTCCACGAGTTTATATAATTTAATATAGGTGTATAAATATTTATTTTGTGAGTTTATACAATTTGTTCCATGTATACAAGTTTTTGTGTCGTAAGTTCATGTAATTTATTGTAGGTGTACAAATCTTTATTCCGCGAGTCCGTGTTTATTACAGATGTATATATTTTGTTCCATTAGTTCATATAGTTAGTTCGAGGTGTATGTTATGTTGTTCACGAGTTCATATAATTTTTTATGCATATATATGTCATGAAAAATCATTTATTTGATAAAAAATATTAAAAAATCATCAAAATATGGTTAAGAGGGGTCTTGCTTTAATGATCTTGTCGTAAGAAATTGTTGGCGCTAAAATCGGCCAGGAATCGGCCGATGGTCTTCAGCGTCGGACACACGACCCGGGAGAATCTGCTTAGCTCCTGTTCGGGTTATTGCCCTGGTGCGGTTCGCGCGGCGTGCCAGTCAATCTGACCTATTGATTGACAAGGAAATAAAAGTATTAAATTTCGGGCGTCCCCGATCGGCTGGAGTTCCGATCTATCCCGAAGAGCGCGTCGGCGAATCGGCCGATATGCTGTGAAGATAATCGGCTATGGATCAGCCGATGATCACGTAACAATTGCAAAGAAAACTGCTGGAGCGATCTAAACAATTATTACAGATGCAACACTTGAAAATAGATCTAATCGGCTATATGATGATGAACGAGGAAGAACGATAACAAAGCCGATAGTTCTAATCTCAAGCTGGATAACTGGTGATAATACTAGAACAATAGGTAAAACCTATAATTCTAGTAAATATCGATAACTGGTGAATAAATCTGAACGAAACCACAGCGATGCGCCCGAGGTTAAAGCTCAGATGCTATTCTGTAAGCGGAACCTACCAATTGGCCGGAGATCGAGTCGATGCAGTCCTGCCAACCCGTACGAACTCGTGAAAGAAGAAAAAGTAATGGCGAAGTCACCGACTTGAAAGTAAAGTACTAGAAAAAAGTAGAAGTGTTTTGTTGATTGATGTGTTCATATTTTGCAAAGCCCTAGCGACTCCTATTTATACCCTAAAACCAGGACTCCTGGTCGATTACGACTTGTTACAACCTTATTTCAAACAAGAAAACTACTATATCTATAATATCCTTAAAGAGGAAACGGACTCCCACAGAATCTTCCACCGCCGTCTCCTAATCCAATCAGAACTTTTCCCATTGCCTCTTGACCGAATCAGCATCTTTCTGTTGACCAACATCAGGCCACTTTTGACCGGGATCCTCTGTTGTGATTCCAATCTGTTGGGGCAAGCTGTATCACCAATCGGCCGATTTTCAACTGTTACCTCAATCGGCCGATTCTTTACTGTAGCCTTTAGATCTGCCGCATCGGCCAACCTCTCCTCCTGACGCCGATTCAACACGTGTCAAAATCTAGCGTCAACACATGCCCCCCAGTTTCGGAGTAAAACATAATTTTTACTTCGAAACTCTTTTCTTTAATCTTTTTCTCCGAAACGGGCGCAGTAAAAATCTCCTTCCATTTCGCGGTCTTCTGCATAATGATTGCAATTTCCTCGGACCGAGCGCGTGAGATGACTGCTCTCCTGGAATTCGTGTAGGCGGCGCGGCAAAAATCCCGCCTTTACCCTTTCTCTCTCGGATTATCCTTAAGTACTGGCATTCTCCGCCTACTTTTCTCCACGAGCCTAGTATTTTCCTCCAACGAACCACTGTTCATCTTCCTCCCGAGCCCTCTCGATCTCCAACCGCTCCCTCCGGCAATCTCGCTTGCGACCTGCTCCAATTTCCCAATGGCGTCACCATCAGCAACCTCTCCAACCACGGAGGCTCTATCGGTAACTCCCTCAGCGGCGGCGGTCCCATCGGCGGCTCAACTGATGGCTCCATCGGCGACGATGAGCTTCATTCCGGAGGTAATTATCTGACATTTTTCCCTTTTGCTCTTCTACTGTTCAAGTATTTCCTGGTCCCATTCTCAGTTTCTTCCTTTTTTTCTTCTTTTTAGACATTTAGGCACCAGATTACTATTCCCCTTTCAGAATCCTCCAATCTTATCTGCTTGGGCCCCATGGGGAATCCCGATCCGACTAACCTAATCAACCTAGAGACTCACAGAATCCCGTTCAAGCAATCGCCCATGGATTTAGATCAGTGGGCAATCGCCCGCGGGGACATGTGCTTGTCTAACATTCATGTGTGTCCATACATGAACTCCGACTAGGAACAACTTTAGAATAACCATACAAGTAAAGAGTCTCATAAATAATTCACATAATTGCCAATCAATACAAGTTGCCTTTTCATGGATATTCAATGAACACATATATAATACATCATGGATACAACAAAATATGATCATCTCTATGATTACCTCTAGGGTATATTTCTAACAGCTAGCTCTAGGTGGAGTTGGAGATCTCTGAATGTGGTGTTTGGCTAAAGGGTGGTCTCAACTCCAAAAAACATGGTTTTCAAGGTGTATTGCCATGGTTGCTCTTGTTCATGGGACCCACATGTCATACTCTTTTTCCCCTCAAGCGATGAGGATGACGGCGGCGACAGTGACGACATCCATTGCTCCTTGGCCACCGTTGTTGGTGACAGTGGCCGCCTCCTTGAGGAGCGGGCTGAGTTGGACCTATATGGGGAGGAGGAGGACACGTCCAGATATGACTATGGCATGTGGATGTCGACCGAGCCCGCGTCCATCCAGGAGCACCGCCACCGGCCACTCCAGGGGATGGGACTCACCAGCAGCAGGGACCTCCTTCACAGCCGTCGTTCCGGCACCCGCCTTGCCGCGAGGACCACATGGTGCACGTCCGGGAGGTCGTGGAAGCGTACAGCGCCTGGTCCGCCGTGGTGCAGGAGCTCTCGTTGGCCTCATGTAGGTGGCAGACCGGGGATGGGGAGGAGTAGGGGTGGCGCCGGCTGAGAAGGAGCGGTGGCCGGGGATAGGGAGGAGTAGGGGTGCGGTTGACTGGGGAGGGGCGGCGGCGGCGGTAGGAGGACTCACACAAGGGAGGAGGGGCTTGGGTGGAGCCACGGGCGGCGGCGCCGTAGGGGAGGGCGGAGGTGGCACAGGAGCGGAGGGAGGGAGGGAGAGTGCGGCTATGCGTTGGAAAAGAAAAGAGACAAACTGTTTTTTCTGTGTAACGGGTGGTATTTGCGGGTAATTAACCCAGAACTCCACGTCTAAGATCATATCTGAAGGTTCTAGAGTTGCAAAAGAGATACTCCAGAACTCCAAGCCCATTAATTTGCACTACGGTTCCAGAATTGGAGGCGCTCCATGGAGTTTTGGAGCTGGGGTGTTTGGCTAGAAAATTGGTTAGAGTTGGAGTCGCTCCGGGGCCATACCAAACAAACCCTTAGTCTTTTTACTTGGTATCCAAACATCCGATGTGATCCGGAGTAAAAATCAGTCCTTGGATCCAAACAACCCTTATGTCATAACTTTTGCTTATGTGGCATGTCCTTCAATGAAAATGAAACTCATATAACACTTGCATAGAATGGCCTTATTAAGAAAATGACGGACCGGGACATTTGGATGCAATGCGACAAGGTGGATATGACCTGAAACAGAAATTGCATTGAAACTACAACACGCGCACAATGACAGGTAGGCTCTTGCTGGATCCCTTTATTCCCAAGACCAAATACGCCACCAATCGATTCCATATCAGGCAAATGAGAGGCCAGACCCTCTGAGCTTCTCCTGGATGATGCCGTCAAGGCGCCGCGCCATGTCCGGCGTCATGTGGTTGGCCCAGTCCCGGGCCTCCCCTTTCCTGAAGTACCAGTCGTTCCCGTAGCGGGCAGCTGCCGCCGGCCTGTTGATCTCCAGGCTCCTGAGCGTGTCGAAGCTGCACAGCCTCGCGACGTCCGTGGCGGCCCCGGCCTCCTCCTCGGCCGGCGAGAACGGCTGCCCGACGAACCGTGCCAGCTTCCTCACGCCCTCGACGGGGTCGCGCAGCATCTCCTCGTACCTCAGGAACAGCACGGCCTCGGGGTTCGCCTTGCTCGCGTTCCAGTACCCGAGGAGATGGTCCCAGATCGGCCCGCTGATGTTGGTGCCCTCGCAGGCAGCCTCGAACACGTCGGAGAAGGAGATGTTCGGCGCGAGCTTGCTGGCGAAGTGGAACATGGAGACTAGCATGTCCTTGGGATCCCTGCAGATTGACACGTCAGTTGTTGGTGAACTTGAAATTAACATATATACCAATGTATTAATTGAGCTCATCGATCACCTGCACATGCAGATGATTTTGCAGTCGGGGTTGTGGGTGATGGAGGCCGGCAGGACGGAGTGCTGCATGTGCGTGGCCATGAGCCTAGGCGACGGCAGCGTGTCCATCTTGCCCCCGCATCCGGCGGCGAACAGCATCTCCATGAACGGGACGCAGTCGTGCGGGTTGAGGCGGCGGAGCGGGTGCCCCGCGCCGGCGGGCGGGTGCGCGCCGCGCGCCATGGTGGCGAAGGCCAGGGCCTTGAGCCACGTGGTGCCGCACTTGGGCGGGCTCACGAGGACGACGTCCCCGCGGCGCGGCGCGAAGCTCTCCCGGATGGCGACGATCCCCGGGACGTGGTACTCCGGCACCCAGGTGCCCTGGTAGCAGCGCACCCACTGCCTGAGGTCGCTCGGGCGAGGTGTGGCGGCGCTGGGCAGCGGCATGGCGCCGCAGATGTCCTTGAACGGCACCGGGCCGACGGCGGTGGAGCCGTCGGTAGTGGTGGCAGCCATGCAAGGAGAGCTGCGATAGAGATCGAGTTGACTGTGATGGAATGAAGTATTGCGATTAATGTGGTGCAGATCGACCAATCGACCGAATAGTTCGCATCCCTGAGGATCACGATGCAAGCTGCATTTAGTAGTTATAAGTTGCACCGACCGACACCCCGAAGTCAACTGCTAGGGCCGGGCATCCCAGGATTCTTGGATAGTGAGACAAGGATACTAAGAAGCACGCTAATTGGCATATTGTCTTAGCTTAGCTACTACGCAGTCCGGCAACGTCGAAGCTTTTTTTTTTTTAATTACACAGTGCAACTCAGACACTCATAACGCACGCACACTCACACCTATGAACGCACGAACGCTAACCCTACCCCTATGAGCATGCCGGTAAATCCTCGAGATTGACGAAGTCACCACAGGCGTCTCGCTGTCGACGGGAACGTCACCTACCACTGAAAGTACAAGCGCCGTTAAATCCTAAAAAATTCGCTCCCACGGGGAGTCGAATCCAGAACCTGAGGTGCTACTAAGACTCTTGTAACCACTAGACTACAGACTCTTTCGCAACGGCGAATCTTCCTGCCGGATGCATTTTGGAGAAGAAGTAGTGCATGGGGTCCGCTTGATGCGCAATAAACGCCGCTACGCAATGGCTTTGATCTGCCAGGTACCGGGATTTTGCAGCTGTCAATGGGCACCACCAGTATAATAAGCTGCTCTTTCCAGGAGTTGAGAACCGCAACCAGTTTGAATTGTATTGGCAATGATTGACTTTCATTGTCAGTTTTGAATTAGGTGGTTGTACCGTCGGTTCAACGGTTCGTATTACAAAGCGGTGGTGAAAGTTTAGACAACCAATACGAACCGATGGTGATACCCAAACAATATAAATCCCCTATTCTTCTTTTTCACACCACCACCCTTCTTCTCCACCTCAACATGCACCCTCCAAAACAAACAGGAAACAATCAGTTATGTGTCCATCAACAGCTAAAACACTTGCTAACTGCTCCTTAAATTTGCCATTCAGAAAAGTGCTGTCGCTTGCTATTCGGGAAAGTGCTATCGCTTGCCATTCAGCTGAAGCACCAATTATCCTCATCCGGTGAGGCTGCCTTTGCACATCACTATGCCACTCTTTGATAGGCTCAGATAGTTCAGAGTGATCACAATACAAAATGAACATGTTCACAACCTTTATCTTTTAGTGTTTTTCAAACATAGACATCAATTCTTGGAAAGATTCTACTTCTAAAAATATTTTCTTAACATCGTCAAAGTACTTAACATGAGCAACTTTCAAATAATCTGGTGGGTACTTATCTATAATCTCTTCAACTAAATCCTTATAACTCATCAAGTTTGAATCAATAACCATCTCAAAAGAGAAACATGAGAAATCCTTTCTAACTCTTTTTTGTTGTTGCCAAGCAGTTTCATTTTCAGCAAATATGTGGAATATGGATCCATCCTGTAAATGAAACAACCAACCTATGAAATCAACATTGCTATCGAATGTCACTTTCTACGCCTACTTCTACTGTTCTGATAAGCAAGAACTAGAACTATTCTCAGTGCTCTGGTAAGCATGAAAGTATAGGTGATGGAGTTGCCCTTCACCTCGCGGAAGGCGCACCCAATCCCATAGCTATGGTGTGGCCAAACCCTGCTAGTGCACCTAAAATTGGGCCTACAGCCACGGTCGAGGGAGAGCCAGTAGTGTAGTGGGTTGCTGAGCCCAACGCAACAGCGCTTGGGGCCATCGCCGTAGGGGTACCTAGGCGAGCGTGCCCCAACGCCTGTTGTTAGGGCCAGCTGCACACCGCCTAGGCGCAACACCCCTCCACCCCAATAAGGCCCGCCGCCGCTGGTGGATTGGGGCCTGGCGGCACTAGAGGGTACGCCTCAACCCGCCCCACCCTGATGGGGCATAACGCCGCCTCTAAGCAGAGGGTCCCTAGCATGGAATTCCTTCTCCTCCTCTTTCACCACATGCTCCAATGGGGAGTTTCCAGGCGGGGGGAGAGGGGGGGGGGGGGGGGGGGGGTTGGAGCCCCAACCCGTACATGATGAGCCCCAGGTAACTTCTTTCCTTCGTCCTTTAGCACCACGACCATCACATGCTCCTACTGGTCACAACCACTGCCCTCAGCCAGTGACGATCTCGCCGCCCACTAGATCCTAGCATGTTGCCTCTACCATTTCCTTCCAAACCAATCCTACCTTCACTTACCCGGCCAATAGCATAGTCCATCGGGTATCATGCACAGCTCCTATCGGTGTCGCCCTAGCTTACCCGGCACATCCCCTGACAACCATCCTAGGCCCTCCCTCTAGGGCCAATTTCTTGAATGCCATCAAAAATTTAACTTATCCCTTCTATGCCATCAAAATTTAGACCATCCCTTCAGTGCTATTGGAAATTTAACTTCATCTCTTCTATGCCATTGCTGTCACACCACACTTAAATTTCTTATTATCCCTTCTATGCCAATGAAGTCAACAAAAATACTCTATATCAATCTACTAGCCTGGCTAAAAAGACATTATCTAGGTTGAAGAAGAAAGGCACCGCTGAAACTTCAGTCGCACGAAATGAAAACTCATTTGAGAAATAGAGTTGTGCTCTCTGACGTGTGAATTTATACAGTGAATACTCTTTCATGGCCCCGTGCACCAGTCAAATGTAGCATACAAGGAATGGACAAAGCAAACTACTGGGCTGATGAAGAGCACAATAGTCTTATCCTCGTCTAGTCGTCTGCATATAATCCAACTGCATGGAGTTTGCAGCAGAGTTTCACTTCTTAATGAATCACGGTCAGGAGGGGCGAGTTGCTGCGTGCCCGCTGCCAGACGCGGCGCGGAGGGGTCACAGGGCGCTCCCGAACGCGCACGGGAAGGTCCACCGCCGCGCGACCGCCCGATGCGGCGCGGAGGGGCCTTGGCGGCGCCCCCTGCCCTGGATGCAGCCCCCTGACGCAGCTGCTGCGCGCTCGCCCCACGCGACGCCGACTCCCCGAGGGCCCGCGCCTGCGCGTGACCGAGATCGGCGCGCTCTCCCGAGGCGGCGCCAAGGGGCCGCGCTTGACTGGGAGCGGGAGGTGGGAGCAGTGTAGGCTGCGCGCGGCGAGCGCCGAGAGCAGGAAGGCCGGCGGCCGGTGATTTTGGGGGAAGTGAGAAGGGAGACGAGACATGGCTGGTGATTGAGGAAAAGGTTTGGGAGGGGTGAAAAAGGAAAGATGATGTTGGTCAAATCTATTTTAACTGTGTTACACTGTTTTTTCCTCTAAATATAACGGTGATGGCATAGAAGGGATGAAGTTATATTTTTAATGGCACTGAAGGGATGATCTAAATTTTAATAGTATATAAGGGATGAGTTAAATTTTTAATGGTATTCAGGAAATTTTTTTCTCCCTCTAGGATCGCCGGCTATGGATTTGCCCTAGCAACCACCCAACCATAACCATACGGCAGCCTGATTTCAACAATCTCCAAACCTCCTCCGATGGCAAGGATGAAGTGATCGCTGTTAAAGTAGCAACGCGCGCATGTAATCTAAGGATTTTGCCTCCATCATGAAACGGGTTTTGTGGGATTGTTTTTGCTCTCATGCGAAGGATATACTGTAGATGAGAAAGGGATAAAGAATTGAAGGGATAGCAATTTCCTTTTTTTTCCTTATAGGAGATGTGATTTCTTTTCCTTATACAGGAGGCGATTAGTGATTATGTTAAAGCAAATAGTCAAAAAGTCAATCTACACATGCGGGCTATCTCACTTCACAAAGACGGTTTCAAACTCAATTCATCATCATCAAAGGTTTAAACTACATACTTTTAATAAGTTTCTATTATGAAAAGCAATGATGGTATCTGAATCGTTTGCAATAAGTACCTATACAAATAGGTTTTTGTCAAAAAAAATTATTCATACACACTACCACTGATAGTAGAAAAAATAATTTCCTATTGCAGTGTCATCTAATCTCATTTAGCACTACCATTAGCACTACCATTGATGCAAAACCACCTTTTACATATCAGCTCTCCACCATTTGCGCGAACCACGCCCCAACAAAAACCTCTTCAAAATTAATTAAACAGCTTGGACGAGTGACTTGGGCGGACCTCCGCCTCGCATCTGTCGAATCCTCCACCGCTGTAGCCTCCGCCCCCGTTTCTCCTCACCTCCGGTCTCCTAGCCGGTGGCAAGGAGGAGCGGGGGTTTGCCCTCTCTACTAGATCTAATTACTTTGTTAGTTTTTTTTAATAATTTTTTTCCTTCAAAATAATTGGACTAGGATTTGAATCGTCGTTTCAATGTTTTTATCTGGCTTTCTATTTTGTATCGGACTTCCTCCAGGGTTTGCATCGTTTTCTTCGATGGCGGTGTGTTCCTCATAAAGGGATCGAGGTATGTTGTCCTAGTCCCCTTTGAAGTGGGATTAGATCTATTTTCCTCTTTGGTGGAATCATCTTTCCGGTCGCTAGTGATACTACTGGCCGTGGTGGATCTGTCCTTCTGACCGCCGCTTATGATGGCTAACGGCGGTGTCAGATCTTATGGTCGGTTCACCCTTCAGAAGATATGATCGATGGCGCCCTTTACTCCCCATAGTGGTTGAGCATATTGCGCCTCTTTTACGGTCTCCACGATTGTGGACTCTTCTACGGTGAAATTTCCGATTCTCGTGGCCGGATCTGGTGAAGTTCTATGACGATGGGGTTTTCTGAAGCAGCGGACATCGCCGGATGCAAGGAGAACAATGGATATGGATCTAGTGTTGTACTTAATATAATTTTATTTTATGTTGATGTCTCAATTGTAAAAGGATTTTTTTTAATGAAATTGGATCCCTTTCTCAAAAAAGAACCACCTTTTATGTACTCTCTTCGGACCAAAATAATCGCACATTTGCGATTCGAAAAAATAAAGGAGCAAATAGCACAAGATTCGATGTATAGCGGTAGCACCACGCGGCAGAGAAATGAACAAAATGAACAAACAAAACTGACGCAAGGCTCCGGATGCTCTCGTCCACTCGTTTCCTTCGGTGAAGCTTCGTGAAGCTGGCACGCACCCCGTCGGCTCTACTACAGTTGGACATGCTTGATGTTTTGTAGGGGCAGTTTTGTCATTTACCCTTCCTCTCGGTTATCGTGTCAATCCTAGAATGTTAACTTATCGAGGGAGTATCTCTTAACCCTCCTTCCTCTTGATGAGATGAAAATTAAAGAATCGTAACATCAAAAACTTACGAGGGCATCTGGTTAGCCGCATCGGGGCTAGGCGCTAGCTCACCAGATGCAAAAGTCATACCTCGACATCGACTATTATGTATAAGATATTTGTTGCGCTTTTTTGCGGTGTGACTCGCGTGGAGCAGTGGTTAAGATGCTACTAGCACATGATTGTTGGTTAGCGTACATTAATTAATATTAGTATATTTGAAAGCAGATCATGATCCAAATGTGAAATATGGGTGATTATAGTGTAATTACACTATAAGATCACTTGTCTTTTTAACTTTTATCTAATATAAAATGGCTTCTTAGACGAGTGATTTCATCCAAAAATATAACAATATTTTAATTTGATCAAAGTTAAATACTTTTATTTTTAACCAAAATATCTTCAAATACAATTACTTTTAAATAGAAAATATTGCTTGTTATGATAGGTAGTTTCATTATGAATATACTTATCATTTTTATGTTGTCAATCTTTATAGTTTTTTTTACTATCTATGGTCAAAGTTAAAAAATTTGATTTTGAAATTTTATATATTCTGAAGGTAGTAGCTTGGACCATAAATAAACCAACTCAAGGTACCCTCTATTATGGTAGGACTTTTGGACCCACTTGAGATTGGAGTTAAAACCATCCACACGAAAAATCTCATTATGGAAACATCGGAAAACAGTAAGAATCCACAAGCTAAACCTTTTGAATTGCTGAAAAAAGAATTGCTAGAGGGTAGTCATGAGGACGAGTCTTTCCTGACGTCCGCTCTAGATATTGACGCGTGGGATCAGGCCCACGCGTCCCTGACCCAATATGAGGGAACGGACATAAGAGGAACCGTTCCCAGCGATACACGCCCCAGTAACAGCTGGGTTCCGCTTCCGTGACGTAAAACAACACCGAACAAGAAAGAAAAAGGAAAAAAAGTGGGATGGGGTGCGCTCGCAACTCATTTCCTTTTCTGAAAAAGAGAAAAAAGGAGACACAATAAATGGCGTCAAAGCCGCGGGCCTTCGCGAAGGTCTTCCTCCCGGCGCTCCCGCCGCCGCCCCTCCTCACTGCTCCCGTCTTCCCGCGGTAGGTGGGTCGCCGGTCCCTCGCCCTCCCCTTCCTCCCGCCGCCTCCTCCTCCCGCTGCGGATCTACTAATCCATTCTATCCATTCGTTCCGTCCCAGCCGGCCGACAACACGGGGCGCGGGCGCGGCGGCGATGTCGGCTGCGGCGACGCCGCCGGCGCAGGCCCCGAGGAAGTGGGAGGGGATGGTGGACGAGGAGCTGGAGCGGGAGGTGCTGGGGGCGTGCCTGGACCAGGCCCCCGAGCGCCGCCGCGTCCGCGAGGCATTCAAGGACGTGCAGCTCAGCATCGACCATTGCCTCTTCAAGGTCAACCCCCTACTCTGCCTATCTGCTTAGAACCACAACCCTTTCCTTTTCGGTTCTTCATACTTAGTGACGTGTCGGCGTGGGATTGGTTAGGCAAGATAATACAAGTGCTGATTTCGTGCGTTTTGTTTGCTTGTTGGCGTAAACAAGCCTGCAATGGAACAATATATGTTGTGTTCTTATAAAAATATGCTAAAAATTCAGGACATTAGTTTTTCCCCCTTTTTGTTCCATGTTGACTCCTCTTTAGTAGATTTGTTCACTCATCTCACGTCAAATAATGATAGTAAACAAGATGTTGAACACACTTTTTAGTTTTTTAATGCCATTAATAATCTCTCACTTGCATTCATTTTATGGTGCAGGGACAATATAGTGGCATTGGAACAAAGGAGGTATATTTGTGAACTATACGGTGTCGCCATAATAATCAGATCCCTCAACTTAACTACTGCAATTTGCAAATCTTTGTCACCTATTTCTACACAAAGTTATTTATGCCATATAGAGATAGATTTGAGCGGTTACGCTGTATGTAAGTTCAGGCGTATTTATTTTGTAATTCTGGCAAATGCTGACCATACAGAAATATGGATAGTTTCAGTATCTGTTTTTTTTCAAAAGATTACTCCAAGGCATTACAATGTTGAAATTCTTAGGGTGTATCCATGCATACACTAGTTTCTCCTACACTTTGGTAGGTTTTTGCGATAAGTGATGAACCTTGAGGATTTTGCTATTGTATAGACCACTTTTGCTGGTCTGCAAGTTGTTTTAAGATGGTAATATGCTATGCAAAACATGTTACTTTGCTCAATGGTATTTCTAACTCTGAAATCATGATGACACACCATTTATGAGTTTATTCCAGCTTGTTGATTATTTATTCATCATTGATTTTTTTTTCTTTTGATAGTCATATGAGCGTAACTCTAGGGGCGTGGAGATTTTCTCGAAATGTTGGTTCCCAGAGAACCATCGCATGAAAGCAATTGTTTGTCTCTGCCACGGTTATGGAGACACCTGTACTTTCTTCCTTGATGGTTGGCTTTTCCTCTACGATGCTTGTAATGCTTCAGCTTATCTTATTTGTTGCTTTTGTTACATATTTTAACAGTTGCTTCTTATTTTAGGAGTTGCTAGGAAGATTGCTTCAGCTGGATATGGAGTATTTGCACTTGACTACCCTGGCTTTGGCCTTTCGGAAGGACTTCATGGATATATTCCAAGTTTTGATACTCTTGTTGATGACGTAGCTGAACACTTCGCTAAGGTCAAAGGTATGCTGTAGCAGTGATCTTGCTAGTAACTCATTCTGTTTTAACATGATCATCGGAAACAGTTGCTTACTTTTATGACAAAGAATTCTTAACTCAAAGTCTCAAAGATTATCATTAGACTGTAAACATGTTTTTTTTCTCTTATTGTTAGGAAATCCTGAACATAGTGGTCTGCCGAGTTTTCTGTTTGGTCAATCTATGGGTGGAGCAGTTGCATTGAAGGTTCACTTCAAGCAACCAACTGAATGGAATGGTGCAATACTAGTTGCACCCATGTGCAAGGTAGTTATATCTATGTGGAGTGTTATATATATAAGTTAATTTCTGACCATTTATTCACAAGATCGTTTCAATAGATTGCAGATGATGTGGTTCCACCTTGGCCCGTTCGGCAAGTTCTAATTTTTATGGCCAAACTTTTGCCGAAAGAAAAGCTTGTTCCTCAAAAGGATTTAGCTGAGTTGGCATTCAAAGAGAAGAAGAAACAAGAGCAGGTCAGTGTCTGTCATGCTGAAGTCTTTGAAACTAATATTGGACCCTTTCATTCAATTGTAGTACTTACTTCTTTTCTTCCATTTTGACTGCCTTGCACATTCTTTGATAGGACATGTATTTTTGCTGATAATGACATGTTGCAAATTAAGAATATGATCGATTTAGCATAAATTCTGATTCCACGTCTCCACCTGAAATGATTAGGCATTCTTATCTTTTCCAGTGATCAGTACAACAAATGAGTTGTTACATAGGAGACCGTATGGTTTTATTATTGCTTCTACTTTTGTCTTACAGCAGTCCTGGAGAATGTACGAATATGTATTTGCAGGCGCTGTTAGTGTATTGTTTTGTGCTTAAAAGAAATCAGTTTGGTTGTTTGAAATATTTATTTACTCAATCATTGCTAATTTTCATTATACCTTGCTATTAGAGTGTACTTATTATTTCACTGACCAATGCAGTGTTCATTCAATGTGATCGCCTACAAGGATAAACCACGGCTCCGGACAGCTTTGGAGATGCTGAATACAACACAAGAAATAGAAAGACGTCTGGAAGAAGTATGTCGCTCATGTTTGTTTTGCTCCAGTTACTTGAGTTATACATTTCATGCATGCTATATTAGATGGTTTTCATGTTCAATGTGTTACTTTCAATAGTAGTTACTCCATGCGTCCTTATTTATTTTCCTTGGTGATGGATGAGGTCACAAGGGACATACAAGATGATATCCCTTGGTGTATGCTCTTTGCTGATGATGTGGTGCTGGTTGACGAGAGTAGGGAAGGGGTTAATAGGAAGTTAGAGCTGTGGAGACGCACGTTAGAGTCGAAAGGGTTCAGACTCAGTAGGACCAAGACCGAGTACATGATGTGCGATTTCAGCGCGATTAGGCATGAAGATGGAGATGTTAACCTTGATGGGCAAGTGGTGGCCCATAAGGATACTTTTCGGTATTTAGGATCGATGCTTCAAAAGGATGGCGACATTGATGAAGATGTTAGATATAGAATCTCAGCTGCCTGGTTGAAGTGGCGTCAAGCTTCTGGCGTCCTATGTGACAGAAGGGTGCCACAAAAGTTAAAAGGTAAGTTCTATAGGACAACGATTCGTCCGGCGATGTTATACAGTGCTGAATGTTGGCCTACAAAAAGACGGCATGTCCAACAACTGAGTGTAGTAGAGATGCGGATGTTGCGGTGGTTTTGCGGGCACACACGAAGGAATAGAGTCCGGAACGAAGTTATTCGGGATAGAGTCGGGGTGACGCCAATTGAGGAGAAACTTACCCAACATCGATTGAGATGGTTTGGACATGTCCAACGGAGATCCCTTGAGGCGCCGGTGCGTAGTGGGGTTCTAAAGCAGGCCGAAAATGTAAAGAGAGGTAGAGGTAGACCTAAACTGACTTGGGACGAGTCGGTTAAGAGAGACCTTAAGGAGTGGAATATCTCCAAAGAGGTAGTTTTGGATAGGAGCGCTTGGAGATTCGCCATCCACGTACCTGAAGATCCGTGATCTTTGGTTTTTATGGGTTTCATCTCAAGCCTACCCCAACTTTCTTGGGACAAAAAAGGCTATGTTGTTGTTGTAGATAACCCTCAAATTGCTGTGACTGCACAGATCCAATGACGATCTATATTTAGTGCTGAAGGAAATGCCTTGTTTCCATTCATGCTTTTAGCCTTGTACTTAAGTGGTGATGGGCTGCATGAAAGCATGCAGTGGTGAAAAAAGTAACAACTAGGGAAGAACCATGAAAAAAAAACTTCTAGTATGGCTTTGTACCAGGTTATGAATAGCAGTTGTCCAGAATAATAGCCACAAGGGGGTAATATGTAGAGAATACATTACAAGAGGAGGGAAGTAGGAAAATACAAAATGGACTCTGATACCCTGAACAGAATTCATGCTTTGGCATAACAATATGAAAACAGATAGGTGTAATCAGATAACACTTGCCTTTATAATAAATAAGTGTTCTGTTTTGAAGACAAGTTTTAACTACAATATGGTATTGCTGGTGGTCTATTGATGTATACTGTTGCTGATTCAGTTTTTGATGGTTGTCGCCTGCTTCATCTTTCACAGGTTTCTCTGCCCATGATAATATTACACGGTGAGGCTGATTTGGTTACTGACCCGGCCGTGAGTAAAGCTTTGTATGAGAAAGCAAAGAGCCAAGACAAGAAGCTGTGCCTCTACAAAGGTGCATACCACGCCATCTTGGAAGGTGAGCCAGATGATACAATTTTCCAGGTTCTCAATGATATAATCTCTTGGCTGGATCAGCATTCCACAAAAGATGAAGGTTCGCCGTGAATCATGCAGTGCCATCCATCAGGATTAGGTGAATTTCTTTGGGAATGTTGTACCCCTTCCTGACTTCCTGTCAGGGATCCCCAGATCCAACGATTGAGAATTCCATTTTTGTGACAACCATGTAAAATTCTTAGTTCTGATTATTATTTTGTCCATCATGTATCTGAACGATGTACATAACTGATCCACGTGTATTTATTTACCACGAATTATTTAAGATAAATTTCAGTTGTAAAACGCCTTCTGTTTTGCTCCTAAATTTCATTACACCCCATTTGTATGTATATTTTTCAATATACCCCATTGTTCACCGACACATGTGGCGTCTGTCATTTTCAAAGCATCAGCTTGCGGACTGCGGCGGTGTTTCTGTTTCAATGCCAACGCACGGGATACAAAACAGCCTAGTGATTCTGGGTGCCTAGGTGATTTAGAAACAGAGCAATGACTGCGAGCAGCCGAGGTGCAGCTGGAGTTTGAAGATGGCAGGGGCCAATGAGTCGCGGTCTCGCAGAGTTCTATGTTGTATGTAGTTTAAACCCTATGGATGTTTTTTTTTTAAAAAAATCAATGACACAGTTCTCGTGTGCCAGCGATACAGCGTCCCCTCGTCCCTTCCTCTTGCCGTCTTCTCCCCTGTGGGTGTGGCCCTGTATGAGGAGCCTCCTTTCAGCTGGCCGTTTGGGTGTCACGGTGATAGTGGATTTTGTGCCTTCAAGGGCAATTGCCTAGGCCAACATCCAACCGTCAAGCGGGATGTACTCTCTCCATCTATCCCTCTCTCCATCTATCCCATAAAGAGTGTAATTCTATAGTTTTATCAGATAGATTAGTGGTGATGTGAAAAAACTCATATTCTTATTTGTTTGTCATGTGGAATTAGTTTTGGCATGTAAATCAAATCTGATCAGTTAGGTAGGTAGTTAAGATTCAATTTCTAGGATGACACTTTTTGTGGGGTTATTTTCAAAGGATTGCACTTTATATGAGAAGGAGGGAGTAGGTTTAGGACGCGTGTTTGTATTACTATTATCTGGCTCCATTATTATGTAAAGAGAAAAGTCCAGTTTACATTTTTAAACTATCATAAAAGTTAGATTTCAACCTTCAACTACAAAACCGAATAATGGAGGCTATCCAACTGCTGAAACATGAAAAATTGACCCTCTGAGTGGCTTCGAAGGTAATTTTTATTTTAAGAAAATTAAAAATATTTATTTTTTAACAAAAATATTCATAAGTAGTTCATTTTAAATAAAAAAAATATGAAACGAGTGTCAATATTTTTCTAAAAATGTAATCTATCTATTGGCACTCTTCTTGTCAGTTGTTCGGATCCAATTTTTTATATTTCTAATATTTGGTTGATTATAGTTATGACTATTATTTTTAAAAAAATACAATTCAAATAGGTTTTGATACAAAATCACCTTTGAAACATCCAGAGGGTCAAATATGTCTGATTTCGCCAATTGGATGCCCTTGTTATCCGGTTTTATAACTGAAGGTTGAAAATCACATTTTTATGATAGTTTGCGAGTCTAAACTCAACTTTTCCCTTGTGCAAATGGTCCACGAACTAACACCATTTGAATAACTAGTAATGGGGTCACCTGTACCAGATCTAGCATTAGTATCGGATCTAGTTCATACCGGTATATTTGGGTGGTCTGATAGCTTGTTTTCTATTAGCGTGTTGGAACCGCGTAGATGCGTGATACCGGTATGAACTAGACCCAAATAACGTCACAGAGGCGGCGCAACAGCCTGCTGCCTCCAGAACCGCGCGCGCCTTCGATTATGGCGGCGGGAGACAAGAAAGGAGGCAGACGGAGTGCGTGAGGGTTAGTTTTTTTTTTAAAAAAAGAGTGCGTGAGGGTTCAGTTCGACTGTGGGTGTGGGGGGAGGGGGTCTAGACCTAAATGTTTAGTGAGCTACTGGCCGATTGGGCTTCTTGGCCGCTTGTTGGGCCGCTGGGCTCAGCTGCTGGCATGCTCTGCTTCGTGGCTCACTAAGCTCGTGGGCCAGGACCTGTCTCGTTCTGGTAAGGAAAAAGTCCTATTTACCTCCCTGAACTATGGGCCGAGTTTTTGTTTTCACCTTGAACTCGAAAATCGGATATTTTGCCTCCTCGAACTCGCAAAACCGGATATATGACCTCTCTGGGTGGTTTTTCTTAGTGGTTTTTCTCTTTTTCTTTTATGTTTATTTTGAATGAATCTTTAAAAAATTATAGTAAATCACAAAAAGAATCATAAAATGGAAAATTAAATTTTGTTGAACTCCACAAGAGTAGATCTATGTATTGAACATATTGTATGATATAATTTAGTAAAAATTTTAGTTTTAAATACATAATTTTCTATAATTAATTCATATCTGCATCTTCCTTGGTCCAATTATGGTAAAATTTTTATGGTGAGCTAATAATTATATTCTTAAGTTGCAGTAAAAATTTCGTGGTCATTGGATCATTTATTCTTGACAAACTGAAGAGTCTGGTATAGCTTGGAATTAAACTCTTGAATCTATAACTCAGGCATACATGATCCAATGAGCATGAAATGTTTCATATAGCCCGATCATTTAATTATTAGATCACCATAAAAATTTTACCACAATTGGACTACAGGAAAATGTAGATAAAAATTAATTATAGAAAAATATATATCTAAAATTAAAATACAATTTTTACTAAATTATATAATATCATATGTTTACTGCATATACCTACTCATGTGAAGTCCAACAAATTTTGATTTTCCATTTTATGATTTACTATGATTTTTCAAAATTTATCCAAAATAAATATAAAAGAAAAAGAGGAAAACCACTAAGAAAAACCATTTAGGGAGGTCATATGTCTGGTTCCTCGAGTTCGAGGAGGCAAAATACCTAGTTTTCAAGTTTAAGGTGGAAACGTAAACTCGATCATAGTTCAGGGAGGTAAATAGGATTTTTCCCTTCTGCTAAAGAGCTAAAACACCAGCTCGGCTCGTTAGGAAGATGTAACGAGCCAGATCGAGATGGCTGCGAATCTAACAAGCCATGAGTTTTTCGTCCAGCCCTAATTGTGATGTAGCGAGCCTATAGTTGCACGTGTGTGGGGGTGGGCTGGGTTTCCCTGATAGTGCTGGATATTGTGCTAGCTCGGCTCAGCTCGAGATGGCTCGTTAAGATAACGAGTTGGCTCAGCTCAGTCGTTATCTTCACAAGCTAAAAACCGGGCTCACCTCTGCTTGTTTGTCGGCTCGCGTTTAGCTCGTGAGCTAGCTCCAAAACAAGAAAGCAGCCATGATCGTGGGTAGCCGTAGGAGGTGGAGGCGTGGAGCATAGCCTGGGGGCTGGGGCGGTGCGCTGCGGGAGCGCAGCTAGGGATGTAAAAGGATCGAATACGGTCGCATACCTACGAATAAGAATACAAATAGTTCCTATTCCTCTCGGATTCGGATCGGGTACAAATAGTTTTAAATGTGTCAGATAAGATATATAAATACATATCGACATCATAAAAATTCAGTCTCAGTATTCGGATTCGGATACAACGTCGGATACTGAATACCCGGACTCATACCCGGACTCAGATATGGACGAATATTAACCCCTCTAAACGAATCTGAACTCTAATACAAACGGATATTATCCGTACCATTTACACCCCTAAGCGCAACCCTCGCAGCTCGCTGGCCGGCCGGGGAGAGCTGCAGGCGAAGAAGGGGAGGGCGGGGAGGTCGCAACTCATTTTTGCGTAGGGTACAATGCGTACATGAAACACTAGTGGTGATGGATTTTCTTTTGATTTGAAGAAAAGTTTAGACCTGCTTGAAGCACATTACCCATCATCTTCATCAATGGCATCATGGATGTTTAGCGACCTGAATGCAGGTGCTCGCTGCAGCTAGCCTCCACCAAGGTCAGAAGAAGATCCTGTGATCCAATGTCATACTCGTGTTTCACCCACCGCTTATTGTTGCCTCCGATCCGACAGAACCAATCGTATCAACTAGGAGCACTAGGCATCTACTGCATTACGCAGGTCAGGTAGTCAGATAGCAGGCTTGCAAGTGCAGTAAGTTGACAAGTTGTCCTCCATCAGGTGTGGCCGCGGGATCCTCCTGTCAGCCCGTTTGTGAGGATCCATCAGGTAGATGGATGAAGAATCAGAATCACGGACGAGAACCCAGCCCTGTGGTGTGGCCCAGCAGTTGTTGTTCTTCTGCTCGTCTCAGTTGTCAAAATGTCGATCGATGGCCTTGTTTTTGAACATGCTTAAAAGATGGGTTCATCTAAATCTGCCATGTGCTTCAAGATAGGGCATCATGTCAATGGATTGCTCCAGGTGTTGGTTTTTGAACCAAACATCGAATGAAAGATTATTGACACTAGAAAAGGAACTGGACACCAATCCTAATTTTTGTCCCTTCAATCAATTTAATGCCCCTTTGAACAGTGTGCCCTTCTAGGGAGATGAACAGATTTACATGACCTTTCTACCCTTAAATACCTACTATATTTCCAGCACATACTTTAAAAAAGATAAAAAAGTGACCAACTTGGATACATCTAATTGGGTCACGTCATTCATACCTTCCGCTTCTTTGGCTTAGATGGTGTGACCTTTGGAGCCTCTGCTTCGCCTATGTAGCTTCGTTATTTCCTCGTGCCTCCTTTCAATCGAAGCCACCTCTTGGAAAATCCTAGGACCCTCCTTTACTTCGTATCTTCCTGAGGATGGCTTGGTCTTAGTTTCACGCCTCACAAACCTGCATACATTTAAACAAAAGAAGTTTGTTACACTAGACCCATACAGAGATACCAACATCCGAAAATTGTAGCTTCGCATATCTCCCTTAACTTTCAGCTCCCGGTATTTTAGCTGGCGATCCCCAACACTACGAGTAAGAAAAAGGAAAAAAAATCCATTTTACTATCCTCACCAATTCACTTTGTCCACCTAATCCCCAAACAAAATTTATGGTTTGATTTAATCCCTTGAACTATTTCAGTTAGTCCAATCTACCTCTAAAGAATTTTAGTTCAAGTTAGTCCAATCTACCTCTAAAGAGTTTTTTTTTTCTCCACGTACAAGGTGATCAATTTGTTCATTAGTGAAAGTAGTAAAATGGACTTTTCTAAAGAAAAACTTGTGATGGCTGCCGCAGGTAGGGCCAAGTGAACAACGTTTATGATGGTTACATGAATCAATCCAGAATCGAAGCCCAGAGATGGAGAGCACTGGTTGGATGAGATGGTAGGCCAGGATTAACCTGCCAGCAACAAAACGTACGAATCAATTGAGATAGGAAATCTCCAACAAGTGAAGGAAGAGAAGATCAGCAGCTTAACCTCATCTGATCTGGGAAGGAAGGAACCTCGTCTGATCTGGGAAGGACGTAACCTCAATCTAAGGTGCGCTTGCCCCCTATGTGTCCATCCCGGACGAGCGTTCATTGCCGGCTTATTACCAATACAGTCTGACGGTTTGTTCAGCAGCGCTGCAAGATACACACCTGCGTGCTGCAAGTGCCATGCTCACTATTTGGCGCGGTGTGTTTTTACGTCAACAGTATTATTATCTAAACAATATCAAACCAAATATAAGAAGTTAAATGACGACATACACGGCTGCATATGTAAGGAATAAAACGTAGTCATTCATAAATCAATAGCTTACATTAATTAGTGCGTCTTCGACTTTGTTTTACCATCGAAGCTGGAGCAGGAGTGCAAAAGCAGAATTCAGTACGACTCATGTTATGCATAAATATAGAACCAAACATCAGGTGAAGAAAACCCTAAACATGATAAAATACATAATGCAAAGGAAAACAATAATAACCACACAATCTTGTTTGTACAAAATAATAAGAGTAAAATGCATAAGAGGTCCACCTAGTGACGGAGGTAGACCCAGGTATCTCCCTGCCGAGTGGAGACGGCTACCCGGCTGAACGACTACGCATAAACAACCCGGCGTACAGGCACTCAGATGGACGATGGGCAGGATCCCCCAAGGTCAGGCCCACAACCTTCAAATAGAAGATGTACGCGAGCGCTACACCAACATCCGGCTACACCAACTCGCCGACGACTACTTCAACTTCGTGAGGGCATTTGGTGACCTGCCGACGACTACTTCGACTCCACGAGGATGCTCGACGACCCGGCAACGACTGCTTCGACTGCTCGTCTCGACTACAAAACTAGTCGAGAGCGGACCTCACACCGCCAATAACTAGTCGGCATCAACTCTGACTAGGCGGACTTCATCACAAACCGTCGCGGCTCCATCGACGAGCGCTACGGCTTCATCGGCGATCGTCCATGAATCAAGCTAAGTCACTTATACCTTTTCCAACTTGTTTTCACAAGATCAACTACTTTTTTGGGTACGCCTCTCGATGGGAATCACCCTCGGGGGCTACACCATGATCAACTGCTCCTGGGGCCTGCTGGCTAATAGCCCACACGCTTGGTACATCGAGTTCGTAGGGCACTGCCCACGCGCTTGGTACACCGAGTTATGTCGGGCTCACAACAGCTACACCCTTTGGACTTGCGCGCTGCAACATGCGCTCTCGCCGACTACTTATCTGTGTACGTCTCTCGATGGGCACGAAACCCTCCAGAGCTACACAACGCCGACTACTTTATGCGCACCGCGCATTCTCTTTGTCGCATACCGACTACTTATTCCGCATTCGTTGTTCTCTCTTAACGGTTGCTAAAGTACTCGGGGAGCACACGCCTTAATCCGTGAAACCTCTACTCTTCTATATGCCTATGTTCCTACGCGTACATGCGGCCACGCTCCCTGCGCTATGGGCTACGGCTATCAGGGATCAAGCGCTTAAATATAACAGGCTAACTACCCGGGGAAATTACATGGCCTAGCAAGAGCAAGACGCAAAATTTTTTCATGCATTTTACAATACAGGGATCCGCTCCCTACTCGATATCATATATATCAGTTACAACATATTTTTATGTTTACATTGCAGGGGCACTCGGCGTGCTTTCGGCGACTCGTCTGGCTCCCTAGCTCGGGGGCTGGGAGCAACAAGACACTCGGCGTGCTTTCAGCGACTCATCCGGCTCGCTCGGGCGCTGGGCGCCGACAACTACTCGACGTGGCTCTTTCGGTTCTCCTAGCTCATAAGCTCGGGGGTTGAACGCCGCAAAACTACTCGGAAGACAACTTACACGAAAACTGAAGGCCAAAAGGTAACCCTAGGTCGTCACGCGGTTAGATAACCAGCGGTGGCCTAAGGGTCCTTTGGTACACAGTTTGTTTTGAGCGGTAATTTGGGATAATTTTGGGAAAATTATTTGATTAACCATTTTTCAGGGAACTTATCCCCAAAAAAGGGGTTTATCGAATTTCAAACCAATTGATTTCTAAAATTTACCATCAAAGCAAGCCACACATTTCACACATATTTTGTACATTACACTGTTCAATATGCCATGTTCTTTTGGATCCTTTTTTCCAAACCTTGGGATTTGGATTCAAGGTTTGGAGGCTGCGGGTCACGTGTCATCGATGGCTTATTTTTCAAAAACATTTGGAAGATAAGGAAACAAGATTCAAGACTAGTTAGACCCTCAGCCTGATTCTTCGATTCAACCTAAGGCTCGGGGGCTACTCCATATGGAGTGCGATTCGCATTGCACCCCATAGAAAGGAAGACTTAAAAGTACTCGGGGCATGAGCACCTCACAACCTTGAGGCAGCCAAGGAAATACTCGAAGAATGGCTTCAAAATGGAGCTTCAGAAGAAGCCGAAGACTACTTCAGAAGTGCTCGAAATTCCTGCAGTACTCGGCTATGAAGAGCTCGAGGGTTTGTTAGGGATAGATCCCCTGGGTACCGCAAGGAAGCTACCCACGGGGGAAAAAAGTCGAATTCCTACTAGGACTTATACCCTGTAATCCTACTAGGAACCCCACCCCCTGGGATATATAAAGGAGTACAGGGGTACCTAGATATGCAGAACCAAGAGAGCAGCCAATAGGCAACTCAACACCCAAGCGCAGGGCGCAATATACAACACCCCAAACAGGACGTAGGGTATTGCACTATTCTGGCGGCCCGAACATGTCTAAATCTGTGTCTTGTGTCCTCGCGTTTACCTTCAAGTTCCAGATCCGGCGATTCCTCACCAAAGAATCACCTACCTTATGGTATCCCTAGATAGACTGGCGGTAAAAGTACTGACATCCATGACCCTTGGTAGAGTTTGGTCGAACTCATTATGTTCAACCGAACCTCCTTTGGCCTGAACGCCAACTCAATCTCCTCAGACAGGAGCCAACCGACCTCATGAAGCAATCCGGAGTGTCAAAGTGGAGAGGCGATGCATCCTAGGTCTGGCTGAACCCGAGCCCATGCCAACCGCCTTTAGCTCACTCCTATATATACCCCAAGCTTTCTCAATACTACAAATAGGGTCATTTGGACCAAGAATCAACACACACCAAGAGGAGCTATCTACTTCACTTTCTACTTTTATTTTGGTTTGGCTACTAGAAGTTGGAAGTTAAAGTGGAGTCGAGCTTAGCCTTGGGTTACAGTATCATGTTTGGATTTCCAGTATAAACTCTTGTATCCTTTATTCTCTTGTA
The DNA here is from genome assembly GCA_032594955.1 of Panicum miliaceum. NCBI lineage: Eukaryota > Viridiplantae > Streptophyta > Magnoliopsida > Poales > Poaceae > Panicum > Panicum miliaceum. Next base: position 44,284,618 of record CM064056.1, on the reverse strand, counting down.
AGACTTTCAATATTCAATATAAAGTTATGTGTAAGAAACATGGGCCCATTAGGTTATAATTGTGATTTTGGTGATTGTGTGACAACATAATCAATGGGACTAATAAAATTTGTGAGCTGTCATAGATGTAGTCCAAACCGTATGCAAGATGTCCAAATCACTATCAAGATGCCAAGTCATAATGAAAACTCGGAGATATAATTTTTTAGGAGTGTCCAAAAGACAACTGGGATGATTTGTATAAGGTTTAGCATGAATGTATGCGTCATTTAAACCAATGGCATCAGGAACCAACGGGTCGGTGCATTGAGAAGTTGCAACTACGGCCAAGTGCAGAAAACTCAGTAGCACCAGTTGAACCGATACTATTGAAGAAGGCATTGGTGCAATGGTGATGTGATTACTCAGAGAGCATGTGAAGCGGCAGAGGGCCTCGGGGAGAAATCTCCTCAGCGTAGGATGATCCAACGGGCATCAGATGAAGGCGTCAGTGCAATGACGCAAGCAAAAGAAGGCATGGTAGAGAAGGGGCCAACAGCTATGTTGCAAAAAGAGGGCGGTCGGTTGAACTGACACCCACCCAGGCAGAGCGTTGATTCAACCGACACCACTGCACTTTTGGTGGCCATAGGAGCAACGGCTCTTTGGAGTTGTTGGGCTATTTATCCCCCTTCTCTTGACCATTTGTGGTTGGTGGAGTCTAGAGGAAGCTTATACACATTGATGAGAACATCGTAGCCACCATAGCGCCTAGTGATCACATCCATAGACTTTAGCCACCATAGCGCTTAATGATCCCATCCATAGGCTTTAGCACAAGCTTGAGAGTGTTAGCGCTAGATTAGGCCAAGAGAGAGTGAGAGAGCAAGGTGTAGATGCCTTGTATTTGTTCTAGAGGGAACCACCACTATAATCTTAGTGTGTCGGTCCCTTGGAGTCTTGGAGATTTGCCGGCAAGTCATCGACCATCCGGCTAGGTGTGGAGCGGCAACGATGGCTTTGTGCGGGGACGAGGAGACCCCTCCTTCGTGGGAAGCTCTGTAGTGAAGATGGTATCAAGGTGACCAGTGCAAGAGTTGGTGAGCATTGCCTTTGTGGCAAGGACTTCACCTACTTGATGCGATCCTTACTGGCGAGACCAAGCTCTTAATCGGAAGAGACTTGGTGACCGGGACCGTATCTTGGTGGAGCTCTAGGGGTGGCTTTAGCCCACGACACCATGGAAGAAAATCGACGTGCCGATTAATCGATAGCTGTACATTGTCTACCGAATTAAAATGTCATTTATCTATTATTTGTATTACCGGTGGCAACACATGAAGAATACAGGCATAGTTAAATATTGAAATCAACTAGCGTGTGCTTACTGTCATCAAGATAGTAGCACCGGTTTTGTCCAGCTAGGAATTAACCTTCATGTGACTGTCTTTATGCTTATATGCGTCTATCCAGGTCAAATTTTTCGCTCCGAAGGAATCTAATAACCACCTAAGAACCTGAATCCGTCGTCCCAGTTCGTTCAAAATGCATGGCGGGATTCTTGGAGCGACGACTCGGCGCAACGCGTCAGGTTTAGGTTCAGCTACGTTCTCAGCCGATGACAGGTGGGTCTGCTACGAAGCCATGCAATTCTGCCTCTCTATCCCGCGAGAATCTCGCCAGCTCGTTGTTACTACTAGTCTACTACTACTTCCAGATTCCCCAGTAGTATCTCCGTTCCCCTTTCCTTCGATTCCCTCTGCTCAGACTGCAGCTTTTGCGGGAGTGTCTATTCTTCGCTCGCTTCGCTGATCTATCAATCTTGTGGAGGGAGTCAGGAGATCCGACAGAGAACGAGATGGGGAGGCCGTTGTCGTTCAAGGCCGAGTGGGGTCCGGCCATCTGTATGGTGCTGATCGAGCTGTTCACGACGGGGCAGATGCTGCTCACCAAGGTGGTCGTCGACGCAGGGCTCTTCGTCTTCGCGCTCCTCACCTACCGCTTCTTCCTCGGCACCGTGCTGGTCATCCCGCTCGCCATCATCTTCGAGAGGTCCGTACTCCGTACCACTCTACCAGGCTAATAGAATTATCTGAAAAGATTTACGCCAATTATTCCGTTTCTCATGCATCATCTCCGAGTCAGATTACCGTGTATTTTTGCCTCTTAAATCTGCTGCAATAGTGCTTATTTGTATATATACATATCCAGAATCCAGATTCAGTTTCTTTTTCCCATTTTTCTTTTGACTTTCAACTCATGTCTTTGCCTAGCTTCACTTCATTTGTCGTTTTTCCTGGTGCCTGAAGTCACCGAGCTGTTCTGTTCTTAGCGGTGCATTGATGGCGGCGAGGTGGCCGACTATCAGTGCCTTGGTTGATTGCGTCTCCAGCTGTTCATTTCTGTTTCCGGATCCTTTATTTGCGCCTTCCTATAATCCTATTTTTTCCGGATGGGGTTTCCTCTGGGACACCTTAATTAACCCAAAGTCTGCAATGTTCTTGAATGGGTTAAAACAATCTGAACGTCCGAAATATATATATAAACTGGAAATCCAACTGAAATTAATTGCTGAAACAATTGAGAAAAATATCAGAGTAGACGATGCTTCGGAAGTCAGAACTTTGTGAAATTAATTGCTTAGGAAAAAGTTGGGACAAGTGAAAGTGGATTGGTCCACAGAAAACTGATGTGCCAAAATTCAATCGCCTGAAACATTAGAATGTTTACACTGCACTTCCCCTGCATTTCTGCCACCACTATCTGTAGTTCTGTACTACAATTCACGCGCTATAATACCAGCTGCACGCATGTAGCTTTATGTGTGTGTGTGTATGCATCTATACACGTCATCGTTGTTCACACATATAGGCTGATCGATAGAATAGAAACGTACCTTTGCTAAGAGATAGAAGCACGCGAGCATCGTCTTGTCGACCTGTTGCTCAATCCCTGTCCCCTTCACACATCAAGCATTCAGGCCATATCGGAGTGCTTTATTCTCCTTCAGATTTGTGCTCCAATGTCCTGTGTAGAGAGAGAGAGAGAGAGAGAGAGAGAGAGAGAGAGAGAGAGAGAGAGAGAGAGAGAGAGAGAGAGAGAGAGAGAGAGAGATGGGGAGAACCAAGAAGGAATGGTGGCCAGCCTCGTTCATGGCGCTGATTCAAGTTTTCACAACCGGGCAGATGTTGCTCACCAAAGTGGTCGTCGATGATGGGTTGTCCGTCTGCACCCTCCTCACCTACCGTTTCTTCATGGGTGCCATCTTGGTCATCCCCTTGGCTATGTTCTTTGAGAAGTTAGCTCCTGCTTCTCCAAGAATATGTCCTACATATTTTTACTTTCATTTGGTCACCTCCGTTATATGTTCGGCAGAAACAAAAGAAAAGAAGAAAATTTGCACACAATAACAATACTTTCTCCAACAAAAAATTGAGCTGGCATCAAGTATGACCAATAATTACTGCTTATACTGTCATTATCAACAAAATAAGATATACAACTGTTCTTATATAATTTTTTGTATATCTTTGAGCTAAAGATGACATGCTGAACATGTTATTTAAGTCTTTTTCATATCTGACAGTGTTGATTTTGGTTGTGTTGATGTAGAGGGAAGTTGAAGGAGCTTAATTTGAAGGCATTCATATGGATTTTCACAAGTGCACTTGTAGGGTGAGTTGTCTTTTAGATCTCATCAAATGCAATAATTATTGATAGCAATCTTGTGGAGTACTCTCCATACATAAAGGATTATTTTTCTTCATTTACGAATTCTACTTCTTGGTTATCCACAGGTTCACTATTCCTGGTCTTTACTACATTGGCCTCGGAGATACATCGCCTGGATATGCTATAAACTTTTACAACATCATCCCGGTAGCCACATTCATCCTTGCAGTTCTTTTCAGGTAAGTAACGCCCAAAGTTTGTCGAAATTCCTGAGACAATACACGTGAAACTGACCTCTGTTTCAGAAAGGAGCCTCTGAACATGAAGAGCCTGGTAGGAAACTTCAAGGTGATAGGAACGATTGTTTGTGTCGGGGGCACACTGGTGATCAGCCTGTACAAGGGCAAAGTGCTTCATATGTGGCCTACCAACATTATCGGGTACCACGCTAAGCATTCAGGAGCTGCATACGGGCACCACCATATGCGTGGAACCATCTTGCTCATCATCAGCTGCTTGAGCCTGGCCGTCTGGTACACAGTGCAGGTATAAGCAAGCAAATGCCACATACTAATGGTAACCCAAGCAGTATCCATCTATCTGTTGTTTTCAGAATGTTCCTGCTGTCAGGCTAAGTAGAAAATTCCTAAAAGAAGCTTTGATGTAACTCTGCTGATTCAACAAGAAAACATACATATAGTTATAGGTACTTACAAGTAGTAGTTTTGTTTTAACAGGCCCAGATGCTGAAAGTGTTCCCTTACAAGTACTGGTCCACGGTTGTCACATGCTTCGTCGGCTGCATACAGATGGCTGTTGTAGGGGTCGCCATGAACAGAGAAAAGAAGACCTGGCAGCTGAAATGGAATATGAGCCTGCTCACAATCGTCTACTCGGTAATTAAATTAAACAGGGCATATTTGTTCCATATTTAGCCAAGTTCTTCATTTCTTACTGTATCTAACTAATGCTTTATATATATGCACAGGCAATACTCAACACTGCGGCGAAATTCGTGATGATTTCATGGGTCGTCACACAGCGAGGCCCAACCTATCCGTCGATGTTTTGCGCAGTGTCAGTATTGTTCACCACCGTCCTTGACTCGCTGCTCCTCGGCCATGACTTGTCTGTTGGAAGGTATGATTATTGTATTGTTACTTTCTTTTCCACAATCTTCTTAAGACTCTCACAAGCTAAGCATCCCATCACAAAGTATTATAATTACAAAACTCCGGGTCGGAAGTTAAGGTTTCTTCTGTTTTGTATCTGGCATGATGATGAAAATTATATTAGAAATCGAATACCAGTACATTTTCAATACAGTGACATTAATCGGGAAGGGAAAACAACAATGACTATTGGGATCTGAAAAAAAAAGTAAAGAGCATTGCAGTTGGATATGAAGACCTGATACCTTATACTAGTTTGTTTGCATGAATGCAGAATTCTTGGCATGATCATGATTCTTGCTGGGCTCTACATGTTCCTCTGGGGAAAGAGGAAGGAACTGGCACCTGAGAGTCAAGAAAAACCTAAGGACGAACTGCGATTTCAGAGTGAAGACAAAATCAAAGATTCAGGATCCCACGTGTGATTGTTTCGCTTAACAAAAATGTTGTGCAAGGAAACGAGACACCTGTCCAAAATCCGATGCTCTAATGAAAATGAAACGCCTTTAGCTTGTTATACTGAAATTATTGAATAGATAGTGTCGTCTATACATGCAAGTGAAAAATGCAAACAGAACATTAGTCCAAGGGCGGATCTAGGGCCTGGGCTGGGCGTGCTGCAGCCCGGGTCCAGCCCATGTAGTGCCTGCTACCCCTATGGAGCCGGTCAGTGGTCAGCTCAAGAAAGGAGGGCCGAACTGGTCAGCATCAGCCCAATTCCCAAGAGGCAGCCCGGAGCGCAACCCATTTCTGACTCCGCCCCTGCATTAGTCAAAAAATTTAATTACCCAGCCAGGCCACAACACCTATAAGACCAGTCCTACAGTTTCAAGAGCTATGGGTACGGTCAAACTCGAAGCTATGGTGGCATACTTAGTTTTCGCCTGCAAAATACATTATTTTTTATCAATCATAATCAGTGGCGGATCCAAGGGGGGCTGAGGGGGCTCCAGCCCCCCTACCTCCATGAAGTCCATGGAGCCCCCCCTACAATTTTCAGCCATGGTTGACAAGGAGGAGGAAGAAAAGAAAGAAGAAGAAGAAGAGAAAGTGAAGAAGGAAGAAGAAAGGGAAGATGAGCCCGCCTGCCCCCCCCCCCCCCCCCCCCCCCCCAATGTTCAGCTTCTGAAACCACCCCTGATCACAATGGAGGAACTAAAAGCATCTCCAACGGATTACTCATCCCTCTCTCCAATACCAAAAAATTAATATTTTGGTATTGGAGGTGCTCCAACAGATTACCAAACTCATCTCCAATACCTAAATATTTATGGCAATTTATTTTGAAGAAAATATTTTTGGCAATTGCTGAAAACTCATCCTGTCAGATTTGCACTCCGGCAAGTCTGCCTAGGGTATGCCCAAGCAGTAGATTTGTAGCTGGGGTGGATTAGAGAGCCAAGAGCTTCATGGTAACACATGGACGCAAGAATTTAGACAGGTTCGGGCCGCACGGAGCGTAACACCCTACGTCTTGTGTTCGGGGGTTTGTATTAGGGTTTGTCGAATGAGTAGCGATGGCTAGGGTTTTCGTGTCTTCTATGGGTACCCTCACGGCTCCCTTATATAGTCGAGTAGCCGTGGGTTACAAGTTAGGGTAAATCTACTCGGGTTTGTTTACAAGAAATCTGATTGGTAAAGATACACAACATCATGCTTATCCAATATGACCAAGATCCTGATCCTAAAGGACCCCGCCCATCGTCCAGCCGAGTGCCTGTACGCCGGGTCATTGTGCTGAGTCATCTAGCGGAGTAGCCGTCTCCACTCGGCAGGGAGGTACCTGGGTTTACCTTCGTCAAGCCCCCGAGCGTCGTGTTGCCAAATCGAGCCTTGACAGAGCAATGAGGCCAGTCAGTGATCATAAGGTGTACTTAAACTCCTCGGGCTCCTGTTGTATCTTGACTTGCGGTAGACTCCTGCCTTCTTGTTTCATCTTCAACGGGATGCGCCCCTGGGCACACCTGTTGGGTGTAGCCCCCGAGCATCAGAAGGTTTCGCAGAAGCGTTTTGAGGGTCAAAAAGGAAACAATCTCTTATCCCTTTTATTATTGACCATCCTTCAGCATTCAGCCTTAATGCTAACAGAGTCACGAAGACACACTGGATCGGGTCACGGTGCCCAGCCCCCGAGCAGGGTCACTAGCGGAGTCACGGAGACACACCGAATCAAGTAGCAGCGCCCAGCCCCCGAGCAGGGTCGCTGGCAGAGTCACGGAGACACACCGAATCAAGTAGCGGCACCCAACCCCCGAGCAGGGTCGTTGGCGGAGTCACGGAGACATGCCGAGTCAAGTAGCGGCGCCCAACCCCCGAGCAGGGTTGCTGGCGGAGTCACGGAGACACGCCGAGACAAGTAGCGGTGCCCAGCCCCGAGCAGGGTCGATTACGAAGTAACAGAGACACGCTGAGTCATGTAGCGGCACCCAACCCCCGAGCAGGGTCGTTGGAGGAGTCACGGAGACACGCCGAGTCAAGTAGTGGCGCCCAACCCCCGAGCAGGGTCGCTATTGGAGTCACGGAGACATGCCGAGTCAAGTAGTGGTGCCCAGCCCCTGAGCAGGGTTGCAGGTGGAGTCACGGAGATAAGCCGAGTCAAATAGCGGTGTCCATCCCCCGAGCAGGGTCGTTGGTGGACTCACGGAGACATGCCGAGTCAAGTAGCGGTGCTCAGCCCCTGAGCAGGGTCGCTGGTGGAGTCATGGAGACACGCCGAGTCAAGTAGCGGCATCAACATGGCAAGGAATATTCCGATCCAACAGGCAGATCCAATCTGATCAAATTCGCAAAGCCAGGGATCTCCCCAGATTTTTACTCAACTGCACAGGTCATTATTCGGTGCCGTTTCCCTTTTACCACCACCGTCAAATCCTTTGTTACTATTTCCCTTTCTATCTCGGGGAAAGGAAACGCTGCCCCATGAGGATCTATTCAAAATTTGAAAGGGCAGAGCCGAATGGCCTGTTAGGGTTTGAGCCAATATAAAAGTGATTGGCTCGGCGCGTCCTTATCCTCACACACCCCTTGCTCTCTGCCGCCGTCGAATCTTCCAAATCTCTCCCAGTCTTCTCCAGGGATCTCACCTTCCAAGCGCTCCGCCGCCTTTCTTCTCACCGCCACCTCTCCTTGACAAGAAATGGCCGGCGAAGTTCCCGAAGCACCCGCCACCGCCGTCGTATCCCCGGCCCCGAAGTTGGCCTAGTCCCCAAGCACCACCACGGAGGCGGACATCGAGGCCCTTGTGGCGCAGGGGCTGCTGCCGGAGAAATCGATCTCTGGGTGGAGGAGCTGCAGCGGGGAGCCATTCCCCTTGGAGGACCGTACCGAGACTGTGGTCTTCCAGTCCTTCTATGAGAAGGGGTTCGGCCTGCCTGCAGGGGCATTCTTCCGCGGGCTCCTGCACTATTACGGGCTGGAGGCGACACACATCAAGCCAAACTCCATCGTGCAGATTGGGGCCTTTGTCCATCTGTGCGAGGGATTCCTAGGGATCGCCCCCCACTTCAATCTCTGGAGGGCCCTGTGCCACCTGCACGCGTATCCGAGCAAGGGTACGCCTGATGTGGTCGGCGGGGCCGCCTTCTCACTCCGCCAGGGGGGCAAGTACCCCGAGGCTGTCTTCAAGGACAACAATAAGAAGTGGGCCGAGGAGTGGTTCATAGTGGCGAACCCCGCTCCCGGCCTCCTACCTCACACTGGTCTCCCGCCGGTCCTCAACTCCAAGTGGGAGGAGAAGCCCACAGAGGAGGAGATGGTGGAGGTGGAGATCCTGCTAGCCGAGCTGCACAAGCTCAAGGCCGACAAGCTGACCAGCGCCGCGGTGGCATTGTCGTTAGCCAAGCGGCTAACCCAGCCAATCCAAGAGCGGGTCCACCCCGGCTATGAGTACTCAGGTCGCGATGACCCGACTTGCGGGTAGAACCGCAAGGTCTCCCACGGTGAGGCCTTCAAGCGGGTTTCGCTCATCGTGAACGGGGAGGTCCGCGACAAGGGCTGCCCAAAGGCTCACTGCCTAAAGCAGCCCACCATAGAAGTAAGTACTCTATCTGCCGAGTCATTTTTCTTTCAGACCGAGTGGTTTTTGACATTGTCCGAGTAGTTCTCCGTTGATTTTATCCGAGTCGATTGCCATTGATAGCACCCGTTGGGTTGTAATAGCACTCGTACTATTGCAAGAAAAAATTGTGATGTTTTGGTGCCCTGCACCACTGCAGGAGGGGCAGCAGGGCAAAGCAATGGATCCGCCCACCGGGCTAGCACTGCCGGTGGCGGATGCAGGAAGTTTCTCATCTGACTCCTCCATCGGAAGCGAGTCGGACGATGTTGTTGAAGTATCAGGGCCGGTGGCTGGTGCCGGCTCCACATCGAAGAAGCGGCACCCCACCCGCAAGATGGCCTTGTCGAAGGCCCAGAAGGGTGGGGTCCTCGCGTGCGGTCGGAGTTCCACCCCTCTGGGTGTGGCGAGGGAGGAGCCGGCGGCCACCGTGGAGGATGCCGGCCTCACCACCCCCAAGCCGTATGAGGGGGAGCAGGAGGAGTTGCAGGGGCGGCCAGTGAGGTCGCCCGTGAGGGTGGCACAATCGTTGTTGTCCGCCGTGCCGCTGAAGACAAGCTTCAGCGTGAAGAGGGCTGAGAAGTAAGTTGTTAACGCCTTACATCTTTTGACTCCACTCTGCTTCTTGGCTGTTTTCGACTGTTGGCTGGTAATTTGCCTTGTAGGAAGGCGTCGCTCAGCGGCGCCAAGCGCAATGTGGAGGAGTCCACCAATGAGGCCAGTTCGGCCGAGGTGGCTAAAGGAGTGATGTCCCCGGTGGAACGGCCGCTGGCTCGCCCTCGACTAACCGAGGGGGCAGTAGCGGGGGCCAAGGGGACCAAGGAGGAGGCGACAGTGTCAGAGCCGCCTCAGGGCGTTGATCTCGAGCCGTTGGAGGTCGCACCGGGGGACAAAGCCAAGGCGGAGGTTGTAGAGGACCCCGCCAACCCTGATGTGGCACCCCGGGTGCTTGCTCTTGCGCTCCCTGCTGCGATGCTGCCGCCTGGGAATAGGGTGCCAAGGGATGGGGCAGCGGTGACCAAGGAAACGCTGCTGGAGGCTGCCCAACGCGCGGCAGAGTCGACACGGGTAAGTGCTTGGAGTTCAGATTTGGATACTGGAGCATGTAACTTGATGCATCTTGTCTTCGCAGGTTCTAGCTGACCTGAGTCGGCAGGCTGTGAGCCAGCTCGAGGCTGGAGATGGGTCAGCGGACCTAGACCGCCAGCTGGAGTAGGAGCTGAGGGCGCTGAAGCGACACCACTCCGAGGCTTCCAGGAAGCAGTCGACGAAAATAAAAGGTTTGTCTTTTGACTTGTCCTTGCCTCTGGTTACCCGACTTGCCACATGAGGCTGACGCCTGGGGCCCTACAGAGCTGAAGGAAACCAACGAAAAGATGGCCCGGGAGCTCAAGGTGGTCGTGGAGGCGAATATCGAGCTGCATCGACTGAGGAATCGTGCCGAAGGCCCCAAAGCGCTCACAGAGGAGAAGCTTCGACTGGAGAAGCAGCGCTGCGAAGGTAATGACCTTGGGCCTGGGTGCTTACTTGGCTTGTTATGTTGCACGTGCTGACACGAGTCATTTCTGTACAGAAGGAGTCCTGTTTGGCCGATGCCCGGGCGGACCTGGACCAGCTGATGGGCAAAGTCGATTCTGTGCTGGTCGCTTTTGAGCCGGATGGAGTTGCGCTGGCTGAAGAGGCGGTGCAGCGCCTGGACACTGCCCTGGAGCGACTCCGGGCCTTTGTTAGGAAGACGGCCAAGGACCAGGTCATTTTATGAGCGTAAATTATAGACGGGATATAGGGAAGACAAAGATGATGAAATGCTCTTATTATTATTAGAAAGGTTGCAGTACATAGCTGTGAGCTCTTCTTATGGGTAGAAGCGTCGGAGGTGCTCATCTAGTTGCCGATGTCCGTGACATCTTCTCTCTGTAGGCAGTAGGTTCCAGGGGCGACGACTGCGCTAACAACAAAGGGACCTTCCCATGCGAAGGATAGCTTGTGGGCACTGATAGTGGACTGAACACGGCGTAAAACCATGTCGCCTATGTTGTAGTCTCGCTCATGTACGTTCTAGTCATGGTAGCGCCTGAGCTGCTGTTCGTATAGAGTGTGCTGCAAGGCAGCCGTGATGCAATGTTCTTCGACCAGGTCGACGTTGTTGTGCTGAGTGGTTTCGGCCTCGCCTTCCTCGTAATTTTGGATGCGCGGGGCCCCAAAAGTTAGGAGGACGGCCTCCGAGCCGTACACTAGGAAGAAGGGAGAGTACCCTGTGGCCCTGCTCTTTTGGGTGCGTAAGCCCCATACGACCTGCGGGAGTTCCTGTATCCACTTGGGGCCATACTTCTCGAGTGGGTTGAAGATTCGCGCCTTGAGCCCCTGGAGGATCATGCCGTTGGCGCGCTCCACTTGTCCATTGCACTGTGGATGGGCCACGGAGGCGTAGTAAACGTCGATGCAGTTGTCCAGGTAGTAGTCCCAAAATAGGCCTCCGGTGAATGATGTGCCTAGGTCGGTAATGATCCTATTGGGCACACCGAACTTGTGAGAAATCTCCTAGATGAACTCGACCGCTTTGGCAGCTGTAGTGGTGGCGACTGGTTTGACTTCGATCCACTTGGTGAACTTGTCAATTGCCATGAAGATATGGCTAGAGCCACCGACGGTTTTTTTTTGTTGTCCGACCGAGTCGAGCCCCCAGCAGGCGAAGGGCCAAGAGGGAGGAATCATTCGCAAGGCCTGGACCGGAAAATGTTGTTGCTTGGCGAAGAATTCGCACCCTGGGCACCTTTTAATGATGTCGTGAGCGTCAGCGAGTGCTGTAGGCCAGTAGAAGTCGGACCTGAATGCTTTGCGAACCATTGAAGCTCCTACGTGGTTGCCACCGATGCTTGAGTGGATTTCATGGAGTAGCGTGACTCCTTCACCCTGGGCGACACATTTGGACAGCATACCTGAGGAGGCCAAGTGTTTGAACAAGTCAGTGCCTATGACCACGTAGCATGCGGCTTGCCTTAAAAGCTTCTCATGTTCCTTCTTGTCGGGGTAGGATTTGTTGTTTACAATGAAGTCGATGATTGGGGAGCGCCAGTCGAAGTCGATCATTAACACTTCCTGACTCTCTGCTGGCACCAAATCTGGCTTGTGGGAGGGGTTTCCTCGACCTTGACCGTGGGGCGTCTCAAGGCCTGGACGAAGACTCCCGTGAGGACGAGAGCTGGCCTAGAGCCAAGCTTGGAGAGTACGTCGGCTGCGATGTTGTAGTCTCTTATTACGTGGTGGAATTCCAAGCCATAGAAGTTGGCTTCCAACTTTCGTATCTCCTTGCAATAGGCATCTATTTTCTCCTGTGTGCAGTCCCAGTCCTTGTTGACTTGCTGGATGACAACCTTGGAGTCCCCGTAGGCAAGGATATGTTTGATGCCGAGTGAGGCAGCAATCCGAAGACCGTGAATGAGGGCTTCATACTCAGTAGCGTTGTTAGTTGCTTTGAAAAGTAATTGGAGAACGTACTTTAGTTGCTCGCCCTTTCGGGAGATCAGTAGGACTCCAGCGCCAGCTTCGTCGAGGTTGAGGGCGCCGTTGAAGTACATCTTCCAGTGCTCGGGCCGTTCCTCGGGGGGTGGGTCCTGTATCTCTGTCCACTCAGCCACAAAGTCGGCCAGAGCCTGTGACTTGATCGTGGACCAAGGGGAGAACTTCAGGTTGAGCGCGCCGAGCTCAACAGACCACTTGACGACTCAGTCGTTAGCATCACGGTTATGGAGGATGTCGCCAAGTGGAAACGAAGAAAAGACCCTGACGCTGTGTGCTTGGAAGTAGTGCCGCAACTTCCTGGATGTGATGAGGACCGCGTATAGGAGCTTTTGAACTTGGGGGTAGCGCACCTTGGACTCGCAAAGTACCTCACTGATGAAGTAAACAAGTCGTTGCACCTTGTAGACGTGGGCTAGCTCATCTCGCTCGATGACTAGGACGGTGCTGACCACGTGGGTGGTGGCAGCTATATAGAGGAGGAGCTCCTCGTCAGGCTCTAGAGCCGTGAGTACCGGTGGGTTGGTGAGGAACTCCTTGAGCTCGTGGAATGCCTTGGAAGCATCATCGTTCCATACGAACTTGTCTACCTTGTGAAGCAGCTTGAAGAAGGAGAGGCCCTTATCACCGAGTCGATTGATGAATCGACTAAGGGCTGCCATGCACCTGGTCAATTTCATCAGGTCTTTCTTGCACTGAGGGGGCTTCATCTTTCTGACGGCGTTGACCTTCGAAGGGTTTGCTTCGATGCCCCGGTTGAACTATGAAGCCTAGCAACTTTCCTGAGGGGACACCGTAGACACATTTGCTTGGGTTCAGCTTCCATTTGAATTTCCTGAGCTTTTCAAATGTTTCGACTAGGTCGGCTATGAACTAATCATAGGACCTTGTTTTTACTACTACATCGTCGACATAGGCCTCAACATTGCAGCTGATCTGCCCCTGGAGGCATCTCTGGATGGCCTTTTGATATGTGGCGCCCGCGTTTTTGAGCCCAAACATCATGGTGTTGTAGTAGTACGCCCCGAAGGGTGTGCTGAACGAAGCCTTTTCCTGATCTGACTCCTTAAGGGCAATCTGGTGGTACCCGGAGTAGCAGTCGTGGAACGAGAGGAGGAAGCACGCGGCCGTAGAGTCAATGACCTGGTCAATGTGAGGAAGAGGGAAGGGGTCATTAGGGCAATGCTTGTTGAGATCCGTATAGTCAACACACATTCTCCATTCACCATTTTACTTTTTACAAGGACTAGGTTTGCCAGCCATTCGGGATGTGTGACTTTCACGAATAAATCCTGTGGCTAGGAGCCAAGTAACTTCTACCCTAATAGCCTCCTTCCTATCTTGAGCGAAGCACCGAAGTCGCTGCTTGACGGGTCGCGCCTTTTCATCGAGATCCAAGGAGTGCTCAACCTCCTTCCTCGGAATGCATGGCATGTTAGAGGGCTTCCATGTGAAGATGTCCCAATTGGCGCGGAGGAAGGAGGTGAGCGCGTCTTCCTATGCTTTGTTGAGATCTGCCCTAATGAGGGCGGTCTTGTCTGGCTTGTTATCCCTGAGGAGGATGGTCTTTGTCGCGCAGTCGGGCTGCAGTTGTGATTCAGTGGCCGAGTCATTTTCTGGTAAGGGTATGTCCTCTGGAGGCATCACCTTTGCTGACCGGCAATCATGACGGCGTTCTTGGTCCTTTCCAATGCCTCCGAGATGTTTATGTTCTCGGTCTCACAGGAGTGAGAGGTCTGCAGGTCACCATAGATGGAGAGTACACATTGGGAGCAGGCATCTTGAGGACAAGATACATGTGGTGTGGAATAGCCATGAATCTGGCGAGGGCGGGCCTCCCCAGGATTGCGTGGTATGATGTTTCGAAGCAGGCCACCTCGAAGTGGATGTGCCCCGTCCTATAGTTCTCCCGAGTGCCGAAGGTGACTAGAAGGGTTTACTTGGCCGACCGGAGTCGAGCCCGAGCCAGGGATGATGCCGTAGAAAGCCTCCTGGGTCGGAACCAAAGAGGCCATGTCATGCCCCATGCTCTCCAGCATTTTGGAGAAGATAATGTTGAGGCCGCTGCCTCCATCGACGAGCACCTTGGAGAGACGCACCTAGATGACCACCGGGCTGACCACGAGTGGGTAGGAGCCAGGGCTGGGTAGGTGGATCCAATGATCCCGCCGATCGAATGTGATGGCGACATCAGCCACCTTAGGGGTTCTACCGGGTGTAGGAACACAGAGTTGACCTCACGTTGATTAAGCTTGAGGCGACGACGACACCTTGGGGCCCAGGAGCCTCCGTAGATGAATATGACTGTGTGGTCTGCCTCCTGGAAGTCAGCTGGAGACTTGTCACCTTGATCATGACGGTCTCGCCTAGGCGAGTCGTTCCGACGACCTCGACTCCGGGAGCCTTTAGAACCGCCAGGCTTGTTTCGGTCGTCGTAGCGGGGTCACTTGGAGTCGTTCTGGGCCACACTATTGCGGAGTGCATGACACTCCCGTGCTGTGTGGTTGGAGTCCTAGTTCCAGGGGCACTTTTCATCGAGGAGTCGATCTAGTTCCTCCTGGTTGAGGGAGGTGCGCTGCCGGGGTCGATGTGCTACTGTGATGGTGTTTTCGGGGCCGAGCTTGCGCTCTTGCTGCTTGGACGACTCGAGGCGTTCACTGTGCTTGCTGGAGTTGTGGCGAGGTGGTCGACCGTTAGGTCGTTGACGATCGCCATGTCGCGCCTTGGTCCAGTCGTCGGGGTGACGCCAATCCTTGTGGTGGCGGTGCACCTTCTCAGCATCTTCCATGTCGGCGTGCTTGTTGACGACGACCATCATCTCGGAGACGGTTTTAGGGTTGCTCTCGAACATCTTGCGCCACAGCTCGATGTTGTGTAGCCCTTGGTGGAAGAAGTGAATGACGTCCCTATCATCAACATCCGTAATCATGTTACGGTTGGTGAATTCCTCTTGTTGTAGTCGTGCAGGGATTCGTTTTGGGACTTGGGCATGAAGCCTGGAAGTGGTTGATGAAGGCCGTGCAGAGGTCTTGCCAACTATTGATGGAGCTTGGGCAGAGTCCTTCAGGCCAGTTGAGAGCCTGGCGACTCATCATGACTGGGAAGTAGGCCGCCATGATGACGTTGTTGCCGTTTGCCACTCGGACAGTGATGGAGTAGGTGCGCAACCAAGTCTTGGGGTCGGAGTCGCCGTCGAACTTGCCGATGCTGACTGGCTTGAACGTAGATGGCCACGACACTCCGCGGAGTCGGCTGGAGAAGGAGGAGAAGCCATCCAGATCTCTCGTGGCGTCGTCGTCGAGGTCGATCGAAGCCTGCGGGGGTCGGTGTGGACGCTGGTTGGTATTGCCGTGGCCGGACGTCACAGTTGGTGAGGTTTGCGCGCAGATCCGGCTAGTCGACTTCGTCGCCATCGTGGTTGCGAGCGGTGGAGTGGCGGGAGTTGCTGGACTGGGCTCGTAGAGCCGAGTAATCCTTCCTCAAGCGCTGAACCTGGGCAGCAGCGACGTGCAAACGAGTCCGGGCTTGTTCGAGCTCGGGTGAGTGGGGTAGAGTCTCTAGTACCTCGAATGCGGCGGCCAGGTTGGCAGATGGGGTGGCAAAGACGTTCTGGCTTTCACACTCGAGGATGAAGTCATCATCGAGGTTCCGAGGGGTTGCCGGCGTACGGCGAGGCGCGACCCACGGATTACAACCATCAGCGTTGCTGAAGTCTTCTTCAGCTTGGTCGAGGGTGGCCTCATTGTTGCGTCGGTCCTGGCAGAGTTGGTTGCGATTGAGTCATTGGTGTTTGGCTTCCTCGTCTTCTCAATCGACGGTTGCTTCATCAGAGGAAACGACAGGGATCTCCCGCCGATCTGGAGAGCTCACTGGGTTGGGTGGGAGGGTGAACATAACCTCCTGGTAGCCAGCTTGCGGTCCTGGGACCGTGTCAGATCCAATCTGGTCGACGCTGAGTCAATTTAGGTCGGATAGATGTAGTTTTTGCATCGAGGTTTGGATCTGGTCCGAATAGATGGAGGCGCTGTTGCGGAATCAAAACGGGGCCTGAGAGGCCGAGCCGCCAGGATGGCTGTTGGCATTCCTTAGCCTATACGAACTAATCCGCAAGCGCACGGATACCGATGTAGCTTTCGCTAGGGAGTTTACCTGGTATATCTAATCCAAGGAACGATAAGCGCAACCAGACCTAGAACTAATTCAACCGGACCCACCAGAGGAAGAGAGGTACGTGGGTAGAGGGTCTAACGACGGTTAGCCAACTCATTACCCAGAAGACTTGCTACTAAACTAACTTGATCTGCTTCGGCAGCTGGGGCGGAAGGACCTCCTTATGAGGGAGAAATGGGGGGTCCAACTCGGCCAACGATGTACTGCTATGAAAACACCCGAACGTGGTGGACTACAAGGGACGGACAGGGCTGTCACCACCTGCCGCCTACCACATCAGTTCCGTGGGGTGGAACACAACCCAAGATAACTATCAAACCTAAGCGCCACGCTTGAACTATCAAGTTACTGACTTCCGCCTCGCACTAAGGCAAGAAGAAACCCCAAATGGCCTGGCTTGCTAGACCATGGAGACAAGGGATCCCGCAAATCAATGCAAGAAAGTAAACAAGTAACTCAAGTAAGGAGAGAGACTAGCGAAATACCGACGAGAGATGAGGAACTTCACTCCAAAGATGCTTCCTTCCTCTGAGGCTACAAGTTGGAGGTGAGCTGAAGAACTCGGCTCGCCTCCGGATTCTCACCTCACACTCTCCCCATTCTACTCTAAGGATGAACAACTCTTGCTTGAGACTCTTCTTCTCTCCAAATGGTGTGTGTTACAAGTGAGGGGGGAGGTCTCTATTTATAGCCCTCCAAGGTGGGTTGCTTAGCTTGTAAGCAAGGCTAAGGTCGCTTAACTTGTAAGAAAAGCTAATATTCCTCAACCTCCAGGCAGGTAAGGCGGTCGTGTAACTTCCACGCGAAGATGGGCTCGAGAGGCTGCAAAGTGGGGCCTGCCGGCCTCCCCCAGGCCGGCCGGCCTGGGATTGTTGCCACTTGGCACCGTCTTGGACGTGGACGTCCCTGATGGCTTCCTTATGGCGGTTACTGCTTCCCTTTGGTTTTTTGTCCGAGTCTTGCATGCAGATGGGTCCTTGGATCCATGTGTGAGGCCTTTCAGGTCATTGGATCAAACTGGCATGATCCATGATCAATCACTTGTGTTTCTCTGCATGATGGCAAAAGTTGAGCTTGAAAGGCCCAGTGCCAGGCCGGCCGGCTTGGGATTTCTCCCAAATTGGCCCAAATTTCTACAATGAGTTCCTGCAGTCACATATGCACCAAAACTAGTGGAATTTCATTAGTTTAATAAATTTAGCTTGGTGTAGGCCTTGTAACCATGAATTCTGGAGAAATGTTGGTGGTCAAAATCATCGGAAATCGACCGCGAACACGCCCCCACACCTGGACTTTGCTCAGCTCGAGCAAAGGGTAAACTTAGATCCAAAGGATCAAGCAAAAGTCCGGGGTCATGAGATCAAAGTGTGCATAATCTTTATTTCTAAGCTTTCCTCATACCTTGGATTCGTGGTGGCTAACACCATCACCTTTGAATATTGATCCCCAAAACAATTTGATGGAGAACATGATGCATTTCCTTTTCTTAGTACTTGGAGATTTTGCACGATTTTCAAAATAGGAGGCATACTCTCATATCTCTCAACTTACTCTTGGTCTCTCATTTTGTGTTTGATCCTCACTAAGGTTTTTCAAGAAACCTCTCCTACCTCTAGATTGGCCTTTGTGTAGCTCATGGTAGGGATGGAATTGCACATCTTCCTCATTTATTTTGCAAGATCAAAAGTCTTGTCTTTTTAGAGATCATGTCATCTTTAGAACCTGGTCAAGTGCAAGTGTGTGTGAGGGATGAATGTCCTTGAGTGGTGTTTTGATCTCGGCTTCTCCATCTTTCCCCTGAACCTCTTTTTTTTTGCTCGAGTAGGATTGACTCCTCACTCCTCATCATCTTTTTTTCTTTCAAGGGGATGGAGAGCTTCAGATTGACCACATGATGGACCTTATTGATGAACGTGCATGGTGGTTGACCAAAGTACCTGATGATCATGACATTTCTCAAAAAGTCACGATATTTGATCAAGCTCAAAATGTTCAAAGATAGATATGTGGGGTTCAAATCTAAACATTGTATGGCTCTGGATAGGACTTTGGCAAAAATGAGAGCAAATGAGAGTTACCTCACATTATTATTTTCAAAATAAATATCCATGACTTTGAATTAGAAAAGAGCATGTCTCTCATTTCATCATATCATGGGAGCCAATAAACAAAGGTTCAAGTGATCCTATCATTTAAGTTCCAAAGACAACAAGTACTTGCAGAAGAAATAAAGCTTATGCACCCTTGAAACTCATGTAGGAATTCATCTCTTCCAAGGATTTCATTCAAATTTTAGTTTCATTTAGTCAGGCACGAATGTGAATAAAAAAAACAAGAAAGGAAATTGGGGTCGCAAACCTCCGTGACGAGTTGTAGTGCAGCAGGTTTCTCGTCTGATCGTGCTTGGTTTCATCCAGTGGTTCATCTCGTTGATGCTCATGTTGTTCCTCTGCGCACTTGGTGAAGGATTAGAACAAGGGGGTTGGTTGGTACACATGTGTGCACCAACCAACAAGCAAAGCCTGAAGCAATTTTGTTGTTTTTTTTAAATTTTTTTTAAACTCGATTAGGCGCGGCTGAAAACAAAGTTTTGGGAAAACAAATTTGAGGAAATAAATTTTGCGCCTAATCCTAGGCTAAGATAACGGCACGGTTAAGGTCCGGCCATGACCAAAGAATGAGGGGTAAAAGGGCCACAACCAAACAACTGAAAGCGAGAATTAAAGAATTGTACCTTATCTCCCTCTTTGAAGTGCTTGGCCTTGATCCACTTATATTGCCATCTTTTCATTGGCTCGTTGTAGGCATTCTCCCTCTATTCGTCCAATTCAGCCAGTTGGATTTGTCATTTAGCTTCAGCTGATTGGAGATCCATGATTCACCTCTTGATTGCCTAGTGGGACTTCAACTCAAGTTCACCCAGCGTCTTGAAAGTTGTTCAATAAGCCCATAGTGCCTCGGTAATTTGCTCTTCCATCCCTTCCCCATGGCCTTAACTGTCTTCTGCAGAATGTTCTTGATTTGTCTTTTAGATATTTCTGCTTGGCCACTCGTCTGGGGATGGTTTGGAGTAGCAACCCAGTGATCTACTCCTGTTCCACTGTGACACTTCCTGAAGGTCTGATGAAGTGTGAGCCATCATCACCCATTCGACTATTGGAAGTCCAAAGCTAGGAAATGTGATTTCCTAAAATTCTTGTTTGAATTCTTCGAGTCGACCGTAACACAGAAAGTGCATAATCCCATTTGGACACATAGTCCTCTCCAAGATGTACTGACATAGGGAAAAGACCCGCTAAGTTGATCCCCCATACGTCGAATATCTCCATCTGAAGGTTCCTTCTTCAGTGGCATAGCAACATGGGTATTAATATTACCATGTTCCTAACATCTTGAGACCCGCATAAATTCCTCAACATCTCCACACATGGTTAACCAGGAGCTTATTCTGCCAAACCATAGCATGGGCACGGACTACTCCGTAGTCTCCTTCATATGGCGAGGAGTCGTAACGCTCAAGAATCATACGGGTCTCACATAACGGGATGCAACGGTGGAGTAAACCAGTAGCATTGACTTTTGAGTGATAGGGTTCATCCCAAAGGTGAAATCTGCTGAGGTGAATCTTCTCCCGTAGGTATATATCCAGTCGCCGTAAAGTTCACAAGGTTTGCATACCATGGACTGGATGTAGTGACCTTCAAGAGAGTATCATCTCTCAAGTAATCGTTGTCGGGAGGTTCGATCCCGTGAATCCTCTAGAGATGATCTGCCACACGATTATCTACTCCCTTCGTACCACTGATTTCTATATCAAACTCTTGAAGAAGCAGAATCCAACGGATGAGTCATGGCTTAGCATCCTCCTTGGTCAGTTGGTAATTCAATGCAATACGATCCGTGTATACTGACACTTTAGCACCGACCAAGTTGGGTATGAACCTGTAAATGGTGAATACCACTGGCAGAAGTTCCTTCTCCGTTGTAGCTAAACTCTGGTCAATGCCTTACTTGCATAAGATACGGCATACTGCTTATTATCCCTGCATTGAACCAGCACTGTACCGACGACATGATCACTTGCATCCCACCTGATCTCGAATGGAAGCTTCCAATCAGGAGGTTGTATGATGGGCGCTGATACTCTTTGTCCGAGGACAATACCTTCTCCAACCATGAACTGACACTTTCTCCCAATAAGTGTGTCTTCTTGGCATCTCTTGAAAACTTGTCCAAAAGTTCTTGCCATAGACTGAGAAACAATCCATGAATACCTCCATGATGTCCTCAAGTAGTCGGAGAAGATCACCATCATACAACCTTTTGAAGTGAAGCAGGTGTGTTGCAAGGACCAACGACATCCGCCTATAGGAAAAATGTGCCGTAGGGACAGGTGAAGGTAGTCAGACTCTGATCATCCGGATGAATAGGAATTTTGTGATAACCAGAGTATCCACTACGGTTGTAGAAGAATGAGCGCTCGATACCCATTCAAGTATCTTTGGAGCAACTTGAACTGAGCTGATTCATTCACTATCTTGCACGGGGTAGATGATGCCCACGTGCAGTAACTTAACTACCTTCCTTATCGCATCACATAGCCATCTCTGGTGCTCTCAGGGCGGCTTATGGTCCAGCTCAGGAAGAGGATGTTGTGGTTTCTCCTTTCCATTGAGCTTGAAATAGCCGCCCGGATTTGTTTCCTTGGTGAAGTTGAATGGCATCTTCTTCAATATTGGGTTGAGTTTTCCCTCCTTGAATGATACTCATTGCTTCCTCCACTGGGTCTTGCTCTGGTCTAGCTTCTGTAATGAACTTGGCTGACCAGGATTCTATCTTTGACAACCTTACCCTCGAGGCTTGCTCCGTCTCTATTCGGTTGACAAGTGGCTCTATTGGCTGACTGATCAAGACGAATCCTTTACCTTCAGGGATATCGAAGATGTGAAGATCCAAGAATACCTTGTTACATCCCATCAAGGACATAATTTGGAGAATTCATGTACTCTTCACAATCTGTTCGTCGATCCACTTTAGGTGCTTACGAGAGAAAATCAGGGGTTCTTCTGGTGATCTGGTTATCCACCCTGACTTTCGGATCGTAAAGACTTCTTGTAGTGCAGCGTCCCCAATAGTGCAGAGAAGTAGTGCGATAGGTGTGACAACCCTGGTAATTACGAATCCAAAATCAATGACATAAGCCTAACTCCATGTGTTAAACCAACTAATGAGAGGGTGGAAAGAATTTAAAACGGGTTCAGTTGGAATTCAAATTAAATTTGGGCACATTGGACACATTTGAAACTTTTTAAATAACTTTAAAACCATAAGCCAAATGAAATTTTGCCTGAAACCAAAGTTGTAGAACTTTTTATTTTGAACAACTTTCGTGTTCAAAAGTTTTTGAAATTCAAATCAGAAAGAGGAGAAAACGCCCTGTTTGCACCCAGCCCCCTGAACTTTTTCGAATTTTTGCATTTCGGTCCCTGGCGTCTCCCCCTCTGCTCTGCCGCGCCGCGCGCGCGCGCGCCCGCCCGCCGCGCGCCAGGTGGCCGGCGTCGCCTGACCGGCGCGAAGCGCCAGGCCAGTGGCCGCCGCACCACCCCGCCACGGCCGGCTTTCCCCCGCCCCGACGCCGCGCCGCCCAGTCCCCGCCCGCGCGTGCTGCCGCGCCCCGGCTGCCGCCCGCTCGCCCAGTGGCCGCGCTCCGCCGTGCCGCCCCGGCCCCCGCGCCCCGCCAGTCGCCGCGCCTGCCCTCCGCCCGAGCCGCTGCCGCTGCTGCCTCCCCACTCCGCGCCCGGCACTATCTCACCGCGCCCACGCCACAATCGCGGCCGCCCAGTCACCGCGCCCGCTCGCCGCACGCCGCGCCGGCGTTCTGCCGCCGCCCGCCGCGCCCAGTGCACGCCGTTGCCGTGCCCCGCCCCGCGCGTCGCCCAGGCACCTCCGCCCCCCCTCCTGTCCCTATAAAACCCCCGCCCTGACCGCCCGCGCGAAGCCCCGCCACCAGAACACCTCGCCGCGCCATCGCCGCCGCCGAGCACCACCCGCCCGTGGGCAGCCCTCCACAGCCGCCCACTGCCCAAACTGAGCACCCAGCCACCACTACATCACCCCACCGCAGCTCACCGACCCACCCTACGCCACCCAGAGCCACCGGAGCACCGCCGCCCGCGCTGCCGTCGCCGCCGCCGCCCCTGCTCGCCGTGGACAGCACGACCCCGACCCCCTCCGTCCAAGCCGAGCCCCGGAGTAGCTTCCCCACGCACCAGTGAAGCTCACCGACCGGACCACGCCGCCCCAAGCCCGCCGGAGCACCGCCGTCGACGCGAGCCGCGCCGCCGCCGCCTCTGCTCCAACGCCGGCGAGCCCTTCCCGGCCGTCCCCCACCTGAACAACACCCCCACGAGGTAGCCCTCGCACCCCTGAACCTTCCCCGACCCCCGCCCCTCGCCGCCGGCGAGCCCCCCCGCCGGAATTTCGGCCGGCCGCCGCACCCGAGCCGCCGAGGACCCAATTGCAAGGATTTAAATCTTTAGAAGGGTCTGAGCGTAAGATTCAAGGACCTAGTTGTAAAAGAAAATTTCAAACCTAGATTCAAATTCAGTGAACTTGTAAAATTCGTATAAAATCGTAGAAAATTCAGAAAAATGCAAACTCAACTGTTCTGGAATCCTAAGAACAGACTCTACCACTTTTGTTACAAAAATTTTCTCAGAATCTCAAAATATTTTGCTCTACATTAAATAGAAGCTTTAATGGACATATTTTATACCCACTGTTCTAGAACAATGCTGACCCTAAATTTTGGGCAGTGAACTAGTTGCTGGATGATTTGGACTGTGTAAAAAGATCAGGCCCAAATTCCATCTCTAGATTTACTGTTTGTTAAACTTAGTTTTAATTCATGTGTAAGTAAAATGTTTTATCCCTGCAGTTAGGTGGTGAGTCACCCATTGAAATTTTTCCTATGCTAATGTATTGGTACCTAGAAGCCAGAGAAAAATCAGGAGACTTTTTATCTCACAGTAACCTATTTATTTGATTTATGTGCTAATAACATACATTAAATCAAGAAAATAGTGTCTTAGCCTGGAAAATCCCCAAATTATTACTGGCAGTTACACTGTTGTAGAGGTTGCTGTGAAAAAAGTTTCATGGACAAAAACCCTGTGTAGGGTCCTGTAAAAATGAATCTTTAAAAAGCCTAGGTGTAGAATGTCCTATTTTCTATGATCTAAATACTGCATGATAAATCCTACAAACATTACAGTAGCTTCTGCATGCTCAAGTGAGAGCCCTGTAAAAATATTAGCCACAATTGTTGCACCAATTGATCTGTATAAAAAGAACAAGTATCTAACAGTAACAATGAAATCTATTTTTCAGAATTAATCTGTTACATAAAATTGGCTGAAAATTTTACAGTAAGCACATCTTTCCTTGATGTGCCAAAATCCAAAATTTCATAACCAGAAACTATCCCTTGTAGTAATGACTCTCAATTCGTAACCAAGTGCTATTTCCACGACTTAAACTTGTGCACTCATGTAGAATCGACGACTCTCGCCGACGGAACCTACGAGCTGGTGCCCGCGTCCGAGAGTGAGCAGCGTGAAGCCCAAGCAAATCTAACTGAAGCTTTTGAAGACCCGAGCCCAAGTTCGGAAGATCCCTAAGCGAACTGCGAAGGCAAGCCCCGGAGCATAACCCATTCTTTTCGAAATTATGCAACGCATTACTCTTTGCTTGTGCATTAAGTTTATAGGAGTTGGATGAAAACTTAGTTGCATGATGTCAGGAACCCTTGCGTGAAAACTAGATGTAAGGTTCGATAGAATGCTGTGCTAATAGGACTCCGGTAAAAGTCGAGTGATTTCCTGTCACTCGCGAGAAAATAGGAGTTGAATGACTACTACACGCTGCAATCATAAGGACACGGACGGGTTATGTAACGATGGTTACGCTTGAGGCCCGTCTGTCTAGTGAAAAATGCTAAGGCCGCAGGGTGTGGTAGTGATGGTTAAGTCTTTGAACGTACTAAACACATGCCGAGATTATGGGAATCGGTAAGCTTAAGTACCTGATTGGCCCGGCAAGGGGACGGCATCCTACCCTTTGAACTTCGGTCCCATGTGCATATGGCGAGTGCAGAGAGTGGTCACGACCCGGCGCCGAACCGTGGCGTGGAGCTCTTGTACTCTCGGAGGGTAGCCCCGATCCACGACCCGGAAAGAAAGGGGAAAAGTTGCACGTGTGACTCTAGGGAGTAACCACGTGACGTGTGTTTGGGTTTCCCTTGCAAGGTTAAGAAATTCGATTCGAATCGTCCGTTTCTCACGGCTATTGAGACTGCTTAACCATTTTTACCCACAGAGTAAGAAGAGGAACAATGATGATGAATGAACTGGTTGGATGGAAAATTTAATGCTTCACCATGTATGCCTTAGATAGCTGCTTACCTAGACTGGCTAACGAGACTAGAATCTTGAGCTAAAAGTTGAAAGTAAGGACCCACTTGTAGATGCTTTTCGGCAAAACAAACCCCTGAGCCAAAAAGCCCGGCATGTCTAGAGTCGGTGGAGTAGTTTCCACTACACGGGTAAGTCTTGCTGAGTATTAGTATACTCAGTCTTGCTTGTGACTCGTTTTCAGGTGAGCCCTTTGAAGACATGATTGCTAGCTCGACTTGGCCCTGCACTCTTCCCCCTGGTTGGTCGGTGGAATGGGATGCGCCCCCGTCCAACGGAGATAAGGCCGAGTGATGTCTCGTACGGGCTTCATCGAGACATCCTGTATCGTCGAGTAGTTTCCGTTATTTATTTCCGCTGCAATTTAACTCTGAAGAACTTATTTATGTTAATTGAAGTACTTGTTTTCTAAACTCAGAATTAGGTCTGTAATATTTACTTATGCTAATGATGTAATATTTGCTGGAATGTGGTATTCTCTGGGCTCATCGTCGCATGAGCATTTGTATGTACGGCGCTCGATCCGTTCACCGTGGTTGTATCGGGAGGTTATACCCGACAGACCAGTGGATTACTCCGTTTGAAGTGTAAGGTTAACCGAGGATGCCTTAATGGTGATGGTTAATACACTTGAGCCGGATTAATTCAGGTGGTTCTGCCACAATAGGTCTGTATGATGCTACCGCTGGGTTACTTCCTCTATCCATTCCTTGCTCATAATCACAGTAAGACCATCAATCTGCGATGTGGCTTCCGGAATGAATGCCTCAGATCTTGAGCATATGCGCTTATGCTCATTTGGCAAGTTTCATGTGTTGCCGAATCTCCATATACTCTTCTTCTGTGAAGAGATGAGGGACGAACACAGGCATATCTTCAATGGGTGGCTCATGATCTATGGACTTTGGTGGTTTGGTATTTGCTGTATGTGTGTTGGAGGTAGAGAGGATGCCGCTTGATAGGATGTGAACTTGCTGCTTCTCTTTGAGCTGATCAGTTGGCTTGGTTGGCTGGTCAAGGACTTCCAGTGTGCTGAGTATTATTCTAGTTTAGGAGCTGTCTTGTTCATGATGGATCCCTGGAGGTGAGATTAATGAAATCTGCACTCTCCAGCTTAAGTCCACCAACGAAGTGCTGGATTAGCATTTCTTCCAGAATACCATGAAGTGGCCTAGAATTTATGCCATCAGCCTGAATTTTTCCCACTCTGCTCCAATTCACTGTTCGCCTTGCTTGAATGATAGCAGTGGATTGCGAAGCGTGAACACTTTGGTAGCAAGGAAGAAGAACAGGCAGAACTCATCCTTCAGCTTAATCTAATCTCCTCCAAATCTCCCTACCTTCCGGTCGTACCAGACTATTGCTTCTCCCGTAAGAGAGAATGGAAAGAGCTTCCACTATAGGGTGTCTTGGTTCATACCGGGTATTGTCAAATAAGAGCAATTTCGCTCGAATGCCTGCAGTGAGCATAGGGACTCTTTTCCTTTCTACTAGAGAAAGACTAAGCACGAACCATGGTTATAAGATTGGGACTAGTCACATAACCATCAGATAAATGGGGTGGTATGGTGGAGGCGGTTCCAAGTACTCGTGGAATGGAACTGTTGGATAACTAGGAGAAAAACTCCATGTGGTAGGGTGGAAAGGTGTACGACTGAAAAAGGTCTAAACTAGTATTGCTACCGTTCCCCGGCAATGGCGCCAGAAAGCTTGTTGACATTCCTTAGCCTATACGAACTAATCCGCAAGGGCACGGATACCGATGTAACTTTCACCAGGGAGTTTACCTGGGATATCGAATCCAAGGAACGATAAGTGCAACCAAACCCAGAACTAATTCAACCGGACCCACCAGAGGAAGAGAGGTACGCGGGTAGAGGGTCTAACGATGGTTAGCCAACTCATTACCCAAAAGACTTGCTACTAAACTAACTTGATCTGCTTCGGCGGCTGGGGCGGAAGGACCTCCTTATGAGGGAGAAATGGGGGGTCCAACTCGGCCAATGATCTACTGCTATGAAAACACCCGAACATGGTGGACTATAAGGGACGGACAGGGCTGTCACCACCTGCCGCCTACCACATCAGTTCCGTGGGGTGGAACACAACCCAAGATAACTATCAAGCCCAAGCACAACACTTCAACTATCAAGTTAGTGACTTCCACCTCACGCTATGGCAAGAAGAAACCCCAAATGGCTAGGCTTGCTAGACCACGCAGACAAGGGATCCCGCAGATCAATGCAAGAAAGTAAACAAGTAACTGAAGTAAGGAGACAAACTAGCGAGATACCGACGAGAAACGAGGAACTTCACTCCAAAGATGCTTTCTTCCTCCGAGGCTACAAGTTGGAGGTGAGCTGAAGAACTCGGCTCGCCTCCGGATTCTCACCTCACACTCTCCCCATTCTACTCTAAGGATGAACAACTCTTGCTTGAGACTCTTCTTCTCTCCAAATGGTGTGTGTTACAAGTGAGGGGGGAGGTCTCTATTTATAGCCCTCCAAGGTGGGTTGCTTAGCTTGTAAGCAAGGTTAAGGTCGCTTAACTTGTAAGAAAAGCTAATATTCCTCAACTTCCGGGCAGGTAAGGCGGTTGTGTAACTTCCATGCGAAGATGGGCTCGAGAGGCTACAAAGTGGGGCCGGCCGGCCTGGGATTGTTGCTACTTGGCACCGTCTTTGGCGTGGACGTCCCTGATGCCTTCCTTATGGCGGTTACTGCTTCCCTTCGGTTGTTTGTCCGAGTCTTGCATGCAGGTGGGTCCTTGGATCCATGTGTGAGGCCTTTCAGGTCATTGGATCAAACTGACGTAAAAGGCACGATCCATGATCAATCAGTTGTGTTTCTCTGCATGCTGGCAAAATTTGAGCTTGAAAGGCCACAGTTCCAGGCCGGCTGGCCTGGGCTAGGCTGGCCGGCCTGGGATTTCTCCCAAATCGGCCCAAATTTCTAAATTGAGTTCCTGCAATCACATATGCACCAAAACTAGTGGAATTTCATTAGTTAATAAATTTAGCTTGGTGTAGGCCTTGTAACCATGAATTCTGGAGAAAGGTTGGTGGTCAAAATCATCAGAAATCGACCGCCAACAACGGCGGATTACTGACTCTACGAGCCCAATGCACTCGGCAAGAGAAGCATCGACTCGGTCTAGCCCGGAGAGGATATCGTCGATATTGATGCGTGAACGACGGGTCGTCCGAGCGGAGTCTTGGACCTCATCACTGATGGACAGGTCCTCCATCTGGTGTAGCACTGAGCTGGAGAAGGTCAGATCGGATCTGGAACCCTGGGGGCTTCCTGTCTCGGAGACAGAGGAGCTTAGGGATGGGCTCCTGGGAGCAGACATCTTGGGAAAGCTCCCGAAAATAATGGAGTGGCCGGCGGTGGCCTGGATCTGAAGCGTCACTAGCATGGAAAAGAAGACGCTGGAGTTGGATACCATCAAGCTCGCCAAGAGGACCCCGGAGATCCCCTACCTGGCGCGCCAACTGTCGAATTTGCACTCCGGCATGTCTGCCTAGGGTATTCCCAAGCAGTAGATTTGTAGACGGGGTGGATCGGAGAGCCAAGAGCTTGATGGTAACACAAGGACGCAAGAATTTAGACAGGTTTGGGCCGCATGGAGCGTAACACCCTACGTCATGTGTTCGGGGGTTTGTATTAGGGTTTGTCGAATGAGTAGTGATGGCTAGGATTTTTCGTGTCTTCTATGCATACCCTCACAGCTCTCTTATATAGTCGAGTAGCCGTGGGTTACAAGTTAGGGTAAATCTACTCGGGTTTGTTCATAAAGAATCTGATCGGTTAAGATACACAACATCATGCTTATCCAATACAGCCTAATACCAAAGGACCCCACCCATCATCCAGCCAAGTATCTGTGCGTCGGGTTGTTGTGCAGAGTCGTCTAGCGGAGTAGCCGTCTCCGCTCGGTTGGAAGTTTGCTGGATCTACCTCCCTCGCATCCCCTCTCCCGTGCATGTACGGGTACAGCCTCTCCCCTATCCACGATTATTTTTGGCGCGAATCTTTCCCATGGAGCCATACGACCCCACGCCGCCGTTCCGTCCCCGCGCCGCCGCCCCGCGTCCCTCCAGCTCGACACCGCTGCCCAACCTCGCTCCACTCCGCGGCCGCACCATGGAGCCATACGACCCATCCTGCCTCCCTCTGCTCTTTCCTGACCCTTCTTCTCTGGCTCCTACGCGGCACCTCCAAGGACAGCACCCCATCGCCGCCGTGAGAGCTGATGTTCCTCCAGTGCCCTGCGCTCATCGAGTGCCCCATCCTGCAGCTCGTGGAGGCACCACAGCTCCCCCTGTGCGCAAGGGATAAGCTATCCCAAACCATCATCCTGCTACCTATGGAGGAGCCTCGATGTCCACACCGGCGCGGCGCAAGGCACACAAGAGCAAGCCGGCGAATGGAGCTGTTGCTGCGCATCTCCCTCATGCCCCTGTGCCGGTTCCCATGCCGCAGAGTGCACCAACTAGCACCCCACCTGCAGCAGGTGATGTTGACATGGATGACGCCTACCATCTGCTCGAGGAAATGCCTCCAAGGTGAATTCTTAACTTCTTTGCTTGCTGAGTCCTTGGATGGGACTGGTATTGGTTTGTTCTTGATGTTACTTGTTAATTCTTTATTCAAGAACACATATTGTAAGGTCAGATGTGTCCGGCCATTCATAAGGTCTAGGCTTGTTTTTCAGACAAAGGTGAGAGAGAGAGAGAGAGAGAGAGAGAGAGAGAGAGAGAGAGAGAGAGGTCTAGCTAGGTCATTAGATCATCTCTCTATGCAAGTATGCAAGTGCAGACAGAGAAAGAGGGAGAGGAGGACAGAGAGAGCTGACAAGACTTTGTTGCTTAAGAAGTTGAAAATACACTTGCCATAGAAGGGCTACTAGGCATAAATGCAAGATATCAGTACCTGTAGACATCGCTCCTCTCATTTAACAGACCTGTGTTGGCATATTCGTGTGGATGAGGTGAGGTGAGGTATAAGTGATTTGAGTTGTGTACAAACATGGTAGTGTACAAATATGGCTACGTGCAGACAGTGAGCCAGGAAAAATTATGTCACCAGCTGCGTGCAAACATATTTGTCTTGAGAATTAAAGGATTTCATCATGATACTAATTTTTTTGATAGATCTTAAACAAGGATCCGTCAAAGTTTTGTCACGGGAAAATTTTCACATGACGCTAGCTACTTCTGAATAGGGCAGTAATTCACTAGTTCTGAATCAAATATATAAGTTGCTAAATCAAGTTGTTCTTGATGATACTTGTTGATCCTGTCTTTCTCTAGAACAAGAATTAGGGAGTCAGCTCATCTATTACTATATCTTCTGGAGTAGCTTATTGTTAAGCTCAAGTTGTATGTGATAGTAATTATCTTCCATTCTTTACAACATTGTTGTAAATTCAGAGTGCATTATGCCTAGATATTTATATGGATATATAAATATGCCTAGATATTTATATATATGGATATACAACGTGCTCAGGCACGTTCACGAGAAAAATTATGCCTAGATATTTAAATGGATATATGCATCTTGTTTGCTGCAGAGGCTGAAAGTAGACTCTATTTGAATTGCTTTACATAATTGATATGGTTGATTACTTCTCTCAAAAATAAAAATCTGAATGTTGACAGATAATAAAAATCTGAAAGCTCTATTTACATATTATTTGTAGGAATTTGCTGTTAATTTTGTTATAATTCCATGTATGCAGTGATCCAATGGCTAGTGGTGGTTCCTTTATGGATATGATAAGAGATGATGCTGGCACAGATGATATCTCAATTTCATTGCCATATGAACAAGAGGGATATGCTGAACAGAATGGTTTTGATATTCCTACTCCAACTGGAAAAAAAGCTTGGCATGCCAAGCACTGTCTTCCAACTACACAACACAAGAAGATGAGACATTAAATGGCATGGGAAAGTGTAAGTCGTGATCCAGTTAAAGGAAATGAACAAAGCAGTAGCACCTACTGGAAACGTATAAATGACCACTATCACCGCAACAAAAGGTGTGCTTCTGACTGATCGCTTAATTCACTACAACATCGGTGGGGTACAATTCAAGAATATTGCAATGAGTGGGCATGCTGCATGTCGAAAGTTGAGCGCCAAAGTCCGAGTGGTGTGCCATACCAAGAGAATTTTAGTAATTGTTCCCTTGCTAATTTCTATCTCAATTGCTTAAGATATATTGCTAACTAATACTTGTTCAATTTGGTAGATCAACATCGCTCAGGAGCTATACAAAGGACAGGATCCACTTCAAAAAGGGAAGCCATTTGTCATGCTGCACTGTTGGGCACTGCTACAACACAATCAGATGTGGCTGAAAAGAAAGATGAAGCTCCACCGAAGAGGCAAAAGTCAACCAAATCAATAGAGTTTGCTGGTGTTGAAGATACTGATGAAGATGGAGTACAAAATGAGGATGGGAGAGGCAGGAGTCCAACTCCATGCTCGACAGAACCTATGGATAAGAGGCCTCCAGGAAGGAAAGCTGCAAAAGAGAAATTAAAGAAAGGAACAGATGGTGGTAGCTACAAGGAGGTGTTTCAAGAAATAATCTGTGACACCCTAGGTGTTTAAAATGCTAAATCAAGAATCACAACACTAAGCCATGCACAAAAGAGTATGTGTATTTAATGAATAAACATGTGTACTTAAACAAAGAAATACCTATAACTTGTACACATGATCATTAATGGCTATGAAATTGAATAGGCACAATCATCATCATGATAGTAATAAAAGTCTAGTTGAACACTAGGGGCAAACATGAAGAATTACACATGAAATGATGAGTTGTTTAAATCATAGTTTTTGGAATATTTAAAATAACTCTTTATCCCTTGCTCAGATCAAATTTTGTCCAGCATGAAAGTTGTAGATCTTAAAAAACTAAACAAGTTTGGTATTCAACAGTTTTTGATTTGATCACTGGAAGTGGGAGAAATTCTTGGTTTTACAACCAGACCCCTGCTGTTTTCTCTATTCACATTTATGCCCCCGTTCCATTACTTCTTCCTCCTCCTGCCCTGTCCCGTCGCTTGCAGAGTCCCGGTAGGCCAGCTGCCGGCGCGCCACGACCAGCCTCGGCCATGTGGGTCCGCGAAGCACCCAGGGAAGATCCTCGGGCCCACAAAAATCCCCGCGCCCCCTTCTGAACTGGCCACGCGGCGGCCTTTTGATCGCCGGCTGGCCAAACCGCCTCCCCTCGCCCCCTGTTTCGGCCTCCACCACTCGCCTCGCTCCCCTACATAACACAGCGCGCGCCCAGGCCGCCTTGCCGCTCTCTGCGCCTATAAAAAGGGCAGCACAAGCCCCTACGCGCCGCCGCTCAACCGCCCGACGTTGGCGAGCTTCTGCCCGCCGTGGCGCCACCCCCCTCCGCCTTCCATTTGCCAAAAATGAGACCATAAACCGGTTCCTCTTCCCTCACTGGTCCTCCTGGGCCAGTCAGTCGCCGCTCTCCCTCACCGGAGCATCGCCAGCGCCACCCGACATCGCCGTCGACCGCACCTCACGCCGGGGAGCCCCCTCCGGCCACCCTCGACCCCAACCAAGCTGCCCAGGTGGTAGCTCTCGGTCCCCTCTAGCTTCTCCACCCCTGGGCCCTAGCCGCCGACGAGCCTAGCTCGCCGGATTTAAGCCGGCCGCCGCCACCCCCATGGCTAAGGACCCAATTGCTTCGATTGAAAGTTTCCAGGGACCCCGCTGTAAAAGAAAACTTGAGTTCTTGAATTCAAAGCAGCAAACTTGTAAAATCAATAAAAAAATTGTAGAAAAATCATAAAAATGCAAACTCAACTGTTCATTAATCCTTGGAACAATATCTGCAACTTTTGTTACATGCACTTTCTCAGTTTCGCAATATATTTTGTTCTAGGATAAATGGAAAGTTAATTAGCTTTTAAATGTAACCACTATTGTAGACTAGTGCTGGACTTGAAATTTGGATGTTAGGTTCTGTACTATAAGTAGAGTCTCACATAAAAATCTCATGCTCTGAATCACCCTACAACTACATGTTTGAAACACCTTTTTTTATATGCTAGATCTGAAATGTCTATTTATTTCATGCAGTTGTAATACTAGTTTTAAGTCAAGATTTTGCTGCAACCTTGTTGTCACTGATTAGAAGATTTACACAAATTTTGAGCTTAGTTTATTTAATAGAACTTGCTGTTTCATTTATTACATGTTTAACAAAGTAAAACCGCAACCAGTATTTCTTGTGCTATAAAAATAATGATCTTTTTACTAGTAGGTCTACTTCACTAAGGGAAGCTACAGAAAAAGTTTGAGGCTCAGAAACTAAAAGGAACTATCTGTAGAAATAGATCTTTTTAGTGTTAGATCTAGTTTAAAGTATTTATTTGTTAATGCAACTTGCCTAGGAAAAATCTGCTAAATTTACAGTGGACTCATCATTAGTTTAGAAGTACTCAATAAAATTTTGAGCATCAGATCTGTCATGCTTTGTTCTGCATAAATAGATCTTTTTTCTAGCAGTAGCTATTTAATACATTTTTATGTTTAATCTGTTGCATAAAAATGTCTGAAATTTTTACAGTACATTTGTCTTTGAATGTTGTACTCTGCATAAAAGTTTCATCACCAGAAGTTATCTAGATCAGTAGTTGTGTTTAATCCATGTTATGTTTAGAAAATAGAGTTTTCAAAATAACATAATCCCTTCTTGTTTAATGAAGTTAAGTAGTTTAAGATGTACTCTATTAACGATTGCCTAAGAAATCTTAACTAAGTAACTTTACAACAAAATCTATATTTTGTGGACTGCAACTTTATCGTGAAGGAAATAATGTCATGTGTCACTTTAATAACTTGAACATATACATTCATATAGAAACGACCGCACTCACCGACGGAACGTACGAGCTAGTACTGGAGCCCGAGGACGAGCATCACGAAGCCCAAGCTAATCTAACTAAAGTTGTTCAAGACCCGAACCAAGTTTGGAAAGAGACCAAGGCTAGTGTCGCTCAGGAAGGCAAACCCTTGTTCATGATCCTAGTATTTTCGACTTATGCAATTTATGTTCCTATTTACTTGTGCATTTAAGTTCATAGGAATTGATTGAAACCATAGATGCATGATCCTAGGTACCCATGTATTGAACACTAGATTGGAGTTCGGTTAGATGCTATGCTAATAGGTTCGGTAGAAGTCGAGTGATTGCCGGTCACTCGCGAGAATTGTAGGGGTTGATTGTTTATTACCACTATAAGGTCGACGGGCGGGGCTGTGGTACGATACTCTTGGATGAGGCCCTGTCTGTATAGTGGAAAAATGCTAAGGCCGCAGTGTGTGGTAGTGGCGGTTAAGCGTTTGAATGTACTAGCCACATGCCGAAAATGTGGTACTCGGTAAGCTAATTACCTGATCGGCCCGGCAAGTGGACTTTACTTTCACCATACTAGAACTGGGTTCACATGCTTGCAACATGTGGGTGCAGGGCTAGGCTCTGTAGTCGAGGATGGTGACCCTGATCCACGACCCGGAATGAAAAGAGAACGGTTGCTTGGGGTGACCCTTCCGTGCTCTAGGCACGTGTGTTAGGTTTGCCTTGCAAGGTTTATAAACTCAATTCGAATCGTCCGTTTCTCGCAGTATATGAGACTGCTTAATACTTCTGCCACATAGAGTAACAAGTGGAATGATGATGATGATGAATAATCTTATTGGATGAATAAGGTTCTACCATGCTTGAGTAGAAATAGATGCTCACTTAGAATGGTTAATTTGAACTAGAATCTTGAAAGCTAAAATCTGAAAATAAGGACTTACTCTTTGTTGCTTTTCATCAAAATGAAACCTAGAGCTTTAGAGCCTTACATGTTTAGGAGTCGGCTAAGTATATACCAATAGTCGGGTAAGCCTTGCTGAGTATTAGTTTACTCAGCCTTGCTTGTGGCTTTTTTTTCAGATATGTCTTTTGAGGATATGATAGCCAGTTTGACTTGGCCTTGTACTTTGCCTCCTGGTTGGTCCGTGGAATGGGATGCTTCCCCGGCCAATGATAATAGTGCCGAGTGATGCCACGTATAGGCTTCATTGTGGTATCCGCATCGATGCTAGTTGAACGTGTTTTATTTCCGCTGCTTTAAACTCTGAATAATGTTTATGTTGAACTCTGTAGTACTTGTTTCCTGAACTTATTTTATGAACTCGGTTGGTAATAATTAAATGTCAAACTATGTGTTGTAAAATTTGTGAAATCTTGTGAACTCTGGACTTGCCTTCGTGCGAGTTATATGTATGTTTTGTTTCGATCGAAATATTTAGTGGTCACATCGGGATTTACCCGATAGACTGTCGGATTACTGCGTTTGATGTGCATTGAAGCCGTTTTGTCTTTAAAGATGATGGTTAGTGCACTTGGGCCGGATTAATTTGGACGGTTCTGCCACAGCTGATATCAGAGCAAATAGTGTAGACTAGAGGATGCAACAGACCTTAAAAATCATAATTCGATAAAATTTTACCATAAAAAGTTGTATTTGAGAAGTGCGTTGGATTAGTTAAGGATGTCGCTTAGTTCGTAAAGCCCTAGGGATTTATGGGAAGTTACTAGGTGGCTATCTACCTTATATGTATTATTGACTGACTTCCAGCATATTATTTTCTGTTAAAACTTACTTTTATGCACAATCGACCTTTAAATTCTGTCGCTCAGGTAAGAAGGTAAGGATCCTTAGCCAACTGAGGGAGCTTGGCCTTCCTGTCGGTGATGCGAGCCGAACGCTGCCCTCAAGCAGTGGCCTACTTGAGGTGCTGCCAATATACCAGCTATTAGTTGACTATATTAGGAGTAGAAGGTTTGGCGCAGGGTATGGTGATCGCTGTTCATGCCCCCGTCTTAGACCGTACCCCCGTGAATACGCTATCTTTGTAGCGTATGTTAACGTCGTCTGTACGGCGGGAATTGTACGGATGTTGTTTCTATAGTGAACAGTAATGAATGGGGAAGCTTTCATGAGTACTGGCATGAGAGGTTCAATGGATATATATACTCTGTGAATTTTCTGCATGTACACTAACCACAAATACGATAAGTTAAGATCGGTTAGGAATATTCGACTAGATATTATAGCGAGAGCCGTATTATATGTGCCACCGAATCTAACCACGTAAGTCCAAAGTTATTTGGTAATTATTTCGTTTTGTGAGGAAAATAGATCATGCATGCAGTATGTTAAATGGAAATCGAATAAAAAGAGCTTGAATAAATGAAATGGATACATAAGCCAAGTCTCTTAAGGATTATCTAGAAATATGCTTTTTCTGCCAGAACTCGGGAAAGGAATTGAATACACCTAGCAGATGACTTTAATTGTATGGGAGCCTATTGGGAGTTTTGTTTCAAAACGTGTCTACTATATTCTGTTAAAAATTCAAATTTTTTGGACCGGTATACAGTAAGAAATCTTGTAAAGAACCACCTTAAATTTTTCTGCCTAGTTAAGACAGTTTTGGGTAGTTAAAATTTTCGACCCTATTAGATACAGTTTCTGCAGAAAAGTTCAATACAAAACTTGTTCCACATTGGATAAGGACACCACTGTTACAATATGGTAATTTTTGGTTAAGTAGATCTTTCACCATAAATAAAATACTAGCTCTCTGTTTTCTAGAAAATTAGATTAGACAACCATGCAAAGATGTAAGGATATGTATGCCTTAGACTATGATCTAGCTCTGGAGTTGACTAGCAAAGTTGTGTGCATTTATGTTACGAATGTCCCGGTAAAGTTTGACGATTTTTTGGACACAAATTGCTTAAGATATGATTATTTTGGTACACTGTCTAGAATCTGTTTTTCAGCTTGTGCCAGTTTTTCGCTATCTCACCCTTTGATCTTTTGATCCAGATGGCTGAGCCCGCACTCATGGTGTGGGATGAGGACGAGCGTGCGCATTCAGCGTGCCTGCACTGGGAGGGCTTTCCCTCCATCTTGTGGGGAGCGCTGCAAGCTTTGGGTTATCCAGATCCACCTCGCTATGTGGGGAAAGAGTTTGTGGTAGATGGAGTTTAGAGATGTAGGGTTAACATGGCCATCCCAAAGCACCCCCTTCACCCCGAGTGGGAAGCCATAGAGATTGAGGTGATCGGACACCGTTTTATTGACTCGTGGGAGTCTGCAGCTATGAAGGCTCTTACCACCTTTTGTGCGCAGCACCTGGTTGAGGTGGCACTGTCTCCTATGGGGTTGTTTCTAGCCATCCAAGAGAACAATCAGGCATGGATTGGCAGAGTGGCTAACTTGGGTGTCTTGGCAGGGTTAGACTCTGTCGGGACCATCACCATGACAGTCAGGTGCATGAATGCACTATACCGTCTTCAAGCTCTTCAGAGTCAGGGGATGACACACGTGGTGGACCATGCTCAGTCACTGCAGTGGGGAGTACAGTTGAGAGATGAGCAGTTGCAGGACCTTGGCGAGGAGATTGAGGAGAGAGGTGCCACTATTGCTCAGCTCGAGGCTCAGGTTTAGGAGCGTAACGCCTTGCTAGCTGACCGCGATGCCGCGATTGGGGTCTTGCAGGAGCACGTGCATGACCTCAATATTGAGCTTAATGATGCCTTTGCACACCTAGATATGCAGCAGGCCCGCAGTTCCCTCCCGATGAGATAGAGTTGGATGGTGAGGAGCCTATGGAGATGGAGGGTGTTTCCGGACTTGACTCAAAGGATATGCCTCCGCAGCCACACCCCAGGGAGCTGACTCTTCCATGGGTAGTGCATCTTCGGTCAACAATCTCGACGACTTCTAGGCGACGGCTTTAGAAAAGCTTGTGCATATACTCTTCCTAGTGTAGCCTAACTTTTGGCAAGTGTTGTATTAGGCTAACTTAGAGTTGAGTATCCCCTACTCAAATAAATGTAACTTGGTAGTTTGAACTGTTTAATCATGTAGGCTATGGTGAAGAACTCTATGGATGGATGTAAATATTGGCAGTCAGTTTTAAATCGATGATGTAGTAGTTTGCCTAAATTTTATCTATGTTTCTCTGCAATTCTGGGCTGTGTGATGAGTACCAAAGTTGTTTTCAATTTCATGATCCAGGTGCTCACAAAATTTCAGTTTCATTGAACCTTTGTATCAGGAGTTATAGGCAATATACTATAGCTCGGCCTGCTGAAATTCAGCCAAAACAGAGAAGCAATATCTAAATTTTTCGACTGTCTTAACCATCGATTTAGCTTTTGGGTTGAATACCAAAGTTGTAGAACATGAAATTTTCTTGTTGATGGTAAAATTTGAGAGGCATTTGATGAACATAACGTGAGCTATGAATTTTTTAACCAGCAACATTCTGTCTAGAGACTTTGAGAATCAATTTGAGCTCTATTATTTTCCGTACTTGCTCTTTTGAAGTTTGGAAGTGATATGGATCCTTGATCTAATAAAAATCTTCTGCATTTCAGATGGTTGGAGCAACTTGTGGTAACCCCGAGGGGTTTGAGGCCAGTGGTAGCCGTTCACAACAAACACCGCCACCGCCACCTAGCTTGGTCGAGGTTATGGCCGCTCAAACCGAGTTACTATGCCAATTTGTTCAAGGGCAACAACAACAGCAGCAGCAACAACGAGGTGGGCACAATGTCCACCAACCCCAAGCCGCTGGATATCTAGTGTTCTTGGCTACGCAGCCCCCTCTGTTCAATAAGACAGAGGAGCCCTTGTATGCGGACGCTTGGCTTCGAACCATCGAGTCCAAGTTTTCTTTGCTGGTAATGCCATGTTCAGATGCAAACAAGGCCCGCTTTGCTGCACAACATCTTCATGGTACTGCACGATTATGGTGGGATAATTATTTTGCTATGCTTCCGGTAGACCATGTTGTCACATGGAATGAGTTCAAGAATGCCTTTAGAGCACATCATATTCTAGAAGGTCTTATGGAGAGAAAGTTAAATGAGTTCTTGGCTCTCACTCAGGGCACTCGTACTGTGCTTCAGTATGCCCAGGCTTTCAATAATCTTTGTCAGTATGCGGGTTATCATGCTGATACCGACGCTAAGAAGTGTGATCACTTCCGTCGAGGACTTAACACCAAGCTCAAGGAACGACTGAACCTTGTCAGAGCGGATACTTAAAATGAGCTGGTAAATATGGCAATCACTCAAGAGGATTGTATCATGGCTCATCGTGCTGAGAACAAAAGGAAGACTCCAGCTGGACCCTCGAGTGTTCAGCCACCGAGGTATCGCTTGGTGCAGAATGTCGCACCTAAACCTATTCAGAATGTCCCTCAGCCAGGACGTTGGGTTGTCAGGCCTCCTCAGCAATAGGGTGTGGCAAGACTTCCTGCTCCACAGCAAAATGGCCCAAGGCCCAATGCTCAGCAGCCACTTCGCCCTAGTAATGCAAATCGATGCTTCAATTGTGGGAATTCCACCCACTTTGCTCGAGAATGCCCTCAACCTAGACAGCAAGCACAGGGCCAAGGTTCTAATTAGAATAACAAGAACAAGGGCAAGCGGCAGGTTATTCATGTTCAGCAAGGGCTAGTTAACTTCACCACTCTTGCGGAACTTCCTGATGGTGCACCAGTGATGACGGGTACATTTTCTATTCATCACAAGCCTGCAGTTATATTATTTGATGATGGTGAATCACATAGTTTCATTAGTGCAAAGTTTGGGGCAAAATTAGGTTTGGATTTTTGTCACACAAAGGGATCATACATGATAGCAACACGAGGTGGTAAAATTTCTTCCAATCAAATCATACGAAATGTACCAATTAAATTGGGTAGCAAAACCATCAAAACAGACCTGAAACTGGAATCCGTGGATATTATTTTGGATATGGATTGGATGACTCGACATGGGGTGACCTTAGATATTTCTTCACGGGCTGTTGAAATTAATTCTCCATATCAAGGAACTACTACTCTTTACCTACCCTTCCG
Organism: Panicum miliaceum; assembly: GCA_032594955.1. Classification (NCBI taxonomy): domain Eukaryota; kingdom Viridiplantae; phylum Streptophyta; class Magnoliopsida; order Poales; family Poaceae; genus Panicum; species Panicum miliaceum. The sequence continues at coordinate 44,244,601 of CM064056.1, read as the reverse complement.
AGAATGTATAAATTCCTGCGCTTTCTCAATGGAAGGTATTATACTAGAAAATATTCCTGTGGTCTGCGAGTATGCTGATGTCTTTCCGGATGACTTGCCAGGAATGCCACCTGATAGGGACATTGAATTTGTCATTGAGTTACAGCCAGGCACTGCACCTGTTTAATGACCCTATCGAATGCCTGTTGGGGAGCGCTATGTTTGGATCGCGCCGAAGAGTGCCCAGCCGAAGGACTCTTCGCCGAAGGGCCACCGAAGGGCCCCGCACCGAAGGTCGGCGAAGAGCGACGCCAAGGATCGAAGCCCCGAGGGAAGGGCTTCGGTCGTAACCGAAGGGCAGCAAGATCGAAGCCTACCGAAGGGGAATTAAAAATGAAGCCCAAATGTCGACGGAGCCGGCTTCGGCTAGGAGCACCGAGCGTGCTGAGTTTTAAAGTATGTACAAAGGGGAATTTACCAAATACCCCTGGAATATACCGGGAATATAACCGTTAGGGTGTAAAAAAGGTGTAATTGTGTTCAGGGGTAGGTGTAACCACCCCTATAAATACCCCTGTAACTGTAACTGATGGGACGGATCCCTATTCAATACTAGTTTCTTTATTGGAGCAGCAGGTGTGTATTTAGTTGTTTATTGTTGTTTGTTACTTCCACGGGCTATTGTGGTGCTTCTTCCTTCCGAAGGGTACCCTCCACCAACAGTTTTGGCACCCACCGTGGTTTGTTCCAACATACCATGGCACAGAAGAGGAAGGCCAGCGGGACTTCAGCTCCATCATCCGAAGAAGCCGGAGCCGTTGTCACCGAGACAGGGCCGCAGCAACCAGTCGACGAAGCCACCGAAGTCGAAGAGATCGCGAATGGCACCTTCAAGGTCCAACTCGAAGGATGCAGAGTCCTAGCCGAAGACATAGCAGCCTACCGAAGGATTGAAGCCAGACTGGCCGAGGTCGCGGCCAACGAACGACAAGCAGCAAGAGCAGCACAGCCATCCACCTCACAGATGATGATGAGAGGAAGGGGCAAGGAGACCGAGACAGTGAGCAACGAAGCCGCAGAACAGTACCGGCGACTCAGAGAAGACGAGCTTCGGCTAGAGCTCATCTACAAGCAAATACAAGAGAAGAAGCAAGCACTGGAGTACGCGTGCTCTCCCCACCACGAAGGCCCAGAATGAACCGAGAGCCAAGAGCAAGCCCACCAGCCGAGGGGTACCAACACCAGGTTACCACCGAGGCCCAGTCCCATACATGTTGTGGACGGACTAGAAGACTCAGAGGAGGAGTACTACATAAGTCGAAGAGCCGAGCACCGAAGGCCCTGTCACCATGACGGTCTTCGAACCCCGTCTCGGAGGTGTGGCCACCGCATTTCAACATAGTAATTCTACCCCAATACGACGGGGAGGTAGACCCCAGAGAGTTCTTACTCAAATACGAAGCAGCCGTTGACTCAAATAGAGGCGGCCCAGTCATCAAGGCGAAGGCTTTCGTTTTAGCCTTAAAAGGTTCGGCACAACACTGGTATGCGAGTCTCCCGAAGGGTTACATCCATTCCTGGAGCCAGCTAAGATCGAAGCTGCTGACAAGCTTCCGGGGGCTTCAAACCGAAGAGTTGACTTCATGCGATTTACATAATTGCAAGCAAGGCCAAGACGAACCCCTACAAGACTACATGCAGCGCATCATTAAGCTGTGAGCAAAAGCACTGAATATGGAAGACTTGTCCATAATCGACGCCACAATCTCCGGCCTTCGGGTCGGCGCATGCCAGGAATTCCTCGACCGATGCAAGCCACGCTCTGTGGGAGAACTCTTCGATGTCATGCAAGAATATTGCAAGTCCGACCGAGACCGAAGGAGAAGACTCAATGCACTAAACCAAGAGAAGAAGGACAAAAAGAATCAGTGGAACAACGAGCTGAAGCCGTAGCACCCAGATCAACCGAAGCAAAACAATCAGAAGCAGGTGAACAATGTATCAGAGGGCACTGAGCCCAATGAATCACACACCCCGTCCAATCGGGGATGAGGGGGAAAAGGAGGCAAAGGGGGCCACGGAGGCCGGGGCCAGCATCAGAAGACCCTGTTTTACTACTTATATGGCAAAGACAAGGGCCACTGGACGAATGAATGCACCACTTTCAAAGAAAAGAAAGAAGAGCTCGACAAGAAAGCTTTAAAACACCCGAAGCCTGTGAACTACACATCACAAGAGAACAAGCCCGCACCTTTGGTTTCAAACCAATGGCCACCGTCTTATCCACCATAAAACTACAACCCACCACCATATATCCCGCCATACCTTCAGCTGCCGGCGCCACCGATGCCCCATCATGCCGCAACCACTTCGGCGCACCGTGCTCCCCCTGCAAACTATCACACCCCACCATCCTCGGGATATCACCTTGGCTGGACTCGCACCCCAGCAATCCCAGCCTACGATCCCATGAACTATCAACTCCCACCAGCCGGGGCAAATCCCCGAGTCCTCCATTTCACCGAAGGTCAACAACTCCGGAGGCCCGATGGTAAATGTCATCAATGCCATATCCGAAGGGTCAAACGAACCAGTTCATGAGATGAAGCGGCAAAGAAAAGACTACCTTCGGGCAGTCAATCATGTCTGCGCAGGCAAGCACTTCAAGGCCACACGGTCCCACATCCTTATAATGGGAAGCAGATCTCAGGCTTCAGTACTATCCACACAATGATCCTCTGGTCATCAGAGCAAACATCGGCAAAAACACAGTACACTTCTTCGGCAATGATGTCGGAAGAATCCTTGTGGACAACGGTAGTTCGGCAAATATCATGTTGTGGCGATGTTTCGTCTAGATGGGGTTCAGGGAAAAAGATTTGAGAAAATCCACTTCCCCGCAATGCTTTGGTAAGGATACATACATACACATTGAGTGAGTTGAGAGATCCTATGGAGGAGTAAAGCTATGGTTGGTCCTTTCAAAAAAAAAATCTTTCAACCACCCAGTCATACAACAGAGAAGTGGAGACTGAAATCAGCACCGTTCCACTCTACAACTACTCAAACCGTTATGGTAGACACATCAAGATTCGTAGGTAAAGGTGAGGTTTAGAATAATCTATATGTAGGTATCTAATCAAACGGAAGTGGTGTTCCACCTTAGTCTTAATCTTTACTCGAGGACGAGCAAAGGTCTAAGTGTGGGGGATTTGTTGGCGGTCGTTATCTCAATAATCGACCACCACATTCTCGGAATAAAATGGAGTTTATAACAAGAATCATGTTTATTTCATATAACTAATAAGGTTCCACGAGTTTTCTGTGAAGTATTCGATGCAGGGAACAAGCAGACCAAAATTCAGCAAAAACTGACACAACTCTGGTTCGGCCAAACCAGGACTAAACCAAACGCAGTTCACCTTCAACCACATGCAAGGAAACACAGATGGAACACATCCTAAGCATTTTTTGGAGTCGGTTCAATCCGAGGGACACGGTGTATCAACCACGGATCCATGGGCCCACAAACTCAAGCAAAACAACTTCATTCACCGGGAACCCAACCCTAGGAACATCATACACCATCGAAGGAACGAGTCGGTGGAACGGAGGGCCAAACGGCCCTGGGTGTGGTGCGGCCGCATCACACCTGGTTCGGTCGCACCAGCTTGTCGCCCAAACAAGCTCAATCGCCTCAGACAGGGAGTTACCAAGCTCAGGAGATCATCTCCACCGTGGATTGCTTGAGGCAGCGTATCTACTGGTTCGGCCGCACCGCCCATGTTCGGCCGCACCAGGCCCACAGTAGAACCGCCTCATCTTCTGGGTACAAGTACCCTCTACTGTCCTATGCACTATAAATAGGGGGAGCTGTCCATTTGATTGACACACCATCAAGGAGAAATTCTTTCACTCTATCAAGATGTAGAGTTAGGCTAGTTTAGTTGGGAGTTAAAGTCGGATCGAGCTTCGCCTCAGGATTCCGGAATTGTCTTCAGGAGTTTGGTAAAAGCTCTTGTATCTTTTTCCTTTTCTTTTGTAAGACTATGAGTTATTAATATGAATTATCTTCTACCTTTATTTGAGTTAATTAAGTTCTACAGTTATTTCGCGGATAAGTGTGGAATGTCTAGTTTAGACCAGGTCGGGTTTGATTGGCACTAAAGCGAGTGTTGTAGTCCCTTGTATGCGGGTTTCACGTCCTTTCTCTTAGGCTCTTTTCCTTAGAGCCTTGAGGAGAGGGTGCTCTCTTGTTTGGATCCCAGGAGAGTATTAAGTTATATCTGTAGGCGCGGATCCTAGAGTTATCGCTTAACTTGATTTGCACCCAACCCCATGGATAGTTGTGGTAGCCGGCAGGTGGTGACAGCCCTGTCCGGCCTACGTATTCCACCATGTGAGAGCGGTTGGTGTTGTAGGACTTAGGAGTAGACTGCGCAAGTTCCCCTTCTCATCCCTTTCTGGAGCTTGTCCGATCCGGGTGCCCGAAGCATACTTGGATCAGCTGCAATAGTTTCTCTTCCCTGTCTCTGCTTCCACCTTTGAATCTCTACTAGAGTTGGCTCGAATACATAAGAAGTATCTAGGAATCTATCTCGACTCATTGTTCTCCCACCTAGCTAGACCGCTCTGCTCTTGTGTATCGTTTATTTAGGATATCTCCTGTGTGTGTCATTGAATATCATTCCTATCATTATATTTACCCTCACTCTGGTTTAGCTGGTACTTTAATTACTAGATATATCCTTGTTAGTCCTCGATACCTTTAGCTATTACTTCCCTAAGGAAAAATACAATACCCTGGAAATACTTCCGGGTGAAATGCTACAATGGTAATTCTGTCCGCTTGCATAATTAATCTCGTATTAAATCTGTGATCATAAGAAATACCAACAATGACTACCCACTGCCCAGAATCGATACACTGGTAGATGCATATGTAGGGTCAGAAATAATGAGCATGTTGGATTGCTTCTCTGGCTATCATCATATCTGGATGAGAAAGTGTGACGAAGACAAAACCAGTTTCACAACACCCTTCGGCACCTTTTGCTATATGAGGATGCCCGAAGGCCTGAGAAATGCAAGAAGCACCTTTAATAGAATAGTGAAGACAGTCCTCGGGTCTCAGTTGGACAGAAACGTCTCAGCATATGCTGACGATGTTGTGGTCTGAAGCTAGAAAAAAGAAGACCATGTGGCAGACCTTCAGGAGACTTTTGCAAACCTTCGGCAGCACGGCCTCAAACTAAACCTAGAGAAGTGTGTCTTCGGGGTGACGAAGGCGAAACTCTTGGGATGCATGATTTCCGAAAGAGGAATCGAAGCTAACCCGGAAAAAATTGAAGCCATCAGGCGTATGAAAGCCCCACGCAATCGGAAAGATGTGCAAAAATTGGCGGGCCGCCTGGCTTCGATAAACAGATTCATCTCGAGGTCCGCCGAATGAAGCCTACCATTCTTCAAGGCACTCAAAGGCTCCGGAAATTTCTGTGGGGGCCAGAGCAGCAAAAAGCATTCGAAGAGTTGAAGAGTTACATTGAACAGTTGGCAGTCATGTCTAGTCCCACGCCGAAGGCAGAGCTCTTATTGTACATTGCTTCCTCCGGAGCAGCGGTCAGCGCAGCGCTGGTCGAGGAGCGCAGAACAGAAGGAGTCTTGAAGCAGGTGCCGATATACTTTGTGTTTGAAGCACTCAGCGGCTCAAAGTTATTGTACTCAGAAATGGAGAAGATGGCGTACGCAGTGGTTATGGAAGCAAGAAAGCTTCGGTACTACTTCCAAAGCCACCTAATCACCGTACCAACATCGTACCCCCTTTGGGACATGTTCTAGAATAGAGAGGCCTCCGGCAGAATAGGCAAGTGGGCAGCACAGCTTGCAGAGCACAAAATCAATTTCACCTCCCGAAGTGCCATCAAGTCCCAAGTGTTGGAAGATTTCATAGCAGATTGGACACCTTCATCCCCAACTCAGCAGCAACCAACGATAGAGATCATTTGGCACATGGTGTGCGATGGGGCATACTGTGAAAAAGGAGCAAGGGCTTCGGCCATCTTGGTCGCCCCTTCGGGCGTAAAGCTGAAATACGCAATTAGACTGGACATCGGCGGCTGCATAGACAACATGGCAAAATACGAAGGCCTTCTCTTGGGGCTTCGGAAGGCGAGAGCATTGGGAGTCCATCGGCTATCCATCAAGTCCGACTCAGAGCTCATCACAGGGCACGTAGACAAATCATACAAGGCACAGCACACGGAGCTGATGAAATGTCTTGCAGCGGTCAGGGGAATGGAGAAATACTTCTTGGGCTTCGGTGTCAGAAGTTTTCCAAGGGCATTGAACAAAGAGGCAGATGAGCTAGCAAAGGCAGCTGCTCAGCAGAACCCGCTCCCCCCAGACGTATTCTTCGAAAAACTTGAACAGTCATCAATCCACAATGGCGAAGAACCTGTGAAGTTCGTTAATGCCATCTCCAGTGAAGACTGGAGAGCCACAATCATGGCATAGCTCCGAGGACACTTTGTTCCGGAGGATGAGAAGGAAGAAAAACGAATGGCGCTTCGGGCCAGAAACTATACAATCATCGATGAATACCTATACCAAAGGGGGGTGTGCGCACCACTCCTAAAATGCGTGTCCAGGGACGAAGGCAGGCAGCTACTCTCAGAAATACACTCTGGCATGTGCTTGTCTCACATCGGCACACGGGCTCTCGTCGGAAAAGCATTCAGGCAGGGTTTCTATTGGCCTTCAACAGTGGCAGATGCTCACGAAATAGTCAAAACATGTCCCAACTGTCAGAAGCACATACACTACAGCAAGTTTCCGCCCGAAAGGGTGCACCTCATTCCACCGATATGGCCTCTCTCCCGATGGGGCATTGATATTGTCGGACCTCTACCGATAGCCCTGGGCAACTACAGATATGCAGCAGTAGCAGTTGAGTTCTTTACCAAGTGGGTTGAAGTGAAGGCCCTCCAGACATTTCAGCCGGAGCCCTCCAAAAAATCTTCTGGCAAAACATCATGTGTCGCTTCGGTGTCCCGAGGGAAATAACTGTAGACAATGGCAAACAGTTCGCTTCAGCAACCTTTCAGGCATTCTGTGAGCAACTGGGGACGAAGCCATGCTTCGGTTCGGTGTACCACCCCCAGTCTAACGGGGCGGTTGAAAGAGCCAACGGCATTATCTTCACTAGCATCAAAAAGAATATCACCGATCAGCCGAAGGGCAAGTGGGTCGACGAGCTCCCAAGAGTCATTTGGTCACACAACACGACAAAGTCAAGAACCACAAAGTTTTCCCCATTCAAGCTCCTGTACGGAGAAGAGTGCATGACACCATAGGAACTCAAGCTCGGCTCATTGTGAACAGCCGAAGACAACATCAAATGTGAGGACATGGCGGCAACCGTCGATGTCATCGAAACAGCAAGGCTGCAAGCAGCCGAAAACTTAAACAAATATCAAGAAGAAACCCGAAGGTCGAAGAACAAGAAAATAAAGCCACGAGAAATCAAGGAAGGCGACTTCGTCCTAAGGCGCATACCGAAGGGCAAAATCAAGGGGAAGCTCAACAGCAAATGGGAAGGTCCATTCCTGGTAACAGAAATGGCAAGACCTGACGCCTGCAGGCTTCGGAACCTCGATGGTGTCGACGACTAGTACTCATGGAACAAAGACATGCTCCGAAAGTACTTTGTGTAGGAAGCAATTGTAAGGGCGCCCGAAGGAAAAATAACCAAAGTGGCTCGTAGAAGTCACTATGTATTTCCCTTTTTTAATTTCTCTTTCGGTCAGACTACGATCCAACCACGTACCAAGGACCCATACTCTTTTCCTCATGGGGAAAGCCTTCGGTCGCCATCATGGTAACCGAAGGTGTGAGGTTTTTAATGAGGCGGTCATCCTATGTAACCCCTTGTAAAATATAAACAAGGATCCCCCAAGAGAACGACTCCACAAGGGAAGAAAGAATGCCGAAGCAACTACCCACTTCCATCGAAGAGGGGTTGTCATCGGCACGCAGCATACGAAATGCTGAGAATAAGTGAGCACGGGTCGCCGAAGCTGGAAATGCTCGTCACCCCTCTGCTTCACTTCAAATATAAAATAAAAAAGAAGCCCTCTCGAACAGGAACCGAAGGCATTCGTACATAAAAATGAAGCCCTCTTGAACAGGATTCAATGGCATTCGCAAAGAAAATACATCGCCATCAACTTGACGCCTTGATCAAGCGAAGGGGGGTGGCGCTTCGCACAGCAGTTTCGCCTAACCAGGTCGTCGCGATGCTGACGAAGGGTATCCGGAACGAACAATAAACGCAACCCGAAGGCCCGATCAAGCATAAGGGGGATGTAGCGCTTCGACCTATAAACTTGTTCAATCAAGCCATCGCGTTGCCGAGGAGAGAACACTCAATGAGCGGTTCGCATGGTGACACTAGGAAAATCGTAAAAACATTGGCACCCCACTCAAGTAAGGGGGATGGCGCTTCGCAATCATGTTTTACTTAACCGGCGAGCTGATGTCACAAACGAACAAATTATTTTATTCAATTGAAGCCAAAAGCTTTGGTACAGTTACAACTCAAACACATCCAATAAAACATTACAACATACCGAAGGCATGACACAAATCTAAACGAAGGGATTAAGCCCCTTTGTCAAATAACTTCCAGTCAATCTCTTCGATCAAGCTCCTCACCGCAATAGTCACAATAGCTTCGGCCATCAGATGAAGCGCTACATCAGAAGGGCCCCCTGCAGCCGAAGAAGACCCGATCATTTCTGCAGCCGATACATGAATCCCGAAGGAAAACATCATCTTCTAAGGGCTCCTCCTTAGGCTCTTTGAGCCCTTCGGGAGGAGCATAAGGAACCGAGCTGTTCCGAATACGACGAAGTTCGCGCGAAGGGTGCAATCGGCAAGTATCCTATCACGCCTAAGGGATCGCATTCAAATTCAGTAAAAAATGCCTTCGCTGCAGCATTCGGGTGTTCATAAAGCGTGAGCTTCGTATTCCTGAACTCATCAAAATCAGCATTCAGATGCAAAGTTTGGAACTTCACCCAACTGTGCCCGCCCACATAAAAGTCGTCCCGGTTCATGGTCAAAGGCACGATACCTTCAGTCACCTGCACAGGTTCTGACGTAGGGTCCTGCGCAAGGCCGAAGGCATTAGGGTCAAAATAATATTTACAACTCTGTCCTAAACTAAAACAAATAGTCCTCACACCTCTCCAGTGGCCGCATCATCCTCAGCTTCGGCCATAATAGTGTCGTCAGCAGCAGCTTCGGTGGTGGCACCCCTCCGGGCAGCAGAGTCCTCCCCCCCCCCCCCCCCCAGACGTAGTGTCCTGGTCTTCAAATGTTGTCGCAGGGTCAACTGGGAAGGGAGCCGGAGACGGGGCTGGCGCGTCCCCAGGAGCAGCTTCGGACGAAGCGACAGCCTTGGAAAGCATCTCACGAGCGTATGCCTCGGCTTTCATCTATATCTGCAAGGCATAGAAAAGGAACGAGCGGTTAGGAGCAAACCACACGCATTCGAAGCCCCAACAAGCAGTCGAACAGCTAACCTATTCTTTTATCCGAAGTTTCTCATGTTCAACAAGAGAAGCCCCAACACCCTTGAAAAACATCCTGAGAAAGTTCTTTGCAATATTCTTCGGCAGCACGGGCAGTTTCTCAAGGGTCACTTCTTCCTCGGCGGGCCACTGAAAGTCGGGCTCTCGCAGCTGACGAAGGCATGATTTGACAACATCAGAGGACTCACCAGCCTCTTTAAGAAGAAGCTTCAAGATCGATGCCGCCATGGTACGCGCCGAAACCATAGCGCAGAGATCACCATGGAGGCGACTCCTCGATTCCGCCATAGCAAGACACGACCGAAGCCAAGAGAAAAACTGCGCAATCTCTACATCTTCCGGTCCAGGCAGCACCGGAGCGGCCAAGCCTTGCTGAGCCAGCAACCGAGGAACATCAGCCTGAAGGCTGTTGATTCCATGAGTGAAGCTCTGGCGGTATCGACGGAAGAAGTCTCGACTTGATGCACGCTTCTCCTCCATCTTCTTGGCGTGAGATTCGGCGACCTCGAGCTTCACTTGAGTGGCAGCCAGCTCTGAGCTATATTTGTCTCTCAGCGTCAGTGCAACATTGGCCTCATCTCGAACAGCAGCAAGAGCTTCGTCTTTCTTGGCCGTAGCATCTTGAAGTTCTAGCTTCTCCTTCTCAAGAGCAGTAACTTTTTCTTCGAGCTCAGCAATGCGGCAACTGGAAGAAGCCTCAGCCACGAGCTGGCGAGCAGCACAGCGGGCCGCGATGAAGGACTTCAGGGCCAGATCCTGAGCATTCTGAAGCATTTGAGGTACCCCCGTGGCCATCAGCCTTTTCTCCATCAGTGGAAAACAAAATGAGGATGAGGCCTCAGACAAGAACCCACGCTCCCGATCATTGCTCTCAAGCCGAAGGGCCCCGACCACATTGCCCCCGATCAGCTTCGCCGAAGACGCCCCAAGCTCAGCAGCAACAGCCTCAAGGTTCCCTCGGCTGACGAAGCAGCTCTCGCTTTCAGAGGAGGACTCGGCCGAAGTACCACTTGACATCTGGGCAGATGGAACCTTCACCACAGCAGGGGCAGTGGACGAGTCGGAGGACTCACCCGACCCGCTGGAGCTTCAGCGGGGGCTCAGGTTCAGTGGCGAAGCAGCACCCGGATGTGAGGCTCCCTCCCCCGCCGGCGAGTCCACCACAATGTTTTCAGCGAGGCCGTTGTCACTCTCGGCCTCCATCTCGCTGACCTCCAGCTCCAGACATTTCGCGACGCCACCCGCAGCAGCCTTCGGAGGAGCCGAAGCGGGAGGCACCGATTGAAGGGGAGGCGCAGGCAATGCAGCTCTAGCGTCCTCTTCATCCCCGGCGTCCTCTGAATCCCCGGCAGCTTTCAAGGGTGGGGGAGTCCCAAAGAGCAAGGCCTTCGCCTTGGATCTTTTCGGTGGGCCGCCAATGGCTTGGCCCTTTGAACGCTAGCGCTTCTCAAGCTTCGATGTCGGCTGGGCAGAGAGTCCCTCTTCAGCTCCCGCAGCCCCAACAACAGCTACAACATTCTCCTTGCGCTTCTCTTCGGCAACCTTATGCCGCACCGAAGTAGCTCGGGCCGGGGCGTCGATACCAAGGGCACGAAAGACGCGATTAGTGCGCTTCCCGCCCAACTGTTTCAAAATCTGCTTGTACTCGCCGATGGATTCCGTGTCGAGAATCTCATCGACCCAGCTCTCCACGGAGCTCGGATTAACCTCTGAAAACAAGAAAAGCTTCGGCCATATGAAAAACCAAGCGCCCAAGCAAGCAAGCAAAGCACGGTGTATCACTCACGATTTTTCTTCAGACGAAAGGACTTCGTGAAGACAAGTGTTGGAATGCCTTCGACCCACTTGTCCTTCGACAACCACCCCTTTATCGACCACCCGGACTTCAAGGGCCAGGAGCGACAGGACACGTACTCTTCGATGATGTCCCGTGTGCTGAACACCTTTGAAATCGGCCAAAGCATCGCTACGAAGCCCAAATGGTCCTCTGTGTCCTCAGCAACAAGACGCGGCGTGTCCCCGAGGTTGCGGATCCGATCTGTCACAAGGGGGTGGCTTCGGGTATCCGAGTCCAGGGTGACCTTGTGATTGAACCAGTGAGAAGTCCAGTCCACCGGCTACTTGTTCTTGTATGCCATCACGGGGCTGGAAACCAGACTTTTATATGTGAAGTTGTAGTGGCCATACTGAGTTTCGGCTTTGGCTTCCTTCCCTTCAGTGGTTGTCACTGAGACAACCTTCGGCTGGTAATGCACTTGGTGCACGAAGGAGAAGTGCTCCGTCGAAGGGGTGAAATCACAGGTCCTCGCCAACCACATATACATGCTCAGCCGAGCAATGGAGTTCGGGGTCAGGTGGTGCAGGAACATAACGCAGGACCAAAGGATCTCCACGAAGCAGGGATCCAAGGAAAACCGAAGACTTGCGGTAAATAGGTTCTGGAACACCACGACCTCGTCATCTTCCTGATGGGCCACGACCTCGTCAGCACCCGGGGCTCGGGCAAGCCCTTCGGCAATGTAGCCGCGATGAACCATGTCTCGAATCGAATCTTCGGTAACCAGACTCTTCCCGAGCCCCCGCGTTTTCAGCCGATCCATCTTCGGGACTGTCTTTGGAGCCATCGACTCCAGGGTGATCCTTACAGAACACGAAGCTTAAAGCCAACTGACGAAGCTTAAAACAAAAGCCGAAGAGACTAACCAGAGAGCGCAGAAGCGAGTGAGGGCGCGAAAGCAAGGGAGCGTGAATATGACAACTCCCCGGGGTGGCATTTTTATACTGCGCCCCCGCGGCTCGAAAACCAAACGGATGTCGTTTCCTAGAAGTTGAACGGTCGACACGGTTATCGCCGTGGGCGGCCCGGGGGCTTTTTCATACTTCCACGACTCGAGCAAAGGTCAACTTGTTGACCTTTCCCCCCTTCAACCGCTTTGATTACTTGTATGCAGGAGTCAACTTGATCGTGAAGCAAAAGACATTCGCGATCCAGGGGTGGCATTTCGGGAGTCGAGGCCTCGGGTCTTCGTCAACAAAACCGAAGCCCACGAGAGCCCCTCGGCCTCGAGGGGCTACTGCTGGGGAGCGCTATTTTTGGATCGCGCCAAAGAGTGCCGAGCTGAAGGACTCTTCGCTGAAGGGCCACCGAAGGGTCCCGCACCGAAGGTCGGCGAAGAGTGACACCAAGGATTGAAGCCCCGAGGGAAGGGCTTTGATCTTAACCGAAGGGCAGCAAGACCGAAGCCTACCAAAGGAGAAGTAAAAATGAAGCCCGAATGTCGACGGAGCCGGCTTCGGCCAGGAGCACCGAGCGTGCTGAGTTGTAAAGTATGTACAAAGGGGAATTTACCAAATACCCCTAGAATATACCGGGAATATAACCGTTAGGGTGTAAAAAAGGTGTAATTGTGCTCAGGGGTAGGTGTAACCACCCCTATCAATACCCCTGTAACTGTAACTAATGGGACGGATCCCTATTCAATACAAGTTTCTTTATTGGAGCAGCAGGTGTGTCTTTAGTTGTTTATTGTTGTTTGTTACTTCAGGCTGTTATGGTGCTTGTTCCTTCCGAAGGGTACCCTCCACCAACATGCCACCCAAGGAATTGGCCGAATTAAAGGTTCAGCTCCAAGAACTTCTTGACAAGGGCTATATTCGCCCAAGTGCTTCACCTTGGGGTTGCCTAGCCCTGTTCGTGAAGAAAAAGGATAATAGTCTGAGGTTGTGTGTAGACTACAGAGCTCTCAATGCGGTGACAATCAAAAACAAGTATCCACTTCCCCGCATCGATTTTCTCTTTGATCAATTGGCTGGAGCTAAGGTTTTCTCCAAGATTGATCTTTGTTCTGGTTTTCATCAAAGTAAGATCCGACCATGTGATATCCCCAAGACTGCTTTTTTCCACAAGATACGGGCTATATGAATACTTGGTGATGTCTTTCAGTCTCACCAATGCTCCTGCCTATTTCATGTATCTCATGAACTCAATCTTTATGCCAGAGCTTGACAATTTTGTCATGGTTTTCATTGACGACATTCCGATTTATTCCAAGAATAAAGAGGATCATGCTAAACACTTACACATAGTTCTCCAACGTCTCCGAGATCATCAATTATATGCCAAATTCTCTAAATGCGAATTCTAGTTAGATAGTGTGAAATTCTTGGGCCATACTATCTCCAGCGAAGGTATATCAGTTGATCCGAGTAAAGTTCAAGAGGTGATGGATTGGAAACCTCCAACCTCGGTTCATCAAATTCGCAGTTTCCTTGGTTTAGCCAGATATTATCGCCGCTTCATTCTGGATTTCTCCAGAATTGCTAAACCTATGACTGAACTATTGAAGAAGGGAACAAAATTTGTTTGGGATGAAAAGTGTGAACAAGCTTTCCACACCCTTAGAGCACATTTGACTACAGCCCTAGGTTTAGCTCAACCTGATAATACCAAGCCATTCGACGTTTACTGTGACGCTTCTAGCATTGGTTTGGGCTGTGTTCTTAAGCAAGACAATCGAGTCATTGCCTATGCTTCGAGAGCACTTCGGCCCCATGAAAAGAATTATCCGACACATGATCTTGAGTTAGTTGCCGTCATTCACGCTCTCAAGATTTGGAGGCATTATCTTATGGGCGCCCATTGCAATATTTTTACCGACCATAAGAGTCTCAAATATATTTTCACTCAAGCTGATTTGAATATGAGACAAAGACGATGGTTGGAATTAATTAAGGACTATGATCTTGAAGTTCACTATCATCCAAGAAATGCCAATGTAGTTGCGGATGCACTCAGCCGCAAAGTTCACTGCAATTGCCTATCTTCAGAATTCTACAATGAAACATTATGTCATGAGATGAGAAAGCTCAATCTCGAGATGATTTCTCAAGGCACCTTGAATCACATTTCAGTTGAACCAACTCTTCATGACCGAATCATCATGGCACAATTATATGATGAAGGTGTTAAAATCATCAAGCAAAAACTCTCTCAAGGAGAGGAAAAGTATAAATGTTTCCGCCAAGATCACAAGGGAGTTCATAGTTCAAAAGTCGCATTGTTGTTCCAAAAAATCTTGAACTCCGAAAACAAATTCTTGATGAAGCACATCTTTCCAAGTTCTCCATTCACCCTGGTAGTAGCAAGATGTACCAAGATCTTAGACAAAATTTTTGGTGGACTAGGATGAAGAGGAAAATTGCCCAATATGTTGCAGAGTGTGACACATGTCAGTGAGTGAAAGCTAGTCATCTAAAAGTTGCTGGTACACTTCAACCTCTGCCAATACCATCCTGGAAATGGGAAGATATTAGTATGGATTTCATTGTTGGCTTACCAACTACGTCTCAAAAGCACTATTCCATATGGGTTATTGTTGATAGGCTCACAAAGACAGCTCATTTCATTCCCGTGCACACCACTTATAATTCCAAGAAGTATGCGGAAATCTATCTTGATCGCATTGTCTGTCTGCACGGTGTACCCAAGACGATTATCTCTGATCGTGGTACCTAGTTCATAACACGCTTTTGGGAACAACTGCAAGAATCTCTTGGTACCAAATTAATTAGAAGCTCAGCTTATCATCCTCAGACAGATGGTCAAACCGAGAGGGTAAATAAAATTCTTGAAGATATGCTTAGAGCTTGTGTCATTCATTATGACAAGAATTGGGACAAATGCCTATCCTTGGCAGAATTCTCATATCAGAACAGCTACCAAGCAAGTCTAAAAAATGGCACCATTCGAGGCATTATATGGTCGAAGGTGTTGAACTCCTTTAAGCTGGTCACAAACTGGGAAGCGTAAAATATTTGGACCAGATTTGGTAATTGAGGCAGAAGAGACAGTCAGGATCATACAAGAAAATCTCAGAGCAGCTCAGTCGAAACAAAAGAGTTATTTCGATAAACAAAGAAAGCCCTTGAAATTCGAAGTTGGTGATCATGTTTACCTACGGGTTTCGCCAACCAAGGGTGTACAACGTTTTGGAATAAAAGAAAAGTTAGCCCCACGATATGTTCGTCTGTATGAAATCATTGAAGAATGTGGACCAGTGGCCTATAGATTGCGACTTCTCGCAACTTGCAGCCATTCACGACGTTTTCCATGTCTCTCAACTGAAGAAATGCGTTAGAGTTCCCACCGAAATTGTTGAACAACAAGAAATCATAGTGGAGCCAGACCTATCTTATGTTGTGCAACCGATAAAAATTGTTGATCAAAAGGAATACCTGAAGAAAGGTTGTTAAAATGTAAAAGATTCAGTGAAACCATCACACTGAAGAAGAAGCCACTTGGGAAGAAACTATCCGGGTTTTCTTGATTCTACCCAAGGTACCCGCACTTTCAACACTTAGCTTGTTTCCGAATCTCGGGTCGAGATTCTCTTTAAGGGGGGTAGGCTATGACACCCTAGGTGTTTAAAATGCTAAATCAAGAATCACAACACTAAGCCATGCACAAAAGAGTGTATGTGTATTTAATGAATAAACATGTGTACTTAAACAAAGAAATACCTATAACTTGTACACATGATCAGTAATGGCTATGAAATTGAATAGGCACAATCATCATCATGATAGTAATAAAAGTCTAGTTGAACACTAGGGGCAAACATGAAGAATTACACATGAAATGATGAGTTGTTTAAATCATAGTTTTTGGAATATTTAAAATAACTATTTATCCCTTGCTTAGATAAAACTTTTTCCAACATGAAAGTTGTAGATCTTGAAAAACTGAATAAGTTTGGTATTCAACAGTTTTTGATTTGATCACTGGAAGTGGGAGAAATTCTTAGTTTTACAACCAGACCCCTGCTGTTTTCTCTATTCACATTTATGCCCCCGTTCCACTGCTTCTCCCTCCTCCCGCCCTGTCCCATCGCTGGCAGAGTCCCGACAGGCCAGCTGTCGGCGCGCCACAACCAGCCTCGGCCATGTGGGTCCGCGAAGCACCCTGGGAAGATCCTCGGGCCCACAAAAATCCCTGTGCCCCCTCCTGAACTGGCCACGCGGCGGCCTTTTGCTGCCCGCGCGCCACCACGACATCGCCGGCCGGCCAAACTGCCTCCCCTCGCCCCTGGTTTCGACCTCCACCGCTCGCCTCACTCCCCTACACAGCACAGCGTGCACCCAGGCCGCCTTGCCCCTCACTGCGCCTATAAAAAGGGCAGCACAAGCTCCTGCGCGTCGCCGCTCAACCGCCCAACGCCGGCGAGCTTCTGCCCGCCGTGGCGCCACCTCCTCCGCCTCCCCTTTGCCAAAACTGAGACCATAAACCGGTTCCTCTTCCCTCACTGGTCCTCCTGGGTCGGTCAGTCGTCGTTCCCCCTGATAGGAGCATCGCCGGCACCACCCGACATCGCCACCGACCGCCCCTCATGCCGGCGAGCCCCCTCCGGCCACCCTCGACCCCAAGAAAGCTGCCTAGGTGGTAGCTCTCGGTCCCCTCTAGCTTCTCCACCCCCGGGCCCTCGCCGCCGATGAGCCTAGCTCGCCGGATTTAAGCCGGCCGCCGCCAGCCCCATGGCCAAGGACCCAATTGCTTCGATTGAAATTTACGAAGGGGTAGCATGAAAGTTTCCAGGGACCTAGTTGTAAAAGAAAACTTGAGTTCTTGAATTCAAAACAGCGAATTTGTAAAATCAATAACAAATTGTAGAAAAATCATTTACTCAACTGTTCTGTAATCCTTGGAACAAAATCTTCAACTTTTGTTACATGCACTGCACTTTCTCAGTTTCGCAATTATTTTGTTCTAGGATAAATGGAAGGTTAATTAGCTTTTAAATGTAACCACTATTGTAGACTAGTGCTGGAATTGAAATGTGTACGTTAGCTTCTGTACTAGAAGTAGAGTCGTAGAGTCTCACATAAAAATCTCATGCTCTGAATCCACCAACAACATCGTGTTTGAAAGACCTTTTATTATATATGCTAGATCTGAAATGTCTATTTATTTCATGCAGTTGTACTACTAGTTTTAAGTCATGATTTTGCCGAGACCTTGTTGTCACTGATTAGAAGCTTCACACAAATTTTGAGCTTAGTTTCTTTAGTAGAGTTTTCAATATAACACAACCCCTTCTTAAGTAGTTTAAGATGTACTCTATTAACGATTGCCTAAGAAATCTTAAATAAGTAACTTTATAAAAAAATCTATATTTTGTGGACTGCAACTTTATCGTGAAGAAAATAATGTCATGTGTCACTTTAATAATTTGAACATATGCATTCATATAGAAACGACCGCACTCGCCGACGGAACGTACGAGCTAGTACCGGAGCCCGAGGACGAGCATCACGAAGCCCAAGCTAACCTAACTAAAGTTGTTCAAGACCCGAACCATGTTTCGAAAGAACCCAAGGCTAGTGTCGCTCAGGAAGGCAAGCCCCGGTGCATGATCCCAGTATTTTCGACTTATGCAATTTATGTTCCTATTTACTTGTGCATTTAAGTTCATAGGAATTGATTGAAACCATAGATGCATGATCCTAGGTACCCATGTATTGAACACTAGATTGGAGTTTGGTTAGATGCTATGCTAATAGGTTCGGTAGAAGTCGAGTGAATGCCGGTCGCTCAAGAGAATTGTAGGAGTTGATTGTTTACTACACGCTGCAACTATAGGGTCGACGGGCGGGGCTGTGGTACGATACTCTTGGATGAGGCCCCGTCTGTATAGTGGAAAATGCTAAGGCCACAGTGTGTGGTAGTGGTGGTTAAGCATTTGAACGTACTAGCCACATGCCGAAAATGTGGTACTCGGTAAGCTAATTACCTGATTGGCCCGACAAGTGGACTTTACTTTCACCATACTAGAACTAGGTTCACATGCTTGCAACATGCGGGTGCAGGGCTAGGCTCTGTGGTCGAGGATGCTGACCCTGATCCACGACCCGGAATGAAAAGGGAACGGTTGCTTGGGGTGACCCTTCGGTGCTCCAGGCATGTGTGTTAGGTTTGCCTTGCAAGGTTTATAAACTCTATTTGAATCATCCGTTTCTCGCGGTATATGAGACTGCTTAATACTTCTGTCACATAGAGTAACAAGTGGAATGATGATGATGATGATGAATAATCTTGTTAGATGAATAGGGTTCTACCATGCTTGAGTAGAAATAGATGCTCACTTAGAATGGTTAATTTGAACTAGAATCTTGAAAGCTAAAATCTGAAAATAAGGACTTACTCTTTGTTGCTTTTCAGAAAAATAAAACCTAGAGCTTTAGAGCCTTGCATGTTTAGGAGTCGGCTAAGTATATACCAATAGTCGGGTAAGCCTTGCTGAGTATTAGTATACTCAGCCTTGCTTGTGGCTTTATTTTCAGGTATGCCATTTGAGGGTATGATAGCCGGTTTGACTTGGCCTTGTACTTTGCCTCCTGGTTGGTCCGTGGAATGGGATGCGTCCCCCGGCCAATGATAACAGTGCCGAGTGATGCCACGTACGAGCTTCATCGTGGTATCTGCATTGACGCTAGTTGAACGTGTTTTATTTCCGCTGCTTTAAACTCTGAATAATATTTATGTTGAACTTTGTAGTACTTGTTTTCTGAACTTGTTTTATGAACTCGGTTTGTAATAATTAAATGTCAGACTCTGTGTTGTAAAATTTGCGGAATATTGTAAACTCTGGACTTGCCTTCATGCGAGTTATGTGTATGCTTTGTTTCCATCGAAATATTCAGTGGTCGGGATTTACCCGGCAGACTATCGGATTAGTCCGTTTGAAGTGCATAGAAGCCGTTTCGTCTTTAAAGATGATGGTTAGTGCACTTGAGCCGGATTAATTTGAGCGGTTCTGCCACATAATCACTGCAAGAAAAGAGAAGAAACAAGAAAATGAAACAAGATGGATGGAGGTTAAGGCAATGGAGGAGCGAAAAGCGGCCATGGAGGAGTGCAAAGTGGCCATTGAAGAGGAAAAACTGAGGATCATGAGCGATAAGGTGATGAACAAAAAATTAGAGCAAGAACAAAAGATCATGTTCATGGACAGTAGTTGTCTTGATGATGATCAAAAGGCATATGTGAGTGCAATGTGTGCGTAGATCTTAACTGCTCGAATGGGCACATTTGTGGGTGGGACCTCTAGTGGTGTCATAGGAAGTTCGTGTTGAACTTCATGGTTTCATAGTCCCTTTGTGCACAACTGAAACCTTTATTTTGTTTTTGCTGCTTCCTGGTTGTCCTGCTGTTTTTTTTTGGAAAAAACACTTGCAGACCTGATGTTTGAACATTACTATGGTGAGATTGAGTGTTCATATATCTCAGATAAACATACACACACTACAACAATGCTTGCTATTTTAATTTCCTAAATTCATCTATGGTATGTGCTTGTGGAAGAGTTTAGTAGTATATTTTCCACTTATGTGCTGCTTGCTAATGTATGCTTGTGGATTTCTATGAACATGTATGCTTGTTCTTGAATGGTGTGGAGCAGGAGAGGGATGATTTGATCTGGTGCTTGATTTTGAAGGTGGGATAAAGCGGTGGTCGATCTGTAGCTGTGCTCATGAAGCAAAGAAGGGAGCTGGGGGAATTGCAGGTGACATGCATCTCGTGAGCAAGAAGAGAGAGGAGAAAAAATGAGCTGTTGTTGGACAGCGAAGGGGGATTGCAGACTATGGCCTGCGATCGGTACTTGCATGAGAGAGAAAGTATGGAGAGAGAGAGAGCTGTTTTTTTGTTGCCGCTTCTTCCACCAGCTCAGGGAAGGAAGCAAGGAAATAGAGATATGTGCTGTATATGGGCTGATTTAGGTGGATTGTAGCCTAACTACAAATTATTAGTAATGACATATAGGTAATCTGCTAGAGGAGATGAACAAAAATGCAAATACCAATAATAGGAGATCGCCCTATATGTACTTTTGAGAGATGTGTTATTGGTAGTCTGCTGGAGATGGTGTAAGGCCCACCAATGCAAAGCTGTGTGCATTGGCTGCAGACCGGACCTATAGTGACAGCCTAGTACCACAATTGAGGGCCAAGGAGAGCGGCCCATCAACTGATATATATTAGCCACCAAACTTAGCCAAAAACTAACACGTACTATGTCATATATATTAATTAGACTGAGCAACATGGGTGGGCATTGGTGGCTTAACCAACGCCGGACGGACCATAGCTAGCCTGGTAAAGGGTATTAAATTTTAGCGTAGATAATCTATGGGTCGGATCCTAAAAGGGTATGACTCTAATCTTATATAATTTTGAGCTAAAAATGTATAAAAGTTAAGTTGGATTGTGAAGAGAGCACTCCGTTACCCCCCTAACGATAGTATTTGCACGGGAAATTAGTTGAAGGCTTTTGTTGTCCACGTCGAGAGGAGTCTTCTCCCGTAATGAATCACTTGGTTGGTCAATTGGATCGGTCGATCGACTGAGGTAGCGACTGGAGGTTATATCAAGGCTGCGACGGAAGGTGTTAGCCGGACATGGGGAAGATGAAGTGCACGTGTAATTCAAATAATCTTTTGGAATCTGTGTTGGCACTAAATTACAGTACCTTCTTTGTACTATTATAGTGGTGTTTTGTATGGATGCTCTCGTACTGACCCGCCGCATGGCACCTGAAATAACCTCATATTGTCAGCATATGGGGACTTTCTTCCCACAGCACCTCCAGGCTATAAACCCCTTCCATGACCATGCATCACCATCCATGCACCAGAACTTGATGAAATAAAGGGACCAATATTCCTGAAAAGCAAGATATCATATGAGTTGATGATATTGACGACATGGAAGAATATAATCAATACGATGAAATGAACCTCTTAGATGAGGATTATAGAAGCAAGTATAAAAAAGATGATAAGTCATGGGTATGCAAGGACGAAGAATCGAGAATTGTTACTACTTCAATATGTAGCTAGTAAATTATTTTTGGATTCATATAATCTCTCTAATGTCTCGGGCATCCATGTTCTGGATGAATTATATGAGACCTACTAATGTGCAAAAGTATTTGGCTGTGTCAGACCTCACGATAATGACACTTAGATTCAATTTTTATATTTCAGCCTCATTCTTTAATGATGAATTTCCTAGATCCATAGAGGAGAGAGAAAAAGATTTTATTTTTTTCTATATTACACATGCATCATATTTTTTTCTAGTTCTATAAGTTACTATAGCCTTAGGGGACAAATTTCAATTTTTTATGAGTTTTGCTATATTTTATAATTTAAATGAATATTCATAATTTAAAAAATTATTTTCAGGGGCAGATGATATGCCCCACCCACCCCTAGAAATCTATTTGCAGGAGCGGGTGGGGGCATGCCCTTAAAATTTACAAATAATTTTCAAATTTATTAAGAAGTTTAAATCACAAAATCTAGCAAAACACATCAAAAAAGGTGAGACTTGTACCCTAAGATTATTGTGACCTATAGAACAAGAAAAAATATGCCAAGCATATTTCAGTATATATAACGATTAAGGGTGTGGAAACCACAAAGAGAGGCGACAATAGTCGACAGGCAACCCGATCGTTTTGCAGGCTTAGACGAACGTGGCTGGCAGTGGCTTCAAGCAAGGTGGCCTAAGATAGTGGATGGAAAACCTAAGTTTGATCAGCCCGAGACTGAAGCGATGGCAGAAAAGATGTTTCAACTTGCAGAGCTTCGGGAATAAGGGGTGTTCCAACCAAATAAGGTCAAGGATGTGCTCAGTGCATCCATTGGGTCCAAAGAGCATGGAGGCCGCGTCAGAGGTGTGTCCTCTAAATTGACCATCAAGGATGGATTCTAGAAGGACCGGACTAGCTATAGGATGGATGACAGCTACAAGGAAGAAATGAGAGAAGCGGCAGAGAAAGCACTAGAAAATAAGTTTAAGAATTTTTTATTTGCAACAATTGCGAAGCAGCAACAGTCCGGGCTATTATGGATTAACCCGTCGCAAGCAGTAGGACAACAACAGATGGTGACGATGCCCTCTTTAGTATTGGGCACAGTGAATACGGTAGGTGCTCAGAGCAGTGTTGCCTCTACCACAGCACAACTATACCCGATAGATTGCATATCCGTTACTACTCCCTACTTGTTGCTCTATGTCACACTAGATTTTTAAAACAAAATCAAATGTATAAATATATGTAATATATAGCGACGTCATAATAGAATAATGAGCAACAATGTCATAAAAAAGAGACTTACAACAATTAAAAACTTATCAGACATATACAGCTTCTACTGAAATGAACGCTCCACACTTCACATGCAAGCGACCGGGGGTTGCATACGCCTAGAACTCAGCAACATCTTCAAAAAACTTTACAGCAACTTTCTCTTCTGAGCAACAATTTTAGCAAGTGTGAGTACACTTATGGTTGGTGCTCAGCAAGTATATTAAGAAATAAATAACATGCAAGGCTTAAATAAGGATAATGGTTGGCTGAATAAAGCGGAAAGCATTTTAAATAAATAGTTGAACATTAACAACTTATTTACTAAGCCATGAATGAATATTTCCCACATTTATAAAAATAAAGAGATAATGAGTAACACATAAGCTTTGAACATTAAATAACTAAACTAATTCAAATATTCAATTTAAATAAGTCATGTGAGGGTGCGAGTTGCTCTTGACCGTGAGCACGGATGATATATCAGTTTTACACTGTGCAGAGGTAGCACACTTTACCCACAAGTCGTGTCTCCCATGACGCCCGAGGTAGCTAGTCTCTTAAACACCTCCAAGGTAAGTGGTAGGGATTCACTACGAAGCCTTTCCAAAGACTCCCTAACAAGTCATGACAAAACCAAACAAAAAAAGTACACCGTTGGCAGGTAGCAAAGCCCTCATCACAGGCCCCCCTTATGCGCCTTTTGGTAAGCTAAGACATCTAATTACTTAGCTATGACCAGAGCCATACAGCCCTTGTGGTTGCACTGTTTTTCTGGGTGATCGCTCCATGGTTTTAAATTAATCATTATCATCGATTCATCCAAGTGGTTCCAAAAGGTGTGGATCATGTATCAAGTATTATTTTCATAAACCACCCGAAATCATAGTTTAGCAACTAAGCAAACTACTCATTCATTAAATAACCCAGCTTCAAGGATATGGATAATAAATATGGATAAAGCAGGACCCATCAAATTAATGCATGCAAGCATAAATGAATATAGAAAAATGTTATTAGGACAAAATATGATTAAGGAATATACTTGCCTTTATTCCAAAGAATAGCTGCTTAGAGTCTTCAACACTTGTTCTTGCGTATCTTAATCTTCAAAGCTCTCGAATTTCGTTCCTTCTACTCGCAACAAGCATCAAGCACAAACATACAACAAACAGACAAGCACAACTAAGAACACAATACCAAACAAAAGAAAAACATTAAAAGAGCATACCAATAGAAAGGGCCTCGTTAGTGCGGTCACGAGAGCGCAAGAAACTTTGAAAACAGAGTTGCGGTTTGAAAAGATACAACTATCAAATGATTTATATTTTTAAGGAAACAGATAACTATATGCATTGATTTATTTTATTATGAAAATATATGTAAAGGACATAAATTAGACTAACTCAATTTATATTTATATTGTAAAGATGAAGTATAACTTAATCACATTTTATTTATTAAGTTTGTGTATAAATCATATCATTAATTATTTAACTAGCAAATAAAAGATAGGAGAGAGCATTCTAAGCGTAAAACTTTATGATTCGTGTTTGTACTAAACAAGGCATACGAATGACACATTTGAGTTGATGTTTAATCAGATTAACATTAATTATGAAAACCAGTGTAGAACTCTAATTTGCTTTTATTTCCAAAAACTAGGATCAATAATCATTAATCAAATTAATTATAAATTAAATTTAAAATAGGAACTACAATACAATGACACTACTAAACTATAGCTCATTCTAAATAAGACTAACGCAACAAGAACTAAAACGGAGCTAAAACGTGGAAAGTATGGAAGAAACAAGGGTGCACGGACCTATTTGCGATAAAACCTAGATTTTAGAGACTAGATCGCAATAGCTTGGGCTCCTCCACAGCAGGAGCTTGCTGTGGGCCAAATTGCCGGCAATTTAGGGCATGCTAGGGCTTGGGATTTAGGGGAAAAGAAAAAGGACGACGAGGGGGTTTCTTTTCACTACTTACTCAATGAGGGGTGGCACCGTGGCGGCCGGATGTTGCGGCCATCGGCCGGCGGCGGCTGCTGCTGCTCGTGGCGGTGGCGCTGCACCTGGGGGAGGCAACGGTCAACGGCGTCGGGACTGCAGGATGTCACGGAGAAGCTAGTGGGCACGTTGGCTTCGACCGATGTCGACCGGGGTGGTTGTAATGATGACTCGGCGAAGGAGGCGATGAACAGGAGCGGCGGTGTTGCTGGGTCAGACGAGGACAGCGGTGCTCCTGTGGCCGACTGGCAATGAGGACTCGCGAAGGTGCGCGATGAACAGGAGATACACGTGAGAGTGGCGACTTGTGCCAGCATCGCGTGAGCGAGAGGGAGAGGAGGCGCTGGCGATAGGGGGCACTACAACAAAGATGACCTTCTAAGACGAATTTCCTGTGACAATAGAGCTATTCGTCATTGAATAATTCTGTTTGTGACGTTTTGTAGGAGTCAATACAATTTTGTGACGAAAATATAGTGTGTCATTATGACCAATAAGAAATCGTTATAACCATTTCCATTGCCACATTTGTGACAAAATTTACGACAATCCTCGTTCATCATAATTATTTTTAAAATAAATGCTTATGTCATTCCTGTTAGCAAGCGCGGCCCACCTGGGGGGTCCCTTTGCCATTTGATTATGTGGGACCCAGACCCACAGCTAGACTCTACATGTACACATGTATTTACTATTTAGTGAAAAGGTAAGTGTGGCCTACTAACCATTCAATGTGAGTTAAGTGAAAAATCTAACTCTAAATAAAATAGGACAGACGGATATGAATTTTTTTTTAACTTAGAGATCCGATGGGAAAGATAACTAATAATAATAAAGTACAAGAAATTGAACGAGGTGCTGACCTCATCCTGATTCCGGCTTAACCGTTGTGCTCCTATTGTATTTCATTATCTTTAATTTTTGCCGTTAACTTTTTTCTATAATTAATCCTGCAACCTCCTCGTATAGAAGCAAAGGACCAACCATTGTAGTAATAGTGCATTTCATTAATTCCGCCATTAAAAATACTAGTAAAATATACGTGCGGCACGCACGTAATATACTTTTGAACACATGTTCTATATTTATTCAATCAACATAAATAACAATATACCACATAGTTTATCTGATCATATTATTGAATCAAGGACCAGTAAAAAATTGGGTTAATTTTTCACCGAACTGAATCAAATAATGGATACACATGTACACAAAGATTACACAGATTAGTAAAGCAGAAAAATGATCATTTACCTCCGATAATCATCATCATCATTCTTCAGCATGCAACTGGCACTGATCTATATTTAGCAATATGGTTTGCCCTGTGAGAGAAGTCGCTGGGTTTATTGCATTATCATTTGTCAACATTGTAGGGGGTAAAACATTTTTAACTTTTACCACTTGTATTTAGTTTTTCCTTCGTACCCCCGTTACTGACTTCCTAGTGCAGCCAATCCATCGAACACCTTAGCGGCATGGCATGGCAGCAGGATTGTAATGCATCGTCGTACCCGAAGTTCCATTCCGTATGGACATTGCAGCTACCACCTTCTGCAAAGCACTCAATTCTAATAGCCCAGTACAATCCTCACGTTACTGGAAGTAGCTGTCCACTGCATCAAGAATGCGGATGAACACGTGACGCTTCATACGGAACCTGCAAGATAGAAAATGTAAGAAACATGCACATATTGAGAGAAAAGGCAATAATTTGACATGCGAAATTTTTTAGGAGTGTTCACAGGATTGGCAGCAAAGTATTAGCGTATGATCCTTGCCTTTCCATCAGTATGGTCTCTGGGAACAAGTTGTCTCTCATGTATTGAGCGGTGGAAGGAGTTCTCTGCATCCATGGCTGCCACCATAGTGTCCATCTCTTCATCGTCATCATTAAGCAACTCAAAATTTGGCTTGTCCTCTGCAATCAAGTAATGAATCAAGGTAGAATTATCTTCTTCTTCCACTGTTTGTTGCAGCCGCAACGATGGGCTCGGGAGATCCATGGTGCACAAATGGCATTGGAGGGGCCTGAAATGGTTATACAAGAGTGCATAAGCACTAGTAGATCATCACTAGTACATAAACAACTTCAAATTGAATTGCACAAACATGGGGCTCAGTACATCAAATGCAGTAAGCGACGATCTCAGTAGGCATTACATGAATACTGATAGTGGCCACAATGACAAAATCAAAGAACAGAGATGAATTGGATGTAAAAGATAACAATTTTTTGCAAAAGAATAGAGGAGCAACCTGTCTTCAGCTCGTCGGCGTTCTTGGCCAAGCAGCAGCCTGCACAACACTACCCGGCCTTCTTGGCGGCGTCGAACGCCTCGCCCTTCTCATCGGCGAGGCAGGGGCCGGGGCTGGGCGCGGGGCACGCCGGCAGAGGCCGGGGCCGGGGCTGGGCGCCGAACAGACAAGGACGGAGGCCGGGGCCAGGGTGGAGGGGAGGGGAGGGGAGGCTGGTGGAGGGGAGGCGAGGCGAGGCCGGCGGGCGAGGCCGGATTGAGGTCGGCGGGCGGTGGCGTGGGGGAGGAGGAGGCGGCGACGAGGAAGGGGACAGGAGATGCAGGATGTGTTTACAGGTAACTGTTGAATGAGGCTACTATTTTACAGGGTGAATGCATCCGGTAAATCTATACAGGAGGTTATTTACAGGGTCATTATAGAGGAAACCGCTGCACATAGCCTTAGAGGCTACCCTGCTTGACGAAGCGGACGAGGTCGTATCGGCGAAGTAGTACTGCCCCTGCGTCGGCTCATGGCCGTTCCAAAAGACAGGTCTGGATGACATCGAGGCCGCCATCCTTGGCTTTCTGGATCATCAGCCCAATAGCCGGGGCACGTCTCTATTCGATTCGATTGTTCGGAGCTGTGCAAGCCATCATCACCCGCAGGGCCCGCAGCAGATGATGGGGCATGCTACGCTCGCGCATGCAGAGGCGACGCACCCCCGGCCTGCATCATCGCGTCGCGGAGAGAGGAAGGGAGGAGTGTCCGGCAGATCGAGGGAGGGAGGGAGTGCCGGCGGGCGAGAGAAGGAGGGATGGGGGAGTGGTGGACTGGCGGTGGCGGCTGCAGTGGCCGAGAGAGGGAGGGAGATGGCCGACAGACCGAGAGAGGGAGGGAGTTGCGGCGGCCGGCTGTCAGACGGAGAGAGGGGGAGTCAGCAGGCGCGCGTGGGTAAAGCACGCGTGGTAAACAACGTATCGGTGGAAAAAAATAATCTCTTTTTGACAAAAGCTCTCTAACTAAAGATTTATATGGGTCTACCCTCCCTCCTACCTCTCTCGACCCTGACAGACGGGTCCAACATGAGGGGTATGATGGGCCCAATCCAGATGAGAAACGTTTTCAAATTGTTCTCGATCTTTATAGTATTGATTGATTCTAAACGATGTGATGGAGCTAAAATCAAGGATAAAAGTTAAAAAAAGGGAGCAGCTAACCCTATCCCAGCAACCCTCACCTAGTCCACCCTGCCGCCCCTCACCCCTCTCCCTCTCGAGAAATTTTGATATTTGACACTGAATATGCACGCCTCACGCGTTTTGACATCCAATTCGCAAACCTTTCGAAATATAACCTCCCGCATCGAAAGAATTCGCATGTAGGAGGTTATATATTGAAAGACTTACGAATTGGATATTAAAATATACGAGGCGTGCGTATTCGGGGTCAAATATCAAAATTTCTCCACCCTCTCTCTCGCACTCTCCCTCCCTCCGCACGCCGCAAGGTGTGCCGCCATCCATCCCTCCCGCCCGACGCCCGTGCAACAGTGCAGGTGGCCGCCGTCTGCCCCTCCTGGCTCCCGCCCGCCACCCGTGCCGGTGGCCGCCGCTGCCCCTCCCAACTCCCGCTCGCCGCACGCAGGTGGCCGCCGCCGTCCCTCCCACCGCCGCCCACACAGCCTCCTGCAGGTTGCAGCGGGCAGTGGCGGACCGGAGCTTCCTCCTCCCAACGCGAATCGACAGCCAGTCTGCACATACCGTTCCCCTTCAGTTCCTCTTCGTCACCTCCCTCTCCTCAGATCGACCCCCACTTCTCCCCCCAGATCTGACGCATCCCTCCTTTCCGTGCTCCCAATGTCCATTCTCTCCTCTTCTCTTTGCCTCCTTTGTTCCATACCAGTTGGCTAGTGGCTGCCTTCGAGTGTCCTAGCTAATCCTATGAGATTGTTAACATGTGTAGATGCGCTCTGTTCTGAAATTGTGATTTAGGGGTACACTGATATACTGATATGTGCCATTCTCGTTATGTTCTAGCAAAAGATAATCTCTCTTAGGAGCCTGATTCCCATGTTTCAGTTCACTGGTTACACATGATTTCTATAATATAATGGTTCCATAAAAAAAGAGATTATTTGACCCAGGGTGTTAATCTTAGTGTTTTCGCTGTATGTGTTTGTTCAAATTTATTTAATCCTTCCTTAAGTTCAATTTTTAACCAAAATTTGTTAGCTACATATGAGCAACCTAGCACTTTAGGAATGCATGTAGGCTTTGATGTAAATGAAATCTAACTACCAGGGAGCTGCACCTGCGCCTGTTTGTTTATTGTGTGCCTTAGCTTGTCTTTCAGTGTATATTTCATATTTCCATGTGCAACAAGTTTAGTGTGAAGATAAGTTATGCACAGGCTGTTTAAGCTCCTAAGTTCTGAACTTCAGTTCCATTTTACCACTCAATACTTTACCTTTATTGGTTATATTTGTTAACTGGCTAATGTATCTCCGTCTTATACTCAAGTTATTGTTCCTTGTCCCGCTCCTATGGCTTAATCTAGAATACTAGTGCATAATTGTAATAGCATGACATGTATCAATAATTGGGAAGTCAGCAAGTTAGTTCCCCATTTGTTTGTTCCAATTAAATTGTCTCTAGCCCGTTACATCAGCATTTGAGAAAATACACTACTACAGAACCTCAAATAGATCCACCCTCTTTTGTCCCACTTTGGTTGGGCCCGGGACTAAAGGAGACATTATTCCCGGGTCTAACGGCTAGGGACTTTATCGGTGCGGGCAGGGACCTTTAGTCCCGGTTGGAGCCACCAACCGGGACTAAAGGTCCATCATTAGTTCCGGTTGGTGGATTGTTAGATGCATTCTTTTAGTAACATTCCAAAGTGGTGAACCCTTTTCCAGGACATGTTGTTGCTGATCAGTTTAAGTTGTTTTTATATACAGGGAACTGAGGAAGATCTGGAACTGGATGAATAAACCCCTATTGGCGATCAGGAAGATGCTCCTCGGCGATCAGGAAGATGCTCCACTGTTAGAGGAGAACAAAGGATAGGTCCTAGTTGTGATTTATGTTCTTATACTGCATAGGTAATTAAGGTAGTAAATATGTGGCTGAGTGCAGCATCACCTATGTACATCTCATGTAAGTTGCATTTTCTAGCGCAAATGATTTATGGTTGTGTGGATTGATTTGTTTTTGCGATAAAATAGATGAATGGATAGATGAATATTTGGATGATTGTTTCTGTTGGGTCTTGTTGCGCCATATTTTGTGACGAGTCTTGTTGCACCATATTTTGTGATGAATCAAATTATCATAATGGGATTATCACGTCAGATTCTAGTCATCGCCATGTCATAAGATGACAAAAATTTATAAGGTTTTCTATCCTATGTGGCATGTGTACAGTCATTCCAGCACATGGTTTTGTGACGTTTCTTGGTATTGATTATGATAAAAATTAAGCGTCATAAATTAGTGATGATAGAATAATCGTCACAAAATTTATGACGAGAAATATATTTTCATCATAAAATAACTTTTATTACAGGGTATAGGTGACAGAACGGATTTACATCACGCAAGTGTTACAGATTATAAAATATAACGAAAATGGAAAGTCATAAAAGCGGCCAGGGCGCACGGTGCGCAGCCCTAGGTAGGTGGAGCACGCGCGGCCAGGGCATGCACACCAAAAAGAGGTGGCGGCGCAGGTAGCTGCGCTCGACCGGGAGGAACCTGGCGGCCTGGGCGGCTGGGCTCCCGAGCCCGGCTGGGTCAGATGCGGCCCAAAAGATTTTTTTTCAGGAACAAATTCCTGCTCAAAACGAGTACTAAATAATTCCAACAAATATTTTTAAAACATGGAAAATACTCCCAAAATCACAAACGTCTAGGAAACTTGAGCTTGTTTGAAGGCACAACGAGTCCAAACAAATACTTGGTCATCCCCAAAAGATTTCTAGAAGCCCCTGGAAACACTGGATTTGCTTAGGAAATTGTGAATAAAAACCAGAATAATCTGGAAATTTTTTTTGAAAAAATCCATAAGATGGATAAACATATTCGAAAAGATATTCACAAACCAAAGTTGGAATTTGAGGGGGTGACACTCTATCTGATCGGCAGAGTTAGGAAAACAAAGAAAGTTGCTAAAGCCCAGGTGGATCTAGCTGGGGTTTATTTGAGGAAAATCTGATCCCGCCCCTATATGCATGCGTAAGAGTGTGACAACTCTTGAAATCAAGCTATGAGCAATAGACATCCCCACTGCATATGGGAAGCATTACCTTGAAGAATGTATTGGCGGTACCATTCTGTGTCATAAGCAAGATATTGTACTGGCTGGTCCACAACCTTCTGTTGTTCCTGATCATACCTCGCTAGCATACACTAGCAGCTCCGCTATCCCCACCACGAGAGCATAGTCCACCGGCTCCACCATCACCACCGCGAGAGCAAACGGCACTGGCTCTGCTAGCATCACAACAACAACAGCCGCCGCAGTTGTTGATGCCGCGAGTGATATGGGCTTACCAGAAGGAAGGATCAGAGATTGCAGATATAGGCACGCCGTAAACCAAAAGGCTGAAAAGGCTAACTCAAAGGATGTTTCAAATTCTAGTGCTAGCAGATGATCGGGCTTTTCCTTGCCCTGCACTGACACGGACCACAATCAAGAAGTTGGGGTTGATACACTTCCAGATTTACCAGATTGCCCTCAAAATTTGGAGTATGGTAAAGCATTTCTACCCAACTAGGCAATCGAAATGGTTCCAAATGAAATGCAGAGAATGCATAGTTGGTACACGAGGACATGTAGACTTGGGCTCAATAGCCTATGGGCTAAGTACGATCTAGATGTATTCGGACTTCAAGGTATTAGCGTCACAAATATCATGTTTGATTTTCAAAATATCCAAAACATGTTCCGCCTCAAAGAACTAGACATCAAAATGGTTAGACTCTGGTGCACCGAAGTGCCTCATCGATGCTAATATCTTGTATGCTATAGCCTAAAGTACTATATATGCATATCTAATTAATTATCAAATATTATATTCTACAAGATGTAAACAAATGATGCCAATGTTTTAAAATATAATTAAGATTGGGTATCTTGACCCTTCAGCTATTTGCGAGACCAGGCACACCGGGCTAAATATGTGGAAGGACGACAATGAGGCGCTACATAAGTGTCAAACACACGAGGAGAAAAATGACAGATGAAAAGAATGTCACAAAGAGGCCATGAAGAGGGTTGTGGTCTACATAGTGGTTATGATGCTACGGTACAACACAAGGATACGATATTCGCATCATACAACATCCAATAAGTTTAATTTCAATCATTTGTTATAATATACACTTGCTCCAATCCATGGCTAAAAACCATATATAATAATTTTGTAGAAATCACTGGATTGCTTTTATACTACAGCCAAAGCTTGGAAAAATCCTCGTATTGGACTTCTTAGATTGGTCGAAGAGTAAATACAAAGAATTCTTATTCATCCGCAAAATTTTAGCGAATTTTTTATCTTCTATATGTACATCATGGTAATTTTCCCATAAAAGTATACATATATAAACTAACTTCTCATTTTTTTCTTTTTAAAATAGGGCTTATGAGCACTACATTGTCAGAGGAGCAGCTCATCCCCCTGAGCGGAAAAAAAGTCTCTACACACAAACTTTTCATGCCACAAGCAACCTTATGCCACATCAGGGTGCTCAGGAGATACACAACTGATCCCGAAAGTGTATGAGGCTACTCTTTATTAGAGATAGATGCATATGTGTATATTATTTTTGCGTATATCCAACACTTGCTTAATTTTTCTGTGGATTCATTAATTGCATATTCAGCCGGGAAGGCGCGAGGCGAAATTCCATGAGAAACAACTTCTAAATATAGTTGCTGATTTATGTCGTTTCATTATGCATGAAGTGATCAATGGGGCAAATTTTTTCACGATGAACACGAATTAGCAACGGACCATAAATACGTTGGTCTTGAACAATCAGCCACCAGTAGCGTTGGTAAATAGGAGAAAATCATATATTCAAGCACCACTTTTAATATATATATATATATACCTATATGCTATTCTAAACCCTACACCTAGCACCCAAACTACCCAACCGACCAACCTCCACCCAACTCCGCGCGCGCCGTTACCCACCCCCTGGACCCCGACCCGCTAACCCGCGCCCGACCCCCCCTTTTTTATCCGGTGCGCTTCATGGGGGCGGTGGCAGCAGTGGCGGCGTTCGCAAGCGCCGGCGGTGGGTCATGAGCGGCGGCGACGTGTTTCACAAGGAGATCGAGCACTCCCCACCTCTCTCTCTCTCTGTTTAACTAACCCTTGAAGCTCCCTCTCTACAGCAGCGTCGGGCGGAGCTGCGTGTAGGGCGCAGCGCAGGCGGGCGGGGGTTCTCAAGCGGCTGCAGAGACCTTGACCCCCTCCGGCAGGCTCGCCTGCTGTTACGTCGGGCGGATCGGGTGAGGCGGCGTGGGGACAGGCCGCTGGGGTGCTGCAGGCAGGAAGGGGCACCGCAGGAGGATGAGGTCTTGCTGATCCACACGCTGGCACTCCGGTGAGCACCCCAAATCTATAATGATTGTTTGTGTTGTGGTCATGGACGTAAGACTTTATTGATTTGGATGTGCTAGGGATTCAATTTTTTCGTCAGATTTTCTCAATTCGCATTGATGGTGCTAGTCACCAGGTCGTGTGTGGGGGGGGGGGGGGGGGGGGGGGCGGGGCGAAGCAACGTGAAATCAGGGTGAGCCCCGTGCCTCCGCACACCTTCCGCCCCTCCCTGTTCTTCCAATTTTTTGTTATCTCTGTGATGTTTGTTGCGACACACAGTTCATGGATGGTGTTGTATTTTTTTTCCATGGAGATTTCTGGGTAGTTCATGTAGTTATAGCGGGAGTGTGACTACCGAACACTACACATTTTACTAAGGAGTTAGCCCTAGCACATATGTGAGCATTTTGGCTTCAGTAATTGATTAGCACCCATGCCATTTTATTTGTTAGTTCAGCAGCACATTTTTTGTTGCCCCATGAGCTTTTTTGTTTTAGTAATTGGTTAATGGAGTAGTTGGTTAATGGAAGTTGTTTTAGTAATTGGTTAATGGAAAAAATACTCCGTCTTACTCAAGTATCATTTTTATTTTCATTCAGCTTTTTCAGGCTTCATTAATTCTCTGTCTATTTGTCAAGTAGGCTGATGATAAGGATTATTCAGTATTTTAGTCCAGTATTTTTCTTCGATTCCTAAGCGCTACTGATCTGAACCAAGTAGGGGAGTCTAGTAGTTCTGTAAGGATTTTTTAGTTCAGTAGTTGGAGACTCAGCCCTGAATGTGATCAGTGCCTATGCCCCTCAGGTAGGTCTCAGTGAGAGCACCAAGAGGCAGTTCTGGGAAGACCTAGATAGCATGGCTAGTACCGTTCCTAGCAGCGAGAAAATCTTCATAGGAGGAGATCTCAACGGCCATGTGGGGGCGACTAATGTAGGGTTCGAGCGAGTGAACGGGGGCTTTGGGTATGGTCGCAAGAGTCAAGAGGGGGAGGATATTTTGAACTTCGCGTTGGCCTACAACTTGTTGATAGCGAATACCCTTTTTAGGAAGAGAGAATCCCATCTTGTGACCTTTCATAGTGGACAACACTCAAGCCAGATCGACTTTATCCTTGCTAGGAGGGAGGATAGACGGGATTGCTTAGATTGTAAGGTAATACCCGGGGAGTGTCCCTCAACACAAGCTTGTGGTGGCGGACTTTCGTTTTCAGGTACGTGTCCATCGAGATAAACGCGCCAAGATTGCGAGAACGAAGTGGTGGAAGCTTAGAGGGGAAGCGGCGCAAACATTCAAGGAGAGAATGCTAGGTGCGGCCCTGGGAGGAAGGAGAAGATGCAGAAGACATGTGGCTAAAGATGACAACATGTGTTCGGAAGGTGGCCTCAGAGGTGTTTGGCGTGAGTAGGGGAGGCAAACAGGAAGGGAAAGACACCTGGTGGTGGAATGACGAGGTGCAAAGGGCTATTAAGGAGAAGGAGTGTTTCAAGCGCCTCCACCTTGATAAGAGTGCAGCCAACATCGAGAGCTATAATTTAGTGAAGAGGGTTGCAAAGCGAGCTGTGAGCGTAGCAAAGGGTAAAGTGTATGATGACCTGTATCAGTGGCTAGCCATGAAGCAAGGGGAGAAGGACATCTATAGAATGCTAGGATCCGCGAGCAGAAGACAAGAGATATCAACCAAATCAAATGCATCAAGGATGGGACAGATCGACTTCTAGTGAAGGATGAGGAGATCAAGGACAGATGGCGAGAGTATTTTGATAAGTTGTTTAATGGGGAGAATGAGGGCCCTACCCTTGAGTTAGATGACTCTTTTGATGACACCAACAGACGCTTTGTGAGGAGAATTCAGGAGGCTGAGATCGGGGAGGCGTTGAAGAGGATGAAGGGGGGTAAAGCGATGGGCCCTGATGGTATCCCCGTTGAGTGTGGAGATGCCTAGGTGCCAAAGTGATAGTAAGGTTAACTAAGCTTTTTAACAGTATTTTTCAGTCCAGCAGGATGCCTGAAAATGGAGGAGAAGTATATTAGTACTAATCTTCAAGAACAAAGGAGATGTTCAAAGTTGTACTAACTATCGTGGGATTAAGCTGATGAGCCATACGATGAAGCTTTGGGAGAGGGTTATCGAGCACCGTCTAAGAAGAGTGACAAGTGTGACCCAAAACCAGTTTGGGTTCATGCCTGGAAGGTCGACCATGGAGGTGATTTTCTTAATCCGATAATTGATGGAGAGATATAGAGAGCAGAAGAAGGACTTGCATATGGTATTTATTGACCTTGAGAAGGCGTATGATAAAATACCGAGAAATATCATGTGGTGGGCCTTGGAGAAGTACAAAGTCCCAACTAAGTACATTACCCTCATCAAGGATATGTTTAAGGATGCGATGATGTTTGTCCGGACATGTGATGGTGACACCACTGACTTTCCTATTAACATAGGCGTACATCAGGGGTCAACATTGAGTCCTTATTTATTTGCCTTGGTGATGCATGAGGTCACAAGGGACATACAAGATGATATCCCTTGGTGTATGCTCTTTGCTGATGATGTGGTGCTGGTTGACAAGAGTAGAGGAGTTAATAGGAAGTTAGAGCTGTGGAGACGCACGTTAGAGTCGAAAGGGTTCAGACTCAGTAGGACCAAGACTGTCACACCCGATTCTAGAAAGAACCAGATGCATCTCATGTGTGCGCTAGGATCATGTTCACACACACATGATAGATGGACAAGTGTAATATATCAAAGATAATGCTCAAAAAGTAACTAAATAAAGTATTTAACAATATTACACTCCGAATAAAAGAGACACAAAGGTCTTTAAACGTTACACCGATATACCCTAAACGAAGTCTGCAACGACTCCATCTTCCACAGGCGGTGACTGGTGAACGCAATGCCTAGAACTCCTCGAAGTCATTGAAGCTCTCCTCTTCAAAGTTCTCTTCTGAACAGCAGTAGGGCAAGGGTGAGTACTCTTATGGTTGGTACTCAGTAAGTGGGGGAGAATATGCAAGGCCATCAAGGATAGGCTAAGGTTTACAGTAGCGAGCACTTTTAGTTGGTCAAGTATTTATTAGCAAGCACCTATAAACTAGATTTAAGTTTATACCAGCCCACAAACACAATCATCAAGGTATCAACAACATAAACATAAACCACGAACCACAAGTTAATTAATCTTCAAGTTTCATTATCATGTGAGGGTCCAAGCCACTCTTAACCGTGAGCACGGCTGTTATAACAGTTTTACACTATGCAGAGGTTGTACACTTTCCCCACAAATCGTGTTCCCCTGAGTCGCCCGGGTTTGCAAGGCCCTTAAACACTTCCGAGATGAGTGGCGAGGGTACACTACGAAGCCTTTACAAAGACATGTCGAGAGCTAGGCAGCCCGCTTGAGTTTCGGTAGCAGTGTGGTCCATAAACCTCCCTAATGGTCAGCTCCTTAGCAAAGGCAGCTACCCCAAGAGGACCGGGCTATGACCCCTATCACTGACCCCCTCCTTGCCCTTTCGGTAAGGCCACCAGCTAACTACATATCTAATTAATTGGCTAAGGTCAGAGCCATATGACTTTGTGGTTGCACTATTCACTTGGGTGGTTCTCCATGTTCCCATTAAACAAAGTTGATCTTGAATTAACGAGGTATAACAACATTTTGAAACGTGATCAACATTGTCATAAGAGTAAACCAACCCATTCCCAAAGTTTGCAACTAAGCGTGACTACCCAACATGAATAGTAAACCCCGGTGATTCAAGGCTTTGGGTAAAAGACTAGGTATGTTCTTAGCATAGGTAACCCATCAAGTTTATGCAAAGCAACATTAAGATAAAGTGAATTATCATGCTATTGTTGGGATAAAATAGAATATGCAGGGGAGGGAAGTCCACTTGCCTTCCTCAAACAGTTGATTCTCTTCCTCGTAAGCTTGCTCTTGGTCTTGCTCGAACGTCACGTTGTCTACACGATCACACTAACAAGCATACATAAACAAATAATAAACAGTACAAACAGAGAGTAAAAAGATGATAATATTGTAGTTCATGATGCAAGGATCGCGTGAGCGCAGGAATCGCTGAAATCGGAGTTGAAACGATGAAGATATGGCTAAAACAGTGATCTAGGGACCTAACTGCGAGAGTTTTGAACTTCCAGGGGCTAGATCTGAAGAAACAAGGGCTAAAACATAATTAAACCTTAAACAGAGGGTCTGGGTGCAAAACTGGAGGTCCTGGATGGCGGGTACTAATTCTAGAAAGGTCAGGGGTCGGGAAAGAAAAGAAAGGACTTAACTCTAATTATTTTTCTACTGATCTGGACTGCGGGTTGATTCCAGGAAAGCCTAGGGGCTTTTCTGCAAAGGTTCCGGGGATGGCTAGGGTTTGGCTCAGTCGGGCGGATCTGGTCCGTTGGATCAGGTTCGGGCGGCAGGGTAAGGGTCGGGCGAGGGCGGTGGCTCGTGCGCGGCTCAGATCTGTTCTGGCCGTTAGATCTAGATCGGGCGGCAGGGTGTCGGTCGGCTCGGGTCGACTCGGTAGAGTAAGGGTTGGGCGAATCGGTACGTGGTGCTGGGCGCCAGAGGCGAGTGAGGGTGGCGGCGGACGGCCGGAGCTCACCGAATCCGGTGCTCCGGGGCTCGGTTCAGGCTGGGGTTAGGCCGCGGAGAGAGAGGGTGGCACGGCGAAAGTGGTGGGGGTCACGGGACGGCCGTGCGGCGATCGCAGACCGGCGGACCACGGTGGCGAGCGAAGATAGAGCTCCGGCGAGCAATTGGGGCCGCGACAGAGCGAGAGATAGGAGAAACGGGGGCGGCTTGGTGCTCACCACCTCGCGAAACTCCAGCAAGGGTTGTAAGCGTTGGAGAAACTACGGGACGGCGGGTCGACGGAGGGGTGCGGCTCGGGGCGGCGGTGTTCCTCCGGTGAGCGATTTCCAGCTGTGTGCGATGGTGCGGAGTGGAAGAAGAGGTTGACGACGGCTCTGGGTCCAAGGCGGGGCTCCGGCGATGGTCGCAGTCGACGGAGGGGTGACGGCGACGGAGAGCTCGACTCGGGTGTAACGCAGGTGCTGAGCAGTGGGGCTCGGGCGTGGGTTTTACAGGGGAGGAGAGGAGGCGGAGCGGCCGGGGAAAGGAAGGCGGCGGCTCACGCAGCGGAATTGCAGCGGTCGCCTGCGAAGGAAAGGGGCGGGTCACCCGGGGCGCGTACCGCGGCCATTATGGCAGGCCAGCATCGCGGGGAAGGAAGGAGGAGACGCGGGCCACGGGCGCGGGGGTGAACTGGATTCGGGGTGAGGAAGAAAAGGAAAGGGGAGGGAGGCGCGGACGACGGGCGACGGCGACGGGCGCGGGCGCGTCTGGTGTCGCGGCAGGAAAGGAAAGAGAGAGGAGCGGGAGGAAGAAGAAAGGAAGGTGGGGGGAGAGACTGACAAGTGGGACCCAGCTGGCGGTGAGAGAGAGGTGAGGGAGAGTGAGGCGGGTTGGGCCGGCTGGGTTGGGCCGCGGGGATTGGAAAAAGAAAAGAAAAGGAGAGGAGAGAGAGGTTTGGGCCGGGCTGAAAGAAAAGAGGAGGGATTCTGGGCTGGGCTGAAAGAGAGTGGGAGAAGAGAAAGAGAGAGAGATGCATGCATAATTCTATTTTGTGGTTTTTATAAAAATGTTTTTTTAAAATTTTATTTCCTATATTTTTGGGTGTTACAAAACCTACCCCCCTTAAAGAGAATCTCGTCCTCGAGATTTGGAAGGATTAGGGAACAACTGAGGGAATTCTGCAATCAGTTCATCTTCTCTTTCCCAAGTAGCCTCATCCTCTGAGTGCTGACTCCACTGTACTTTGCACATTTTGATCACCTTGTTCCGAATAACCCTCTGAGATGTTTCCAAGATTCTAACCGGATGCTCTGAATAAGTCAAATCTTCTTGTACATTAAGTTCCTCCAGCGGTAACTGCTCCTCAGGCACTCTCAAACATTTCTTCTGCTGTGATACATGAAACACATCATGGACATCTGACAATCATGCCGGTAACTCCAATTGATATGCCACTTCACCTTTCCTTCCCAAGATCGGAAAAGGACCAATATAACGCGGTAACAACTTTCCTTTCACTTTGAATCTACGTAGACCCCTGATGGGTGATACCTTCAAATACACAAAATCTCCAACTTCAAATGTCAATTCCTTTCTTCATGTGTCAGCATAACTTTTCTATCGTGTTTGAGCAGTCTTGAGATTATCCCGAATTATCTGGACTTGTCTATCCGCTTCTTGAAGAATCTCTGGCCCAAAAATCTGACTTTCTCCTGTCTGATTCCAATGCAATGGTGTCCTGCATTTTCTCCCATATAATGCTTCAAATGGGGCCATCTTTAGACTTGCCTGATAACTGTTATTGTAGGAGAATTCTGCATATGGCAAGCTTTTATCCCAACTGCCTTCATGCTTTAGGGCACATGCTCTCAACATATCCTCCAATACTTGATTCGTTCGCTCAGTCTGACCGTCTGTTTGTGGATGATATGCGAAACTGAAATTGAGCTTTGTATCCATGGATTCATGTAATTTCTGCCAGAAACGCGACGTGAACTGAGTACCTCGATCAGACACTATCTTCTTTGGAACACCATGCAGATACACAATTCGTGACATGTACAGTTCTGCTAACTTGGCTCCAGTGTATGTTGTTTTGACCGGGATGAAATGTGCGACTTTTGTCAATCTGTCCACAATAACCCATATCGAGTCATAACCATCACGAGTACGGGGTAACCCTACAATGAAATCCATACCAATCTCTTCCCATTTCCATTCAGGTACCTTCAATGGCTGAAGTAAACCTGCTGGTCTCTGGTGTTCTGCTTTCACTCTCTGGCACACATCACACAATGCCACGTGAGTTGCTACGTCTCTTTTCAAACCGTACCACCAGTACTTCTCTTTCAAGTCTTGATACATCTTGGTACTTCCAGGATGAATGGAATAAGCAGAATCATGTGCCTCCTTCAAAATGAGTTCACAAAGGTGATCAATTTCAGGTACACAGATCCTCTTTCTGAACCAAACAGTTCCTTGTGCATCTTCGGTGAAATCCGTAGTCTTGCCTAAACCAATTTGAATCTTGATCTCTTTGATCTTAGCATCTGTCAACTGCCCTTTTCTGATCTCTTGTTCTAATGTAGGTTCCATCTCCATTTTCATGGCTTCCGCCTGTGTGACAATTCCCAGGTTCAAACGTGCCATCTCCCAACATAATTCCTGAGGCATTAATCGAGCAATCATCATATTAGCTTGCCCTTTCCGGCTTAGGGCGTCTGCCACAACATTTGCCTTGCCAGGATGATACTGAATATCCAAATCATAGTCTTTGATTAATTGTAGCCATCTGCGATGTCTTAGGTTAAGATCCTGTTGCGTGAAGATGTACTTCAGACTCTTCTGGTCAGTGAAGATCTGACACTTGTTTCCGATCATGTAGTGCCTCCAAATCTTCAATGCGTGCCCGACGGCAGCCAATTCCAAGTCATGGGTAGGATAGTTCTGCTCATGCTTTCTCAACTGTCTTGAAGCATAGGCCACAACTTTGCCTTCTTGCATTAACACACATCCAAGACCCATCCGTGAAGCATCACAATACACG
This sequence comes from Panicum miliaceum, assembly GCA_032594955.1. Taxonomy (NCBI): domain Eukaryota; kingdom Viridiplantae; phylum Streptophyta; class Magnoliopsida; order Poales; family Poaceae; genus Panicum; species Panicum miliaceum. Next base: position 44,203,369 of record CM064056.1, on the reverse strand, counting down.
TCAAACCCTTTGTGGATATCCGGCATTATCAACACAGGAGCTGTGGTCAATCTTGTTTTCAGCTCTTCAAAACACTTCTGGCATGCAGCATCCCACTTAAATTCTTTCCCTTTTTCCAACAAATAAGTCATGGGTTTCACAATCTTTGAGAATCCCTCAATAAATCTGCGGTAGTAACCTGCAAGTTCGAGGAAACTTCTGATTTCAGGCACAGACTTCGGTGGATTGCAATTCAGAACATCCTGAACTTTACTCGGGTCTACTGCAATTCCTCCATCTGTGATAACATGTCCAAGGAAAGAAACTTTTCTCAACCAAAAGTCACATTTGCTCAGCTTGGCATATAACTGATTCTCTCGGTGTTTCTGTAACACTATCCTCAAGTGCTCTTCATGTTCTTCCTCGTTCTGTGAATACACAAGGATGTCATCAATGAACACAACCACAAACTTGTTAAGATATTCCATGAAAACCTTGTTCATCAGGTACATGAAGTATGCTGGAGCATTGGTCAATCCAAACGACATCACAGTGAACTCGTACAGACCATATCTGGTAGTGAAGGCTGTCTTGGGTATATCCTCTGGTCGGATCCTTAACTGATGATATCCTGATCTCAGATCAATCTTGGAGAAAACCTTGGCACCTCTCATTTGATCAAACAAATCTTCAATTCTGGGCAGTGGATATTTATTCTTGATCGTCACGCCATTAAGTGACTTGTAGTCTACACACATCCTTCTGCTGCCATCCTTCTTATCGACAAAGATCACTGGTGCTCCCCACGGGGACGAGCTAGGACGGATAAATCCCTTAGCTAAAATTTCTTCTATTTGTTTATTTAGTTCACTCAGATCCTTAACATCCATTCTATAGGGTCTTTTCGAGATAGGTGCAGTACCAGATAAAAGATCAATACTGAACTCAATGTCACGAGCAGGTGGCATACCTGGTAAATCCTCCGGGAAGACGTCGGGGTACTCACAGACAACTCTGATATCTTCTAGAGGCATTCCCTTCATTTGGTTCACTATCCCAACTCCATTGGGTGAAGCTGATGCCACAAACTCTACTTTATCTCCTTGAGGGCTGGTTAAGAGCACTGACCTCATGCGACACTGAATGACACCATCACATCCTGATAACCAATCCATTCCGAGGATCACATCAATACCGCTAGTCTTTAGGACTATTAGATTGGCTAAGAATTCTACCCCCATAATATTCATGTTGACCCTCGGGCATAAGTGACTAGCTTTCAATTCTTTAACTGGGAACTTACTAGAAGAATTTGTTTCATAGGGCTCATTGGTAAATTATGTTTTGAGGCGAATTGCTCGATAATGAATGAATGTGATGCTCCAGAGTCAAATAAAACTTATGCAGGTTCAGAATTAACAAGGAACGTACTGAGCACAACATCGGGAGCCTCTTCAGTTGTTTCTGCAGCCACATGATTCACCCTTCCGCGCACGTAGTTCTGTTGACCTCTGTTGCCCAGTGGTGTCTGGTTGCTGTTGCGCAGCTGCTGTTGCTGAGGAGTCTACATGTTATGCTTCGGGCAGTTGTTAGAATAATGCCCCAGTTCTCCACATTTGAAACAGCCGTTGGGTTGGACCGGTGTGACTGGATTGTTCGTCCGCACTGGTGCACCTGTGGCATAGCCTGAACGGTACGGTTGCGGGTTGGAGTTGCGCTTAGTCTGCTGGTTGAAGCGTTGAGGCTGCTGTGGAGTTCGTTGATTCCGTTGACTTTGCGGATATCCTCCGCCTTGTCCTCCAAAGCGCGACTGAAATCCCTGGTGTGTGCTGTAGCGGGGACGAGTGTTGCTGTTGGATTGTCCCTGGGACTAAAGTTTTCGCTTGTGTTCCCCAAGCTCCTTGCGCTTGCTCTCCAGACCAATGGCTTTGGCTAGCAGAGTCTGGAAGTTTGGAAAGGTGTGACTGTGCAGCTGATAGTTGAGCGGCCCTATCAGACCTTCCAAGAAGCGCTCCTGGCTCTTTGCGTCACTATCCACCTCATGGGGTGCGTAACGGGACGGGACAACTGAGTAAATTTGTCCCGGTATTCACTGACAGTCATGCTGCCTTGCTTCAGGGACAGGAATTCCTTCTGCTTGAGCTTCATTAGTCCTGCTGGGATATGGTGGCTGCGGATGTTGGTTCTGAACTCCTCCCAGGTGATAGTGTTGGCATTGGTGTGGGCAGCAGTGAAAGCATCCCACCAATCAGCGGCTGCACCTTCCAGACATCCTGCAGCATACAGGACCCTTTCACGGTCACTGCATTGCGTGGTGTCCAGCTTTTTAGTGATGACCTTCAACCAGTCATCAGCATCCAAGGGGTCCACTGAGTGAGAAAAGGTAGGGGGGTGGTGGCTCATGAATTCCCTATGTTTGTCTCTTGGTGGCTGATTTTGCTGAGGTGCTTGCTGATTCTGCTGAGCTTGCATGTTCTGGATGGTGGCAGTGAGGTTCTGCAACACCTGCATCTATGCTGCCAAGAATTGCTCCATTGTTGGGTTGGGTGGTGGTGGCAACTGACTCTGTCGGTTGACTACGTGAGCACGCCTCGTGCTAGGGATATCCTATCTTCCACCTGTCCTGCTGTTTACCATCTGACCGTTAGGAAATAAACCCAGGATAAGACAGGTGTACTTGATATAGGTAGATAAAAGATAAGACCTTAACAAAATATGGACTTATAAGTACTCCAACTTATATTAATGGATAGATTATAGCAAGTAATTCTCAAAGTTTCCAACCAAGCACACAAAAACAAACATTTGTTCTCGAGCAAACATTGTTACACCGTCGTCCTCTCAAGCAAAAATGGTTCTAACGAGAGAACTTTAAGAGATACTAGCCTAAGAGCCTAGATGCCTAGTTGTTGACGCCAGATTTTGACACGTCTTGAATCGGCGTCAGGAGAAGAAGATTGGCCGATCCGAGAGCTACAGTAAGGAATCGGCCGATAGAGGTAGCAGTTGAAAATCGGCCGATTGGTGGCGCAGCCCATACCGACAGGATAGGATTATTCCAGAAGATCCTGGTCAAGAGCTGGTCAACAAGGTATGCTAAGACGGCCGGAAAGCAATTGAAGAGGTCCTGACTGGATTAGGAAACGGCGGCGAAAGATTCTGCGGGAGTCCGTTTCTTTTTTTTAAGTTATTATAGATATAGTAGTTTTCCTGTTTTAAATAAGGTTGTAACAAGTCGTAATCGACCAGGAGTCCTAGTTTCAGGGTATAAATAGGAGTCGCTAGGGCTTTGCAAAAAAATAATCAAATCAATCAACAAAACACTTCTACTTTTTATCAGTACTTTACTTTCAAGTCGGCGACTTCGCCAATATTTTCTTCTCTCACGAGTTCGTACGGATTGGCAGGGCTGCATCAACCTGATCTCCGGCCAATTGGTAGGTTCCGCTTATCGAGTAATATCCGAGCTTTAACTACGGGCGCATCGTTGTGGTTTCGTTTGGATTTATTCACAAGTTATCGATATTTACTAGAATTGCAAGTTTTACCTGTTATTCTAGTATTATCACCAGCTATCCAGCTTGAGATCAGAGTAATCGGCTTCATCATTGTTCTCCTTCGATTCATCGCCATACAGCCGATTAGATCTGTTCCAAGTGTTGCATCTATAGTAATTGTTTAGATCGCTCTAGCAGTCTTCTTTACAATTACTATACGATCATCGGCTGACCCATAGCCGATCATCTCTACAGCAAATCGGCCGATTTGCCGCCGACGCGCTCCTCAGGACAGATCGGAAATCCAGCCGATCGACGCGCCTGGAATTTAATACTCTATTTCCTTGTCAATCAACAGGTCAGATTGACTGGCACGCCGCGCGAACCGCACCAGGGCGATAACCCGAACAGGAGCTAAGCAGATTCTCCCAGGTCATGTGTCCGACGCTGAAGACCCATCGGCCGATTCCTATCCGGCCGATTTTAGCGCCAACACACTTTTGGCACGCCCAGTGGGACCATCCAAGACCTGATATGTCGAACAACGCAGAAATCTCTGACAGCAACATCATTGGGGTCACAGAAGCTGATCTCAAGGAAGACCAGAGGGAGGAATTGGCCAAACATCTGGAAGATTACAAGAAGATGTACCTCCAGTCGTTCAGTCGCACCAGAAGCGGGGAAGCCGTCAAGAAGGCTCCTATCCCAGCGCCTCGCCACATCACCATTGCTGAAGACTCGGGCAAGATGTCAGAGATGATTCAACAGTCCGTGTATCAAGCGTTCATTGACCAATCCTCGGTGATGAGCAACACGGTGTACAACGCCGTCGTCAACTCTCTGGCCAGCGGAGCCGTTCAAGGTTATCAGGGACCGGCATATGCCCCTCCAACTACTCTGCCGGCCAGAAGCTTACCGTACACATCCCAATCGGCTTCTCAGCCGATATTGACGCAGCGCGAGGGATACAGCTCTCCACCACTTCCGGCGTCTCCAAGATACAGCGGTGCACCTTGTCTCCCATCGCGAGCGCCGCTTCAACCCGTTCAAATGGCTTCTGTGCGAACACTGCCTACGAGCTCAGTGCCTTGGGGGGCATCAGCCACGACGTATTTTCCCGAGCCAGCGAACGGGCATGGCACTTATCCGTTCCAGGTGCCGTACCAATCGGCCGCCCGGCCGACGGTCTCCGAGTACCAGCCGATTTTACCAGAAATCGGCAGGGGGGCAAGCACTGTGGAAGCATTCAGAGGCACGGTGCCAGCAACGACGTACGAAGGGAGTGCGGACGCGTTTTGCCAGCAGTTATCGGCCGCTCAGCAAAGTTCACCGATTCATCACCCGGCCATACCAGCCCTTCAGCATATGCCCGCGCCTCGAACAAACGTTCATCAGCAGCAGGTGGACTGGACGGCAAAGATAGCAGAAGTAATCCAAGATCAGTTTGGGCTGAAGCCGAAAGTTCAAACTTATACTTACAAGACGCCGTATCCATCGGCCTATGACTCGTTGCCGTTCCCACACCGCTACAAGGTTCCTGATTTCACCAAGTTCTCAGGGACGGATGACACATCCACTGTGGAGCACATCAACAGATTCATCATCCAGTGCGGAGAAGCTGCCACACAAGATGCTCTGAGGGTGCGTTTATTTTCATCATCTCTGTCCGGATCGGCCTTCCAGTGGTTCACCACTTTACCACCAAATTCTATCGTCACTTGGGCCGATCTGGAGAAACAATTCCACAAGTACTTCTATGCAGGAGTACACGAGATGAAGATTTTGGATTTAACCAGCCTCAGGCAGAGGAGCGATGAACCAGTGACAGGGTACATACAGAGGTTCAGAGAGATCAAGAACAAGTGCTACAGTCTGGCCCTGACCGATGCACAGTCGGCCGATATCGCTTTCCAAGGCCTCTGACCGCAAATCAGAGAAAGATATGCTGCCCAAGAGTTTGAGAGCCTGAGTCAAATCGTCCACCGATTGTCAGGGCAGGAGGTCCGACCGTTTGAACAGCGGAGGAGCTTCCAGAAGAAGGTGGCATACTTGGAGGGGTTTGAATCTGACGCGGAGGAAGAAATCGGCCTGGCGGAATGGGTAAAAGGGAAAAAACCAATATCCTGCCCCTTTGGCAAGAAGGAGCCAGAGACATTCGGCTTTGACACGTCAAAGGCCGATAAAATTTTTGATCTACTGCTTCAGGAGGGGCAGATTAAGATGTCACAACATCACACCATCCCTACGGCCGATCAACTTAAGAAGATGAAATACTGCAAATGGCACAACGCTACTTCTCATGACACCAATGAATGTAAAGTCTTCCGCCAGCAGGTACAATCGGCCATTGAACAGGGACGGCTCAAGTTTGAAACTCCAAGCCAATCAGCAAAGCTGATGAAGATAGATCAACATCTCTTCCCGGCCAACGCGGTCAACGCTGAAGGAGACTCAAGTCAAACCAAGGTGCTGACGTCAGAATCGGCGAGAAGAGGTGGCGCTGTCGACCCCAGGAGACAGATCTCAACGGAGGAAATCAGAAGAAATAGGCGAGGACCAGAACGACCACACAGGCCTGTCACCTCCCGGTTCTTACTGAGTAAATATCGGCAGCAGCAAGAACAAGCACAACACCAGGAAGAGATGATACACCGGCGTGAAGATCACTGGCAATGTCCGTTCTTCATCCACTGCTGGGAGAATGATATCAGATTGCCATCTGCCGATAACTGTCCGGAGTGCAACGGATCAAACCACAACGATCGCCCGAGGCTACACTCTAGGGACAAAGGATCAGAGCCGATCAAAAGAAATCGGCGCAAAGAACGGCGCGTTTCGGTGCATGATCGGCTGGGGGGCAGAGTTGACCAGTACGGCAGGTCAAAAAAGCAAGATCGGCCAGCAAGATGGACTGGGGGGCAGGATCAGCACACGCGATCGGCTGGAAGAAATGGCCGATGATAGGGTGTCAGACGAAGATCCCCTAGGTAGTGTTGACGCCAGATTTTGACACGTATTGAATCGGCGTCAGGAGAAGAAGATTGGCCGATGCAGGAGATCTGAGAGCTACAGTGAGGAATCGGCCGATCGGGGTAACAGTCGAAAATCAGCCGATTGGTGGCGCAGCCCGCACCGATAGGATATGATTGTTCCAGAAGATCCTGGTCAAAGGCTGGTCAACGAGGTATGCTAAGTCGGCCGGAAAGCAATTGAAGAGGTCCTGATTGGATTAGGAAGCGGCGGCGGAAGATTCTGCGGGAGTCCGTTTCCTTTTTAAAGTTATTATAGATATAGTAGTTTTTCCTGTTTTGAATAAGGTTGTAACAAGTCGTAATCGACCAGGAGTCCTAGTTTCAGGGTATAAATAGGAGTCGCTAGGGTTTTGCAAAGAACAACCAACATCAATCAACAAAATAATTCCTATCCGGCCGATTTTAGCGCCAACACTAGTCCTCGTGGCGAGTTATGGAGCCGGGTTTGCCGCGACGAAGCTTCTTGCAGGGCGGTGACAGGGCGGGGAAACGGGGTTCATTCATCTGTGGAGGTGGTGGCGACCTTCCCTCAAGTCGGGCCTCCAGTATGTGGATCCTGTCATTGGCTTCCAGTAGCCTGTCCTGAGTATCGTCCAGCTCAGTGACGACGCTTTCCAGCTCAGTTTTGAGGGCGGCGGTGACTCGAGCAAGGGTGTTGAGGCGGTCTTCATCATCTCCACCCAGAGTAACCACAGTCTCCTCAGTTCCACTGAGGCGGCGAGGAAGGTGGCGGTACTCCGTGTTCTGTAGCTCCTGGCAGTGGGTGTGGCAGATGGACCACAGAGCTCTCCTGGCGGCGCTGCTGACGGAGGCGTCGTAAGTAGCGTGGGGTGTAGCGGAGTCGTGCGCAGTGAGAGTCCTCCGGCCTCTGGTACTCTCCATATCCACCCTGACGTCGATGCGAGTGAGGTAGTAGTCACCGAGCGCAGGTCGATGTAGTGGTGCATGTGGTAGTGGGGGTTCACGTGGTTGCCCAACTCCTGCAGAACACCCGACAGCACGAGACACAAGTGACCGGGCTCTCTGTCCGAAGTGCGAACATAGCAGAGTTGCCTCATCCCTAGAGGATCATCGCCCTGATCGTCGTTGTTGTTGTTGTTGTCGTTGTCCTCGTCATCATCACCTCCATCATCAGTACCCCCGGAGTTACCCGGGCTTCCTCCAGCGACGACCGGTGCTGGAGCGGGAGCTGGAGCAGGGACAACTGGGGGTGGTGGTCGTGCCTCAATAACCGGTGATGCCGGCGGTGTGAACTGATTCCCTTCTTCATCAACCGCCATGATGCGGCCATCATCCCCATCCACGAAATAGTAGGCCTCCGCGGGTTCCTCCTCCATAGCTTCCTCCTCCTCAACAGGGGCTGGAACTAGGGCGGGAGGAGCTGGCTCAGCTGGGGCAATGCGAACCTAGCGACCTCCGGTGCGCTTGCGAGCAGTCTGGTAAGTCCTGGCCATCCGACAGAGCGAGAATAAAACTCAGAATAGTTTTTTTAAAGAAATAAAACAATAAAAAGTTCATGTAAACATAGGTTTTTATGCGGAAATATAAAATAAACACAAAGAAATTTTTGATGCTGACATGGTTTGCTAGAAGATAAATCCTTAATTTCGATCATTTCTAACTAGTCTAGCGTTCTACAGTCACATAGCTCTGATACCACTTCTGTCACACCCGATTCTAAAAAGAACCAGATGCATCTCATGTGCGCGCCAGGATCATGTTCACAAACACATGATAGACGGACAAGTGTAATATATCAAAGACAATGCTTGAAAAGTAACTAAATAAAGTATTTAACAATATTACAATCCGAATAAAAGAGACACAAAGGTCTTTAAACGTTACACCGATATACCCTAAACGAAGTCTGCAACAACTCCGTCTTCCACAGGCGATAACTTGTGAACGCAATGCCTAGAACTCCTCGAAGTCGTCGAAGCTCTCCTCTTCAAAGTTCTCTTCTGAATAGCAATAGGGCAAGGGTGAGTACTCTTATGGTTGGTACTCAGCAAGTGGGAGAGAATATGCAAGGCCATCAAGGTTAGGCTAAGGTTTACAGCAGCGAGCACTTTGGTCAAGTATTTATTAGCAAGCACCTATTAACTAGATTTAAGTTTATACCAGCCCACAAACACAATCATCAAGGTATCAACAACATAAACATAAACCACAAATCACAAGTTAATTAATCTTCAAGTTTCATTATCATGTGAGGGTCCAAGCCACTCTTAACCGTGAGCACAGCTGTTATAACAGTTTTACACTCTGCAGAGGTTGTACACTTTCCCCACAAATCATGTTCCCCTGAGTCGCCCGGGTTTGCAAGGCCCTTAAACACTTCCGAGGTGAGTGGCGAGGGTACACTACGAAGCCTTTACAAAGACATGTCGAGAGCTAGGCAGCCCGCTTGAGTTTCGGTAGCAGTGTGGTCCATAAACCTCCCTAATGGTCAGCTCCTTAGCAAAGGCAGCTCCCCAAGAGGACCGGGCTATGACCCCTATCACTGACCCCCTCCTTGCCCTTTCGGTAAGGCCACCAGCTAACTACACATCTAATCAATTGGCTAAGGTCAGAGCCATATGACTTTGTGGTTGCACTGTTTACTTGGGTGGTTCTCCATGTTCCCATTAAACAAAGTTGATCTTGAATTAACGAGGTATAACAACATTTTGAAACGTGATCAACATTGTCATAAGAGTAAACCAACCCATTCCCAAAGTTTGCAACTAAGCGTGACTACCCAACATGAATAGCAAACCCCGGTGATTCAAGGCTTTGGGTAAAAGACTAGGTATGTCCTTAGCATAGGCAACCCATCAAGTTTATACAAAGCAATATTAAGATAAAGTGAATTATCATGCTATTGTTGGGATAAAATAGAATATGCAGGGGAGGGAAGTCCACTTGCCTTCCTCAAACAGCTGTTGATTCTCTTCCACGTAAGCTTGCTCTTGGTCTTGCTCGAACGTCACGTTGTCTACGCGATCACACAAACAAGCATACATAAACAAATAATAAACAGTACAAATAGAGAGTAAAAAGATGATAATATTGTAGTTCATGATGCAAGGATCACGTGAGCGCTGGAATCGCTGAAATCGGAATTGAAACGATGAAGATATGGCTAAAACAGTGATCTAGGGACCTAACTGCGAGAGTTTTGAACTTCCAGGGGCTAGATCTGAAAAAACCAGGGGCTAAAACATAATTAAACCTTAAACAGAGGGTCTGGGTGCAAAACTGGAGGTCCTGGATGGCGGGTACTAATTCTAGAAAGGTCAGGGGTCGGGAAAGAAAAGAAAGGACTTAACTCTAATTATTTTTCTACTGATCTGGACTGCGGGTTGATTCCAGGAAAGCCTAGGGGCTTTTCTGCAAAGGTTCCGGGGACGGCTAGGGTTTGGCTCAGTCGGGCGGATCTGGTCCGTTGGATCAGGATCGGGCGGCAGGGTAAGGGTCGGGCGAGGGCGGCGGCTCGTGCGCGGCTCAGATCTGTTCTGGCCGTTAGATCTAGATCGGGCGGCAGGGTGTGGGTCGGCTCGGGTCGACTCGGTAGAGTAAGGGTCGGGCGAATCGGTAGGTGGTGCTGGGCGCCAGCGGCGAGCGAGGGTGGCGGCGGACGGCCGGAGCTCACCGAATCCGGTGCTCCGGGGCTCGGTTCAGGCTGGGGTTAGGCCGGGGAGAGAGAGGGTGGCACGGCGAAAGTGGTGGGGGTCACGGGACGGCCGTGTGGCGACCGTAGACCGGCGGACCACAGTGGCAAGTAGAGACAGAGCTCCGGCGAGTAATTGGGGTCGCGACAGAGCGAGAGATAGGGGAAACGGGGGCAGCTTGGTGCTCACCACCTCGCGAAACTCCAGCGAGGGTTGTAGGCGTTGGAGAAACTGCGGGACGGCGGGTCGACGGAGGGGTGCGGCTCGGGGCGGCGGCATTCCTCCGGTGAGCGATTTCCAGCGGTGTGCGACGGTGCGGAGTGGAAGAAGAGGTTGACGATGGCTCTGGGTTCAAGGCGGGGCTCCGGCGATGGTCGCAGTCGACAGAGGGGCAGCGGCGACGGAGAGCTCGACTCTGGTGTAACGCAGGTGCTGAGCAGCGGGGCTCGGGCGTGGGTTTTACAGGGGAGGAGAGGAGGCGGAGCGGCCGGGGAAAGGAAGGCGGCGGCTCACGCAGCGGAATTGCAGCGGTCACCTGCGAAGGAAAGGGGCGGGTCGCCCGGGGCGCGTACCGCGGCCATTATGGCAGGCCAGCGTCGCGGGGAAGGAAGGAGGAGACGCGGGCCACGGGCGCGGGGGCGAATTGGATTCGGGGTGAGGAAGAAAAGGAAAGGGGAGGGAGGCGCGGACGACGGGCGCGGGCGCGTCTGGTGTCGCGGCAGGAAAGGAAAGAGAGAGGAGCGGGAGGAAGAAGAAAGGAAGGTGGGGGGGAGACTGACAAGTGGGACCCAGCTGGCGGTGAGAGAGAGGTGAGGGAGAGTGAGGCGGGTTGGGCCGGCTGTATTGGGCCGCGGGGAGAGGAAAAAGAAAAGAAAAGGAGAGGAGAGAGAGGTTTGGGCCGGGCTGAAAGAAAAGAGGAGGGATTCTGGGCTGGGCTGAAAGAGAGTGGGAGAAGAGAAAGAGAGAGATGCATGCATAATTTTATTTTGTGGTTTTTATAAAAATGTTTTTTTAAAATTTAATTTCCTATATTTTTGGGTGTTACAAAGACCGAGTACATGATGTGCGATTTCAGCGCGACTAGGCATGAGGATGGAGATGTTAGCCTCGATGGGCAAGTGGTGGCCCAGAAGGATACTTTTCGGTATTTAGGATCGATGCTTCAAAAGGATGGCGACATTGATGAAGATGTTAGATATAGAATCTCAGCTGCCTGGTTGAAGTGGCGTCAAGCTTCTGGCATCCTATGTGACAGAAGGGTGCCACAAAAGTTAAAAGGTAAGTTCTATAGGACAGCGATTCGTCCGGCGATGTTATATGGTGCTGAATGTTGGTGTACAAAAAGACGACATGTCCAACAACTGCGTGTAGTAGAGATGCGGATGTTGCGGTGGTTTTGCGGGCACACACGAAGGGATAGAGTCCGGAACGAAGTTATTCGGGATAGAGTCGGGGTGGCACCAATTGAGGAGAAACTTACCCAACATCGATTGAGATGGTTTGGACATGTCCAACGTAGTGGGGTTCTAAAGTAAGCCGAAAATGTAAAGCGAGGTAGAGGTAGACCTAAACTGACTTGGGACGAGTCGGTGAAGAGAGATCTTCAGGAGTGGAATATCTCCAAAGAGATAGCTTTGGATAGGAGCGCTTGGAGACTCGCCATCGCCATCCACGTACCTGAAGATCCGTGATCTTTATTTTTCTTTATGAGTTTCATCTCTAGTCTATCCCAACTTGCTTGGGACAAAAGGCTATATTGTTGTTGTGGTGGTGGTAATTTTGTTATTGCAAGCATAATTATTCTTTTTGTTGCTTAGTTTATACTCGGTACTATGTTATTTTTCAGTACTTGTGTTAGCGGCTAGTATCAATAATTTTTGGTCATCACACGCACATTTTATGCTTTGAGTTAGTATAGTAGTTCAGTAGTTATTACTTAACTACTGGATTAAACAACGAAATACTACTGAGCTACATAAGATTGAATCGAGCTCAATAACAAAAACTACTGAAACTAAAAAAACTATTCAGTAAAGCAGATGCTTGCATTCAGTAACACATATTCAGTAACAACGAAATATTCATGTGTTTGGATTCGGTAATCGAGAGACTCAGTAATATACATTCAGCAGATGCTTGCATTCAGCAATCCAGTTATTCAGTAATAAATATTGAACAGATGCTTGCATTCAGTAATCCATTAATACTTACAAATATCAGTAATCCCTCAATACCCCAGCAATACTATGTAATTCTCTGTAACCTAGTAATACTATGTTTTGTCTATATAGCATTTCAGTTATTCTCAGTAAAGCAGTAACCAAGTAATCCAGTATCCTGTCGGTCTTGCTCTGTTGTTTTCTCAATGATCTTTTTACTGGTGGCAGGTTCATGTGGGCATTGCACCCCTTTCCAACTCATCGCCTCATGCATACGACAGAGATAATACTGAACTTCAAGGGAGAGGGTTCCAAGCGAAGAGAAAGATGATTCATGTGTTTTTGACTTTTTTGTGTTCTGGAGGCTGCATGAGATAGTTAATCATAACTAATATGTGTACATATGTGTAGTAACCGCCCAACTATGTATATCCTTGGATTCAGTAATCCAGAGAACTAGCTATTCAGTATTAGCACGTTTTTCCAGCAATTTCTCAGGTTTTGGGTGAATTGTTTTTCCAGTAACATGCCATGTACATGCTTGTATTCAGTAATCCAGTTATTCAGTATTATAAACTTTTTTTTATTGGATGGGTTCAGTAATCCGGAGATCTTGTTGTACATTGGATGAATTCAGGATTCCATGAAGGCCAGTAATTGTTGCAAATAGTTCAAGTGTTTGGATTAAGTAACTGAGAGACTCTGTAATAAATATTCAGCAGATGCTTGTATTCAGTAATCCAGTTATTCAATATTATGTACATCCGATAATTTTTTCAAGGTTCACCAACACCTTATTTTCATAAATTATTTGCAATCAACAAAGGTGTACCTTCCAGATATTCAGTATTTTCTCGTGCAGATCCAGCATTCAGTGATCATCAGTAATTTTTATGTACATCCAGTAATGACTGCATATGAATCATATGTAGATTCAGTAATATATGGATTCAGTTATTCCGTACATTGAAGCCCAGTTTCTTTTACAAATTTATCCAGCAAATCCATAGAACTTTTCGTGATCCACTAATGCTTATGCATGTCTTGGATTCAATAATCTAGAGCCACATTAATAAATATTCAGTAATCTAATATTCAGCATATGTCTTGGATCTAGCTCCCTCGCGGCCGCCTCAATGCATGCGCCACCACTGCTCTGGAATACTAAAGAATAATAGGTTGAGAGAATGCATTAACTAAAAAATTACTGAACTACAAAAACTACTGAACAAATGCATTTCTGGTGATCATCCGAAAACTGGCGAATACATTTCTTTAGTAATTGAGTAACTGGACTACCACCATCACACGACACATTACAAATTACTGGACTACCGAGCTACATGAGATTGAGAGAGCACAGTAATTGATACTACCAAAACAACAAAAAACCTATTGAACTATTGTCTTTTGTAGGGATTGCTCGATTACTGGCGAATCGATTTTCTTTTAGTAATTGAATCATGAAGAGACCAGCTACTGAGCTACACAAAGAACCTATGTTTATGGTTTAAATTTAGTAATCCAGAGACCCAGTTATTCAGTAATCAGAGATCCAGTAATCCAGAAATCCTACTCAGTCTCATGATCTGCCACACTCTATCCCCCTATCAACAAGCTTGACTTACGCTCTGTAGAACTCAAACGCAGCATCCAATATGTTCTTCCCATAGTTTTGGAACAAACCTTGGATTCGTCATCCTACAACAACATTATGTCAGTAATTCACGCCATCTCAAGTAATCAGTAACTGAATGCAAATAGCGTAGATACATTTTTTTTTCTAAGATAACTACATTGCAGCCGTTTTCGTATCCTCCTCGCCAAAATAAATACTGAACTACAAGTGATTTCGGTAGACCAATTATTGGTGTATATCAATAGTTTTGGGGACCATGGAAAAAGCAAAATTAGATCAGTACCTACATCAAAGGACCGTGTCAGTATTTTTTGTGAATAGGCTAAATTACTGGTGTATATCAGTAGCTACTGAACTGGATATCTCAAAAAAAAAGTCATGCCTTAAATTACCAAACCACACGAAGATCCATCAAATCAGAGCAAATTATACCAAGAAAATTTAGACTAGATGGTGGAGTTAGCTTAATTTCTGAGTGAGAAGTTCAATTTGCCGTACAGGAGAAACCAATTACTGAGTGAGCAGTTCAAATGATAGCAGAATTGCTGCTCCGATCCCGTGCGGCTGGACACCGATGCTCTCTGCGCGGCGGCGGCTGCCCCTTGCGCTGCAGCTGCTGGTATTCCCCCAACGCCGTGCGTTGCTCGCCGCCCATGCAGGCCTGCGCCGCCGCCTACCCACCCACTGGCCCGCGTGACGACCGCGCCGCACGCCACCGCGTGGCCCCGAGCGCCCGCTCTCCACGCGCCCACGCACCTCCGCCGCAGCCTGCTCCCCGAGGCTCCGCGCTGCTCTCGCGGCGTGCTGCCTGAGGATCTGTGCGCCGCTCCTGCGGCCGCCCGAGCTACCGCGGCCTGCTACCACAGGGTCTACGCGGAGCGCGCCGCTCCGGCGGCCGCCAGAGCTTCCGCGCCCGGCTGCCCCTCGGGCCGCCGCGGCCTCCGCGCGCTGCCGATCCACCGCTGGCCCGCGCGCCGCCGATCCAGGGAGGCCTCGCACTCGCACAGGTGGGGGGACAGGTCAGGTGCGGGTCGGGTGATTGGTTTGGGTTAGCTGGTTGGGTGTTGGGTTGGCTAGGTGTAGAATCTAGCGATATATATATATATATATATATATATATATATATATATATATATATATATATATATATATATTTATATATATATATATATATATTAAATTGGCGGATGGATATTTCCAGGGGCGGATCATGCCCTAACTCACCCCTGAAAATACATTTGCAGGCATAGGTCATGGGCTCACCCGTCCGTCCATGGAAGTGCATTTACAGGGGCGGGTGAGCCCATGATCTGCCCGTGCAAATAGCTATTTATAGTTGTGAGAAGAAGGACGGGTACCACACCCGTCTCTAGAAATAGGTCACCTCTAAATCCCCTTTTCGTAGTAGTGATTGAAAAATGATGAAATGGGATCAAGTGCGACTTTGAATTTCTTATCACTTGTTGTAAGTGACCAATTTGATGTCATTGTTTATGCGTAAACTTTGATGCCATTGTTGCTGCTGTTTTTTTTTGCGTATGATGGCACAACACGCATTCCTAGTTTTTTACTTCATATGTACTTTTTGCTAAAATAATGGAAGAAATAAAATCAATGTTTTAATTAAACTAGGTAAAAGCCCGTGCGAGACTACGGGCACATCATTTTTTAATAAAAAAATAATTTTAAAAAGATATGGTAAGAAGACAATAGATATATTGCCTAAATCATAAATTTCAGTAGCAAAATACATCAAATGTCTTACACTTCTTACATAATTTTCTAAGAATCACCTAGATAATGCTATAACCATTCATATTTTTCCATTTGTGAGGTCAATGTAGCATCCAAGATAATTTCGTAGATCTTCAGGTATGGAAGTGTGCGGCACTGCCACCACCGTCCGAGAGGCCTGCACGAGCCGAGCACGGTCGCCAGCCCCCTTTCGCCAATTCGCCGCGTTCGATGTTAGCCGTACCAAATCGCTACCGCCTCAGACACTATGTTTTTAATAGTGGTAGAGATTTCACCATCTCAATCAAAAACCACTTTCTGAGTACAAATGGATTCTGTCTAAAAATAGGTACACCATCATTAGAATATAATTTGATTATGTTTGAAGAACGACTAATTGAATAAATAATATCAACCAACCGACAAAGATCCATCCAAAGAAACAGCAACAAGAACACAGTATGGAGGGAGGGGAAGGAGGTCTTACCTTCTTGTCAACTGCAAGGGTGGTTCTGATTGGAGTCTTGGAGTCTGCCCCTAACAATAATAATAGACCAGAAAAGCTCCATGTTATCTGAAAATGAAATGGATATAAGATGCACAGAATTGTGTATATAAACACTATAGGACTGGCAAGAAAGCATACAGCTGAAATCAGCTGTTTTTTGGTCAACAGAGAAATCTACATGACCTATTTTTTCTTTCTGGCTATCTAAGTCCCAGCATACTTTTCATGTGTATGGAAAGGAGAGACAGATTGGTGGACAAGATGGACTTCTGGAAATAAAGCAGCTATTTGAGGAAAGTAGTTTGCCCCTCCATCGAGCACAGTGATTTGTGTGACATGTGGCTACGAAATGGTATTGTTGTTAACCTCACATTCAAATGGCACTGCATCTTAGATATGCATTCTTCAAAGTTTATAAGAAAGATAATTAAGATGCAGTGAGATAGGTCAACACTCACTGTTTCTTAATTAAGAGCAACATAAGAATTTAATTCTTTGATCTTAAAAAAAGACAAAACCTGGTTCAGTGAAAGTTAGAGGATCGACCGGTGTATAAATTCACATAGATGGAACAATTTACAGTAACAATACCATTGACTGCTTTCTGTCATGCAGCATTTTTGCAGTCTCCAGATTAGTACACCCTGCCTCATCTTTGTTTACTCGCTAAAAAGAGCATAAAAAGAGCAAACTGTCAGCTTTCATGAAGCTACTCTACAACATCGGAATTAAGAAATCAGATATCTGTTTTCCTACAA
Source organism: Panicum miliaceum (assembly GCA_032594955.1). NCBI lineage: Eukaryota > Viridiplantae > Streptophyta > Magnoliopsida > Poales > Poaceae > Panicum > Panicum miliaceum. The sequence goes on along the minus strand of CM064056.1, from coordinate 44,186,410 downwards.
ACTATTGTTTGACCCCATTACTGTAACTCAAAATACAGAAATTGTAGAGTCATGACCAGCAGAAATACTGGAACCAGGTAGACACAGTGCAGTATACTGGTTAAGAAATACATAAATGATTTCTACATAGAAAAAACTAATAAATTGATGTGGGTCTGAGGTAAGTAGTGTTGCACTGCCACGTCTCTACTCATGCAAAGCGAGGTATTTCTGTTTAACCTTTCTATCTGCCATATTCTATTTAGGGGATGTTGCTAAAATAGTTTTCAAAAAAAAATGTTGCTAAAAGCTATTTAGGGGAAGTGAAAGAGGCTGAGTACCTTTTGCAATCTCGCATCTTATCAGTAAGCTCTTCAAGCTGTCTGCTGCAGCGGCTGGCATCCTTGATGTTGTCCAGCTTCTGGAACCCATTCCTTGAGACGAATTAAGCAGCGTATCAGTTCAATCACATTATGCTACCATTTCTACAGAGATAAAGTAGTACCAGCACACATCAGGAAAAAGAACGATTTTTCCCCTCTACAGATCAATTACGAATGGCTAATGAAATGTAAGAATAAAGAAAAGAATCCATGTGTTCATACCTTCTCGTCGTAAGCAAAGATACGGATTAGAACAGCCCACGTCTGATGTCAAGGAATGAATTCATTATGCGCATATCTGAAAAAAAAAATCAAATTTCTGTAAGAATATTCAGGGAAAGTGTGAATTTGCCAACAAGAAGACAATTTTCATTACCTTGACCATAGTAGGTACTGTCATCTCCTTGGACTTCCCCTTGTTCAAATAACCCTTATGCATGATGGAGACTGGATAAGTGGATATATGGATTTTCCATGGATCTTATTTGGCTACATGAATAAGATAAAATTGAATCAGATCAGGGCGATCATGGTGGCTAGGAAATTCTAAACCCTAGCGATACAATTTCAAATAGGGAGATCATGGTGCTGTTCAAATAGTATACCCGAAAATGCACCATGGCTACGAAACCCCAAATCTTATCTATGCAATTCGTGAAGAAGTATGTGCCTGACGCAGCAATTAGCTGGTTGAGGCAAGACTGTAAGGATAAATGAGATAGGATAGCAATAATGTAAATAATTTCTTAATGGGAAGCAAGCAGTATCTATACTATAAATGTTTTCCTTAGCTCCAATGCAGAAATGCGTGCTCCTGGGAGCAGCATACTGACAATAAATCATTCTTCCATTACAAGAGAATAACCCGGGGGAAGCACCAAATCTAGTCTATAAGAAATTATATATTCAAATGATGGAATGCACTCAGTCATTCACCTCCCAACTGTGATGCAGGCAACAACTCATGATGTTCCCAGACTTCCTGACATGAAAAAGTAAACATATCGATCTTAAGGTGTTGTTTGCCTTTTGAGAACAAAGAAAACAAAACTTTATTCCAATAATGATGAGAAATTTTATTATTAATGCTATTGACCTTTCCTCCTCATCAGGATGCACTAATGTGAAACTAATTTTGAAAATGAATGAGAAATGTAAAGAAAAGAAATCAATGTGACTAATGACCCAGGGATCATATATAGTCCATTGACAGGGATCGGTTTAGATCTTGGTTGCGCATAACATTCCCATTCATCTAGCTCAAAAAAAAATGATACAACATATGCTGTCAAGAATGATGCAATGCATATCAAATTTGACCTGCTGTCAATACTACTCTAAAAATTAGGGGCTTTCTTTCCCTGCTATCTTCCACTTCAACTCAACAAGATGCAGTTGTTCTCTAAAAAATCAATACGAACGTGCTTGAAATTGTATAAGAACATAACGTATCAGATCAATAAACAACGAAGCAAGCAGTCAGGATCGATTTGCATTCAAATACCTTGGCGGAGCAAAACTTGGTAAAGACAATGGCAGGACGGCCGGACGTCCGACGTCGCCGTGGTCACCTCCAGCCAAGCATCGCAGAACTCGACCCTACAAGCGAGACCTCTCCTTCGGATCGATGGAGTGGGGGAGGTTTCATGCAGGGGCCAGCACACGTGCCCGCCGGAGAGGCCAGAGGAGTCCTCGACCCGCCGGGGATGCCAACGGCGGCCGCGAATCTAAGGCGAGAAGGTGGAGACAGCGCCCGTGTGCGCGGGGAAGGCCGGAGGAGCCCGCACGCGCCAGGGAAGACAGAGTCGGGGAGGTTTTGCGTGAAGGGCCAGCGCCCATGCCCGCCGGCTAGGCTTGGCAGAGTCAAGTTTGTTTCCCTTAAAACTCGGTCAATCTGATTGTTAGGCTTGGCACTTACTAGTTTGTTAGGATTCGATTTACTAGCTGCTTGGTTTGTTCTGTTCCCCCGAGAGAGTCACCATGAGGGGGGAGACACACTTTCGGCGTCGTTGATCTAAATACATCACTGTAGACTCGAAAAAAAAATCCAGTCAAGCTCTTTTTCGTATGCAGCAGACGGATGATGTACCACTAGCACCGCAAATTGAATAGCGCAAGCTTAGATCGTTTCACTTCTATTTGACCGGTTCCAAGAACTGGGGTCACCGGTAGGTCCCGCTCCGCAGAATAAGGCCAAAAGGGTCTCTGCGCCTGTGTCTCCAAAAAAGGCTGCTCGTTGGGCCGTCTCAGCCCATAAGTCCCGACAGGGTGATTTATCCAAGTGGTTTCTGCAGCTCTTCGGTGCCGAGTCCGAGTGCGTCTGCCCGAGCCCGGCGAAGGACCGCAGGTATCGACTCTCCACTCCGGACTCCCAACTCACCGGGAGGACTTCAGGACAGCCCCAGAGGAAAAGTCCCACTTGACAAGTGTAACATCTCAGGTGTTTAAATTACGAAATAAGCCTTATTAGCTTAACACGATGCGTAAATAAACTAAGAAAAGTTAAGAGAGATGAGTTATAAATTGGTTTTGCTTTTAATTGAAATAGCTGTGTATATGTGCATAAATAAATGTACTTTAATCAAGCCATTTAAATAACTTTCACAATGATGCAAACATGGCTACAAAATTTAATAGGCACGTTGTTTTTGGCATGTTAAACAAAAGTCTAGTTGAAGCCTAGGAGTGAATGCAAAGTTTTGCCCATGAAGTGACGTACCCTCCGAATTTATCCTTTTGGCCTGAAACAAAACTTGCGTAACATTTCATTTTGAACAACTTTCATGTTCAGAGATTTTTGAGTTGCAACACGAAAATTTGAGAAACACTTGGATTTGCAAATCAGTCCCTGCCTTTTCCTCTATTTCCACTGCAGACCCTTCTTCTCTGCCTCGTCCGACCCTTTCGTTTCGCCCGACCCTTTCATTCGCCCGACCCTTTTGTTCGCCCGACCCTCGGCTTCGCTGCGGCCCTCGCTTCGCCCGACCCTCGCCCGCCGCGCAGTCCCCGCAGGCCACTTGGCTGGCGATGCCTGACAGCGCTAGGCGCCAAGCCAATGCCTGGCCGCGCCCGCACGCCGCGTTCCTCCCCAGTCTGCGCACGCCACGCGCGCGCCGGCGACGCGCGCCCCTGCTCGCCGCCCGCCGTGCCCGATGGGCAAGCCGCGCCGTGCTCGTGTCTCTGCCGCGTCCCGCCAGTCGCCGCGCTCGCCGCCCGGCAAGGCAGCTGCTGCAGCCCCTCGTCCAACCCGTGCGCCGCGTGATCTCCAGCTCCACACGCCAAATCCTCAGCACCCAATCCCCTGCCCACGCCCGCCGCACACCGCGCCGGCTCCGCTCGCCGCCCACCGCGGCCAGTCACGCCCTTCTGTCGTGCCGCCCGCGCCCGCGCCTCGCAGTCCAAGTCCCGCCCCTCCTCCCGCCTCTCTGCTGCCTACAAAAGGCCGCACTGAGTCCCCCTTGCGCGCCCAGACACTAGAACGCCGCCGCCGCCACCATTACCGCCGTCGTGCCCAGCTCACCGTGGAGCTCACCTCTCCGGCCACCCCTTGCCAGAGCTGAGTCTTCCACCACCACCACAGCACCCTACCGCAGCTCACTGCCCCACCCATCGTCGCCCAGAACCGCCGGAGCACCGCCAGCGCCGCCCGCGCCGCCGCCGCTCCTTGCTGCTCCGTGGACGGCCCACGCCGAAGCTACTCCGTCCAAGCCAAGCTTCGAAACAGGTTCCCCTCGACGCCGCGAAGCTCATCGACCATCCCACACCCTCCCCTCCTCGCCGAAGCACCGTCGCCGACGCTCCGCCCCGCCGCCGCCCCTTTACTCCGCGCCGACGAGCCACCTCCGGCCACCCCCAACCCCGACCAAGGCCATCCCAAGGTAGCTCTCACCTCCCTAGATCTCCCCGACCCTTTTCCCCTCGCCGCCGACGAGCCCCCTCGCCGGAACCTGGCCGGCAGTCGTGCCAGCGCCGCCCAAGGACCCAATTGCATCAATTGAAATCTTTAAAAGAGTCTGCATGCAAGTTTCCAGAGGCATATCTGTAAACCTGTGCTTAAACTTTAAATTCAAAAATAGCGAACTTGTAAACTTCATGTAAAATCATAGAAAAATCGGAAAAATACGAACTCAACTGTTCTGAAATCTTTAGATGAAAATCTACAACTTTTGTTGCATGCTTTTTTCCAGTTGCTTACGAAATCTTGCTCTAAATTAAATGGAAGGTTTAATAGACTTTAATTGTACCCACTGTTGTAGGCAAAGGCTAAATCCGAAAATTTAGCAGTAGATTGGTTGCTTGAGTTCTAGGCCAATGTAAAAATATTAGGGCCAAAACCCATTTCTAGCTAAACTTCTTAATAAAACTTGTTTATGGCATGAAGTAATAAAACTAATTTGTAACTGCTGTTATATTGTGATTCTTGTTGTGAAACTTTTCTAGAGCTGTTATATTGATACCTAAATACCATAGAAAAAAAATTTAGAACCTTTTTCCTTCCTGTAACCTAATTATATAATTTTGTGGTAGGAGAAATGCACTAATTAAAATAATTAGTTTCTGTGCTTGAAAAATGTTCAACTTTTTACTGTAGCACTCTTTAGAGTAGATCTTGCTGTATAAAAAGTTTCATACACAGAAACCCTGTAAAACATCCTGTAGAAATTAATCTTTAATAAACTAGGTGTATCTTGTCCTATTTATTATGCTTTGTATCTTGCTCAGTAAAATCTGAAACATTTACAGTAACACACATTTGGATAGATTATTTCTCTGTAAAATTTTTGGTATCAATACTTGAATGGTTTGTTCTGTATAAAAATAACTAGGTTCTAGTAATGGTTGTGTTTTACATTTTTCATAATTATTCTGCTGCGTGAAAATGTCTGAAATCTTTACAGTGCTTTTGTCTCTGCATAATGTGCTCTAAATAAAAATTTCATCACCAGAAGTTACCTAGTCCAGAAGTTGTGTTTAATCCATGTTGTGCTTAGAACATTGAGTTTCCAATATAACACAACCCCTTCTTGTTTAATGAAGTTCATAATTTAAGTTATACTCTTTTAACAATTGCCCAAAGAAATCTCAACTAAGTAACTTCACAACCAAATTGATGTTTTGTGAACTGCAACTTTATCGTGAAGGAAAATAATCGTCATTACCATCACTATAACTTACACTTGTGCATTCATATAGACTCGACTACCTCTTGCCGATGGAACGTACGAGCTTGTACCCGTGTCTGAGGGTGAGCAATGTGAAGCTCAAGTAAATCTAACTGAAGCTCTCGAAGACCCGAGCCCAAGTTCGGACGAGCCCCAAGCTAGCTTTACCCAAGAAGGCAAGCCCCGGAGCATGAACCCTATTTTTCTAAACTTATGCAACTTATTACTCTACTTTACTTGTGCATTAAGTTTGTAGGAGTTGAATGGAAACTTAGTCGCATGATTCTAGGTACCCATGTTCTGAACACTAGATGTAAGGTTCGATAGAATGCTATGCTAATAGGACTCGGTAAAAGTCGAGTGATTTCCTGTCACTCGCGAGAATATAGGAGTTGAATGTTTACTACATGCTGCAATCATAAGGTCGATGGGCGGGGCTATGGTACGATGTTTATGTTGATGAGTGAGGCCCCGTCTATTTAGTGAAAAATGCTAAGGCCGCAGTGTGTGGTAGTGGTGGTTAAGTCTTTGAACGTACTAACCACATGCCGAGAATATGGTAATCGGTAAGCTTAAGTACCTAATCGGACCGGCAAGTGGACAGCATCCCACCATCTCAACTTCGGTTCCATGCGCGCACATGGTGGGTGCAGAGCTTGGCTCTGTAGTCTTGGATGGTGGCCCTGATCCACAACCCTGGAAGAAAGGGGAAAAGTTGCACGTGTGACTCTTGGAGTAACCACGTGACGTGTGTTTAGGTTTCCCTTGCAAGGTTAAGAAATTCGATTGGAATCGTCCGTTTCTCGCGGTTATTGAGACTGCTTGACCCTTTCACCACATAGAGTAAGAAGAGGAACAATGATGATGATTAATCTTATTGGATGCAAAATAATTCTTCCACCATGTATGATATTGGATACTTGCTTACCTAGAATGGTTAAAGAAAGCTAGACCATGGAGCTAAAATTTGAAAGTAAGGACCTACTTATATATGCTTTTCGGCAAAACAAACCTCTCAAGCCAAAAGCCTTGCATGTCTAGGAGTCGGCTAAGTATATACCAATAGTCGGGTAAGCCTTGCTGAGTATTAGTATACTTAGCCTTGCTTGTGGCTTGTTTTCAGGTGATACTTTGAGGACATGATCGCTAGTTTGACTTGACCTTGTACCCTTTCTCCTGGTTGGTTGGTGGAATGGGATACGCTCCGGGCCAACGGTGATAATGCCGAGTGATGTCTCGTACAGGCTTCATCGAGACATTGTGTATCGTCGAGTAGTTATCGTTATTTTTCTGCTGCATTGAACTCTGAAGAACTCAATTATTTTGAACTCTGAAGTACCTTGTTTTGCGAATCCGAACTTAGTTGTAATAATAATTTATGATGAACCCTGTGGTGTAAAATTTGTGAAATATTGTATCCTCTGGGCTCACCTTCGTGTGAGTACATGTATGTGTGGTTTCGATCGGCAAAAACCGTGGTTGTATCGGGAGGTTACCCGACAGACCAGTGGATTACTCCTTTTGAAGTGCGAGTTAGCCCTGATTGCCCTTATGGTGATGGTTAGCGCGCTTGAGCCGGATTAATTCAGGTAGTTCTGCCACAGCTGGTATCAGAGCCGAAATGCATACGCCAGAGAATGCAACAAGCCTTAAAAACTTGTTTTCCTAAAACTTGACGACAAAAAAATTGTGTTGGAAAATGCGTTGGTTCGTTAAGGATGGTGCCTAGTTCGTAAAGCCCTAAGGGATTATGGGAAAGTTACTAGGTGGCTATTTAATTTGTGAATATTATCAACTGACTTACAAGCACATTATTTCCTGTCAAAATTTACTTTTATGCACAACCGACCTTTAATTTCTGTAATGACACACTCATCGCTAAGGTAAGAAGGTAAGAATCCTCAGCCAACTGAGAGAGCTTGGACTTCCTGTCGGTGATGCGAGCCGAACGCTGCCCTCAAGCAGTGGCCTACTTGAGGTGCTGCCAATATACCAACTATTAGTTGATTATATTGGGAGTAGAAGGTTTGGCGCAGGGTATGGCGGTCGCTGTTCATACCCCCGTCTCAAGATGGTACCCCCGTGAATACGCTATCTTGAGAGCGTATGTTAACGTCGTCTGTACGGCGGGAATTGTACGGATGCCGTTTCTATAGTGAACGGCAATGAATACAGACGCTTTCATGAGTGCTGGCATGAAAGGTTCATTGGATATATATATGCTATATCAATCTTCTGCGGGTACACTAACCGCGATTGCGATAAGTTTAAGAACGGTTAGAGAATTCTCGACTAGCTATTATAATGAGAGACGCATTGTGTATGCCACCGAAACTAACTTCGTAAGACCAAAGCTATTTGGCAATTATTTTATTTTGTGAGGATGAATAGGACGTGCATGCATCATGACTATATAAATCTGAAATTTAAAATGCGATGCATGAGAGTGGTAAGGTTCATGCGCCCACACATTTGACTTTGCATAAGGATTATCTAGCAAATCTGTCACATTTCTGCCCTATCGGAAAAGATGGATTTATTAAGCTTAGAAAATGACCCTTTCTGAAGAAACTCATGTTGAAAGATTTGTTCCAAAATTCGTATTCTACCTCCTGTCTAAATATGAAAAATTCTGGACATATGGATAATGAGAAACAACAAAGACCTTGAGATGTCAGTTTTCTGTCCAAAATGAGCAGTTCAGCCACATAAATTTTTATGCCCCCTTACTACAGATTTCTGCAAAAGTGTTCAGCACAAAACTTGTTTTAAATTTACTCAGGCAGCTACTGTTAAAATTTGGTAATTTTTGTCTATGTGGATTTTCCCTGGTGCATGAAACATTGGCCCACTGTTCACTGAAATTTCTGTGTAGACAGTAAAGTAAAACCTGAAGAGAAAGACCATCATAGAAACTTATCTAGCTCTGGAGTTGACTAGCAAAGTTGTTCAAAAATACCTTAGGAAAGTTCTGTTAAAAGTTGAGAATTTTTGGACAAGAACTGTTGAAGTTATGGCTATTCTTGTGCACTGTCCAGAACCTGTCACTGTGTTCTTAACGGTTTTTCGCTATCTCACCCCTTTGATCTTTTGTTCAGATGGCCGAGCCTGTTGCCATGATGGTGGATGAGGATGGACGCATTCACTCGCAGTGTCTCCACTAGGAGGGCTTTCCCTCTATCTTGTGGGATGTTCTGCGCACCGCGGGCTATTCAATTCCCCCACGTTACACCGGACTGGAGTTTGCAGAGAATGGAGTTACCAGTGCCGTGTTAACGTGACCATCTTTCCGCACCCGCTACACCCGGAGTGGCCCGCCTTGGAGATTGAGGCTGTTGGTCACTGTTTGGCCGATACTTGGGAGCTTGCTGCCATGAGGGCGCTCACCACTTTCTGTGCGCAGTGCCCCGAGGCCGTCACGCTCACTCCTATTGGTTTGTTTCCTACTGCCGAGGACAACGACCCCTTTTGGCTCAACAGGGTGCAACACTCACAGTACTTGGTGGACTTTCATGCCCAGGAGACCATCGAGACCTCCGTGCGGTGCATGAATGCACTCTACCGACTTCAGACCCTCCAGAGTCAGGCGCTTGTGCAGCTCACTGATCTTGCACAGGCCTACCACATGATGGCAGATACCAGGGATGAGCAAATTAAGGAACTCAGTGAGGAACTCGAGGACAGAGACACCCGGATTGGCCAACTTGAGGGCCAAGTTCAGGAGCACGACACTCTTATGGGGTGAGAGAGATGACATGATAGCACACTTGGAGGAGCAGCTCCATGATCTGAACCTTGAGTTGGAGGATGCTAATGAGCACATTCAGTGGCACCATGATCAGAATGCCCCTCCCGACGTGGTGGCTATGGAGGAAGATGAGGAGGAGCCACAGGAGATTGATGGTGTTTCAGGAATGGACTTTGAGGGTGAGGCACTGCATCCACTTCCGATGGGAGCTCACTCTCCTACTCACAGCGAGTCGTCCGTCAACAACCTCGACGACTTCTAGCCAATGACCTAGGGGGACTTTTGCATATACTCCTCGATAGTGTAGCCTAACTTTTGGCAAGTGTTGTAATAGGCTAACTAAGAGTTGAGTACCTCTTTTGTGATGGGTACAACCTGACCATTGGACACTCTAATCATGTAGGCCATGGCTAAAAACTTGGTGGTTTGATTGTGATATTGGAAAACAGTTGAATCTGTGATTGCAGAAACTTGTCGGAATTTTTACCCATGTCTCCTTACATTTCTGGGCTGAGTATTGAATACCAAACTTGTCCTAAATTTTGTGAGCTAGGTTCTCACAAAATTTCGGCACTATTGGATCCTTATAGCTTGAGTTATAGGCAAGATACTATAACTCGTTCTGCTGAAAAACAGCCAAACCAGCGACGCAAAGAGTGAATCTTTCGACCATCTTGGCTATCGATTTAGCGTCTGGGTTGAATACCAAAGTTTTACATCCCTAAATTACCTACCCACTGCCAAAATGTGAGAAATTTTGGATGAACCTACCAGGAGTTATAAGTTTCTTATGGCAGACAGTATTCTGTCCACGATTCTATCCATGATCTTTCGGAAGTCTACTGTTCCGCGTTAATCCTTTTGAATCATGGAAGCAATATGGATCACGTTGCTAATGATAAACATTCACATTTCAGATGGTTGGAGCAACCCGTGGTAACCCGGATGGTTTCGGTGCTAGTGCTAGTGGATCCCAACCACAACCACCACCTAGTTTAGTGGAAGTAATGGCTGCTCAAACCGAGTTGCTTCGTCAGCTTGTCAAGGGGCAGCAAGCGATTTTTCAATACCTGTAGCAACAACACCATCAAGGGGATGGGTGTAATGTCCACCATCCTCCGGTTGTAGGCTATCCAGAGCTCAATAACAAGATGATGGACACAAGAGACGTTTACTCAGACTCCTTATTGCCCCCATCACAACTTCCGATGAAACTTAAGGATCACCAAGTAAAGTGCCGAACTCTCAAGCATGACCCATGCGGCATAGACTTGACCGGATGAGAAATTACCTGCACAGAATTCATCCCACGAGGTCGACGTCAAGTTAGCAGAACTACTAACGCCGGCACAGTCCTACGAACATGAACTCGCTCGCCTGTTCAGGAAAGGATAGACCATGCCAAATGCACCACACCCAAGAAAAGCTCATTAGGTATGCTAGTAGCGATACCTTTAGATAACAAATAGCTCGGTCATCCAAGTGACAAAAATTGTTGTTTCAATTGTGTAAGTTCTAGTCATTTTGCTCGAGAATGCCCTCAGCCTAGGCAGTCAAGGCAGGGCCAAGGTTCTAGCCAAACCCATCAGAACAAGCGTAAAAGACAGATGGATCAGCTTGAAGCGCTCCCTGAAGGTGCACCAATAATGACACGTACCTTCTCTATTTAACAACAAACCTATAGTTATATTGTTTGATTCTAGTGCATCACATAGTATTAGTGCAAAATTTAGTGCAAAAGTAGGCTTGGATGTTTGTCACACAAAAAGGTCGTATATGATATCAACACCGGGTGGTAAAATTGCTTCAAATCAAATGATAAGGCAAGTACCAATCAAGTTGGGTAGTAAAATCATCAACACGGACCTTGTTCTTTTACCCCTTGATGGCATGGATATTATTTTGGGAATGAACTGGATGACTATGCATGGAGTCACACTGGACCTTTCTTCCCGTGCTGTTGAAATAAATTCGCCTAGTCACGGAGCCACTACCCTATACCTACCGTTCCGGGAGTGCACCAATTCTTGTGCTTTCGTGATGGAAGGAATCAAGCTAGATGATATTCCAGTGGTATGCGAGTATGCCGATGTTTTTCCGGATGACTTACCAGGAATGCCACCAGATAGGGGTATTGAGTTCGATATTGAACTGCAACCAGGCACTGCACCTATCTCCAAAAGACCCTATAGGATGCCACCTAAGGAACTGGCCGAACTGAAAATACAACTCCAAGAACTACTGGACAAAGGCTTCATTCGTCCTAGCGCATCACCTTGGGGATGTCCAGCCCTATTTGTAAAGAAAAAGGATGACAATTTAAGATTATGTGTGGACTACCGACCTCTCAATGCGGTAACCGTTAAAAATAAATACCCACTTCCCCTCATCGACGTTCTCTTTGATCAATTATCTGGAGCTAGAGTTTTCTCAAAGATTGATCTTCGATCTGGATATCATCAGATAAAGATTCATCCATGCGATATTCCTAAGACCGCCTTTTCCACACGATATGGACTATACGAATTCTTGGTCATGTCCTTTGGTCTCACCAATGCCCCTGCCTACTTCATGTATCTCATGAATTCGGTATTCATGCCCGAGCTCGACAAATTCGTCGTAGTTTTCATTGACGACATCCTTATCTATTCCAAGAATGAGGAAGAGCATGCTAAACACCTGCACATTGTTCTTCAGCGTCTTAGAGACCATCAGCTCTATGCTAAATTTTCTAAGTGCGAATTCTGGTTGGATAGTGTGAAGTTCTTGGGTCACACTATTTCCAGCGAAGGCATAGCCGTTGACCCCAGCAAGGTACAAGAAGTGATGGATTGGAAACCTCTTACCTCTGTTCATCAGATTCGCAGTTTTCTTGGCTTAGCCGGTTACTATCGCCGTTTCATTCCGGATTTCTCCAGGATTGCTAAGCCTATGACCGAACTATTGAAAAAGGGAGTAAAGTTTGTGTGGGATGAGAAATGCGAAAAAGCTTTCCACACTCTCAGAGAATGTTTGACTACAGCCCCTGTGTTAGCTCAACCTGATAACACCAAGCCGTTCGATGTTTACTGTGACACATCTGGCATTGGTCTTGGTTGTGTGCTTATGCAAGAAAATCGAGTTATCGCCTATGCTTCACGAGCCCTTCGGCCCCATGAGCAGAATTATCCGACCCATGATCTCGAGTTAGCAGCAGTCATTCATGCTCTAAAAATATGGAGACATTATCTCATGGGCACTCATTGTAATATCTACACCGATCACAAGAGTCTCAAATATATCTTCACCTAAGCTGATCTGAATATGAGACAAAGAAGATGGCTAGAATTAATCAAGGATTATGATCTCGAGGTGCACTATCACCCCGACAAGGCTAATGTAGTCGCGGATGCACTCAGCCATAAGGCCCATTGCCATTGCCTATCAGCGGAAATCTATAATGAGACATTATGTTCGGAAATGAGGAAGCTTAGTTTGGAAATGATTTCCCAAGGCACTCTGAATCACATCTTAGTCGAGCCCACTATTCACGACCAAATCATCATGGCACAACTACACGATGAAGGAGTTAAGATCATCAAACAAAAACTCTCTCTAGGAGAAGAGAAATACAAATGTTTCCGCCAGAACCATAAGGGAGTTCTATGGCTCGAAAGTCGCATAGTCGTTCCGAAGAATCATGAGCTCCGTAAGAAAATTCTGGATGAGGCACACCTTTCCAAATTTTCTATTCACCCCGGCAGTAACAAAATATATCAAGACCTTAGGCAAAATTTCTGGTGGACTAGAATGAAAAGAGAAATCGCTAAATATGTCTCAGAATGGGACACATGCCGGAGAGTAAAAGCCAGCCACTTGAAAGTAGCCGGTACACTTCAACCTTTGCCTATACCGTCATGGAAATGGGAGGACATAAGTGTGGATTTCATTGTTGGATTGCCAAGTACCGCACGGAGACACGATTCCATATGGGTTATCGTTGATAGGCTCACAAAGACGGCACATTTTCTTCCGGTACACCCCACCTATACCGCTAAGAAATATGCTCAGATTTATCTCGATCGCATTGTTTGCCTACATGGAGTACCGAAGACTATTATTTCTGATCGTGGTACTCAGTCTGTAGCGCGCTTTTGGGAACAATTGCAAGCTTCTCTTGGTACTAAATTGATTCGAAGCTTAGCCTATCATCCTCAGACTGACGGACAAACTAAGAGAGTGAACCAAATTCTTGAAGACATGTTTAGAGCTTGCATCATTCACTATGACAAGAGTTCGGACAAATGCCTATCCCTAGCGTAGTTCTCATATAACAATAGCTACCAAGAGAGTTTGAAAATAGCACCATTTGAGGCCTTATACGGACGAAGATGTCGAACCCCTTTGAGTTGGTCACAGACCGGAGAACGCAAAATATTTGGACCAGACTTGGTAATCGAGGCAGAAGAAAAAGTGAGAGTAATACAAGAAAACCTTAGAGCCGCACAATCCAGGCAAAAGAGCTATTTCGACAAAAGGAGAAAGCCACTGAAATTTGAAGTTGGTGACCATGTCTACCTTCGAGTTTCACCAACCAAGGGTGTACAACGATTCAGAGTCAAAGGAAAACTATCTCTCCGTTATGTTGGTCCCTACGAAATCATCGAGAGCTGTGGACCCGTAGCCTATAGAATTCGACTGCCCCCTCAGCTTGCAGCCATCCATGATCTCTTTCACGTATCTCACCTCAAGAAGTGTGTTCGAGTCCCTACCGAGGTTATTAAACAACAGGAAATCTTAGTAGAGCCCGACCACTCATATGTCGAGTATCCTATCAAAATCATGGACCAAAAAGAAAGAAGCACCAGGAGGAAAGTGATTAAAATGTACAAAATTCAATGGAATCATCACACTGAGGAAGAAGCCACATGGGAAACCGAAAGCTATCTAAACCAAAATTTCCCGGGTTTTCTCAACTCCACCGAAGGTACACACACTACCCACCCTAAGCTTATTGTCCGAATCTCGGGGTGAGATTCTTTTTAAGGGGGGAAGGCTGTAACACCTCAGGTGTTTAAATTACGAAATAAGCCTCATTAGCTTAACATGATGCGTAAATAAACTAAGAAAAGTTAAGAGAGATGAGTTATAAATTGGTTTTGCTTTGAATTGAAATAGTTGTGTATATGTGCATAAGTACATGTACTTTAATCAAGCCATTGAAATAACTTTCACAATGATGCAAACATGGCTACAAAATTTAATAGGCACATTTTTTTGGCATGTTAAACAAAAGTCTAGTTGAAGCCTAGGAGTGAATGCAAAGTTTTGCCCAGGAAATGATGTACCCTCCGAATTTATCCTTTTCGAGTTTTTAAAATAACTTCTAAACTACAACTCCAATGAACTTTGGCCTGAAACAAAACTTGTGTAACTTTTCATTTTGAACAACTTTCGTGTTCAGAGATTTTTGAGTTGCAACCCGAAAAATTGAAAAACACTTGGATTTGCAAACCAGTCCCTGCTTTTTCCTCTATTTCCACCGCAGACCCTTCTTCTCCGCCTCGCCCGACCCTTTCGTTTCGCCCGACCCTTTCATTCGCCCAACCCTTTCGTTCGCTCGACCCTCGGCTTCGCGGCGGCCCTCGCTTCGCCCGACCCTCGCCCGCCGCGCAGTCGCCGCAGGCCACTTGGCCGGCGATGCCTGACAGTGTTAGGCGCCAAGCCAATGCCTGGCCGCACCCGCACGCCGCGTTCCTCCCCAGTCCGCACACGCCACGCGCGCCCCTGCTCGCCGCCCGCCACGCCCAATGGGCAAGCCGCGCCATGCTCGTGTCTCCGCCGCGTCCCGCCAGTCGCTGCGCTCGCCGCCCAGCAAGGCAGCTGCTGCAGCCCCTCGTCCAACCCGCGCGCCGCGTGATCTCCAGCTCCACGCGCCAAATCCTCAGCACCCAATAACCTACCTACGCCCGCCGCACACCGCGCCGGCTCCGCTCGCCGCCCACCACGGCCAGTCACACCCTTCTGTCGTGCCGCCCGCCCCTCCTCCCGCCTCTCTGCTGCCTACAAAAGGTCGCACTGAGTCCCCCTCGCGCGCCCAGACACCAGATCACCGCCGCCGCCACCATTACCGCCGTCGTGCCCAGTTCACCGTGGAGCTCACCTCTCCAGCCACCCCTTGCCAGAGCTGAGTCTTCCACCACCACCACAGCACCCCACCGCTGCTCACTGCCCCACCCATCGTCGCCCAGAACCGCCGGAGCACAGCCAGCGCCGCCCACGCCGCCGCCGCTCCTTGCTGCTCCGTGGACGGCCCACGCCGAAGCTCCTCCGTCCAAGCCAAGCTTCAAAACGGGTTCCCCTCGACGCCGCGAAGCTCATCGACCAACCCACACCCTTCCCTCCTCGCCGGAGCACCATCGCCGATGCTCCGCCCCGCCGCCGCCCCTCTGCTCCGCGCCGACGAGCCACGTCTGGCCACCCCTAACCCTGACCAAGGCCATCCCGAGGTAGCTCTCACCTCCCTAGATCTCCCCGACCCTTTTCCCCTCGCCGCCGACGAGCCCCCTCGCCGGAATCTGGCCGGCCGCCGTGCCAGCGCCGCGCAAGGACCCAATTGCATCAATTGAAATCTTTAAAAGAGTCTGCATGCAAGTTTCCAGGGTCATATCTGTAAACCTGTGTTTAAACTTTGAATTCAAAAACAGCGAACTTGTAAAATTCATGTAAAATCATAGAAAAATTGGAAAAATACAAACTCAACTGTTCTGGAATCTTTAGATGAAAATCTACAACTTTTGTTGCATGCTTTTTTTCAGTTGCTTGCGAAATCTTGCTCTAAATTAAATAAAAGTTTTAATAGACTTTAATTGTACCCACTGTTGTAGACAAAGGCTAAATTCGAAAATTTAGCAGTAGATTGGTAGCTTGAGTTCTAGGCCAATGTAAAAATATTAGGGCCAGAACCTATCTCTAGCTAAATTTCTTAATAAAACTTGTTTATGGCATGAAGTAATAAAACTAATTTGTAACTGCTGTTATATTGTGATTCTTGTTGTGAAACTTTTCTAGAGCTGTTATATTGATACCTAAATACCATAGAAAAAAAAATTTAGAACCTTTTTCCTTCCTGTAACCTAATTATATAATTTTGTGGTAGGAGAAATGCACTAATTCAAATAATTAGTTTCTGTGCTTGGAAAATGTTCAACTTTTTACTGTAGCATGCTTTAGAGTAGCTCTTGCTGTATAAAAAGTTTCATATACAGAAACCTTGTAAAACATCCTGTAGAAATTAATCTTTATTAAACTAGGTGTATCTTGTCCTTTTTATTATGCTTTGTATCTTGCTCAGTAAAATCTGAAAAATTTACAGTAACACACATTTGGATAGGTGATTTCCCTGTAAAATTTTTGGTGTCAATACTTGAATGCTTTGTTCTGTATAAAAATAACTAGGTTCTAGCAGTGGTTGTGTTTTACATTTTTCATAATTATTCTGCTGCGTGAAAATATCTGAAATCTTTATAGTGCTTTTCTCTCTGCATAATGTGCTCTAAATAAAAATTTCATCACCAGAAGTTACCTAGTCCAAAAGTTGTGTTTAATCCATGTTGTGCTTAGAAAATTGAGTTTCCAATATAACACAACCCCTTCTTGTTTAATGAAGTTCATAGTTTAAGTTATACTCTTTTAACAATTGCCCAAAGAAATCTCAACGAAGTAACTTCACAACCAAACCGATGTTTTGTGAACTGCAACTTTATCGTGAAGGAAAATAATCGTCATTACCATCACTATAACTTACACTTGTGCATTCATATAGAATCGACTACTCTCGCCGACGGAACGTACGAGCTGGTACCCGCGTCCAAGGGTGAGCAGCGTGAAGCTCAAGTAAATCTAACTGAAGCTCTCGAAGACCCGGGCCCAAGTTCGGACGAGCCCCAAGCTAGCTTTACCCAAGAAGGCAAGCCCCGGAGCATGAACCGTATTTTTCTAAACTTATGCAACTTATTACTCTACTTTACTTGTGCATTAAGTTTGTAGGAGTTGAATGGAAACTTAGTCGCATGATCCTAGGTACCCATGTTCTGAACACTAGATGTAAGGTTCGATAGAATGCTATGCTAATAGGACTCGGTAAAAGTCGAGTGATTTCCTGTCACTCGCGAGAATATAGGAGTTGAATGTTTACTACATGCTGCAATCATAAGGTCGACGGGCGGGGCTATGGTACGATATTTATGTTGATGACTGAGGCCCCGTCTGTTTAGTGAAAAATGCTAAGGCCGCAGTGTGTGGTAGTGGTGGTTAAGTCTTTGAACGTACTAACCACATGCCAAGAATATGGTAATCGGTAAGCTTAAGTACCTAATCGGACCGGCAAGTGGACAACATCCCACCATCTCAACTTCGGTTCCATGCGCGCACATGGTGGGTGCAGAGCTTGGCTCTGTAGTCTTGGATGGTGGCCCTGATCCACAACCCAGGAAGAAAGGGGAAAAGTTGCACGTGTGACTCTTGGAGTAACCACGTGACGTGTGTTTAGGTTTCCCTTGCAAGGTTAAGAAATTCGATTCGAATCGTCCGTTTCTCGCGGTTATTGAGACTGCTTGACCCTTTTACCACATAGAGTAAGAAGAGGAACAATGATGATGATTAATCTTGTTGGATGCAAAATAATTCTTCCACCATGTATGATATTGGATAGTTGCTTACCTAGAATGGTTAAAGAAAGCTAGAGCGTGGAGCTAAAATTTGAAAGTAAGGACCTACTTATATATGCTTTTTGGCAAAACAAACCTCTCAAGCCAAAAGCCTTGCATGTCTAGGAGTCGGCTAAGTATATACCAATAGTCGGGTAAGCCTTGCTGAGTATTAGTATACTCAGCCTTGCTTGTGGCTTGTTTTCAGGTGATACTTTTGAGGACATGATCGCTAGTTTGACTTGGCCTTGTACCCTTCCTCCTGGTTGGTCGGTGGAATGGGATACACCCCCGGCCAACGGTGATAATGCCGAGTGATGTCTCGTACGGGCTTCATCAAGATATCGTGTATCGTCGAGTAGTTATCGTTATTTTTCCACTGCATTGAACTCTGAAGAACTCAATTATTTTGAACTCTGAAGTACCTTGTTTTGTGAATCCGAACTCAGTTGTAATAATAATTTATGATGAACCCTGTGGTGTAAAATTTGTGGAATGTTGTATCCTCTGGGCTCACCTTCGTGTGAGTACATGTATGTGTGGTTTCGATCGGCAAAAACCGTGGTTGTATCGGGAGGTTACCCGACAGACCAGTGGATTATTCCGTTTGAAGTGCGAGTTAGCCCTGATTGCCCTTATGGTGATGGTTAGCACGCTTGAGCCGGATTAATTCAGGTGGTTCTGCCGCAACAAGGAATAGGTAAGCACGACCCAGGAGGGGTCAAACCAAGCCGTACCAAGTGCTACTGCTGCAGGCCCCCACTGTGCCACCAACCCATCCTTCTGATGACCGAGCCATTCGTCATCGCGGCTTGACCTCCAAGCAATCATCATGCGGGATGGAGTAGGGCGTGTAAACAGCTGCGCTGATGGGAGGACGTGGCTACCCCAGCGCCACCCGAGGGGGCCGACTTTCTCGCCAACCCGTTGGCCAAACTCGATCCCGTGGCTCTGGCCTGGCGCATCGAGCTCCTGCTGAGTGCCAACCCTTCTGTGGGCGACGTGGACCTGGTCATGTACTCTCTATGCAACGCCGCTCGCCATCTCTCTGGTGGGATGCCCCTGGCACCACCAACGACACCACGAGCCGCATCACCGTTCGGCCTCACGAACGCTGCGGCAGCTTTCACCTGGGAGCTCAGTAGGATCATGCCGCTGTCTCCTCCAACGACTCCATTCGTGGGCATGACCGGGTACAGCCCCGCGTCGTTCCACGACCTCCTCCCCGACGATGACGACCTCCTTAGTGAGGCCTCAAGCATCGGAGAGGCGTCCACCCCGGGGTGCACCATGTGGCCGAGGTGCGCCATGGCGGACCTCCCAGGAGAAGTCCCGACCATGGAAAGCTCGGAACACACGCACACCCCCACTTATCCACATGCGCAGGGTCATGCCGAAGACATGTGGAACTCGCAGGGCGACCCACCACGAGCATCGGCACATCCACCGCCGAACCCTCATGGCGTGGCGAGCGGTGCTCGAGATCGTGCGCAGCCGGTCCGACAGGGATGTCTTCTCGCTTTTCTTGATCGAGATCAATTATTATAATTGGTATGTGATTATTCCGTACTTGACGACCCTGAGGATTGAATTGAATTTTACTCCATGAATTTGTTGCACCATGATGATATGGCTTGGTCACTTAATCGCATTGTTCCTTCCGCCGGTGGTGATCAGTCAACAGCGGTGGAAATGAAATCCGAATAAAAACCAAAATCCTTTGTTGAAGCTTGGTGATGCAACCGGGATTGAATCAATTGCCGAGAATTGAACTTCTCCAATTTAATCATTCCATATCACGCTCTTTTATTTTGAAGTCGACTCGGATTCGTCATGGATTTTCCTGCAAATTGAAATCAATCAAACACTACCTTGTCTTCACATAGAGAGAAAACAACATGGTTGTCCTACTAGACATTGGCTATCACCCATAGTCATAATCCAGAACTTTGATAAATCTTTTAAACCTGTGCCTTCCCAGGCAACGGCACCAAAAATGCTTGTTGACATTTTGTAACGCAATCACCAAGTATGGACATAGAATCCATTCCCCCGGCAGTAGCGCCAAAAATGGTTGTCGGTATTTTCTTACATTACAGAAGGATCCGCAAGCGCACGGAGTACCACTATAGCATTTTACCCATGAGTACGGGGTCGTATTTATATTTCTGCATGGAAGGCGATAGTTTAAATGGATTTATTAAGCTCAGAAAAATTATCATGATTTAATATCTAGTATCTAAATAGGGGTAATTGATAATATGATTGAGAGGTAGTGTGACACAAGATCAACCATCCCTATGAAAGAGTGACTAGGATCAGAGCAAGGCAGAAGGAAGCTTTCAAGGGCATACAAAGGATAACTCCTATCTTGGCAAGCATAGAACATACTTATGAACACATACTCATACACATGCTTAGGATCGGGCTCTAGACTCCCAGGCATCACAGGGAGACCACACAAGAAATGGCAAGGAGGCCACTAGTTCTTCACGGCTATTTTATGCACCTCCTACAACTAATACACGAATGGGGAGGGTTATGATGGACGGACAGGGCTGTCACCACCTGCCACCTACCTCATCTAACCATGGTATAGAGCCGCATTCAAACATAACCGATAACCCAGACACCACGTCTGTGCTAAGGATTGTTGCTCTCGCTTACGTTGAGACTAAGAACACCCCGACTAGGGGAGATGAAACCGATGTCGTAGCCTAGATGTGTTACCACATCTAAACAAGAAAGATACATGCCACAAGAAAGGCTATGAAAGGACCACATGCTAAACATAAGCATATGAATCAAACACAAGCCAAGATAAGGAAGTAAACTTTATTACTAAACTCCAAACCATACATAAAGAGAAAGATACAAGACCATACCAAACTCTTTATGAAGACTAGAAGACCTTGAAGAACTACTCTTCACCTACAATCCACTACCCTAGAGAGCTTTACAAAGGAGGAGAGGCTACATCTTGGTGTGTCTCATTTAGAAGGACCCCCTCTAGTATTTATAAGTAGGGAACTGCAGCTTCTGCCCGTGGAAATAGCTCGGCGTGCCTGGAACCGACCTTGAGGAAGCTTAAGTGGGTTGGAGCTCTTGCTGGTTCAGCCGACCTACATGGTTTGGCCGAACCAAGCCTGGCTCGAACCATCTTCTCCTTTGGTTGAGTCATTGCCTGGTGGGCCTTGATGCTCCTAGTTGATGATAGGAGTGGAATTAAGTTGGTTTGATTTAGGTGTGGGCCCTCCAATACATGTGACGCACGTGTGGCTGCGTATGATTGGTTGAGGCTTGTTTCCTTGGATTGATGAGGTGTCTTTTCTTTTTGTTTTCAGCTGAAATCCTGCAATCATAGAATTCTCCAAGGGCATGTGGAATGTATACATTTATTAGCAGAATGTGTATAAGAAATGCAAGTTCATCCTTATTTTGTGACCAAATTGACGCTCATTTTTGGTCCATAGAGAGCATCAACACGCCCCCGACTACAACGAGCCGACTCCCGCCAGTGCTTTTCGCCCAACGGAAGACACCAAGGCAGACGCGATCGACCCAGCCGATCCAACCAAGACCGTGCAGATCGGGGCCTAGCTCCCCACCAAATAGGAGGACGCGCTCGTCGACTTCCTGTGCTCCAATCAGGATGTCTTCGCGTGGAAGCCATTAGACATGCTAGGCATCCTGAAGGAGGTCGCCACGAGCTCCGCATCCTGTCGGGCTCCAAGCCCGTCCGATAGTGCCTACACCGCTTCGACGAGGAGAGGCGCAAAGCTATCGGTGAAGAGATCGCCAAACTCCTTGCAGCCGGTTTCATCAAGGAAGTGTACCGCTCTGACTGGCTCGCGAACCCCATTCTTGTAAAGAATAAGAATGGGAAATGGAGAATGTGCGTTGACTACACTGGCCTCAACAAGGCGTGTCCCAAGGATCCCTTTCCTTTACCACGCATAGACCAGATAGTCGTCTCCACCTCCGGGTGTGAGGTTCTCTCTTTTTTGGATGCCTACTCAGGCTATCACGAGATCATGATGGAGTCCAACCAGCTCGCGACTTCTTTCATCATTCCATTCGGCTCGTACTGCTATGTAACGATACTGTTCGAACTCAAAAATGCCAGCGCAACTTACTAGCGCTGCAAGCAGAAGTGCTTTGCTGATCAGATCAATTCTCCTCGGCAGCTCGAGCAAACCGAGCTCCCGAGGCCCACGATTCCTATCTATGTTGACGATATCGTGGTCAAAGTGCCCCGTGCGAACAATTCGATCGCCACTCTTGATGCTTCCTTTGCCAACCTTCGCAGATTTTGCATTAAGCTGAATCCCAAAAAGTGCACCTTCGGGGTCCCCAAGGGAAAGCTGCTCAGCTTCATCGTTTCTGAGCGAGGCATCGAAGCCAAACCCGAAAAAATCACGACCATCACTAGAATAGGCCCTGTCCGCAACATCTAGGGCGTGCAGCAGCTTACTGGGTGCTTGGCCTCCCTTAGTCGGTTCATATCCCAACTGGGAGAGTGGGCTTGCCCCTCTACAAGCTCCTCAAAAAGTCAAACACTTTCAACTGGACCGAGGAGGCTCAGCGAGCGCTCGACAGTTTGAAGGCGCTGCTGACCACGCTACCAGTCCTAGTCGCTCCCGAGCGACGGGAACCCCTCCTGCTCTACCTAGCGGCCACGACACATGTGGTCAGCGCTACGCTGGTAGTTGTTGGCGTTTCATAGCGTCATCACTAGGATAGGTGTTTCCCAGCAACGGCACCAGAAATGTCATGGGGTATTTCTTACGTTACAGAAGGATCCGCAAGCGCACGGAATACCGTTGTAGCATTTTGCCCGTGAGACGGGGTTGTATTTATATTTCCGCCGGGAAGGCGGCGGTTATTGGAATAGATTAGTATATTGATGTTAGATCCGGGGCAGCGGGACCGCACACTTGGCAGACATATTCTTGTGGTAGGTGATGGCGCATAGGCCATACCTTATCCTCATTGTAACTAGTCGTATAGGGCTAGGACTAGTTGGATGTAAGGAAACTACCCGACAACGTACTCGGGTAGGACTCCTCAGGTCGTCCCAACTAGGATTTCCATGTAACCCTGTCCCCCCAGACTATATAAGGGCGGGCAGGGACCCCTCCAAAGCAGATCATGCATACGCATAACCTTCAAGGCAATAAGAACCACACAGGACGTAGGGTATTACGCTCTCAGCGGCCCGAACCTGTCTAAGCTTTGTGTTCCTTGCACCTTCGAGTTCCTGATCTCAGCGACACCCTACCTACAACCTACCACCTCGGGGGTATCCCTCGGTGGGCTTGGCGGTAAAACACCGACAACTGGCGCCAGGTAGGGGTGTTCATCGAGCATCCACCAGACAACTTGATGGCATCATTCAACTTCACCAGCGCTATGCTCGACGAGGGCATGACGTTCACCTTCGGCTTCTAGATCTGCATCATCAATGGCCGTGATGGCTTCAACAGCCACCTCGCCGACACCAGGGAGCTTGAGGCATTTGCTCCAGCATCAAGCCGTGACATCAACGATCTTGGCGAAATTCAATTTTCCGATCTAATAGGAAACCACGAAGGCGATCCAACTTGGCTTCAACTCGTAATTGGCTCGACTCAGCTCGCGTCAACAACTTTTAACTACTCAGTTCGTCGGCGCGTCAGGCCGCGGATGACGAGGGTGGCGGCGGCGTCCTTCCCGGTCGCACGGAGCATGGCCACCACAATCCACGACGCACTGATGCTACTGTGCATGCATGTGATGGAGGCACAGGGCCTGCCGCCTATCTACCTCAACGGGTCCAACGACCCCTACGTGCGGCTGCAGGTCCTTGTGCGGTAGAAAATTCAATTTTCCTTCACACGTGGATCCAGAAAGCTCCGCAAAGCATGCAGGCGAGATGGCTGCGATGCAAGCAAGCTTCAGTGCCATAAGCGTGTTGGCATCCAAGACGCCGGAGAAGTATGCACGCGCGGACTGCCCTCTTACCAAGCATCGCCCGTGCCATCAGTAAGGGCTCCAATGGCCTACACCTGAGAGATGCAGCCGCCATCGTCCCAACTCGTGGATTCGCCAACCTCGACCACCTGGCTCGATCTCGGCTTGTGTTGCAACATCAGTGCAACGCGGATTTTAGCTTGCGGTCTCCGCCGGCCTCGACGACACGGCTCAACTTCAGTTCCCGCCGCAATGATGACACACCGCCGACTACTCCGTCAGCTGCCCGCTCGGCCATGACGACTGGGCTTTGCCAAGTACTCCGAATTCACGTGGGTGCTCGGCGACCCGCTGACGACTACTTTGGTTTCCTGAGGATGTTCGGCGACCCGCTGACGACTACTTCAACTTCGCGAGGACGCTCAACGACCCGTCGACGACTACTTCGACTACTCACCTCGACTAGAAAACTAGTCGGGAGCGGGTCTCGCACCGTCAACAACTAGTTGGAATCGACTCCGACTAGTCGGGCTTCGTCCACAATCATCGCGGTTTCATCAAAAACTGCCACGGCTTTGTCGATAATCGTCCACGAATTAAGCTAAGTCACTTATATCTTTTCCGACTTGTTCTTAACAGGATCGGTAACTACTTTGGTACATCTCTCGACGGGAATTACCCTCGGGGGCTACACCATGATCGACTACTTCTAGGGTTTGCTACAGTCCACACGCTTGGTACATCGAGTTCGTAGGGCACTGCCCACGTGCTTGGTACACTAAGTTGTGTCAGGCTCACAGCGGCTACACCCTATGGCCATGCGCACTACAACGCGCGCTCTCGCCGACTACTTTATGCGCACCGCGCATCCTCTTTGTCGCATGCCGACTACTTTATGCGCACCGCGCATCCTCTTCTTTTAACGGTTAATAAAGTACTCGGGTGGCACACACCTTAATCCGTGAAACTTCGACTCTCCTATATGCCTATGTTCCTACGCGTGCACATGGCCAAGCTCCCTACGCTATTGGCTACGGCTACGATCAGGAATCAGGAGCTTAAATGTAACAGGCTAACCACCTGGGGAAATTACACAACCTAACAAGAGCAAGACCCAAAAATTTTTACATGCATTTTACAATGCTGGGATTCACTCCCGACTCGATATCATGTATATCAATTACAACACATTTTGATGTTTACCTTGCAGGGGCACGACAGGGCACTCCCCGTGCCTTCGACGGCTCGTCTAGCTCCCTCGCTCGGGGGCTGGGCGCGACAGGGCACTCGCCACGCCTTCGACGGCTCGTCTAGCTCCCTCGCTCGGCGGCTGGACGCGACAGGGCACTCGCCGTGCCTTCGACGGCTTGTCTGGCTCACTCGCTCAGGGGCTGGGCGTGACAGGGCACTCGCCGTATTTTTGACTCCTTGTCTAGCTCCCTCGCTCGGTGGCTAGGCGCGACAGGGCACTCGCCATATCTTCGACTACTCGTCTGGCTCCCTCGCTCCCATGCTCAGGGGCTGGGCGCGTGAAGCGACTTTCTCAATGTAACGATTTGATTTGAGCGGTATTCAAGGGTTTTTTGAGAAAGTTATTTGAACTAGCCATCTTTTCAGGGATAGACTCTCGAAAAGAGGGGTTATTCGAATTTCAAAACAAATTAACCGAGAATTACCATCAATTCATTTCAAAAACACACACTCCATGCCATGACTCTTTGGATCCTTTTTTCCAAACCTTGGAATTTGGATTAAAGGCTCGGGGGCTGCGGGGTATGTGTCATCAACGGCTTATTTTTCAAAAATTCTTGGAAGATACAGACGGAAGATTCAAGACTAATTTGACCCTCATCCTGATTCTTCGATTCAACCTAAGACTCGAGGGCTACTCCATATGGAGTGCGAGTTCATCACACCCCATATAAAATAAGACTTGAAAACTACTCGGGGCATGAGCACCTCACAGCCTGGATGCAGCCAAGGAAGTACTCGGAAGACACCTTCTTAAGAGGACTCAGCAGGGACCTGAAGACACCTTCCAGAAGTACTCGGAAGCCTGCAGTACTCGGCTACGAAGAGCTCGTGGGCTTATCAGACCTGGGGCGGCGGGACTGCACACTTGGCATACATATTCTTGTGGTAGGGGATGGCGCATGGGCCATACCTTATCCTCATTGTAACTAGTCGTATAGGGCTAGGACTAGTTGGACGTAAGGAAACTACCCGACAACGTACTCGGGTAGGACTCCTCAGGTCGTCCCGACTAGGATTTCCATGTAACCCTGTCCCCCCAGACTATATAAGGGCGGACATGGACCCCTTGAAAGCAGATCGTGCATACGCATAACCTTCAAGGCAATACAAACCAAACAGGACGTAGGCTATTACGCTCTCAGTGGCCCGAACCTGTCTAAACTTTGTGTTCCTTGCACCTTCGAGTTCCTGATCTCGGCGACACCCTACAAACAACCTACCACCTCGGGGATATCCCTCGGTGGGCTTGGTGGTAAAACACCAACAATTGATTAGTTCTAGCATGGATATTTAGTTGAATAAATAGGGGTAAGATAATATATGGTAAAGAGGTAGTGTGACACACAAGTTACCCAAGTTCTATCTCTATGCAAAGCTTACAGGAAGGGGAAAAGGAAGAAGAAAGCTAATCTAAGGACTTATGTACTCCTAACTAAGCATACAGTCTATACTAAGCACTTATACACATACACATGATTAGTAACGAGCTCTAGGCTCCCAGGCATCACCGGGAGACCGCACAAGATATGGCTAGGTGGCCACTAGATCTTCACGGCTATTTTATGCACCTCCTACAGCTACTACACGAACGGGGAGGGTTACGCTGGACGGACAGGGCTGTCACCACCTGCCACCTACCTAATCTAACCATGGTATACAGCCGCATCCAGCAACACTGATTAGCCCAGACACCACGTCTACGCTAATAAGCGATACTCTAATGCCCCGCGCGGAGCCCCCACCCTTTGGATGGACATACATCACACTAGAGCAAACATACGTATACTGGAACCAATGCCGTAGCCTAGATGTCTTACCTACATATAAACTAAGCATAACACACACATCTGAATACACAGAACATATACTATACGAGTACACTAAACTAGAAGATAATTCTATTAATGAATTCTGAATATTACAAAGGAGAGGAAGAGTAAAACCCATACCGAACACTCCTAGGCAAGACTCGGGAACCGAAGAAGAGCTACTTCACCTAAACCCCACTATCCTAAAGACTAAGCAAGAGAGGAACTTGAGAGAGAGCAACTTGTGGTGTTGCAACTTGTGGTGTCCTTCATTAGTAGCACCCCCCTCATATTTATAGAGGTGAGTGTGGGGGGTGTGCAATAGCTCCACGTCGTGCAAATGACTTGAGCCTTGCCAAAATGACATTAGGAGCCAATGGGGAAGCGCCATGTCAAAGGAGTAAGTCAGTGGCCCCCTGCTAGGTTGGCCGACCTAGGCCCTGCCCAGATCGAGTCCAGACTGCTCTAGGTGGCTGCCATGTAGGTGTATGAATCCTTAGCAAGGCACTTCTCCCTTCTCATAACGAAAGCTTTTGTGGAGCTCAAGGTATGGAATGAATGAAGGATACGTGCATTTCATATATTGCCAAGACAAAGAGTGGATCCATGGAGAAAACAAGTCATATCCCAAGATCAAGAGGTGCATGTGTGTGGATGGATGAAAGGTATGATTACTCCTTTATGGTTTGTGATCTCTCTCCTCTTTATTTTTTTTGTATTTTTCTTTAGACATGGCTATCCCTCTTTTTATTCATCCTTTTTCTCTTTTTTTGGGTCATGCTTCATTGGCATGCCATCTTTTCTTTTTCTTCGCTCTTCTTTTGGGGGATGACCAAGCCTAATTTCTCTTTCAGGGATAAAATGAGGAGAGATCACAAGCTTCATGGAACATTCATTTGGTGGATGGATGGATTTGCTAATTCCCAGTGTAGGAATGTCGTAGTGAGTGTAACGTGTGAGTGATCTTGATCAAGAGGATATGAAAAGCATCTCACTTGGGTCACATCAATTTGACAAAGCTCAATGAAATAGCAAGCAACATATGTGTAGGTTTTTTTCAATGTAGATGACATATGTCTTTGGTAGGACTTGGAACATCATTGTGGAACTTGTCTTTCCCTTTTGAATTTTGAAAACAAAACACTCCAGATATCATGCTTCACTTAGGACAAGATTATAAAGCTCAATCTTCCATATCTAAACTCACAACAATCTAGACTTGGATAAAGCATGTGCAGCTCACAAGATGTTCGGGTTCATGGCACAAAGGTTTAAATAGTCAGCAAACTCAAACTCAGGAAACACCATGCTTTAGGACTAAGCAAGACATATAAGCAAGAGTATAACAATTATTCATCCTTTCAACTTAGGAAGACTGAACATTCTTATCATGCATATGGAAAAGGGAAATTAAAGCAGGAAATATTTGTTTGGTTTTTAGAGTTTTTATGTCTTTATTGAATGCAGTAAAAGGATACAGTTCACTTGGCGGAGGAACTCCCCAGATAGCTCTTTGTTTAAGGTCCGATGAGTAGGACTTTCTCCATACCTGTTTAACTTGAGGTCGGATCGTCCATACCTAGAGAGGATGTCGAGAATGATGACGTCTTCTTCTTTCTCCACACCTTCTTGGTCTTCTTCTTTGTTGTTGTTGGTGGTGTAGGAGGCAGATCTTCCGATGGGGACCATGGTTCTGCCCACACCCCTTTCCTTCATGGTCTTGATTAATCAGGTACATGTTTTCTTCCTTGGTTTGGAACTTGAATGTCATCTTTCTGCCCATGATTCGGAGATGAATCCTTCCTGTTCCGATATTTATCCGGGCCTTGTTGTCTCTTTAGGAACGGTCGCCCGAGAATGAGCGATATCCCCAAGTCTCCATCCATGTCAAGGACTACGAAATTCGTGGGTATGAACGAGTCCTTGACTTGTACTAAGAGATTTTCCATGATTCCCTCAGGGTACCGGATCGTCGACTCTGCGAGCTGCACACACATACAAGTCCGGGACAGTGCAGGGCATCCAAGATTTTTGAATGTTACCTTGGGCATTATGTTGACACTTGCTCCAAGGTAGCAAAGAGCTTGCTCATACTGACAGTCGTAGATGGAACCACTGATCACCAGGTATCCTGGATCTCCTACTCTTGGTGCCAGTAGCTCACCTCGCCGCGCACTGCGTGGATGTGCAAGATTCTCTACATAGTTAGCGGTAGAAATATCTTGTGCTGGCTTACCCCAACATGTGCTGATTGCATTTACGCTCTCCAAGGGAGCCTCGGGTTGCCCCGGGATCTTCTCTATTTCTGCAGACGGAACAACGGCAGCCAGCTGAGCTAATTGAGTCTCAAGCATCTTGTTGAAGCTCAGCTGGTTCTTGAGTGTAGAGGAGATGCCATCCATCTTCGCTTGGATAGTCTCCAAGGTCTTGTCGTTAGCGGCAAGCTTCTTCTGAATCACCTTGTTGGTCTTTGCTTGGCTTAAGACAAGATCGTTCACGGAAGGTTGGTTAGGATTAAATGAATTTGAATTACCATTACCTCCTTGGTAGTAGGGGCGTCACTGGTTCCACCCGTGACCTCCTTGTGGACGAAACCCTTTGTTGTTGTTCATGTACATGACCTATTCTTGGGTTTCGGGGCAGTCATTCCCCGAATGTCTGACGTTCCCACAGACCTCGCAAGTCATACGATAGTCTAAGGCTTGAAGTACCTGAATTGGAGCCTTCTGTTGGGGGCGTTCATCAATCTTCTTGATGAGGAGGTCGAGCTTGGCTGCGATCATGTTCGTTTCCTTGTCGGAGTGCATGCCCCGCTAGCGAGGTTGGAGACATTCGTCGTTCCAACCTTGGTTGGACACCATCTTCTCGATCAAAGTTTTGGCCCTGTCAACGGTTAGCGAGAAGAAAGCACCACCTGCAGCAGCGTCCATATGATCACAGGCTGTTGGAGTCAGCCCGTTGTAGAAGTTCTGTAGAATGAGCCAAGCGTCCATCCCATGGTGAGGACATGCTAGGATGTACTCCTGAAGCCGTTCCCTAGCTTCAGTTATTGACTCATTGACCACTGTTTTGCCTTCCCTAGAAGAGAAAACAGAAACAGACGGAGTCGGATTGCATCCTTGGTGACTCTCTTGATGACAAAGGTGTTGCACATTTCGAGGAACTGTTGGAGATGTGCATTGGCATCCTCATTGGCCTTGCCACAGAAGGGGCTGACCTGCACCATCGTAATAAGACCCGTCTTGATCTCGAAGTTCTCAGCTTCAGCATCAATATTTGGCCCGACTAGGACATTGTCGGCCGAAGCAGCTGAGAAATCATGGAGAGTCTTCTGAGCCATAGTCTTGGAAGTTGATGGTGTGATATTGACTGTTTCGCCTGTCGAGAGTGAAATCTGACGAGGAACGACTCGAGGTCGAACTCTTCTCAAAAGTGACTCCGTATTCTGAGTGAAATTTTGCTGCAGATCGAAACAAGTCATACACTACCCTGTCTTCACACAAAAGAGAGAATACAAAGCCATGATAGCCTGTTTAGACAATTGAATACCATTTTAGAATTTCATCAACCACTTGATCTATTCTTTTAACCAGTGCCTTCCCCAGCAACGGTGCCAAAAATGTTTGTTGGTGTTTCATAGCGTCATCACTAGTATTGGTGTTTCCCAGCAACGGCGCCAGAAATGTCGTGGGGTATTTCTTACATTACAAAAGGATCCGCAAGCGCACAGAATATCGTTGTACCATTTTACCCGTGAGTACGGGGTCATATTTATATTTCCGCAGGGAAGGCGGAGGTTATTGGAATAAATTAGTATATTGATTAGTTCTAGCATGGATATTCAGTTGAATAAATAGGGTTAAGATAATATATGGTAAAGAGGTAGGTGTGACACACAAGTTACCCAAGTTCTATCCCTATGCAAAGCTTACAGTAAGGGAGAAAGGAAGAAGAAAGCTCATCTAAAGACTTATGTACTCCTAACTAAGCATACAATCTATACTAAGGACTCATACACATACACATGATTAGCAATGGGCTCTAGGCTCCCAGTCATCACCAGGAGACTGCACAAGATATGGCTCGGTGGCCACTAGATCTTCACGGCTATTTTATGCACCTCCTATAGTTACTACATGAACGAGGAGGGTTACGCTGGACGGACAGGGCAGTCACCACCTGCCTCCTACCTCATCTAACCATGGTATAGAGCCGCATCCAGCAACACTGATTAGCCCAGACACCACGTCTATGCTAATAAGCGATACTCTAATGCCCCGCACAGAGCCCCCACCCTTCGGATGGACAAACATCACACTCGAGCAAACATATGTATACTAGAACCAATGTTGTAGCCTAGATGTCTTACCACGTCTAATCATGCAAGATATAAGACCTAGTTAAACTAAGCATAGCACACACATCTGAATACATAGAACATATACTATACGAGTACACTAAACTAGAAGATAACTCTATTAAGGAATTCCGAATATTACAAAGGAGAGGAAGAATAAAACCCATACCGCACACTCCTAGGCAAGACTCGGGAACCGAAGAAGAGCTACTTTACCTAAACTCCACTATCCTAAAGACTGAGCAAGAGAGGAACTTGAGAGAGAGCAACTTGAGGTGTCCTTCATTAGTAGCAGCCCCCTCATATTTTAGAGGTGAGTGTGGGGGGTGTGCAGCAGCTCCACATCGTGCAAATGAATTGAGCCTTGCCAAACCAACATTAGGAGCCAATGGGGTAGCGCCATGTCAAAGGAGGTAAGTCGGTGGCCCCCTGCTGGGTCGGCCGACCTAGGCCCAGCCCAGATCGGGTCCAGGCTACTCTGGGTGGTTGCCATGTGGGCCCTGGTCGCTCCTGTGCGTGAGTGGGCGCCGTCCTAAGTCGTTTGCATGCCTGGTGGGCCCTTCAATCCTTGGGAGTCTAAATGGCGCGCTCTGATTGGTCAACGTCACTTGCCTTGGATTGAGGTGCTTGTTTAACACTTGAGATCTGCTCAATTTCCCTACATTGCAAATTCTCCAAGGGGAATGTGGAAATGATATTATTCTAGATAAATATGCAAGTTAAGTATGCTAGTCATCTCAATTTTGTGGTCAAATTGGCACTCGAAATTGGTCCATACTGAGCGTAAACAGTAGTAGAAAGAAAAGAATTAGGCCACGCAATGAAGGTCCAACGGCCGATATACTTCGTGAGTTAGTTACTCACTGAGACCAAGGCACAATACACCCAGTTGTAGAAGCTCCTATACGCCGTGCTCATGGCAACCAGGAAGTTGCAGCACAACTTCATCGACCACAATGTCACCATCGTCACTTCGTTTCCACTCGGAGAGGTCATCCATAGCCATGACGCAACCGGGCGAACATCCAAGTGGGCAGTTGAGCTCATAGGCTATGACCTCAAGTACGTCCCCCGCACCGTGATCAAGTTGCAAGCGCTGGCGAACTTCCCCTCACTCCCAACATAGCTCACAAATACTGGATCCACTACTTTGATGGATCAGTCATGGGGCCAGGCGTGGGGACCGGAGTCGTACTGGTCTCACCTGAGGGCAGTCGGCTCCGCTACGCCATCCATGTCCACTTCCAAGCTTCAAACAATGTCGCCGAATACGAGGGGTTGATCAACAGCCTCCGCATCACGATCAAGCTCAGGGCCACTCGGCTCTATGTATACGACGACTCGAAGCTTGTCATGGACCAAGCCATGAAGGAGGCGAACTGCGAAAAACCCCTCATGGATGCCTACTGTCTGGTGGTACACAAGTTGGAAGACAAGTTCTGAGGGATCAAGCTCCATAATCTTCCCCGAAAGGACAACGCTGACGCCGACGCGCTTGCCAAAATGGTGGCGCAACGGGAATGCGCGCCAACCAGCGTGTTCATCAACGACCTCTATACACCCTCGGTTCGTCTCAAACCGTCACCACAGCCAGCCAATCAGACGCTCAGTGGTTAGACACCGGAACCCATTGAGCCCGCACCTCCCGACCCACCGCTCGGAAGGGGCGATTCCCACGCCATGGAAGTCGACACCCCTGCTTCCAAGGCGACGATGGACAACCTCGACCTGAGGGCACCCCTCCTAGCTTATCTCCTTGATGATGTCCTCCTGATGGATCGGACTGCGGCTCATAGAGTCGCCTGACGGGCAAAGACGTTCATCAACATCGACGGTGAGCAATACAAGCGAAGCCCGTCGCCAGTCAGAATGCTCATGAGATGCATCCCGACCCAACAAGGAAAGGACCTCCTCTAGGTGATCCACATCGGCATCTGCGAACACCACACTGCCCCACGTTCCTTGGTCGGTAAGGCCTTTCATCAAGGATTTTACTGGCCAACAGCCTTACGGGATGCAGAGGAAGTCATTCGCACTTGCAAAGGGTGCCAGTCTATGCCCGGCAAACGCACCTGCCGGCCCTAGCACTTCAAACCATTCCCCTCACTTGGTTGTTCGCGGTCTGGGGTTTGGATATGATCGAGCCTCTCAAAAAGGCTCTGGGCGGATGCACTCGGCTCTTGGTCGCTATTGACAAGTTCACCAAGTGGATCGATGTGAAAACCATCGCCAAAGCCAGCTCCCAAGAAGCCGTAAAGTTATTTTGGAGATCGTCTACCGATTGGCATACCGAACGCCGTAATCACTAACAACGGGACTAACTTTATAGGCAAGAAATTCCAGGACTTCGCGAAGGAATACTGGATCATGATTGACTGGGCATAAGTTGAACATCTGCTAACCAATGGCCAAGTCGAGAGAGTGAACGGCATGGTCCTCCAAGGACTCGAACCACGCATTTTCGACTAGCTTACCAAATTCGTTGGCCGTTGGGTTGACGAGTTCCCGCCGGTACTCTGGAGCCTGAGAACGACCCCAAACCAGTCCACGGGTTTCACCCCTTTCTTTTTGACTTACGGATCGGAAGCTGTGTTGCCCTCTGACTTGGACTACGGTGCTCCAAGGGTCAAAGCATTCAACCCAGACTGGGCAGCCGAAGCCCAACAGGAAGCCGTTGACCTGCTGGAGGAGGCACGAGAAATAGCTTTGCTCTGCTGCGCTCGCTATCAGCAAACCCTGCGCAGGTACCACGAGAGGAAGATACAAGGTAGAACTCTGGAAGTCGACGACCTGGTGCTTCGAAGGGCGCAATCAACAAAGGACACGCACAAGCTGTCTCCACCATGGGAAGGACCATACATGATCGCGGAAGTCATCCAACCAGGCACCAACCGACTGAAGGATAGCGAAGACAACCTCCTCACCAACACTTGGAACATCGAGCAGCTACGTCATTTCTATCCCTAAGTCTCTAATTTATGCGTACGCTCTTGCTCTTTTCACTCGGCTCTTCCAGCGCCCCAGCTCGAACGCTTTCAACCCGGGACGCTCGGGGGCCCCACTAGGGTACACCACCACACAGTGGCTTTCCTCTTACCAAGCGCTTTGTCAATAAAAAGCAAAACTTTCCGCCCCCACTCTAGGGAGCGACCTTTTTCCATCTTTGCTGATCGAGTAATCCTCGCAACACGCTGGACCCGCCGAGCTATCGTCAGGACCTACGGTTACTAGCAGCTGACGGCACCCGAGCTAGCCCCAAGCTATACGTTGCAGCCTACGGTTAACTAGCGGTTCGAAGGGAAAAAGTGTAAGCGCCAGGCCGCTTCGAGAGGCAGGCATGGAGCAAGAATCCAAAAAATATGAATTTTTTGAAACATAGTTGGTAATTAAGTTTCCCAGCCTTGATAAGTCAAGCGCTGGTTACTTGGGGCCACCAGGACTCCCTTGCATGTCCATAATTACAAGAATTAAACTAATTTTGATGCTTCATCTTCTCCGCTCCCCTCGTCGGTCCCGGCCGTCGGCGGAGCGGTCTGTGATGCAAGGTTCGGTATAGCAGCCAGTTCAGAGGAAGTAGCGATCGGATCAGCTACCGCAGGGACGTCTCCACCTCCAGCCGAGGAACACTCCTTCTCGATGCGATGCACCATCTTGACCCAGTCAGTGGTGATGACCGTTGACACCGCCATCACGACTAGTTCCAAGCTTTGTCGCAGCTCACGCACCCGGTCAGGAGTCCACCTGGCAGCATACTGTTGACGCTCGCTACGGACCAATTTTGAGCGCCAATTTGATCAGAAAATTGGGATGGCTAGCATACTTAACTTGCATATTTATCTAGAATAATGTCATTTCCACATTTCCCTCCGAGATTTTGCAAAGCAGGAAATTGAGCAGAAATGGAGGGAAAACACACCCTTGAATCCATGGCAAATTCTACCGACCAATCAGAACGCTCCGTTCAGCCTCACATGGATCAATGGGCTCACCAGGACATGCAACTGACTTAGGAAAGACCCAACTCATGCACAAGAGTGGTCAGGGCCCATTTGGCAGCCTCTTAGCAAAGGCTGAGGTCGGTTGGCCTCAGGCCTGGTTCAGCCGAACCAGACAGGTCGGCTGAACCAGGAGAGGCACAACCACCTTACTCCTTGCACGTGGCTGCTCCCCATTGGCTCCTTATGTCGGTTTGAGGAGGCTTCAGCTCGTTGCACACCGAGGAGTTGCTGCACACCCCCGTCACTCACCTCAATAAATATGAGGGGGGTGCTACTAATGAAGACATACCTCAAGTTTCTCTCTTGCTTAGTCTTTAGGATAGTGGAGTTTAGGTGAAGTAGATCTTCTTCGGTTCCCGAGTCTTGCCTAGGAGTGTTCGGTATGGGTTTTACTCTTCCTCTCCTTTGTAATATTCGGAATTCCTTAATAGAGTTATCTTCTAGTTTATGTGTATTCAGATATGTGTGCTATGCTAAGTTTATATCTAGGTTTCATATCTTGCATGATTAGATGTGGTAAGACATCTAGGCTACGATATTGGTTCCAGTATACGTATGTTTGCTCTATTGTGATGCCTGTCCATCCGAAGGGTGGGAATTCTGCGCGGGGCATTAGAGTATCGCTTATTAGCGTAGACGTGGTGTCTGGGCTAATCAGTGTTGTTGGATGCGGCTATATACCATGGTTAGATCAGGTAGGTGGCAGGTGGTGACAGCCCTGTCCGTCCAGCGTAACCCTCCCCGTTCGTGTAGTAGCTGTAGGAGGTGCATAAAATAGCCATGAAGAACTAGTGGCCACCTAGCCATTTCTTGTGCGGTCTCCCGATGATGCCTGGGGGCCTAGAGCCCGATCATAATCATGTGTATGTTTATGAGTGCTTAGTATAAACTGTATGCTTAGTTAGGAGTACATAAGTCCTTAGATAGCTTTCTTCTTCCTTTCTCCCTTCCTGTAAGCTTTGCATAGAGATAGAGCTAGAGTAACTAGTGTGTCACACTATCTCTCTACTATATATAAGTTTACCCCTGTTTATTCAAGTGAATATCCATGCTAGAACTAATGAGCCTACTAATCTATTCCAATAACCGCAGCCTTCCCCGCGGAACTATAAATATGACCCCATACGGGTAAAATGCTACAATGGTATTCCGTGCGCTTGCGTATCCTTCTGTAACGTAAGAAGTACCCCACAAGATTTCTGGCACCGTTGCTGGGAAACATCTATCCTAGTGATGACGCTATGAAACGCCAACAGGCATGTTTGGCGCCGTTGCCGAGGAAGGCATTGGTCAAAAGAATAGATCAAGTTGTTGATGAAATTCTAAAATGGTGTTCAATTGTCTAAACAGGCTAACTTGGCTTTGTTTTCTCCTTTGTGTGAAGACAGGGTAGTATATGATTGGTTTTGATCTGCCAAAAAATTTCACTCAGAATCCGGAGTCACTTTTGAGAAGAGTTCGACCTCGAGTCGTACCTCCTCAGATTTCACTCTCAACAGGCAAAACAGTCTATATCGCGCCATCAACTTCCAAGGCTATGGCTTAGAAGACTATCCATGAATTCTAAGGTCCTTCGGCCGACAATGTCCTAGTCGGGCCAAATGTTGATGCTGAAGCTGAGAATTTTGAGATCAATACGGGTCTTATTACGATGGTGCAGGCCAGCCCATTTTGTGGCAAGGCCAATGAGGATGCCAACGCACATCTCCAACAGTTCCTCGAACTGTGCAACACTATTGTCATCAAGGGAGTCACTAAGGATGCAATGCGACTCCATCTGTTTCCGTTTTCTCTTCTCGGGAATGCAAAACAGTGGTTCTACACCAACAGAAGTGTAGTAACTACTTGGGATGAGTGTGCATGGGCATTTCTCGCGAAGTTCTTCCCGTTGGGTAAAACGAACGCTCTTCGGGGAAGGATTTCCAGTTTCCAGCAGGCGTCCAATGAGTCGATAACTGAAGCTTGGGAATAGCTTCAGGAGTACATCCTAGCGTGCCCTCACCATGGGATGGGCGCTTGGCTCATTTTGCAGAACTTCTACAATGGGTTGACTCCAACAGCCCGTGATCATATTGACGCTGCTGCAGGTGGTGCTTTCTTCTCGCTAACCATTGACAGGGCCAAAAATTTGATTGAGAAGATGGTGTCCAACCAAGGTTGGAACAAAGAACGTCTCCAACCTCACCAGTGGAGCATGCACTCCGTCAAAGAGATGGACTTGATCGCAGCTAAGCTCGACCTCCTCATCAAGAAGATTGATGAACACCCCTAGAAAATGCTCCAACGCAGGTATTTCAAGCCTTAGAGTCTCGTATGACTTGTGAGGTCTGTGGGAACGTCGAACATTCGGGGTATGACTGCCCTGAAACCCAGGAAGATGTCATGTATATGAACAACAACAACGAGTTTCATCCACAAGGAGGTCAGGAGTGGAACCAGTCGCGCCCCTACTACCAAGGAGGTAATGGTAATTCAAATTCATTTAATCCTAACCAACCTTCCTTGAAGGATCTTGTCTTAAGCCAAGCAAAGACCAGTGAAGCAATCCAAAAGAAGCTTGCTGCTAACAACAAGAGTTTGGAGACCGTCCAAGCGAAGATGGATGGCATCTCCTCTACACTCAAGAACCAGCTGAGCTTCAACAAGATGCTTGAAACTCAACTAGCTCAGCTGGACGTTGCTATTCCTCATGCTGAGTTAGGGAAGGGTCCAGGGTACTCCGAAGGGACCACGGAGAATATCCACGCAGTGACCATGAGAGGAGGTAAACCCACTCGTGATCCCCTAATCCTAACCATGTCAGCAGGGACAAGGAGGATAAGGCAACCGAAGAACGGCCTAGCAGCGACGACACCGACAAGGTGCATGAAGGGAAAATGGCTCCTCATGAATTCTATGACACCCAATTATTGTCGTTCCCCACCAAGATCAGGAACCTAGGCACGGATGAGCAGTTCAACCGCTTTATGGATATGGTTAAGTGGGTTAATATCAGTGTGCTTATGCTGGAAGCTATGAGAGTACCACCTTATGCTCGCTATCTCAAGGACATACTCTCCAACAAGAGGCCGCTACCCACTACTGAAGTGGTCAAGCTCTCCGTAGCATGTAGCGCAGCTATACTCCCATAGCTCCCTGAGAAGAAGGATCCGGGATATCCCGCTATCAGCTATTCAATAGGAGCACTAAACTTCAACAAGGCTCTTTGTGACTTGGGTGCCAACGTCAGTGTCATGCCCAAGGCGGTGTTTGATCAACTGAACTACTCAAACTTGACTCCGACACCAATGCAACTGCAGCTGGCTGATTCATCTGTCCAGTACCTAGAAGGAACCGCAGAAGATATTCCAGTAAGAGTACAAGACTGCTTCCTTCCCGTCGATTTCGTAGTACTGGACATGGATGATCAGAAGGAAACAACACTTATTCTCGGCTGGCCATTTCTCAGCACGGTGGAAGCTCATATTGATGTTGGAGCTGGAGAAATCCGACTCAACATCAATGGCAAAGAAGAAAGGTTTGATTTCCGCCCAAGACGGGAGCAATGTTCGATGACTAGAATCAAGTATGAGCCAAACCCCGAAAAGATCATCGAAGTTGAAGTAACTCCTCCGAAAGAAGATGATCTTGTCACCTTTGTGAAAAAATTCATGAGGGGAGAACAAAGGAGGACATACAAGAAGGGCCCGAACAGCGGTGCCCCTGCTCCTAAGAACAAAGATCCGACTCCCACACCACCGATCAAGAAGAAATCTAAGAAGGTGTGGAGAAAGAAGAAGACATCATAGTCCTCGATATCCTCTCCAGGCATGGGTGATTCGACCTCAAGTTAAACAGTTATGGAGGGGGTCCTGCTCATCGGACCTTAAACCAAGAGCTAGCTTCGGGGAGTTCCTCCGCCAAGTGAATTATATCCTTTTACTGCTTTCAATAAAGATATAAAAACTCTAAAAAACCAAACAAATATTTCCTGCTTTAATTTCCCTTTTTTCCATATGCTTGTTAAGAATGTTCAGTCTTCCTAAAGTTGAAAGGATGTATAATTGTTATGCTCTTGCTTGTCCGTCTTGTCCTAAAGCATGGTGTTTCCTAAATTTGAGTTTGCTGGCTCTTTCATCCTCTGTGCCATGAACCCGAACTTCTCGTGGGTTGCACATGTTTCATCCAAGTCTAGGTTGTTGTGAGTTTAGATATGGAAGATGGAGCTTTATAATCTTGTCCTAAGTGAAAAATTATATCTGGAGTTTTAGTTTACAAAAAAATTAAAAGGGAAATATAAATTCCTCAATGATGTTCCAAGTCCTACCAGAGCCATATGTTACATACATTGAAAACCATATACATATGTTGCTTGTTATTTCATTGAGCTTTGTCAAATTGTTGTGACCCTAGTGAGATGATTTTCATATCCTCTTGATCAAGATCACATACACGTTACACCCATTGTGACATTCCTACACTGGGAATTAGCAAATCCATCCATCCACCAAATAAATGCTCCATGAAGTTTGTGATCTCTCCTCATTTTTTCCCTGGAAAAGAAATTAGGCTTGGTCATCCCCCAAAAAAGAGAAAAGATGGCAAGCCAAAGAAGCATGACCCCAAAAAAAGAAAAGAAAGAATAAAAGGGGGATAGCCATGTCTAAACAAAATACAAAAAAATAATAAATAAAGAGGAGAGAGGGATCACAAATCGAGAGGAGTAATCATACCTTTCATCCATCCACACACATGCACCTCTTGATCTTGGGATTTGACTAGTGTTCTCCATGGATCCACTGTTTGTCTTGGCAATATATGGAATGCAGGTACGCTACATCCATTCCATACCTTGAGCTCCACAAAAGCTTTCGTTATGAGAAGGGAGAAGTGCTTTGGTAAGAATCTATACACCATTGAGCGATCCGAGTGAATCATTCGGGGAACTTAGTCTTGTTTTACTATATCCAAAAAGAAAATCTCTAGATGGACTGTTTAGCAAAGGGAAGGTAAGTACTGCTTTGTTGACTGTTCTAACTCTCAATAGCTCAAGATGAGGGAAAGCTCATAAGCCCCATAGATGATGAAAGTGACAAGGGCCGGGTACCCATGCCAACCATGATCAATCTCAAGGAGATCATCTATGCCTCAAGACTTGACACGACAGCAGGTAACGAGTCTAGCAATTTTCTGATCAACAACCTGATTTGTCCTGTTTTGCTCGGGATGAGCAAAGGACAACTTGGGGGTTCTTGTTGACGCTCGCTACAGACCAATTTCGAGCTCCAATTTGATAAGAAAATTGGGATGACTAGCATACTTAACTTGCATATTTATCTAGAATAATGTCGTTTCCATATTTCCCTTTGAGGTTTTGCAAAGCAGGAAATTGAGCAGAAAATGGAAGGAAAACACACCCTTGAATCCAAGGCAAATTCTACTGACCAATCAGAACGCTCCGTTCAGCCTTTCATGGATAAATGGGCCCACCAGGACATGCAACCGATATAGGACAGACCCAACTCACGCAAAGGAGTGGTCACAGCCCACTTGGCAGCCTCTCAGCAAAGGCTGAGGTCAGTTGGCCTCAGGCCTGGTTCAGCCGAACCAGGAGAGGCACAACCGCCTTACTCCTTGCATGTGGCAGCTCCTCATTGGCTCCTATGTCGGTTTGAGGAGGCTTCACCTCGTTGCACGCCAAGGAGCTGCTGCACACCCCCCTCACTCACCTCTATAAATATGAGGGGGGTGCTACTAAGGAAGACACACCTCAAGTTGCTCTCTCTCAAGTTCCTCTCTTGCTTAGTCTTTAGGATAGTGGAGTTTAGGTGAAGTAGCTCTTCTTCGGTTCCCGAGTCTTGCCTAGGAGTGTTTGGTATGGGATTTACTCTTCCTCTCCTTTGTAATATTCGGAATTCCTTAATAGAGTTTTCTTCTAGTTTAGTGTATTTGTATAGTATGTGTTCTACGTGTTCAAATATTTGTGCTATGCTTAATTTATATCTAGGTTTCATATCTTGCATGATTAGACGTGGTAGACATCTGGGCTACGGCATTGGTTCCAATATATGTACTGACGGTGGGTGAGGAGCACCAGCAGGGATTCGACCAGGGGTGTAACATGCAGTGAGGTTTCAACCGTAGGACAAAGAGTTTAGATAGGTTCGGGCCGCTCAGAAGCGTAAGACCCTACATCCTGTGTGTGGCGTTCTCATTCTCTTGCTCTAGTGAGCTTGTGGCGGATGTGTTATGGGACTTTGGGCTGTCGTGTACATGTTGCCCTGATATCCTATTTATAGCCCCTCCCATGGGCCCAGGGAGGGGTTTTACTGACTTACATTCACCGTCTTTGGGTGTGAACGCGGCGCCGTATTGGGGGGCGCCCCCCTGCAAGTGGTGCTGCCCTTCTAACGCCGTCTTATCCTGCGGGTCCCACCCGGTCGGTTTCCGGGGTCTTCTTCGGGTACCCCGGGGTGGTCAGGCCGACACCTGGCGTGTTCGTGGGGCTCGCGAGTCCTGGAGGCGCGTCCTCGGGTCGTCCTGGGGTCTTTTCCAGACCGCGGGGCTTTCCCGATGGTCCAACCGACGCGACGGGGGCCCAGGCGGTGCGCCCCGCCTGCACCGTCCTCTGCTGGGTTGACGGGACGTGAGCGGGGGGAGGGGGTCCCCTTGCACTGGTCAGGGCACCGTCTGATCGCACGCCTCTCCCTGGTCATGCTGCTTTTTGGGGAAGCTGTGCCGTGGTGGACCCCGCTCTGCACAAATCTAGTGCGGTAAAAATCCCCGGCCAGGGGTAGTTCCTTATAGGCTAAGGAACCGCCCTGACTGGCGGGGCCATCCGCACCTGTCACACCCGATTCTAGATAGAACCAGATGCATCTCATATGTGCGCCAGGATCATGTTCACACACATATGGTAGACGGAAAGGGTAATATATCAAAGACAATGCTCAATATGTAACTAAATAAGGTATTTAACAATATTACACTCCGTATAAAAGAGACACAAATGTCTTTAAACGATTAACCGTTATACCCTATACGAAGTCTGCAACAACTCCGTCTTCCACAGGTGATGACTGGTGAACGCAGGGCCTAGAACTCCTCGAAGTCGTCGAAGATCTCCTCTTCAACGTTCTCTTCTGAACAGCAGGGGGCAAGGGTGAGTACTCTTATGGTTGGTACTCAGCAAGTGGGGTGAAAATGCAAGGCCATCAAGGATAGGCTAAGGTTTGCAGCAGCGGTTGCTTTTAGTCGGTCATATATTTATTATCAAGCACCTATTAACTAGGTTTAAGTATATAGCAACCCACTTTAGTAAAATCATAAGGATTCCATCAACAATATCATAATCCACGAACCACAATTTAATTAATCTTCAAGTTTTATTATCATGTGAGGGTCCAAGCCACTCTTAACCGTGAGTACGGCTGTTATAACAGTTTTACACTCTGCAGAGGTTGTACACTTTAGCCACAAATTGTGTTTCCCTGAGTCGCCCGGGTTTGCAAAGCCCTTAAACACTTCCGAGGTGAGTGGCGAGGGTACACTACGAAGCCTTTACAAAGACATGTCGAGAGCTAGGCAGCCCGCTAGAGTTTTAGTAGCGGCATGGTCCATAAACCTCCCTAATGGTCAGCTCCTTAGCAAAGGTAGCTACCCCAAGAGGACCGGGCTATGACCCCTATCACCGACCCCTTCCTTGCCCTTTCGGTAAGGCCACCAGCAAACTACACATCTAATTATTTGGCTAAGGTCAGAGCCATATGACTTTGTGGTTGCACAGTTCACTTGGGTGGTTCTCCATGTTCCCATTAAACAAAGTTGATCTTGAAATTACGCAGTATAACAACAATATGAAATGTGATCAACATTGACATAAGCGTAAACCAATACCAATCCCAAAGTTTGCAACGAAGCGTAACTACCCAACAAGAATAGTAAACCCAGGTGTTTCAAGGTTTGGGGTAAAAGACTAGGTATGTCCTTAACATAGGTAACCCATCAAGTTTATGCAAGCAACATTAAAGTAAAGTGTATTATCATGCTGTTGTTGGGATCAAATAGAATATGCAGGGGGGAAATCCACTTGCCTTCTTCAAACAGCTGCTGGTTCTCTTCCTCGTAAGCTTGCTCTTGATTTTGCTCGAACGTCATGTTGTCTACGCGATCACACAAATAATCATAAACAAACAAATAAGAAACAATACAAACAGAAAGTAAAAAGATACTAAAGTTGTAGTTCATGACGCAAGGATCGCGTGAGCGCAAGAATCGCTGAAATC
Organism: Panicum miliaceum; assembly: GCA_032594955.1. NCBI lineage: Eukaryota > Viridiplantae > Streptophyta > Magnoliopsida > Poales > Poaceae > Panicum > Panicum miliaceum. The sequence goes on along the minus strand of CM064056.1, from coordinate 44,142,818 downwards.
GGAGTTGAATCGATGAAGATATGGCTAAAATGGTGATCTAGGGCCTAACTGCGAGAGTTTTGAACTTCTAGGAGTTAGATCTGAAGAAATTAGGGGCTAAAACATAATTAAACCTTATACAGAGGGTCGGTGTGACAACCCTGGTAATTAAAATTTCAAAATCAATGTCATTAGCCTAACTCTATGTTTTAAACCCACTAATGAGAGGGTGGAAAGAATTTAAAAAGGGTTCAGTTAGAATTCAAATTTAATTTGGTCACATTGGACACATTTGAAACTTTTTAAATAACTTTAAAACCATAAGCCAAATGAAATTTTGCCTGAAACCAAAGTTGTAGAACTTTTTATTTTGAACAACTTTCGTGTTCAAAAGTTTTTGAAATTCAAATCAGAAAGAGGAGAAAACGCCCTGTTTGCACCCAGCCCCCTGAACTTTTTCGAATTTTTGCATTTCGGTCCCTGGCGTCTCCCCCTCTGCTCTGCCGCGCCGCGCGCGCGCGCGCCCGCCCGCCGCGCGCCAGGTGGCCGGCGTCGCCTGACCGGCGCGAAGCGCCAGGCCAGTGGCCGCCGCACCACCCCGCCACGGCCGGCTTTCCCCCGCCCCGACGCCGCGCCGCCCAGTCCCCGCCCGCGCGTGCTGCCGCGCCCCGGCTGACGCCCGCTCGCCCAGTGGCCGCGCTCCGCCGTGCCGCCCCGGCCCCCGCGCCCCGCCAGTCGCCGCGCCTGCCCTCCGCCCGAGCCGCTGCCGCTGCTGCCTCCCCACTCCGCGCCCGGCACTATCTCACCGCGCCCACGCCACAATCGCGGCCGCCCAGTCACCGCGCCCGCTCGCCGCACGCCGCGCCGGCGTTCTGCCGCCGCCCGCCGCGCCCAGTGCACGCCGTTGCCGTGCCCCGCCCCGCGCGTCGCCCAGGCACCTCCGCCCCCCCCTCCTGTCCCTATAAAACCCCCGCCCCGACCGCCCGCGCGAAGCCCCGCCACCAGAACACCTCGCCGCGCCATCGCCGCCGCCGAGCACCACCCGCCCGTGGGCAGCCCTCCACAGCCGCCCACTGCCCAAACTGAGCACCCAGCCACCACTACATCACCCCACCGCAGCTCACCGACCCACCCTACGCCACCCAGAGCCACCGGAGCACCGCCGCCCGCGCTGCCGTCGCCGCCGCCGCCCCTGCTCGCCGTGGACAGCACGACCCCGACCCCCTCCGTCCAAGCCGAGCCCCGGAGTAGCTTCCCCACGCACCAGTGAAGCTCACCGACCGGACCACGCCGCCCCAAGCCCGCCGGAGCACCGCCGTCGACGCGAGCCGCGCCGCCGCCGCCTCTGCTCCAACGCCGGCGAGCCCTTCCCGGCCGTCCCCCACCTGAACAACACCCCCACGAGGTAGCCCTCGCACCCCTGAACCTTCCCCGACCCCGCCCCTCGCCGCCGGCGAGCCCCCTCGCCGGAATTTCGGCCGGCCGCCGCACCCGAGCCGCCGAGGACCCAATTGCAAGGATTTAAATCTTTAGAAGGGTCTGAGCGTAAGATTCAAGGACCTAGTTGTAAAAGAAAATTTCAAACCTAGATTCAAATTCAGTGAACTTGTAAAATTCGTATAAAATCGTAGAAAATTCAGAAAAATGCAAACTCAACTGTTCTGGAATCCTAAGAACAGACTCTACCACTTTTGTTACAAAAATTTTCTCAGAATCTCAAAATATTTTGCTCTACATTAAATAGAAGCTTTAATGGACATATTTTATACCCACTGTTCTAGAACAATGCTGACCCTAAATTTTGGGCAGTGAACTAGTTGCTGGATGATTAGGACTGTGTAAAAAGATCAGGCCCAAATTCCATCTCTAGATTTACTGTTTGTTAAACTTAGTTTTAATTCATGTGTAAGTAAAATGTTTTATCCCTGCAGTTAGGTGGTGAGTCACCCATTGAAATTTTTCCTATGCTAATGTATTGGTACCTAGAAGCCAGAGAAAAATCAGGAGACTTTTTATCTCACAGTAACCTATTTATTTGATTTATGTGCTAATAACATACATTAAATCAAGAAAATAGTGTCTTAGCCTGGAAAATCCCCAAATTATTACTGGCAGTTACACTGTTGTAGAGGTTGCTGTGCAAAAAGTTTCATGGACAAAAACCCTGTGTAGGGTCCTGTAAAAATGAATCTTTAAAAAGCCTAGGTGTAGAATGTCCTATTTTCTATGATCTAAATACTGCATGATAAATCCTACAAAAATTACAGTAGCTTCTGCATGTTCAAGTGAGAGCCCTGTAAAAATATTAGCCACAATTGTTGCACCAATTGATCTGTATAAAAAGAACAAGTATCTAACAGCAACAATGAAATCTATTTTTCAGAATTAATCTGTTACATAAAATTGGCTGAAAATTTTACAGTAAGCACATCTTTCCTTGATGTGCCAAAATCCAAAATTTCATAACCAGAAACTATCCCTTGTAGTAATGACTCTCAATTCGTAACCAAGTGCTATTTCCACGACTTAAACTTGTGCACTCATGTAGAATCGACGACTCTCGCTGACGGAACCTACGAGCTGGTGCCCGCGTCCGAGAGTGAGCAGCGTGAAGCCCAAGCAAATCTAACTGAAGCTTTTGAAGACCCGAGCCCAAGTTCGGAAGATCCCCAAGCGAACTGCGAAGGCAAGCCCCGGAGCATAACCCATTCTTTTCGAAATTATGCAACGCATTACTCTTTGCTTGTGCATTAAGTTTATAGGAGTTGGATGAAAACTTAGTTGCATGATGTCAGGAACCCTTGCGTGAAAACTAGATGTAAGGTTCGATAGAATGCTGTGCTAATAGGACTCCGGTAAAAGTCGAGTGATTTCCTGTCACTCGCGAGAAAATAGGAGTTGAATGACTACTACACGCTGCAATCATAAGGACACGGACGGGTTATGTAACGATGGTTACGCTTGAGGCCCGTCTGTCTAGTGAAAAATGCTAAGGCCGCAGGGTGTGGTAGTGATGGTTAAGTCTTTGAACGTACTAAACACATGCCGAGATTATGGGAATCGGTAAGCTTAAGTACCTGATTGGCCCGGCAAGGGGACGGCATCCTACCCTTTGAACTTCGGTCCCATGTGCATATGGCGAGTGCAGAGAGTGGTCACGACCCGGCGCCGAACCGTGGCGTGGAGCTCTTGTACTCTCGGAGGGTAGCCCCGATCCACGACCCGGAAAGAAAGGGGAAAAGTTGCACGTGTGACTCTAGGGAGTAACCACGTGACGTGTGTTTGGGTTTCCCTTGCAAGGTTAAGAAATTCGATTCGAATCGTCCGTTTCTCACGGCTATTGAGACTGCTTAACCATTTTTACCCACAGAGTAAGAAGAGGAACAATGATGATGAATGAACTGGTTGGATGGAAAACTTAATGCTTCACCATGTATGCCTTAGATAGCTGCTTACCTAGACTGGCTAACGAGACTAGAATCTTGAGCTAAAAGTTGAAAGTAAGGACCCACTTGTAGATGCTTTTCGGCAAAACAAACCCCTGAGCCAAAAAGCCCGGCATGTCTAGAGTCGGTGGAGTAGTTTCCACTACACGGGTAAGTCTTGCTGAGTATTAGTATACTCAGTCTTGCTTGTGACTCGTTTTCAGGTGAGCCCTTTGAAGACATGATTGCTAGCTCGACTTGGCCCTGCACTCTTCCCCCTGGTTGGTCGGTGGAATGGGATGCGCCCCCGTCCAACGGAGATAAGGCCGAGTGATGTCTCGTACGGGCTTCATCGAGACATCCTGTATCGTCGAGTAGTTTCCGTTATTTATTTCCGCTGCAATTTAACTCTGAAGAACTTATTTATGTTAATTGAAGTACTTGTTTTCTAAACTCAGAATTAGGTCTGTAATATTTACTTATGCTAATGATGTAATATTTGCTGGAATGTGGTATTCTCTGGGCTCATCGTCGCATGAGCATTTGTATGTACGGCGCTCGATCCGTTCACCGTGGTTGTATCGGGAGGTTATACCCGACAGACCAGTGGATTACTCCGTTTGAAGTGTAAGGTTAACCGAGGATGCCTTAATGGTGATGGTTAATACACTTGAGCCGGATTAATTCAGGTGGTTCTGCCACAGCTGGTATCAGAGCCGTAGCTGGTGCCACAGCTGGCAACAGCGGACACCAGAGCCGAAATACATACGCCAGAGAATGCTACAAGCCTTAAAAACTCATTTTACTAAAACTTGACTAGAAGGTTGTGTTGCGAAATGCGTTGGTACGTTAAGGATGGTGCCTAGTTCGTAAAGCCCTAAGGGATTATGGGAAAGTTACTAGGTGGCTATCTAACTTCTATATATAGTATCAACTGACTTCCAGCACATTACTTTCTGTCGAAACTTACTTTCATGCACAACCAACCTTAAATTCTGTAACGACGCACTCGTCGCTAAGGTAAGAAGGTAAGGATCCTCAGCCAACTGAGGGAGCTTGGCCTTCCTGTCGGTGATGCGAACCGAACGCTGCCCTCAAGCAGTGGCTTACTTGAGGTGCTGCCAATATGCCAACTGTTAGTTGAACATATTGGGAGTAGAAGGTTCGGCGCAGGGTATGGCGATCGCTGTTCATACCCCCGTCTCATGACGGTACCCCCGTGAATACGCTATCTCGATAGCGTATGTTAACGTCGTCTATACGGCGGGAATTGTACAGATATCGTTTCTATAAGTAAACGGTAATGAATACGGACGCTTTCATGAGTGCTGGCATGAAAGGTTCATGATATATATATGCTTGTCGATTTTCTGCAGGTACACTAACCGCGATTACGATAAGTTAAGGAACGATTAGAAAGACTCGACTAGCTATTATAGCGAGAGCCGTATTGTGTAAGCCACCGAAACTATCTTCGTAAGACCAAAGCTATTTGGCGATTATTTTATTTTGTGAGGACGAATAGGACGTGCATACATCATGAACATGTGTATCTGAAATCAAAAATGCGTTGTGTGAGAGTGGAAAGGTTCTTGCGTATCTAAGCATGGTTGCATAAGGATTATCTAGAGAAACTGTCCCGAATCTGCCACGACCGAAAAGAGCGAATTATTGACCAAAGAAAATGACCATTTCTGATAAAGTTCATGTTGAAGAAATTGTTCCAAATCTTGTGCCCTATCTTCTGTTCAAAAATGAAAAATTCTGAACTTATGGATAATAAGAAATAACAGAAACCTTGGAGCGTCAGATTTCTGTCCAGAATAAGCACTTCTGCCTCTTAAATTTTTAGGCCCCCTTCCTGCGGTTTTCTGCAAAAGAGCACAACACGAAACTTGTTCCAAATTCACCCAGGAAGCTTCTGTTAAAATTTGGTAAATTTTGGCTGGGTAGATTTTCCCTGGTGCACGAAACTCTAGCCCTCTGTTCACTGAAAATTCTGGGTAGACAGTAAGGTAAAACCTGAAAAGAAAGACCATCTTAGAGACCCAATTAGCTCTGGAGTTGACTAGAAAAGTTGTTCACAAATACCTTAGGAGTGACCTGGTGAAATTTGAGAATTTTTGGACGAGAACTGTGGGAGTTATGATTATTTTTGCACACTATACAGAATCTGTCCTTGTGCTGCTCACAGTTTTCGCTATCTCACTCCATTTGATCTTTTGTTCAGATGGCCGAGCCTGTTGAGATGATGGTGAATGAGGATGGACGCGTGCACTCGCAGTGCCTCCACTGGGAGGGCTTTCCCTCTATTTTGTGGGATGTTCTGCGTACCGCGGGCTATCTAATTCCCCCACGTTACGCCGGACTGGAGTTTGCAGAAAATGGAGTTACCCAGTGCCATGTCAACGTGACTATCTTTCCGCACCCGCTACACCCGGAGTGGCCCGCCTTGGAGCTTGAGGCTGTTGGTCGCCGTTTGGCCGATACTTGGGAGCTTGCAGCCATGAGGGCGCTCACCACATTTTGTGCGCAGCGTCCCGAGGTTGTCACACTCACTCCCATTGGATTGTTTCCTGCTGCCCAGGACAACGACCCCTTTTGGCTCAACAGGGTGCAGCACGCACAGTATTTGGTAGACTTCCATGCCCAGGAGACTATCCATACCTCCGTGCGGTGCATGAGTGCACTCTACCGGCTTCAGACTCTCCAGAGTCAGGCACTCGAGCAGCTCACTGATCTTGCTCAGGCCTACCATATGATGGCAGATACCAGGGATGAGCAGATAAAGGAGCTCAGTCAGGATCTTGAGGACAGAGATGCTCAGATTGGCCAACTTGAGGGCCAAATCCAGGAGCAGGACACTCTCATGGGTGAGAGAGATACCACGATAGCACAGTTGGAGGAGCAGCTCCATGATCTGAACCTTGAGTTGGAGGATGCTAATGAGCATATTCAGTGGCATCATGATCAGAATGACCATCCCCATGAGGACGACATGGAGGAGGATGAGGAGGAGCCACAGGAGATTGATGGTATCTCAGGTATGGATTTCGAGGGTGAGGTACCACAGGCACCTCAGATGGGAGCCCACTCTCCGGCTCACAGCGAGTCGTCTGTCAACGACTTGGATGATTTCTAGAGGACGACCTAGGAGGACTTTTGCACATACTCCTCGATAGGGTAGCCTAACTTTTGGCAAGTGTTGTAATAGGCTAACTAGGAGTTGAGTAACTCTTTTGTGTTGGGTACACCTGAACCATGTGGATACCCTCAGCCTGTAAGGAACGGCGATAAAACTTGGTGATTTCGTTGTAAGTTGGTAAACGACGGAATCCACAATCGCTGAGACTTGTCGAAATTTTTACCCATGTCTCCTTGCATTTCTTGGCTGAGTGTTGAATACCAGACTTATGCTAAATTTTGTGATCTAGGTTCTCACAAAAATTCAGCATCATCGGACCTTGCTAGTTTAAGATATAGGCGAAACAGTACCGATCAATCTGCTGAAAAACAGCTAAGACAGCAAGGCAAAGGAAGAGCTTTTCGACCACCTTAGCCATAGTTCTAGCACCGAAGTTAAATACCAAAGTGGTGCATTCCTAAATTCTCTGACTACTGCAAATGTTTGAGATGTTCTGGATGGACCCACAGCAGGCTATGATTTTTCTCGTAGCAAACAGAGATTCTGTCCATACTTCTAGCTCAGACTTCGGGAGTCCATGACTATACCAATTATTTATGAATCAAGGAAGTAATATGGATCGCGTTGCTAATGGTAACCTTTCACGTTTCAGATGGTTGGATCAACACGTGGCAACCCCGAGGGTTTTGGTGCCGGTGGCAGCCGCTCGCGACAATCGCCACCACCCCCGCCCAGTTTGGTGGAAGTGATGGCCGCTCAAACCGAGCTGCTACGTCAGATTGTGCAAGGGCAACACCAGCAGAGGGGTGGGCACAATGCTCACCAACCACAAGCTGCGGGATACACGGATTTCCTAGGGACCCAGCCTCCATTGTTCCATAAGACCGAGGAACCCCTGGACGCAGATGCATGGATTCGCACCATAGAATCCAAGTTCACACTACTTGTGGCCCCATGCTCAGAGGCCAACAAGGCTCGTTTTGCCGCGCAACAGCTTCGCGGTACCGCTCGACTGTGGTGGGACCACTATTTTGCGATGCTCCCGGCTGACCATGTGGTCGACTGGAATGAATTCAAGACCGCGTTCCGGGCACATCATATCCCCGAGGGTCTCATGGAGAGAAAGTTGAATGAGTTTCTGGCACTTACCCAGGGCACCCGCACCGTGTTGCAGTACGCCCAGGCGTTCAACAACCTATGCCAGTATGCGGGCTATCACGCTGATACGGATGCCAAGAAGCGTGATCGTTTCCGCCGAGGTCTGAATACCAAGCTCAAGGAACGTCTGAACTTAGCCAGGGCGGACACCTACAACGAGTTGGTCAATATGGCCATTACCCAGGAGGACTGTATCATGGCACACCGGGCAGAGAAGAAGAGAAAGGCACCCGCAGGACCATCAAGTGCCCAACCACCAAGGGATCGCATCGTGCAAAATACCGCACCTACAGCTCCACCAAAGGCCCCGCAGCCAGGAAGATGGATTGCCAGACCCCCACAGCAGCCAGGCATGGTACGACCCCCGATGCCTCCGCAGAATGGTCCGAGGCCCATTCTCCAGCAGTCTCTTCGACCTAGCCCCATGAATCGCTGTTTCAAGTGCGGGAGTTCCAGCCACTTCGCGCGAGAATGCCCTCAGCCTGGACAGCCCAACCAAGGTCAAGGATCCAACCCGAACGCCAAGAACAAGGGCAAGAGACAGACCCTGCAAGTCAAGCAAGGACGGATTAACTTCACCACGCTTGCAGAGCTTCCAGAAGGAGCCCCAGTGATGTCGGGTACATTCTCTATCCATAACAAGCCTGCAGTTATATTATTTGATTCTGGTGCATCGCATAGTTTCATAAGTGCAAAATTCGGTGCAAAAGTAGGCTTGGATGTTTGTCACACAAAAGGGTCATATATGATATCAACACCGGGTGGTAAAATTGCTTCAAACCAAATGGTCAGACAAGTACCAGTCAAATTGGGTAGTAAAACCATCGACACGGACCTTGTCCTTTTACCCCTTGACGGCATGGACATTATTTTGGGAATGAACTGGATGGCTATGCATGGAGTCACACTGGACCTTTCTTCCCGAGCCGTTGAGATGAATTCACCTAGTCACGGAGCCGCTACCCTTTACCTACCATTCATAGATTGCACGAATTCCTGTGCTTATAAGATGGAAGGACTTAAGCTAGATAAGATTCTTGTGGTGAACGAGTATGCCGATGTTTTCCCGGATGACTTACCAGGAATGCCACCGGATAGGGATATTGAGTTCGTTATTGAACTACAACCAGGCACTGCACCTATATCCAAAAGACCATATAGGATGCCCCCTAAAGAATTGGCCGAGTTGAAACTTCAACTCCAGGAACTACTGGACAAAGGTTTTATTCGCCCTAGCGCGTCACCTTGGGGATGTCCAGCCCTATTCGTAAAGAAGAAGGATGACAGTTTGAGATTATGTGTGGACTACCGACCTCTCAATGCGGTAACAGTTAAAAATAAATACCCACTTCCTCGCATCGATGTGCTCTTCGATCAATTAGCTGGAGCCAGAGTCTTCTCAAAGATTGATCTTCGTTCGGGATATCATCAGATCAAGATTCGCCCGTGCGATATTCCTAAGACTGCCTTCTCCACACGATATGGACTATATGAATTCTTGGTCATGTCCTTTGGACTCACCAATGCCCCTGCCTACTTCATGTATCTCATGAATTCGGTATTCATGCCCGAGCTTGACAAATTCGTCGTAGTGTTCATCGACGACATTCTTATCTATTCAAAGGATGAGGAAGAGCATGCCAAGCACCTTCGCATTGTTCTTCAGCGACTCAGAGACCATCAGCTCTACGCTAAGTTTTCTAAGTGTGAATTCTGGTTGGATACTGTAAAGTTCTTAGGTCACACGATCTCCAGCGAAGGCATAGCTGTTGACCCCAGCAAGGTACAAGAGGTGATGGATTGGAAACCCCCTACCTCTGTTCATCAGATTCGCAGTTTTCTCGGCTTAGCCGGTTACTACCGTCGCTTCATCCCGGATTTCTCTCGAATTGCTAAGCCCATGACGGAACTATTGAAGAAGGAAGTAAAGTTTGTATGGAATGAGAAGTGTGAGGAAGCCTTCCACACTCTCAGAGAGCATCTGACTACTGCACCTATGTTAGCTCAACCCGATAATACCAAGTCATTCGATGTGTATTGTGACGCATCAGGTGCTGGTCTAGGATGTGTGCTTATGCAAGAGAATCGAGTGATTGCATATGCCTCACGAGCCCTTCGGCCCCACGAACAGAATTATCCCACGCATGACCTTGAGCTCGCAGCCGTCATTCACGCTCTGAAGATATGGAGGCACTATCTCATGGGTACACAGTGCAATATCTACACGGATCATAAGAGTCTCAAGTACATCTTCACACAAGCCGATCTGAATATGAGACAACGAAGATGGCTAGAATTAATCAAAGATTATGACCTGGAAGTGCACTATCACCCCGGTAAGGCTAATGTAGTCGCGGATGCACTAAGCCGCAAGTTCCATTGCCATTGCTTATCCATGGAGTCCTACCATGAGACATTATGTGCAGACATGAGGAAGCTGAATATGGAAATGGTTTCCCAAGGCACTCTAGATCACATCTCAGTTGAGCCCACTCTTCACGACCGAATCGTCATGGCACAACTACATGATGAAGGAATCAAGATCATCAAACAAAAACTCTCTCTAGGTGAGGAGAAGTACAAATGTTTCCGCCAGGACCTTAAGGGAGTTCGATGGTTCGAAAGTCGTATAGTCGTTCCGAAGAATCGTGAACTCCGCAAACAGATTCTTGATGAGGCACACCTCTCCAAATTCTCTATCCACCCCGGCAGTAGCAAAATGTATCAGGACCTAAGGCAAAACTTCTGGTGGACTAGAATGAAAAGGGAAATTGCTACGTATGTCTCGGAATGTGACACGTGCCAGAGAGTAAAAGCTAGCCACTTAAAGGTAGCCGGTACACTTCAACCGATACCTATACCATCATGGAAATGGGAAGACATAAGTATGGACTTCATCGTTGGACTACCAAACACGTCCCAGAGACATGATTCCATATGGGTTATCGTTGATAGACTCACGAAGACGGCACATTTTCTTCCGGTACACACCACCTATTCTACCAAGAAATATGCCGATATTTACCTCGATCGTATTGTTTGCCTGCATGGAATACCTAAGACAATCATTTCCGATCGTGGTCCCCAGTTTGTAGCACGCTTTTGGGAACATCTGCAAACGTCTCTTGGCACAAAGCTGATTCGCAGCTCAGCATACCATCCTCAGACCGATGGACAAACAGAAAGAGTAAACCAAATTCTTGAAGACATGCTGAGAGCTTGTGTCATTCATTATGACAAGAATTGGGACAAATGCCTACCCCTGGCAGAGTTCTCTTACAACAACAGCTACCAAACGAGTTTGAAAATGGCACCATTTGAGGCCCTGTACGGACGAAGGTGTCGAACCCCTTTGAGCTGGTCACAAACCGGAGAACGTAAAATAATTGGACCCGACCTGGTAATCGAGGCAGAGGAGAAAGTAAAAGTGATACAAGCAAATCTTAAAGCTGCACAAGCCCGACAAAAGAGCTATGCCGACAAAAGGAGAAAGCCTCTAAAGTTCGAAGTTGGCGATCAGGTCTATCTTCGAGTTTCACCAACCAAAGGAGTGCGAAGATTTGGGATCAAAGGCAAACTAGCCCCCCGTTATATTGGTCCTTACGAAATCATGGAGAGCTGCGGACCCGTAGCCTACAAATTACGACTGCCCCCTCAGCTCACGGCCACCCATGATGTCTTCCACGTATCTCAACTCAAGAAGTGTGTTCGAGTCCCTACCGAGATTGTGGAACAACAAGAAATATCGCTGGAACCCGACCTCTCGTATGTCGAACACCCAGTTAAGATTTTGGATCAAAGAGAAAGAGAGACCAGGAGGAAAGTGATTAGAATGTATAAGATACAATGGAATCGCCACACGGAAGAAGAAGCCACCTGGGAAACGGAAAGCTACCTGAACCAACATTTCCCTGAGTTTCTTGCCTCAACCACTGGTATGTGCACCCACGCCCACACTAAGAACTACCGAATCTCGGGGCGAGATTCTTGTTAAGGGGGGAAGGCTGTGACAACCCTGGTAATTAAAATTTCAAAATCAATGTCATTAGCCTAACTCTATGTTTTAAACCCACTAATGAGAGGGTGGAAAGAATTTAAAAAGGGTTCAGTTAGAATTCAAATTTAATTTGGGCACATTGGACACATTTGAAACTTTTTAAATAACTTTAAAACCATAAGCCAAATGAAATTTTGCCTGAAACCAAAGTTGTAGAACTTTTTATTTTGAACAACTTTCGTGTTCAAAAGTTTTTGAAATTCAAATCAGAAAGAGGAGAAAACGCCCTGTTTGCACCCAGCCCCCTGAACTTTTTCGAATTTTTGCATTTCGGTCCCTGGCGTCTCCCCCTCTGCTCTGACGCGCCGCGCGCGCGCGCGCCCGCCCGCCGCGCGCCAGGTGGCCGGCGTCGCCTGACTGGCGCGAAGCGCCAGGCCAGTGGCCGCCGCACCACCCCGCCACGGCCGGCTTTCCCCCGCCCCGACGCCGCGCCGCCCAGTCCCCGCCCGCGCGTGCTGCCGCGCCCCGGCTGCCGCCCGCTCGCCCAGTGGCCGCGCTCCGCCGTGCCGCCCCGGCCCCCGCGCCCCGCCAGTCGCCGCGCCTGCCCTCCGCCCGAGCCGCTGCCGCTGCTGCCTCCCCACTCCGCGCCCGGCACTATCTCACCGCGCCCACGCCACAATCGCGGCCGCCCAGTCACCGCGCCCGCTCGCCGCACGCCGCGCCGGCGTTCTGCCGCCGCCCGCCGCGCCCAGTGCACGCCGTTGCCGTGCCCCGCCCCGCGCGTCGCCCAGGCACCTCCGCCCCCCCTCCTGTCCCTATAAAACCCCCGCCCCGACCGCCCGCGCGAAGCCCCGCCACCAGAACACCTCGCCGCGCCATCGCCGCCGCCGAGCACCACCCGCCCGTGGGCAGCCCTCCACAGCCGCCCACTGCCCAAACTGAGCACCCAGCCACCACTACATCACCCCACCGCAGCTCACCGACCCACCCTACGCCACCCAGAGCCACCGGAGCACCGCCGCCCGCGCTGCCGTCGCCGCCGCCGCCCCTGCTCGCCGTGGACAGCACGACCCCGACCCCCTCCGTCCAAGCCGAGCCCCGGAGTAGCTTCCCCACGCACCAGTGAAGCTCACCGACCGGACCACGCCGCCCCAAGCCCGCTGGAGCACCGCCGTCGACGCGAGCCGCGCCGCCGCCGCCTCTGCTCCAACGCCGGCGAGCCCTTCCCGGCCGTCCCCCACCTGAACAACACCCCCACGAGGTAGCCCTCGCACCCCTGAACCTTCCCCGACCCCGCCCCTCGCCGCCGGCGAGCCCCCTCGCCGGAATTTCGGCCGGCCGCCGCACCCGAGCTGCCGAGGACCCAATTGCAAGGATTTAAATCTTTAGAAGGGTCTGAGCGTAAGATTCAAGGACCTAGTTGTAAAAGAAAATTTCAAACCTAGATTCAAATTCAGTGAACTTGTAAAATTCGTATAAAATCGTAGAAAATTCAGAAAAATGCAAACTCAACTGTTCTGGAATCCTAAGAACAGACTCTACCACTTTTGTTACAAAAATTTTCTCAGAATCTCAAAATATTTTGCTCTACATTAAATAGAAGCTTTAATGGACATATTTTATACCCACTGTTCTAGAACAATGCTGACCCTAAATTTTGGGCAGTGAACTAGTTGCTGGATGATTAGGACTGTGTAAAAAGATCAGGCCCAAATTCCATCTCTAGATTTACTGTTTGTTAAACTTAGTTTTAATTCATGTGTAAGTAAAATGTTTTATCCCTGCAGTTAGGTGGTGAGTCACCCATTGAAATTTTTCCTATGCTAATGTATTGGTACCTAGAAGCCAGAGAAAAATCAGGAGACTTTTTATCTCACAGTAACCTATTTATTTGATTTATGTGCTAATAACATACATTAAATCAAGAAAATAGTGTCTTAGCCTGGAAAATCCCCAAATTATTACTGGCAGTTACACTGTTGTAGAGGTTGCTGTGCAAAAAGTTTCATGGACAAAAACCCTGTGTAGGGTCCTGTAAAAATGAATCTTTAAAAAGCCTAGGTGTAGAATGTCCTATTTTCTATGATCTAAATACTGCATGATAAATCCTACAAAAATTACAGTAGCTTCTGCATGTTCAAGTGAGAGCCCTGTAAAAATATTAGCCACAATTGTTGCACCAATTGATCTGTATAAAAAGAACAAGTATCTAACAGCAACAATGAAATCTATTTTTCAGAATTAATCTGTTACATAAAATTGGCTGAAAATTTTACAGTAAGCACATCTTTCCTTGATGTGCCAAAATCCAAAATTTCATAACCAGAAACTATCCCTTGTAGTAATGACTCTCAATTCGTAACCAAGTGCTATTTCCACGACTTAAACTTGTGCACTCATGTAGAATCGACGACTCTCGCCGACGGAACCTACGAGCTGGTGCCCGCGTCCGAGAGTGAGCAGCGTGAAGCCCAAGCAAATCTAACTGAAGCTTTTGAAGACCCGAGCCCAAGTTCGGAAGATCCCCAAGCGAACTGCGAAGGCAAGCCCCGGAGCATAACCCATTCTTTTCGAAATTATGCAACGCATTACTCTTTGCTTGTGCATTAAGTTTATAGGAGTTGGATGAAAACTTAGTTGCATGATGTCAGGAACCCTTGCGTGAAAACTAGATGTAAGGTTCGATAGAATGCTGTGCTAATAGGACTCCGGTAAAAGTCGAGTGATTTCCTGTCACTCGCGAGAAAATAGGAGTTGAATGACTACTACACGCTGCAATCATAAGGACACAGACGGGTTATGTAACGATGGTTACGCTTGAGGCCCGTCTGTCTAGTGAAAAATGCTAAGGCCGCAGGGTGTGGTAGTGATGGTTAAGTCTTTGAACGTACTAAACACATGCCGAGATTATGGGAATCGGTAAGCTTAAGTACCTGATTGGCCCGGCAAGGGGACGGCATCCTACCCTTTGAACTTCGGTCCCATGTGCATATGGCGAGTGCAGAGAGTGGTCACGACCCGGCGCCGAACCGTGGCGTGGAGCTCTTGTACTCTCGGAGGGTAGCCCCGATCCACGACCCGGAAAGAAAGGGGAAAAGTTGCACGTGTGACTCTAGGGAGTAACCACGTGACGTGTGTTTGGGTTTCCCTTGCAAGGTTAAGAAATTCGATTCGAATCGTCCGTTTCTCACGGCTATTGAGACTGCTTAACCATTTTTACCCACAGAGTAAGAAGAGGAACAATGATGATGAATGAACTGGTTGGATGGAAAACTTAATGCTTCACCATGTATGCCTTAGATAGCTGCTTACCTAGACTGGCTAACGAGACTAGAATCTTGAGCTAAAAGTTGAAAGTAAGGACCCACTTGTAGATGCTTTTCGGCAAAACAAACCCCTGAGCCAAAAAGCCCGGCATGTCTAGAGTCGGTGGAGTAGTTTCCACTACACGGGTAAGTCTTGCTGAGTATTAGTATACTCAGTCTTGCTTGTGACTCGTTTTCAGGTGAGCCCTTTGAAGACATGATTGCTAGCTCGACTTGGCCCTGCACTCTTCCCCCTGGTTGGTCGGTGGAATGGGATGCGCCCCCGTCCAACGGAGATAAGGCCGAGTGATGTCTCGTACGGGCTTCATCGAGACATCCTGTATCGTCGAGTAGTTTCCGTTATTTATTTCCGCTGCAATTTAACTCTGAAGAACTTATTTATGTTAATTGAAGTACTTGTTTTCTAAACTCAGAATTAGGTCTGTAATATTTACTTATGCTAATGATGTAATATTTGCTGGAATGTGGTATTCTCTGGGCTCATCGTCGCATGAGCATTTGTATGTACGGCGCTCGATCCGTTCACCGTGGTTGTATCGGGAGGTTATACCCGACAGACCAGTGGATTACTCCGTTTGAAGTGTAAGGTTAACCGAGGATGCCTTAATGGTGATGGTTAATACACTTGAGCCGGATTAATTCAGGTGGTTCTGCCACAGTCGGGGTGCAAAACTAGAGGTTCTGGACGGCGGGTACTAATTCTAGAAAAGTCACGGGTCGGGACAGAAAAAGAAAGGGCTCAGCCCTAATTATTTTTCTACTGATCTGGACTGCGGGTTGATTCCTGGAAAACCTAGGGATCTTTCTGCGAATGTTACGGGGACGGCTAGAGTCGGGTGAATCTGATCCGTTAGATCAGCATCGAGTGGTGGGTCGGGCGAATCGGCGGAGTAAGGGTCGGGCGAATCGGCAGTGTGAAGAGAGGGTCGGGTAAATCGGCAGTGTAAAGTGAAGGTCGGGCAAATCGGCGGAGTAAGGGTCGGGCGAATCGGACCTTTGCTGGGCGTCGGCGGCGAGCGAGTGCGGCGGCGGACGGCCGGAGCTTCACCGAATCTGGTGTTCCGGGGCACAGTTCAGGCTGGGTTTATGCCGGGGAGTGAGTGGGCGACACGGCGAAGGTGAGGGTGATCACGGGATGGCTGCGCGGCGGCTGTAAACTGGCGGCCACGGCGGCGGGCGGAAACAGGGGTCCGGCGAGAAATTGGGTTTGCGGCGGAGCAAGAGAGAGGGGGGGAATTTGGTGCGGCTTGATGCTCACCAACTCGTGGAGCTCTGGCGAGAGTTGAAGACGGCGGAGAAGCTGCGGAACGGCGAGTCGACGGAGAGGCGGCAACACGGGACGGCGGCGTTCCTCCGGTGTGCAACTTCCAGCGGCGTGCGACGGTGTTGAGTAGAGGAAAGGGTTTGAGGATGGCTCTGGTTGCAAAGCGGGGCTCCGACGGGGTTTTATAGGGGCGGAGTGGCCGGGAATAAGGAAGGCGGCGGCTCTTGCAAAGGAAGGGGTGGAACGGCGGCTAATAAGGTAAGCCTGCATCACGAGGAAGGAAAGAGAGACACGGGCGACGGCGCAAAGTCGATCCGGACTCGGGTTAAGGAAGGAAGAAGGAAGGAGAAGGGACACGGACGATGGCGCGGCGTGCCTGCTGTCGCGGCGGAGAAAGGAAACAGAGGAGCGGGAGCGATACGGAGCAGAGGAAGAAGAAAGGAAAGAAGAAAGAAGACACCGACAGATGGGTCCCAGCTGTCAGTGAATGAAAGGGTCGGGTGAGCGGATTGGCTACTGAGCTGGGCCGCGGGAAAAAGAGAAGAAGGAGAAGTGAAGAATTGGGCTGGCTGAAAGAAAGAATAGAAGAAGAAAAGAAATAAAGATGCATGCACAATTTGATTTTATGACTTTTA
The DNA here is from genome assembly GCA_032594955.1 of Panicum miliaceum. Taxonomy (NCBI): domain Eukaryota; kingdom Viridiplantae; phylum Streptophyta; class Magnoliopsida; order Poales; family Poaceae; genus Panicum; species Panicum miliaceum. Next base: position 44,125,889 of record CM064056.1, on the reverse strand, counting down.
TAAAAATACTTTTAGAATTTTGATTCCTATATTTTTGGGTGTTACAAAACCTACCCCCCTTAAAGAGAATCTCGTCCTCGAGATTAGGAAGGATTAAGAAACAGCTGAGGGAATTCTGCAATCAGCTCATCTTCTCTTTCCCAAGTAGCCTCATCCTCTGAGTGGTGACTCCACTGTACTCTGCACATTTTGATCACCTTATTCCGAGTAACCCTCTGAGATGTTTCCAAGATTTTAACCGGATGTTCTACATAAGTCAAATCTTCTTGTACATTGAGTTCCTCCAACGGTAACTGCTCCTCAGGCACTCTCAAACACTTCTTTAATTGTGATACGTGAAACACATCATGGACATCTGACAATCGTGCCGGTAAGTCCAATTGATAAGCCACTTCACCTTTCCTTTCCAGGATCTGAAAAGGACCAATATAACGTGGTGACAACTTTCCTTTCACTTTGAATCTACGTAAGCCTCTGAGGGGTGATACCTTCAAATACACAAAATCTCCAACTTCAAATGTCAATTCCCTTCTTCGTGTATCAGCATAACTTTTCTGTCGTGACTGGGCAGTCTTGAGATTATCCTGAATTATCTGGACTTGTCTATTCGCTTCTTGAAGAATCTCTGGTTCAAAAACCTGACTTTCTCCTGTCTGATTCCAATACAATGGTGTCCTGCATTTTCTCCCATATAATGCTTCAAATGGGGCCATCTTGAGACTTGCTTGATAACTGTTATCGTAGGAGAATTCTGCATATGGCAAACTTTTATCCCAACTACCTCCATGCTTTAGGGCACACGCTCTCAACATATCTTCTAATACTTGATTCGTTCGCTCAGTCTGACCGTCTGTTTGCGGATGATATGCGGAACTGAAATTGAGCTTTGTATCCATGGATTCATGTAATTTCTGCCAAAAACGCGACGTGAACTGAGTACCTTCTTTGGAACACCGTGCAGACACACAATTCGTGACATGCATAGTTCTGCTAACTTGGCTCCGGTGTATGTTGTTTTGACTGGGATGAAATGTGCGACTTTTGTCAATCTGTCCACAATAACCCATATCGAGTCGTATCCATCACGAGTACGAGGTAACCCTACAATGAAATCCATACCAATCTCTTCCCATTTCCATTCAGGTACCTTCAGTGGCTGGAGTAAACCTGCTGGTCTCTGGTGTTCTGCCTTCACTCTCTGGCACACATCACACAAAGCTACGTGAGTTCCTACGTCTCTTTTCAAACCATACCACCAGTACCTTTCTTTCAAGTCTTGATACATTTTGGTACTTCCAGGATGAATGGAATAAGCGGAATCATGTGCCTCCTTCAAAATGAGTTCACGAAGGTGATCAATTTCGGGTACACAGATCCTCTTTCTGAACCAAACAGTTCCTTGTTCATCTTCGGTGAAATCCTTAGTCTTGCCTAAACCGATTTGAATCTTGATCTCTTTGATCTTAGCATCTGTCAACTGTCCTTTTCTGATCTCTTGTTCTAATGTTGGTTCCATCTCCATAATCATGGCTTCCGCTTGAGTGACAATTCCCAAGTTCAAGCGTGCCATCTCCCAACATAATTCCTGAGGCATCATTCGAGCAACCATCATATTAGCTTGTCCTTTCCGGCTTAGGGCGTCTGCCACAACATTAGCCTTGCCAGGATGATACTAAATATCCAAATCATAGTCTTTGATTAATTCTAGCCATCTGCGCTGTCTTAGGTTAAGATCCTGTTGTGTGAAGATGTACTTCAGACTCTTATGGTCCGTGAAGATCTGACACTTGTTTCCGATCATGTAGTGCCTCCAAATCTTCAATGCGTGCACGACGGCAGCCAATTCCAAGTCATGGGTAGGATAGTTCTGCTCATGCTTTCTCAGCTGTCTTGAAGCATAGGCCACAACTTTGCCTTCTTGCATTAACACACATCCAAGACCCATCCGTGAAGCATCGCAATACACATCAAACCCTTTGTGGATATCTAGCATTATCAACACAGGGGCAGTGGTCAATCTTGTCTTCAGCTCCTCAAAACACTTTTGGCATGTAGCATCCCACTTAAATTCTTTCCCTTTTTCTCACAGAGAAGTCATAGGTTTCACGATCTTTGAGAAGCCTTTAATAAATCTGCGGTAGTAGCCTGCAAGTCCAAGGAAACTTCTGATTTCAGGCATAGTTTTCGGTGGGTTCCAATTCAGAACATCCTGAACTTTACTTGGGTCTACTGCAATTCCTCCTTCTGTGATAACATGTCCAAGGAAAGAAACTTCCCTCAACCAAAAATCACATTTGCTCAGCTTGGCGTATAACTGATTCTCTCGGAGTTTCTGTAACACTATCCTCAAGTGCTCCTCATGTTCTTCCTCATTCTGTGAATACACCAAGATGTCATCAATGAACACAACCACAAACTTGTCAAGATATTCCATGAAAACCTTGTTCATCAGGTACATGAAGTACGCTGGAGCATTGGTCAATCCGAACGACATCACAGTGAACTCGTACAGACCATATCTGGTAGTGAAGGCTGTCTTGGGTATATCCTCTGGTCGAATCCTTAGCTGATGATATCCTGATCTCAGATCAATCTTGGAGAAAACCTTGGCACCTCTCATCTGATCAAACAAATCTTCAATCCTGGGCAGTGGATACTTATTCTTGATCGTCACATTGTTCAGCGACCTGTAGTCTACACACATCCTTCTGCTGCCATCTTTCTTATCGACAAAGATCACGGGCGCTCCCCACGGGGACGAGCTAGGACGGATAAATCCCTTAGCTAACATTTCTTATATTTGTTTCTTTAGTTCACTTAGATCCTTAACATCCATTCTATAGGGTCTTTTAGAGATAGGTGCAGTTCCAGGCAAAAGATCAATACTGAACTCAATGTCACGAACAGGTGGCATACCTGGTAAATCTTCCGGGAAGACGTCGGGGTACTCACTAATAACTCTGATATCTTCTAGAGGCGTTCCCTTCATTTGGTTCACTATCCCATCTCTACTGGATGAAGCTGATGCCACAAACTCTATTTTATCTCCTTGAGGGCTGGTTAGGAGCACTGATCTCTTGCGACACTGAATAACACCATCACATCCTGATAACCAATCCATTCCGAGGATCACGTCGATGCCGTTAGTCTTTAGGACTATTAGATTGGCTAGGAATTCTACCCCCATAATATTCATGCTGACCCTTGGGCATAAGTGACTGGCTTTCAATTCCTTGCCCGGGGAACTTACAAGAATTATTTGTTTCATAGGGCTCATTGGTAAATTATGTTTTGCAGCAAATTGCTCAGTAATGAATGAATGCGATGCTCCAGAATCAAATAAAACTGATGCAGGTTCAGAATTAACAAGGAACGTACCGAGAACAACGTCGGGAGCCTCTTCAGCTATTTCTGCAGCCATATGATTCACCGTTCCGCGCTCGCAGTTCTGTTGTCCCTTGTTGCCCAGTGGTGTCTGGTTGCTGTTTGCGCGGCTGCTGCTGCTGAGGAGTCTGCCTTTGTCCACTGTTCCTCTGATTCTGAGGAGTTTGCGCGTTACGCTTCGGGCAGTTGTTAGCGTAATGACCCAGTTCTCCACATTTGAAACAGCCGTTGGGTTGGTCCGGGGTGATTGGATTGTTGGACCGCACTGGTGCACCTGTGGCATAGCCTGGACGGTACGATTGCGGGTTGGAGTTGCGCTGAGTCTGCTGGTTGTATCGTTGAGGCTGCTGTGGAGTTCGTTGATTCTGCGGATATCCTCCACCTTGTCCTCCAAAGCGCGACTGAAATCCCTGGGGTGTGTTGTAGCGGGGACGAGTGTTGCTGCTGGATTGTCCTTGGGACTGAAGTTTTTGCTTGTGTTCCCCAAGCTCCTTGCGCTTGCTCTCCAGACCTATGGCTTTGTCTAGCAGAGTCTGGAAGTTTGGGAAAGTGTGACTATGCAGCTGATAGTTGAGTGGTCCTATCAGTCCTTCCAAGAAGCGCTCCTGCCTCTTCGCGTCACTATCCACCTCATGGGGCGCGTAACGAGATAACTGAGTGAATTTGTCCCGGTACTCACTAACATTCATGTTGCCTTGCTTTAGGTTCAGGAACTCCTTCTGCTTGAGCTTCATTAGCCCTGCTGGGATATGGTGGCTGCGGAAGTTGGTTCTGAACTCCTCCCAGGTGATAGTGTTGGCGTTGGCGTGGGCAGCAGTGAAAGCATCCCACCAATCAGCGGCTGCACCTTCCAGACGTCCTGCAGCATACATGACCCTTTCACGGTCACTGCATTGCGTGATGTCCAGCTTCTTAGTGATGACCTTCAACCAATCATCAGCGTCTAAGGGGTCCACAGAGTGAGAAAAGGTAGGAGGGTGGTGGCTCATGAATTCTCTGTGTTTGTCTCTTGGCGGTGGGTTTTGCTGCGGTGCTTGCTGATTCTGCTGAGCTTGTATATTCTGGATGGTGGCAGTGAGGTTCTGCAACACCTGCATTTGTGCTGCTAAGAATTGCTCCATTGTTGGATCGGGCGGTGGTGGCAACCGACTCTGTCGGTTGACTATGCGAGCACACCTAGAGCTAGGGGTATTCTGTCCTCCACCTGTCCTGGTGTTCACCATCTGACCGTTAGGGAATAAACCCAGGATAAGACAGGTGTACTAGATATAGGTAGATAGAAAATAATATCTTAACAAAATATGGATTTATAAAAGTCCAACTGATATTAATGAATAGATTATATCAAGCAATTCTTATAGCACTGAAAGCAAACATTTGTTCTCAAGCAATCATTACATCGTCGTCCTCTCAGGCAGAAATGATTCTAACGAGAACTTAAAGAGATACTAGCCTAAGAGCCTAAGTGCCTATTCCTCGGGGCGAGTTATGGAGCCGGGTTCGCCACGACGAAGCTTCTTGCGGGGCGGTGACAGGGCCGGGAAGCGGGGTTCATCCATCTGTGGGGGTGGTGGCGCTCTTCCCTCAAGTCGAGCTTCCAGTATGCCGATCTTTTCATAGGCCTCCAGTAGCTTGTCCTGAGTATCGTCCAGCTCAGTGAGGATGCTTTCCAGCTCAGTGTTGAGAGCGGCGGTGACTTGAGAAGAGTGTTGAGGCGGTCTTCATCGTCTTCACCCAGAGTAATCACAGTCTCTTCAGTTCCACTGAGGCGGCGAGGAAGGTGGCGGTACTCCGTGTTCTGAAGCTCCTGGCGGTAGGTGTGGCAGATGGACCATAGAGCTCTCCTGGCGGCACTGCTGATGGCGGCGTCGTAAGTAGCGTGGGGTGTGGCGGAGTCGTGTGCAGTGAGAGTCCTCAGGCCTCTGGCACTTTCCATCCTGATGTGGACGCGAGAGAGGTAGTAGTTGCCGAGCGCAGGGTCGATGTAGTGGTGCGTGTGGTAGTGAGGTCTCACGCGGTTGCCTAACTCTTGAAGAACACCTTGTAGCACCAGAGACAAGTGGCCGGGTTCTCTGTCCGAAGTGCGAACACAACAGAGTTGCCTCATCCCTAGAGTTTCATCACTCTGTTCGTCGTTGTCTTCATCGTTGTTGTTGTCCTCGTCGTCGTCTCTTCTAATATCTTCGAAGTTACTCGGGCTTCCTTCAGCGACGACCGATGCTGGGGAGGGGGCTGGAGCAGGGACAACTGGGGGTGGTGGCGATGTCTCAAGGACTGGTGATGCCGGTGGTGTGAACTGATTTCTTTCTTCATCAATTGCTATGATGCGGCCATCTTCACCATCCACGAAGTAGTAGACTTCCTCGGGTTCTTCTTCCGTAGCTTCCTCCTCTTCAACAGGGGCTGGAACTGGGGTGGGAGAAGTTGGCTCAGCTGGGGCGATGCGAACTTGGCGACCTCCGGTGCGCTTGCGAGCAGTCTGGTAAGTCCTGGCCATCTGGCAGAGCGGGAGTAAAATTCAGAATATTTTTCTTTAAGAAGGAAAATGATAGACGGTTTATGTAAACATAGGTTTTTATGCAGAAATATAAAGTAAACAGAAATTTTTGATGCTGACATGGCTTGCTAGAAGATAAATCCTTAATTTTGACCATTTCTATCTAGGCTAGCGTCCTACAGTCAACATAGCTCTGATACCACTTCTGTCACACCCGATTCTAGAAAGAACCAGATGCATCTCATATGTGCGCCAGGATCATGTTCACACACATATGGTAGACGGAAAGTGTAATATATCAAAGACAATGCTCAATATGTAACTAAATAAGGTATTTAACAATATTACACTCCGTATAAAAGAGACACAAATGTCTTTAAACGATTAACCGTTATACCCTATACGAAATCTGCAACAACTCCATCTTCCACAGGCGATGACTGGTGAACGCAGGGCCTAGAACTCCTCGAAGTCGTCGAAGATCTCCTCTTCAAAGTTCTCTTCTGAACAGCAGGGGGTAAGGGTGAGTACTCTTATGGTTGGTACTCAGCAAGTTGGGTGAAAATGCAAGGCCATCAAGGATAGGCTAAGGTTTGCAGCAGCGGTTGCTTTTAGTCGGTCATATATTTATTATCAAGCACCTATTAACTAGGTTTAAGTATATACCAACCCACTTTAGTGAAATCATAAGGATTCCATCAACAATATCATAATCCACGAACCACAATTTAATTAATCTTCAAGTTTCATTATCATGTGAGGGTCCAAGCCACTCTTAACCGTGAGTACGGCTGTTATAACAGTTTTACACTCTGCAGAGGTTGTACACTTTACCCACAAATCGTGTTTCCCTGAGTCGCCCGGGTTTGCAAAGCCCTTAAACACTTCTGAGGTGAGTGGCGAGGGTACACTACGAAGCCTTTACAAAGACATGTCCTGAGCTAGGCAGCCCGCTAGAGTTTCAGTAGCGGCGTGGTCCATAAACCTCCCTAATGGTCATCTCCTTAGCAAAGGCAGCTACCCCAAGAGGACCGGGCTATGACCCCTATCACCGACCCCCTCCTTGCCCTTTCGGTAAGGCCACCAGCAAACTACACATCTAATTATTTGGCTAAGGTCAGAGCCATATGACTTTGTGGTTGCACTGTTCACTTGGGTGGTTCTCCATGTTCCCATTAAACAAAGTTGATCTTGAAATTACGCGGTATAACAACAATATGAAACGTGATCAACATTGACATAAGAGTAAACCAATACCAATCCCAAAGTTTGCAACTAAGCGTAACTACCCAACATGAATAGTAAACCGAGGTGTTTCAAGGTTTGGGGTAAAAGACTAGGTATGTCCTTAACATAGGTAACCCATCAAGTTTATGCAAGCAACATTAAAGTAAAGTGTATTATCATGCTGTTGTTGGGATCAAATAGAATATGCAGGGGGGAAATCCACTTGCCTTCTTCAAACAGCTGCTGGTTCTCTTCCTCGTAAGCTTGCTCTTGATTTTGCTCGAACGTCACGTTGTCTACGCGATCACACAAACAAGCATACACAAACAAATAAGAAACAATACAACAAACAATACAAACAGAAAGTAAAAAGATACTAAAGTTGTAGTTCATGATGCAAGGATCGCGTGAGCGCAAGAATCGCTGAAATCGGAGTTGAAACGATGAAGATATGGCTAAAATGGTGATCTAGGGCCTAACTGTGAGAGTTTTGAACTTCCAGGAGTTAGATCTGAAGAAATTAGGGGCTAAAACATAATAAACCTTATACAGAGGGTCGGGGTGCAAAACTAGAGGTTCTGGATTGCGGGTACTAATTCTAGAAAAGTCAGGGGTTGGGACAGAAAAAGAAAGGGCTCAGCTCTAATTATTTTTCTACTGATCTGGACTGCGGGTTGATTCCTGGAAAACCTAGGGATCTTTCTGCGAATGTTACGGGGACGGCTAGAGTCGGGTGAATCTGATCCGTTAGATCAGCATCGAGCAGCGGGTCGGGCGAATCGGCGGAGTAAGGATCGGGCGAATCGGCGGTGTGAAGAGAGGGTCGGGTAAATCGGCAGTGTAAAGTGAAGGTCGGGCAAATCGGCGGAGTAATGGTCGGGCGAATCGGAGCTTTGCTGGGCGTCGGCGGCGAGCGAGTGCGGCGGCGGACGGCCGGAGCTTCACCGAATCCGGTGTTCCGGGGCACAGTTCAGGCTGGGATTATGCCAGGGAGTGAGTGGGCGACACGGTGAAGGTGAGGGTGATCACGGGATGGCTGCGCGGCGGTGGGCGGAAACAGGGGTTCGGCGAGAAATTGGGTTTGCGGCGGAGCAAGAGAGAGAGAGGGGGAATTTGGTGCGGCTTGACGCTCACCAACTCGTGGAGCTCTGGCGAGAGTTGAAGACGGCGGAGAAGCTGCGGAACAGCGAGTCGACGGAGAGGCGGCGACACGGGACGGCGGTGTTCCTCCGGTGTGCAACTTCCAGCGGTGTGCGACGGTGTTGAGTAGAGGAAAGGGTTTGAGGATGGCTCTGGTTGCAAAGCGGGGCTCCGACGGGGTTTCATAGGGGCGGAGTGGCCGGGAATAAGGAAGGCGGCGGCTCTTGCAAAGGAAGGGGCGGAACGGCGGCTAATAAGGTAAGCCTGCATCGCGAGGAAGGAAAGAGAGACGCGGGCGACGGCGCGAAGTCGATCCGGACTCGGGTTAAGGAAGGAAGAAGGAAGGAGAAGGGACGCGGACGATGGCGCGGCGTGCCTGCTGTCGCGGCGGAGAAAGGAAACAGAGGAGCGGGAGCGATACGGAGCAGAGGAAGAAGAAAGGAAAGAAGAAAGAAGACACCGACAGATGGGTCCCAGCTGTCAGTGAATGAAAGGGTCGGGTGAGCGGATTGGCTGCTGAGCTGGGCCGCGGGAAAAAGAGAAGAAGGAGAAGAGAAGAATTGGGCTGGCTGAAAGAAAGAATAGAAGAAGAAAAGAAATAAAGATGCATGCACAATTTGATTTTATGACTTTTATAAAAATACTTATAGAATTTTGATTCCTATATTTTTGGGTGTTACAGCACCCCTACCCAGCTCGGCATCTTTGAAGACCGCCATGCTGGGCTGGGCCTTGACGTCCGTGATGGGCCTGATGGCCTGCTTATCCTCTATTTTGTCGGGTGATGTGGGGAACCCCGTCCTCACGACGCCAACAGTAGCCCCTGGCCCCATGCTTGGATCAGAGAGGTGATCCGTGTGTGGGGCACAATTTCAAGGCGGACGCCTTATCTCCTGCCCGGCTCCAACTCTCTAGGAATCGTGCCAGCTCTTCCGCCGGGGGCGCGGCCCATGCCTCGCGAGAATCCCAGCTGACATAGTTGGAGCGCCGCGTCCTCTCGCCTTCCATTAAGTATAAACCTCCAGAGAGAGGGAGGGCTGCGGCTTCGTGCTTTCCACTTGTCCTTCCGCTTGCAAGCCCTCTCTCCCTCTGGCTCATCGCTCCCGCACCTCCTTGCTGCTCGCCCTCTCCCGTTCTCATGGCGCGTGACCTGATGCATCCGGCCCAGGTGGGGTTGGCCGAGGCCTAATAAATTAAGGTTGCCCGGACCCCAACAGTTCTTAGGCACACCTACTCGAGGAAAGGTCCAGTCTCCCTAAAAGACTAGTCCAATAGGGAAAGGGTGGCTCTCCCTTTAAAGGTAGTTTCCTCCTCCCAAGCTAAGCAAGGTGGGATTATTCAGAGGCTCACACGGTCGCCGTCCGACTACAACTTGGTCACTCGGCCCCCTTTGTTGCGTCTTTGCCAGCGGGTAATAGTGGAGGATGTCCTCATCATTCCCACCCCCTTAAACAAGGGCCAGCTCTGATACCAAATGATGCATCCGGCCCAGGTGGGGTTGGCCGAGGCCTAATAAATTAAGGTTGCCCGGACCCCAACAGTTCTTAGGCACACCTACTTGAGGAAAGGTCCAGTCTCCCTAAAAGACTAGTCCAATAGGGAAAGGGTGGCTCTCCCTTTAAAGGTAGTTTCCTCCTCCCAAGCTAAGCAAGGTGGGATTATTCAGAGGCTCACACAGTCGCCGTCCGACTACAACTGGGTCACTCGGCCCCCTTTGTTGCGTCTTTGCCAGCGGGTAATAGTGGAGGATGTCCTCATCATGACCACCATCAACCCTCCGGTCGCCGGCAGGCCTCCGGCTGCAGGGTGCTGGACTTCGTACCCTCATCGGTGGACCCACCTAGAGTCGCAAGGGCGAGGGTGTTCGTGTCTCCCGACACTGTCCTCCGCGCCGGGGAGCACTCGCCGGCGCCGCGGAGCACGCGGGAGATCGTCACCTTCCTCCCCTTCTTGTTGGTGGGGTTGGTGCCGCTCTTCTCCCCCTTCTTCGTGGCGGCACTGGAGGTGTATGCCGTCCACTTGGTGCACCTCACCCCCAACGCGATCTTGACCCTGGCCATCTTTGCACATGCTTGCGAGATGTTCTTCGGGCTGGCACCCTTGGTGGAGCACTTCCGCCACTTCTTCTCCCTCTGCTAGTCATCGGCGGTGGCCCTCGGCGTCGGCACGGCTGGCCAGCCCAAGATCGTCGGCGGATGATACTTCCCCATACGACAAGGGAGGCAGGATGAGTTCATCCCCTTCCAGGTGACGGGGAAGTGGGAGGAGTGGGAGAAGCAATGGCTGTACACAGAGGTCGGCCACAACTCCCCCTTTCTCAGGCTCCCCGACGTCGCTCCCTAGAAGCACTCGAGGTGGGGAGAGCGCCCTGGGCTCAGCGCCGGGTGGAACCCGGTGCTGGGCCGGATTGCCACCCTCCGCCAGGCGGGGCTGACGTTGGCGATGGTGGCGTTCGACTTCTTTCGACGCCGCCTCACCCCGTTCCAGGCGCGTTAGTACCCGGCGTGGTTCTACACCAGCGTCGACGACGTCACGCGGTTCGCGCGCAGCGCCAGGAGTCGCATCGATGAGGCCGCCCTGTCGCACCTGATGAAGCTGTGGACCGGCAATAGCGACCTCGCCCTGGCCCTTGTCCCTGAGAGGGTCAAGCCCCTGTGTGAAGACGAGGCACGGCACGCAAACCTCGACGCCATGCCGCAGGCGAACGCTAGGGGGCTGGCCCTGGTGCCCGTACAGCCAGGAGTGGCGGAGTCCCCCGGCCACGGCGGCGTGGTGCTGGAAGTGCTGGCAGAGGAGGTCACGGATGCCGGCGGCGCCGGGATGCAGGCTCTCCCTTCCCTTGCTAGGGAGGGGCGATCATTCCGCTCTCTAGAGGGCGTGGTCGACCCACGGGGGAAGCGTCCTCGTTCGCGCTCCCCTGTGGTGGAGCTATCGTCGTCTTCTTCACCGTCGTCGCTGCCGTTGCCTCTCACCTCAGGGGACGAGGGCCAGGGCTGTTCGACCACGTTCGCTACTTGGTCGCTGTCGAGCCGATCCCCGCCCCCCAAAGCGGGTCTAGATGGGGTGGCGGCTGTCCGGCTCGGGGTCCAGGTTATGGCTCCCTTCCCCCATTTTTTTTCCTTTTGCTCCTTGTTGCCACGAACCTTTGAGGTTGGCTTTCGTGTGGCTAGGTGGAGCGCGTTGAGCCGTGGGGCTTTGTTGGCCGGGAAAAGCTCCCCTGCGTTGGTGGTGGCCCCTTCCCCCACGCCTGGGCCGAACGCGATCCCGACCGCGGTGGCGGCGGTGGACACCGAGGGTCGGGCCCCCTTACTCCCAGCTGCGTGCGTCCCAGAGACGGCGCCAGCGGAGGCTTCCCAGCCGCTAGCGTTGGCGGCGTCCCCGGCCGGCGTCGTATCATCGGGGGCATCTGCTAGCATTGGTGATGACGCGGGGCATCCCGCGGGCGCCTCCGCGGCCCCCGTGGAAGGGGCGAGCTCGGCACCGGTAGAGCTCATGGCGGCGCGCTCGCCGGGGGGGCCGAACACCTCAACCTCAGCTTCACATGCTCCAATGGAGGGAGGCGGCCCAGCGTTACTGGTTCCCGGGCCGATGCTTGCTCCGGGTGCCCCGGAAGCGGAGGCAGGCCCGACGCAGGCCGAGCCCATGGCGGCGCCGGCTCTGGCCGCCTCTGGGGCGATCATCGCAGGCGCGTCGCAGGCTATTGTCGCCCCGATCCCAACCATGGTGCCCCTGTCATGGGCGCAAGTGTTGATGGAGTCGGCGATGGCGATCTCGCCGTGCTCGGCCACTAGCAGCACGCCACCGCGGTCGCGCGTGCTATGGGACATGGAAGGGAGCTTGCGCCGATGGGAGGAGCAGTTGGATTTGCTGGCGTCGGACCTCGCCCGGCGGGAGGAGTCCCTGGTGGAGCTGGAGCGCCGATCCGAGGAGGAGCTGCGTTCTGCGTCTTCCCGTGCGCAGGACCTCACCGCTCAGGAGTAGATGGTCAAGGCCTGGGCGGCGCAGCTGCAAACGGCCCAAGACCTGCTGCAGCAGATGGTGTCCTAGCTGGAGAGCGAGGAGCGGGCCGCCTAGCAGCAGGTGTTGGCGGCTAAAGACAGGCATTCGGCCGTTAACTGTCGCGAGGAAGACCTCCGTCGTCGGGAGGACCAAGCGGCAGAGGCGACCGCCCAAGCGGTGATGGTGCAGCGGGAGGCGGATGAGCAGGTCAATGCTGCTCATCGCGATGCAGCGAGCAAACTCCACGCCACCCGCGACGCCCATGCTGCCGAGCTCCAGGCGCTGCGGGACAGCATCGCCGTACAGCTTTGGGATGCCGTCGATCGTGTAGACGCGGTGGAGGCCCACGCGGTGGAGGCAGAGTCGTGGGCAACGTCAGCGGCGACGCGCGCCATCGAGGCGCAAGCTCGAGGCGAGGCCCTGGAGGCCCAACTGCAGACGGCGCGGGCTACCCTAGACGACTCCGACGTCAGGGCGCTCCATCGAGTTCAGGCGGAATCCTTCAACGCGTTCCGGAGCTTGCTCACGCGCTGCCCGAGGGCGTGGGAGGCCGCCGGTCTTGGCACCATCCTCTTCCCTGAGTTCGCTGGAAGATCACGTCCTGGCAGCCATCCACGTGAGCTCTCGGGCCCTAGCTGTCAATGCGGTGGAGTATGCCCTAGCATGCCTGTGGAGTCGCGCCCCGAACGCACCGCTGGACCGAATCCGGGAGGGTATCATTTCGGGCGACGAGAAGGCGGCGCGCGACGCGGTCAAGGGCCTGGCAGTGGAGGTGGTGGCTCGGTTCAACCCGGATGGGGCCGTGGATGCGGTAATGCGGAGGACACCAACCAACCTACGGGGAGGGAGTCGTCGCTGCCCCCTAACGCCGGCCAGTAGGGCCCCTCCTTCTTTTTTTTGGCATACTTTTTGTTTTCATTGTTTGGTCAGTGATGTAGTGTGTTTCATGTACTGTGAACTCCTGGTTGGGCGCTTGTTTTTCGCCCTTCCTATCTAGCTCGTTATCTCAAGTTCTTTCGGCGAGGTTGTTTTGTCGACATGTCTTGTCATGCTTCATCGCCACCTTAGGTCTTGCCTGCGTGTCCTGCCCGGGCGAGTTTTGCCAGAGCGCGCAGTGACCGCCAGCACGACATCAGGCGACACGGCAGCTCTTCGGGGGAACTTGGGCGACCGCGCCGGATGGCGTGGTGCCCATGCCGCGCTCTGGTCCTGTTGGTGCGACCACGTGGCGGCGTGGTTGCTCCCACCGTCCGACATGTCCTTGCCGTGCCTGGGTGGAGCACCCTGGCGACAAGGACGAGGGTCGGGGCTCTGCTTTGGACCGGCGGAGGTTTCCATGGTCGCCCCATCGACCTGCCTATCAAAGGCGAGGTCACTAGGGCTTCCTAGTTCCTCCTCATCAAGAGCGAACCAACAATGTGTCCTCCCATGTTTCTCCAGCTTCCAGCAGATCCAAGGGATCCTCCCCTAGGTACACCATCCACCGAGAGCGCTCCGCTGTGTGCAGCTCGAGCGAGAGGGGCTGGGCTGGCCAGTTCCTCTCTTTCCCAGTGAAGTTGAGTCGGGCTGAAGGCGCATCATGGCCCGGGGAGCCGAAGCTTGTATGGGGCGCTGGACGCACAGCTATTCGATGTGTTCAGCATCACCCCGAGGATCTTGCTCTTCCTTTTTTCCCCCACTTTCTCCAACGAAGTTGAGAGGGACTAAAGATGGAGCCGGCTCCCTGGGATGCCCACGCATCTGCTCGAGTTTTCCAGTGGAGGCTCTTCACCTCTGGAGCCCCTACTGTGAAACTGCTGCTGATGCTGGGTTCAGTGCTGGACCTCGGTGGCGTTGTTCTGTCGCCTCGGCTGGTATGACCTCCTCCTCCACTATTGTCGGGTAGTCGAGCCGGGGTATCGGTCGAGGCGGCCGCAAGCGGCGCTGGAGTTTCGTGCTCCTGTTCTGAGGATGCTTCTCCAGCTGAGAGAGAAGCTCCCTTCCTCGTGGAACAGGAGCTGCTTCCTTCTGAGGGACATCGGTCTGCTGCGGCATCTCGGGATAGCCTGGGCCAGGGCATCCCTAGATGTTGTTATTGCTACTGCTGGGTGGAAGGCTTGCAGCCTCCCTCATCTTCCCCAGTGTCAGCGGCAACGTCCTCCGGCGTCGCCTACGGCGGACGGCGCAGTGCTCCTGTTTGGCCGGTGATGAAGTTACTGGACCTGGGAGTGCCCTATCCCAGCATTGTAAAATGCATGTAAAATTTTTCGCGTCTTGCTCTTATTAGGCCGGGGAGTGCCCTATCCCAGCATTGTAAAATGCATGTAAAATTTTTCGCGTCTTGCTCTTATTAGGCCATGTAATTTCCCTGGTAATTAGCTTGTTACGTTTAAACACCTAATCCCTGATTGTAGCCGTAGTCCATAGCGCAGGGAACATAGGCTTATAGAAGAGTCGAGGTTTCAAGGATTAAGGCGTGTGCTACCGAGTACTTTAGTAACCGTTAAGAGAAGACAATGAAAGTAGAAATAAGTAGGTGGCATGCGACAAAGAGAATGCGCGGTATGCATAAAGTTGTCCGCGAGAGCGCGTATTGTAACGCGCATGGCCGTAGGGTGTAGCTGCTGTGAACCCGACACAACTTAGTGTACCAAGCACGTGGGCAGTGCCCTACGAACTCGATGTACCAAGCGTGTGGGCTGTTGGGAAACCCTAGAAGTAGTCGATCATGGCGTAGCCCGCGAGGGAAATTCCCGTCGAGAAGTGTACCAAAGTAGTAGCCGATCCTGTTAAGAACAAGTCAGAAAGGATAGACTTAGCTTGATTCATGGACATTTGTTGATGAAGCTATGGCGGTTGTTGATGAAGCCGCTATGGATTGTTGATAAAATCCGACTAGTCGGAGTTGATTCCGACTAGTTTTTAAATCGAGACAAGTAGTCAAAGTCCTCGCCTTGCGCGGACGTCACTGACGGTGGCAGCGTCCCCGCAAGTAAGGTGTGGTAGATAGCACAAGCGACGCTTGACCAAAGGGTAGTCTGCGCGTGAGTACTTCTTCTGCCTCTTCAATGCATGCGGACATGCAGCAATAGGAATTGGATGTGCCGTATCCATCTTGCATGCACAGTTAGAAGAAAGATTGATTAGAATAGTTCTTGATATGAAAAAAAATTAATAATCAAATCGAATCTGAAATAGAGTAAAGATAATTGGGAGAAGGACTCCTCCCTGCATGCTTGCGCGATTAATGCTCCCGCCCGCCTGCATACGCTACAGGGCCTGGCACCTGCAGCTTCCCGCCCGCGAGAGCACAGGCCGCATGCTCGCGATGGGCCGCGCGCCCCTGCACTAGCCCCCGTGCGCCTGGCACGGCTGTGCGGCCTGGTGGGGGCGCAATGCTCGCTAGGGCAGAGCCGCATGCTCTACCGCACGTATGCGCTGTCTCTGGTCATGACGCTTTGGCGCCACGGTCCCGGTCGTCGCTGACGTAAGCTGGAGTTGAGCTGAACGAGATGAGGCGAGTTGAACCCAGACTCGCCCTCATAATTTCCGATCTATTCGGAAATTTGGATTTCGCCAGAATTATCGATGTCGCAGCCAGATGTTGAAGTTGATGCCTCCAACTCTCCAGTGTCGTCGAGGTGGGTGTTGAAGCCACCATCCGTTGGCGATGCCGACTAAAGAGCCGAAGGTGAACATGGTGCCCTCGTCGGGCACGATGCCTGTGAAATTGAACGATGCCATCGAGTTTGCCGGTGGATGCTCGATGAACACCCCTACCTGGCGCGCCAGCTGTCAGTGTTTTACTGTGAAGCCCATCGAGGGATACCCCTGAGGTGTAGGTTGTAGGTAGGGTGTCGCTGAGATCAGGAACTCGATGGTGCAAGGAACACAAAGTTTAGACAGGTTCGGGCCGCTGAGAGTGTAATACCCTACGTCCTGTGTGGTTTGTATTGCCTTAGAGGTTATGCGTATGCACGATGTGCTTTGGAGGGGTCCCTGCCCGCCCTTATATAGTCTGGGGGGACAGGGTTACATGGAAGTCCTAGTCGGGGACGGCCTGAGGAGTCCTACCCGACTAGTCCTAGCCCTATTCAACTAGTTACAATGAGGATAAGGTATGGCCCATGCGCCATCCCCTACCACAAGAATATGCATGCCAAGTGTGAAGTCCCGCTGCCCCGGGTCTGATACTCAGCGTTTGCTCTTTCTGCTTGCCCGTTGCTTCTTGGGTAGGCAATGGATGCAAAGCAGAGCTTGATGCCCATGTCATCGCAGTAGTCCCCAAAGAGGTTGCTCGTGAATTGGGTCCGGTTGTTGGTAATGATACGATTAGGGACTCAGAACTAGGCTACCAGGTCCTTGATGAACTTGAGGGCTGAAGTTTTGTTGGCCTTTATGACCGCGGAGACCTCCGGCCATTTGGTGAACTTATCCATCGCCACGTACAACCATTCGTAACCCCTGACGGCTTTTGGGAATGGTCCCAAAATGTCGAGCCCCCAGACCACAAACGGCCATGATAGGGGAATGGTTTGGAGTGCCTATGCTGGCTGGTGAGACTGCTTTGCATGGAATTGACACGCGCTGCAGCGCTGAGCCAGTTCGACTGCATCCTGGAGGGCTGTCGGCCAGTAGAAGCCTTGCCGAAAGGCTTTACCGATCATCGTGCGGGAAGCCGAGTGACTTCCACACTCGCCCTCGTGAATATCGGCGAGGAGCTCGCCGCCTTCTTCCTAGGTGATGCACCACAAAAGGACCCCGTCCATGCCACGCCGATATAGATCCCCATCTACCATGATGTAGTGCTTGGACTATTGTGTGATCCGTTCTACAACGGCATCATCCTCGGGAAGGATATTGTCTTTCAGGAAGCTGCGGATGTCATCCATCCACGACGGTCCCTGAGAACTGGCCGAGAGCAGGTTTAGCTCAGTGGGTGGCTGGGCCTAGTTCCCCCTTCGACACGGTCGGCAGCCGTGACGGTAGGTTGGCATAGCCTTTCTTCGAACACCCCAGTTGGTAATGGAGCTCGTGAGGATGCGAGGCGGCCAGCTCATCGGCCTCAGTGTTCTCCTTTCCAGGAACGTATCGCAGCTCCAGTCCGTGGAAATGCCACTCCATTCGCCGTACCTCGGCCACGTAGGCGGCCATTAGAGGGTCGGCGCATTGGTACTCCTTTGAGACCTGATTCACCACGAGCTGGGAGTCCCCCTTTACTAGAAGGCAGCGTACTCCAAGTCCAACGGCCACTCGGAGACCGGCCAGGAGACCCTCCTATTCTGCCATGTTGTTTGTGGCCCGGAAGCCTAACTGAACGGTGTACTTGAGAGTGTGACCGTCTGGGGCGGTGAGGACCACCCCGGCGCTGGCCCCCTGGTGTGGCAGAACCACCTAAATTAATCCGACTCAAGCGCGCTAACCACAAGGGCAATCAGGGCTAACTCGCACTTCAAACGGAGTAATCCACTGGTCTGTCGGGTAACCTCCCGATACAACCACGGTTTTGCCGATCGAAACCACACATACAAAGTACTCACACGAAGGTGAGCCCAGAGGATACAACATTCCACAAATTTTACATCACAGGATTCGTCATAAATTATTATTACAACTGAGTTCGAATTTGTAAAACAAGGTACTTCAGAGTTCAAAGTAATTGAGTTCTTCAGAGTTCAATGCAGCAGAAAAATAACGATAAACTACTCGATGATACATGATGTCTCGATGAAGCTCGTACGAGACATCACTCGGCATTATCATCGTTGGCCGGGGGCGCATCCTATTCCACCGACCAACCAAGAGGAAGGGTACACGGCCAAGTCAAACTAGCGATCATATCCTTGGAAGTCTCACCTGAAAACAAGCCACAAGCAAGGCTGAGTATACTAATACTCAACAAGGCTTACCCGACTAGTGGAATATACTTAGCCGACTCCTAGACATGCAAGGCTTTTGGCTTGAGGGGTTTGTTTTGCCGAAAAGCATATACAAGTAGGTCCTTACTTTCATATTTTAGCTCCAGGTTCTAGTTTTCTTTATCCATTCTAAGTAAGCAACTATCCAATATCATACATGGTGAAAGAATTAATTTGCATCCAACAAGATTAATCATCATCATTGTTCCTCTTCTTACTCTAGGTGGCAAAAGGGTCAAGCAGTCTCAATAATCACGAAAAACGGACGATTCGAATTGAATTTCTTAACCTTGCAAGGGAAACCTAAACACACGTCACGTGGTTACTCCCAGAGTCACACGTGCAACTTTTCCCTTCAATTCCCGCTTCACGGAACAGGCCCACTGCCCTCGACTACACGTCCCCATGGACCATGGACCCGGCTGGGCCATGGCGGCACATGCACCCACCATTAGCTAGATGTGAACGAATTCAAGACGGTGGGGAGTAGAGTATATTCCGGCCTCGGTTCAATCCAGTACATAAGCTTACCGATTACCATATTCTCGGCATGTGGTTAGTACGTTCAAAGACTTAACCACCACTACCACATACTGCGGCCTTAGCATTTTTCACTAAACAGATGGGGCCTCAATCATCAACATGAACATCGCACCATAGCCCCGTCCGTTGACCTTATGATTGCAGCATGTAGTAAACATTCAACTCCTATATTCTCGTGAATGACAGGAAATCACTCGACTTTTATCGAGTCCTATTAGCATAGCATTCTATCGAACCTTACATCTAGTGTTCAGAGCATGGGTACCTAGGATCATGCAACTATGTTTTCATTCAACTCCTATAAACTTAATGCACAAGTAAAATAGAGTAGTAAGTTGCATAATTTTAGAAAAATAGGGTTCATGCTCCGGGGCTTGCCTTCTTGGGTAAAGTTAGTTTGGGGCTCGTCCGAACTTGGGTTCGGGTCTTCGAAAGCTTCAGTTAGATTCACTTGAGCTTCACGCTGCTCACTCTCGGACGCGGGCACCAGCTCGTACGTTCCGTCGGCGAGAGTAGTCGATTCTATATGAATGCACAAGTGTGAGTTTTTAGTGATGGTATATGACATTTATTTTCTTCACGATAAAGTTGCAGTCCACAAAAATATAAATTTGGTTGTGAACTTACTTAGTTAAGATTTTCTTAGGCAATCGTTAATAGATTATAACTTAAACTAATTAACTTCCATTAAACAAGAAGGGGGGTCGTGTTCTTTTGGAAACTAAATTTTCTAAGCACAACATGGATTAAACACAACTTCTGGACTAGGTAACTTATGGTGACGAAATTTTTATTTAGAGTACATTATGCAGAGACAACAGCACTGTAAAAATTTCAAAAATTTCTGTGCAGCAGATTAATTTTGACAAATGTAATACACAACCACTGCTAGAACATAATTATTTTTATATAGCACAAACCATGCATGTATTGATGCTAAAACTATTACAGGGTGTTAATATATCCATATATGTGTTACTGAAGATTTTTTAGATTTTATTGTGCAAGATACAGAGCATAATAAATAGGACAAGATACACCTATTTCTTTAAGGATTAATTTCTACAGGATGTTTTACAGGGTTTCTGAGTATGAAAATGTTTATACAGCAAGAGCTACTCTAAAGTGTACCACAGTAAAAAGTTGAACATTTTCCAAGCAAAGAAACTAATTATTTGAATTAGTGCATTTTTCCTACCACAAAATTATATAAATAGGTTACAGAAAGAAAAAAGGTTTTAACCTTTTTCTATGGTATTTAGGCATCACTATAATAGCTATGGAAAAGTTTCACATCACGAATCACAATATATCAGCAGGTACAAATTAGTTCTATTATTTCATGGCATAATCAAGGTTTAACAAAAAGTTTAGCTAGAGATGGGTTCTGGTCCTAATATTTTTACACTAGCCTGCATATCAAGCAACCAATTTACTGTCCAAAAATCAGATTCAGAACTGGTTTACAATAGTGGGTTCATTTAAAAGCTATTAAACCTTCCATTTAATGTAGAACAAAATATAGCAAACATCTGAAGAAATGCATGTAACAAACGTTGTATATTTTCTTCTATCGATTCCAGAACAGTTGAGTTTGTATTTTTCCGATTATTCTATGATTTTATATAAATTTTACAAGTTCGCTATTTTTGAATTCAAAGTTTAAACACAGGTTTACAGATATGCCCCTGGAAACTTGCATGCAGACCCTTTTAAAGATTTCAATCGTTGCAATTGGGTCCCTGGGTGGCGCTGGCACGGCGGCCGGCCAAATTCCGGTGAAGGGTCTCGTCGGCGGCGAGGGGAAAAGGGTCGGGGACAACCAGGGAGATGAGAGCTACCTTGTGGTGGCCTTTGTCGGGGTTGGGGATGGCCGGAAAGGGCCCTTCGGTGTGGGACAGGGGGGTGGCGGCGGTGCGGAGCATCGGCGACGGTGCTATGGTGGGGTTGGGGCAGCGCTGGCGGGTCGGGAAGCTCCGGTGGGGTGATGCAGTCCCGTTTCGAGCCTTGGTTCGGGCGGAGGAGGGCCGGGGGTGGGGTGTCCACGGCGGTCAGGGGCGGCGGCGGTGGAGGCGGCGCTGGCAGCGCACCGGCGGGTCTGGGCGGTGATGGGCGGGGCAGTGAGCTGCGGTGGGGCGGTGTGGTGGTGGTTGGAGACTCACCTCTGGCAATGGGTGGCCGGAGAGGTGAGCTCCACGGTGAGCTGGGCACAACGGCGGTAATGGCAGTGGCGGCTGCGTTTTGGTGGGTCGGGGCGCGCGCGAGTGGCTTTGTACCGCCTTTTATAGGCTGCAGGAGGGAGGGAGTGGGTCGGGCGAAGTTAGGGAGGGGCAGCACGACGGAGGTGTGCCATTGGGCGCGGCCGTGCGAGCAAAGCTGGCGCAGCGTGCGGCGGGCGCGGCCAGGGGATTGGGCGCCAGGGATTTGTCGTGGGGGAGGGAAGATCATGCGGTGCGCGGTTGGGCGAGCAGCTGCAGCAGCTGGCTTGCCGGACGGCGAGTGCTGCGAGTAGCGGGACGCGGCGGAGGCTCGGGCACGACGCGGGCTGGCCATTGGGCGCGGCGGCGGCGAGCAGAGGCGGCGACGGCGTCGCGCGCGTGGCGCACATGGGCTGGACAGGGACGCGGCGTGGGGAGCAGCGCAGCTAGTCGGGCGGGGCTGGCCGGCCATTGGCTTGTCGCGGCATGGGCGGCAGGCATCACCAGCTAGGTGGCCAGCGGCGACTACGCGGTGGCGGGGGGGGTGTCCGGCGAAGCAGAGAAAGGAGGGAGGGACTGAAAGTGGAAATAGAAGAAAAGGCAGGGGCTGGTTTGCAAATTCAAGTGTTTCTCAAATTTTTGTGTTGCAACTCAAAAATCTCTGAACATGAAAGTTGTTCAAAATGAAAAGTTACACAAGTTTTGTTTCAGGCCAAAGTTCATTTGAGTTATAGTTTAGAAGTTATTTTAAAAACTCAAAAAGTATGATTCGGAGGGCACGTCATTTCCTGGGCAAAAATTTGTATTCTCTCCTAGGCTTCAACTAGACTTTTGTTTATCATGTAATCGATGATGTGCTTATTAAATGTCACAGCCATAAGTGCTTTGAGGTGAGAGTTATTTAATTTGTTTGATTAAAGTACATGTACTTATGCACATATACACATCTATTTTCAATTCAAAGCAAAACCAATTTATAGATCATTTCTTTTAAACTTTTCTTAGTGATTTATGCACTTTGTTAAGCTAATGAGGCTTATTTCATAATTTAAACACATGAGGTGTTACACCTGGACGGTGAGCAAACCGTCGAAGTTCATGGTCCAGTACTCCAAGGTCCAAGGCTTATCATCGTCGACCGCCAGGGTGGCGGTTACCTCCGGGCGCTCGATGTCGGGGACCGGCGTCCATTCGGCGATGAAGTTGATGAGTACTTGGCTCTTGATGGTGTGTCGGGGCGCGAACTGGAGGCCGAACTCCACCAGCTCGATTCCCCATTTAACCGTGTGTCCCGTCCTCTCCTGATTCCGTAGGATATGGGCTAGGGGGTACAATGTGACCACGGTAACCTGATGCGCTTGGAAGAAGTGTCATAGTTTGCTAGACGCCATTAGGACGGCGTACAACATCTTCTGTGCTTGCGGGTAGCGCTCCTTTGCATCCCGGAGTACCTTGCTTACGAAGTACATCGGTCATTGCGTATAGCGGGGTGGCCTTGCGTGTCCATCCGGGGTGATCCCGGGGGTTAGGAACAGGCTGCCCCTGCATAGCATGGTTGTTTTCTGGCTTACCGGGGTCCGAGACTTCTTCCCCGAGCTTCTCTTGCCTCCCAGGGTTCACCCGTTCATCCCCGGGGTTGCCATTCCCTCCCGGCTGGCTTTACATTGCCCGGGGTCTTCTTCTTCCCTTTCCACCACCAGCACCACGCTTACCACTTGCAGGGTTGCCGAGATGTAGAGGAGCAGGGCCTCCCCCTCCTGCGGTGCCACCAGCACCGACGGGGAGGAGAGGTACGTCTTCAGTTCCCGGAATGCTTGGTCAGCTTCCGAGGTCCACTCGAAACGGTCGGTCCTTTTCAGTAATTTGAAGAGTGGGAGACCTCTCTCCCCAAGTTTGGAGATGAACCATCTGAGAGCCGCCATGCAACCCGTGAGGCACTGTGCTTCCTTCAACCGGGTTGTAGGTTGCATGCGCTCTATCGCTTCCACCTTCTGAGGGTTCACTTTGATGCCTCGGCTTGATACTAGGAAACCCAGGAGCTTCCCTGCTAGAACCCCGAACACACACTTCTCGGGTTTCAGCTTAAGTGGGGTGGTGTGTAGGCTATCGAATGCTTCTGACAGATCCCGCAGGAGGGACTCCTGCTGTCGGGTCTTGACCACAATGTCGTCGACATTTGCTTCGACATTGCGAGACTGCAGGTCCTGTAGAGTGATACGCATGGTCCGCTGGAAGGTGGGACCAGCATTCTTGAGCCCGAAGGGCATGCAGACGTAGCAGTACGTTCCCACTGGGGTGGTGAACGAGGTTTTCTCCTCGTCCTTCCTTGCCATGCTTATCTGGTGGTACCTAGAGCACATGTCCAGAAAACAAAGGAGATCGCATCCCGCCGTGGAATCGATGACTTGGTTGATGCGGGGTAGCGGAAAAGGATCTTTTGGGCAGGCTTTGTTGAGGTCGGTGTAATCCACGCACATGCGGAGCTTGCCGTTGGCCTTTGGGACAATGACCGGGTTAGCCAACCACTCTGGGTGGAAGACCTCCCGGATGAAACCCGCGTCCAACATCTTCTGCACTTGTTCGCGGATGAAGTCTTTCCTCTCCAGAGCCTGTCGCTGGATCTTCTGCTGGATAGGCAGTGCATCGGGGTGCACGGCCAGGCGGTGCTCGATCACCCCCCTGGGGACCCCGGGCATGTCGGACGGTTTCCACGCAAACACATCGACATTAGCCTGGAGGAAGGTGATGAGCGTGGTTTCCTATTTTTCGCCCAGCTGGGCCCCTATCGTAACTACCCGCAAAGGGGCTCCTCCCAGGCAGACCTCCTTAGTGAGGGTCGTGTCGTCGGGGGAGACCCGCTGCTTCACCGGCGGGGATGACGCCGAGTCGGGGCATTTTTCATCCTCGGGGGCGGCTGCTGCCATAGAGTCGTACAGCTTCTCGGAGCAATACACGGCCCCTAGACGTCTGCCTTGATGGTGATGACCCCGGACGGCCCCGGGATCTTCAGGGCGTCGTAAGCGTAATGGACGGCAGCCATAAACTTGGCCAGCACAGGGCGACCAAGGATGGCGTTGTAGGGGAGGTCGCAGTGCGCCACGTCGAAGACCACATTCTCGATGCGGAAGTTGCTCCGCTCACCAAACGTGACCGGCAGCTCGCTCTGCCCCAAGGGGATGGTTTTCCCCTCGGTGACGACGTAGAAGGGCCTTAACGGCTGCAGCTTGCATTCCCCAATCTTCATCTTATGGAAAACCTCAGTGGAGAGGAGGTTCAAGCTCGCTCCTCCGTCGACGAGGACCCTGGCCACTCTGATGTTGCAGATGGTGGGGGTCACTACCACAGGAAGCAACCCAACCCCCGACGTGTTGTCGCGGTGGTCGTTCCGGTCAAAGGTGATGGGAGTGCCCGACCACTTCATGAGCCGGGAGCTCTCAGGCGCCAGAGAGATGGCGCAGACTTCCCTACAGAGGAGCTTGGCTCTCCTCTAGGATGGTGGCGCTGTTGCTCCGCCGAAGACGGTGGTGACGGCATGCCGCGGCTCTTGGAAACCAAGGTCGGCCTCCTCGGGAGCATCGTCTCCGTCGGAATGGCGATCACCGCGCTCCTTCCGGTGATCCTTGGCGAGCCCCTTAACCAGCCGGCACTCGGTGAGGTTGTGCCGGTCAGTTTTGTGAATCTCACACCACTTGCCAGCCCCTAGTTTGGCCGGAGCCGGCTCCTGCCGGGCCTAGGGGCGCCTCCCCCAGGAGCCTGGCCGGGCTGTTGCTTGTTGCGGCCCTCCACCGCCGCCAGGACGGTGGCGGCTTTCCGCTTGTTCTTCTTGTTATCGGGCTGGCCGTGGCGCTCAGAGCAGTGCTGCGCTTTAGCTTCCCGAGCGCATTTGTCAGCCAACGCGAACAGCTCGGAGACGGTCTCGACGTTGCACGTCTCGAGCTTGCCCACGAGACGCTTGTTGGTCACGCCCTCGTTGAACGCCATGATGACAGTCGAGGGTGTGATGCGCGGGATGGTGTTGCGCACCTGGCTGAAATGCTAGATGTACTGTCGCAGCGTTTCGACCTTGTACTGCTTGACGGCGAGTAGGTCACCCCGGGTCCCCGGTCGGTTGAACAAACCAGAGAAGTTGGTGATGAACTGCTCGCACAAATCTCCCCAGGAACCGACCGATTCTTGTGGAAGATTCATCAGCCAGGACCTCGCCGTGCCCTTGAGGGTGACGTGGAAGTAGTTGGGCATGACCTGAGGCCCCCTACCCGCAGCCTGAATGGCCATGGTGTAGATCTGGAGGAACTCCTCTGGGTCGATGGTGCCGTCGTACTTTTCCGGGAGATTCGGCCGGAACTTGGTGGGCTAGTTGACCTGGCACAAGTCGGCGGTGAATGCTCGACACCCGGCCCCGTAGGGCCCGATGTCTTTGTCCGCCGAATCCCCATGCCCGCGTGTGCAGCGGACAGGGGAGCTAGAGGAAGCATGCTCCTCCCTGGCTTCTCGGCGGCACTCACGTGCGCGCTCAAGGGTAGTTTGGGCGTCTTCGGTCGCCCTGATTTCTTGAATCCGGGAATGCAAGTCGTGCGTCCCTTTCGTGGTCGACCCCGCCGGAGCGGGTGGCCGCGGTGGTCGCTGGAGGCCTCCTCGGGAGGAGCCCACAGTCGTCGCTCGAGAACCCTAAGCCCCTGGCTTGAGACTGTGACGACCCTGGTTTTTGCAATTCCAAAAATAATCAATGACATTAGCCTAACTCCATGTTTTTAAACCAACTAATGAGAGGGTGGAAAGAATTAAAACGGGTTCAGTTGGAATTCGAATTTAATTTGGGCACATTTGGGCACAATTGAAACTTTTAAAATAACTTTAAAACCATAAGCCAAATGAAATTTTGCCTGAAACCAAAGTTGTAGAACTTTTTATTTTGAGCAACTTTCGTGTTCAAAAGTTTTTGAAATTCAAATCAGAAAGAGGAGAAAACGCCCTGTTTGCACCCAGCCCCCTGAACTTTTTCGAATTTTTGCATTTCAGTCCCTCGCGTCACCCCATCTCTGCCGCGCCGCGCGCGCTCGCCCGCCCGCCGTGCGCCAGGTGGCCGGCGTCGCCTGACCGGCGCGAGGCGCCAGGCCAGTGGCCGCCGCACCACCCCGCCACGGCCGGCTTTGCCCCACCCCGACGCCGCGCCGCCCAGTCCGCGCCCGCGCGTGCTGCCGCGCCCAGGCCGCCGCCCGGCCGCCCAGTCGCCGCGCTCCGCCGTGCCGCCCCGGACCCCGCGCCCCGCCAGCTGCCGCGCCTGCCCTCCGCCCGAGCCGCTGCAGCAGCTGCTCCCCAATACGCACGCCGCGCTATCTCCCCGCGCCCACGCCAAAATCGCGGCCGCCCAGTCACCGCGCCCGCTCGCCGCACGCCGCGCCGGCGTTCTGCCGCCGCCCGCCGCGGCCAGTGCCCGCCGCTGCCGCGCTCCGCCCCGCACGCTAACCAGGCCCCTCCTGTCCCTATAAAAGCGCCACCCCGGCCACGCGCGCGAGCCCCCGGCCACCAGAAAACCTCGCCGTCGCCATCGCCGCCGCCGAGCACCACCCACCCGTGGACAGCCCACTGCCGCCGCCCACTGCCCAAACCGAGCACCCAGCCACCACTACATCACCTCACCGCAGCTCGCCGACCCATCCAACGCCACCCAGAGCCACCGGAGCGCCGCCGCCCGCGCTGCCGCCGCCGCCGCCGCCCCTGCTCGCCGTGGACAGCACGACCCCGACCCCCTCCGTCCGAGCCGAGCCCATGAGTAGCTTCCCCACGCACCAGTGAAGCTCACCGACCGGACCACGCCGCCCCAAGCCCGCCGGAGCACCGCCGTCGACGCGAGCCGCGCCGCCGCCGCCTCTGCTCCAACGCCGGCGAGCCCTTCCCGGCCGTCCCCCACCTGAACAACACCACCACAAGGTAGCCCTCGCACCCCTGAACCTTCCCCGACCCCCGCCCCTCGCCGCCGGCGAGCCCCCTCGCCGGAATTTCGGCCGGCCGCCGCACCCGAGCCGCCGAGGACCCAATTGCAAGGATTTAAATCTTTAGAAGGGTCTGAGCGTAAGATTCAAGGACCTAGTTGTAAAAGAAAATTTCAAACCTAGATTCAAATTCAGTGAATTTGTAAAATTCGTATAAAATCGTAGAAAATTCAGAAAAATGCAAACTCAACTGTTCTGGAATCCTCAGAACAAAATCTACCACTTTTGTTACAAAAATTTTCTCAGAATCTCAAAATATTTTGCTCTACATTAAATAGAAGCTTTAATGGACATATTTTATACCCACTGTTCTAGAACAATGCTGACCCTGAATTTTGGGCAGTGAATTAGTTGCTGGATGATTAGGACTGTGTAAAAAGATCAGGCCCAAATTCCATCTCTAGATTTACTGTTTGTTAAACTTAGTTTTATATCATGTGTAAGAAGAATGTTTTATCCCTGCAGTTAGGTGGCAAGTCACCCATTGAAATTTTTCCTATGCTAATGTATTGGTACCTAGGAGCCAGAGAAAAATTAGGAGAATTTTTTATCTCACAGTAACCCACTTATTTGATTTATGTGCTAATAACATACATTAAATCAAGAAAATAGTATCTTAGCTTGGAAAATTCCAAGATTATTACTGGGAGTTACACTGTGGTAGAGGTTGCTGTGTAAAAAGTTTCATGGACAAAAACCCTATGTAGGGTCCTGTAAAAGTGAATCTTTAAAAAGCCTAGGTGTAGAATGTCCTATTTTCTATGATCTAAATACTGCATGATAAATCCTACAAAAATTACAGTAGCTTCTGCATGTTCAAGTGAGAGCCCTGTAAAAATATTAGCCACAATTGTTGCACCAATTGATCTGTATAAAAAGAACAAGTATCTAACAGCAACAATGAAATCTATTTTTCAGAATTAATCTGTTACATAAAATTGGCTGAAAATTTTACAGTAAGCACATCTTTCCTTGATGTGCCAAAATCCAAAATTTCATAACCAGAAACTATCCCTTGTAGTAATGACTCTCAATTCGTAACCAAGTGCTATTTCCACGACTTAAACTTGTGCACTCATGTAGAATCGACGACTCTCGCCGACGGAACCTACGAGCTGGTGCCCGCGTCCGAGAGTGAGCAGCGTGAAGCCCAAGCAAATCTAACTGAAGCTTTTGAAGACCCGAGCCCAAGTTCGGAAGATCCCCAAGCGAACTGCGAAGGCAAGCCCCGGAGCATAACCCATTCTTTTCGAAATTATGCAACGCATTACTCTTTGCTTGTGCATTAAGTTTATAGGAGTTGGATGAAAACTTAGTTGCATGATGTCAGGAACCCTTGCGTGAAAACTAGATGTAAGGTTCGATAGAATGCTGTGCTAATAGGACTCCGGTAAAAGTCGAGTGATTTCCTGTCACTCGCGAGAAAATAGGAGTTGAATGACTACTACACGCTGCAATCATAAGGACACAGACGGGTTATGTAACGATGGTTACGCTTGAGGCCCGTCTGTCTAGTGAAAAATGCTAAGGCCGCAGGGTGTGGTAGTGATGGTTAAGTCTTTGAACGTACTAAACACATGCCGAGATTATGGGAATCGGTAAGCTTAAGTACCTGATTGGCCCGGCAAGGGGACGGCATCCTACCCTTTGAACTTCGGTCCCATGTGCATATGGCGAGTGCAGAGAGTGGTCACGACCCGGCGCCGAACCGTGGCGTGGAGCTCTTGTACTCTCGGAGGGTAGCCCCGATCCACGACCCGGAAAGAAAGGGGAAAAGTTGCACGTGTGACTCTAGGGAGTAACCACGTGACGTGTGTTTGGGTTTCCCTTGCAAGGTTAAGAAATTCGATTCGAATCGTCCGTTTCTCACGGCTATTGAGACTGCTTAACCATTTTTACCCACAGAGTAAGAAGAGGAACAATGATGATGAATGAACTGGTTGGATGGAAAACTTAATGCTTCACCATGTATGCCTTAGATAGCTGCTTACCTAGACTGGCTAACGAGACTAGAATCTTGAGCTAAAAGTTGAAAGTAAGGACCCACTTGTAGATGCTTTTCGGCAAAACAAACCCCTGAGCCAAAAAGCCCGGCATGTCTAGAGTCGGTGGAGTAGTTTCCACTACACGGGTAAGTCTTGCTGAGTATTAGTATACTCAGTCTTGCTTGTGACTCGTTTTCAGGTGAGCCCTTTGAAGACATGATTGCTAGCTCGACTTGGCCCTGCACTCTTCCCCCTGGTTGGTCGGTGGAATGGGATGCGCCCCCGTCCAACGGAGATAAGGCCGAGTGATGTCTCGTACGGGCTTCATCGAGACATCCTGTATCGTCGAGTAGTTTCCGTTATTTATTTCCGCTGCAATTTAACTCTGAAGAACTTATTTATGTTAATTGAAGTACTTGTTTTCTAAACTCAGAATTAGGTCTGTAATATTTACTTATGCTAATGATGTAATATTTGCTGGAATGTGGTATTCTCTGGGCTCATCGTCGCATGAGCATTTGTATGTACGGCGCTCGATCCGTTCACCGTGGTTGTATCGGGAGGTTATACCCGACAGACCAGTGGATTACTCCGTTTGAAGTGTAAGGTTAACCGAGGATGCCTTAATGGTGATGGTTAATACACTTGAGCCGGATTAATTCAGGTGGTTCTGCCACAGCTGGTATCAGAGCCGTAGCTGGTGCCACAGCTGGCAACAGCGGACACCAGAGCCGAAATACATACGCCAGAGAATGCTACAAGCCTTAAAAACTCATTTTACTAAAACTTGACTAGAAGGTTGTGTTGCGAAATGCGTTGGTACGTTAAGGATGGTGCCTAGTTCGTAAAGCCCTAAGGGATTATGGGAAAGTTACTAGGTGGCTATCTAACTTCTATATATAGTATCAACTGACTTCCAGCACATTACTTTCTGTCAAAACTTACTTTCATGCACAACCAACCTTAAATTCTGTAACGACGCACTCGTCGCTAAGGTAAGAAGGTAAGGATCCTCAGCCAACTGAGGGAGCTTGGCCTTCCTGTCGGTGATGCGAACCGAACGCTGCCCTCAAGCAGTGGCTTACTTGAGGTGCTGCCAATATGCCAACTGTTAGTTGAACATATTGGGAGTAGAAGGTTTGGCGCAGGGTATGGCGATCGCTGTTCATACCCCCGTCTCATGACGGTACCCCCGTGAATACGCTATCTCGATAGCGTATGTTAACGTCGTCTGTACGGCGGAAATTGTACAGATATCGTTTCTATAGGTAAACGGTAATGATTACGGACGCTTTCATGAGTGCTGGCATGAAAGGTTCATGATATATATATGCTTGTCGATTTTCTGCAGGTACACTAACCGCGATTACGATAAGTTAAGGGACGAGTAGAAAGACTCGACTAGCTATTATAGGAGAGCCGTATTGTGTAAGCCACCGAAACTATCATCGTAAGACCAAAGCTATTTGGCAATTGTTTTATTTGTGAGGACGAATAGGACGTGCATACATCATAAACATGTGTATCTGAAATCAAAAATGCGTTGTGTGAGAGTGGAAAGGTTCTTGCGTATCTAAGCGTGGTTTGCATAAGGACTATCTAGCGAAACTGTCCGAAATCTGCCGTCACCAAGAGGAACGATTTATTGACCCAAGAAAATGACCTTTTCTGGAGAAGTTCATGTTGAAAGAATTGTTCCAAATTGTGTGTTCTATCTCCTGTTCAAAAATGAAAAATTCTGAACTTATGGATAATAAGAAACAACAGAAACCTTGAAATGTCAGAATTCTGTCCGGAATAAGCACTTCTGCCCCTTAAATTTTTAGGCCCCCTTCCTGCGGTTTTCTGCAAAAGAGCACAACACGAAACCTGTTCCAAATTTACCCAGGAAGCTGCTGTTAAAATTTGGTAAATTTTGGCTGGGTAGATTTTCCCTGGTGTACGAAATTCTAGCCCTCTGTTCACTAAAAATTCTGGGTAGACAGTAAGGTAAAACCTGAAAAGAAAGACCATTTTAGAGACCCAATTAGCTCTGGAGTTGACTAGAAAAGTTGTTCACAAATACCTTAGGAGTGATCTGGTGAAATTTGAGAATTTTTGGATGAGAACTGAGGGAGTTATGATTATTTTTGCACACTATACAGAATCTGTCCTTGTGCTGTTCACAGTTTTTCGCCATCTCACTCCATTTGATCTTTTGTTCAGATGGCCGAGCCTGTTGAGATGATGGTGGATGAGGATGGACGCGTGCACTCGCAGTGTCTCCACTGGGAGGGCTTTCCCTCTATTTTGTGGGATGTTCTGCGTACCGCGGGCTATCTAATTCCCCCACGTTACGCCGGACTGGAGTTTGCAGAAAATGGAGTTACCCAGTGCCGTGTTAACGTGACTATCTTTCCGCACCCGCTACACCCGGAGTGGCCCGCCTTGGAGCTTGAGGCTGTTGGTCGCCGTTTGGCCAATACTTGGGAGCTTGCAGCCATGAGGGTGCTCACCACATTTTGTGCGCAGCATCCCGAGGTTGTCACACTCACTCCCATTGGACTGTTTCCTGCTGCCCAGGACAACGACCCCTTTTGGCTCAACAGGGTGCAGCACGCACAGTATTTGGTAGACTTCCATGCCCAGGAGACTATCCATACCTCCGTGCGGTGCATGAGTGCACTCTACCGGCTTCTGACTCTCCAGAGTCAGGCACTCGAGCAGCTCACTGGTCTTGCTCAGGCCTACCATATGATGGCAGATACCAGGGATGAGCAGATAAAGGAGCTCAGTCAGGATCTTGAGGACAGAGATGCTCAGATTGGCCAACTTGAGGGCCAAATCCAGGAGCAGGACACTCTCATGGGTGAGAGAGATACCACGATAGCACAGTTGGAGGAGCAGCTCCATGATCTGAACCTTGAGTTGGAGGATGCTAATGAGCACATTCAGTGGCATCATGATCAGAATGACCATCCCCATGAGGACGACATGGAGGAGGATGAGGAGGAGCCACAGGAGATTGATGGTATCTCGGGTATGGATTTCGAGGGTGAGGTACCACAGGCACCTCGGATGGGAGCTCACTCTCCTGCTCACAGCGAGTCGTCCGTCAACGACTTGGATGATTTCTAGAGGACGACCTAGGAGGACTTTTGCACATACTCCTCGATAGGGTAGCCTAACTTTTGGCAAGTCTTGTAATAGGCTAACTAGGAGTTGAGTAACTCTTTTGTGTTGAGTACACCTGAACCATGTGGATACCCTCAGCATGTAAGGAACGGCGATGAACTTGGGTGAATTCGTTGTAACTTGGTAAACAATGAAATCCACAATCGCCGAGTCTTGTCGGAATTTTTATCCATGTCTCCTTGCATTTATTGGCTGAGTGTTGAATACCAGACTTGTGCTAAGTTTTGCGATCTAGGTTCTCACAAAAATTCAGCATCATTGGACCTTGCTAGTTTGAGATATAGGCGAAACCGTACCGATCAATCTGCTGAAAAACAGCTAAGACAGTAAGGCAAAGGACGAGCTTTTCGACCACCTTAGCTATAGTTCTAGCACCGAAGTTAAAATACCAAGGTGGTGCATTCCTAAATTCTCTGACTACTGCAAATGTTTGAGATGTTTTGGATGGACCCACAGCAGGCTATGATTTTTCTCGTAGCAAACAGAGATTCTGTCCATACTTCTAGCTCAGACTTCGGAAGTCTATGACTACACCAATTATTTATGAATCAAGGAAGTAATATGGATCGCGTTGCTAATGGTAACCTTTCACGTTTCAGATGGTTGGGTCAACACGTGGCAACCCCGAGGGTTTTGGTGCCGGTGGCAGCCGCTCGCGACAATCGCCACCACCCCCGCCCAGTTTGGTGGAAGTGATGGCCGCTCAAACCGAGCTGCTACGTCAGATTGTGCAAGGGCAACACCAGCAGAGGGGTGGGCACAATGCTCACCAACCACAAGTTGCAGGATACACGGATTTCCTGGGGACCCAGCCTCCCTTGTTCCATAAGGCCGAGGAACCCCTGGACGCAGATGCATGGATTCGCACCATAGAATCCAAGTTCACACTACTTGTGGCCCCGTGCTCAGAAGCCAACAAAGCTCGTTTTGCCGCGCAACAGCTTCGCGGTACCGCTCGTCTGTGGTGGGACCACTATTTTGCGATGCTCCCGGCTGATCATGTGGTCGACTGGGATGAATTCAAGACCGCGTTCCGAGCACATCATATCCCCGAGGGTCTCATGGAGAGGAAGTTGAATGAGTTCCTGGCACTCACCCAAGGCACCCGCACCGTGTTGCAGTACGCCCAAGCGTTCAACAACCTATGCCAGTATGCGGGCTATCACGCTGATACGGATGCCAAGAAGCGTGATCGTTTCCGCCGAGGTCTGAATACCAAGCTCAAGGAACGTCTGAACCTAGCCAGGGCTGACACCTACAACGAGTTGGTCAATATGGCCATTACCCAGGAAGACTGTATCATGGCACACCGGGCAGAGAAGAAGAGAAAGGCACCCGCAGGACCATCAAGTGCCCAACCACTAAGGTATCGCATCGTGCAAAATACCGCACCTACAGCTCCACCAAAGGCCCCGCAGCCAGGAAGATGGATTGCCAGACCCCCACAGCAGCCAGGCATGGTACGACCCCCAATGCCTCCACAGAATGGTCCGAGGCCCCTTCTTCAGCAGTCTCTTCGACCTAGCCCCGCAAATCGCTGTTTCAAATGCGGGAGTTCCAGCCACTTCGCACGCGAATGCCCTCAGCCTGGACAGCCCAACCAAGGTCAAGGATCCAACCCGAACGCCAAGAACAGGGGCAAGAGACAGACCCTGCAAGTCAAGCAAGGACGGATTAACTTCACCACGCTTGCAGAGCTTCCAGAAGGAGCCCCAGTGATGTCGGGTACATTCTCTATCCATAACAAGCCTGCGGTTATATTATTTGATTCTGGTGCATCGCATAGTTTCATAAGTGCAAAATTCGGTGCAAAAGTAGGCTTGGATGTTTGTCACACAAAAGGGTCATATATGATATCAACACCGGGTGGTAAAATTGCTTCAAACCAAATGGTCAGACAAGTACCAGTCAAGTTGGGTAGTAAAACCATCGACACGGACCTTGTCCTTTTACCCCTTGACGGCATGGACATTATTTTGGGAATGAACTGGATGGCTATGCATGGAGTCACACTGGATCTTTCTTCCCGAGCCGTTGAGATAAATTCACCTAGTCACGGAGCCACTACCCTTTACCTACCATTCATAGATTGCATGAATTCCTGTGCTTATAAGATGGAAGGACTTAAGCTAGATGATATTCTTGTGGTGAACGAGTATGCCGATGTTTTCCCGGATGACTTACCCGGAATGCCACCGGATAGGGACATTGAGTTCGTTATTGAACTACAACCAGGCACTGCACCTATATCCAAAAGACCGTATAGGATGCCCCCTAAAGAACTGGCAGAGTTGAAAATTCAACTCCAAGAACTACTGGACAAAGGTTTTATTCGCCCTAGCGCGTCACCTTGGGGATGTCCAGCCCTATTCGTAAAGAAAAAGGATGACAGTTTAAGATTATGTGTGGACTACCGACCTCTCAATGCGGTAACTGTTAAAAACAAATACCCCCTTCCCCGTATCGATGTACTCTTCGATCAATTAGCTGGAGCCAGAGTCTTCTCAAAGATTGATCTTCGTTCGGGATATCATCAGATCAAGATTCGCCCGTGCGATATTCCTAAGACTGCCTTCTCCACACGATATGGACTATATGAATTCTTGGTCATGTCCTTTGGACTCACCAATGCCCCTGCCTACTTCATGTATCTCATGAATTCGGTATTCATGCCCGAACTTGACAAATTCGTCGTAGTGTTCATCGACGACATTCTTATCTATTCAAAGGATGAGGAAGAGCATGCCAAGCACCTTCGCATTGTTCTTCAGCGACTCAGAGACCATCAGCTCTATGCTAAGTTTTCTAAGTGTGAATTCTGGTTGGATACTGTAAAGTTCTTAGGTCACACGATCTCCAGCGAAGGCATAGCTGTTGACCCCAGCAAGGTACAAGAGGTGATGGATTGGAAACCCCCTACCTCTGTTCATCAGATTCGCAGTTTTCTCGGCTTAGCCGGTTACTACCGTCGCTTCATCACGGATTTCTCTCGAATTGCTAAGCCCATGACCGAACTGTTAAAGAAGGAAGTAAAGTTTGTATGGAATGAGAAGTGTGAGGAAGCCTTCCACACTCTCAGAGAGCATCTGACTACTGCACCTGTGTTAGCTCAACCCGATACTACCAAGTCATTCGATGTGTATTGTGACGCATCAGGTACTGGTCTAGGATGTGTGCTTATGCAAGAGAATCGAGTGATAGCATATGCCTCACGAGCCCTTCGGCCCCACGAACAGAATTATCCCACGCATGACCTTGAGCTCGCAGCCGTCATTCACGCTCTGAAGATATGGAGGCACTATCTCATGGGTACACAGTGCAATGGCTACACGGATCATAAGAGTCTCAAGTACATCTTCACACAAGCCGATCTGAATATGAGGCAACGAAGATGGCTAGAATTAATCAAAGATTATGACCTTGAAGTGCACTATCATCCCGGTAAGGCTAATGTAGTCGCGGATGCACTAAGCCGCAAGTCCCATTGCCATTGCTTATCCATGGAGTCCTACCATGAGACATTATGTGCAGACATGAGGAAGCTTAACTTGGAAATGGTTTCCCAGGGCACTCTAAATCACATCTCAGTTGAGCCCACTCTTCACGACCAAATCGTCATGGCACAACTACATGATGAAGGAATCAAGATCATCAAACAAAAACTCTCTCTAGGTGAGGAGAAGTATAAGTGTTTCCGCC
Organism: Panicum miliaceum; assembly: GCA_032594955.1. Taxonomy (NCBI): domain Eukaryota; kingdom Viridiplantae; phylum Streptophyta; class Magnoliopsida; order Poales; family Poaceae; genus Panicum; species Panicum miliaceum. Next base: position 44,090,153 of record CM064056.1, on the reverse strand, counting down.
AGGACCATAAGGGAGTTCTATGGTTCGAAAGTCGTATAGTCGTTCCGAAGAATCGTGAACTCCGCAAGAAAATTCTTGATGAGGCACACCTTTCCAAATTCTCTATCCACCCCGGCAGTAGCAAAATGTATCAAGACCTAAGGCAAAACTTCTGGTGGACTAGAATGAAAAGGGAAATTGCTACGTATGTCTCGGAATGTGACACGTGCCAGAGAGTAAAAGCTAGCCACTTGAAAGTAGCCGGTACACTTCAACCCTTACCTATGCCATCATGGAAATGGGAAGACATAAGTATGGACTTCATCGTTGGACTACCAAACACTTCCCAGAAACATGATTCCATATGGGTTATCGTGGACAGACTCGCGAAGATGGCACATTTTCTTCCGGTACACACCACCTATACCGCCAAGAAATATGCCGAGATCTACCTCGATCGTATTGTTTGCCTACATGGAATACCTAAGACAATTATTTCTGATCGTGGTCCTCAGTTTGTAGCACGCTTTTGGGAACAACTACAAACGTCTCTTGGTACTAAACTGATTTGCAGCTCAGCATACCATCCTCAGACCGATGGACAAACGGAAAGAGTAAACCAAATCCTTGAAGACATGCTGAGAGCTTGCGTCATCCACTATGACAAGAATTGGGACAAATGCCTACCCCTAGCAGAGTTCTCGTACAACAACAGCTATCAAACGAGTTTGAAAATGGCACCATTTGAGGCACTGTACGGACGAAGGTGTCGAACTCCTTTGAGCTGGTCACAAACCGGAGAACGTCAAATAATTGGACCCGACCTGGTAATCGAGGCAGAGGAGAAAGTAAAAGTAATACAAGCAAATCTTAGAACCGCACAAGCTCGACAAAAGAGCTATTCTGACAAAAGGAGAAAGCCCCTAAAGTTCGAAGTTGGCGATCATGTCTATCTTCGAGTATCACCCACCAAGGGAGTGCGAAGATTTGGAATCAAAGGCAAACTAGCTCCCCGTTATATTGGTCCTTACGAAATCATGGAGAGCTGCGGACCCGTAGCCTACAAATTACGACTACCCCCTCAGCTCACGGCCACCCATGATGTCTTCCACGTATCTCAACTCAAGAAGTGTATTCGAGTCCCTACCGAGATGGTGGAACAACAAGAAATATCGTTGGAACCCGACCTCTCGTATGTCGAACACCCAGTTAAGATTTTGGATCAAAGAGAAAGAGAGACCAGGAGGAAAGTGATTAGAATGTATAAAATACAGTGGAATCGCCACACGGAAGAAGAAGCCACCTGGGAAACGGAAAGCTACCTGAACCAACATTTCCCTGGGTTTCTTGCCTCAACCACTGGTATGTGCACCCACGCCCACACTAAGAATTACCGAATCTCGGGGCGAGATTCTTGTTAAGGGGGGGAGGCTGTGACGACCCTGGTTTTTGCAATTCCAAAAATAATCAATGACATTAGCCTAACTCCATGTTTTTAAACCAACTAATGAGAGGGTGGAAAGAATTAAAACGGGTTCAGTTGGAATTCGAATTTAATTTGGGCACATTCGGGCACAATTGAAACTTTTAAAATAACTTTAAAACCATAAGCCAAATGAAATTTTGCCTGAAACCAAAGTTGTAGAACTTTTTATTTTGAGCAACTTTCGTGTTCAAAAGTTTTTGAAATTCAAATCAGAAAGAGGAGAAAACGCCCTGTTTGCACCCAGCCCCCTGAACTTTTTCGAATTTTTGCATTTCAGTCCCTCGCGTCACCCCCTCTCTGCCGCGCCGCGCGCGCTCGCCCGCCCGCCGTGCGCCAGGTGGCCGGCGTCGCCTGACCGGCGCGAGGCGCCAGGCCAGTGGCCGCCGCACCACCCCGCCACGGCCGGCTTTGCCCCGCCCCGACGCCGCGCCGCCCAGTCCGCGCCCGCGCGTGATGCCGCGCCCAGGCCGCCGCACGGCCGCCCAGTCGCCGCGCTCCGCCGTGCCGCCCCGGACCCCGCGCCCCGCCAGCTGCCGCGCCTGCCCTCCGCCCGAGCCGCTACAGCAGCTGCTCCCCAATACGCACGCCGCGCTATCTCCCCGCGCCCACGCCAAAATCGCGGCCGCCCAGTCACCGCGCCCGCTCGCCGCACGCCGCGCCGGCGTTCTGCCGCCGCCCGCCGCGGCCAGTGCCCGCCGCTGCCGCGCTCCGCCCCGCACGCTAACCAGGCCCCTCCTGTCCCTATAAAAGCGCCACCCCGGCCACGCGCGCGAGCCCCCGGCCACCAGAAAACCTCGCCGTCGCCATCGCCGCCGCCGAGCACCACCCACCCGTGGACAGCCCACTGCCGCCGCCCACTGCCCAAACCGAGCACCCAGCCACCACTACATCACCTCACCGCAGCTCGCCGACCCATCCAACGCCACCCAGAGCCACCGGAGCGCCGCCGCCGCCGCCCCTGCTCGCCGTGGACAGCACGACCCCGACCCCCTCCGTCCGAGCCGAGCCCATGAGTAGCTTCCCCACGCACCAGTGAAGCTCACCGACCGGACCACGCCGCCCCAAGCCCGCCGGAGCACCGCCGTCGACGCGAGCCGCGCCGCCGCCGCCTCTGCTCCAACGCCGGCGAGCCCTTCCCGGCCGTCCCCCACCTGAACAACACCACCACAAGGTAGCCCTCGCACCCCTGAACCTTCCCCGACCCCCGCCCCTCGCCGCCGGCGAGCCCCCTCGCCGGAATTTCGGCCGGCCGCCGCACCCGAGCCGCCGAGGACCCAATTGCAAGGATTTAAATCTTTAGAAGGGTCTGAGCGTAAGATTCAAGGACCTAGTTGTAAAAGAAAATTTCAAACCTAGATTCAAATTCAGTGAATTTGTAAAATTCGTATAAAATCATAGAAAATTCAGAAAAATGCAAACTCAACTGTTCTGGAATCCTCAGAACAAACTCTACCACTTTTGTTACAAAAATTTTCTCGGAATCTCAAAATATTTTGCTCTACATTAAATAGAAGCTTTAATGGACATATTTTATACCCACTGTTCTAGAACAATGCTGACCCTGAATTTTGGGCAGTGAATTAGTTGCTGGATGATTAGGACTGTGTAAAAAGATCAGGCCCAAATTCCATCTCTAGATTTACTGTTTGTTAAACTTAGTTTTATATCATGTGTAAGAAGAATGTTTTATCCCTGCAGTTAGGTGGCAAGTCACCCATTGAAATTTTTCCTATGCTAATGTATTGGTACCTAGGAGCTGGATGAAAACTTAGTTGCATGATGTCAGGAACCCTTGCATGAAAACTAGATGTAAGGTTCGATAGAATGCTGTGCTAATAGGACTCCGGTAAAAGTCGAGTGATTTCCTGTCACTCGCGAGAAAATAGGAGTTGAATGACTACTACACGCTGCAATCATAAGGACACGGACGGGTTATGTAACGATGGTTACGATTGGGGCCCGTCTGTCTAGTGAAAAATGCTAAGGCCGCAGGGTGTGGTAGTGATGGTTAAGTCTTTGAACGTACTAAACACATGCCGAGATTATGGGAATCGGTAAGCTTAAGTACCTGATTGGCCCGGCAAGGGGACGGCATCCTACCCTTTGAACTTCGGTCCCATGTGCATATGGCGAGTGCAGAGAGTGGTCACGACCCGGCGCCGAACCGTGGCGTGGAGCTCTTGTACTCTCGGAGGGTAGCCCCGATCCACGACCCGGAAAGAAAGGGGAAAAGTTGCACGTGTGACTCTAGGGAGTAACCACGTGACGTGTGTTTGGGTTTCCCTTGCAAGGTTAAGAAATTCGATTCGAATCGTCCGTTTCTCACGGCTATTGAGACTGCTTAACCATTTTTACCCACAGAGTAAGAAGAGGAACAATGATGATGAATGAACTGGTTGAATGGAAAATTTAATGCTTCACCATGTATGCTTTAGATAGCTGCTTATCTAGACTGGCTAACGAAACTAGAATCTTGAGCTAAAAGTTGAAAGTAAGGACCCACTTGTAGATGCTTTTCGGCAAAACAAACCCCTGAGCCAAAAAGCCTTGCATGTCTAGAGTCGGTGGAGTAAATTCCACTACACGGGTAAGTCTTGCTGAGTATTAGTATACTCAGCCTTGCTTGTGGCTCATTTCAGGTGAGACCTTCGAAGATATGATTGCTAGCTTGACTTGGCCCTGCACTCTTCCCCCTGGTTGGTCGGTGGAATGGGATGCGCCCCCGTCCAACGGAGATAAGGCCGAGTGATGTCTCGTACGGGCTTCATCGAGACATTCTGTATCGTCGAGTAGTTTCCGTTGTTTATTTCCGCTGCAATTTAACTCTGAAGAACTTATCTATGTTAATTGAAGTACTTGTTTTCTAAACTCAGAACTAGGTCTGTAATATTGACTTATGCAAAGGATGTAATACTTGCTGGAATGTGGTATTCTCTGGGCTCATCGTCGCATGAGCATTTGTATGTACGGCGCTCGATCCGTTCACCGTGGTTGTATCGGGAGGTTATACCCGACAGACCAGTGGATTACTCCGTTTGAAGTGTAAGGTTAACCGAGGATGCCTTAATGGTGATGGTTAATACACTTGAGCCGGATTAATTCAGGTGGTTCTGCCACAGAGACAGGCCTTCCCCACGAGGCTGGCCAGCTCGTCAAGCCAGCGCTCCTCGGGGGTCCCTGGCTCTGCTCGCACCGGAGGGTGGCGCAGGAGCGCTGGAGCCGCGACCAGCGCTTCCCCTGGGGGAACGCCGCCGCGGTCGGTCCTAGCAGGCGCATGCGACGCCTGCCGAACCGCGCGTTGTTGGGCCTCCGCCCGGAGTTGAGCGTACAAAACGTTGGCCAACGTGGTGCCCCCAGAGGTGGATCTGGGGCCGTCTATCGAGTGCCGGTTGCGAAGAGACTGGCCTCTCCGCGCCCGCGTTTGCCGCAAAGAGCCCCCAGCAGGCTGCGTGTTCATCTCCGCTCTCACCGTCGGAATGGTCGAAGCGGCTCGCCATTGCTTCAATCGGAGGTTCTTCGTCGAGGATTAAGACTTCACGAGCCAACACCCCCCTACCTGGCGCGCCAACTGACAGTGGGTGAGGACCACCAGCAGGGATTCGTGGGAACCCCCGTTTAGAGATTCGGCCAGGGGTGTAACACACAGCGAGGTTTCAACCATGGGACAAAGAGTTTAGACAGGTTCGGGCCGCTCGGAAGGGTAAGACCCTACGTCCTGTGTGTGGCGTTCTTGTTCTCTTGCTCGAGTGAGCTTGTGGTGGATGTGTTGTGGGACTTTGGTCTGTCCTTTACATGTTGCCCTGATATCCTATTTATAGCCCCTCCCCTGGGCCCAGGGAGGGGTTTTACTGACTTAGATTCATCGTCTTTGGGTGTGAACGCGGTGCCGTATTGGGGGGCGCCCCCTGCAAGTGGCGCCACCCTTCTGACGCTGTCTTATCCTGCGGGTCCCATCCGGTCAGTTTCCGGGGTCTTCCTGGGGTACCCCGAGGTGGTCAGGCCGACACCCGGGGTGTTCGTGGGGCTCGCGAGGTCCTTGAGGCGCATCCTCGTGTCGTCCCGGGGTCTTCTCCAGACCCTAGGGCCTTCTCGGTGGTCCAACCGACGCGACGGGGGCCCAGGCGGTGGGCCCCGCTTGCACCGTCCTCTGCTAGGTTAACGGGACGTGACTGAGGGAGGGGCTCCCCTTGCACTGGTCAGGGCACCGTCTGATCGCACGTATCTCTGTAATCATGCTGCTTTACAGGGAAACTGCGCCGTGGTGGACCCCGCTCCGCACAGTGCTAGTGCGATAAAAATCCCCGGCCACGGGTTGTTCCATGTAGGCTAAGGAACCACCCTGACTGGCGGGGCCGTCCGCACCCCTACCCAGCTCGGCATCTTTGAAGATTGCCGTTGTGACAACCCTGGTAATTACATTTCCAAAATCGATGTCATTAGCCTAACCCTATGATTAAACCAACTAATGAAAGGGTGGAAAGAATTAAAACGAGTTCAGTTGGAATTCAAATTTGAATTTGAGCACATTTGGTTACTTTTGAACTTTTAAATTTAACTTTCAAACCATCAGCCAAATGAGATTTTGCCTGAAACCAAAGTTGTAGAACTTTTTATTTTGAACAACTTTCGTGTTCAAAAGTTTTTGAAATTCAAATCAGAAAGAGGAGAAAACACCCTGTTTGCACCCAGCCCCCTGAAACTTTTCGAATTCTTGCATCCAGGCCCCTCGCCCCCCCCCCCCCCCCTCTCTCTCCTCCGCGCCCGACCGCCACGCGCCAGGTGGCCGGCGTCGCCTGACCGACGTGAAGCGCCAGGCCAGTGGCCGCCGCACCACCCCGCCACGGCCGGCTTTGCCCCGCCCCCATGCCGCGCGGCCAGTGCGCGCCCGCGCGTGCACGCGACGCTGCCGCGCCCAGCCCGCCGCCCGTCGCGCCCAGTCGCCTCGCTCCGCCGTGCCGCCCCGGCCCCCGCGCCCCGCCAGTCGCCGCGCCCGCCCTCCGCCCGAGCCGCTGCCGCTGCTGCTTCACCACTCCGCGCCCGGCGCTATCCCACCGCGCCCACGCCATATCTCCGGCCGCCCAGTCACCGCGCCCGCGCTGCCGCACGTCGCGCCGGCGTTCTGCCGCCGCCCGCCGCGCCCAGTGCGCGTTGTGCCGTGCCCCCGCCCCGCGCACTGCCCAGGCCTCTCCGCACCCCCTCCGGCCCCTATAAAAGCCCCGCCCAGCCACGCGCGCGAGCCCCAGCACCCAGAACGCCCTCGCCGTCGCCAATGCCGCCGCCGAGCGCCGCCCGCCCGTGGACAGCCCTCCGCCGCCGCCCACCGCCCCAGCTAAAGCTTCCGCCACCACTACATCATCCCCCTGAAGCTCGCCGACCCGCCCAACGCCGCCCAGAGCCACCGGAGCGCCGCCGCCCGCGCTGCCGCCGCCGCCGCCGCCCCTGCTCGCCGTGGACAGCACGACCCCGACCCCCTCCGTCCAAGCCGAGCCCCTGTGCAGCTTCCCCACGCGCTACTGAAGCTCGCCGACCGGACCACACCGCCCCAAGCCCGCCGGAGCACCGCCGTCGACGCGTGCCGCGCCGCCACCCGCCTCTGCTCCAACGCCGGCGAGCCCTTCCCGACCGTCCCCCACCTGAACAACACCCCCACAAGGTAGCCCTCGCACCCCTGAACCTTCCCCGACCCTCGCCCCTCGCCGCCGGCGAGCCCCCCCTCGCCGGAATTTCGGCCGGCGGCCGTACCCGAGCCGCCCGAGGACCCAATTGCAAGAATTTAAATCTTTAGAAGGGTCTGCGCGTAAGATTCAAGGACCTAGTTGTAAAAGAAAGTTTCAAATCTAGATTAAAATTCAGTGAACTTGTAAAATTCGAATAAAATCGTAGAAAATTCAGAAAAACGCAAACTCAACTGTTCTGGAATCCATAGAACAAACTCTACCACTTTTGTTACAAAAGGTTTCTCAAAATCCCAACATATTTTGCTCTACATTAAATAGAAGCTTTAATGGACTTATTTTGTACCCACTGTTGTAGGACAATGCTGACCCTAAATTTTGGGCAGTAAGTTAGTTGCTTAATGTTTAGGATTGTGTAAAAAGATCAGGCCCAAATTCCAACTCTAGCTTTACTGTTTATTAAACTTAGTTTCATACCATGTTTAAGTAGAATGTTTTATCCCTGCAGTTAGGTGGTGAATCACCCAATGAAACGTTTTCTATGATAATATATTGGTACCTAGAAGCCAGAGAAAAATTAGGAGACTTTTTATCTCACAGTAACTTATTTATTGGATATGTGTGCTAATAACATACATTAAATCAAGAAAATAGTATCTTAGCTTGGAAAATTCTCACATTTTTACTAGGAGATACACTTTGGTAGAGGTTGCTGTGTAAAATGTTCCAGTGACAAACACCCTGTGTAGGGTCCTGTAAAAAATGAATCCTTGAATAGCCTAGGTGTAGAATGTCATATTTTCTATGCTCTGAATACTGCATGATAAATCCTACAAAACTTACAGTAGCTTCTGAATGCTTAAGTGAAAGCTCTGTAAAAATCTTAGACTCATTTGTTGCACCAATTGTTCTGTACAAAAAGAACAAGGATCTAACAGCAACTATGTAATGTATTTTTCATAATTAATCTGTTACATAAAATTGGCTGAAAATTTTACAGTAAGCACATCTTTCCTTGATGTGCCTAAATCCAAAATTTCATGACCAGAAACTATCCATTGTAGTAATTACTCTTAAATCGTAATCCAGTGCCATTTCCACGACTTAAACTTGTGCACTCATGTAGAATCGACGACTCTCGCCGACGGAACTTACGAGCTGGTGCCCGCGTCCGAGAGTGAGCAGCGTGAAGCTCAAGCGAATCTAACTGAAGCTCTTGAAGACCCGAGCCCAAGTTCGGATGATCCCCAAGCGAACTGCGAAGGCAAGCCTCGGAGCATAACCCATTCTTTCCGAAATTATGCAACTCATTACTCTTTGCTTGTGCATTAAGTTTATAGGAGTTGGATGAAAACTTAGTTGCATGATACCAGGAACCCTTGCTTGAAAACTAGACGTAAGGTTCGATAGAATGTTGTGCTAATAGGCCTCCGGTAAAAGTCGAGTGATTTCCTGTCACTCGCGAGAAAATAGGAGTTGAATGACTACTATACGCTGCAATCATAAGGACACGGACGGGCTATGGAACGATGGTTACGATTGAGGCCCGTCTGTCTAGTAAAAAATGCTAAGGCCGCAGGGTGTGGTAGTGATGGTTAAGTCTTTGAACGTACTAAACACATGCCGAGATTATGGGAATCGGTAAGCTTAAGTACCTGATTGGCCCGGCAAGGGGACGACATCCTACCCTTTGAACTTCGGTCCCATGTGCATATGGCGAGTGCAAGGAGTGGTCACGACCCGGCGCCGAACCGTGGCGTGGGGCTCTTGTACTCTCGGAGGGTAGCCCCGATCCACGACCCGGAAAGAAAGGGGAAAAGTTGCACGTGTGACTCTAGGGAGTAACCACGTGATGTGTGTTTGGGTTTCCCTTGCAAGGTTAAGAAATTCGATTCGAATCGTCCGTTTCTCACGGCTATTGAGACTGCTTAACCATTTTTACCCACAGAGTAAGAAGAGGAACAATGATGATGAATGAACTGGTTGGATGAAAAATTTAATGCTCCACCATGTATGCTTTTAGATAGCTGCTTATCTAGACTGGCTAACGAAACTAGAATCTTGAGTTAAAAGTTGAAAGTAAGGACCCACTCGTAGATGCTTTTCGGCAAAACAAACCCCTGAGCCAAAAAGCCTGGCATGTCTAGAGTCGGTGGAGTAGATTCCACTACTCGGGTAAGTCTTGCTGAGTATTAGTATACTCAGTCTTGCTTGTGACTCGTTTTCAGGTGAGACCTTCGAAGATATGATTGCTAGCTTGACTTGGCCCTGCACTCTTCCCCCTGGTTGGTCGGTGGAATGGGATGCGCCCCCGTCCAACGGAGATAAGGCCGAGTGATGTCTCGTACGGGCTTCATCGAGACATTCTGTATCGTCGAGTAGTTCCGTCGTTTATTTCCGCTGCAACTTAAACTCTGAAGAACTTATTTATGATAATTGAAATACTTGGTTTCTAAACTCAAAACTTGGTCTGTAATATTCACTTATACTAATGCTGTAATATTTGCTGGAATGTGGTATTCTCTGGGCTCATCGTCGCATGAGCGTTTGTATGTATGGCGCTCGATCCGTTCACCGTGGTTGTATCGGGAGGTTATACCCGACAGGCCAGTGGATTACTCCGTTTGAAGTGTAAGGTTAACCGAGAATGCCTTAATGGTGATGGTTAATACACTTGAGCCGGATTAATTCAGGTGGTTCTGCCACAGCCGTGCTGGGCTGGGCCTTGACGCCCGTGATGGGTCTGATGGCCTGCTTATCTTCTGTTTTGTCGGGTAAGGTGGGGACCCCCGTATCAGAGCTGGTATCAGAGCCGTAGCTGGTGCCACAGCTGGCAACAGCGGACACCAGAGCCGAAATACATACGCCAGAGAATGCGACAAGCCTTAAAAACTCATTTTACTAAAACTTGACTAGAAGGTTGTGTTGCGAAATACGTTGGTACGTTAAGGATGGTGCCTAGTTCGTAAAGCCCTAAGGGATTATGGGAAAGTTACTAGGTGGCTATCTAACTTCTATATGTATTATCAACTGACTTCCAGCACATTACTTTCTGTCAAAACTTACTTTCATGTACAACCGACCTTAAATTCTGTAACGACGCACTCATCGCTAAGGTAAGAAGGTAAGGATCCTCAGCCAACTGAGAGAGCTTGGCCTTCCTGTCGGTGATGCGAACCGAACGCTGCCCTCAAGCAGTGGCTTACTTGAGGTGCTGCCAATATGCCAACTGTTAGTTGAACATATTGGGAGTAGAAGGTTTGGCGCAGGGTATGGCGATCGCTGTTCATACCCCCGTCTCATGACGGTACCCCCGTGAATACGCTATCTCGATAGCGTATGTTAACGTCGTCTGTACGGCGGAAATTGTACAGATATCGTTTCTATAAGTAAACGGTAATGAATACGGACGCTTTCATGAGTGCTGGCATGAAAGGTTCATGATATATATATGTTTTGTCAAATCTTCTGCAGGTACACTAACCGCGATTACGATAAGTTAAGGAACGATTAGAAAGACTCGACTAGCTAGTATAGTGAGAGCCGTATTGTGTATGCCACCGAGACTATCTTCGTAAGACCAAAGCTATTTGGCAATTATTTTATTTTGTGAGGACGAATAGGACGTGCATGCATCATGACCACATATATCTGAAATCGAAATGCGTTGTATGAGAGTGGTAAGGTTTCTTGCGTATCTAAAGCATGGTTTGCATAAGGACTATCTAGCGAAACTGTCCGAAATCTGCCGTTACCAAAAAGAGCGATTTATTGGCCAAAGAAAATGACCTTTCCTGATAAGGTTCATGTTGAAGAAATTGTTCCAAAGTTTGTGTTCTATCTTCTGTTCAAAAATGAAAAATTTTGAACTTATGGATAGTGAGAAATAACAGAAACCTTGGAATGTCAAAATTCTGTCCAGAATCAGCCCTTCTGCCTCTTAAATTTTCAGGCCCCATTCCTGCGGTTTTCTGCAAAAGAGCACAACACGAAACTTGTTCCAAATTTACCCAGGTAGCTGCTGTTAAAATTTGGTAAATTTTAGCTGGGTAGATTTTCCCTGGTGCACGAAACTCTAGCCCTCTGTTCACTAAAAATTCTGGGAAGACAGAGAGGTAAAACCTGAAAAGAAAGACCATCTTAGAGACCCATCCAGCTCTGGAGTTGACTAGCAAAGTTGTTCACAAATACCTTAGGAGTGATCTGGTGAAATTTGAGAATTTTCGGATGAGAACTGTGGAAGTTATGGTTATTTTTGCACACTATACAGAATCTGTCCTTATGCTGTTCACAGTTTTTCACTATCTCACTCCATTTGATCTTTTGTCCAGATGGCCGAGCCTGTTGATATGATGGTGGATGAGGATGGACGCGTACACTCGCAGTGTCTCCACTGGGAGGGCTTTCCCTCTATTTTGTGGGATGTTCTGCATACCGCGGGCTATCTAGTTCCCCCACGTTACGCCGGACTGGAGTTTGCAGAAAATGGAGTTACCCAGTGCCGTGTCAACGTGACTATTTTTCCGCACCCGCTACACCCGGAGTGGCCCGCCCTGGAGCTTGAGGCTGTTGGTCGCCGTTTGGCCGATACTTGGGAGCTTGCAGCCACGAGGGCGCTCACCACATTTTGTGCGCAGCGTCCCGAGGTTGTCACACTCACTCCCATTGGATTGTTTCCTGCTGCCCAGGTCAACGACCCCTTTTGGCTCAACAGGGTGCAGCACGCACAGTATTTGGTAGACTTTCATGCCCAGGAAACTATTCATACCTCCGTGCGGTGCATGAGTGCACTCTACCGGCTTCAGACTCTCCAGAGTCAGGCACTTGTGCAGCTCACTGATCTTGCTCAGGCCTACCACATGATGGCAGATACCAGGGATGAGCAGATTAAGGAGCTCAGTCAGGATCTTGAGGACAGAGATGCTCAGATTGGCCAACTTGAGGGCCAAATCCAGGAGCAGGACACTCTCATGGGTGAGAGAGATGCCACGATAGCACAGTTGGAGGAGCAGCTCCATGATCTGAGCCTTGAGTTGGAGGATGCTAATGAGCACATTCAGTGGCACCATGATCAGAATGATCATCCCCATGAGGACGACATGGAGGAGGATGAGGAGGAGCCACAGGAGATTGATGGTATCTCAAGTATGGATTTTGAGGGTGAGGTACCACAGGCACCTCAGATGGGAGCTCACTCTCCTGCTCACAGCGAGTCGTCCGTCAACGACTTGGATGATTTCTAGATGACGACCTAGGAGGACTTTTGCACATACTCCTCGATAGGGTAGCCTAACTTTTGGCAAGTGTTGTAATAGGCTAACTAGGAGTTGAGTAACTCTTTTGTGTTGGGTACACCTGAACCATGTGGATACCCTCAGCATGTAAGGAACGGCGATAAACTTGGGTGATTTCGTTGTAATTTGGTAAACGATGAAATCCACAGTCGCTGAGACTTGTCGGAATTTTTACCCATGTCTCCTTGCATTTCTTGGCTGAGTGTTGAATACCAGACTTGTGCTGAATTTTGTGATCTAGGTTCTCACAAAAATTCAGCATCATTGGACCTCGCTAGTTTAAGATATAGGCGAAACTGTACCGATCAATCTGCTGAAAAACAGCTAAGACAGTAAGGCAAAGGACGAGCTTTTCGACCACCTTAGCTATAGTTCTAGCACCGAAGTTAAATACCAAAGTGGTACATTCCTAAATCCTCTGACTACTGCGAAAGTTTGAGATGTTTTGGATGGACCCACAGCAGGCTATGATTTTTCTCGTAGCAAACAGAGATCCTGTCCATACTTCTAGCTGTGACTTTAGAAGTCTATGACTACACCAATTATTTATGAATCAAGGAAGTAATATGGATCGCGTTGCTAATGGTAACCTTTCACGTTTCAGATGGTTGGATCAACCCGTGGCAACCCCGAGGGTTTTGGTGCCGGTGGCAGCCGCTCGCGACAATCGCCACCACCCCCGCCCAGTTTGGTGGAAGTGATGGCCGCTCAAACCGAGCTGCTGCGTCAGATTGTGCAAGAACAACACCAGCAGAGGGGTGGGCACAATGCTCACCAACCCCAAGCTGCGGGATACACGGATTTCCTAGGGACCCAGCCGCCCTTGTTCCATAAGACAGAGGAACCCCTGGACGCAGATGCATGGATTCGCACTATCGAATCCAAGTTCACACTACTTGTGGCCCCATGCTCAGAGGCCAACAAGGCTCGTTTTGCCGCGCAACAGCTTCGCGGTACCGCTCGTCTGTGGTGGGACCACTATTCTGCGATGCTCCCGACTGACCATGTGGTCGACTGGGATGAGTTCAAGACCGCGTTCCGGGCACATCATATCCCCGAGGGTCTCATGGAAAGGAAGTTGAATGAGTTTCTGGCACTTACCCAGGGCACCCGCACCGTGCTACAGTACGCCCAAGCATTCAACAACCTATGCCAGTATGCGGGCTATCACGCTGATACGGATGCCAAGAAGCGTGATCGTTTCCGCCGAGGTCTGAATACCAAGCTCAAGGAACGTCTGAACCTAGCCAGGGCTGACACCTACAACGAGTTGGTCAATATGGCCATAACCCAGGAAGACTGTATCATGGCACATCGGGCAGAGAAGAAGAGAAAGGCACCCGCAGGACCATCAAGTGCCCAACCACCAAGGTATCGCATCGTGCAAAATGCCGCACCCACAGCTCCACCAAGGGCCCCTCAACCAGGGAGATGGATTGCCAGACCCCCACAGCAGCCAGGCATGGTACGACCCCCGATGCCTCCACAGAATGGTCCAAGGCCCATTCTTCAGCAGTCTCTTCGACCTAGCCCCGCGAATCGCTGTTTCAAATGCGGGAGTTCCAGCCACTTCGCACGAGAATGCCCTCAGCCTGGACAGCCCAACCAAGGTCAAGGATCCAACCCGAACACCAAGAACAGGGGCAAGAGACAGACCCTGCAAGTCAAGCAAGGACGGATTAACTTCACCACGCTTGCAGAGCTTCCTGAAGGAGCCCCAGTGATGTCGGGTACATTCTCTATCCATAACAAGCCTGCAGTTATATTATTTGATTCTGGTGCATCGCATAGTTTCATAAGTGCAAAATTCGGTGCAAAAGTAGGCTTGGATGTTTGTCACACCAAAGGGTCATATATGATATCAACACCGGGTGGTAAAATTGCTTCAAACCAAATGATCAGACAAGTACCAGTCAAATTGGGTAGTAAAACCATCGACACGGACCTTGTCCTTTTACCCCTTGACGGCATGGACATTATTTTGGGAATGAACTGGATGGCTATGCATGGAGTCACACTGGACCTTTCTTCCCGAGCCGTTGAGATAAATTCACCTAGTCACGGAGCCACTACCCTTTACCTACCGTTCCTAGATTGTACGAATTCCTGCGCTTATAAGATGGAAGGACTTAAGCCAGATAATATTCCTGTGGTAAACGAGTATGCCGATGTTTTCCCGGATGACTTACCAGGAATGCCCCCGGATAGGGATATTGAGTTCGTTATTGAACTACAGCCAGGCACTGCACCTATATCCAAGAGACCATATAGGATGCCCCCTAAAGAATTGGCAGAGCTGAAAATTCAACTCCAAGAACTACTGGACAAAGGTTTTATTCGCCCTAGCGCGTCGCCTTGGGGATGTCCAGCCCTATTCGTAAAGAAGAAGGATGACAGTTTAAGATTATGTGTGGACTACCGACCTCTCAATGCGGTAACTGTTAAAAATAAATACCCCCTTCCTCGCATCGATGTACTCTTCGATCAATTAGCTGGAGCCAGAGTCTTCTCAAAGATTGATCTTCGTTCGGGATATCATCAGATCAAGATTCGCCCGTGCGATGTCCCTAAGACTGCCTTCTCCACACGGTATGGACTATATGAGTTTTTGGTCATGTCCTTTGGACTCACCAATGCCCCTGCCTACTTCATGTATCTCATGAATTCGGTATTCATGCCCGAACTTGACAAATTCGTCGTAGTGTTCATCGACGACATCCTTATCTATTCCAAGGATGAGGAAGAGCATGCCAAGCACCTTCGCATTGTTCTTCAGCGACTCAGAGACCATCAGCTCTATGCTAAGTTTTCTAAGTGTGAATTCTGGTTGGATACTGTAAAGTTCTTAGGTCACACGATCTCCAGCGAAGGCATAGCTGTTGACCCCAGCAAGGTACAAGAGGTGATGGATTGGAAACCCCCTACCTCTGTTCATCAGATTCGCAGTTTTCTCGGCTTAGCCGGTTACTACCGCCGCTTCATCCCGGATTTCTCTCGAATTGCTAAGCCCATGACTGAACTGTTGAAGAAGGAAGTAAAGTTTGTATGGGATGAGAAATGTAAAGAAGCTTTCCACACTCTCAGAGAGCATCTGACTACTGCACCTGTGTTAGCTCAACCCGATAATACCAAGTCATTCGATGTGTATTGTGACGCATCAGGTACTGGTCTAGGATGTGTGCTTATGCAAGAAAATCGAGTGATTGCATATGCCTCACGAGCCCTTCGGCCCCACGAACAGAATTATCCCACGCATGACCTTGAGCTTGCAGCCGTCATTCACGCTCTAAAAATATGGAGGCATTATCTCATGGGTACACAGTGCAATATCTACACGGATCATAAGAGTCTCAAGTACATCTTCACCCAAGCCGATCTGAATATGAGACAACGGAGATGGCTAGAATTAATCAAGGATTATGACCTTGAAGTGCATTATCACCCCGGCAAGGCTAATGTAGTCGTTGATGCACTAAGCCGCAAGTCCCATTGCCATTGCTTATCCATGGAGTCCTACCATGAGACATTGTGTGCAGAAATGAGGAAGCTTAACATGGAAATGGTTTCCCAAGGCACTCTAAATCACATCTCAGTTAAGCCCACTCTTCACGACCAAATCGTCATGGCACAACTACATGATGAAGGAATTAAGATCATCAAACAGAAACTCTCTCTAGGTGAGGAGAAGTATAAGTGTTTCCGCCAGGACCATAAGGGAGTTCTATGGTTCGAAGGTCGTATAGTCGTTCCGAAGAATCGTGAACTCCGCAAGAAAATTCTCGATGAGGCACACCTTTCCAAATTCTCTATCCACCCCGGCAGTAGCAAAATGTATCAAGACCTAAGGCAAAACTTCTGGTGGACTAGAATGGAAAGAGAAATTGCTACGTATGTCTCAGAATGTGACACGTGCCAGAGAGTGAAAGCTAGCCACTTAAAGGTAGCCGGTACACTTCAACCGTTACCTATACCATCCTGGAAATGGGAAGATATAAGTATGGAGTTCATCGTTGGACTACCAAACACTTCCCAGAGACATGATTCCATATGGGTTATCGTGGATAGACTCACAAAGACGGCACATTTTCTTCCGTTACACACCACCTATTCTACCAAGAAATATGCCGAGATTTACCTCGATCGTATTGTTTGCCTGCATGGAATACCTAAGACAATTATCTCCGATCGTGGTCCTCAGTTTGTAGCACGCTTTTGGGAACAACTGCAAACGTCTCTTGGCACAAAACTGATTCGCAGCTCAGCATACCATCCTCAGACTGATGGACAAACGGAAAGAGTAAACCAAATTCTTGAAGACATGCTGAGAGCCTGTGTCATTCATTATGACAAGAATTGGGACAAATGCCTACCCCTAGCAGAGTTCTCGTACAACAACAGCTATCAGACGAGTTTGAAAATGGCACCATTTGAGGCCCTGTACGGACGAAGGTGTCGAACTCCTTTGAGCTGGTCACAAACCGGAGAACGTAAAATAATTGGACCCGACCTGGTGATCGAGGCAGAGGAGAAAGTGAAAGTAATACAAGCAAATCTTAGAGCCGCACAAGCTCGACAAAAGAGCTATTCTGACAAAAGGAGAAAGCCCCTAAAGTTCGAGGTTGGTGATCATGTCTATCTTCGAGTTTCACCAACCAAGGGAGTGCGAAGATTTGGAATCAAAGGCAAACTAGCTCCCCGTTATATTGGTCCTTACGAAATCATTGAGAGCTGCGGACCCGTAGCCTACAAATTATGACTGCCCCCTCAGCTCACGGCCACCCATGATGTCTTCCACGTATCTCAACTCAAGAAGTGTATTCGAGTCCATACCGAGATTGTGGAACAACAAGAAATATCGTTGGAACCCGACCTCTCGTATGTCGAACACCCAGTTAAGATTTTGGATCAAAAAGAAAGAGAGACCAGGAGGAAAGTGATTAGAATGTATAAAATACAATGGAATCACCACACGGAAGAAGAAGCCACCTGGGAGACGGAGAGCTACCTGAACCAACATTTCCCTGGGTTTCTTATCTCAACCACTGGTATGTGCACCCACGCCCACACTAAGAATTACCGAATCTCGGGGCGAGATTCTTGTTAAGGGGGGAAGGCTGTGACAACCCTGGTAATTACATTTCCAAAATCGATGTCATTAGCCTAACCCTATGATTAAACCAACTAATGAAAGGGTGGAAAGAATTAAAACGAGTTCAGTTGGAATTCAAATTTGAATTTGAGCACATTTGGTTACTTTTGAACTTTTAAATTTAACTTTCAAACCATCAGCCAAATGAGATTTTGCCTGAAACCAAAGTTGTAGAACTTTTTATTTTGAACAACTTTCATGTTCAAAAGTTTTTGAAATTCAAATCAGAAAGAGGAGAAAACGCCCTGTTTGCACCCAGCCCCCTGAAACTTTTCGAATTCTTGCATCCAGGCCCCTCGCCCCCCCCCCCCCTCTCTCCTCCGCGCCCGACCGCCGCGCACCAGGTGGCTGGCGTCGCCTGACCGGCGCGAAGCGCCAGGCCAGTGGCCGCCGCACCACCCCGCCACGGCCGGCTTTGCCCCGCCCCCATGCCGCGCGGCCAGTGCGCGCCCGCTCGTGCATGCGACGCTGCCGCGCCCAGCCCGCCGCCCATCGCGCCCAGTCGCCTCGCTCCGCCGTGCCGCCCCGGCCCCCGCGCCCCGCCAGTCGCCGCGCCCGCCCTCCGCCCGAGCCGCTGCCGCTGCTGCTTCACCACTCCGCGCCCGGCGCTATCCCACCGCGCCCACGCCATATCTCCGGCCGCCCAGTCACCGCGCCCGCGCTGCCGCACGTCGCGCCGGCGTTCTGCCGCCGCCCGCCGCGCCCAGTGCGCGTTGTGCCGTGCCCCCCGCCCCGCGCGCTGCCCAGGCCTCTCCGCACCCCCTCCGGCCCCTATAAAAGCCCCGCCCAGCCACGCGCGCGAGCCCCAGCACCCAGAACGCCCTCGCCGTCGCCATTGCCGCCGCCGAGCGCCGCCCGCCCATGGACAGCCCTCCGCCGCCGCCCACCGCCCCAGCTAAAGCTTCAGCCACCACTACATCATCCCCCTGAAGCTCGCCGACCCGCCCAACGCCGCCCAGAGCCACCGGAGCGCCGCCGCCCGCGCTGCCGCCGCCGCCGCCGCCCCTGCTCGCCGTGGACAGCACGACCCCGACCCCCTCCGTCCAAGCCGAGCCCCTGTGCAGCTTCCCCACGCGCTACTGAAGCTCGCCGACCGGACCACACCGCCCCAAGCCCGCCGGAGCACCGCCGTCGACGCGTGCCGCGCCGCCGCCGCCTCTGCTCCAACGCCGGCGAGCCCTTCCCGGCCGTCCCCCACCTGAACAACACCCCCACAAGGTAGCCCTCGCACCCCTGAACCTTCCCCGACCCTCGCCCCTCGCCGCCGGCGAGCCCCCCCTCGCCGGAATTTCGGCCGGCCGCCGTACCCGAGCCGCCCGAGGACCCAATTGCAAGAATTTAAATCTTTAGAAGGGTCTGCGCGTAAGATTCAAGGACCTAGTTGTAAAAGAAAGTTTCAAATCTAGATTCAAATTCAGTGAACTTGTAAAATTCGAATAAAATCGTAGAAAATTCAGAAAAATGCAAACTCAACTGTTCTGGAGTCCTTAGAACAAACTCTACCACTTTTGTTACAAAAGGTTTCTCAAAATCCCAACATATTTTGCTCTACATTAAATAGAAGCTTTAATGGACTTATTTTGTACCCATTGTTGTAGGACAATGCTGACCCTAAATTTTGGGCAGTAAGTTAGTTGCTTAATGTTTAGGATTGTGTAAAAAGATCAGGCCCAAATTCCAACTCTAGCTTTACTGTTTATTAAACTTAGTTTCATACCATGTTTAAGTAGAATGTTTTATCCCTGCAGTTAGGTGGTGAATCACCCAATGAAACGTTTTCTATGATAATATATTGGTACCTAGAAGCCAGAGAAAAATTAGGAGACTTTTTATCTCACAGTAACCTATTTATTGGATATGTGTGCTAATAACATACATTAAATCAAGAAAATAGTATCTTAGCTTGGAAAATTCTCACTTTTTTACTAGGAGATACACTTTGGTAGAGGTTGCTGTGTAAAAAGTTCCAGGGACAAACACCCTGTGTAGGGTCCTGTAAAAAATGAATCCTTGAATAGCCTAGGTGTAGAATGTCATATTTTCTATGCTCTGAATACTGCATGATAAATCCTACAAAACTTACAGTAGCTTCTGCATGCTTAAGTGAAAGCTCTGTAAAAATCTTAGACTCATTTGTTGCACCAATTGTTCTGTACAAAAAGAACAAGGATCTAACAGCAACTATGTAATGTATTTTTCATAATTAATCTGTTACATAAAATTGGCTGAAAATTTTACAGTAAGCACATCTTTCCTTGATGTGCCTAAATCCAAAATTTCATGACCAGAAACTATCCATTGTAGTAATTACTCTTAAATCGTAATCCAGTGCCATTTCCACGACTTAAACTTGTGCACTCATGTAGAATCGACGACTCTCGCCGACGGAACTTACGAGCTGGTGCCCGCGTCCAAGAGTGAGCAGCGTGAAGCTCAAGCGAATCTAACTGAAGCTCTTGAAGACCCGAGCCCAAGTTCGGAAGATCCCCAAGCGAACTGCGAAGGCAAGCCCCGGAGCATAACCCATTCTTTCCGAAATTATGCAACTCATTACTCTTTGCTTGTGCATTAAGTTTATAGGAGTTGGATGAAAACTTAGTTGCATGATACCAGGAACCCTTGCTTGAAAACTAGACGTAAGGTTCGATAGAATGCTGTGCTAATAGGCCTCCGGTAAAAGTCGAGTGATTTCCTGTCACTCGCGAGAAAATAGGAGTTGAATGACTACTACACGCTGCAATCATAAGGACACGGACGGGCTATGGAACGATGGTTACGATTGAGGCCCGTCTGTCTAGTGAAAAATGCTAAGGCCGCAGGGTGTGGTAGTGATGGTTAAGTCTTTGAACGTACTAAACACATGCCGAGATTATGGGAATCGGTAAGCTTAAGTACCTGATTGGCCCGGCAAGGGGACGGCATCCTACCCTTTGAACTTCGGTCCCATGTGCATATGGCGAGTGCAAGGAGTGGTCACGACCCGGCGCCGAACCGTGGCGTGGGGCTCTTGTACTCTCGGAGGGTAGCCCCGATCCACGACCCGGAAAGAAAGGGGAAAAGTTGCACGTGTGACTCTAGGGAGTAACCACGTGACGTGTGTTTGGGTTTCCCTTGCAAGGTTAAGAAATTCGATTCGAATCGTCCGTTTCTCACGGCTATTGAGACTGCTTAACCATTTTTACCCACAGAGTAAGAAGAGGAACAATGATGATGAATGAACTGGTTGGATGAAAAATTTAATGCTCCACCATGTATGCTTTTAGATAGCTGCTTATCTAGACTGGCTAACGAAACTAGAATCTTGAGTTAAAAGTTGAAAGTAAGGACCCACTCGTAGATGCTTTTCGGCAAAACAAACCCCTGAGCCAAAAAGCCTGGCATGTCTAGAGTCGGTGGAGTAGATTCCACTACTCGGGTAAGTCTTGCTGAGTATTAGTATACTCAGTCTTGCTTGTGACTCGTTTTCAGGTGAGACCTTTGAAGATATGATTGCTAGCTTGACTTGGCCCTGCACTCTTCCCCCTGGTTGGTTGGTGGAATGGGATGCGCCCCCGTCCAACGGAGATAAGGCCGAGTGATGTCTCGTACGGGCTTCATCGAGACATTCTGTATCGTCGAGTAGTTCCGTCGTTTATTTCCGCTGCAACTTAAACTCTAAAGAACTTATTTATGATAATTGAAATACTTGGTTTCTAAACTCAAAACTTGGTCTGTAATATTCACTTATACTAATGCTGTAATATTTGCTGGAATGTGGTATTCTCTGGGCTCATCGTCGCATGAGCGTTTGTATGTATGGCGCTCGATCCGTTCACCGTGGTTGTATCGGGAGGTTATACCCGACAGGCCAGTGGATTACTCCGTTTGAAGTGTAAGGTTAACCGAGAATGCCTTAATGGTGATGGTTAATACACTTGAGCCGGATTAATTCAGGTGGTTCTGCCACAGCCGTGCTGGGCTGGGCCTTGATGCCCGTGATGGGTCTGATGGCCTGCTTATCTTCTGTTTTGTTGGGTAAGGTGGGGACCCCCGTCTTCACGACGCCGACACGTACGTTTGCTCTAGTGTGATGCCTGTCCATCCGAAGGGTGGGGGTTCCGCGAGGCGCATTAGAGTATCGCTTATTAGCATAGAAGACATGGTGTGTGGGCTAATCAGTGTTGCTGGATGCGGCTGTATACCATGGTTAGATGAGGTAGGCGGCAGGTGGTGACAACCCTATCCGTCCAGCGTAACCCTTCCTGTTCGTGTAGTAGCTGTAGGAGGTGCATAAAATAGCCGTGAAGAACTACTGGCCACCTAGCCATTTTTTGTGCGGTCTCCTGATGATGCCTGGGGGGCCTAGAGCCCGATCCTAATCATCTGTATGTTTATGAGTGCTTAGTATAAACTGTATGCTCAGTTAGGAGTACATAAGTCCTTAGATTAGCTTTCTTCTTCCTTTCTCCCTTCCTCTAAGCTTTGCATAGAGATAGAGCTTGAGTAACTTGTGTGTCACACTACCTCTCTACCATATATTATCTTACCCCTGTTTATTCAAGTGAATATCCATGCTAGAGCTAATCAACCTACTAATCTATTCCAATAACCGCTACCTTCCTTGCGGAAATATAAATACGACCCCGTACTCATGGGTAAAATGCTACAACGGTATTCCGTGCGCTTGCGGATCCTTCTGTAACATAAGAAATACCCCACAGTATTTTTGGCGCCGTTGCTGGGAAACACCTTTCCTAGTGATCATGCTATGAAATGCCAACACGTACCCATCCCCGCCCGCCTGGAAGTTGAGGCTCGGGTAATGCGTCGCTGTCGATGTAAGCACCCCAGATGCGCCATGGAAGACTCCGTCGGCGATAAGCCTCGACACCTCGCCTGGGACTGCCTGGAGGTCAGCAGCAAGTGATCCTCCAGCTGGGCGAGGTCCCAAAACATCTGCGACAACCTCTCGCACCGCATCCCGGATACAATTTATTGAAGTGATCTTATTGTGACAGTTGCAATATGTTAGCAACTAGAATTCACAGAACATATGCTATAATCCATGTCAAAGAATAATTATAAGCAATAAGTCATAACCATGACTTAACCAGATACTGGGCATGGCGCATCCAAACTTATACCTCACATAGTTCCTTCACAAAGCATGGATGATGTATTAAACAGTATGAAGTGGCACAATTATTTCTGAACTCCAATAAAATGCACGTAGCTAGAGTAGTTGCCTACACTCTAGATTCAAGTACATAGGCCCAGTCTCAGTGAACTAAAATCAACCGACTCTAGCTACTACATCCCACACATATCAATTTTGGTAGATCCATATCCATACACAACGATAAATTTTGCAAAGTTGTTACCACAAAGGCAAAAAAAAACATAATAGCAAAGGCAAAGAGCAGAACTGATTTAAGCAAAATCGGCAAGAAGCTCGATGGGGCAATAGGTCACGAGTTAGAGGTAATGGCATGGCTTGCTGTCGACGTTGTTGGGGCCCAGTGCCGGCGTCGCTGTGGGGGAGCCCGGGGATGACGAGACCGAGGCCGGATCCTTGATCTTGGGTCGCGTCCTCCAGCCGCTCGTCCCTCACCGCGGCGTCGCGGTTCTAGCTCCAACATCGCCCCGACGCCGTGGCCAGGGATGCTACCGAAGTTGCCCTAGGTCGAGCCGCCCACTGAAACCCACTGAGCGCGCAGATCTGATGGAGGCAGTGGAGGTTCGTGCCAGCGGGAGAGGAAAGATGACCGCGCGACCGTCGAAGGGAGGCGATGGGGTGGGATCCGGCATGGCGCTCGCGGAGGACGGCGGCTTGGGATGAGAAGGTTTGGCGGCGTGGGATGTGGAGGAGGTCGGCTGATACAAGAATTTGGTGGGCGTTGGGTTTTGAGTTTTTTAATTGCCATAAAAAATTGGTTGCATATTATAATAAAAATACTAGTCTAGTACAGTGGTTAGATGGTTGGTTCTGTAATGTTTTTGGCACAGGTTCGATTCTAGATGGATCTTCTTTTTGTTTTACTTTATTCCTGTGAGTAGGGAATACATTTATAACTTCCAAAAAAGATATATCATGCAGTCAAAAAAAATACTCCATTGCTTAAACATTTTCATAATTTTCTTAAAAGTTGTGTATTATTAAATTTTGGAAAATTGGTAACGTAATTGAAATTTTAGGAGTGCTAAAGTATACAAATATTAGTATAAAGGGGAATGGTCCCACCAACAAGAAGTCAACTAGTTCTACCATTGCCTAGATATGGTTCAACTCGTACTTCTAGCAAGTTTTATTTTGGTAATTAATATACTAATCTCACTCATCAATTACTTTTCTGAAGAAACAAAACTAAAATCACACTTGTTAGGAATATGTGAGTATTTTTTTACTAGGACTATTGACTCACAAATCGTACCTTTAACATTAATTTAAATAACGAAGCATTTTTCAAATACAACAATTTCGTAAACTTTTCTATTTTGGACTAATAATTATATTGGTTATATATTTAACTCCCATGGCTTATCAAATAATGAAATCGGAGCCTAGCACAAATAGGTTATCACGAGCATAGATACGTACCTTTGAAGACTACCTATTTTGACTCTTGTTACAAGCCCGCATAGATTTTATCATGTTTCCAAAAATATAACTAGTCCCCGGGACTCAGATGGAGATAGTTTATTTGAAATTGTTGGTTTCCACGATATCTACAATTTATTGTATTTTTTTGATTTGACGTGGTTTGGATATAAGTTGAGCAAAGTTTTAGACAATAAGAGAAAAATTCAATATTTCTACACTAATGAAGTGTAGGTAGGATGGTAAGGATGCATGATGTGAGGGGAGAGTTTGGTGGTTCGAATCCTAGAAATTGCATGTATTCGTCATTTTTTTTCTTTTGCCAATTTTTCGTCTCACTGAGCAGTTGGCATAGATACATAGGTGTGTCCACAAGCACCAAATCATCCATAAGACTTGGTGAAACTGATCAAGGTTCCAGCGGTAGCTAGTCTTCATTATTAATAAAAAATGTTTCCATATATGTTGCCTTGTGAAATTATTAGCTAGAAAGCGGCATGCAATATATGTTTCCTTGTAACGCTTTAGTTGTATCATTATTTTGTGTTACAATTGGATATGTACATGTTTTACGCCTTTTAGTTTTGTGTTATAGCATACTACCATTTTGTAACACTTTAGCTGTAACGTTAATTTTGTGTTACTATAATCTTCGTCTGTAACACAACATTACAAAGCAAGAAATATGTGTTACAACCTTTGCTTGTAACACTTAGATTTGTGTTCCTATGAAATTTCTCTGTAACACATTAATGAATGTGTTACAAGAATGTGTTACAATATCTATGTCTTGTAGTAGTGCCAGAGCATCTGCCGCCTCTTCCAGGCGACCGACCTCACTCTCAAGGGCACGACCCTTTTCTAAGGAAAGAGCCAGTGCCTCCAAGCTTTTGGTCACCACCTGCTGGGAGGCAGCCAACTTCGATTCGGCGGTAAGGCATGCCTTCTTCCGATCTCACCAGCTTCTTCTGAAGGATCGCGTTCCTCTAGTACAGCTCTGCACAAGTCAAACAGAGAGTCAACAACCACCCTCCCAGAGAGCGCCAACCATGGCAATCAAGCCTCTTACCTGCTACGGCGGCTTCGGACGCCCGGAGTTTCTCCTCCCTCTAGGCCAGCTCTGCCTTCAAGGAAATCACTTCCTCCTCCTGGGCATGAGCGCGCTCCTCTGTGGACGCCCGAGCAGTATGCTCCGCCTCCAAGGCTGACTGGGCTGTTGCCAGCCCCTGCTCGGCGGTGACTGGGCGTTCGCATTAACGAGTCTTGGCTGACCGCACCATCTCCAGCTCGACCGCCAGGCTCTCCAAATTCCGACAGGCTCCATCCTCGTGACCCTGCCGGGCATGTTCCTGCAGCAGGAACCGGGACTTACCGCGAGACATCTGCTCTAGGCGTTGGGTGAGCTCACGCAGTTCCCCCGACGCTGCGCAACGTGTGACGGGAACCTTCTTCTGGGCATCGATAAGCCCCGTCTCCACCTAGGCGAGCTCATCGTGAGTCGACTTCCCGATCTGAACGGCAAGCCGCCAGAGCTCTACCTCTGCTGAGTCACGGAGGACGAAACGTACCCACCCAGGTTCCTTTGGGTCGGGCCACACCCACTCGTGCGGCGAGCTATCTTGAAGCGCCGACGGCCCAGCAGCTGGAACAAGCTTTAGGCAATGGCCTTCCTACCACATCGTTTGATGCAGGTGCAGGACACACACAACGTCATCTTCCCCCCTCCCCCGAGCACACCAGGCATCCTCATCAGCTAACGATGGCGGCGGAACCATGTCGCCACCTTCCAGCTCACCCTGTGCAGACGACTGAGGACACCCACCGCTCAACGGCACAAGGGACGCGCTCCCCTCTCCTCTTGCTGCACCAACTAGACGCGAAAACGCCACCGTGACTCCCTGCTCCGGCTGAAGGGGGAGTGCCTTCAGTGGAACGGTCGGGGAAACCACCCCTCGGCTCCTCCCTCCTCCTGTCGTGGGAAATCAGGTCAGACTGGGAGACCATTCGAACGTCTCCGCAACATCTCCCATGGTGGCCCCCGTCGCTGCCCTATTCCAGGAAAACCGTGATGAACCCAAAAGCCACGCTTCAATCATGATAATCTACTCAAATAGAACAAAATGTACCTGAACTTGAGCGGCGGTGGGCTTACTACCCCGAAATGGATGACCCCATGCGGGGTCCTCACAACAACCAATGCCCCTCCGATCACTCAGGGCATCTCCCGCCCCGAGGGCGCTGCTGCCGGTGGGGCCTCACAACCACTACTTCTAGACGCGCCCACTCTCCGTCCACCCCTCGAAATTGTGGGGGAGCACTGTCTGCGGTGGCGACGGAGGGATGAACGAGCTACTGCCCCCAGCACCTGACATCTCATTGTAGCCCACCTACTCCGTCGGTATCGGTGATGCTCGGGGTGACCCCGAGCGCCGTTCCACCCGAGCGCGCTTTGCTTCCTTATCCTCCCTAGTAGCGACATCCTCTGCCGCGCGCTTCTTCACATCTGGGATGCTGTGGAGTGCCCCGGAACTACCAGCCTCGTGCGGACCTGTACCGCTTTCACTGACCCCTGCGGTGGAGCTCAGGGCTCCGCTCCATGTTTCCTCCGAGTCATCCCCACCGCTGGAACTAGGGGACGACTCGACCGCGGAGCTGGAGGAATATTGCTCTTGCACGGCTTCGTGGTCCTCCCCCTGTCGGACAAGGTGCGCGATCTCCATCTCCTTCTGCTGCCGCTTCGCTGCTTTCTCGCCCCTCTTCTTCCACCTCGCCTTGGCAGCCTCCACCTGGGCGGCCTGCTTCATTGCGCCCTCTGGGCCCATGGGAAGGTGAGGGTGAAAACGCGGACGACCGAGTCCCTGCGAAAGCAGAGCGACATTAGTAGCCAACCAACTCAACGTCTGGAATCAAGAACGACTGATGCATAGAAAATACATACCAGGTTGGGCGGATTCCTCTCGCTGAAGGGACCGGACTCCCGACTTCTTGCCGGTCCGCTCCCTTGAGGACCATCAGCAGCCAGGACCACACCTCACCGACGGGGAGCTCCTCAGGAGACACCCGATTGGGTCGAACGGGCCGGAGTACAGCCACATTGGCCTGCACCGCTTGGCTAGCGGTGTCACACGACGCTCATGCATGGTGTAGAAGAGGCTCACACTGTCAAGCCCCCCACTCACCACGCGATCCCGTTCCGCGGACTCCAAGGCACCCACGCGCACCCTCTCCGCCGTCGGTGGGTTCCAGGACCAGCTCGCCTCCTTCACCGGTTGATGCCCCTTGAACTTGGGGAACAGGGCCTCCGTTGGGTTCCTGATGTAGAACCAGTCACCGTGCCACCCCTTATTCGTTTGATGGGAGTGTACGCCGGATAGTCGTCGACTTGCTAGGGCCTCCTCTGAAGACCAAAGCCTTTGATTGGCACGGGAAGCGCCTCCTCCCTCGCCGTCGTGAACTTGCCATGGAAGAACGCCCGGAACATATCAATGTACGGCTCGATTCCGAGGAACGCCTCGCACAGGGTCACGAACCCCGGCGATGTGCAACACCCCATTTAGGTTCAGAGGCTGCAGCTCCACCTTCCACTCGTTTAGGAGCCCATGGAGGAACCAATGAGCAGGGTACCCGAGACCCCGCTCATGGAACACGAGAAAACTCACCACCTCATCCGGCTCTGGATGTGGCACTACGTGCTCCGCCGGCGGAGCCCTCCATCTCACCACCGACTTCGGCGGCAGCAACCCCTTCGCCACGAAATCCTCCAGCTGGGACTCCTGCACGCCCGACCTCCGCTAGTGCGACATCGCGACCTTGCGTATGCGGCGGCGACGACAACGATTTCTATGAAGCGGGAGGGACAATGGCGGCGGCAGCTTGAGGGGAAAAAAGGGAAGAAAGTGGGGGAAGGCAGTCAACTGGTTGTACCCTTCCCCCCACAACCTCTTTAATAAGACACGACCCGTCGAACGTCTCTTTCAACAAGTGGGCCCGCACGCCCCGCCAAAGCCAAACCGTCACGGCAAGCCACGCAGCCCGGGGGCCCACACTACTGGCACGCGCGTGGACACCTTAAGCGAAGTGTCATTCGTATGCTCCTTCATTGGACGCACAATTTGCGAGGACCCAAAAATTTACACTAAAAAGTCTTTGCATTAAAAGGCAATACATATCGGGTCGTTGGGCATTATGCCAGGCTCCGAGTCCTGGGTTACATAACCTCACTCGGGGGGCCTCACCCTACCCTCGACCACTCAGGACTATGACAAAACAAACAAAAGTGGCCCGCACCCGACTCGGACACCGCCACCTTGCCACCAAGGGGCCCGCCTATGCGCCGCCGGCGTGCCACTTAGTCCCGACTTAGGGACTCAACAGACCGAGGTTCGAAAGATGGCTCCCACCGGGCTCTAGGCTGCCTTGCCTCGAACAAAGCCAGGGGAGAAATAGTTGGCCGGCCCCAGTGGCCGCTACTCGACCTGCCGCAGCGCAACCCGAAAAGCCTTGATTTTCTCGTCCGATCCCAACCTCTAGTCATACTCACAGAATCCCCACCGGAGGAGAGGCCAATGGGCCACCTGAGTCAATCGAACGGCTCGGGAATCTGACTGGGATGGGCGGGTCGTCGAGTGGTAAAGCGCCTCCTGCAGGCCCTGCCAACCTCGTCATGAACGGCGAACCTGGGCATCACTCGGATCGCTTGAAGCCTAGCGCTCAAGCCCACCCATTAGGATCTCACCGAGCACGTCACTCGGTTCACTTGCGCAAGTGATGCCGACTCAACCCCTTCGGTTGCGGAAACCAAGGGGGGTATCGAACTCAAATGAAAAAGTTCAAACCACGTGGCGCCGACCGCGCCAGAAAGACCCTGCCAGGCAGGGCACTCTCGGCTTAGGCCAAAGTATTCGCAAAGAAATCATTCCTGTCAAGACCTCAGGCATGCAAATGAACACAAAGCAATCTGAACAGGAAAGGCACTTCATTCTTAGCGAAACAAACATTACAAAGTACACTTGACTCAAGGCCGTTACAAGGTACAGAAACCTATTGCCCCCACAAGGGAAGTAACACTAAAGTCCTAAGGAGCGGCTGCTTCAAGTGCGAGGAGTCAAGGAGGTACATCTACCTCGTAAACCCTCCTCTAACATCGCCGCCCTCAAGGATGCCCAGGCAAGGGAGACAACCGGGCAGCTTGCTCAATTCCACCGTCGGCCGGACTTCTTCTACTTAGAAGAAGACGGTCGAAAGCTCCTTCTCGGCCGCTGTCGTCCGCCAAGGACAAGTCTTCCTGGAGACTGCCCCGAGGCCAGGAAGAATAGGAACGAGATTGCAACTTAGGACCAACAAGTTCTTGAGAGCACGCTTGGCTTCCAGTCGGAACGAGGAGTTCCTCCCGTCTTCCACCTCGGTGCAGTGGAAGCACTGACACGTCCGCCGCGGGGACATGGCGCGCAGGTTGCTACCGGAGCGTTCTCAGCGGCGATCCGTTGGCTCCCGCAGATGATCCTCTGCCGCTCGCAAACTCTCCTCTAATACCAGATGTTGGAAGGGCTACTGTCACCTTCAGGAGGGCGCACACAACACAACCTCTCTATGAGGAACATGGCTGCCCAGCTACCACAGGACTTGAACGATTTTTGAAACACGCCCAACGGACCCCGTATTTATAGCCCCGAGGGGAAGGGCTGGTCAAAAACCCTACTAGGCGCTCTCGCACGGGCCGCACAGTGTCACCCCACATGGGGAGCAGATTCCACTAAAAGAGGAGAAGCAGCGCGCCCCTGCCACAGAATGACGTGACAACACGGGCAGTTGTCGATTCCCCAAGCTGGACAAGGCAGGGCAGACTACGCAGTGCGGTAATAATGGCGGCTCAGGGACCCTCCAAACTACCGCTGGTCACAAGGTTGAAGCCCCGCACACACGCCACGAAACGTCATAGGGCCGCACGATCCTCTCGCATTTACTACCCAGCAGAAGACAAAGCATCCTCTCAATTAATCAAACCGCAAGGACGCTCGGGGGCCTCTGATGGGTTCCAAGAACCGGGGTCACCAGTAGGCCTGCTCTGCAGAATAAGGCCAGAAGAGTCTCTGCCTGCGTCTCCGAAAAAGGCTGCTTGTGGGCCGTCTCAGCACATGAGTCCCGACTGGGTGATTTATCCAAGTGGTTCCTGCAGCTCTGCGGTGCCAAGTATGAGTGCGCCTGCCCGAGCCTGGCGAAGGTCCGCAGGTATCGACTCTCCTCTCCGGACTCCCAACTCATCGGGAGGACTACAGGACAGCCCCAGAGGAAAAGTCCCACTTGACAAGGAATAGGTAATTAAGCACCACCCAGGAGGGGTCAAACCCAGCCGTACCAAGTGTCAGCCGCTTCCCCGGGGTTGTACACACACAATGGGCCACTGTAGCTCTGCTACTGCTGCAGGCCCCCACTTTGCCACCAACCCGTCCTTCTGATGACTAAGCAATCCATCATCGCGGCTTGACCTCCAAGCAATCATCATGCGGGATTGAGCAGGGCGTGTAAACAGCTGCGCTGATGGAACTAGCCACACCGTCCCAGTCATGCCCCTCCATACCACACAGTTGACCGGGATTGATGCACAAGATCAAGACTAGACGCACCTCCAGGATTTCGGGTCCTCATGACCAGCCAAGGACACTCCCGACTGATGACGAGGATGGACCCAACGACAACACGAGCTTCCCGACTGCCGAAGTCAAAGTATTTCCTCCGGACCTTCTTCCCAAGACATCTACTGTAAAAAGGGGCCCCAATTGTACTACAGAAGAGAGGGTCCCCTCCTTGAAAAGGGATCCGATCCAACTCCATTCTAGTCTACTAGCACTCGAAAGGTCTTATTACCCAACTATCACGAGCACTTGAGTTCGAGCAATACATCCGACTGACCCCCGACTGGACGTAGGGTGTTCTCGTATGAACCAGTATTATCCCTCGAGTCATTGTGTGCTAGGTCACCTCCGATCACGACGCACGCTTCAAGTAGTTTAGCTGTGGCCCGTTCCCGGAACCAGTACTATTACAGTGAAGACTACTCTACGGATGGCCGTGTCGAAGGACTACAGACGGCCATTACGTGGCTTGCTACTGTCCGCATGCTTATAATCATTCAAGCACCATGTGGGGTGACTCTGTATTTCACTTTCTCTCTTTCACACTGACACACTCCTATATGCATAGACAAGTACAATTAGGTGACACGTCACATGCAATATAGTTTCAAAGCTTAAAAATATCATAAATTTAAAAAGAAACATCCAAGATAAAATCTGATTAGACCACTGTGTTCCTCTCAAAGATACTTTCAAAACAAAACCCCACTTCCATATGTTTAGATAGCAATTTCTTCATGGTAAAAAATGCTTTGTCTTTAGTCTAATCTGCTTATAATTTTTCAAAAATTTGCACATGTGTTTCTAAAAAGTTGCTTATTATAAGTTGGTTGGGGAATTGAGTTCGATGATGTCCGTGATGTGAAGAGAGCACTAATGATATGAAAACATTATATGATGACCCGATATTAAGATATTAATTGGAATGAGTGATTTTTTTTCAAAGATGTAGGCAATTTTGGTGAATACCCTAGGCATTATTTGGTTTATTAATGTCTTTTTTAGTTTAGTATAGGCATATTATTTATGTCTTGGTAAGAAAAACGAGTTGTGTTCAGATGTGACCCGTATGTTTTTATGTTATTTCTTTTAGGGACGGAGAGAGTAATCTAATATAATATATCTGAATTTGTTTGTGATAATTCTTTCTTTCTATGAGCTTCAAAAAAATAATAGGGGAGAGAATATGTTCCAGTACAATATAACTGAATTTGTTTGTGACAATTCTTTCATTAAGATTATGTAATTGTTTTTTATAAAATATGCATCCATGTTTGTTTGTGTATAGGACTGGATAGAAATCTCGTGATTAGTTAGCTTGCTCGGCTTAACTCGGCTCGGCTTGTTGTATTTTCCTAACTAGCCGAGCATGGATTTTAGCTCGTTTGATTTAACGAGCCGGCTCGAGCTGCTCGCGAGCTCAATGAGCTCAAAACCAGGAAAGTGTTTCCATTGGCATGGCAATCCGGAGGCTTTTATACTTCTCGTGCAAGATGATTAAGCAACTCACCTATAAAGCCCATTAAGGCCCAGCTCGACTCATTCAACATTTTACTGGAAAAAAATGTTGAATCGACATTTTTAAAATGTTGAAACTTCATTCCGAAAACGTTGAACAAAAATTTTGAAAATACTGAACCTTCATTTTCAAAATGTTGAATTAACATTTTCATATATTGAACCTCAATAATTTTTCCCCACCTTCTTCTCCGGCGGCGGCACAGCGCGCCGGGCGCGGGTGCGGGGACGGCGCGGGCGGCGGCGACGGCGAGGAGAGAAGGTTGGGGGAAGAGAGGAAGATAGGGTTTGAGGTGGATCCAAGGGTTGTGATTGTTTTGTACGAATCTCAAAACACTGGATGGTGGATAAAAAAAACTTTTGAAATATATATAGAATTGGTGGAGCAGTCCAGCCAAAGCGCCCAAGCGACGCTATGGCCCAACTATTAACGTGTACGCCCAAGCTGCAAGCTCCGGTATGACTGTACGCGTCCACCTATACTACAGTTCAACAAATCACCGTCCCCGTCCTCTCGCCGGAGCACGCGATTAAAGGCCGCCATGCGGCATCTCGCTCTCCACCACGGCGCCGCCACCCGCCTCGTCGGGACTCGCGAGTCGCCACTTGCGGCTGCAGCTGAGCTCTCCACCTTTTGCCGCCGGGTACTGTGGTTTACCTCCGTAGAAATCAAATGAAAAGGTACAAATTCAAGAACGCTGCCGAAGCTGATGCCATGTAGGATTCATATCCTTTCTCTGTTGGCTTTCCATGTTTGGTTTTCATTCTTCTTACGGCAAATGTGCGCGGTGGTGCCTGTGGATTTCAATTTTTACTTGCGGCATGATTTTGACCTTTTCTTTTCGATTTGCTTTGTTTGCTCTCATGGTGGTGGACTCGTGGTTGTAGTTCTGTGATTGGTGAAGAGCAAGAGCCGAGAAGACAGCCTCAAGCCGCACACCCTCGCCTCCAATGCCGTGAAGGCTTTATCGCCTCCAATGCGCGTCCGCGGCAAGCTCGCTCAGTCCCGAGCTTGGGAGCTAATCGAGCTAGCTCAAGCTATGTGGACGAGCCGAGCCGAGCTGACAAATTTGCTCTTTAGTTAGCGAGCCGAGCCGAGCCAAGCCAGCTCGTTATTTAAACGAGTTAGACAAATAACGAGTTAGACCGAGCTGAGCTGGCATCTAGCCCTACCCATGTATGTACTGGTATCGATATAGTAGGGTTCGTGAAGATTAGAAACCAGCGTGAATTGTCAGCGACTATGAGATTCATTTAGTACTGGTGGCAAGCATATTGATTTTATTTAATAGACGATCTTATGCACTGCTATTTAATCTTGAGATTATTATAACAGATGATCTCTATAATAGACCTATAATAATTTCTCAATCCCTTATTAATTTATACATAGAAAAAGAATATTATAAGTTGTATGGCAACACCAACTCATGTGGTCTCATTTTCTCTCCTTCATATTATAAAAAATTTATATACATCAGACCCTATAAGATAATATATAAGACGGCTGATGTGTACCAATATATTTAGTTATTTACCTTAATGTACACTACTGGAGAAAAGAGCATACGCACCGGGCGGGAACCTCCGCTTAGTACCGGTTTCCCGGCCGGTATAGCCCAAGCGGTACTAACCTGACAGCATTTTAGTACCGAGCGCAGTTAATACTGGCTGGTAACACCAGCCGTTACTAAGCTGCTTGCAACGCCAGGCGCCGTGCGCGGCAGTTTAGTACCAGCCGGTACTAACTTCTTTTTTTATTTGTTTGCTTTTGAATTTTTTTATTTTAATTCGAATTCGTATTCGTATTCGTATCTATAGCCCGTTTGTGTGTAGCTAGAATTCGTATTTATACTTGTATTCGTATCTATATAGCATAGCAAAGACGTATGTAGATAGATATATATATATATACACACACAATTGATATACAATTTCATAGTACAAGAATATGCACATAATTTTTTCCGTACAATTCAACCATCACCGTCGTCTTCTCTGTTTGGATCTAATCTAGCCAAGCTTATCCTATGATCTGCATAAAATTCTCCTTTGCGATTTATGACCTCATCTAGCAAGAATCCACATATTTCTTTTTGAACCGCCCTAACTCTTTCCGGTTCGATGAGCTCCTCTTTCATTCTGAAGATCTGTCACGCACAAATATTATTTATTTAAATCAATATTTGTACGGAATTAAAAGAAAGGAATCCTTCTTAATTTTTTACTTACTTCAAATTCTCTTCGCGTCATTTTCTTCGGGCCGCAAAAGGTGCGGATGAACTCACATACGTAGTACCCGCATAAGTTATTTCCGGGCGCCTGTCTCATACACTATATATATATATATATAGACACACACACACGGTTATAAAATATTAATGGTGATTAAAGAAATGGAACTAGATGTGCGAGAATTGTATTCATACCGAAAAGTCTATTTTGAAATAAATTTCACACGGGGTCTCTGATATTCCGATGTGCTTTTTTGAAATTGAGCCCATGCTTTTTGGAGAAGATTTATGAGGTCTTGATATTTAGCCGTCGATGTTTTCTTAGAGTCAAACACCACCACCCAGCATTTATCAATCTCGATACATAGCAAAATCCAGTGAAAGCTGTTGAGACACATATACATATGAAATGTCTGATATACATATTATCAAATGGAAGACATGGAAAAGATATATAGTTGAAGTGCTTACTCGAAGTTGTATGGCAACAGAATGAATTCACAAGTATTCTACCCATCCAAGGCCATGAATATATTTTTCGTGGTCCTATTTGGCCATTTGCGGACGCTTTTCTCGTGTATAACATGTGGGTCCATGAAGCCGACGTTATAGTAACCCCTTCTTCGGCATTCTTGCACCTTCGACCTATACATGATACAAAATAAAAGAGGGATTAAGAAAGCCTAGAACTAGTAGAACTACAATATAGAAATCAGAGGAGATACTTACATACAAAATACACTGAGGAGGAACTTGTCTAGAGCGTCTTGATGGTATAGAAACCAAGGACTCTCAAACTCGATCCATACGTCATCTTTCCCTGATGGAAATCGTCATTTTTAATTCGAGCTGCGAACATTATGAGTCCATCTCCAGATTCCTTCATGTATCATCTATGCAACTCCCACATCCTCGTACCACCAACTCCGGCCACATAAGAGGTTCACCCATTTTAAATGGTTTTCTTTCTGACCCTGGGTGCTTCGGAATTTCAGCCTGCCCTAGGAGTTGGGCCTTTGTGAGAGTCGATTCCACCACAAAATCAGTCGTAGCTTCATTCTCTTTTGAAAGAACTACTAGTGGAGGTATTGATTGGTTCGGCTGTTCTCCGAGCTGGGGAACTTGGTTGTACCGACAATTGCTCTTCTTCTGATAAGACTTTGTGATCGAGCGTCCGTTGTCCGAAAGTCTTTCCTCCTGCCTTGGTTGGCACATGGCTATGAAGTGCTTTTTCCCGGCTGGATCGACCAATTGTTTTGGCTCAGGCTTCTTTGGCGTGAGTTGTTCTTTAACATGATTTTTCACGCTAGCGTCCAATTCCGCTTGAGTCATATCGTATGGTAACTTCTCGGGTGGAGTCTTCTCTTTCTTCTTAGCTTGGGTCTTCTTCGTCCTAGGAGGTGGCGGTGGCGGGACCCAAGCCTATTTTGCATTCTTCTTGACCTTAGGAGGCGACAGACTCGTGCTAGGTTCCCTTTGACTGGCTGGTGACGGCGGATCCATACCGCGGTCCATTTGAGCGGCTAGTGATGACGGAGCATCCATGCCGGGGCCCATTTGAGCGGCTGGTGATGGTAGACCCATCTCGATTTGTGGCATTGGTGATCTTCGCCTTGTCATGTCCTTAGGCGATGCTGCAGGATCTGTGGTTCCTCCCGGAAATCTTATGTACTGCTTGTTCCAGCAGGGTTGTAGTAGTTTCTCTTCTCCATCGCCTCCGGGGATCTCGAGGTCGAGGTCTTCTCATCCTTTCTCGACTCAGTCAACCATGACTCTAGCATATTGTTGGCGCTAAAAATCGGCCAGGAATGCCGATGACCTTCAGCGTCGGACACACGACCCGGGAGAATCTGCTTAACTCCTGTTCGGGTGATTGCCCTGGTGCGGTTCGCGCGGCGTGCCAGTCAATCTGACCTGTTGATTGACAAGGAAATAAACGTATTAAACTCCGGGGTTTCGATTGGCTGAAGTTCCGATCTATCCTGAAAAGCGTATCAGCGAATCGGCCGATTTATTAAGAAGACGATCGGTTATAGATTAGCCGATAATCACGTGACGATTGCAAAGAAAACTACTGGAGCAACTTAAACAATCTCTACGGATGCAACACTTGAAATAGATCTAATCGGCTGTATGATAATGAACGAGGGAAAGCAATGATAAAGCCGATAGTTTCGATCTCAAGCTGGATAACTGGTGATAAAACTAGAACAATAGGTAAAACCTATAATTCTGGTAAATATCGATAACTAGTGAATAAATCTAAACGAAACAATGGCGATGTGCCCGAAGTTAAAGCTCAGATGTTATTCGATAAGCGGAACCTACCAATTGGCCGGAGATCATGTCGATGCAGCCCTGCCAATCCGTACGAACTCGTGAAAGAAAAAGAAGTATTGGCGAAGTCGCCGACTTGAAAGTAAAGTGCGATGAAAAAGTAGATTGTTTTTGTCGATTCATTAATGTATATTCTACAAAACCCTGATGGCTCCTATTTATACCCTAGGACTAAGATTCCTGATCGATTACGATCCGTTACAAACTTGATATAAATAGAAAACTACTATATCTATAATATTTTCCTAAAGGAAATGGGCTCCCGCAGAATCTTCTGCCGCCATCTCCTAGTCCAATCCGGATTCTTTCCATTGCTTCACGACCGAGTCGGCATCGTTCTTTTGACCAACGTCAGGTCATTTTTGACTGGGATCCTCTGTTGGGATTCCATTGGCTTCATCCCCCTATCTGTTGGCGCAAGCTGCATCGCCAATCGGCCGATCCCTAGATGTAGCCTCAATCGGCCGATTCCCAACTGTAGCCTTTAAATCTGCCGCATCGGCCAGTCTCTTCCTTTCCTGACGCCGATTCAACACGTGTCAAAATCTGGCGTCAACACATGCCCCCCAGTTTCGGAGTAAAACATGACTTTTACTTCAAAATTCTTTTTTAATTTCTCCTCCAAAACAAACGCAGCAAAAAATCTCCCTCCGTTTCGCGGTCTTCTACATGATGATTGCAATCTTCTCGAACCGGGCGCTTGAGACAACTGTTCCCCTGGAATTCGTGTAGACGGCGCGGCAAAAATCCTGCCTTTACCCCTTCTCTCTCGGACTGTTTTTAAGTACCGGCGTTCTCCGCCGCTCCTTCCCCACGAGCCTAGTAATCTCCTCCCCAGCGAATCACTGTTCATCTTCTCCCGGCGCCCTCTCGGTCTCCAACCGTATTCTCCGGCGATCTTTCTCACGTCTGCAATCTGCTTCATCCCTCCAATGGCTGCACCATCAGCAACTCCACCAACCGTGGAGGTTCCGCCAGCAACTCCCTCGGCAACGGCGGTCCCATCAGCGACTCCATCGGTGACTCCATCGGCAACGATGAGCTTTATTCCGGAGGTAATCATCCGAGACTTTCCTCTTTTACTTTTTACTGCTCAGGCACTTTTTAAATCCATTCTCAGTTTTTTCCTTTTCCCCCTTTTTTAGGCATTTAGGCACCAAATCACAATTCCCCTTTCCGAAGCCCCTGGTCTCATCTGCTTAGGTCCTATGGGGAATCCAGACCCAACTGATTTGATCAACTTAGAAACCCATAGAGTCCCTTTCAAGCAATCACCTATGGATTTGGGTCAGTGGTCAGGCGCTTTTAGATCTTGGCCGAATGAAACCCCCGGCTGGAAAGAATGGTACCAAAGATTAGCCAACTCCAAGAGAGTTCAGTGGGATGAGTTAAAAATCGGCCAGTGCATCAATCTCTCTTTGTCCCAAATGGAGAAAAATGAACCCTTGGTAATAGCGGCCTCCTATTTCTGGTCCGACGCGCTCAACGCGTTTCTCTTTGGGCATGGACCTATGACTCCAACTCTGGCCGATGTCCTGATGCTGACCGGCCTTGACATTTCCTCCCCTGATACACTCTTTGATTATCTGACCAAACCAACCCATCGGCTAGAGACAAAAGGAATCAGCGGGTGGAAGGGGTATATCAACAAAAACATGAGGACCAGGACGATTTCAGAGAGAGAACATACAGCGTTCTTAATGATGTAGCTAGAGAAGCATTTCTTCTGCGGCAGAGCGGTTGGCCCTTCCTCCAATACACAAGCTCTGGCAGAAGCCCTGTCAATAGGATCCGCCATCCCCCTTGGGAAGCATCTGTTAGGATCGGCCTACCATATCATGCACCAAATCGGCGTCAAATTATCAAAAGGAGAGCCGATTGGTAATCCTGGTGGCCCTTGGTGGTTCATCACCCTCTGGCTTAACTTGTACATGAGCAAGGTCTCCCAGCAGCAGATAGAGACCAAAACATTCCCCAATATCGAGTTAGAGGAGAATCCAACCATACAACGACGGTGCACCTCTTTTGGAGAAGCAGCATCAGTTTTCCCTGGTTGCCAGTTCACTGCCACCCGAACGGCCGAATATTTCAGATGTTTTTACAACGGCTTCAGTGAAGAGACCACCAGCTGGTATCCGTACCAGATGATAGAGCCGCTCTTTGAGCTTCCTGTCTGTTATGATTCATCGTCCAACTCTTTTGATGGTGATCTCATGGATATTTTGATAAGGCCAGGGATTTTACCGGCAAACTTTTTCTCTGGGAAAGACTTTCCAACTTATGAAATTTACAACCCATCAGTCGCAGCACGGCAATTCGGCTTTGGTCAGTTGCCGATTCAAGTTTATTTTGCTGGCCGTGCAAAATTCCGAGATGAACTCACCAAGAGCCTCGACTACAGTCGGCTGTGCAATCTAGTGCCAGACTCCAGTACCATCGATCTAAACAACTGGATAGTGGCTCCCTTTGCCGTCCAACAATTCATATTATGGTGGGCAGAATGGAAGCAGCATCTCTTCTGTTCATCTCCTTCAACATATTGTAATAATCTAGACTCCGACAACATCGACTCAAATGCAGCGGTACTGCCCTTCTCCCAGCCGATTTCAACATTATCCCTTTTCATGCTACAATCTTGCCACTAACTCGTATTTCCCTTTTCAGTCCGAAAATCAACTTCCCCCGACGCGGAGCCGAAGTGGTAGGCCGATAGAGAGCAACCGCCCATACACACCATTCCCACTTATCGGCCATCACGCCCTGACCATCAAAGACATCACCAACGGCCGATGGAAGCAAACACTGAAGAGGCCCACTTTAAAGAAGACGAGCCGCCGAGTGCGTGCCCGCATAGAACCGGCTGATCAACCGGCGGCGGCATCGGCTGAACCTTCAACTGCACCAACTTTGCCGATTGCTGAGGAGGTTGATCTCCAGACTGCTACAGAAGTTGGAGCGGCCGCTGCATCATTGCTGGTAGAAGCTGTTCAGGTAATTCCGCACATTTCACATACTTCTAAGTACTCTATCGATATTAACCTCTTCCTTCTGCCAGGCTGCACGAATCACCCCAGCGTAGTCTCCGCAGCAATCGGCTACATCCCAAGTGGAAGCCGAAACGCCAGCGATTTCCCTCACCGTGGTAGAGAGTTTCTTAACTCAATTTCTTGATACTCAAAAAAAACTAACCGATTTTTGATGCAGGCCAATCTGGGTGCGTCGATTGTACCTCCCCAACAAACATCGGCCGGAAGACTCGCAAAGGTATGACAGGCATCATATATCATCAGACTTAATTATTTGCAGTATACTCATAAAATCTGCTTCCCATACCTTTTCAGGAGGCTGGCCCGAGTAGGGCACTAATAGTCGTCGAGTCTTCTTCTTCTGATGAGCTGATCGCGCCGGTTCCTGAGACGAGGGTGGCACTTCCGCCGGCGCAAGCAAGAGAAATCCGTTTCAAAAAGGTAAGGAACTTATCACCCAAATCGGCCGATTCCCCTTTATTGTCTGCTAATCCGTATTTTTACTTCTTTTATTCTTTCGCAGGAGCAGGACACTCCCAATAACAGTCTTTTCTCTTTTGCGGTTCCCCTTTCTGACGATGAAGAGGTCGCTTCACACCAAGTCACACCGAGCTCAATCCCTGATGACGTCCGTGCCAAGCTCGAGAGTATGCGGACCCTCCTCCAAGACGATATCGGCCGATTAGTTGGAGATGCCTCGTCGATTCGGTGACTTCTTAATGAAATCAGAGGCCGAATTCTAGAGGAAAAGACAGAGGCTCTGGATCCTACTGCATATATAGAGTCAATGCAGACTTCAGTGTTCAGGACCTTGCGCCATATGGCCGATCGCGCTAAGCTAGCGAAAGCCCGCGAGGAAGAAGACTCTTACAAACATCGAGCCCAAGAGGTGCATCAGCAAATCAACTTCCTTGAGAACTCTCGTCCAGATATCGTCGGAGCCATAGATCGCCTCAAACAGCGAAGGGCAGAGCTAGCCAAAGAGATGGAGCAGGTGACCAAGGCCATAGCTGCTGTAGAAAAAAGACTCCAAGACCTTCCATCTGTCATCGCCGAACTAAAGCAAGAAAGACATAACCTGGCTCGTGAAGCAATAAAAATCCATCGTCATATGCCAGAAGTCCCCGGATCGGCTGATGATGACCAAAGAATTGTAGACTCGGCCGATCAAATTAGGCAACGAGCGATTGCGGCTATTGATGCCCTCCTTGGGTGAACTGTAAAAAATCCTGTAAACATTTAATGTCGCCTCGCTGTTGACGCGCAGATTCAAACTTGGACTATCCTCTTTGGCAACTTTTCATTTATTAACACTTTTACTCCGATGGGACGCATCCTACCATCTCTCTACCCCCTTCCTTCCATAAGTATGAGATCCCATATCGTTTCCAAAGGCGTCCGTATTACCCATCTTCTTCCCCTCCAATAATTTGATCTCTGTCCTCCCAGGCTAGACATCAAGATGTCTTCTTCATCTTCCTCCTTCTCTGTCAACCAGGTACGAACCCTCTCCTATTTTCTCCCTTGACATCTCAATCGCTCTGACACTGGGTAGTTGTTTGCTCTTTCTTTAGCCAAAACGCCTTAGTCCCAGTCTGGAACGAGCGATTGAAGTTATGCATTCAGACGAACCATTGTCGCAGGCAGACATAGATCTGATAAAAGCTCATTTTGAAGAACTCAAAGGTCATGTTCCTGCTGACGCCCAGAAAGTCTGGGACCATATAGACGCTAACTGCTCCAGGCGACCGCCAACTGAAAGGAGTCATCCACTCCCTCGCTCAGTTGCCCTTGAAGATGCTGCGGCGGGAACATCCCAACCACCTCTTGACAGGAGCCATCCACTCCTTCTTCAAGTCGAGGCTGAAGCCACTATGGAGGATCTGGAGGAGAAGAGCATCCGCCTTTTGATAAAATTAGGCCGGATTGAGAGAGAGATTAAGAAAAAGCGTGATCAATAGATATATTGGTACTTTTATTCTAAGGGCAACTTGTACCATGTCGGCCATGTACTCTGCTGTTTTCACCGAATAATGAATCGGTCAGACCAAATCAAAATGTTTCCTCCTTAAGGCGATGTCATTTTTACATCGGCTATATAGTCAGGAGCCAATGGGAGTTGGCCACGTTGTCTTGATGCACCCTATCGCAAGTTATGCACCCACCCATATACTTGGATAGTACCTCTTCAAATATCTCCCGTTTAAGGCTCTTGTGAATTCTTACCCTTCGATAGTTTCTAGTATATATGCATTTCCCGGAGCACATCGGCCGATCTTATACGGCCCCTCCCAAGTGGGCGACCATTTACCAAATTTGGGATCCTTAGACCCTATCGGCAGCACCAACTTCAATACCAAATCTCCTTGGGAGAATTGTTTAACCTTGACCTTCTTGTCATACCACCTGGCCAACCTTTTCTTGTTTTCTTCGATGCTAATCAGGGCCCTCAATCGTTGACCCGCCGAATCATCGAGCTCTTCCTTCATGAGGAAGGAATAGTCATCAGCCGTCAACTGATCTTGAAGCGATATGCGCCTTGACCCTGTCCTTAATTCCCAAGGCAAGACTGCTTCGTGACCATATACCAATTGATAAGGAGATATCTTAGTGGTCCCGTGGCAAGCCATCCTATAAGCCCATAGAGATTCAGCCAAAGACATGTGCCACTTCTTGGGTTGTTCCTCTATCTTCCTCTTGATCAACTTGATTATCCCCTTATTGGATGACTCGGCCTGGCCATTGGCTTGAGCATAGTACGGAGAAGAATTCAACAATTTAATCCCCATATCGGCGGTGAATTCTCCGAACTCCCCTGAGGTGAACATCGTTCCTTGATCAGTTGTGATAGTTTGAGGAATACCGAACCGATAGACAATGTGGTTCTTAACGAAATCGATCATATCGGCCGATGTCACTGTCTTCAACGGAACTGCCTCCACCCATTTGGTAAAATAATCAGTGGCTACTAATATAAACATGTGCCCTCTGCTTGATGGAGGGTGAATCTGTCCGATGAGATCTATTCCCCAACCTCTAAACGGCCATGGCTTGATTACCGGGTTCATAGCCGAAGCTGGCGCGCGCTGCACATTGCCAAACTTCTGACAGTCTTGACAACCTTTATAATATTTGAAACAATCTTCGAGAATCGTCGGCCAATAATACCCATTGTTTCTGATCATCCACATCATCTTGTGAGCCGATTGATGGGCTCCGGATACGCCTTCGTGGATTTCCCCCATCAGGACCTTCGCTTCTTCCGTTCCCAGGCATTTGAGAAGAACCCCATCAATCGTCCAGTAAAACAAATCGTCTTCGAGTAACACATACTTCGTGGCCTGAAAACGCACTCGCCGATCCACCTTCTAGGACGGATCTTTCAAGTAATCGGCATCTCCTTTCGCCAATTGTCAGCCGCAAGTTCCAGAATCATGGCCCCTTGAATCAGCCTATACCCGGACACGTGTTGAGCAAGTCTATTGGCCTCTTCATTGTAATTCCTGGGAATGTGCTCAATCACCGCGGACTTGAATTCCTTTAACAGCTGGAGGCAATCTTCATAGTAAATCCTTAAGATATCTCCTTTGCATTCAGATCTCCCCGTCAATTGATCTACAATGAGCATGGAATCCCCAAAAATTTCAACTACATTAGCTTTGACTTCCCTTAACAATTGGATACCTTTTAGGACGGCTCGGTATTCTGCCTGGTTGTTGGTTGCGGATGCCTCTATCGGCAGAGAGAAATCATAGCTTGCCCCCCGAGGCGATACAAGAACGATGCTGATTCCCAATCTGGCTCCACACGAAGAACCATCGAAGTATAGAGTCCATGGAGCTGGTTCAACGACAGAAATTTCCGGTCCACAATGCTGAGCCACGAAATCGGCCATGACTCGACCCTTGATAGCCTTGGCTGATTCGAACCTTAAGTCAAACTCTGACAGAGCCAGGATCCACTTTCCAATCCGTCCTTTTCAAAATTGGCAGTGATAGCATATATTTTACCACATCATCCTTGCATACGACTATGCACTTTGCCAATAACAAATAGTGCCTGAGCTTGGTACACGAGAAGTATAGACACAGGCACAACCGTTCCACCGGGGAATATCTTGTTTCGGCGTCCAGGAGTCTTCTGCTGACATAATATACCACCCGTTCTTTTCCTTCGAACTCCTGTACCAGCGCCGATCCGATAGCTTGTTCGTTAGCCGATAAGTATAGTTTGAATGGCTTATCAGGCTATGGCGGGACTAACACAAGTGGCGAAATTAGATATTGCTTGATATCTTCTAACGCTTTGCGTTGTTCTTCTCCCCACATGAATTCCTGATCGGGCTTCAATTTCAACAATAGAGTGAAAGCTTGAATACGCCCGGACAAGTTTGATATGAATCTTCTGATAAAGTTGACCTTGCCAATTAGGGACTGCAGCTCAGTTTTATTCTGCGGGGCCACAACCTTATTGATGGCAGCTATGGTCTTCCGGTTAACCTCTATCCCGCGCTCATGGACCATGAATCCTAAGAATTGCCCGGCCGACACGCCGAATGC
Source organism: Panicum miliaceum (assembly GCA_032594955.1). Lineage (NCBI taxonomy): Eukaryota > Viridiplantae > Streptophyta > Magnoliopsida > Poales > Poaceae > Panicum > Panicum miliaceum. The sequence continues at coordinate 44,045,687 of CM064056.1, read as the reverse complement.
ACACTTGTTCGGGTTCATTTTCAACCCAATGCTTCCTTGTGCACTCCAATACCTCTTGTAAATCGGCCAGATGTTCCTGATGACCTTTCGACTTGACCACAACATCGTTGATGTAGATTTCCACCGATACACCAATGAGCTTGTGAAAGATATAATTCATAGCCCGCTGGTATGTAGCGCCGGCATTCTTTAACCCAAAGGTCATTACAACCCACTCGAATAGACCGAGGTGGCCCGGACACCTGAAAGCCGTCTTCGAAATATCTTCTTCGGCCATTAATATTTGATTGTACCCAGCATTACCATCCATGAAACTGATAACTTTATGTCCTGCGGCAGCATCTATCAAAACATCGGCTGTCGGCATCAGATACCCGTCCATCGGTGTAGCCTGATTTAGGTTCCTGAAGTCGATGCATACACGCAACTTTCCGTTTTTCTTATATACGGGTACAATATTAGATATCCATTCGGCGTAACGGCACTGCCGAATAAATCTTGCTTCAATCAATCTTGTGATCTCGGCCTTTATATCAGGTAGAATTTTAGGGTTGCACCATCGTGCAGGCTGCTGATATGGCCGATATCCTGATTTTATAGGCAACCGGTGTTCGACAATGGACCGGTCTAGGCCAGACATCTCATGGTATTCCCAAGCAAAGCAATCTTTGAATTCTTTCAACAAACTTATCAATCCACATTTGTAATCGGGATCTAAACTAGCACTAATATACGTTGGCCTTGGCTTGCTACCATCTCCTAAATCCACCATCTCCAATGAATCGGCCGACGTAAATCCATGCCCAAGCTTCCCGTCTTCTCGGACGAACTGATCCATCTAATCTGAATCTTCAGAGCCGACTGCTTGGAATGGCTGTAAACCAAATCGGACACTTTCAGGAAATCAGTGTCCCAAGTTCTACTAGATATACACTTGATGTGTTCACAGCTCCACTGTTGTGTGTCGGCCGCCGCAACACTGTAGGTGGAATCGGAAGTGACCATCTCTGTACTGTCGCCGACCCACTGTACGAGGCATTGGTGCATTGTAGACGGGACGCAGCAATTCGCGTGTATCCAATCGCGACCGAGCAACATGTTGTAGGACCCCTTACCATTAATAATAAAGAAGGTAGTGGGAAGGGTCTTACTGCCGATGGTGAGGTCGACGCAGAGCGCTCCGCGGGCGGGAGACACGTTGCCTTCGAAGTCTTTGAGCATCATATCCGTCTTGGTCAGGTCTTCATCGCTTTTGCCCAACTTTCGGAACATGGCATATGGCATGATATTGACTGCAGCGCCTCCGTCCACTAGTAGCCTGGTAACAGGTCGTCCGTTAACGTGTCCTTTGAGAAATAGAGCCTTGAGATGTTGCCGTTTTTCGTCTTCCGGTTTCTCAAAAGTGGCTGTCATCGGTTCCAAAACTAATTGCACCATCTGCTCCTCCATCCTTGTCGCTTTATCTCGATCGGCGGGCGCCATGAACTCCATCGGCAATATGAACACCATGTCGACATCAGCTGCCAATTCTTGATTGTCGCCCTCCTTATTGTTGTTTCTCTTGGGGCGCCAGACCCGAGACCAGTCGTTTTTCTTATCCAGCACCTGCCTCTGCTCTTCCTCTTATTGTTCCCATTGGCGCAGACGTTGGATTCTTCATTTTTGAGATTTAGACAGTCCATCAGGGCACCACCTGGGGTTTACTGGTTTGGCCGGCGGTTTGGCGTGCTCCCAGTCTGGTTCCCTTCCTAGGGGGTTCTCATCTGACACCCTAGCACCAGCCATTTCTTCTAGCCGATCGTGTACGCTGGTTCTGCCCCCCAGTCGCTTCTGCTGGTTGATCCTGCCCTTCGACCGGTGATACCGATCAACTCTGCCCCCCAGCCGATCATGCACTGAAAGGCGCCGACCTTCTTGTTCGCGCCAGTTTCTGCTGATCGGCTCTGATCCTCTATCTCTGGAATGTGATCTTTTGAGCGGGCGATCGTTGCAACTTGATCCGCTGCACTCAGGGCAATTATCGGCTGATGGCAATCTGAGGTCATTTTCCCAGCAATGGATGAAGAACGGACATCGCCAATGATCTTCATGTCGGCGTATCATCTCATCGTGGTGTCTCGACCTTTCCTATTGCCGCTAATATTTGCTGAGTAAGAATTGGGAAGTGACGGGTCTACGTGATCGTTCTGATCCTTCACCCTTATCTTCAACCCATCTTTTCCCTTTGATATCATCCACCATGACCTACTTTCTGGGATCCACAACGCCGCTTCTTCTAGCCGATTCCGACGTCAGCACCTTGGTTTGAAGTGAGTTTCTTCCCGTGTCAACCATGTTAGCAGGGAAAGGATGCTGATCAATCTTCATCGGCTTTACCGGCTTCGCTGGGACTTTGAACTTGAATCTGCCTTGCTTAATGGCCGACTGTATCTGCTGACGGAAGATCTTGCACTCATTTGTGTCATGAGATGTAGCATTGTGCCATTTGCAATACTTCATCTTTTTGAGTTGATCGGTCGAGGGGATGGAGTGGTAAGGTGAGAGCTTGATCTGCCCCTCTTGGAGAAGTAAGTCGAAGATTTTATCGGCCTTTGACGTGTCAAAACCGAACGCCTCTGTTTCTTTCTTGCCAAAAGGGCACGATATCGGCTTTCTCCCTTTGACCCATTCTGCTAGACCGATTTCTTCTTCTTCCTCAGATTCAGACCCTTCCAAATATGCCACCTTTTTCTGGAAATTCCTCCGCTGATCAAACAGACGTACTTCCTGACCAGCCAATCGGTGAACGATCTGACTTAAGCTTTCAAATTCTTGTGAGGCGTACCTGTCCTTGATATGTGGCAGGAGGCCTTGGAAGGCGATATCGGCCAACTGAGCATCAGTCAGGGCTAGGGTATAGCATTTGTTTCTGACCTCTCTGAACCTCTGTATGTAGCCAATTACTGGTTCGTCGCTCCTTTGCCTGAGGCTGGTCAAATCTGAAAGCTTCATCTCGTGGACTCCCGCATAGAAATACTTATGAAATTGCTTTTCCAGATCAGCCCAAGTGACGATGGAATTGGGTGGTAAGGTAGTGAACCACTCGAAGGCCGACCCAGACAGAGACGACGAGAACAGATGCACCCGCAGAGCATCTTGTGTGGTGGCTTCCTCGCACTGGATGATGAACCTATTTATGTGCTCCACGGTTGAGGTGAAATCCAGCCCCGAAAATTTGGTGAAGTCAGGAACTTTGTACCGATGGGGAAACGGCAGTAGATCGTAGGCCGATGGGTATGGCGTCTTGTACGTATAAGTTTGTACTTTCAGCTTTAACCCGAATTGGTCTTGAATTACCTCCGCTATTCTTGCTGTCCAATCCACTTGCTGCTGATGAACAGCTAGGTGAATCATATCGGACATCTTGCCCGAATCCTCAAGGATGGTGATGTGGCGGGGAACTGGAAGAGGAGCTTTCTTGATTGCCTCCCCGCTTCTGGTACGACTGAAAGATTGCAGATACACCCTTTTGTAGTCTTCTAGGTGTTTTGCTAGTTCTTCTTTCTGGTCGTCCTTGAGATCTGCTTCCGTGACCTCAATGATATTATTCTCAGAGACTTCGGTGGTCTTTGACATATTGGATGTTGAGGTTGTCCTACTGGGCGTGCCAAAAGTGTGTTGGCGCTAAAAATCGGCAAGGAATCGGCCGATGACCTTCAGCGTCGGACACACGACCGGGGAGAATCTGCTTAACTCCTGTTCGGGTGATTGCCCTGGTGCGGTTCACGCGGCGTGCCAGTCAATCTGACCTATTGATTGACAAGGAAATAAACGTATTAAACTCCGAGGTTTCGATCGGCTGAAGTTCCGATCTATCCCGAAAAGCGTATCAGCGAATCGGCCGATTTATTATGAAGACGATCGGCTATAGATTAGCCAATAATCACATGACGATTGCAAAGAAAACTACTGCAGCAACTTAAACAATCTCTACGGATGGAACACTTGAAATAGATCTAATCGGCTGTATGATAATGAACGAGGGAAAGCAATGATAAAGCCGATAGTTTCGATCTCAAGCTGGATAACTGGTGATAAAACTAGAACAATAGGTAAAACCTATAATTCTGGTAAATATCGATAACTAGTGAATAAATCTAAACGAAACAACGGCGATGCGCCCGAAGTTAAAGCTCAAATGTTATTCGATAAGCGGAACCTACCAATTGGCCGGAGATCGTGTCGATGCAGCCCTGCCAATCCGTACGAACTCGTGAAAGAAAAAGAAGTATTGGCGAAGTCGCCGACTTGAAAGTAAAGTGCGATGAAAAAGTAGATTGTTTTTGTCGATTGATTGATGTATATTCTACAAAACCCTGACGGCTCCGATTTATACCCTAGGACTAAGATTCCTGATCGATTACGATCCGTTACAAACTTGATTTAAATAGAAAACTACTATATCTATAATATTTTCCTAAAGGAAACGGGCTCCCACAGAATCTTCTGCCGCCATCTCCTATTCCAATCCGGATTCCTTCCATTGCTTCAAGACCGAGTCGGCATCGTTCTTTTGACCAACGTTAGGTCATTTTTGATTGGGATCCTCTGTTGGAATTCCATTGGCTTCATCCCCCTATCTGTTGGCGCAAGCTGCATCGCCAATCGGCCGATCCCTAGCTGTAGCCTCAATCGGTTGATTCCCAACTGTAGCCTTCAAATCTGCCGCATTGGCCAGTCTCTTCCTTTCCTGACGTCGATTCAACATGTGTCAAATCTAGCATCAACACATATCCTTCAGGAATCGGCGCGCCATGAAATGTCCCGCCTTGGACAGGTACTTCAACAACACCGTGAGCCAAAACTTTGATCTTTTTTCTTTGTTGATAAAGAAGCTCATAGGGGGTCCTGACGGTGATTTCATCCACGGGGTAATGTCGTTGTTCGTTGTCTGCAACCATTTCAGTTCGGTCAGCAGCTGGGTGCTCCGTGGAAGTGATGCTGCTACGGCGTTATGAGCCGAGCCCGGGGCTGCTCTCCATATTAGGAATTGCTGGAGCATCTTGTTGTCGATTGGAAGTTGCCAATGCACTTTCAATCGTAGCTACTCTTTCTTCTAGGGCACGCACCTTTTAAGCCTCTTCAGCCTTCCTTCTGAATCGACTTCAATAAGTATTGATATCTGCACTGAAGCCCTGCTTCCATGGAACTACACCCATGCCTCGGACACGTCCTGTGTGTTCCGGTGTCCCAAGAGCATAAGTCAGCTTATCTTTCTCTCTATTAGGCTTCAAAGTTCCTGATTGAACAGCCTAAAGTGCCATCTCGAGCCAGGCAGCCACTTGTCTTAGTCGATCCGTAGTCACGAACGATCCATCCTCCGGATCTAGTGTGCCTCCATGAGCATAGAAGAAATACTTTGCTCGTGATGGCCAGTTGAATGTCGCTGGTACGATTCCTTTTGCTATCAGGTCTTCTTCCATCTTTTGCCATTTCGGAATGGCCGACGAATATCCTCCTTGACCTAGATGATGGAAGTGAATCTTCTTGCTCGTATTGGTTTTGGCCTATTTTGTTCACCTCTCGCTGTCATCAGACAACTTGTAATGCACGAATTCATCCCAGAAAGCACGTTGGTTCTTGAACTCTTTCTCAAAGTCAGGCATGAGGCCCTTTTTGACGTAGTCTTTGTTCAAGTTTTTCTTAAACGTCTGGAAAGAAATTGCCATCTTCCTCATGACCCATTTTTTGAAGACTTCCTCTTTCTCAAGTGAAAAATTGAAGTGTTCTTTGACTTGTCACCATAACATTTTCTTCTCTGTGTCGGGGATGACATCTGCCTCATTATCAGTGCTTTTGACTTTCTTCCATAACTTGTAGCTGATGGCGATGTTTTCCCTGACATAATATCCACATTGGTTGACCATGGTCCTATCAACACCCTTGGGAGCCGTTGGTTCACCGTCTGAGTCCACTGATGTGATGGTGGTATGCCCCTCCATCTTTCTTTTTGAGCCTCATTTATATTTAGCTTCCTCGATCCAGACGCCTGCAAAATTATCAATTAATACACGCATTTCATACGTAGAGATCGAATTCATATATATATGAATATGTATATGTATAAGTATATGAACTCCATATACCTCGGCTTCATCCTATTGCTGAGCAATTTGTAGATGCTCAGAATCGCCTTCGCTAGTTTCGTTAAGATACTGGCTGCCGTCATCCGCATCTTGCGCATCACCTTCGAAGGACGTTTATGGGTCTAGGGTTCCTTCACGAATCATATTTTGAAGAAGGAACTCATGCTCATCATCACTAGGTCCCATTTCGATTCCTACACAAATAAAATATATTTTATAGAACTATGAAGTTTTTGTACAATTTTCTTCATGTTTCTACAATTTTCTGCAATTTCCTTCAATTTTCTACAATTACCTCCAATTTTCTACAATTATCTCCAATTTTCTACAATTTCACATATTTACACAAAATATAATTTATATAAATATAATGACTTGTATAATCACTAGGTACCATTTAATAATTTTCTGCAAATTTCTATGATCATTTTAATCCAACAAATGACAATAAAAAAAATATAATGACTTGTATAAATACATGGAGTTGTACAACAAATATTTATAATGAAAAAATATATTTCATACAAAAATAATGAATATAATAAAACAAATCAAATCATATCAAATCATAAATACATTGAGTTGTACAATAATTTTATACTTAACTTTACTCCAACAACTTGTTCAATTTTTCTACAAAAATTAATCAAACATTTTTGATACAAATAATACTACAATGAAATTAATCATATCATAAGACATCATAATATCTGCAATTTTCGATAATTTTGTACACAACCCTACAATATCGGCGCATGCGGAGGAGGGAACGCAAGGGGGCGGGCGGCGGGGAGGCCGGACGGCGGCGGCGTGAGCGGGCGCCGGCGACGGGGACGAGCTGGAGGAGAAGGGACTTGGCGTTGATTGAGATTGACGCCAAGTCCTGTGCCCTTTATAGGAGGAGCAGGTTAGTACTGGGCTAAGCCAAACATCAAAGGTATCTATGTGATGATGTGTAATCCAGGCCTCAGACTTCCCTGGGTTCTCAGACCGTATAGTAGTAATGTGCTCATCCATATATGGTGCCACCAGTGACCAATTTTGTAGAACCGTGAAGTTTGCTTTGCGGATTTCCTTGTCAGGGATGTTAACATTAGATTTCTTCTCTAGTGTGCCCTTTCCCTTCAGTCTACCTTTGTGGCGTGACATGGGAACCCCGATCGGACTAAGATCATCAATAAAGTCAACACAAAACTCAATGACCTCCTCTATTCCGTAGCCCCTAGATATACAACCTTCTAGACGAGAACGATTGCGAACGTACTTCTTTAGGACTGCCATGTACCTCTCGAAAGGGAACATATTGTGTAGGAATATAGGACCCAAATGCTTATCTCTTTCACAATGTGCACAAGAAAATGTGTCATAATATTAAATAATTATGGTGGAAACACAATCTCAAAGCTGACAAGACATTGGAACACATCATTATGTAAATTTATGAGCTTATTTGGATCGATTGCCTTCTGTGAAATTTCATTAAGGAAGGCACATAGTTTCACGATTGCCAATCTTACATTCTCCGGTAGAATACCCCTCAATGCAACCGGGAGCAATTGTGTCATTAGGACATGACAGTCATGCGACTTTAAGTATGTGAACTTCTTCGCTTTCATATTTTTTCTTCCCTATATATTCAAGGAGTACCCGGATGGTACCTTCGTATTGTTCAAACAATCAAACATGCTTTGCTTCTCCTCTTTGCTGAGAGTGAGCTAGTAGGACGCAAGTAGTGTTGTCCACTGTCTCTCTTTTTAGGACGTAGGTCTTTCCTTTGTTTCATTTCTTTCAGATTACGCCTTGCTTCCAGTGTATCTTTTCCTTGCCCATACGTGCTTAGGAAACCTAGCATGTTCACGCAAAGATTCTTTGTCAGGTGCATCATGTCAATTGCGTTGCGGACCTCTAAGGATTCCCAATATGGTAGGTCCCACAATATAGACTTCTTCTTCCACATTGGTGCATGCCCGTTTTCATCTTTCGGAACTTGTTGGCTGCCACGACCCTTTCCAAACACTACACGCACATCCTTTATCATTGAGAAAATACGCTTTCCGTCACGGAACATTGGTTTAGCACGAGTTTGTGGCTCCCTTTTAAAATGTTTGCATTTCCCTCTTAAGGGGTGGTTGAGGGGAAGAAATCGACGATTGCCCATATAAACAACCTTTCGACAATGTTTCAAATAAAAACTGTCGGTTTCATCTAGACAGTGGGTGCATGCCTGGTATCCCTTGTTTGACTGCCCCGACAGGTTGCTAAGTGCAGGTCCATCATTGATGGTTACGAAAAGCAATGCTCGGAGGTTGAAAGTTTCCTATTTATACTCATCCCACACACGTACACCTTCTTCCTTCCACAACAGTAATAACTCATCAATCAACGGTCGAAGGTACACGTCAATGTTGTTGCCAGGTTGTTTTGGGCCTTGGGTAAGCACATGCATCATGATGTACTTCCGCTTCATGCATAACCAAGAAGGAAGGTTATACATACATAGAGTCACAGGCCATGTACTGTGACTGCTCCCCCACCCGCCAAATGGATTCATTCCATCTGTACTTAAACCAAACCTTATATTCCTTGCGTCCTTGTCAAACTCCGGAAATTCTCTATTCATGTTTCTCCACTGGGACCCATCTGCGGGGTGTCTCAGCATCTGATCCTGCTTACGCTCTTCTTGGCGCCACCTCATCAACTTAGCGTGTGACTTGTTTCTGAACAAGCGCTTCAAACGTGGTATTATAGGAAAATACCACATAACTTTAGCGGAATTTTTTTTACCGGCATCATCAGTATCATTTTGCCTGATCTTATACCGTTTCGCAAACACGACAAGCAACCGCGATAGAGGATACAGTCATTTGGATATGCGTGAATCTTCTGTACATCCAATCCAAGAGGGCAAACAATCTTTTTTGCTTCGTATGTTGACGAGGGCAATTCGTTGCCCTCGGGAAGTATGTTCTTTACGATTTCCACTAGCTCCTCAAAGCCCTTATCGGTAACACCATTTGTTGTCTTCCACTGCAACAATTCCATTGTGCTACCCAACTTCTTGTGCCCATGTTTGCAATCTGGATACAATAACTTTTTGTGATCCTCTAACATCTTCTCAAACTTCTTTGACTCCTTCACAATTTCACTATCTTTGTGTGCATCTAGCAAAACCTGACCTAGATCATCATGTGGTACCACTTCTGCGGCATTCTCTTTAGCCTCGTCCATTGGTTCATCATTAAAAGCACCAGCTTCATATAAGTGAGCCAGGTCCGAAATGTTGTTAACATCATCATTATCTTCATCATCTTCCATCAGAACTCCAGGTTCACCGTGCTTGGTCCAAAGAGTATAGTTATCCATGAAACCCCTTTCGTATAGATGAGCATCTAGAGTATTTCTTTTAGAAAATTCCTTGTTATTTCTGCAAAAGCGGCATGGACAACACATGAAACCTTTCGATGACCTGTGAGCCTCAGCCGCATCGAGAAAAGACTTTAGGCCATTAATCCACGCCATGGTGCACCGGTCGTCGTACATCCATTGTTGCTCCATTTGCAATCATATTTTTCCATTTAGGGATACTATAGATGAGCGATTTAGGTTAATGTGATAGGGCTTCACAATTCTTTAATAATGATCTATAATCAATGTCGCACATCTTTATTAATATGACAAAATCATATTACAAATACATTCAAATTAAATAACATAATTAAATTACATTCAAACAAACACAAATTAAGATCCCAACAACCAACATGGAACTTAAAATTTCATGTAACAACACAAAGGTCTTCAACTATCTTTTTATAGATTTTTATCTGGCATAGAAGAAGATGGCGGAGCTGGAACATTCGGATTAGGTGGTGATGGAATATAACGATTCATCAGGTCATCAATATCAAAAGGAGGTTCATCGCCCCTTGCAACATATTTTTCATGTTCCTTTTGCAAATAACGGAGTTGTGCTCTCACCCAAGCTCCCGGTTTGTTCGGCTTCTCATGAGGTCTTACTAGAGTTTTGACCTTCCTTCAAGACGAACCACGATCACCCCCACCGGCCCCACTCCCTCTAGCAGCACCAGCCATGTTGATTGGAATACACTTGTATTTTTAAAAACACTATAATCAAAGATTCACATTTTAACTATTAAAATAATATGAATAATTAAGAGAAATTAAGATATTACATTATCCATTACACAACATGGTATCATGACTAATTAAAAAGGTCTACATTATTAGTACACATCATCCATTACGCAACATGATTACTTAAAATACATGAAAACCAAAATAACCAACAATGTTAACACAAAACTACTCATGAAACCTATTGACCGATGCCTTGTGAACCGCCTCGCGCACTCTCGACACCGAACGGTCAATTTCTGCCATCCCTGACGCTTCACGCCTAGCATTACGTCGAGCCATCAACTCGCGATCATCATTGGTACCATGCAAGTCGACATCAAATTCACGCTGAAATTTACGTCTTGCATTACATATTGTGACACAATCAAATGCTTTCTTAATCCAACAACGAATATGACCGCTAACAAGTCCAAGACGTTCTTCAGGGCGGAACTCAAGGGAATGGCCGGTGCGGCTCAAATGGTTGCGTACCGATGCTCGAGCAAAAGCAAGACGCTCCAATACATCATGTTGCAAAACCATTGCTACGGATTAAAAAACATAACAGAATAAAGTCTTTGCATTCACATTCACTAATTATAAATTTCACAAGCTTCATAGCATAAAAAATTGCTTCTAGTCATCGCTTCTAGCTATATATCTCAAAAAAGTAAACATATCAAGAAAATCATTATTTTAAAACCCTAATTATTTTGACACTCTTCAATTTGCGAACAATCGTCATCCAACACCATTTCTGGGATGCAATTATGGTTCAGAATATTATTCATTTATTCAGGCTCCTTATGCAAAACCATCGAAAAGAAAAAAAATCTTTGTTTAAGATTTCTACATGCAACACCAAAGGTGAGGATTTCTACATTGGGACCAAGACCGTACCCCTTTATCATGTCCCTGCACCGCTCGGTATCGCGGACATCGATGTTGTCCCCGAATGATAGTGTCAACATCGCAGGATCAAGGTTGATGACATATACATATCCGAAATAAAGATTTTTTAACTTCGCACTGGTTTCAATGGGAGTCTGAATAAATACATCATTAGAGTGTCAAAATAATTCCTTCATAATACAAAATAAATATCAAGTATATGCATTTTTCACTTCAAAAAATTTGCTATTTCACATTCACTAGCTATAAATCATAAGAATAATGGCTATACACGTTTTACTTGAAACTAAATGAAAATAATATTGCTATGATGATATATACATGCATACATGTCACTTGAAATAAATTGGAAAAAATTACTCTACACATTTTCCACATTCAAACTAACCATATTCAAATTCTAGTCATCATTTCTAGCTATATATCCCAAATAAACCTGAAAATATCAAGAAAATCGTGCTCATTCTTACTCTTCTAATCAACACAAATTTCTCTAAGTATAAAGCATGAAATGAAGCATAAAGACCACCAAAGAAGAGAGGATGAAGTTGCTAACCTTTTGAGAACCTAGATGAGTGAAGTCCCCTAAAAACTTGACTAAAATGGGTAGCAAATCTCTAGAACACTATGGGAAAGAAGAGAGCCCGAGCTCGGGTCAAATGAATGGCTCGGGCTCGGGGAGGAAGAAAGCTGGATGATATACTGATGAAGTCAAGTTTGTACCGGCTGGAGGCTGCAGTCGATACTACCTCTCACCATTTAGTACCGACTGGAGCCACCAGCCGGTACTAAGCCTCATGGGCTCCATTTAGTACCAGCTGGAGCCACCAGCCGGTGCTAAACTGCCGTCGGGGGGAATGTAGCCGTTGCCCCTCGGTGTCGGTGGTGCAGTTTAGTACCGGCTCCAGCCGGTACTAAAGGGCTCCCGGGGGCAGTGTAGTCCTGGACTGGTACTAAATGTGTCCCTTAGTACTAGGTGAAAGATAGCTGGTACTAACGGCCGCAGACGACCGCAGACGAATGTGAAGTTTTCCAGCAGTGGTATTTCCCTTAAAAGGTGATGGTACTCTGGAAACAGGTAGCTATCAAAATGCACGAATATAGCACCTGTTGGTGGACTTGTACGATTGGTCACGGGGCTCGTATTCACGCTTATCACGGCGGAGATCATTGGCAGGCACCGGGCCTTTTCGACCTTCGTGCTTAAAACAATATACGTTACCACGTGATCTCCATGACATGACAAATTAAAACAGGGCCACAAGCCCACAACAGCTAGCTAGTGACCACGCGAGAACGGATCGGATCTCATCGTGCATGCATCTCTGCAGGTAGTCCACAAGGATTCCCGGCCCACCAACATTATTATCTTTTGTCCTATCTAACATTTTGGCAAATCAAATATTACCGTGAAAAAGTTCATTCGAATATGTGTTGGAGTTAACTAACGGGCCTGATGCAGTGCCTAGATAGCTTTTCTTTCTTTTACATCCTATATGGTTCATGACACTGGATTTTATATAGCATGATTGCAGTTATTTTAAAATATCAAGACCGGCACCATAATGATTATATGATTGTATTTTTCTTTTTATATTCTTTTTTCTATATAGTTGTTCATATTACTAATTTGATACACATAATGATAACAAAACATTTTAGAATAATATAACAAATAAATTAAATAAAGAACATCATTACAAAGAAGTCACATAGTTGTTGATTGATGTAAAAAAGATAATTATCCAAAATAACACATTGTTCCATCTCCTCGCCGAGAAAAAAAACGCATTGTTCGAAATTATATCAAATACAGAAATGATACAACTATCTCCATGATGTCTCTTGGGCAACACCAACAGTAGATGGTCCATTCCTTATAGCCTTGAAGATGCAGCGTAACTCTGCTCAGCATGATTAATAGGGAGCCAGGGAGTGAGCGCATCGACAAGCCTTTTGATGTCCTCCGAGGAATGAGCTGCACTAAGGGTAATTCGCAACCTGGAAAGGGATCCACAGTTAGTCTCAGATGAAATCAATAGACTCTAGGACTAGTATTGACCTACTTGGGGTTAGGGTATGTATATGTTCATCCATCAAATTCTAGCAGGGATCCCACTTATTAGTTATTATATGAGGAAAACGGTGCATTATGTAAGTTCTAGTAGGTTGCTGTAGAAACGTCACGACAGGAAAAAGGGAGATGTAAAATTCATAACAGCGAGAGAGAAAAGCAATTTGGAACCTGGATGAGTTGGGTGGCACTACGGGTGGTCGTATTGGTTGGACAAGAAATCCAGATCTTAGAAGATGCCTGCAGTTTCAAAATAGGGAAACATGATAAACATGAACAGATGAGAGTGTCAATAAATGTAATTAATATAATTTAAAGAAAACCCGGATGAAGCAAGAGGGAACCTATGAGCACTGACAGCTGCTTCTTCACTTCCAACTACAATGACAATGATGGGACTAGTTATGTCGAGTTTGGTCAAAGAAGCAAAATACCGCACATGCTCCCAAATAATTGATCTTCGCCATATCTCCTTCTTTGAGATATAAATCGCCGCTGAAACAAATAGTTTCAATTCAGAAAACGTCCCTGATGCTATAACCCAGTGTTCTTATTTCTCCATAATCAAAAACAACACCCACGTACTGTATCATTAAGGATATATATACACATCCAAAAGACTAGTTTTAATGTAATGCAAAGTTTGGAGGAAATGTGGATACTCAGTTCAAATGATTGAAAAAAAAAATCAAGATGAAATGCATGTACTGTTCACTTTTAGAAGAACTATTACAGATGTTTAAAGTTGTGAATAGTACCATTCACAGAAGCAACTACAGGCACCGGCAAGGAAGTGGAAAATATGAATGAGCGACCTCGTGATAAAATTAGCCTCTTCCATGGAGTACTGCTCAGCATTTTTCAACCAGTTAGTATGTAATAAATCTCTCAGCAAAACGCCAACACTGACAGTACTCCAGTCCAGTATTCAGAAAATTCCTAAACATGAGAATCTGCAGTACAAATGCGTGAAGATTGATAATTCCAATGATATGAGCTGCTAGAAGCCTAGAATACGTGATGCCACAATGTTTGGTCTCCAGATTATGCCCTAAGATTACTGAGACAAGCTTAAAAAATGAAACATATTCGTCATCACACCATTTATCTGTTAGGAGTATGTTCTCTAAATGGCAATGTCATGTGTTAGGAATTTGGACAGCCAGGTTTCCATTCAAATTTCTACCTGTCATAGATTGATGCATCCACTCTATTTATTTAGAGGGGTTTGCCATTAGACTCTATATATTACCTGCATGCTATAAAACCACCCTGGCAACCAACTCCCTTGCTCAAGGAGCCGAGACAAATATCAATGTCATTTTCACATCCAAACAGCTCAGGTACACCACCACCGTTCTCACCGCAAACAAGTGTTCCATGTGCCTTGAAAAAGCAATTGCAAACATTATTTGTCAATGCAAAGCTATGCAAAAAATGTAATTTAAGAGAGGAGAAAAAATACCAACATCGTCAACGACCAACAAAAATCCATATTTTCTGCGTAATTTGACAAGTTCAGGCAGCAGAGCGAAATCACCATCCATGCTGAATATACTGCACATTTATCGTAAATGGAAAAATGGTACCATTTTAGTACTCTAACAAATGCATACAGAAACACATAAAACAAGCACTATATATAGCTGCACTTATTCAGTCATGGCTTGCCTATCGGTGACGACGACTTTCCTTTCCAATGAGCAACTGGACCTGCAAAGATAGTGAAAAAACAGTTACCGGACCATAGTTCAAGCCGTGGTTAAGTTAATTGTTGCATTCTCATGATTGCCAGTAAGTGATGGAAATTAAATAAAAAACATACAGAAGGGAATCAAGATGCGACATGTCACAGTGCTTGTAGACAAATGCTACCGCTTCTTGCTGTCTCTCCACAAGGCGGATCCCATCTATAGTTGCTGCATGGTTGAGCGCATCTGAGAAAATTGCTATCCTCTCATCCTCTGCAGGTTTCCTCATAGCAGATAAAAGGGAGCTGATACTGCCCAGGGCAGTCATCACGGCCGTGTTTGCAGAAAATCCGGTGGGACAAAGGAGACAATCCTGTAGAACCAGTGAAAATCGATCTACTATACATACGGAGCAGAAAAAAAACGAAGTCAAAAATTGCAATACATTATCTGATAGAGATGTACCTCTTTTTTCTGCAGTTCTGCCAGTGATTCCTCCACCAATTTGTGGTAAGTTGTGTAGCCACAGATCAACGACGAGCCTCTCGGCCCCATGCCGTACTCCTGAGCTGCCTACCAAGTACAAAGTAGTTATCGAACGAAGAAACACGGCAGTGCAGAGCCAAAGAACGAATGGGCAGAAGAGGAGCGAGGCACAAAATGGGCACACCTTGACTGCAGCCTCACGGACTGCCGGATGCGAGCTGAGGCACATGTAGTCGTTCCCGGAGAAAAGGACCAGTTTCCGGTTCACCTCGTCTTCTTGGCTGCTCACCACGCCATCTAACAAAGGAAACCAGGTCTTGATGAGATATTTCGTTCATTGCATTAAAAAGAAACTTTATCGGCCGGCAAATCCCGTGACGAAAAATAATGTTGCGCGGGTTCAACGGAAATTTGACATGCAATGCATGCAGGGTTGCAGGGCCAGAGGCAGGCTGAGGAACGGGGCGGGGCACTGACTTGCGGCGAGCCATTGCTGAAGAGAGTTGCGGTCGATCTGGACCTCGACGGTGTCGCGGTCCCAGGGCTCTGGGCCGGCGAAGGTTTCGGAGGGCGCCGGCGGTGGTGCGAGGGAGATGAGGCGCGTGTTGAACAGGAGCCTCCTAGCGGCCAGACTCGCTAGCGCGGCGTCGACGAGCGCGTCCCACTGTGCCATTCCTTCGCGCAGACGGTGGCGAGTTACGTTGGCCGGCTAGGGTGGACAACATGAGGAGGAAAGCGTTAGTACGTACATATAGTACAGATGCAATGATCAAAAACCAACGACAATATATATATGTTTTTTGTCGTTAAACTAGCCTAACCCTATTCCCAGCACGTTGCAGATCTGGCGGCTTGGACCATCGAGCAGATATTTGCGTGTACTAGTCGATACCACAATGCAGCGTCACAGAGCTGGTAGCGCTGCATTGGATTCCAAGTGGAAGAGGGGATCCGGTATGAATGGCTTCATTCGACAACTAAGCGGCAGCCAGCTGGCGTAAGGTCATGTCTTGATTCACTCAGCAGATATATATTTCTTTGTAGATTTTACTGAGATACTCCTAGGTAATTCCGCACCGTTGATTTGGATGGCTTTATCCCATATATATTACCTCTTGAGGTTTGTTATGGTCCTTAGGAGGAATCTTAGGTACCTCCCCTCTAGAATAATATAGACAGTTGATCTCAAAAAGAAGCAATCAATTGTAAACATGGGTAGTAGCAGTTTAGTAATTGCGACGGTAGGTTATTCACCTCCCATCTCTTCTGCCCTTACGCCACCATACACATGACACAAATTCACGGGTTATGGTCTCATCGATCACAGCCAGAAAACGGAGCATTCGTCCCTGGCTTTAGTACCGGCTGCAATTTGAGCCGGTGTACCGGGCCGTAGTAACAGTGCCTCGGGTAGTTATTTAGTACCGGCTGGAGCCTCCAGCTGCTACTAAAGTGTGCCACCGACGTCGGCGGGCAACAGCTAGCGCCACTTTAGTACCGCCTGGTGGCTCCAGCCGGTACTAACTGGCGCCGAAGAAATTTAGTGTCGGCTGGTGGCTCCAGTCGGTACTAAAAGTAGAGATCTAGTATCGGCTAGAGCCTCCAACGTGTCTTCATCAGTATATCAGCCCCTTTCTTCCTCCCCGAGCCCGAGCCAACCATTTGACCGAACTCGGGCTTCTTCTTCTCCATGGCCTTTTAGAGAGGAGGTGCTGCCCATTTTTCTCAAGATTTATGGGAATTTCACTCATCCAAGTGCTCAAAAGGTTAGCAACTTCATCCTCTCTTCTTTCATAGTCTTTATGCTTTGTTTCATGGTTTATGCTTAGAGAAATTTGTATTTATTAGAAAGAATGAGAATGAGCACGATTTTCTTGATATTTTCACATTTATTTGAGATACATAGCTATAAGCGATGACTAGAATTTGAACGTGGTTAGTTTGCATGTGGAAAATGTAGAGTGATTTTTTTCAATTAATTTAAAGTGTCACATGTATAGCCATTATTTTTTTGTGCTTTGGAGCTCGTGAAATTTATAATTAGTGTATGTGTACGCAAAGATATAATTTGAATATAGCTAATGAGTATGAGTATATTTTCATTGTAATTCTTAGACTTTATTCTTAGACCTTTTAATTATTCATATTATTTTAATAGTTAAAAATGTGCATCTTTGATTATAGTTTCTTATTAAAATATGCATATTTGATTATAGTGTTTTAAAAAATACATGTGTATTCCAATAAACATGGCTGAGGGGCCGGTGGGGGTGATCGTGGTTCGTCCCGAGGGAAGGGTAAAACTCTAAATGGACCTCATGAGAAGCCGAATAAACCAGGAGCTTGGGTGAGAGCACAACTCCGTTATTTGTAAAAAGAACATGAAAAATATGTTGCAAGGGGCGAAAAACCTCCTTTTGATATTGACGACCTGTTGAGGCGTTATGCTCCATCACCACCAAACCCGGATGTTCCAGCTCCGCCATCTTCTTCTAGGGCGGATAAAAATCTATCAAAGGATAGTTAAAGAGCTTTGTGTTGTTGCATGAAATTTTAAGTTCCATGTTGGTTATTGGAATCTTAATTTGTGTTTGTTTGAATGTGATTTAATTATATTCTGTTGACTAAATGTGTTTGTAATATGATTTCATCATATTAATAAAGATGTGCATCTTTGATTATAGATTATTATTAAAAAATTGTGAAGCCCTATCACATTAACGTAAATTGTTCATCCAAAGTGTCCCTCAATGGAAAAATATGATTGCAGATGGAGCGATAATGGATGTACAGCGACCGGTGCACCATGGCGTGGATTAATGGCCTTTAAGTCTTTTCTCGATGCAGCTGAGGCTCACATGTCATCGAAAGGTTTCATGTGTTGTCCATGCTGCTTTTGTAGAAATAACAAGGAATTCTCTAAAAGAAAGACTCTACACGCCAACCTTTACGAAAGGGGTTTCATGGATAACTATACTCTTTGGACCAAGCACGGTGAACCTGAAGTTCTGATGGAAGATGATGAAGATAATGATGATGATAACAACATTTCGGACATGGCTTAGTTATTTAAAGCGGGTGATTTTAATGATGAACCAATGGACGAGCCTAAAGAGAATGCCGCAGAAGAGATACCACATGACGATCTAGGTCAGGTTTTGCTAGATCACAAAAATTTATTGTATCCAGATTGCAAACAAGGCCACAAGAAGTTGGCTGGCACACTAGAATTGCTGCAGTGGAAGGTGTTGATGCAAAAAGCCACAGGTCGGCCTACAGCGTCGGCACACGCGAGGACCCGGGAGCCTCTTGCTTCGCTCCTGCGCGGCATCCAAATCGGCTGCGTGGTGGTGCAGGGCGTGCCGGTCAATTTGACCTACAATTGACAAGGGATAGGTAAAATATTAAATTACCGGAACGTATCAGCTGGTGTTCCGAATCGTTCCACCACGTGCATGGGTCAAGCGTCCGATGCGATAGTAGATCAATCGGCTAATGCTCCGGCCGATTGTGTAGGTAAGTCAGCGCTAAGCGGGTTAGCGAAGCCTCGGTAGACAACACCTAGATCCGAACCCGATCGGCCTGGTGATGAGCAACAGGCAAGCTGCACGTCGGCCGATGGTATTTAGATCTAGGCTGGGTAAATTGTGGTAAAAACTAAATAAAAACAAGATCAAATGAATCTAATTATGCTAAATGTAGTAAATACCGATAATTGGTGATAACAGCAAGAAACAAGCTAGACTAAATAGATTAATCTAACAGGAACAAGCTGATATCGATAAATTGGTGAACATACCATATCTAGATCCAATCTGCTCGATAATTTGAACTAATACAGGATAGAGGAAGAAGTGATGCACCATCAACATTGAGCCTATCTGCCTCGTTCGACGCAGAACTTACCAGCAAGTTGGAGATCCAAGTCGATGCAGCCCCACGTGCAGGAAAGAACTCGTAAAAAGAAAATCTACTGCAACTAAGGCGAAGCCGCCGAAAAGGGAAAAAAGGAAAAAAAGGGTTTGTGTATTGATCATTGGATAGATTGATACATGCCTGAGGGCAGCTATTTATAGCCTAAGCTACAAACCCTAGCCGATTACGATGTACATTACTTGACAATAAAGAAAACAAACTTTCCTAAGTTCTAACAAATAACTTGCTTGCGTAGCTTCGCCGGCTCCTTCCATGCTCTATCAGCCACGACGCCTCTTCCGGCCAAAAAGCCCAAATATGCTTCATTCTTTGCTTCTGATCCAACGTTGGCCCAATCTCTATCGGCCTTTTGCCCAACAGGTTGACACGTGTCAAAAAATGGTGTCAACACATGCCCACCAATTTCGGAATTGAAAGACATCTAGGCCCATAAGTGGGTTTTGGTAATTAATGACAAAACACATGTAGGTTTAATTGTGTTATCTAGCATGTGTGCAGGTGATGAGATGATCAAAGTATTCGAATGGTGAATCATGGTCCACAAGAATGGAATGAAAAGAGGTGGTTCAAAGACACTTGAAAATTAGAATTTTTTATTTGAATTTGAGTATAGGAATACCGTACTATCAAGAGGGACTTTGAATCTGCAGGTCTTGACTTAGAAACAGTGCTCAAGAGAACCCCACAAACACTTGTGAGCCACAAATACCACTCAAACATCACATGAGAGCAATTTGAGTGAAAATCCTGTGTTTCCCGGAGTGACCGGACAACTGGTCCGGAATGTCCGGACGATTGGTCCGGAATGTCCGGACATATAACCGGAGTCTCTGGGTAACCCTTAGCCAACAGCTAGTTTCTGTGTGAGGGAGTATAAATACCCATTGATCCCTTCCTTTACCTCCCTCTTGCCTCATTTTCGCACCCAGCACTGCAGCAAGCTTCCAAGAGCTCTCTCACCCCCTCTCTTCCATTCTTGAGTGAATCCTTTGAGGGATTGAAGTGAGAGTAGAGCAAGAGCAAAGATTAGTGCAAGTGAGCATCCACTCCATCTCTTTGAGCACTAGAACTTCGTTAAGCCGGTGGATTCGAGTTTGTTACTCTCGAAGCTTTGAGCTCCTAGACGGCTAGCATCGCTTGTGAGTGCTCAAGCAAGTTGTGAGCATCACAAGAAGTTTGTAATCGTCATTCCTCTCCGAGGAATCCATAGTAAGTGACCTTGAGCTTGAGAGGTGATCGCGCTCTTGGGTGAGGAGCATAGGGGTTCTTGAACGCTGTTTCTTGAGCCCTTCCTCAACGGAGACGTAGCTCTTTCGGGAGTGAACTTCGGGAAACAAATCGCTGTCTCTTTGTCTATTTGTTATTTGTTTTCCTTGGTTCTTGCTTGTGTTATCTCATTTCTAAGGTTTGAGACCGATCTACTAGTTTACTAGTCTCTAGGTAAAACCAGTGGTTGACATACACTCTATAGGACACCTAGGTACCTGCAAATTTACTCGATCTAATTTCCTGCTTTAATTTCTGCACATTTGGATTCGAGTGTTCTTGTCCGGACAGTCCGAGCAAGAACCTTAGATACTCCAGACCTAAAGTCCGGACTCTCCGGACGCTAGTTGAAAAGTGTTTTTTTAGTTGCAGATTGCCTATTCACCCCCCCCCTCTAGGCATCTTGAGATCCTTTCAATTGGTATCAGAGCTGGTTTCTCCATCTTAGAGCTTAACCGCTCGGAGAATCAAGATGTCAAGTGGTCCAAAGAATCAAACCAATCCTACGAATGAAGAAGACAAGGATAAAGCCTCGGGAGGCAAACCCGATGATGAGAAAGCCACTGCAACTAGTGAATCAAAAGAAAAGAAAAAGAACAACTCACATGGAGATGAAGAAGATAAGGTGGAGACAACCGATGAAGAGTTGTCCTATGAAGAATTGAAAGCTTGGAAGAAAAAAGGCAATTGCAAAAGAAGAAAGCAAAATCAGCTACCAAGATTGTGATCGAGTCAAGTGACTCCGACACGGATTGCAAAAGAAGATCAACAAGCACATCAAAGTTGAAGAAGAAAGCAAGCTACCATCAAGTTGGTCACGATTACACATTCCAACACCCAACCGATCACAACACCTCAATTCACATGGGAAAGCCACTGTAATTTGATGGAACCGGCTACAATCAATGGAAAACAAAGATGTTTGGATATTTGTGTGCTATTCATAAGGATCTTTGGAAAGTTGTTGAAGTTGGATGTGAGATCCCGGATGAAGATGAAACACCTACACCACTTCAAGCTTATGTCATGCAACAGAACTATCAAGCATTAAACATCCTTCACACCTCTGTTAGTTCCAAAGAATTTGACAAGATTGAGGATGCCCTCATCGCCAAGGACGCTTGGGACACACTCCAAGTGAACCATCAAGGCTCAAGAAAGGTTCGTGAATCAAGAATCAAGACTTTGGAGGATGAGCTAAGTCTATTCTCCATGAAGAAAGATGAATCCATGAAGGAAATGTACAACCGATTGAAGAAGATCACAAATCAAATCAAGTCACTTGGAGGTGACAAATGGGATGATCGTGAGATTGTGGACAAGCTCTTGACTGTCTACATGGCTAGGGATGTCACTCTTCCTAGCTTGATAAGAGCCGAAAGAGGATTCAAACATTTCACCGCCAAGAATGTGCTTGGAAGAATTGAAGCACATCATGATCAATTGAAAAGAGTCAAAATTAATCAAGACTTGGCCGAACTTCAAGAGCAAGCCACCAAGAACAATGGGTTGGCACTTCAAGCACAATCCAAAGGAAAGGAAAAGGCTACTCAATCATCCTTAAAGAATGAAGACTCAAGAAATGAAGAAAGTGATAAATTGGATGATGAGCAAATGGCCTTCTTTATCAAGAACTTTGGAAGTGTATTGAGGAAGAGCAACTTCTGAAATTTTGTGAAAGGCAAAGGCAAGTATGATTCAAGAAGAAGATCCAACCGGCCTTGTTTTGGTTGCAAGAAGATTGGGCATTTCATTGCGGATTGTTCGGAAGAAAAGAACAAGAATAAAGACAACAAGGAGAGCTCATCAAGAAGAAATAAATCAAGATACAAGAAATCCGCGGGTGAAGCTCATCTTGGTCTAGAATGGGATTCCAACGAAGAAAGTGAATCCGACAATGAAGACGTTGAAACCATGGCAATGGAAGACTCTCAACCTCTCCCTACAAGCTTATTTGAAGATCTCACCGATGATGAAGATCAAGCTCCAATGATGTGCCTCATGGCGAAAAACCTAAAGGTGGCATCTTCAAACTCATCGGATGATGAAATAGATGAGGAAAGTGAAATTGCTAGTCTCATTAAACAATATGGCACAAAGGCCGTAACTAAAATAATGAGTCTCATGATGAAACTAGATGATTTAGATGAGACTCTTGAATCACAAGAAGATTTGCTTAGGCTTGAGAGAGAATAATTCGAAGCTCTCAAAAAGAGCCTCACCAATGAAAGAGAGGAAAACGAGAAGCTTGAGGACTCGCTCATTGCCAAGGATGGCATTCTTCTTGAGGTGCAAGAGTCACTCACTTGTGAAAGGAAGAAAGTGAATGATTTAACTAAGGAATTATCTTTAGTCATTGACACTAATGTTAACTTGAAGAGTGATAATGGAAAACTTCAAGAGAGTCTAACAAGCTTGCAAACCATTCATAAGGGACTTGAAGTTGACCTCAACACTCTTCTAGAAAGCTCTTCTAAGACTAGTGATAAATGAAACTTATCTAGTCCATCAACAAGTAATGGTTTGTGCACGTTGTTATAATGTTGATATTCAAGCTTGTGCCACTAACCATACCAAAGTGAGTGCCATAAATAAAGAGATTACAAGGCTCACTCAACTATTGTTAGTTGAAGAATCCTCTCATGAGCAAGTTCCCAAGTCAAACCCCTCATTGAAGATAGGTGAGTTTGAGAAACACACCAAATTGTTTGGATCGAAGTACATGAACAAGTATGGTTTTGAGAAAGGTAAGGGACTTGGTAAAAATGAGGATGGCACACCACACATCATCCGGTGTGTCAAGAACAACAACACCACCGCTATGGGAGCAAGAGGTGGTCTTGTGGACATGACTACTCCTATTCACAAGGGAAATGGTAAGGCACAAAAGTGTAGTCATGTCAAGTTTGTTGAGGGAGGTACTACATGTGAAGAGGGTGCCAAGATTGTTGCATCCTCATCAAAGCAAGACAAGTTCCAAACCTCAAGCACAAACAACTCCAAGTTTCAAGGATCTTCCTCTCATGTATCCTTTTATGCAAGTTATGTGTTGAATAGGAACCACCATGGTAAAGTGGTTGCTAAATTTGTGGGTAAACGCACATGGAACACCAAGGTGAAAAACCATGTGTGGGTGCCCAAGGTGCTTGTGACTAACATTCAAGGACCCAAGTATTGTTGGGTACCTAAAAGAAAAGAGTAATCTTGTTTTGTAGGGCTACTCCTCCGGTGGATCAACTTGGGTGATCGATAGTGGATGTACAAATCATATGACCGGAGAGGAAAGTATGTTCAATCAACTAAAAGCATCAAATGGAGAGCACTACATAACATTTTCCAGAAATGACAAAGGAAAAGTACTTGGTACCAATAACATTGTTCTAAACTCAAAATTCTCACTCTCAAAGGTTCTTTTGGTTGAGTCATTTTGTTAAAATTTGTTGTCCATCACACAACTTTGTGATATGGGCTTCAATTGTTTGTTCACTAACGAGGGTGTGACCGTCATTAGAAGAAGCGATGGCTCCGTTGCCTTCAAGGGTGTGCTCAAGGGAAAGCTTTATCTAGTGGATTTTTCACAAGAGAAAACTCAATTGACACATGTTTGGTGGCAAAGTCTAGCTTGGGTTGGTTATGGCATCTCCAGCTAGCTCACGTTGGGATGAAAAATCTCAACAAGCTTCTAAAGACGGATTACATCCTAGGACTAACAAATGTTTCTTTTGAGAAAGATCGTTTTTGTAGTGCATGCCAAGCCGGAAAGCAAGTTGGTGTTCCTCATCCATCAAAGAGTATTGTGACCACCGTCAAGCCATTTGAACTCCTACACATGGATCTTTTTGGTCCGGTGGCATATATAAGCATTGGTGGTAACAAATATGGTTTAATCATTATTGATGATTATTCTCGTTTCACTTAGGTGTTCTTTTTGTTTCACAAAAGTGCAGTACAAGAAATATTCAATAGTTTTGCAAAAAGAGCACAAAATGAGTTCGAGACAAAGATCAAAAGGGTAAGAAGTGACAATGGCACTGAGTTAAAGTACACCAACATAAAAGCATATCTCGATGAAGAAGGTATTGGTCATGAGTTATCGGTTCTATACACACCTCAACAAAATGGAATTGTTGAGAGAAAGAATAGAACTCTCATCGAGGCCGCAAGAACAATGCTTGATGAATACAAGATCTTGGATCAATTTTGGGTGGATGCAATAAACACGGCGTGTCATGCTATCAACCGCCTCTATCTACACAAGATCTTGAACAAGACAGCATATGAGCTTCTACTTGGTGAAAAGCCTAACGTGTCTTACTTTAGCGTTTTTGGAAGTAAGTGCTTCATTCTCAACAAGAAGCCCAAGAACTCTAAGTTTGCATCTAAAGTTGATGAAGGTTTTCTTCTAGGTAATGCCTCAAATGCTCATGGCTATCGTGTCTTCAACAAAACCACTGGTTGTGTTGAAGTCGCATGTGACGTGACATTTGATGAATCTATTGGCTCTCAAGGGGAGCAAGTTGATAATGTTGTAGGCACGAAAGAATCACCAAGCAAAGCAATCAAGAAGCTAGCTACAGGTGAAATAAAGCCTCAAGAATCAGCCGATCAAGATGATGAAGATGAAGTAATATTCAAAGATCCATCCGCAACAAACTCCGCCGCGCAGCCCGGACACTCCGGGCAACCGTCCTGAGACTCCGGATCTCCTGTCCGGACAATCCGGATAGAGGACCAGACTATCCGGACTTCTGAAGATGGATCCTCACATACACATCAAGATCATCATCAAGCTGAAAAAGAAGCTGAACCTATTCAACATCAGTCACGAGATCCACATCCAAGAGTTCGTCACACTATCTTGAAAAGTCATCCCGTGGATAACATCCTTGGAAGCATAAGTAAAGGGGTAACCACTCATTCTCGCTTGGCTACCTTTTGTGAACATTACTCGTTTGCTCTTCTTCGGAACCCCTTAAGGTAGATGAAGCCTTGGATGATACGGATTGGGTGATGGCCATGCAAGAAGAGATGAACAACTTCACAAGGAATGAAGTTTGGTCCTTAGTAGAAAGACCAAAACAAAATGTCATTGGAACCAAGTGGGTCCTTTGAAACAAACAAGATGAGCATGGCATGGTAACAAGAAACAAGGCAAGGTTGGTTGCTCAAGGCTTCACACAAATCGAAGGTTTGGATTTTGGTGAGACGTATGCTCCTGTAGTTAGGCTTGAATCAATTCGTATCTTTCTTGCCTATGCTACTCACCATGATTTCAAGCTATATCAAATGGATGTGAAGAGTGCATTTCTCAATGGACCAATCTTCGAATTGGTATATGTTGAGCAACCGCCGGGCTTTGAAGATCCAAAATTTCCAAATCACGTGTACAAGCTCCATAAGGCGCTCTATGGGTTGAAGCAAGCTCCTAGAGCATGGTATGAATGCCTTAAGGATTTTCTATTAAGGAAAGGTTTTGAAAAAGGCAAAGCCGATCCTACTCTCTTTACTCGCAAAGTTGATAACAATATCTTTGTGTGCCAAATATATGTCGATGACATTATATTTGGTTCTACTAATCAATCTTGGTGCGAGGATTTTAGTAGGATTATGACCAAAAGGTTTGAGATGTCCATGATGGGCGAGTCCTTCTTCCTTGGATTTCAAATCAAGCAACTCAAGGAAGGCACCTTCATTTGTCAAACTAAGTACACTAAAGACATGTTGAAGAAGTTTGACATGGAGAATGCCAAACCCATCAAAACACCAATGCCAACAAATGGACATCTTGATCTTAATGAAGATGGGAAGGCCATGGATCAAAAGGTATATCGCTCCATGATAGGATCCCTTCTTTACCTTTGTGCATCTAGGCTCGATATCATGCTTAATGTGTGCATGTGTGCAAGGTTTCAAGCTAATCCTAAGGAATGTCATCTCATGGATGTTAAGAGAATTTTAAGATATTTAGTATTCACTCCATACCTTGGCTTGTGGTATCCCAAGGGCTCCACTTTCGATCTACTTGGCTATTCCGATTCGGATTATGTCGATTGCAAGGTAGACAGAAAGAGTACATCGGGGACTTATCAATTTCTTGGCCGGTCTCTTGTGTCTTGGAGCTCTAAGAAACAAAATTCTGTCGCCTTATCAACAGCCAAAGCCGAGTATGTGCTGTCAGTGCTTGTTGTGCGCAACTACTTTGGATGAGATTCACTTTGAGCGACTTTGGTTGTATGTTTAGCAAGATTCCACTCTTATGTGATAATGAGAGTGCCATCAAGCTAGCGAACAACCCTTTGAACCACTCAAGAACCAAACACATTGACATAAGACATCATTTCTTGAGAGACCACAAAGCCAAAGGAGATATTGTTTTAAGCCATGTGAGCACCGATGAACAACTAGCTGATATCTTCACAAAACCACTTAATGAGCAAAGGTTTTGCACATTGAGGAATGAGCTAAATATTTTGGACTCTCGTAACTTAGCTTGAACTCTTGTGCATATTTGAGTGATCTTAATTTAGGGATGTTTTCTCAAAACAAAATGATTTTGATCAAAATATGTGAGATTTGATTTCAAAATTGGAATTTCAGTTGCTAACTTGAGACTATTGTTGCCTTTGATTGATTGTTGGCTAGTCTCAAGATAGTAAATTTCTCTCATACCACTAGATCTTCCTCCAAATCAAGTTGTGTCAAGATCAGTCTTTTATCTACTTGCATCTGTTCAGGGGGAGCTGGAGACTCCGGGCCTTTGCCCGGATACTCCGGACAGTTCGGATACTCCGGACGGTAAAAATTTCGTATATTTTACCGCGGGGGGGGGGGGGGGGGGGGGAGGGTCGGGGTAACTGTTACCTTTCACCCTTTTACCGCCGGCACCGTCAGTTCTCCTTCCTCTCGCCAAATCTCGCCATTGGGGCGATTTCCACCTTCCCTCCATCAAAATCTCGTCAATCCTTTGAAGGAAGGTGCTCCTCCCGCACGTTCTTCGTTCCTCAAGGTATTCAAACTTTAAATCTCCTAATCTCTCAGTGTAGAAGGAGTTTTTGGATATCCTTTAGGGCATTCTCTCATATCCCTGCTAGAAACTCTAGGTCCAAGTTTCATTTGATTCCCATGGTCGATTCATGAGTTCTAGTTCAATCTCGAAAACCTAGGGTTTGGACCACGATATCCGGAGACTCCGGACTTCTGGCCCGGATACTCCGGACTGCCTGATCGGAGTATCCCGCCGCTGGCTTGGACTCTCCGGACTTTGTGGGACAATTTGACTCATTTCTTTTCAATCCTCCTTAGCCTTGGCATCTAATCTTCATATCTTGTATCTAGGCTATGGGGAGATCTGGTGGTGAACCATCTGGGCAGCGGAGGATAAAACATTGTCGTGATCCAAGTGTTCAAAGGGAGGAGGAAGAGTCACCTCCTAGTCCAGTTCGTGAGGCTCGATCTCGTCGTCGTCCCGGCAAAGAACCTGCTACAAGTGGTGATCAATTTCGCAAGGCTCGTTACATAATGAGGTCCATGCTCGTTCCGCCTCCATCTCGTGCAAATCCTTTTAGGAGGGGTGTGGCATGGGAGATATGCCCTCGTACTCCTCCTCGCTTGCAAGTTGAAGTTGCCCCGGATTAGTAGCAATATCTATGGTGCCCCAAGCTCACCCGTCCTTAGATTGTGCCCGGTTTTGCAGTTGAGCTTGGGAGGGATTATTTTGGGCAAAAGGTAGTGCTAAGGAATGCCCACAATGAAGAGGTCTATCATTATGACAAGTGTGAAGGGTTGGAAAGGCGCTTTTTGTGTCAACTTCACCAAGATTTCTATGCCTCAGTTGTTTTGCAAAAAGGAAAGGCACCCATTGTCCCTTGTCGGTATGTTGATTGGCCATATTTGAGAAACTTGATGATCCCTTCTTCAGTGAAGCAATAGCCAAGTGCAAGGAATTTGGTCTTTATGATCTCATGGGCTTTCGATATAATTGGAATGAGGAGATACTTGCACAGTTTCACTCATATATGTATTATGATGCAAGGAAGATAGCCTTTATTTGGACAACCAAAAGGCAAAAGTATGAGGTGGATTACATGACTTTCTCTAGGATTCTTGCTCTTGGTTCCAAGGATGAGGAGAGGACTTGCATCCACATTGAAAGCAATTGAAGCCAAATCAGTTGCCCGGTCTCTTCTTCAATCCTATACTAGCTCAAAAGGGTAATGCTAGTACCCTGCAGCCGTTCTACTACACGATGAATCGGTTTTTCAGGGCTACTATTGATGGCAAGGATGGTGATGGTACCGCTCTCAGATATTATTCTTGCAACCTTTTTTCTAGGACCATGCCCGGAGGAAGGTCATTTTGCATCATGGACTTCATTTGGAATGAAATGCGGAGAGCTATGTGTGATCCCACCAAGTCTCTTCCTTCCGCGCCATACATCATGTATATGATTGAGAGGGTTACAAAGATTTCTTTTCCCATGGACTGCAAGCATGAGCCTCTTCACCTTTGTCCTCGCTCCGGTAATGCACCTCCTGCTGCTCCTCGTCATGCCGGGGCCACCCGCAATCCGCGGTTTGACCCTCCTGCATCCCATGCCGGTGCCCCTTCATCATCTCGCCGTGATCACAGTGGTTCTTTCATCAAGAGGGCGCTCAAGAGTATCTTTGGCATGTGCAAGTCCATATCTCAAGAAGTGAATGAGAATCACCACAATATTTTTGAGATCAAGAGCCATTTGGGACTTCCATATGATCCATATCATGAGTTGCCTGGGGTTGATGATCCTTTTGCCGAGTGGGATGCCGCTGATGACGCCGCTGTTGCTGCTGCTCATGCATCGCTTCCTCGTCCATGTTGACTCTCCGCTACTTGCTCTCGATGTTCTCATCCACGTGGCCAATAGATATTTGATGAAGAGGAGGAAACCGAAGAAGACGAGCCCATCAACTACCGTGAGCATCCCGACTCCGATGAAGATGAAGACACTTCGGAGGATGACGCCCAAGACGATGATGATGAGTAGAAGACTTCATGGCTTTTTATTCCCTTTTTGGCATTTGATGACAAAGGGGGAGTGAAAGTGATATTTATGTACTCTCATTTGGGCTTGTATTGAACTTAATCTCGCTTTATCGTTTCGTTGAACCATCTATCGTGTAAGGACTATGTGGTGTGAGAACAACTTGTAATGCGTGCTACTCTGTGCTTAAAACTGTCTTAGGTGTCATATTTGCAGCTTTGTTAAGCTTTATGTGCTAGTATGTTTCTGTTCTTGAAGTGTGATGAATGCTGTTTTCTGTATCTGTTCAGCAGGTCCGGAGACTCCGGGCTAATGTCCGGAGAGTCCGGGTTTCACATCCGGACACTCCGAGCGGTAGGCCGGACTCTCCGGGTGTGTATGACAAGCACTAATTTAATTGAGTGTATATCATGACACATGCATCACACATTGTTTTGGCACACACTTGCACATCCCACTGTAGTTTGTATAAATAGCTTCCTTGTTTTTCTCTTAAAGAATGCCATTTGTGACATATGTGAAGTCAAATCGATATTCAAAATCATTGGCATGCATTAAGGGGGAGCTCTTTATACACTTGCTAGTTACAGTTTTTGATTATCAAATGAAGTACATGTGGGTTGTCATCAATTACAAAAAAGGGGGAGATTGAAAGACATCTAGGCCCCTAATTGAGTATTGGTAATTAATGACAAAACACATGTAGGTTTAATTGTGTTATCTCGCATGTGTGCAGGTGATGAGATGATCAAAGTATTCGAATGGTGAATCATGGTCCACAAGAATGGAATGAAAAGCGGTGGTTCAAAGATACTTGAAGATTAGAATTTTGTATTTGAATTTGAGTATAGGAACACCGTACTATCAAGAGGGACTTTGAATTTGCAGGTCTTGACTTACAAACAGTGCTCAAGAGAACCCCACAAACACTTGTGAGCCACAAATACCACTCAAACATCACATGAGAGCAATTTGAGTGAAAATCCTATGTTTCCCGGATTGTCCGGGCTACTGTCCGGAGTGTCCGGACGATTGGTCTGGAATGTCCGGACATCTGGTCCAGAGTATCCGAACATATACCCGGAGTCTCCGGGTAACACTTAGCCAACGGCTAGTTTCTGTGTGAGGGAGTATAAATACCCATTGACCCCTTCCTTTACCTCCCTCTTGCCTCATTTTCGCACCCAGCACTGCAGCAAGCTTCCGAGAGCTCTCTCACTCCCCTCTCTTCCATTCTTGAGTGAACCCTTTGAGGGATTGAAGTGAGAGTAGAGCAAGAGAAAAGATTAGTGCAAGTGAGCATCCACTCCGTCTCTTTGAGCACTAGAACTTCGTCAAGCCGGTGGATTCGAGTTTGTTACTCTTGGAGCTTTGAGCTTCTAGACAGCTAGGCGTCGCTTGTGAGTGCTCAAGCAAGTTGTGAGCATCACAAGAAGTTTGTAATCATCATTCATCTTTGAGGAATCCATAGTAACTGACCTTGAGCTTGAGAGGTGATCTCGCTCTTGGGTGAGGAGCATAGGGGTTCTTGAACGCCGTTTCTTGAGCCCTTCCTCAACGGAGACGTAGCTCCTTTGGGAGTGAACTTCGGGAAACAAATTGCTGTCTCTTTGTCTACTTGTTATTTGGTTTCCTTGGTTCTTGCTTGTGTTATCTCATTTCTAAGGTTTGAGGCCGATCTACTAGTTTATTAGTCTCTAGGTAAAACCAGTGGTTGACATACACTCTATAGGACACCTAGGTACCTGCAAATTTACTCGATCTAATTTCCTGCTTTAATTTATGCACATTTGGATTCGAGTGTTCTTGTTCGGATAGTCCGAGCAAGAACCCCGGATACTCCGGACGCAAGCCCAGAGTATCCAGGTTTCCTGTTTACTAACTAGTTGAAAAGTGGTTTTTTAGTTGCAGATTGCCTATTCACCCCCTAGGCATCTTGAGATCCTTTCAGGAATAAAAACGCTTTGTTCCAAAATTTCAGTCAAAGCTCCTTTTCCTCTGCATTTCTTCAATTCATTGTAGTTCTTTGATTTCCCACATAGCAATTCAATTTTCTGCAACTCATCGGTGCAAGAGTAAAATAGCCGATATTGTATAACGTTTGACTTCCCAACCATCTTCATCATTACTTCTCTATGAGAAAGTATGATCGGCCATCCATCAACCACCCCATCTTGTCAAGTAACTCCACGACCCCTCAATTATCGAGATGGTAACTGGAACACGTCTCCGACGCCTCTACTTCCCCTTTAATTGCAACCGTCCGGCCTCTGGAATCCTCTACCCCTTTTCTTATAAATCAAAGAGCACAGTAGAGCGCAAGGAAAAACCCCAATCCTACTCTTCTTCTTCCTCAGCTTTCATCTCCATCTGCGCTTCTTACTTCGATGCCTTCCATGGCTGACAACAGGCGTTCCGATGATGAATCTCCCAGGCCAACTCAGTGCCTACGAACCACTCTATACCGACAGGGGTAAGGATTCTTTGGCATTATGTCCCTTCTGTTGGCTTTCGATCTGATTTCTTTCTCCATCGCTTCAGGGCCATCTCGATGGCTGATGGTGTGTATCATGCTGGTATATCATCACGGCATACGCCAAGCACCCCAGTCGCGGGCTTTTTTGGCTCTGGTGACTCCTCACACTCCCAGGTGGCCTAGCTGGAGTGCTCCCTACGTACCTCCAGAGCCGCCCTAACTGTTGTAGAAGCAAGGCTCACCACAGCCCAAGCCATGTTGGAGCAATCTGACTCAAGAGTAGCAGGTATACCCTTTTGCGCCACTGGACTAGATCTGTTCTTTCACTTCTGATCTTCAAATTTCTTTAGTCCTCGAAGCCCAGCTTCAAGATCTTCAGTTATTGGCGAATCAGGCTGTCAATTTCGTCAATGCTCAAGGGACTCTGCTCGTTGACCACCTACAAGACGTTCTCGTCTGCATCCGGGAGATTGCTGAAAATGGCATCCACGTTGGGGCGGCGACAGCTCTGGCCACAGTTCAGATCCAGCTAGGTCATGACATTCAAGAACTGGAGCCCGTTCATGCTGAAGGGGAAACTCTTCTTCAATTTTGGGACCTCAGGGATGATCTTGAATACACAGCTGCTGCTGTTAGCGAAGACGTTAGTGTAGATTCTGTGATCAACTCGGTCTTTTATGATGATTAATTTCATGATGTGTAATAATACACTGGCTGTTCACCCCGTGAATCTTTGTGTTTCTCCTCTGCGTAATCTTTCTTTCAGTCCATGCATGCTTGTGGCTCATATTTCTGATTCCAAAATCGGTTAAAGTACTTAACCATAAATCAACCGATAAAGAACCATCGGCTTTTATACTAACTTCTTTAATCATTCAACGATAGAATCTGACTGTATATTTTTCCTTTTTGCACTAAGGGCGATACATATCGTATCGGCCATTTGAGCCTGATCAACATGATCAGCTTTTACAAGGCTAATTCATCGGCCGGAAATTCTTTGCGTCTTCTTCCCTTAGCTGATGGAATGCTTGTCCAGATTCCTTCATGGAGTAGAAACCTCTGGGTTGTCTTCTTGAACTAAATTGAGAGCAAAGTCTTCCATCTTCAAGAAATCTCCTTCCCAAATCTTGCCTGATATGCACTCCACGTATCGAAACCCCAAACTGGTGGATCGGCCGATGCAACACTTAAAGATGAATCCGCATGCACTATTTCGACCGAGTCATTTTCCAGCCATTGAATAAGGAATTGATGCATTGTGGACGGAATGCAGCAACTGGCATGAATCCAGTCTCTTCCTAGGAGCAGATTGTATGATCCCTTGCCATCCATGACAAAGAACGTAGTAGGTAAAGTCTTGCTCCATATCATCAATTCAACGGTGATTGCCCCCCAAGCAGACGATGTATTTCCTTCATAGCTTTTGAGAACCATGTCAGTTCCCATCATGTCTTCTTCGCCAAACCCTAGCTTCCAAAAGATGATGTATGGCATGACATTGACAGCGGCCCCTCCATCGACCAACATCTTAGTCATCGGCCTGCCGTCAACATGACCTTTTACGTACAAAGGCCTCAAATGCCTCCGTTCCTTCTTGTCTGGCTTTTCGAATGATGTCTGAACTGGATCCAGCACAAGTTCTACCACTGCCACCTCGTCTTCATCATGAACCATTGCTTTGAATTCCATAGGCAGCACAAAAACTATATTGACCAATGCTGACGGGGTAGTTTCATCGGTCTTCTGACTTGACTGCTTTCTTCTCATAAGCGCATGCTTCTTCTTGTTCCCGGTGATGGAGCCTCTGAACCCTCCTTTTCAGAGAATGGGTCAACCCCTGGATGCTCCAATCTGGGTACTCCTCTGGATCATACCTGTAACTGTCATGACGCTCGAGCGATCAATCCAGAGGTGCTTCATTAGGTACACGGGCTGCAGCTTGCTCTTCAATCGTTGCTTACTCAGGGACCCGTGGACCCAACCGGTCATGGACAGAGACATGACACTTGCCTCTGAGAGTTGACTGTTGATGGTTGTCTTCATGGCGCTGCCTCTTGATATCGTATCGACCTTCCTGCGTCCCATTGCATTCAGGACAATCATTAGCCGATGGCAAGCGCAAGCCCTCGTTCCAGTAGAATGCAAAGAACGGGCACCGCCGGTGTTCTTCATCACGCCTGTCTTTCTATTTTCGACGGCGTTTTTCTCTTTCTTGCTGGCTCTAGTACTTGTTCAGGAGCACCTGAGATGTGGCAACCCTGCGCGGCCTCTGAAACTCCCACCTTGTTCGTATCGGCCTTGGTTCCCCCTGTCGTTGGCCGATACACGAGTCTTCAGATGTTTAGTATCACGATCAAGATGATCAGAAGGTGGTACCTTTGTACTTCCATCAACTTCCTAGGCTCCCACATCAACCGCGCTGGCTGGGAAGGGATGCTATTCAATCTTCATCGGCTTGTCGAACTTGATTCTTCCTTGCTCGATGGCCGTCTGGATCTCCTTCCTGAACATCTTGCAATCGTTAGTATTATGAGTGATCGAGTGATGCCACTTACAATACCTGCGCCTTTTTATTTTGTTGGCCGATGGGATCACATGGTTGGAGGGCAACTTGAGCTGACCCTCTTGTAGTAGTATATCAAAGATCCTATCGGCCTTTGTGATGTCCAACCCGTAGCTTTCAGCTTCTTTCTTGGCGAATGGGCATGAGATTGGCTTCTTGGACTTGACCCATTCAGCAACGCCAATCTTAGCCTCACTTTCTGATTTAGAAGAATCTCCAACATAGTTGACCTTCTTCTGGAACACGTTCTTCCTGGCGTCGTGGGTTCTGAAATCAACATTAGCGAGCCTGGAGCTAGATGACTCAGGCTCTCGAACTCCTAGGATGAGAACTTCTCCCTGATGTGTGGCAGAGTCCTTGAAAGGCCAATTCAGCTAACTGGCAGTCACTAAGAGACAGGTTGAAACAACGGCTTCTGACGTCTCTGAATCTCTGAATGTATTCCAGGACGGGCTCGTTATTCCTCTGTTGCATC
This sequence comes from Panicum miliaceum, assembly GCA_032594955.1. Taxonomy (NCBI): domain Eukaryota; kingdom Viridiplantae; phylum Streptophyta; class Magnoliopsida; order Poales; family Poaceae; genus Panicum; species Panicum miliaceum. The sequence continues at coordinate 44,010,524 of CM064056.1, read as the reverse complement.
GCGGTCAAGTTGGTGGTCTTCATCTCCTGTACCCCTGTGAAGAAGTACTTGTGGAACTGCTTCTCGAGATCGGCCCAAGTGATGATAGAATTGGCTGGCAGCGATGCAAACCAGGCAAAGGCCGATCTAGAGAGAGATAGTGGGAACAAGCGGATCTTCAAGGCATCTATCGCTGTAGCTTCTCCACAGTGAATTAGGAACCTGCTGACATGCTCAACGGTCGACATGTTGCCTTCCCAGAGAATTTGGTGAAGTCTGGCAACTTGTACCAATGAGGTAGTGAAATCTGATTGTAGGCTTCTCGGTAAGGCTTCCTGTACATGAATGCAGGCTCCTTTGGCTTCAAGCCGAACTGATTTTTCATCACATCGGCTATCTTACTAGCCCAATCAACTACAGGCTGCTGCACCATGAGGTTTGGCATCTGAATGCTTGCATCTTGAAAGGCCCTCCACATTTGGGGACTCATCAGTTGTCCCATAGTATCGTCCGTCGGCTGGATAGCCAATGCATCTGCGCGATGCCCCCTAGTCTGAGTTGGTGCCGGCGGAGTCTGCGGTGGATGCTGAATTACTGGAGCAGACGGCACCAACGGCAGTGTGGTAGTAGGGAAGTTCACCGCGTTGCTACTTTGTCCGAACATCTGTGGATAGATGTACGGCCAGAACTCCATTGGCATGCCCAACGTAGAAGGTACAAACCCTGCTGGAGTGTTGAGCACGCCTTTGCTTGGTGTTGGTGTGTTTATTGCAGGATTGGCAGCGAATACCGTCATCGGTGGTGATGAAGCATGTTTTGCTGAAGGTCCTAGCCGCCTCAACACGTAAGGCGATGAGCTTGTCCTAGCGCGGGCCATCGGCACGCTTGTCTTACTGGGCAGAACTCCATCGGCCATCGTTGCTGATATTATGACACCAGCAGCGGCCGATGGTCCCTCGTTGGAGTATGATGGTCCTGTGTTACCCCCTTGAGTGCCCTCTGCTAGGATGTTCTTGACAGCGTCCTTGATGGTCTCGATCAGAATCCCTGACTGATTAATCAGCGCGTGGCTTATGGACTGATCGAACATCTCTTTGAACTTGGCCGAGTCTTGAGTGATGGAGATGCCCCCGGCCCTGGTAGCGACTGCTTCTGAATTACCTGCCCCTCCTTGGTCAGCATGAACGACCTGAGGCAGGCGTCTTGAGACTGCTTCATGGCTTCTTCAACCAGCCACTTCTGATCTTTATTGAGATCATCCATAGTAGGCAACAAGATTTTGTTACCATCCATCCCGTTGTTCTTGGTCATCGTGGTGTTACTATCGTGTACCACTGGGCGTGCCAAAAGCGTGTTGACGCAAAAAGCCACAGGTCGGCCTTCAACGTCGGCACAAGCGAGGTCCTGGGAGCCTCTTGCTTCACTCCTGCGCGGCATCCAAATCAGCTGTGTGGTGGTGCAAGGCGTGCCAGTTAATTTGACCTACAATTGACAAGGGGCAGGTAAAAATATTAAATTACCGAAACGTATCGGCTGGTGTTCCGAATCGTTCCGCCACGTGCATCGGCCAAGCATCCAATGCGATAGTAGATCAATCGGCCAAAGCTCCAGCAGATTGTGTAAGTAAGGCAGCACTAAGCAGGTTAGCAAAGCCTCGGTAGACAACACCTAGATCGGAACCCGATCGGCCTGGCGATGAGCAACAGGCAAGCTACGCGTCGGCCAATGGTATTTAGATCTGGGTTAGGTAAATTATGGTAAAAACTAAATACAAACAAGATCAAACGAATCTAATCCTGCTAAATCTAGTAAATACCGATAACTGATGATAACAGCAAGAAATAAGCTAGACTAAATAGATTAATCTAACAGGAACAAGCTGGTATCGATAAATTGGTGAACAGATCAGACCTAGATCCAATCTGCTCGATAACTTGAACTAATATAGGATAGAGGAAGAAGCGATGCACCGTCAACCTTGAAAAATTTGTATTTATTAGAAAGAATGAGAATGAGCATGATTTTCTTGATATTTTCACATTTATTTGAGATATATAGCTATAAGCGATGACTAGAATTTGAACGTGGTTAGTTTGCATGCTGGAAATGTAGAGTGATTTTTTCCAATTAATTTCAAGTGTCACATGTATAGCCATAATTTTTTAATGCTTTGGAGCTCGTGAAATTTATAATTAGTGAATGTGAACGCAAAGATATAATTTGAATATAGCTAATGAGTATGAGTATATTTTCATTGTAATTCTTAGACTTTATTCTTAGACCTTTCAATTATTCATATTATTTTAATAGTAAAAAATGTGCATCTTTGATTATAGTTCCTTATTAAAATATGCATATTTGATTATAGTGTTTTAAAAAATACATGTGTATTCCAATAAACATGGCTGAGGGGCCGGTGGGGGTGATCGTGGTTCGTCCCGAGGGAAGGGTAAAACTCTAAATGGTTCGTCCCTCAATGGAAAAATATGATTGCAGATGGAGCGATAATGGATGTACGGCGGTGCACCGTGGCGTGGATTAATGGCCTTAAGTCTTTTCTCGATGCAGCTGAGGCTCACAGGTCATCGAAAGGTTTCATGTGTTATCCATGCTGCTTTTGCAGAAATAACAAGGAATTCTCTAAAAGAAAAACTCTACACGCCAACCTTTACGAAAGGAGTTCCATGGATAACTATATTCTTTGGACCAAGCACGGTGAACTTGAAGTTCTGATGGAAGACGATGAAGATAATGATGATGATAACAACATTCCGGACATGGCTTAGTTATTTGAAGCGGGTGATTTTAATGATGAACCAATGGACGAGCCTGAAGAGAATGCCGCGGAAGAGGTACCACATGATGATCTAGGTCAGGTTTTGCTAGATCACAAAAAGTTATTGTATCCAGATTGCAAACAAGGGAACACGAAGTTGGCTGGCACACTGGAATTGCTGCAGTGGAAGGTGTTGATGCAAAAAGCCACAGGTCGGCCTTCAGCGTCGGCACATGCGAGGACCCAGGAGTCTCTTGCTTCGCTCCTGCGCGGCGTCCAAATCGGCTGCGTGGTGGTGCAGGGCGTGCCAGTCAATTTAACCTACAATTGACAAGGTACAGGTAAAACATTAAATTACTGGAACGTATCGGCTAGTGTTCCAAATCGTTCCAAACGTTCAAGCGTCCGATGCGATAGTAGATCAATCGGCCAACACTCCGGCAAATTGTGTAGGTAAGGCATCGCTAAGCGGGTTAGCGAAGCCTCGGTAGACAACACCTAGATCCGAACCCGATCGACCTGGTGATGAGCAACAGGCAAGCTACGCGTCGGCCGATGGTATTTAGAACTACGCTGGGTAAATTGTGGTGAAAACTAAATAAAAACAAGATCAAACGAATCTAATCCTGCTAAATCTAGTAAATACCGATAATTGGTGATAACAGCAAGAAACAAGCTAGACTAAATAGATTAATCTAAGAGGAACAAGCTGATATCGATAAATTGATGAACATACCAAACCTAGATCCAATTTGCTCGATAACTTGAACTAATACAGGATGGAGGAAGAAGCGATGCACCTTCAATCTTGAGCCTATCTGCCTCGTTCGATGCGGAACTTACCAGCAAGTCGGAGATCGAAGTCTATGCAGCCCCACGTGTAGGAAAGAACTCGTAAAAATAAAATCTACTGCAACTAAGGCGAAGCCGCCGAAAAGGGAAAAAAGGAAAAAAAGGGTTTGTGTATTGATCATTGGATAGATTGATACATGCCCTAGGGTAGCTATTTATAGCCTAAGCTACAAACCCTAGTCGATTACGATGTACATTACTTGACAATAAAAAAAAACAAACTTTCCTAAATTCTAACAGATAACTTGCTGACGTAGCTTCGCCGGCTCCTTCCATGCTCTATCGGCCATGACGCCTCTTGTAGTCCAATATGCTTCATTCTTTGCTTCTTATCCAGCGTCGGCCCAATCTCTATCGGCCTTTTGCCTAACAGGTCGACACATGTCAAAAAATGGTGTCAACAGAAGGCAGCAAATGGTGTTACTGATAAGGGCTTTGAAGAGCTACTTGGAATCGTAAAGAACATGCTTCCCGAGGGTGTTTCCCTCATCAACATATGAAGCAAAAAAGGTTGTTTGCCCTCTTGGATTGGAGGTACAGAAGATTCACGCATGTCCTAACGACTGTATCCTCTATCGCTGTGAATATGAGAATCTTGATGCTTGTCCTGTTTGCGATGCAAAGCGGTATAAGATCAGGCAAAATGATACTGGTGATGCCGGTTAAAAATTTCCCGCTAAAGTTATGTGGTATTTCCCTATAATACCACGTTTGAAGCGCTTTTTCAGAAACAAGGCACCCGCTAAGTTGATGCGGTGGCACAAAGACGACTGTAAGCAGGATCAGATGCTGAGACACCCTACAGATGGGTCCTAGTGGAGAAACGTGAACAGAGAATTCCCAGAGTTTGACAAGGACGCACGGAATATAAGGTTTGGTTTGAGTACGGATGGAATGAATCCATTCGGCGAGTGGGGCAGCAGTCAAAATACATGGTCTGTGACTCTATGTATGTACAACCTTTCTTCTCGGCTATGCATGAAGCGGAAGTACATCATGATGTCGGTGCTTATCCAAGGCCCAAAACAACTTGACAACGACATTGACATGTACCTTCGACCGTTGATTGATGAATTATTACTGCTGTGGAAGGAAGAAGGTGTACGTGTGTGGGATGAGTATAAATAGGAAACATTCAACCTCTGAGCATTGCTTTTCGTAACCATCAACGATTGCCCTGCACTTAGCAACCTGTTGGGATAGTCGAACAAGGGATACCAGGCATGCACCCACTATCTAGATGAAACCGACAGTTTGTATTTGAAACATTGTCGAAAGGTTGTTTATATGGGCCATCGTCGATTTCTTCCCCTCAACCACCCCTTAAGAGGGAAAGGCAAACATTTTAAAGGGGAGCCAGAAACTCGTGCTAAACCAATGTTCCGTGACGGAAAGCGTGTTTCCTCGATGATAAAGGATGTGCGTGTAGTGTTTGGAAAGGGCCGTGGCAGCTAACAAGTTACGAATGATGAAAATGGACATGCACCAAAGTGGAAGAAGCAGTCTATATTGTGGGAGTTACCATATTGGGAATCCTTGGAGGTCCGCAAGACAATTGACGTGATGCACCTTGTTGACACCATTTTTCGGCACGTGTCAATCCGTTGAGCAAGCGGCCAATGATGAATGGGCCGACGTTGAGTCAGAAGCGAGGAATGGAGCATATTGGGCTTATGGGTCAAGAAAAGCGTCGCGGCCGATGGAGCTATGGAAAAGAGCTGGCGAGGATATGTCAGCATGTTACCTTTTAGATTGAGTTTTGTTTAATTAGGAAAGTTTGTTTCTTTTTATTATTGGTGTTTCTTATGCTCCAAAAGAATATGTATTCCGCAAGCGCACAGAATCCACCGTTGTAGCACTTCACCTTGGAGTATTCCAGGGTATCGTAGATTTCCACGGGGAAGCACTATGGTCTAAAGAGTATCGAAGAATCGAATGACAAACTTTACTAGAGATATCGACCGAATAACTTGTAGGGGTAAGGAAGATATAATAGATAGGATAAATGGCCAGGCGATGACCGAGTGACACAAGAGACTAATCCTTAGAGAGGTAGGTAGCTGGGAGGACAACGAGTGAGAAAGACTCCTAACACACTTCTAAACTAACGAGCTAGCCTCACAAGACTAAACCCTGCTTCTAACTTGTTATCGGGAACCTAGAGCTTACTTCAGCGGCTGGGGCAGAAGGACCTTAGAATGAGGGAGAAAAGGGGGGGTCCAACTCGGCCAACGATCTAGTGCTATGAAAACACACGAACGTGGTGGACTACAACAGACGGACAGAGCTATCACCACCTGCCGCCTACTACATCAATTCCGTGGGGTGGAACACACTTCCTAGCTAACACTAAGCCAGACACCACATCTACACTCGGTGTTAGGATTTCTCTTACCGCGAACAAGAGAAACCCCCCTCAACCTAGGGAACTGACTTGAGCTCCCTAGTCTGGGCGAGAAAACCCGCAAGGTAAGATCCCGATAAACAAGATAGATAACAAAGCCTAACTAGAGGAAAGAACTTCCGCACACAAGTTGAATAACTTGGAAGGATAAATAAATGCGGAAAGTAAAGCTGACTCGAAAAGTAAAGAAGATAAATTATATTGATAAATGTCAAAGGGAAAGATACAAGAGCTATACCAAACTTCCGATGACGACTCCGGAATCCCGAGACAAGCTCAACTCGACTCTAACTCCCAGACTACTAAACCTACTCTAGAAAATGAAAAGAGAGAAGAGAACTCCTTTGGTGTGTGTTGCAAGTGATGGATGGGGGGTCTATTTATACTACTCCGAGGTCGGTAATTGGGCAAAGGCGTCAGTTATATGCAGCCTTGGTAGTTGACGTAGCTTCCACGCGAAGTTGAGCCCGAGACGCTGCAAAGTGGGGCCGGCCGGCCTCCCCCAGGCCGGCCGGCCTAGGATTGTGGCGGTTTGCAACCGCCTTTCTCCTAGACGGTCCTGATGAGCTCCTGATGTTGATGGAAGTGGGGCCTCATGGATTTGGTCAAGTCTTGCATGCAAGTGGGCCCTTTAATCCATGGTTGATGCCTTTCGATCCATTGGATCCAACTGACTTGAAGTGCACAACTCAGAGGCATTGTGGGTGTGTTTTTTAACCCCTGGTGAAGTTTGGACTCGAAAGGGTTCAGTGCCAGGCCGGCCAACCTAGGCCGGCTTGGGATTTTTCCCATTTCGGCTCAATTTTGTACCACATGTTCATGAAAGCACACCTCACCCAAAAGTTGTGGAATTCGTGAGAGATAAGTAAAATATGTATGGAAATAGTGTGAAGCTCCGTTTTATTCCCGAGAAGTTGACGGACAAAGTGTGAATTAATGGTCGTAAACATTTATTCAAGTAATTTGTAAGTCGGAATCGACTAGTGTTTATGGCTTAGGCTATAAAAAGCTGCCCTTGGGCATGTATCAAATTATCCAATGATCAATACACAAACCCTATTTTCACTTTTTCTCTTAGCCTATAAATAGTTTCAATAGATTTTCTTTTTACAAGTTCTTTTTATAAATAGCCTATAAACCCTTTTTTCTTTTTTTTTTCTTTTCGGCGGCTTTGCCTTAGTTGCAGTAGCTTTTTCTTTTACGAGTTCTTTCCTGCACGTGGGGCTGCATCGACTTCGATCTCTGGCTTGCTGGTAAGTTACGTGTCGAACGAGGAAGATAGGCTCAAGGTTGACGTGGCATCGATACTTCCTCTATCTTGTCTAGTTCAAGGTATCGAGCAGATTGGATCTCGGTCTGGTCTGTTCACCAATTTATCGATATCAGCTTGTTCTTGTTAGATTAATCTGCTTAGTCTAGCTCGTTTCTTGCTGTTATTATCAGTTATCGGTATTTGCTAGATTTGACAGGGTTAGATTTGTTTAATCTTGTTTTTATTTAGCTTTTACCATAATTTATCGGTATTTTTATTTAGCTTGCCTGTTGCACATTGTTAGGCTGATCGGGTTCGGACCTAGGTGTTGCTTACCAAGGCCTTGCTAACCCGTTTAGTGTTGCCTTGTCTGTGCAATTGGCTAGAACTTAGGCCGATTGATCTACTGTTGTATCGGACTTTTGGCCGATGCCCTTGACGGAACGATTCGAAATCACATCCGATACCTTCCGGGAATTTAACGTTTTTCCTGTCCCTTGTCAATTGTAGGTCAACTTGACTGGCACGCCCTGCACCACCGCGCAGCTGAGTTGGACTCTGCACTGGAGTGAAGCAGAATCTCCCAGGTCCTCGTGTGTGTCGGCGTTTAAGGCTGATCGCCGGCTTTTTGCGTCAACACGCTTTTAGCACGCTCGGTGGGACACGACAACGACACCATGATGACCAAGAACGATGGGACAATAGCAAAACCCTGGTGCCCACAATGGACGATCTCAACGACAATCAGAAGTGGCTGGTCCAAGAAGTCATGAAGCAAACTTTAGAAGCCTGCCTAAGGTCATTCATTGTGACCAGAAGAGGAGAGGCATTATAGAAGCAGCCGCTACCAGGGCCGGGGAGTGTCTCTATCACTGAGGACTCGGCCAAGTTCAAGGAGATGTTCGATCAATCCATGAGCCATGCACTGATCAACCAGTCAGGGATTCTGATTGAAACCATCAAGGATGCCGTCAAGAACATCCTATCTGAAGGCATTCAGGGGGCAACATGGGGCCATGCTACCCCAATGCAGAGACATCAGCCGCAGCTGGTGCCAGAGCACCCACTTCAATGGCCGATGGCTTTCTGCCCAAGCAAACAAATGTCAATAACCAGCACAGGGACGAGTTCATCACCGCCTTACGTGTTGCGGCGTCCAGAAACTCTAGGAGCACACACTTCATCACCACCTGCAGCTGCATTCGCCGCAAGTCCCGCAATGAATACATCCACACCAAGCAGAGGCATGTTCAAGACCCTAGCTGGATTTGTTCCTACTTCGTTGGTCATGCAGATGGAATTCTGGCCGTACATCTATCAATGGATGTTGGGACAAAATAACAACGTGAAGAACACTCCTACCTCTACATTGCCGTTGGTGCCACCTGCTCCAATAATTCAACAGCTAGAGCAGTCTCCACCGGCACCAACCCAGACAGGGGGGCATCAAGCAGATGCATCGGCTTTCCAGCCGATGGGTGATCCTGCAGTCCAGCTAATGAGTCCTCAGATCCAGAGGGCCTTTCAAGATAAAAACTTTCAGATGCCAAACCTCACGATGCAGCAGCCTGAGTTGAAGCCTAAGGAACCTGCATTCATGTACCGAAAGCCATATCCAGAAGTGTGTGATCAGATCCTGCTGTCTCATCGGTACAAACTGCCAGATTTCACCAAGTTCTCTGGGCAGGACATCATGTCAATCGTTGAGCACGTTAGTAGGTTCCCGGTATAGTGTGGGGAAGCTGCAATGATAGATGCTTTGAAGATCCGCTTGTTCCCGCTATCTCTCTCTGGATCGGCATTTACCTGGTTTGCTTCGCTACCAGCCAATTTCATAATAACTTGAGTTGATCTTTAGAAGCAATTCCATAAGTACTTCTTTACTGGAGTACAGGAGATGAAGATCATAGACTTGACTGCGGTTTGATAGAGGAACGATGAGCTTGTCCCGGACTACATTCAGAGGTTCAGGGATGTCAGAAGCCGCTTCTTTAATCTATCTCATAGCGATGGCCAGTTAGCTGAATTGGCCTTTCAAGGGCTCCTGCCGCATATCAGGGAGAAGTTCTCTTCTCAGGAGTTCTAGAATCTGAGTCATTTAGCATCTAGGCTTGCAAATGTTGACGTTCAAGCCCATGACACCAGGAAGAACATGATCCGGAAGAAAGTAAACTACATTGGGGATTCCTCTGACTCGGAGAACGAGGCTGAGATCGGTGTGGCAGAATGGGCCAAGAAAAAGAAGCCGATCTCATGCCCGTTCGCGAAGAAGGAAGTCGAGAGCTATGGGTTCGACGTCACAGAGGCCAATAGGATCTTTGACTTGCTGCTACAAGAGGGTCAGCTCAAGTTTCCCTCCAATCACATGATCCCATCATCCAATGAATTAAAGGGCCGCGGGTATTGTAAGTGGCATCACTCATAATACTAATGATTGCAAGACCTTCAGGAAGGAAATCTAGGTGGCCATAGAACAAGGGAGGATCAAGTTCGACAAGCCGATGAAGATCGACGAACATGCCTTCCCGGCTAGTACAGTTGACGTGGGAGCACAAGAGGTGGACGGAAAAGCAAAGGTATCAACTTCTGATCATTCTGATCATGGTACTGAAAATCCGAAGACTCATGTATCGGCCCATGGCAGGGGGAACCAAGGCCGATATGAACAAGGAGGAAGTTTCAGGAGACCACGCAGGGTTGTCACATCTCAGATGCTCCTGAACAAATATCAGCGTCAACAAGATAGGGAGAGACGCCGCCAAGAGGAAAAGGGCAGACGTGATGCAGATCACTAGCGGTGCCCGTTCTTTGCTTTCTGTTGGAATGAGGGCTTGCGTTTGCCATCGGTCGATGACTGTCCTGAGTGCCATGGGATGTATGAAGGTAGATACGACTTCAAGAAGCAGCGCTATGAAGATAAAGATCAGCAGTCAATTTTTAGAGGCAAGCACAATGGGGATCGTGTCTCTGTTCATGATCTGCTGGGTCCACGAGTCCCTGAGCAAGCTTTGATTGAAGAGCAAGCTGAGGAACGTGTACCTGATGAAGCACCTCTAGATCGGTCGACCGAGAGTCACGATAGCTCTAGGTGCGATCCAGAGGAGTACCCGGATTGGTACATTCGGGGTTTGACCTGATCCTAGAAAAGGAGGATTCAAATGCTCTGGCATAGGTAGCAATAAGAGGAAAGTGCCTATGAGAAGAAATCAGTCAAATCACAACTGTGACGCGTTAGGCAAAAGACCGATGAAACTACCCCGTCAGCATTGGTCAATATGGTTTTTGTGATACCCATGGAATTCAAAGCACCGGTTCACAGTGATGATGAGGTAGCAGTGGTAGAACTTGATCTTGATCCAGTCCAAGCCTCATTTGAAAAGCCAGAAGAAAAGGAGCGGAGGCACTTAAGGCCTTTATACGTGAAGGGGCATGTTGACGGCAGGCCGATGACAAAAATGTTGGTTGACTTAAGGGCTGCTATCAATGTCATGTCGTATGTTGTCTTCCGAAAGCTTGGGTTCGGCGAAGAGGATATGATGAGAACTGATATGGTTCTCAAGAGCTATGAAGGAAAGACCACGCCTGCTCGGGGGGCAATCAGCGTTGAACTAACGATTGGGAGCAAGACCCTGCCTACTACTTTCTTTGTCGTGTCGTTGACGACAAAGGATCATACAATCTGCTCCAAGGCCGAGACTGGATTCACGCTAACTATTGCATCCCATCTATGATGCATCAATGTCTTATCCAGTGGCTGGAGAACGATTCGGTTGAAGTGGTACCAGCAGACTCCTCGCTCAGCATTGCATCGGCCGATCCTCCAGTCTGGGGCTTCGATGGTGTGGAGTGTATATCAGGCAAAATATGGGATGGTGACTTCTTGAAGATGGAGGACTTCGGGCTCGATCTAGTTCAGGAAGATGACTTCAAAGATCCTAATTTATAAAGGGATTTGAACAAGCCTCCCATCGACCGAGGAGAAGCAATGTGAGAAATTTCTGGCCGATGGAGTAATCTTGTAAAAGCCGATCATGTTGATAAATGATCAGGCTCAAATGGCCGATACGATATGTATCGCCCTTAGTGCAAAAAAAAACACCTGCAATAAGACTTTGCTTTGATCAAATTATTTGATCTTGATCCAGTGATTGGCTAGACCACATCTGAAAGGATTGGAGTCATCTTTGGATTATATTGGAGTTATGTTCGGTAATTATCATAGCCAATTGACCTTGATGTGTCCTACCTTTTCTCAAGTTTTAAGTACCAAAGAAGGTTGCGGAAGCGTTGGCTGATCGGGATCCGTTGATTAAATGTTATAAGACAAGAAGGAAAGAAATCCAGATTTGTTGGAAATTCAGATGCAAGTGAGGGAAAAGCCGATCTATTCACTTGGAAATGTGTTTACAAAAAGCCGATCTGTAGATCAGGCTGTCATATTGACTAATTACTACTACTGATTCATCGGCGAAGACATTGCTAATTACAACACCTAGACTAATATCCTCGCTGATGGCAGAAGAACCTACGCCAAGATCATCGACGAGTTCTTCAAATTCTTGCCGTGCCTCGCCTTCTGGGACAAGGTCTGCACCACAGCAAGGGCAACGGCAGCGCCACAGTGAACTCCGTGATCAGCGACCTCCTAAACGCGGTTGGGGACATCCTGCAGGCGAGCAATGACAGTGTCGCACCGAGCATTCACCGCTTCGGTGGTGGTAGCTGCTGCACCAAGGAGGTCCTAAATCTACGATTCTAGAGCTGAAGAAGAGACAGACAAAATAAGGAAAAGATTAAAATTTCTCAAGGAAGGGTTTTTCGGATAAGAGGCTAACCTGATACCCTAGCGTTGGCAGTGACAAGTTGGGCGCGTGCAGTCAGTGCCATGTCTTCGGCAACCGCTAATTGGGCTTCCAATCGGCTGGTCTTCTTGGTCTCTTCTGCATAGTTGTTGCGCGCCTCATCTTTCTCCCGGAGAAGATCCCGGATGAGATTGCAAGTTCCCTCATTGAGGTCATCGAAAGGATTCGACAGTGAAGAGGGAGGGAGGTGGGGTGGCGCGCTGGAAGCTTCATCATCTCTGAAGGGAAAACAAAAGCCGATTAGATCTGATCGAGCTACAGTGAAATGCAAGAACAACAAATTTGTTAGCCGTGGCGGCGAAAAATTGGAGGCTGATCCGAGGGACCTTCGCCTGCGCGATTGTTTCCGTCCATTGTCAATAGAGATGAAGGTTGGGGTTTTCTGGCTGGAGCAGGAAAGATGTGGCCGATGGAGTTTTGTGAGTTGGCTATGCCGATGGGCACTATTTATGGTACAGGTGAAGAAGACGGGTCGTTTCAGGGAAGATGAAGCGTCCTAGGTCAGGAGGATATTTTGCAGGCGAAAAGACGAAAGTCGAACCGTTTTGAAACAGATTAGCGATGGAACAAATTGAAGCCAGGGGCAAAGAAGAGTTTTGTGCTCGCCGTCATCACGGAACGCGAGGGATAGCCTATGTGGAGTCGGAGTCCATGCGGAGGCAGAACGGAAGCCAAATGAACCGGAGGAGCTTCAGAGAAAAATTTATATTACTCCGAAGCTGGGGGGGCATGTGTTGACACCATTTTTTGGCACGTGTCAATCCATTGAGCAAGCGGTCAATGATGAATGGGCCGACGTTGAGTCACAAGCGAGGAATGGAGCATATTGGGCTTTTGGGCCAAGAAAAGCGTCGCGGCCGATGGAGCTGTGGAAAAGAGCTGGCGAGGATATGTAAGCATGTTATCTTTTAGATTGAGTTTTGTTTAATTAGGAAAGTTTGTTTCTTTTTATTCAAGTAATTTGTAAGTCGGAATCGACTAGGGTCTATGGCTTAGGCTATAAATAGCTACCTTCGGCATGTATCAAATCATCCAATGATCAATACACAAACCCTTTTCTCACATTTTTCTCTTTTCGGCGGGTTCGCCTTAGTTGCAGTAGATTTTCTTTTTACGAGTTCTTTTCTGCACGTGGGGCTGCATCGACTTCGATCTCCAGCTTGCTGGTAAGTTCCGTGTTGAACGAGGCAGATAGGCTCAAGGTTGACGGTGCATCACTTCTTCCTCTATCTTGTTTAAATTCACGATCTCGGTCTGGTCTGTTCACCAACTTATCGATATCAGCTTGTTCTTGTTAGATTAATCTGCTTAGTCTAGCTTGTTTCTTGCTGTTATCATAAGTTATCGATATTTGCTAGATTTGATAGGGTTAGATTTATTTAATCTTATTTTTATTTAGCTTTTACCACAATTTATCTAGCCTAGATCTAAATACCATCGGCCAACGTACAGCTTGCCTGCTGCACGTCGTTAGGCCGATCGGGTTCGGATCTAGGTGTTGCTTACCAAGGCCTTTCTAACCCGTTTAGCGTTGCTTTGTCTGTGCAATCGGCTAGAACTTAGGCCGATTGATCTACTGCTGTATCGGACTTCTTGTCACACCCGATTCTAGAAAGAACCAGATGCATCTCATATGTGCGCCAGGATCATGTTCACACACATATGGTAGACGGAAAGTGTAATATATCAAAGACAATGCTCAATATGTAACTAAATAAGGTATTTAACAATATTACACTCCGTATAAAAGAGACACAAATGTCTTTAAACGATTAACCGTTATACCCTATACGAAGTCTGCAACAACTCCGTCTTCCACAGGCGATGACTGGTGAACGCAGGGCCTAGAACTCCTCGAAGTCGTCGAAGATCTCCTCTTCAAAGTTCTCTTCTGAACAACAGGGGGCAAGGCTGAGTACTCTTATGGTTGGTACTCAGCAAGTGGGGTGAAAATGCAAGGCCATCAAGGATAGGCTAAGGTTTGTAGCAGCGGTTGCTTTTAGTCGGTCATATATTTATTATCAAGCACCTATTAACTAGGTTTAAGTATATACCAACCCACTTTAGTAAAATCATAAGGATTCCATCAACAATATCATAATCCACGAACCACAATTTAATTAATCTTCAAGTTTCATTATCATGTGAGGGTCCAAGCCACTCTTAACCGTGAGTACGGCTGTTATAACAGTTTTACACTCTGCAGAGGTTGTACACTTTACGCACAAATCGTGTTTCCCTGAGTCGCCCGGGTTTGCAAAGCCCTTCCGAGGTGAGTGGCGAGGGTACACTACGAAGCCTTTACAAAGACATGTCGAGAGCTAGGCAGCCCGCTAGAGTTTCAGTAGCGGCGTGGTCCATAAACCTCCCTAATGGTCAGCTCCTTAGCAAAGGCAGCTACCCCAAGAGGACCGGGCTATGACCCCTATCACTGACCCTCTCCTTGCCCTTTCGGTAAGGCCACCAGCAAACTACACATCTAATTATTTGGCTAAGGTCAGAGCCATATGACTTTGTGGTTGCACTGTTCACTTGGGTGGTTCTCCATGTTCCCATTAAACAAAGTTGATCTTGAAATTACGCGATAACAACAATATGAAACGTGATCAACATCGTTAAAAGAGTAAACCAATACCAATCCCAAAGTTTGCAACTAAGCGTGGCTACCCAACATGAATAGTAAACCCAGGTGTTTCAAGGTTTGGGGTAAAAGACTAGGTATGTCCTTAGCATAGGTAACCCATCAAGTTTATGCAAGCAACAATAAAGTAAAGTGTATTATCATGCTGTTGTTGGGATCAAATAGAATATGCAGAGGGGGAAATCCACTTGCCTTCTTCAAACAGCTGCTGGTTTTCTTCCTCGTAAGCTTGCTCTTGATTTGGCTCGAACGTCACGTTGTCTACGCGATCACACAAATAAGCATACACAAACAAATAAGAAACAATACAGCAAACAATACAAACAGAAAGTAAAAAGATACTAAAGTTGTAGTTCATGATGCAAGGATCATGTGGGCGCAAGAATCGCTGAAATCGGAGTTGAAACGATGAAGATATGGCTAAAACAGTGGTCTAGGGGCCTAACTGCGAGAGTTTTGAACTTCCAGGGGCTAAATCTGATGGATTTAGGGGCTAAAATATAATTAAACCTTATACAGTGGGTCGGGGTGCAAAACTATAGGTTCTGGACGGCGGGTACTAATTCTAGAAAAGTCAAGGGTCGGGACAGAAAAAGAAAGGGCTCAGCTCTAATTATTTTTCTACTGTTCTGGACTGCGGGTTGATTCCTGGAAAACCTAGGGATCTTTCTGCGAATGTTACGGGGATGGCTAGAGTCGGGTGAATCTGATCCGTTAGATCAGCATCGAGCGGCGGGTCGGGCGAATCGGCGGAGTAAGGGTCAGGCGAATCGGCGGTGTGAAGAGAGGGTCGGGTAAATCGGCAGTGTAAAGTGAAGGTCAGGCAAATCGGCAGTGTAAAGTGAAGGTCGGGCAAATCGGCGGAGTAAGGGTCGGGCGAATCGGAGCTTTGCCGGGCGTCCGCGGCGAGCGAGTGCGGCGGCGGACGGCCGGAGCTTCACCGAATCCGGTGTTCCGGGGCACAGTTCAGGCTGGGTTTATGCCGGGGAGTGAGTGGGCGACACGGCGAAGGTGAGGGTGATCACAGGATGGTTGCGCGGTGGCTGTAAACTGGCGGCCACGGCAGTGGGCGGAAACAGGGGTCCGACGAGAAATTGGGTTTGCGGCGGAGCAAGAGAGAGAGGGGGAATTCGGTGCGGCTTGATGCTCACCAACTCGTGGAGCTCTGGCGAGAGTTGAAGACGGCGGAGAAGCTGCGGAACGGCGAGTCGACGGAGAGGCGGCGACACGGGACGGCGGCGTTCCTCTGGTGAGCAAATTCCAGCGGCGTGCGACGGTGTTGAGTAGAGGAAAGGGTTTGAGGATGGCTCTGGTTACAAAGCGGGGCTCCGGCGGGATTTTATAGGGGCGGGTTGGCCGGGAGTAAGGAAGGTGGCGGCTCTTGCAAAGGAAGGGGCGGAACGGCGGCTAATAAGGTAAGCCTGCATCGCGAGGAAGGAAAGAGAGACGCGGGCGACGGCGCGAAGTCGATCCGGACTCGGGTTAAGGAAGGAAGAAGGAAGGAGAAGGGACGCGGATGATGGCGCGGCGTGCCTGCTGTCGCGGCGGAGAAAGGAAACAGAGGAGCGGGAGCGATACGGAGCAGAGGAAGAAGAAAGGAAAGAAGAAAGAAGACACCGACAGATGGGTCCCAGCTGTCAGTGAATGAAAGGGTCGGGTGAGCGGATTGGCTGCTGAGCTGGGCCGCGGGAAAAAGAGAAGAAGGAGAAGAGAAGAATTGGGCTGGCTGAAAGAAAGAATAGAAGAAGAAAAGAAATAAAGATGCATGCACAATTTGATTTTATGACTTATAAAAATACTTTTAGAATTTTGATTCCTATATTTTTGGGTGTTACACTTCTGGTCGATGCCCTTGACGGAATGATTCGAAATCCTAGCCGATACGTTCCAGGAATTTAACGTTTTTCATGTCCCTTGTCAATTGTAGGTCAAATTGACTGGCACGCTCTGCACCTTTGGCAGAACCACCTGAATTAATCCGGCTCAAGTGCGCTAACCATCACCACGAGGGCAATCAGGGCTAACTCGCACTTCAAACGGAGTAATCCATAGGTCTGTCGGGTAACCTCCCGATACAACCACGGGTTTGCCGATCGAAACCACACATACAAAGTACTCACACGAAGGTGAGCCCAGAGAATACAACATTCCACAAATTTTACATCACAGGGTTCAACATAAATTTATTGTTACAGACCAAGTTCGAAATTCGTAAAACGAGTACTTCAGAGTACATTGCAGCGGAAAAAAACAACGATAAACTACTCGACGATACATGATGTCTCGATGAAGCCCGTATGAGACATCACTCGGCATTATCATCATTGGCCGGGGACGCATCCCATTCCACCAACCAACCAGGAGGAAGAGTACACGGCCAAGTCAAACTAGCAACCATGTCCTCAAAAGTATCACCTGAAAACAAGCCACATGCAAGGCTGAGTATACCAATACTCAGCAAGGCTTACCCGACTAGTGGAATATACTTAGCCGACTCCTAGACATGCAAGGCTTTTGGCTTGAGGGGTTTGTTTTGCCGAAAAGCATATACAAGTAGGTCCTTAGTTTCAAATTTTATCTCCAAATTCTAGTTTTCTTTAACCATTCTAGGTAAGCAACTATCCAATATCATACATGGTGAAAGAATTAATTTGCATCCAACAAGTTTAATCATCATCATTGTTCCATTTCTTACTCTATGTGGTAAAAGGGTCAAGCAGTCTCAATACCGCTAGAAAAAGACGATTCGAATCGAATTTCTTAACCTTACAAGGCAGACCTAAACACACGTCACGTGGTTACTCCCAGAGTCACACGTGCAACCTTTCCCCTTTCTTCCCGGGTTGTGGATCGGGGCCACCATCCGAGACTATAGAGCCCGGCTCTGCACCCACCATGTGCGCGCATGGAACCGAAGTTGGGAGGGTGAGGTGCTGTCCACTTGCCGGTCCGATTAGGTACTTAAGCTTACCGATTACCATATTCTCGGCATGTGGTTAGTACGTTCAAACGCTTAACCACCACTACCACACACTGCAGCCTTAGCATTTTTCACTAAACAGACGGGGCCTCAATCACCAACATGAACATCGCACCATAGCCCCGTCCGTCGACCTTATGATTGCAACATGTAGTAAACATTCAACTCCTATATTCTCGCGAGTGACAGGAAATCACTCGACTTTTACCGGAGTCCTATTAGCATAGCATTCTATCGAACCTTATATCTAGTGTTCAAATCATAGGAACCTAAGGTCATGCAACTAAGTTTTCATTCAACTCCTATAAACTTAATGCACAAGCAATATAGAGTAATAAGTTGCATAATTTAGAAAATAGGGTTCATGCTCCGGGGCTTGCCTTCCTGAGCAAAGCTAGCCTTGGGCTCTTTCGAACTTTGGTTCGGGTCTTCGAAAACTTCAGTTAGATTCACTTGAACTTCACGCTGCTCACTCTCGGACTCGGGCACCAGCTCGTATGTTCCGTCAGCGAGAGTAGTCAATTCTATATGAATGCACAAGTATGAGTTGTAGTGATGGTACGTGACATTTATTTTCTTCACGATAAAGTTGCAGTCCACAAAAACATAGAATTGGTTGTAAAGTTACTTAGTTAAGATTTCTTGGGCAATCTTTAATAGAGTACATCTTAAACTACTTAACTTCATTAAAAAAGAAGGGGTTGTGTTATATCGAAAACTTAATTTTCTAAGCACAAACATGGATTAAACACAATTACTGAACTAGGTAACTTCTGGTGATGAACCTTTTATTCTGAGTACCACATACAGAGACAAAACAACTGCAAAAATTTCAGGCATTTTTGTGTAGCAGATTAAATATGAAAAATGTAATACACAGCCACTACTAGAACATAGTTATTTTTATACAGAATGAACCATGCAAGTATTGATGCTAAAAAGTTTACAGGGTGTTAATCTATCCATATATGTGTTACTGTAAATTTTTCAGATTTTATTGTTCACCGTATAGAGCATAATAAATAGGACAAGATACACCTATTTTAATAAAGATTAATTTTTACAGAATGTTATACAGGGTTTCTGAGTCAGAAACCTTTTATACAGCATATTCTAACCCAAAGTACCCTATAGTAAAAAGGTGAACATTTTTCAAGCACAAAACCTAATTACTTTGATTTAATGAATTTTTCCACCTCAAAAATTATATGAGTAGGTTACAGAAAGATAAACAGTCCCTAAATTTTTTTGTGGCATCTAGGTATCACTATAACAGCAAAAAAAAAGTTTTATAACATGAATCACTATAGAAAAATAGGAAATATTAGTTCTATCCCTTCATGGCATAAAACAAAGTCTAACAAAAAGTTTAGCTAGAGATGGGTTCTGCTCTTGAACTTTTTGCACTGGCCTACACATCAAGAAAATAATCTACTGTCCAAAAATTAGGTTCGGCCTTTGTATACAACAGTGGATACAAATAAAGGCTATTAAACCTTCCATTCAATCTAGGGCAAAATATAGCAAGCAAATGAAGAAATGCATGTAACAAAAGTTGTAGATCTTCTTCTAAGGATTACAGAACAGTTGAGTTTGTAGTTTTCTGATTTTTTAATGATTTTTAAATAATTTTTAAAGTTAACTGTTTTTGAATTTAGGGTCAAAACACTGGTTTGCAGATATGCCCCTGGAAACTTGCGTGCAGACCCTTAGAAAGATTGAAAACAAAGCAATTGGGTCCCTGGCGGGGCTGGCATGGCGGCGAGGGGAAAGGGTCAGTGGAGTACCAGGGAGGTGAGAGTTACCTCGTGGTGGCCTTGGTCGGGGTCGGGAACGGCCGGAGGTGGGTCTCCCACGGCGGACAGGGGCCGACAGCGGTACTGTGCGGCGTTGATGGTGCTCCGACGAGGCTGGCATGGCGTGGTCGGGTCGGGGAGCTGCAATGGATGGTGGAGGACCGATTCCGAGGGTCGGTTCCAAGGAAAGGAGACCGCAGGTGGTGTGCCCACGGCGGACAGGGGCGGCGGCGGCGGTTGCTGGTGGCGGCCTTGCTCCGGCGGGGCTGGGCGGCGATGGGCGGGGCAGTGAGCTTCGGTGGGTAGGTGCGGTGGTGTTTGGAGGCTCAGCTCTGGCAATGGGTGGCTGGAGAGATGAGCTCCACGGCGAGCTTCTTACGGCGGCGGCAATGGCTGTGGGCGGTGGCGTTCTGGTGGTCTGGGTGCGCGAGAGGGCTCAGTGCGGCCTTTTGAAGGCAGCAGAGAGGAGGGAGGAGGGGTGGGGCTGGACTGTGAGGTTGGGGAGGGGCGGCACAATGGGGGCGTGCCATTGGGCCGTCGGGGCGGTGGCAGTGCCGGCGCGGCGTGCGGCGGACCAGAGTGGCCGATTGGGCGCGGGGGATTTGGCGTGGGGGGAGGGGGATCGTGCGCGGTGCGATTAGTGAGCAGCCACAGCTGCTGCCTTGCCGGGCGGCGAGCGCACGGACTGGCCTGGCGTGGCACGGCGCGCAGACATCACACGGCGCGTGTCGTGCGGGAGCCGGGCGAGGGAGGCGAGCAGGGGAGGGTGCCGTGCGGTGGGCGCGGGTCAACGAGCTCGGCCCTAGCTGGCTTGGCCCCTAGTGCCGGTCAGGCATCGCCGGCCAGGTGGCCAGCGGCGTCTACGCGGCGGTCGGGCAGAGCAGGGAAGGGAGCTGAGGGAGAAATAAAAGGAAAGAGAGGGGCTGAAATGAAAAACTATATTTTTCTCGCATTTTTATGTTGCAACTCAAAATTCTCTGAACACAAAAGTTGTTCAAAATGAAAAGTTACACAAGTTTTGTTTCAGGCCAAAGTTCACTTGAGTTATATTTCAAAAGTTATTTTAAAAACTCAAAAAGCTTGATTCGGATGACACGTCCCTTCATGGGCAAAATTTCATATTCTCCCCTAGGCTTCAACTAGACTTTTGTTTATCATGTCACTGATGATGTGCCTATTCAATTTCATAGTCACATTTGCATCAATGTGAAAGTTATTTAATTTGTTTGATTAAGGTACATGTACTTATGCACATATATACATACTTTCAATATAAAAGCAAAACCAAATTATAATACATTTTTTTTAAACTTTTCTTAGTTCCTTATGCATATTGTTATGCTAATGAGACTTGTTTAGCAAATTAAATACATGAGGTGTTACAGCACCACCGCGCAACTGAGTTGGACTCTGCACCGAAGCGAAGCAGAATCTCCCAGGTCCTCGCGTGTGTCGGCGTTTAAGGTCGATCACCGGCATTTTGCGTCAACACACCTGATGAAGAATCTTTGCGTGAACGTGCTAGGTTTCCTAGGCAGGTATGGGCAAGGAAAAGATACACTGGAAGCAAGGTATGATCTGAAAGAAATGAAACAAAGAAGAGACCTATGTCTTGAAAAAACACTACTAGAAATTGTAGCATTCGTGATGAAATTCCGCTTGACGTTTTCAACTTCGTCACTAAACATACCACATCTATGACGAAAATCCAACCTTCATCACAGATCTTCGGTGGCAGCCTTCAGCCCCCACTGTACTGTGACGACAATAAAACGCGTGTCACAGAATAACATCTGGTATCGTCACAGAATAACATCTGGTATCGTCACAGAAACGGTGCTCTTCGGCGGCAGCCTTGAGCCCCCATTGTACTATGACAAAAGTAAAATGTGCATCACAAAACAACACATCTGGGTTCGTCACAGAAGCGGTGAGCCACATATAGCTCCATTTGTGATTATTAGGAAGCATTAATATATATATATATATATAGACACACACACACCAAAGCTAAAATAAAAAAATAAAGAAAAACATGGTGCAGGAGGATTCGAACCATGACCTCCATATTACACAACAAGGGTCTTACCACTATGTTGCACCAACATTTATGTATATTACGAAGCGTTAATATACATATACTAAGTTGCACAACCTGCTAGAGGTAAAATTAAAAAAAAAAGAAAAAATATGGCCCAAGAGGAGTCGAACCGTGACCTCCTACTATAGGAATAAGGCTCTGTTTGGATGTAGATATTGGAAGGCTTGGCATTGAATTGGGTTCAATGCCAAATCAAAGTAGTATTGGTAATGGGCTACAAAACCAAATCCATTGTTTGGATGTAGATGAAGTTGTTAGATGGAATCCAATGAGCTTACAGATTCTAATTCATGTTTGGATATCCATACCTTGGCATTGAGAATTAGACCATCTTCTTCTCCTCTCCACCCGGCCATGCTGGCGGGGGACCTCCTGGGTGGAGCTCACCGCGCTGCCCGCCTCCTGGCCGGAGCTCACCCCCACTGTCCGCCCTTCGGGCTGGAGCTCACCCCCACCGCCCGCCCTTCGGGCTAGAGCTCACCCGTGCCGCCCGCCTCCACAGGGCATAGGAAGAGGAGGAGGCGTGCCGGACGGGAGGAAGGAGAGGAAGGGCGCCGGCCGCGAGGAAGAGGAGGGGCGCCGTCCAAGAGCAAGATGAGTAGGAGGAGGAAGGGCGCCGACCGCAAGGAAGACGAGGGGCGCCGACCGCGAGGAAGATGAGGAGGGGCGCCGGCCGCAAGGAAGACAAGTAGGAGGAGGAGGGGCGCCGGTCGCAGAGTGGGGAGGGTGGCGCGGCCCACTGACAGAAGGAAGGAAAGGAAGGGCAGCGCGGCCCATCGACAGAGGGAAGGAGTGGGAGGGTGGCGTGGTCCGCGGGCGGAGGGAGAGAGACGGTGGCGTGTCCCGCCAACTGGGGAGGAGAGGGCGAGCGGCATGCGGAGCCGAGGACGATACGATGAATGCATTGCAATACCGAGCTGTGGGGCTCGAATTTTTTCGAGGGTGCGGGCAAGTGAAGCGAATTCTGCGTGGTATTCGCTCACGTTTCCAATTTCCAATTCCAGTGACATCCAAACGACGGTATTGGTGCCAGCGAATTCCAATTCCTTATTCCAAGCTCCAATACCAATATCCAAACGGGGTGTAAGGGTCTTACCACTACACTGCACAACTGTTTTTGATTATTACAAAACGTTAAACTTATAAAATTTATAAGGCAAACAACCTGCCAGAGCTAAAAAGAAAAAATAAAGAAAAAATGGTGCAAGAGGATTCAAACCATGACCTCCATTCTATAGCAACAAGGGTCTTACCACTATGCTACACTACAATTTGTGTTTATTACGAAGCGTCAATATACAAATAGTCAGTCGCACAACCTGTTAAAATGCAAAGTATTTATCCCAAAAAGTGCAGCAAGGAGGTTTTAAACCTTGGACCTATGGGTTTGAGTGGAGCACATCTACCACCAGACCACCTCCTGGGTTGTGTCAAGCTTTGTTATTTAATTTTAGTTAAACATTACAAATCATGTTGCAGCTCTCCCCTTCCACCCCCAGTCTTGGGCCGAGCCCAGCTAAAATGCTGAAGCACCCCCATCATCTGTGCTGGAAAAAAATGAAGAACAAATATATAGTTCATCTTTATCTTTTTAATCCAAAATTAAAATTTGTATTTAGTATTTATCCCTTGTACGAACTCCAAATTTAATGATTCTTTTTTCTAACTTTTTCTAAAACCATGATCTTTCATTTAATGGTATTTGTTTATATGTTAATTGCTATTTCTTGGACCTTTTTCATATGGCTTGTTTTTTTCAAGAAAATTAAAAGTAGGAAAATATGTTTTTTCCATAGCAACTAATGTAACTTCATATTTTTTAATGTTAGGGTAAAATTAAGCTTGTGTCAAAATTTGAGGTGCATACGAGTTCAAAAATATTATGAGTTACTTAAATCTCAAAGTTTCACTTGAGTGATAAGAACTATGTGAGAGATGTATGGTCCAACTTTAGTAAATCTATTTAAATTTTTTATGGCAAGCTTATGGACGAAAAATATGTTATCATGTCAATTTGTAAAATTTTCTGACCAAATTTAGATATTATTGCAATTATTATGTAGTAATTTGAAGAAAGAAATTCGAATTGTCCCTCGAAGATAGTTGAATTTTTCATATATCTCAAAGCTATGGACTAGAATAGAATCTATGAGCTTAAATATAATTTTTATGCAATTTTTTGAATCTTATTAAGTGCACATGTGGTTCAATTTTGAATTACTTTAAATAAGCACATAGAAAATAATTTAAATGATAAAAAATAGTAAATCTCTTCAAAAATGAATAAAATTACTACATGACAACTTAGATGTTGTCTATTACATTCCAAAAATATATTGATATATTTAAGATAATAATTTTTATGCGTTACTTTATAATAGTGTAATAAAATAAAATAAAAATATTAAACAGAGAAAGAATGAATTAAATCCATTTTGATTCAAATGACCTAGTTATTTCTGACCGTTTGCCGCCAATCCGATGGTCCTGATTACGCTCTTGTGGTATAAAATCGGTGTCGCTCTCCTCTCCCTCGATTTCAACTCGTGATAAGGCGGGAGCTGTGGCTGCGCCAGATCTGGGCCCCTCGCCATCTCCACCGACTCCCTAGGTCCTCCACGACCTGCTCCTCGCACGCGCGAGATCTGGGCTGGGCACGGGCTCCTGCCAGCGGCAGCAGCAGCAGCAGGAGGAGGGGGAGGAGATGAAGTCGTCGCTGCAGAGCCGGCAGGAGCCACGTCAGGCCAGCAACGGCACCACGCTGCTCTCGCCATGCGTCCTCAGCATCTGCGTTCAGTGGTGGCCTGGTGGGACTGGAGAGCTCGCTTGCTGGCGTCATGTTGTGGGTGGGCGTGTGCAGGCAAGGCGGATGACTAGCTCCAGGAGCAGATGAACTCCAGCATCTAGATGGCGACGGAGGAGTCGCCGGCCACTAGACGCCCCGAGGTGAAATCCAGCTCCTTCCTTCGTATGCTACGGGACTTTTCCAAATCATCTGATATGCGTGTGTTCCATACTTATTGTACTTAGTTTGCAAATAGTGTCATGAATATGTGGGTACTTTAAATCGATTTGGCTGTAGGATAGCAACATGTCGTTTTCATGCTATGGTGATGCTACTGTTGGGCTCTATCATTTTCATGCTGTAAATCGATTTGTGTGTTATGCTTGTATTTTTCATTGTTCCCTATGAGTGTTGTGTAATGCACTACTATAAAAACGGTTTTTAGGGACGGGTAAAATGGCATTTGTAGGGACGGATGCGAAAACCGCCCCTAGTCTTCGCTGCTAAAAATCAAAGTTTGCAGGGGCGGGTACCGCACCCGCTCCTGAAAACCGATTTGGCGGGTGAGCCCATGACCCGCCCCTGGAAATGCATTTTCAGGGTTGGGTCAAAGGCTCACCCGCCCCTACAAATAGAATTTTTAGGGGCGGGTGACGCCCCCACCCGCCCTTGCAAATGGGGATCATTTGTAGGGTCGGGTGGGGGTGACCCGGCCCAAAAAATGCATGTCCAGAGGCGGCTCGGTTGCTACAGTAACCCGGCTCTATTTGTAGCAACGGGTCACATTTTGAGCCGCCCCTGAAAGAAAATCGGGTGTTGCTATAAATCGTTTTTGTAGTAGTGTTGGACAATGTTTCTAGTACTCGGCTCGTGTCATACTTCTCAAAACACATTATTTTTGCTTGGATAATTTAAATTAGAAGTTAGAGCTCTTAAGTAAATTATCATGTTGTGCAAAACTGAAACCCTCTAACAAAAGATAGAATCTGATAATATATGTATATATGTACATTAGGTTCAGGCTGCTAATTTTGAAGGCAATGCAAGTTAGTAGCTGTTAAAGTCTTGTCTAAGTCGTAGATAATAGCTTGTATATTAATCTTGTCAACACGGCACTGAGTTCTTTCTCATATCACAATCAAAATTGAATCGTTGTATCAATAGACTAAACTTCATCTTTGAGTAGCATGCATGCAAGGCTATGTGTTTGTTACTGCTACTTGAACGACCATTATATGTTCTTCAGTTTCTATTTTTGAATTTCATGTGGTAGCTTGCTATCAATATAGAGCATACTCTGTAATGCTTTATCTTTTTTTTTTGGTGTGTACAAGGCTTAATAATTTATCTATAACCCGAGTTTGTTTTGTAGACATGTCCTGAATTTTATCTGCCAACCTACACCTCCATTTGTCATCCACACATGGAGATAACGTAGTCTATTTTGTGCTCTGTCCTATGTTACTCCTACGGCAGCAGGCTGCGGTGTCTATATCATGCTCTGCTCTGTTCAATTGAGTGCTTTGTGGTTCGTAAAAAAAAAAAGAGTGATTTGTTCTATGCTACCCCTAGCTGCCGGAACACTTGTATGATTATGTGTTCTCTGCTCTGTCAAGTTACTACTGCTTTTGTGCTTAATTAATGTTGGTGTTTCCTATGCTCCAATAGAATATGTATTCCGCAAGCGCACAGAATTCACCGTTGTAGCACTTCACCTTGGAGTATTCCAGGGTATCATAGATTTCCACGGGGAAGCACTATGGTCTAAAGAGTATCGAAGAATCGAATGACAAACTTTACTAGAGATATCAACCGACTAACTAGCAGGGGTAAGCTAGATATGATAGATAGGATAAATGGCCAGGCGATGACTGAGTGACACAGGAGACTCTAATCCTTACAGAGGTAAGTAGCTGGGAAGACAACAAGCGAGAAAGACTCCTAACACACTTTTAAACTAACGAGCTACCCTCACTAGACTAAACCTTGCTCCTAACTAACTAACGGCTGGCGAGGAAGGAATTCGGAAAGGGATGAGAGGGGAGTCCAACGGCACCAACAACTACTGCTATGAAAGCACCCGAACATTGTGGACTACAACGGACAGACAGGACTGCCACCACCTGCCGTCTACCACATAGTTTCGTAGGGTGGAACACACTTTTTAATGTTAAGCTAACACTAAGTCAGACACCACGTCTGCACTCGGTGTTAGGATTTCTCTTGCCGCGAACAAGAGATCCCCTCAGCCTAGGGAACTGACTTGAGCTCCCTAATCCGGGCGAGAAAACCCGCAAGGTAAGATCCCGATAAACAAGATAGATAACAAAGCCTAACTAGAGGAAATAATTTCCGCACACAAGATGGATAACATGGAAAGATAAATAAATACGGAAAGTAAAGCTGACTTCAAAAGATAAAGAAGATAAATTATATTGATAAATGTCAAAGGGAAAGATACAAGAGCTATGTCACACTTCCGATGACGACTCCGGAATTTCGAGACAAGCTCGACTCGACTTTAACTCCCAGACTACTAAACCTACTCTAGAAAGTGAAAGAGAGAAGGGAACTCCTTTTGGTGTGTGTGTTACAAGTAGTGGGTGGGGGGTTTATTTATACTACTCTAAGGTCGGTAATTGGACAAAGGCGTCAGTTGTACGTAACCATGGCAGTTGACGTAGCTTCCACGCGAAGTTAAGCCTAAGACGCTGCAAAGTGGGGCCGGCCAGCCTTTCTCCTAGACGGTCCTGATGAGCTCCTGGTGTCGGTGGAAGTGGGGACTCATGGATTTGGTCAAATCTTGCATGCAAGTGAGCCCTTTAATCCATGGTTGATGTCTTTCGATCCATTGGATCAAACTGACTTGAAGTGCATGACTCAGAGGCATTGTGGGTGTGTTTCCTAGCCCCTGGTACATTTTGGGCACAAGAGCTTTAAGTGGCAGGCCAGCCGGCCTGGGATTTTTCCCATTTCAGCTCATTTTTGTACCACGTGTTCCTCCAATCAAAACTCACCCAAAACTTGTGGAATTTGTGAGAGATAATCAAAATATGTATGGAACATAGTGCAAAGCTCTATTTATTCCTGAGAAGTTGACAGTCACAATGTGTTTTAATGGCCGGTCGACAATTACTTATGTGAAGTTTATTGGTAACTGGAGAAAGTAGGTATATACTGCAAGCTCCAATAGAATTGCTTTGCAAATTAGGTTTAGTACTTAATAGTTTTACACCTTTCAGGCTACTGATTCTTTATGTGGGTAGGTTTTCCAAATCTGTGCATATTAACTCATCAAAAATAATTGAGGTGTGTTCAAAAAACAATGTATCAGTTGTCTGAACATGTTGTTCAAGTAATTTAAGTTGGTCTTATTCATGTCAAGGGCAATGCCTATCATACTCCTTGACATCTTATTCTGTGGTTCATTCAGTATGTCCCAACAGCTGTTATCTCACTTTAGCCAGATTCGTTTTGGAAAATCAGCTACTATAGATGCTGACCGCTTATTTTTGTTATTCAATAGATTCGGCGATAAGACAGTGCTTCTCTTGTGCAGCTAAATTATGGTTTACTTGGGAGTCTGAACAGTTGCATCTATGCAGGTCTTTATCATTGGAGTCAGCGAGGGGCAATATGACCTGGAACAGAATGGAGCCCACAAGCTTTCAGCCTGCCACGGTCCTGTCACAGAAGATGGGCTAGCCCCTCATTCTTTCTTTTGCATCTGTGTTTAGCTGAGCATCTGATGAGTTTGAATTCTGATCCCCTTTGCAAAAGAATGGAGATGGAATGAAATGCTCTTGAGTAGTTATCTATAATTGGTTTCAGTTGATGCCATTTTACTGAAAGTGGCATTCTTGTTATTAATATTTGTGGAAGATGTAAATGTATTTAGGACGTGTGTTGTAATTATTTGAAAAAGGCTTCAAACTTGTTGTTATGATCTGTATAATGAGCCTGTGATGATAATTGGACTTAAAATAATATTATTGTTAAACGGGTCGCAAAGACCACGAATTGGGCCCGTTATAGCTTGACATGTGGTCCAACTGAAGGTTGACACATAGCGTAATAAAGTACTATCGTGGTGTAATAGAATATTGACATGTGGCATAATAAAACACTGACATGTGGTGTAATAAAATATTGGCAGGGATGCCACATCACGGATGCCACATCAGCAGCCAGTGTAGATGACACGTCAGCTGCCATCGTGGATGACACGTTAGCAGCCAGCGTGGATGGTGCTATATCAGCTACCAGCGTGGACCAGAACACGTGGATTTGGCTTTTGGTGACGTTTTGCGACTCGTCACAGAACCAAAATATACATCTGTGATGAAAGTTTCTTCATCACAGAAAAAACAGTTCTGTGAGGTTTTTTAGAAGTTCGTCAGGGTAGATTTAACATGACGGTAATTGTGTGACAAACACAAATTGGTCACAAATTCATCACGGAAATCCTCATGTGACGTATTTCGCGTTTACAGTGACGAAAATTATTCGTAACAAATACCATGATTTCCAGTAGTGAAAGAGATAATGGACAACACTACTTGCGTCCTGCTAGCTACACTCTCAGCAAAGAGGAGAAGCAAAACATGTCCGATTGTTTGAACAGTAAGAAGGTACCATCCGGATACTCCTCGAATATATAGGGAAGAATAAATATGAAAGAGAAGAAGTTCACAAACTTAAAGTCTCATGACTGCCATGTCCTGATGACACAATTGCTCCCGGTTACATTGAGGGTATTCTACCGGAGAATGTAAGACTGGAAATCGTGAAGCTATGTGCCATCCTGAATGAAATTTCACACAAGGCAATCGATCCAAATAAGCTCATAAATTTACAGAATGATGTGGTCCAATGTCTTGTCGGCTTTGAGATGATGTTTCCACCATCATTATTATGACACATCTCCTCGTGCACATTGTGAAAGAGATAAACATTGTGGGCCCTGTATTCCTACACAATATGTTCCCTTTCGAGAGGTACATGGCAGTCCTAAAGAAGTACGTTCGCAATACCTTGATTTCCTAAAGAAATCTAATGTTAACATCCCTGACAAGGAAATCCGCAAAGCAAACTTCACGGTTCTACAAAATTCGTCCCTGGTTGGCACCATATATGGATGAGCACATTACTACTATACGGTCTGAGAACCCAGGGAAGTCTGAGGCCTGAATTACACATCATCACATAGATACCTTTGATGTTTGGCTCAGATGAAAATTCATGGGTGACGGCACGATTCATGAACAACTTCAATGGTTAGCTAGGGGACCATCAATCACAAATATGCAATACCAAGGGTACGAGATAAATGGGTATACATTTTATACAAGAGCCCAAGATGAAAAGAGCACGAACCAAAATAGTGGTGTGCGTATAGATGCAATAGGCAATGATGAAAAAAAGGGCAACTACTACGGTGTTATAGAAGAGATATGGGAACTAGACTACGGACCTTTGAAGATTCCTTTATTTCGCTATCAATGGGTCAATTGAGCTGGAGGAGGCGTGATGACAGACCAGTATGGGATGACAATAGTGGACTTCAAAAAGATTGGATATAAAGGCGAACCATTCGTCCTAGCCAAGGATGTGACACATGTGTTCTATGTGAAGGACATGTCAAACAAACATAAGAAGGACATGTCAAGCAAATCCAAGAACGATGAGCCAAAACGCCACATAGTTCTTTCAGAAAAAAGAAAAATCATTAAAGTTGGGGACATTTTAGACAAGTAAGAAGATTTTGATCAGTTTGATGACCTTCCTCCATTCTCAATCAATGTTGACCCCAGAATCCTGTTATCCAGAGAGGACACTCCTTACTTACGACGCGATCACAATCAAGGGTCCTTTGTCAAAAAGAAGGTTATCAATGTTCCATTAAATAATGATGAGTAGTTTTGTGTAACTGTTATGTTCTATTTGGTGATTTATGTATTGTATGTCATCGTGTTTCAATATGGTTGAATTAACTGCGTAGAACTGTGTTTCAATCGAGCAAGTTTTGTTATGTACAATACTATAATGTTGAATTGCCAAAATGTTATATATTTGAATTTTTGTGCCTATATTTAATTTGTTAGGCACAAAAAATATCTAAGAGTGCTTATAAAATGCAATTTGGAATTAATACATTGAATTGAGTGCATAGAACCATATTTCATGTGACCAAGTGATGTAAACTATACAATACTATAATTTTGCATGCTCAAAATATTATATATTTGATTTTTTTTCTTTTAGTTAATTTATGACACATAAAAAATTAACTAAAACAACTAAGAAAATTAAATTTGGCAGTTTAGTATCGAGTTGTGGCACTGCCCGGTATTAAACTAACTCCACCAAAATTTCCCGCCAGTGGAGGAAGTTTAGTACTATGCACTAAACTGCGCAACTTAGTACCAGGCGTTGGCTACGACCGGTACTAAGCTGCGGATGAGGCAGGTTAGTACCGGGCTGAGCCACGAGCCGATACTAATCTGCACTTCTATACAGGGAAAAAGACATGGCGTCCATCTCTCTCGTCCCGATCGCCAACGCCTCCACGCCACCGTCAGGCCGCCGCGCCGCCACGCCGAGCGTCGACGTCCTCCTCCGCACATGCGCTGTCCCGCAGCTTGTCCCGGTTTTCCTCCTCCATGCACGCACCGCCGCGCGCGGCGTCGTTCCCGTGCCACCCCCTCCTCGTCCCTAGCCGGCTTCCATGCGCGCTGGCGCCCCCGCCTCGTCCTCATCCCGGCCATCCTCCGTTGCCTCTCCACCGCGGCCCATCCTCCACACCGTGCGCCGCCCGAGCCCGGCCTCGTGCCGGCCACCGCGCCCGCGCTCGCCGCGGCGCCTCCGCGCCGTCAACCCCGTCGTCCGGAGGCGCGCCTCTGTGCTCCACGCGCCGCCACCGGCCCAGGCCTCGGACGCGCGCGCCTTCGACGTCTCCGCCGCGCGCGCCTTCAACGTCTCTCCCGCGCGCGCCCCGGGCCCGTGCCACCCGACATGCCTTTCCCGCCGCACGTCCCTCGACGCCACTATATGCTTACATCAGCGGCTATTTTTTACAATTTAAAAAATGGTGTAGAAAATTAGAGAGAAATTGCTGAAAATTAGAGAGAAATCAGAGGAACATTTATAGTGATACAATTTGTTGGATTAAAGTGATACAAGTATACAATTATTGTAGAAAATTGTAGAAAAATATATATTTCATGTACAACTCCATGTATTTATTGTGGAAATTGAAGGAAATTGTATAAACATGATTTGATCAATTTTATTATTGTCATTATATTTGTATAAAATATATTTTGTTTGCATAGGAATCATTCAGTAGAAAAATTGCACAATGTGCTGATGTCGACCTTTTCTTTTAGATTGTTATAGTTCTGTAAATGTGGTGGAAATTATAGAAATTTCTACAAAATCATAGAAAATTAGAGGAAAAATATATGAAAAATTAGGAAATTCTAATTCGGTTCATGTATCATTCAGTATTGATCAAATTAAAATATGTGATTTATAATTTGCATAATTTATAATTTGTTGGATTAAAGTGATACAATTATACAAGTTATTGTAGGAAATTGTAGATAATTATAGAAAAATGTAGAAAAATGTAGAAAAATGTATGTGATGTAGAACTCCATGTATTTATTGTGGAAATTGATGCAAATTGTATAATTATGAAATGATTAATTTCATTATTTTTACTGTATTCCAAAAAACTATACTTTATTTGCATAGGAATCGAAATGGGACCTAGTAATGATGAGGTGGAGTTCCTTCTTCTCACATTAATTCGTGAAGGAACAGCACCCACCGTCCCTCGTAGATGATGCACCCGATGAGGATGACGGCAGCCAATATCTAAATGAAACTAGCGATGGCGTTGGTGGGCAGCTACAAATTGCTCATCAAACGGATGGAGCTGAGGTACTGTTGACGCAAAAAGCTGTAGCTCGTCCTTCAGCGCCGGCACATCCGAGGACCCGGGAGCTCTTGCTTCGCTCCTGCGCGACGTCCAATTCAGCTGCGTGGTGGTGCAGGGCATGTCGGTCAATTTGACCTACAATTGACAAGGAACAGGGAAAATGTTAAATTATTAAAACGTATCAGTTGGGGTTCTGAATCGTTTCGCCAAGGGCATCGGCCAAGAGTCCGATACACCAATATATCAATCGGCCTAAGCTTCGGCCGATTGTACAAATAAGGCAACGCCAAACGGGTGAGCGAGACCTCGGTAGATAGCACTTAGATCTGAACCCAAATCGGCCTAACGACGTGCAACAGGAAAGCTATGCGTTGGCCGATGGTATTTAGATCTAGGCTGGATAAATTGTGGTAAAAACTAAATAAAAACAAGATTAAATGAATCTAACCCTATCAAATCTAGCAAATACCGATAGCTGATGATAACAACAAGAACAGGCTAGACTAAGTAGATTAATCTAACAAGAACAAGCTAGACTAAGCAGATTAATCTAACAAGAACAAGCTAATATCGATAAATTGGTAAACAGACCACACCGAGATCCAATCTGCTCGATAACTTGAACTAATACAGGATAGAGGAAGAAGCGATGCACCGTCAACCTTGAGCCTATCTGCCTCGTTCGACATGGAACTTACCAGCAAGCCGGAGATCAAAGTCGATGCAGACCCATGTGCAGGAAAGAACTCGTAAAAGAAACATCTACTGCAACTAAGGTGAAGCCGCCGAAAAGAGAAAAAAAGAAAAAATGGTTTGTGTATTGATCATTGGATGTCTTTGGTACATACCCGAGGGTAGCTATTTATAGCTTGAGCTACAAACCCTAGGTCGATCACGACTTACATTACTTGACAATAAAGTAAACAAAACTTCCTAAATAACAAACCATCTATCTCTAAAATAACTTGCCGATGTCAGCCATCAGCGTCATTCGGTCCCATCTGCTTTCGATGCTCCATCGGCCTCTCCTTCGACATCGGCTAGACACGTGTCAAAATGGTGTCAACACATGCCCCCCAATTTTGAAATAAAAGCATTTTGTTCTGAAATTTTAGTCAAAGCAATTCTGCCTCTTGCGCTGTCCTCAATCCCCGAGATCGTCATACTGCCAATTCTACCCTTATTTTTTTCTTTCTTCCCCAACATGTTGACGCCTCATTCTTGGTACAAAAAACTTTGCCCTTAAGTGCCTCCATAAATGTGACCCTAGGCAACTCGAATCTTCTCCACCAATCCTTAGGAACAGTAGCATCTTCCTTCCTCCTCTCAGCTTTCCCCACGATCGGATCTATGGTGGCCATAAGTGCACAGGGGAGGGTCCTTCCAATCAGCTTCCCACTGCTTATCCACGCCGCCGAGGGTAACAAATCTGATCTTACCTCGCGTTCTTTTCTTTCGAAGCTAAGTGCATCATTGGTCTTCCAGCGATGATGAGGCCTGCAGTCCTTTCCGTCCTGTTCCAATCTCGATCAACTCTTTAGGCAACTGCACCAGCTCTGGAAACACGGATCTCATTTGCCAACTCATCCGTGAAAAGAATGAAGCTCGCGACCGCTATTCTGAGGTGACCCATGAAATCAATCGTCTTGAAATAGCACTGCTAGTCTCCAATGGGGAAGCATCTACCTCCCGCGCCCTTCTTGCCGATTCAGAAGCCAGGGTTGCTGGTAAGATTTCCCCTTTTCAGCAATTCCTTGTCTTTCTCTAACCAATCTCACCATTAGGTTCATCTGCTAGCATTAGAGTCCCAACTTCGAGAACTTCGTCTGGCTACGGTCACCGCCACCATCGCAGTGAACGCCAGGGGTTTCACAATCACAGATCGATTGCAGGACATCCCTAATCGGGCCAGACACATCGTCGGCCACGGGATTCGTCAAGGAGCAACCGCCGCACTGGCTGTCGTGCATAGTCAACTGGGGCACAACCTCCGGAACTTTCGGCTGGTTTTTCCTGAAGATGGCAATCACGTCGCTCTTGAAGAGCTTGCTGAAGATTTTGACGAAGCTGCTGGTATCATCAGCGCAGAAGTCGATGTCGAGAGTGCAGTGAATAGAGTTTTTTCTGACAACTGAAATGTATTTTCTCTGCAGAATGTATGCAACTTCTGCTCCTGAACAATATCTCCTTTTATGAACATTAGAGCATTCTTTGTTTTTTTTTTGCACTAAGGGCGATACGTATCATATCGGCCATTTGTCTGATTAACCATCATCTTGCAATCGGCTTTCAAGACACATTTCTTCTTTCATGCTCAAGGCGATAACTCTCATATCGGCTATGTCGCACCTTAACCTCCCCTAGGCATCAACACAAATGCTAGGATAATACCTTTTCAAATATTTTCCATTTCGAGCTCGAGTGTACTTTTCACCTTCCAAAGTTTTCAGAATGTACGCGTTGCCAGGGACTCGCTGACTGATTCGATATGGTCCTTCCCAGGTAGGGGACCATTTGCCAAATTTCTGATCTCTCATCCCAATGGGCAAGATCAATTTCCAAACCAATTCTCCTTCATTGAATTCTTTGATCTTCACCTTCTTATCGTACCATCTGGCTACTCTTGCTTTATTTAATTCAACATTGACCAAAGCTCTCAGCTGATGACATGCCAAATCTTCCAATACATCCATCATCAGATTCTTGTATTCATCGACTGCCAGTTCATCCTGCAAGGCAACACGTCTAGAGACGGTCCTCAGTTCCCTCGGAAGAACAGTTCGTGCCCATAGACCAGTTGATAAGGAGAAACCTTGGTTGCCCCATGGCATGCCATTCTATAGGCCCATAGTGCTTCGTGCAAGGTGACATGCCACTTCTTCGGATTCTCCTCAGTTTTCCTCTTGATCACCTTAATGATCCCTTTATTGGACGCTTCGGCCTACCCGGTGGCTTGAGCATAATAAGGGGAAGAATTCAACAATTTGATCCCCATACTGGCAGCAAACTCGTCAAACTCCGCCGAAGTGAACATAGAGCCCTGGTCAGTCATAATAGTTTGAGGAACACCAAACCAATAAACAATATGCTCCGTTACGAATTCAACCATGTTCCATGATGTCACTTCCTTCAGCGGAATAGCTTTGACCCACTTGGTGAAGTAATCAATTGCTACCAGGATAAACTTATGGCCTTTAGTTGATGATGGATAAATTTGTCCAATAATATCTATCCCCCACCCCCTGAATGGCCAAGGCTTTATTATAGGATTCATGGCTGATGTCGGGGCTCTTTGTATGGTACCGAACTTCTGACAATCTTGGCACCCTCTATAATATCTAAAACAATCTTCCAGGATAGTCGGCCAAAAATATCCATTTCTTCTAATCATCCATTTCATCTTGTAGGCCGATTGATGTGCGCCCCATACGCCTTCATGTATTTCTCCCATCATAATTTTAGCTTCTTCAGTATTAATACACTTAAGCAACAGGCCATCAATGGTCCTATAATAAAGGTTATCCTCCAGGAGAACAAATTTGATAGCTTTGAATCTCAGCTGTCTGGACACTTTCTACGACGGATCTTTCAAATACTGAATAATTTCCTCTCTCCAGTCATCGGTCGATGATTCCGTATTAGCAATGTCATAAACCAACTGATAACCAGAAACTTTCTGCGCAAGCTTATTAGCTTCTTTATTATTCTCCCTAGGAATGTGCTCTACAGAAGCCACCTTGAATTCTTTCAGAAGATCAAGACATTCTTCCAAGTAACTTCTCAAGATTTTATTGTTGCAACTATTTGTTCCGTTCATCTGATTGACAACGAGCATAGAATCCCTGAATATCTCCACGGCATTGGCTTTGACTTCTCTTAACAATTTGATCCCTTCAAGTACCGCCTCGTATTTGGCTTGATTATTCGTTGATGTGATAGAAATCGGCAATGAGAATTCAAATCTTGCCACCCGACGCAATATGATAATAATGCTGATGTCACACCCCTTACCACAAACAGACCCGTCAAAGAATAGAGTCCATGGGACATGCTCTACCACTTTTACCTCTGACCCACAATGATGAGTGACAAAATCGGCCATAACCTGCCCTTTAACTGCTTTGCCCGATTGATACCGCAGATCAAACTCTGATAAAGCCAAAATCCACTTTCCAATCCTTCCATTCAGGCATAGATAGCATGTATTTGACCACATCTTCTTTGCAGACGACAATGCACTCAGCCGGCAATAAATAATGCCTGAGCTTGGTACATGAAAAATATAGGCACAAGCACAACCTCTCAACTGGAGAATATCTGGTCTCTACATCCAGAAGTCTTCTGTTGACATAATAGATTACCCGTTCCTTTCCTTCAAATTCCTGTATAAGGGCTGATCCGATAGCGTACTTGCCAGCCGATAAATATAATTTAAACAGCTTATCCTTTTGAGGTGGAATCAATACTGGCGGGTTAACCAAGTATTATTTAATTTCATCAAGAGCCTTCTGCTCCTCATTTCCCGATATAAATTTCTGATCGGCCTTTAATTTTAGTAGCGGGCTGAACGGTTTTATTTTACCAGACAGAATCGCTATGAATCGCCTGATGAAATTAATCTTACCGATATATGACTAAAGTTGCTGCTTGTTTTCTTTAGCTGTTACTCTGCTGATTGCATTGATTGACTTCTAACTAATCTCAATTCCTCATTCATGAACCATGAAGCCCAAAAATTGCCCAGCTGATACTCCGAATGCACACTTGAGCAGATTCATCTTTAAACCACGCTTCCTAGTGCACTCAAGAGTTTCACATAGATCTGTCAGATGCTCCTGAAATTCCTTCGACTTCACTACAACATTATCAATATAAATCTCCACAATTCTACCAATGAGATCATGGAATATGTAATTCATAGCCCTTTGATACATAGCACCGGCATTCTTCAACCCAAAAGTCATAACCACCCATTCATACATACCGACGTGTCCTGGGCATCTGAATGCTGTTTTGGGGATGTCTTCTTCCGCCATGGACATTTGATTGTAGCCTGCATTCCCATCCATGAAGCTGATTATCTTATGTCCCGCAACAGCATCCACCAATACGTCAGCCACTGGGATGGGATACCCATCCATCGGCGTAGCTCTGTTTAGGTTCCTGAAGTCGATGCACACCCTTAGCTTGCCGTTCTTCTTATACATAGGAACCACATTGGATATCCACTCGGCATATTGGCACTATCGAATAAACCAAGCTTCAATTAATTTAGTAATTTCCGCCTTGATGTCGGGTAGAATCTCAGGCTTGCATCTCCTGGCGCCTTGCTGATATGGCCGATATCCCGGTTTAATAGGTAACCGATGTTCAATGATAGATCAGTCTAGCCCAGGCATCTCATAATATTCCCAAGCGAAACAATCTTTGAATTCTTTGAGCAAATCATGTCGCTTGTCTTCAGGGTGCAATTTAGTACTGATGAACATCGACCTTGGTTTATCACCATCTCTGATATCAACTTTCTCTAATTCATCAGCCGACGTGAACCCTAGCCCGAGTTTTCCTTCGCCTCCAAGTAAGCAATCATCAATCAATTCCTCAACATCATCTACCTAAGTCAATTCCTGGTTGTGTTCACTTTTTCTGCAGGAATCACATTCTGGAACTTCTTTTTCTTCATTTTGATAGTCAACATCAAGAACACCAATAGGAAAGGAATCGGCAATCTGGCTCTTTTTCCCTGAACTGGAAGGCATTCTTTCCAAGCTATCTTCGATCAGAAACAATCTTCTTTCTTGCTTGTGCAATACTGCCGAGCTAGCTCTTTCACTCTTTCATCTTATAGCATAGAAATATTTGCAAAACTGCCCCCCAAGATCGGCCCATTTTAAGATGGAGTTAGCTGGCAATGAATAAAACCAAGCTAAGGCCGATCCTGACAGTGACAATGGAAACAGACAAATCTTAAACGCATCACTTATTGCTTCCTCACCACACTGAATTAAAAACTTGTTAATGTGCTCTGTAGTTGACATATCCTCTTGTCCAGAGAACTTAACAAAGTCCGGCAATTTGTACTGATGCGGCAAAGGAATCTGATCATACGCCTCAGGATATAGCTTCTGATGTGAGCGAGTCATTTCAACAGTCTTTGAGCCGAAATCTCCTGTCATATCGGCTATTTTGCTGGTCCAACTACTCTTCAACTGTCGTGTCACGGCATCCGCAACTTGGGGAGTTGCGTGCCCTAACAGATTCATCGGTCATTCCTCCCATTGCGCCGATGAAACTGGTGAAGCTTTTGCTGGAGAGATCTTGGATTCTTGATATCGAATAAGAATCTCCGGACTAAGGTATGGCAGGAATTCTTTAGGTACTTCTGGCTTCACAAACATAGTTCCCGCAGATCTGCAATGTTCTCTCCCGTTTGATGATGAAGTACTCACCACAGTAGCGGATGTAAATATTGCAGCTGATGGAGGTATAGTATTCATCAGCTGTATGACATCGGCAAGGATCTTCCGGATGGCGTTCTGCACAGAATTGAATAGTACACCGGATTGATTGGTTATCACCTGACTCATAGACTGATTGAACATCTCCAGAACCTCCAATGAGTCTTCGGCAATGGTAATATTCCTTGGTACTAAGATTGGTGAGTTTTGCATGATTTTCCCTTCTTTGGTGATAACGAATGACTTAAGGCAGACTTCTTGGGTTTGCTTCTTGACTTCCTCAACTTGCCGTCTCTGATCATCGTTAAGATCATCCATTGTAGGCACCATGATCTTGTCACCATCCATGTTGTTGTTCTTGGTCATCGTGGTGTCGTTGTCGTGTCCCACCCGGCGTGCCAAAAGCGTGATGACGCAAAAAGCCGTAGGTCGGCCTTCAGCGCCGACACACGCGTGGACCCGGGAGCTCTTGCTTCACTCCTGCGTGGCGTCCAATTTAGCTGCGTGGTGGTGCAGGGCATGCCAGTCAATTTGACCTACAATTGACAAGGGACAGGAAAAACGTTAAATTACCGGAACGTATTGGCTGGGGATCTGAATCATTCCGCCAAGGACATCGGCCAAGAGTTCGATACAGCAGTAGATCAATTAGC
Organism: Panicum miliaceum; assembly: GCA_032594955.1. Lineage (NCBI taxonomy): Eukaryota > Viridiplantae > Streptophyta > Magnoliopsida > Poales > Poaceae > Panicum > Panicum miliaceum. The sequence goes on along the minus strand of CM064056.1, from coordinate 43,971,040 downwards.
TCCAGCCGATTGTACAGATAAGGCAACGCCAAACAGGTTAGCGAGACCTCGGTAGACAACACCTAGATCCGAACCCGATCGGCCTAACGACGTGCAACAGGCAAGTTGTGCGTTGGCCGATGGTATTTAGATCTAGGCTGGATAAATTGTGGTAAGAACTAAATAAAAACAAGATTAAACGAATCTAACCCTATCAAATCCAGCAAATACCGATAACTGATGATAACAGCAAGAACAAGCTAGACTAATCAGATTAATCTAACAAGAACAAGCTGATATCAATAAATTGGTGAACAGACCAAACCGAGATGCAATCTGCTCGATAACTTGAACTAATACAGGATAGAGGAAGAAGCGATGCGCTGTCAACCTTGAGTCTATCTGCCTCTTTCGACACGGAACTTACCAGCAAGCCGGAGATCGAAGTCGATGCAGCCCCACGTGCAGGAAAGAACTCGTAAAAGAAAAAGCTACTGCAACTAAGGCAAAGCTGCCAAAAAGAAAAAAAAGAAAAAAGGGTTTGTGTATTGTTCATTGGATATCTTTGGTACATGCCCGAGGGTAGCTATTTATAGCCTGAGCTACAAACCCTAGGTCGATCACGACTTACATTACTTGACAATAAAGTAAACAAAACTTCCTAAATAACAAACCATCTATCTCTAAAATAACTTGCCGACATCATGCATTAGCATCATTCGGTCCCATCGGCTTTCGATGCTCCATCGGCCTCTCCTTCTGCATCGGCTAGACACGTTTTAAAAAACGGTGTCAACAGGTATATGGATTTCATGCATATATATATATATATATATATATATATATATATATATATATATATATGCATTCACTATGTATGAAATGCGTGTATTAATAGATAATTTTACAGGCGTCTGGATCGAGGAAGCCAAAACGGAAACGAGGCTCGAAGAGAAAGATGGAGGGGCGTACCACCATCACATCAGTGGACTCAGACGGTGAACCAACGATTCCCAAGGGTGTTGATAGGACAGTGGTTAATCAATGTGGATATTATGTCAGGGAAAACATCCGCATCCGCTACTAGCTATGGAAGAAAGTCAAAACCACTGATAATGATGTTGATGTCATCACCGACACAAAGAAGGAAATGTTATGGTGACAGGTCAAAGAACACTTCAATTTTCCAGTTGAGAAAGAGGAAGTCTTCGAGAAATGGGTCATGAAGAAGATGGTTATTTCTTTCCAGACGTTCAAGAAAAACTTGGACAAAGACTACATCAAGAAGGGCCTCACGCCTAACTTTGAGAAAGACTTCAAGAACCAACGTGCTTTCTGGGATGAATTTATGCAGTACAAGTTGTCCGAGGGCAGCGAGAGGCGAACAGAATAGGCCAAAAGCAATGCGAGCAAGAAGATTCACTTCCACCATCTAGGTCAAGGAGGATATTTGTTAGCCATTGCGAAATGGCAAGAGATGGAAGAAGACCTGATGGCAAGAGGAATCATACCGGCGACTTCCAACTGGCCATTACGAGCAAAGTATTTCTTCTATGCTGATAGTTTGCACACAAGACCCGGATGATGGATCGTTCGTGACTACGGATCAACTAAGACAAGCGGCTGCCCAGCTCGAGACAGCACTAAAGGCAGTTGAAGAAGGGACTTTGAAACCTAACAGAGAGAAAGATGAGCTGACTTATGCTCTTGGGACATCGGAACACACAGCACGTGTCCGAGGCATGGGCGAAGTTCCATGGAAGCATGGCTTCAGTGCAGATATTGATACTTATCGAAGCCGATCTAGAAGGAAGCTAGGCTGGAGAGGCTAAAATGGTGTGTTCCCTATAAGAAAGAGTAGCTTCGATTGAAAGTGCATTGGCAGCTTCCAATCGACAACAAGAAGCTCCATCAGTTCCTAATGTGGAGAGCAGCCCCGGCTCTCAACGCCGTAGCAGTGTCGCTTCCACGGAGCACCCAGCTGCGGACCGAATTGAAATGGTTGGAGACAACCAACTACGTTACCCCGTGGACGACATCCCGTTAGGACCCCCCGCGAGCTTCTTTATCAACAAAGGAAAAGGATAAGTTCTGGCTCATGGTATTACTGAAGTACCTGTCCAAAGCAGGACAATTCATGGCACACTGATTCCTGAAGAATATGCTAGAGTCATGGTTGACCGAGTCAAGAAACGATGGGAAGACCTCAACCTCGAGATCCCCGAAGGCGATGGAGAAGAGGAACAACAACATGCCCTCCACACATGGATCTGTTGGAACAAGCGCTACATAAGATTTTCGGGAGGAACCACAGATTCTGCAGCATCGCCTAAGGACATGGCAAGGCCAAGATTGCCAACGCCACAAACCGACATGGGTCCGTTGTCACCAGCCGCTCAAAGGGGCCCCAACATGAATCTGCCATCATCATAACCTCCAGAAAGAGATCCTAGCATGGATCCGCCGTCACCAGCCGCTCAAAGGGACCCTAACATGAGTCAGTCGCCTCCTAAGGTCAAGAAGAATGCAAAGGCTTGGGTCCCGCCACTGCCACCTCCTTGGGCGAAGAAGACCCAAGCTAAGAAGAAAGAGAAGCCTCCACCCGAGAAGTTAGCATACAATATGACTGAATAGGAATTGGACGCTAGCGTGAGAAAGCTTGTTACAGATCACTTCACGACAAAGAAGCCTGAGCCGAAAAAACCAATGGATCCAGCTGGGAATAAGCACTTCATAGCCATGTGCCAACCAAGGAAGGAAGAAAGACTATCAGACTACGAACGCTCGATCACAAAGTCTTATCTGAAGAAGAGTAATTTTTGGTACAACCAAGTTCCCCAACTTGGAGAACAGCCAAACCAATCAATACCTCCACTTAAAGTTCTTTCAAAAGAGGATCAAGCTACGACCGAGGTTGTGGTCGAAACGGATCTCACAAAAGCCCAACTCCTAGGGTAGGCTGATATCCTGAAGCACTCAGGTCAACAAGAAAACCATTTGTATTGGGTGAACCTCTTATGTGGCCGGAGTTGGTGGAGATGCTACCAACGAGGATGTGTGAGTTGCATAGATGGTACTTGAAGGCCGCTGCTGATGGAGTCATAATGTTCGCAGCTCGAGTTAAACATAAAGATTTATATCGGGGGTTCACTGACATATGGATCGAGTTTATAAGTCTTTGGTTTCTATACCATCAAGACGCACTAGACAAGTCCCTCCTCAATGTATTTGTTATGTAAGTATCTCCTCTCATTTCTATATTCTAGCTCTACTAGTTATGTGCTTTCTCATCCCTTCTTTTCTTTTGTATCATGTATAGGTCAAAGGTGCAAGAGTGCCGCACAAGGGGTTACTATAACGTCGGCTTCATGGACTCGGATATTATAAACGAGAGTAGCGTACGCAAATGGCCAAATCAGACCCAGAACAATATATTCATGGCCTTGGATGGGCAGAATAGTTGTGAATTCATTCTGTTGTTGTACAACTTCGAGTAAGCCCTTCGACTATCTTTTCCACGCCTTCCATTTGATAATAAGTATATCAAACATTTCATATGTATATGTATATCAACAGCTTTCACTGGATTTCGCTATGTATCGAGATTGGTAAATCCCGGATGGTGGTGTTCGACTCTAAGAGAACATCGACACCTAAATATCAAGACTTCATAAATATCCTCCAAAAAGTATGGGCTCGCTTCCTCAAAAAGCACATAGGAATCTCAGAGAACCCGGGTGACCTTTATTTCAAAATAGACTTTCCGATATGAATACAATTCGCACATCTAGTTCCATTTCTTTAATCACCATTAATATTTCATAAAATTGTATGTGTATGTATGTACATACATACATATATATATATATGTATATTCTCAATTTGACACCCAGGGTGCTGAATCTCTATCTCTATCTCTACTATCTACTATCTACTACTTATATACTACTAAAAAGTCATTAAGGGTGACAAAACTTTCACTCGTCTACACCCCGTGCGACCTATGTCGCTCGCCTTCGTTTCGTCCGGCCTCCGACGTACGACGATCGTCCGTTCGAAAACTGATTGCGTCTACGGCTAACGGTTTATGATCATCTGATCGTCACGCCCGTTCCCAAATGCGTTTGAAAATGCTTTGATTACGGGCGCCTTTTGTAACATCCCGGATTTTTTCGGAATGTTATAAGTTAGAAAAATGTGAATTTTCAAAAACTTTTTGTGTGAACGTGTTAATAGCTAGAAAAACTTAAGGTTGATCTCTCTTTCTCCTTAAATCCTAAATAAATAAAATCTGAATTTAATTAAGAAAATAAATGCTAGTGTGAACTTATTTGGATTCTTTTGAATTTGTATTGAATCTTGTTTAATTGAATTCGATTTGGGTTTAATTCCCTTTGTGTGGTGTTGTGTGGGAATTCAATTTGAGTTGAGCCACTCAAATTTAATTTCAATAGCTAACTACCCTAACTTGGACCCTAACACTAGTCCTAACCCTAGCATAGATCTAACCCAACCCAGGACCAAAAACCCGCTAACCAAACCCAAACCCACCTAGCAGCACTGGCCCAACCTGCACCTAACCGGTCAGCCCAACACTGCAGCCTAGCCTGCATCGCCCTTGGCCTGCTAGCACCCTGCACCCGCACGGCCTGCTACCTGCCCTGGCCTGACGCCCCTTCGCCCGACCCATTTCCGCGCCACGCCGACCACAGCCCAGCTCCGCCCGCCGCTGCCCCCTCTCCTCCTAGAGCCGCTGACGAGCTGGCCCCACTGGACAGTTCGCTCTTTCCTCAATTTTTCCCTTTCTTCCTCCGCCTGCTGACCGCCCGACAACCGGACGCCGCCGCGCCTGCGTCCGTCGCCCCCGCTCCGCGACAAACAGCTCAACGGCCTCGCCAGCGTCACCCACGCGAAGCTGCGCTCCGCCTCAACCACCCACGCACTCCAGCGCGCGCCCACAAACCCTAGCCTCGCACCCGCAGCGGCGCGATGCCCGGCATGTCCTGGCCCGGATGCCGAGATTCCTCGGGCGTCCGTGCCCCAATCGAAACCCCGGCCACCACCTATAAGGGCCACAGCCGCCACATCCGGGAACCCTAGAGCTGATTTAGGGTTTCTCCTTGAGCGCCGCCGCCACTAGCAAGAGGGAGAGAGAAAAGAAGGGGAAGAAGAGAAGTCGCGCCGCATCAAGGGGAGAGAAGGGAGGAGAAGTGAGGGGGGAAGGAAGGCCAAGCAAGGAGGAGGAGGAGCCACCGTCGTCGCCGGATTCCAGAGCCACCGCCGTCCTCGCCATGCCAGGAGGGAAGAGGGAGGGGAAAGCCCGAGGAGCCGCCGCCGCCGGGCCACGCCCCCGAGCCTACGCCCCGTACGCCGTCAGCGATGTTGCTACGCTGCACGACATGGCATCGCCCCACCTGCGCCAACTCGCCACTGCACCGCGATCCCCGCCTCCGAGTTCACGAGGAAGGATCACCGCCGCTCCGAATCACCCTCCTGCTGCCGGTCGCTCTGCCGATGACCCTTCTGATAGGAAGCCTAGAACCTCGTCCCTTGTGCCCGGCCTTCGTGCCGCCGTCTTGTTGCAGGAGCCTTGCCACCGTCGACCCCATCCGCCGGCCGTCGCAGCTCCGGGACACCGGACCCCTGCGCGTGACGCGCGGCCACGCCGCGGCCTTGGGCAGCCGAGTACCCGCGCGCATGCGACCCTAGCCAGAAACCCTAGGTCGTGCTGTTGCTCCACCCCTAGTCGCCGCCGCGGGCATGGGCTACACCACCCCGCGCGCGTGACCCCTGTCGCCATAGCCATCCCAAGCGATGCCACCTGCCGTGCCGCGGCCCTGGCTCCCAGGCGCCCGTGTGCACGCGCTCGCCCCCCACCCTCCTGTTTTGCCTCGCCGTCGTAGTGCCGTCTTGCCATCATGTCATCGCCGCGGGCCCGGGACGCCGGTGCCCAACCTGCGCGGCCTGGGCACGCCGCGAACCTGGAGTACCAGAGAGTCACGCGCCTGCCGCAACCTGACCGCTGGACCTCGCCCTCGCCTTGACAACACCCAGACGCCGCCGCACCACAACCTCGGCAGGACCGAGTGCCCGGCGCCACCCAAGGCAGTGCCTTGGCCACGCCTCACCTCGCCACCGCCGCACACACCCGAACACGACCAGCTTGCACTCGCTACACGCCGCCGCCGCTGCACCTTAGCACGGTGACCGCTCAACGAGACCCAGCCACACCGTGATGTCGCGGCGCTGCACAAACCTAAGCCCTTCGGGTATTTCCCCGTACACCTCTCGGGCCCGCACACACCGCCTCCATACCCACACACACCCTAAACCACACACACCGATCCGCACCAGATCGGCATGGCCACACCCGATCCAGTCCTGGACCGACAGGCGAACCCCAGCTGTCAGTAGAAGAGGATGGCGCCAGCATGTGGGCCAGCCACGTCAGTTAGAGAAAGAGGAGGAAGAGAGGAGACGGACCGGAACCAAGACGGGCCTCGCCCGGGGAAGCTGCCAGCCCAAGAAGAACATGGAGGAGGAGCGGAGTATTTGGCCGACGCCAACCCAAGGGAGCCCCGGTGCCACGGGCCAGAAGACGAAGCCGGTCCAAGATCCGAGCTGTCACGCCAAGCCGCTAACTTAAGCCATAGACTGCGACCTGAGCCAGCTTGCGTAGCCGCGGGCCTAGCTGAGCCCGAAGCCAGCCTGCCTCACCCAAACCGGCCTGCGAACCGAGACCCGAGCCAAGCCGCCTATTTTTGGCCGGACCGAGCCGACCCTCGCCTTTCAGCCCACCAGACCACGTTGCCCTTTTCTTTTCCTTTTCCTTTAAACCTGAACTAACCTGGGGGCCCCACCAGTCAGCCATAGTGTGAGGCTGACCAGTGGCCCCACTGACCTGTGGACCCGCCTTGACCCCTTTGACCGTTGACCGGTCAACGCTAACATCAGCAGGGCCCACTGCTGACGTCACCAAACCTGAGTGCCTAGATGACGTCATAATGATGTCAGCATGACACGTGGCACGCCCAAGAGCTGCCACGTGGCTGACTCTGTGTTTTTCTTTTCCGATAATCATTTATCATTTTCAGAAAATGATTTAAACTTAGAAAATTCATAACTAATTAACCGGACCTCCAAAAATTATGAAACCAGTTTCATAATTCTTCTAAAAACATGATCTACCCGTTACAATAAGTTTTGTTGTGATTTGGATCTTTGTTGAGAAACCTTGTGCATTTTTGCACTGTGCATTCCTGCGAGGAGGAGAGGCCTGATGTACCGGACGACTAGAAGACTCTGGAGGACTTCTCAGGCGACCAGGTGCCAGACGGACTACCCCGACAAAGTGAAGACCTAGAAGAACTACGAAGAAGCATCAGGTTCACGCCCATCTATGAATTGAATACCTATTAGGCATTGCTTGCTAGATACGCTATTGCTCCTTGATGTGTTACCTTGGCATGAACCTGCATAGCCTATTTTTATATCTAGATTCCTTGTACTCCTATAATACCTTGATTGAATATACATGAGATGCTTTGGCTACTGTTGTATGTGTATGTGTGGGATATGGTGATATAGTGTTGGCGTGAGTGGAGATACTCTTTTGAGGAGCTGGTGAATAGGAATCTAGTTGGGGCGCGTTAAACCTAACCTGATCTTCGGATGAGGGGCTTGGGATGTGCGTTGGGCACATCCTACGGGGTATCTGTGGCGGGTACATGTACTTCGGGATGGTTGGTCCTTCGGGACGGTGTGGTCCTTCGGGACGTTTTTGAGGAGTTGGTGCCATGGACAGACGTTGTGTCGGTTACGTCATTGTGGAAGTTACTCGCCCCGGCGCTTAAGGCCTCGGTTAGTGGGCCTGGAGATGGAACTATGTCAAACTTGCACGCCACTTACCCCCGTATGGGTGGAGGTTCCAACCATTCCTAGCTGTGCGGTACCAGGACTGTAGGAGTAGTGTTTGTGATAGGAGAGTGTCAAGGTGCACACGCCCATGAGGTATTCGGGGTGTGCCGGACCCGATCGTATTCTTGACCCTAGTCTTCGAGACTATCGAAACCAGTTGGTCAGGTTTGAGATTCACAGTCCCGAATCATTCGTTGCACCGAATGTAACTAACCCCGGGAAAGCAGGGTGGTACCGCATTAGTTAGAGAGTCGTGGTTGTGGGTTGTGTCTTGGCCGGTTGATCCTCGGCTTGCAGCCCGAGTGGGTACAGGTGTACAACCCCTGCAGGGTGAAAACTATACGTATAGCCGCGTCCTCGGTCACGGACAACTCTTGATCCGGCTTCGCTTTCATAGATTTGTGTTACTTGATTTCTACCTCCCTCTAGTGTTGATAATCCTGCCTAGGGGCAGTTGAGGTGCGAGGAGAGGGAGTTCTCGCATCGACTTGGGTGGTTGTGGAAGGTGTGAGTAACCCGGGAGCTTGGGATGCCAAGATTGCCCGTGGTAAGTCGTTGAATGATGATATAACTTGCTTGCTGCTTGCATAGGAAAACCCTAGCCTATCCTTGGCAACTCTTTATACCACTTTCATTCCACTTAAAGATTGCATACGGATGGTGATGTGAACCTATCCCACTCCTTGGGGATAGTTGGTAGATGCAGGATTCGACCCGAAGTGCAACCCCGATACTGAAGGACGAATTAAGGACGGATCATGCTACGCTGAAGTGTGCTTGTGGAGGAGGAACATCAAGATGAAGGACGCCCAGAAGCTTAGCTACCGCTTTCATTTTCTTTTTGTTACCCTTTAGCCCAAGGAGCTTGTACCAGAAAACTTGTATCACAATCCTTGGGATTATGTAATAAATAAATCCATGTATTGTTTATCATGTAGTATGACTGTGATATGTAATTGAAATGAGTTCTGTATGTGATAGCTACTGATCCAGGGACTATCACAATGATACAGAGAGTTGGGTTCCCTTTCCAAAAACTCAGTTTGTTTCAGTTGGTATCAAAGTCGTACTTGACCGTAGCACGAGCCCTAGAACTGGTCGACAGATATAGGACAATCTAAACGATTCTGTATGCTTCTATACACCCCTTGAACTATATCTTTCTTATACCTTGACTCAATTTCCCCTACCTTGACTCAATCTCTTACCTATGTTAATAGGTTTTTCACGTGGACTTATAGGATTAGGAGGAGTTGTCCTAGTTAGCAAATAGGGGACCCTGAATCCTATAGAATAAAGACTACCCTTTTCGAGATGCCACGAAGTAGTGTTATCGTTTAATGTGTAAGGTAGCTGTTACAGGATGTTTTGCATTGGTTGAGTGTCTAATTCTTAATTGGATCTTGTTTGCTTTTTATGATTCTTCCTATTGAGTGTACCTTTGTAGATTGTGTGCTCTTTTTCGTGGTGAGTGACGTTACTAGCTTAGTTGACCTCCACTATACCATACAGAACATGGAGGGACAAGAACCGAAGCATAGCCATGGTTAGAACCAAGAGGACCAGGAGAATGGACTAGACCATACCCAACAAGAGGCACCACTACCTCAAGGGCCAACCTTAACCGCAGCGATGACGACTCAGACTCAGCTACTTCAACAGTTGGTGGAGACTATTGTTAGAAACTAGGAAACACCCAAAAGGCTTATGGAAGAGGGTCGATGTAACACCTCAGGTGTTTAATTTACGAAATAAGCCTCTTTAGCTTAACGCGGTGCATAAATAATTAAGAGAAGTTTCAACGAAATGAGTTTCAAAATAACTTCTAAAACTAGACCTCAAATAAACTTTGGCCTGAAATGAAACTTGTAGAACTTTTCATTTTGAACAACTTTCGTGTTGAAGGATTTTCGAGTTGCAACACAAAAATTTGAGAAACACTTGGATTTGCAAACCAGCACCTGCCTTTTCTTCTATTTCGCTGCAGACCCTTCTTCTCCGCCTCGCCCGACCCTTTTCGTGTCGCCCGACCCTGTTCATTTCGCCCGACCCTCCGACGCGCAGCCGCTCACCCGACCCTTTTCGTTTCGCCCGACCCTTTCACTCGCCCGACCCTTCGCTTCGCCCGACCCTCGTCGCCACGCAGTCGCCGCAGGCCACTTGGCCGGCGATGCCTGACCACGCTCGGCGCCAAGCCAATGCCTGGCCGCGCCCGCGCGCGCGCCCGCACGCCGTGTTCCTCCCCAGGACGAGCACGCCACGCGCGCGCCGGCGACCCGCGCCCCTGCTCGCCGCCCGCCGTGCCCAATGGACGAACCGCGCCGTGCCCGTGTCTTCGCAGCATCCCGCCAGTCGCCGCGCTCGCCGCCCGGCAAGGCAGTTGCTGCAGCTCTTCGCCCAACCCGCGCGCCGCGTGATCTCCAGCTCCACACGCCAAATCCTCAGCGCCAGTCCCCTGCCCGCGCCCGCCGCACGCCGCACCGGCTCTGTTCGCTGCCCACCGCGGCCAGTCGCGCCCCCGTTGTGTCGCCCGCACCCGCGTCTCACAGTCAAGTCCCGCCCCTCCTCCCGCCTCTCTGCTGCCTACAAAAGGCCGCGCTGAGTCCCCCTTGCGCGCCCAGACACTAGAACACCACCGCCGCCACCATTAACGCTGTCGTGCCCAGCTCACCGTGGAACTCACCTCTCCGGCCACCCCGTGCCAGAGTTGAGTCTTCCACCACCACCACAGCACCCCACCGCAGCTCACTGCCCACCCATCGTCGCCCAGAGCCGCTGGAGCACCGCCAGCGCCGCCTGCGCCTACGCCGCTCCTTGCTGCTCACGCCAGAGCTCCTCTGTCCCAGCCAAGCTTCGAAATGGGTTCCCCTCGATGCCATGAAGCTCCTCGACCAGCCCACGTTGTCCCCTTCTCGCCGGAGCACCGTCGCCGACGCTCCGCCCCGTCGCCGCCCCTTTGCTCCACGCCAACGAGCCACCTCCGGCCACTCCCAACCCCGACCAAGGCCACCCCAAGGTAGCCCTCACCTCCCTGGATCTCCCCGACTCTTTTTCCCTCGCCGCCGATGAGCCACCTCGCCGGAATCTGGACGGCCGCCATGCCAGCGCCGCCCAGGGACCCAATTGCTTTGATTGGAATCTTTAAAAGAGTCTGCACGCAAGTTCTAGGGGCATATCTGTAAACCTGTGTTTAAACTTTGAATTCAAACACAGCAAACTTGTAAAATTCATATAAAATCATAGAAAAATCTGAAAAATACAAACTCAACTGTTCTGGAATCTTTAGATGAAAATCTACAACTTTTGTTACATGCACTTCTTCAGTTGCTTGCTAAATCATACTATAAACTAAATGGAAGGTTTAATAGACTTTAAATGTACCCCCTGTTGTAGGTAAAGTCTAAACCTGAAAATTTAACAGTAGGTCGATGATCAATCTTGTTGGATGCAAAATAATTCTTCCACCATGTATGATATCGGATAGTTGCTTATCTAGAATGGTTCAAGAAAGCTAGAACTTGGAGCTAAAATCTGAAAGTAAGGACCTACTTATATATGCTTTTCGGAAAAACAAACCCCTCAAGCCAAAAGCCTTGCATGTCTAGGAGTCGGCTAAGTATATTCCACTAGTCGGGTAAGCCTTGCTGAGTATTAGTATACTCAGCCTTGCTTGTGGCTTATTTTCCGGTGAAACTTTCGAGGACATGATTGCTAGTTTGACTTGGCCTTGTCCCCTTCCTCCTGGTTGGTTGGTGGAATGGGATGCGTCCCCGGCCAACGGTGATGATGCCGAGTGATGTTTCGTACGGGCTTCATCGAGACATCCTGTATCGTCGAGTAGTTGTCGTTATCTTTTCCGCTGCCTTGAACTCTGAAGAACTCAATTATTTTGAACCCTGAAGTACCTTGTTTAAAGAATTTGAACTCCATTGTAATATTAATTTATGATGAACCTGTGTTGTAAAATTTGTGGAATGTTGTATCCTCTGGGCTCACCTTCGTGTGAGTACACGTATGTGTGGTTTCGATCGGCAAAAACCGTGGTTGTATCGGGAGGTTACCCGACACACCAGTGGATTATTCCGTTTGAAGTGCGAGTTAGCCCTGATTGCCCTTGAGGTGATGGTTAGCGTGCTTGAACCGGATTAATTCAGGTGGTTCTGCCACAGCTGGTATCAGAGCCGAAATGCATACGCCAGAGAATGCAACAAGCCTTAAAAACTTGTTTTCCTAAAACTTGACCACAAAAATTGTGTTGGAAAATGTGTTGGTTCAATAAGGATGGTGCCTAGTTCGTAAAGCCCTAAGGATTATGGGAAGGTTACTAGGTGGCTATCTAACTTATGAATATTACCAACTGACTTCCAGCACATTGCTTTCTGTCAAAACTTACTTTTATGCACAACCGACCCTTAAATTCTGTAACGACGCACTCATCGCTAAGGTAAGATGGTAAGAATCCTCAGCCAACTGAGAGAGTTTGGCCTTCCCGTCGGTGATGCGAGCCGAACGCTGCACTCAAGCAGTGGCTTACTTGAGGTGCTGCCAATATACCAACTTTTAGTTCATTATATTGGGAGTAGAAGGTTTGGCGCAGGGTATGGCGATCGCTGTTCATACCCCCGTCTCAAGACGGTACCCCCGTGAATACGCTATCTTGATAGCGTATGTTAACATCGTCTGTACGGCGGGAATTGTACAGATGCCATTTCTATAGTGAACGGTAATGAATACGGACGCTTTCATGAGTGCTGGCATGAAAGGTTCAATGGATTTATATGTGCTATATCAAATTTCTGCAGCTACCCTAACCGCGATTACGATAAGTTTAAGAACGGTTAGAGAATTTTCGACTAGCTATTATAGTGAGAGCCGTATTGTGTGTGCCACCGAAACTGACTTCGTAAGACCAAAGTTATTTGGCAATTGTTTTACTTTGTGAGGACGAATAGGACGTGCATGCATCATAACTATATAAATCTGAAAATAAAAATGCGATGCGTGAGAGTGGTAAGGTTCATGCGCCACACATTTGTCTTGCATAAGGATTATCTAGCAAAGCTGTCACTCTCTGCCTTATCTGAAAGATGGATTTATTAAGCTTAGAAAGTGACCCTTTCTGAAGAAACTCATGTTGAAAGTTTTGTTCCAAAAGTTGTATTCTACCTCATGTCTAAATATGAAAAATTCCGGACATATGAATAATGAGAAACAACAAAGACCTTGGTGTGTCAGTTTTCTGTCCAAAATGAGCAGCTCAGCCACATAAATTTTTATGCCCCTTGACTACAGTTTTCTGCAAAAGTGTTCAACACAAAACTTGTTGTAAATTTACTCAGGCAGCTACTGTTAAAATTTGGTAATTTTTGGCTAAGTAGATTTTCCTTGGTGCACGAAATATTGGCTCACTGTCCACTAAAATTTCTGGGTAGACAGTAAAGTAAAACCTTAAGAGAAAGACCATCTTAGAGACTTATCTAGCTCTGGAGTTGACTAGCAAAGTTGTTCACAAATACCTTAGGAAGGTTCTGGTAAAAGTTGAGAAATTTTGGACAAGAACTGGTGAAGTTATGGCTATTTTAGTACACTGTCTAGAACCTGTCACTGTATTGTTAACGGTTTTTCGCTATCTCACCCATTTGATCTTTTGTTCAGATGGCCGAGCCTGTTGCCATGATGGTGGATGAGAATGGACGCGTTCACTCACAGTGTCTCCACTGGGAGGGCTTTCCCTCTATCTTGTGGGATGTTCTGCGCACCGCGGGCTATCCAATTCCCCAACATTACACCGGACTCGAGTTTGCAGAGAATGGAGTTACCCAGTGCCGTATCAACTTGACCATCTTTCCGCACCCGCTACACCCGGAGTGGCCCGCCTTGGAGATTGAGGCTGTTGGTCGCCGTTTGGCCGATACGTGGGAGCTTTCTGCCATGAGGGCGCTCACCACTTTCTGTGCGCAGTGCCCCGAGGCTGTCACGCTCACTCCCATTGGTTTGTTTCCTGCTGCCCAGGACAACGACCCCTTTTGGCTCAACAGGGTGAAGCACTCACAGTACTTGGTGGACTTTCATGCCTAGGAGACCATCAAGACCTCCGTGCGGTGCATGAATGCACTCTACCAACTTCAGACTCTCCAGAGTCAGGCGCTTGTGTAGCTCACTGATCCTGCACAGGCCTACCACATGATGGCAGATACCAGGGATGAGCAGATTAAGAAACTCAGTGAGGAGCTCGAGGACAGAGACGCGCGGATTGGCCAACTTGAGGGCCAAGTTCAGGAGCATGACACTCTCATGGGTGAGAGAGATGACATGATAGCACACTTGGAGGAGCAGCTCCATGATCTGAACCTTGAGTTGGAGGATGCTAAGGAGCACATTCAGTGGCACCATGATCAGAATGCCCCTCCCGACGTGGTGGCTATGGAGGAAGATGAGGAGGAGACACAGGAGATTGATGGTGTTTCATGAATGGACTTTGAGAGTGAGGCACCGCAGCCACCTCCGATGGGAGCTCACTCTCCTACTCACAGCGAGTCGTCCGTCAACGACCTCGATGACTTCTAGATGATGACCTAGGAGGACTTTTGCATATACTTCTCGTTAGTGTAGCCTAACTTTTGGCAAGTGTTGTAATAGTCTAACTAAGAGTTGAGTACCTCTTTTGTGATGAGTACAACTTGACCATTGGATACTCTAAATCATGTAGGCCATGGCCATGTAAACTTGGTGGTTTGATTGTGACATTGGAAAGCAGTTGAATCTGCGATTGCAAAAAATTGTCAGAATTTTTACCCATGTCTCTTTACATTTCTGGCCTGGGTGTTGAATACCAAACTTGTCCTAAATTTTGTGATCTAGGTTCTCACTAAATTTCAACACTATTGGATCTTGCTAGTTTGAGTTATAGGCAAGATACTATAACTCGTTCTGCTGAAAAACAGCCAAACCAGCGAAGCAAAGAGCAAATCGTTTGACCATCTTAGCAATCGATGTAGCATCTGGGCTGAATACCAAAGTGTACATCTCTAAATTCCCTACCCACTGCCAAAATATGAGAGATTTTGGATGAACCTACTAGGAGTTATAGTTTTCTTATGGCGGACAGTATCCTGCCCCCGATTCTATCCCTGATCTTTCGGAAGTCTACTTTTCCGCGTTAATCCTTTTGAATCATGGAAGCAATATGGATCACGTTGCTAATGATAAACATTCACCTTTTCAGATGGTTGGAGCAACCCGTGGTAACCCGGATGGTTTTGGTGCTAGCGCAAGTGGATCACAACCACAGCCACCACCACCACCCAGCTTGGTGGAAGTAATGGCCGCTCAAACCGAGTTGCTTCGTCAGCTCGTGCAAGGACAGCACCAACACCGGGGTGGACACAATGTTCACCAACCCTAAGTTGCCGGTTACACGGACTTCCTTGGGACCCAGCCTCCCTTGTTTCACAAAACGGAGGAGCCCTTGGATGCGAACGCTTGGATTCGCACAATCGAGTCCAAGTTTTCTCTACTTGTGGCCCCATGTTCAGATGCAAACAAGGCTCGCTTTGCCGCGCAGCAGCTTCGTGGTACAGTTCATCTTTGGTGGGACCACTATCTTGCTATGCTCCCCGCTGATCACGTTGTCACCTGGGACGAATTCAAAACTGCGTTCTGGGCACACCATATCCCCGAAGGTCTTATGGACAGAAAACTAAATGAGTTTTTGGCTCTCACTCAGGGTACCCGCACTGTACTTCAGTATGCTCAGGCCTTCAGCAACCTGTGCCAGTACGCGGGCTATCACGCAGACACGGATGCTAAGAAGTGCGATCGTTTCCGCAGAGGTCTGAGTACTAAACTCAAGGAACGGCTGAATCTTGTCAAAGCCGATACATACAATGAGCTGGTCAATATGGCCATCACTCAAGAGGACTGTATTGAGGCTCATCGTGCTGAAAAGAAGAGGAAGGCGCCAGCTGGACCCTCGGGTGCTCAGCCACCGAGGTATCGCTTGGTGCGAAATGCTGCGCCTACAGCTCCACCGAAAGCCCCTCAGCCAGGGCGTTGGATTATCAGGCCCCCGCAGCAACAAGGTGTTGTACGACCCCCTGTGCCTCAACAAACTGGACCAAGGCCCGCTACTCAGCAGTTTCTTCGACCGAACATCACCAATCGTTGTTTCAAGTGCGGGAGTTCCAGTCATCTTGCTCGCGAATGCCCTCAGCCCAGGCTGCCAAATCAGGGCCAGGACTCTAACCAGAACAATAAGAACAAAGGCAAGAGGCAGACCCTTCAGGTCAAACAAGGACGGATCAATTTCACCACCCTTGCGGAACTTTCTGAAGGAGCACCAGTGATGACGGGTACATTCTCTATCCATAACAAGCCTGCAGTTATATTGTTTGATTCTGGTGCATCACATAGTTTCATTAGTGCAAAGTTTGGTGCAAAAGTAGGCTTGAATGTTTGTCACACAAAAGGGTCGTATATGATATCAACACCGGGTGGAAAAATTACTTCCAACCAAATAATAAGGCTGGTACCGATAAAATTGGGAAGTAAAATCACCAACACGGACCTTGTTCTTTTACCCCTTGACAGCATGGATATTATTTTGGGAATGAACTGGATGACTATGCATGGAGTCACACTGGACCTTTCTTCCCGAGCTGTTGAGATAAATTCACCTAGTCACGGAGCCACTACCCTTTACCTACCGTTCCGGGAGTGCACAAATTCTTGTGCTTTCGTGATGGAAGGGATCAACCTAGAGAATATTCCAGTGGTATGCGAGTATGCCGATGTCTTTCCGGATGAATTACCCGGAACACCACCAGATAGGGACATTGAGTTCGTTATTGAACTGCAGCCAGGCACTGCACCTATCTCCAAAAGACCCTATAGGATGCCACCTAAGGAATTGGCCGAACTGAAAACACAACTCCAAGAACTACTGGACAAAGGCTTCATTCGTCCTAGTGCATCACCTTGGGGATGTCCAGCCCTTTTTGTAAAGAAAAAGGATGACAGTTTAAGGTTATGTGTGGACTACCGACCTCTCAATGCGGTAACCGTTAAAAATAAGTACCCACTTCCCCGCATCGACGTTCTCTTTGATCAATTATCTGGAGCTAGAGATTTCTCAAAGATTGATCTTCGATCTGGATATCATCAGATCAAGATTCGTCCATGCGATATTCCTAAGACCGCCTTTTCCAAACGATATGGACTATATGAATTCTTGGTCATGTCTTTCGGACTCACCAATGCCCCTGCCTACTTCATGTATCTCATGAATTCGGTATTCATGCCCGAGCTCGACAAATTCGTCATAGTTTTCATTGACGACATCCTGATCTATTCCAAGAATGAGGAAGAGCACGCTAAGCACCTGCACATTGTTCTTCAGCGTCTTAGAGACCACCAGCTCTATGCTAAATTTTCTAAGTGCGAATTCTGGTTGGATAGTGTGAAGTTCTTGGGTCACACTATTTCCAGCGAAGGCATAGCCATTGACCCCAGCAAGGTACAAAAAGTGATGGATTGGAAAACCCCTACCTCTGTTCATCAGATTCGCAGTTTTCTTGGCTTAGCCGGTTACTATCGCCGTTTCATTCCGGATTTCTCCAGAATTGCTAAGCCTATGACTGAACTATTGAAAAAGGGAGTAAAGTTTGTATGGGATGAGAAGTGTGAAGAAGCTTTCCACACTCTCAGAGAACGTTTGACTACAGCCCCTGTGTTAGCTCAACCTGATAACACCAAGCCATTCGATGTTTACTGTGACGCATCTGGCACTGGTCTTGGTTATGTGCTTATGAAAGAGAATCGAGTTATCGCCTATGCTTCACGAGCCCTTCGGCCCCATGAGCAGAATTATCCAACCCATTATCTTGAATTAGCAGCAGTCATTCATGCTCTAAAAATATGGAGACATTATCTCATGGGCACCCGTTGTAATATCTACACCGATCACAAGAGTCTCAAATATATCTTCACCCAAGCCGATCTGAATATGAGACAAAAAATATGGCTAGAATTAATCAAGGATTATGATCTCGAGGTGCACTATCACCCCGGCAAGGCTAATGTAGTAGCGGATGCACTCAGCCGTAAGGCCCATTGCCATTGCCTATCAGTGGAAATCTATAATGAGACATTATGCTCGGAAATGAGAAAGCTTAATTTGGAAATGATCTCCTAGGGCACTCTGAATCACATCTCAGTCGAGCCCACTCTTCACGACCAGATCATCATGGCACAACTGCACGATGAAGGAGTTAAGATCATCAAACAGAAACTCTCTCTAGGAGAAGAGAAATACAAATGTTTTCGCCAAGACCATAAGGGAGTTCTATGGTTCGAAAGTCGCATAGTCGTTCCGAAGAATCATGAGCTCCGTAAGCAAATTCTGGATGAGGCACACCATTCCAAATTTTCTATTCACCCCGGCAGTAACAAAATGTATCAAGACCTTAGGCAAAATTTCTGGTGGACTAGAATGAAAAGAGAAATCGCTAAATATGTCTCAGAATGTGACACATGCCAGAGAGTAAAAGCCAGCCACTTGAAAGTAGCCGGTACACTTCAACCTTTGCCTATACCCTCATGGAAATGGGAGGACATAAGTATGGATTTCATTGTTGGATTGCCAAGTACCGCACAGAGACACGATTCCATATGGGTTATCGTTGATAGACTCACAAAGACGGCACATTTTCTTCCGGTACACACCACCTATACCGCCATGAAATATGCGGAGATTTATCTCGATCGCATTGTTTGCCTACATGGAGTACCGAAGACTATCATTTCCAATCGTGGTACTCAGTTTGTAGCGCGCTTTTGGGAACAATTGCAAGCTTCTCTCGGTACTAAGTTAATTCGAAGCTCAGCCAATCATCCTCAAACTGACGGACAAACTGAAAGAGTAAACCAAATTCTTGAAGATATGCTTAGAGTTTGCGTCATTCACTATGACAAGAGTTGGGACAAATGCCTATCCCTAGCAGAGTTCTCATACAACAATAGCTATCAAGCGAGTTTGAAAATGGCACCATTTGAGGCCTTATACGGACGAAGGTGTCGAACCCCTTTGAGTTGATCACAGACCGGAGAACGCAAAATATTTGGACCAGACTTGGTAATCGAGGCAGAAGAAAAAGTGAGAGTAATACAAGAAAACCTTAGAGCCGCACAATCCAGACAAAAGAGCTATTTCGACAGAAGGAGAAAGCCACTGAAATTTGAAGTTGGTGACCACGTCTACCTTCGAGTTTCACCAACCAAGGGTGTCCAACGATTCGGAGTCAAAGGAAAACTATCTCCCCGTTATGTTGGTCCCTACGAAATCATCGAGAGCTGTGGACCCGTAGCCTATAGAATTCGACTGCCCCCTCAGCTTGCAGCCATCCATGATGTCTTTCACGTATCTCAACTCAAGAAGTGTGTTCGAGTCCCTACCGAGGTTGTCGAACAACAGGAAATTTTAGTAGAACCCGACCTCTCATACGTCGAGTATCCTATCAAAATCATGGATCAAAAAGAAAGGAGCACTAGGAGGAAAGTGATTAAAATGTACAAAATTCAATGGAATCATCACACTGAGGAAGAAGCCACATGGGAAACTGAAAGTTTTCTAAAACGGAATTTCCCGTGTTTTCTCAACTCCACCGAAGGTACACACCCTCTCCACCCTAAGCCTATTGTCCGAATCTCGGGGCGAGATTCTTTTTAAGGGGGGAAGGCTGTAACACCTCAGGTGTTTAATTTATGAAATAAGGCTCTTTAGCTTAACGCGGTGCATAAATAATTAAGAGAAGTTTCAACGAAATGAGTTTTAAAATAACTTCTAAAACTAGACCTCAAATAAACTTTGGCCTGAAACGAAACTTGTAGAACTTTTCATTTTGAACAACTTTCATGTTGAACGATTTTCGAGTTGCAACACAAAAATTTGAGAAACACTTGGATTTACAAACCAGCCCCTGCCTTTTCTTCTATTTCACTGCAGACCCTTCTTCTCCGCCTCGCCCGACCCTTTTCGCGTCGCCCGACCCTCCGACGCGCAGCCACTCGCCCGACCCTTTTCATTCGCCCGACCCTTTCACTCGCCCGACCCTTTGCTTCGCCCGACCCTCAGCTTCACAGCGGCCTTCGCTTCGCCCGACCCTCGCCGCCGCGCAGTCGCCGCAGGCCACTTGGCCGGCGATGCCTGACCACGCTAGGCGCCAAGCCAATGCCTGGCCGCGCCCCCACGCGCGTCCGCACGCCTTGTTCCTCCCCAGTCCGTGCATGCCACGCGCGCGCCGGCGACCCGCGCCCCTGCTCGCCGCCCGCCGTGCCCAATGGACGAACCGCGCCGTGCCCGTGTCTCCGCAGCATCCCGCCAGTCGCCGCGCTCGCCGCTCAGCAAGGTAGCTGCTGCAGCTCTTCGCCCAACCTGCGCGCCGCGAGATCTCCAGCTCCACACGCCAAATCCTTAGCGCCCAGTCCCCTGCCCGCGCCCGCCGCACGCCTAGCCGGCTCTATTCGCCGTCCACCGCGGCCAGTCGCGCCCCCGTCGTGTCGCCCGCAACCACGTCTCACAGTCAAGTCCCGCCCCTCCTCCCGCCTCTCTACTGCCTACAAAAGGCCGCCCAGATGCTAGAACGCCGCCGCCGCCACCATTAACGCTGTCGTGCCCAGCTCACCATGGAACTCACCTCTCCGGCCACCCCGTGCCAGAGTTGAGTCTTCCACCACCACCACAGCACCCCACCGCAGCTCACTGCCCCACCCATCGTCGCCCAGAGCCGCTGGAGCACCGCCAGTGCCGCCTACGCCGCCGGAGCTCCTCCGTCCCAGCCAAGCTTCGAAACGGGTTCCCCTCAATGTCGTGAAGCTCCTCGACCAGCCCACGCTGTCCCCTTCTCGCCGGAGCACCGTCGCCGACGTTCCGCCCCGTCGCCGCCCCTCTGCTCCGCGCCAACAAGCCACCTCCGGCCACTCCCAACCCCGACCAAGGCCACCCCGAGGTAGCCCTCACCTCCCTGGATCTCCCCAACTCTTTTTCCCTCGCCGCCGATGAGCCACCTCGCCGGAATCTGGACGGCCGCCATGCCAGCGCCACCTAGGGACCCAATTGCTTTGATTGGAATCTTTAAAAGAGTCTGCACGCAAGTTCCAGGGGCATATCTATAAACCTGTGTTTAAACTTTGAATTCAAATACAGCAAACTTGTAAAATTCATATAAAATCATAGAAAAATCCGAAAAATACAAACTCAACTGTTCTGGAATCTTTAGATGAAAATCTACAACTTTTGTTACATGCACTTCTTCAGTTGCTTGCTAAATCGTACTATAAATTAAATGGAAGGTTTAATAGATTTTAAATGTACCCCCTGTTGTAGGCAAAGTCTAAACCTGAAACTTTAATAGTAGGTTGGTCGCTTGAATTGTAATCCAATGTAAAAATATTAGGGCCAGAACCCATATCTAACTAAACTTCTTAATAAAACTTGTTTTTGACATGAGATAATAAAACTAATTATAACTGTTGTTCTGTTATGATTCTTGTAGGGAAACTTTTTCAGAACTATTGTTTCAAGGCCCAAATACCACAGAAAAAGATTAGAACATTTTTCCTTCTTGGAACTTATTTATATAATTTTGTGGTAGGAAAAATTGCACTAATTCAAATAATTAGTTTCTGTGCTTGGAAAATATTCAACTTTTTACTGTAGAACACTTTAGAGTAACCCTTGACGTGTAAAAAGTTTCATACACAGAAACCCTTTAAAACATCCTGTAAAAATTAATCCTTATTAAACGAGGTGTAAATTGTCCCATTTATTATGCTTTGTATTTTGCACGGTAAAATCTGAAAAATTTACAGTAGCACATATATGGATAGATTAACACCCTGTAAAAGTTTTAGCTTAAATACTTGAATGGTTTGTTATGTATAAAAATAACTAGGTTCTAGTAGTGGCTGTGTAATGCATTTCAATAATTAATCTGCTGCGTAAAAATGTCTGAAATTTTTACAGTGCTTTTATCTTTGCTTAATATGCTCTAAATAAAAATTTCATCACGAGAAGTTACCTAATCCAGAAGTTGTGATTAATCCATGTTGTGCTTGGAAAATTCAGTTTCTAATATAACACAACCCCCTTTTGTTTAATGGAGTTAATTAGTTTAAGTTATACTCTATTAAAAATTGCCCAAAGAAATCTTAACTAAGTAACTTCACAACCAAATCTATGTTATTGTGGACTACAACTTTATCGTGAAGGAAAAAATAATCATCATATATCGTCACTACAACTTACAATTGTGCATTCATATAGAATCGACGACCCTCGCCGACGGAACATACGAGCTGGTGCCCGCGTCCGAGAGTGAGCAGCATGAAGCTCAAGTAAATCTAACTGAAGCTCTCGAAGATCCGAGCCCAAGTTCGGACGAGCCCCAACTAGCTTTTCCCAAGAAGGCAAGCCCCGGAGCATAAACCCTATTTTTCTAAACTTATGCAACTTATTACTCTACTTTACTTGTGCATTAAGTTTGTAGGAGTTGAATGGAAACTTAGTTGCATGATCCTAGGTACCCATGCTCTGAACCCTAGATGTAAGGATCGATAGAATGCTATGCTAATAGGACTCCGGTAAAAGTCGAGTGATTTCCTGTCACTCGCGAGAATATAGGAGTTGAATGTTTACTACATGCTGCAATCATAAGGTCGACGAACGGGGCTATGGTATGATGCTATGTTGATGATTGAGGCCCCGTCTATTTAGTGAAAAATGCTAAGGCCGCAGTGTGTGGTAGTGGTGGTTAAGTCTTTGAACGTACTAACCACATGCCGAGAATATGGTAATCGGTAAGTTTAACTACTGGATTGAACCGAGGTCGGAATATACTCCCCACCGTCTTGAATTCGTTCACATCTAGCTAATGGCGGGTGCATGTGCCGCCATGGCCGGGTCCATGGGGACGTGTAGTCGAGGGCGGTGGGCCTGTTCTGTGAAGCGGGAATTGAAGGGAAAAGTTGGACGTGTGACTCTGGGAGTAACCACGTGACGTGTGTTTAGGTTTCCCTTGCAAGGTTAAGAAATTTGATTCGAATCGTCCATTTCTCGCGTTATTGAGACTACTTGACCCTTTTACCACATAGAGTAAGAAGAGGAACAATGATGATGATCAATCTTGTTGGATGCAAAATAATTCTTCCACCATATATGATATTGGATAGTTGCTTACCTAGAATGGTTAAAGAAAGCTAGAACTTGGAGCTAAAATCTGAAAGTAAGGACCTACTTATATATGCTTTTTGGCAAAACAAACCCCTCAAGCCAAAAGCCTTGCATGTCTAGGAGTCGGCTAATTATATTCCACTAGTCGGGTAAGCCTTGCTGAGTATTAGTATACTCAGCCTTGCTTGTGGCTTGTTTTCAGGTGAAACTTTCGAGGACATGATTGCTAGTTTGACTTGGCCTTGTCCCCTTCCTCCTGGTTGGTCGGTGGAATGGGATACGCCCCCGGCCAACGGTGATGATGCCGAGTGATGTTTCGTACGGGCTTCATCGAGACATCCTGTATCGTCGAGTAGTTGTCGTTATCTTTTCCGCTGCCTTGAACTCTGAAGAACTCAATTTTTTGAACCCTGAAGTACCTTGTTTAAAGAATTTGAACTCCATTATAATATTAATTTATGATGAACCTGTGTTGTAAAATTTGTGGAATGTTGTATCCTCTGGGCTCACCTTCGTGTGAGTACATGTATGTGTGGTTTCGATCGGCAAAAACCGTGGTTGTATCGGGAGGTTACCCGACAGACCAGTGGATTATTCCGTTTGAAGTGCGAGTTAGACCTGATTGCCCTTGAGGTGATGGTTAGCGCGCTTGAACCGGATTAATTCAGGTGGTTCTGCCACAGTCGAGAGCTTCATCAAGCTGAAGGCACCCACCTTTGACCACTCCGACGATCCTCTTGTAGCCGATGACTGGTTAAGGATTATCGAGAAGAAACTGGATCTTACTGCTTGCACTGATGAAGAAACTGGATCTGACTGCTTGCACTGATGAAGAGTGTGTCGCCCTAGTTACGCACCAGTTGGAGGGCACAGCTAGAGATTGGTGGGATAACTACTGTCATGCCCACAAGAACCCCGTTGGTATCTCGTGCAAGGAATTCACAGAAGCTTTCCGTAAGTTCCACATTCCCAAATAGCTGATAGTCAAAAAAGCGGAAGAGTTCCGCAACATGACTCAGGGAGCCATGAAAGTGCATGAGTATGCACAACACTTCACCAAAATGATGAGGTATGTCCCCGATGAGACAGACACCGAAGAGAAGAAGAAGTTTTGGTTTCACCGAGGATTGAACTATGAGATCAGACTCCCCTTGGTAGGTGTAGACTACCCGTCACTTATGAACATGGTGAACCGAGCCATGGTAGTTGAGAGAGAAGTAACTGGACATGTTGAAAGCTGCTCAGCAAGAAGAAGAAGAGCTTACCACCAGTCGCATCCTAGCCCTTATCGGAGGCATAAGGATGGAAAGGACGACATGTTGAGCCAAGATTTTCACCCAGATCTTAGCCAGTACAACCAAGAAAACCAAGGGAATGATTACCAGTGCAACAAGATCGAGCTAGACTTCGGCCAGACTGAAGAAGAACATAATTGGAAGAAACACACCAAAGAGAGCAGAGCCCTGGAAGTGGTCTCGACGAGATGTCAGAACTGCAGACGACGCGGACACAAGAGATTCGAGTGCCCCGAAAAGCTAGCACGAGGCCAGACAGAAGAAGCTAAAAGAGCGCAATGGGAGAAGAAGAAGCGCAACAAGAGGAAGGAAGTTGAACACCAGAAGCAGAACAAGCTCACCCCGAGGTTGAGAGATGCGTCACCCCACTCGCCCCAGAGCTATCATCTCCAGGCAATCCCCGATGACACAAGCAGGAGCCCCGAAGAAGGAAGCCACAATTGTCAGCAGCCGGAGCAGAAGACGAAAAAAGGACCTACACCAATCATCTGCTTCACCTGTCACCAGCCAGGCCACAAGTGGTATAAGTGCCCCGAGAAGAACATCCAGACGTCAACCCAAGCATTTGGAACGACAAGCAAGACAACACTAGAACCGTGCGCCGCCTACCGCAGCCGACTCACCCACCTGCTTGACAGGATAGCCGGATAGCCAGTGACGCCACTGGCAACGAGACCTGTGAGTACACTACCCAACCCCTAAGTAATAGATTTGCTATTTGGTAAAGCTTTGCTCTTGATATTCATCCTAAGTGCTACATAGTCCTTTTCTTCCGGCCGTGAAAGCCAAACCATAGTAAGTAACCCTTCGTTGATAGCTGTTATTACACCATAGCAACCAGAAAAGAATTCTCCACCTGTTCATACAAAGACCAAGGTACGAGAACACACCAAGGTTAGGAAAGTTTAAGCCTGATTCACGAAGCCCATGAAGGTAAACCAAGAGTAAAAACCTAGTAACCGAAGGTGGAAAGCACTTGATGGAGTGCTAACAGATCGATTGGGAAGACCTGGAAGTTGTTCCCCGAAAGGATCACCTAAGTTGCTACTCAAATGAAGTTCTAAAAGCCATGATCGACAACATACCGAGCACAACACCAAGAATGATCCCGTTGAATATTAGGATAGAGAACCTGAGGAATCAAGAAACCGACCAATAGTCGCCAAGCCAGATCATGATGAAGGATGGAATTCAAGAATAACCTCAACTGCAGAACCAACTCTATAGATTAGAGGCCCCACGTAGTAACAACTATGGGGATAAGGGACACCTTCAGGAACTACAAGACTAGAAGGAAGAACACTTTCACTTTGATAGTCAGAGGGTACAATAGGATGAAGAGCCCGAAGATTAGGATCCAGCTCACTGTAGCAGCATCCAGAACCAAACCACGTAACGTGGGAAGAAACTGTACCAGCTACACCAACGGTGATGACAAGTAAACCGCCTAGGATGGATACACGTCAAAGAGTGTCATCAATACGGGGTAACGAATGGTGCCAAGGACCACAGTGAACCACGAGGATCAACAGAACCCTGGTTTTAGCCCTAGAATTGGGGAATAAGGGCGACATCCGCACTTTTAGGACCAGAACTACTATGTTGACCACATCTACCTGAAGATTTATGAAGAATACCCGCATTTTGAGAATTGCTCCAAGGATGGTAATGACACGTGATGAAGTCGTTTGTTCTTGAGTACGAGGTTTTGTACCGACGTACCTGTT
Organism: Panicum miliaceum; assembly: GCA_032594955.1. Taxonomy (NCBI): domain Eukaryota; kingdom Viridiplantae; phylum Streptophyta; class Magnoliopsida; order Poales; family Poaceae; genus Panicum; species Panicum miliaceum. The sequence goes on along the minus strand of CM064056.1, from coordinate 43,944,896 downwards.
GACGTTTCCTACCGTCACGAAAATAAATCCGCAAGCGCACGGATACCGTTGTAGCTTTCACCCAGGAGTATTCCAAGGGTATCGTATCCACTGAGGAACGTGTGTACTTTCTCTACGGTTCAGGTTCCTCCAAGGACACCACACCCGCTAGAGGTGAGGGTAGAGAGGTTTCCTAAGGCCGGGTTTCACAGATACTTCGAGGTGTTGCCAAGATCTTCAAAGAGATCCTCCTCGAATCCATGCTCAAGTTCTGAAGGTAGAGGGTCCTCTACGTCGGGTGTTTCGGATTTTGGTTCAGGAAAAGGTACGGGAGTCGAATCTAAGGGTTGGAGTTCTACGGCCTTGGATTCGGCTGCCTTGGGGTTCCTCTTGTGGTACCTCTTGTTCTACCTAAGGTGCTTCCCGGTAAGAGACGTAGGAAGTTCTCTCTAAGATTTCATCGAGGATTTCTCTTCCTTCGACTGAGTTCTTGTGCAAGAACGAACCTCCGGCTACATTATCGAGGTACTGTGCATCGTCCTTGTTCAGTCCTGCATACAAATGTTGAAACAACAAGGGGTCGGGTAAAGACAAGTCGAGACCAGATTCAACCAAAAGGGAAAATCTGGCCCACGCTGCACCAAGGGATTCCTTCTCATTCTGATGGAAAGCCAGAATCTCTGCTCGTAAGGTGCATACACGAGCTATTGGAAAGAATATGAGACAAAATCGATCTCGCAACTTCTTCCAATCCCCGTTTGCAAATCTTACGTTGGACGTGTACCATCGCTTCGCCTCTTCTATGAGAGAAAAGGGAAACAACTTCCACTTCAGAGTCTCATGTGTCATGCCTGAGATTTTCATACACGAGCACACTAGCTTGAATTCACGCAGATGATGGTAGAGATTTTCATCCCCCCATCCCGAGAAGGTACTCTCCTGAACTTTGCTTAAGAATCCGGAGGGAATTTCGTAACCAGGTGAAAGAATTGGATCAGATGAAGAGGCTGGTTCGCAAAATTCACTCTTGGGTACGGAGAGCTGAAACATGGATAGCTGCTCCATGGGTAGCGAGGGTAGAGATAGAATCAAAGAAAAGAAAAGGATACGAGGGCCAACTAGGTTCGACAAGAAGGTAGCAACCGTTCCCCGGCAACGGCGCCAGAAAGCTTGTTGACGTTTCCTAGTGTCACGAAAATAAATCCGCAAGCGCACGGATACCGTTGTAGCTTTCACCCAGAAGTATTCCAAGGGTATCGTATCCACTGAGGAATGTGTGTACTTTCTCTACGGTTTAGGTTCGTCCAAGGACACCACACCCGCTAGAGGTGAGGGTAGAAAGGTTTCCTAAGGCTGGGTTTCAGAGATAAGATAGAGCTATCCTAGTTGCTGGCTTCGGGCTACTAGCCTCCCACAAAACAAGACTAGTGAGTTCTAGTAATACGACACTGGGATATACCCGAATAGGGAGGGTTACGCTGGATAGACAGGGCTGTCACCACCTGCTATCTACCTCATCTAACCATGGGATATACCACAACCAACAGGTAAGTCTAGTCTAGACACCACGTCTACACTATCGTTACTACTCTAGCCTATGGCCTTAGACTAAAGCACCCACTAAAACTAGTGAACTACTGATCCAGCTAAGCAACTAAAGATCTAGAACTATAACTTAACTAAGAAACTAAGCACATAAGGAAGTACGGACTCTTACTTTGATTAACAAGCATCCATCGAGGTACAAGTTGGAGAAGAGTGCCGACAAACCCGGCACTTCCCCAAACACCTCCCCACTCTCTCCCTAACTCTAATCACCTCTAGAGGTGAGCCTAGAGCTCATGAACACAAGAGAAACTCCAAGAGGGAGTTGAGAGGGATGTGAAGGTGTGTCCTCTTTAGAAGCAACCCCCCCTTTATTTATAGGGGTGAGTGAGAGGTGTTCCTGCCGTGCAACGAGCTGAAGCCTGCCCAAACCGCCTTAAGCAACCAATGAGGAAGCGCCACGTCGAAGAGATAAGTCGGTTCCCTCCTTCCTGGGTCAGCCGACCTGGGTAGGTCAGCCGAACCAGGTTCGGCCCGGTACAACTTCTTCCTTTGCCACGTGGTCCGTAGGTGGGTCCTAAGGTCCTTGGCAGGTGAGTGGGCCCTAGTTGAGGCTGGTTCTTTGTCTTGTTGGCCTCTTTTTCCCTTTGCCATGCCTGTTTTCGCATTCTGGAATTACGCCTTGAATCTTTGATGCTCACTTCCTGCAATTTCGTCCCGTAATCGCCTGCATACAGAAGTTGACCAGCACTGGTGGAATTTGTTAGATAAAGCCCTATTCTAGTGTTGATCCTTGGATAATTGTCGCTTTTATGCAGGTTTTGATGGTCGAAAAGTGGTCCGTATCGAGCGTCAACGGTACCCATTTCATCCGGATACCTACACTATTGGGAGTGCCATAGAGGACCCCATCGATTGCAGAAAGGTAACTGATGGATAGTCATAATGGATGAAACTAGTACACGGGTGAGGAACTCACCAGGAGTGCAAAACCAATGAATGGATTACACCAAGTATACATGGAGAAGTTGGTACAAAAATTATGGATTTTGAGACCCTCCCTAAGCAAGAGGTGCCGACTAGTACTTGGACCACTCCAACCTAAACCGTATGCAAGACCCGAAAGAAAGTAAGGTTGGAAAAATGGATCCACACATACAAAGGAAGCACGACGTGATCACCGAATCCATGAAGAGGAGCTATACTAGCTCGCTAAGCCTGTCATAAGGGATGTGATCGTGCTTAATCGCCAAAAGATTAGGACGAACCTGAAAAGCTCAAGGAGGGATCGCACTCATCCCCGTACCCCGGGGGAAGTATGTGTAGACTTAGGGATAAATGGATAAACACCGAGCTTGGAGTATAACGAGCAAGAAAATCGGACAAACATGGAGAAGGATGAAGTAAAGCGAAACCCTGACTCTAGAAATGACCACGATCCTAGAATCAAGAAGTAACATGCCCACGGGATAAGTGATATGCTCGAGACCCATCAGAAGATGGAGTTGACGAATGGATGGAAAAGAAGAGCGTACTTGCTGTCGTGCTGCCCCAAGAGGGCTGAAGTTATAAGAGGAACAAGACATGTGGAGACAAGGACAAAATTTGAGGATTCTCAACCACGTCAAATTGTGAATGCTACTAAGGACCCAAGCTAAATGGCACCAGCCGCCTATACTCGATAACTGCTCGTTTAGCATTCAGAATTCGAGACCCAGTTTGACGAAATGTTTCAGTTGAGCATTCTAGTTGGTATAATGTAACAGTGGTGTCATGCATAATCTAAGGAAATAGGATTTGGATATTGCTTAATACTTCGGTTTAGAAGGGAAATCAGTTTACCAAAGGTGTACAAATAGTGCCGATTTTGGATACCCGGCCAAAGAAGTCGTTGAAAAATGGACCCCCGGCACGAATGTGACATTTGGTAAGTCTTGAAGAGCCTGGTGGAAAACACTAGGTATGAGCCTTGGAATACGGCCAAGAAAGGTTTGTCGTGAATTGGTTTCCAACCCAGAGAAGACATTGGTATGTCCTGGAAATGCCGAGTGAAGAACACAACTAGTTTGGGAAAGACAAAAAAATGGATCTAAGAGACTGTATCCCCAACATCGCCTTTAGAACGCGGTTACCGCTTGAACAAGTAACCCTCTCCCTTTCGAAACCCTAGTGAGCCTTTAATCTCGGGGATGAGATTCTTGTGAGGGGGGGAGTCTGTAACATCCCGGATTTTTTTGGAATGTTATAAGTTAGAAAAATATGGATTTTCAAAAACTTTTTGTGTGAACGTGTTAATAGCTAGAAAACTTAAGGTTGACCTCTCTTTCTCCCTAAATTCCTAGTAAATAAAATCTGAATTTAATTAAGAAAATGAATGCTAGTGTGAACTTATTTGGATTCTTTTGAATTTGTATTGAATCTTGTTTAATTGAATTCGATTTGGGTTTAATTCCCTTTGTGTGGTGTTGTGTGGGAATTAAATTTGAGTTGAGCCACTCAAATTTAATTTCAATAGTTAACTACCCTAACTTGGACCCTAACCCTAGTCCTAACCCTAACTTAGATCTAACCCAGCCCAGGACCAAAAACCCGCTAACCAAACCCAAACCCACCTAGCAGCACTGGCCCAACCTGCCACCTAACCGGTCAGCCCAACACTGCAGCCTGGCCTACATCGCCCCTGGCCTGCTCGCACCCTGCACCCACATGGCCTGCTACCCGCCCTGTCCTGCCTCCCCTTCTCCCGGCCCGTTTCCGCGCCACGCCGACCGCAGCCCAGCTCCGCTCGCCGCTGCCCCCTCTCCTCCTAGAGCCGCTGATGAGCTGGCCCCACTGGCCAGTTCACCCTTTCCCCTATTTTTCCCTTTCTTCCTCCGCCTGCTGACCGCCCGACGACCGGACGCCGCCGCGCCTGCGTCCGTCGCCCCCGCTCCGCGACAAACAGCTCAACGGCCTCGCCAGCCTCGCCTGCGTCACCCACGCGAAGCTGCGCCCCGTCTCAACCACACACGCACTCCCGCGCGCGCCCAGAAACCCTAGCCTCGCACCCGCAGAGGCGCGATGCCCGCCACGTGTCCTGGCCCGGACGCCGAGACTCCTCAGCCGTTCGTGCCCCAATCGAAACCCCGGCCACCACCTATAAGGGCCACAGCCGCCACAACCGGGAACCCTAGAGCTAATTTAGCGTTTCCCCTCGAGCGCCGCCGCCAGTAGCAAGAGGGAGAGAGAACAGAAGAGGAAGAAGAGAAGCCGCACCGCATCAAGGGGAGAGAAGGGAGGCGAAGTGAGGGGGGAAGGAAGGCCAAGCAAGGAGGAGGAGGAGCCACCATCATCGCCGGATTCCGGAGCCACCGCCGTCCTCGCCACGCCAGGAGGGAAGAAGGAGAGGAAAGCCCGAGGAGCCGCCGCCGCTGGACTACGCCCCTGAGCCTGCGCCGCACACACCCGAACACGACCAGCCTGCACTCGCCTCACGCCGCCGCCGTCGCCGCCGCTGCACCTTAGCGCGGTGACCGCTCACCGACACCCAGCCACACCGCGATGTCGCGGCGCTGCACAAGCCCAAGCCCTTTGGGCATTTCCCCGAACATCTGCCGGGCACCCGCACACACAGCCTCCACACCCTAAACCACACACACCGATCCGCACCGAATCGGACGGCCACACCTGATCCAGTCTTGGACCGACAGGCGGACCCCAGCTTTCAGTAGAAGAGGACGGCACCAGCGTGTGGGCCAGCCACGTCAGTGAGAGAAAGAAGAGGAAGAGAGGAGACGGACCGGAACCAAGACGGGCCTCGCCTGGGGAAGCTGCCAGCCCAAGAAGAAGATGGATGAGGACCGGAGTATTGGGCGGACGCCAGCCCAAGGGAGCCCCAGCGCCATGGGCCAGAAGACGAAGCCGGTCCGAGATCCGAGCTGACACGCCAAGCCGCTAACTTAAGCCATAGCCGCGACCTGAGCCGGCCTGCGTAGCCGCGGGCCTAGCCGAGCCCGAAACCAGCCTGCCTCACCCAAGCCGGCCTGCGAGCCTAGACCCGAGCCAAGCCGCCTGTTTTCGGCCGGACCGAGCTGACCCTCGCCTTTAAGCCCACCACACCACGTTACCCTTTTCTTTTCCTTTTCCTTTAAACCTAACCTAACCCGGGGGCCCCACCAGTCAGCCATAGTGTGAGGCTGTCCAGTGGCTCCACTGACCTGTGGACCCGCCTTGACCCTTTGACCGTTGACCGGTCAACATTGACCGGTCAACGCTGATGTAAGCAGGACCCGCTGCTGAAGTAAGCAAACCCGAGCGCCTAGACGATGTCAGCATGACACGTGGCACGTCCAGGAGCTGCCACGTGGCTGACTCTGTATTTTTCTTTTCCGATAATTATTTATCATTTTTAAAAAATGATTTAAACTTAGAAAATTCATAACTAATTAATCGTACCTCCGAAAATTATGAAACCAGTTTCATAATTCTTCTAAAAACATGATCTACCCGTTACAATATGTTTTGTTGTGATTTGGATCTTGGTTGAGACACCTTATGCATTTTTGCACTTTGGTCCCTATGTTGATTAGTATTTACGATTAGGCCCCTGCGAGAAGGAGAGGACTGATATACCGGACGACTAGAAGACTCCGGAGGACTTCTCAGGTGACCAGGAGCCAGACGGACTACCCCGACAACGTGAAGACCTAGGAGAGCTACGAAGAAGCATCAGGTTCACGCCCATCTATGAATTGAATACCTATTAGGCATTGCTTGCTAGATACGCTATTGCTCCTTAATGTGTTATCTTGGAATGAACCTGCATAGCCTATTTTTATATCTAGATTCCTTGTACTCCTATAATACCTTGATTGAATATACATGAGATGCTTTGGCTACATGAGAGGAGCTAGTGAATAGGAAGCTAGTTGGGGCGAGTTAAACCTAACCTGATCTTCGGATGAGGGGCTTGGGATGTGCGTTGGGCACATCCTACGGTGTACCTGTGGCGGGTACATGTCCTTCGGGACGGTTGGTCCTTCGGGACGTTTTGGAGGAGTTGGGGGCTATACCTGTAATGGGTGCCGTGGACGGACCGTTGCGTCGGTTACGTCATTGTGGAAGTTACCCGCCCCGGCGCTTAAGGCCTCAGTTAGTGGGCCTGGAGATGGAACTATGTCAAACGTGCACACCACTTACCCCCGTATGGGTGGAGGTTCCAACCATTCCTAGTTGTGCGGTACCAGGACTGTAGGAGTAGTGTTTATGATAGGAAAGGGTCAAGGTGCACACGCCCATGACGTATTCAGGGTGTGCCGGATCCGATCGTATTCCTCGACCCTAGTCTTTGAGACTCTCGAAACCAGTTGGCCAGGTTTGAGATTCATAGTCTCGGGTCATTCGTTGCACCGAATGTACCTAACCTCGGGAAAGCAGGGTGGTACCGCATTAGTTAGAGAGTCGTGGTTATGGGTTGTGTCTCGGTCGGTTGATCCCCGGCTTGCAGCCCGAGTGGGTACAGGTGTACACCCCCTGCAGGGTGAAAAACTATACCTATAGCCGCTCTTAATCCGGCTTCGCTTTCATAGATTAGTGTTACTTGATTTCTACCTCCCTCTATTGTTGATAATCCTACCTGGGAACAGTTGAGGTGCGAGAGAGTGAGTTCTCGCATCGACTTGGGTGGTTATGGAAGGTGTGAGTAACCCGGGAGCTTGGGATGTCAGGATTGCCCGTGGTAAGGCGTTGGATGATGATATAACTTGTTTGCTGCTTGCATAGGAAAACCCTAGCCTATCCTTGGCAACTGTTTATACCACTTGCATTTCACTTAAAGCTTGCATACGGATGGTGATATGAACCTAAATTTTTTGGGGATAGTTGGTAGATACAGTCGACCTGAAGTGCCCCCGATACTGAAGAACGAATTAAGAACAGATCGTGCTACGCTTAAGTGTGTCTGTGCTACGCTTAAGTGTGTCTGTGGAGGAGGAACATCAAGATGAAGGACGAATTAAGAACCGATTTTTGTTACCCTTTAGCTGAAGGGATTTGCAGCAGAAAATTCGTATCACAATATGTAATAAATAAGTCCATGTACTGTTTATCTATCGTGTAGTATGATTGTGATACCTAATTGAAATGAGTTTCACATTCCATAACCCGCGCGTGCTAGTTGGTTGGATGCCCTCTCGGGCCGCCGTCGCGTCGGCTCCTAATCCCGGCCGCCGCGCTGCGCTCTCCCACCGTCGCATCCGCTCTGGGGTCGCCGTTGCGTGCGCCGGCGGTAGTTTCTCCGCCCCTCGGCCCCGCGATCCTTCCGGCACCCCCGAGCTTCTCAGGCCGGCGCTCCGGCGTCCCTGCCGCTCCACGATCCGTGAATTAAATGGGCGCCCCTAACCCGTCAACGCCACCGACGACGACGACATCAGGCCTCCCCCCTCCCCCCACCCCCTCCCACGGCGGTTCTGCCCCCTCCACCGACCCACCATTCAAGATTTAAATCCGAATCCCACCAAGGAGGCCGCGGCGTGCCGGCGGAGCTCGTGCCGCGCCGTCCGATTTCTTCGCGCGGCCGCAGGGCGGGAAGGAGGCCGTGGCTTGGCGGCGGAGGCCGCGCCGTCCGGGTTCTTCGCGCGGCCGCAGGGCGAGAAGGAGGAGGCGCTCGGCGGCGGCGACATTGTTGAGGAGCAAGCGGGTCGAGTACCTCCTGCTCGGCGTCACACAGGCCGGCGCCGTGCCCGCTCCCGATGCCTCGTCAACGGCAACAGCCACCGCCGCCGGTAAGCGTGCTCCTCCCCTGAAATCTCCAAATCCCGTAGCAACCAATTCCCAAATCCCGTAGCAACACATCCCTAGCAACGAATTCGCCGCCGCCGCCGCGTCGCGGGGGAGATGCGGGGCCACGGGCGGGGTCGCAGCCGTCACGTCGCTCTGGAGGAGCGGGTCGAGCGAGAAAGGCGGAGGGGGAAGAGAATAGGTCGGGTGGTCTGGAAAGGCTGAGGGTGGAGGTCTGGGCCGAACGTGGCTAGGGAGGGAGGTCGGGAGGTTGCTCTGTTGGAAGAATCATTCTGTTGATATTAGCTCCTCACCAGAGTTCATTTCACATGCTACTCGAACAGACATCAGAATCAATGTAGTTGATTACCTTCAGTACATCAGTCTGCAAACTAAATCAGATGTGGTTCTTGAAAATCTGATAGGTAGATTCATGATTCACATAGGTCTTAACGGTTTGCATGCAACTTTGTGATCCTGTATGGATTGGTAGATGTCTCATTAAAATCAATATTTGAAACTGTTGTTCCAGTACAGTAGGACTGGGACCAAAAACCTCCCATATGCACCCTTGAACCGTTTTTCTTCATGTACACAACAGGGCAGCAAGTGGGAAGAGTGCATGAAGAAGTCTTACTCTGCCTTGAAACTCCGGCATCTGTTGAAGCGCCCCATCTGACATTTGGAATTTCGAATCGTTCAGCTGATCCTTGTACATCTTTTTCTCCCTCATCAATGATATATGCTCCTTCAGTTTTATACCATTGCACTTGTTTTCACACATTTTTTGCAGTAGTATGTGGTATGCATGGTAGCTTTAAACAAGATAAATGCCCTTCAGATTTAGATCTATAGCACCAAATGACCACATCAAATAGCTATACAGCGTGTATGACTAAATTAAGTATCAAAATAATGTTATATTCAGAACTAAAAATTAAATAAAAGGGTCAAATGCACCAGAGGTTCTTAAACTTGTCCCAGATTCTCTTCTTGGTTCAGAAACTCCGAAGTGAGCATTTGGGTCCTTCAACTTTTAATTGGTACATTTCAAGTGAGATCTAGGTCCATAATTGGACCTGAAGTGAACTTAGAATGATCCACTTGAAAAGTTCAATGAACCAGATATCCACTTTGAGAGTTTATGGACATAGGTGAGAATCCAAAAAAAAAAGTTTATGGACCCCTTGTGTATTTCTCGATAAAACATACGTGCTGATATTACTTGAGAACTTCGCAAGCATGAAGGCCAACACACCTACACCATTATATAATTTTTGAACCAAAATCCCCATTTGATAATGCTGTTCAATTATTGTGCCTAACCCACTCATCCCCCTAAAACCAGGAGAAAAACAGGCTAGGAAAAAAAGTTCAACTTACATGGTCACAACATCACTCGGATTTGTGTTTTAAATTCGGATGGTTCAGCAGTTCAGCACAACCTATTTACAGTTACAACTTACATGGTCACATAGTTTTACTATATTGATTTGGGTTTTTCAAAAATCGTATCTCTTTGGTCACTCAAACTCTGAAGCTACAACGTAGATCATGCTTGCTTTTTTCTGAACCTGACTACAGCATTGCCTTATTTAGGTCACAATTAATCTTGATTTCCCTCTTTGCAGCTTGCAGATCTAGAAACTCTATGCAGCAGGAGCAGATCTTTCAGTTTTCCTTCTGCTGGATTCTTGGTAAGTGAGCCCACTGCATTGAAGCAACCCATATGATAATTTGCCAAAAAATATGAAGAAACCTTAATGGATAATGATGTACAAAACAGAAATTAGTGAGGCAGAAACCGTTTGGAGCTCTGCAGTCAGCTGAATAATGCTTACGTTTTTAGAAGCAGCGTTGAAGGCCTCCTTGTGGGTGATGTTAGGGTCTGTCGCCTTGATCATCTTTATCTCCTCCCTGAGAACAGATTGAGCACGTGTTAAAATTTCCATTGCCTTGCACCTGAAAAGCAGTTTATAATATGCTAAAATTTCAATCAGAAATATAGCCAGTTGTTGGTTTTATATACGCTGACAATTCCAGTGAAATATATACTTTTTATGCATGCGACCTGTATCAGTGTATCAGAAGCATCTATGTGCTATTATACAGCATTAGATTGGCTGCTCTTGCACTTGTGCAATTGGTGGAAAGTGCAGTAGCACTCCGAGTGGCTGTATTTCTGCGTCAAAAACTACATGTCACCTACGTTTGATAACCGCAGGGAACGCATGGTTCGTCGTCTCCCTGTCCTCTCCACTGCTCATTCGGGTCCCTTGGCGGCGGATCAACGCCAGGCTCCTGTTTCGTCAGACGGACACAGCCTTGTGATATTCTCCAGGTGTTGCGCAACCGGAACCTAAGGGATCATGCCATGCATGTGCCCATGCATATTCCAGGAGAAATTAAAAAACGGTGGTGATCTGCAGCGGTGGCTCGACGGACGCCGGAGGTGACGATGGCAACGTGACGGAGACGATGCCACTGCAGCTGCTGCACTGCACCGCCACCGTCTTCAGCCGCACGCCGCCGCACGGCAGGCCCACCTGCACGTAGCGTATACATGTGAGATCGTGCGCGCACTAGCAAGTTTTAATTTTCAGAGCACGCAGGCGATCGAAGTCATTGTTGTTACGAGCAGGATGGTGGCGCAGAAGTTGCAGTGCACGCAGCCGAGCCACTCCGGGGACCACTTGTCACGCAAAGAACACCCAAGGCATATCTCCCATGGTATCTTCCGCTTCCTATCCTATCGGTTTGTCCTGTGCAGGGTGCCCGTAAACTGAGAAAGCGCTTCTTAATACTCCTATTAACATACAAGGAGAACCGGTATGCCTGCAATATACCTAAAGTTCTATGAGATTATCTTGGATGCTACATTAGCCTCATAAATGGAAAAGTATGAATTGTTATAGCATTCTCTATCTAGGTGATTTTTAGAAAATTGTATCAGAAGTTTAAGATATTTGGCAGGTTGGATATACTTTCTTTCCATCATCTTGAATATGTATTTTGCTACTGAAATTTATAGCTTAGACAATGTATTTTTATCTTCTTACCATATTACTTTAAAACTAATTTATTTTGTTCAAAAATTATGTACCCGTAGCATCGCACGGGCCTTTACCCGGTAACTATTTAATGCGCAGCCAGCACCCCCGTCCGACCAAAACCTATGTGGATTCAGACCCGAGTCAACCAGCATTCATCCCACAACCGGAAAAATAAATGTCCTAACCGGAAATTGATCAACGTAGCCGGAAAATTCATCCCGCAACCGGAAAATTGAAGGTCCTAACCGGAAATAGATCAACCTAACCGGAAAAATTTAGCCTGACAGATCCGAGTGACCCGCACACCCATCCCGCAACCGGAAAAAATAAAGGTCCTAACCGGAAATCAATCAACATGACCAGAAAATTTGTATGTGATGGAAACAAATTATCTTGGAACTGGAATTTGTACCTTGTGACACATCCACACCTCTCACTTTCTCAGTCACTTTTGCCAATCACACATGGGCGATCCCAAGAAGAAGACAATGAGATGGTTCTTGGTGTCAAAGAGAAAGAGATCCGGCAGAGGATCCTATTTACCAAGACAATGAAGCTCGTAAAGTCGGCAAGCAAGTCCAAACACACCTACGAGAATGCAATGGAGGCATGGAAGATCGCCGACAGGAACCTTGACAAATAGTTATATCGGTTCCACCTTAATTTATTTTCCTATTGCAAAAAATCTCCATTCTTCTACCCATGCTGTCAATAATTTAAATAACTTATCTAGCCTCAGTGTGATCCCATATCCAACGTGCTTGATATATTCATAATTTTCTGGTTAGAAAATTTGATTTTCCGATCAAAGCTGATACTCTTCCTGTTGTAATACATGTTCACTATTTTCCTGTTGTAATACTGCTTTTCCGGTCATGACTTGTGAAATAGAATATTCCGGAGACCACAATCTCGTTTCCTATAGAATTTTCAGGTTAAAACAAAGATTTTCCTGTTGCGACAATTTTTTTCCTGCCCTGATTAAGTCGCAAGGCAAACTGGGGTATAAAAATAGTTTTCCGGTTACAAGAACTCATTTCCGGTTTCGGACTTGTTCCATTCTGGGGAGTGGGGGTAATTTTCCGATTACAAGAACTCGTTTCCGATTTCGGAATCGTATTTTCCTGTTTCGGATTGGATTTTCCTGTTACAAGAACTCGTTTTCGGTTTCAGAATATTTTTTTCCTATTTCGGCCTGGTTCCACGCTTGGGGTGAGGGTTGGCGCGCTGGTTAATATCCAGCACCCTGCGCGCTAAATAGCGCCTATATATATGTAGTGTATGAGATAGGTAGGAGGAAATAACTTATGCTACGTATGTGAGTTCATCCGCAACTTTTGCGGCCCAAAGGAAATGACGCAAAAAGAATTTGAAGTAAGTAAAAAATTAAGAAGAATTCCTTTCTTTTAATTCTATACATATATTGACTTAATTAAATAATATTTGTAAGTGACAGATCCTAAGAATGAAAGATAAGCTCATCAAACCGAAAAGAGTCGGGCAGTTCAAGATAAAAGTTATGGATTCTTGCTAGATAAGATCATAAATCCTAAAGAAAAATGTTATGCAGATCATAGTATAAACGTGGGTAGATTAGATTCAAACAAAGAAGAAGATGATATGGTTGAAGTACTTGTACAGGATAACTTGTGTGACTGCTAAAATTGTATATCAATTATGTGTGTATATATATATAGTACTACATATTACCCTAGGCACTGAAGAATAATAATATTCAGTACCCGAGCCGTCCGCGTCCCCGATCGCCGTTCCCGGCCTCGCCCCGGCTGCGTCGCAACCCCCCACCCCCGCACGTTTCCCCGCGACGGGTTTTTACGCCCAGCCCGTTCCCGGCGCCGCACCACCAAACCGCCCAGCTCCCGATCGGATTTCCTTTTCCGCGGCGCCGCACCACCCTGCCGTCGCCGCTCCCTCCCGACGCCGCACCATCCTCCCGCGCCGCACGACGCCGCTCTCCTCCGCGCGGGGCCGCACCCTCCTGCCGACGGGGCTCCCTCCTCCCGGCGCCGCACCCTCCTCCCGACGGGGCTCCCTCCTCCGGCGCCGCACGACACCGCACCCTCCCCGCGACGGCGCTCCCCTCCTCCGACGGCGCTCCCTCCTTCCGGCGCTGCTCCCTCCCATCGCCGATCTGCGAGACCGTCCTCTCGTCGCCGTCGGCCCCAGGAGATCCTCCTGACCCGCCGAGCTCTTTCTGGCGGCGGCGCCTTGCTCAACCTTCGCCATCGTTGTCCCCTCCACGAGCGGTTCTAGTGTCGTCCACAACTCCCCCAGGTCTCGTGTGCTGATCCGTCGCCCCTCACGCATGGCGGTGCTTCATCAGCCAGATCCATGGCTGGATCTCGAGCGGTTGGAGTAGGGCAGGTCTGGCAGCTCCCTGCTACAGTCTCCTCATCCTGCTACCATTCTGCTTGTGTGCTCACCTTGAAATCCCCGAGATCCCCTTTTACAGCTGGCTCCAAATTGATTGAAGGAGGCTAGGAGGCGGAGCAGTATGCGTTGGCACAATTTCAGGTATGATTGAGAGAAGATCCCATCTATACTCATCTGATCTTGATTAATTCGTTCCCAATTTAAATTTTTTGAATGCAGATCGGAGCGGAGAGTCCCTGCATTCAATCGCCATCAGGAAATGTCCAAATCAGATCCCTCACGGATGCGACCACGTTCCAGTCTCAACGGCGATCTCGAATCCGTTCCCCTGCGTCAGCTGACGGCATCTGTCCAACGGCGGAATATTGCTGCGACGCAGCGGCCGTTGTCGTGTTAATCCAGCTCAAGCGCGCTAACCATCACCACAAGGGCGATCAGGGCTAACTCGCACTTCAAACGGAGTAATCCACTGATCTGTCGGGTAACCTTCCGATATAAACCACGATTTTTGCCGATCGAAACCACACATACATGTACTCATACGAAAGTGAGTCCAGAGGATACAACATTTCACAGGTTCAGCATAAATTATTATTACAACTGAGCTCGGATTCGTACAACAAGGTACTTCAGAGTTAAAAATAATTGAGTTCTTCAGAGTTCAATGTAGCGGAAAAATAACGATAAACTACTCGACGATACAGGATGTCTCGATAAAGCCCGTACGAGACATCACTCGGCATAATCACCGTTAGCCGGGGGCGTATCCCATTCCACCGACCAACCAGGAGGAAGGGTACACGGCCAAGTCAAACTAACGATCATATCCTCGAAAGTATCACCTGAAAACGAGCCACAAGCTGAGTATACTAATACTCAGTAAGGCTTACCCGACTAGTGGAATATACATAGCCGATTGCTAGACATGCAAGTCTTTTTGGCTTGAGGGGTTTGTTTTGCTAAAAAGCATATATAAGTAGGTCCTTACTTTCAAATTTTAGCTCCAGATTCTAGTTTTCTTTATCCATTTTTGGTAAGCAATTATCCGATATCATACATGGTGAAAAAATTAATTTTTCATCCAACAAGATTAATCATCATCATTCTTCCTCTTCTTACTCTATGTGGTAAAAGGGTCAAGCAGTCTCAATAACCGCGAGAAACGGACGATTCGAATTGAATTTCTTAACCTTGCAAGGGAAACCTAAACACACGTCACGTGGTTATTCCTAGAGTCACACGTGCAACTTTTCCCTTCAATTCCCGCTTCACGGAACAGGCCCACCGCCCTCAACTACACGTCCCCATGGACCCGGCCATGGCGGCACATGCACCCGCTATTAGCTAGATGTGAACGAATTCAAGACGGTGGGGAGTATATTCCGGCCTCGGTTCAATCCGGTACTTAAGCTTACCGATTACCATATTCTCGGCATGTGGTTAGTACGTTCAAAGACTTAACCACCACTACCACACACTGTGGCCTTAGCATTTTTCACTAAACAGACGGGACCTCAATCATCAACATAAATATCGTACCATAGCCCCGTCCGTTGACCTTATGATTGCAGCATGTAGTAAACATTCAACTCCTATATTCTCGCGAGTGACAGGAAATCACTCAACTTTTACCGGAGACCTATTAGCATAGCATTCTATCGAACCTTACATCTAGTGTTCAGAGCATGGGTACCTAGGATCATGCAACTAAGTTCTCATTCAACTCCTATAAACTTAATGCACAGGTAAAGTATAGTAATAAGTTGCATAATTTAGAAAACTAGGGTTCATGCTCCGGGGCTTGCCTTCTTGGGTAAAGTTAGTTTGGGGCTCGTCCAAACTCGGGTTCGGGTCTTCGAGTACTTCAGTTAGATTCACTTGCGGCGAGAGTAGTCGATTCTATATGAATGCACAAGTGCAAGTTGTAGTGATGGTATATGACGATTATTTTCCTTCATGATAAAGTTGCGGTCCACACAAACATATAGAATTTTCTAAGCACAAGCGTGGATTAAGCACAACTTCTGGACTAGGTAACTTCTGGTGATAAAATTTTTATTTAGAGTACAATATGCAGAGACAACAGCACTGTAAAAATTTCAGACATTTTTACGTAGCAGAATAATTATGAAAAATGTATTAAACAGCCACTCCTAGAACCTAGTTATTTTTATACAGAACAAACCCTTCCTGTATTGTCGCCAAAAATTTTACAGGGTGTTAATCTGTCCATATATGTGTTACTGTAAATTTTTCAGATTTTATTGTGCAGGATACAGAGCATAATAAATAGGATAAGATACACCTATTTCTTTAAGGATTAATTTCTACAGGATGTTTTACAGAGTTTCTGATTATGAAACGCTTTATACAGCATGAGCTACTCTAAAGTGCCCTACAGTAAAAATTTGAACATTTTCCAAGCATAGAAACTAATTATCTGAATTAGTGCATTTTTCCTACCACAAAATTATATAAATAGGTTACAGAGAGGAAAAAGGTTCTAAACTTTTCCTGTGGTATTTAGGCATCAATATAACAGCTCTCAAAAAATTTCACAATATGAATCACACTATAACAGCAGTTACAAATTAGTTTTATTATTTCATGACATAAAAAAGGTTTAACAAAAGGTTTAGCTAGAGATGGGTTATGGTCCTAATATTTTTACACTGGCCTACACATCAAGCAACCAATCTACTATCCAAAATTCAGGTTCAGAACTGGTCTACAACAGTGGGTACAATTAAAGTCTCTTAAACCTTCCACTTAATTTAGAGCAAGATATAGCAAACATCCGAAGAAAAGCATGAACCAAAAGTTGTAGGTTTTCTTATAGTGATTCCAGAACAGTTGAGTTTGTATTTTGCCGATTTTTCTACGATTTTATATGAATTTTACAAATTCACTGTTTTTGAAATCAAAGTTTAAACACAGGTTTACAGATATGTCCCTGGAAACTTGCGTGCAGACCCTTTCAAAGATTTTAATCATTGCAATTGGGTACCTAGGCGGCGCTGGCACGGCGGCCGGCCAAATTCCGGCGAGGGGGCTCGTCGGCGTCAAGGGGAAAAGGGTCGGGGAGATCCAGGGAGGTGAGAGCTACCTTGGGGTGGCCTTGGTCGGGGTTGGGGGTGGCCGGAAAGGGCTCGTCGGCGTGGAACAGGTGGCGGCGGCGGTGTGGAGCGTCGGCGACGGTGCTCCGGCGAGGAGGGGAGAGCGTGGGCTGGTCGATGAGCTTCGTGGTATCGAGGGGAACCCGTTTCGAGGCTTGGCTTGGACGGAGGAGCTTCGGAGTGGGCTATCCACGGAGCAGCAGGGGAGCGGCGGCGGCGCGGGCGGCGCTGGCGGTGCTCTGGTGGTCGAGATGGCCGGCGAAGAGGCCGGTGAGCTTCAGTGAAGGGAGGGCAAGATCGCTTGGTGATGGGGTTTGGGCAGTGGAAGGCTGGAGGATGGGAATCCACGGGCGGGTGGTGCACGGCAGCGGCAATGGCAGCGGCGGCCGCGTTCTGGGGGTTGAGGTGCGCGCGAGTGGCCTTGTGTCACCTTTTATAGGCTGCAGGAGGGAGGGAGAGAACCGGGCAACTCTGGGGAGGGGCGGCACGACGGGGGCGCGTTACTGGTCGCGGTGGGCGGCGAGCAGAGCCGGCGCGGCGTGCGGCGGGCGCGGCAGGGGATTGGGCGCTGAGGATTTGGCGTGGGGAGCGGGAGATCATGCGGCGCGCGGGTTGGGCGAGGAGCTGCAGCAGCTGGCTTGCCGGGCGGCGAGCGTGGTGACTGGCGGTACGCGGCGGGGACATGGGCACGGCGCGGCTTGTCCATTGGGCGCGGCGGGCGGCGAGCATAGGCGCGCGTCGCTGGCGTGTGCGTTGCGTGCGCGAACTGAGGAGGAGCGCAGCGTGGGGAAGAGCGCGTGTGAGCAGAGCGCGACCAGGTATTGGCTTGGCGCCTAGCGCCGGTCAGGCATCGCCGGCCAGGTGGCCTGCGGCGACTGCGCGGCGGGCGGAGGGTCGGGCGAGCGGAGGGTCGGGCGAAGCATAGGGTCGGGCGAAGCGACTGCGCGGCGGAGGGTCGGGCGGAACGGAGAGGGAAAGGTCTGCAGCGACGGCGCGTCGGAGGGTCGGGCGGAACGGAGAGGGAAGGGTCTACAGCGACGACGCGTCGGAGGGTTGGGCGGGGCGGAGAAAGAAGGGTCTGCAGTGAAAATAGAAGAAAAGGCAGGGGCTGGTTTGCAAATTCAAGTGTTTCTCAAATTTTTGTGTTGCAACTCAAAAATCTCTGAACATGAAAGTTGTTCAAAATGAAAAGTTACACAAGTTTTGTTTCAGGCCAAGGTTCATTTGAGCTCTAGTTTAGAAGTTATTTTAAAAACTCAAAACGTATGATTCGGAGGGCACGTCATTTCCTGGGCAAAAATTTGTATTCTCTCCTAGGCTTCAACTAGACTTTTGATTATCAAGTCAATAACGATATGTCTATTCAATTTCGTAGCCATGTTAGCATTGATGTGAAAGTTATTTAATTTGTTTGGTTAACATACATGTACTTATGCACATATACACAACTATTTTCAATTCAAAGCAAAACCAATTTATAATTCATTTCTTTTAAACTTTTCTTCGTTATTTATGCATTGTGTTAAGCTAATGAGTCTTATTTCGTAATTTAACACATGAGGTGTTACAGCCTTCCCCCCTTAAAAAGAATCTCGTCCCGAGATTCGGACAATAAGCTTAGTGTGGATAATGTGTGTACCTTCGGTAGAGTTGAGAAAAGCAGGGAAATTTTGGTTTAGATAGCTTTCGGTTTACCATGTGGCTTCTTCCTCAGTGTGATGATTCCATTAAATTTTATACATTTTAATCACTTTCCTCCTAGTGCTTCTTTCTTTTTGATCCATGATTTTGATAGGATAATCAACATATGAGAGGTCGGGCTCTACTAATATTTCCTGTTGTTCGACAACCTCGGTAGGGACTCGAACACACTTCTTGAGTTGAGATACGTGAAAGACGTCATGGATGGCTGCAAGCTGAGGGGGCAGTCGTATTCTATAGGCTACAGGTCCACAGCTCTCGATGATTTCGTAGGGACCAACATAACGGGGATATAATTTTCCTTTGACTCCGAATCGCTGTACACCCTTGGTTGGTGAAACTCGAAGGTAGACGTGGTCACCAACTTCAAATTTCAGTGGCTTTCTCCTTCTGTCGAAATAGCCCATATCGTGTGGAAAAGGCGGTCTTAGGAATATCGCATGGACGAATCTTTATCTGATGATATCCAGATCGAAGATCAATCTTTGAGAAAACTCTAGCTCCAGATAATTGATCAAAGAGAACGTCGATGCGGGGAAGTGGGTATTTATTCTTAACGGTTACCGCATTGAGAGGTCGGTAGTCCACACATAATCTTAAACTGTCATCCTTTTTCTTTACAAAAAGGGCTGGACATCTCCAAGGCGATGCGCTAGGACGAATGAAGCCTTTGTCCAGTAGTTCTTGGAGTTGTGTTTTCAGTTCGGCCAATTTCTTAGGTGGCATCCTATAGGGTCTTTTGGAGATAGGTGCAGTGCCTGGTTGCAGTTCAATAACGAACTCAATATTCCTATCTGGTGGCATTCCTGGCTCGTTCGGAAAAACATCGGCATACCCGCATACCACTTGAATATCCTCTAGGTTGATTCCTTCCATCACGAAAGCATAAGAATTCGTGCACTCCCGGAACGGTAGGTAAAGGGTAGTGGTTCCGTGACTAGGTGAATTTATTTCAACAGCTCGGGAAGAAAGGTCCAATATGACTCCATGCATAGTCATTCAATTCATTCCCAAAATAATATCCATGCCTTCAAGGGGTAAGAGAACAAGGTCCGTGTTGATGATTTTACTACCTAATTTTATCGGTACCAGCCTTATTATTTGGTTGGAAGCAATTTTTCCACCCGGTGTTGATATCATATATGACCCTTTTGTGTGACAAACATCCAAGCCTACTTTTGCACCAACTTTGCACTAATGAAACTATGCGATACACCATAATCAAAAAATATAACTGCAGGTTTGTTATGGATAGAGAATGTACCCGTCGTTACTGGTGCTCCTTCAGAAAGTTCTGCAAGAGTGGTGAAATTGATCTGTCCTTGTTTGACCTGAATGGTCTGCCTCTTGCCTTTGTTCTTATTGTTCTGGTTAGAGCCTTGGCCCTGAATTGGCTGCCTAGGCCGAGGGCATTCTCGGGCAAAATGACTGGAACTTACACATTTGAAACAACGATTGGCTATGTTTGGATGAAGGAATTTCTTAGTAGCGGACCTTGGTCTAGTTTGCTGAGGCACAGGGGGTCGTACAACACCGTGTTGCTGAGGGGGCCTGACAATCGAACGTCCTGGCTGAGGGGCTTTCGGTGGAGCTGTAGGCGCAACATTTTGCACTAAGCGATACGTCGGTGGCTGAGCTCCCGAGGGTCCAGTTGGCGCCTTTCTCTTCTTCTCGGCACGGTGAGCTGCAATAGAATCCTCTTGGGTAATTTCCATGTTTACCAGCTCATTATATGTATGGGCCTTGACAAGGTTCAGTCGCTCCTTGAGTTTGGTACTCAATCCTCTGCGGAAACGATCCCGCTTCTTAGCATCCGTGTCTGCGTGATAGCCCGCGTACTGGCACAGGGTGTTGAAGGCCTGAGCATACTGAAGTACAGTGCGGGTACCCTGAGTGAGAGCCAAAAACTCATTTAGCTTTCTTTCCATAAGACCTTCTGGGATATGGTGTGCTCGGAACACAGTTTTGAATTCATCCCAGGTGACGACTTGATTAGCTGGGAGCATAGCAAAGTAATTGTCCCACCAAAGACGAGCTGTACCGTGAAGTTGCTGAGCGGCATAGTGAGCCTTGTTTGCATCCGAACATGGGCCACGAGTAGAGAAAACTTGGACTTGATTGTGCGAATCCAAGCGTCCACATCCAAGGGTTCCTCCGTTTTGTGAAAAAAGGGAGGCTGGGTCTCAAGGAAATCCGTATAACCGGCAGCTTGAGGTTGGTGAACATTGTGTCCACCCCGCTGTTGGTGCTGTTCTTGCATGAGCTGGTGAAGCAACTCGGTTTGAGCGGCCATTACTTCCACCAAATTGGGTGGTGGTGGTGGCTGTTGTTAGGATCCACTAGCACTAGCACCAAAACCTTTTGGGTTACCACGGGTTTCTCCAACCATCTGAAATGTGAATGTTTATCATTAGCAACGTGATCCATATTGCTTCCATGATTCAAAAGGATTAGCGCGGAAAAGTAGACTTCCGAAAGATCATGGATAGAATCGTGGACAGAATACTGTCTGCCATAAGAAACTTATAACTCCTGGTAGGTTCATCCAAAATTGCTCATATTTTGGAAGTGGGTAGGGAATTTAGAGATGTACAACTTTGGTATTCAGCTTAGATGCCAAATCGATGGCCAAGATGGTCGAAAGATTCACTCTTTGCTTCGCTGGTTTGGCTGTTTTTCAGCAGAATGAGGTATAGTATCTTGCCTATAACTCAAACCAGCAAGATCCAATAGTGCTGAAATTTTGTGAGAACCTAGATCACAAAATTTAGGGCAAGTTTGGTATTGAACACTCAGCCCAGAAATGTAAGGAGATATGGGTAAAAATTCTGACAAGTTTCTGCAATTGCAGATTCAACTGCTTTCCAATATCATAATCAAACCACCAAATTTTTAGCCATGGCCTACATGATTATAGTATCCAATGGTCAATTTGTACCCATCACAAAGGAGGTACTCAAATCTTAGTTAGCCTATTACAACACTTGCAAAAAGTTAGGCTACACTATCGAGGAGTATATGCAAAAGTCCTCCTAGGTCATCGTCTAGAAGTCGTCGAGGTTGTTGACGGACGACTCGCTTCGAGTAGGAGAGTGAGCTCCCATCGGAGGTGGCAGCGGTGCCTCACCCTCAAAGTCCATACCTGAAACACCGTCAATCTCCTGTGGCTCCTCATCATCTTCCTCCATAGCCACCACGTCGGGAGGGGCATTCTGATCATGGTGCCACTGAATGTGCTCATTAGCATCCTCCAACTCAAGGTTCAGATCATGGAGCTGCTCCTCCAAGTGTGCTATCATGTCATCTCTCTCACCCATGAGAGTGTCGTGCTCCTGAACTTGGCCCTCAAGTTGGCCAATCCGGGTGCCTCTGTCCTCAAGTTCTTCACTGAGCTCCTTAATCTGCTCATCTGTGGTATCTGCCATCATGTGGTAGGCCTGTGCAAGATCAGTGAGCTGCACAAGCGCCTCACTCTGGAGAGTCTAAAGTCGGTACAGTGCATTCATGCACCGCACGGAGGTCTCGATGGTCTCCTGGGCGTGAAAGTCTACCAAGTACTGTGAGTGTTGTATCCTGTTGAGCCAAAAGGGGTCGTTGCAAACGCATTTTTCTGGTCAAGTTTTATGAAAGCAAGCTTTTAAGGCTTGTTGCATTCTCTGGCGTATGCATTTCGGCTCTGGTACCAGCTGTGGCAGAACCACCTGAATTAATCCAGCTCAAGCGCGCTAACCATCACCACAAGGGCGATTAGGGCTAACTCGCACTTCAAACGGAGTAATCCACTGGTCTGTCAGGTAACCTCCCGATACAACCACGGTTTTTGCCGATCGAAACCACACATACATGTACTCACACGAAGGTGAGCCCAGAGGATACAACATTCCACAAATTTTACATCACAGGTTCATCATAAATTATTATTACAACTGAGTTCGGATTAGTACAACAAGGTACTTCAGAGTTTAAAATAATTGAGTTCTTCAGAGTTCAATGCAGCGGAAAAATAACGATAAACTATTCGACGATACAGGATGTCTCGATGAAGCCCGTACGAGACATCACTCGGCATTATCACCATTGGTTGGGGGCGTATCCCATTCCACCGACCAACCTGGAGGAAGAGTACACGGCCAAGTCAAATAGCGATCATATCCTCGAAAGTATCACCTGAAAATGAGCCACAAGCAAGGCTGAGTATACTAATACTCAGCAAGGCTTACCCGACTAGTGGAATATACTTAGCCGACTCCTAGACATGCAAGGCTTTTTGGCTTGAGCAGTTTGTTTTGCCAAAAAGCATATACAAGTAGGTCCTTACTTTCAAATTTTAGCTCCAGATTCTAGTTTTCTTTATCCATTCTAGGTAAGCAACTATCCGATATCATATATGGTGAAAGAATTAATTTTTCATCCGACAAGATTAATCATCATCATTGTTCCTCTTCTTACTCTATGTGGTAAAAGGGTCAAGCGGTCTCAATAACCGCGAGGAACGGGCGATTCGAATCGAATTTCTTAACCTTGCAAGGGAAACCTAAACACACGTCACGTGGTTACTCCTAGAGTCACACGTGCAACTTTTCCCTTCAATTCCCGCTTCACGGAACAGGCCCATCGCCCAGACTACACGTCCCCATGGACCCGGCCATGGCGGCACTTGCACCCGCCATTAGCTAGATGTGAACGAATTCAAGACGGTGGGGAGTATATTCCGGCCTCGGTTCAATCCGGTACTTAAGCTTACCGATTACCATATTCTCGGCATGTGGTTAGTACGTTCAAAGACTTAACCACCACTACCACACACTGTGGCCTTAGCATTTTTCACTAAACAGACGGGACCTCAATCATCAACATAAATATCGTACCATAGCCCCGTCCGTTGACCTTATGATTGCAGCATGTAGTAAACATTCAACTCCTATATTCTCGCGAGTGACAGGAAATCACTCAACTTTTACCGGAGACCTATTAGCATAGCATTCTATCGAACCTTACATCTAGTGTTCAGAGCATGGGTACCTAGGATCATGCAACTAAGTTCTCATTCAACTCCTATAAACTTAATGCACAGGTAAAGTATAGTAATAAGTTGCATAATTTAGAAAACTAGGGTTCATGCTCCGGGGCTTGCCTTCTTGGGTAAAGTTAGTTTGGGGCTCGTCCAAACTCGGGTTCGGGTCTTCGAGTACTTCAGTTAGATTCACTTGCGGCGAGAGTAGTCGATTCTATATGAATGCACAAGTGCAAGTTGTAGTGATGGTATATGACGATTATTTTCCTTCATGATAAAGTTGCGGTCCACACAAACATAAATTTGGTTGTGAAGTTACTTAGTTAAGATTTCTTGGGCAATCGTTAATAGAGTATAACTTAAACTAATTAACTCCATGAAACAAGAGGGGTTGGGGGTTGTGTTCTTTTGGAAACTTAATTTTCTAAGCACAAGCATGGATTATGCATAACTTTTGGACTAGGTAACTTCTAGTGATAAAATAATTATTTAGAGTACAATATGCAGAGACAACAGCACTGTAAAATTTTCAGACATTTTTACGCAGCAGAATAATTATGAAAAATGTATTACACAGCCACTCCTAGAAACTAGTTATTTTTATACAGAACAAAAACTTCATGTATTGCCTCCAAAACTTCTACAGGGTGTTAACCTATCCATATATGTGTTACTGTAAATTTTTCAGATTTTATTGTGCAGGATACAGAGCATAATAAATAGAACAATATACACCTATTTCTTTAAGTATTAATTTCTACAGGATGTTTTACAGGGTTTCTGGGTATGAAACTATTTATACAACATAAGCTACTCTAAGGTGCCCTACAGTAAAAATTTGAACATTTTCCAAGCATAGAAAATAATTATTTGAATTAGTGTATTTTTCCTACCACAAAATTATATAAATAGGTTACAGAGAGGAAAAAGGTTCTAAACTTTTTCTGTGGTATTTAGGCATCAATATAACAACTCTGGAAAAGTTTCACAACATGAATCGCGATATAATAGCAGTTACAAATTAGTTTTATTATTTCATGATATAAACAAGGTTTAACAAAAGGTTTAGCTAGAGATGGGTTCTGGTCCTAATATTTTTACACTGGCCTACACATCAAGCAACCAATCTACTTTGCAAAAATCAGGTTCAGAACTGGTCTACAATAGTGGGTACCATTAAAGTCTCTTAAACCTTCCATTTAATTTAGAGCAAGATATAGCCAACATCTGAAGAAAAGCATGTAGCAAAAGTTGTAGGTTTTCTTCTAGTGATTCCAGAACAGTTGAGTTTGTATTTTTTGATTTTTCTATGATTTTATATGAATTTTACAAATTCGCTGTTTTTGAAATCAAAGTTTAAACACAGGTTTAGAGATATGCCCCTGGAAACTTGCGTGCAGACCCTTTCAAAGATTTTAATCGTTGCAATTGGGTCTCTGGGCGGCGCTGGCCCGGCGGCCGGCCAAATTCCGGCGAGGGGGCTTGTCGGCGGCGAGAGGAAAAGGGTCGGGGAGATCCAGGGAGGTGAGAGCTACCTTGGGGTGGCCTTGGTCGGGGTTGGGGTGGCCGGAAAGGGCTCGTCGGCGTGGAACAGGGGGCGGCGCCTGTGTGGAGCATCGGCGACGGTGCTCCGGCGAGGAGGGGAGAGCGTGGGCTGGTCGATGAGCTTCGCGGCGTCGAGGGGAACCCATTTCGAGGCTTGGCTTGGACGGAGGAGCTTCGGAGTGGGCTGTCCACGGAGCAGCAGGGGAGCGTCGGCGGCGTGGGCGGCGCTGGCGGTGCTCCGGTGGTCGAGATGGCTGGGGAAGAGGCCGGTGAGCTTCAGTGAAGGGAGGGCAAGCTCGCTGGGGGATGGGTTTGGGCAGTGGAAGGCTGGAGGATGGGACTCCACGGGCGGGTGGTGCACGACGGCGGCAATGGCAGCGGCGGTGGTGTTCTGGGGGCTGAGGTGCACGCGAGTGGCCTTGTGTCGCCTTTTATAGGCTGCAGGAGGGAGGGAGAGAACCGGGCAACGCTGGGGAGGAGCAGCACGACGGGGGCACGTTACTGGTCGTGGTGGGCGGCGAGCAGAGCCGGCGCGGCGTGCGGCGGGCGCGGCAGGGGATTGGGCGCTGAGGATTTGGCGTGGGGAGTGGGAGATCACGTGGCACGCGGGTTGGGCGAGGAGCTGCAGCAGCTGGCTTGCCGGGCGGCGAGCGCGGTGACTGGCGGGACGTGGCGGGGACACGGGCACTGTGCGGCTTGTCCATTTGGCGCGGTGGGCGGCGAGCAGAGGCGCGCGTCGCCGACGTGCGCATGGCGTGCGCTGACTGGGGAGGAGCGCGTGCGAGCAGAGCGCAGCCAGGTATTGGCTTGGCGCCTAGCGCCGATCAGGCATCGCCGGCCAGGTGGCCTGCGGCGACTGCGCGGGGGGCGGAGGGTCGGGCGAAGCGTAGGGTCGGGCGAAGCGACTGCGCGGCGGAGGGTCGGGCGGAACGGAGAGGGAACGGTCTGCAGCGACGGCGCGTCGGAGGGTCGGGCGGAACGGAGAGGGAAGGGTCTGCAGCGACGGCGCGTCGGAGGGTCGGGCGGGGCGGAGAAAGAAGGGTCTGCAGTGAAAATAGAAGAAAAGGCAGGAGCTGGTTTGCAAATTCAAGTGTTTCTCAAATTTTTATGTGGCAACTCAAAAATCTCTGAACATGAAAGTTGTTCAAAATAAAAAGTTACATAAGTTTTGTTTCAGGCCAAGGTTCATCCGAGCTCTAGTTTAGAAGCTATTTTAAAAACTCAAAAAGTATGATTCGGAGGGCACGTCATTTCCTGGGCAAAAATTTGTATTCTCTCCTAGGCTTCAACTAGACTTTTGATTATCAAGTCAATAATGATATGCCTATTCAATTTTGTAGCCATGTTAGCATTGATATGAAAGTTATTTAATTTGTTTGATTAACGTACATGTACTTATGCACATATACACAACTATTTTCAGTTCAAAGCAAAACCAATTTATAATTCATTTTTTTAAACTTTTCTTCGTTATTTATGTATCGTGTTAAGCTAATAAGGCTTATTTCATAATTTAACACCTGAGGTGTTACAGTTGTTCGTACTGGTGGCCCGTCAATCCCCATCCCCGTAGAGGATGTACGATCCCATGGTGAGCTGCCCATCCCCGTAGAGGATGTACGATCCCATGGTGAGCTGCCGCGCACAGCTGCATCCAGCCATCAACCTCTGAGGTTCGTGATTCCCCTATGGATGCCATGGAAAAACAATTTCTTTGTTTGCATCACTAGGCCTTCAGTGTCCTTTCACCCTTGCAAATGCAAATACATCATCTAATTTAATATGTGTTTTTCCAGACTACATGAAATCATGGTTTTCCTATGGTAAATTTGTCCAATAAATCACTCAGGCTTTGTAGATCCTTGAACTAGTCTAGTTTTTCAGATGTAGAACTAAGGACTAGTGGAACAGATAACCTTCATGTACCAGGCTGCACAGATTTTAGGTACCAAATAAATTTTTGAATGCTTCATTCCTCTTACAGTAAATTAATACGATGCATAGTATACATTTCAAACATTTGTACTACTCCAAAATGAGGTCCTATTTTAGAAAAGTAGCATAAATCTTTGAACTAAAAAGGGTTGAAGGTACACCTAAGGGTTACCAATTTATACACCCGTATTGTTGATCCCATGGCTTTGCTAACTGAACTAGGCTTTGTTTAGTTTTCAAAAATCCTGCTAACTGCTATCTGCATCTTTTATCTTAGTTTACTTATATTGAACTTCAGGCTTAGGTACTATTTTCTACTGGATTTGTGCAACCGATGAAAATGCTAGATCATCTATATGTTTTGATGGATTAAAAATCTGGTGCACAATTGATTAAGGCTTCAGATTTAAGGTATATGGAGATTAATAATCTTAAATAATGTTGTGCAGTAATGCAATATTTAGGTGCTTCAGCATTACCTTTGTTACTTGATTGGTCTATATTGCTTCATGACATAATTGCATACCTTTCTGTTCTACCGTTGATTGTCTCCGGAACCAAGCAATTTATTACCACTAATTTATTACCTGTTCAGATAACTAGAGCTTTATGTCCTTTTAAAAAAATGAATTGATGACTTTATTTGTTTATGTATGTATGAGTACCTGTTGGGAATTCAGATACACAATATGATTTTGTTTATGTATGAGTGCTCAAATGTGAGTTCACGTTCCTGAATTTGTTTCTGAGATGCTCCACTGAACACGCTCGAATTATTGACAGTGTGCTGTGAAGCCCTCAACCTCTACTGGCTTTGACCTGAACACAGCCTGTAGAACACCTTTAGTCAAGGTGCTGATCTGATTTGCTAATCCAATTTTTGTGCTAGGTGAAGACATGGATTGGTTTGATAGCCTAATATGAGTTAATATATTTGGATCAACATACTTTTTTAATTATTCCAGATGTTCTGAAGCTTTTGCCTCTCTATACATTGCGGTGCATGAATCATGATAGCAATGATCAATATGCCTTGTTCTATCTGAAATGCTTAAGGTATGCCCGATTGGCTTCGTGTTTAATCCCTGACTCGAGTTGCTATCTCTGCAGTGATGATGAGATCGGTCCTGCTGCCACCCTGTCAAGCCCATTATGTGTGACAAGCTGGAGGCGATGAGCAGAAGGCCAACAATATGTTGTGAATTCCCCAACCTCTGCTAGCTCCAACACAAACACAGGCTTTTGGAGCATCCTTTGTACAATTGTACGGACCATTTGGGTGCCTGGACCTGAACTTGTAGTATCTCCGTAATGGTGCATGACCATTCTGTATTTCTGCTGAATTTAATTATCTGTTGTTCTGCACTATTTATATCTGTCTGCAGCTCCACGATCACATTAGAACACATTTGTAAGCCTGTAATGTGATCCTTCATAACCCTTCTTATGGCGTGATGATGGGTTCCAAAGAAATCATATGTAAGCCTGATGCAGGCGAAGTCTGATATATGCATGTTTTTTCTTTCCTTAACTTGTATGCCAAACACTGACTAGATTCTAGATTCAACTTCAAGGCATTCAAGGCACACATATTTCATCGCAAAATCTTCGATTGCCAACTTTTTTTCGACACGAGGCTCGCCAAAGTGCCAGATTACACAAAACAAACGGACGTAGCACTAGCTCATGTGGATGTCATATCTTTAGATTATTCCTTTTTACTCCGATTGATGCAGTATTTACGTCTCGACGACGATCGGCGCTCCGTCTCCGAACAGCAACCTCTGGCACGACATGCTTGCCTGATTAACGATGAGAGTCTCCCACTACTACGAAAACGGTTTGTAGGAGCGGGTAAAAACACATTTGTAGGGACGGGTGCGTCACCCGTCCCTAGTTTTTGCTGCTAAAAATTGATGTTAGTAGGGGCGGGTACCGCACCCGCCCCTAAAAACTCATTTCCAGGAGCGGGCTAAGCCCTCACCAACCACTGGAAAATGATTTGTAGGGGCGGGTCGTCCCCCCACCTGCCCCTGAAAATTTCAGGGGCGGGTGGGGGGTGACCCGCCCCTACATTTCAGGGGCGGGTGGGGGGTGTGACCCGCCCTACAAATCGTTTTCCAGGGCGGGTGAGGGTCTGGCCCGCCCCTGGAAATGGATTTCCAGCCCGCCAAAAAATTCATCGATTTGAATTTGAAATATCCGGTTCTGTTTTCTGCTATTTTTAAAAATTTAGATTTGGATTTGGAATCCCGCCAATTTTGATCTATCAAGCTATTTCGCGATCGAGACGTGGAATAAATTTGATAAAATACTTATGCATACAAAATTAAATTATATGCAAATAATACATCATTAGAGTACATCATTAAAGTGCACATTGAATACAAGTTTTCCCCTATTCCCTATGAACGCTACTAGACGCAGCACAATGCTCTTGATTGTACCACTCACGAAGTCCAATGTATTTATCATCCATTGCTAATTCATGTGCTTCGTGAAAGAATTTGCCCCTCACATTGACCACTTCATGCAGAATGAAACGACATAAATCCTCGACTACATCTAGAAGTTATTTCTCGTGGAGCATGCGATCGTGCTTTCGCGGGTGAATCTACAATTATTGATGCCATAGAAAAATTAAGCAAGTGTTATTTACAGTAAAAGATAATATACATATATGCATCTATCCCTAATAAAGAGTAGGCCCTTACACGTTCGGGATCAGTAGTGTATCTCCCTTGCACCCGCATATGCTCGCACATGTAGTAGCCACAGTACATGGAATCGAAAGGTTGCTTGTGGCACGGGAAGTTTGTGCGCATAGTCATTTC
Source organism: Panicum miliaceum (assembly GCA_032594955.1). Lineage (NCBI taxonomy): Eukaryota > Viridiplantae > Streptophyta > Magnoliopsida > Poales > Poaceae > Panicum > Panicum miliaceum. The sequence goes on along the minus strand of CM064056.1, from coordinate 43,915,024 downwards.
CTCTATGTAGTCGGCGGGATGAGCTCCTCCTTTATGAATGTAGTACCGGTAAGCCCTATTTTAAATAGAAAGAAATAGGAAGTTAATAATTTATATATGTATACTTCTGTGGAGAAATTAGCATGATGTACATAAGGAAGGTAAGAAATTCACTCACAGTCGTATGATATTTGTGAATTCTTCGTATCTCTTCTTTGGCCAATCCAAGGAGTCCAATACGAGGATTCTTCCAAGCTTTGGATGAAGTACGAATGCAATCCAGTGATTCCTACAAAAAATTTATTATATACGATTTGTACGCTTGGATCGGAGCAATGGTTTATTATATCAAATGATTGATATTAGACTTACTGGATGTGGTATGGCGCATATATGCAATCCATCTCTTCCCATTTGTCATCATAAGCGATATGTAGGCCGCAACCTATTTTATGGTCTCTTCGTGAAATCTTTTTTGTTCCTTCTATTTTTCCTTGCGCATTGCAAAATTCTTTAGGAAGTCATCGTCATCCTTCATCCATTTTGGCCCGGCGTGCCTGGACTCGCAAATCGCTACTGGATCAAGGTACTAGACCTTTTTCTTTAAAATAATGGCCTCCATTGTTTGCATCTCGTAGAATATAATGTATGATAATAAAATATTTATGCATATACAGAACTTTACACCGTAATATAAATCAAATTAAGTATCGATGAGGCACTTACATGCACCAGAGTCGAATCATTTCAACACCAAGTTCTTTGAGGCGAAACATGTGTTGGATGTCTGCAAAATCGAACGTGATATCAAAGATTTGGTCCCCCTTAAGTCTGAATACATCTGGATGGTACGGAGCACTTATGGAGTTGAGCCCAAGTCTACATGCCCTCTTGTACCAACTATGAAACTTCTGCATAAAAGGTGGACATTCCCTTAGTGCCCAGTCCGGTAGCAAGTCTTTTCCGTACTCAAACTTTAAAGGAGCATAGTCTAAGTGTGGAAGGTCATCAACCGCAATGCCCTTTTTGAATTCAGTGTCAGTGCGGGGCGTAGAAAAGCCCGACCGTCTGCTGGCACTAGAATCTGCTGGATTATTCTTTGACATAGCCTTCTTAGCCTTTTCATCAGACTTCTTATTTGCGGCGTGCCATCTTTTCACAATTTCTGATCCTTCTCTGTCCTTTTGGTAAGACCGCAACACTCGAGACAACATTAGTGATGGAGCCATCAGAGCCAGGGCCGGTGGAGTACGCTCTAGTGATCGGGCCGGTGGTGGAGCCAATGGTGATACCGGGGCCTGTGGGGATGGCTCTCGTGGTGGTGGTGATACCGGGGCCTGTGGGGATGGCTCTTGTGGTGGTGGTGATCGCAAGGCCGTTGGTGATGGCTCTCGTGATACCGGGGTCGCTGGTGATGGTCCTAACTAAGGTGATGGCTCTCGTGAGACTGCAACCGCTGGTGATGCATCTCGTGGTACTGGTGATGCATCTCGTGGCCTGCCTGAGGTGACGGTAGGGCCGGTAGTGAATGCTCTGGTGCTGCCCCTTGCTCTTGTTGTCGTCCTACAGGCGAGATAAGGTCCGCAACAGCCAAAGGTAGCTGACCAACCAGTAAAATATCTCGTTTATGCCATAGAATGGTGCTGCTGACATATTCTCCAAGGCAACTCTTTCCATCTGCAGTGGAGATGTATATCTCGTTATCCTCAAAGCTTGATTTCAATATTTGCTCCACTTGTACGCATGCATATAGGGGAGGGATCGGTTTTCCCACAAACAAACCCCTGGCCGGATGCACCTGGGCTTTGGCAACTTCCTTTGTCTTTCCAGCTCTTCTGACCGGATAGAGCAACAAGCATGGAGTAATACTCGTTATGGTATCCACCGGGTATGGCTGTGCTGTGGTCGAGGCGACACTGCTCTGAGCACAGGTACTCCCTTGGTTAAGAACTGGAGGGGGTATGGCCACCATCTGTGCTGCAGAACCTCTTGCGATGGGGTGATCAAAAGTAGCCCCGACTGTTGCTGCTCCGCAAGTGTTGCCATGAACAAATCCTTAAACTTTGCATGCATGGCATTCTCTGCTGCAGCCATGATTTCATCTTTATAGCGGTCATGGCTCCTGTACCTAGCCCGGTCCTTCTCGAACCCATCCTTGATGCTCAACTTAGAGGGCAGGCCTCTGACGTGGCTCCATGCTCTTTGGACCCAATGGCTGTACTGAGCGCATCATTCTCCCTTTGGGGTATGAACTTTCCTTGTTTCTGAAGCTCGGCAAGTTGTAACATCTTTTCTGCCACCTCTTCGGTCTCGGGTTGATCAAACTTTGGTTTTCCATCAACTATCTTTGGCTTCCTTGCTTGACACCACCGCCAGGCACGTTCGTCCAAGCCTTCATAAGGGTCGGGCATCTCGGCAGCTATTGCCGCCTCTCTTTCACACCGCCACTGGCCAACCTTCCTTTGGTACCTGGCCCAAGGCGGACTCTATGTATGTTGCTCTTTGCTAGTTTACTTTGCTTCTCGCTTAGGGCTAGAGCTTCTTCAGTGGTCTTGAGTCGAACAAACTCTTCCCATTATACTGGTGTGATGTCCCCGTAATCTGCAAATGGCGTTCGACCCTTTTGGACATACCGGGTATTCAGTTCGCTCTTCCACCGGCGGAAAGTTTCACCCAGCATCTTCAGAGCATAATGCTTTACTTGTTTTCTAGTTCCTCTGGGCAGAATAAAAGTTCTGCTCAACCATTGCCACATCGCTTCTTTCTTCCCCTCAGGAACCATGGGCCAACTGGGGATCGTTGGATCCAAAACCATCTTTGTTCTGATTATAGAACCGATAGCATTCCGATACTTTGCTACAATCTTCGGAGGATCTATGGGCTCTCATGCCGCGCTAATTGCATTAACATGAAATTGCCCTTCGGGGTATTGGTTTCTTCCTCGCTGACCCCATTTCCATTTGTTTTGTCCGTCAGAGGTTGTAATTGCAAGGTCGGGACTCGAGCTTTCATTGTCTTCCTCTGTGGGGCTAGGGGGTCGGCATCAGCGCTTACTCCTTCCTGTCGGCACCTACACGGATCGTACAATTCGGCAAGTCGTTACGCGTAGTCTATGAAAACGTATGGTATGCTTCATTGCAATTAAACGTGTATTCATTACCTGTCACCGTTCCGGTTCGTAATCCGGATCAAGCGCCTCCCTTGAACGGCTTTCTCTTTGTGGAAAAGGGTGTGGATCAAGCGGATCGTGCCACCTGCCTTCTACCCAAGCCCCTTCTTCAACCCTAGGGCCATCCTCGTCCCTAGTTTCAGCATCGACATTAGACTCGTCCTTCGCAGATTGGACATCGACGTCGGCCTCGTTATCCCACTCCATCTGGGATGCAATTTGTTCAAGCTCGTCTTGCGGAGTGGCGTCATCCCTTCGTGGGGAAGATGACGGCTGAGGATCCATCTACGACTTCTACACAACATAGGCATCGAATATATATTTGAATAAATATTTCAATTCACGGTGAAAAAGAACTACATATTACAAATTAACATCTCATTCATATATAATACAATACAAAAATTGACATCTCATTGAGATACATTCATGAGATACATGAGATACAATTATTTTGAATATGAGATGCAACAAAAGTTTGACTTCATGAATCATAGTACAACACACATAACAATTAGATCGAATTAAACATGGCATAGAACAAGAGCAAATAAAAGCTATAGCTAGGTACATCTTCTGGCCCTAAAATTTTTACACTGAGCTCTACTCCTAGTTACTGAGCTACCATCCAAAAATCATTTTCAATGCCTAACTAGAACATGAGATCTAATTAAGTGCTATAAAATTATATTGTTTTCTATAACAAAGTATACTAAGAAACTAGGGTCCTTAATGAAAGTTGTAGATCTAAACCTAAGGATTCCAGAGAATTTTAGTTTGAAATTTTAGGATTTTTATATGAATTGATATCAATTTTTAAAGTTCGCTGATTGTGAAACCAAAAGCTAAACTATATTATTACAAACAGGTCCTCGCATTTTTCACTGGGGACCCTGAAATCGAGTGAAGAAAAGCAATCAGGTCCCTGGCGGCCGGCCGGCGGGTCTGACCTCGATTACGGCGAGGGACTTCGCCGGCGGCGAGGGAGGAGAGGGGAGCGAAAGGGACCTGGGGAGGCGCTCGATGGGACTCGGGACGGCCGAAGGCGGCTCGCCGACGCGGAGCACGGGGCGGCGACCGTGGTTGGCGTCGTTCCGGCGAGGCCGGCGGGGGAGAGCAGCGATGGAGGGGCCTGTGAGCTTCGCGAGGCCGAGGAGAGCCATTGGAGGGGTCGCATGGGGTGGAGGATGGCCGGAGGAGAGGGCTTCGCGGTTAGTGACCAGCGAGGATGCGAGGGAGGAGGACGAGGACGAGGAGGAGCGGTGGCGTGCAAGGTAGAGGAGGAGGAGCACGCGGCAGCGGGGGACGAGGAGGAGGAGGAGGAGAGGTGGCGTGCAAGGTAGAGGAGGAGGAGCACGCGGCAGCGGGGGACAAGGAGGAGGAGGAGGAGCGGCGGCGAGGGAGGAGGAGGATGAGGAGCGGCGGCGGCGCGCAGCGAGGAGGAGCGGTGGCGCGCGGGAGAGAGGAGGACGACAAGCGGCGGCGCGCGCGAGGAGGAGCGGCGGCGGCGAGCGAAGTCACCAAAAATTTCGGCAGCCTGCCGGTGTCTCGTCTGCGCGCGTCTGAAAGTTGAAAATTTTTCAAGTCCTGCGACTATATATCTAAAGAGATTTGTAGGCGACACCCCCACCTGCCCCTAAAAATAGATTTGTAGGGGCGGGCGACGCCCCAACCCGCCCCTACAAATACTTTTACAATTTAATCTGAAAGTTTATTTAATTTATAAAAAATAATAAAACACATCAAAACAACTTGAAATTTTCACCCTAAGCATATTGTAATATGTAAAACATAAGAAAAATATCAAAATCACATTGTTGTGTAAATAATTCATAAAATTGTTGAAACCTTAATGTCTGCCTAAGTGACACTACTATCTCATACAACTCAAGCCTAACTTTGTATTTTCCACACTATTATATACTAAACGTGTTGAATTGTATTTTTTGTATTTTTTCCTTGTTCTACATGTCATTGTCTGCTTATGGTAAAAGTTTCACATTTTTTTAAGGTGTTTTGCTGTGTTATTTGAAATAAATGAATTTTTAGAATAACTTTTAAATATATTTGTCGGGGCGGGCGACAGCCCCACTGCCCCTAAAAATGCATTTGTAGGGGCGGACGACGCGCCCACCCGCCCCTACAAATATTTTTCCAATTTAATCTAAAAGTTCATTTAATTTATAAAAAATAGTAAAACATATCAAAATAACTTGAAATTAAGCATATTGTGATATGTAAAACATAAGAAAAATATCAAAATCACATTTCAGTGTAAATAAAGAATAAAAGTGTTGAAACCACGATGACAAAATACAAACACTTTAGCACAATAATAGGTCTCATATTTATAATTGATTCAGGATACATGAATGCATGAGATATTAGCTGCATATATTTAAGTGGTAACAATTCTCGATTGTCCATCCTTGCGTGCCCATGGCTTGTCGTCTTTTCTTATGCTTGCTTCTATAATCCTTATCTTCAGTGGCAGGTCTGTGAATAGATTTATTTCATCATACTGATTATATCCTTCCACGTCTTCAACACCATCAACTCCTTTGATATCTTGTTTTCCACGGACGACAACGTGTTTCATCTTCTTTGCGGGATCAGCTACATACAGTACTTGTGCGACCTGTGATGCAAGTACCCATGGGTCATCTTTGTAACCAACATTGTTGAGATCAACAATCGTGAGCCCATAGCCGTCCACCTCAACACCTTTGGGGTGTTTGACCCAACGACACCGAAAAACCGGGATTTGTATATTGGAACCATAGTGTACTTCCCATATATCATCTATGACACCAAAATATGTTGTACTTTGCTCTGTTCTCTCATCCAAGGCTTTAATACGAACACCAATATTCTGAGATACGGTCTTCTTGTCCTTTGCGGCTGTATAGAATAGATATCCATTAATATCATACCCTTGCCATGATGTGACCTGGTTAGATGGGCTAGCTGCCAAACTTTTGATCGTTTGCTCATCCACGGTCTCCCTATCTGGTAGATCCAGATCCTTCAACCATGCAGTCAATTGACGCTTGTTCTCTCTCATGATCAAATCATCAGAGCGGCCATTACTTCCTGCATGAATCATGCTCAAGTGTTCATTGACTAAAGGTGTCATTATCGTGAGATGCTGCAAGATGCTAAAATGTGCCTGTTGCACACCTTTGAAATCCTTGTCGATGAAGGTTTTCCAACCAATTGTGCCCACACATTGCAACCTCTCCAAAAAGCGTGGAATAGGCAAACCAAGGGACACATTATCCTTTAGGTAACTTAGGCAAGACTCGATGACTTCCTCAGTACTGTATCCCTCTATCATGGACCCCTCAGGGTGAGCACGATTCAGTACGTATCAGTTGAGAATGGACATGAAACGCTCATACGTCCACATTTCGTGTAGGTAAAGTGGACCAAGTGCCCGTATCTGATCCACCATATGAATCATTAGGTGTTCTGTTATATCAAAAAATCCCGGAGGGAAGCACATCTCGAGTTGCGCCATAGTCTCCCCAATGAATTCTTGGAGATCCAGCAACTCATCTTCGTCGATCACTTTTTGTGAAATTCTGTTGAAGAAGTAACACAACCGAGTGATTACCATCTTTACATATACTGGTTTGATCGCTCTAATTGCAATCGGGAGGAACACCGTCAGCAACACATGACAATCATGACAGTTATAACCGCATAGTGAGAGATTTTTCATCGACACTAGTTTCCTTATGTTGGACATGAAACGACTCGGAACACTGATCCCTCTCAAGCTCTCGCACATCGCATTCTTCTCATCAAGTGTCAAGTTGTAGCTAGCCGGGGGAAGTTCATATCTGTCATTCCCTTTATCAACAGGGTGAAGATCTTGTCTTATCTTCATGGCTACCAAGTCCTGGTGTGACTTCAAGGTATCCTTTATCTTGGCTGATGTCTCCAGGAGGAGCCTGATTGTGTTTCCAAACACATTCTTCTTCAGGTGCATACCATCGATTGCATGGCGGACCTCAAGATCCGCCCAATACGACAAGTATTTGTAGAAGATGGACTGTTTCTTGAATGGTACGCCATCGATAGGTGCCTTATCTCTCTTTCTCTTCTTCCCATCTTTCTTCTTCTTCCCATAAGTGACCTGGATGCACCGTACCATCTTGAAAACATAGTGCCCGTCTCGTTTTACTGGAGCAGAATGTAATTCAGGTCTGCCATCAAAAAAATTATAGAACTTCTTACTTCGGTACCTATGTCCTTCCATCAAGAAGCGTCTGTACACAAGGTAAACTACCTTTTGAGATCCTTCCAGGAAAGATGATACGGTGTCATCCACGCACACCGTGCATCCCGAGGAAAGATGATACGGTGTCATCCACGCACACCGTGCATCCCGTCCTACCTTTGATCTGTCCTTATAGGACAAACAATGCCTGGTAATCATGGATGGTGACGAATATAATGGCTCTAAGTTTAAAGGGCTTCCGTGTAAAACCATCAAAGATATTGATACCTTCCTTCCATAAAATTTCCATCTCCTGCATCAGAGGCTCAAGAAAAATATCTATATCGATGTCAGGATGCTTGGGGCCCTGTATAAGGATAGATAGCAAAAGATACTTTCTCTTTTGGCACAGCCATGTAGGCAGGTTGTACATGGTCAATATCACTGGTCATGTGATGTGGGAGCTGCTTCTTTCATCAAATGGATTCATTCCATCCATACTCAACGCGAACCGAACATTCCTCGGATCCTTTCCAAATTCCAGATGGTACTTCTCGTCAAATTTCTTCCACTGCCGAGCATCAGCTGGATGTCGGAGCTTTCCGTCACCCTTCTTGCGCTTATCTGAGTCCCACCATTGCATCATTTCAACATCCTTTGGGTTCGAGAAGAATCGCCTCAAACGATCGGAAACTGGGAGGTATCACATAACCATGGCAGGAATTCTGCTCTGCTTCTCAAAAATGCTTAAAGTAGCGACGTCGTCTTGTTCAACAGAGGCAACACCCTTCCCCTTCCTTTTATTCCGTCCGGATGGACCTTCATTGTCGCCACCACAGTAACCCGCATTGTTTTTGTACTGACTTGCAGAACATACAGGGCATTTATCCAAGTCTTTGAAAGTATCCCCACGATACAAAATACAATGATTTGGACGTGCATGAATTCTTTCAACACCCATCGTGAACGGGCTGACAAGCTTCTTTGCTCGGTATGTGTTGGCTGGCACTTTATTTGGCTTTGGAAGCAACCAAGCCAAGATACGCAGCAGGTCGTTAAAACTACCATCTGACCAACCATGCTTAGCCTTCAGAGTCAACAACTCAAGTATGGAACGAAGCACAGTCCAGTGTTTCGGGCATCCCTTCGATTGCTCATATATATTTTCCTCTTCTGATTTTCTCACCGTCTCGAAGTTTGCTAACCCCCTAGCACTACCAACCAATAGCTCCGCTTTGGTGTGGCGCAACAATTGGCTGAGAAAATCACCGTCATCAAGTTCATCGCCACTACTATCACAATCGATGGGACCGTCGACATCATCATCTTGGAATCCACCCAACCTACCATCATCAGCAACCCCATCATCATCGCATACACCATCATCATCTCCACCACCATCATAATCAGAATGAAACATTCTATGAAACTCCTCGTCTTCTATGATGTCATCCAGTGGATTATTCGTCGGAGGGGGAGCATCCATCTCGCCATGTTTCTTCCAGATCGTGTAGTTCTTAACAAAACCACTCACCATCACATGCGATCTGATTGTAGTTGGGTCGCTGAATACTCTCAAATTCTTGCAGGCATTGCATGGGCAATGCATCAACCGTGTCTTCTCATTTCTTGCATGCTTCTCCGTAACTTGAATGAATTTATTGAGCTCTCCACGGAAATAAGCGTCCGTCCTTTTTGCATTGTATATCCATATTCTATCCATCTCTGAACAGCAACAAATAATTTAATTGGATTAACTCAAATCAGAACCAACCATATTGGGGAAAAAATCATTTTAACTAGTAGTAAATTAAAAAAATCAAAACCAAACATATTATTATACCACTAAATTTTGGGGGGGGGGGGAAATCTAACATGCATGTGTGTGAAGAAATGGAGCCCTAAATTGATATAAATATATACTTCTATATATGCATAGGTGTGGAAAAAAGTCAAATTAACTTGTACTAAATAAAACAATAGAAAATTCAACATATTATTTTACAACAAAATGTTGGGAAAAAATCTAGCATGCATCTTTCAAAAAAAAGGAAAAAACAAATCTTCTTCTCTCTCCTCCATAGATCTAGGGCATTATTTACTTTAAAATGAGGCTAAAAACTATATATCTAGTCTAAATAAGTACATAATCTTGTTCTCCTACTAAAATAGCACAACTTCATCCAAAAGATTGAGCCAAATGGTATCTCAAATGGTTAATCCACACCATGGAGATCTAGATCTAGTTAGAGGCAAAACGAGGTCCATTTGAGCCACTAATGTAACAAAAGAGCTTAGAAATGACAAGGAATTAATGTCAACTTACCTCCTAGAGCCCCCAACTCGAAGGAAATCAAGTTGAAAACCTCCCCGCCCCCCAATTTTTTTCAGATGTTGGGGGAGCTCCTCTCCCGAAGAAGGAAGAAGGTACCTAGATTTTTATAGATATTATTAGGGGCGGGTAAGGGGTGAGCGGCCCCTAAAAATTCCATTTGTAGGGGCGTCTCATCCCCTCAGCGGCCCCTGAAAATGGTCGCATTTGCAGGGGCGGTTGGGGGGGTGAGCCGCCCCTACAAATGGATTTTCAGGGGGCAGCTCGTTTGCTACAGTACCCGCTGTCTATTTGTAAGGACGGCTGATATTTTGGTCCGTCCCTAAAAAAAATTCGAGGTATTGCTATAAATTGTTTTTTTAGTAGTGTCCCTCGCTGCCTTCTGCCATCACCAGAAAGTTGAATTTATTAGTAACATACACGTACACAGAAATATGCTACTACCTATTGTCAAAGTATACTAAGGTTTACATTAAAAAAAATCCCTGGTGTCGTTGATGCGTTAGTGCTACCTCCAAGCGTCAGGTAACCAGTGGTGAACTGAAATTTCTATCTAAGATCGGCAACAGGATAACATATTTTACCGTAGCTCATCGTCAGGTCGATCCCCCGCTACATCGACAGCACGGCGGCCAGCCAGCTCTTGGCAATTGTGTGGACTGCCGCCAGGGGGGCTGGACGCCTGTTTTGATTTTAATTTTCCACCAGCGATTAGAAACAATGAAGCAAGGAGAAGGATACGTGTGTGCATTAATGGTAGCTCCTTGCATCAGGCAACCCGTTTTACCGCTAGCACTTCGTCAGGTTGATCGGCAACGGGTTCCAGGGACGTCCTCGCCAGCGGCCTCGACGGGGATCAGGGACGGACTCCGCGGAAGCGAGTGACGACAGACTCCGGCGAGGGACTGGACGCCTGTTTTCCACCATCGATTTCAAACAAAGAAGTAGCAAGGAGAAGCAGACGTACTTGCATCAGGCTTCATGTTTTACGTGCTTGCATCAAGGAGAAGGAGATTTGCGAGGGTTGCCGCCAGGGAGGGTAACAGATTTTACCGTACCTGTCGTCGTCAGGTTGATCACTCGGAGAATCGGCAGCACGGGGGGCGGCCGGCTCTTGGCAATTGCGTGGACTACCGCCTGGGAGGGTCTCGCGAGCGGGACTCGACGGGGAGAGCCAGGGACGGGGCTGACAAGTACGTGACGGCGTGCGTGCAGACGAGCGGATTGCAGACGCCGGCCGGCGGCCGCAGACTCCGGCGAGGGGCCGCCAGGTCGCAGACTCCGGCGGTGGTGGTAAGATGCGAGCGCAGGGCCACAACTGCTCGCGAGACGTGCAGACGTGCGTGAGGGAAAAACCGGCCTCGCGTCAAGAAAAAAAACGGCGAGCCTCGGATAGACGTGACGGGAGCCAGGTGCGGGGGTGGGTGTGCTCGGGTACTCGATAATATTCAGTACCCTGGGTACTCGACGATGGAGTCCTACCAGCCGGCACTAATTGCGTTATTTACATTAATAGCCGGCCGGTTAGTACCGTCCGCATTGTACCGGACGAAAAATCAGTATACACCGGGAGTTCCCGCCCAGTACTAGTGCTAGGATTTGTAGCGGTGTGGTCTGAGTTTCTGAATATGATGCCAAAGAAGTCCTGGTGCAGAGGAATGGACACCCTGGCGAAAGGCTATTTGCAAAAGAATGAAAACGGTGAACAACCGGCCGTTGAGGTGTCAGCCTCATGGTGCATGCGGTTTTTTATGTCCGTCACGTTGCCCCGGCGGCTATCAACATACATTGGGTCGCTAACAGACCAAGGAAACGTCAATATGTTTTAAGGACTAATCATTAATTTAATGAACTACAATGAAAAATTATTACAGCTGGCAGTTCCAAAGAATGCTAAAATAAAGGGAATAAAAGATACTCCCTCAGTCCTGAAATATAAGGTATTTTGCTTAGTTCTAAGTAAAGTAGTCTAACTTTGACCAAGTTTATAGAAAAAATATTAACATCTAGCACATCAAATAAGTAAATTATGAAAATATATTTTATAATACTTATTCTCATTTTATTTTTAAAATATCTTTACCCTTTTCTATAAAATTGATTAAACTTAGACTACTTTAACTTAGGACAAATCAATATACATTACATACCAATATACATTATATTTCATATTTCAGGACGGCGGGAGCAGGTGTCACATGGATTCCTTATGTATGTTGTAATAACTTCTTACCATGCCAAGATTGTCTACCTTTAATGTAAGTTGTGTTCTTAAAAAAATAGGAAATCTTCGCTGAGTAATAAGATGCATTGTGGTTTGTAAAACAGAACCATTATTTCGTATCTTACACAAACATCACAAATTTTTGCCACATACAATATGCACATGCATGCATCATATATAAGACTGTTGGTGAGCACACACGAGTAGTGGTCACGTACCAAGTGCCAAGTATACGTGCTTATTTAGTAGGAATACTGTGCATGGAGACACTGGAACGAACGAGTTCACGTGCGGCGCACCCTAAGCTACTTGGCAGCCGCGTCAAGCGCGAGGAACGGCCTCTCGCCGTTGAAGTTGCCTGGGGGGTCGTAGCTGCAGATGACGAACACGCCGCGGTTGGCGGCGCAGACGACGCGCGCGCAGCCGATGCGGGTGGACTTGCGCCACACCACCTGCGTGTAGTGGCCGCACACCTTGCCGGGGTCGCAGGTGTTGGTGTCGAGGTGGTAGTTCTTCTTCTCATCCACCCACGACCTGAGCGCGTCGGCGGCGCTCCACGCCCGCCCCGCGGAGCCCCAGAAGAGGTTCTCCCCGAACGGCCCGCCGGAGTGCACGAGCTGGCAGTCCCCGGCGCGCCTAGCGGCGTAGTCCTGCGCGTACCTGGCAACCCTGGCATCCCACGTCACCGGGCCGACACGGTCGGCGGCGCGCGCCCGGTTGTGCAGGTTGACGAAGTCCTGCGGCTTGTTCTGGGCTGAGGCGGTGGTTGCAATGGCCAGTGCCATGGCCACAACAGCCAAGGCAGCTAGACTAGTCTTGGAAAACGCCATGGATGATGCTGTGGATGTTTGGTTGTCTGATGGGATGAGAGAAAGCCGAGTGTTTATAGGCAGTGAATGTTGAAGAGTCTATATAGTTAGGTAGCGCTAGTCAATGATATAATGATGGGATGGATGATGGAAAAATTATTCAGTTCCTTCCGTTCGCACGCTCCTGTCATATTCGATCTATATGATATGGTAGTGTTTGGTTCGTCCAATTTAATTTGCTCAGGGAACTGATTACAGTGCAGATGGGTAACGTTATTTCGTGTTTGCTTCGGTGCTCCGTAACACAATACCGTGGAATCGCATCCCGTGTAGTTCAAAGGCGTTAACGCTCCATCGTGAGGTGAAACAAATTCCGCCGTCTCTCTTATGTTTGCCTGCGCTTCTTCCGATTGGCCAATCCCCCATCGCTGGCATGCCACTTTGACCACCCGTTGTTTTCCTTTCCATTACCAGATGGGCACCAAACAATCGTAGGATTTAGTTACTGTTTTCAGGTCACAGCGGTAATCAATTCTATTACCGTTTGCGCTGACATTCTTCTAACCAAACAGCACCACATGTGTCAGCCGGTGCCACTCTGGACTGCGTCAACCTAGATCACAATCTCTCATTGGATGGAGAATTGGAGATCAAAGTCAATCGCGCGCGGTGGAATACAACTACTTTACCTCATCCGTATATGCATCACTTGTTCAACACTAATAATGCACACATGATGAATTTCTGTTTGACATAAGGCCATAAGCACATCGCACTTAACACAGCCATATATACAATAGTTATTACCGTGTCTTGAAACTGCAAGAGATGTCGTGTTTATATGCAATTCGAATTTGGCAAGAGTTGAACCAGTTACTCATCAACAGAAAACTACGGACACGTTTGCTATCGAATTTGGTGACCTGTACTGCAAAAAATATAAAACAAACATTTTGGAATATGAACTTTCGAGTCGTGCATGCTATCTTAGGTTAACTACGGGATTCCAATAGTTTGCCGTGTGCCAGGGGCACACGGCAAAGGCTTTGCCGTGCGTGGCCGACAGCAAGCTAGTCCCGACGGTAAAGCCGACTTTGCCGTAAGTTTTTTATCGGGCACACAGCAAACACCTTTGCCATGTATTTTATGTGGCGCACGGCAAAAAAAAAAGCGACAGACGGCACCAGATGGCACCAGCACGCTAACGGAGGGCTTTGCCGTGTGTCGTGGATCTAGCATACGGCAAAAATCCAAACTTTGCCGTGTGCTATGGAGATGGCACATGGCAAAGAATGGTCTCTTTGTCGTGTGCCTTACCCCAGGCACACGACAAACATTGAATCTTTACCGTGTGCTGAGGTTCCAGGCACACGGCAAATAATGGTTACTTTGTTGTGTGCCCAGTATAGCACACGGCAAACACATTGTCCAGAATAACAAAAATGGCCACTTTTCCGTGTGCCATGATCATTGCCACGGCAAAGTGGCCGGACATTTTCTGTTTTTTTGTTTTTCGCGTATAATGATTCTCACTCAAAAAAACATAACAGATATCATTAATATGTCACAGCAAGCATCGCAGGCACTAGATATACATAAAACCACAAGTTTCATAAGTCACAACAAGCATTCCATCGTCCACAAGTCACAACAAGTATAATAAGTTCACAATAAGTTCAAAACAAGAAACACAACATCACTGAGGTGGGTTGAATGGCGGTGGGCCGGGCGGAGGTGGGAACAACTATTGTGATAGGAACGTCGGTGAGATGCCAGGGGACGCCTCTGGCATATTCGATGCCGCGGTCAATTGATTCTGCAGAAAGGAGAATATATTACAGGTTAGATAAGAATCAAGTTCTTTAAGTTATAATCTAAAACCTTCAAAATTTTATCGAAGTCTCTAAGTGACTGTAAGTTTCTATATTCTCTAAATCTCTAATACTTGAAATGAATCTACAAGGTTGTCAAGTGGCTCACATGAGAAGTTCCAGGAGCCGGAGGCAGAGGTAACATCATCGGCGGCGGCGGAGGTTGACCCATCTGAACAGAAAGGCCTCGAACGTAACTAAACAGGTTGCTCATCTCGGCCTGCTGCCTCGCCTCCCACTCCTCTCGTTGCCTCCTCTCTTCGGCCAACTTCGCCTCGTATGCCGCCGCTTGCGCCGCCAGCTGGGCCTACAATTTCTCATCCTAATGTTACAGTAGAAATCAAATATATGTACAAATTGAATGAATGATGAATAAATCAGAAATAACCTAAAGTTCCTGCACTTGTTGCTGTGCCGCGGATAGCCGTGGGCGTATGGACGGGCTACTGCTCGTGCTCCTTGCTCGAACCTGGGCGAGAGTGGGAGTACTGGCCGTGTCTAGAGTGTCGTCGCCTATATAGTATTGGCCATGCTTCTTGCCTCCTCCAACCCTTCTGATGATCTCGCCATCAAGAGGGTGGGCGCTCGGATCCCACTCTGGCCCATGGACCTGCTTTCCTGTCTCTGTGTACGCATTGATGCGGGTGTAGACGGAGGGGTTGTTGTACGCCGAGGGCGGGTCGTCCGGGTTGTAGGTGACCTTAGACGCCTTGCCCTTGTGGGCCAAAGCCCATCCCACAAACTCGGGGCATTTGGCGCCTCCATGTGCCTGGGACTGCCAAAAAACAGCAAGTTAATTACAAATTATGCAGAAATAAGTGTTAGAATAAAGAAATGATCAGCATACCCATCTAGCCCTGTACTCCTCATTGCTAAGGCTGCCTTGACGGTGTGCTGGACCTGGCATCAGCAAACGCCGCTCTCGGCCAGCGTTGTGCTTCTCCTCCCACTCGGGTGTGAACAATTTGTCCACTATGCGTTCCCAGCACTAGAAATTATTACGGCACCACCACGCAAGCACCTACACATGATCAAGTGACTGAGATGTAAGAAGATCAAATTAAGCGATGTATTTAATCTAAGAATAAATCTAATTTACCTGCAAGTATTGCTCCCAGTTCAGCTTCAAATCTCTTGCCTCTTTCTTTCTTATCTTCTTTCGAAGGAACATAGCGTCGTAGTTTACGACACACTGGACTTGCGCCTCGTAATGCATGTCCTTCACCAGCTTAACACACCGACTGTGAGCCACAACATTTGCCACCTCCTCGTGCTCGGGCTCACACCTGTAGAAATCCTGCATATAAACATGAAGTATCCAGTCATTATTAGAAATATGTCCAATGAATGCGAGGAAGACTTACCCACACCTCTGCCACCACCCGCTCCGCCTTGTTGGCGAAGCACCTGTCTCCTCGATCGAGTTGATCGGGGGCGGCGTGGTGGTTCTCCCACGTCCAGGCTGGCTCGTACCTTCCACCAATGTGGATCTAGCCTGGAAAGTGCTCCCTGCACAAAAGACCCAGGATGCCGTTCACCTTGCGTTTGTGAACACCGGGGGTGACTACTTTCAACTCCTGCCAAAAGTGATTAAGATAAAATATTAGTTTCTATTGTGATCTTCAATTTATGAAATGAAAAAGTAGTGATAACATATAAAATTACTTACATTGGCGCACAGAGTCGAATCACCGGGCCTTCGGCAAGAGGTATCAGCCTGTTCGGGAGTCGCGAGGGACCTCGCAACCATATAGCGGTCGGCGTACCCCCTGTCATGTCCTCCTCCTCATGCTCCTCCTCCTCCTGCTTCTGCTCCTCCTCCTCCTCCTCCGACTCCTGAGGCGAAGGCGGCTGTACAGACCGAGTAGGTCGACCCTTGCGACCCTTCCCTCCACGCTTGGGGCCACCCTTCCCTCTACCCTTGCCTCAGGTACCTCTAGCGACGGAATCCCCAGCTTCAACGGAACTTGGCATCATTCTTTTGAAAGTAGACGCGCATTTTCGCGCTAATCCTCTGCCCACCATCTTTCTTCAATCACCTGCAATTATAAACAGTAAACCAATCAGCACGTATAAAAAAAATATAATTAGAAATAGAAGCAAAATAAATGGATCATACATGTATTAGAAATAATCCTCTTGATCGGGATTAGCGGGATCATAAGTCTCATCATAACTATCACGCATGTCGAGATCAAAATCAGGCATGTGCTCCGACGGAGGACTCTCGTCTCATCGAGCCCTAATTGTAATTTTTCAAGGAATAGTACATCCTTCGCATTATGAACCTCATCTCCAACGTCCTCGTCATCAATCGTTTCATCATCGTCTACTTCCATTTCGATGGCTCCGGTTAAGTCTATCTCAAAACACCCTTGTAGCCCATCTTCTTGAAAGAACTCTCCGTCATATGTGACTGGGTTTATATTGTAATCTTCATTGTTTGGGAGAGGTAGTTTACCATGTGGCAATACCTTGTACACAACGTCCCAACCCTTAATACGATCGTCGGTTTTCCACGGGTATGAGAGATAATAAACTTGTGTGGCTTGTTGAGCCACAATATAGACATCGTCTCCTGAATAGACGGATGACTGAAAAATTTTGACTAGTCCAAGATTAGGGGTCCGTCGCACTTTGTTAGGATCAAACCAATGGCATTTGAATACGACGGGCTTAAGAGGTTTGCAACCATGAAACGTGAGTTCGTATATTTCTTCAATTATTTCATAATCCTCGGCCCCATCTTGGGCTGTCATACAAACTCTGGAATTTATGGTTCTCCGATTGGGCCGACTCTGATCGTGGCTTTTGGTGTGAAAGCGATATCCATTCACATCATAGCCGGAGTATGACATGACCCTATAGGCACATCCATTGGCAACCTGTCTCAAATCGGGACTCATGGACACATCGTTTAGGCCCTGCAAGTAGAAGCATGATAGTTCGTTATATTATTTGCACGTAAGAGGAACTTGAAGTGTCAAACAAAAAGTACGAGCTCTAGAATGACCGTACCTTTTGTTTGAACCAAGAAATGAAATCGGGCGATCCACGTCCTGCACCCTTGTTAAGAAGGGTATCGACTTGGCGCGGGATCGATGCCATATTTCCCCGCCAGAATTGTTGAGTAAATTCTCTGTACGAACAAAAAGAAGATCGAGGGGGGTTACACGCAGAATATTGACCATACACTAGAAATAATCGAGAACTAGTTTGTTGAGAACTTACTGAATGTACGGCTCTACTTCGGAAAGGTTGGTCAACACATACATCATGATAGTGTGGAACTCTGCATGTTGCAAGTTCTTAGGAGTCGCAACACTTGCACTATCGAGTTGCCCTCCAAACAGGCTGAGGTTCGATTCATTTTCGTTGGCATTGTAATGAGGGGATGGATTATGCACGTTAGGAAGGGTGTCAGCATAGTATTTTGTTGTGAAGTTTGACACCTCCTCAGTACAGTGTGCCTCTGCCATGGAAGCTTCGATTTTGCACTTGTTCTTACATTTGGTTCAAAGAACCTTTGTTTGTCTCTCAATTGAATATCACCAACGACCATGCACAGGCCCCCCCATTCGTGCCTCATACGGGAGGTGCACAATCATATGCTGCATCGGATTGAAAAAGCCGGGTGGAAAGATCTTCTCCAACTTACAAAGCAACACAAGAGCCAATTTTTCCATTTCTGCAACCACATTCCGAGATAACTCCTTAGCACAAAGGATGCGGAAGAAATTGCTTTACTCTACCAGCACTAGCCGCACATGGTCAGGGAGATAGCCTCGAACCATCACCGGAAGAAGCCGCTCAATCCATATGCAGTAGTCATGACTCTTGAGCCCATTGATTCGCATAGTATCTAAGTTCACCCCCCTACTCAGATTCGTTGCATACCCATCGGGAGAACATTAAATTTTGGAACCATTGTAGTACTTCCCTCCTTTGGTTCCTCTTCAGGATGAAATCGGCTAGCGGCTTTTTCCATGTCGTGCCTTTCAGAGGTGGAATGTCGAACTTTGGTCTATTGCATAACCTAGCTTGATCCACTCTAGCCTTAACTTTGTCCTTTGTCTTATTAGGAATGTCCATGACTGTACCTCAGGTTGCCTCGGTGATATTCTTTTCAGTGTGCATCATATCAATGTTATGTGGAAGAAGAATGTCATCCATGTAAGGGAGCCTCCACAAGCCCGGCTTCTAAGTCCAGGCATGTTCCTCACCATATCCCACAAAACCAACACCTTCTTTATTTGGTTCGAGCGCATCTAACTGCTCATGAACCGCGGCACCTGTCAACATCTGCGGTGGGGGGTCTTCAACCACAACACCTTTTGTAAAGTTCTTTAGCCTCGTTTGAAGGGATGGTCAATAGGGAGAAATTGTCGGTGTTTATTGAACGAACAATACTTACCACCCTTCGTCAACTAGAAGAACTTGATAGCTGACTTGCATACTGGGCATGGGAACTTCCCGTGGACACACCTGCCGCTAAATAGCCCATACGCCTGATGGTCATGCAGGGAGTACATATACCACACTCGCATTTTGAAGTTTGACTTTGTAGCTCGGTCGTATGTCCATACCCCTTCATTCCAAGCAACGAGCAATTTATCAATCAGAGGCTCCATGTTCACACTCATATTATCCCCCGGGTATCCAGGTATAATCAATGACAAGAATATGTTCTGTCGTTGAAAGATGATGCCGGGAGGGAGACTGAGGGGGATAACGAACATGGGCCAACAAGTGTATGGGGCAGACGACATTCCATAAGGATTGAACCCATCTGTCGCCAGCGCAACAAGTACATTACGAGCCTCCTCAGCTTCCTCAGGATGTTGCCTATCAAAATATCTCCATGCTTCAGCATCGGCTGGATGTACCATATTCTCAGGACGGTATCGTTTGCCTTCTTTGTGCCATGTCATCTGTTTCACGGATTCCTCGATCATGTAAAGTCATTGGATCCTCGGTATGAATGGAAGGTACCGTAGGATTTTAACGGCGGTTTCGAGCTGTCTCTTTTGACCATCACCAAAGTCTACCTCCAGTTACCTAGAGGACACACATTTAGGACAGTACTTTGCATCCGCATGTTCTTTCCTAAATAAGATGCATCCCTTCGGACAAGCATATATCTGCTCCTATGGCATCTTAAGTGCACGAAGGAGTTTTTGTGCCTCATACATGTTGTGTGGCAGATTGTGACCACCCGGAAGCAGGCTGCCAAAAACTGTCAACATATTATCAAAGCCTTCTCGACTGATGCCAGGCTAAGACTTTAGGGCCATTATGCGTCCGATGGCATCCAGTTGAGAAACACCGGTATGCCCGTGCAATGATTTCTGTGCCGAAGACAACATGTCGTAATAGGCCTTTGCGGTTGGCTCTGGCGGATCCTCCCTAACATGACTAGGTCCTTCATCAAAGTGTGCTTGATGAAAGTCATCTAACATATCTCCACACCCAGCATCAGCATCATAATCCTCGATGCATTGTCTCACGGCCTCATCTCTCGCACGATGGGCTTCACCATGGCAGATCCACCGGGTATAGTTTGCCACAAACACATAGGAGCAAATGTGTTTACCCATGTTCAACTTTGATTGAAATATCTTGTTTTCACATTTGCTGCAGGGACACATCGCTTTACTCTGTCCTTTGTCAAATGCTTTTTTCAAGAATTCATCGACCTTGTAAATGAATTCATTGGTCCAATCACGCTTACCCCGCCAGCCCGTGTACATCCGCTCACGGTCATCCATCCTTTAACATATGAGTGGGTGATATAAAAATTAATTGCATCTACACGATGTCTATCATGCTCTAATGGGTGAAGATAGGTCCTAATCCCACCCGAGGATGTGTAGATGGGGTTAGTTTCCATGCTCTACCCCTATCCGACACAGAACTTCGGCAACACCTCCCCGTTGTTCTCCAAATACACGTCCTGGCAAGGAGATTGTGTATCCAGAGAACAATAGGGAGGCGATGCCGAAATTCTATCTCAAATCGGAGCAGACCATGAAAATTAAACCCATCTACACATCCTCGGGCTGTCCAAAAAAACATGGACAATTTGAAATAGATACGGTCATACATATGCAAAGATCTGCATATTTCCAACCGTATCTCTTTCGAACGAGAGACGCCTAACTAGGTTACGTGATCTACAAACATGATATGAAAAGATGGGCACTTTGCATGTGCTCACCTAGTAATTCGACGGCGGCGAGACGGGGGCCGACGAGTCTTCCGGGGCAACGGCGGCGCGTCCAACTCCTCCTCCTTCTCTGGCGGCGGCAAGACGGGCAGTGTGGCCTCCTTCTCCTCCGGTGGCAAGAGACTCCTCCCCCACCTCCTCCTCCTCATCATCATCCTCCTCCTCCTCCTCCTCCTCCTCACAACGGCCGGGGGTGGGCGGCAAAGGGGCGACTGGGGGTTGGCGGCGCGGGGCGGCCGCGGGCGCCCTCCTCCTCCTCCTCCTTCCTCTCCTCCTCACGGCGCGCGGCGCAGGGGCGGCCAGAGGTCGGCGGCCGCGAGCGCCCTCCTCCTCCTCCTCCTCCTCTCCTCCTCCTCCTCCTCCTCACGGCGCCCGGCGCAGGGGTGGCCTGGGGTGGGCGGCGCGGGGCGGCCGGGGCGCGGGCGGCGGTGGCGACCGTGGCGGTGGCGAGGTCCGGGCGCGGGTGCGACCGAGGGCGTCCTCCTCCTCCTCCTCTCCTCCTCCTCCTCCTCATGGCGCGCAGCGCAGGGGCGGCCGGGGGTAGGCAGCGCGGCAGTGGGGAGAGGCGCCGGCGGCAAGAGTATGTGAGTGTGTGAGTGAGTTGAGTGAGGGAGAGGGAGGGGTGTGCGTGCTAAGTGAACAAATTGAAGTTTGCCGTGTGCCCAGATCCAAGACACACGGCAAAGACGTGACTTTGCCGTGTGCCGGATACAAGGCACATGGCGTCCGAACGTCCTCTATGCCGTGTGCCGGGTCCCAGGCACACGGCAAAGGCACGTTCGGACGTCCGAACGTCCCCCACCATTATTTCATGCAAACAAAACTTTCTTTCGCATTATTTTTTGAACACGGTATTCGAAATTTCTTTTCAAAATTAAGATAAGGCCTTACACTGAACTCAATAACATGAATATAATTTTTGCACTCACTATATTATGTTATTTCATATACTTATAGATCAAATTCAATTTATATCAATTAAAATAGTATAATTGCAGTTGATAGATTAAAATTATCAAACGGATGCGGAAACATACCAAAATTTAACATGAAGCAATCTATGTTGTCTATTGCCTACAAAAAAAGTTTAGAAGTCAAAATCAAATTTGAACGTTATTACGCCAGGAAATCTAACCACATCTTTCTCTTTTATACGGATCTTCTTTGGGTAAGCTTCAGTTTACAAGCATCGTACGTGACAAAACGTGCGAAACCTTCTTAAATTTTTATCACAGACTTCACACATGATAGCATGAGATATTGACAAATCTCATAATTTGCACACTTCGTTTGAATTTTATAGAATTCTATTCGGCTCCACGTTCGTGGTAATGTTTCGTGAACACGATTTTTGAAATTCCATTTCAACTACTGGATAAGACCTTACACTGGACTCACTATCATGAATATAATTTTTTCACCCACTTTATTCTATTATTTCATGCACTTGCAGTTCAAATTTGACTTATAAAAAAATCAAATGAATGCAATAAATTTGTTAAATATAGCGAACAATTCGAGAAATGCACCAAATTGGAATATGGAGTACCAAGCAATATATATGGAGTGGAGAAAAAGTTTGGAGGGCAGAAGTTAATTATTTTTATTTCTTTGCCATGTGCCTACCACTGGCACATGGCAATGCCACCCTTTTGCTGTGTGCTGGCAGCAGGCACACCGCAAACACATTACTTTGCCGTGTGCTGTTACGAGGCACACGGCAAACACATTACTTTATCGTGTGCCTCCGTTAGGCACACGGCAAATAGTAACGACCAGCCCCCCTCCTAACATCCGTCGACCGGCCCGGGCACGTGTTTAATTATTACCGTGTGTCGGAAGAATAGCACACGGTAATGTTGATTAGTAGGCACACGGTAAATAACTTCTTTGCCGTGTGTGTGTCATCGGGCACACGGCAAAGAGAAAGTTTGCCGTGTACTTTCTTTTTGCCGTGTGTTTTTGTTTAGCACACAGCACAGAGGCTCTTTACCGTGTGCCCGATATTTTGCGCACGGCAAAGTTTCGGGCACACGGCAACACTAGGTGCCATGTAGTAGTTGATTTATAAACATACTTTTATTTATGTTCTTACGGTCAAGTGTCGTAAGTTGAAGTTTCCTTTAGCATCCGTATTGTTATTACATACTTATAAGCAAGTATATCGCAGACAGTTTGATCTTTGGCAACTTGCTAGTTATGGCACATGACATGTCTCAGTGTACACTGCATAGAGTATTCCTTTCGAACAATCCTATCTTGTCCTCTCACCATCGAGGGGCTGCTAAGGCATAGATATAATAAGAGGAAGTTGATACAAAAAAGAAAACCTGCTTGGAATGTGCCACCACTACTATTCTTCGTCTGCTTGAAGATAGTGCCAAGCTTAGCTAAACTCAAGACCAAACGTCCGAAGTTGGGATAATAAAATGGTGGGTTTAGGTACGGACAGCTACTCATTGGACTTGTGGATCAAATCCCTTCCCTTTCTATGTATTCAGCCAGCTTCAATCTTTTAAATTGCTAGTTTATTCAGACTTTCTAAGCAGCGTGGGCTAGTCTTTATCTTTACCTATTTTTATTAAACGTGCCGTATCTACGGTACTTTAACTTTTAGTCTGTCATTAATTAGACACCGACATGTGGACCTACATCACACTGTTCCCACCGGTTCCCATGCATCGCTCTCCATCGTCCATAGTTGTCCTGACACGGTGACACCCTGATCCCCGGGTGAGCGTGCTCATGGCATGGCCTATGAGTGAATTAGTCGTGGCTCGCGAGATAAGCAAACTAGGATTAAATGGACAGCGAGCTCGGTGGGCCTGCATATGGCAGCCCAGAATACCTTTCCATCCCTTTTTCATTTAACTTTATTTATGATTCATCTTCTGCATTTATGTCTACTTGCGTGTGCGCACCATATTTGACCTTGTTTCTGATATTTCAGGATGCTTTCTATGGTGGATGCTTATAAATATTCTTATCTCTATATAGGAAGTTTCTTGCCAAAATAAAAATATTAGAGCCGTAAGGAGTACATGGATAGAAGGAAATATGGAGAACATATATTGATCCATGAAACTTTCACTACTGGAAAACAGGATATTTCTGTCGGTTAAAAACCGACAGGGAAATAAAAAATACTGATAGGAAAATGGAAAATCAATTTTCTTGGTGGTGAACCAAAAGAAAAATACCGACAGGCCTAGCTTGATAGAAAAATAAAAATTGCCTGTCGGTTTTTGTTTCCCTGTCGGTTTTTCATTTCCCTGTCGGTTCACTACCATAGGGATAATGGGCCCCATCAGGTTTAAAATCATTTCACTGTCAAGAAACCCGACAGTAAATTATCTATCTGCCGGTCAGAAAACAGATTTTCCTGTCATGTAACAACCGACAGAATAATTCCCATTTCTTTCTGCCACTCTTATTTACAGACAGGAAATTTCATTAACCATTTGTCGATGTCATGCTGACAGGGAAAATCATTAACCCATGCCGATGTCATGCTGACATGGTAACTATTTATTGCTCGACTGGATTTTAAGAAACAATAATTCAAATCTGAATCGTGCAGAGAATGGTCCATTTACGACACATTGTGCAACATATTATACAAATATAGCTTAACTATTAAGACATCAGAGCCCGACCATTACATGCAGCATATATAGAGATTATGTCCAAATGTTTCGCATCAACACAAACTACTAGAAAAAGCTTGATCAGCACCAGTTGATAAGCTCCTTCAGCGCACCGGTTCTTGAACCAATTTTACGAGACCGAGACTGAAGTCTGTCACCCGGTATTCCACCCAGTGCTGAAGGGCACCTTTGGTAATGGTTGGAAAGGTCAACCGGTACTAAGGGGGCCGCCATGCTGACGTAAGCTAGCGCCCAACTGGTTGGAAAGTCTTATCAACTTGGAGAACTTAATTCTTGATTTAAATTGCATCATCTATCATTTTATAAAAATAAAGCTCGATATATCAATTATTTGCGTCAGCATAATTAGGAACATATTTATGAATGGTTTGTACATGTACTCTTATATCCTCCGTCGTAGCCCTCCCAAAATGGGTTAGAGTGTGCATGTAATCACATACGTAGTACCCACACAAATTATTTCCTGAGTTTTATCTCAAACACTAAAAAAGAAATACATTTGTTATAATTGTATGCGTATACAGAATAGTAAATGAGATATGCAAAGAGTAGCGGACCCACATACCTAGAAGTCCATTCTAACATCCAATTCATTCGAAAAATCACCAACTTGCTTTTTCACAAAAGCTTTGCACACCTTGCACATAAGAATGAAAGGTAAATGTTTGAAGCATAATCAACCCCAAAATAGTTGTGTTTTGTGCAAAATAAACTTGCATGTTCAATGGTTACAACGGAATTGAGTGTGGTTAAGGAGAAGGAAAGGTAAATTGAGTCCTATGCAAAACACAACTATGTAAAATAAACTTGCATGTTCAATGGTTAAGGAGAAGGAAAGGTAAATTGAGTCCGGTGCAAAATAAACTTGTCGCGAACATAACTATTTTGTGAAATTGAGTCTTGTGCCACTAACCTTTTCCTTCTCCTTAGCTAGAGACTCCTCAAGTTCACGAATTTTGTTAATTTTGGCTTTGAGCAAGTCCTCTTGCACCTTGAAACTCTTCCTTTCTTTGGAGAGAGATTTCTCAAGGCCTACAGTTTTCTCCCGCTCAAGCCTAAATAACTCTTCTTTAACCTCAAGAGTCGCATTCATATCCTCTATCTCTATCATAAGCTTCACGATTTTATTTGATGCATTTTCACCAAGTTCCTTTATCATGTTTTCACATTCATGATCATCTAGGTTATCATCATCATTATCGGGGAAGGAACTTGAGTATAGCTTAGGCCCTTTTGCCATGAGATATGTGTGGGTGAAGTCATCTTCATCATCAGTGAGATCTCCAAAAAGTGATGACTTGATGGTGTGAGCTTCCAAGGGCATGGTTGCCACACCTTCTTCATCGGATGACTCTTCATTTGAGTCCCACTCTTGACCAAGATGAGCTTCTCCGGAGTACTTCTTCTTGCCCCTACTATACTCCTTCTTCTCACTCTTGTTCTTGTTCCTTGAGTTAGGGCAATCGTCAATGAAGTGACCATCTTTCCCACACCCAAAGCATGGCTTGTTGGATCTCCTTTTGATTCTGCTTCTTCTCTTGTCCTTGTTGATGTATCCATCTTTCTTCATGACTTTCTTGAATCTCTTGATGAATAGTGCTATGTCCTCATCACTATCACTTTCTTCTTTTCTAGATGATGTGCTCTCAACAATGGCTTTGCCTTTTTCCTTCTTGCTTGCTTTGAGAGCAACTCCATTGTTCTTCTCTAGTTGCTCATGAATCTTGGACATTTCTTGATACAGCTTTGTTTCCTTGATAGTAATGAGATGCTCTTCTATTCTTCCAATAACATCGGTAGGAGTAAACCTCTTGAAAACTCTCTTCTCTCTAATCAATGTGGATGAGTTGACATCTCTAGCCACGTATGCGGTCAAGATCTTGTCGATCACATCCTTGTCACTCAACTTCTATCCTCCAAGTGACCTAATCTTGTTCACTATCTTGTTCAACCCATTATACATTTGTTCTGGTGTCTCATTCTCATGAATGATGAATTGGTTGAGCTCTCCTTCTAGTGCATGAATTCTTGCTTCACGCACTTTCCTTGTACCTTCATGGTTCACTTGAAGTGTGTCCCATATTTGCTTAGACGAGTCTATTCCATCAGCTTTGTCAAATTCCTCCGGACTCAAAGAGCTAAGAAGTATGGAGGCAGCTTGTATGTTGCATTGAATTTCATGCTCTTGCTTTTGTGTGATAGGTTCATCATCTTCAGGAATTTTGACATCTACATAACAATCTTCCAAAGGGTCTGATTGACCACAATCAAATATACACGCATCGAGTGCCGCCAGAGGAGTACCTCATTCCATTAAAATGAGGTAGCTTCCCTAGATTATCCTATGCCACTTAAACAATCATAATTGAAAGAAATTTTGGTAAAGGATTTGTCACTTCCCTTCTTTGTTACATTTGCCGACTTGTTGTGATAGTCGGAATCGGAGTCCGATGATTCTTCTTCATCGTCAACCTTCTTGTTCTTCTCATCTTCAGTGGTTGGGATTCCTTCTTGTGATGTCAACATGTCGATTCTCCAAGCGCTTAAGCTTTAATCTGGAGACCAAAGCTCTGATACCAATTGAAAGGATCTAGGTATCGACTAGAGGGGTGAATAGTCAAAACTAAAAAATTACGACACTTAAAACAATTCTGTCGGTAACCTTCGAAGTATCCAGATATTTATCCAGAATCTCCACAACTTTTGAAGATTCTGAAGAAATGTCTGGAGACTCCAGATAATTTGTTGAAACCACAAAAGACTACTTAAACCTTAACCAAAAGTAGATCAAGCTAATTTCCAAGGTTTATGAATGTATTTCCTTTGCTTTGCTCAAGACACCTGCCGTCCAAACCTTTCCAACAAGTAGATCGAGAGCAAAGCCTAGAAATCTAGCTCAAGCCGAGAACAATAACAAATCACAACAAATGAGCACACAAGCACAAGGATTTATTTTCCAAAGTTCAGCTCCCCACAAGGAACCAACGTATCCGTTGAAGCACCCAACAAGAATACTTACTTCTTAAACTATGAAGCCTCCCCTTAGCAACCCCAAGCTTACTAAGATCACTTACTCGAATGTAGAGGTTGAACAAACATCCTGTGGCACACCACAAGCTTGGGTGTTCGACGGGTGATGCCTAGCTGGCTAGGAGCTCAAAGCTCCAAGAGCTCAAAGTCCTTGATGAAGAACGAGGTGCTCAAGAGATGGGAAATCAGCTCACTAGCACTCTCACTTGCTCTCCCTAGAATTTCCCTCCAATCCCCTCACCAAATCTCACCAAGGGGAGAGTAAATGAGAGCTCTTGAATGCTCAGGAAGTAGGCAGGTAAAATGTTAGAGAGAGTTACTGTGGAGGGGGAGAGGGGGTATTTATACCCCTTTACCAAAAACTAGCAGTTAATCGGTTAAGTTCCAGAGACTTCGAAAAATTCTTCGAAGACTCCACACATGTCCGATTCCGGACAAAACTCCGCAGATCCCCAATGTCCAGAGACTCCGGAGAAATCTTCGGAAACTCTAGACTTTCTGCAGAAAGCACTATAAAAGGATCCCATGTGAAGTGTATGTGCAAAAGGTTTCTCTTATAGGTTTGTTGGATCATCTTGAGCACCTTATTCCATGCAAAGCAAGTAAATTTCATGTCCCTCTTGATAGTATGGCATTCCTATACTCAATTTCAAAAGATAAAATGTTTAAATCCACATGAGTTTATGCCTTGCAACTTTCATTTCCTTTTTGGTGATCATCTCCATAGCTTAGTTCATATATTTGCTTTGATACCTGCTCATCATTCTCAATAATAGTATTAGTTCCACAAGCGTGCATCATTAAGCAACCAAAACCCACAAATCAGGCCTAGATGTTCTTTCAATGTGTATTCATGAACATGAGCTATTTTGTCAATTTTGAAGGGTACTGATGAACTTGAGTGTATTTGTCAATTTTGATGTGTAATAGGATTTTGTTTCAAACATTGACGTCCGTTACCAATGATGAGTCATTGCTAACGGGCCTCTATTATTTCTCGTTACCAATGGTGTTAGGGATTAGGGCCCCGATCTGCCCCGTCCAAAAGGCTCGTGCCCTAAATTGACCTCAGTTCCTGCCGCACCCTCCGCCTTGCCTCCCTACTACGCCTGTGCCCTCCGGCCGTCCCCCACGCCGGCACTCCTCCGCCCTTGCATGTCGGACCTCTTCTGAGCCGGGGCCTCCACAGCCACCCTCCTCCACGCCGGCCCTCTTCTACGCCGACGGCAATCCTCCATGTCGGGTTCTCCCCGGCCGCACTCCTCCGCACCGCCGGCCCTCCTCTGCACCAGGGCCTCCAGGGCCACACTCCTCCGCGCTAACCTCCACGCCTGCCTTCGCATCGGCCCTCTTTCGCGTCGGCCTCTACAGCACTGGCCCTCCTTCGTGTGAGGGCCTCCACGGCCGACACTCCTCCAACCATCAAGTATGGCCCTCACCTTCCCTTCCCTTGGTTAACAACTTTTTGCACTTTCATGTGGCAGCACACACTATAAATGAGTGGTAGGATCTAGTAGACACTGGTCAAGCACAAGAGAAAAGATGCTTGTGTACTGATCCTTTGTATTCTAATGTAAGATAGAATAGAGATAGTAAGAACTCATGTTTATATTGACTAAATGATTGTGTTCCTTTAGTTACATACTACAGAGTAATGTTCTTTTAATGTTTATGTTTTTTGTTGAATATTGTTTCTTTCCTGTATCTATAATGCTTCTTATGCCAATGTAATAGTCTGATGCTTGTGTGTTGATCCTTGACATGCTTGTGTACTTGACTAGCTATTTTTTGTTTGGCTAGCTATTTTTGTTGAATGTTGTTGCAAGAATTGTGCATATTTATATGGACTAAATGAATACTTTTGTTTGGCTAAGAACTGTGCATGTTTATATTGACTAAATGATAGCTTTTGTTCGGCTAGCTATTTTCTGTTGAATGTTGTTGCAAGAAAACATTTTATTGAGTTAATGCACTTGGAAGAAATTTAGTATAATGTTTAGTTGAATTTGATCAATTTTCTAAGAATTTAATATCAAATTTGTTGATTCAGATGTCTACAATGGGGTCCTCTGGTGACAACAATTCACCAACTCATTCGCCTAGACCGGCACAGTCCTCACAAGCAGCAGCGAGTGTTACTCGAGTCTGCAAGCCAAGGACACAAACCAAATGGCTAGAAGACAAGGTCAATACTACTAGAATCGATGGCCAAGGTTGGCCTATCCCACAAGCTGCGAGGGATAGAATCCTATTGCTTTGTGGGCTCATTGCTTGGGAGAGGGTCTCAATAAATGCCAAGCGTGAATCGATACCAATGGAGATGAAGGAGAGAGATTTGTTCACTATTATAGAGGACAAATTAGAGTACCTAGGGAATCTGTCTAGAGCGGAACGTAAGAACCCAATTAGGTCAGCTATGAAAGAGATTGAGCTTTTGCACCGACGCTTGAAGTCCCATATAAGATCAAATTTAGTGAGGCAAGAATTGATGTTTCTCAAGCTAGAAGATTGGGAGCGGTTTGTGGAGATAACCACATCAGTAGATATTGAGAGGAAGAGACAGGAGATGATAGGCATGCAAGCGTTGCACACAAAGCCGCACAAGATGGGCTGAAAAGGTTATGCTGGTAAAAGGAGGGATTGGGAGAAGGAGGGGGATGAAAACTATGCTGTCGAAGGAAAAGAAAACCCCTGGATGCAATTTCCTGGTCAGATAAGAGGACTAAAAGCAAAGACATACAATTCAGTTCCCCTTCGGTGTTGGCTTTGGCAGATAGGGTGAAAGCCATTGCAGCGGAAGCTAGCAATGGTTCTTTTACTAGTGTTAGGGAAAATGATGTTCTCACCCGGGCACTTGAAAACCCTAAGCATCAAGGTCGAGTTTGAGGAGTGTCTAGTTCAACCGGCTGGCAAAAAGGTTTCGGTGAAGAATTTGTTGGGGTGTATGAGAAGAAAACGAGATCTAGTAATGTGAACAGGGTAGAGATAGTGGGTGAAACATTCATGCAAGTCATCGAGATGCTAAGAGGTGTAGGCGTAGCAATACCGCCTGAAATTTGCAGTAGCCCCCACCAAGGATAGAAGAGTAGTTGTGGGGAGGTGGAATAGATATCGGGTCCATCACCCATTCCAGACACCATAGATGGCCTTCCAGAGCCGACAATTTGCAGCCTTTTGTGTAGCAAGTATAACATGGAGCTCGCATTTACCATAGTCTATCCAAGTCAAGAGGTGTGTGGGTGTTCCATACAGTACCTGTAGAATATGAATATGTTGTAGTGCAACCTACTTATGTGTGGCCCAATACAAGGCACATTAATATACCTATCCCAGTTGGTATGAGATCTCACAACAATTTGTGAAGCTCTTTTGAATCGGATACTGTGGCGAACAGCAAGTATCAAAATGCCACCAAGGACAAGGCCTCCCACCTCTAGCCCCACATCATCTTCAGGTGCACCTAGACTTTCTTGTTATCCTCACAAGTCACCCTCATCTTCATCCCATCTTGTTCATTCGTTGTATCTTCCTCCTCAAAAGGATGAGCATGAGCCACCTCGTGCTCAATTGGTAGAGCCAACTCCTCCTCCTCCTAAAAAGGATGATGAAGAGCCGCCTCAGAAGGGAAAAAGTTCATCTGTTGGCACCATTTGGACTTAGGCTAATACTAAGTACAAGCCTTGTGAGCCTATGCTATCAGAGGAGAATCTAAAGGCTGCTAGACATGTCAGGCTTTGCATAATCACTACATGCTAGAGAGTGCAAATGGTGTCGAGAACATTAGTGTATAGTATGTTGCATCCCACTTTGAACCTGAGGACCTAGATAATTTCTATATTGGGTTCAATGACTTGTACGACCTACTCAATCTTGACCCAATGGAGGTTAGCTTGCTGAGGTGCTTCTCATTGTAAGTTCCTTCACACTATATATTCATTAATTATTACCATAATATTTGAACTAACAGTTTGATTGTATGTAGGAAAATGACTCAAATGGCAAAAGTGATGAGGTTGCATGTTGGAATTTAGGACCCAACTATTCTCGTCCGCAATGATCCAATTCAATACCCAATTTTGTAATAGATCAAATTGCTAAGCTTATGCACCACGACTTCATGGTAGGAGCGTACAACTCGGGTGGCCACTGGGTTCTGGTAGTCATTGTCATCAAGTGGAGTCTTGTAGTCCATCTAGACTCCACCAAAATTGTGCGAAGTGAAAGTTCTTAGATGTCCAAGAAGTTGTTAAAATATAAGTTTTTGTAGGTTTGTTTCTATGTATGCAAATTTTCTAACTCTTTAATGTTGCTAATCACTACCGCTTTGTGCAGGACCGAAACCAAAGTCCAAAGTGAAACTCAGACATAAGACTGTTTTTCCTAAGGAATGAAGGATTCCATATTCGATACAGTATCGCCATAGTTTATGCCATTTAATCTAGCATAACACTTTTGTGTATTGTAGTGCGATCAATAACCACCAGGGACCAATGTATGTGGTTTCTATGTTGCAAACAACATGATGAACCTAATGTGTGATGGAAAACCCTACAAAAAACCTACTATATGTACTCTTCATAGCATGCTTTATTTATTTACTATTGGCCAATATACATCTAATTCAGCGTGGTGTTTTGCAGAATTTTAAAGCTCCACCAGGCCCAATTTTCAAAGACACATATGAGATGATTCGGGAGATGCTATGCGAGTTCATCGTTAAGGATGTCATCCAACCGGACAGCGAGTTCTACTACGGTCCACTTTGAAACTATGAAAACTTGTAATGATGTGGAGAAAATTTAAACTTGATGTACATATGTATATTTATGTGTGGTTATACTGTAAACTTGTGATGATATGTGAGGCTGCATTGTAAATTTGTGTATCTATTCCATCTGTAAACCTGCTATTGTTGAGTTTTTGTATTGTAAACGTGTACTTGTTGTTGTGGAGATCTATTGCGTGTACTTGTTGTTGTGGAGATCTATTGCTTGAAGGTTCAAGGTGGCTGTCAAATCCTGGCTGGTTCCAGGATGTAGCCAGGCAAGCCCAATTGGGTTGGCACAACTGTAGGTAGCAGACATCATGCTAAGCCCGTTACCTTTGACAGGTAGCCTGTTACCTTTCATATCTCAATATTACCTTTGATGTGTCAGTGGTAACAAGTCTCAAACGACATCCGTTATGGGCCTTGGGAGGCCCGTTATCTTTGAGGTGTCAATGGTAACAGACCTCATATGAGGCATGTTACCACCACTGACAGTGGGTCCAGCGGGAGCAGGCGCATGGGGTAATTGGTAATGGGTCCAGCGGGAGCAGGCGCATGGGGTAATTGGTAACAGCCTTTAGTAACGGTCGTTGCATAAAGCTCGTTACCATTGTAAGAAATATTACCAATGACCAATCATTAATAACCCAATAATAGTTATGTTAGCTGGGTCCGTTACCAATAACCATGTTCTCACGTAGCCTAGGCTTCTACGTTGTAGCCCCATTAGAGGCATGATCCTTATTCAAATTGTTATGGAGCCATCGCCGCTGCACGATGTCGGAACTGCAACGCAGAGCGCAACATCTCAAGCAGCGCATGAGACCGATGCCTGCTTGGCCTCGGCGGTCAGCGCTGCATATATCCGATGCCAGGGAATTGAACACCGTTCCTGAGCCACGAAGGACGAGTTTGCCGTCATCATGGCGCAGCCACTGCACGCACGACTCATACGGTCATGCCCAGAAGGAGTCGCTTGACCAGGCGAGACCATCATCCGAGTAAATGTCAGAAAACTTATCAAATTGGCAATTTCTTGTGAAACTACAGGGAATGTACGTGCACGTACAGTGATGTCAATTGAATGTGTAGACCTGTGAGCACACGCGCACGGACCGGAACACAGAGTTTTGGTGCTGCTAATACTACTAGTCACTAGGCAGCTTCTTCCACTGTATGGACCCACAATTTATAGAAACAAACCGGCAGTTAGACTGCCCAAAACTCGTGGTTCCGCATGAACCAAAAGCAGCTACTGGCACAGCCACAGCGATATTGGCCATGCCTGACACGCTACTAAACATGAACCAAAAGCAGGAAGAAAAACTGGTATCAATTAGGCGATGCGCGGGAGTATATATCAACATTGAACTGGGGCGTTGCTAAAAGCTCCATAGGCGTTTTCTCCAAACATGCATTTGGCGTTCCACACCAATGACACCATATATGGCTGACAACGTCATGAACCAAATATGAAACAGTAACTTGCTTTACATCACCTCTCCATCAACATATATCGTCATATCGACATTGTCAGGCCCACGAGCCCACACGTAACAAGCAGCTGACAAAATATTACGATGATGAACACCGGCAGACAACTTTCAACTTTGTTTCATATTCGTCCTTCCCTTAGATCACTTCGTAAGCAGCGGGATGAACCTGCCAGATAACAGCATCATCACAACCAGGTTGCTCCAATAACCAATAACAATTAAGGATAAGTAAATGACATGCCTAAAGAACACAATTTAAAGAACTTCTAAGAGAAAAACAAATATATGAAACCCATATCAACTCTTAAGACCAGAACTCAAAATCACCATAAGGGTCACGTAGTCATGTGATGGTGTGCTTTTCAAAGATCAAAGGCCAGATAACCACACTAGTGCAGAACAGGCCTTTCGTCCACCCCCTTTAGTCCCGGCCGGGGTTGGGCCCGGGACTAATGAAAGAATTAGTCCCGGGTCCAACGGCTAGGGGCGGGAGGGATTTTTAGTCCCAGTTGGTGTCATCAACCGGGACTAAAAGTCGGTCTCATTTGGAGGCTCCAACCGGGACTAAAGGGTCATCCACGGGTTAGTTTAAAAGGAAAGCATCCCAACTAAAGTCACATGCGCTGTGTAGGTGGGGTGACAAGGAAGCTATGTGTGAGGTGAGAGGTCTCATCTTTAGTAGTAGCAACCAGGACTAAAAGGGGCAACCCAGGACTAAAGAGGATTTCTGTAGTAGTGCCAGTTCTAATGCAAAAGTTGTAAAGTGGAATTTCCAAAGTAAACGGGCAAACTGAGGATTTTTCTTTCAGAGATGCCTTCTTCATTAGGAATTTAACTAGTTTTAAGTGCATATATTCACCTGTGCTTTTATTCTAGTACTTTATAGCCTTTGGGTAAACTGGTTTGGAGACGAGAAGCATTATCCTATTTTGTATTTTCCCTACATTTCGGCCACTTAATTGTAAAATCATCATCACTATAACTCATTGTTAGGTAAAATCATCATCATCATTATATACACTAACTTGCAAAACCAAACAGTTTGTTACATGTCAATCCACAGTTTCTTCGTTTCTTGAATTGCCACGGGGAGTATACAGACATTGCTATTCCAGCTAAATACACATGCCATAGTTTATAAGTGTCTTGGAATTTTAGCAAAGTGAAGTTCCTATTCTAGAGCATATATTTCCGTCATCTGGAAGAATGTTTCCTTGCTCCTTTTCATTGTTTACATCACCTAATACCATAATACCATGCAACTAAAGACTTTGGAAGGATGTATGCAATAGAATAATCTTTCATTACTTATTACCACCTAAGCTAATAAATTAAGATGTGGAGGAGCAAATGTGCCTACCGTCATGGTTGTTATGGCATCGCCATATCGTCGCCATAGCGACGCCATAGCGTCGTGGCGGGTTTTTGCCTCTCGCCAGGGCGACGCCACGACTTCGATGTCTATGGCGTCCGCCACAGAGCTATGACGTCCCCGTGGCGCCGATATGGCGTCCTGTGGCGCCGTGAAGCTCTGTGGCGGGCGCCATAGGTGCGTCTAGGTCTAGGTCTATCAGTTGAGAGACTTGAGAAGATTTCTGTTACCTCCTCTCGTTCCCCTGTTCAGCCGCCACCGCCGCCGCTATCTCCTTCCCCTTGCCCGAGCCGCCGCCGCGCCGCCGCCTGCCCGAGCCTCCGCCGCCGCCGCCTGCCCGAGCCTCCGCCGGCCCGAGCCTCCGCCGCCGCCGCCTGCCCGAGCCTCCGCCGGCCCGATCCGCCGCCGCCACCGCTATCTCCCCTGTTCCCCGCCCGCCGCCTGCCCGAGCCGCCGCCGTCGGCCCTTCTTCCCCTGTTCCCCGCCCTCCGCCGCCGCCGCTATCTCCTTCCCCTGTTCAGCCGCCGCCGCCTGCCCTCCGCCGCCGCCGCCTGCCCGAGCCTCCGCCGGCCCGATCCGCCACCGCCGGCCCTTCTTCCCCTGATCCCCGCCCTCCGCAGGCCCTTCTTCTTCTTCTCTCCGCGCGCGAGCCGCGGGAGCGACTCTTGCGCCGCCACTGCTCCTCCAGGTCGTCGTGGACCTCACGCCGCTGCTCCTCCACGCCGTCGTCCGCCTCGCGCCGCCGCTCCACGCCACGACTGCCCCAGCGCCTCACCCTCCACTGCGCCGCCCTGCCGCCGAGGGGCCCTGCACCGCGCCTCACCCTCCACCGAGCTAGGTATTTGCTCTCTCTGTCTGTGCTTGCGGATGAGACGGTAGGGACCGATGTAGGTTGAAGTGCTTGCGGTAACAGTGAATCAATGCACCGATTGCGATTGGTAACAGTGAATCAATTCAGTTGTGCTTACTCAGTAAAAGGGATCAATGTGTGTATGCAGATTTTAGGGATAAGTATAGAACATGGCTACGCAAGGGACTGGAAGCGCGGAGGCCTCGGACGCGGCATAAAATATTGATCCAAAGACTGATCCAAAGCGGAAGCCGGCAAAGTCAAATGATCCTGGGTGGAAATATGGATTTTGGCCAACCATTGGCAATAGAGATGTTGTGCAGTGTTGCTTATGTGATAGAAGAATAACTGGAGGAATTACAAGGCTCAAGGAGCATCTTGTGGGTGGTTATGGAGATGTTCAGAAATGTGTCAAAACTACAACAACTATTGCACGAGAGATGCAAGATGCTATGAAGAAGAAGAGACCACTCGTCCTTGATGATGAAGAAGGGGAAGATAATGTGATTGTTTTGACAGAGGAGTCCCAAGATGTTGCTAGGCACATTGTGCATCCTAGTTCAGGGACAGCTGCCAAAAGGAAACAATTCACATTGAAGTTCAGTGAACCAAAAGAGCCCAGCACCAAGTCAGTTGGTTCAATGCTTCGGAAAACTCCAACAGAGGTTGTGGAAGAAAGACACTCGAAGGGTTCTTCTCAAGTCAGTATTCAAGCTAGCATAAGGACAAAGAAAGAAAGAGAAGTTGTCAACTTAGAGTGGGCCAGGTTCTTTTATGAGTGTGGCATACCATTCAATGCCGCAAATTCTAGGCAGTTTGAGATTGTTATAGAGGCCACTGCACAGTACGGTTCTGGGTATAGGCCTCCTACCTACCATGAGCTTAGGGAGCCATTGCTCCAAAAGGTTGTTAAGAAGACAGATGATTTGAGAAAGAAACATGAGGATGCATGGAAACAATATGGCTGCACATTGATGTCGGATGGACGGATAGGAGGGGGCATCATTTGATCAACTTTCTAGTCAATAGTCCAGAGGGGACTTTCTTCTTGGAGTCAGCTGATGCATCAAGTGAAGTTCATGATCAGGTGATGTTAGCTGATTTGTTAGAGAAGAAAATCATGGACATTGGAG
Organism: Panicum miliaceum; assembly: GCA_032594955.1. Lineage (NCBI taxonomy): Eukaryota > Viridiplantae > Streptophyta > Magnoliopsida > Poales > Poaceae > Panicum > Panicum miliaceum. The sequence goes on along the minus strand of CM064056.1, from coordinate 43,877,872 downwards.
TAGATAAAGTTGTGCAAGTTGTCACTGATAATGGAGCTAACTATAAAGCAGCGGGCAAGCTTCTCATGGAGAGGTTTCCTACACTTTATTGGACTCCTTGTGCAGCACATTGTTTAGACCTTATGTTGGATGACGTAGCAAAGTTGAAGGAATTTAAGAAGCCTATCTCACGTGCCCGGCATGTCACTACTTTCATCTATAGACATGGAAGACTTCTTAGTGCAATGAGGGAGAAGACAAATGGGAGGGATCTTGTGAGACCCGCAGCCACTCGGTTTGCTACCACATTCCTCACCTTGCAGAGTTTGTACAAGCACAAAGATGCATTAAGATTTCTGTTTACCTCCGAGGAATGGACCGGTTGCAAACTAGCAAAGACAGAGGTCGGAAAAAAAGTGTATGATATTTTGCTTTCTAGGGAGTTTTGGAACTCCGTTGAGGATTGCCTTAGAGCTTCTCTACCACTTATCATTGTGTTGAGGGTGGTTGATGGTGATGAGAGGCCTGCCATGCCAGAGGTTGATGCTCTCATGAATCATGCAAAGGAGAAGATCAAGGCTAGCTTCTCTACTAAAAACAAGAGGAGCTTGCTCAACAAGATCATACAAATTATTGAGAGCCGTTGGGATAGGCAAATGGATACCCCACTCTATGGCGCTGCCCTCTTTTTGAACCCAGGAAAATTCTATACCATCCAAAAGAAGAATGATGAATATGTTGGTCATCTAAGGGGTTGTTTCAATGATGTGCTTGCACGAATGGTGCAAGATGAGAGCATTCGAAAAAAAATTGATCAACAATCCATGCTCTATGAAGATCAACGTGGAGATATCTTCAAGAATTGCATGGCCCTCCAAACCGTGAAGTCAAAGAACCCTCGTAAGTGATTTAAAAATTTAATTGCTGCATGTTATTTAAGGTTTAAATCCTAATATATGAATGTGTATTGACGTATTGTTAATTTAGTTGATTGGTGGTGTACGTATGGTGGCCGATGTATTGACCTACAAAGATTGGCAAAGCGTATTGTTAGTCTTTGTGCATCATCATCCGGTTGTGAGCGTAATTGGAGCACTTTTGAATTTGTAAGTAAAGTACTCAAGTTCCATTATTCAATTGAATGAAACCGGTTAAAACATATTTTTTTAAATTTCCTTGCTTTATGATCAATTGTAGATTCATACTAAGAAGAGAAACCGGCTGGAGCATCAAAGATTGAATGATTTGGTTTATGTTTCCTATAATCGGAAAATGACTAGTAGGTTCCGAAAGCGCCGCGAGGAAGCGGGTAAAAGCTATGACCCTTTGGTTATAGAAGATTTTGATTGGAACAATGAATGGGTAGACCCAATGGCCCAACCTGAAGGTGCTCGTGGTTCGGAACTAACATGGGATCAAGTTGATGAAGCCATTGGGGCATCACGTGAGCTTCAAGGTCGTAATCTTCCTAGGATCTACACTCGTCGCGGAAGACATATACCAAGAGTGGTTGAAGAAGATGAGGAAGAGGAAGAGGAAGAAGAGATCATTTTGGATGATGATGGTATAGATGATTTTGGTGAACAACCAATGGATGCTACTGAAGATGGTGGAGAGAACGTGGATGCTTCTAACGATCTCGATGAGTTTGCATTGGACGACTTTTGAGAGATGAGAGATTTCAAAGTTTGAGAAATGAGAGAGTTCTATGTTTGTGCTACATTTACATTACTATTTTGAGTTGCTAATATTGTAGACTATACCTTTTAACCTACATTTGCATTACTATTTGTCAGTACAATTTTCTAATATCCTAGACTATAATGTATGTATTCGCCACGCCGATATGTATATGGCGACGTCACGCCGCGCGCCATAGACGCTGTAAAGGTGTGAAGGTGGTGGGTCGCCGCGCCTCACCGGGCCGCCGTAACAACTATGCCTACCGTTCAGCTCACTATCTGTCACTTCAATGATGGAGACACCAGGTGGAGTATGATGAAGTGTCACTTTATTGTTTATTGATTACCTATGATGATAATGGCGGCTAGTATCTATAGCCGCCTGACTCCCCAAACAAACCGACTAAGGGCAAGTACATTGGTCTAGTCTAATAGACGGTCTCATGCATTGTCACATCATCTTGAGATGATTTAACAGGCAATACATACAATGGGTTGTCTTATAAGTTGTCTCGTAGTAAATACATAATTCCATAATTTGTGCATAGAAAAAAGAAATATTGTGAGTTACATGGCAACAACAACTCGTACAATGGTTATAAAGAGGTCTCATAGTCCTAAATTTTAGCCTACGAGGCAGTTGTCTCGCGAACCACCTTGTTCTCTCTCCTCCCTCTCTCTCCGCCACCTAATCAAAAGTCCTACGTGGACTTGCATGAAACGACCTATAAGACCGCTAACGTGTAGCAATGTACTTGCCCTAACAACCTAGCTAACATATGTAACAAACTACAAAGTATAAGCAGATATTCGCTAATCATCTACAAATCACATGATAGTAAACTAACTGAACAGATATGGAAGTCAAACCTGATGTCCCGAAGATGACGACTCTGCTTATTCCTTATCCACGGCCTCCACCTGAACAACTGCTTCCTTCTCCTTTTGGTACTTTGATGTCGTACTTAACATCTCTATCAGCACTGATAATGTCACGACCTACAAACAAAAGATCAAGAAGATAGCATCAATAAGCAGAACTGACCAGAACATACTCATACAACTCGGATCAAACTACTAGTATTTCTTTCAACACTAGAAACAATTAAATAAAATTTTAGGTGAAACTAAATTTGGGCAAAGTCCATATAAACTATGGTTTGTCACCTCAGCAGCCGTAATAAAAAAACAAACATGTAAAGAAATTTCTTATAATCAGGAGATTGCATATTCGTTTTTGGCTTAGTCTGAGACCATGTTCCTCATTTAGATTGTTAAGGCCACAAAGAAAAGGAAAGGAATTAAGGCCTGCTAGAAATGCAGGATGGATTTCACATGTAAATCATCCTGAAAATGTTCAATCCCTATAGAAGTGCGAGAAATAGATCACTATACAGAAAAAAGTTTATGCAGGAGAAGCATAATCCATTTGCAGCATTAAAGAATGTATGAAAGGCAGCAGCAAAAAATAAAAATCAAGGGTAATCATTGTAGCAAACTGTTATTCTCTTTGTTAAAAAAAGAAAAGAAAAATAGCTATCTAGTTTAACCTGCAAAACTTGCTAATTTGTGCTAAACATTTTCATCCTAACTGACAGGTGAAATTGTTATTGCGTAATCATAAGATAAGCAGATAGTTACTAATATCCAGTTCATATTACTTGGTTGACATTTGTAATGGTTCAAACTGAGTACATTTCCATCTAAATTTCAAATGCTATATACAACAGAATGCCTTGAAGATCCCAGGACATAAATGCTCAAATAAAACTAATCCATATAGCTCTAGACACGATGACAGAAATTCATTCACATTTTTTAAAAAGGTAAAATTAAAAACCAAAAATGTTTGTTCAGGAGATTCTTCATCTCTGCAAGTTAGTTATCTCTTGTAAGAACAAAATACTAGCTCGCCATAAGCATCAAATGAAGTTAGTTATCTCTGATAAGAACAAAATACAAGCTCGCCATAAGCATCAATAACCATTTGCAGGTGTCCATCTACCCAGCAAATTAATACACTATGATACTTAATTTTAAAAAGACTATTTACCACGAGAGTAGAAGCTTGTGTAGGGATAGATGGCTGAGGCACTTGCTTGGGGCACTTCCTTGAGCTGCTTTGACCTGAGATTGATCATGAAGACGCCAGCTACTGAGCGCAGGAAAAGTGCATCACTATCTTCAGCAAACCCAACTACAGATGACCATGATAACATATCTCCAGCTAGCCTATCAGATATAGGGAGCATCTCCATGTCCATTATCCTGATTAATGCCCATCCGGCCGCACCTTCACTGTCAGTCTTCCTGGACCAGAAATGGAGACTAGACAGTTTCACGCCAGCGAAACCAATGCTGCCGTCCTCGGCTGGCATAAGATGAATATCCGACATGTAATTTTCCTGGACATCCGTTGGCAGCTCAATCGACTCCAATTCCCCAGTTTGCATTCGAAACCCAAGAATGTGGTTACTGTTCTCGACAAAATCAAGCTTCCAGTACACAGAACCACCCACGACCGCCGCCGAGTCTGTGCTGCTAACGAGGGATGGGGGTGAGATTGAAGCCCAATCACCCCAGGCGCCGGTCTCTGAGGAGAAGACGCGAACAGATACCAGTAACTCCTCGTCGTCATCGCTGTTGTCCACGTAGACGATTCGGAACGAGGCGGAGTGGCAGTCGGTGTGGTCGTCGTTCCCGGGCGTACAGACTAGAACGGCGGTGAAGTTCTCTTCGCCACTCAACTCCGGGAGCGAGCTCACATTGGACGATGTGGCGGCCATGGGATCCCAGATGAAGAGCGACTCGTAGGAGTCGTCGTAGATGAGGACGCGGCCATGGCGGCAGTCGAGCACCCAGCACATCCCGTTCTGGAAGTCTTGCGGCGCGGAGAGCCTCGGGGCTGGAGCGGCGATGGGGAAGAAGCGGATCAGCCCTTTGATGTTCTGGTAGAAGCCGAGCACGGGAGTTGCTCGATGGAATGCGCGGAAGCGGACGAGGAAGGCCGGGTTGCGGATGAGGCGGCGCCAGCGCTTGCAGACGAGCGAGGCGACCAGGAGGTGCCTAGGATCCGGCGGGAGGCGGAGGAAGATGTCGAGGAGGAGGTCGTCCGGCAGCAGATCCACCGCCGGCGAGCGGGTGTGCGTCCCGAGGCGCTTCGACATATTTCGGTCTCTGGGCTGGCGGCGCATTTGGGGATTGCTTTGTATTTTGTAGAGAAGACCAATTTACACGGGTTCGTTGGATTCCATTTCACGTTTTCTCTTTCCAATTCCTTCCATGATTTTCTTTATTTCGCGTGCTCTTTTTTCTTTATAAGAACTCCAATATTATTAAAATAGTGATTTTTTATAATAATATTAAAACAGTGACTTTTATAATAATACTAAAACAGTGACTTTTATAATGATATTAAAATAGTGACGGCAGGTATAAAGGTCTCGAAACTCAACTACTGCAATAGTCGATCCAATGACTCATGCAGGAAGCTATGACAACATAGTCAACCTAATAACTCATATAAATGTGCTTATAGGCATAAAGCAAATACTCCCTCCGTTATTTGGTTGTTTCTAACTTTTTTAAGTGCATAGTTGTTACACTCGGTTTTTAAAATAAAATCGACTGCATAACTATATGTATATACTAGAATTAAGTTTCGTTCATGTGCTGACGTCATAATGGAATAATGAGTAACAACGTAAAGAGAATTACAACGCCAAAAGTTTTATCAGAAATATATAGCTTCTCCTGGAAATGAAAGCTCCACACTTCACAGGCAATCAACTGGGGTTTCGTACGCCTAGTATTAGAATTAAATCAATTTAATTTATATTTATAAAGGTGAGGTGAAACTTAATCATATTTTATTTATTAAGTTTCTATATAAATTATACTAATTAATTATTTAACTACAAATAAAAGATATATGACAGCAACTAGCATAAATTTTATGATCTGTGTTGAACTAAACAAGTATAATTAAAAATATATTTATATCGGTATGAAATAATTTAATATTAATTATGAAAGCTGAGTTAGAACTCTAATTTGCTTTTAATTAGAAAAGGTAGTTTAATAGTCATTAATCAAATTAATTCTTAATTTAACTATAAAACACAAAATTGATACAACAACGCAACTAAATGATAGCTTAGTATTTTAGAAGGCTAACGCAAAAGGAGCAAACTGAAACGGATCTAAAACGGCGATTCTATGAAAGAAATAAGGTTGTAGGAATCTAGTCATGATTACTGCAGATTTTAAGGATTAGATTGCAAAAGCTCAAGCTCCTCCACAGCTGTTGAACAGGAGCTTACTGCGGACCAAATTATGGCACTGGAGAGCGGGGAAAGAGGAGGAATGTAAAGAGGAGAGGGAAACGGTTCCATTTTACCGCTTACCCATGGCAGCCTGAGCGGGTGTGCCTCGGGTTGCAGAGTGAGATTGTGTTGAGTCTAGGATTTAGAGCGGATTGGCGAACAAAGAGTTCAAACCAACACGAGAAGAAAAGAAAAAGATTTTAACCAACAAAAAATATCCTAAAAATCCCAATAGTTCGGGAAAAATTCAAGGAAATAGTTTGGGACACGACGAGTCCAATAAAACTACTTGGATCTCACAAAAGATTCTATAAATTTTCACTAAATGGTTTTAGCTCTAGAGAAAATGAGAATAAATGCCAGAAAATTATGGAAAATTCTTAGAAAAACCAGAAGATGGATAAGTTTATTCTAAAATATATTCACAACCTAAAATTGAAATTTTGGGGTGTGACAATAGTTTTTGTTATGCATCTAAATATATATTATATCTAGGTACATAGCAAAATCTACATATCTAGAAAATATAAAACGACTAATAATTTTGCACAGAGAGAGTAGAAAATACAAGAAATGCCTCTATCGGAGACACTAGGGCTCTATAAAGTAATCACGATAAAGACATTGAGGATCCTAATTGTTGTACAACTGGCGGCTCCCCTCGACTGTCTGATCGGTCCGCAAAGGATTAGTGATCTTGAGGTATAAATATAAAATGAGCTTCATTGGACTCAAGATGTAAAGTGAGCTTCATCGAACTCAAGATATTGGTACCGTGTATACCGACGTTAGAGCATCTCCACATTGGACTCAAGATGTAAAGTGAGCTTCATCGAACTCAAGATATTGGTATTGTGTATACCGACGTTAGAGCATCTCCAGCAGATTACCAAAACTCAATCTCCTAAAAGTACATGTAAGGTGATCTCCTATTATAAGTAATGCACTTTTTAGCCATCTCTTCCAGTAGATTACCAATATCTCATACCCAATGTTCTAACGGCCAGCATCTCAACCCATTTCGCAGGTTCAGCCAATCTCACGAATTTGGCCCACCAAACCCAAACCAATCCCTGCCTTGTCCACAGCTGTTGAAATTGACACCTTCTTCAACTACATCATGGAATATCCACAACCCACAACTATTCAAGTGCTGATTCTCCCCCCTCGCACAAGTTTTTGTTCAACCTCAAACTTTGCATTGTGGTAATTGTTTGTGTTCTATCCATTCGTATTTTTATGCATTTCAATCCTTCAAGTATTTCGGCTAATTTATATCTTGAAGAACTACTTAATTTTTTTTCTATTTACCATTTGATATGTGAAAATCTTTGAGTTTCATTTGTTTACCTGTCCTATGCTTGCAGTTCTGCTAAGTTGCCTCTCCACCCTCCATCACTTTTACACTCACAACAAGGTTGGTGCTTCCTACTCATTTTCTAATTCTATATACCAAAGATTTGGGATGGATTTTTAATGAGTCCGATTTAGATCATGTTGTTTATGTTTATTTTTCTCTTGCCACTTTTTATTTTTATTACTTAAACTTTCTTTCCACCAAGTGATATCTAGAAATTATTTCATCTATTTTGTTTGACTGTTCTTCTTTGATCTGTAACTGAATTGTAGCTACTTGCGCTTTAATCTCAGGTACTGTTGTACTGTCAGCCTAGGTTTCTATCCATGAGCTCCTCAAGTTGTGCTCTTGGTTGCCTGCCAAGATCTGAATGTGCAGCACTTTCTTCAGAGCATATATAGGTTTGTAGTCACTGGTTATAAGTTATAACTACCATGGATGCGCATATATATGCGCAGCTGCAATGAAATGTTAATAAGAAGTATGCAGTCGTGGGATGACTACGGAAAGAAGGTTAGCTGTTCTAATATGAGCTGCAGGTAATGAGTATAATATAGTTCATGTTTTAGCCTTATTGTACAAAGGTCAGTAACTTTATGCATTTCCACTTTATGTTTTGCAGTCTCTATAAGAGAGATATATCACAGCAGTAATGATGCCTCTATACATTTTGTTGCCATTCTATATGCACAGTATTTAAGCTTGTCTGCCTGTGTATGAATCATCATCTTACTTCCAATGTTTGGGCCTTGATGCCTCCATATATAGCAGTTGTTTTTTTTTACCCTAGTTCTCATTTTCTTCCCGTTAGATATTCCCTGAAATTTTTTACTGCTCGCTACACCACTTAACATCAGCTTACATATCATCCATGGTTGCAAACCTTTTCATTTCAGAGCAAAAGACCTGTACTCATGTCGTATATTTAATCCTTAAGTACACAAGCAGGTGGTGGATACGACCATGTGCAGTTTAGACCAGATCTTGATCTGTACTAGATTCAGATTTTAATGTGCAAATCAGATTCTAATGCCCTACAATGAGCCATGGTTAGATCATATAAGTGTTGTTTCAATACCCTACACAAAAAGAAAAATATGAGATGTACCTATTGAGTTAATGATAGGGCGCGCAAAGCGTGCCGAATGTTCTAGTAGAGATAATTATGGTTAGAGAAGGGAATGGGTACAAAATTCCACACATGAACAAATAAAGATTGGAGCGGCTTGGCACACTTCCTACTAGCGTTGGTTATGACCTATGACCGTAGCCTATTTGAAAACGTTATGCAGTGCTTAGCCGAGTGATGAAACACTCTTCCACATCATGTTTTTTTTATTGCATCTATCAGCATATCATTCTTGGACATCATTTTTTTTTTGCATCTATCATCATACCTTTCTTGGACATCATTTTTTTGGATACATCCCCTTCTTCAACTACATCATGGATATCCACAACCCGCAACTATTCAAGTGCTGATTTTTTTTCTCCTTGCACAAGTTTTTATCAACCTCAAACTTTGCATTTTGCATTATGGTAATTGTTTGTGTTCTATCCATTTATATTTTTTGGATAAATTTTTATATACCAGTTTAGATGCTACCATGTTTAATAATATCGAAACACCTAAACAGGTGGTAACACTGGATGCCTTCTCCCCAAGACCCCGACCCAGCTGCCAAGGAGAGGCTGTAACAGCCTCTCAATCCTATCTCATGCATCCGATCCCGGTGATGAATGCACGCAGCACCGCTGCATTGTTTGGCAGGGTTGCCCCTGCACCCTTGATTTATTTACATGGAGTCGTGGACATAGGACACGAATAGCAAGTCTGCTTCAATTAACATATATATGATCTGGCAGCTATCATAGATTACCTCAGAAAAGAAAATCGAGATCAATCACCCGAACAATATGCTACCATTTTTTTTTTGTTCTGTGCATGCGCGCGACAAATGCATGACATTGCAGACCTTCTGCAGCTTTTCTCCAATACAAATTCCACCACGAGGTGACATACTGACTGAACTTAATTGCTCACTCGTTCTTCACGGATGGGCAGAGCATCAAGCATACTGAAAGCATGGGAGGGAAATACGTCGACCGTGAAACCTCCATACAGCAGGCAAAAAGATGTGTCAAGCATGAAAAAATATCAAATTTTCACCGAATTTGTTCAGGCCTTCCTGGAGCACATCTGCATTCTTCGTCATCCAGGGAGCAGACCAGCTGTGGTGTAGCAAACTTGCAATTCCGGAGTTATTTATACAGGCCCCGGTAAAGATAGTTACTCCTTCAAAGTTACAATATAATGATTTTAGTATCTCCAACATGGCATTTGGATCATAAAAACATCCAGTTTTTTAGCATCAGCACCACAATACTCTAGAGCATCTTCAAATCTGAAAAAAGAAGGCACCTCTTGAATTCCACAACCCTCACAAAGTAAAAAAAAAAAAAAAAAAAAAAAAACTAACTGAGCAGTGTGAAGTTCATATTGTAAAGCCACCACTTCTAAATCAACAGATTGAAAGTTCGTAACAACCTCCTCAAATATTATAAGATGACAATCTGTACATTTAGTGATATCTACTGTTGGCACTTGGCGGTAATTGTTCGTATGAAACAAATTGATGAGTATTTCCGATTGAAGCATAATCAAGCTGCACATTAGAGAGTAGAGACGACAAAAACGAATTAGGGACTGCATAAGACTACTGTTGACATGACACTTTCAGCTAAACTACCTTGATCCTCGTGGTGAACTAGAGTTTCTGAAACTGGAACAAAGCTGCAATACTTGTTCTACAAAATCCATGGATATCTTGCTTCATGCATGTTTGAACATCTTCATGCTAAGCCAATGCAGATAGACAGCCACAATTATTACAGGAAGTGCCAATGGCACAAGTAGGCAGTAATACCTGCAAATTATGCAGTATACTAGTTAAGAACTTGTATATCAATTATGCAAGCATACTGTTACAACAAGAAGTACTCTTACTTGTGTAGCACATCACTTCATTCAAATGAAAGCAACAACAAGAATATCCATAAGTATAGCACATAAGACCATTAGCTAATCTAATGCATCTAGCTTACTTGGTATATTAAACCGTTAGGAAATAAATGGACTCTAGATGCTCAGACATCAGTTGGCAAAATAACAGAAGTAAGCAACCATCTGGGACTGCCTTGGCATTCCTTACCAATCATTTTGGATAGCAGCTAGAAGTTGGTTTTCATATGGTGGAAGCAGCTTGGACACAACGGCAGCGTAGAAGAATCCCACAAACAAAGTAATACCAAAAGCAATGAGCGCTGACCCAACCAGACCTCTCGAAAAATGCATCTCTGAATCAACCCCTTTGGTCTGTGATACGCAGACTGACCTTCTCTCAGGGATGGACCCAGTATATGACATGGGTGTACACATATACACCCGACAATTTCTGCAAAAGAAAAAAAACAAAAGTTAGTAGGTATGAACCAAGTATATATTGTAACTGGGTCATTGTCAGGATCAATGGTGTCGTTTGAAAAGAGGAGAATCAGTGTCAAGTTCAGTTTATACTGAATATGAAGAAAGTTTTTCCGTACTGTAAAATGGACATCCATATGGTGAAATACTACTTGATCTGCACCGTTTATTTGTGCTCATGCAGTCAGAGTTAATATTGTGTTTTACTGTGTAGTATTTAAACTGTAACCAAGTGTTACTAGCTGTTAAACACAGTGCAACAGGGAATAGGATGAAAATATCTATCACTATCCCTTGCTCTTATTGGCTACCGATACAAGTTGATTGCCCAAGCGTTGCTACGGGCATCGGAAATTTCACGACACAAGGGACAATAAACCAATTGAAACTTCAGCGCACCAGAAGTAATTCAATAAAACTGTACGCATATAGTCTGAAAAATAATAATACTGCTTAAGTAAATTTGATCCAGATTGACATCAGCAGTGCTAATTATAAGTGAAGCAGAACTGAAATTTGAACTTGATTGCCGATATGCAAGCAAATAGAGGAGGAAAAGCAAAAGAGGCACTTTAAAAGATCATTACATAGATTGATTCTTTCAGATACATAGGATAATGAATTTAGAAGGAAATTGCAATTTGAACATGCAGCGCATAAGAGGTGACGATCAGAGTTTAGACAAACCGACATAAAAACTGGCTGTACATTGTGCCTGAAATTGTGTGCATCAGGGGGCTAAATATCATAACCTAGCAACTGAAAATATGACAAGAAACAGTACTATTTTGAACCAAAAGTAATCTTTTAAGCTGTGCACGATCATGCTAGCAGGGATCACAAACGTTAGTTGCAGACTTCCATTAATGAGCAGGGGTGATTTAGCCAAGGATGAAGTGCATGGAAGCAAATGGAGAAGAAGATAACCAGTCTCCAGTCTCCACTTATGCAGTCCACTCAAATCTGTTCTAACAAAGGCATCGGCCTCTTATTTGTTTGCTTCAATTTCCACCAAACCAAAGGATAACAGGGAAATTCGAGCCATACATATTACAATTCCTATTATAATTGGGTATGCAGATAAAATCATATTAGTAAGCATTAACACAAAAGTAACGCAGAGATAGCACACTAAGGTTGGGACATAATAACATCTCAGACCAAACCAGTTGCTATGCCTAAGAAACAGTGATTTATGCACAAGTAACTAATTGCCTGAATATTATTTGTTTGCTTCAACATTGGTTTGTGAAAGAAACAGTAGCACTTTGACATAATACTGATCTTCGTGCAAAATTTTGCAATTGGCATGCAGAGACCAATTTCCAGTGTTAATGTGAACATAATTGGGACTATTTAATTCCTGATAAAGGCAATCAAGTTGAAGTAGATGATCTGCACAAATAGAAAACATGCATTTAATCAGAGTGAAAGATTCAGAAGAAAATAAACTTTTTTCACATCTGCGGTAATCTTTGCCTTAATGGGAAAGGTTCAAATTTTCCTCCTCCTATCATCACCACAAACTAAATGGGAAGCAGGGTGATTTAGCCAAGAAAGTAGTGCATCTCCATTGCACAAAATGGCATAATAAACTCAAAAACTTTTCAGGCAGAGTCTAGCATTCAAGTTAGACATTCTCAGTATTTCAGAAGTGTACTGACAAAATTATGACACCATCTGAAAGTAAGATCAAGTTGACATTTTCTTTCTGGGCGCACTAAGGATAATTGCTCAGACAATCTTATATGGGACAAAATTATATGAATGCAAAAGTATCTAGTACTCAAGCTAATCATGCTCAGGATAAACTACAGTAGCTCCTCTAAAGAAAACTAAAATAGCTAATGTAATTAAGACGCTCAATATAGTAAAAGCTCATGTCTGATAGCCACAACGATTTTAGAAGCTTCATAGTACTGCCATTGGAGAGTTACCTTCATGTCTACCCTAAAACCAGATGGCCCCAAATTCTTCAAGCAATGTGGGGGTCAGGACTCGTCAAACAAACTCAAATCACTTTTTCACGCACGAATATGAGTTGCCTACAAGGTCTACGGACCGTCCAGACTGCATAATTGCGGCAAACATGCACCTACTTGCACCCTGTGGATACAATTCTCTCAATATAAACCGGACTTGGATCACATCAACGGGCATTCGCATAAATCGTCAGGAAACCATAGCCCTCGCCCCTCACCTGGTACGCGAATGGTGTCCCCACGGCAGCGGACGAGAACAGCAGCAGCGATTCCAAGTCGTGGAGGCTCACGGCAAGGTCGACCTTTGTGCCGGCCGCGTCGCTGGAGGCCCAGGCCGGCGCGGTTTGCGACTCGAGAGCGGCGCAGCCACGACCTGGACGCTTGAGGAGGTGGAGGGCGAGGGGGGACGGCGGCGGATCTGCGCCCAGCTCGTGCAGGGCGACGAACCACCGGCCCCGGGCGCCGCGGCTACCGACCCACGGTGAAGGAGTCGCTGGAGCCTGGAGGCAGATTGGTGGGGTTGGGGATGGGGAGGTGGGCGCAGCCGCCGATTGGGAAAGGCGAGGTGCTGTGGATCGACGGGGGTGGATGCCTGTGGAAGGGGAAGGAGGGCGCAGGCGCTCGAGACACACCCTCGGCTCGCAGATGGACGCCCGCGCTCGGCTCCAGGCGCTGACGTGTCTGACAGTCCGAGGTTTATGTCGGTATGATCATCGTGTCCGTCCGCGCAAACTACATCATCATTCATCAGTAACGTTCAGGCCTTCCGACGCTGGGGACAGCCCACGCAGTGCGTGTCTCTGACCATGAGATCCCAAACCAGCACCCCGGCCCCCCTGGTCGAGCAGTACAGATTCTGAGATTCATGTTCAACAAGCAGAACAGATTCATGTTCAACAACGAAGATGAAAACATTACAGGCCTTATACCTTGCTTCGATAGCTCGTTCATGAAGATGATCATTGGCGAGCAATGACGCACAGTTGACAAAATACTGATCACGGCCTTAGGAGTTTGGGACACCGGCAAGCAACTGAGTGATATATCATCCTTCCTGATGGACAGGACCAACCTGTCAAACAATAGTAGTGAAGATAAATAGGATCAACATGAGAGCTACCTAGTGCCATCTCCACTTAGAGCTTGACGAAAAGGAAAAGGATGAAGCTGAACTGATATGCCAGTCAACAGTTATAGAGGCCACCAATCACATAAAGGAGACCATGGTATTCGAGATTAATGTTGTCCATATTAGACAGTACGACAGTATGCAAACAACAGATATGTACGAAGAAAAATTAAGAGAAAATCATGTATATCGTAAATACATGTCAATTAAGACTAATATTAAAACTGACTATAGGGGTCATGTCGTCAGCAGCTATTTGATTTTGTATTGAATGTTTGGAGGTTAAATTACTGTTTTCTAGTGTAAAATCTGCCAGTGGAATTTCTAGAGAGGAAGAGTAGCGTGAACCTTTTCCTTCCAGATAGAGATATGTATAACGAAAAGTCCCTTCCCTTTTTTTCACAGAACAAATTTAACTAGCTTTCAGTGCAAATTTGGCATACACTTTTTTCGATGGAAAGCGGAGCAAATAACTACAATTCTATTCTATGAAAAGCAGAGCAAATAACAAGTTCACATACACAAAACAAAAGAATAAGGACTAGAGATTGATGGTAACCATCGAGCCAACCAAATGTTGAAGTTGTGCCTCCAAAGTAACAGATTTATCATCAAACTAAGTATGTTGGGTATGCTTATGGAACCCATGTCGGCATTTCATCGCAAAAAATGCACTAACGATTATATTATTAGATAAAGCCATAGCTGGAAAGCATGTTCATTAGTAATGCCAAAATATAAGCTCTATTCTTCAGGAATATTTTGATATTAAATAGATAGTTGTTACAAACTCAGTAATTAAACATCTTTTTGCAGGGCTTAAAATCAGCTCATGAATGGCATAAAAAAATGAACACATCAATATAACCCCACCTGAAGAGCAGAAAGACTACTTTCTAGGACCAATCTTTGGTATGTTTAGACTAATTAACACTAGGAGGAAAGTGATGGAACTTGCATGAATACAGAAGCTGGCGTCAAGCATTTTGGATTTAAAGGATCATACAGCTGCATGGAACTTGCATGATTTATTTTCCTTTATATGGATTTCATCCTCAGAACTACGTTGCTACTAATTATATATGTGCCACAAGCTCCACATACAAGGCAAGCTAGTCCACATACACGCCTTCATTACCTCCCAAGCTAATCAAGCAAGATTTAGTCATCTCTGTCATCTATGCCCACAATGTCGCAACCTAAGAACCAGATAAAAAAGAGATAGAAATGAGTTAGTGGAACAGACTATTACATATTCACTTATCTCATATAAAACCGCTAGCATTTGCTTCAACACAAGGAAAATTTGAATAAATTACTCGGATATAAGAGTCAAGCAAAGTTTCTCATGCTAACCTCAATATTTATAATGAAAGATAAGCATATCTATTGGTTTCATGTAACAAGGACAAAATTGCAGATTAATTTTAGGCTTAGTTTGAGGAAGCACATTCATCAATTTCATTGTTGGGAGCCTGTTAGAACACATGAATTTCACACAAAAAAGTTCTGGCGACTAGAATAAAAATGAATTGGTGGAAACAGGAAGAAAAGACAGACCAATCAAAGTAGGACATTATTTTTACATTGTCTTTACATTAGTATACGTACTACTTTCGCCTACAGAAGCTAAATTTGGTAAGTTTGCACTATGTTATCCAAGAATGAAGGTGAAATGGTATGCCCTAAAATGATAAAAGAGATAAGGACTAGTTTCCGATAGATAGTACTTAATCAAGAGCTAGTAGCATATCTTTAGGAATCATGTCGATCAAATTATTTGGTTGACACTTTTGATGGTTCAAAGTGAGTATATTTCCTTCTGTGTTTCGGTTGTATTTATAGCCTGACCTATGGAAGAATTACAAAGATATGTGGGAAGTTGAAAAGCAAATATCGTAGTATCACGGATAGCATGTATACGAAGTTATTAACTCTCAAATATAAATTAATGCATACATCTCTAGGCATTTGTTCGTCCAAGAAATGAAATGGCAAAATAGTCATATTCATCAAATAGATCAGATTGATCAAAAGATTTAGCCACTTCTTAAAAAACAATAAAGTTCAGCAATTGTCCATGTACCACCAAAGAAATATATTAGGGCAATCAGTCCTTGCAGACTAGTACCTCGAGTGTAGAAGCTTGCATTGGGATAAATGGCTGAACCACTTGCCTCAAGCACTTTCCGGAGCTGCATTGACCTGATTTTGATCATGAAGATGCCACCTTCCCCCTGAAGGAAAAGCTCATCACTATCCCTAGCAAACGCAACTACAGATGACCACAAGAACATATCTCCGGCTGGCACACCAGACAGAGTGAGCCTGTTCATATCAATTATCCTGAGCAATGCCCACCCCGCCACACCTTCAGAGTCAATCCTCCTTGACCAGAAATGGATACTAGAATAGCTCACACCAGCAAACCCAATGCCACCATCCTCTGCCGGCATAATGTGAATATCTGATATGTAGTTTTCCTTGACGCCTTCTGGCAGCTCAAACTCAAAAATGTGATTGCTGTCTTCCTCGGCAAAATTGATCTTCCAGTACACCGAATTGCCCACAGGGGCGCTCGATTCCGAGCTGACAAGGGATGGGGTTGTAGTTGCAGCCCAACTGCCCCAGACTTCAGTTCCGGAGGAGTAGACGCAAGCAGATACCCAGTACTGATCGTCCTCCTTGCAGTCCAAGAAGACGATTTGGAACGGACTCGAGTGGCAGTCGGTGTGGTCAACGTGGTCGGCTGCGCAGACTGTAGCGGCGGCGACGTACTCGCCAACCAGGTCTGGAGGCGCTCCCACGTAGTGTGTATCGCCAGTCATGGGGTCCCAGACAAGGAGCTCCCGGTTCGAATAGCTGTAGAGGAGGACGCGACCGTGGCAGCAGTCGAGCACCCAGTCCTGGAAGCCTGGCGGCGGGGAGATACGCGTGGCGGGGCCGGCAGTGGCGACGAAGCGGATGCGCCTGCCTGTAGGGCAGCTGAGCGTCCAAAGGTTCTGGAAGAAGCCAAGCACGGGAGGTGTTCGATGGAATGCGCGAAAGCGGTAGAGGAAAGTGGGGCTGCGAATGAGACGGCGCCAGCGCCTGCAGACGAGCGAGGCAGCGAGGAGGAAGCTAGGGTCCGGCGGGAGGCGGAGGAAGATCTCCCAAAAGATGTCGTCCGGCGGGAGATCCGCCGGCGGTGGCGAGCAGTGGGGAGCGGACATGCCGCTGCCCGTGCGGCCGTGCCACTGCGAGTCTGGGGGCAGTTTGGGGATTTTGACTTCGTCAAACAACTCCATGGGCACAAAAATGGGAGGGATCAATGTTTTTTTTATGTAAAAAATATTGAGTTTCTAAGACTGGACTAGTAACGCTACCGGTGATAATTTGTCTATACACATCAAAACAACTAGAAGATAATATACGTTTTCATGATATCTCTTCCTCTGTTTCTTGCTCCAAACCGAGCAGCCCAAATTCTCTTCCCTCTTTTTAACCCGGCCTCTTTTTTTTCTCTCTCTCCTCTCTTTTCACCTCGAGTATGAATTGATTATGAATACGTAGGGTTTCACCGGAGGATCTAGCTATTCTTGAGAGACAGTTTATATGTAAAATGATCTTAAAACACTGTAGTGTTGAGAGATTCACATGCCAACAAATGTGCAACTGTGTTGTTCACTGATTCACATATAAATAAATTTTGTGAAGAGAAATTTATTTTTTAAAGTTTTTCATCCACCATTATCTATTCATTATTTCTCGTTCTCGTAGTT
This sequence comes from Panicum miliaceum, assembly GCA_032594955.1. Taxonomy (NCBI): domain Eukaryota; kingdom Viridiplantae; phylum Streptophyta; class Magnoliopsida; order Poales; family Poaceae; genus Panicum; species Panicum miliaceum. The sequence goes on along the minus strand of CM064056.1, from coordinate 43,860,173 downwards.
TTTCTTTGTGCACAGCACACAATTATTTTTCTATCCTTGACGTCGCTGGCCAATTTCCAATTTTCCATCTCGTGATATGGTTGGGGCTGCCGCCGGCCAAGCCTGCCGGCAAGGCCTCCTCTGCCGCTTGCCAAGGCTGGAGCAGGCCTAGGGCGCGGGAGGGAGCTGGCCGCGGGCGGCGGCCGGCAGATGACCGCGGGCGCGCTCGTGGGCGGAAGAAGGCCTCGGGATGGCCGGCTTGAGGTGGGGCCCGGGAGAAGGCGCGGTCGTGCTTCGGCGCCGGCGAACACCAGTACACCTCACACCCACCCCCCGCACCCCACCACCCAGCTCGCCGCCCAACCTGCGCCTCCACCTCCGCTCCCTAGACGCTGCTCCTCCTCCCCCACCCCCTCCGTCCCTCCAGCTCCTCCATCTCTCCGTCTCCTCCTCCTCCCACTTGGCCACGCGTGATGTTGGAGGAGGACAAGGACCAGCCGCCGCCCAAGCGCCCAAGCGCGCCGCCGCCCGCGGACCAGGTCCTCGACAACGTGCTCGAGACGGTGCTCCAGTTCCTCGACGCGTCACGGGACCGGAGCGCCGCGTCCCTCGTCTACCGCTCCCTGGCACCACGCTGAGTCAGCCACCCGCGACGTCGTCGCCGTCCGCAACCTCCTCGCCGCCTCCGCCGCCCGCACCGCGCGCCGCTTCCCCAACGCGCGGACGCTCCTCCTCAAGGCCTCAAGGGCCTCCCGCGCTTCGCCGACTTCAACCTCCTACTGGAAGGCTGGGATGCCTCCGCCTTCCGCCCACCTCGCTCTACCTCAGGCGCATCTCCGTCACCGATGCCGACCTCGACCTCCTCTCCCGCTCTCTCCCCGCATCATTCCGCGACGGGCACGCAAGGCGTCGCTTGGAGTTGGGCTCCGCGGCGCGCGAGATTTGGCCGGCCGTGAGTCAGGCGTGCGGCAGAGGTCGGAGAAGACGCGTTGGGTTTTCTTTTTCTTGGCCGCACGGGAGATCGAGGATTGACCTTTGTTTTCCGATTTTGGAAGGAAAAAGCGGGCCGCCTCGGATTCGAACGCTGAACGCGTTGGCCGCGAGAGGGGGGCAGACGCGCGGGGGGCGCAGGGGCTGAAGGGGTGCGCTGAAACCGGATGATCCATGGAAGCTCGGCCGTTGGATGCAGTTGAAGCCAGTCAAGAGAAGATTTGAGCCATAGATTTTGATGGGGTTATAATTGTGAGTACAATTTTCTAGGTGTACAGCCATGGGGACGTTTTGTTGGGTGGCAAAAATAGCCGCAACTTTTTACCTACTCAACAGCGTGTACATACTCAGAGCATCCCAACAGCCTCTGTAAACTGATCTAAATAGATAAAAAAGCAAAAAGTTAGAAAAAACAGACATCCAACAGCCTAGGCACCCCCTCGCTAATCCATCCAACTCGCCATATCCGTCCACTCCCTCGGCATCTTTGCCGAGCCGCACGCCCTCGCCATCTCGACTCGCGGCGGCGCGGCACCCACCCGCGGAGCTTGGCCCCCGGCGGGATCCAGGCCACGCATGGCATCGGTAACTCCGTCGGCCAGGCAGTCTGCGCCGCCGCGCGCACTGCACGCCTCTGTTCGTGCTAGCTGCCGACGCTCTAGCTAGCTGGCGCTGCATGCACCCCTGGGCTGCAGTGCATGGTGTTTGATTGGTGTTTAATTACAAGGGATGGATCAAATGGAACACGCACGCACGGTTGGCTTCTCTAGCACCAACAGCTCAAGCACTGACGGATCACTGAAGCTTGGGTCATCGCTAGCTTGTTGGGATTTGGGAGAGGACGAGCCGCGGGCGGAGCCGCCTGGAGCCTCCCTCGCCCACGCCGTGAGGTCCCGCGGCGGCGCGGCCTCGCCGGGCGCCGAGGAGAGGAGGAGGAGTGTGAGGGAAAGGTTGAGGTGATCTGGAGAGGTTGCTAGTTTCCTATCTTTTATCTTTTTATCTAGTCTTTTACCTTTCTATAGCTAGTCTTTTGGAGATGCTCTCAAATGTATGTTTCTTGTTGTTTTCAAATGCAAAGCTTATTTATTTGAGATGATCTTTATGTGTGATGAAATATTCCATTGACAATCAAGGTAACTCGGGATCTTTCATCAATTAAAAAGCACCTGGCGCTCTGGGTGCATGTGGAGTTGAGGACAATTTTCTCCTCTTCTTTTGATAAGATGCTCTTTGACATAAAATGTGGTTTGTATCTTGTGTTGTGGCATATTTTGCATGGTTAATTGCTTGCATCCTGTGGTCATAAAATATGGTTAATTTTGACCTTGAAGTTTGCAAAAGGTGGTTACTTTTATTTTATGACTGCTTTTCCGCTGATTGCAGTTGATTCCATTTTATATTATTGTCCTCACATTTTTTTAGATGCGCCTTTTCTCTACTCTTATGGGGTTATGCCTTCTTGGTGCTGGACTAATGTTGTGACGGATCATGGGGAAACGGTTCCTCTGACGCCCATCCCCCTCACATTGGATCACTGACGCATAGGCCCGATCCCACGCGTCAGTGTCCAAAGCAGACGCCAGGGAAGACTCGTCCGACCATAGATGGTCAGTCAATAGTGCCTTATTAATGGTGCCCCTTCTCCCTTTGCACGGTGCCGAGTTACCAAGCCGGCTCTTGCAGGGTGTGATTCATTTACTTTTGCACTACACAATTCCGTTTTTAGTTTTCTCTCCCCAAATAAATTGTTTTTACTATAATCTAAATATTTTGCCTAAAAGTTGATGTATGCCTTTTTTATTTTATTTTTAAAAAAAATTCTGCATGTACAGGCCTCATGGGAATGCGCAATATCTTTCAAAACAACTTAAAAGACAATCGTGCTATTTTTGTTAATCGGAAATTATGTCTAATTAGAGTTTATTCTATCGCATTGATGGCTATATATAATCTCGTAAGACATAACTTTTCCGTTAAGATATATTCTTGATACCTTCATTTCAGCCAAAAGAATGTTTTGCCACCAAAGTAATTCCAAAATCATGTAGTGATTGAATTGAAGAGAAGCTTTGAACGGAGACGATTTTAGTTAAGAGGATATTTTCTAATCTATCACTGTTGAGTATTGAATTTATTAATGGTATGTATCTCTCCGCACCCTTTGGTAAAAAAGTAACTGTTAATGACCTAACAAGATTCTAACTCTTCAGTTCGCAATCAACGTACTCCACAGTCATCGTTGCTATTCACCATCATCCCTTATTCGTATAGCCTTGCCCGGTACCAACGCATGAGAACATTGCTAGCAAAATTTGTGCAACGATCATAGAATCCAAGCTCCTCTTGATATTATATATATATATATATATATATAGATATCTCTGTGTGTGTGTACAGAAACAAATGGATTTTGTGAATTGTCCCACTAAAAAAAAAGATTCTGTGAATTGTCTGGGCTGGGCAGCTGGCGCTGGTGATGTGGTGGGCTGGGCAGCTGGCGCTGGTGATGTGGTGGGCTGGGCTGACCGATCCGATCTCCCGTTATGGGCTGGGCAGTTGGCGTTAGTTAGGTAGTAGATCGTAGTCGGATACGTAGTGATGGGGATACCGCCTCTACTCTACAGCCATACGTAGCTGTTCGATCCTCCCCTTCGGCAGGGCAGCTGCCAGCTGGCGCCTGGCGTACGTAGCTCGCAGTCGGATACGTATCTGTACCGGGATACGTAGATACCGCCTGTACCATACCATACGGCCATATATACTACCGGATCTCGTACGTATACGTCTCCTCTCTCCCTCCGCAAAGCCTTTCGCGCAAATCCTCTCGAGCTCTTTCGGCGGGAATTGCTGCGGCTGCTGATGCATCTCCCGCGTTTCGGCGAATCGCTCTCCTGTGCTTCGAGTTCCGTAAGCCGCCCCTTCCATTCCCGCGCTTTCGATCGATTCCCAAGGTTTCGTTTTTCTTGTTCGATCCGCCATGTCCCCTTCGGCCACCGCCGCAGCGGCTGCTCCGCCGCTACTCCCCACCCCGACATCCATCCGCCGCTTCGCTCCATTGCTAGCACCAGCGATCCGCAGCCACGCCGCCTCGCCCGCCTACCGCGCGCCGTGGACCCGCCGCTACGCCCCCTCGCCTGCTTCCCCTGCGCCGTCCGCGTCCAAGAACCCGGGTCGCGCGTCCGCCAGTGAAAGCTGGGTCCGCGACAAGCAGGTCCGTGCCGGTCTTGCGCCGGCTTCCTCGACGGAGACGAGGAGTGGATCTAAGATTCCCGGACGCGCCTCGCTAAGAAACAGCTGGGTGCAGGATAAGCTCGGCGGCACCACGCCTTCGGCCACGCCGGCGAACAGCGGCCGCGGCAAGCGGAGCTTGACGCCCTCCTCGACTGAAAATTGCACAGGTAAGGAGCAAAGGTATGACGACTCCCCAACCCCAACCCCAACCCCAACCCCTTCGTCAGATTCTGAGGAATCGGACTGCGATTCGGAGTGCGAGTACTACGCTGGCCCAGCGTTCTTAAACGCTCCACCCCCAAGTGCTCTCCCGATCCCGATCCCTTCTCTCTTTGTTAGCTTGAAAGAGTTTGAGTTTCCCTGAGTTTTCAGATACCTATTTCCACAATTTTACATGTCTGCCTTAGATTAGTAAATTTTGGTTTTGTAGTATGCAGTAAGAAAGTTAGCAGATTTTTATTCCGTAGCAGATTTTTAATCCGGTTCTTGCATTGAGTTTCGAGTATGCAGTAGCAATGCTATAAACTTTTACTCCACTTACATGTCTGCTTTACATTAGTATGAATTTGATTTTGTAGTGTGCAGTAAGATCTAAAAGTTAGCAGATTTTAGTCCAGTTCTTGCATTGAGTTTCAAGTTAGCAATGTTAGGAAATTTTACTCCACTTCTTGCTTCTTGTAAATCATAACCCACGTTTGCTCTGATTTTTACTCAACTTTAATATGCAATTTTACTAGTGGTGTGGTTTATGACAGATCTAAAAGTAGAGGTTAGCAATTTTGACATCTCCTTTGAATTAATTTGTTTGACAGTTATCATGTCTGGAATTAAGATTAGTATTTTTGGTATAGAATACAAACTTCCAGTTTCCTTGGTATACTTTCTGTGGTGCAACAATGTTGTTTCTTTTTTGGAAATAGTTTTTTTTTGTTGCAGGTATGCCTTGGAGATGAAGCGGGCTGAGGTCCTGCATAGCTAAATCAGGGAGTAGAGAGACGGAGAGAGAAGAGATGGACGGACAGAGAAGAGAGTAAGAGCAGGAGGGCACAACAAGGCCATGCGCTGGTGCCAACGGCAGGTGCTGCTACTTTGCAGTCGGCTGCGGTGGCGGTGGAACTGAACTTGGCATTGCTTTATGTCAAAGTTTAAGCTTTATCTTTTAAGTGCATTTCTTTTCACTATGTAAATGACCATCAGCAGATATATCAGGCTCTTTCCAAAATCAGCATAATGTTGTTCTGGTTCGCTTGAGTAGGTACCTGAGCTGGCATGAACCATCCATTGTAATGGATATTTTGAATCAATAAAGTTATTCCTGTTCTCCTTGAATAAGCATTGTGCAATTATTTCATTTATGGAGTTACCCTTCCATTATAAAATGGGTATTTTTACAGTTCTGGAGTCATTAGTAGAGCTCCATTACAATCACAACCATGTGTTGTACCAATGGTTAAAGCTGGGGCAATTGATGGGGTAGCACCTGCTTACTCTACTTACTATCCCTTTTCTATTTTAGGCCCCCTTTGAAACACAGCAAAACAATAGGAATTTTGAAGGATTTCAATCCTATAGGAAATTTTCCTATGTGACCCTTTGGAACAAATGATTGTATCCTATCAAATTCCTTAGGATTCCTATGGGATGCGTGAATCCATAGGAATTTTGGAGGAAAACTAACATGTCAGACCTCATGGAAACTTTCCTTTGTGTCTATCTCTCTCCGAATTCCTGTGTGTTTTCCTGTGTTGCATCCAAAGCCTACTTTAGAAACTTTCATGTAGTTTGAATTTTTGTAGAATTTCAAGTTTCATGCAACTACAATCCTGTGCTTTTCTTGAAAACCATGTGTTCCAATAGAATTGCAGATATCTTTAACCTTTGATGCCAATTAATGTAAATCAACTTCATTTTCACCCTGTTGCTGACTAGCCCGTTGCTACAAGCGGGCTAATTTCAGGTCGTGCCTTTAGCCAGGTTGTCCCCTGTCCGAGGAGAGATTTCCTTTTGTAAATAGGTGTTTGGGTGTGTGTGCGCGCGCGTGCTATCTTTCAAAACAACTTAAAAGACAATCGTGCTATTTTTGTTAATCGGAAATTATGTCTAATTAGAGTTTATTCTATCGCATTGATGGCTATATATAATCTCGTAAGACATAACTTTTCCGTTAAGATATATTCTTGATACCTTCATTTCAGCCAAAAGAATGTTTTGCCACCAAAGTAATTCCAAAATCATGTAGTGATTGAATTGAAGAGAAGCTTTGAACGGAGACGATTTTAGTTAAGAGGATATTTTCTAATCTATCACTGTTGAGTATTGAATTTATTAATGGTATGTATCTCTCCGCACCCTTTGGTAAAAAAGTAACTGTTAATGACCTAACAAGATTCTAACTCTTCAGTTCGCAATCAACGTACTCCACAGTCATCGTTGCTATTCACCATCATCCCTTATTCGTATAGCCTTGCTATTTTTCAAAACAACTTAAAAGACAATCGTGCTATTTTTGTTAATCGGACGGTCGCCGGCGGTGGCCTGCAGTGGGGCGGGAGGCGGCGCGGCGGGCGCCCCCCGAGTCGCCCGAAAAAAAAGAATCCAAGTGCACTTGCCCTAATCTGATGTCAATCTGATCCGCTCCAATCTGGTCATTCTTGATGAGATTACAATGTTGCTCATACTATGTATAAAAAGGAACAGCATAGTTGATAAAGAATTCCTCCTATTCACAGGTAGTTCCCACTGTAAAGCAGTAGAGATTATTGGCACTTAATCAGGGTAGATTTCTAAATCATAGGCATTGGCAGATAATGTTAGGACTAAATCCGGATCGCTAGTAGCGGAATTAACTCGGGTTTTCTCTCTTGATCTAGTTCTAGGATGAATCACTGGTGTGCGTGTGCGTGCGTGTGTGGCAGATCAAATCGAGAGGGAAAGATAGGCTAGTGTACCTTGATCGGATGACGACGCCATCACGTTCATCGGTGGAGTATGCTCTAAGCAGCGTCGCGCAGTTTCGGGTCGGGGCGGATCCGCGCTAGGCGGCGATGGCCGGTGCAGTGCAGCGCTGGTGGAGCTTCCCACCGCCGCAGCACCACCCCTCTCAATCGGTCTAGGGTTAGCGTGTAGGTGGGGAGTCGGGGCACGGCGAATCTCGACGTGCGTGCCCCCCGGCCCCCACCTTCTTTTTATTGTGGCGCTGGCGACGGGGGCCCACCAACGGGTGTTGGGTTGGGCGCCCCCGATCAGGACGCGGATCAAGGGCTAAGGCCTTTGGGCCTTAGGGTAGAGATCAATCCAACAATCTCCCCCTTGATCTCACATTGTCTTTTTCTATTACTTTTCTATTTTCCTTATCTCATCACAGATTTATGTATAGGGCATATCTCATCATCACGCGCAACTGCCGATAGAATCAATAGCCACAATACACGTCTCTTTTCATAAATAGATTCTATAATCCTTTTGGGCCTCTATTATCCAGAGATCATAGGTTGTACCTCATTCCCATGTCGGCTACGTGTTCCATGAACACGCTGGGTGGTAGGCCTTTCGTTAGCGGATCCGCAAGCATATCTTTTGTTCTTATATGCTCGAGACTTATGGTGTGATCCTGGAGTCTATCTTTTATTGAATAAAATCTTATCTGTATCGACTTGGTAGCCGTGCTCTTCTTGTTGTTATGAGCATAAAACACTGCTGGCTGGTTATCGCAGTACATCTTTAGTGGTCTTTCTATACTGTCCACCACTCTTAAGCCAGGTATAAATTTTTTTAACCATTCTACCTGCCTGGAGGCTTCGTAGCACGCTATAAACTCAGCATATATCGTCGATGTTGCTGTAACCGATTGTTTAGAGCTTTTCCACGATATAGCTCCCCCTGCGAGAGTGAAGATGTAACCTGTCGTGGATTTTCTATCATCTTCATCTCCCGCAAAGTCTAAATCTGCGTATCCTTTAATCTCTAAAGAATCGCTTCTTCTGTATGTTAGCATGAGGCCTTTTGTGCCTTTCACATATCGCAAGGCTTTCTTTACAAGTTTCCAGTGTTCTAGACCTGGATCTTTCTGAAATCTGTCAAGCACATTAGTGACAAAGGCTAAGTCAGGACGTGTGCACACTTGAGCATACCGTAAACTTCCGACTGCCGAGGCATACGGAACAGTTTTCATCTGTTCTTTTTCATATTTGTTTCTGGGACTCTGAAAGTCTCCATATCTGTCACCCTTGACTATCGGAGCAGGAGTAGGCTTACTCGCATGCATACTATATTTTTCTAGAATCTTTTGTAGGTATGTCTCTTGTGACAAACCTAGTACCCCATTTCTTCTATCTCGGTGAATCTCAATCCACAACACAAATGAGGCTTCACTAAGGTCTTTCATGTCAAAATTCGATGACAAGAATTCTTTTGTTTCTAATAGTAGACTGACATCGCTACTCGCTAGCAGAATATCATCCACATACAGTATCAGGAAAATATATTTCCCTTTCTTGAACTTTGCATAAATGCAATTATCCTCAACATTCTCTGTAAATCCAAACCTCTTTATAGTCTCATTAAACTTCAAATACCATTGTCTTGAAGCTTGCTTTAACCCATAAATAGATTTCTTTAAGTGACATCCCATATTTTCTTTTCCTTTCATGACAAAACTTTTTGGTTGTGCCATGTAAACTCTTTCTTCGAGATCCCCATTTAGGAATGTCGTCTTTACATCCATTTGGTGCAATTCCAGATCGAAATATGTGACCAAGGCCATAATGATTCTAAAAGAGTCTTTACATGAGACTGGAGAAAAGGTCTCATTGTAATATATTCCTTCCTTCTGTGTAAAACCTTTTGCCACAAGACGAGCCTTGTATCTCTCTATATTCCCTTTGGAGTCACATTTTGTCTTGTAGACCCATTTGCAGCCTACTGTTTTGGTTCCTTTAGGAATTTCTTCTAGGTCCCAAACTCGGTTGGTACTCATCGATTTCATTTCATCGTCCATGGCTTCAAACCACTTGGATGAATGTCTGCTTCTCATGGCTTCTTCGAATGAGATGGGATCATCTTCCATTCGAAACTCTTCTGTGTTATACACTTCATAATCATCGGGAATAGCGGATCTTCTTTCTCTTTGAGATATCCTAGGAGCCTCTTCTATTCGAACATTCTTTGCTGGAGCCTGTGATGGCTCCCCCTGATCTGTGGCAATGTTATTATCTATAGGATCCTGAAGGACAGGTTACACATTTTCACTCTGTGTCGCCACAGAAGGGATCATTTCGGGAACTGGCATCACAGTAGCTCGTACTGCTGGTGCAGTCTGAGTAGGCAGTGAGAAAAATGGTTCCTCAATCTTTGGAGTAGGTGCGCACACCCGCTTCTCCTCGAGAACAATCTTTCGAACTGCTGTACTTCCCTGAATCATCTCTTCTTCTAGGAAGGTAGCATGTCTCGTTTCTACGAACTTTGTAAATCTGTCTGAACAGTAGAAACGATATCCTTTTGATTTCTCTGGATAACCAATAAAATGGCAACTCTTTGTCTTTGGATCCAATTTCCCAATGTTCGGGTTAAATATCTTTGCCTCAGCAGGACTCCCCCACACCCGTAAGTGATTCAGTGAGGGTATCCTTCCTGTCCACAGTTCATACGGTGTTTTAGGCACCGCTTTACTGGGTACTCTGTTGAGAATATAGACAGCGGTTTTCAACATCTCCATCCATAAACTCACTGGTAGCGTAAAATAGCCGATCATGCTTCGTACCATATCCATTAGGGTACGGTCTCGTCTTTCAGCTACTCCGTTCTGCTGAGGATCGCCCGGCATAGAGTACTGGGCTACTATTCCTTGTTCTGTGAGGAACCTCGCAAAAGGTCCTGGAACCTGTCCGTATGGGGTATGCCGACTGTAGTATTCCCCTCCACGGTCAGAACGGACAACTTTTATCTTTAAATTGTGCTGATTTTCAACTTCAGCCTTGAATTCTTTAAATTTATCTAACGCCTCTGATTTCTCTTTTATTGGATAAATATATCCATAACGGGAATAATCATCTGTGAATGTTATGAACGAGTCATAACCATCTATACTTTTAACTGAGAACGAACCGTAGATATCTGTGTGAATTAATTCTAAAACACCTGCGCTATGCTCAGCATTTTTCTTTGTTATCTTTATATATTTTCCTTTTATGCAATCAATGCATTGGTCTGAGTCTGAGAACTCAAGAGGAGGTAGAATCTCATTCTTAACTAGCATTTCTATTCTCCCCCTCGAAATATGGCCTAAACGACAGTGCCATAATTTCGACGACGTGTCTTGAGTTCTCTTACATTTTCTGTTATTATCTGTGGTTGGAGATTCACATCACATACGGAATTCACACTTTCACGTAGCGATAACAAATAAAGATCATTTCTTCTGAAAGCAATAGTAGCAACTGCATCATTAAATTCTATTACACACATGCCGTTTCCAAAACGACATTCAAATCCATCGTCATCTAGATGAGACACACTTATTAAGTTTGTCTGTATCACGGGAACATAAAATACATCTCTAAGTAATAAACTAAAGCCAGTGTCGAGCTCTAAGAGGAGGTCTCCCACCGCCTCAACATCTGCCTCGACTCCGTTCGCGACTTTAATTCTTCTTTCATTTCTTCCCGTAGTTCTCGTTGAACGGAATCCCTGTAAAGAGTTTGCAACATGAATTGTTGCTCCTGAGTCAATCCATCAAGTAGATTTCGAATAATCTGTATACAAGGATTCATTTACAAATGAGATAATGTTCTCACCTCGTTTCTTCATGATCATCTTTAAGTAGTCGGGACAATCTGACTTGTAATGTCCCTTCTGTTTACAGTAGAGGCACTGATCCTTCTCTACTATAGCTTGCCCAAACTTGGGCCTGTGCTGGCTGTGCTGCTGGGGCACCTGGGGTCCTTTTCCCTTGGAAGAGGAGGGAATGTCTTTATTATTTCTTTTCTTATTCACATAGTTGATAGAACCACCATGTGCTGTCTTTATTCTTTCTTCTTCTTGAACACGCATCGCTATGGTCTTTTCTATATCCCATTTCTCGGGGTTCATGTTGTAATTGACAACAAAGTTGTCAAACTCTTTCGGCAACGAAGCAAAGACCAAATGAACTATATGTTCTTGTTTGAACTCCATATCCATCGGTTTAAGCTTGTTGTTTATATTAACCAAGCGATGAATGTGCTCTCTTATCCCACCTCCCAAGTACCTTTCTGTAACCAGTTGTTTGACCAACTGGGTAGCATAAGTCTTTGAGGAGCCAGTGTACTGACTCCTTATCTTCTCAAGGTACTCAACGACAGTGGGAAAATCTGTGATTGCCCCTAGAATGGCAGGCTCTATTGTGCTCTTCACCACTGCCAAACATTTCTTGTTGGCAGGGTGCCATTTGGCATGATCAGCGTCATACTTCTGTTTGCTCGCCTTATAGGTGAGCTCTGTTTGCTTCCAAGAAGCATCTATGACATCATCCCCTCTGACCGGCCTCTTAGGCTCTACTGGAACCGGTGCAGAAAGAATCCAGTCTAGCTCAGCCATGGTAAAGAAGAGATCCAACTTCTTATACCACTCATTGTAGTTGTCTCCTCTCAAAATTGGAATATCCTTGATGGAAACCATCATAGAAAAACTAGCTGAAATAGGTTAGCTCAAGTGAGAACATTATAGTTGTCTCCTCTCAAAGTAGCGGGATTAACTCGGGTTTTCTCTCTTGATCTAGTTCTAGGATGAATCACTGGTGTGCGTGTGCGTGCGTCTGTGCCAGATCAAATCGAGAGGGAAAGATAGGCTAGTGTACCTTGATCGGATGACGACGCCATCACGTTCGTCGGTGGAGTCTGCTCTAGGCAGCGTCGCGCAGTGTCGGGTCGGGGCGGATCCGCGCTAGGCGGCGATGGCCGGTGTAGTGCAGCGCTGGTGGAGCTTCCCGCCGCCGCAGCACCACCCCTCTCGATCGGTCTAGGGTTAGCGTGTAGGTGGGGAGTCGGGGTACGGTGAATCTCGACGTGCGTGCCCCCTGGCCCCCACCTTCTATTTATTGTGGCGCTGGCGACGGGGGTCCACCAACAGGTGTTGAGTTGGGCGCCCCCGATCAGGGCGCGGATCAAGGGCTAAGGCCGATCAATCCAACAGATAAAACAAAGTTGGACTTGAGAGAGGTTGGCAACATTGTTCTGGCAGATGCATTCTATGTCTTGTTCTCCTTTTTTATTTTGTCAGCATGGGCATTAGGTTGTACCCCTCTCCTTAGGAGCAAACTGCAAGGTATGCCCTTTTCTCTTGGATAGTGAAATTTTTCTTAATCCTCGTCCTTTTTTTGCATAATTTGAATTGTGCTTACTGATTCCTGCAATTTCTCAGAATATGCAAGACGAAATGACAGATCTGATGGATATGAGCAATGAGACACAAGAAACTCTTGGCACACACTACAACATCCCTGATGATGTTGATGAGGAAGAAACTAACAGAGGGTATGGATATTGTAATTTCATCTTGTCATATGATAATTCTATTCGGCTTTCAAGGCTTCCTTGGTTTTTGGCCCATCACTTTGCAGTATGGTTATTTGCTAAAACTCTAGATGATTTTATAGATTCATACCCTAAATGGCCTATATTTTCTTCCTTGGCATCTAACTGGTGATGTTTATTGCCTCTTTGTGAAGATAATTCTCGGTTCGATGTACTTATAATTTCCCCCCTGGACATTGCAGAGCTGGACGCATTGGAGTCTGATATGAAATTTGAGTCAGCTGCAGTTCCATCATATCTTGAACCAGAAACTGATTTTGATACCGATGTCAACTTACCTGCTGCACCAACACATTCTGCAACAATCCCAGGTCCCAGCAGGCAGGCAGCAGGTGCTTTTTTTGCAAAGCATTCTCAACTTAGTGTTTTGTTTTTTCCTTGGGAACAATCCGGCATGCAATTCAAACTGTCTTTAATTTGATGCAGTAGTGGGTTGGGTTAAGCACACAATAAAGTTTACCAAATTATATTTTGAATGTTACATGCATTTGCCATCTAGAATGTGATGCATCGTAGAACAATGTATTATGGTTTGCTTTATAGTTGTTTGCTAGACCCCAAGAAAAAATGTTTTACACAAACCACTAATTCAGATAGAAGTTTGCTTGGTTGAATTGGTGCTAAGGGTTGCTTGCTTCTTATCTGATGTGGCGTGGGGGGGGGGGGGGGGGGGGGGGCTAGGATTGCCAGTGGTGCCCCGAGCATCACTTCGCAGTTAGAAATGCTGTTGTACCTTGAACTTAATTTGATGTGAAAGCTCTGTGGTTTGTGCCCGAGTCTGAACAATCTGATGTATGCCATTTTTTCATCATGGTAATGCTAAATTTATGACACTAGCTGTTGCTGCTGCCCTTTCCTGTTCTCTTATTGTGGTGATGATTGAATACAATTGTGCCCTTGTGTTTTTTCTTTTATTCTGGAATTTTCATCTATTAACAGTTACTTGAATTGTGCTTGATTTACATCACCATATACTGATAGCTGTGTAAACAAAATGTACATATAGTGTGAAAAATATCTTAAACAGGTTGCCTTCTTGCAATTTCCTTTTCTTGACTTGAGGCAAGGAGGGCACTCTTCGAAGGCAGCGTGGATAGGTCGCCCAAGCTAGTTGGACTTAAAGCAGGGGCACAAGTTGTTCCATAAGAGAGTGGTGGTAATTTGGAAGAGGTTTCTGAAGTTGAAGGTGGATCAGGAAGGTTTGCAGTTCAAAGATATGGTGCTTATCAGAAAGAAGGAGTTAAGGATGCAGCTGCTTCAGATTGAAGACCAGCAAAGCAGTTTTTTTCGATCTTCTCCGGGTAATTTTCTTTTATTCTATTGGTTTTTGTATTTTACAGTTAAGTTGTGTGACTTATAAAGCTTGTATCAAACTAGCAATTAAACGCCGCTTCTCCGTAAATGAATAATTATAAACTCCTCCCCTGATTATACCAGATGAAACAATTTCTGTAAGTTAGCATGCTAGGAGCCATTGGTTTCTAGATACTTGGTCGCGACATCTTTGTTTCTTGCAAGAAGAGGATAATATTAGCTCTTGTTTCAGAACACTGGAAAGGGACTGCTACTGAAAATGTTGTTCACATCCAGCATTTCTGTTTTGAATGATGAAGAGTTCAGAATATGAAGATCTCCGTAGATGATGTAATCTTTGAGCAAGTAGATTTATTAAAAGATCTAGAAATTTGCTAGACACGCTTTACAATCTAAGGTAGAGATGAGTAGTAACAAAGAGATTCTTTCTAATAAGATTAACCCTACTGTTGATACTAATCAGTCTTTGATTTTAGAATGGTTGCAGGAAGATTCTGCGCAGGAAAACTTTCTTGGTGTGCGATCTAAGAGAGGAAAAAGAGTGAGAAGAACTGAAATCAAGATCCAGCTAATTTTTCTACCATTAGGAGTAAAATAATTACTTTCTCTATATACAAGGATGAGGGCCAACCGGCCAACAGCAAGTTGACGGAAAGACACCACCTCCATGATTCATATTCGGCCTCCTCGCCGACGTGCACTACGGCTTCTAGGAGACTAGGACTAGTAGCAGAGATGTTTCTTGCACTCAAGCAGGACGTGGTTGACGGCCAGGCTGCCCTGTGGAGGAGTGAAGTGGCTAGTAGACTCGTGTCCGTCGTGCACTCATAGTGCATTGACAAGTGTGAGAGCGTCAAATGAAATGTTCTTGCTCATAGGGTTTCATTGCTCAACACTCGTACTCCCACGATTTTAGTTTTCTATTGTTTGAGTTAATTATAGTTTTTGCATCCATTTTATGTTGGATCTTGTTCTAAAAATAAAAAAATCGACTGAGAAAACACTTGTAGTCACTCGTAAATAACTATAGGAATGGCATTCAGAACTGTAAGTATACATTGGTACAAGTGTAATTGGATAGGGTTTTACGAGCAGTATACCTATCTGCCCCTTGAACAACCTGCAAACCACTTTCTGTTTGTGGTGCAACAATCCTATGAGCCTATGAGGTGTCCTTTAGTTTCAATTGTAAACATTTTTCACTCATCATATTTTTGTTTGGTTTGGGAATAGAATGGTCGATCCATTGGTACCTCATCCCGTACAAGACAAGCACATGGTTAGCTTAATGATGAGGAATATGGTAATTCCACCAAATTTCATAGGATAACCACATGATAGATCGGGCTTTAAATTCTAAAGATTGATTTCTCAAACCAAACAAATCAAAACATGCCCTTGTCAAGCAATAATGGAACATGCCAAACACAACAACCATATAATGATATCACGCAACAGCAAAAAGAAAGATAAACATGATAACTAAGTAGAATTGTCACATGCCTTCTTGATTATACGACCCACTTCATTGGTGGTGCCTGACAAAGAAAAGTAAACTAAACTGATCGATATCAATGGATAATTGTAGAAAGTTATCGTTTTCCTAAAGAAATCACTGACATCTGAGATTAATCCCTTCCACAATTGAATCACAGTGTAGTGCACTGGATAACCAATACATAAGCTAGAAACATTAAGAGAAACATAATAAATATTTCAAATACTCCAAATAAAACATGAGGAAATAACAAAGACCTGCGCTAGTGGTACTATTTTTGGAAGCTAAGAGGTAAATAACCGATTTGTAGTAATGGTTGAGACATGGACGACAATGATGTCTCTACTAAATCAGCCACAAAACATGTCATTACATAAAATTTACAGGATAAAAACGATAAACGATCAATAAAGGAGTAGACTGTCAAATCAAAGCAGTGAGTTCTCAAGATAACCATGTCTGTTTATATGAGATATATTATAAGAATCTAGATAATAGCTATAAGTTATAAATCTAGATTACAGATTATAAATAGATGGGCTATTTGGATCATGAATTATTTGGTGGTTGAAAGGTTGGTTGTGCATGTAATCTCAAAATAGCTAGGCAGAACCGGATTATGTGACTATCGGAGTTTGGGCCGTCAGATTTTTATAATCTAAAAAAAATCCATAATAATCTTGCTGTTTGGATCGGCTACAATTCTTTTGTCTGATTTTCGTAATATTTGGCTCGTCCAAACATCCGAGCTACTTGAAAACAATGCTGTCCAATCCGAGACTACTTTTATCGACCGGCCTTTCTAGGATGTGCTTTTGCTGTCTGACGGGCTCGCAACAACGCGCAAAACCTCCGCGCTTCTGCAAAAATCCGGCCGAACAAAAGCGAAATCCGGCCGAACAAAAGCGATATTTAGATCGAGACGCACGCAAACTAGTCAATCATCCGCCCAGGTCACCCCCGCGTCGCCCGCGGGCGGCACGTTACGTAACCGCGTGCGCCCCCATCCCACCGCACCCGAGCCTCTCGATCGTCCCCGCCGCACCCAAAAGCCCACGCGGCCATCCATGCCAGGGGCGCGGCGGCGGCGGCAGTGAAAGAAACCGAGCGACTAGCCAAGGAAACTGACCATTTTTTCCTCCCTTCTTCACCGCCCCACCTCGAGGCGCTTTTGAATCCGCTCCCGTCCGGTCTGCCCCCAAAACGCCCTCCACTGCTGCTGGCGCAGGCAGCTGCACCAGATCGCGCGGCGCGCCTCCTCCACGCTCCGCTGCTGGGACTGGGAGTGACCTAGGCAGGGCTCGCCGCCGCGATGGCGTCGTCCAGGCGCCGGAGGGGCGGGGGCCCCGAGCGGGCGGCGGACAACTGGGAGCGCCTCGTGCGGGCCGCGCTCAAGCGGGACCGGGACCACCTCCGCGCCGGCGGGGCGGCCGGGGCGCTGGGCCTGGCCGCCGCCGTGCCGGCCTCGCTCGGCCGGACCACCAACATCGAGCAGATCCTGCAGGCAGCCGACGACATCGAGGACGAGGACCCCAACGTCGCGCGGATCCGTAAGCAGAGCCCCATCCTGACTCCCCCTCCCCCTCTCTTTGTTCGCCTAGTACAGGGATGGAGCTGGCAGCTGATTTGGTCGAGTGAGCTCTGGATGGGGTTTTGGAGCTGCTGATTTGCGGGGTTTTCCCAGTTGCTGATTTGGGGATACAAAGTCGTGCAGTACCGCGATTTCCTCTTCTTCGAGCTGAGTGATGATTAGGTTCTAGTTGCTGGCGATTAATGGCCAGGTGCAGAGCTGAGTTCTAGCTAATAGCTGGGTCCTTTACCGAGGTCCTGTCAGTGGACAATTGATTTCAAGCAAGCGGGGGCTTGCTCGTGTGGCAATTTCGAATTGATCAGAGGCCTCTAGGTGCCCTCAGTCTGACTGGAGTTCACAGTTGCTAACGCTACCATCACACGAAATCACAATTCTTAAGGTTTCGGATGTTGCTGGCTTGTGGTTTGTCCTGGTTGGTCTCTGCACTGGGAAAACTGAGCAGTGCTATAAATCTGGAAGACATACTAGACAAAATACCCATTCCAGGGATTTGATAAAGATAATCTGCTAACTTTATTAAGGCTAGGCAGGTGCTTTGATGTTACTCTAAGTTACACCTTTTCTGCTTGCACCACAGTTTGTGAACAAGCCTATACACTGGCTCAAAACCTTGATCCCAGCAGTGAGGGGAGAGGGATGCTTCAGTTCAAGACAGGTTTACAATCTGTTATTAAGGTACGCTTGCTCTCATCTTCAGATACTAATTACTTTTGTTCACATTCAGTCTATTTTCCACTGAGTTCTTCCTAACTTCCCTTGTCTAATCATGGCATTCTGCAGCAAAAACTTGCAAAGAAGGATGGAGCTTCGATAGACCGGCAAAATGACATTCAAGTTCTATGGAATTTTTATCTGGATTATAAGAGTCGGCGCCGGGTTGATGATATGCAACGTGAACAGGAGAGACTGAGGGAGTCAGGAACATTCAGTACAGAGTATGGCCACTCTTTGTTAAGAGATATCGACTTTGTTTTTCTGGGCTGACCTAGCAGTAGAGTTTCAGAAAATGTGCCATTATGCACTTTTATCTTCTAGGCTAGCATGCTTTTTTACTCAAAAGCGAGGCATCCGTCCAGTTCGATTTTACTAGTCACAAAAAGTTTACTGTGCCACAGGAGGCTTTGCCTGCATTACCTTTCGATCACTGGGTGCGCACAGGAACTGCATTATGTCATCTGTCTTTAGTATAATAACTTAATCGCAGTGAACCTGTGATAATCATAGAATTGACAGGGATGTATACATGACACTGTTTGTGCCTTTCTGCTTGCTTATTCTCTACGGCAATTTTTGATGAACCTAGGCTGCTCATCTGCCTTCTTATTGTTGAATTGCAAAGCTATGTTGTTCTACCACATCACATATCATAAGAAATTTGCCTTCTTGATGTGCATTTTTTTTAGTTTTCTTAATGCAATGGACACCTAAATATTTCATGCCTCTAGGGCTTACTGCCACTATGTCATTCATAGAAACAAACCTTATATATGTTAAATTGCTCATGTCTAGTATATTTTGTTTGCTATGATCAGGATGGGAGCTAGGGCTATGGAAATGAAGAAAGTTTATGTTACTTTGAGGGCTTTGCTTGATGTTCTGGAAATTCTTGTCGGGCAATCACCAACTGATAGACTTCATAGACAAATTCTAGAGGAGGTAATTTATGAAAGATCTCGTGATCATGCTATTTCCCCCTTATTTTGTAACTATTCTCAGGAATCATTGTTCTAGTTTTGGTTGTGATTGTATACTGGTGTGCTAAAAGCCTGCAATAGTAATCTGGTTTGTTTCACATACTTTTAAACCATAAGAAATGAGTGCTATGCTAATCAACTGTTACTCTTTCCTCTGTCCTTTTCAGATAAAGAAAATAAAAAGATCCGATGCAGCCTTGAGAGGTGAACTTATGCCATACAACATTGTACCCCTGGATGCACCGTCGTCAGTAACAAATATTATTGGTTTTTTCCCCGAGGTATGAGTATTTGCTTTGGTTTGTGACACATTTTCCAAAACATATCCTCGACTACCGATTTGAGCTGTACTATGCCTAAGAACATAATACAACTAACATAATTCAGGAGTATTTGTGGGTCAAGTACTCAAATCCATAAAATGTCATTTTCCTATGACCTATCCAAATATTAAAGAAAACTGCTTGTCAAATTATGATATTTTCACTGTATGTTCTCTTGGATGACATTTAATTATTTTTTCTGACTGGAGGCTTTAATGTAATCATACAACACAATACCCCTGTAGTCCTATTTCCATTTTCCCACATGCTATGGGTTACCGTGCCTCATTGCCGAAGCATTAAAATGTATTATGGGATTTAAATGTTGCAATGAAGATGAGGAAATAGGTTGTACAGATTAAACTCCTCGAACGCGCAGGAGAGCTGCGCATCAATATATTCAGAAGAAAAAGGAGGGGTAAGACCCCTGGTGATACAGTTAGGGGCCAGTATCATGCCCTTACAATAGGTGCCTGTAAACTATTATAGTAGCTAGACCTGACCAAACAGTACAGATTAAACTCTTAGTTGCAAAATGGTACTCATGAGTCAGATTGTTTTCATTGTCTTGTTATGCCTTAACAAATAAAAGAAGTATCTTTTGTTGTTGAGAACAATTCCGTGCAACTGTATCAGGTCAGGGCTGCAACGACAGCGATTCAAAACTGTGAGGATCTGCCACGGTTCACTTATGATGCGCCACAGCTAAGGCAGAAAGACATTTTTGACCTTTTGCAATATGTATTTGGCTTCCAGGTAAAAAGCTTCTTGTATCGCATTCTTTGTTGATTGATCACATTATATTAGATTTTTTGCTAGATTTCTTGTATGGTTTAATACTTAATCCTGCATGTTGGCAGTTTGGCACATGCTACAGTTAAAGCTGCTGCTTGTTCTGAGTAACATACTTTCTTATTTTTGATGTCTTTTACATAATATTTTGCTAATATTATTATGGGAGGCAACCTGTGCTCAGATCTGGCATAAATGAAAGCTTTGCCAGAAACACCTGTATGCTTAGTGCTTTACCTTTTGAAGTGTCAAATGATTAAAACACAACTGGCATTGACTGTTGACATCTTTCTTTTGCTTGTTAACAAGCTACTCTGTGTCTTGAGACACTTTGTTTCTCTGTTGTCTTTGATTGGACATGGACAGTTTGATATTATGCGGATGTTCTTACATCACATTCATACAAGAACATTTTGCAGAAATAAAGTTATGTTGAACAAAGTGTCTCATATACTCTGTTCAAAACTTTATAGTTTTTAATGCTTGTTCTGTTATCTTTGTGTTATGTGAATTAATTACTGATTATGCAACTGTATGGGAAGTTCTTTATTTCTAGATTTTGACCAATTTGTTCATCACCAGTTTCATGATAGAATTTTGTATTGCCTTTGTATTGAGTATCTAATTTGTCTGGGGTTGTTCCAGGATGATAATATTCGAAACCAGCGTGAAAATGTTGTACTTACATTAGCCAACGCTCAGTCCCGTCTTGGCCTGCTCGATGGGACAGAACCGGTAAGTTCTTCTCTTTTTATAAGCAACTAATCATCTGGTATAGGATTTTGATAAGAAATTTTTATCCTGCTGATTTAATACTTCATATGTTAGTAACTAGGCACTTTGATGGACATTATAGAATTTCGACCACAAACCCAGTCTTTAAAACTGTGGCCCTGTTTGGCAGTGCTCCCTCCACTCCGCTCCACGCCGGATTCCCCGGAGCGCTGCCAAACGTAAAAAATGGTGCCCGCTTCTCCCCTCGAGTGGGCGAAATCGATTCCTGTTTTTTGTACATGCAGTGGGGAGCAGCAAAAACCTACTCCCCTGATTCCAATCCGCTCCGCTCGTCTCCGCTGCTCATTCGCTGTAACTCTTCCCCATCTGCCCACCTCCTGCTGAGCGCTCGTCCCCGCCCACCGGCTGCCACTCATCTCCGCCTGCCCGCTCGCCTGCTGGTCGCTCGCCCCTGCCCACTGGCCGTCGCTCGTCCCCATCTGCCCGCCCACCGGTCACCACTCCCGTCCACTGCTCATCCACGCTCGCCTGTCTGCCCACTTGCCAGCCGCCGCTTTTCGCCTGCAGCTCGTCTTTGCGACGCCGCTCTTTGATGGGGACGCAGGAAGAAGCTGCCGTCGCTTGGGTCTCATCTGCACTACAAGCTAGAGTTGAAGCAGAAGAGAAGCGCCACCAACGTTGAATTGTCAAGCAGGGAGCTAATTGGAGCCGGAGCCGGGTTGAGCTGGAGCTAGAGCGCTTGAGAGCTGGTTTAGAACGCTGCCAAAAGGGGCCTGTTTATGAACTGTAGCTGGGTGTTCTATGGTGGCCTTGCTTATGAATTTTTCATTTAGTGCTTAGCTTCCTGCATGGAATTCATGTAAGTTGAGCTTGCCTCAGAATGAGGAATGGAAATCTGAACAATTAGCGTTTTGTGTTTATCAATTGACCTGTGTACAAATTTGAAATATACCTGTCACTCCAGTACTGTAGTTCTGTTTGGATAGGGATCTGCATTGCCTAGATTTATTGTTGTTGGTTAACATATTGCTGGTAAACCTTTGACTGCCATGTCTGTAATGTCAGTCAATAACCTTTTGTGTCCATTTGCCAGTAAATTCTCTTATGTATATATGCAACAAGCACTAAGCAAAGCTATGGATCTTGTAGAAAATTGATGAGAGGGCGGTCACTGAAGTTTTCTGCAAAGTTCTGGACAATTACATAAAATGGTGCAGGTACTTGGGAAAGCGTGTGGCATGGACAAGGTGATAAAAACTTTTGTGGTTAATACTTTCATTGTGCGTGTATCATCTCGCGTGATGCTTTGCCTGTTTTCCATCTTTTTCTTTTTAAATCTTGGATAGCCTTGAAGCAGTAAATAAGAACCGGAAGATCATATTGGTTGCTCTCTACTTTTTGATTTGGGGTGAAGCTGCAAATATTCGTTTTCTCCCAGAATGCTTATGCTACATTTTCCACAATGTGAGTCCCTTCCTAACCCAAGTGCTGTTCTTTCTCTTTTGTAGTTTCAGAGACTACATCTGGAAATGAGTTTAGTATGGCCTATACTTTGTGTAGATGGTATTGTCAGGTTGATGAGTATGACTGATATGTTAGCTGCAGTAAACATTTAGCTTTCTCCTTAGCAAGTTGCTCCTTTTATGGTTTAATTTGGAATACTGTAAGAATACTTCTTGTATCTTCAGGCAAGTGATATCATATTTTTGTTTTTTGTTTTTTTGGGGCGCAGCACAGTCAGTCAGGACTGAATTGCTACTCCCTCTGTTTTTCAATATTTGATGTTTAGGACAAGCTAAACCTAATTAGCTTGCCGTAAGCTAGACCTGATCATAGCTCGGGCCGGGCTGGGTTTGGGTCGCCAAACGAAACCCGATTTTCTTTTTTTTTCTGGCCCGTGCCTGACCTGACCCAAGAGCCAGGCTGAACAAACATGGACTGTGCCCAACCCGAGGCTGGCCCGATAGCCTGTGGGCTGACCCGGCGGCACGGCATCATATGGGTTCATCTTGAGCTGTAATCTGTATTATGTGTACATAACTCATTTTTTTATCGAAATTCAATCCATGTCTCAACTTATTAATAGCACAAATTAGCAAATCGCAACTCAAAGTGAACCTCATGGGCGGCTCACAAGTCACTACACAACTAATAAATCTCATCTGACTAGCTAACACTGTACCTTCACCAAGCACCGAATAGACAAATCAACCACTACCTAACTAGGAACTATACGGATGGGGTTTGGCGGCCGCTGGTGGCTTTTGGGGTGGGGGGGGGGGGGGATGGATAGGGTTGAGAGGGGATTCTTATATATGCAGCTGCACTAGTGCTTGCTGGGCTGGACTGCATGGTGGGAGGCTGGGGTGCTGTGTGTTTTTCCTTTTCATTTCTTCGGGTCGTTGGGCCGGCCTGCGGGTTAAAATTGCAGCCCGTACATGACCCAAATTTCTGCATGGGTCAAAAAACAGGCCCGTGCACTTTTCGGGTCAGATTGGGTTGGTTTTTTTTTGGCGGGTCAGGTCGGGCGGCCCATGATCAGGTATACCCTAAGTGTCTTATACTTAAAGATGGTGGTGGTGGGGGGGGGGGGGGTAATAAATAGTAGGTGCACAGGTGCTATTGTAATCTCTGTTACACGGACACGGCTGGGAGGCCACGTATCACGTGTTCGATACGTATCGGACACTGATACGGCACCGATACGGCTTGGAAACGTGTCTGCTGCGTATCCAGAAAAATATAAATCATCAATGGTTCGATACGTGGGCCGCGTATCTGGGCGCTCTTTTGGATACGGCCCAGCCCACTTAGCAAGCACCAGCCTCCTGTATTAGCCACACACGTATCTACCCGACTACCCCTGACCTAGCACGCACACGCCACACACGCAGCCGCCGGCCGGCGCCTGGCCACCCGCCCGCATGAGCACCGCAGCTTGCCGGCGACGAGCCGCCGGCAAGGAGCGCCGACCATCGTCGCAGCGCACATGAGCCCCGCCCCACCCGTCCGCGACAAGCCCCCGGAGAGGACGAGTGTGGACGAGCCATCCGCCCACCCACGACGAGCCATCAACTCCAGCACAGCACTTTTCGGCAATCTCTGATGAGTTACCTGTTCTCGATCTAGTATTCTTCTGAATTGATTTTTTTCCTGTCCATTTCTTTTCCTATTTGATTTCATCCTTCCCATTCTAATCCACAGACTTGTTCTTGATTTCTTGAGGGGTAGATTAGTAGATAGCAGCATCGAGCAGTGCTAGCGCTAGCGCTAGTGGTAGCATAGGTTCTGAGGCCATGATCGGCATCAAGGCTCCAATGTTGGCTGCTATTTATCTCTGTTGGAACTTTTATTTCTAATTATTCTGAATTATTTTGTGTATTGTTATTTATTTATTTCTTCTAAAAAATGCTGAAAGGTATCCGCGTATCAAAGTTTTTGGAGGAGATGACGTATCCGCGTATCCGTATCAGCCTCGATACTGATACGCGTATCCGTGTTTGTGTAACGTAGATTGTAATAATCCTTGGTAGAACTTGATGATGACAATCTACATAATTGGGTAATGATTCACAAAACATAAGCAACCTAGACTAGCGCATGTTGTTCTTCATCTTGCATTTGACCAGAAAATCATATGAACTTCTCCCTCCTTTTCTTTATGTAGGGTGTATTCGGATTTGAAAACAATTGAACTTAGTTTTGACTAAAATTTGTCAAATTTTATGTTTATAGTGTCTAAAAGTTGCAACAATAAATTTATATTTGATGTAGCTTTCAATATGATATTAATCTTGCAACAGCTAGTAATATATTCTATGGGAATTGATGGTCAAAGATCACTTTTGAAGATTTTTTGAAATCCTATACATAAAGTGAAAGAGGGGGTACGGAATCAGGTTTAATAAAATAGCAAAGCATCTCAAGTTCTAAAAAGGTGAAGAAAAGTTAAACTACATATTACTATCCAGATTACCACCTCTAGCATTTTATAATCCTCTAGCTCAATGACCAATTCTTGTGGTTTGGAAGCAAAAAGAAGGCGAACCAAATGAAGCTACTAGGCAATCCCTTACCAGGTAGCAGGTAGCAGGTAGCCAGGCAGCCTTGCTGTTTCCATGTAGCGGTGGTCAGAGAGCATGTAGCCTGGTGCGGCAATTGCTGTATGGCCATCCTCGCCTTGTGGTGTCTTGGTTTCCATGGTGTGTTCCCCTTAGCAAAGAGAATTGTGCATGGTTTGTGTAGGCCACTTAACCAAGAGAATTGTGCGTGGTTTGCGTAGGCCTGTGTTTGCCTGGAGATTGTCATCATCTGCTAATTTGCATGTGGAATGGATTAGCTGCACAGGCCAGGCCGATGTGGCAAGTTAGTAGTAATTCATAAATTAGGAGTCACATGAAGATAGCAGATCATCTAATTAGGATTTAGGAAGGTGATGAGCTTTGTTAGGAAATTAGAGATGTAGGTCAGCTTGGTTTCTGTGATTATAGACATTAGCTCCTCAAACATAAGGGACCTCATGTACTTCATAGGAATTATACAATTAACTTAAACTTAACTTAATTAGCCTCAGAGCCTCTCCTAGCTTGTAAGGGAAAAGCCCTGCCGACTGTGGTTGTGGGTGAGTGTGCCATATCCGTCAGTGTTCAAATCCTTGCACGAGCAGATACCACAATATTGAGTAACTGTATTTGCATTTTTTGTCAAAACTTAAGCTCAGCTCCTTTTGTTGTTGTGGTTGTATATGTCCTTGTTAGGGAAGAAGTCCTCTGTATTTCTCTAACAATGTGCTGCTGTACAGTACTGCAGTTTATTCAGCTCAATGACATTATTGGCATATTTCAGATGGCAAAGGAACTCGATGGAATTCTTGACTCATCTGAAGCTGAACCTGCAAAGAGTTGTATTACTGGCGATGGTTCCACCTCATTTCTGGAGAAAATAATCACCCCAATATATGAAACCATGGCAGCGGTAGGTTTTTCTATTAATGGTTCTATCTTTGATCTACTTTTGTCATATAGATCAGTAATGTTTTCCCCACTTGCATTTCTGGCTGCAATTGGATTGACATATACCCTTCAAAAATTCGGTATGGGTTCCAATACATTGACTATTCAATCTGCCTGTAGGGTGTAATTATGTAATCCAGGTTCCACCAAGGTATTGGATCAATCTGGAAAATTGTGGAAACTCCATGGGGTGTTTTAACAGTCTTTGGCGTCTCATTTTCAATCTTGAAATATGTCCATTTAAACAAAAATAGTTTGCTAACAGCAACAAAATTGTTTCCTTCTTTTCCCCCCCCTTTCATTTGGTATATTGTTCTTATATTGCTAACCCTTCAACATAATTTTGACTTGAAAGTTTGTTTCTAAGACTAGGAGCAAGTATAGATTAAATGTAGCATTTCCCCCAGAATTTTAATTACTGTTTGGTGATAAAATTCAATCCTAATTGCACAGTTACTCTTTCAAGATGTGTTGCACATGGTACATTGCATTGCTGGCACTGTTTGGTGCTTTGGAATTGTATTTTTACTGCTGTTTATTTTGTTGAAATTTTCATTCGGTGTTTAGTTGGGTATATTCTAAATTAGATGGTTCTAGTGGCCTACTGGGTCATGTGCCATCTGTCTAGTTTATTTTGTGCCTGCCATCTGTGTATTAAGCTAGGATAAAATTAGCCAATTGCGTGCCGGTTGTTTAAATTTCTCAGACCTTTCGCTGCTGCATTGAAAGTTTTTGCATACACTGTTTACAGGAGGCTAACAATAATAATGGTGGAAAAGCTGCACATTCTGCTTGGAGGAATTATGATGACTTAAATGAATATTTTTGGTTGGTCTATAAGCTTGCCTATCTTCTGCCTCCTCTTATATCATTTTCTTCTGTTGTTAACTTTATTCTGCTATGTATGTGTAGGTCACGTTCATGCTTTGAGCTTGGTTGGCCACCTGCTGAGGGTTCCAAATTTTTGCGCAAGCCTGCTAAGAGGAAGCGTGTAAGTTAATCTTGCATATTTTCCTAAAGAGACGAGTAGTTTTTTTATATGTGACTTGTGAGGGCATACAATGTGGGAAACACAACTATATGAAATATTATCACTTGAGGTTCCTACTTTTCTGTCTGCTAATTTCTAGCCTTTAGTGTCTTATCAGTTTAATGCTTGTCTGTGGTTGTGGATTTAAGTTCCTAGGCTATCTTAATTGCTTCGAATCTAATAAAATGATTTGCACTAAAATATTCAAATTTTCAATTGTTGTTTCTCTCAGTAATGCTGCTACTGTACATCAATGTTATACGATCGTCCAATCGAACCTAGTCGACATGGCACCGATAAGGTCCTGATCGGACGATTAGTCGCGATTAATTGGGCGATAAGTCCGACTAACAACAACAATAACAACATAGCCTTTTTTATCCCAAGCAAGTTGGGGTAGGCTAGAGATGAAACCCATAAAAAAACAAAGATCACGGATCTTCAGGTACGTGGATGGCGAGTCTCCAAGCGCTCCTATCCAAAGCTACCTCTTTGGAGATATTCCACTCCTTAAGGTCTCTCTTAACCGACTCGTCCCAAGTCAGTTTAGGTCTACCTCTACCTCTCTTTACATTTTCGGCCTGCTTTAGAACCCCACTACGCACTGGCACCTCAGGGGATCTCCGTTGGACATGTCCAAACCATCTCAATCGATGTTGGATAAGTTTCTCCTCAATTGGTGCCACCCCGACTCTATCCCGAATAACTTCGTTCCGGACTCTATCCCTTCGTGTGTGCCCGCAAAACCACCGCAACATCCGCATCTCTACTACACTCAGTTGTTGGACATGTCGTCTTTTTGTAGGCCAACATTTAGCACCGTATAACATCGCCAGACGAATCGCTGTCCTATAGAACTTACCTTTTAACTTTTGTGGCACCCTTCTGTCACATAGGACGCCAGAAGCTTGACGCCACTTCAACTAGGTAGCTGAGATTCTATATCTAACATCTTCATCAATGTCGCCATCCTTTTGAAGCATCGATCCTAAATACCGAAAAGTATCCTTCTGGGCCACCACTTGCCCATCGAGGCTAACATCTCCATCCTCATGCCTAGTCGCGCTGAAATCGCACATCATGTACTCGGTCTTGGTCCTACTGAGTCTGAACCCTTTCGACTCTAACGTGCGTCTCCACAGCTCTAACTTCCTATTAACCCCTTCCCTACTCTCGTCAACCAGCACCACATCATCAGCAAAGAGCATACACCAAAGGATATCATCTTGTATGTCCCTTGTGACCTCATCCATCACCAAGGCAAATAAATAAGGACTCAATGCTCACCCCTGATGTAGGCCTATGTTAATAAAAAAGTCAGTGGTGTCACCATCACATGTCCGGATAAACGTCATCGCATCCTTATACATATCCTTGATGAGGGTAATGTACTTAGTTGGGACTTTGTGCTTCTCCAAGTCCCACCACATGACATTTCTCGGTATTTTATCATACGCCTTCTCAAGGTCAATAAAGACCATATGCAAGTCCTTCTTCTGCTCTCTATATCTCTCCATCAATTGTCGGATTAAGAAAATCGCCTCCATGGTCGACCTTCCAGGCATGAACCCAAACTGGTTTTGGGTCACACTTGTCACTCTTCTTAGACGGTGCTCGATAACCCTCTCCCAAAGCTTCATCGTATGGCTCATCAGTTTAATCCCACGGTAGTTAGTACAACTTTGAACATCTCCTTTGTTCTTGAAGATTGGTACTAATATACTTCTCCATTCTTCAGGCATCCTGCTGGACTGAAAAATAAGGTTAAAAAGTCCGACTAATCGGGGTTTTACCTAGTCGCGATAAGCATCGCGATAAGTCCGACTAATCGGGGTTTTACCTAGTCGCCTCAGTACCGACTAGGACGACTAATCGCGATTAATCGCGATTAGTCGGATGACTGAATAACATTGCTGTACATAACATATGGTTTTATAATTGGTCAAGTCTACCATTACACATGTAATGCTAAGACTCATTTTAAACAGATTCCAGAGTAACTTTGTTTGAAACAGGCTACAGTGTAACTCCGTTCTTACTATTAGATTTGGAACAGTTAAAGATTATCTTGGAAACTGAAAGGTGAATATGGAAATATTTTTCTTAGTCTACCTTACATAGCCTGCTAGATTCTGGATTGACAACAATATTGATCTTACTTGAAAGTTAAGGGAGCTGAATCAGGATGCTTTTCTGATGATTTATACTTCGAGTGCTTTGGGATGCAAAGAGTAAAGGCTAGAATGCTAGATGATTTGCTAATCCTTTTCTTCTTTGTATGGAAAATCTTCTCTTAGTTTATAAGTATTGAAAGAGTATAATGAAAAGAGGTAGTCTCTAGAGAAAATATGGGGTGTTTATCTGGTGGTGCATGCAACTAAGAGGGAGGCATTTTGACTAAGCTAAAGTCAATACTGTTTTCCTGTAATGTTGGTCTTTTCTGTGTTTTCCAATTTCCATATTACCAATGTTTTTGACCTTAAAATTTCTGCCTTTGATGCCTTATTTGCAGACAGGAAAGACCAATTTTGTTGAACATCGTACTTTTCTGCACTTGTACCGCAGTTTCCATCGCATGTGGATTTTTCTACTATTAATGTTTCAGGTTAGTGGTCTGAGATTATGACTAATCATGGATAAGTATATCTTGAATGTATAATCATTAAATATGATTTTTCACTGATTGGTGATGCAGGGCTTAGCTATTATCGCCTTTCGCCATGGGAAGATAGATATTGACACCTTTAAAATACTACTTAGCGCTGGACCAGCCTTTTTCATCCTAAACTTCATTGAGTGTATGTTCTCTATGTTACTGTTATTGTTTTTTTTATAACTTATTCTTGCTTCATCATATCTTTTCATCTCTGAATATAATCTCGATAGGAAGCTACTGATATTTCTGCTGTTCCTTTTATATTCCATATTTTATTTTTATTTTGTTCTTCTTTTAGGCTGCTTGGATGTGCTGCTCATGTTTGGTGCGTATAAGACAGCAAGAGGTTTTGCCATCTCAAGATTAGTTATCCGATTCTTTTGGTTAACTGCAGTTTCAACATTTGTAACCTATCTTTATGTGTGAGTATTCAGTTAGTTTTTTACATCTTTTTCTGTTTATGTACGCTAAGTTATCTATTCACGTGAATGCTGATATTGAGCAGGAAGGTCTTGGAAGAGAAAAATGCAAGGAACTCTGATTCGACTTTTTTCCGGATTTATGGTCTTGTGCTTGGTGGTTATGCTGCTGTTCAGATTGTGTTTGCACTAATGGCCAAGATCCCTGCTTGTCACAGGCTTTCTAGTTTTTCTGATCGGTCACAGTTTTTCCAATTTTTCAAGTGGATATACCAGGTATATATCATCATTCCATAAAATTGGGAAAGAAATTTCTTCTATTGAATTATCCACTCACTTTTTTTACTTTTTGTTCTTAGGAGCGATATTATATTGGACGGGGACTTTATGAGAGTATAAGTGATTATGCCAGGTTCTTTCCTTCTGCTTTTCGTGATTTCCACAACAAAGTTTTCGACACCCTTAACTTTTTTTGTGGTTCCTCGGGCTAACATCTGTAGCAAGATCTTCATTTTCAATTTTTAGCATCAATATACTACTGGCCATCTGTTAATTTTTTTTGAGTATACTTTGCGATTGGTGATTGCTCTTAATTCTCCTGGTTGAGTTGTGTGCATTCATAATGAAGTTTGCTTGTGGCATTTGTTGTGCTACTTGCCTTTGTTTCAGGGTTAGATACATGTATGCACCAGTGTTTCAAAGTCGTGGCCTAGGCGTCCGGGCGTACCCAACTCGCCTTGGGTCGCCTTGTCGCTTTTGAAACACTGGTATGCACTTACAAAGTTAGGAATTGAGTTACAGTAGCCTGAGATACTCATGGGTTTGATTACTTCCTGATGTTAGTGGTTACTGGCAATAGCCTGGCGTGATTTGACATTAGTAGTTACTGGAAATTTCCTGAGATATACCATCCACTAGCTTTTTACTACCTGTCAGACTGTCATTTTGAATACACACCATTTCTCTCGACGATAACTGGCCCTCACTGATTGTGTTCATCATTCTTTGTTATGTTCTTACTGTAAATCTTCTTATGCAGATATGTGATATTTTGGATTGTCATACTGGCCTGCAAATTTACTTTTGCATATTTTCTCCAGGTGGTTATAACAAAGTCTAGAAATATGATGTTTGTTCTATGTTCTGTATAACAAAAAAAAATTGTTCATACTTTGTCATTCACATCTTGCAGATTAAGCCTTTAGTTGAACCAACCAATATAATAGTTCAACTCCATGATTTGAAGTATTCCTGGCATGATCTTGTATCAAGGGGTTAGTATATCTGGAAAATATTACACTAATATTATTGTTTAATTGTTGCCACTGTGTACTGAAATTATCTTTACTATCTATTTCTATGCACATTAAAACAACGCAACTACGACTGACTGTGTGTTTTTTAGGAAATAAAAATGCTTTGACCATTCTGAGTCTTTGGGCACCAGTCTTGGCTGTAAGTTACCTGTTTTAACCTGTAGCTTTGATATTGATATAAGAGAAACAAAAAGAATATGCAAATGATACATTACGTTCTTTTATTTGTATCTATGTATCTGTAGATATACCTGATGGACATCCACATTTGGTACACACTCTTATCGGCTCTTGTTGGTGGTGTTATGGGTGCTAGAGATCGACTTGGGGAGGTATATTTGTTTTTTCAAGTCCTGGCCTTGTTCGTGGATCCAAATGCTATCAACTATGCATACATTTCTTATGATATGCAAACTAAGTTACCATTTTGACATTTGCTAATATGATGCAGATTCGTTCAATAGAAATGCTTCATAAACGTTTTGAGAGCTTTCCAGAAGCATTTGCTAAAAACCTTTCCCCTCAAAGGTTCTTAGCCCTATTCTCTGAATTCGTGTCATTCTAATTGTTTATGATTTACATATTAGCTGAACTTTGTATATGTTTATTTCTGTTTAGTATAGATTGGTCTGGATCTTTAGGTGCTTGTTTTTCATACTCTTTGTATCTTATTCTGCAGGATATCAAGCAGACCAGTTGCTCAGGTAAATGAACACCTGTTCACCACATGTTGTTTTTGATACTTCCTTTAAAAGATTGGTTCCATAATCTTGCCTTTTTCACATCCTTGAAATAATTGCTATTATTTCCATTAGGCCTGCTAAGTTGCATTTTCTTTTTCAACCTAATTTAACTGAACATTGTCCAACTAATCTAGCGTCTTGTTTCACTAGATTCTAGGTTCATTCTTAATTTGTGAGTTCAGATTTCCCCTTTTCTCGTTGTTGTCATTATCTCTCCAAGGGGAATATCCTTACAGCTTTGATGATAGACTGCACACACTTTTGTTTTTAAGGTTCCTTTTTCTATCCGTTATACAAAGAAGTCACCTGGTGAATTTGATAATCAATTTTTCTTGAAACATCGGATATAACTGTGATGTTGTTCTATTTTTTTATCACTTGACATTAGGATTCAGAAATTACTAAGATGTATGCCTCGATATTTTCCCCATTTTGGAATGAGATTATCAAGAGTTTGCGTGAAGAAGACTATATCAGTAACAGGTCAGGCAGAAAATAGTAATAGATTATTACCTTATGTGTGATTTTCTTTGCTTCAATATTGGTGGATTTCCTTTCAGGGAAATGGACTTGCTTATGATGCCAAGTAACTGTGGAAATTTGAGACTTGTACAATGGCCATTGTTTCTGCTGACTAGCAAGGTATGAGAAATCCTAGTTCAAATAGCATTTTTCATTGTGAGAATGAATCTTCTGCATATCTGAATCTGTGGTTTGGCTGTTATCAATCTGTTGGTTGATTCTTCTGTAGATTATGTTGGCAAATGACTATGCTTCTGACTGTAAAGACTCGCAATATGAGCTATGGAATAGAATATCAAAAGATGAATACATGGCTTATGCTGTCAGGGAATGTTACTATAGCACTGAAAGAATTCTTCATTCGTTGGTTGATGCTGAAGGGCAGCGCTGGTATGCTTTCTCAGAGAAAGATGAATCTGATACTAACATCAAGGCTACTTAATGTTTGCCCTTATTTCACTACTTGACTATAACACGTGCTGCTGATATTTATACAGGGTTGAAAGGCTTTTCCGAGATCTCAATGACAGTATAGCACAGGGTTCGCTTTTAGTGACTATAAATCTCAGGAAGTTACAGTTAGTCCAGAGAAAGCTTACAGGTTTGACAGGTCTTCTGGTAAGATTGTTACCCTTGTTTCTTGAGTTTGGGAATGAAAATTGAAAAGCCACTCTATTGCGCTTTACTTGCATGTTCTGTATAAGGTGTTTTATTATTAATAGATAATTGAGTACGCTCTTGCATTTCATTTGCATCAGGAGCAGGTAGTGCTCCCCTTCCTGTTGGTCATGCTCAGCCTGTCATGTTGGCCGGAACCAGGCAGTAGCAAGTAGTGGGCAGTATGCTGCAACATTAGTGCTAGTATAGAAGTATGATCTAGCTACTAGTTGGTAGGGACTAGTGACATTTGACTTGTGGTATATGCAAGGAGTAAGAGCAGCTGTAACTCAGTTCAGCAGCACCATTGTTTGGTGTCTCCCCTGTTTTCCTTTCTCCTACCTCTTGCTTTTGTGTTTGTGTGAGATTGAGTGACTAACCTGGAGGCCAAAGTCAGCAAGTATATCATGCTTATTGTTTAACTATTCCTATTTCTTCTGTGTTTCATAAATTTATTGTGAATGCATTTTTGCTTCTGTGTTTCATAAATTTGTTATGAATGTGTTTATGATAAATGGAGTGTCTATTAGATACGCGACGAGACTGCTGGTCTTGCAGCTGGTGTTACAAAAGCTCTCCTAGAGCTCTACGAGGTTATCACACATGAATTTCTTGCACCAAATCTGAGGTATGAAGTGAAAAATCATTTTTTATTTGACAATGATACTCCATTTATTTTCTGTTGAAAACATTCTCTTTCTTTTTGCAGGGAACAGTTCGACACATGGCAACTATTATTAAGAGCTAGAAATGAAGGGCGCCTATTCTCTAAGATTTTCTGGCCAAGTGATCCAGAAATGGTACTAATCTTATAAAAAAACTAAAAATCTTTTAGCTGTAATGCTGTTACTAGTGTGATGCTTTTGTTTGTCCCTGCAGAAAGAACAAGTTAAGCGTTTGCACTTACTTTTGACTGTTAAAGATTCGGCGGCCAACATTCCAAAAAATCTTGAAGCTCGGAGAAGATTACAATTTTTCACCAATTCTCTATTCATGGACATGCCAGCAGCAAAGCCTGTATCTGAGATGATCCCGTTCAGGTACTATTAACACATAAGGTCTTCATTATATCATAATGAATAGGTTCCTATTAACACCTAATTTTCATGTGCAACAGTGTCTTTACCCCCTACTACAGTGAGACTGTACTTTATAGCATGTCCGAGCTTTGTGTTGAGAATGAAGACGGCATTTCGATACTTTTCTACCTTCAAAAAATATACCCTGGTACTGTTGCCATGCCTAATTCTGAGCTTCTAATTTGCAAATTTTATAATTCATGAAAATATTTTAAGCGTGGCTATGTTTCTGGACCTGTCTGCTGAAGTACTCATGCTGCTTTGATTACTGGTTACCCTTTGTACTTGGTTTTTCTTGCTTGTGACTTCTGGTTTGTACAAATATCCAATAATTGGGAGTTGGGACACATCAGGACCTTCTAGCTAGATAATGGCAAGTATACTACCTCTTTTATGTTATTCTGGCAGGGTGATGAGTATAAAAGCAAGTCCAAGTGAATGACAAAAAAAGTGCCTGCTTTCTGCTTTTGATTGTTGCTTTCTTTTTTTTCTTTATGTTTTTTGTTCATGCTTTATAATACCCTAGTGCAATGGACATCATTTTGCAAGCTCTGATTATGTTTTGGTACCCCCCCCCCCCCCCCCCCCCCCCACCCAAAAAGAAAAGGGGTTGCCGTTTTTACATGTAACATTCTCTCACCTGGTCTGCAGATGAGTGGGCTAACTTCTTAGAACGAATTGGCCGTGGTGAGTCAACAGAAGAGGATTTTAAGGATAGCCCAAGTGACACCTTGGAACTCCGGTTTTGGGTGTCCTATCGTGGCCAAACTTTGGCAAGGACAGGTAAACTTATTTTTTCATTTCTTTTTGTTCCAGTAGATTCTAAAGTAGTAAACAAAATGATGCACAATAAACAAGTTACATGTTAGGTTGAAAATCTTTATTCTGATGTGCTTATCTGCATGGTTTTACCCTTCTTTCGTTTCTGTGTTCATTTACTTATTTTGCTGAGGCAGTGCGTGGTATGATGTACTATAGAAGAGCTCTGATGTTACAAAGTTACCTGGAGAAGAGATACCTTGGAGGTGGGTATATAGTTTTGTGTTGTCTGTTACTTAATTCAACACATTTATTTGACTATCTTCATCCTTCTTGCTCTACCAGGTATTGAAGATGGCAATTCTGCAGCACAATATATTGACACTCAAGGCTATGAGTTGTCTCCTGATGCACGGGCCCAAGCAGATATAAAGTTTACTTATGTTGTTTCATGCCAAATATATGGACAGCAGAAGCAAATGAAAAAACAAGAAGCTGCAGATATTGCTCTCCTACTGCAAAGGTTGGTTGACTTTCTTGTTTATTGAATGGGTTTGTAGTTGTTACTGTATTAGATAAAATAATCCTAATTTCAGGGCCTACTAGTCTAGTTTCTTTTGTCAACTACTCCCTCCAGACCCTTTTCTAAGGTCACCGGTGAAATTCATTATACCAAGACGAGGGATGAGAGGGTGCGCCAAATTAATTGCCTAGCAAAGCTGTTCACGGTGATTGGCTGATTTAACTACCCGGCCTGCATGCATGCATGCATGCAAGGGGTGAATACCGGATGGATTTTATACTCTCAGAACATCTACAGGTTGGCAGCGTCGCTTCGTACTCCTACACTTTAATATGATGAATTGCTTTGATGCCTCGATGCACTGGCCCGCCCTACATATCGGCCAAATTGAAAAATGCTATAACGCCTTAGAAAAGGTGGAGGGAGTAGTTGATCTACATGAATTTTTTTTCCACATTTGTCCGAGGATTTTCAAGTCCTAAAATGTCTCTGATCTTGATTTTTGCTTGACACCTAGAATGTCCTGCTTGCAAGTATGTGAATTTTACGCGCCTTTTGTGGGAGTTGATCTGCTTCCTGTGAAATTCTTGTGAAAGTCCTGTGTTCAAACAGGCCCTACAGCTGTCAAAACACTCAAACTTAATGATACTGATCAAGTTTTGTTATAATTTGTAGAAATGAGGCTCTTCGGGTCGCTTTCATACATGAAGAGGATAGTGTGTCAAGTGATGGACATGCTACAAAAGAGTATTACTCCAAGCTTGTAAAGGCTGATGTTCACGGCAAAGATCAAGTCAGTCTATTTTCTTGAATCTATTGATGTGGTGCATTCATCTTCTCACTTTAGAATCAATTATGAGCCTACCCATCAGTCCGACTTAGATTGCCAGCTTAACACAGTTGGCTCCCGAAAAATATAGATAGCTGACAAATTTATTTAGCTTGTGTTTTCTTGGCTGGAGTGGTCAGTCATGTATCAAATGATAATTGCATCCTCTACCATTCTTCTTCTCTTTATCGTGAATACCAGATACCATGTGACTCCTTGCCAAAAAAAGGTCCCCCATGTTCCTTGGTCTGGCAACAATTTCTTCCTCTTGAATGAGCTGATACCACTATTTTCTCATGGTTTTGTCCTGACTCCTGAATAAATTGTTAAAAAGAAGTCATAGGTCTTGAAACTTTCAACAAAATACCGAACCAATTTCCACTTTTGTTAGTACCTACAAATACTTTAGCCCCAACAAAGGATTGCGAAACTGGATTGCTAAACTTTAACAGTTCGGTCTGTCCCGATGGTTACCGTTTGTTTTTCCTATCTTTTGCGCTTCATGTTTTATCATGTTCTTTTACACATCGTCTCCTCGTTGTAATGTGTTAGGCCAGTACAAATGGTTATGTCAAGGGCGTCGAGCCCTAGGACAGCAGGACCCCGGCTTCGTAGCTCGTAGCCGGAGGCGATAGGGTCGCCGGCGTTGTTGCCCGGCTGACCAATGTTGAAGGAGATGAGATTAAGAGTGGAGAGGGATTTTGAGGAGATAGATGATTCTTGATTGATCCAAAAGTCTGCCGTACAAGAGCTATAAATAGCCAAACAAGCTAACAAACCGTATAGGACACAAACTCAAACTTCCTAATAAACTAGCCATGATTAGTTGGGACTCCTTCTGGCGCGTCGTTGCCCTCCTGATTTCTCCCGCGAGCAGATTTCCTGCGCTGATACGAGAGGCCCCACATGACAGGTTACTGATGGTAGCTGTCCGGTTACCACTGGCATTTGTTCCCTGGCCTCAACTCATTGTTGTATATCTACTTTGCTATCATTACTTTTGCGAAAGTCATGCTGCGAGACATCAACATGCTTGTGCATTGTTGTAGGTCAAAGACTTCTCAATTCACTAAATAAAGTTCATGTATTATATGGAATCTAGTTCTATGTATGCTTTGCTCAAAATTTGTAAAACCTACCCTTTCAAGAAAGATGTTCAATGGTTTGAATGATTGCATAAAGTTCTGTTGACATTAGGTCATTGTGTACATTTACTACTAGCCGTGTGCTACTGATTTTGTCATATTTACTATTTCAGTGCAAGTAAATCACAATGGAAAGCATTATTTTATTTGCTGCAATCTTGTTAGAAATAATGCATTTGTTTCTTTTACGTAACATCTTGTGCTTTATCCTGCATCCTGTTACACAAATAGGAAATATACTCGATTAAACTGCCTGGAAACCCCAAGCTTGGTGAGGGGAAACCCGAGAACCAGAACCATGCTATAATCTTCACTCGGGGAGATGCAATACAGACAATCGATATGAACCAGGTTTACCTTTTTCCATTTCACTGCTAACGGTAACCTTATCTTTTCATTGATAGACACTCCTTGCAGAATCTGTTTACTAGCGTTTGCATAGATTATTTAGTATTAATTGTTATTGGGAGTAGAATGTCAATTTGAAAATTTTGTTACTTTTGGATTGGTCATTTGGTTGTGCTGTTTTTAAGAATTCCATTCATGGTATAGATGCTTAGTTAACCATGACAGGTGGATTGTGTTAAATTCTGTTCATACTCGGTTAAATTTTCCATAATTTCCAATAATGAATGATAGATAGTATATTGTTTTAACTTGCTTGTATATTTAATGTGGGTTTCTAGAGCAACATATTTAAGTTCTAATATGGTGTCCCGTCACCTGGGCCTCTCCATTAGACGTGCACAGATTATATTCAAAGGGTTGTGAGGAGACTCTCACAGAAGGAGTAAAAAAATGATACACCCATCTCCATTTAATATGATGTGCACATATAATCTCATCCAACAGTGGTCCGCACTCTGGTTTTGTGCGAGCACTTGGATGAGGTTGAACTGGACACACTAGTCGATATACATATCAGATAGTATAGATTCTTTTTTAGAACAACATTACAGAGTTTCACATACCTCTTTGTAACCTTGACTGACAGAAGTTCCCATGTAGGATAACTACCTGGAGGAGGCAATGAAAATGAGAAATTTGCTTGAAGAATTTCGTAATGCTCATGGAAACCATGGCATAAGGAACCCCACAATTTTAGGTGTGAGGGAGCATGTTTTCACAGGAAGGTTATTATTTAACTAATCTTACTCATTTACCAGCTATCCATATTTACTTATTAAATGTTTCTGTATTGACCTGTTCTATTTCATTTTTGCTAGTGTCTCTTCCCTAGCGTCATTTATGTCCAAACAAGAAACCAGTTTTGTTACTTTGGGGCAACGAGTTCTTGCGTACCTCAAGTGAGTAAATGCTGCCAACCATATGATAACTTGCTATAGGAAATATTGTTTGGCTGTTTTTTCTTACTGCATTCTCTACTCATTATGGGATCTGTGACAATGATTTCAAACTGGACAAACTTACTGGTGACATTATCTTTCTCCAGGGTTAGAATGCACTATGGACATCCTGATGTTTTTGATCGAATATTTCACATAACCCGAGGTGGCATTAGCAAGGCATCCCGAGTGATTAATATAAGCGAAGATATATATGCTGGTGGGTACTTTTTATTCTTTACGTTTAAGTTTCATTATGAGCTTGACATGGTGGCAGTTGTGCTTGGTTGTATCTGATGCTTGGAACCAGATCTAAGTCCTTCAGAAAAGGAATTGTGACTATTTCAGCTTCATTGTGTGAGAGTTTTCTGTCACTAGAAGTTGGACTGTTATTCAAATGTTCTGGATATATTCTGTTCCTGAAATAGCCAGATGTTACGATTACACAATTATATTGTTTATGTATGTGTGGCTTATTATATTTTTTGAAAAAGATGTGTGGCTTATTATAGTTCTGGTAGAATATGTATACTTATGGAAGGGATGTGCATCACTTCTGTTTTCATACTGGATACCTGAACTCTTCAAAGTTCTTTAAGCGTGAACTATTCTGCAGGATTCAATTCGACTCTGCGCCAAGGGAACATCACACACCATGAATATATACAGGTTAATATTTAAGTTCCCTTGTTAATCTTTATAAGTATTCGCGGTTATTTGACTTAACAGGACATGCGCACTTGCATACTTTTGCACTTGAAACATTAATATGTGCATTACAATAAAGAAGACTGGTGAAACTTAGACATCAGAATTGATTATCACTTAGTATATAGTGCACATGTTACGACCATGTGCACACAAAGTTGCAAGCGCACGTGCTAACATTTATATTGATGGCATTCTAGATTCTTTGAAGGGCACACATGCTTGCATTTAGTCAATGAGTGCATATGCCATTACCTCTATATTTACTATTCCCAGAAGTTTATAAGGGAATACAAATTATTCTCTTTTTCAGGTTGGGAAAGGTCGGGATGTTGGCTTGAACCAAATTGCACTTTTTGAGGGGAAAGTAGCTGGAGGCAACGGCGAGCAAGTTCTCAGCCGAGATGTGTATCGGCTGGGGCAGTTATTTGACTTCTTCAGGATGCTAACTTTCTTTTTCACCACTGTTGGTTATTATGTCTGCACAATGGTACTCCCCACCTCCTTCCCTCCCCTTTGCTGCCTCTGCGCATGGGTTTATTTTATGGGTGCTGGATTTTTCTGTAGCATCTCATGTGTTTACTGGGTTCTTTCCATGGCATCTTAAGTTGCAATACAGCATGCGGTTACCTGAGTGCCCATATAGCTAGAAATTGCAACAGTATTGACGCGGCATGCCTGCATATTGCTGTCATGTGGGGCCGGAAGTACTCCTGGCTCAACAAGAAGGCCAAGAAGACACAGGATGCAGCCCAGGCGTCGTAGTTATTTTAGATTGAATTTTGTTAGTTCAGGATTTTAGATGGAGGACTTTGGTCAGTTTAAGATTCAGTTTGTTAGGGATTTGGTTTATCTTGAGTTGTTTTTTTCTCGAACACGCAGGAGAGCTGCGTATCAATATATTAAGAAGAAAGAAGGGTGTAGCACCCAGTCACCAGTACAAAGGTTTTTTTTTCATGAGAGAAAAAAACCAACCAAACCCCCCCCCCCCCCCCCCCCCCCCCCCCCCCACCCACACACACACAACACACACACACACACACACACACACACACTATATTCCCCTTTTTAAAGAATTCAACCCATGACCAAGGAGACCTATCAGGCTAACCATTAGGCTGCAGGGCGAGGAGATGAGTAATTCCTCGAGCCCCAGCCAATTCCCACAAATGCAGTTCATCTCTAATGGTAGAGAGAAGCCCATTCAGACTAGGCTGCAGACCATAAAAAACACAATGATTCCTGTGATTCCAGAGAGACCAAGCCACCAAGATTACAACTGAATTTAGGCCCTTTTTGCTTGGTCAGCCACCCTTCTGCTCACCTGATCCCACCAGTCCTCGAAGGAGTCATCACCAGGTTGTGGAGTTAAAACTTGCAGACCTAGTTGTTGCATAGCACTGAACCATATTTGGCGCGAGAAGACACAAGATAGTAGCAGGTGATTGATTGTCTCCTCTTGATCACATAATGGACAATGTTCAGGGTGCGGTAATTATCTCGAGTTGTTGAGAGCTCGAGCAAGGGATAAAGGGATTGCCCTATATATATGAAGGCCCTGTATCTGGGACATCAAGCAATGAAATTTACTTATATATATGAAGGCCCTGTATCTGGAACATCAAGCAATAGAATTTACTTCCTCCACCTCCTTCTAATCTAAGTGCAGAGCAGGAAACTTGATCTCTCCCCTCTGTCGTCAGCTACCCGGCCAGATTCATCTGGCCACTACAACTGAACTGCAGCTTCTCCAGAAAGCTGATGCCACAACTTTGGAGGCTTATGAAAATAGAGCCCAGCTTCTATCAGAGTCCCAAAAGTCTGTTTGGTAAATTGTTGAATTGAATTTGTTCTTGAATCGCGATAGGAATCTATCTTGAATATTCCCTTTTGCCGTTGAACTCAAACCACAAAGCTTGTTGAACCTGAATATTTTGGATAGTATTAATTTTCAACATTGCATTGAAATTTGCATGGGAATTCTGTTTTTCCATCCCTATTCCTGGCAAGGAAACCTGGTTCTTGATATCAACCTTGAACAATTCTGCAATAGGAATTAGCGCATAGTGAACTGATTCTGAGACTTTCAACTTATTAATTACCAGTCTGTTGACTTGTTTGTTCATTTATGCGCGCAGATGACTGTTTTAACTGTGTATATCTTCTTGTATGGAAGGGTTTATCTGGTGAGCACTTTCAATTCTCAATGTATTATTCTCCACTTTTATGTGGATTTCTCTGAATTTTAATTTGTCTGAGATTTGGTATTGTAATTTTCAGGCACTCTCTGGACTTGACTACTCAATATCTCGCCAGGCTAGGTTTTTGGGGAATACAGCACTAGATGCTGCTTTGAATGCTCAGTTTCTGGTCCAGATTGGTATTTTTACAGCAGTGCCAATGATAATGGGTTTCATTTTGGAGCTGGGGCTGATGAAGGTGGTTTTTTTTTTTTTGAAAAATATCTCTTCTTTAGGGCTTGTTCG
Organism: Panicum miliaceum; assembly: GCA_032594955.1. Lineage (NCBI taxonomy): Eukaryota > Viridiplantae > Streptophyta > Magnoliopsida > Poales > Poaceae > Panicum > Panicum miliaceum. Next base: position 43,818,229 of record CM064056.1, on the reverse strand, counting down.
GTTAATCCCCTCCACAAGGGGATAGGGAGGGATTGAGTGGGATTTTGGCTTGTTGGGGATTTAATCCCTCCCAACCCCCTTCAATCCCCTCCAAACCGAACAAGACCTTACTCGGTATTTTTAATCACATCGTAATTCAATCTTTTGCAGGCTGTTTTTAGTTTTATTACAATGCAGCTCCAGTTTTGCTCAGTCTTTTTCACCTTTTCGCTTGGAACAAGAACACATTACTTTGGTAGAACTATCCTTCATGGTGGTGCAAAGGTACAAAAGTCGTATTAATTGTTAAAATTATCACTTGCTAGATTTTTTGCTGAATGTTTCCTTTATGCAGTATCATGCTACTGGTAGAGGATTTGTTGTTCGCCACATAAAGTTTGCTGAAAATTATAGGCTTTATTCTCGAAGCCACTTTGTCAAAGCGTAAGTTATTTACTTTCCAAAGTAGTCATAAGTTCTTATAGGAAGTTGACCTGTATTATAAAAGGTTGCGCAAACATATCTTCCTACAATAGATAAGAGTGCTAATTTGTTATGTCAGCGCTATTGCTTGTACTCCCTCCATTCCAATTTATAGGTTATTTTGGCTTTTTTATATACATACTTTTTGCTATGTATCTAGACATAGTGTATATCTAGATGCATAGCAAAATCTTTGTACCTAGAACAGCCAAAATGACCTATAATTTGGAACAGAGGGAGTAGTATCTTATATTACTGTGTCACATGCCTACTGGAGTAACAAGGTGGAATTTATTGTTTAACAGTGGGTGAATTGATGCATCCAGAACATGAAATTGAACCATTACTGTAACTTGTGTAAGGACAAACCTGTGTTTCTGTGCTTTAGGTTCAGATTCAAACCTTGAAACACTCGATATTTGTTTTTCTTAGGCATTACTGGGATCTGACACTGCAGTTATAATGTGTGCTTGCTTGGACTAGTTGGTGATTGATCTGAAAGACATTCTTATTGTTGCAGGCTCGAGGTTGCTCTCCTCCTCATCATTTACATCGCGTATGGTTACACGAAGGGCGGTTCATCTTCATTTATTCTGATAACTATCAGTAGCTGGTTCCTTGTCATGTCTTGGCTTTTCGCGCCTTACATATTCAACCCATCTGGTTTTGAGTGGCAGAAGTATGTTTATTCTAATCCTACCTTTAAATCCTATCCTCTAAGTTGGTATTTGGAATCGAATGAGACCATTGATTGGGAGAATTGACAGTTTAGTTGGCTTTTCACATCGTGGAGAAACATAACACCATATTGATGAATATTTTCTCTGGATGCATAGGAAAATAATATGCAGTATTATTAACATTGGGTTTGCCCTGTTTGTTTACCCCCCAGATTATATAATCCAGCTTGTAGGTGTGGAAGAAAAAAAACTAAAATAAGCTGAAATAAGTTGATCCAGGGGAGCTTAGTGGATATATAAACTGGGGAGCCTAGAATATTGTATGATTGCTTTTATAAGTTGGGGTTATAGATGGCCCAAACGGGCTGCCCAGCACGTGCCCGGGCACGACTTGACTGGGTCTGGCATGGCATGGTGGTGCTGCCGTGCCATGCTGTGCCTGCCCACGGGTGGGCTGCGCCCTCGACCCAGGCACGGGCACGCCGTGCCTATTTCGTGCCGTGCTGGCACGTAAAGCACGGCTGGCCTAGCGTGCTGAGCCAGCCCGCAGCCTGTGGATGCCTCCGCGCCACGCCGCTGCCCGCCGCAGATTTGCGCAGGGAGGAAGAAGGGGACGTGAGCGGCGACCGTTGACTGGTGGCCTTCCTTGGCTCCGGTGGCTGAAGGGACGGGAGGGGGGCGGCACTGGCGACGGCGGCGGGTGTGTGTGTGTGTGGTTTGGTTGTGGGGGGGGGGGGGGGGGGGGGGGGATGTAGCAGCAGCAGCTCGTGCTGCTGCAGAGGGTGAGAGAGACGGCGGGGTTGAGGAGGCTGAGGCCGGCAGCGGACCGCGGAGGGTGGGGTTGGGGTCGAGGAGGTGGAGTTTGAGCGTCGAGAGGGGGAGCTGCCGAGCCAATGAGGAGAAATGGGGAGAGGCGCTGGGCTACGATTTCCAGCAGGCTGGCGGTAGGATTATATTTGGAGGTGTGACAGGCCTTATCAGGCAGTCCATGCCACCTGGCGTGCCAAGGTGGCAGCCAAGCACGACATGTGCTACCAGGCCGTGTTGTTCTTAGGCCGGGATAAAAAGCCGGGCTCCGTGTCGGGCTGTTTGGACATCTATAGTTGGGGTGTTTGTTGACCACATGAGCATGAGCTTATATAAGCTAGATTATAGAAACAGGCTCTAAGAACATGTTTTTGTTTTGGCATGCACAAAAAAGGGATGCTTGATAACTTATTGTACTTACTCTGCATTACTGGAAATATCAGGACTGTGGAGGACTTTGATGACTGGACAAACTGGTTACTTTATAAAGGAGGAGTGGGTGTAAAGGGTGATAATAGTTGGGAAAGCTGGTGGGATGAGGAGCAGGTCAGCAAGGATGCACCTGTGTTTGAACTATATATTTATTTTAACCCTAGATAGTTTGTTCTTTTTACTGAACAATTAACACTGTTTAATTAAGTTATCTCAATATGTTTGTACAGGGTCATATCCGGACTTTCAGAGGACGTATTCTAGAGACAATCTTGAGCCTCAGATTTCTCATTTTTCAGTATGGCATTGTGTACAAGCTTAAGATTACGTCGCATAATACATCCCTTGCAGTAAGTTGAGCTCTCTCAGTTAGTAGTTCGTCACTGTAAACTCTTCAATTGCTCACACTATGGGCTTCCCCTACTGTACCTCCCTTTAAATGTTCTTCAATTGCTTTGCCCCTTCTTATTAACTCGATTATTCACTGGTATTAAACCTTTTTTAAGAATTTCATATATCATACATACGTTTTGTTTTCACTTCTCATTTCTGCATTTCTGATCAAACTGATCAATGGTAGCACCTCAATGCAAGTAGGAATCAGCATAGCGCTTCACCTATCCTCACGGAAAGCATCTGTATGCTAGTACGGCCTATAGCTTCACCTTCCAGGTCTTCAAAGAATTCAACTAGGGTGTTGTTTGGTTGGCAAGCGCAAATGCAAATGGTAATGAAATCAGAATATGCTGCGAATGCAAGGGATGTATCAGAATACATGTTCTGTTTGCTTCTTTTTTCTCAAACGTGCAGGAGAGCTGCACATCAATATATTAAGAAGAAAGAAAGGGGTAGGAAACCCCGAGTGATACAGAAAGGGGCCTGTATCATGCCCTTACAGAGAAAAACCTGAAAACTATTACATACGGCACAAATAGCTGAGACCTAACCAACTAAACAGCCCAGAACTTAAACAGCCTGAGAACCAATGGCGAGGTGTGACACTCCTCAAGCCCTGGCTATAGACCACTGGTACTCCTCTTCGATGACAGAAACCACACAAGACACATCAGGAGGAGCCCCATTGAAGACGCATTGATTCCGGTGTTTCCACTCCCAAGATGATGATGGAATTTAATCCTTTTTGGACCTGGCCGTCCACTTTTGCGCTTGCTGCTTCCCACCAATCAGAGAAGAAAAGGTCGGTCTGTGGAGCTAAAATCTGTAAGCCGAATTTCTGCAGAACCCTGAACCAAACCTGATGGGAGAATACACACACGACCAGCAGGTGGTCAGCTGTTTCTTCAACCTGGTCGCATAGAGAGCAGACTGCAGGATGGGGAAGACCTTTCCTCGCCAGGCGATCAGCTGTCCAACACCTATTTAGTGCAGCAGTCCACATGAAAAATTTGCACTTGCTAGGTGCCCAACTCTTCCATATTCTCTCCCATGTTCTGTTTGCTTCTAGACCGATGTCATGTCCTCCACGGTGTTATCCAATTGCGCTGCATTTGGAGTGTGGTATCAGCTTTCTACTAGCCCGTATCCGGTTACGCGGGATTCGATTGCAGAGCCGCCGGAACAAACAGTAGGCAACGCAATCAGATACCAATTGTAATCAGTTAGCATTACATTCACCACAACCAAACACCACCTAGGTATATATGTCAAATGTTTGGACCTAAAAATATGTTCTTGTGATTTTGATAAATTTGGAATGTAACATATAATATTGTCTTAGTAAATAAATGTTATTGGGTCTCTTCATTTTCCCCTTGTAATCTTTCTCATGGATTTCAGTGTTGAAGTGGCTATTGTAAATATTCATAGCCTACCACCAACCATGTTTCTCTCTTTCTGACTTCTTCCTATACTAATGCCTTTGTTACTGTCCAGGTCTATGGTTTCTCATGGATTGTTCTCCTTGTTATGGTTCTCCTTTTCAAGGTTTATCATGTTAATTATTTAGGCTTTCACATATTGCACGTTTTCAGATCATATGGATGAACTCTAATCTAAGTTTTTGTTCTGGTTTCAGCTTTTTACTGCAACTCCGAAGAAGTCAACTGCCTTGCCGACTTTTGTTCGGTTTCTGCAGGGCCTCCTTGCTATTGGAATTATTGCAGGAATTGCGCTACTTATTGTATTCACCTGCTTCACTATTGCTGATTTGTTTGCGAGTGCACTTGCTTTTATAGCAACTGGTTGGTGCGTTTTATGTGTAAGTACTACAACATCCTTATATCTGCTACTTAATCAAAGCAATAGTAGAATATTACAAGTATCAAATTAATGGCTGGTAACTTGGCTGCTGCTGCCATGTGTAGCCCTTTAATGCTTGCGTAGTGAATTGATCACACTATTAGCCCTTTTACCAACTTGTCTTTGTCTTAGTCGTTTCACCGCTTTTTCCAGCTTCCATTTTTTTTACTTTGAAACATATATATTTGATGTTGAAGAATGTATTCGAGTAACATTCTCATTGTCTTACAGTACCAAATATGTCTATAATACTTCTACTAAATATGCTAATAGTACTTCTGAAGATAACTTAATTAGTTAACCATAATCCTGGTGGAATATCAAGTTTTATCACTAGAGCAATTAGAAGGAACATGTGTATATGGATAGTACAATTCTGGCAAACTCAAAGTTCATGTGCTTGGGTCATCACATTAGATTGTATTCACATGCCCTGCTAACTTTTTCTTGTCATGGCAGCTGGCCATCACATGGAAGAGGGTAGTAAAAACTCTTGGGCTCTGGGACTCTGTACGCGAGATTGCACGGATGTATGATGCAGGAATGGGCGCCCTCATCTTTGTGCCCATCGTTTTCTTCTCATGGTTCCCCTTTGTGTCAACATTCCAGTCACGCATCCTCTTCAACCAAGCATTCAGTCGTGGCCTGGAGATCTCCCTCATACTGGCGGGAAACAAGGCGAATCAGCAGACATAAAAGGCCTCGTATGTTTATGTTGTACATTCTTGGAATTAGCGGGGGCGGCGTAGTTAGTTGGCTCGAACAATTTAGTGTGGGTTATTACTCGATTTGGAAAGCCAGCTTCTGTACATAATTGCCTCGGTTATTTTGACGCTAATTGTTTGGAGGGAAGAGCTACTGCAGTAGAGATGTATTCATTATTGTAACCTGAGCGGATGTACGTTCACCTGGTCTTAACGAAGCTAGTTGTTTGTTCCGATGGTCTAGCAGCAGTATGTATGTTGCGTGTTTGCACGTTCGGGTTGTGCACTAAACGACATGCTTCAACTACGTCAGAATCGCTTTGCAAGTTCCATGAAATGGCATATGTTCAGTTGATAGATATTTTGCATTACTAAATGGAAAAAGTCTAAATTTAAGTATAGCTAAAGTCTGTTTAACTCCTTAAACTATCGTTTGATTTAAATTACCCTCTAATACAATTTGTCTTTTACATTTCTCCAGGTGGAGTTTTAAGTTGAAATTTTATAGGATGATAGTACATATTATAGCTCTTGTAAGAAAAAATAAATGATATAGTTTAGGGGGTAAATTGAATCAAGTTATAGTTTAGAGGGTTATTCAAACTTTGGCTATACTGCTATACTTGAAGGGAGTAAATTGAACTTTTTTTCCTTTGTGTTTATAAAGGTCGAACCTTAGAAGTATATTGCACGAAATTCAAGGTGCAAATCCGGCGTAACAGAGAAGCCCCTCAATTTACCCCTCCAACTATAACAAAAATCCTTTTAATCTTCGACTATAAAACCAGATACCGGGAACCATTCAACTACTGAAACCAGACAAATTTGGTCGCTTAGATGGTGTTAAAGATGGTTTTGCATTTTGTGAAAGTTAAAAAAATCTAGTTTGGCTTTACAAATTCTTAAATAATTCATTTTATAATATAATAATATGAAATAGGTACCATCATTTTTTGAAAAATATAATATATTTGTTGATACTCTGCTTGCTAATTATTTGGATCTAATTTGTTCTTGTTCCTAGTGTTTTTTCTTATAGTCACACATATTATTTTTTAATAAATAAAATCCAAATAACTTCAAATAAAGCACCAATAGATAGTGTACACTTTTAGAAAATTTTGGTACTAGTTTCATACTTTTCTTATTTAAAATAAATTTGTTTTGAATTTTTGAGATCAAATTAGATTTTTTTTCTAGTTTTAAAAAAAATAGAAAACCATCTTTAAAACCACCAAAAGGACTAAATTTGTCTTGTTTCAATAGTTGGATGTCCGGTTCAAGGTTCAAATCAGATTATCCTGCCAGTAGGAGGGTGGAAATTGGAGGTTTCCCTTTTTCTTATAGGGCTTTATTGCATAGATATATTTAGGTTGCTGACAGTGATTAAAGATATTTTGCCAGCTTCATCTACGAAGCAAACTACTCCATCCGTCCTAAATTATTAGTCATTTTAATTTTTTAGATACATAGTTTTTGCTATGCATCTAGATATATGTTATATCTAGGTGCATAGTAAAATTTATGTACGATTAATAATTTGGGATAAAGTAAGTACTACCCGAGAATTGGCTACACAATATTGTGGCACACAGGGCTAAAACATGAAAAATATGATCTCATCGATCAAATATCCACAAAAAGGATAAATCCTATCATTAAGCTGAAAGATTGCCAGCTTCGACTAGCTCACGTTTGCGTGTTAATCTTTATAGGCAGAAAGCAGCTCTTACGTACACTATCCTAAACAAACAATCTCATCACTCAATGACAAACTTTCAAAGTGAATTTATTGTATGCCATTAAAAGATCATCAGCTGCAAAGTGCTAGTGTTGATGCTAGCGTTGGCGGCGATCAAGAATGGCCTCCAATACTCTCACAAGGGAGAAGACTTAGGTACTTGCCCAACTGTCAAATACAGGATATCGAAAACTGAGAAGTACGTGAGAAGAATGATTCTTCATCACTTGCTCCCTCCGTATTGGTAAAGCAAGTCGTTTTGAGTTTGTCTTAATTCAAATATTTTAAACTTTGACTATAAATAAATTCTTTAGGTTGAGTTTGAAAATATAAAAGCGATGTAAGTAGATTTATCTTGAAATATAGTTTTGTAAAAGTATATATTGACTATATTTTATAATTTTTTATAGCAAAAAGATAGTGGTCAAAGTTGTTTTTGGAGACCGTATCGATGTCCGAAACGACTTCTTTTACCAACCTGGAGGGAGTATGTTGTTTTTTATATCTTTGTCCATAAGGCATGCGTGATGACGACAATGAGGAAGAGCCTTTCTTGGAGCACCGGATGGAGAAAGTCTACTGTAATTCATCACTTGAGGTTGAATATTCATCTTCACTTACTTCCACCGACTTGCCAATGACGGTGAAATCCATTTTTTCCTTCCTCTTGATTCCCTTTTCTATTGTTATTCTTGTTCTTAGCCCTATCCTCGCTATGTTTGTGGGTCTTATATTTGTGACATTGTCAAGAGTGATGTGACACCCCATGGCATCAGCGGTGGAGGCAGGGGTATGCACCTGTATTCATGTGAATAGCAATTTTTTTTTGTAGGAATCGACTATACAAGTGTACATAGTATATACATGTATTAGTCCAGCTCAGGTGTATGCGTCCACCAATCCAATCTGAGCGCAACTCGGCAACTCTTACGTGTGTGGTATTGTATTGCACATTATTTTTTTTACAATGAACACCAAGGTGCAAATTCCTGGCTACGCCACTGCATAGCATTGATGTTCCTATTCACCGTGGAGACCACTTTGGCCACTTTGGGGGTCCATCTCTTCATCGCTTTAGGATCTTGACTCATCCGCTTCATCCCTTTCTTCAATTTCAGCATCTTCACTTGATCTTGGCTTTTGTCACCTCATCGCACCCTTCATCTTGTGCATGCATGCTTGGTTGCTTGTGAGGGCATGATTCTTGGTTGTTGATGACGATGGTGCTTTTGGCTTGATATCCATGCATAACTCATGGGTGATCACCTTGTTGATGACTTGATTAGAAGTCATGGTATCCAAGTGCTTCTTGTGGAGGATGGAGATGACCAATAAGTCATAGTCAGGTAAATTAAGTGCTTGAATCATCTTGCTCACCAATTCCTCATCATCAATTTGACAGGCATCGATCAAGTTATAAAAGATCATTGAATTTCCTAACGAGAACATGATATATTTCATTTTGCACATCCTTTATGTCTCTATAGTTCTCTTTGATTCTATCCAAAAGACAGTCACTGTTTTGGGTTCGGATTCAGATCAGTGGTCGACAATATAAAAGGTGGATGAATGTGGTTTTCATCCAGGCAAAATCTATGAAAATTCCACTAGCAACACAATGGCATTATCCACTAATTCACCATTACAAAGCAACAATTACCTAGTACTACTAGTAATCAAGCAAGCACGCAACACAATCTCGCTAAGTCTCAAGCAGCTCCTCTGGCCACGATGCGCGCCTGGAGCGGCTTGGCCATGACGATGGTGAACTCGGCCTTCTCGCCGTCCACGTCCACCTCCTCCCCCTCCATGCCTCGCCACTCGAACACGCGCACCAGGTTCGCCACGAAGTACTCGAGGTGAAGCGTTGCGACGTTGAGCCCGGGGCAGATCCTCCGCCCCGCCCCGAACGGCATCATCCTGATCTCTCGCGTGCCCGTGATGTCAACGCCTTCGCCGTCGCCGCCCGGCATGAACCTCTCCGGCGCGAACTCCGTCGGCCGCTCCCACGCCTGCCCGTCCATGCCCATGTCCGCCACCAAGAAGTTCACCGTCGTGCCCTTCGGGATCACGTACCCGCCCAGCTCCATGTCCTCCGCCGGCGCGTGCGGAAGCACCATGTGCCCCGGTGGGTGGCGCCGGAGGCCTTCCAGCACCACCGCCTTCAGGTACGGCATCTTGTGCACGTCCTCCTCGGAGATACGATCCGAGCCGGTGGAGGCCATTGTGGACTTGATATCGTCGTGGAGCTTTTCCTGGATGGCCGGGTTCTTGACAAGCTCAGCCATGATCCACTGCAGCGCCGTGGACGTGGTGTCCGTGCCGCCGTTGAGGAACTCCGAGCACAGCGCAATCATCTCGTCGTCGGTCAGCGCGCGCCCGCCGTCGTCGGCGAGCCGGATGCCCAGAAGCGTGTCGACGTAAGAGTGCGGCAGCGTCGTTGTCTCGTCCGGCGGAACTGCTCCGAGTCCGAGCTTCTTGCGCTCCCTGCGCGCGTCGATCAGCGGCATGTACATGTCCTTGAGCCTTTGGCGCATGGCGAACATGCCCTGCAGGCGGCCGCGGAAGAGGCGCGTCGTGACGGCGGGCAGGAAGGCGAAGACCCTGACCTTGGTGGAGGAGTAGAGCAGCAGGTCGCGCTGCGCGGCGGCGATGTCGCGCACGGCGCGCTCTCCGAGCTGCTCTCCGAAGCACATGGCCACGAGGAGGCGGAACATGGCGTACTGGAACGTTCCCACGATGGTGCCTTGGTCGCCGCCCCCGTCCTCCTGATCCATGAGCCGCAGCTTGTCCGTGAGCTCGGCGAGCACTGCCGCACGCGCCGGCGCGAACAGCCGGAGCCGCGCCGGGTTCGCGACCTCGGCCACGAAGTTGCGCCGGAACAAGCGCCACAGCGGGCCGTAGCTGGAGGTGGAGATGGTGGCGGCGTTGAGCCCCAGGAGGTCCCTTGACGCGAACCCGGGGCGGTCGGCCAGCACGGCGCCGCGCTCGACGAGCGCAGCGTGCGCGAGGCGGCGGTCGGAGACGGTGATCTCGAGGCGGGAGCCCATGCGTAGCGTGAGCAGCGGGCCGTGGCGCGCGTGGAGGCGGCGCGTGGCGCGCAAGATGTCGACCCCATGGTGCCTCAGCCACAGCAGGTTCCCGAGCACCGGCACGACGGCTGGCCCCGGCGGCAGGCGGCGGCTGGCCTTGCCGCCGTTCTTGGCGTGGGAGGAGAGTAGCAGGAAGGAGAGAGGAAGGAGGAGAGCCGCGAGGAGAAGCCACATGAGCTCCATTTGTTTTTGTGCCGATTGCGTTGTGATCCTTAATTGAGATCGATGCTGGATCCGTGTGTGATGGTGAGGTTTTATAGAGAAGAGGAGAAATGACGACGACGACTCAACTTGCTCCGTTACGAAAGCAAGAGGGATTGATCTATATATTCATGGAGACTATTCTTTGGCTCTTTGCTGTGACTCTTCGCAGCTAGTTGAGCAGTTGGTTCGTTGATGGCTACCAGCTGTTGCTTGATGTTACCTCCTTCGCAAGAGGATTCGAAATCTTCTTTTTTTTTAAAAAAAAAAATGGTGTCGCCGAGATGAACCCGGTTGGATCTCTTATTCATACGGAGAAGCATTTTTCTAAACCAACTTTTTTTTTAATTTCAACCCACTCTTCACAGATAGTAACTTTATTTGTCCATTATTAACTCACCAAATATGTCATCATTTATGGCTCTAAAAGCAATATACGAAGCATGAAAGCAATTAAATCCAATTTGTATATCTTTTAGGTTTACTTGAATGGAGGGAGATTGAAGTGGACACTCGTGGCTTTAATTTGTCAGCGATCTGCATGCTTGGATGCGAAGGAAAGCGAATCTTCTGAGCATTTGGTGGGTAAAGAAAAGAAAAGAAAAGAAAAGAAAACAAAACAAAAGAAAAGATGGAATAACGCGGACGGACCAGCAGCAACGAGCATGCGTCATGTTCATCATGCTCCGATGACCTACGCCGTCGTTCCACCCGGAACGCAGAGATTTTCCGCCGCCTCTGCCTGACCCGTTTTCCTAGCTGTGAGCTTCTTGCAGGATCTGATATAATATTTTCTGCGCACCAGAGATCGAGGAACCCCGGGCGAGAAACAAACTGAGGATTCCGTCGTCCCTGCTGCAGTTGATGGGTTGGGTGGATGGATGTTTCAGACAAGCCTACGTTCGTAGTTGCAGTTTGGTGGCTGCCAAATGGGAACGTACAATAGGAAAACTAACATGAACAACCGTGTTAAGATTTGGACCTCTCCATAAGGATCGGAACATTCTCGGATATATATAATATACCTGTCCAGTTCCATCCTCCTCCCTAGCATCACATCGTAGGAACATGTCAACGAGAAAGAGCATGCACGACCAGGACACAAAGAAAATATCTGCTTTACGCTAGCTACCTTCTGGGATCTAGCGCCTGTTACAGTCTCAACTGACGCGTCGTATACGTGTACTAGCCTCAACTCCAAAAATTAATAATTTTACCTAATGCGACACTCTTCAGTATTATTGCTCTATTCCCATGCATTCTCGCCTAGAAAACCTGCTAGGCCGCTAGCTACTCATTATATTCCTACACAAATTATATATTAACTGGAGGATCAAATACGTACATGTCCCATCGCATACATGTCCATTAATTAGTATATATACTAAGACTCGTGCTTACTATGAGAGAGAAATTAAAATCCTGTCAGATTTAAGCAATATGCAAAGATTTTGCTATATCTATAATGGGCAGATCTCCTACCGGTTCGTTTCAAGATTTTGCTATATCTAGTGGATAACGAAGGCCATGGGCATCTCATCAACGGGCATATAGGCCCTCCAACCAACGGATGCACCACCTCCGCGGCACATCCAGCCGGCCGCCACAACCGCTACGCTTCAAGAGCTGTTGCCGCAACCATCGTTCCCCCACTACAGCCACTGTACCTCCGAGATGGATTTGGATCCAATACGTGTTGAATGGGTTTCGGAAAGTATATTTTACCATATTTCAATCCGAATTCGAATACACATCTTATCGGATACGAATACAAAACAAAATGAATAGTAATAGTTTGGTTTCGGATTCGGATACCTTCTCAATTTGGAAGATAGCATTACCGCAAGTATCAACATGCTTTATCAATTTTTTATAGTATAAAAATCATTATACAAGTAGAGAGTAAAAGATGAGTACATAGCACATGTACATAGAGATGGCTAATAGAATCTAACATACTTATTGATCGATAATTTTAATAATTGAACATATCAAATTAAGTATAAATATAAAATAAATAAATATATCAATAAGTACTGTAGTGCTATTCTACACTCTAGATGTAGCGTTTATTCTATACCCAGCAATAAAATCACTGAACAAACTGACCACAAATTACTTAACTGAGTACTGTATTACTCATAAAAGGGTGTTAGTAATCGCGCAACGGTTATTACTGAAAATTTATTCAGTAATTAGTTGGGTGTAGTTACATCTAGGGTGTAGAATAGCAGGTGGGTTAATAAATATTTAATATACTTAATAATTAACATATATAAAAATAATTTCATCATTTAATTAATAAATTAAAATTAATTAGACTTAATCTTTATATACCATTAGTAGTATAGAATTAATATTATTATTCATTTGTCATTAGCTCTTGAATAGTTTAAATGGTGTACATCATTAGTAGTTAGTTATAGAGATAAGTTTGAGATGGTTTCACCAGTTTCTTTTTCTTTGTGGACACGGATACGGTAGGATATTTCATTTTTTTTAAAATGCAAATTTGAAATAATGGGATAGACAAAAATTATAGAAAATCGGATTTGAATACATCCATTCAGCATCCATATTGAAATAAGATACGGATACAGATATCCATATTAGCAATTTTATCGGATACAAATACGGATAATTTGAATTTTCTGCCATCAATTTCATACCTATCAGCACCGTTGTAGCGTACTGCATGGGGGCCAGCACACCCTGCCCTCCGATGGCACACCATGACAATTTTGCAAACAAGAAATTACTTTCTCCAACAACAATTATAAATTTGTCTACGTTTATCTATGTCAAACTTATATTAATTATATTGAGAACACAATATGGACACTACTAAATTTTCAAAAGAAAATAAATAGCAAATTTTAATTTACGGTAATGCTAGACTAAAGACGTCCGATAGCAAACAAAAAGATCGGACACTACGTGGATGCTTCTCGTCCAGGAGATGTAACCCGCCGAGAGCTTAATAATATTCCCCCATCCACTTACTTGCTTCTCTGCTGGCCATCTATTCTCTCACGCTATCTCCTCTCCTGTATCACTCCGTTCATCTCTCTGGCCTGCGCCGTCGCGCGGCACACACGGGCGCCCGGTGAGGTTGGCACGGGAGAGCCCAGCGTGGCCAGCAGGTGCGGCGGAGAGCCACCGCTAGGCGCAGTGGCACGCACGGGCAGAGGGCAGGGCAGCGAGGTTGCCGGCTGCGGCAGCCAGCAGGCGCGGGCGCGCGCGGGGCGGACGCCGGCTGGTCGGCGGGCGGTAGGCCCGCGGGCTCGCGCCCGCGGTGGGCCGGCGGAGAGCAGGCGCGGGGCGCGCACGGTGGTGGTGTCTGGTGGGGATTTTTCTTTTTGGAATTTCCATGTTGCAACATATTTTTTTTTCTATGTTTCGGTTTGAGATTTGAAATGTTGCAACAAATGCACCGTGCAACGATTGATTTGGTCAAGAGTTTCCCCTTCATTTAATGTTGCAATATTGGCTTTCTAATGTTTCATCTATTGATTTTTGTGTTTCCGGTTTTTTATTAAGTGTTTCACTTGTTTGAAATCAACCAAGTTTGTCATGATTTGCATGAAAATGTTGCATGAATCCGTGGGGATTTTTCTCCAGGAATAGATAGAACTATTTTCTCATATATGTTTGAATGTTGCAAATATGAGTTTTTGATGTTGCAAGCGTTTTGTTATTATGGTGTTGCAACGGTAGTGACGTGAGACATGTTTCATGGGATTTTGCCTTCATCTTGGTTTGAACAGTCACAGACACATATATAGCTTAGCTTGAGCTCGAGCGTCCAGATAAAGATGAGACAAAAAAAAACGATGAGTATTCAAATGTTTCATGATACATGAGCTAATGTTGCAGTGGGAAATTTTAATCCCGATTGAACAGTTGTGGCAGCGTCCGATGCTCTAGCAGCCCCCTTTTATTAAGATAATGTAACAAATTCCTATAGATATTGATTGTCAAAGTAAAAAAGTAAATGAAGTTCAGGAAACAAATTAGTCCCGCCACTCACTCAAACAATCCCTCTAGGCACGAGTCGCGCGCGGAGCGGGTTGGCCATGACGACGGTGAACTCGGCCTTCTCGCCGTCGACGTCCACCTCCTCCCCTTCCTTCTCCCGCCACTGGAACACGCGCACCAGGTTCGCCACGAAGTACTCAAGGTGCAGAGTTGCGACGTTGAGCCCGGGGCAGATCCTCCGCCCGGCCCCGAACGGCATCATCCTGATCTCCCTCGTGCCCGTGATGTCCGTCCCCTCGCCGTCGCCGCCTGGCAAGAAACGCTCCGGTACGAACTGCATCGGCCGCTCCCATGCTTGCTCGTCCATGCTCATGTCCGCCACCAAGAAGTTCACCGTCGTACCCTTGGGGATCATGTACCCGCCCAGCTCCATGTCCTCCGCCGGCGCGTGCGGCAGCACCAGGTACCCCGGCGGGTGGCGCCGGAGGCCCTCCAGCACTACGGCTTTCAGGTACGGCATCTTGTGCACGTCCTCCTCGGAGATATGATCCAATCCGGTGGTGGCGACGATGGCTTTGATCTCATCGTGGAGCTTGTCCTGGATGTCCGGGTTCTTGACGAGCTCCGCCATGATCCCCTGCAGGGCCGTGGATGTGGTGTCCGTGCCGGCGTTGAGGAACTCGGAGCACAGCGCGACCATCTCGTCGTCCGTCAGCGCGCGGCCGCCGTCGTCGTTGAGCCGGATGTCCAGCAGCGTGTCGGCGTAAGAATGCGGCAACGTTGTCGTCGTCGTCATGGTCTCGTCCTGGTCCAGCACGCCATGTTCGGCCTCACGACCAGGACGAGACCATGACGACGACGACAACGCCTTGGTCGCCGCCGCCTTCCCCGGTCGTGAGCCGCAGCTTGTCCGTGAGCTCGGCGAGAACCGCCGCCCTCGCCGGCGCGAACAACCGGAGCCGCGCCGGGTGCGCGACCTCGGACACGAAGTTGCGCCGGAACAGCCGCCAAAGCGGGCCGTAGTTGGAGGTGGAGATGGCGTGGGCGTCGAGCCCCAGGAGGTCACGCGACGCGAACTCCGGGCGGTCCGCCATCGCGGCGCCGCGCTCGACGAGCGCCAGGTGCGAGAGGCGGCGGTCGGAGACGGTGGCCTGGAGGCGGGAGCCCATGCGGAGCGCGAGCAGCGGGCCGTGGCGCGCGTGGAGGCGGCGGATGGCGCGCAGGACGTCCATCCCCTGGTGCCTGAACCACAGCAGGTTCCCGAGCACGGGCACGACGGCCGGCCCCGGAGGCAGGCGTCGCTGGGCGTGTCCGCCGATGTGGAGGAAAGCGAGGAGGAAGAGGAGAGCGACGAGGAAAGGCCATGCGAGCTCCATTGGTGCTTATCTCGATGGAGCTGTGATTCCTGAGCTGAGATGGATGGTCCGTATGCATGCGATGGCGAGGTTTTATAGAGAGGAGGTTTTGCTATGACTTTTCACTACACGTAGTTGAATAGTTCAATTCGAGGATGGCTGCTAGCCATAGCTTGTTTCCTCGTTCGTTCCAAAAAGGTACTGCACTGTATAACACCCGGATTCAGCAGAATCAGCACCATTTGTGTGTAATTTTCTGCACGACAAACAGGGGTCTATGGCAACAAAAAAACCAGTTGGTTCTCTCTTGGTGCCGATCTGCGGCATGAGGCTACGTTTGACACTGTCAAATTAACTGGGAACGCCGTAGAGCCTGGAATCAGCAGTGGCGACCGCATTTCATCAGTTGGGATAGGGTTAGCACTTTTATATAACTAGCAAATATATCTTTACGTTGCTACATGCGAAGGCAATATATATTAACATACTATAATATTAAACATGATTCTATATATTATGCGTTCTATATGAATCTTTTTATGCAATTTTTTAGACAACAATTTGCGTAGTTTCTGCATGACAAACAAGACCGATATAAATTTGATCTCTTTTACAATAACAGTAGAGATAGGTGAGCAACCAAGGATAACGAAAATCAAAGTGTTATACACTATAACATCCATATCTCAATATTAAGAAATATATTTCATAAATCCTGCATTTAAGCTCCTCACTCTTGTGCACCGTCCTACCAGATCTGTCGTATGTGCCTCTCTACTTTCCACTCATCTCTATTTTATCCGTATCTTATAACTAAAACAAGCTAACTGTTTTATATGTTAATGGTAATATTTTTTTACTATTTGTTGAATGACTATTGTTGACACCCAAAATTGGCACGATTCAGGTTTGATGGACATAATCTGTGCAAACAAGTCAGACCTGTCAGGTAAGCCGGTCAGACCAGTCAAGATAACAATATCAAATTATCAATTGGACTTCACCATTGCGTCAATCTCGTCGAGATGATCGAAATGCATATATAGAACGGCCAATTTGGAGTCCGGATGAGGAAGTTATGACTCCAGGAAGACCTGCACCTCAGTGTGACCGGTCAGACCGGTCCAGGGGCGGTCAGACCGGTTGGAGGACCGGTCAGACCGGTCGGAATAGCCTAATCCGAGTTAGGAGTTGTATTTGGACAAGGGATATGTAAGAGTTTCGACTCCTAATGGGTACATACCTCCCCACATTATATTTATGAAGGGCCACGGCCGATTGAGGGTATCCCCAATCAAAACAAACAATCATGTCTTTACTTTTTATCTCCTAAACCCTAAAATCTCTTCTAACCTCTCCATGTTGTTCGTCTACTGATTTCTACGACCATAGATGGCGTCCTAAGCTTGCTGGTCGATCTATGGCACGTCCGACGATGTCCACACCCTGACGGGGTCTCTCCCGGGTGTGAGCATCGACGACCTTTGCTAGTTTGCTCGTAAACTAGTTGTTCTTCATCACGTAAGTGCGTTGGTTATCCTTTGCTGGTTTGCTTGTAAACCTAGCCGTCCTCCCTCACGTAAGCGTGGTAGTTATCCCTCTCGAACGACCGATTTAGGCCAAACTCTAAGAATCCGGTCTGACCGGATTGCTGAGCCGGTTTGACCAGTCTGAGCAGCTCCACGACGATTCTGTCCGTTTGTGACCCGTGCCTTCTAGCACTTCGTGTGTCGACCAGATTTGCGTCAACATACTTTTTGGCGACTCCGGTGGGGAAGATAATTCTGGTTATTGAAGCAACCGAATTTTCTACTCCAACCTATTACTTAATTGATCTACTATTTTGATTCGCCTTCAATTTTGCACCTGGTCTTAAGACCGATTGCATCTACTTGTGGTACTGCATAAGGCTGCTCAAGCCTATTGCTTTCGACTTTGTTTGCTGCTGCATATTGAAGATCAAAAGAGAAGCAAAGTGTTGGTCATTGGTTGCTTGGGTATTCAAGATTATCTGATTTTATTTATCACAAGATCAAGAGCATCAAGACCTACTATAGAGCATACATGGCGGGTTACTCATATGAATCACATCAATATTACTACACCACGCCTGAGGTACAACACGCAAATACATCACATGTTTCTAATGATTATTTTGCTAGTACAATAAATTCTCATGTTGATGTTGCTAGATATGATGATAGTGTGCATATTGCATCGGCCAATCATTATTCTGATAATGATTTTAATTATACACATTATAATTCTGAAAATTATATGCAAAGGCCAATGTTAAATGATGTGCATACTCTGAATTTTGATGCTACTAGCAACATACAACATACACCTTTTCATACATCGGCAGCGGAACAAGTTCACATGCCGATGAACAATTATCAAGGCCAAACTAACACGGTGAGTTCGGCCAATTTTTATGAGACACCATGTGCAAATAATTTTAGTACTATTCAGCAAGGTGTTTCACGTGTTTATTCATCGGCAGCAAATTCATAATATTTGGCTTCATCTCAGAGCATGCCCGATGAATGAGAAAATTGGCCATGCTGATTTTAACTATCCGGCCAATTATTCTCAACCATTATATGTTGCACAACACATTACTAGAGTGGAGGTTGCATCTGTAAATTCAGCACCATATGCAAATGCTAATAATCATGATTTGGCTCCAAATGTTCCCAGTAACTATAGCCAGATTAATAAAATTTCAGCAAGCATGAATTTACTTCACATGCATAAAATAGTGTAGCAATTGCAAAATCTGGATATTCGGTTCTTGAAACCAAAAAATCTGATTTTCTGGATGAAAAAGTTGAAGTGAAGGATCTTCCTAAGGAGTTTCACCGAGAGTTTGAGGAATACATGAAGATTAATATGGAACAGTACATGCGTGAACATCTGCCTCATATAAAGAACAATGAAGTAAATTCAAGGGCCAATTTGTGGCAGAACTGTGGCAGAACCACCTGAATTAATCCGGCTCAAGTGTATTAACCATCACCATTAAGGCAATCTCGGTTATCCTTACACTTCAAACGGAGTAATCCACTGGTCTGTCGGGTATAACCTCCCGATACAACCACGGTAGAGCGGATCGAATGCCATACATACAAATGCTCATGCGACGATGAGCCCAGAGAATACCACATTCCAGCAATTTTACAACATTAGCATAAGTAAATATTACAGACCAAGTTTGAGTCTAGAAACCAAGTACTTCAGAGATCATACTAATAAGTTCTTCAGAGTTTAAGTTGCAGCGGAAATTAAAACAATGGAAGCTACTCGACGATACAGAATGTCTCGATGAAGCCCGTACGAGACATCACTCGGCATTATCTCCGTTGGACGGGGGCGTATCCCATTCCACCGACCAACCAGGGGGAAGAGTGCAGGGCCAAGTCAAGCTAGCAATCATATCTTCGAAGGTCTCACCTGAAAACGAGCCACAAGCAAGGCTGAGTATACTAATACTCAGCAAGACTTACCCGAGTAGTGGAATCTACTCCACCGACTCTAGATATGCAAGGCTTTTGGCTCAGGGGTTTGTTTTGCCGAAAAAGCTTCTACAAGTGGGTCCTTACTTCCAACTTTGAGCTCACGATTCTAGTTTCGTTAACCATCCTAGATAAGCAGCTATCTAAAGGCATACATGGTGAAGCATTAAATTTTCATCCAACCAGTTCATTCATCCTCATTGTTCCTCTTCTTACTCTGTGGGTAAAAATGGTTAAGCAGTCTCAATAGCCGTGAGAAACGGACGATTCGAATCGAATTTCTTAACCTTGCAAGGGAAACCCAAACACACGTCACGTGGTTACTCCCTAGAGTCACACGTGCAACTTTTCCCCTTTTTTTCCGGGTCGTGGATCGGGGCTACCCTCCGAGAGTACAAAAGCCCCACGCCACGGTTCGGCGCCGGGTCGTGACCACTCTCTGCACTCGCCATATGCACATGGGACCGAAGTTTAAAGGGTAGGATGCCGTCCCCTTGCCGGGCCAATCAGGTACTTAAGCTTACCGATTTCCATAATCTCGGCATGTGTTTAGTACGTTCAAAGACTTAACCATCACTACCACACCCTGCGGCCTTAGCATTTTTCACTAGATAGACGGGCCTCAATCGTAACCATCGTTCCATAGCCCGTCCGTGTCCTTATGATTGCAGCGTGTAGTAGACATTCAACTCCTATTTTCTCGCGAGTGACAGGAAATCACTCGACTTTTACCGGAGTCCTATTAGCACAGCATTCTATCGAACCTTACATCTAGTTTTCAAGCATGGGTTCCTAACATCATGCAACTAAGTTTTCATTCAACTCCTATAAACTTAATGCACAAGCAAAGAGTAATGAGTTGCATAATTAGGAAAGAAATAGGTTATGCTCCGGGGCTTGCCTTCTTGCGAAAAGTTAGTCCGGGGCTCTTCCGAACTTGGGCTCGGGTCTTCAAGAGCTTCAGTTAGATTTACTTGAACTTCACGCTGCTCACTCTCGGACGCGGGCACCAGCTCGTAAGTTCCGTCGGCGAGAGTCGTCGATTCTACATGAATGCACAAGTTTAAGTCGTGGTAATGGTAATCGACATGATTTAAGTGTAATTACTATAGTGGATAGTTTCTGGTCATGAAACTTTGGATTTAGGCACATCAGGGAAATATGTGCTTACTGTAAAATTTTCAGACAATTTCATGTAGCAGATTAATTATGAAAAATATATTACATAGTTGCTGTTAGACTTTTGTTCTTTTTGTACAGGACAAATGGTGCAACAACTGAGTCTAAGATTTTTACAGAGCTTTCATTTAAGCATGCAGGAGCTACTGTAAGTTTTGTAGGATTTATTATGCAGTATTCAGAGCATAGAAAATATGACATTACACACCTAGGTTATTCAAGGATTCATTTTTACAGGATCATACAGAGGGTTTTTGTCCATGCAACGTTTTACACAGCAACCTCTACCACGGTATATCTCTTAGTAAAAATTTGACAATTTTCCAAGCTAAGGTACTATTTCCTTGATTTAATGTATGTTATTATCACATAAATCAAATAATTAGGTTCCTGTGAGATATAAAGTCTCCCAATTTTTCTCTGGCATCTAGGTACCATTACACCAGCATAGAAAATGTTTCATTAGGTGATTCATAACCTAACAGCAGGGATAAAAATATTCTACCTAATCATGGTATGAAACTAAGTTTAATAAACAGTAAAGCTAGAGATGGAATTTGGGCCTGGTCTTTTTACACAGCCCTAAAAATTAAGCAACTAACTCACTGTCCAAATTTTAGGGTCAGCGTTGATCTACAATCATGGGTACAAAATAAGTTCATTAAAGCTTCCATTTAAGGTAGAGCAAAATATGTGGAGAATCTGAGAAACTTTTTGTAACAAAAGTGGTAGAGTTTGTCCTAAGGATTCCAAAACAGTCAAGTTTGCATTTTTCTGAATTTTCTACGATTTATTACGAATTTTACAAGTTCACTGAATTTGAATCTAGATTTGGAACTTTCTTTTACAACTGGGTCCTTGAATCTTACGTGCAGACCCTTTTAAAGATTTAAATTCTTGCAATTGGGTCCTAGGGCGGCTCGGGTACGGCGGCCGGCCGAAATTCCGGCGAGGGGCTCGCCGGCGGCGAGGGGTGAGGGTCGGGGAAGGTTCAGGGGTGCGAGGGCTACCTCGTGGGGGTGTTGTGCAGGTGGGGGACGGCCGGGAAGGGCTCGCCGGCGTTGGAGCAGAGGCGGCGGCGGCGCGGCACGCGTCGACGGCGGTGCTCCGGCGGGCTTGGGGCGGCCTGGTCCGGTCAGCGAGCTTCAGTGGCGCGTGGGGAAGCTGCTCAGGGGCTTGGCTTGGACGGAGGAGGTCGGGGTCGAGCTGCCCACGGCGAGCAGGGGCGGCGGCGGCGGCGGCGCTCCGGTGGTCCTGGGCGGCGTTGGGTGGGTCGGCGAGCTTCAGTGGGGTGATGTAGTGGTGGCTGGAGGCTCAATTTGGGCAGGGGGGCGGCGGTGGAGGGCTGTCCACGGGCGGGCGGCGCTCGGCGGCGGCAATGGCGACGGCGAGGGCGTTCTGGGTGCGTGGCTCGCGCGGGCGGCCGGGGCGCGGCTTTTATAGGGGCAGGAGGGAGTGTGGAGGGGCCTGGGCAACGCGCGGGGCGGAGGCACGGCACGGCGCGCACTGGCCACGGCGGGCGGCAGCAGAACGCCGGCGCGGCGTGCAGCGAGCGGGCGCGGGTGACTTGCGGCCGGAGATTTGGCGTGGGCGCGAGGGGATAGTGTGGCGCGCGGAGTGGTGGAGCAGCTGCTGCAGCGGCTCGGGCGGAGGGCAGGCGCAGCGACGGGCGGGGCGCGGGAGCCGGGGCGGCACGGCGGGTCGCGGTGGTTCGGCGCGACGGGCGGCGAGGCGGGACGCGGCAGCGGCGTGCGCACGCGCGGGCGCGTACTGGGCCGCGCGGCGTGGGGAGGGGGCAAAGCCGGGCGTGGCGGAGTGGCGCGGCGGCCACTGGCCTGGCGCCTCGCGCCGGTCAGGCGTCGCCGGCCACCTGGCGCGCGGCGGTCGGGCGGGGAGGGGAGAGAGAGGGAGCGCGAGGGGCCTGAATGCAAGAATTCGAAAAGTTTTAGGGGGCTGGGTGCAAACCGGGCGTTTTCTCCTCTTTCTAATTTGAATTTCAAAAACTTTTGAACACGAAAGTTGTTCAGAATAAAAAGTTCTACAAATTTGGTTTCAGGCAACATCTCATTTGGCTTATGGTTTGAAAGTTAAATTTAAAAGTTCAAAAGTGTCCAAAAGTGCCCAATTTAAATTTAAATTTCAACTTCTCTCGTCCTAATTCTTTTCACCCTTTTTATTAGTTGGTTAAGCATAGGGTTAGGCTAATGACATTGATTTTAGAAATGAAATTTTTACCAGGGTTGTCACAGCCTTCCCCCCTTAACAAGAATCTCGTCCCGAGATTCGGTAAATCTTAGTGTGGACAAGGGTTGCACGTACCAGTGGTTGAGATAAGAAAACCAGGGAAGTTTTGGTTTAGGTAGCTCTCGGTTTCCCAGGTGGCTTCTTCTTCCGTGTGGTGATTCCATTGTACTTTATACATTCTAATCACCTTCCTCCTGGTCTCTCTTTCTTTTTGATCCAGAATTTTAACTGGGTGTTCGACATACGAGAGGTCGGGTTCCAACGATATTTCTTGTTGTTCCACAATCTCGGCTGGGACTCGAATACACTTCTTGAGTTGAGATACGTGGAAGACATCATGGGTGGCCGTGAGCTGAGGGGGCAGTCGTAATTTGTAGGCTACGGGTCCGCAGCTCTCAATGATTTCGTAAGGACCAACGTAACGGGGAGCTAGTTTGCCTTTGATTCCGAATCTTTGCACTCCCTTGGTTGGCGAAACTCGAAGATAGACATGATCGCCAACTTCGAACTTTAGGGGCTTTCTCCTTTTGTCAGAATAGCTCTTTTGTCGGGCTTGTGCGGCTTTAAGATTTGCTTGTATTACTTTTACTTTCTCCTCTGCCTCGATTACCAGGTCAGGTCCAATTATTTTACGTTCTCCGGTTTGTGACCAGCTCAGAGGAGTTCGACACCTTCGTCCGTACAGGGCCTCAAACGGTGCCATTTTCAAACTCGTTTGATAGCTGTTGTTGTACGAGAACTCTGCTAGGGGTAGGCATTTGTCCCAATTCTTGTCATAGTGAATGACGCAAGCTCTCAGCATGTCTTCAAGAATTTGGTTTACTCTTTCCGTTTGTTCGTCAGTCTGAGGATGGTATGCTGAGCTGCGAATCAGTTTAGTACCAAGAGATGTTTGCAGTTGTTCCCAAAAGCGTGCTACAAACTGAGGACCACGGTCGGAAATAATTGTCTTAGGTATTACATGTAGGCAAACAATACGATCGAGGTAAATCTCGGCATATTTCTTGGTAGAATAGGTGGTGTGTACCGGAAGAAAATGTGCCGTCTTTGTGAGTCTATCCACGATAACCCATATGGAATCGTGTTTCTGGGAAGTGTTTGGTAGTCCAACGATGAAGTCCATACTTATGTCTTCCCATTTCCAGGATGGTATAGGTAACGGTTGTAGTGTACCGGCTACCTTCAAGTGGCTAGCTTTTACTCTCTGGCACGTGTCACATTCCGAGACATACGTAGCAATTTCTCTTTTCATCCTAGTCCACCAGAAGTTTTTCCTTAGGTCTTGATACATTTTGCTACTGCCGGGGTGGATAGAGAATTTGGAAAGGTGTGCCTCATCGAGAATTTGCTTGCAGAGTTCACGATTCTTCGGAACGACTATACGACTTTCGAACCATAGAACTCCCTTATGGTCCTGGCGGAAACATTTATACTTCTCCTCACCTAGAGAGAGTTTTTGTTTGATGATCTTTATTCCTTCATCATGTAGTTGTGCCATGACGATTTGGTCATGAAGAGTGGGCTCAACTGAGATGTGATCTAGAGTGCCTTGGGAAACCATTTCCATGTTAAGCTTCCTCATTTCTGCACACAGCAACCAATGGCAGTGGGACTTGCGGCTTAGTGCGTCCGCGACTACATTAGCCTTACCGGGGTGATAGTGCACTTCCAGGTCATAATCCTTGATTAATTCTAACCATCTTCGTTGTCTCATATTCAGATCGGCTTGTGTGAAGATATACTTGAGACTCTTATGATCCGTGTAGATATTGCACTGTGTACCCATGAGATAGTGCCTCCATATTTTCAGAGCGTGAATGACAGCTGCAAGCTCAAGGTCATGAGTGGGATAATTCTGTTCGTGGGGCCGAAGGGCTCGTGAGGCATATGCAATCACTCGATTCTCTTGCATAAGCACACATCCTAGACCAGTACCCGATGCGTCACAATACACATCGAATGACTTGGTATTATCAGGTTGAGCTAACACAGGTGCAGTAGTCAGATGCTCTCTGAGAGTGTGGAAAGCTCCTTCACATTCTTCATTCCATATAAACTTTACTTCCTTCTTTAACAGTTCAGTCATGGGCTTAGCAATTCGAGAGAAAGCCGGGATGAAGCGGCGGTAGTAACCGGATAAGCCGAGAAAACTGCGAATCTGATGAACAGAGGTAGGGGGTTTCCAATCCATCACCTCTTGTACCTTGCTGGGGTCAACAGCTATGCCTTCGCTGGAGATCGTGTGACCTAAGAACTTTACAGTATCCAACCAGAATTCACACTTAGAAAACTTAGCATAGAGCTGATGGTCTCTTAGACGTTGAAGAACAATGTGCAGGTGCTTTGCATGCTGTTCCTCATCCTTGGAATAGATAAGGATGTCGTCGATGAACACTACGACGAATTTGTCCAGTTCGGGCATGAATACCGAATTCATGAGATACATGAAATAGGCAGGGGCGTTGGTGAGTCCAAAGAACATGACCAAAAACTCATATAGTCCATATCGTGTGGAGAAGGCAGTCTTAGGAATATCGCATGGGCGAATCTTGATTTGGTGATATCCCGAACGAAGATCAATCTTTGAGAAGACTCTGTCTCCAGCTAATTGATCGAAGAGCACATCGATGCGAGGAAGGGGGTATTTATTTTTAACAGTTACCGCATTGAGAGGTCGGTAGTCCACACATAATCTTAAACTGTCATCCTTCTTCTTTACGAATAGGGCTGGACATCCCCAAGGTGACGCGCTAGGGCGAATGAAACCTTTGTCCAGTAGTTCTTGGAGTTGAATTTTTAGCTCTGCCAACTCTTTAGGGGGCATCCTATATGGTCTTTTGGATATAGGTGCAGTGCCTGGTTGTAGTTCAATGATGAACTCAATGTCCCTATCCGGTGGCATTCCTGGTAAGTCATCCGGAAAGACATCGGCATACTCGTTGACGACAGGAATATCTTCTAGCTTATGTCCTTCCACCTTGTAAGCACAGGAATTCGTGCAATCTAGGAATGGTAGGTAAAGGGTAGTGGCTCCGTGACTAGGTGAATTTATCTCAACGGCTCGGGAAGAAAGGTCCAGTGTGACTCCATGCATAGTCATCCAGTTCATTCCCAAAATAATGTCCATGCCGACAAGAGGTAAAAGGACAAGGTCTGTGTCGATGGTTTTACTACCCAAGTTGACTGGTACTTGTCTGACCATTTGGTTTGAAGCAATTTTACCACCCGGTGTTGATATCATATATGACCCTTTTGTGTGACAAACATCCAAGCCTACTTTTGCACCGAATTTTGCACTTATGAAACTATGCGATGCACCAGAATCAAACAATATAACTGCAGGCTTGTTATGGATAGAGAATGTACCCGACATCACTGGGGCTCCTTCCGGAAGCTCTGCAAGCGTGGTGAAGTTAATCCGTCCTTGCTTGACTTGCAGGGTCTGTCTCTTGCCCCTGTTCTTGTTGTTCGGGTTGGATCCCTGACCTTGGTTGGGCGGCCCAGACTGAGGGCATTCTCGTGCGAAGTGGTTAGAACTCCCGCATTTGAAGCAACGATTCGCGGGGCTGGGTCGAAGAGACTGTTGAAGAATGGGCCTCGGACCATTCTGTGGAGGCATCGGGGGTCGTACCATGCCTGGCGGCTGTGGGGGTCTGGCAATCCATCTCCCTGGCTGAGGGGCCCTTGGTGGAGCTGTGGGTGCGGCATTTTGCACGATGTGGTACCTTGGTGGTTGAGCACTTGATGGTCCGGCGGGTGCCTTTCTCTTCTTCTCTGCCCGATGTGCCATGATACAGTCTTCTTGGGTAATGGCCATATTGACCAATTCGTTGTAGGTGTCAGCCCTGGCTAGGTTCAGACGTTCCTTAAGCTTGGTGTTCAGACCTCGGCGGAAACGATCACGCTTCTTGGCATCCGTATCAGCGTGATAGCCCGCATACTGGCATAGGTTGTTGAACGCCTGGGCGTACTGCAGTACGGTGCGGGTGCCCTGGGTGAGTGCCAGGAACTCGTTCAACTTCCTCTCCATGAGACCCTCGGGGATATGATGTGCCCGGAACGCGGTCTTGAACTCATCCCAGTCGACCACATGGTCAGCCGGGAGCATCGCAGAATAGTGGTCCCACCACAGTCGAGCGGTACCGCGAAGCTGTTGCGCGGCAAAACGAGCTTTGTTGGCCTCTGAGCATGGGGCCACCAGTAGTGTGAACTTGGATTCGATGGTGCGAATCCATGCGTCTGCATCCAGGGGTTCCTCTGTCTTATGGAACAAGGGCGGCTGGGTCCCTAGGAAATCCGTGTATCCTGCAGCTTGGGGTTGGTGAGCATTGTGCCCACCCCTCTGCTGGTGCTGTCCTTGCACGATCTGACGCAGAATAGTAGACTTCCAAAAGGTCATGGATGGAATCGCGGGCATAAAAACTGTCTGCCATAAGAATTTTATACTCCTGGTAGGTTCATCCAAAGTTCCTCATATTTTGGCAGTGGATAGGGAATTTAGGGATGTACAACTTTGATATTCAGCCAAGATGCTAAATCAATGGATAAGATGGTCAAACGATTCACTCTTTGCTTCGCTGGTTGGCTGTTTTTTTTTCAGCAGAACGAGTTATAGTACCTGGCCTATAACTCAAACTAGCAAGATCCAATAGGGTTGAAATTTTGTGAGAACCTAGATCACAGAATTTAGGACAAGTTTGGTATTCAACACTTGGGCTGGATTAGGCTCTAAGATGGCTATTTCCTTAAGGTCTCACTTCTCTGTCTACCCAGAAATTTTCAGTGAACAGGGGGCCAATATTTTGTGCACCAGGGAAAATCTACCAAGCCAAAATTTACCAAATTTTAACAGCAGCTACTTGGGTAAATTTGGAACAAGTTTTGTGTTGTACTCTTTTGCAGAAAACTGTAGGAAGGGGGCCTAAAAATTTAAGTGGCTGGACTGCTCATTTTGGACAGAAACCAACACACCAAGGTCTTTGTTGTTTCTCATTACCCATATGTCCAGAATTTTTTTGTATTTAGACAGGAGGTAGAATACGGATTTTGGAACAAAAACTTTCAACCTGAGTTTCTTCCGAAAGGGTCATTTTCTCAGCTTAATAATTTCATCTTTTCGGATAAGGCGGAAAGTGACCGGTTTGCTAGATAATCCTTAGGCAAGTCAATCGTGTGGGCGCATGAACCTTGCCACTCTCACGCATCATGGTTTTAATTTCAGATATATATGGTTATGATGCATGCACGTCCTATTCGTCCTCACAAAATAAAATAATTGCCAAATAACTTTTGGTCTTACGAAGATAGTTTCGGTGGCATACATGATACGCCTCTCACTATAATAGCTAGTCGAGATTTCCTAACCGTTCTTTAACTTATCGTAATCGCGGTTAGTGTACCTGCAGAAGATTGACAAAGCATATATATATTTCATGAACCTTTCATGCCAGCACTCATGAAAGCGTCCGTATTCATTACCGTTTACTTATAGAAACGATATCTGTACAATTTCCGCCGTACAGACGACGTTAACATACGCTATCGAGATAGCGTATTCACGGGGGTACCGTCATGAGACGGGGGTATGAACAGCGATCGCCATACCCTGCGCCAAACCTTCTACTCCCAATATGTTCAACGAACAGTTGGCATATTGGCAGCACCTCAAGTAAGCCACAGCTTGAGGGCAGCGTTCGGTTCGCATCACCGACAGGAAGGCCAAGCTCCCTCAGTTGGCTGAGGATCCTTACCTTCTTACCTCAGCGATGAGTGCGTCGTTACAGAAATTAAGGTTGGTTGTGCATGAAAGTAAGTTTTGACAGAAAGTAAATGTGCTGGAAGTCAGTTGATAATATATATAGAAGTTAGATAGCCACCTAGTAAACTTTTCCATAATCCCTTAGGGCTTTACGAACTAGGCACCATCCTTAACGTACCAACGTATTTCGCAACACATCCTTCTAGTCAAGTTTTAGTAAATCGAGTTTTTAAGGCTTGTCGCATTCTTTGGCGTATGTATTTTGGCTCTGGTGCCAGCTGTTGCCAGCTGTGGCACAGCTACGGCTCTGATACCAGCTGTGGCAGAACCACCTGAATTAATCCGGCTCAAGTGTATTAACCATCACCATTAAGGCAATCTCGGATAACCTTACACTTCAAACGGAGTAATCCACTGGTCTGTCGGGTATAACCTCCCGATACAACCACGGTAGAGCGAATCGAATGCCATACATACAAACGCTCATGCGACGATGAGCCCAGAGAATACCACATTCCAGCAAATATTACAACATTAGCATAAGTAAACATTACAGACCAAGTTTTGAGTTTAGAAACCGAGTACTTCAATGATCATACTAAGAAGTTCTTCAGAGTTTAAGTTGCAGCGGAAAATAAAACAACGAAGGCTACTTCGACGATAAGGACGTCTCGATGAAGCCCGTACGAGACATCACTCGGCATTATCTCCGTTGGACGGGGGCGTATCCCATTCCACCGACCAACCAGGGGGAAGAGTGCAGGGCCAAGTCAAGCTAGCAATCATATCTTCGAAGGTCTCACCTGAAAACGAGCCACAAGCAAGGCTGAGTATACTAATACTCAGCAAGACTTACCCGAGTAGTGGAATCTACTCCACCGACTCTAGATATGCAAGGCTTTTTGGCTCAGGGGTTTGTTTTGCCAAAAAGCATCTACAAGTGGGTCCTTACTTTCAACTTTTAGCTCAAGATTCTAGTTTTATTAACCATTCTAGATAAGCAGGTATCCAATAGCATTCATGGTGAAGCATTAAATTTCATCCAACAAGTTTATTCCTCATCATTGTTCCTCTTCTTACTCTGTGGGTAAAGAGGGTTAAGCAGTCTCAATAGCCGTGAGAAACGGACGATTCGAATCGAATTTCTTAACCTTGCAAGGGAAACCTAAACACACGTCACGTGGTTACTCCCTAGAGTCACACGTGCAACTTTTCCCCTTTCTTTCCGGGTCGTGGATCGGGGCTACCCTCCGAGAGTACAAGAGCCCCACGCCACGATTCAGCGCCGGGTCGTGACCACTCTCTGCACTCGCCATATGCACATGGGACCGAAGTTCAAAGGGTAGGATGCCGTCCCCTTGCCGGGCCAATCAGGTACTTAAGCTTACCGATTCCCATAATCTCGGCATGTGTTTAGTACGTTCAAAGACTTAACCATCACTACCACACACTGCGGCCTTAGCATTTTTCACTAGACAGACGGGCCTCAATCGTAACCATCGTTCCATAGCCCGTCCGTGTCCTTATGATTGCAGCGTGTAGTAAACATTCAACTCCTATTTTCTCGCGAGTGACAGGAAATCACTCGGCTTTTACCGGAGTCCTATTAGCACAGCATTCTATCGATCCTTACGTCTAGTTTTCAAGCAAGGGTACCTAATATCATGCCACTAAGTTTTCATTCAACTCCTATAAACTTAATGCACAAGCAAGGAGTAATGAGTTGCATAATTTAGGAAAAGAAATGATTTATGCTCCGGGGCTTGCCTTCGCAGTTAGCTTGGGGCTCTTCCGAACTTGGGCTCAGGTCTTCAAGAGCTTCAGTTAGATTCACTTGAGCTTCACGCTGCTCACTCTCGGACGCGGGCACCAGCTCGTAAGTTCCGTCGGCGAGAGTCGTCGATTCTACATGAATGCACAAGTTTAAGTCGTGGTGACGGTAAACGACACGATTTAAGTGTAGTTACTACAGTGGATAGTTTCTGGTCATGAAACTTTGGATTTAGGCACATCAGGGAAAGATGTGCTTACTGTAAAATTTTCAGACAATTTCATGTAGTAGATTAATTATGAAAAATATATTACATAGTTGCTGTTAGGTCCTTGTTCTTTTTGTACAGAACAATTGGTGTAAAAACTGAGTCTAAGATTTTTAGAGGGCTCTCATATCATCGTGTAGGAGCTACTGAAAATTTTATAGGATTTATTATGCAGTTTTCAGGGCATAGAAAATATGACATTACTTTCCTAGGTTATTCAAGGATTTATTTTTACAGGATCATCCATAGGGTTTTTGTCCCTGAAACGTTTTACACAGCAACCTCTACCACAGTGTATCTCCTAGTAAAAATTTGAGAATTTTCCAAGCTAATATACTATTTTCTTGATTTAATGTATGTTATTAGCACATAAATCAAATAATTAGGTTCCTCTTTGATATAAAGTCTCCCAATTTTCCTCTGGCATCTAGGTACTAGTACACCAGTACAGAAAGAGTTTCATTGGGTGATTCATAACCTAACTGCAGGGATAAAAATATTTAGCCACTTATGGTATGAAACTAAGTTTAATAAACAGTGTAGCTAGAGATGGAATTTGGGCCTGATCTTTTTTACACAGCCCTAACCATCAAGCAACTAACTCACTGTCCAAATTTTAGGGTCAGCACTGATTTACAACAGTGGGTACAAAATAAGTCCATTAAAGCTTACATTTAATGTAGAGCAAAATATGTTGAGAATCTGAGAAACTTTTTGTAACCAAAGTTGTAGAGTTTATTCTAAGGATTCCAGAACAGTTGAGTTTGCATTTTTCTGAATTTTCTACGATTTTATACGAATTTTACAAGTTCACTAAATCTGAATCTAGATTTGAAACTTCCTTTTACAACTGGGTCCTTGAATCTTACGCGCAGACCCTTCTAAAGATTTAAATTCTTGCAATTGGGTCCTCGGGCGGCTCGGGTACGGTGGCCGGCCGAAATTCCGGCGAGGGGCTCGCCGGCGGCGAGGGGTGAGGGTTGGGGAAGGTTCAGGGGTGCGAGGGCTACCTTGTGGGGGTCTTGTTCGAGTGGGGGACGGTCGGGAATGGCTCGCCGGCGTTGGAGTAGAGGCGGCGGCGGCGGCACGCGTCGACGGCGGTGCTCCGGCGGGCTTGGAGCGGCCTGGTCCGGACGGAAAGCTTCAGTGGCGCGTGGGGAAGCTGCTCAGGGGCTTGGCTTGGGCGGAGGAGGTCGGGGTCGAGCTATCCACGGTGAGCAGGGGCGGCGGCGGCGGCGGTGACCGCGCGGGCGGCGGCGCTCCGGTGGTTCTGGGCGGTGTTGGGCGGGTCGGCGAGCTTCAGGGGTATGATGTAGTGGTGGCTGACGCTTTAATTTGGGCAGGGGGCGGCTGTGGGAGGCTGTCCACGAGCGGGCGGCGCTCGGCGGCGGCAATGGCGGCGGCGAGGTGCTCTGGCTGCGGTGGCTCGCGCGGGCGGCCGGGGGCGCGGCTTTTATAGGGGCAGGAGGGAGTGGGGGTGTCTGGGCGACGCGCGGGGCGGAGGCACGGCAACGGCGTGGCACTGGCCACGGCGGGCGGCAGCAGGACGCCGGCGCGGCGTGCGGCGGACGGAGGCGAACGACTAGCGGCCGGGGATTTTGCGTGGCAGCGAGGAGATAGCGCGGCGCGTGGATTGGGGAAGCGGCTGCTGCAGCGGCTCGGGCGGAGGGCAGGCACAGCGACGGGCGGGGCGCGGGAGTCGGGGCGGCACGGCGCGTCGCGGCGGTTGGGCGCGGCGAGCGGCGAGCCGGGGCACGGCAACGGCGTGCGCACGCTCGGGCGCGTACTGGGCAGCGCGGCGGTGGGGAGGGGGCAAAGCCGTGCGTGGGGGAGAGGCGCGGCGGCCACTGGCCTGGCGGCTCGCGCCGGTCAGGCGTCGCCGGCCACCTGGCGGCGCTGTCGGGCGGGGAGGGGAGAGAGAGGGAGGAGCGAGGGGCCTGAATGCAAGAATTTGAAAAGTTTCAGGGGGCTGGGTGCAAACAGGGCGTTTTCTCCTCTTTCTAAATTGAATTTCAAAAACCTTTGAACACGAAAGTTGTTCAGAATAAAAAGTTCTACAAGTTTGGTTTTAGGCAACATCTCATTTGGCTTATGGTTTGAAAGTTAATTTAAAAATTCAAAAGTATCCAAATGTGCCCAAATTCAATTTGAATTTCAACTTAACTCGTTCTAATTCTTTTCATCCTTTTATTAGTTGGTTAAGCATAGGGTTAGGCTAATGACATTGATTTAGAAATGTAATTTATCAGGGTTGTCACACAATTCCTCGGTGATCTCCAACAAATCTGGAAGAACCGGTTTAACCGGTTCCATAATCTAGTTTGACCGGTCCTCACAGAGTGTTGCTGCAAGATACCGTCAAAAGGAGAAGCATGATATCATCCACATCAAAGTTCCACACCTCTCCAATATATTTGGCGAGGTATGCTGCACGAGTAATTTATTTAATTCCCAATTAGATCATATGGTTTCAGTTGATGCGTCTAGTAGCAAAATTATTGTGAGTAGACATGGAAGATCGATTGAGGAAGGCAATTTACTTGCTAGCAACAAAATAATTTCAGATAGTATTGGCCAATGCATTGTGAAAATTAGAAAGGCCGATAATAGTAATATTTTGACATTTAAACCTGCTCCATTATCATTGCCAAGTTTTTCTCTAAATGGTTTACTTGTGGTCATTCTGGAATTAAAAGCAAGAAACCAAAACCGAAAAGCATTGTGAAATCCGATGATGATATGGTGACAAGTTCTCAAACATCGGATGTGAGAAATGCAAAGAAAGGTATAGCCGAATGGATCAATGAGAGATCTGTCCAATTCGTTTGCTCGGCCTTAAAACCTTCTCCACAAAAGCATCGGTTAAAGAAAATGAAGTATACCTTTGATTTGACTTTGTGTGATGAGTTATTTGATATCTTGCTTGAACATATTTTTATTAAGATATTTGATCACAAAGTCATTCCATCACCTCTTGAATTAGAAGATCAAAAATATTGCAAGTGGCATAATTCTTTAGATCATAATACTAGTGATTGCAATATGTTTCGCCAATTTGTACAATCGTCCATTAATACCGGAGGATTGATATTTTCTCAAACACAAGAGGATGACCAGTCGGCTACAATTGGTTTTGATGTCAAAGGATCGTTAAATAGGTTAGCATCAGTCGGTTCATCTAAGGATCCAAACTTAATTGCCAAAGAGGAAGATTTGAAGCTCCCGAATGATGGGAAGGACATCGTCCATGAATTGCAAGTTCAAGAAACTATTGAGGACGATGAGCCTATCAAAATCCCAGAAGTTACCGGGGGGCAAACAGATCTTTCTTCATCAAATCAAGAACCTGTCACTCCTGCTGTGCTGGGTGAACAGGTCAGACCGGTTGGGCAAAGAGGTCTGACCGATTTGGACCAACAGGTCAGACCGGTCTCCCAAGCCGGTCAGACCGGTTCAAGTCTGAAGAATCCACATATATCCAAATCTGAACATACTTCAGTGGATGGGGGTAAAGACCGTGTTAGGCGCAATGGTAAAAAGCTGAAGCTCACGTTTGATGAACTTCTGGGTAAATATCAAAAAGAGAATGAGGCCAAGCGTGCTAATTGGTCAAATATTGTTAAATCATCAAGATTGCCTCCTAAACTTAATTCTGGGAATTGGAATTGGCAAGGAAAAAGGTTTCAATCAGCAACATCATATTCTTCTTTGGGACCATCAATGCCAGTTCCGTATGCTCCACATCCCACTAGTTTTCATCCTCATTCATCATGGGGGTGGAATGATCCATCGGTACATACTCCTTCATATTTTAGGCCATATCATGTGGAGTATGCAGCTCCGAGAGAAACAGTGCGTGTAGGACAACCACATATTGTCAATGACCATTTTATGCCAAAAAATCGGTCTAGAGTTCATGAGAAGAAAAAGGTTGTCAAGCAGATTTATGTGGTGAAAAGAGATGGTCGTAAAGATACAAGTTCAGATTTGAATTTAATCCATGAAAAGCCGATTAATGAGTTGAAGACTTCGGCTATTGATGGCAAAGGAAGGGAAAAATCGGGTGTTGATATTCCTAGTGTCAAATCTGAACAAAGTAAGTTGAAAGAGCCAAAAATCAAGAAGGAACAAAGTAAGTTGAAAGAGCCAAAAATCAAGAAGGAAGTGCTGCTGTCCAAAACTCAAGTACAACCAAGACGTTCGCTGAGTTCATCGAACCGGCAAAAGAAGAAGTTCGAAAGACTTAGTGCTCAAGAGTTGAAAGAAAAGAATATGTCATGGGTTCCTAAACAAAGCATTCGAGGTCAAGACAAGGATGATGTTGAAGAATAGGTGCAACGCGATTGAAAGAGAAGAGAAGGTCCAAGAGACGATCTTCAAATGTGAGGTTTGCACCAAATCATCAAAATTGTTGGTCATTTCATCATCCATTTGATCCACAAATGCCATATATGCCTATATCTTGGAATTCATCCTTAGACATGTTTGGTTATCCCCCATACTCTTATTTTGATCCTTGAATGCCATATGGGTCTTCATATCATGAAGGGGTATGACCAAATTGCTATGCAACTTGATCAATTGCAATAGGTGTTGCTATTAATTTTCAAAAGCCGAAATATTTAGTTCCTAGAGACGGGTTTAATTCTTGAATTTATATATCTCTCTACACTTTATTTCGGCTTTACATGTTCTTATACGTATATGGCCGATGAATGTCTTTGATCATCGTCCTAAAGCATTAAGCTTCCCGATAAGAGATCACTTAGTAGCTTTAATGCTCGGGGGGCATGGTGCTAGTAAAATGAGCAATTCCGCCCTATGGATTTTATACTTTGTTGAATCGGCTTGAAAGAGTTCTCAAGGCATTGGTGCTGTTTTATTTCATCAAGTGATGTTATTTTGAGAAGTATAGCCGGTTTAATTACTTTTACAACAATAATTAAGATGAATATGAAGTTTTGTGTTCGAGCTAGAAATCTTGTGATCCATAGGTGTGAAATAGCCAACGGCGTTTGGTGGTTCAATATTGATAGGTGCAGCAAGTACCTAAGTTGACTGATGCTTACTTGGATCACAGAATGCTTATCATGAGAATGTCTGGACGTGATATGTTGCTTAGACGAATTCATCATTTATTATATACCTAGACATGTCATTAACGGAGATAATATTTTGACACATTAAACATCTGGCTATATGGTTAAGAAAAGGTCAATTTCATATCAAAGGCCGATGTTTGTTGATGCCAAAGTGTACTCTCTGGATGAACCGGTCTAGCTGGCTCATGGGACCGGTTTGATCGGATTCCGACCGGTCTGACCGCTTGTAAAACCGGTCTAACCATTTTTTCTGCAGAGAACACTAAGTCGGCTATGGTGGTCCAAAATTATAATGCAGCCGAGGTTAGTGTTTGGGGAAAATCTTTTATCATCAGAATTCTAGCTGTATAAAGGTTCGACATTTCACATTCAGTTATATTTTGATGATGAGTTATGCCATCAAGATGCCGAAGGTTAGTTCTTGACAAACTTGGCCATTGACACTGTGATTATGGCATATTCATTTATAAGGCCGATTGCAATATTTTGCACTAATAAGCAAGCCGAACAAGTTTCTTTTATTTCGGCTAGATATTTATGATTCATGGGTGTGAAGCATATGAGTGCTATCTTATTTACTCTGTGATCTCATTTGCTGTGAATCTAAAAGATATTGAAAAGACCAACTGCCATCGATAGCAATTTGGTCACTTTATGCATCCATAGTCATTTGAAGGTGTGAGAGTGATTTTGAACCGTATTTCAAATAGAAACAACCGAGGTGGTGTATACTCAGGCTTAGATCTCACTGAAGATGCAGGAGCATGAGCAGCAAGGTGAAACCATTGTCTTGAGACGTAACAAGATATGTGGTTAATTGGATTCCTTCATCGCTAGAGACAAGGTGTGATTGGTGCACGGGTGCTTCTTGTTGTTTCAGTGCAGTTTTGGCTTTGAGATATGTTTTTTGGTATGCAAGCTTTACCAAGAAACAGGGGGCATATGTTGACACCCAAAATTGGCACGATTCAGGTTTGATGGACATAATTTGGGCAAACAGTCAGACCTGTCAGGTAAGCCGGTCAGACCAGTCAAGATAACATTATCAAATTATCAATTGGACTTCACCATTGCGTAGATCTCGTCGAGATGATTGAAATGCATATATAGAACGTCCAATTTGGAGTCCGAATGAGGAAGTTATGGCTCCAGGAAGACCTGCACCTCAATGTGACTGGTCAGACCGGTCCGGACCGGTCAGACCGGTCGGAGGACCGGTCAGACCGGTCGGAATAGCCTAATCTGAGTTAGGAGTTGTATTTGGACAAGGGATTTGTAAGAGTTTCAACTCCTAATGGGTACAGACCTCCCCACCCTATATTTATGAAGGGCCACGACCGATTGAGGGTATCCCCAATCGAAACAAACAATCATGTCTTTACTTTTTATCTCCTAAACCCTAAAATCTCTTCCAACCTCTCCATGATGTTCATCTACTGATCTCTACGACCATAGATGGCGTCCTAAGCTCGCTGGTCGACCTATGGCACGTCCGACGACGTCCACACCCTGATGGGGTCCCTCCCAGGTGTGAGCATCGACGACCTTTGCTAGTTTGCTCGAAACTAGTCGTTCTTCGTCACGTAAGTGCTTTGGTTATCCTTTGCTGGTTTGCTTGTAAACCTAGCCGTCCTCCATCACGTAAGCGTGGTAGTTATCCCTCTCGAATGACCGATTTAGGCCAAACCCTAAGAATCCGGTCTGACCGGATTGCTGAGCCGGTCTGACCGGCCTGAGCAGCTCCACGGTGATTTGGTCTGTTTGCGACCCGTGCGATCTAGCACTTCGTGTGTTGACCAGATTTGCGTCAACAACTATATTTGTAATGCATTAAAAATGGACGTTATATAGTACATACAAATTGATCACATATACAGTACAACAAACTGAATTTATAAAATGAATTGACGTTGAAAAAACAGTATTGCATAAAAAAGCAATAAACAAAACTCCCTCTCTGCTCTTTCTTTTTGATCTTTGTCTGTCTCTCTCAATAGCTTCTCTCAGTTATATAAAAAAAGAGTAAAATGTATGAATGATCATTATACTTTTTAGCGTGTTTCAGTTTAGCCGTCATATTTTGCAAAGTGTAAATCATGGCCACTAAAATCGTTTGACTCTATCTATACAGTCATTATCTCTCTAGCCATATGTATTTGGATGATGTGGCGTCCAACGTGAAGTTTTTTTTTGAATTGCTCCCTCTTATTTTAAGTTAATTGAGGTACATAAGCCGAACCAGAAAACATCTAAATGCCAACCTGAGATAAGGCCTCGCTATCCACCCTCTACACGCAGACTTTTGCTCTTCAAGCACCATCCGGCCCCGCCCACAACCGCCCCATGTCGTCGATAGCTTCACTCCGGCCAGCATAGGCACCATCGCTGGTAGGCCATGAGTGCTGGAGAGTCCCTCCACCTTGATTCCATGGCAAGCTCGAACAAGAGGAAATTAAGGCCTTGTTTGGCCGAGCTTCCAGAGCACCTTCTAGGCTGAATCCAGGAGAAGCTCCGTCAAACAGTTTTCTTGATAGAAATGATTCTCTGAAATGAACTAAGAAGCTGGAAGCTGAAAAAGTATCTTCTTCTAATTCACTTCTCACACTGAATCTATTGTTTATAAAGTTAATCTTAGAGAATCATAGATAATCACTTTCAGCTAGTGAATCACTTCTCTTAGAGAATCAGCTCCCATAGAGAATTAGAATCAGGTAGAGCTCTTCCAAACTATTCCTAAGTAACACCTCTTCAGAATGTAGTGTAAGTAGGAGTGATGCGTTCTCTGACCGGCGGATGGGAGGTATGGTTAGCGAGGGCTGAAATTCCTCTCAATCCACACGTGGGCCAGCGTTCGTGTTTTCCTATCGTTGTTGCTCTCTAATTGCCGCCACCACTGCCAACGTAAGTTAGGACTGCTTTGTTCTTATCCGTATTATAGAGAATGGAGGGCTAAATATGAATGATTGTGTTCCTCAAATAACTCAAATGAGAGGACCCGATTCATCAAAAAGAACTCAACGGTTGGACACTTGGACGCCACATCATCCAAATGCGTATGGCTAGAGAGGTAATGACTGTATCGATAATAGAGGCAAGCGACTTTAATGGTCATGGTTTGCACTTTTCAAAATACGATGGCAAAAAAAAAATACTAACAAGTATAGTGACCATTCATGCATTTTACTCTATAAAAAAATTCGTTGCTCTCTATTTCATCCCTTTGTGCTCTCTCCGGCTCTTCGGCACGCCTCTCTCTCTCTCTCTCTGCTCCCTCCAATCACAACTAGGGCCTTCAATCATTGCTTCTTCTCTCCAATAACAGCCATGGCACTAGGTCCCTGCATGGACGACCGACTGGCCCACTGCCCCCCATCGGTGCAGGGACGTGGTGGCCTGGGTGGGAACTAGGGATGTAAACAGATCGGACGAAACAAAAAGGGAGCTGTTTGACTCTGGTTTCCTAAAGAATTTTTGTCCTAGCTGCATTGATGGTTTTGAATTTTCTCCTTCTATTTGTGCCTCGGGAGGTCTTCTTGTTTCTTGGAACTCCAACATGTACTCAAGCACCACTGTTTTTGTCAGTCATCACTATCAAGCTGGTCTCTCTGCTGTCAGGCAATTCCTTTCATCTCACTAATATCTATGGTCGTCCCTCCTCTACTGATAAGGCTGCTTTCATATATTGGCTATACACTTTTGATCTCGTTGATGTGAATGATTGGATTCTTTCTGGTGATTTTAATCTTATTCATTTACCTGAAAATAGAAATAGGCAGGGGGAGACATAAATGATATGCTGATGTTCAATGATTTGATTCAATACTTGGACTTGGTTGATATATCGTTTTAGGGTCGGAAGTATACCTGGAGTTACATGCAATTGAACCCTCTACTTGGAAAGTTGGATTGGGTTCCTCAGATTGGGCTCTATCCTATCCAAACACACAAGTACAAGTTCTTGGTAGACCCATCTCAGATCTGTAAGAAACATGGACCCATAAGGCCATAGTTGTGATGGTGATTGTGTGATAACATAATCAATGTGACCAACAAGTTTGTGAGATCATATTTGTAGGATTTCTAGGTCCCATGGATGGAGTCCAATTCATATACAAGATGGTCCAAATCCCTGTCAAGGTATCCAAGTTGAAGTAAAAAATTCAGAGATAGAATATATTTGGGGTGTCAAAATGATCGCAACGATTTGGACAAGTGACAGCAGGAAATGGGTAACCGGTTAAACCGACGGCCTTGAAAATGAACTAACCGGTGCATTGGAGAATTGCTACTATGATCAAGTTAGTAGCACCGGTTGAACCGATGCTACAAGAAGGAAGGTGTCGGTGCAATGGGAAAATGACATGGTGATCAAGCGAAGAAATCACATAGGCACCGGTTAAACCGACGGTAAAAATGAAGGCGTCGGTGCAATCATGCTATGATTACCTAGAGAGCATGTCAAGCGATAAAAGAGCTTAGGAAGCAAAGTCTTCAGCACCGGATGAACCGACACCCATCGATGCAATGCGTCGGTGCAATGACATCATCAGAAGAAGATGTTGGAGATCAACGGCTAAAATGGAAGTTCAGAGTGACTGGTTAAACCGACAGTGGCGACCAGTTTAACTGACGCTTTAAGCTTTTCAAGGAAAAAACATGCATTGGCTAGGAGTGGATCTCTAGCCTATATAAGGCCTCACCCTGGGTTATTTGAGGCCGCTGAAGTTCTCCAAGCCAACCAAAGAGCTCATTGATCAAATCGTAAGGTTTAGCACATGCTTTGTCAGGTGTAGTGCTAGGCTAGCTCTAGAGAGAGTGTGAGAGCAAGGTGTTGTGACCTTGTGCTGGTTCTTGAGTGAACCTCAAGCTTGTACCTCGGTGTGCCGGCCCCTTGGAGTCTTGGTGGCTCGCCGGCAAGTCATTGACCCTCCGGCTTGGTGTGGAGCGGCAACAACGACTTCGTGAGGGGGACATGGAGACCCACTTCCTTCATGGAAAATCTCCTTGGTGGAGACGACATCGAGGTGACCGGGGACTTGGCGAGAGCCTTGGTGGCTTAGCCTTCGTGGTAAGTCAAGAAAAGTTCTGGAAGAGACTTGGTGACTGGAAAGCGATACTTCCATTCCAAAATCCACGGTGTTCAGATTTAAGAACTTCTGGGCTGATTTCCTTGGCTTCTCAGAAGTGGTTGAGTTGCACTGGAATTCTTCTCCTTACTTTGCTAATGCAACCCGGACCCTTTCTTCCATGTTCAAGCAAGTCAGATGTGGTCTCGGGACATGGAGTAAACAGTTGTCCAACCTCAGTAAGCTGATTAATAATTGTCACTTTGTCTTAGCCATGCTAGATGGTCTAGACGATCAGAAAAGTCTAGAACTCTTTGTGTCCTAGAAAGGAATTTCAGAATTGTGGTCAAGCAACATTTGGGCAAACTCTTGGAGGGCAAGAAGGTTTATTGGAAGCAAAAAAAATACAAATAGAATGGTGGTATTTGGTGATGAGAACACCAAGATTTTCCAAGCTATGCCTACTTACTCCCATAGGAGAAATTTCATCTCCTCCTTGACCTACCTGATGGCTCCATAGTCAGCAACCACGGTGAGAAAGTTGCAGCTCTTTTGGAAGCCTACAGAGACCGACTGGATCGCTTAGAATTTACCTCAATCCACTTTGATTTGCATGCTTTGATCCAAGAAGTGAATCTGCCCGAAATGGACCATGATTTTCAGATGAGGAAATTGCTGTTGTTCTAAAAGACAAGCCTGTGGATCAAAGAATGCAAAACAATTAGTATTTTTTAATAAAGACCCCATTAAAAAATGCTGGAACATCTTGAAGCTAGATTTCTATCGTCTGAGAAACAGTTTTGCTAATGGTTCTTTGGATCTGGAATCTAATAGTGGCTCGCTAATCACATTGACTCCTAAGATGGATTCACCCCAAGGGATTAATGATTATAGGCCTATCTCATTGCTGAATTACTCACTCAAATTCCTGACCAAATCATTGGCTAATCGCCTGCAGGCAGTCATTTTAAAAGTGATGCACACTAATCAGTATGGGTTCATCAAAGGAAGAACTATACAGGATTTTCTGGCGTGGGCCTTTCAATTTTTGCACATCTGTCATAAGTCAAAAAGGGACATTGTCATTCTTAAACTGCATTTTGAAAAAGCCTTTAACAAGGTGGAACATGAAGTTATCTTGCAAATGTTCAAGCATAAGGGCTTCTCGGACAAATGGGTGGCTTGGATTAGAAGTATTCTTTCTTTGGGCTCTTCTTAAGTCCTGTTAAATGA
This sequence comes from Panicum miliaceum, assembly GCA_032594955.1. Lineage (NCBI taxonomy): Eukaryota > Viridiplantae > Streptophyta > Magnoliopsida > Poales > Poaceae > Panicum > Panicum miliaceum. Next base: position 43,776,382 of record CM064056.1, on the reverse strand, counting down.
GGTGCCTGGAAAACCTTTTAAGTGCAGCAGGTGTTAGGCAGGGTGATCCTCTATCTCCTATTTTGTTTGTTTTAAGTACTGATATCCCTACAGTCTGCGGTTAATGATGCTGCAAGCAACAATGAACTCCAACATCCCCTTGGGATAGGTTTTGGTGGGGATTTCCCAATAGTGCAGTACGCTAATGATATCCTTCTTATTTTGTCTGCTGATGTGTCCCAACTACTGGTACTCAAGGATATTCTCCAAGACTTTGTTGTTTCAACTAATCTCAAAGTGAACTTCAACAAATCATCCTTGGTACCCGTCAATGTTGATAGTCAGAAAATGGACCTTCTTTCTGCTTCTTTGGGCTGTCAAGTTGGTAAACTGCCTTTTACCTATTTGGGTCTACCTCTTGGTTTGACAAAGTCAACATCCATTGAATTTATTCCTCTGTTAACAAGAATGGAGAAACTCCTCATGGGTATCTGTCGGCATCGTGAGGACGGGGTCCCCACCCCACTCGACAAATCAAAGGTTAAATGGGCCAGCAGGCCCACCATGGGCGTGAAGGCCCGGCCCGACACGGTGACCTCTAGAGGATGCCAAGCTGGGTGAGGGAGCGGGCGGACCCACCGGCCAAGGCGGCTCCTTAGCCTATACGGAATTACCCCTGGTAGGAGATTTTACCGTGCCGGCGCGGAGCAGGAGCGGGGTCCATCACGACGCGGCTTCCCCGTAAAGCAGCATGATTACGAAGAGGCGTGCGATCAGACAGTGCCCTGACCAGGGCAAGGGGAGCCCCCCTGGTCACGTCCTGTCAACCCAGCAGAGGACAGCGCAGGTGGGGCCCATCGCCTGGACCCCCTGTCAGGTCAGATGAACCACTGGGAAGACCCTAGGGTCTGGAGAAGACCCCGGGGCGGCCTGAGGGCTCGCCCCGAGGACATCGTGGGCCCCTCAAACACCTCGGGCGCCGGCCCGGCTGCCCCGGGGTGCCCTAGGAATACCCCAGAAACTGACCGGGTGGGTCCCACGGGATAAGAGAGTGTTAGAAGGGCGGTGCCACTTGCAGGGAGGCGCCCCCTAAGGACAACAAATCTAAGGTCGGTAAAATCTCATCCCTAGGCCCAGGGGAGGGGCTATAAATAGGACATCAGGGCAACATGTAAAGGGGACCAAAATCCCACAACTCATTTGCTACAAGCTCACTCGTGCAGAGAACGAGAACAGCACACACAGGACGTAGGGTCTTACGCTTCCAAGCGGCCCGAACCTGTCTAAATCCTTTGTCCCACGGTTGGAACTTCACTGCGTGTTACACCTCTGGCCGAATCTCTAAACGGGGGTTCTCACGAATCCCTGCTGGTGGTCCTAACCCACTGTCAGTTGGCGCGCAAGGTAGGGGGTGTTGGCGCGTGAAGTCTTCATCCTCGACGAAGAACCTCCGATTGAAGCAATGGTGAGCCGCTCCAACCGTTCCGACGGCGAGAGCGGATACGAGCATGCCCCCCGCTAGGGGTTGTCTGCGGCGTACGCGGGCGCGACAAGTCCAGTTCCGTTGCCTCCCGTGCCCGACGGGCGCCAACCGGCGTTGTTTGCTACGGCGCCACCCTACCTCGATGCTCCCAGATCTGCCTCTAGGGCACCACGTTGGCCAACGTCAGCTACGCCCAAATCCGGGCGGAAGCCCAACGGCGCGCAGTTCGGCAGGCGTCCCATGCGCCTGTTAGGACCGACCGCGGCGGTGTTCCCCCGGGGGAAGCGCTGGTCGTGGCCCGAGCACTCCTGCGCCATCCCCCGGTGCGAGCTGAGCCTGGAACTCCTAAGGAGCGTTGGCTCGACGAGCTAGCCAGCCTCGTAGGGAAGGCGTGCCTCAAACCGGTGGCTCAGGGCTTTCGATTGGTGGCTGGGGGCTCCTCCCGAGGAGGCCATCGGTGACCGTCGTGGCCGCCCGCTCCGGTGGGGTCGGCCACCAACGGGACGCAAGAATTGCGTTCACGGCTCCAAGGGATCAAGGCAAGCGAAGACGCTCCAACCACCCTCGAGCGTGCACGGGAGTGCCGCCGAGAGGCCAGGGAGGAGCACGCTTCCTCTGGCTCCCCCATCCGAGCTGTTCACCTTGGCGGACAAATGTGCTCGGGAAGCCAAAGCGCAACAGCGCTCTGAGCGCCGCGGCGCTCCAAAAGAGCCCGCCGCACCAGAGCACACTCGGTCCGGCCAGCCCGACAACAAGAAAAACAAGCGGAATGCCGCCACCGTCTTGGCGGTGGCGGAGGGCCGCAACAAGCAACACCCCGGTTAGGCTCCTGGGGGAGGCGCCTCTAGGCCCGGTGGGGGATTCCAGAAGCCAACTCTAGCCAAGCTGGAGGCTTGCAAGTGGTGCGAAATCCACCAAACCGACCGGCATGACCTCACGGAGTGCCAACTGGTCAAGGGGCTTGCCGAGGACCACCGGAAGGAGCACGACGACCACAATCCTGACGGCGAGAATGCTCCCGAAGAGGCGGGCCTTGGCTTCCAGGAGCCGTGGCAGGCCGTCACTACCACCTTCAGAGGAGCAACCACTCCACCATCCCGGAGGAGGGCTAAGCTCCTTTGGAGGGAAGTTTGTGCCGTCTCCCCGACACCAGAAAGCTCCCGACTCATGAAGTGGTCGGGCACCCCCATCACCTTCGACAGGAACGACCGCCCTGACAACACGGCAGGGGTCGGGTTACTCCCTATGGTAGTAACCCCCACCATCTGCAATATTGTGGTGGCTAGAGTCGTCGTCGATAGGGGAGCATGTCTTCCACAAGATGGAGATCGGGAAACACATGCTACGGCTGTCGAAGCCTTTCTACGGCATCACCGAGGGGTAGACCATCCCCTTGGGGCAGATCGAGCTGCCGGTCACGTTCGAGGAGCGGAGCAATTTCCGCACCGAGAACATGGTCTTCGATGTAGCACACTGCAACCTCCCCTACAACACCATCCTTGGTCGCCCCGCACTGGCCAAGTTCATGGCTGCCGTGCACTATGCTTATGGCACCTTGAAGATCCCGGGACCATCCAGGGTCATCACTGTCAAGGCAGACGTCCAAGGGGCCGTGTACTGTGCCGAGAAATTGTACGACTCCATGGCGGCGACCGCCCCCGAGGACGACGAGCGCCCGGACTCGGCATCATCCCCACCGGTGGAACAGCGGCTCTCCCCAGACGACGTGGCCCTCACCAAAGAGGTTTGTCTAGGGGGTACCCCTGCGCGGGTGGTGACGATAGGGGCCTAGCTAGGCGAAAAATAGGAAAGCGCGCTCATCACCTTCTTCCGGGCCAATGTCGACGTGTTTGCGTGGAAACCGTCTGACATGCTCGGAGTCCCTAGGGAGGTGATCGTGCACTGCCTGGCCGTGCATCCCGACGCACGGCCCATCCAGCAGAAGATCCGGCGCCAGGCTCCAGAGTGGCAAGATTTCATCCACGAACAAGTGCGGAAGATGTTGGACGTGGGGTTCATCCGGGAAGTCTTCCACCCCGAGTGGTTGGCTAACCTGGTCATCATCCCAAAGGCCAACGGCAAGCTGCGCATGTGCGTGGACTATACCGACCTCAACAAAGCCTGCCAAAAAGATCCTTTTCCGCTACCCCACATCAACCAGGTCATCGATTCCACGGTGGGATGTGACCTCCTTTGCTTTCTGGACGCGTACTTCGGGTACCACTAGATAAGTATGGTGAAAGAGGACGAGAAAAAACCTTGTTCACCACTGTCTGCATGCCCTTCGGGCTCAAGAACGCTGGTCTTACATTCCAACAGACCATGCACATCACCCTTCAAGACTTGCAGTCCCGCAACGTCAAGGCTTACGTCGATGACATTATGGTCAAGACCCAGTAGCAGGAGTCCCTCCTGCGGGATCTTTCGGAAGCATTCGATAGCCTACGCACCACCTGGCTTAAGCTGAACCCCGAGAAATGCGTGTTCGGGGTCCCGGCAGGGAAGCTCCTGGGCTTCCTAGTATCAAGCCAAGGCATCGAAGTAAACCCTTAGAAGGTGGAAGCAATCGAGCGCATGCAACCTCCAACCCGGCTAAAAGAAGTGCAATGCCTCATGGGTTGCATCGCGGCCCTTAGACGGTTCATCTCCAAGCTCAGGGTGAGGGGTCTCCCTCTCTTCAAATTACTGAAGAAGACTGACCGCTTCAAGTGGACCTCGGAAGCCAATTGACGGAGGTAGACCCAGGTACCTCCCTGCCGAGTGGAGATGGCTACCCGGCTCAACGACTCCGCATAAACGACCCGGCGTACAGGCACTTGGCTGGATGATGGGCAGGATCCCCCGGGGTTAGGATCTAGGTCGAATTGGATAGGCATGATCTTGTGTATCTTAACCGATCGGATTTCTTGTAACAAACCCGAGTAGATTTACCCTAACTTGTAACCCACGGCTACTTGGATATATAAGGGGGCCCTGGGGGGCCCATAGGGAATTCATCTCATTCGGCTCATACCACAAACTCTAATACAAACCCCCGAACACAGGACGTAGGGTGTTACGCTCCGTGCATCCCGAAGCTGTCTAAACCTCTACGTCTTTGTGTTACCATCAAGTTCACGATCTTTCTTCGATCCACCCCGCCTACAAATCCAGTGCTTGGGCTACCCTTAGCAGATTTGCCGGAGTGCAAATCCGACAGTTGGCGCCAGGTAGGGGATCTCCAGGGTCCTCTTGGCGAACTTGATGGCATCCAACTCTGGCGTCTTCTTCTCCGTGCAAGTGACACTCCAGATCCAGGCTGCTGCCGGCCACTCTATCATCTTTGGAAGCTTTCAAGAGATGTCTGCTCCCAGGAGCTCGTCGCCAAGTTCATCTGTCTCCGAGATAGAAAGTGACAGAGGTAGACCCAGGTATCTCCTTGCCGAGTGGAGACGGCTACCCAACTGAACGACTCCACATAAATGACCCAGCGTACAGGCACTCGGCTGGACGATGGGCAGGATCCACCGGGGTCAGGATCTAGGTCGAACTGGATAGGCATGATCTTGTGTATCTTAACCGATAGAATTTCTTGTAACAAACCCGAGTAGATTTACCCTAACTTATAACCCACGGCTACTCGGATATAAAAGGGGGCCGTGCGGGGACCCATAGGAAATTCATTTCATTCATCTCATCCTAGCCTCGACAGCTAACCCTAATACAAACCCCCGAACACAGGACGTAGGGTGTTACGCTCTGTGTGGCCCGAACCTGTCTAAACCTCTGTGTCTTTGTGTTACCATCAAGTTCGCGGGCTCTCTCCGATCCACCCCGCCTACAAATCTAGTGCTTGGGGCTACCCTTGGCACACTTGCCGGAGTGCAAATCCGACAGTTGGAGCGCCAAGTAGGGGGAGCTCCTTGGCGAACTTGATGGCATTCAACTCCGGCATCTTCTTCTCCATGCAAGTGACGCTCCAGATCCAGGCTGCTGCTGGCCACTCCATCGTCTTTGGAAGCTTTCCAGAGGTGTCTGCTCCCAGGAGCTCGTCGCCAAGTTCATCTGTCTCCGAGACAGAAAGCCTCCAGGGTTGCAGATTCGATCTGACCCTCTCCAGCTCAGTGCTGCATCAGGTGGAGCACCTGTCCATCCAGGACGAAGCCCAAAACCCCTCGCGAACGACCCGTCTCCCACGCATCAACATCGACGATATCCTCGCATTCTTGGACCGAGTCGATGCCTCCCTGGCCGAGTGCATCGGGCTCGCGGAGTCGGCACTCTGCCGTCCCCACGGAACCTCGACGATGACATCGTCCTCAAGTGCGACCGCCAAAACATCTTCTCCACCCCATCTGCTAACCTGGCCGTCGCATTCGAGGTACTGTAGACTCTACCTCACTCACCCGAGCTCGAACGATCCCGAACTCGTTTGCATGTTGCTGCTGCCCAGGTCCAGCGCTTGAGGAAGGACTACTTGGCCCTATGAGCCCAATCTAGTAGCTCTCGCCACTCCACATCCCTCCACCACGACGGCAACAAAGTCAACCAGCCAGATCTCCGCTCCATCATCCGCAACTGCGACGTTCGATCCATCATCAACGAATGACACCACGAGTGCGATGTGGCCAAGCGGGAGCGCCGCCGACGGTATGACGAAGAGTACGGCCCACCCGGTACTAACCGCGAAGGTCGGGCTCGCCGCGGCAACACCAACCAACGTCCACATCGACCCCAGTAGGCTCTGATCAACCTCGATGATGACGTCACCAGGGACCTGGACGGCATCTCTGCCTTCTCCAACCGACTCCGCAGAGTTTCGTGGCCCTCTACATTCAAGCCAGTCGGCATCGACAAGTTCGACAGCGACTCCGACCCCAAGACGTGGCTGCGCACCTACAACATCGCCGTCCGGGCGGCGAGCGGCAACAACGACATCATGGCGGCCTACTTCCCAGTTATGATGAGTCGCCAGGCTCTCAACTGGCTCGAGGGACTCTGTCCCGGCTCCATCAACAGCTGGCAGGACCTCTGAACCGCCTTCGTCAACCACTTCCAGGCTTCATGCCCGGGTCCCAAAACCAGATGGGACCTAAGCAGCGTCACTCAGCAACCCAGCGTCCCTACGCGACTACACTAAAAGGTACTTCACCAACCGTAACATGATTACGGATGTTGATGACAGGGAGGTCATCCACTACTTCCACCAAGGTGCTGCACAACATCAAGCTCTAGCGTAAGATGTTTGAGACCAACCCTAAAACCATCTCTGAGATGATGGTCATTGTCAATAAGCACGCTGACATGGAGGACGCGGAGAAGGCGCACCGTCACCACAAGGGCCGGCGTCACTCCGACGACCGACCTAAGCAGTGACACGACGATTGCGAACGACCCGATGGTCGACCGCCTCGCCACAACTCCGGCAAGCACAATGACCGACCCGAGTCGTCAAAATGGCAGGAGCGCAAGCGTGGCCCTGACAACACCGTCGCAGTCACAGATCGACCTCGACAGCACACCTCCCTTAACCAGGAGGAGCTGAATCGACTCCTCGATGGAAAGTGCCCCTGGCACAAGGACTCCAACCACACGGCGCGGGAGTGTCACGCACTCCGCAATAGTGTGGCCCTGGACGACCCCAAGCGTCCTAGCTATGACGACTGTGACAAGCCCGACAGCTCCAAAACCTCCAGGGGTCGAGGACGCCAGAACGACTCGCCCAGGCGAGACCGGAACAACCAAGGCGACAAGTCCCCAGCGGACTTCCAGGAGGCAAACCGGGCGGTAAATTTCATCTATGGTGGCTCCAGGGCCCCAAGGTGCCGACGTAGCCTCAAGATTGATTAGCGCGAGGTCAACTTTGTGTTCCAACACCCGATCGAACCCTTGCGCTGGTCCGAGGTCGCAATCACCTTTGATCGACGTGACCACTGGATACACGTACCCAGCCCTGGCTCCTACCCACTCATGGTCAACCCGGTGGTTAGCCAGGTGCATCTCTCCAAGGTGCTCATCGACGGAGGCAGCGGCCTCAACATCATCTTCTCCAAGACGCTGGAGAGCATGGGGTACGACATGACCTCCTTGGTCCTGACCCAGGAGGCCTTCTACGGCATCATCCCCGGCTCAGGCTCGACTCCGTTCGGCCAAGTCACTCTCCCAGTCACCTTTGGCACCCGGGAGAACTACAGGACGGAGCACATCCACTTCGAGGTGGCTTCCTTCGAGACGTTGTACCATGCCATCCTGGGGAGACCCGCCCTCGCCAGGTTCATGGCCATTCCACACCAGACGTATCTTGTCCTCAAGATGCCTGCTCCCAACGGTGTGCTCTCCATCTACGGCGACCTGCAAACCTCCCACTCCTGTGAGAACGAGAACATAAACATCTTGGAGGCACTTTAGAGGACCAAGAACGCTGTCATGATTGCCGAGTCGGTAGAGGTGATGCCTCCAGAGGACATCCCCATCCCGACAAACGATTTGTAACTGAGTCACAGCTGCAGCCCGGCTGCGCGACAAGACCAACCACCTGAGGAATGACCCGAGCACTGGAAGATGTACTTGGACGACGCCCTCAACCTCGACAGAGCTGGCGCTGGAGTTCTACTCATTACCCCAAAAGGTGAACAACTCAAGTACGTCCTCCAGTTACTTTTCAAAGAACCTAACAACACTGCTGAGTATGAAGCCCTTGTCCACGGTCTCCGAATCGTTGCTTTGCTCGGCTGTGGCAGAACCACCTGAATTAATCCGGCTCAAGTGTATTAACCATCACCAATAAGGCATCCTCGGTTAACCTTACACTTCAAACGGAGTAATCCACTGGTCTGTCGGGTATAACCTCCCGATACAACCACGGTGAACGGATCGAGCGCCGTACATACAAATGCTCATGCGACGATGAGCCCAGAGAATACCACATTCCAGCAAGTATTACATCATTTGCATAAGTCAACATTACAGACCTAGTCCTGAGTTTAGAAAACAAGTACTTCAATTAACATAAATAAGTTCTTCAGAGTTAAATTGCAGCGGAAATAAACAACGGAAACTACTCGACGATACAGGATGTCTCGATGAAGCCCGTACGAGACATCACTCGGCCTTATCTCCGTTGGACGGGGGCGCATCCCATTCCACCGACCAACCAGGGGGAAGAGTGCAGGGCCAAGTCAAGCTAGCAATCATGTCTTCAAAGGGCTCACCTGAAAACGAGTCACAAGCAAGACTGAGTATACTAATACTCAGCAAGACTTACCCGTGTAGTGGGAACTACTCCACCGACTCTAGATATGCAAGGCTTTTTGGCTCAGGGGTTTGTTTTGCCGAAAGGCATCTACAAGTGGGTCCTTACTTTCAACTTTTAGCTCAAGATTCTAGTTTCGTTAGCCAGTCTAGGTAAGCAGCTATCTAAGCATACATGGTGAAGCATTAAACTTTCCATCCAACCAGTTCATTCATCATCATTGTTCCTCTTCTTACTCTGTGGGTAAAAATGGTTAAGCAGTCTCAATAGCCGTGAGAAACGGACGATTCGAATCGAATTTCTTAACCTTGCAAGGGAAACCCAAACACACGTCACGTGGTTACTCCCTAGAGTCACACGTGCAACTTTTCCCCTTTCTTTCCGGGTCGTGGATCGGGGCTACCCTCCGAGAGTACAAGAGCTCCACGCCACGGTTCGGCGCCGGGTCGTGACCACTCTCTGCACTCGCCATATGCACATGGGACCGAAGTTCAAAGGGTAGGATGCCGTCCCCTTGCCGGGCCAATCAGGTACTTAAGCTTACCGATTCCCATAATCTCGGCATGTGTTTAGTACGTTCAAACACTTAACCATCACTACCACACCCTGCGGCCTTAGCATTTTTCACTAGACAGACGGGCCTCAAGCGTAACCATCGTTACATAACCCGTCCGTGTCCTTATGATTGCAGCGTGTAGTAGTCATTCAACTCCTATTTTCTCGCGAGTGACAGGAAATCACTCGACTTTTACCGGAGTCCTATTAGCACAGCATTCTATCGAACCTTACATCTAGTTTTCACGCAAGGGTTCCTGACATCATGCAACTAAGTTTTCATCCAACTCCTATAAACTTAATGCACAAGCAAAGAGTAATGCGTTGCATAATTTCGAAAAGAATGGGTTATGCTCCGGGGCTTGCCTTCGCAGTTCGCTTGGGGATCTTCCGAACTTGGGCTCGGGTCTTCAAAAGCTTCAGTTAGATTCGCTTGAGCTTCACGCTGCTCACTCTCGGACGCGGGCACCAGCTCGTAGGTTCCGTCGGCGAGAGTCGTCGATTCTACATGAGTGCACAGTTTAAGTCGTGGGAATAGCACTTGATTACGATTTGAGAGTCATTACTACAAGGGATAATTTCTGGTCATGAAATTTTGGATTTAGGCACATCAAGGAAAGATGTGCTTACTGTAAAATTTTCAGCCAATTTTATGTAACAGATTAATTCCGAAAAATAGATTTCATTGTTGCTGTTAGACACTTGTTCTTTTTGTACAGAACAACTGGTGTAACAAATGAGTCTAAGATTTTTACAGAGCTTTCACTTAAGTATGCAGAAGCTACTGTAATTTTTGTAGGATTTATGATGCAGTATTCAGAGCATAGAAAATATGACATTCTACACCTAGGCTTTTTAAAGATTCATTTTTACAGGACCCTACATAGGGTTTTTGTCCATGAAACTTTTTACACAGCAACCTCTACCCTAGTGTAACTCCCAGTAATAATTTGGGGATTTTCCAAGCTAAGATACTATTTTCTTGATTTAATGTATGTTATTAGCACATAATTCAAATAAATAGGTTACTGTGAGATAAAAAGTCTCCTAATTTTTCTCTGGCTTCTAGTTACCAATACATTAGCATAGGAAAAATTTCAATGGGTGACTCACCACCTAACTGCAGGGATAAAACATTTTACTTACACATGAATTAAAACTAAGTTTAACAAACAGTAAATCTAGAGATGGAATTTGGGCCTGATCTTTTTACACAGTCCTAAACATTCAGCAACTAGTTCACTGCCCAAAATTTAGGGTCAGCATTGTTCTAGAACAGTGGGTATAAAATATGTCCATTAAAGCTTCTATTTAATGTAGAGCAAAATATTTTGAGATTCTGAGAAAATTTTTGTAACAAAAGTGGTAGAGTTTGTTCTTAGGATTCCAGAACAGTTGAGTTTGCATTTTTCTAAATTTTCTACGATTTTATACGAATTTTACAAGTTCACTGAATTTGAATCTAGGTTTGAAATTTTCTTTTACAACTAGGTCCTTGAATCTTACGCTCAGACCCTTCTAAAGATTTAAATCCTTGCAATTGGGTCCTCGGCGGCTCGGGTGCGGCGGCCGGCCGAAATTCCGGCGAGGGGGCTCGCCGGCGGCGAGGGGCGGGGGTCGGGGAAGGTTCAGGGGTGCGAGGGCTACCTTGTGGGGGTGTTGTTCAGGTGGGGGACGGCCGGGAAGGGCTCGCCGGCGTTGGAGCAGAGGCGGCGGCGGCGCGGCTCGCGTCGACGGCGGTGCTCCGGCGGGCTTGGGGCGGCGTGGTCCGGTCGGTGAGCTTCAGTGGCGCGTGGGGAAGCTACTCCGGGGCTCGGCTTGGACGGAGGGGGTCGGGGTCGTGCTGTCCACGGCGAGCAGGGGCGGCGGCGGCGACGGCAGCGCGGGCGGCGGTGCTCCGGTGGCTCTGGGTGGCGTTGGGCGGGTCGGCGAGCTGCGGTGAGGTGATGTAGTGGTGGCTGGGTGCTCGGTTTGGGCAGTGGGCGGCTGTGGAGGGCTGCCCACGGGCGGGTGGTGCTCGGCGGCGGCGATGGCGCGGCGAGGCGTTCTGGTGGCGGGGCTTCGCGCGGGCGGTCGGGGTGGCGTTTTTGTAGGGACAGGAGGGGGCGTGGAGATGCCTGGGTGACGCGCGGGGCGGGGCGCGGCAGCGGCGTGCACTGGGCGCGGCGGGCGGCGGCAGAACGCCGGCGCGGCGTGCGGCGAGCGGGCGCGGTGACTGGGCGGCCGTGATTGTGGCGTGGGCGCGGTGAGATAGTGCCGGGCGCGGAGTGGGGAAGCAGCAGCGGCAGCGGCTCGGGCGGAGGGCAGGCACGGCGACTGGTGGGGCGCGGGGGCCGGGGCGGCACGGCGGAGCGCGGCCACTGGGCGAGCGGGCGGCAGCCGGGGCGCGGCAGCACGCGCGGGCGGGGACTGGGCGGCGCGGCGTCGGGGCGGGGGAAAGCCGGCCGTGGCGGGGTGGCGCGGCGGCCACTGGCCTGGCGCCTCGCGCCGGTCAGGCGACGCCGGCCACCTGGCGCGCGGCGGGCGGGCGAGCGCGCGCGGCGCGGCAGAGCAGAGGGGGAGACGCCAGGGACCGAAATGCAAAAATTCGAAAAAGTTCAGGGGGCTGGGTGCAAACAGGGCGTTTTCTCCTCTTTCTGATTTGAATTTCAAAAACTTTTGAACACGAAAGTTGTTCAAAATAAAAAGTTCTACAACTTTGGTTTCAGGCAAAATTTCATTTGGCTTATGGTTTTAAAGTTATTTAAAAGTTTCAAATGTGCCCAAATGTGCCCAAATTTAATTTGAATTCCAACTGAACCCGTTTTAAATTCTTTCCACCCTCTCATTAGTTGGTTTAACACATAGAGTTAGGCTAATGACATTGATTTCGGAATTTTAATTACCAGGGTTGTCACAGCCTTCCCCCCTTAACAAGAATCTCGCCCCGAGATTCGGTAATTCTTAGTGTGGGCGTGGGTGCACATACCAGTGGTTGAGACCAGAAACCCAGGGAAATGTTGGTTCAGGTAGCTTTCCGTTTCCCAGGTGGCTTCTTCTTCCGTGTGGCGATTCCATTGTATTTTATACATTCTAATCACTTTCCTCCTGGTCTCTCTTTCCTTTTGATCCAGAATCTTAATTGGGTGTTCGACATACGAGAGATCGGGTTCCAACGATATTTCTTGTTGTTCCACAACCTCGGTAGGGACTCGAATACACTTCTTGAGTTGAGATACGTGGAAGACATCATGGGTGGCCGTGAGCTGAGGGGGCAGTCGTAATTTGTAGGCTACGGGTCCGCAGCTCTCCATGATTTCGTAAGGACCAATATAACGGGGAGCTAGTTTGCCTTTGATCCCAAATCTTCGCACTCCTTTGGTTGGTGAAACTCGAAGATAGACATGATCGCCAACTTCGAACTTTAGGGGCTTTCTCCTTTTGTCAGAATAGCTCTTTTGTCGGGCTTGTGCGGCTTTAAGATTTGCTTGTATTACTTTTACTTTCTCCTCTGCCTCGATTACCAGGTCGGGTCCAATTATTTTACGTTCTCCGGGTTGTGACCAGCTCAAAGGGGTTCGACACCTTCGTCCGTACAGGACCTCAAATGGTGCCATTTTCAAACTCGTTTGGTAGCTGTTGTTGTATGAGAACTCTGCCAGGGGTAGGCATTTGTCCCAATTCTTGTCATAATGAATGACACAAGCTCTCAGCATGTCTTCAAGAATTTGGTTTACTCTTTCTGTTTGTCCATCGGTCTGAGGATGGTATGCTGAGCTGCGAATCAGCTTAGTGCCAAGAGACGTTTGCAGTTGTTCCCAAAAGCGTGCTACAAACTGGGGACCACGATCGGAAATAATTGTCTTAGGTATTCCATGCAGGCAAACAATACGATCGAGGTAAATCTCGGCATATTTCTTGGTAGAATAGGTGGTGTGTACCGGAAGAAAATGTGCCGTCTTCGTGAGTCTATCAACGATAACCCATATGGAATCATGTTTCTGGGAAGTGTTTGGTAGTCCCACGATGAAGTCCATACTTATGTCTTCCCATTTCCATGATGGTATAGGTAACGGTTGAAGTGTACCGGCCACCTTTAAGTGGCTAGCTTTTACTCTCTGGCATGTGTCGCATTCCGAGACATACGTAGCAATTTCCCTTCTCATTCTAGTCCACCAGAAGTTTTGCCTTAGGTCCTGATACATTTTGCTACTGCCGGGGTGGATAGAGAATTTGGAGAGGTGTGCCTCATCAAGAATTTGCTTGCGGAGTTTACGATCCTTCGGAACGACTATCCGACTTTCGAACCATAGAACTCCCTTATGGTCCTGGCGGAAACACTTATACTTCTCTTCACCTAGAGAGAGTTTTTGTTTGATGATCTTGATTCCTTCATCATGTAGTTGTGCCATGACGATTTGGTCGTGAAGAGTGGGCTCAACTGAGATGTGATTTAGAGTGCCTTGGGAAACCATTTCCAAGTTAAGCTTCCTCATATCTGCACATAATGTCTCATGGTAGGACTCCATGGATAAGCAATGGCAATGGGACTTGCGGCTTAGTGCATCCGCGACTACATTAGCCTTACCGGGGTGATAGTGCACTTCAAGGTCATAATCTTTGATTAATTCTAGCCATCTTCGTTGTCTCATATTCAGATCGGCTTGTGTGAAGATGTACTTGAGACTCTTATGATCCGTGTAGATATTGCACTGTGTACCCATGAGATAGTGTCTCCATATCTTCAGAGCGTGAATGACGGCTGCAAGCTCAAGGTCATGCGTGGGATAATTCTGTTCGTGGGGCCGAAGGGCTCGTGAGGCATATGCAATCACTCGATTCTCTTGCATAAGCACACATCCTAGACCAGTACCTGATGCGTCACAATACACATCGAATGACTTGGTATTATCGGGTTGAGCTAACACAGGTGCAGTAGTCAGATGCTCTCTGAGAGTGTGGAAGGCTTCCTCACACTTCTCATTCCATACAAACTTTACTTCCTTCTTCAATAGTTCCGTCATGGGCTTAGCAATTCGAGAGAAATCCGGGATGAAGCGACGGTAGTAACCGGCTAAGCCGAGAAAACTGCGAATCTGATGAACCGAGGTAGGGGGTTTCCAATCCATCACCTCTTGTACCTTGCTGGGGTCAACAGCTATGCCTTCGCTGGAGATCGTGTGACCTAAGAACTTTACAGTATCCAACCAGAATTCACACTTAGAAAACTTAGCATAGAGCTGATGGTCTCTGAGTCGCTGAAGAACAATGCGAAGGTGCTTGGCATGCTCTTCCTCATCCTTGGAATAGATAAGAATGTCGTCGATGAACACTACGACGAATTTGTCAAGTTCGGGCATGAATACCGAATTCATGAGATACATGAAGTAGGCAGGGGCATTGGTGAGTCCAAGGACATGACCAAAAATTCATATAGTCCATATCGTGTGGAGAAGGCAGTCTTAGGAATATCGCACGGGCGAATCTTGATCTGATGATATCCCGAGCGAAGATCAATCTTTGAGAAGATTCTGGCTCCAGCTAATTGATCGAAGAGTACATCGATACGGGGAAGGGGGTATTTATTTTTAACTGTTACCGCATTGAGAGGTCGGTAGTCCACACATAATCTCAAACTGTCATCCTTCTTCTTTACGAATAGGGCTGGACATCCCCAAGGTGACGCGCTAGGGCGAATAAAACCTTTGTCCAGTAGTTCTTGGAGTTGAATTTTCAGCTCGGCCAATTCCTTAGGGGGCATCCTATATGGTCTTTTGGATATAGGGGCAGTGCCTGGTTGTAGTTCAATAACGAACTCAATATCCCTATCCGGTGGCATTCCTGGTAAGTCATCCGGGAAAACATCGGCATACTCGTTCACCACAAGAATCTCATCTAGCTTAAGTCCTTCCATCTTATAAGCACAGGAATTCGTGCAATCTATGAATGGTAGGTAAAGGGTAGTGGCTCCGTGACTAGGTGAATTTATCTCAACGGCTCGGGAAGAAAGGTCCAGTGTGACTCCATGCATAGCCATCCAGTTCATTCCCAAAATAATGTCCATGCCGTCAAGGGGTAAAAGGACCAGGTCCGTGTCGATGGTTTTACTACCCAATTTGACTGGTACTTGTCTGACCATTTGGTTTGAAGCAATTTTACCACCCGGTGTTGATATCATATATGACCCTTTTGTGTGACAAACATCCAAGCCTACTTTTGCACCGAATTTTGCACTTATGAAACTATGCGATGCACCAGAATCAAATAATATAACGGCAGGCTTGTTATGGATAGAGAATGTACCCGACATTACTGGGGCTCCTTCTGGAAGCTCTGCAAGCGTGGTGAAGTTAATCCGTCCTTGCTTGACTTGCAGGGTTTGTCTCTTGCCCCTGTTCTTAGCGTTCGGGTTGGATCCTTGACCTTGGTTGGGCAGTCCAGGCTGAGGGCATTCGCGTGCGAAGTGGCTGGAACTCCCGCATTTGAAACAGCGATTTGCGGGGCTAGGTCGAAGAGACTGCTGAAGAATGGGCCTCGGACCATTCTGTGGAGGCATCGGGGGTCGTACCATGCCTGGCTGCTGTGGGGGTCTGGCAATCCATCTACCTGGCTGCGGGGCCCTTGGTGGAGCTGTAGGTGCGGTATTTTGCACGATGCGATACCTTGGTGGTTGGGCACTTGATGGCCCTGCGGGTGCCTTTCTCTTCTTCTCTGCCCGGTGTGCCATGATACAGTCCTCCTGGGTAATGGCCATATTGACCAACTCATTGTAGGTGTCAGCCCTGGCTAGGTTCAGACGTTCCTTGAGCTTGGTATTCAGACCTCGGCGGAAACGATCACGCTTCTTGGCATCCGTATCAGCGTGATAGCCTGCATATTGGTATAGGTTGTTGAACGCCTGGGCGTACTGCAACACGGTGCGGGTGCCCTGGGTGAGTGCCAGGAACTCGTTCAACTTCCTCTCCATGAGACCCTCGGGAATATGATGTGCCCGGAACGCGGTCTTGAATTCACTCCAGTCGACCACATGATCAGCCGGGAGCATCGCAAAATAGTGGTCCCACCACAGACGAGCGGTACCGCGAAGCTGTTGCGCGGCAAAACGAGCTTTGTTGGCTTCTGAGCATGGGGCCACAAGTAGCGTGAACTTGGATTCTATGGTGCGAATCCATGCATCTGCGTCCAGGGGTTCCTCGGTCTTATGGAACAAGAGAGGCTGGGTCCCCAGGAAATCCGTGTATCCTGCAGCCTGTGGTTGGTGAGCATTGTGCCCACCTCTCTGCTGGTGTTGCCCTTGCACAATCTGACGCAGCAGCTCGGTTTGAGCGGCCATCACTTCCACCAAACTGGGCGGGGGTGGTGACGATTGTCGCGAGCGGCTGCCACCGGCACCAAAACCCTCGGGGTTGCCACGTGTTGATCCAACCATCTGAAACGTGAAAGGTTACCATTAGCAGCGCGATCCATATTACTTCCTTGATTCATAAGTAATTGGTGTAGTCATAGACTTCCGAAGTCTGAGCTAGAAGTATGGACAGAATCTCTGTTTGCTACGAGAAAAATCATAGCCTGCTGTGGGTCCATCCAAAACATCTCAAACATTTGTGGTAGTCAGAGAATTTAGGACTGCCCCACTTTGGTATTTACTTCGGTGCTAGAACTATGGCTAAGGTGGTCGAAAAGCTCTTCCTTTGCCTTGCTGTCTTAGCTGTTTTTCAGCAGATTGATCGGTACTGTTTCGCCTATATCTTAAACTAGCGAGGTCCAATGAAGCTGAATTTTTGTGAGAACCTAGATCACAAAATTTAGCACAAGTCTGGTATTCAACACTCAGCCAAGAAATGCAAGGAGACATGGGTAAAAATTCCGACAAGTCTCAGCGATTGTGGATTCCATCGTTTACCAACTTACAACGAAATCACCAAGTTTATCGCCGTTCCTTACATGTTGTGGGTATCCACATGGTTCAGATAT
The DNA here is from genome assembly GCA_032594955.1 of Panicum miliaceum. Lineage (NCBI taxonomy): Eukaryota > Viridiplantae > Streptophyta > Magnoliopsida > Poales > Poaceae > Panicum > Panicum miliaceum. The sequence goes on along the minus strand of CM064056.1, from coordinate 43,759,181 downwards.
ACCCAACACAAAAGAGTTACTCAACTCCTAGTTAGCCTATTACAACACTTGCCAAAAGTTAGGCTTCCCTATCGAGGAGTATGTGCAAAAGTCCTCCTAGGTCGTCCTCTAGAAATCATCCAAGTCGTTGACAGACGACTCGCTGTGAGCCGGAGAGTGGGCTCCCATCTGAGGTGCCTGTGGTACCTCACCCTCGAAATCCATACCTGAGATACCATCAATCTCCTGTGGCTCCTCCTCATCCTCCTCCATGTCGTCCTCATGGAGATGGTCATTCTGATCATGATGCCACTGAATATGCTCATTAGCATCCTCCAACTCATGGTTCAGATCATGGAGCTGCTCCTCCAACTGTGCTATCGTGGTATCTCTCTCACCCATGAGAGTGTCCTGCTCCTGGATTTGGCCCTCAAGTTGGCCAATCTGAGCATCTCTGTCCTCAAGATCCTGACTGAGCTCCTTTATCTGCTCATCCCTGGTATCTGCCATCATATGGTAGGCCTGAGCAAGATCAGTGAGCTGCTCGAGTGCCTGACTCTGGAGAGTCTGAAGCCGGTAGAGTGCACTCATGCACCGCACGGAGGTATGGATAGTCTCCTGGGCATGGAAGTCTACCAAATACTGTGCGTGCTGCACCCTGTTGAGCCAAAAGGGGTCGTTGTCCTGGGCAGCAGGAAACAATCCAATGGGAGTGAGTGTGACAACCTCGGGACGCTGCGCACAAAATGTGGTGAGCGCCCTCATGGCTGCAAGCTCCCAAGTATCGGCCAAACGGCGACCAACAGCCTCAAGCTCCAAGGCGGGCCACTCCGGGTGTAGCGGGTGCGGAAAGATAGTCACGTTGACACGGCACTGGGTCACTCCATTTTCTGCAAACTCCAGTCCGGCGTAACGTGGGGGAATTAGATAGCCCGCGGTACGCAGAACATCCCACAAAATAGAGGGAAAGCCCTCCCAGTGGAGGCACTGCGAGTGCACGCGTCCATCCTCATTCACCATCATCTCAACAGGCTCGGCCATCTGAACAAAAGATCAAATGGAGTGAGATAGCGAAAACTGTGAGCAGCACAAGGACAGATTCTGTATAGTGTGCAAAAATAATCATAACTCCCACAGTTCTCGTCCAAAAATTCTCAATTTTCACCAGGTCACTCCTAAGGTATTTGTGAACAACTTTTCTAGTCAACTCCAGAGCTAATTGGGTCTCTAAGATGGTCTTTCTTTTCAGGTTTTACCTTACTGTCTACCCAGAATTTTCAGTGAACAGAAGGCTAGAGTTTCGTGCACCAGGGAAAATCTACCCAGCCAAAATTCACCAAATTTTAACAGCAGCTTCTGGGATAAATTTGGAACAAGTTTTGTGTTGTACTCCTTTGCAGAAAACCGCAGGAAGGGGGCCTAAAAATTTAAGAGGCAGAAGTGCTTATTCCGGACAGAATTCTGACATTTCGAGGTTTCTGTTATTTCTTATTATCCATAAGTTCAGAATTTTTCATTTTTGAACAGAAGATAGGGCACAAGATTTGGAACAATTTCTTCAACATGAACTTTATCAGAAATGGTCGTTTTCTTTGGTCAATAATTCGCTCTTTTCGGTCGTGGCAGCTTTGGGACAGTTTTCTCTAGATAATCCTTATGCAACCATGCTTAGATACGCAAGAACCTTTCCACTCTCACACAACGCATTTTTTTTTTGATTTCAGATACACATGTTCATGATGTATGCACGTCCTATTCGTCCTCACAAAATAAAATAATCGCCAAATAGCTTTGGTCTTACGAAGATAGTTTCGGTGGCTTACACAATACGGCTCTCGCTATAATAGCTAGTCGAGTCTTTCTAATCGTTCCTTAACTTATCGTAATCGCGGTTAGTGTACCTGCAGAAAATCGACAAGCATTTATATCTCATGAACCTTTCATGCCAGCACTCATGAAAGCGTCCGTATTCATTACCGTTTGCTTATAGAAACGATATCTGTACAATTTCCGCCGTACAGACGACGTTAACATACGCTATCGAGATAGCGTATTCACGGGGGTACCGTCATGAGACGGGGGTATGAACCGCGATCGCCATACCCTGCGCCGAACCTTCTACTCCCAATATGTTCAACTAACAGTTGGCATATTGGCAGCACCTCAAGTAAGCCACTGCTTGAGGGCAGCGTTCGGTTCGCATCACCGACAGGAAGGCCAAGCTCTCTCAGTTGGCTGAGGATCCTTACCTTCTTACCTTAGCGACGAGTGCGTCGTTACAGAATTTAAAGTCGGTTGTGCATTAAAGTAAGTTTTGACAGAAAGTAATGTGCTGGAAGTCAGTTGATAATATATAGAAGTTAGATAGCCACCTAGTAAACTTTCCCATACTCCCTTAGGGCTTTACGAACTATGCACCATCCTTAACGTACCAACGTATTTCGCAACACATCCTTCTAGTCAAGTTTTAGTAAATCGAGCTTTTTAAGGCTTGTCGCATTCTCTGGCGTATGTATTTTGGCTCTGGCGCCAGCTGTTGCCAGCTGTGGCACCAGCTACGGCTCTGATACCAGCTGTGGCAGAACCACCTGAATTAATCCGGCTCAAGTGTATTAACCATCACCAATAAGGCATCCTCGGTTAACCTTACACTTCAAACGGAGTAATCCACTGGTCTGTCGGGTATAACCTCCCGATACAACCACGGTGAACGGATCGAGCGCCGTACATACAAATGCTCATGCGACGATGAGCCCAGAGAATACCACATTCCAGCAAGTATTACATCATTTGCATAAGTCAATATTACAGACCTAGTCCTGAGTTTAGAAAACAAGTACTTCAATTAACATAAATAAGTTCTTCAGAGTTAAATTGCAGCGGAAATAAACAACGGAAACTACTCGACGATACAGGATGTCTCGATGAAGCCCGTACGAGACATCACTCGGCCTTATCTCCGTTGGACGGGGGCGCATCCCATTCCACCGACCAACCAGGGGGAAGAGTGCAGGGCCAAGTCAAGCTAGCAATCATGTCTTCAAAGGGCTCACCTGAAAACGAGTCACAAGCAAGACTGAGTATACTAATACTCAGCAAGACTTACCCGTGTAGTGGGAACTACTCCACCGACTCTAGATATGCAAGGCTTTTTGGCTCAGGGGTTTGTTTTGCCGAAAGGCATCTACAAGTGGGTCCTTACTTTCAACTTTTAGCTCAAGATTCTAGTTTCGTTAGCCAGTCTAGGTAAGCAGCTATCTAAGCATACATGGTGAAGCATTAAACTTTCCATCCAACCAGTTCATTCATCATCATTGTTCCTCTTCTTACTCTGTGGGTAAAAATGGTTAAGCAGTCTCAATAGCCGTGAGAAACGGACGATTCGAATCGAATTTCTTAACCTTGCAAGGGAAACCCAAACACACGTCACGTGGTTACTCCCTAGAGTCACACGTGCAACTTTTCCCCTTTCTTTCCGGGTCGTGGATCGGGGCTACCCTCCGAGAGTACAAGAGCTCCACGCCACGGTTCGGCGCCGGGTCGTGACCACTCTCTGCACTCGCCATATGCACATGGGACCGAAGTTCAAAGGGTAGGATGCCGTCCCCTTGCCGGGCCAATCAGGTACTTAAGCTTACCGATTCCCATAATCTCGGCATGTGTTTAGTACGTTCAAAGACTTAACCATCACTACCACACCCTGCGGCCTTAGCATTTTTCACTAGACAGACGGGCCTCAAGCGTAACCATCGTTACATAACCCGTCCGTGTCCTTATGATTGCAGCGTGTAGTAGTCATTCAACTCCTATTTTCTCGCGAGTGACAGGAAATCACTCGACTTTTACCGGAGTCCTATTAGCACAGCATTCTATCGAACCTTACATCTAGTTTTCACGCAAGGGTTCCTGACATCATGCAACTAAGTTTTCATCCAACTCCTATAAACTTAATGCACAAGCAAAGAGTAATGCGTTGCATAATTTCGAAAAGAATGGGTTATGCTCCGGGGCTTGCCTTCGCAGTTCGCTTGGGGATCTTCCGAACTTGGGCTCGGGTCTTCAAAAGCTTCAGTTAGATTCGCTTGAGCTTCACGCTGCTCACTCTCGGACGCGGGCACCAGCTCGTAGGTTCCGTCGGCGAGAGTCGTCGATTCTACATGAGTGCACAGTTTAAGTCGTGGGAATAGCACTTGATTACGATTTGAGAGTCATTACTACAAGGGATAATTTCTGGTCATGAAATTTTGGATTTAGGCACATCAAGGAAAGATGTGCTTACTGTAAAATTTTCAGCCAATTTTATGTAACAGATTAATTCCGAAAAATAGATTTCATTGTTGCTGTTAGACACTTGTTCTTTTTGTACAGAACAACTGGTGTAACAAATGAGTCTAAGATTTTTACAGAGCTTTCACTTAAGTATGCAGAAGCTACTGTAATTTTTGTAGGATTTATGATGCAGTATTCAGAGCATAGAAAATATGACATTCTACACCTAGGCTTTTTAAAGATTCATTTTTACAGGACCCTACATAGGGTTTTTGTCCATGAAACTTTTTACACAGCAACCTCTACCCTAGTGTAACTCCCAGTAATAATTTGGGGATTTTCCAAGCTAAGATACTATTTTCTTGATTTAATGTATGTTATTAGCACATAATTCAAATAAATAGGTTACTGTGAGATAAAAAGTCTCCTAATTTTTCTCTGGCTTCTAGTTACCAATACATTAGCATAGGAAAAATTTCAATGGGTGACTCACCACCTAACTGCAGGGATAAAACATTTTACTTACACATGAATTAAAACTAAGTTTAACAAACAGTAAATCTAGAGATGGAATTTGGGCCTGATCTTTTTACACAGTCCTAAACATTCAGCAACTAGTTCACTGCCCAAAATTTAGGGTCAGCATTGTTCTAGAACAGTGGGTATAAAATATGTCCATTAAAGCTTCTATTTAATGTAGAGCAAAATATTTTGAGATTCTGAGAAAATTTTTGTAACAAAAGTGGTAGAGTTTGTTCTTAGGATTCCAGAACAGTTGAGTTTGCATTTTTCTAAATTTTCTACGATTTTATACGAATTTTACAAGTTCACTGAATTTGAATCTAGGTTTGAAATTTTCTTTTACAACTAGGTCCTTGAATCTTACGCTCAGACCCTTCTAAAGATTTAAATCCTTGCAATTGGGTCCTCGGCGGCTCGGGTGCGGCGGCCGGCCGAAATTCCGGCGAGGGGGCTCGCCGGCGGCGAGGGGCGGGGGTCGGGGAAGGTTCAGGGGTGCGAGGGCTACCTTGTGGGGGTGTTGTTCAGGTGGGGGACGGCCGGGAAGGGCTCGCCGGCGTTGGAGCAGAGGCGGCGGCGGCGCGGCTCGCGTCGACGGCGGTGCTCCGGCGGGCTTGGGGCGGCGTGGTCCGGTCGGTGAGCTTCAGTGGCGCGTGGGGAAGCTACTCCGGGGCTCGGCTTGGACGGAGGGGGTCGGGGTCGTGCTGTCCACGGCGAGCAGGGGCGGCGGCGGCGACGGCAGCGCGGGCGGCGGTGCTCCGGTGGCTCTGGGTGGCGTTGGGCGGGTCGGCGAGCTGCGGTGAGGTGATGTAGTGGTGGCTGGGTGCTCGGTTTGGGCAGTGGGCGGCTGTGGAGGGCTGCCCACGGGCGGGTGGTGCTCGGCGGCGGCGATGGCGCGGCGAGGCGTTCTGGTGGCGGGGCTTCGCGCGGGCGGTCGGGGTGGCGTTTTTGTAGGGACAGGAGGGGGCGTGGAGATGCCTGGGTGACGCGCGGGGCGGGGCGCGGCAGCGGCGTGCACTGGGCGCGGCGGGCGGCGGCAGAACGCCGGCGCGGCGTGCGGCGAGCGGGCGCGGTGACTGGGCGGCCGCGATTGTGGCGTGGGCGCGGTGAGATAGTGCCGGGCGCGGAGTGGGGAAGCAGCAGCGGCAGCGGCTCGGGCGGAGGGCAGGCACGGCGACTGGTGGGGCGCGGGGGCCGGGGCGGCACGGCGGAGCGCGGCCACTGGGCGAGCGGGCGGCAGCCGGGGCGCGGCAGCACGCGCGGGCGGGGACTGGGCGGCGCGGCGTCGGGGCGGGGGAAAGCCGGCCGTGGCGGGGTGGCGCGGCGGCCACTGGCCTGGCGCCTCGCGCCGGTCAGGCGACGCCGGCCACCTGGCGCGCGGCGGGCGGGCGAGCGCGCGCGGCGCGGCAGAGCAGAGGGGGAGACGCCAGGGACCGAAATGCAAAAATTCGAAAAAGTTCAGGGGGCTGGGTGCAAACAGGGCGTTTTCTCCTCTTTCTGATTTGAATTTCAAAAACTTTTGAACACGAAAGTTGTTCAAAATAAAAAGTTCTACAACTTTGGTTTCAGGCAAAATTTCATTTGGCTTATGGTTTTAAAGTTATTTAAAAGTTTCAAATGTGCCCAAATGTGCCCAAATTTAATTTGAATTCCAACTGAACCCGTTTTAAATTCTTTCCACCCTCTCATTAGTTGGTTTAACACATAGAGTTAGGCTAATGACATTGATTTCGGAATTTTAATTACCAGGGTTGTCACATCGGCGTCAAGCGCCTCCTCACCTACAGCGACTCCAAAGTCGTTATCCAACAAGTCAACAAAGACTGAGACTGTATAAAGGTGAAGATGGATGCGTACTGCAAGGAGATACGAAAGTTAGAAGCCAGCTTCTACGGGTTGGAGTTCCACCACGTCATTAGAGACTACAACATCGCGGCTGATGTCCTCTCCAAGCTTGGCTCCAGTCGTGCCCTTGTACTGGCCGGAGTCTTCGTCCAAGCCCTGAGACGACCCACGGTCCTCGTCCTCCTCAGGGACGTTGTCCAAGTGCATCGCTCGAAGCGAAGGAGTTGCTCTACTCCACGACATCCACTCGGGCATCTGCGGCAACCACGCAGGCACCTCTACTATGGTGGGCAAGGCATTCAGGTCTTGTTTCTACTGGCCTATGGCACTCGCTGATGCCCATGACATCGTTAAAAGGTGCCCAGGGTGCCAATTCTTCGCCAAGCAGCAGCAGGTTCCGGCTCAGGCCCTGCGAACGATTCCTCCTTCCTGGCCCTTCGCCTGCTGGGGGCTCGATTCGGTCGGACCACTCGAGACGGCCGTAGGTAGCTACAACCACATATTTGTGGCCATCGACAAGTTTACCAAGTGGATTGAAGTCAAACCAGTCACGGCGACCACGGCACTCAAGGCTGTTGAATTCATCCAGGAAATCTCCCACACGTTCAGTGTGCCCAACAGGATCATCACTGACCTGGGCACATCGTTCACTAGAAGCACGTTCTGGGACCACTGCCTAGAAAATTGCATCGACGTCTACTACGCCTCCGTGGCTCACCCAAGGTGCAACGGCCAAGTGGAATGCACCAACGGTATGATCCTCCAGGGGCTGAAGGCGCGCATCTTCGACCCACTCAAGAAGTTCGGTCCCATGTGGATCCAAGAACTACCACAGGTCGTTTGGGGCCTACGCACCCAAAAGAGCTGGGCCACCGGCTACTCTCCCTTCTTCCTAGTGTATGGCTCGGAAGCCATCCTCCCGACTAATATAACCTTTGGTGCCCCGCGCATCCAAAACTATGAGGAAGGCGAAGTAGAAACGACTCGGCGCCACAACATCGACCTAGTCGAGGAACACCGCGTCTCAGCTGCCTTGCAGCATGCACGTTACGAACAGCAGCTCAGGTGCTACCACGACCGAAATGTGCAGGAGCGAGACTTCAACATAGGCGACATGGTCCTGCGTCACATCCAGTCTACTACCAGTGCTCACAAGTTGTCTTCCCCATGGGAAGGACCCTTAATTGTCAGCGCAGTCGTTGCCCCCGGCACCTATCGCCTGCAGAGAGAAGATGGCACGAACGTAGGCAATCCATGGAATATCGAACACCTTCGACGCTTCTACACGTGAAAGGAGCTCGCACCCAACCTTTCTATATGATAATAAGAGCATTTCATCGCTTCTTGTCTTTCTATACTATATTTCTTCGCGCCTAAAAATGACCTGGTATAGCCCCTTCCGACTCGTCCAGCACGCTCGGGGGCTGCGACTTAGCCATGCCAACTCGCACTAGTATCTTTCGCGTCAAAAACTAACCTAGTTGGGTGGTGAACTGATCGCAACCTGGTGCGTCCTGGAACCACTCTGCGTCAGCTACGCCTATCACGTGCCTGATGACCAGCTCTCTACACAATGGGCAAAGGCACATCGCAGGGTCGACATCCTAACCACTCGGCTAGATCAGAAAACTACTCTCCTACAGAACTTAACGAAAGCAACACTTAATTACATGCAGAATAAACATTGTTTTTGGCCAACACTTGGCCCCATAATGTTTATGCCTTACTAACGACTTCTTACATGTTCATTTGTCCCATGATGTGCTCGGCGAGGGGTCCAACGGCGGCGAGGTGCGCGTCCCACTCGACGTCGGTGCAGTTCTCCGCAACACCCTCACCCACAGGATCCAGGTCCACCTCAGGGTTGTGGGACTTCACGAGGGCCATCGCGAACTGCACCCAGTCCTTGGCCGTCTTCCTAACGAAGGTCTTGAGGTGCTCCCGCACATTGTCCAAGCGCTGCGCCACTTCCTCCGCCAGGGCGACCCCCTCCGGCTCAAATGCGACCAGTACGGCATCAATCTTGGCCATCAGCTGGTCGAGGTCCGCCCGGGCGTTGGCCAAATAGGACTCCATCTCTGCAAATAATACTCGTATCAGTACGAGGGACTCGACAAAAAGGTAATCTTCCAGGAACGAAAGCAGTTATGTTGGCCGCGTTGCATCTCAAGCTGGAGCTTCGGCTCTGTGAGAGACTCCCAGCCTTCAGCGCCCTCTCTCAGCCGGTGCAGCTCCTCGTTCGCTGCAATGATGATCTTGAGCTCCCGAGCCATCATCTCGTTGGCCTCCTTCAGCTCTGCGAAGCCCTTGGCGTCAGCCTCTCGTGGCAAGTTAGGCAGCCAAAAGCAGAGACGAGTCAAAAACCAAACCTTTCAGCTTTGCTGACTGCTTCTTCGAGGCCTCGGAATGGTGACGCTTCAGCGTCCGCAGCTCCTCCTCCAGCTGAAGGACTCGGCTCGCCGACCCATCTCCCGCCACGAGCTGGCTCGCAGCTCGCTGACACAGGTCGGCCAAGTTCTGCATAAACAGGGCGCATCAAGCCACATGCTCTGGCACCTAAGCAAAACTCCACAGACTCACCTGGGTTGCCTCGACCGCGCGTTGGGCGGCCTCGTGCAGCGCCTCTTTGGTCACCATCGCCTCCTTCCAAATCGCCTTCTCCTTAGGCGTCTCCTGGACAGCAGGAAATACGGAGGCAATGACTCGGGGCATCACGTTCAGGTCGGCAGGGTCCTCAATGACCCGTGCCCGGGCCCCGTCCCCTAGCGCAACCTCCAGGGGCACGGCATCGCTACCTTGCGGCGGCTCCGACGTTGCCGCCCCCTCCTCAGCCTTGAGAAGTGCAACAGGTTGGAAGACTCACCTCCCAGCCTGTTGTACGCTGAAGCTCGGCTTCAGCAGTACGGCAGAGGGCAATGACTGCGCCACCCGCGCGGGCGACCTCGCTGGCTGCCCCCGCTCCTCCCCCTGGTCCTCCTCCTCCGGCTTGGTGGTGGTGAGGACGGCCTTCTCCGCTGCGGCCTCTGTCCCCACCCTGCTCACGCCCGAAGGGGTCGAGCTCCTACCCGGTGGCGTCACTCCGCCCCGCTGGGCCTCAACGCGGCCACCTTACGGGTGGGGCGCCGCTTCTTCGTGGTGGAGCCGGTACCAGCCGCCGGCCCTGATACTTCTTGTTGACGCCAGATTTTGACACGTGTTGAATCGGCATCAGGAGAAGAAGATTGGCCGATGTGGCAGATCTGAAGGCTACAGTAAGTAATCGGTCGATTGAGGTAACAGTTGGAAATCGGCCGATTGGTGATACAGCTTGCGCCAACAGGTTGGGGCTACATCAGAGGGTCCCGGTCAAAAGTTGGTCAATAGAGTGACGCTAATTCAGTCAAGAAGCAATTGAAAAAGTCCTGATTGGATTAGGAGACGGCGGCGGAAGATTCTGCGGGAGACCATTTCCTTTTTAAAGATATTGTAGATATAGTAGTTTTCCTGTTTTAAATAAGGTTGTAACAAGTCGTAATCGACCAGGAGTCCTAGTTTTAGGGTATAAATAGGAGTCGTCAGGGCTTTGCAAATCATCAACACATCTATCAACACCAATACTTCTACTTTTTCCAGCAATTTACTTTCAAGTCGGCGACTTCGCCAATACTTTTTCTTCTTTCACGAGTTCGTACGGATTGGCAGGGCTGCATCAACTTGATCTCCGGCCAGTTGGTAGGTTCCGCTTATCGAATAATATCCAAGCTTTAACTACGGGCGCATCGCTGTGGTTTCGTTTGGATTTATTCACCAGTTATTGATATTTACTAGAATTGCAAGTTTGCTTGTTTTTCTAGTATTATCACCAGTTATCCAGCTTGAGATTAGAACTATCGGCTCTATCATCGCTTTTTCTCGTTCATCGTCATATAGCCGATTAGATCTATTTCAAGTGTTGCATCTGTAATAATTGCTTAGATCGCTTCAGTAGTTTCTTTGCAATTATTACGCGATTATCGGCTGATCATCTTCACCGCAAATCGGCCGATTCACCGACGCGCTCTTCAGGACAGATCGGAACCCCAGCCGATCAGAGCGCCTGGAATTTAATACTTTTATTTCCTTGTCAATCAACAGGTCAGATTGACTGGCACGCCGCGCGAACCGCACTAGGGCGATAACCCGAACAGGAGCTAAGCAGATTCTCCCGGGTCGTGTGTCCGACGCTGAAGACCATCGGCCGATTCCTGTCTGGCCGATTTTAGCGCCAACACTTCTACAACGTCGTCCGACTCGCTCCCAGTGGAGGAGTTGGACGAGAAACTTCCAACGTCCGCCGCCGGCAACGCAAGCCCGGCGGGTGGATCAACAGCCTTGCCCTGCTGCCCCTCCGGCAGAGGCGCAGGGCACTAGAACGACACAATGTTTTCCTGCAGAAAGCCGAGTGGTGTTACAACCCAACGGGTGACTCAACGACAAAAACGACTTGGTGGAAAACTACTTGGACCAAAACCACTCGGCAAGAAGCAAAACGACTCTAAAAGCAGATTGCATACCTCGGTTGTGGGCCGCTTCAAGCAGTACACCTTCGGGCAGCCCTTGTCGCGGACCTCCCCGCTCACGATGAGCGTGACCCGCCTGTGAGCCTTGCTACATGAGACCTTGCGGTTCTGCACGCGAGTTGGGTCGTCATGACTCGAGTACTCGTACCCGGGGTGGACCCGCTCCTGGATCGGCTGGGTCAGCCGCTTCGCGAATGACAGCGCCACGAGGTCAGCTTCTCGGCCTTGAGCTTCTGCAGCTCGGCCAGTAGCACCTCCACCATCTCCTTGTCGGTGGGCTTCTCTTCCCACCTGGCGTTCAGCACCGGCGGGAGGCCGGGGAGAGGCGGAAGACCAGGAGCAGAGTTCTACCCACCGCTTGTTGCTGTCCTTGAAGGAGGCCTCCGGGTACTTCCCGCCTTGGCGGAGCGAGAAGGCGACACCGCCGACCACATCCGGCGTATCCTTGTTCGGATATGCCCGCAGATGATAGAGGGCCCTCCACAGATTGAAGTGGGGTGCGATCCCCACGAAACCCTCGCACAAATGGATGAACGTCGTGATCTGCGTGATGGAGTTTGGCTTGAGGTGCTTCGCCTCCAACCCGTAGTAGTGAAGCAGCCCCCGGAATAACGCCCTCGACGGTAGGCCGAATGATGTGGACATCAATACTAACGATACATCCACGCCTACACAAGTACCTATTTCTAGTCCTATTACATGTGCCCGTGCTCGTCAACTTAATCATCAGGTGAGTTCACTTTTGAGTTTATGTCCATCATGTTTAGACCATGGAGACGCGTGCACTCTTATTTTGATTAGGAACCAAGGAGACGACCGAAAGTAAAACGGATTCGCGCAGGCTGAATTCGGACTGCAGAACAGCACCAATTTGTGACGGTCACCACGGTCGCATATCGACCCGGATTGGGGCTTTCAAGTACTTCATGGAAAGCTTATAAAGTCTTCTTTCCAACGGATGCGGCATCAAGTCTATCTCTGCTCGGAGTCGGTCACAATCGTCGATTGGTTGCCGACACCTTTTCCGCTCACGGTGCTGTGTCGCCTTATTTTGGCCCAATGGGCCGTGTATCAAGTTGAGTCCATTACGGACGCGTTCTAGGGTTGGAGTATGACTCCAGCACCCCTGTGGTCATCCTCCCACGTCCTTATATCCCTTAGCCACCAACAAGAACACTTGGGTTTTTGTTTAGATCAAGTTTAGCCTTTACTACTTGCTTGTGAGCGTGCGTGCTGGATCAGTCGCCCGTCTTCTTGTCTTCGGAACCCCATATCATTGCAGATTGAGTTTGAATCCTTCATCTACATCTAGTATATTCAGTACTTGTTTACTTGTTCGTGCTGATTCTTCGATTGCTTGCAGGACGAGTGCCCTAGTGGTCGGGTGTCGCGCTCCACAAGATCGCGGCAGCCATTGGAGGTGGTGTATCGGTTGCTAAGGCGCAGCATCCTTGGAAGGCTGTAGTCGGGCCATGAACGTCACCTCCATCCTCAAATCGAGTTATCCCACGCCTCTCATCAAAAGATCGGGAACAAACCCTAGCGGGTTCACATCAGTTGATAATCAGAGCAAGGTTTATCGGTGAGACACTTCCAATCCTTTGCTATTTTTATTTTCCTGTAGTCCAAAAGCCCAAAAAAATTAGTAGATTAGTTTTACCTGCAATCCTATAAACTCTTTGAGCCTTTGCTAGTACTGCTTAGTTAGGGCTTGTTGAGTATTTGGTTGCATCGGTTGCGTCGTGTTGCTGGTCTTAGTTTAGTCCTTTAGAGTTTCGAGTTCTTGTCACCTCTTTTTTCTCGGAGTTTCAATTCAGCACTGGAAGAAACTTTCATTGTTTCTGTGTCTGGTCTCCAATCTGCAAGTTTTAATACAATCTGAAAAGCTTAACTCATTTTCTTTCCAACGGATCTGACCTGGGTCACAAACTCCATCTGAGTGCTCCAGAATCGACATGGAGATTTGTGCGTCTGGCTGCGTGAAACAAGTTTCGTCAATCTGAGTTGGTCGTAGCTATATGCAGTAATCCTGTTGCGTTGGTTGTCAAACAAAGGATTTTAGTCCCCTACAAAAAAATAAGAAAAAGAAGAAAACAAAGTGAAAAAAACAAAAAGAAAAGAAAAGAAATGAAAAAGAAGAAAGGGGCTGATCCATCTTTTGTGTTCCTGCTGTTTCGTTGGTGCTTTGTGACTTCATTTGTGTCCAGGCTCGCGCCTCTCGCACGGTCTAGGCTAGAACCAGTACAGTACCACCATTGAACAATTATTCAGCTTGCTTTTCTGACTAACGTGGTGCTAGTATTTTCCCTTGATCAGCCCACCTACAGCTCCACATATTTGACTATAGTTTGACAGGTCCTGTTGCTGCGGCATCGATACACTCCCTTCCAGGTACTCGACTTGTTGGTTGCCAACCCCCTCCTATTGAGCAAGGTAAGAATTGGTAAGAGCTTGTATAACAGGTTGAGAGAGAGCGCCTCACAGTGGTTACATCTTAGTAGCTATAGGGGTCTGTTCTACTTCACTTGTTCCCTGTTTGTTCTTGTGCTTCTACCATGGCAGGTTCAGGGGATGAGGATGATGGGGGTGCTCCACTTACGCCTCGTACCAAGGGCATCATGCAACATTTGAAAAAACAAGTGAGGGTGTACACCGAAGGAATTGATAATGACTTGCAGGTGCTGAATGAGAAGATTGGTGTCCTAGAGGGTGGACAGATTTCCACCAACAACAAGCTTGCAGGGTTGGAGACATCGATTAGTCGTGTCGACAAAAGTATTGCTGCTCTTCTACGACGTTTTGATGAGCTGCATGCTAAAGTCTCCAATGGGCGTGATGAAGACAACAAGAAAGATGAGCATGTCGAGGATAATTGGGGTGATTATGTTGGTGATACTGAACAAGAAGATCAAGACGCTTACAACCGTCGACGGCTATGTACTAATCGTAGAGGTATGGGAGGACATCGCCGACGTGAGGTACACAATAATGATAATGCTTTCACTAAGATTAAATTTAAGATACCTCCTTTTGATGGTAAATATGATCCCGATGCATACATTACTTGGGAGATTGCTGTTGATCAAAAGTTTGCATTTCATGAATTTTTTGAAAGCACACGTGTTAGGGTTGTTACTAGTGAGTTTACCAATTTTGCTTCTGTTTGTGGATAGAACATGGCAACAAAAATCCTAATAACATGCCACAAACATGGGATGCTTTGAAACGGGTCATGCGGGCTAGATTTGTTCCTTCTTATTATGCACGTGATATGCTAAATAAGTTGCAGCAATTGAGACAAGGTGCTAAGAGTGTAGAAGAATATTATCAGGAGTTACAAATGGGTGTGCTGCGTTGTAATTTAGAGGGTGAGGAACTTGCGATGGCTAGATTTTTGGGTGGTTTAAACCGAGAAATTCACGACATCCTTGCTTATAAAGATTATACTAACGTGACCCGTTTGTTTCATCTTGCTTGTAAAGCTGAAAGGGAAGTGCAGGGGCGACGTGCTAGTGCCAAGACTGATGTTTCTGTAGGAAAATCTACATCATGGCAGCAGCGCACGACTACTTCTCTAACTGGACGTGCACCTCTCCCAACTCCCTCGCCTGGTCGACCAGCACCATCGCCTTCCTCCAGTGACAAACAACGTAGTTCTCCCACAAATTCAGCAATCAAATCTGTCCAGAAACTAGCTGTTAGTGCTTCTTCAATTGCCTCCACGGGTAGAACAAGAGATCTTCAGTGCCATCGTTGCAAGGGCTTTGGGCACGTGCAGCGTGACTGTCCTAGCAAGCGTGTTTTGGTGGTCAAAGAAGATGGTGGGTATTTTTCTGCTAGTGATTTAAGATACACTTGCTTTGCTTGCAGCTGACCATGCAGGTAGTGATGAACGACCAGAAGAGCAATTTGGCGCAAAGCATGCCGAGCATTATGGGAGCCTCATTGTGCAACATGTGCTTAGTGCACAAATGGAGAAGGCGGAGCAAAATCAGCGACATACATTGTTTCAAATAAAGTGTGTCATTAAAGAGCGTTCTTGTCGCATGATCATCGATGGAGGTAGCTGCAACAACTTGGCTAGCAGCGATATGGTGGGGAAACTTGCACTTACCACCAAACCGCACCCACACCCATATCACATTTGATGGCTAAACAACAGTGGTAAGGTAAAGGTAACTAGACTGGTGCGAATTAATTTTGCTATTGGATCATATCGTGATGTTGTTGAATGTGATGTTGTGCCTATGGAGGCTTGGAATATTCTGCTAGGTAGGCCATGGCAATTCGATACAGATTCTATGCATCATGGTAGATCAAATCAGTATTCTCTCTTGCACCATGATAAGAAAATTGTGTTGCTGCCCATGTCCCCTGAAGCTATTTTGCATGATGATGTTGCTAAAGCTGCAAAAACTAAAAGTAAGAGCCATAAAAATACCAAATCTGTTACTATTAAGAAAGATGAAATAAGATTGAAAGGACATTGCTTGCTTGCAACTAAATCTGATATTAATGAATTGATTGCTTCCACTTCTATTGCCTATGCTTTGGTATGCAAAGATGCTTTAATTTTAATTCACGATATGCAACATTCTTTGCCTCTTACTGTTGCTAACATTTTGCAGGAGTATGCTGATGTGTTTCCAAGTGAAATCCCACCGGGGCTGCCACCAACTCGAGGGATTGAGCACCAGATTGATCTAATTCCTGGTGCATCTTTGCCTAACCGTGCGCCGTACAGAACAAATCCGGAAGAAACAAAAGAGATTTAGCGACAAGTGTGTAACACCCCAGGTGTTTAAATTACTAAACAAGTCTCATTAGCATAACAATATGCTTAACTAACTAAGAAAAATTTAAAGGAAATAGATTATGAGTTGGTTTTGCTTGGATTTGAAAGTATGTGTATATGTGCATAAGTACATGTACTTTAATCAAACAAATTAAATAACTTTCACATCAAAGCAAATATGGCTACGAAATTAAAAAGGCACACCATTAGTGACATGATAAACAAAAGTCTAGTTGAAGCCTAGAAGAGAATACAAATTTTTGCCCAGGAAATGACGTGCCCTCCGAATCAAGCTTTTTGAGTTTTTAAAATAACTTTTGAAATATAACTTAGATGAACTTTGGCCCTAAATGAAAATTGTAGAACTTCTCTTTTTGAACAACTTTCATGTTCGGAGAAAAATGAGTTGCAATACAAAAATTTGAGAAACACTTGACTTTGCAATTCAGCCCCTCGCCTTTCCCTTATTTTTCTACTCGGCCCCCTCCCTCCCTGCTCTGCTAGCTGGCAGAGCTCGACGGCCACGTCGCCGGCGATGCCTGACCGGCGCTAGGCGCCAAGCCAATGGCTGCTGCACCCCTGCCGCACGCCAGCTCCCTCCCCCGTGCCGCGACCCTGCCCAGCCCGCGCGTGCCACGCGCACGACGGCGACGCAGTGCCTCTGCTCGCCGCCCGGCCAGCCCGCTGCTGCAGCTGCTTGCCCAACCTGCGCGCCGCGTGATCTCCCGCTCCCCACGCCAAATCCTCAGCGCCCAATCCTCTGCTCGCGTCCGCCGCAGGCCGCGTCGGCACTGCCACCGCCCGCCGTGCCCAGTGGCGCACCCCCGTCGTGCTGCCCCTCCCTAGCATCGCCCCGACCCTCTCCCTCCCTCCTGCCGCCTATAAAGGGTAGAACGAAGCCGCTCGCATGCGCCTAGACTCACCAGAAGCTCCCCGCCGCTGCCATTGCCGCTGCCGTGCCAAGCTCGCCGTGGAGCTCACCTCTCCGACCACCCATTGCCAGAGCTGAGCCTCCAACCGCCATCACACCGCCCCACCGAAGCTCACTGCCCCGCCCATCGCCGCCCAGACCCACCGGAGCAAGGCCGCCACCAGGAACCGCCGCCGCCGCCCCTGTCCGCCGTGGGCACACCGCCTCCAGCCCTCCTCCGCCCAAGCCGGCCCTCGGAATCGGTCCTCCACCGCCCACCGCCTCCCCTACCCGGCCACGCTATCCCAGCCTCACCGGAGCGCCGTTGCCGACGCACAGCACCACCGCCGCTCCCCTGCTCCGCGCCGACGAGCCACCTACAGCCATCACCAACCCCGACCAAGGCCTCCACAAGGTAGCTCTTGCCTCCCTGGTTCTCCCCGACCCTTTTTCCCTCACCGCCGACGAGCCCCCTCGCCGGAATTTGGCCGGCCACCATGCCAGCGCCGCGCAGGGACCACATTGCAATGATTGAAATATTTAAAAGGGTCTACACGCAAGTTTCCAGGGGCATATCTGGAAACCAGTGTTTTAACTTTAGTTTCAAAAATAGCAAACTTGTAAAATTGATATAAAATTGTAAAGAAATCGGAAAAATACAAACTCAACTGTTCTGGAATCTTTAGAAAAAAGTCTACAACTTTTGTTACATGCATTGTTTCAGATGACTGCTATATTTTGTTCTACATTAAATGGAAGTTTTAATAGCTTTTAATTGTGCCCATTGTTGTAGACCAGTGCTGAATCTGATTTTTGGACAGTGACTTAGTTTCTTGATGTCTAGGACAATGTAAAAATCTCAGGACCAAAACCCATCTCTGGCTAAGCTTTTTGTTAGACTTTGGTTGATGCCATAAATGGGTGGATTTAAATTCACCTACTGTTATATTGTGATTTATATTGTGAAACGTTTTCTGTGCTGTTATTATGATACCTAGATACCACAGAAAAATTTGGGTACTTTTTACCTGTCTGTAACCACTTATGTAATTTTTGTGGTGGAAAAATGCATTAAATCAAAGTAATTAGTTTTTCTGTTTGAAAAATTTTCATCTTTTTACTATGGGATACTTTGAGTTCAAAAATTCTGTATAAAAAGTTTCAAACTCAGAAACCCTGTATAACATCCTGTAGAAATTAATCCTTATTAAAATAGGTGTATCTTGTCCTATTTATTATGCTCTGTATCATGCACAATAAAATCTGAAAAATTTGTAGTAACACATATATGGATAGACTAACACTTTGTAAAAATTTTAGCATCAATACTTGCATGGTTCGTTCTTTAGAAAAATAACTATGTTCTAGTAGTAGCTGTGTATTATATTTATCTTATTTAATCTGCTACACAAAAATGCCTGAAATTTTTGCAGTGGTTTTGTTTCTGCATGTGGTACCTTGAATAAAAGTTTCATCAATAGAAGTTACCTAGATTAGTAGCGGTGTTTAATTCATGGTTGTGCTTAGATAATAAAGTTTCCAATATAACACAACCCCTTCTTGTTTAATGAAGTTAAGTAGTTTAAGATGTACTCTATTAACGATTGCCCAAGAAATATTAAATAAGTAACTTTATAACAAAATCTATATTTTGTGGGCTGCAACTTTATCGTGAAGAAAATAAATGTCACGTACCATCACTACAACTCATACTTGTGCATTCATATAGAATCGACTACTCTCGTTGACGGAACATACGAGCTGGTGCCCGAGTCCAAGAGTGAGTAGCGTGAAGCTCAAGTGAATCTAACTGAAGTTTTCAAAGACCCGAACCAAAGTTCGGAAGAGCCCAAGGCTAGCTTTGCTCAGGAAGGCAAGCCCCAGAGCATGAACCCTATTTTTCAAATTATGCAACTTATTACTCTATATTGCTTGTGCATTAAGTTTATCGGAGTTGAATGAAAACTTAGTTGCATGACCTTAGGTTACTATGATCTGAACACTAGATATAAGGTTCGATAGAATGCTATGCTAATAGGACTCCGGTAAAAGTCGAGTGATTTCCTGTCACTCGCGAGAATATAGGAGTTGAATGTTTACTACATGCTGCAATCATAAGGTCGACAGACGGGGCTATGGTGCGATGTTCATGTTGGTGATTGAGGCCCCGTCTGTTTAGTGAAAAATGCTAAGGCCGCAGTGTGTGGTAGTGGTGGTTAAGCGTTTGAACGTACTAACCACATGCCGAGAATATGGTAATCGGTAAGCTTAAGTACCTAATCGGACCGGCAAGTGGATAGCACCTCACCCTCCCAACTTCGGTTCCATGAGTGCACATGGTGGGTGCAGAGCCGGGCTCTGTAATCTCGGATGGTGGCCCTGATCCACAACCCAGGAAGAAAGGAGAAAGGTTGCACGTGTGACTCTGGGAGTAACCACGTGACGTGTGTTTAGGTCTGCCTTGCAAGGTTAAGAAATTCGATTCGAATCCTCCATTTCTCGCGGTATTGAGACTACTTGACCCTTTTACCACATAGAGTAAGAAATGGAACAATGATGATGATTAAACTTGTTGGATGCAAATTAATTCTTTCACCATGTATGATATTGGATAGTTGCTTACCTAGAATGGTTAAAGAAAACAAGAATCTGGAGCTAAAATTTGAAACTAAGGACCTACTTGTATATGCTTTTCGGCAAAACAAACCCCTCAAGCGAAAAGCCTTGCATGTCTAGGAGTCGGCTAAGTATATTCCACTAGTCGGGTAAGTCTTGCTGAGTATTAGTATACTCAGCCTTGCTTGTGGCTTGTTTTCAGGTGATACTTTTGAGGACATGGTTGCTAGTTTGACTTGGCCGTGTACTCTTCCTCCTGGTTGGTCGGTGGAATGGGATGCGTCCCCGGCCAATGATGATAATGCCGAGTGATGTCTCGTACGGGCTTCATCGAGACATCATGTATCGTCGAGTAGTTTATCGTTGTTTTTCCGCTGCAATGAACTCTGAAGAACTCGTTTACTTTTAAACTCTGAAGTACTTATTTTACGAATTCGAACTTGGTCTGTAATACTAAGTTTATGTGGAACTCTGTAATGTAAAATTTGTGAATGCTGTATTCTCTGGGCTCACCTTCGTGTGAGTACTTTGTATGTGTTGTTTCGATCGGCAAACCCGTGGTTGTATCGGGAGGTTACCCGACAAACCAATGGATTACTCCGTTTGAAGTGCGAGTTAGCCCTGATTGCCCTCGTGGTGATGGTTAGCGCACTTGAGTCAGATTAATTCAGGTGGTTCTGCCACAAAGTGCAAGAGCTACTCGACAAAGGTTATGTACGTGAGTGCCTTAGTCCTTGTGTTGTTTTGGTTATTTAAGTGCCTAAGAAAGATGGAACATGGCGTATGTGCGTTGATTGTAGGGCTATCAATAATATCACGATTCGATATCGACACCCTATTCCACATTTAGAAGATATGCTTGATGAACTGAGTGGTGCTGTTGTGTTTTCCAAAGTTGATTTGCGTAGTGGGTACCATCAAATTCGTATGAAGTTGGGAGATGAATAGAAAACTGCTTTCAAAATTAAGTTTGGTTTATATGAGTGGTTAGTCATGCCTTCTGGGTTAACTAATGCACCTAGTACTTTCATGAGATTAATGAACGAGGTTTTGCGTGCTTTCATTGGAAAATTTATTGTAGTCTACTTTGATGATATACTGATTTACAGCAAATCTATTGACGAACATCTTGATCACTTACGTGCTGTTTTTAATGCCTTACGAGATGCATGTTTATTTGGTAACCTTGAGAAGTGCACCTTTTGCATAGATCGAGTGTCTTTTCTTGGCTATGTTGTGACTCCACAGGGAATTGAGGTTGATCAAGCCAAGGTAGAAGCTATACAGGGGTGGCCTGTACCAAAGACTATTACACAAGTGAGGAGTTTCCTAGGGCTTGTTGGGTTCTATCGCCGTTTTGTGAAGAACTTTAGCACCATTGCTGCACCTTTGAATGAGCTTACAAAGAAGGGAGTGCCTTTTAGTTGGGGCAATGAACAAGAGAACGCCTTCAATATGCTGAAAGATAAGTTGACACACGCACCTCTTCTCCAACTTCCTGATTTTAATAAGACTTTTGAGCTTGAATGTGATGCTAGTGGGATTGGATTGGGTGGTTTTTTTTTTACAAGAAGGCAAACCTGTTGCATATTTTAGTGAAAAATTGAGCGGGCCTATTCTGAATTATTCTACTTATGATAAGGAATTATATGCTCTTGTTCGGACATTAGAAACATGACAGCATTATTTGTGGCCCAAAGAGTTTTTTATTCATTTTGATCATGAATCCTTGAAGCATATCCGTAGTCAAGGCAAACTGAACCGTCGACATGCTAAGTGGGTTGAATTTATTGAATCTTTTCCTTATGTTATTAAGCACAAGAAAGGGAAAAAGAATATCATTGTTGATGCTTTATCTAGGAGATATACTTTGCTGAATCAACTTGACTACAGGATCTTTGGATTAGAAACAATCAAAGACCAATATGTTAATGATGCTGATTTTAAAGATGTGTTGCTGCATTGTAAAGTTGGGAACGGATGGAACAAATTCATCCTTAGTGATGGGTTTGTGTTTAGAGCTAACAAGCTATGCATTTCAGCTAGCTCCGTTCGTTTGTTGTTGCTGCAAGAAGCACATGGAGGTGTCTTGATGGGGCATTTTGGAGTAAAGAAAACAGAGGACATACTTGCTGGTCATTTCTTTTGGCCAAATATAAGAAGAGATGTGGAGAGATTTGTTGCTCGTTGCATGACATGTCAAAAGGCTAAGTCACGGTTAAATCCACATGGTTTGTATTTGCCTCTACCTGTTCTAGTGTGCCTTGGGAAGATATTTCTATGGATTTTGTGTTGGAATTGCCGAGGACTAGGAAGGGACGTGATAGTGTGTTTGTGGTTGTTGATAGATTTTCTAAGATGACTCATTTTATACCATGTCATAAAACTTATGATGCTTCTTATATTGCTGATTTGTTCTTTCGAGAAATTGTTTGTTTGCATGGTGTGCTAAATTGTTTTTGATCGTGATGCTAAATTTCTTAGTTATTTTTGAAAGACTTCATAGGAAAAATTGAGGACGAAGCTTTTGTTTTCTACTACATGTCATCCCCAAACTGATGGTCAAACTGAAGTTGTCAATAGAACTTTGTCCACTATGGTAAGGGCTGTTTTAAAGAAGAACATTAAGATGTGGGAAGATTGTTTGCCTCATATTAAATTTGCTTATAATCGCTCGCTGCATTCTACTACAAAGATGTGCCCGTTTCATATTGTTTATGGTTTGTTGCCTCGTGCTCCTATAGATTTAATGCCTTTGCCATCTTCTGAAAAACTGAATTTTGATGTTGCTAAGCGTGCTGAATTGATGTTAAAACTGCATGAAACAACTAAAGAAAACATAGAGCGCATGAATGCTAAATATAAGTTTGCTGGTGATAAAGGTAGAAAGGAACTAAAGTTTGAACCTGGGGATTTAGTTTGGTTGCATTTGAGAAAGGAAAAGTTTCATGAATTGCTGCCTCGGGCTTATGGACCTTTTAAAGTGTTAGAGAAAATTAATGACAATGCATATAAGCTAAATCTACTAGCAGATTTTGGGGTTAGTCCCACCTTTAATATTGCAGATTTGAAGACATATTTGGAAGAAGAAGATGAGTTTGAGTCGAGGACGACTCAAATGCAAGAAGGGGAGGATGATGTGGACATCAATACTAACGATACATCCATGCCTACACAAGTACCTATTTGTGGTCCTATTACACGTGCCCGTGCTCGTCAACTTAATCATCAGGTGAGTTCACTTTTGAGTTTATGTCCATCATGTTTAGACCATGGAGACGCGTGCACTCTTATTTTGATTAGGAACCAAGGAGACGACCGAAAGGAAAACGGATTCACGCAGGCTGAATTCGGACTGCAGAACACCACCAACTTGTGATGGTCACCACAGTCGCATGTGGTCTCGGATTGGGGCTTTCAAGTACTTCGTGGAAGGCTTATAAAGTCTTCTTTCCAACGGATGCGGCATCAAGTCTATCTCTGCTCAGAGTCGGTCACAATCGTCGATTTGTTGTTGACACCTTTTCTGCTCACGGTGCTGTGTCGCCTTATTTTGGCCCAATGGGCCGTGTATCAAGCTGAGTCCATTACGGACGCGTTCTAGGGTTGGAGTACGACCCCAGCACCCCTGTGGTCGTCCTCCCACATCCTTATACCCCTTAGCCACCACCAAGAACACTTGGGTTTTTGTTTAGATCAAGTTTAGCCTTTGCTACTTGCTTGTGAGCGCGCGTGCTGGATCAGCCGCCCGTCTTCTTGTCTTTGGAACCTGACATCATTGCAGATTGAGTTTGAATCCTTCATCTACATCTAGTATATTCAATACTTGTTTACTTGTTCTTGCTGGTTCTTCGATTGCTTGCAGGACGAGTGCCCTTGTGGCTGGGTGTCGCGCTCCACAAGATCGCGGCAGCCATTGGAGGTGGTGTATCGGTTGCTAAGGCGCAGCGTCCTTGGAAGGCTGTAGTCGAGCCGTGAACATTGCCTCCATCCTCAAATCGAGTTATCCCCCACCTCTCATCGAAAGATCGGGAACAAACCCTACCGGGTTCACATCACCGAACCCCATCTCGTAGAAGGACCGGAAGACGACCGTCTCCATCCGGTCCTCCGAGGGGAACGCCTCCCCGAAGTAGCTCCGCCAGCCGGAGATTGCCTTCTCTGGCAGCGGGCCCTACACCACGAGCGCATCTATGTCGGCGTCGGTCATGGTGCTCGGGGACCAGGCCACCTCCGGGGCTAGCAGCGCGGCGGCGGCGGCTGCTGCTGCTGGTACTTCGTCGGCCACTCCTGCGCAAGGTGAGTGGCGACAGGCGAAGGGGCGGTGGAATGCTCCGGAGGCGAGTACTTAAAAGGAGGCTGGAGAGATCTGGAAGACTCGTTGGCGGCAGAGACGAAAGGGCACAAATGGATAAGGTCGCGCTGAGCCAGTCGCCTTTATATCGGCCGCAACCCTAACGAGCCAATCGGCTCCTCCCTCTTTTTGAATTTTGAAACGACTCCAAGAGCGTCCTTTACCCTCTCCGAGGTAGAGAGGGAAATGGTAACAAAGGATTTGACAGCAGCAGTAAAAGGAAACGCAGCCCCAAAAAATAAGTTGCGCAATTGATCAAAAGATCGGAATGGATCCCAGGATCCCCGGAACAGACTGGATCTGCCTGTTGGATTGGAATATTCCCTTCCGTGCCACGCGATGTCAAATGACTCGGCGTGTCTCCATGACTCCGCCAGCGACCCTGCTCGGGGGCTGGGCGCTGCTATTTGGCACAACGTGTCTCCATGACTCCGCCAGCAACCCTGCTCGGGGGCTGGGCGCCGCTATTTGACACGGTGTGTCTCCGTGACGCCGCCAGCGACCCCGCTCGGGGGCTGGGCGCTGTTATTTGACTCGGCGTGTCTCCGTGACTCCGCCAACAACCCTACTCGGGGGCTGGGCACTGCTATTGGACTCGGCGTGTCTCTGTGACTCCGCTAGCGACCCTGCTCGGGGGCTGGGCACCGCTATTTGACTCGGCGTGTCTCCGTGACTCCGCCAGCGACCCTGCTCGGGGGCTAGGCGATGCTATTTGACTCGGGGTGTCTCCGTGACTCCTCCCGTGACCTTGCTCGGGGGCTGGGCACCGCTATTTGACTCGGCGTGTCTCCGTGACTCCGCCGGTAACCTAGCTTGGGGGTCGGCCGCTGCTATTCGACTTAACATATCTCCGTGACTCCACTGGTTGTTCTGATTGAGAAGCTGGGCGCTGGAAGACAACTAGGAATGAAGGGCTTAAGAGGTTGTGTCAGACCCGGGGCACCGGGGCTGCACGCGTGGCGTAGAACGTTCTAGAGTAAGGGGTGGGGCATGTCCCATACCTTATCCATATGTAAAGTACTCGTAAGCTAGTACAACTAGTCGGTATAGAAGGAAACTACCCGAAAGTAATTGGTTAGGACTCCTAAGCTCGTACCAGACTAGGATTTCCTTATAACCCTGCCCCCCGGGATATATAAGGGCGGGCAGGGACCCCTCCAAAATATATCTCATAACCTCCAAGGAAATACAAACCAACAGGACATAGGGTATTACGCATACTGCGGCCCGAACCTGTCTAAACCCTTGTGTTCCTCCATTGAGTTCCTGATCTCGGTGACACCCTACCTACAACCTACCACCTCGGGGGTATCCCTCGGTGGGCTTGCCGGTAAAACACCGACAGCTGGCGCGCCAGGTAGGGGAGTTCATCGAAGATCCCCTGGAGAATTCGATGGCAACGTTCAACTTCATTAGCGTTGTGCCCCCTGTGGGCACAACTTTCGTCTTCGGCTCATGGGTTTGTGTCTCTGATGGCACAGGCGACTTCCGTCGGCACCTCGTCGATGACAAGCCGGAGGCGCGTGCAGCAACCTTCAATAGCGCCCTCAACGACTTCATCGACAATCTCGACAACAACGGCGGGATGTTGCTCCCTGACCTCGCCAGGGAGATCGAGAAGCTGTCCATTTTCGACGCGACTCCGAGTCATGCTGTACTAGGTTTCCCAGATCGGACTCGATTCCATCGGGGGGACAGCGTAACTGATTCCCGTTTGGTTTGCGCAACGCGGCCACTGTTTACGAGGAGGCCACAAAGTCCTAATTCTACTCCGCATGGGAGAAGGATTTGGACGAACTACTTGAGCTCGGGGATAAGGATGCCACCGCATGTCGGGAGGCCCCTACCTTCGACGACTATGACTCGGACTCCGATCCCGAGGCCGAACCCTATCCGGGTGGCCAGGGATTGGTTATAACCTCCACCCCGGAGGGTCGCTTCATGTACTGGAAGGGCATGAAACCCTCTGAACTACTTGGAGACGACGATCGACTAGTCACTCACCTGGACTCCATGCCTTTTCAAGAGGGCAGACCACTTGGTGAGTGCACCCCCGGCGGGACTGTAATCATCGACTACAGTTTCGAAGATCCATCCATCCACCGCCGCGTCTTCACGGCCGAATCCTTGGAGTACAGCGACCGGCACCGCAATTAAGTGCCAGAGCAGATCTCGGAAGATGAAGCCTTGGCGGGTCACCCCAATGAGACCGACCAAGAGTGTGCCGCCCATCGGCTGCGCAACAGAAAGCGTTCCAAGCGCAGAAGGGACGCCAATGCACGCCGCAACCACGCCCAAAGCAACCTGCAGGCAGAGTTCACGGCGGCTCAAGAGGCGGGTTTCAACACTCCTGTCGCCAACATCGCCACCATAACGACGGTACTGGTAGGCTACCCTGACCCCCAAGCCCGCCTTGCGCTTGGCCTAGAAGGCACTCGTCTTGATGAACCAGCAAGACCCACAGCCCTCGGTCTCGCAACGACGCGAGGGCCGTGGGGAGAGCCAAGTCAGCAGGACACCTGGAGGCCACCCCAGGCGCCAGGCCGCTCCGTCTGATAATCAGCACGGAAGTCGTGGCCCGCAGAGGAGCCACCCAGTTGTTCAACAGAACCAGCAGGGGAGCCAGCCACCCGCCCAGCAGCAGAACCGCCCCCAAGCGAGACAAGCTCCCCTACCAGAACCATCCGTTGGTAACTAACGATGCTCAGAGCTCGAGAACCTGCCAACGGGTGACCTCCGCGACAAGATCAAGGCCAAGATTGACGCCTGCGACATCATCGACAACCGAAGGAAGGAGCGTGCTGTGGTCAGAGGGAACGCGGCGCGGGACGACAATGATCGCTTCCCCACGTTCTCCTCCCGTTTTGAAAACTACAAGTACAGGGAGGGATTCAAACCAATCGGCATCACCAAGTACGATGGTAAGCAATCTCCTCAGCAGTGGGTACACATCTACTCGACAGCCATTGAGGTCGCAGGCGGCGACAACATCACCATGGTCGTCTACTTCCCGATGGTCCTGGAAACCGCCCCACTCACATGGCTGGAGAGCCTCAACAAGAACTCCGTCGACTCCTGGGAGCAGCTGCGCGACGCCTTTATCAACAACTTTTAGGGGGAAATTGCACAAGCAGGTACTCAACATGACCTGTCCCAGTGCAAGCAGGAGAGGAACGAGCTCATTCACTCGTACATGCGCTGCTTCTTCGACATCCGAGCCACGATCGCAACTGTGGCAGAACCACCTGAATTAATCCGGCTCAAGTGCGCTAACCATCGCCACGAGGGCAATCCGGGCTAACTCGCACTTCAAACAAACGGGTAACCTCCCGATACAACCACAGGTTTGCCGATCGAAACAACATATATAAAGTACTCACACGAAGGTGAGCCCAGAGAATACAACATTCCACCAATTTTACATCACAGGGTTCAACATAAATTTATTGTTATAGACCAAGTTCGAAATTCATAAAATGAGTACTTCAGAGTTTAAAAGTAAACGGGTTCTTCAGAGTTCATTGCAGCGGAAAAAAAAACAACGATAAACTACTCAGCGATACATGATGTCTCGATGAAGCCCGTACGAGACATCACTCGGCATTATCATCATTGGCAGGGGACGCATCCCATTCCACCGACCAACCAGGAAGAAGAGTACACGGCCAAGTCAAACTAGCAACCATGTCCTCAAAAGTATCACCTAAAAACAAGCCACAAGCAAGGCTGAGTATACTAATACTCAGCAAGGCTTACCCGACTAGTGGAATATACTTAGCCGACTCCTAGACATGCAAGGCTTTTGGCTTGAGGGGTTTGTTTTGCCGAAAAGTATATTCAAGTAGGTCCTTACATTCAAATTTTAGCTCCAGATTCTTGTTTTTCTTTAACCATTCTAGGTAAGCAACTATCCAATATCATACATGGTGGAAGAATTAATTTGCATCGAACAAAATTAATCATCATCATTGTTCCTCTTCTTACTCTATGTGGTAAAAGGGTCAAGCAGTCTTAATAACCGCGAGAAACGGACGATTCGAATCGAATTTCTTAACCTTGCAAGGCAGACCTAAACACACGTCACGTGGTTACTCCCAGAGTCACACGTGCAACATTTTCCTTCAATTCCCGCTTCACGGAACAGGCCCACCGTCCTCGACTACACGTCCCCATGGACCACGGACCCGGCCGGGCCATGGTGGCACATGCACCCACCATTAGCTAGATGTGAACGAATTCAAGATGGTGGGGAGTATATTCCGGCCTCGGTTCAATCCGGTACTTAAGCTTACCGATTACCATATTCTCGGCATGTGGTTAGTACGTTCAAAGAGTTAACTACCACTACCACACACTGCGGCCTTTGCATTTTTCACTAAATAGACAGGGCCTCAATCATCAACACGAACATCGTACCATAGCCCCGTCCGTCGACTTTATGATTGCAGCATGTAGTAAACATTCAACTCCTATATTCTCGCGAGTGACAGAAAATCATTCGACTTTTACCGGAGTCCTATTAGCATAGCATTCTATCGAACCTTATATCTAGTGTTCAGATCAAAGTAACCTAAGATCATGCAACTAAGTTTTCATTCAACTCCTAGAAACTTAATGCACAAGTAAAATAGAGTAATAAGTTGCATAATTTGAAAAATAGGGTTCATGCTCCGGGGCTTGCCTTCTTGAGCTAAGTTAGCCTGGGGCTCGTCCGAAAGCGGGTTCGGGTCTTCGAGAACTTCAGTTAGGTTCGCTTGAGCTTCACGCTGCTCACTCTCGGACTCAGACATCAGCTCGTACGTTCCATCGGGGAGAGTAGTCGATTCTATATGAATGCACAAGTATGAGTTGTAGTGATGGTATATGACATTTATTTTCTTCACGATAAAGTTGCAGTCCACAAAAACATAGATTTGGTTGTAAAGTTACTTAGTTAAGATTTCTTGGGCAATTGTTAATAGAGTACATCTTAAACTACTTAACATTATTAAATAAGAAGGGGGGGTTGTGTTATTTTGGAAACTAAATTTTCTAAGCACAACATGGATTAAACACAACTTCTAAACTACGCAACTTCTGGTGATGAAATTTTTATTTAGAGTATATTATGCAGAGACAACAGCACTGTGAAAATTTCAGAAATTTCTGTGTAGCAGATTACAAGTTCGCTATTTTTGAAACTAAAGTTAAAACACTGGTTTGCAGATATGCCCCTGGAAACTTGCGTGCAGACCCTTTCAAAAATTTCAATCGTTGCAATGTGGTCCCTAGGCGGCGCTGGCATGGCGACCGGCCAAATTCCGGCGAGGGGGCTCATCGGCGGCAAGGGAAAAAGGGTTGGGGAGAACCAGGGAGGCAAGAGCTACCTTGTGGGGACCTTGGTCGGGGTTGGGGATGGCCAGAGGTGGCTCGTCGGCGCGGAGCAGGGGGCGGCGGCGGTGCGGCGCGTCGGCGATGATGCTCCGGCGAGCTAGAGCCTGCGGGAGCGGGTCGGTGAGCTTCGCGGCATCGAGGGGAACCCGTTCCGAGGCTTGGCTAGGGCGGAGGAGGATCGGAGGCGGTGTGCCCACGACGGACAGGGGCGGCGACGGTGGTTGCTGGTGGTGGCCTTGCACTGGCGGGTCTGGGCGGCGATGGGCGGGGCAGTGAGCTTCGGTGGGGCGGTGTGGTGGCAGTTGGAGGCTCAGCTCTAGCAATGGGTGGCCGGAGAGGTTAGCTCCACGGCGAGCTTGGCACGGTGGTGGCAATGGCAGCGGCGGGGAGCTTCTGGTGAGTCTGGGCGCGAGTGAGCGGCTTCGTGCTGCCTTTATAGGGGCACAGCGGGGGAGAGGAGGGAGTGGGGAGGGTCGGGCGCGCGTGAGGGAGACTGGGCGGTGCGGAGGCTCGGCATTGGCCACGACCGGTGGTGGACAGCGTCGACGCGGCGTACGGCAGTGACGCGGGCACGGGTTGGGCGCCAGGGATTTGGCGTGAGGGAGGGGAAGATCACGCGGGCGTGGGTTGGGCAAGCAGCTGCATCAGCGGGCTGGTCGGGCGGCGAGCGCGGCGACTTGCGGGACGCGGCAGGGGCTCGGGCACGACGCGGCCTGGCCATTGGGCGTGGTGAGCGGCGAGCAGAGGCGGGTGACGACGTCGCGCGCGTGGCACGCTCGAGCTGGGCAGGGTCACGGCGCGGGGGAGGAGCGTGTGTGGCAGGGGTGCGGCCAGCCATTGGCTTGGCACGGCGCGGGCTGCAGGCATCGCCGGCGATGTGGCGGCCGGCTCTGCTGGGCTGTCGGGGCAGAGCAGGGGAAAGGGAGGGACTGAAAAGCGAAAATTGGAAGAACTTCAGGGGTCTGGTTGTAAAAATAAAATTATCTCCCTTTTCTGTGTTGCAACTCAAAAATCTATGAACATGAAAGTTGTTCAAAATGAAAAGTTGCACAAGTTCGGTTTCAGGCCAAAGTTCATTTGAGTTCTAGTTTGAAAGTTAATTTGAAATCTCAAAAAGCTTGATTCGGAGGGCACGTCATTTCCTGGGCAAAAATTTGTATTCTCTCCTAGGCTTCAACTAGAATTTTGTTTATCATGTCACTAATGGTGTGCCTATTCAATTTTGTAGCCATTTTTGCTTTGGTGTGAAAGTTATTTAATTTGTTTGATTAAAGTACATGTACTTATGCACATATACACATACTTTCAAATCCAAGAAAAACCAACTCATAATTTATTTCCTTTAAATTTTTCTTAGTTAGTTAAGCATATTGTTATGCTAATGAGACTTTTTTAGTAATTTAAACACCTAAGGTGTCACAGCAACTGTCTCGGATAGCGACGTCATCAACTACTTCCACAACAGCCTCACCGACCAGACTCTGTTTCGCGACTTCGGCCGCAACCGCCAAGACCGTTGCTGCCCTCCGCAACATGATGCAGACCTGAGCGGACCAAGAGGATCATGTGCGCGACCGATTCTTGAAGCGCGGCAACGACTGCTCGAAGCGCGGCAACGACCATCGCAACGACAACCGATGCCAGCGGAACTACTTGGGATCCACCCGAATGCGCAAGCCAGACGATTTTGTCGCATCTATCAATTGCGCTCTGCGAGGCAAGAAGAATCGCAACGCCAATCTCCAAGAGGAGTTCGACAAACTCCTACTGAAGCAGTGCCCATGGCACCCACACTCAAAGCATGCCGCTTTCGAGTGCTACCAACTTCGGCGGTCCCTCAACGCCCCGCCCTTAGACACGGGCGACAAGAAGAAGAAGGACAAGTACGATGAGGACCCGGAGAGTAAGACTGATGTCGGGGATTTCCCGGACGTGTCCAAGGTGGTCAACGTCATCTTTGGTGGTGAATCAGGGTTTGTCTCCAAGAGGACTCAGAAGCTTCATCACCGCGAGATCCTATCCATCGAGGAGAGAGAACCACGAACTTTTCCAGGGCGGATCAGTGGACGAACTTTTCTGAGCCAGGCAAACTCCCCATAGTCCTAGACCCTGTGGGCGCGGACGTCAGGCTCGCGAAGGTACCCATCGATGGGGGTAGTGGCCTCAGCATCATCTCCGCGAGCACCTTGAGGAAAATGGGGGCGAAATTCTTCGACAAGCTCAACCCCAGCAAGGTTCCCTTCTACGGTATCATGCCGGGGAATGCAGCGATGCCGCTTGGCACGGTGGTGCTTTCCGTCACCTTTGGGACGAGGGAAAACTACCGTACCGAGTACATCAAGTTTGAAGTGGCCAACTTCAAAACTTCCTACAACGCCATACTGGGCAGACCGGCAATGGCCAAGTTCATGGTCGTGCCACACTACATGTACTTACTCCTAAAGATGCCAAGAAAAAATGGTGTCCTCACCTTCCGCGGTGACTTGGAGAAGTCATACGACCGCGACTAGAAGGCCATCAAGTATGCCTCGACTACGCGTGTACCAGATACTTCAGGAGAAGTACTCACGATCGCGCAGAAGCTCTCAGAAGTGGACCTGGAGGTTCCCCAGAAGAAGGCTAACCACTCGAAGGTACAGCCTGCTGTCGAACTCGTACTAAAGACCATCCAGCTCTAGGAGGGAGACTCGTCCAAGACAGCTCTGATCGGGTCACAACTCGACCCGAAATAGGAAAGCGCGCTCATCAGTTTTCTTAGGGCTAATCGAGACATATTCGTGTGGAAACCAGCGGATATGCTAGGGGTGCCCAAGGAACTGATCGAGCATAATCTGAAAGTAGATCCTGATGCTATCCCTAAGAAGCAACGTCTTCGCAGATTCGCTCAAGATAAGAGGGAAGCCATCAAAAAGGAGCTGGTTTCATCAAAGAGGTGTACCACCCAGAGTGGGTTGCCAACCCTGTCCTTGTAAAGAAAAAGAATAAAGAATGGAGGATGTGTGTTGATTATACCGATCTCAACAAGCACTGCCCAAAGGACCACTTTGGGCTACCACGCATTGATCAAGTAATCGACTCCATCGCCGGCTGCGTACTACTCTGCTTCCTTGACTGCTAGTCGGGCTACCATCAAATCGCCCTCAAGGAAGAAGATCAAATCAAGACCGCCTCCATCACGCCCTTTGGACCTTATACTTACAAGACAATGTCCTTTAGGCTGAAGAATGCGGGGGCTACGTACCAGCGGGCAATCCAAAGTTGTTTTGCAGATCAACTACACCGCAACGTTGAGGCCTATGTGGATGACGTGGTCGTTAAGACCAGAATTCTCGAGGACTTCATTGCAGACCTGGAGAAAACATTCAACAGCCTCCGGAAGTTCCAATGGAAGCTTAATCCGACGAAGTGCGTCTTTGGCGTGCCATCCGGGAAACTACTCGGGTTTATCATCAGTCATAGGGGGATTGAGGCCAACCCAGAGAGGATTACCGCCATCACCGATATGAAGGCTCCAACGACGATCAAGGATGTCTAGAAGCTGACAAGGTGCATGGCGGCGCTGAACAGATTCATCTCGAGACTTGGAGAACGAGGTCTTCCCTTCTTTAAGCTCCTGAAGCAGAAAGATAAGTTCCACTAGACGGAGGAAGAAGAGCAGGCACTGCAGGACCTCAAGCAGCACCTACATTCGCCTCCCATACTCACGGCACCACATCCAGGCGAGAACCTTCCGATGTACATCGCGGCAACTACTCATGTTATTAGCACAACAATAGTGGTGGAGCGCAATGAGGAAGGCCATGCATTTGGAGTGCAGAGGCCAGTCTATTTCATCAGCGAAGTACTCTTTGAATCAAAGGTTCGTTATCCTCCAGTATAGAAAATACTCTATGCAATACTCATCACATCAAGGAAACTCCGCCAGTATTTCAACGAGTACAAGATCTCAGTTGTTAGTGATTTCCCGTTGGCGGATATACTCCACAACCGGGATGCCACCGGTCGCATATCCAAGTGGGCAGTAGAACTAGGGGCTCTCTCCATCAACTTTATGCCAAGATCTGCCATCAAATCCCAAGCATTGGTTGATTTCATGGCCGAGTGGCGAGAAAATCAAGTGCTAACACCAGCCAGCCGACCAGAGAATTGGACGATGTACTTCGATGGGTCGCTCAAGCCCGAGGGCGGCGGGATTGGAGTACTTTTCATCTCTCTGAAGGGTGAACAACTCAAGTATGTCTTGCAAATCCTTTGGAAGGTGTCCAACAATGAAGTCGAGTATGAAGCACTATTACACGGGCTCCGCCTGGCATTCTCCCTAGGCATCAAGCGACTACTCGTGTACGACGACTCTCTACTAGTCGTGCAGCAAGTCAACAAAGAGTGGGACTGCACGAAGGCGGATATGGATGCGTATGTCATGGAAGTGCGCAAGCTGGAGAACAAATTTACCGGCCTGGAGATTCACCATGTCGTCCGGGACAACAATGTTGGAGCAGATGTACTCTCCAAGCTGGATCTACTCGAGCCCAAGTCCCAGCCGGAGTATTCGTTCAGGAACTCAAAAAACTGTCCATAAAGACCATGAGTCAGAGTACCACCGCCTCGGGACCATCAGATCCTAGTCGGGAGGTCATGATGTCGGAGGACGACTGGCGAGGAACTTTCATCGACTTCATCAAGGAGAAGGGCGCAGCAAGGGGCTTGTCATCGTGGGAGATAAACTATACAAGCGTGGAGCCAGCACCGGAGTACTCGTGAAGTGTGTCCCGAGGGGCTGGGGCCGCAACATACTACTCGCATGAAGGTACCTGCGGGAACCATGCAGCGTCCAAAACACTAGTTGGGAAGGCTTATAGGGCGGCTACTAGTGGCCAACAGCTGTTTCCGACGCTGAAGACCTTGTACGGAAGTGCCAGAAGTGTCAATTCTTCGGCAAGCGGTCACACGTCCCAACGCACAACCTCATCACCATACCGCCCTCCGGGCCCTTTGCGTGCTGGAGCCTCGACATGATTGGACCCCTGACTACCGCTCCGTGTAGTTTCACACACGTGTTGGTGGCCATCGACAAGTTTACCAAGTGGATCAAGTACAAGCCGATCACCAAGCTCACTCCAGACAGGGTGGTCGACTTCATCTCGGACATCATGTACCGCTTTGGTTACCCCAACACCATCATCACAGATCTTGGCACCAATTTCACTGCAAACAAGTTCTGGGAATTCTGTGAAAACAACGCGATTAAAGTGAAGTACGTATTAGTCGCGCATCCAAGGGCCAATGAACAAGTTGAGCGAGCAAACAGCTCGATTCTAGATGGCCTAAAGAAAAGACTATACGAGGAGAACAACAAGAAGGGTGGCAAGTGGATATATGAACTGCCTCATGTCGTCTGGGAGCTTCGAACTCAGCTATCGAAAGCCACAGGACATACCCCATTTTTTCTCGTATACGGGTCAGAAGCTATACTCCCTGCAGACATCCTCTGGCTCTCCCCCAGGGTCGAGATGTACAACGAAGGAGAAGCACACAAAGCTAGGTAGCTGGAACTGGATTCACACGACAAAGCCAGATGCAGCGCACTCGTGCAGTCAGCCCGCTACTTGATGGGCATCCGCCGCTATCACGATCGAAATATACGCGACCGGTCGTTCAACATCGGTGATCTGGTCCTTTGCCGCATCCAAGATGAGGCTGGCTTACACAAGCTCAGTTCCCGGTGGGAGGGTCCCCTCATCGTCTCCGCAGTTACAAGACCAGGGTCTAATCGCCTGCAGTACCCTGATGGCCAGGAAGTTCCTAATTCTTGGAACATAGGACATCTCCGGAAATTCTACGCCTAGTAGAAGTCCTAAACAATTTGCCAGCTGCATACCAGCGTTATTTTAAATAAAGAGTTGAGTTCACCGTAATTCGACTACTTTTGTGCATGTTTAACTCAGGGGCTCCGCCACGAGTTCTTACATCTTTTTGCCTACGTTAAACTCGGAGGCTCCGCCACGAGTACAAAGCATTCTCACGACTGCTTATACTCGGGGGCTTCGGCATGAGTACTTGTACTTAGCTCACTTACGCTCGGGGGCTCCGCCACGAGTACTTGCGTCTAGTACCACCCAAGAGGCATCATATTCGAGTACTTAACTCCTTTAACCCGGCCGCTGCTACAACTACTCGAAAGAGAGCGTTAAGGCACCTGCCGAAGGGGTCACCAAACCCACTGCACGACTTAAGTTATACCTTGCTAAACACGCAGGACGACAACTAAGACCGTTTAGGACTCCTTAGCCTACAGCCTAGCTTTGCGTACAAAAGTAGTCCTATGTTCCACGAGCACCTTCATGGAACGTCAAGTTATTAACTACTACCAAGCCGATGCTCTTGGAGTAGTCTTAACCCAAACGTCTCCGAACTACTCTAAGTCCTACGATCATCTCAGCATACAATGATACAAGCTGATGAACTGATCAAACAGGCAACATTGTATACATATGACACATAAACGACCTGGCGTACAAGCACTCGGCTGGACGATGGGCAGGATCCCCGGGGTCAGGATCTAGGTCGAACTGGATAGGCATGATCTTGTGTATCTTAACCGATCGGATTCCTTGTAATGAACCCGAGTAGATTTACCCTAACTTGTAACCCACGGCTACTCGGATATATAAGGGGGCCGTGGGGGGACCCATAGAGAATTCATCTCATTCGGCTCATACCACAAACCCTAATACAAACCCCCGAACACAGGACGTAGGGTGTTACGCTCTGTGCGTCCCGAACCTGTCTAAACCTCTTCCTCTTTGTGTTACCATCAAGTTCATGGGCTCTCTCTGATCCACCCCGCCTACAAATCTACTGCTTGGGGCTACCCTTGGCAGACTTGCCGAAGTGCAAATCCGACACCAACCAGGCATTTCGGGAACTAAAGGCGTATCTCTCCTCCCCACCGGTGCTGGTAGCACCCCGGGATGGGGAACCCCTGGTTCTCTACATCTCGGCAACCCTGCAAGTGGTAAGCGCGGTGCTGGTACTAGAGAGGGAAGAGGAAGACCCTGGGCGGTGTAAAGTTAGCCCGGGAGAAAGTAGCAACCCCGAGGGCACACAACCAGACCCTAGGGAACAGGAAAAACCCGGGACAGAGGCCTCAGACCCCGGGAAGCCAGAACAAAGTCAAGCTACGGAGGGGCAACCTGCTCCCGACCCCGGGATCACTCCGGATGGACACGCAAGGCCACCCCGCCGTACGCAACGACCGGTGTACTTCGTGAGCGAAGTACTCCGGGATGCGAAGGAGCGCTATCCGCAAGCTCAGAAGATGTTGTACGCCGTACTAATAGCGTCCCGCAATCTACGACATTAATTCCAAGCGCATCAGGTTACCGTGGTCACATCGTACCCCTAGCCCATATCCTCCGTAACCGGGAAGGGACAGGACACACGATAAAGTGGGGAATCGAACTGGCAGAGTTCGGCCTCCAGTTCGCACCCCGACACGCCATCAAGAGCCAAGCACTTGTCGACTTCATCGCCAAATGGACGCCGGTCCCCGACATCCAGCATCCAGAGGTAACCGCCACCCCGGCGGTTGACGACGATAAGCCTTGGACCTTGGAGTATTGGACCATGAATTTTGACGGATCGCTCACCCTCCAGGGGGCCGGCGCTGGGGTGGTCCTCACCGCCCCGGACGGTCACACCCTCAAGTACACCGTTCAGCTAGGCTTCCAGACCACGAACAACATGGCGAAATACGAGGGTCTCCTAGCCGAGCTCCGAGTGGCCGCCAGATTGGGTGTACACCGCCTTCTAGTCAACGGGGACTCCCAGCTCATGGTGAACCAGGTCTCCAAGGAATATCAGTGCGCCGACCATCAGATGGTCGCCTACGTGGTCGAGGTGCGGCGAATGGAATGGCATTTCGACGGACTGGAGCTGCGATACGTTCCCCGAAAGGAGAACACTGAGGCCTATGAGCTGTCCCTCCTCGCATCCTCACGAGCTCCATTACCCCCCTAGGTGTTCAAAGAAAGGCTATGCCAACCTACCGTCACGGCCGCCGACCGTGTCGAAGGGGGAACCCCATCCTCGAGCGGGGGGGACCAGTCCCAGCTGCCCGCCAAGCTAACCCTGCTCTGAGCCAGTTCTCAGGGACCCTCGTGGATGGACGACATCCGCGGCTTCCTGAAAGAAAATATCCTTTCCGAGGATGATGCCGCTGTGGAATGGATCGCACGACAGTCCAAACTCTACGTCATGGTAGATGGGGATCTATATCGGCGAGGCACGGACGGAGTCCTTTTGTGGTGCATCACCCGGGAAGAAGGCGGCGAGCTGCTCGCCGATATCCATGAGGGTGAGTGTGAAAGTCACTCGCCTTCCAACATGATGGTCGGTAAAGCCTTTCGGCAAGGTTTCTACTGGCCGAGAGCCCTCTAGGATGCAGTCGAACTGGCTCAGCGATGCAGGGCGTGTCAATTCCACGCAAAGCAGTCTCACCAGCCAGTATAGGCACTCCAAACCATTCCCCTATCATGGCCATTCACGGTCTGGGGGCTCGACATTTTGGACCTTTCCCCAAAGCCATCAGGGGTTATGAATGGTTGTACGTGGCGATCAAGAAGTTCACCAAATGGCCGGAGGTCTTCGCAGTCATAAAGGCCAACAAGACATCAGCTCTCAAGTTCATCAAAGACCTGGTATCCCGCTTCCGAGTCCCTAATCGCATCATCACCAACAACAGGACCCAGTTCACGAGCAACCTCTTTGGGGACTATTGCAACGACATGGGCATCAAGCTCTTCTTTGCATTCGTTGCCCACCCTAGAAGCAATGGACAGACAGAGAGAGCAAACGTAGAAGTCCTCAAAGGGTTGAAAACCAGAACTTACAACGAGCTAAAAAAGCACGACACTGGCTGGATAGACGAGCTACCGGTGGTGGTCTGGTCAAATCGCACCAAACCTAGTCGAGCGACTGGTGAAATGCCTTTCTTCCTCATCTACGGTGCCGAAGCAATCCTCCCGGCTGAGGTGACACTAGGAAGCCCGCGTGTACGGGCCTGCAACAAAGAAGATCAAGATCGCCTGCGGCAGCAAGGCATCCTCTACCTCGAGAAAGTTTGGTGTAGGGTAGCACTCCGGGCTGCTTGCTCTCAGGAAGCCCTCCGCCGCTACCACCAGCGCCACGTACAACCAAGAATCATCCAAGTCGGAGACCTGGTCCTCCACCGGTTCCAATCACGCGAGGGAAAGAACAAACTCTCCCTCATGTGGGAACGCCCTTTCTGCGTCACAGAGGAACGCTGGCCCAGGGTGTTTAGGCTCACCGACAAGGACGGGATGCAGGTACCCAACGTCTGGAACATTGAGCATCTCCGTAGGTTCTACCCGTAGACAGGGGGGTCCTAATGTCCCGGCATGACGGCCAAGTACTCGATGGACCTGCTTCCACACAGTACTTGGCCGGGGGCACCCACCTATATGCAAACACCCTACCATTTGTAGTAATTCAATTTGGGCATCTTCTACATGGATTTTGAAAGCTTTTTCTGCTTAGAAATGGAGTCCTAATGCTCCGGCATGAGGGTCAAGCACCCCGTGGACCCGCTTCCACATGGTACTTGGCCTGGGGCTCCCATACATATAGTTATCCCTTGCTCCAGTTAATTCAGCATCTTTCTTATGAATTCTGAAACTTTTTCTTGCGAAAGACTTTCTCTCTAGAGGATGCTTGGCATGCGTCATGAAAGAGCGAACTTGCTCGAACAGCGGACTATCGGCTGGGGGCTAAACAGGCTCTTCCCGGATAACTCCGACTCCCTGCTTAGTCTCCGGACACCGGGATCAGTTTCCCTCTAGGAACCTATACGCTCACCACCACACGCTCGTCTCGACAAGGGGCCTCGATTAAATGCGCGGTGGACCATCCCGGGGTGGCCCACCTGCAGGCTGGGGTCCCGGCATCCCGGGGTCCCAAAAAAGGAAACCTCATATATTTCTTGGTACAAGTACACAGATACAAACAGAGTCACGCCGCCCATGGCAATCGAACGACCATGAAAAGGATACATGAAGTTGCCGCGAGGATTCCCTAATCTATCGGGGAAGAGGCGATGGCTGGCCCATACCTGGTGGAAGTGGGTCGGAGCGTGCACCCGAAGCCACGACTGGACCAAACGCCCCTTCGTGCCCCGATGGAGAAGCTACCACGCCGTGAATTGGAGACGAGCAGGCGCGCAGCGACGTCGGCTCGGCCAACCAGAAGCTGAGCCTGGACAAACCATGAGCAGCCATGACCGAATTCCCCTATAGGACCCGACCGACAGAAGCTCTACACTCACCGGACCACGAGCGGAGGGGAGGCGAGGTCGCACCGTCGCCCCAGGATAGAGTAATGGAAAAGAAGTAAGGAAGCTACTTCCCACCACTACTTCCCATAGCACCGGCGCGCCCTCGGATGAGTACGTGGTGCAGCTGCCCGACCCAGGTCCGGCAACTTCACCACCGGCCAAACAGGACCACGGCGCCAACTGCCGCAGGCGACGCCGGAGGACGTTTCCGCTAGCACTGGGGAAGATGAGAAAGGCTGCAAGCCTTCCACCCAGCAGCAGCAACAACAACATCTAGGGATGCCCTAGTCCAGGCTATCCCGAGATGCCCCAGCAAGCCGACGTCCCTCGGCGAGAGGCAACTCCTGTTCCATAGGAGGAGGGCTCTTCTCTCAACTGGAGAAGCACCCTCGGAATAGGAGCTGGAAACTCCAACCCCGCCCGCGGTAGCCTCAGCCGAAACCCCTGCAATAGAGGAGGAGGTCATACTAGCCGAGGTGACAGGGCAATGCTGCCGAGGCCCGGCACCGAACCCAGCAGCAGCAGTAGTTTCACAATGGGGGCTCCAAGGATGAAGAGCCGCCACTGGAAAACTCGAGGAGCTGCGTGGGCAACACAGGGAACCGGCTCCATCTTCAGTCCCTCTCAACTTCGTTTGAGAAAGTGAGGGACAGAAGGAAGAGCAAGCTCCCCGGGGTGATGTTGAAGACATCGAATGGCTGCGTCCAGTGCCCCATACATGCCATGGCTCCCCGGGGCCATGACGCGCCTTTAGCCCGACTCAACTTCGCTGGTAAAGAGAGGAACTGGCCATGCCAGCTCCTCTCACATGCCCCACGGATGACGGAGCACTCTCGGTGGGTGGTGCTCCTGGAGGAGGATCCCTCGGGTCTGCTGGAAGCTGGAGAAACATTGGGATACACATCACTAGTTTGCTCTTGGCGAGATGGAACTGGGAAGCCCTAGCGGCCTCGCCCTTTATAGGCGAAGCGGCAGGACGAGGGGTTAGCGGAAGTCCCCAGGGGACCGTGGAAGCCTCCACCGGTCCAAAGCAGGGTCCCGACCCTCGCCCTCATCGCCAGGTTGCCCCACTCGGGCACGGCAAGGGGACATGTCGGGCGTCGAGGGCAACCATGCCTCCACGTGGTCGTACCAACAGGGCCAAGGGCACGGCATGGGCACCATGCCACCCGGCGCAGCCATCCAAGCCCCCCTTGTGAGCTGGCGTGTTGCCTGAGGCGGCGTTGACGAACACTACGCCCTCTGGCAAATCCGCCCGAGGACGACATGCAAGCGGGACCCAAGGCGGTGATAATAAATAACAAGACATGTCAACAACAAATATCGCCGAAAAGACCAAAAGGTACGGGTCGAGTGGGGGGCGGAAATAGAGCACCCCACCAGATGTCCACAGTACTGAGATGCACCACGGCACCGACCAAACAACAAGACAGAAAATACATGCTCAAAAAGGAGGAGGGGCCCTACTGGCCAGCGTCAGAGGAGGAGGACGAATCGCTCTCCGTAGGCTATTCAGCGTCCACCGCGCCACCACCTTCATTGGCCGGCGGATCTTCAGCCTCGTCCGGAGCAAACTGGGTCACCACGTCTGTCGCCAGGCCCCTGACAGCATTGCGCGCCGCCTCCTCGTCGCCGGGGATGATGCCTTCCCGGATCCAGTCCAACAGCGCGTTCGGGGCGCGCCTACACAAGCATGCCAGAGCATACTCCACCACGTCGGTGGCCAGGCCCCAGGAGCTCGCCTCGACGGCCTCCATGACGTAGTCCTCCAGCGACTCCAGGTGCTCCGCCAAGCGAGTTAGGTGAGGCACGAGCCGAAGTGGAGATGGGCTCTTACCTCCCCCGAACTCAGGGAAGTGGATGTGTCGAGGCCGGCGGCCTCCCACGCCCTCCAGCAACGCACGAGCAGGCTCTGGAATGCCTCAAAGGACTCCTCCTGGATCCGCCGGAGCGCCCCGACGTCGGAGTCATCCAGCGCGGCCCGCGTCGTTTGCAGCTGAGCCTCCAGGGCATCGCCACGGGTCTACGCCTCAGCGGCATGTCCCGTCGCCGCCATCGCTTGCGGCTCTGACTCCGTCGCATGGGTCCTCGCCGCATCTGCACGACCGACGCCTTCCGGCCTCCTGAAGCTGCGTTGCAAAGCTGTCCTGCAGTGCCTGCAGCTCGACAGCATGGGCATCACGGGCGGCGTGGATCTTGTTCGCCATGTCGCGACGGGCTCGTCCGCCTCCCGCTGCACCGTCGCCATGCAAGCGGTGGCCGGCGCCGCAAGGTCATCCCGAAGCCGGAGGTCCTCCTCATGGCGGTTGAGAGCTGCTTGCCGGTCGTTGGCCATCGACACCTGCGGTTGGGCAGCTCGCTTCTCGCCCTCCAGCTGGGACTCCTGCTGTTGCAGTAGGTCCTGGGCCGTCTACAGCTGTGCCGCCCAGGCTTCAACTTCCCGCACATGGGCGGTGAGGTCCTTTGCGCGGGAGGACGTCGAGCATAACTCCTCGTCGGTGCGGCACTCCAGCGCTGCCAGGGACTCCTTCCGCCGGGCGAGGTCCAACGCCAACAGCTCCAACTGCTCCTCACACCAGCGCACGCTCTCCTCGATGTCACACAACACGCGCACCCGCGGAGGCGCACCGCTGGTGGCGGGGCAAGGCAGGATCGCCATCGCCGACTCCATCACCACATGCGCCCACAATACGGGCACCATAGACAGGAGTTGGGCGACGGCGACCGGCGCCAAGTCTGCAATGATCGCCCCTGGGGCCGCCAGGGATGGCACCGCCACCGGCTCGGCTTGCGCCTGGCCTGCCTCCGTCGCCGGAACATCTGGGCGGGCGTTAGTGCAGGTGCCGGTAGCGCCGGGCCACCTCCCTCCGTAGGGGTAGACGAAGCCACGGTCGAGGCGTCTGGAGCTCCTGGCGAGTGCGCCGCCATAGGTCCCACCGGGGCCGAGCACGTCCCTTCCGCGAGGGCCACGGAGGCGCCCGCGGGATGCCCTACATCATCACCGACGTCGGCGGGCGCCCCCGGCGGCACATTGCCTTCCAGGGACGCCGCCAGCAGAGATGGCTGGGGGACTTCAGCCATCACCACCTCCGGGGCACGAGCAGCCTCAGGTGAGGGAATCTGTTCCCCGGCGTCCGCTACGACAGCCGCGGCCGGAGTCGCATCCGGCACGGGCGCGGGGGAGGGGATCACCACCGTCACTGGGGAACCTTTCTCGGCCGACAAGACCCCACGGCTCGACGTGCTACACCTGGCTGCATGGAAACTAATCTCAAACATCATGGCAACAAGGGGCGAAGGGAAAACAATGGGGCAAGGAAGCCCTAACTATTGACAGCTGTTATTCGACCATCGTCCATCAACATCTCGAGAATAATTCAGAGTTTTGCATTATGTTCCATGCATATTTTATTTAAACTAATAAATTTCCACAAGTTTTGGATGAGTTGTCTATGCAGGAGCAAGTGTATCGAAGATGGGCCGTTTTGGGAGAAATCCCAGGCCGGCTGACCTCCCCTAGGCCGGCCGGCTGGTCCCCCCTCGTCTAGACACGTCATCGATCCAGGAGTCAACAAACACACCCAGGAGGATCATGCATCGTGCACTTAAAGTCCGTTTGATCCGAGGACCTGAAAGGCTTCACACACGGATTCAAGGGCCCACCTGCATGTCTGAAACAGTTGCTTAACTAAAAAGCAACTATTACCGACCTCAGGAGGTAATTAGGAGCGTCCACGAGAAGGTCGGTGCCACTTGGAACCAACCCTAGGCCGGCCGGCCTAGGGG
Organism: Panicum miliaceum; assembly: GCA_032594955.1. NCBI lineage: Eukaryota > Viridiplantae > Streptophyta > Magnoliopsida > Poales > Poaceae > Panicum > Panicum miliaceum. Next base: position 43,715,846 of record CM064056.1, on the reverse strand, counting down.
AGGCCAGCCGGCCCCACATGGAAGCCTCTGATGCTCAGTCTTCACGTGGAAGCTAAGCAACCGTCAAGGCCGTGTATTCTTGACGCTTTTCACCGGTTACCGACCTCCACTAGCTATAAATAGACCTCCCATCCTCACTTGTAAGACACACACTCAGAAGGAGTTCTCTCTTCACTTCAGTTATAGAGTTATGTTAGTAGTCTGGGAGTTAGAGTCGAGTCGAGCTTGTCTCAAGATTCTAGAGTCATCCTCGGAAGTCTGGTATAAGCTCTTGTATCCTTCCTTCGATATTATCAATATAAGTTATCTTCTTTATCTATTCGAGTCAGCTTTACTTTCCGCATTTAGTTATTTATCTCCAAGCTCTTGCTTGTGTGGGGAAGTTCTATCCTTTAGCTTAGGCTTTGTTCTAGTCTTAGTTTGTCAGGAACTTATCTTATATGTTTTCTTGCCCAGACTAGGGGGCTCAAGTTAGTTCCCTAGGTTGAGGGGGTTTTCTCTTGAAGGTCTCAGGAGAAATCCTAGCACCAAGTGCAGACGTGGTGTCTCGCTTAGTGTTCGTTAGATAGTGTGTTCCACCCCACGGAACTGATGTGGTAGGCGGCAGGTGGTGACAGCCCTGTCCGTCCCTTGTAGTCCACCATGTTCGGGTGTTTTCATAGCAGCAGATCGTTGGCCGAGTTGGACCCCCCATTTCTCCCTCAGTCGGTGGTCCTTCGGCCCCAGCCGCCGAAGTAAGCTCTATTCTCCCGATAGCTAGGTTAGTTCAGGTTTAGGTTAGAGAGGTTAGCTCGATAGTTTAGAAGTGTGTTAGGAGTCTTTCTCGCTCGTTGTCCTCCCAGCAGCTTACCGCTCTAAGGTAGAGTCTCCTGTGTGTCGCTCGGTCATTGCCTGGCCACTTATCCTATCATTTATCTGGCTTACCCCTGCTATCTAGCTGGTGATTATTCCCAGTAAAGTTTAGCATCCATTCCATCGATACTCCTTAGACCATAACGCTTCCCCGTGGAAATTCGATACCCTGGAATACTCTAAGGTGAAGTGCTACAGTGGTGTATTCTGTGCGCTTGCGGAATCTCTATTCTACTTCGGCATAAGAAACACCAATGAGCATTTCTACCAGCAAAGCAATTTGGTGCTAAGATATCATTGAATCGTTTGGTAAATTTTGTTGTTTTATTCACCGCTAGCTTTAGCGGGCTTACCATTGCTCTCATTGTCTTCTTGATATATGCAAAGCAGTGCCTGACCTGTTTCGACCTACCAAGCAACTTCAATCTGAATCCAGAAAGAATTGGGTATATTGTCCGGCAGAGAATTGTCCCACCTCAGAAAAGGCATACCTTAGGAGGGAGTTCGTCAACATCTATCTGAAAAATGGCTCAGAAGACACTCCATCAGTACTCAGCCCCATCCAACAGTCATATCCCTACTGGCTTGGACAACACCCAAAGCACTGACGGCTTCGAGCTAAAGACTGGACTTGTCAACATGGTCCAAGCTAGACCTTTCTGTGGGAAGGCAACCGAAGATGCCAACGCTCACCTCCAGAACTTCATGGAAGTGAGTAGCACAATCAACCCCACAGGCACTACACTAGATAACGTTCCCCTTCGTTTGTTCCAATCTCTTTGCTGGGCAAAGCAAAGACGTGGTTCTACACCAACAAGGCAGGCTTCGCTACTTGGAATGACTGCTCCAATGCATTCCTGGCCAAGTATTTTGGTTTGATCCGAGGACCCGAAAGGCTTCACACACGGATTCAAGGGCCCACCTGCATGTCTGAAACAGTTGCTTAACTAAAAAGCAACTGTTACCGACCTCAGAGGCAATCAGGAGCGTCCACGAGAAGGTCGGTGCCACTTGGCACCAACCCCAGGCCGGCCGGCCTACAGGAGGCCTGCTGACCTCTAGCTGCTACAAATAGAGCTCCATTTCTCATTTGTAAGACACACCATCCAAGAGAGAAGTGAGATTCTTAGTAGCTTCAGTTCAAGTGTAGAATAGGGAGAGAGTGAGGTGAGAGCTTGTGCAAGAGCCGAGCTAGGAAAGGAGCCAGGGTTTTCTCTTGGTCCTTCTCCACTTTTGTATCCACCTCAGGGGAATATTATCAAAGTAAGTTCCTCGTTTATCTTCAGTATCTCGCTAGTTCTTCTCTTTACTTTCAATACCTAGTTAGTTTACTTTCTTTGATCTACGGGATCCCTTGTCTGCGTGGTTCAGCAAGCCTGGCCATTTGGGGTTTTTTCTTGCCATAATATAAGGCGGAAGTTAGCAACTGGATAGTTGAAGCGTGGTGCTTAGGCTTGATAGTTATCTTGGGTTGTGTCCCACCCCATGGAACTGATGTGGTAGGCGGCAGGTGGTGACAGCCCTGTCCATCCCTTGTAGTCCACCACGTTCAGGTGTTTTCATAGCAGTAGATCATTGGCCGAGTTGGACCCCCCATTTCTCCCTTAGTTTGTGGTCCTTCCGCCCCAGCCGCCGAAGCAGATCAAGTTAGTATAGCTTCTAGTTATCTAGGTAAGGAGTTGGCTAACTGAAGTTAGGCCCCCTACCCTCTTACCTCTTCTCTCTAGGTGGGTCTGGTTGATTAGTTCTAGGTCTGGTTGCGTCTGTCGTTCCTTGGATTCGATATCCCAAGTAAACTCCCTAGTTAAAGCTACATCTGTATCCATGCGCTTGCGGTTTAGTTCGTAAAGGCTAAGGAGTGCCAACAAGCTTTCTGGAGCCGTTGCTAGGGAATGGTAGCAATACTAGTTTTAGAGCTTTTTCAGCCATACACCTTTCCGCCCATACCATCTACCCCATGGATTTCGCTCCTAGTTATCCGGCAGTTCCATACCGCGAGTACTTGGAACCGCCACCATCTTGCCACCCAATATTAACTGATGGCTATGAGATCCGTCCCAGTTTGGTAGCCATGGTTCGAGCATAGTCCTTTTCTGGTAGAAAGGACAAATGTCCCTACACTCACATGCAGGATTCGAGGAGAATTGTTCTCTCCTCATTATACCCGATATGTCTCAACACACACTACGCTGGAAGCTATTTCCGTTCTCTCTGACGGGAGCAGCCAAGAGTTGGTACCATCGGAGAGCAGAGAGAGTTGGAGGAGATTGGATTGCATTGAAGGACGAGTTTAGCCTATTCTTCTATCCTGCCTCCAAAGTGATACCGCATCGCCTCCAACTTTTGTCATTCCGACAAGGCGATGAGTCACTCGGAGTAGCCTGGCAAGATTCTTGCATATAGCTACCTCTGGTCCACCACACAACATTCCAGAGGAAATGCTTACGCAACACTTCGTTCAAGGGTTGAAGCCAGAGAGCGCACAGTTTCTGGATAGCGCCTCCAAGGGATCGATCATGTACAAGATAGTGTCTGAGGCAAAGGAAATTCTAGAAAGAGTCCTTAATAGTACTCAGTACATGGGAGTCTTTGATGAGTTACCCGAACCAAGTGATCAGCCCAGAGAGAAGCAGCAGATACACCACGTTTCAGTTGCATCCTACCCACCTTCATCATACATAGAGGGAACCACCGAACCACCCAAGACCTTCGATCCAGAGCCGCTCATTGAAGATATGTCTATATTCGTCCCTGATCTCTTCATAGAAGAAGATTATATGGAGTTGGACAATTCAACAAAGTTGCCCAAAGAACACAGGTGTATGTCCTCAGGATCTGAGGCGTTCGTTCCAGAAGCCACCCCGCAAATTGAGGGCCTTACTACGGTCATGAGCAAGGAATGGACAGAGGAAGCCGAATCAAGTAGCAGCATTATACGACTCTATGAAGATTTGAGAGTGCTCCTCTGCGCTACTGGGGACACTGTTCAAAGAGAAGTTCCTTACAACCCGAAAGTTAGGGTGAATGTGATGTCCGAAGCCATGGCACGTCACATAGCACCAGAAGGACCCTTGGCTTTCTCGCGTAAGCACCTGAAGTGGATCGACGGCTAGATCATGTAATGTATAGGCATCCACCGATTTATTCCCGTTCCCATGGGGATCAACAAGGTGTACCTGGACTTCCATATCTTCGATATCCTGGAAGGTGAAGAGTTCATCTTGATTGGACAGCCAATAGAGCCACTTGTCAACCCAAATAGAGATCGAGCACGGCTCGAGGTTAAGGTTGGCAAAGATATCATCACGATCACCCTAGTGCGTTCGTGCGACACATTCGCCGAAGCTAGGCCGGAGAAATACCCAGTGGAGGAACCAGTGAAGATCGTTCAAGAAGGGATCACTCAGCCCATTATTGAAGATGATGTCATACATTTTACCCAGGAAACAGAACCAGATGGCCAGAGTAAGCTCAGGATAGAGGAGAAACCACAACCTTCACTGCTTCAGTTGAAGCCGCTGTCTTCTGGGTTAAAGTATGCATTCCTCCACAACAATCGAGCCACGCCAGTTGTCATCAGTGATAAGCTGACAGAGAGTGAAACTCGGTGGCTCTTAACAGTCCTGGAAAGTACCAATCTATCATTGGGTACTCTCTGCAAGACTTGAAGGGGATCAACCCCAATCTATGCACCCATTGCATCCCTATGGAACCGGACCATAAGCCGTCCAGAGAACATCAGAGATGACTAAATGATGCGATGAGGGAGGTAGTCACGAAAGAGGTTCTGAAGCTGCTTCACACTGGCAGCATATACCCTGTGCAAGATAGTGAGTGGGTCAGTCCAGTTCAAGTAGTCCCAAAGAAGGGGGGCATGACTGTAGTCCAAAATGAGAAAAATGAGCTCATACCTCAGAGGAAAGTTACTGGATGGAGGATGTGCATCGATTACCAGATGCTGAACAAGGCTACCCGGAAGGATCACTTCCCCCTTCCCTTCGTCGATGAAATGCTTGAACAGCTGGCCAAGCACTCATTCTTTTGTTACCTCGACGGATATTCCGGTTATCACCAAATTCCCATTCACCCTGATGACCAAAGCAAAACTACCTTCACCTACCCCTACGGCACGTTCGCTTACAGGCGAATGTCGTTTGGTCTCTGCAACGCACCTGCTTCATTCCAACGGTGTATGATGGCGATATTCTCTGACTTGATTGAGAACATCATGGAAGTCTTCATGGATGATTTCTCAGTCTATGGCAAGAGCTTCGAAGAATGGCAAGAGCTTCATGGATGAACTCATCCTGCCAACCCTGCCGTATACGGAAGTAGCACCCATGCCGCGCCGACATCAGGGGCCGCTCATGCCGACCGGCAGAGGGAGAAAAAGTGGCGGAAGAGCTCCACCGAGGGTGCTACCCCGAAGAACATCTCGCATTCATGCGGGAAGATGGCTAGGGTCAAGACCAAGTGGACGGCATACGCCTCCAACGCCGAAATGAAGAACGGCGAGAAGGCCGGCACCAACCCCACCAATAGGAAAGGGAGGAAGGTGACAACCTCCTGCACGCCTTGCGGCGTGGGCGAATGCTCCCCGGCATGGAGGATAGTGTCAGGGGACACGAATCCCCTCGCCCTCTCGACTCTGGCCGTGTCCACCGATGAGGGCCCAAAGTCTAGCACTGTTGACGCCAGATTTTGACACGTGTTAAATCGGCGTCGGGAAAAGAAGGTCGGCCGATGCGGCAGATCTAAAGGCTACAGTAAGGAATCGGCCGATTGAGGTAACAGTTGAAAATCGGCCGATTGGTGATACAGCTTGCGCCAAAAGGATGGAGGGTCCTGGTCAAAAGTTGGTCAGCAGGGCAACGCTAAGTCGGTCAAGGAGCAATTGAAAAGAATCCTGATTGGATTAGGGAACGGCGGCGGAAGATTCTGCGGGAGTCCGTTTCCTTTAAAAGTTATTATAGATATAGTAGTTTTCCTTTTTTTTTAAATAAGGTTGTAACAAGTCGTGATCGACCAGGAGTCCTAGTTTTAGGGTATAAATAGGAGTCGTCAGGGTCTTGCAAAGGAGGATCACATCAATCAACAACAATACTTCTACTTTTTCAGCAATTTACTTTCAAGTCGGCGACTTCGCCAATACTTTTCTTCTTTCACGAGTTCGTACGGATTGGCAGGGCTGCATCAACTTGATCTCCGGCCAATTGGTAGGTTCCGCTTATCGAGTAATATCCGAGCTTTAACTACGGGCGCATCGCTGTGGTTTCGTTTGGATTTATTCACCAGTTATCGATATTTACTAGAATTGCAAGTTTTACCTGTTATTCTAGTATTATCACCAATTATCCAGCTTGAGATCAGAGTAATCGGCTTCGTCATCGTTCTTCTTCGATTTATCATCTTACAGCCGATTAGATTTATTTCAAGTGTTGCATCCGTACTAATTGTTTAGATCGCTCTAGCAGTCTTCTTTACAATTATTATGCGATTATCGGCTGATCTATAGCCGATCATCTTTACAGCAAATCGGCCGATTCGCCGCCGACGCGCTCTTCAAAACAGATCGGAACTCCAGCCGATCGGAGCGCCTGGAATTTAATACTTTATTTCCTTTTCAATCAACAGGTCAGATTGACTGGCACGCCGCGCAAACCGTACCAGGGCGATAACCCGAACAGGAGCTAAGCAGATTCTCCCGGGTCGTGTGTTCGACGCTGAAGACCATCGGTCGATTCCTATCCGGCCGATTTTAGCGCCAACACACTTTTGACACGCCCGGTGGGACCAATTCAAGATCTGACATGTCGAAGAACGCAGAAATCTTTGATAGCAACATCATTGAGGTCACAGAAGCGGATCTCAAGGACGACCAGAGGGAAGAATTAGCCAAACATCTGGAAGAATACAAGAAGATGTATCTCCAGTCGTTCGGTCATACCAGAAGCGGCGAAGCTGTCAAGAAAGCTCCTATCCCAGTTCCTCGCCACATCACCATTGCTGAGGATTCGGGCAAGATGTCCGATATGATTCAACAGTCCGTCTACCAGGCGTTCATCGATCAGTCCTCTGTGATGACCAACACGGTGTACAACACCGTCATCAGCTCTCTGGCCAGCGGAGCGGTTCAAGGCTATCAGGGGCCAGCGTATACCCCACCAATTACGCTGCCAGCCAGGAGCTTACCAGGCGCGTCCCAATCGGCTTCTCAGCCGATATTAACGCAACGCGAGGGGTACAACACTCCGTTGCCTCCAGCGTCTCCAAGATACAGCGGTGCACCATGTTTCCCATCACAGACACCGCTTCAACCTGTCCAGATTGCTTCTGTGCAATCGCTGCCAACAAGCTCAGTACCCTGGGGGACGTCGGCGACAACGGTTTTTCCTGAGCCAACAATCGGATATAGAAGCTATCCAATCCAGGCGCCGCACCAATCGGCCATCCGGCCGACAGTCCCTCAGTATCAGCCAACCTTATAAGAAATCGGCCGGGGGGCAGGCGCTGAATAATCACTCAGAAGCACGGCGCCGATGATGACGTACAACGGGGCGGCGGATTCACTTCGCCATCAACTGTCAGCTGATCAGCAAAATTTCTCACATGCTTCGATTCATCACCCAGCTGTACCACCATCAGCCCTTCAACATGTGCCGGCACCGCGAACGGTCGTTCATCAGCAGCAGGTGGACTGGACGGCAAGAATAGCAGAGGTGATTCAGGACCAGTTTGGGCTGAAGCCGAAAGCGCAGACCTACACATACAAGACGCCATACCCATCGGCCTATGACTTGCTGCCGTTCCCACACAGAGTACCCGATTTCACCAAGTTTTCGGGGCTGGACGACACATCCACCATTGAGCACGTCAACAGATTCATCATCCAGTGCGGAGAAGCCGCCACGCAAGATGCTCTGAGGGTGCGGCTATTTTCATCGTCTCTCTCCGGATCAGCCTTCCAGTGGTTTACCACTTTGCCGCCAAATTCTATTGTTACTTGGGCCGATCTGGAGAAACAGTTCCAAAAATACTTCTACGCAGGAGTACATGAGATGAAGCTCTCAGATCTGACAAGCCTCAGGCAAAGGAGCGATGAACCAGTAACTGGATATATACAGAGGTTCAGAGAAGTCAGGAACAAATGCTACAGTCTGGCTTTGACCGATGCACAGCTGGCCGATATCGCTTTCCAAGGCCTCCTGCCACAAATCAAGGAAAGGTATGCTTCGCAAGAGTTCGAAAGCCTAAGTCAGATCGTTCACCAATTGGCAGGATAGGAAGTCCGTCCGTTTGAACAGCGGAGGAATTTCCCGAAGAAAGTGGCATACCTAGAAGGGTCTGAATCCGATGGGGAGGAGGAAATCGGCCTGGCAGAATGGGTGAAAGGGAAAAAAAACGATATCATGCCCTTTCGGAAAGAAAGAGCCAGAGACATTCGGCTTTGACACATCAAAAGCCGATAAAATTTTTGATTTATTGCTCCAGGAGGGACAGATTAAGCTATCTCAACATCACACTATCCCTTCAGCCGATCAACTCAAGAAGATGAAATACTGCAAGTGGCACAACGCCACGTCTCATGATACGAATGAATGCAAAGTCTTCCGTCAGCAGATACAATCGGCCATCAAATAGGGGAGGCTTAAATTTGAAACCCCAGCTAAATCGGCAAAGCCGATGAAGATAGATCAGCATCCCTTCCCGGCCAACATGGTTGACACTGAAGGAAATTCACGCCAAACCAAGGTGCTGACGTCAGAATCGGCAAGAAGGGGCGGCGCCGTCGATCCAAGGAGGCAGATCACGACGGAAGAAATCAAAAGGAACAGGCGGGAGCCAGAACGACTACGCAAACCCGTCACCTCCCAGTTCTTGCTCAGCAAATATCGGCAGCAGCAAGAACAATCAAGATACCACGAAGAGATGATACGCCGGCATGAAGATCACTGGCAATGTCCATTCTTCATCCATTGCTGGGAGAACGACATCAGATTGTCGTCTGCCGACAACTGTCCGGAGTGTAATGGATTGAATTGCAACGATCGCCCGAGGCCACACTCTAGGGACAGAGTATCAGAGCTGATCAGCAAAAATCGGCGCGGACGAGAGGAACAACGCGTTTCACTGCATGATCGGCTGGGGGGCAGAGTTGACCAGTACCACCGGTCAAAAGGCAGGATCAACCAACAAGATGGACTGGGGGGCAGAATCAGCGTGCACGATCGGCTGGAAGAGATGGCTGATAATAGGGTGTCAGAAGAAAATCCCCTAGGAACAGAACCAGATTGGGAACACGCCAGATCATCGGCCAAACCAGTAAATCCCAGGTGGTGTCCCGATGGCCTATCCAGATCCCAGAAACGGAGGATCCAATACCTACGCCAGTGGGAGCATCAAGAAGAAGAGCAGAGGTAGGTGCCAGAAAAAAGAAATGTTAAGTCTCGGGTGTGGCGCCCAAAGAAAAATGATCAGGAAGCAAACAGTCAAGAATCGGCAGCCGAAATCAATATGATGTTCATACTGCTGATGGAATTCATGGCGCCTGACGATCGAAACAAAGCAACAAGAATGGAAGAACAAACGGCACAACTGGTGTTAGAGCCGATGACGGCTACTTTTGAGAAACCAGAAGAAGAAAAATGGCAACATCTTAAAGCGTTGTTTCTCAAAGGCTATGTTAACGGACGACCCGTCACCAGATTACTAGTAGATGGAGATGCCGCAGTTAACATCATGCCGTATGCCATGTTCCGCAAGCTAGGCAAGGGCGATGAAGACCTCACCAAGACGGACATGATGCTGAAGGATTTCGAAGGCAACGTGTCTCCCGCCCGTGGAGCACTCTGCGTCGACCTCACCATCGGCAGTAAGACCCTTCCTACCACTTTTTTCGTTATTAATGGCAAGGGATCCTACAACATGCTGCTTGGTCGCGACTGGATACATGCAAACTGCTGTGTCCCATCTACAATGCATCAATGCCTCGTGCAATGGGTCGGCGACAGCACAGAGATAGTCACTGCCGATTCCGCCTACAGCGTTGCAGCGGTCGACACGCAACAGTGGAGCTGCGAGCACGTCAAATGTATATCTGGCAGGACTTGGGATACTGACTTCCTGAAAGTGTCCAATTTCGGTCTACAGCCGATCCAAGCAGTCGGCTCTGAAGATTCGGAATAGATGGATCAGCTCGTCCGAGAAGACGGGAAGCTTGGGCATGGATTTACGTTGGCCGATTTATTGGAGATGGTAGATTTGGGAGATAGCAGCAAATCAAGGCCGACGTATATTAGTGCTAATTTGGATCCTGAGTATAAGTGCAAACTGATAAATTTATTAAAAGAATTCAAGGATTGCTTTGCTTGGGAATATCATGAGATGCCAGGTCTAGACCGATCCATTGTTGAACACCGGTTACCTATAAAATCAAGATATCGGCCATATCAGCAACCCGCACAACGGTGTAACCCCAAGATTCTACCTGATATAAAGGCCGAAATTACAAAGTTAATTGAAGCAGGATTTATTCGGCAGTGCCGCTACGCCGAATGGATTTCTAATATTGTGCCCGTATACAAAAAGAATGGAAAGTTGCGCGTGTGCATCGATTTTAGGAACTTAAATCAGGCTACGCCAATGGATGGATATCCGATGCCAACGGCTGATATCTTGATAGATGCTGCCGCAGGACACAAGGTCATAAGTTTCATGGATGGGAATGCAAGGAACAATCAGATATTAATGGCCGAAGAAGATATCTCGAAAACGGCTTTCAGGTGTCCAGGTCATCTTGGTTTATTCGAATGGGTTGTGATGACTTTTTGGTTGAAGAACGCCGGTGCTACGTATCAGCGGGCCATGAATTACATCTTCCATAAGCTCATTGGTACATCAGTGGAAATTTATATAGATGACGTCTTGGTCAAGTCAAAAGGTCACCAAGAACATCTGGCCGATTTACAAGAAGTACTGGAGTGTACAAAGAAGCATGGGTTGAAGATGAACCCAAACAAGTATGCATTTGGTGTATCGGCTGGGCAATTCTTAGGATTCGTGGTTCATGAGCGCGGGATAGAAGTCAACCGCAAGACTATAGACGCCATCAACAAAGTTATGGCCCCTCAAAATAAAACTGAGCTACAGTCCCTCATCGGCAAGGTCAATTTTATCAGAAGATTCATATCCAACCTGTCAGGACGTATTCAGGCTTTTACTCCTCTGTTGAAATTAAAGCCCGACCAGGAATTCATATGGGGAGACGAACAACGCAAAGCATTGGAAGATATCAAGCAATATCTAGTTTTACCTCCAGTGTTGGTCCCACCACAGCCAGGTAAGCCGTTCAAATTATATTTATCGGCTGATGAACAGGCTATTGGATCGGCGTTGATACAGGAGTTTGAAGGAAAAGAACGAGTGGTATATTACGTTAGCAGAAGACTCCTAGATGCCGAAACAAGATATTCCCCGGTGGAGCGGCTGTGCTTGTGTTTATACTTCTCGTGTACCAAGCTCAGGCACTATTTGCTATCGGCAGAATGCATAGTCGTATGCAAGGATGATGTGGTGAAGTATATGCTATCATTGCCGATTTTGAAAGGGCGAATTGGAAAATGGATCCTGGCTCTGTCAGAATTCGACTTAAGGTACGAATCGGCCAAAGCTATCAAAGGTCAAGTAATGGCCGATTTCGTAGCTCAGCACTGTGGACCAGAAATTGCCGTCGTTGAACCGGTTCCATGGACTCTATATTTTGATGGTTCTTCGTGTGGGGTCGGATCAGGAATCGGCATTGTTCTTGTGTCACCTCGGGGGCAAGTTATAATTTCTCTCTGCCGATACAAGCTTCCGCAACTAATAATCAGGCGGAATATCGAGCCGTTCTAAAGGGTATACAATTATTAAGGGAGGTCAAAGCTGATGCAGTTGAAATTTTAGGAGATTCCATGCTCATTGTGGATCAATTAATGGGGCGATCTGAGTGCAAGGATGATATCTTGAAGATTTATTATGAAGATTGCCTTCAGCCTTTGAAAGAGTTCAAGTCTGCAATAATTGAGCATATCCCCAAAAATTATAATGAAGAGGCCAACAGGCTGGCCCAACATGCCTCCGGGTATCGGCCGATTCAGGGAGCGATGATGCTAGAGCTCGCGGCCGATGACTGGCGAAAGGAAATTGCCGATTACTTGAAAGATCCATCCCAAAAAGTGGATCGGCGAATACGTTTTCAAGCTACAAAATATGTGTTGCTTGAGGATGATTTATTTTACCGGACGATTGATGGAGTTCTTCTCAAGTGCCTGGGAACAGAAGAGGCAAAGGTTCTGATGGGAGAAATCCATGAAGGCGTATGTGGAGCTCATCAATCGGCTCACAAAATGAAATGGATGATCCGGAACAATGGGTATTATTGGCCAACTATTCTTGAGGATTGTTTCAAGTATTACAAAGGATGCCAAGACTGTCAGAGGTTTGGTAATGTACAGCGCGCGCCAGCATCGGCTATGAATCCAATAATTAAGCCGTGGCCGTTCAGAGGTTGGGGAATAGATCTCATCGGACAAATTCATCCTCCATCGAGCAAAGGGCATAAGTTCATATTGGTAGCCACGGATTATTTTACTAAGTGGGTGGAAACAGTTCCTTTAAGGAACGTGACGTCGGCCGATATGATTGAATTTGTTAGAAGCCATATTATCTATCGATTTGGTATTCCTCAAACCATCACAACTGACCAAGGAACAATGTTTACTTCTAGAGAGTTCGGAGAGTTTGCCGCCGATATGGGGATTAAATTATTAAATTCTTCTCCATACTATGCTCAAGCCAATGGCCAAGCAGAATCGTCCAATAAAGGGATAATCAAACTAATCAAGACGAAGATAGAAGAACAACTCAAAAAGTGGCATATGTCTTTGGCTGAATCTTTATGGGCTTATAGGATGGCTCGTCATGGAACCACTAAGATATCCCCTTATCAGTTGGTTTATGGTCATGAGGCAGTCTTGCCTTGGGAGATAAGGATGGGGTCAAGACGTATATCGTTTCAAGACCAGTTAACGGCCGATGACTATTCCTCCCTCATGAAGGACGAACTTGATGATTCGGCAGGTTTACGGTTGAGAGCCCTGATTAGTATAGAAGAAAACAAGAAAAGGGTGGCCAGATGGTATGACAAAAAGGTCAAAGTTAAACAATTCTCTCAGGGGGATTTGGTGTGGAAGTTGGTGCTGCCGATAGGATCCAAAGATCCTAAATTCGGTAAATGGTCACCCACTTGGGAAGGGCCGTACAGAATCGGCCGATGTGCCCCTAGGAATACATATATTCTGGAGACAGTTGAAGGGGAGGAATTCCCAAGAGCTTTAAACGGATGATATCTGAAGAGGTACTATCCAACCATTTGGGTAGATACATAACTTGCAGTAAAATATATCAAGATAATATGGCCGATTTTTCATCGGTTTTCGTCTACACATCTGATGAAGAAAAACATTGGGATTCATTTTTGACTAGTTCATTATTGGATGAAAATGACAGAGTACATGGCCGACATGGTACAAGTCGCCCTTAGAATAAAAATACCGATACATCTACTGATTACGCCTACGCTGGATTTCTCTCTCAATGTGACCCAGTTCTATCATAAGGCTGAGCCTTTTCTCCTTCGGGTCCTCTGCAGTGGCTCCAATTTCAGCTTGGTTGCAAAGTTCTATCAGGAGGCGGGTCTTCTTCTCCTCCAGATCCTCCATGGCAACTTCGGTCTTAACTTTACAAGGAAGTGGAGGATTTTTTTTAGAAGATGGTCGCTTACGGACCAAAAAGTGAGCATCTATAAGGTCCCAACATTCTTGGACAACAGCGGGGACATGATCTCTGAGTTCCTCAGCGTGAGCTCTTATCAGATCTTTGTCTGCCTGTGATAGTGGTTCTTCTGAATGCATGATTTCAATCGCTCGTTCTAGACCAGGGCTGAGACGTTTTGGCTAAACAGAGATAAAAGGGGTTACCCAACATCAGAGCGATTGAGATGCTTAGGGGAAAGGCAGAGGAGAGTTCATACCTGGTTGACAGAGGAAGAAGATGAAGAGGACGAAGAAGACATCTTGTTGTTCAGTTTGGCACAGTAAAGAGGGAAAGAGAAGATAAGTAATGCGTATGCCTCTGGAGATGGTAAAGGGTCTACTTATAAAGGAAATTGAGGAAGATGGATGGTGAGACACGTCCTATCGGAGTAAACGCATACATAAATGCAAAGCTGACTAAAGAAACAGTTCAAGACCAAATCGGCGCAGTAACATTGAAGGAGCAATAAATGTTTACAGTGTTCTTTACAACCCAAGAAAAGCATCTATGGCTACAATAGCTTGTCGTCTAATTTGATCGGCCGAGTCTAGTACTCTCTGGTCATCATCGGCCGATCCTGGAACTTCTGACACACGGCGACGGAGCCTTATCGTTTCACGGGCCAAGTGCTGTCTCTCTTGCTTCAGCTCACTGATGATGGATGGGAGTTTTTGAAGTTTCTTTTCTTCAGCGGCTATCTCTTTGGTTATCTGCTCCATCTCCTTGGCCAGCTCTGCTCTTCTCCGTTTGAGCCGATCTATCGCGCCGATGATGTCCGGACGGCAGCTTTCGAGGAAGTTGATCTTGTGGTGTACCTCCTGAGTCCGGTGCTTGTATGAATTGACCTCTTCCCGAGTTTTTGCCATCTGGGCACGATCGGCCATGTGGCGCAGCGCCCTGGAAACTGGAATATGCATATGCTCTATATAGGCAGCATGCGCCAAGTTTTCTGATACTTCTTCCGGGATTCGACCCTTGATCTCGTTGAAATGTCGTCGAATCGGCGAAGCATCTTCTACCAATCGGCCGATGTCATCTTGAAGGAGAGTACGCATGCTTTCGAGCTTGGCGCGGACATCATCGGAGGTAGAGCTCGACGAAATTGGGTGTGAAGCAATTTCCTCATCATCAGGCAAGGAGACGGCAAAGGAGAAGATGCTGTTGTTAGGGGTGTCTTGCTCCTGTGAGGAAATAAAGAAAAGGGTAGGCAAGCAGTAAAAGGGAATCAGCCAATTCTAATGGTAAGTTTGTTACCTCCTTAAAACAAATTTCTCTTGCCTGCGCCGGTGGAAGCGTCTCCCTTGTCTCAGGGGCTGGTGCAGTTGGCTCGTCGGAAGAAGAGGATTCAACGATTATCAGTGCTCCGCTTGGACCAGCTTCCTGAAAAAGACATAAAAGAAGATCCTGTGAGTATGCTATGAGAAATTGAAATAAGACGGTGTGAGAAATCTGTCATGCCTCTGTTGATCTTCCGGCCGATGTTTGTTGTGGGGTTATAGTCAGCATACCCAAATCGGCCTGCATCAGGATCGGTTAATTTCTCTGAAAACTAAGAGATCAAGGTAAGAGATCATTTACCTCGACGAGAGGAGCTGTTGGAGTTTCGGCTTCCACTTGGGACGTAGCCGATTGCTGCGGAGACTGCGGTGGAATAGCTTGTGCAGCCTGGCAGAGGAAGAGAGTTAATGTCAGTGGAAGATTTGAAGAATATATGAGATAAGTAAGATTACCTGAACAGCTTCTACTAATAGCGATGCTGCAGCTGCCCCGACTTCGGCGGTGACTTGAGGATTGGCTATCTCGACAACCGGCAAAGGTAAAGGGATTGGAGTCTCGGCCGATGCCACCGCCATCTGGTCGGCCGATCCGATACGGGGAGTCTCGGCCGATGCCACTGCCATCTGGTCGACCGATCCGATACGGGGAGTCTCAGCCGACACTATCGCCGTCTGATCGGCCGATCCGATGCGGGCTCGCACTCGACGGCTGCTTATCTTCGAGGTTGGCCTTTTCGGTGCTCGTTTCGATCGGCCGGTAGAGATATCCTTGATAGTTGGGGCATGGAAGCCGATAAGTGGATATGGCGTGTATTGATGGTGACTATCTATCGGCCTGCCGCTTCGGCTCCGCATCGGAGGGGCTTGGCTTTCAGACTGAGAAGATGAACGTGAGTTAATAACAAGATGAGAATATGGAAAGAAATAGTATTGGAATCGGCTGGGAGAAAGGGCATACCGCTGCATTTGGGTCAATATTTTCTGGATCCAGAATGTTGCAATAAATCGATGGAGATTTGCAGAAAAGGTATTGCTTCCATTCTGCCCACCATAATTTAAATTGCTAGGTGGCAAAAGAGGCAACTGACCAATTATTCAGATCAATAGTACTGGAATCTGGTACTAGACCGCACAGCCGACTGTAGTCTAGACTTGAAGTCAACCCATCTCTGAATTTCGCTTGACCGGTGAAGTAGACCCGAATCGGCAGTTGGCCAAAACCCAGTTGCCTTGCTGCGGCTGATGGATTGTAGAACTCATAGGTGGGAGAGTCCTTTCCTGAGAAGAAATTGGCTGGCAGAATCCCTGGCTTGATCAAGACATCCATAAGCTCCCTATCAAAAGTATGGGTGGAGAAGTCGTAGCTTATGGGTAATTTGAAAATCGGCTCCACTGTTTGATATGGATGCCAGCTGACGGTCTCTTCACTAAGGCCATTATAAAAGCATCTAAAGTACTCAGCTGTGCGGGTAGCAGTAAACTGGCAGTCGGAGAAGGCCGATGCCTCTTCCCCAAAAGATCTGCAGCGTCGTCGGATGGATGGATTCTCCTCTGACTCAATGTTAGGGAAAGTTTTGGTTTCTATCCATTGCTGAGAGACCTTGCTCATGTGTAAATTGAGCCAGAGGGTGATGAACCACCAGGGACCGCCAGGGTTCCCAATCGGCTCCCCCTTTGACAGCTTGGTGCCGATTTGGTGCATCAGGTATAGGTCGATCCCAGCAGATGTTTTCCAAGGGGGATGGCCGATCCTTGTGACAAAGCTTCCGCTAAAGCTTGGGTGTTTTTCTAGCCACATCATCAGAAAAGCAGTATGCTCCCTCTCTGAAACTGTCCCGGTCTTCATATTTTTGCTAATATACCCTTTCCACCCGCCGATTCCTTTGGTCTCTAGCCGATGTGATGGCTTGAACAGATAATTGAAAGGGGTATCGGCGGAGGAGACATCAAGGCCGGTCAACAACAGAACATCGGCCAGAGTCGGGGTCATGGGTCCATGTCCGAAAAGGAATGCATTGAGTGCATCAGACCAAAAATAAGAAGCTGCCATGACCAGAGGTTCATTTCTTTCCATCTGAGACAAAGATAGGTCTATGCACTGGCCGATTTTTTGTTCCTCCCACTGAACCTTCCTAGATCTGGCCATTCTCTGGTACCATTCTCTCCAGCAGGGGGTTTCATTTGGCCAGGATCTAAAGGTACCTACCCACTGATCTAGGTCCATGGGCGATTCCTTGAATGGGATTCTGTGAGTCTCTAAACTGATCAGGTCAGTTGGATCGGGGTTTCCCATAGGGCCTAAGCAGATAAGGTCACGGGATTCTGAGAGGAGGATGGTGATTCGGTGCCTAAGTGCCAAAAAAAGGAGAAAAGGGGAAGAAACTGAGAAAAAATCCGGAAAGTACTAAAGCAGTAGAAAAGCGAAAGGGGAAAAATTTCAAGCATTTACCTCTGGGATGGAAATCATCGTCGCCGATGGGACTGCCAGGGGAGCCGCCGATTGGGCCGCCGCCGCTGAAGGGGTTGCCGATAGAGCTTCCGTGGATGGAGCGGTCGCAGATGGTGACGCCATTGGAGGGTTGGAGCAGGTCGCGGATGAGATCGCCGGAAGGGGGGAAGCGCTTGGAGATCAAAGAGAGCTTGGAGGAAGACGAAAAGTGGTTCGCTGGAAGAGAATGCTAGATTTGTGGGGAAGAGTAGGCGGAGAGGGCCAATACTTAAGAAAAATCGAGAGAGCAAGGGCAAAGATGGTATTCTTGCCGCGCCGTCTACACGAATTCCAGGGGAGCAGTCGTTTCGCGCGCTCGGTCCGAGGAAATTGCAATCATTGTGCCGCGGAACGGAAGGAGATTTTTACTGCGCCCGTTTCGGAGGAAAAGGTTAAAGAAAGAGTTTCGAAGAAAAAGTTATGTTTTACTCCGAAACTGGGGGGCATGTGTTGACGTCAGATTTTGACACGTGTTAAATCGGCGTCGGGAAAAGAAGGTCGGCCGATGCGGCAGATCTAAAGGCTACAGTAAGGAATCGGCCGATTGAGGTAACAGTTGAAAATCGGCCGATTGGTGATACAGCTTGCGCCAAAAGGATGGAGGGTCCTGGTCAAAAGTTGGTCAGCAGGGCAACGCTAAGTCGGTCAAGGAGCAATTGAAAAGAATCCTGATTGGATTAGGGAACGGCAGCGGAAGATTCTGCGGGAGTCCGTTTCCTTTAAAAGTTATTATAGATATAGTAGTTTTCCTTTTTTTTAAATAAGGTTGTAACAAGTCGTGATCGACCAGGAGTCCTAGTTTTAGGGTATAAATAGGAGTCGTCAGGGTCTTGCAAAGGAGGATCACATCAATCAACAACAATACTTCTACTTTTTCAGCAATTTACTTTCAAGTCGGCGACTTCGCCAATACTTTTCTTCTTTCACGAGTTCGTACGGATTGGCAGGGCTGCATCAACTTGATCTCCGGCCAATTGGTAGGTTCCGCTTATCGAGTAATATCCGAGCTTTAACTACGGGCGCATCGCTGTGGTTTCGTTTGGATTTATTCACCAGTTATCGATATTTACTAGAATTGCAAGTTTTACCTGTTATTCTAGTATTATCACCAGTTATCCAGCTTGAGATCAGAGTAATCGGCTTCGTCATCGTTCTTCTTCGATTTATCATCTTACAGCCGATTAGATTTATTTCAAGTGTTGCATCCGTACTAATTGTTTAGATCGCTCTAGCAGTCTTCTTTACAATTATTACGCGATTATCGGCTGATCTATAGCCGATCATCTTTACAGCAAATCGACCGATTCGCCGCCGACGCGCTCTTCAAAACAGATCGGAACTCCAGCCGATCGGAGCGCCTGGAATTTAATACTTTATTTCCTTTTCAATCAACAGGTCAGATTGACTGGCACGCCGCGCAAACCGTACCAGGGCGATAACCCGAACAGGAGCTAAGCAGATTCTCCCGGGTCGTGTGTTCGACGCTGAAGACCATCGGTCGATTCCTATCCGGCCGATTTTAGCGCCAACACACTTTTGACACGCCCGGTGGGACCAATTCAAGATCTGACATGTCGAAGAACGCAGAAATCTCTGATAGCAACATCATTGAGGTCACAGAAGCGGATCTCAAGGACGACCAGAGGGAAGAATTAGCCAAACATCTGGAAGAATACAAGAAGATGTATCTCCAGTCGTTCGGTCATACCAGAAGCGGCGAAGCTGTCAAGAAAGCTCCTATCCCAGTTCCTCGCCACATCACCATTGCTGAGGATTCGGGCAAGATGTCCGATATGATTCAACAGTCCGTCTACCAGGCGTTCATCGATCAGTCCTCTGTGATGACCAACACGGTGTACAACGCCGTCATCAGCTCTCTGGCCAGCGGAGCGGTTCAAGGCTATCAGGGGCCAGCGTATACCCCACCAATTACGCTGCCAGCCAGGAGCTTACCAGGCGCGTCCCAATCGGCTTCTCAGCCGATATTAACGCAACGCGAGGGGTACAACACTCCGTTGCCTCCAGCGTCTCCAAGATACAGCGGTGCACCATGTTTCCCATCACAGACACCGCTTCAACCTGTCCAGATTGCTTCTGTGCAATCGCTGCCAACAAGCTCAGTACCCTGGGGGACGTCGGCGACAACGGTTTTTCCTGAGCCAACAATCGGATATAGAAGCTATCCAATCCAGGCGCCGCACCAATCGGCCATCCGGCCGACGGTCCCTCAGTATCAGCCAACCTTATAAGAAATCGGCAGGGGGGCAGGCGCTGAATAATCACTCAGAAGCACGGCGCCGATGATGACGTACAACGGGGCGGCGGATTCACTTCGCCATCAACTGTCAGCTGATCAGCAAAATTTGTCGCATGCTTCGATTCATCACCCAGCTGTACCACCATCAGCCCTTCAACATGTGCCGGCACCGCGAACGGTCGTTCATCAGCAGCAGGTGGACTGGACGGCAAGAATAGCAGAGGTGATTCAGGACCAGTTTGGGCTGAAGCCGAAAGCGCAGACCTACACATACAAGACGTCATACCCATCGGCCTATGACTTGCTGCCGTTCCCACACAGAGTACCCGATTTCACCAAGTTTTCGGGGCTGGACGACACATCCACCGTTGAGCACGTCAACAGATTCATCATCCAGTGCGGAGAAGCCGCCACGCAAGATGCTCTGAGGGTGCGGCTATTTTCATCGTCTCTCTCCGGATCAGCCGATTCCTATCCGGTCGATTTTAGTGCCAACAAGCACCCGGCAGCCGGAAGGCCAATGGTGGTCGCGCGCCATGGGAATGAGTGGGGGCGAGCAGCGAGGAGGAGCGGGCGTGAAGAGCAAGGAGGAGAGAGGGCTTGCAGGCAGGAAGACAACTGGAAAGCATGAAGCCGCAGCCCTCCCTCGCTTCAGAGCTTTATACTTAATGGAAGATGAGGGGACACAGCTCTCCAACTACGCAGGATTCCCGCGAGGCGTGGGCAGCGTCCCCAGCGGAAGGACCGGCACGTTTCCCAGAGAGTAGGGGTCGGGCAAGAGATGAGGCGTCCGCCTTGAATTTGTGGCCCCACACCCGGATCGTCTTCCTGATCCGGGTGTAGGGCCGAAGGCTACTTTCGGCGTCGTGAGGACGGGGGTCCCCACCCCACCCGACAAATCAAAGGTTAAATGGCCCAACAGGCCCACCACGGACGTTAAGGCCCGGCCCTGCACGGCGGCCTCCAGAGGATGCCAAGCTGGGTGAGGGTGCGGGCGGCCCCACCGGCCAGGGCGGTTCCTTAGCCTATCAGGAATTACCCCTGGCAGGAGATTTTTACCGCGCCGATGTGGAGCAGGAGCAGGGTCCACCACGGCGCGGGTTCCCCGTAAATCAGCATGATTATGGAGAGGCATACGATCAGACGGTGCCCTGACCAGGGCAAGGGGAGCCCCCCTTGGTCACGTCCTGTCAACCCAGCAGAGGACGGCGCAGGCGGAGCCCATCGCTTGGACCCCCCGTCACGTCAGATGAACCACCGGAAAGACCCCGAGGCGGCCTGAGGGCACGCCCCGAGGACCTCGTGGGCCCCTCAAACACCCCGGGCGCCGGCCTAGCTGCCCCAGGGTGCCCTAGGAATACCCCGGGAACCGACCGGGTGGGTCTCACGGTATAAGATAGCATCAAAAGGGCGGTGCCACTTGCAGGGAGGCGCCCCCCAGCACGGCGCGGCATTCACATCTAAGGATGGTAAATCTAAGGTCGGTAAAATCTCCTCCCTGGGCCCAGGGGAGGGGCTATAAAATAGGACATCAGGGCAACATGTAAAGGGGACCGAAATCCCACAACTCATTTGCTACAAGCTCACTCGAGCAGAGAATGAGAACACCACACACAGGACGTAGGGTCTTACGCTTCCGAGCGGGCCGAACCTTTCTAAATCCTTTGTCCCATGGTTGGAACTTCACGGCGTGTTACACCCCTGGCCGAATCTCTAAATGGGGGTTCCCACGAATCCCTGCTGGTGGTCCTCACCCTCCGTCAGTATCTCTAGTCAGCTTTCTTACGCTGGTAGGCTTGTTCTGGTGACCTCCATTTTCCCCTCTATGCCTACTTTTTATCTCTGTGCTCTTAAAAATTTCCCCATAGATCCTTGAGCAGATTGATAGTTACAAAAGCATTGAGTTTGGCATGGTGGAGATGTCACAAAGAAGGGTGGATATTTGGTTGCCTGGAAACATGCCTGTAGATCAAAGGAAGAAGGTGGTTTGGATATCATTAATCCCAGAACTCAAAATACTTCTGACGGTGGGTGAGAACCGTGAGCAGGAATTCGTGGGAACCCCCGTTTAGATATTCGGCCAGGGGTGTAACACGCAGTGAAATTTCAATCATGTGACAAAGGATTTAGACAGGTTCGGGCTGCTCGGAAGCGTAAGACCCTACGTCTTGTGTATGTGGTGTTCTTGTTCTCTGTTCAAGTGAGCTCAAGGTAGTTTGTTGTGGGACTTCAGTCTGTCTCTTACATGCTGCCCTTAGATCCTATTTATCACCCCTCCCCTGGGCCCAGGGAGAGATTTTTACCGCCCTTGGGCTTACCTCCTTTGGGTGTGAACGTGGCGCTGTGCGGGAGGGCGCCTCCCTGCAAGTGGCGCCGCCCTTCTGACGGAATCCTATCATGTGGGACCTGCCCCGGCTCCCGGGGTCTTCCCAGGGCACCCCGCGGCGGCATGGCCGACGCCCGGGATGCTTGAGGGGCCCAGAGAAACCTCGAAGCACGTCCCCGAGCCATCCCAGGGTCTTCTCCGGACCCCGGGGTCTTCCCCGCGACTTACTTTGACAAGAAAGGGGGGCTCAGTTGATGGGCCCCACCTGCGCCATCCTCCGCTGGGCTGACAGGACGTGACTGTGGGAGGGGGATCCCCTCGCCCCGGTCAGGGCATCGTCTGATCGCACGCCTCTCCGTAATCATGCCGCTTTACGGGGAAACCATGTCGTGGTGGACCTCGCATCTGCTGGGAGACGGCGCGGTAAAAACCTCGCTAGGGGTAATTCCTTCTTGACTAAGGAACCATCCTGGCTGGTGGGGCCACCCGGGCCTTCCTCCAGCTCAGCACCCTCTGGAGGCTGCCATGCTGGGCCAGGCCTTGACGCCCACAATGGGCCTGCTGGCCCATTAACCCTTAGTCTGTCAATAGGGGTGGGGACCCCCGCCCTCATGACGCCGACAACTTCCCTTCTATTGAAATTTTTGCACAAATTTTACAACCATGCTAACCTGCTTTGGGTCCATCTCACTTGGAATTGTCTCTACACTAATGGTGTCCCCCCCCCCCCCCAATGCTAGAAAATCGGTTGGATTCTTCTGGTGGAAGGATATTATGTCCCTTGCTGATAACTTCTTCATGCTCTCCTTCTGTAAGGTGAACTATGGAAAGTCTGTTAAGTTTTGGACTGATCTCTGGGATCTTGGGGTTCTATAGTGTTTCCCTCAGTTGTACTCCTTTGCAAGGAAGCTAAAGGCATCTGTAGACTTGTTTCTCTCTGGCTCTGTTGATAGTAACTTTAGATACCCACTATCCCCTCAGGCTCTGTCTCAATGGAATGAGCTTCAACTTTTGTTGCAGCACCTGGACAGATCCTTACTGGTGCATGATGATTGGACTTATATTTAGGGCTCCCCAATTTTCACAAGCAAGAAAGCTTATTTATCCCTTTCTAGGACTTTGCCTGCCTCCCCTTTGTTCAAGTGGATTTGGAAGTCCTCTCTACTTCCCAAACATAAATTCTTCTTCTAGCTGTTACTTCGAGAAAGACTGAATACAAGGAATTTTTTGAGAAGGAAGAACATGTTCCTTGACTCCTACTGCTGCCCAGTTTGCATTGAAAATGAGGAGGAAACTTTGCAGCATCTTTTTTTCGATTGTCAATTCAGCCAGGCTGCTAGATCTTTCCAGGCATTTTTTGGAACACTTCACTTTTCCTTCTTGAAATTTTATTGATGCACGGGAGGCTTTTGGTCACGTGGTTTTTCGGGAAGTGGTAATCATAGCTCGGTCAGGTGTGCAGGTTCTCAGGCAAAAGTCTTGCTCGGTCTTCGATCGTTGCCGGCAACGACGGTGCCATGGTGCATCAGTCTCCTTCTTGAGGGCGTTGTTGTGAGGACCACAACCTCCAAGGAGTGATCTAGGTAAAAACCGAAGAATTGAATTGTTGTGAATGAGGGAGAGAAGCGAGAGAGAGAGAACAGAGAGAAGAAGCACTGGAGCCAGCGTGATTGACTTGTATTGATAACATGTATATATAGTACAAGTACAGGGCACGAACGTGCCTAACAAACAGTTGACGGAGTGCCTAGTCTATCACTGAAGATCTGAATCAGGCGCAGGCGTTGAGGCAGAACGGCTCGCTAACACCCAGCCGCAGTCAGAGCTATCGCTGCCGTAGATGCTTAGACTGGTTCGAAAACCTTCAAATGTCGCCGTCGGCAGACCTTTGGTCATTACATCCGCAAACTGCTGATCCGTTGGAACATGAACAACACGTACCTCGCCAATGGCAACTTTCTCTCAGACAAAATGTATATCAAGCTCAATGTTCTTCGTTCTCCTGTGATGAACCGGATTTGAAGCCATGTAGACAACTGACACATTGTCACAGTAAGCGATGGTCGCCTTGCATGGAGGAACACCCAGCTCACCAAGTGAGTTCCACAGCCAACAGCACTCCGAAACTGCATTCGCAACAGCTTGGTATTCGGCCTCGGCACTAGAACAAGACACCTTCGGCTGTCGCTTGGAGGACCATGATACGAGAGTCACCGATGAAGATACAGAAACCAGACGTGGACTGTCTTGTGTCAGGGCAACCAGCCCAGTCGGATGTCCATCGAGCTCGTAGCATGAAGATGAAGGCCGAGCTTGGATGTGCCGCGTACATACTTCAGGATGCGTTTGATCAATGACATGTGAGCTTCTCGAGGATCATGCATGTGCAAGCAAACTTGTTGGACAGCGTATGACGAATCCGGGGGAGTCACGGTCAGGTATTGAAGACCTCCGGCCAGGCTGCGGTAGAGGGAAGGATTGGCAAGCTTGGCACCTTCTGTAGCTGACAGTTTTGGTTTGGTGTCGATCGGAGTAGCAATGGGATTGCAATTTGCCATGCCGGCCCGCTCAAGAATCTCTTCAGCATATTTTGCTTGACTAAGAAAGAATCCACGGGGAGATCGCTGCACGTCAATGCCAAAAAAGAAGCTGAGGTCACCCATGTCCTTGACAGCAAATTCACTCTGAAGCCGGCGGATAAGAGTGCATAGGAGCTGATCACTTGACGCGGTGAGCACCATGCAATCCACGTATAGCAGAAGGATTGCCATTTCAGTGCCTTGACGAAAAATGAACGAGGAAGTGTCTGACCGTGAAGACTTGAATCCAATGCTTGTGATGAAGTCAGCAAAATGCATGTACCAGGCCCTGGGAGCTTGTTTGAGCCCGTACAATGACTTGGACAGCAGACAGACAGCATCGGGGGCATGAGGATCGACAAAACCGGTGGGCTGTTGGCAATACACTTGCTCTTGAAGGAGACATCCAATTGTTTGGCAGACCAACCTTTGCTTGCAATCAGTGTCAGAACTGTCCGGATGGTGCTTGGCTTTACCACTGGAGAGAAAGTCTCGCCGAAATCGACCCCGGCACGCTGCGAGAAACCACGCACAACCCAGCGAGCTTTGTATCGCTCCAAGGACCCGTCAGGATGTAGTTTGTGCTTTGTATCGCTCCAGACACCACATGGACGCCGCGGGGTCGAGGAACAAGGTGCCAGGTAGAGTTTCTGCACAGGGCGTCGTACTCGAGCTGCATCACCACGCGCTAGTTTGGGTCGCGGAGAGCTTGACGAACGGATGTCGGCACCGGAGAGACTGTGCTGGTGGAGGCCGAACACGCGTAACGCGGGTTCGGTTTGATGATCCCAAAGCAGCTCCGTGTGACCATTTGATGGCGATCAGCCTGGGTCACCGGAATGGGCGACGGTGTTGGAGACGGTGGTGGCGATGACGCGGCCAGGTCGGAGAAGGAGGCATGGTCCGGCGGTGAAGATGTCGTGGATGCGCCGCGACTGGAGCATGGCCGTGTCGTGGTGACGTCGCAGCCAGAGCGTGTCGGCGTGGCGGCGTTCCGAGAGCGCGGCGGCGCCGGGACCGTGTCGCGGCCGTGGCGTGGTGAAGACGTGGCCGAGACGGGCACGGAGCGTGACGGCATTGAGAGCTCGTTGCTGCCCGGGTGCCCTGATGTCGTGGTACGCGCTGGCCGTGATGGCGCTGAAGCCGGCGAGCGCGCAGCAGGACCCGAGGGCGCCGAGGATGGAAGCCGATGTTGGTGAACTCGAGCCGGGCGTGGCAGCGGCACCATGGTGAGTACCTGCACTTGACTGGTGTCCTGCATGGGGTCAGTTGTGAGCTGCAAAGATGGTGAGGGCGACGATTCGGTGGCAAAGGGAAAGCGTGCTTCATCGAAGACGACATGGCGTGATGTAATGACACGCCGTGTGATGAGATTGAAGCAGCGGTAACCTTTGTGATCGAGTGAGTACCCAAGAAAGGCACACGGTGTGGTGCGCGGGGAGAGCTTGTGAGGCACGGTGGCTTTGAGGTTGGGAAAGCAAAGAGAACCGAAGACACGAAGGTGCTGGTAATCTGGTGGAGTGCCAAGAAGAAGCTCGCGAGGGGTAGCAGGATGAGTGGCAGTGCATGGTCGTCGATTAAGCAAGTATGTCGCTGTGGCAAGTGCCTCTGCCCAAAACTTAGCAGGCATGAAGGCATGGAAGAGGAGCGAGCGAACGCTGTTGTTTAGAGTTCGTAGGACCCGCTCAGCTTTGCCATTTTATTGCGAGGTGTATGGGCAAGAGAGACGAAGGGCATTGCCATGCTGATAGAAGAATGAGCGGAGAGCGTAGTTATCAAATTCTTTTCCGTTGACCGTCTGGAGGGCAACAATGGGCATACGAAATTGAGTTTGAACATACGCATGAAATGCAAGAAGAGGTAGCACTTCATATTTGCAACGCATGGGAAAAGTCCATATGTAGTGTGTGTAGTCATCAAGTATCACAAGGTAAAATTTGTTTCCAGAAACACTTGGAACTGGTGATGTCCACACATCGGAATGTAGTAATTGAAAGGGAAAGGAAGTAAAAGAATGTGAATTGGAAAATGGTAGGCGAGCTTGCTTTCCCTGCTAACAGGCAGTACAAACATGCTCGGCAGATTTATTACAAGAGAAATCAAAGGACTCTAGAACTGTAGCAGAAGCATCACGCCCTGGATGACCGAGTCGTTGATGCCAGAGGTCAACGGAGGAGGTCGTGGTGTGGAAGCTGACGGCAGAAGGGACATGCAAGGAATATAGATCACCTTGACTGTCACTGCGCAGAATCACCCTCCCCGTGTGAAGATCCTTGATTGAGAAACCGAAAGGGTCAAATTCCACGGAAACAGAATTATCACGAGTTAAAAGAACGAACATAACAAGAGATGAAGAGACAAGTACATTATTCAGATGAAGTGGAGAAAAGGAGGTTGGGATGGACAGGGAACATGAATGGGAGACCGGCAGCTTGTTCCCATCGCAAACAATAATGAGAGAAGGAAGAGTAGAAGGAGTGGAAGAATGAAGAATACCAGGACGCGAGGCCATGTGGGAGGAAGCACTGGTGTCGATGTACCAGTCGCTGGTGCTGCCCGGCTGCAATGCGGCGGTGGCGTTCAGCGCGACGAGGAGGGCAGACTGATCCCAGACGTCGGTGGAGCCGGTGGAGGGAGCTGCTGGGCCGTAGTTGAAACCAGGCGCCTGGGCCTGGGCCGTGTAGACCTGATGAGGGAGAGAGCATGGGCGGGGCCCACGAACGCCAGCAGCTGGAGACCGAAAGGCCATGGGCCAGGCCTGGACCATACCGGTACAGGGATTGACCCCCCATCGGCCACACGTTCTGGAGCCCAGCTGGAGCATTGTTGGAGGAGCCGGAACCCCCGCCGGAGGAGCCGCCGCCAGGAGCAGAACGCCCCCGCCAGAGCCGGAGGCAGTTGCGGGCGAAGGGCTCGGGCGGTGATGGTGGAGATGGCGTGGCTGAACTTTCTGTTCAAGCCACGCAGCATGTTCAGCACCTGGTTCTCCTCGCGGACGGACTGGCCGACGTCGCGCAGGTTGTCGGCGAGGTTCTTCAGGCGGCCGCAGTACTGGGAGATCGACATGTCACCCTGGTAGAGAGAGCGGAATTCCGCCTCGATGTAGACGGCGCGGGTGGCACGGTTGTCGCAAAAGAGCCCTCGATGACGTGCCAGACGTTGCAGGCGGTTTCGTCGGGCTGCATCACCATGTTTTGGAGCTCGCGGGAAAGCGTGGTGTAGATCCAGTTGGTGATGGTGGTGTCGTTCATCACCCACTCCGGAGTGTGGCGACGGCGAGGAGTGTGGACGTCGATGTAGTGGCGCAGAGCGAACTTGGTGAAGACCGTGTCGAAGAAGCACCGCCAGTTGGAGTAGTTCGAGTCATCAGTCAGATCCAGCGTCATAGGGTCGTGGCGCGGATATTGACCATCTGAATCGTGGTCGAAGCGACGGCGATGTCCTAGTTGATCGGCGGTGACGAGGAGTCACTAGAGCCGACCGGACTGGACATTGAGGAGGCAGTCGGGGAGGCGGAGGAAGACGAGCCATCAAACAGCGGGTTCTTCTCCATTGCAACGGAAGCGGAGGATCGCGAGGCAAACGGGTGAGGTTGAGAATCATGAGCCCGACGTGATACCATGAACAAGGGAGAGAAGCGAGAGAGAGAACAGAGAGAAGAAGCACTGGAGCCAACGTGATTGACTTGTATTGATAACATGTATATATAGTACAAGTACAGGGCACGAACATGCGTAACAAACAGCTGACGGAGTGCCTAGTCTATCGCCGAAGACTTGAAGAATCGGGCGCAGGCGTTGAGGCGGAACGGCTCGCTAACATGTTGGTTCGGGCGACGACGGCATCTTGATGTTGCTTTCCTGCTGGGGCGTCGCTATGGAGTCCTTGGGAGGGAGATCATGGTCAGTGTGGAGGGATGAAGTTGTGACAGTGATGGAGTTCGCGGTAGAGATCGACTTGGTGCGGTGTCTACACGACAAGATATATTCATGAAGTGTTTGGCAGTCAAGTAGTAAAAACGATATTCACATCAAAAGTTTCTAAGAAGATAATAGATGCGAAGAGTTTTTGCTGCGTACAAGGATCAAGACAAGGTTGAAGCAAGGATTTAGGAGATGTTTTAAGCTTAGTCTTTCTAGCTTTCCTTCTTAGTCTCTTTCTTTCTTGTTGTTGTTTAAATTCCTTAGTTTCGAGGTTTAGAGTCTAAGAACTCTTGTAACGATTGGTTGTAGATATTCACTTGTGAATGTTTAAAATCAGAATTTTCCTTTATCTCAAAACATAAAGATTTATTCAGCCCATGAAGTAAAATAAAGCCTAAATTCAAAACAGACTTAAAAAGTCAATCTTTACTTCAGAAATAGGTAGAGATTAACTTATGACAGCGCAGCTTGTTGGTGTCAAAGTTTGTTCGAATGTTTGGGCTTATTTTGTTTGTCTTTTCCATTATGGGATAAGTTCAGGATTGCTTTGTTATGCACGGAACGAATTAAGAAAGTTTCTATGCAAATTTGAAAGCAATCGTCAAGAAAAAAAAAACAAAACTAACGGGATGACCACCGGAGAAAATTCCTTGGAGCTAAGGGTGCTGTCCATTTATGCTCCATTCAGCGTCTTCGTTGTCCATTGTTACCCGAGAAGATGCCCAGAGCTAGGGAGGGGAGGTCGGGCGGCGGTGCAGCTGTAGCCCCACGGTGCGGGCGAGCGGTGCACACGCGGGGCTGTGTCGGGGCGACGGGTGGAGGTGGCCGACCGGCCAATGGCCGTAGGTCCGGGTCGGGGTCAGGAGTGAGGACTGAGAAGCTCGAGCTGGGCAGGCTTGGCTTATTGGACCAATTTTTCCAGTTTGGTCCATGCATTCTAAATAGTAAAAATTTGTTGAGCTTAAATCTACTGTAGTCCTAGATATGCTGAACTAATCTTTGAATCCACCACTGCCATGTCAGACATGCTATGCGTGCGCGGTCGAAGCATGCGCTTTTGTCAACATCGATTTTGGAGAGGGAAACATCAGCAGCAGTCAAGGTTCGCGAGCTTCTGTGTGGAGTTCGACTGGTGGGACCCGGCGAGATATAAAGAAATTGAGAATCTTACCTCTCCTCACTCCTTGTTCACCGGTCCCACCGTTCATGATGAATTGTTTATTGGCTCAAGTTGAATAGAGTTTGGATTTCGATTTTCCCGTTTGACAACGAGCAGTCGACTCCTCTAGTGTGCTCGGTTCTGTTTTCCACCCCTACGATTCGATTTTATCCGACGCTGGAGCTGCCGTGCGAGCTCGGCATGCGCCTTCCGCTACTTGGGCTCAACGACGTATCCATATATTAATTAACTAGCACATGAACGCATGCATAATAGTGACGTTTGCAAGAAGACCAAATGAAAACAAACTTATTGCCCGTCGATTCGGATCTACAATAAGAATTATAACTAAAGTCGCGTCCTTTGGTATAATATTTTTGTAATTATTTATTTTTTAGAAATACTGATGCTAAAAATGAAAAATATATATTTACTAGCAAACATGTAGCAATCCAATGAGCGCAGTAAATAATAACGATGGAAATAAAGAAAAGTGAGTGTGTTTTAAAATTAAAGCAACTAATAATATATGCATATGACATTCACCCATAGCAAAACCACTAGCATTATCAGCATTATGTTATACTAGCAAATATATCTGTATGTTGCTATAATTATTTTCTTCTTAAGGTAAACCACGTCTGTTTGTGCGTGAGTCTTCATCTAACTCGTTTGCTACAAGAGGAATCGATTCCGTATTGATGGAGACTTCAATCTAACATGAGTTGGATCCGTTTCCAGTTTCACATCCGACGACATCGAATCAATATGACTTACTTAGAAAACGATCCTCAATAGTCTTCATTGGTCACAACGAACGCCTATATTGCTAGTTTAAGAAAAAACCTTCTCAAAATAATTGTGTGTATAGTAGATGATCTTTTAGTCCAACCCAACCCCCTCCCTTCCTAATCTCCGGCAGAAACACCTCTTCAGTCCAATTGGGGAAGAAAAAACAAGGAATCACCTCTTTTGTACTAGACGCTAACGAAATCCTCAACCCCACGCCATAGATCTGCCCTACTCGCCAGCCCTGAACATGGATCGAGTTGCTGGAAGAGGAGGAAGGAGTCGGCCAAGCAGCCGTGAGTTCGGGAGGTCAGGGCGGAGCGGAGCGGTCGAGCCATGGACCTCGGCCAGTGGCAGTGGGAGGCCACCACCCGTCCTGGATCCAGACTTCGATCGCGGGGAGCGAGGTCGGCGGCGCGGCCGTGGGTCCGGGAGTCCTACGTCGGTGGAGGCTTTCTCCGGCGGAGTTGCGGCGGGACGGCCCTCGGCCGCCGGGAGGCAGAGTCAGCGCGGCGGCACGATGGTGTGGCGGCCTAGGCGCCCCCAAACTCCCGCGCAATCCGGATCTGCGGAGGGTGACCCGGTGGCTGGCGCTACCTTAGCGGCGGTGCTGGCCGCGCTGGACAACGAGGACATCCTCGGGGAAATACTTCTCCGCCTCCCGGCGCGCCCGTCGTCGCTCCCGCGCGCCGGCGCCGTCTGCAAGCGCTGGCGCCACCTCGTCACCGACCCCGGGTTCCTACGCCGCTTCCGTGCCCACCACCGGAAGCCCCCCTGCTCGGCTTCTTCTCCCATAACAGAGGCAAGATTGGTTTCACTTCCGTGCTGGATCGGCCGGATCGCATCCCCGCCGCTGGCAGCTTCTCTCTGCGGCTTCAAAGGGGCAGCAGGGTCTACGGCTGCCGCCACGGCCGCATACTTGTGGTCACCGGCAATCCATTTAGTTTCCTTGTGTGGGACCCAGTTTCTGGCGACCAGTGCCGCGTGCCCTTGCCCTCGGCGTCTGGTGGCAACAAGTATATGATAGATGGGACAGTCATTTGCGCCGCCGGCGGCCAGGGCCATGTCCACGGTGCTTGCCACTCTTGCCCCTTCCTGGTGGTCTTCCTTGGCCGCCGCGGGGATCAAATTATGGTCTGGGTTTACTCATCGGAGACTGGCACATGGGGAAATGCCATCTCAATAATGTGGCTGAGCCCATTCGATCCGGATGATTTTGCTTGTTGCAATACCCTGGTTGGAAATTCCATTTACTGGCTGTTCAATGAAAGCAGTATGGCCATTCTTGAGTTTGATTTGGATAGGCAATGCCTAGCTAAAATAGAGGTACCACTAGAAGTGAGTGACCTTGACACTTCTGTCCGCGATGAGTGCCAATTCTTGATTATGCCGGCAGAAGGTGGTGAGCTTGGCTTCCTCATTCTAGTAGGTTTCAATGCCCGAATATGGAAGAGGAAGGCCAAGTGTGATGGTAATACTGGATGGGTGCTCAGAACTACTATGAAACTGCACCTTCCATTGAAGCGGGCACATAGGTATCCTCCAGAGATAGTAGGATTTGCTGAAGACTATAATGTGGTGTTTATAGCGACTGGTGGTGGTGGTGTTTTCATGGTCCATCTTGAATCCGCACAGTTTAAGAAACTTCCCCAAAAACTGGGCTACCGAACGTGCTTTCCATTCACAAGTTTCTGCACAGCAGGTAAATATAATGCATATAGATGTAGTAAAAATTAAGTTATTTTCCATGATTTGTTATGAGGTGATTTTTCATTTCCATGAGAATTAGACTAACAATTTGAATTGAAGCCGTATCAGTTATTTCTTTGGCTATTAATTGAACTCTTCATATTGCAATATTTCTTTTTTTTTTGTCCTGAATACGCAGGAGATCTGCAGGTATCTTTGTATGAAAGAGAAAGAGTACAACCAGTCCCATTTTAAAAGCCACACTGCATCACCTCACAATAACTGAGGCATGAGCAAGTTGCAGTGAACATAAAACCCGATTACCATCTAAATTTTAGACACAACCCGACCTGACCAACTTCTTAGGCAAACAACTTAAACATAGCTACTTGAGAACTCTAGCACCAGCAAGCACCTGATGTGAACCGCCTCATTGAAATTTCCCTGTTTAGCAACAACAACTTATCTTAAACCTAGATCCCTAAAAACTCTTTAATGAAGGAGGACCATTCAACATTTACCCTGTTTGAGCATTCTTTTATGCTTGGTTGTAAATGAGAGTGCTGCAGTACCTATGTAATTGTAGGATGAATTGCTTTGCATTCCTGTTTTTTGGGGGGCTTTTACAACGACCTGTTGTGCAAAGTAATGAAGTGAGCCTTATTTTAAGCCAAGGGAAGTATCAATTTATAGGTGAAAATATAACCATTGAGAAAATTATGAGTGTTTCAGGGTTGAAAGATCCCAACTCGATATGCAAATTCCTGGCTCAGTTCTTTTAACATGTGAATTCATTCAGTTTCAACTTGTTTAATAGATGAATTAGTGGTAGTTAACTCCTCAGAATTGTTATGCAAATTCGAAAATAGATCTATCTGTTTTCTAATTCATAAAACACAAAATATATTATGCATGATTTGGTAAGCTAAGCTATTTATCTTCGATAGGGCCAGCTCCAGTGTTATCCTCGGTTCCACCAGCCACGAGGGAGGATGATCTATTGACTCACATAGAGGCCGTCAAGCATCAGGAGTTTAATCTGATTGTTGAGGATCGTGAAGTGGACAGGTGGGATCCGATGATCCTTGAAGCTAGTATGCCACCTGTGCCACTCTTGTCTATGCTCGAAGCCAAGGGTCGTGGTTTGTGAAGTCACCTTGTGTTGGTTGCCAAGATGCAAGAATGTATTCTGTTTTTCTCCTCCATCTTGTATGCATTTGCCTATGGCATTATCCATGTGGACATTGGCTCTCCCTGTTTAGTTGTTGCAACCTAATGAGACCCATAACCTTGCACAGTGGGTTATTGCCATAACAAAGCAAGTGTTATGGTTGGGATGGCACTAGACTTAATTAGTCTGATGCTCGAAGGCTCAGATAGTGTTTTATGTGTTCAACGTAAAAGTTGTTCTTTTATTTGTAGGAAGAAACTTCAGATAGTTACCAATGGCACCATTTTTTAGTTTCCCATGGTGTTTGTATCAATATATGTTGCTGCATGTTTGTGAACTATTTTTCACAGATGAGGATGCTTATGTGTTTCCAAAGTGTCAGTTATCTTGTAGTTTCCTCCTGAGGTGCTATCGTTTTTGTCATCAGGTCGAGAGTACTGTAACTTGATGCTTTGATTTAGAGTTAGTTGCCCCTGTGACATCTTAAATTCTTCTATTCCCGTGTGCGCCACTGGATCAAAATTTGATCATTTCTATCAATGTTCTGTTACGTGTTAGTTTAGTCCTGCGCGAATGTGTCCGTGTTTTGTGGTTGATTGCGGGGCGTCCGCCGGGCGGGCGTAGCAGACCTGAACGACGTAGCGAGATCGCTGGCCACAATCGTCTCCACGCCTGATGGTGTACTGTCCCAAGACATAGGTACATTTGGAGCACAGGTACAGCCTATCGCCGCTAGGGCTTGAGCTACTGAATTACAAGATACCTAGGGCGTGAGCTACTGAATTACAAGATCGAGGGACATGAACAAAAGAAACATAAAGAAAACTCGTGTGAATAAGCATCTTTAGCTCGTAGATCAGGCCGCCCATAGTTGCTAGCCGGAAATCATCAGACTGGAGGGCTTGCTTCAACATCAGCGAGTCTGTCTTGATCACCACATGACCCATGCCGCTGTCAGCTGCTTCCTTGACTCCTTCATAGCATGCTATTACTTGGAGGTAGAGAATGAGAGCCGATCGCAACCTCGACGCAGTCTCGGCTGGCAGCAGCGAGTACGAGGCAAGAAGCGGTACCGCCACCAGATGGGCATGCGTGGAACAATGTGCTGCTGCTGCCTCCGCCGCCGCCGCAGGATATGTTCATGAAAAGGAAACGGTGCACGCTCATGAAAAGGAAAGTAAGCGGCCAAATCCAGCTTTCTTTTTGCAAACTTGCAATTACTACAAAGTTTTGTCATTAATGCCACGATTTTTTTACAACAACTGATTTTCATTGCAATATTTAGGGGTTATTGCGACAATAGTTGTTAGTTGCAATAGGGTGGCATATTGCCACCAGTCTTGTAGTGTTGCGATTACAATTGTAGTGTTGCAATAGTTAGGCTATAACGCAACGAATATATGTTGTTGTAATTGCGACGACGTTATTTCCACGCTATTTGGTTTGGTAGTGGTTGCAATAGATGTCCATATTGCAACGATTATAATACGTTGTGATAATTACTATCGTGCGTTGCAAAAGAGTTTTAGATATGACAACAAAAATGGTATTGTTGCAAAAGAAATCTTGGTTATAGCAACAAAAATCGATAATGTGGCAAATGAGTCTTAGATAGTGCAACGCTAATATGAATCGTTGCAACTAGTCGTACATATAGCACTGAACACTCGAATCGTTGCTAGACAGGAGGTGCTATGACAACAATATTTAGTCGTTGCAATGTAGTAGAACGAATGGTTGCAATAGGTGATTTTGTGGGTGCCACCAGCTTGATTATGTTAGTGGGCCTTTAGTTTGGCCCACACATATGGCATGCTTTTCTTTCACGAGGTGAGAGTCCTAATCCGAATCTATTCTAGCGTCGCCTCCCCCTCTTCTAAGTACGCCATCCCTTCTTCGTGTGACGCTGCCTTAGCTTGGCCCATCAAGAACTGCCCCGTGCTTGATTATATTAGTGGGCCTTTATTTTGGCCCACACATATGGCATGCCTTTCTTTCACGAGGTGAAAGTACTAATCCGGATCTATCCTAGCGTCGCCTCCCCCCTTCTTCTTCGCACGCCATTCCTTCTTCGCGTGACGTTGCCTTCGTCGCGCGATCGCCTGACGTCGTCTTCCCTAGCCCGCGAGTTGCCGAGTGAGAAGGTAGCTAGCCAACGAAGAGTCGCCATTGTTATTCCACGATCAAGGTATAAAATCGATCTAAACGATCGCAAAAAATAATGTGTGTTAAAATACAAACTTGAGTTCTTCAATTAGTATATAGATTCATTCAGTTTTTAATACTTACCGACGGAGGAATCTATATTTTAAATATATGCAGGTTATTCAGGAGTTGTATAGTAGTATAAACCTGTGATTTAATTATTAGTTGGGTTTTTTGCAACATGGCACATGATCATGAGGATCGTAGCTGGATGAAATTGTCACATTCAGATCCTGCGTGGCAAATCGGAGTTGCTAAATTCATTGAAAATACTTTTGATGGAACCTTTCCAGGAGAGACTGCGCCCTATCCATGTAGAGGATGCCATCGCATGGCATATCAAAATAAAGAAATTGTTGAATTTCACTTGAATCACATAGGGTTTGATCCGTATTACATAAAACAGCATCATACTGGTAGATCTGCTAGATGTATTGTTGTGGACGATGATGATCGGGACGTTTGCGAAGGTGTAGAAGGTGATCATGATGATGGCGTCTCATCCACTAGACTGCTTTCAGCCCTAATTAGTGGTGTCATATATGGTGAAATTAAATATATTGAGGAGTCAAATGAGTCAGCAAGACAATTTTTCAAATTAATGGAAGATGCCAAGAAAGAACTATACCCAGATTGCAAGGAGGCTACCTAGATATATTTTATTGTGA
This sequence comes from Panicum miliaceum, assembly GCA_032594955.1. NCBI lineage: Eukaryota > Viridiplantae > Streptophyta > Magnoliopsida > Poales > Poaceae > Panicum > Panicum miliaceum. The sequence continues at coordinate 43,679,608 of CM064056.1, read as the reverse complement.
TGCTATATCGGATTAAGTGCATGTTCAGTATTAGCAACAATGCTCTAGAAGCAACTATTGTTATTATTCTGCCATGTGCTCCCCAAGGACCATTGTGTTCCAAATACCCTAGACAAAGTTCGAAAGGTAGTTTGAGACCTTGGCTTGGACTACCAAAAGATTCATGCTTGTGTTAATGACTATTTGTTATTCCGTGGTGAAGAGTACGAGAAGCTGAACGCATGTCCAAAATGTGGGGAGAGTAGGTGGAAGAATACAAATTCAGAGTGTGGTGGTGATGGCACTGATGGAGTAAAGAAGAAGCTCTTACCTCATAAAATACTAAGGTATTTTCCACTTATTCCTTGACTGTAAAGATTATATATGAACGAGACCACATCGGTGAATATGTGTTGGCACAAGGAAGAATTAGTTGAGGATGGAAAAGTGCGACACCCAGCTAACTCAAAGCATGGAAGCACGTGGATGCCAAGTATGAGTCATATGCAAGTGACCCCACATATTGTTAGGCTAGGACTTGCATCGGATGGCTTCCACCATCTAGGATGTTGAATGTGACTTACACTATATGGCCAATAATCCTAATTCCTTATAACCAGCATCCTTGGTTGTGCTTCAAACAATCCTATTGGATGATGTTGATGCTAATTCCTGGGCCTAAATCTCCAGGAATTAACATTAATGTATATTTGTAGCCTCTAGTCGATGAGCTTAAAGAGCTATGGGACAATGGAGTTGATACTTGGGATGCGAAAAAAAGGAAAAGTTTACTCCGCGTGCAATGCTACTTTGGACAATTAATGATTTTCTTGCATATGCGATGTTTTTTGTTTGGAGCACAAAAGGTAGGTTTGCATGTCCTTATTGTCACAAGGATACCGATTACTTGTGGTTAAAATATGGTTCAAAGAATTGCTACAGGGGCCATTGTCGTTTCTTGCCTACGAACCACAGGTGGCGGAGGAACAAGGTCAGCTTCAATAACAAGGTTGAATTTAGGGAGACTCCAGTGCCCCTTAGTGATGCACAAGTAGTGGAGCAGTACAAGAGTTCGAGCAAGTCACTTTTGGAGCGACTACTTCCAGGAAGAGGAAGCAGCGTGATGAAGATAATAGATGGCACAACTGGAGGAAGAAGAGTATTTTCTTTGACCTTTCTTACTGGCATTATCTGCTTATACGCCATAATCTCGATGTGATGAATATTGAGAAGAATATATGTGAGAGCTTGCTAGGGACTTTGCTTGAATTGGCTGGTAAAAGTAAGGACGGTGAGAAAGCTAGACTCGATATGCAAGAATTGGGTATAAGGAAGGATCAACATCTAGTGTTCGACGATAAAGGAAAATACACTTTGCCATCAGCGTTCTACAAGTTAGGTGATGACCAGAAGGAAATTCTATGCAATTTTCTTCAAGGTGTTAAGATGCTCGATGCTTGTGCCTCAAATATCAAGAGATGTGTTGATGTCAATGGTTGCAAGGTTGTTGGACTTAAAAGTCATGACTACCATGTTATATTACAAAAACATTTACCCTTGGTGGTGCGCCAAATATTGCCTGAAGAAGTAGTGATCCCACTGATCAATCTCAGTAGGTTTTTTAGTTCGGTATGTTCAAAGGAGCTTGAGGAAACTGAGATGAAAGAACTTACCAAATTGATTGGAGAGACCCTTTATCGGCTTGAGATGATATTCCCTCCAGCATTTTTTGATATTATGATGCAGTTACCAGTTCATATTGCTTGGGAGGCTGAACTCGGGGCCCTGTTTCCTATAGATGGATGTATCCAGTTGAGAGGTACCTACGTACCCTCAAAGGCTATGTGAGGAACAAAGCATGCCCAAAGGGTTCAAAAGCAGGAGGATACATCTCGGAGGAGTGCCTTACATTCTGTTCGGTTCTTTGAAGGTGTTAGTACAAAGCTGAATCGGCTAGAGCGTCAAGAAAGGAGCACAGTTAGTGAACCACCAGCTGGTCTAAGTGTATTTGCGAGCATGGACTGCACTAGAAAGAAATGTAGTCATAGGCATAATATGCACATACCTTCTTATGATGACTAGCGCAGGATGAGGCACTGCATAATATCCAACTGTGATGAGACCACTCCATGGATAAAGTAAGCTACATGTAATCCTATGTGTTTCTTTTATATTGTGTTCACTATCTAACTGAGATAAGTTTATTGTTTCATCAGTGAGCACATGGACGAATTGAGGAACACCAACTCGAATAATGTTGATGGAAGGCACAAGGCTAAATTTGTAAATTGGTTTGAGCGTAAAGTGAGTCATATATATTTCTGTTCAATTTTATTCATCACACTTGATTATGTTCGCTAAATATTTTCCAAACATTTCTGAGTGTAGATCAGGAACCTACGTGCAGCGGGAAAGACAGATGATATGATTTATTCTCTGTCTCGTGGTCCAGAGCCAATACTTAGGGTGAGGAACAGGTTTTCCATCAATGGGTTTTTCTTCCGGACATCACATGTAGAGAAAAATCTATCAACACGGAACAGGTGTTGTCATCAAGGGCGATGATGGCATGGAATGGTATGGAGTTATGTGAACATACTCAGATGATCCATACATCCTGGCAAGACAAGCGGAACAAGTGTGTTATGTGAAAGGCATGAAGAAAGATATTAAATGGTGCAGTGTCCTTAGAATGAAACCTAGGACCTTGTTTGACATGCTTGAACTAGAGGACAGTGATAATAATGTTGGTGATACCAATGTGGACTCGGTAATCACAGGAGTGGAACAAATTACTGTTGAGGAACAACAGGAGGCTTTGACAAGCTGGATTAGGCCAGACATGCAAGGGTTAAGTGGCGATGCTTCTGTAGTTCAAAAGGTGGTGCCCATGCCTGAACCGGATCATGAATACATACCAGAAGACGAAGATGATTCTGATGACACCTACATTGATGATGGAGTTGTTGCTCCAGTTAATGTACCTGCAGAAGATGACAATATTTTCTTTGTGTAATTTGGTGTTGCAAAGTTTACTTCATGAACTAATTACACCATGCAATTGTGTGCAATAGTTTACTTCATGAACTAATTACACCATGTATTTGTGTGCAATAGTTTACTTCATGAAATAATTATACCATGTATTTGTGTGCAATAGTTTTCTACAAAACATTGAGATATTCTACCATGAACAATGATCAACTTCATTCAAACCAACTGCATCCATTATATACATGTGCATGGATCAGACAAAAGCAGAGGTTCATGCCTCTCATTACATTTACATCCATTACATATAGCTAAGAGTTCATGCCACTCATTACTTCTACATAACTAAGATAATTAAGATACCTAAGATAATTGCAGCCTTCATCTTCACTCGTCATCCTCGTGCCAGCTCGCCCCACTTCCGAGATTTCATGTAGCGCTTGACCATGACCCGAAGCTTCTCGGCTGCATCCCAAACCTTACATTTTAGAAGGAAACCAATTAGCATTAAGAAATCAGGGATGGTTAGCTTAATCAAGGGAATGACCATCACCTCCTTGCCAGTAGGAAGAGGAGTTCCATCCTCTTCGAGATCGCTGTCAGGGTTGTGGTACATGTTCACGAGGAACTCCTTTCGGAAAAGGACCTTATACTTTTCTCCTTCCTTCAATTCACTAATGTGTGCACAAGTTAGTTTATAAAGTGTTGCATCATAGGATATTATACTTTTCTCCTTCCTAAAACATGCAAGATTGATCTAAGAACACCTTAGGCACCTTAGGCACCTCGTGCAGGGGGGTGCCAACTACCGAGGCGAATCTTCATCGCTAGAAGAATCGGGATGACGACGATCCTCGACAGGAAGCGGCGGTTCCGCGGTGCCAGAATGTACGGAGGTGTGGGCAGGGAGAGAGGAGCCTTGGCCCTCAGAGCTTGCTCCACATCATCGGTGTAGTACAAGTCCGTCGGCAGCATAGACAGGGCGGGGCGCTTCCGCTTGGGGCATGACGGGCCGCCATCGACCTTCCGCTTGGGGGATGGCGGGCCGCCGCTCGACGGCGGCCACGAGGCCGTATCAGGGCTCGGCGCGGACTGGTCTTTTTCCTTATCCATTGGAGGGGAGAATATGCGGCCGACAATGGGATGGGAAAGAGGATTCGCCGGCGATGGGAGGGGAAGAGGATTTGCTGGCGATGGGAGGGGGAGAAAACCCTCGCTTCCGGTAATGGGGCGCATTAGGGGAGAATGGGAATAGTTTGGGGGACTCCGAACTTGGCGATTCATTAATAAAAGGGATGTCGGGACAAAGGGAGAAGTTTCCATTCCATCCACTCGCAACCGCCAGATGTGCGGCCAGATATCACTGACGTGTGGGCCTGCTAGCAATTGGGCCCACACGGGAGTCAAACGAATCACCCTGCGGACGAGGCTCATCCAGGAATGGGAGGGGACAATGAGTAGATTTTGTTTCTAAAACTGTAGTCTTTTCATACCCAGAGCCACTTATATGCGGGTCCCACATGTATATGACATGCAGGACCGACCTGTCGGCGCCGACCCCATGATCAGTTCTTCCTCGGTTCTTCATTGATCTTCTTTTTTTTTATTTTGATTCGTAATAAAAACTTCAAACACTTATAGATTTCACATATGATGTCCAAATCATGTGGTTTTTTTGCGCCTTCTTAGAACAACATTATCTATCACATGGACTCATCTAAATTGTGTTAATCGAGTAGAATTTAGTAGCTTGTTACAATCACATTTTCCTTATTTTATGCAACAATTAATATCTAGCCAATGGAGCTGTATGTTCACAATGTGCTTTTGTGTCTAAGTTAAACTTAGACCTCCCTGCGAAATCGTTGCTAGATAGAAGGTGATATTGCAACAATATATAGTCGTTGCAATGTAGATGAACGAATGGTTGCAATAGAGATGAGTTTGTGGGTGCCGCACCAGCTTAGGTTATGTTGGTGGGCCTTTCTATTGGCCCACACATATGCATGGCAGGCCTTTCTTTCACAAGCCGAGAGAGGTCCAAGTCGGACTAAACATACGTAATTTGGCTCACACATACATTTCTTGTGTGATTGTTTGGCCCACACAGACTTATCATTGAGCTACCACTTCATTTCAAATTAGCTTTGGTATTTTTGTTTTATATAATGAGGCTTGTGTTTGTTTGTTGTCGACATGGTGGGTGTTAAAATGCAAAAGAAAATGCTCCAATTAGGATTTCGAACCCTGGGATGGGTTAGGGAAGGTCATCAAATACCATTGAGCTACGTGTTGTTTTGTTACTATTCCTAGGCATTCTATTTATTTAAAAGATTTCTCATGCTTTCTGCTGGCATGGTGAGCACATGGCTAGGTATCAGCCCTGTCACCCGCCACGGTTGTCAAGGTTACTGGCCGCCCTCGCAACGTCACTGGCCACCCTCGCTACGTCACCGGCCGCCATCGCCACATCAACAGCCGCTCAGGTCACTAGCTACCCTCGCCACGTCACCGGCCGCGGTTGTCCACATCACCGGCCACTGTTTCCCACTCAAATTCGATCCAAAAAATCCATCGTCACGTCCCAGCCGCAGTTGCCACTAAATCCAAAAAATGTGACGAAAGAAGGGTTCAAATCAGAGACCTAGTACCATAAGATATGTCTCCTTACCATTGCACCGCTTGTTTGTTTGTGTCAATTAAGGTTGGGTGCATATTTTATTAATTCTCTTTATATTATTGGTCCACAAACAATCACTACAAGAAACTATTTAATCCGTGACGAAATTTTCATAACAATTTCAGAGAACGTCATTCTCAGCCCCTCCCCTGGGCCAGAGAACGTCATTGTCATGACGAATGGTAAAACTAGGGTAGTAAAAATCCGTCCCTGGGCCCAGGGGAGGGGCTATAAATAGAGCATGAGAGCAACATGCAAGGGACAGACAAAAGTCTCCGAGAACAACCACCTTGAGCTCATTCGAGCAAGAAAACAAGAACACCATACAATGACGTAGGGTGTTACGCTCCCGAGCGGTCCGAACCTGCTTAAATCTCCTGTCAGACGGTGGAATCTCACTGCGTGTTACACCCCTGGCCGAATCTCTAAACAAGGGTTCTGCTCGCGGTTCTCACCCACCATCAGTCATGGATTCGCAGTTATGGATATCAAGCCCAAAAACCGTGACGTTTTATCAATTTCATCACAATTCGGCCCACAACACTATAATGTTTAAACAAATTCGTCACGAACGACAAATTAAAAATCATCATGTTCTATATAAGAAAAATGGAAAAAAAAATTAAAAAATTGCAAAGATCAAGGATTGAACTTGACCCTCTCGAGGGAGAAACTTTGAAATTCCATTAAGCTATCAGTTAGTTTGTTTATCTTCTATATTTAGCTCTTTTATATTGTCTTGCTTACGTGAACAATAAACACAAAAAATGGTATCTCACTGTGTGTTACACCCCTGGCCGAATCTGTAAACAGGGGTTCTGCTTGCGGTTCTCACCCACCATCAGTCATGGATTCGCAGTAATGGGTATCAAGCCCAAAAACCGTGACGTTTTATCAATTTCATCACAATTCGGCCCACAACACTATAATGTTTAAACAAATTCGTCACGAACAACAAATTAAAAATCATCATGTTCTATATAAGAAAAATGGAAAAAAAATTAAAAAATTGCAAAGATCAAGGATTGAACTTGACCCTCTCGAGGGAGAAACTTTTAAATTCCATTAAGCTATCAGTTAGTTTGTTTATCTTCTCTTTTATACTGTCTTGCTTACGTGAACAATAAACACAAAAAATGGTGACGCATAAAGGGTTCGAACCTGAATCTGAAGCCCGCCAGATAAATGCAATACCACTAGACCATGTGTCATGTTGTGTTGTAGTTTGTGGTAATGTAGACTATTTATCTATTTATTTAATGCCAAAAAAAAGGTGCTAGCACGACTCGAACCCGCCAGCTCACCCGGTCGCATCGCAATGTCACCTGGCCGCATCGCAATAAATCGAAAAAAAACTCGAACCAGCAACGTCCGCCACCTGAAGTTGAGTCACTTGCACTGGGCTGCTAGTTTGGTTATGACAGCAGGAAGTTGATTTCTATATTATACGAGTGTTGTTGGTTGAGCAGCCTCATCCAGACGAGTGCGGCTCGTAGACCAATAGTAGCATGCCATGTGGTGGAGTTCAGCTAGCTGCCCACATGAATGGTTCATTTTTTCTTTTTAATCCATAATGTAAAGTTGTAACTTGTATTTCTTCGTCCTAAGAACTCCAAATTTGTTGGTTCTTTTTTTTCTTCTAAAATCACGATCTTTCATCTGGTAGTGTTTATTTACATATTAATTGTTAATTTTATCTATTTTTCATATGGTTCATTTTCTTTCATAATGTAGAAAATAGAAAAAATATATTTTTTTATAATAGTTTCTAAATTAAATTCATATTTTCTAGTAGTAGGGTAAACAAAAGGTCATGTCCAAATTTGAGGTGCATACGAGTTTGAAAATACGCTAAGGCATGAAAACTACAATGCTTGAATTGAGGTATATGAAACTATGTGAGACATGTCTCCTGTTTATGAACAATGTATATTTCAAACATCGTAAAATCTTATGAAACTTTTATGCTAGGACTATACATGCATAAAATGATTCTATGACAATTTATAGAATTTTCAGAGAAGTTTTAGATATTATTATCATTATTTTATAATAATATTGCAAGTAGAAGTTTGACTTATCACTAGTAAACATTTGAACTTTTCATATATTTTCACTATATAAGCTATAATAGAACAGAGATACTTCGAATATATTTTTGAGAAATCTTTTAGATATTATTTGAGATACATATAGTTCAATATGTAATTACTTTTAATAAACTCGCAGAAAATCATTTAAACTACTAAAAATAGTAAATGAGTGTATGAATTCATTTAAACTATAGAAAATAGTGTATGAATTCCAAACTTTTTAAACCTCCCACAAAACAACGTTTATGTCATCTGTTTCATATAAAAATATTTTAGGTATATGACATAATTCGATTCGCATGTTACTTCACAAATTTATTTATTTAAATGTATTCCTGTTTAAATGATAAAAATGGGCACGAAAACAGACCCGGTAACGCTTCGGCATGGCCCGAAGTGTGCGCCGTGCTGCGGCCCAATAGAACACACAGCTGTTCGGCGGCCCGGCCTGATTTCGGGTGCAATCCGAGTCGTCGAAGCGGATTGGACAGCCAGGATTCATGGGGTCCGGTACGGTATATTAGACGGTAGGCGACCAGAAAACCCTAAGCCATCTCACTTCCTTACTCGATCTATTTCTTCTCGGCATGGGGCTGGGCGCCGTCGCCGCAGCCTGCGGGCCATGTCCGGGCGCCGCCGCCGCGGGCTGCGCGTCGCCGCCGCTGCGGGCGAGTGCCATGGCCGTGCGCCCTCGCCGCGTCCGAGCGCTACTACTGATGCCGCGCGCCCATCCCCCCGCGGTCAGAGTGGCCACCGCGACAACTCCGGCCACACCACAACTCGTTGGGAAAGATGCCGGCAACCACGCGCAGCAGCATCTTCATGCCACGCGCGGTCCAGCGTATCAAGGTAAGTCGTCACATCCTCGGGGTAGGATTAGGGTCTGCCGGTTTGCCCAGTAGGGATTAGGAATTTGGCTTATGGCCTTTCTAATTTGACCAATCCCCTCCGTTTACGTGCTGTCCATGACCCAGGGTCAAGAAATCAAGAGTGACATGCACGAAATTAGGATTGATTTTGCCCAAAATTAATTAATCCTGATCTTAACTTGGGGAAACATTAAGACCTAACACTAATTACTCCGAATAATGATGCATTTAGGCTTAATTTGGTTTGATTTGCATCTTTAGGCACTTAAACAACCACATTAAGGTCTAATGCGGCTCTGATAACTTAACAGATCAAAGTTGCATAAAAGTGGCAGGATAAGCGGAGCGTGGCTACTTTAGTGCTGAAAGTGGGAATGCTGCACTCTTAGTGGCTTAGGCTTGATATATTAATTCCAGCGATATCTTTGATCTAGATTTGGCTAGTTGGATGCCGCACCACTCTGTTAGTTAAGTTAAATTGTCTGTTTTAAACATGCATTCTCGTCTACAAGATTGATTATTGTGTGATGATATGTTATGCAGTTGAGACCTGTAGGTTGTAGAGTGCACTTGATACTTATCTCGAGGAATATATAAGCGTAACTAGTAATTACTTTTCCTTGACATATAATACCAACTGTATAGTACTTCTGATTCAGTTATAAATATTTTGTGATGAATGAAATCATAACAATGGGCCTGCCACATCAGCAGCGGCGGGCCCGAGTCTGAGCCCGCTTCGCTCACCAGGTTCCTCGTGGAGGCCTAGTCCATGGGGACTCCGCTCGTCCTCGTCTGCAATAAGATCGAGTTCATTGATGAGCAGGTACAGTTTTAGAACTTCCCCGTGTGGCTATTACTCAGATTAGTGTGTCAGAAATCTTAACTGAAACTAAACTATACATGATTATTTGATGTATGTCATATACATATTAACTGAACATTGTCTGCTTATTTGTGTCATAGAAATGTTAACGGAAGCTTAACTGAACTGCCCCCCAATTTTCTTGATTTGTGTCCTCTTGTTCCTTCTATTTCTTAATGTAGTACAAGACTGATCTCAATTTAGTAAAGAGATCACTACTGCTCATTTGTTGATTCCGTAGTTGATCTCAGTTTAATACATGATTACTGTAATTCTATCAGAATAAGGTCTTCCATTCCTTTCTACAACATTGTATCTATCGTAGCTTTTGCATGCTCTCATTAGTGTAGCTTTGGCGTGTTGTCTTTAGTGCTCAGAGAAGGATAAGCAATGTTGTTTTATTTCTGATCAGTTGCACCTGCAGTTTGTTTATTCCAGTTAATCTATGCACTTTGGCAGAAACAACGATTTCAGGGGAGTAACAGTTCAGTCATAAGTGGCGCTGCAACAGGAGTTATTTTTCTTCAAGGGCAGCTTAGTTAAGCAGGTAAGCTATGCAAGTCTCTGTCCGTCAGGTTTGTTCAGAGATTGAGTGACTTGATGAGCAGCAGCATGTGGTGAGGATTAGTGTTGCAGTAGCTTTATAATTCGCCTGCTACAGCGTGTTAGTTCACAAGAACTTGATTGTATGAGCTCTCTGTTTATTTCATCACAGCAGTATATGCATGCTAGATTTATCTTATTCCATACTAGTCTTGTCTGCATGCTAAGATATTAGTGCTTTTTAATTACCTTGAGATGGCTTTGCTGCTTGCTTTAGTTATTTTCTGTAAGTTCAGTAACTAAGTACCTATCTTTTGCAAGCCTGTTTAATTTTATTGTGATCTTGAGTAGCAGCTCGTGCTTGCTATCGAGTTCTGCGAACAACATGCATACTTAAGTTTGAGTACCTTTGAGATTAGTTGTGTTACTTAATGCTTATGTGGCTGGTGTTAGCAGTACAGTAGCTGGCTTTTTGGGTGCTTATTCATGTGGACAGTGCAGCTAGATTTTTTGTAGAAGATTTGGTAAGTGTCAATGTGCAGTTCATTTGCTATATAAATTACAGCTTCGCATAATTCACTTGCCAAACAATGTGCTTCGGAACTAGTATTTCCATTTGATGGTACTAACTGCATATCCATTGTTTTCAAGTGAACATGCTGTTCCGTCATATTTTACCATCTCATGTTTCTAGTTCCATTAGTTGTCAATATCATATTGTATAACTGTAGATTATTAGTTCTAGCTGCAACAAAATAAATATGAAATGATCATGTTGTACCTTCAATTTAATTTTGCGACAAGCAAGGTGGATCAGGAAACCTGTCCATCGTCATCAATAATAGGTGAAGTTATAAATTGTTCTCTAACTAGGATTATTTTTTCATTTTTTTCTAATCACAAAGGCAAACGGAGAGGCAAGAGGAAAAGGAGCGAGCTTTGGTCAGTCCCTACATGTTAAAAGCCCAACTATTCTGTCTCGATCTTAAGCTTAAGTAAGAATGAGAAGTCTGAGAGGCAATAAAAGCATAAATCGCCTCTTTTTGATCCAAGAGTCCATGAGAAGAAAGCTGCCTACGCCAAAAGAAAAGAATCTAAAAATATCCGTTCGACATAGGCATGCATGATGGTATGGTAGGAAGACTCCGACCACTACATAGGAGCCTGCCAAATAAGCTCCTCAAATTGGTATATGCCCTCCAATTGCTCTTCTATGTTGTATCTAGTAGCCCACTCTTCTTCTGTTAACCCCCCATCTTCAGCTTGAGCATCTAACAGTTTTATATCATGCAGTAGTTCTTGCCTAATAGTCTAGAAACATTGGCTAAGACTTTATGTCCCAATCCCTTCATTTAAATGAGAGTGGATCGAGGGAATGGAATCTAGACTATAGATTGAACTAGACTTTCAATTCAATCTATTCATCTCATCTTATGTGGATTCCTAACCTAAGAAAGCTCTAATTCCAGCCAGCGAGGAGCCATTTTCATTGTTACCGTACCGGCTGTGAAAATTTGGTCCGCTCGGCCACTCTCCCCTTCCCGGGGATACGCCCTCCTCAAACAAAGGGTTCCGGAATCCTTTATCTTTGATTTGTGAAATCCTTGGGTTTAGACATTACTTTGGGAATTCCTATTCTTTTTTCTTCGCGACCGGTCCGCCAGAAAAACTCAAAAGGCCTACGGGTTGTCAACTTCTTTTCTCGGAGAAGAAACAATAACGAATTTTATGTTTTTTCCACTATGGCATTTTTTTCCACGATGGGTTTCTATTACGGGGAAATCCGCATAAGTTCGAATGGGATGAGGACGAACCTCAACCTGTGCTCGAGAGATAGCTCTCCATACACTGATAAGGGATGTATGGAAATCTAATCTGACTCTGCCCCCCTAATGCCTTGGGATGGATGTAAAGCCAAGCAAATTGCTTCCTAGATGTGTACGAATAATATAGATTTTCTAGATATTTAATTATTATTTTATTATTTGGAGTGATATGGATGAATGGACAAGAGTTCTTACTTTCATATGTTGAGTATTATGTTTTATTCATACTTTCGTATGTTGAGTATTATGTTTTATCATGAATGGTGGGCGTGAATGATGGATTGATTTCATTAATGATATGTGTAGTATCAATTTTTATTTTGGATATTCTGTTGCATTAAAGGATCGGCATATGATGACGATCCATATTTTCATTGTGCTACCCTTTAAGTATATGGCAATGAAATTTTTTTTCGTTGCGATATCCCTAGCGATGACCCATATCCCTAGCGAACCAAGTTCACCTATACGAGAGTGAGGAATAGAAATCCTACAATCATTCGATGTGATACCTTATAAGCATATTTTGATGTTTTCTCGTTGTTGCGATATCCGTTGAGCATATAACTATGACACATGATTCGTTGTGTTACCCTGTATGTGTAAAGCGATGACATATTTTGTTGCAATATGACCAAACCATATAGCCACACCACATAACTCGTTGCGATACCTTGTAAGCATATAGCAACAACACATGATTCGTTGCGCTATCCGGCACATGATTTGTTGCGCTATTCGGTACGTGTAAAGTGAAGACCTATTTTGTGGCGATATCATTTCAGCATGTCGCAATGCTATATTTCGTTGGGATATGGTTGAAGCATATAGAAACGACCACTACTTCGTTGTGAGCATATTGCAACAACATTCTTGCGTTGTATTAACGCTTGTTTGCAACATTGCAATGTCGTTGCAATAGCCACTATAGCAACGACGCCTATCGTTGCAATTACCAATATTGCAATGACAATGGGCGTTGCAATTTTCACTGATTGCTACAACACACGTTGCAACAACTCACACATATGCCAACGGCTACCTATGTCGTTGTCATACCATATTGCAACTCAAGTTTAAGCAACGACACAATTGTTATGACAACGACACAAAGTCGTCGCAATATCTTGCTATTTCAACGAAACAACCCCTATTGCAACGATTTTGTGCCGTTGCGCTAGTGACAAAATCTTGTAGTGACAAGCCCGCTAGATCCGGGGTCCTCCTCGCTGGATCTGGGCTCTTGGAGAGGGGCGCCATCGCTGTAGGCGGCGAGCTCCACCCGCGCCGTGCTCTGCCCGCACCGCGCTCGCGAAGAAGGTGGAGGAGGGCGGCGACGCGGAGAAGGCGGAGGAGGGCGAGGAGGTGGAGGAGATGAGACAGAGGCGGCCGCTCGGTAGAGAGAGAAAGGGAGAGAGAGAGGGAGAGAGAGTGAAACCCTAAGAGGCAGTCGGGCTGAGATGGGCTTTTCTAAGGCCTTGATCACATTAACGGAGGCGGGTTCCTTAAGAGGCTTGCCTCCAAAAATGACCCTATTTTCCTAAGCGGGCCTGTTATAATATCCGCCTCCGTAAATTGATTTTGCGAGGCGGTTTTCTTGACCGTCTCGGTTAATAGAAAATAACCGTTAATCGAGGCGGTTGAAATTGCTGCCCTCCGAGCGTTAATCGAGGCGGTTGAAATTGCTGCCCGCCTCGGAGGTGTTTTAAAAAGGTCGCGGTAAATCATTTTTTGTAGTAGTGTATGATGGGACGTTTTGGATGAAAAAGGGGAGAGAGAGGATGATTTGGGGGAGAAGATTGTGGGGACTGGCAATTTCCATCCAAAAGAGGAACACCTTTTGTCCCTGACATGTGGGACCCACCGACCCAGGCCGCACGCGCCGGGAGGCGCGGACGAGTGGCGTAATCCTCGCGTGCGCATTAGTATGTGCGACTGCCACGCGGGGCCCACCTGTCGGCGCCGGGTTCTTGGCCAGGTCTTCATCAGTTCTTCATGGATCTACGTATTTTGTGATTTGATTAATAATAAAAACTTTAAACGTGGTTAGATTTCTCATTTCTTGTCTGATTCATTATTTTTGCTGACTTCGTATAAAATCATTATCTATCTCATGGGTTCCACTGCGCATAGTGACTCCAGTTTGATTCTGTACCTTACTAGCATTGCAAACACTAAGTCTTAATAACTATCTAATGTAGGTGTATTTGCCAATAAAATTTTGTGTATATGCCATTCTATCACACATGTACTTATTATATGATGGAATGTTTAAATGCACCATTTAAACCACATGTTCCACTCTCATTGGATATGGACTATAAGGACCATATGACATAGGTCACGTAGTCATCTTACATGAACAAATTCAGTCCATAAATTTAAACATGTCGTATGTAGGTTCAATTTTGAAAAGACCAATTTCATCACAATCCATGAGGCTCAAAACTCCAAATATTTGCCAACAACACAGTGAATTACAGTGGAGATTTCACTTTTGTGTATTTTCCCAGCTGTATTTACATCTTCTCTCTTTTGTGTATTTTTCCCGCTGTATTTTCACAATGTGCTTTTGTGAATGTTCATTTCTCATTGAATTTCACTTGGGAATGTTCATTTCTCATTGGATTTTACTTGAGGGATCATATGTACATGGTGAGTTAGTCATGCATCCTCCCACCCATATTCATGAATAATCAGAACACAAATTTAGATGAAGTTGTAGATAAGTTGGTTTTTAGAAACAAAATAGTGCAAACGAAACAAGAGTTCAAAAAAATAGTGAAATCAAAAGGACACCTCTTTTAAATTGAAAACAATTGCAAATTGCGTCTTCTCTGTAAGAAAGCGCAATCCTATGTGTCCCCGACTTGTGGGACCCACTGCATTTGGCAAGAGGAAAACATATTCACCAGCAAAAAAGTTTTCATCGCGGCGACAGGTCGGACCCACTACATCCCGCCAGGCTGTAGCTCAAATATTTAGATCAAGTGCAATATTCGCTCCATTAGTTTTTCCTTAACCCTCAGATACATATCTTAGCCTCCTCCCCACTTCACCCAAAACTGCGGCGATTCCTATCTGCCCAAGCAACTCCATCCACGGCAACGACTTCTCTTTCCATGGCGACTCCTTCCGTGGCCGGCGATGGAGAACCCAGCACATGACCAAGGAGGGTCCCTGTCGACGAAGCCGATATTGAAGACGCAGGATTCAGGTTCGCATCCACATGTAATGCCTTCCAGGGTTAGGGCAGAAGATTTGCATGCAATCGATTTCTTCTTGCCTCCATTTAATCGAGTTGATGTTACCTCTAAGGCCATCTAGGGTTTTGGCAGAAAAATTGCATGCAATCAATTTGTTCTTGCCTTATTCAATCTATTACTTTTTGCCTCACAACCAACAGAGTTGATGTTACCTCTGTTGCCATCTAGGATTTTGGAAGCAGGTCCTATCCTGGGAGCACTTGTCTTTCCCCCAACAGACCAATCCATTAGAGTTTAGTTCAGAGTTTTTTCTCGAGGAGACAAAGGGGCAGACCCCTATTTTCATGTTTTTCGTTCTAGAGTTGCAACTCAATGACGCCGCGCTCTGTACTTTAAACTCCTTCCTTTTTTCTCTCTTAATTCAAAGGCGGAGCTCCTGCCATTACGTTAGCAAAAAAAGAATAATTGCGCACAAATGAATTGATGGTGCCTCATTGGCGCATGCTTTTATAAATCACAGAGCTGTTTAGTATTGATTAGTTTTCCGCATTGCACTAGTAGTACTACATCTTCATTAATTGATGCTGGCGTTTTGATATCTATGTGCACATACAGATCAGGCCAGTTGATAGGTGACATGTGGAAGATAATGGTACAGTGCATGGGGGCAGAAGGACAAGATGTTGTGCGTCTGGTCCAGGCTACTCTTGACAGGGGACAAATAGACTTTCGTAACTTGTGCACTTTCAAAGATCAGCTTGGATATGGTGGGCAGGACTACTACTACTACTACTACTACTACTACTACTACAATAAGAGAATAGAAAATGTTGATGCATCTGTTAAGGCAATTGATTATAGCAAAGATGTAGAGTACATGCTTGAGTACATGGCTGAATCTGAACAAAGGAAACTAAGGTTGATACTATCAAAACGAGAAGTAGTTGGACCTGTCAACATTACACCCCTGAAACGACCAATGGCTAATTTGGATGATTATAGTACAGATGATGATCATGATAGTACTAATGATGAAATAATTAACCACTACAAAAATTGGCTTGAAGACCAAGATCCAGATTGTGGTATGTATGATGTTTGTACTACACTATCCATATGTATCTATAACTGTACAATGTACTCACATAATTATTTTTGTAACCTGCAGATCTATACAATGACTACAGGGAAGCAATAGTAAAAATATACTCTAAATGGTTAAGGCCCCGAGGCCTTCTTAGAGAAATTTGTAAATCCTTTTCCCTTTGAACCACTTCTTGTTTGTGATGAAAATTGTGAATCCACTAAGTGCACTTGTTTTTCATTTTTTTAGTGGCTTATAACAGAGGTCAAGCTCAGCCTACAGAAGTACATGATGAGAGCAATGGTAGTAGCGCCACGGTGCCGTCACAATGGCCAGCTCATGCAAGGAAACTGAAGCAGATAAAAGGTTCTAAAAGCTAAACAACATTCTGCAGTTTTTGATGCTGTTATTGTGCACGAGTTAATGTAAGCTTCTATTTTTTGTTTGTAAATAGGTGGCAAGAAAATGGGCCGTGGATGCTTGAAAGGGCTAGCTGCGGTGGCCAAGGGATCGAAGCCTCAGTCACAGAAAATGAAAATCAATTTTTCTGGAAATCTGGGTGGTCCGTGTGGATATAATAGACGTACCTTTGTGGATGAGTTTGTGGATGAGGTTGTTGTTGACACCGAATTTTGTCAGTAAATCTGATGTAATGTGATTTTGGTCTGTATCGGCAGGGGTCACGATCTGCATGCAAGTATGTGAAGTTGCGTGGGAAGAAAAAAGAAAGCAAACGTGATTACCATCCTGGCAGGATTATTTTGTTTGATAATGAAGGCAAGTCAAATGGAGAATGGGGTCTGCACGTACATGTATCCATTGGCTTGTGTTGCGGATGGTGCAGGAGTTATTTGGCTTAATCTGGCCGGGTAATCACGTGATTGTCATGCAAGACAAAATAAAGGAAGCTTCAAGTATAAGAGATGCAAGGATGACGTCAAGAAAGAGTCATTACGTGCACGCCATGGAGATTGGAATAAAATAAGAGCAGATCCAAGTTAATCACATATTGGTCTCTTCACGGATGGATACGGGAGTTTCATTGATAAGGATTCTACACAAGGGAAGTTAGAATCCATGTATCTTAATATTTCGTTTTGTTTAGATTTTCATGTTAGACAAGATCACGTACAACGTGACTTGATAGGGTTGCTTAGTTCCAGGGTATAAATATGTACCCCCTGGCTATTGTAAAGGTTTCATCCCTTGATCAATCAAACACATCTACCTTTTCGCATTTACCTTTTTTGCTCTAGGAGTAGGAGAAATGTATCTTCTCGATGAGTTCTTCAGCAAGCTGGGCTGCATCGCTTTGATCTCCAGTTCGCCGCAGTCTTCGTCTACTGGGTATCCCAGATTCCCAACTTCCGAGCGCATCGCTGTCGTTGGCTCTGGTTCTTATCCACCAGTTATCGAGTACCTTGGATCTTCGACTGACGGCACATCGCTTCTGTCTCGATCTACGGTATTCACCAGTTATCGATTCTCATCATATCTCGTAAGGCTACATCATCTCGATCTCTTGCTAGATGTGGTAGAATCACAGTTATCCAGCTCAGATTAAGTTTTCTAATTGATTGTCTATCGAGTTCTATCGTTCCAATTACTGCATTCACGGAGTAGCCGATTAGATCTTATTCTGAGTGTTGTTTCGTGAAGCTTTATTATGTTTGTGTTTTAGTACTCTTTATACGGCTTTGCACTTGTATCGGCTGTCTAGCTGATAGTCCTCACACTTTATGGACTTAGATCTGTTTTGTATAGCCGATGAGCCGTTTATGCTCATCAGGATACTGGGATTGCCCTCCAGGCCAATTGTTTAATTATTATGCTTTATTTTGCTACACCATTGTCGCTACTGATGCCAGGATCACATCGGTCTGATCGGCCGATCGCCGCTAGCTTCAAAAGGATTATCTTCACCTCGTCAGTTGGATGGTCAAGCTGAATGGCACGCCGCACACACCACGTGCACCGATTTGGATTCCGCATTGGAGCTAAGAAAATCTCCCAGGTCCTCGTGTGTTGCCAACGCAGGAAGCCTACCGTCTTATTTTTTGCGTCAACAGTTGTGTTGCTTACAAATCAGAAGGCTCCATTAATTGGAGTTAGATATTGGAGAGATGTGTCTCGACATGTCAAGGAGGATATACCAGAATTTATAATGGTATGTCAGTGGCCAGCTCATGCTGCATTCTAATGTTATATATTAGTCTTGTTCCCTCTATTTTTTTGGAAACAAATATTATGAATGTAGCATACATAACGAGTTTTCTTTCCCACTAGGGTCATTTGGACCTTGAGACCACTGAGAATCTGAAGAAAAATATATGGAAGGTTGCCATGGAACGCTACAAAGGTTGGCAATCCACTTTGTATTCTACGTACAAGGCATACGATAGTTATGATAAGAGAATGAAATATAAGTCTGAAGACATAGACATTGTGGAGTGGCACTATTTGAACAAGTACTTTGCAACTAGGAAGTTCAAGGTACAACCTCTTTTGTAAGTATAAGAACACAATCATGATTGAACTTTTCATCGCTAATCATTACTTTACGGGATGACTATGTGCAAAGTAAGAGCAGCAACAACTCTGCGAATCACAAACAATTGAAAACCAGTCACTCGGGGTGTTCCAAATCTTTCTCTCAGTGGAGTTGGGAAAAGTAAACTTTTGTTTCATTATTCTCAACTTTTAGTACATTACACAGTGATATATTTATAGCGTTTCATGTTCCAATTATAGAGAGATTCAGGTGCTGAGCCACGCCTTTTGAAACTTTGGAGGACTACCACACTACTAGGGGAGGAGAATTGAAAGATGAGATGACTGAGAATATTTATGTGAGTACTGAGTACTAATTTGATCATAACCTTGCTTCAGCATTACAAGCTATTTTTTTATGAAACAATAACCAAAATTCATGTAATACAATTAATTGTTTCTTGCCATCAGACTAGTACAGCCATGATGCTATCTGTATCATCACAATCAGATGAAGATGACCCAACAAGTGACACTTCTGGACCTGCCAAAGAAGACCAAGTTTTCCAGCAAACGTACAAGGAAACAACATGAGCCAAATATACCAGATCACGTGGCTATGGTTACTTGTTGAATCCAAAACGAAAGCAGCAAATCCTTGAGGAGAAGATGATTCGGGAGCGACTAGAGAGGTTCGAAGAACAAGAACATCAGTTCCAGGAAAAAATTGAAAAGCATGAAGCTGATAAGACAACAGAGCTAGAACAACTTAAAGTCGCACTTAGACAAGAATTGAGTGGGGGAGTTTGAAACAGTGATGGTACCTTATCGTCAGGTATTAGTGCTAGAGGTAACTATAACATAATTTATGCATGTTTATTTCTCTTTTGCTCTTAACTTGCACAATATCGCTAACATATAGCATCCCCTCTTTTAGAATGCACAACCTATCCCGACAACCAGCAATAATACAACCGAAGTTGATGTTAGGACCACTGAGAATAACACTGATGCAATGCCAGTACTGCACAGCCAAGAAACAAGGAACCAGGTATATCGACAATAATTGGTTGCGATTGAAAATATATATATATATATATCGTTAATCTCTTGCCTGCCTGCTTTTAAATTGTGCAGCATACCCCCCAAACCAATAATAATACAACTGTAGATGAAGCTGGGAGCATTGAGGATAACATTGCTGCAACACAAGTTGTGCATAGTCAACAACTAGCGAAACAGGTAACAACATTGAACAAACATTCCAATCATGATGGTTTTGTCCATTTAGTAACAGCTAACATTGTTCCAAGAACTTTATTATGATCCAGATTGCTTCAAGAAGCATTCTCACAACCGATAGAAGCAATTTGGCACCTAGCAAAAATGCTAGCGCTACCAATGTTGCAAAGAGTCTGTTCAATGAGAATCGTGGTAGCGGTGCATAAGCTGCTGCAGGATCCAAATACATTAGTTCACAACAGCTTGTATCTGGTGCTAAAAAACGAGCAGGCAAAAAGAAAGCACAACAGGTATGAACTGGAATTGTGCTTTCAATATGCTATTACTATTTTCTAATGCTGTTGCATATTGATTCCAAGATAAAGTAGCTTCACAAATTTGAATTCACTTTGTTTCTCTTTGCTTCAGCATGTCAGTCAAGCTATGTAGGGGCATGCGATAAGACTCAAGGTTGCCTAGAGGTTACAAGCAAGCCTTCAAGCAAACTTGATCATCATGAATGCTGGGAGTGATCAAGATTATAGATGCATACGAATAATATAGGTGTTGATCTAGATATTTCATTATTGGGGGTCATGTGGATGAATGGACAAGAGTTAGTTTCATATGTCCAATATTCTGTCATTAATGGTGTGCGTGAATGATGGATTGATTTAATTAATGATATATATGTGGCATCATTTTCTATTTTGGATCTTCCGTTGCATTAAATAATATGCTCATGGCGATGAGCCAAATTTTCGTTGCGCTACCCCATAAGCGATGGCGACGAAATTTTTTCCGTTGCGATATCCGTTGAGCGTATAGCCACGAGCCATATTGTGTTGCGTTACCATGTAAGCATATAGCCACGACATATTTTGTTGCGACATGACTGAATCATATAGCAACGTCATGTACCTCATTGCGATATCATGTACGCATATAGCGACGCTTTCTCGTCCGTTGCGATATCCTTGAGAATATAGCGACATTATATGGTTCGTTGCGCTACCCTATGCGTGTAAAGGGACGGCATATTTTGTTACGATGTGACTGTACCATATAGCCACACCTCGTACATCGTTGTGATACACTCTACGATGTAGCGACAACCCATATTTCGTTGTGATACCCTTTAAGCATGTCGCGACGCCATATTACGTTGGGTTATGGTTGACGCATATAGCAAGGACTAGTACTTCATTGTGATATTGTGCTAGCGTAGCAACATCATCAGTATCGTATTGCAACAACATTCTTGCGTTGTATTAACCCTTGTTTGCAACAACACAAAGTCGTCGCAATAGCCACTATAGCAATGACGTTTAGCGTTGCAATTACTAATCTTGCAACAACAATGGCCGTTGCAAGTTCCACTGATTGCTACGACACGCGCCGTTGCAACAACGCACCCTTATGCCAATGACTTCCTGGGTGGTTGTATTACCGTATTGCAACTCAAGTTTAAGCAACGACACAATTGTTAATCCAACGACAAACAATCGTCACAATAGCTCGCTATTGCAACGAAACGAGCCATATTGCAACGATTTTGAGGCGTGGCGCTAGTGACAAAAGATTGTAGTGAATTAGAATGTAAGGAACAATGCGACCTTTGAGAAAATCTTACTCCCTCTGTTCCAAATTATAAGTTATTCCAAAAGTCTTGGAGAGTCAAAGCATCTTAAGTTTGACCAAATTTAAATAATAAGATAATAATATTTACCATACCAACTAAGTATCATTATATTGTTCATTAATTATAATTTGATAGTATACCTATTTGATGTCACAACTCTTTGTAATTCTTTCTATAATTTTGGCCAAACTTGAGATGCTTTGACTCTCCAAGATTCTTGTAATGACTTGTAATTTGGAATGGAGGGAGTATCTAATTACAACAAGGAGAGGTGCCCGAACAAGGAGTTAACCAGCCAAACAAGGTTAGGAGTTAGAAATCTCAATGGGCGTGGTGGGACGTGGGAGCATCATGAACATCAAGGTTTGCTGCCTATGTTGATGCACATGATTGATTAACGACAAGCCCATGATGATATTGTAGCTTTTTTTCTCATAAGTATAGTCATCCAAGGTTTATATTGAATCCATGGATTATAGGTTTATTAACCACCACTCTATGTCGCAACCTATAATCCATGGAAACCCTAGAAGCCCAGGAGCCTAATCAAAGCCTCCAACCGTAACTTTCGGTGACTTCTTTCCGACCCGAACACCGGCGAGTTTCTTCATTTTTAATTTTTCTTAGTTTTTTTTTCTTTTTCTTCTTTTGTTTTTCTTATCTTTTTTTTACAATAGCAACTCCACCACATCCTCTAAACAATCACGTATCTCAATTTTTGAGGGTTAAATAAAAAAAACATACTCTAGCAGATTCTCTACTAGACCCTCTATTTTGGTGATGCTGAAATTATTGGGATTGGCCCATTGGAAATTTCAGAATTCCTATAAATCTCAAAGACACATGTGTGCAAGAGAAAATGGTGCAAACCTTAGTCCCACCTTGCTAGTGGAGGAGTGTGATGGCCAACATAAATATGGAGGTTGTCTTCACCCCTCCAAGCTATATGATGGGGGAGAGAAGAGAAACGCCACACACACGCACACCACACCGCGCCTTGCCGGGCGCGCGACACCTGCGTGAATGGTTCGCCGAAATCCCACCCCCCTTGCAGGGGCGCGACTTCCTAACGAGGTTAGTTTGGCTTCCCTATTTATATATGACCCATCGGCCTCCACCACAAACACATCAAAACAAGCTAGGGTTTTTGCCTCTTCTTGTTTCTGCACCGCCACTGTAGCCTTCTCCATCTGAGCGCCGGCGTGCACCGGCGATTGGGAGAGCAGGTCTCCGGAACCCTTTGCCTTTGGAATCCTGTACCGAGAGAGGGCGAATAAGGATTTTGGAAAGCGCTTCGCGCGACTGCTCAAGATCTTCACCATAGCACATCTTCCACCCAACTCCATCGCCTCATAGGCCAACTGCCTTTGTCCTCTCCAGTAGTGGCGGTTCGTCGTTGTCAGTACTCTAGTAACGCCTCAGTACGTAATCTGTGATCTGATCTGTTTCTTAAGCATGTATCCTGAGATCCTGGTAATGGTGTTTATATTGTATAGTATGTTAGATCTATGCATGCTAGTTCCTGTGTTCATCTTGATTTATTTCATAAAGAATTTAATACTGCGATTGCCTATATTTTCAATAGGTAAGGCCTCCAAATTTTCTCCACCACCCTCCATTCTTAGGAGGTCAGGGAGCCTTCTATTATAAGTTGGAATTGAGTGCTATTGCTGACGTTGAATAAATTTAGAGACATAAAAAATTGAGGCAATCCCCATTTAATATTTGGAGGATCTGATTTAGGGACTACCGCTGGAGTTGCTTTAACGCCAGAATTTTCTCGGAGCAATAATAAGTATCTCTCTGCAAATAAATAGATGGTGCCATAACAAATCCCATCAAATCAAGACATGGGTTCGCATAATCAAGTTTGTTAGTGGCTGAATACTGGAACCACAAATTATTTTATTGAGCACAAATGGTAAACCATACATATGGGAAAGAGTAAAGGTTTGATCTTGAATTCTTGATAAAAGCCAATAAAAACAGACCCCATCAAGAAGGTTTAACTCTGAATGCTATGCAAACCCTTAAAATTAGGTTCACTTTCACATCAGAGCACCCCAAAACAAAAGGATTGTAAAAAGAAAATAAGGAAGGAAATAACCCATTTTTTGAAAACCATGGTTGCACTTTTCTTTCATCCAAAGAAAAAGTCTTGGTGAAAGAAAGACGCGGACGTACTTGTGGCGCCGGAGGACGCCTCCCGCCGCCGGTGCTTGCGGCGGCGCGCTGTCCAGTGTCTACACGGCGCAAGATGCCACGGCAGTGTTCACGCCGGCAGCCCGGACGAGTGAGAAGGTGGGCAGGGGCAGGCTACTTGGCGGCGGCGCGAGGGCGTGCATCAGGTCCTCGACGAACCCCCTGGTCACCTCGCGCTCCAGATCGTCCAGCGCCTTGTCTACCACCGGCGCTGACGGCAGCGGCGTGGCGCGCTCCAGCGGCTTCCTCCGCTGCGCCCTCGGCGGCTCCTCCCCCGGCCTCGGCGCCCGCGGCTTCTTCCTCTTGTACTCTCCTAGTCCCGTCCTCCTCGGCGCGGTGGGCTTTCCCATAGCGGCAGCCGCCGCCCGATGCGGCGGCGTGGCGTATTTGGCCATGGTCGCCATCACAGGCCGGAGCGGGCCGAGAGCCGGGCGGCGAGGAGGCAGCGGAGGGAGAGAGAGCGAAGAGTGCAGGTACGGCGTGTACTGAAACGGGGGCAGCTGCGAAACGTATGGGAAGGAGCTGTAGATGCTGCTTGTGCGGGGCGGCAGCGCGCTCATGGCGATGCTGCGGCAGCCATCGTCGACGGCGTCCGTCCACCGCATGAAGTCGAATCCGCTGGCAGATCGATCGATGAGGACATTGTCCATCTCCGTGATCTTGATCTGATGAGAATATCGGCAGATCTTGGCTTCTTGGAGGAGAGTGGGGAGAGAGGCGAAGAGGCAGGCTGAGGTGCCAAGCCGCTTGCTTCTCGCTCCCGGCCGGGCGAGGGGCGATCTCGGAGGTGACGCCGCGCCGGCTCTTATAACGGACTTAGGGTGGCGCGGTTGACTTTGAATCGACGGATCGACGGCTTGAGTTCGTTATTAGCAAGTGATTTGCGCATGCGAATCTTTTAACATCACAAGAGTTGATATTGCTGGTGGATCCCCTAGGATATTGGTAATAAATTTCTTACATGTGACACCATCTACTTCATCCGGGAGGACAAAAATATGAGTCTACTCAAATATTTGTATTTCAGTACGGGTACTATCTTCAAAATATTATCTTTCTCCCAAAGAAGATGCTTATAGATAGGATTACGTGCGTATATTTACATGGTTGAGGATGTGAGCGTATATTTTAGCATCTGCGAATGTATTGTATTTCGTCAAAAAAATTTATAATTAAAACCTTTTTAGATAAATTGATCAATGTCAATATTATGTTATTGTAATCTTAAAAGATAACAATTGTTTGACATAGAATAAATATAGATAAACCAGTATTTATAATTGGTGGAAGTACCATTTCAATTTTGATGCAACATAACAAAAATAATAATGATTTTGATGCAACCTTGTTTAAGTAAAGCAGAATCTAGAGAAAAAGCTGAACGCAATGGCATGCTTGATTGATTACTATACAATGCTGTTTCCATCAAATTTAGGCCAAACTTAACAAGACTTAGACATGAACGCAATATCATAAACAGTGAATAATAAAGTAGCAAATCATTTCTAAAGCGAAAATCAGGACAACATACGAATTGCTTAAAACGAAGGTGCAAGGAGCTGGAAGTTAGGCATGAATGCAATATCATAAACATTGGACGATAAAGTAGCAAATAATTTCTAAAGCGAAAACCGGGACAATATACTATACATTGCTTAAAATAAATGTGCATGCAGTTGGAAGTAGAAAACTCTAGGGGCTTCCTGCAAACCCGCCTCTCCACTGTCTCCAATCAACTTGCACGGTTCGGCAGAAAACAAATCCATCGACCAGCACGGTCCGGCCCAACCGCCCATGATCACAACTGTGGCCATCCAACGACAGCGACGCGGTCACCTACCATACTCCTACTGACGGTGGGCCTAACTGGTCTCCGGCCCCACATGTAATCGAGCAAAGCGGCCGGGCGCCACCGCGCCACACGATGGCCCTTGTGGCTGTGGGCGTCTCCCGGCAGTGGCGGGAATCGCGTGGGCAAGAGGGCATGTGCGGCCCCGAGGCGACCGACCGCCAAACTGACGCGGGCCGTCGGATGCGGATCTCGGAAGGTGGCGCTGAGGCCGATCCGACCGCCCGTCCAGCGTCGCCTGATCTCTCTCCATCATGGCCTGTACTTGCTTGTACACCTCAAAACTGCAGGGAAGCACCACTTGTGCATGTGGACCGGTCAGTTCAGAGACCAATTTTGTGCGCCTCACATGATCTCGGTTGGGACTTTATTAGACGATTGGATCGAGTGCCTTAGGATGGGGGAGGCACGACGTATCATGCTTCTTTTTTCAAATAATTTCTTTTAGTTTTACCCTCCTGCGAGAGTTACAACGACATCTGTTTCAATTATTTGTGTGCGTTTTTCGTGACCTAGCAGTTCGGTCATCAATTTTGTGTTTTCTAGAAAAAAATGCTTTTATTACTCCATCCGTTAAGCAAATTTATATGCATAATTTTTATTATCACTATGTAAGGATCCAAGATCGGATACGCGGCTCAACTGACATTAGAGACGAAACTTTTTTACGTCTGCAAATTTTCGTCACTGATGTGACCATATCGGAGATGCGAATTTAGGCCTTATCGGAGACGCGTCCAGATAAGAACCGCATCACCTTTCAGCCTTATCGCAGACTCTATTCAGGAAACTGCGTCATCATTGATGCAGGTCAGTGACGCGTGCAGTTAAAACTCGTCTCGGATAAGCTTTTTAGCAGACGCTGGTAAGACATCCGCGTCTCCTATATCGGTTAGATTCACCGACGCGGGAAAATGTAGACGCGTCTGCATTATTACTACTGCTCTTTTTTCTTCATGCCACTATTTTTTTTCACAGGCAAGATTCACATTGCATTCACAGGCAACATACATCATAGGCAACATATATCATAGGCAACAGACATCACACAGGCAACAGACATCACACAGGCATAATTAATAATAAGATGCAAGCAAGTGCATAACCAAGATTCAAGCGGTTACATCATAGTTTCGCAGGCAGCATCACAGGGATGCAAACCACCACAAGTTTGCATCACAGATATCCAAAAACCACAAGTTTGCATCACAGGTACCACAAGTTTGCATCACAGTAAAATAGTTCTGCAGGCAGCATCACTGGCTATGACCTAACATATTAATCCCAGGAGTTGGACAGTGGAACTCCCCTTTGCTCTCGACGACCTGGTGCATGAGGAATGACGATATCTTCTCACGAATGCTACTCAACACATCATCAGCGAAGCGGCTTGTTGACACTTCAAAATCCTGTGTAGTTTGGAGGAAAATAACAAAGTCAGTCCATGTGAATCTTCAGCCCCTACTTTGTAAACAACAAGGTACAGAAATATGTAAAAAGTATAATGCAGGAGATATGCACCTGAGGATCATCCACCTCTAGTATTCGCAAAGCTTCCATCATATGACCCGCTGTGTAGAAGCCACAGGTGTTTCCAGCTGGTTGTTGGTGGCACTGCAAAACATTTACATGCATGTGAAATGCAGTGCTAAAGATATCACAAAAATTATTATTTCACCAAGATGATAAGAAATATGATATTCTATCAAGATAATGCACAAGGATAGGACACATTATTTACAGTTGATGCAGAATTGTTTGATTGTTCTGAATTAACAATATATTGTGACAACTACAAAAATGCCTCAATCTGAGTTTCTTATAAGACATTTTTTCTAACAAAAGGAATTCTTTTAAGTCAGGGCAGCTAGGTTTGTCTCATGACAGAATATATGTACCAATATATGCACAGTAAAAAACATTCATGCACTTACCGGGAACTTAGTGGCATGTACCAAGACTTTTTCAGCTAACGCCTTGTATCTGCAGTATGCAAGATACAACCTACAAAAGCATGGAACACTAGTTATATATGCTACTGTGCCAGTTTATTTAGTCATTGAAGGAAGATTGGGAGATGACTCACTCATTAATGAGATGACTCACTCATTAATGACCTCTTTCAACAAGGTATGATCACGTCATTGGGATCTCATAGAATCGAAGTACAAGACCTTACCCCACCTGGAAACAACTACCACTAACATCCAGTGGCCATTTGTGTTGTGGGCAAACATGATGCAGTCCTTCTTAGCAAAATGTTTGAAGGCCTTTGTCAGATAATTCAGCACGTAAGACTTGTCGGATGACATTGTAGACACTTTCAACACCTCAGGATCAAGGAACCCCACAGGCAAGGCCTTTGCTTTTGCTTCCACAATCATGGACCTATGAATGACAAGGAAAAACAAATGTTTAGACATCTAAGGCATCAAACATTATCTGGATCAAATAAATCTAGCATCAGAGGATAAGGAATTGCAACTTACAGTGTGAAGCAACGTAGTAGCAACACATCCAATGCATCAATCTTAAAAAGGTCGTATAAATCACTGAACCCCTCAGGAAAGCACTCTGAATCCAGTGAACGCAAAAGATGGTTATGCCGGTACTTGACCACTATCCCCGTCTTTATCTGTTTTGGTCGGCAACCTTTCATGTAGTAGGCATGGAGAGCAACTGTTGCAGGTCCGACGCTCTCAAGCTCAGCAGCTGTTAGCATTGCATGTCCAGATTTGAATTTTGGGTTTGGCATGGTCCATGATTTTGCCACGCCCTTGTTAGGCTGCTTGTTCTGAGAACTAGCAGTAGCAGCAACATTCCTAGGACTAGCAGTAGCAGCAGCATTCTGAGAGCTTTTGGTGTCTGTCTGCTTCTTCGGCAGCCTCGCTTCAGGTCCCTTCTGAGACCCTTTGGGAGGGCACTGTTTCTTCAGAGAACTGGCAGCAGAAGGCTCCTGAGAGCCTATGGCAGGCTGCTGCTGCTTCGGAGACCTGTCATCAGCCGCAATCTGAGAGCAAATGGTCTTTGTGGTCTTTGTTGCTGCTTCGGAGACCTGCTGCTCTTTCTTTGAACTCGCAGGAGGCTTCTTAGTGTTCATTACTGCTGCTTCGGAGACCTGCTGCTGCTGCTTCTATGAACTCGCAGCAGGCTTCTTAGTGGTCATTACTGCTACTTCGGAGACCTGCTGCTGCTACTTCTGTGAACTCACAGCAGGCTTCTTAGTGGTCATTACTGCTGCTTCGGAGACCTGCTGCTGCTGCTTCTGTGAAGTCGCAACAGGCTTCTTAGTGGTCTTTGTTGCAGCAGATGTTCTGCAAGCAACATTTTGCTGCTGCTTCGGCACACTCTCAGCAGCATCCTTCTTTGAGCTGTTCGATGCAACAACTTCTTCCATTGAAGGAAGGACAGGGCAACTCTTTGTTGGAATGACAGGTTCCTTTGGAGGAAGGGCATGACCACTCAAGGATGCACCAGATGGACTTTTTGACGCTACTTTGGAGGATTTGCTTGAAGTATGATCTATTGGTGGAGGGTTCACTATAATACGACTCCTCTTCCACTGGATCCTGTGCAACATGGCTTGTCCAAGTGTCTTGATCTCATCATTAGGAGGTGGTGGATCAAGCACATCACCTTCAGAATTGTTGCATACCATCTCAACTTTATGATAAGTTGTGTAACAAAAATTGAACTTACATCACAAGACGATGAATGTTGTATAAATAAAAATGCACTCACTTAAATGAATGTTGATGCAATGATGTTCAATTATGCCCAAATGATGCTTATAAGTTTGAGATAATTCAAACTTATATCTCAAATTTATGATATAATAATCATAATAACATCTTATTATGGTCTAAACATTCTACAAATTGATGTGGCAACATAATTTAGGTCCCTAAACTTGTCATAAAAATTTCAAATGGTTTCGATAAATGAAGAATATACATTGTGTACAAATGCCTACATCTCTCACATAGTTTCATACAATGTTACTTGAACATTGAAGTTTTCCATACTTTACAACATGTTCGAACTCATATGCATTTGAAATTTGAACATAACCTTGTGTTCATCTTAATATTACGAAATACGAAGTTTCATTAGTAATGGTTGTGAAAAACAAACATTTTTTCTATGATGTACTTATAAGGAACAAGATAAGGCATATAAAAAAGATCCGTGAAATGGAAATCTATACAAAATAATGTCATTAATGAAAATATGATGATTTTAGAAAAATTAAGAAAAAAAACCCATCAAATTTGGATTACGTATGACGGAGAAATACTAGATACAAAATTTTATTGCAGATTAAAAGGAAAAATACGAACAACCCAAGAACGAGCTGCCATCTAGTGGGCTAGATGCTGCAATAATACAATTAATAAAAATGGATCTAGTTTACCAAACACCGAAGTGGTTCAGTGTCGCCGCGCTATACCTGTAGATCTTGGGTTCGATTCCCGTGGGTGAGGAATTTTTTTTCATCCAAATTCATACAATGCTCAATTTTTTTTCAGCTATGGAGAAGGGGAAGGCGGCGGCTATGGAGAAGGTGAAGGAGAAGGGGAAGGCGACGGCTATGGAGAAGGGGAAGGAGTAGGGGAAGGCGGCGGCTATGGAGAAGAAGAGGAAATCCATGGCTACAGAGAAGGTTATCCTTTGTAGCATTTCTGAAATTGCTTTCATATTTTTTCATAGCAGCACTGCATTGCTAATTGGTTGAACAAGATGTCTGAAATTGCACATGTCTGAAATTGCTTGAACAAGATGTCTGAAATTTGCTAACTCCTTTGTAGCATTTATTTTGTGGTATGGCATTGTGCGTTCAGTAAACTGTTTGTTGCCTCTGGAATTTAATTTTTGGTTCAATTTTGCTGACATCCTGGACTGCCTCTTTGTACCATATTGATCATGTTGTTTTTACATCTTGCAGGATCTCATGAGCTCCTGGGACTTGCACAACGCGGTAGCTGCATCGCAGATGAAGATCAATGTATTTGAGGAAGAGCTTGCAAAGGAAAAGTCTAGGAAGAAGGCGGGGGTAGGGACACGGGTGATGATCAGTGTACTTAAAGATGAGCTTGCAATGAAAAAGGCCAGGAAGAAGGAATTTCACAGTGCACTGATAAATGCGTCGAAGAAGGCAAGAAACATCTAGTGGATGGAAGCAAGATGATAGTGAAGCTTGGTGGACTGTCGTAGCTAGGTTTTGAACACCCTCTAGTCATGTGATCTCTGAAAATGAACTTCTGAGAATGCTTGTGTCCTGTGTCATGTGTTATTTGTGTCTTATTTTGGTGATGCGCCATGCATGATGATGCATCTCTGATGTGGTGTAAATATATGGCTGTTATGGACCTGTGGGGTGATGGTGTAGTTCCATGTGAACCTAGTGGTATGACTGTTATGGACCTATGTAGGGTATTCAGCAACCTGTTATGAATATATGGCTATTTATGACTATATCTCTGATGAATATATGGCTGTTATGAATATATATATATTCTATAAAACAGCCACCTATTATGAACCTGGTACATATGTTTGGTGCATATTTTTGTGAAACATCAGCAGCCTTATGTTGTTCAGTTATAACCAAGGAGCAGAAACTAGAGGGAACTAGTATGAAAAAATAAGGTAGCAGCAACCTGTTGGAAACATGTTCAGCCTTATGGTCAAATAGCAACATCCCTTCCTGACCATTGTGAAAGCTAAATTTGGAAAAAAAACAAGTTCTAAAAGCCATACAAACTGCACAGGCAAAGAACCAAGTACTAAATGGACAATTAATAGGAGTTGGTCTGCATACTGTATCCATTAATAAGCACAATACATTTACAAGAACTTTATTTCACACAAGGTCTGCATACTTCACAAGAACTTTATCTTACAACATCTGAGGCTTATTATTTCACACATGCATATATTACAATATTTCACACATTCTACATAATTTATACATAATTTATCTTACAACATTTGAGACATTCTACATAATTTATACATAATTTATCTTACAAAATGCTTCATCATTTCCTCACTTGCTGTTTTTTCCTTTTTTTCCATTTAGTCAAGTTGACACGTTGAACTTGATGGCCACTTCTTAGGTAAGGAGTTAACTCACTTTCCAAGATCACGGGAATGATGCCGGTACCAAAAGGAGGGACTTCGTCGAATTGATTGTACTCCTCCTCATCCACGACATTCTCAACTCCAATAACTCATCTTTTTCCAGGGAGAACCACGTGTCGTTTCTTGTTTCTAGTGTCAGGGACGTAGAAGACCTGGGAAACTTGATTAGCAAGTACAAATGACCCATCCTTGTATCCACTGTTTGAGGTCAACAGTGGTAAACCCATATCTGTCTTTCATGACACCCTTTGCACCTTGAACCCACCGGCACCTGAAAACTGGCACCATAAAGTCCGGATAGGTCAGCTCCCAAATATCCTCTACCTGTTCATAATATGCAGCCTTCTGCATGTTGTTGTCAAAAGCATCTATACAAACACCGCAATTCTGGTTTGTGCTTTTCTTGTCCTGGTCAATGGTATAGAATGTATAGCCATTTATGTCATATCCTTGATAACTTGAGATTGTGAATAGAGGTCTGCCAAACTTCTAACAACATCATCTTCGTGAGAATCTGACTTTTGGATTCGGTCTCTAAACCAAATGTTGAATCCTTTCATGTGTGCTTTAGCTAACCAAGTGTTGCCCCGCTCTGGATTCTCTTGACGTAAGCGTAGCTTATGCTCATCGATGTATGGGGACACTTTTGCTATGTGTTGCAAAACAAGGAATGAGCTTGTCGTAATGCATCGTTGTTAGGATTGAATGTCTTCTCCCCAAGGATCCCTATCCCTGTCAACCTTCCCTCATGGCGAGACTTTGATATGCCAATTGGATTTGTACGGTCAATGTAGCCAAGGCACCAGTCGACTACCTCCTCACATGAGTAACCCTAGGCCATGCTTCCCTCAGGATGAACTCGACTCTTTGTATAATTGTTGAGCGTACTGTTGGTGGTCGATTTCGATGATTTTTACCACCAACATTTCTCCGATTTTCATGGTTTACAAGACAAAACTGAGTTAAAGCTAACCACACTAACAAGTTCCACAAGTTTTGCTGCATTTATCATTTCAGGAACTTAGTGTGCAAATTTGGGCCGAAATGGGAGAAATCCCAGACCGGCCGGCATACCCTAGGCCGGCCGGTCTGGCTCCCCCTCCTCTGGCCTTGTCATTGATCCAGGAGTCAAGAAACACACCCAGGAGGATCATACATCATGCACTTGAAGTCGGTTTGATTCGAGGACCCGAAAGGCTTCACACATGGATCAAAGGGCCCACATGCATATCAAAAACCGTTGCTTAACTAAACAGCAACAGTTACCGACCTCAGGAAGCGATCAGGGATGTCCACGCGAAAGGCGGTGCCAAGTGGCAACCACCCCCAGGCCGGCTGGCCTGGGGGAGGCCGGCCGGCTACACTTGTCAGCCTCTGATGCTCAACTTCGCGTGGAAGCTACAATAACTACCAAGGTCGCGTGGTCTTGACACCATTCACCGGCTACCGACCTCTAGCTGCTATAAATAGAGCTCCATTTCTCATTTGTAAGACACACCATCCAAGAGAGAAGTGAGATTCTTAGTAGCTCAAGTTCAAGTGTAGAATAGGGAGAGTGTGAGGTGAGAGCTTGTGCAAGAGCTGAGCTAGGAAAGGAGCTGGGGTTTTTTCTTGGTCCTTCTTCACTTTGTATCCACCTCAGGGGAATATTATCAAAGTAAGTTCCTCGTTTATCTTCAGTGTCTCGCTAGTTCTTCTCTTTACTTTCAGTACCTAGTTAGTTTACTTTCTTTGATCTACGGGATCCCTTGTCTGCGTGGTTTAGCAAGCCTGGCCATTTGGGGTTTTTTCTTGCCTTAACGTGAGGCGGAAGTCAGTAACTGGATAGTTGAAGCGTGGTGCTTAGGCTTGATAGTTATCTTGGGTTGTGTTCCACCCCACGGAACTGATGTGGTAGGCGGCAGGTGGTGATAGCCCTGTCTGTCCCTTGTTGTTCACCACGTTCGGGTGTTTTCATAGTAGTAGATCGTTGGCTGAGTTGGACCCCCCATTTCTCCCTCAGTCTGTGGTCCTTCCGCCCCAGCCGCCGAAACAAATCAAGTTAGTATAACTTCTAGTTATCTGGGTAACAAGTTGGCTAACTGAAGTTAAGCCCTCTACCCTCTTACCTCCTTTCTCTAGGTGGGTCCGATTGAATAGTTCTAGGATTGGTTGTGTCTGCCGTTCCTTGGATTCGATATCCCAGGTAAACTCCCTGGTGAAAGCTACATCGGTATCCATGCGCTTGCGGATTAGTTCATAAAGGCTAAGGAGTGCCAACACGTACTCATAAATCTCTCATATGGATACATGTGGTGTAGGAACATTGGACCAATGCACCTTACCTCTTTAACCAAGTGAGCAATCAGATGCACAGAATGATGGTGGAAAATATGCCTCAAGAAGGCACATTGTCTCAAACAAGTTCTTTTCCAGATCATCCAGTCTCTGCTCATCAATCACCTTCTGAGATATGACATTAAAGAAGAAGCACAAGCTCATGATAGCCCTTTGAACTTCTTCTGGCAATACGTTCCGGATAGCAACCACGAGCATTGTGGTAGGCATGTTGTTGACACTCGCTACGGACACTTTTTGAGCATCAATTTGACCTGAAAAGTGGGATGACTACCATGCTTAACCTGCATATTTACCCTCAATCCGGGAGGTAGCCTGAGGATCACCAGTTTCAAGTTCATGTTTTTTCTCTCTTTGAATAAAGCTCAATCATGGTTTCATGCTTCCTTTATCTATTCTCGTATGCTCTGGTTTGAATGTGTGCTGCAGAACATCATAGGCCTTTTGAATTAAGCATGGTGCTTAGGTTAAAATGTCCTCTTCAGTCAAACTAGACCTAGTGTCAAGTTTGATTGATGTTCCTAGAGTTAATACCTTTATAGATATCAGTTGTATATGCGGACTAACCCCTGCAGGAAAATGTTCAAATCTAGATGGGTAAGTCATCGAGCTTAATTCAAATGGGAAGATAAGCCAAGGCATTGAATTCATGTTGCGCAACATAGGAAGGAGGTACATATCACCCGTCAACCCTCAAGGTTCACCGTAAGTACATCCTCCTTTGCTCATGTTGATGCAACATCAATTCTGCCTTGCTTGAGTAAGTCTCATGGTGAGATTAAATTTTTAGCTCAAATAAATTTTAGGGCTCCCTAGTTCTTAAAACTGGTAGAGCCATTATTTTGTTTCCACCCTTTTTGTTTTTGAATAAGCACCAGGTACAAGAACAAGTGTGGGGGAGATCTCTCAGAGTTTTGACGCACATACATACGAGATCTCCCCCAGACAGATGCACAAGACCGAAAGAACCATGACGCAAAAGGCCTAGACCACATCGCTACGGTTTGTGTGCTCGACCCCTTAAATCTTCCTGATCCATGAGTTTAAATGAAATTCACTGCTAATCACTAAAATTAAACTCAATGGTTCTCGCTGGTGGCATACTTCAAGTTTTATTGGCTTGCATATGTTTTATTCCTTGCTAAAGTTGAACTTGTGAATCATATCTTAGGGAACCCATAATTGTTAAGCTGTTGAAAAGTGAGATATGGTTTGATGAAGGAACCCTTGATTTCTCTGCTTTTATGTTTGGGAATTTTATTTTAAAAAGAAAACTCCGTCATAGCTTTACAAACTTCTTGTGTTTGTCCTACCAAAGCCATATGTCGATCTTTATGAATGAAACCTTACACATATGTGCCTTGTTGTTGCATTGAGCTTCATCAAACTTTGTGACCCTAGTGAGATATCATTTCATATTTGCTTGATCAAGATCACGTACACTCCGCATGCTAAAGTTCTACACTGGAAGTTAGCCTTCTCATTCCATCCATCCACAAAATAAAACTCCATGTGTAATGATCTCTCTCTCCAGTATTCCTTGAAAGAGTCATGGGCTATATGAAAAAAAAGAAAAAAAATCTGGACACATGAAGGTCCAAGTGTTGAAAAAAAAATTGGACACATGAAGGTCCAAGAAGAAAAAAAGAGAGAATATATAGCCATGTCAAGTGTTCAAAATAAAGGAGAGAGAGTTTCATAAAAAGGAGTCTTTCATTTTCATCATCCACCTTCCATACACTTGCACAATCTTGGTCAGCTTGTATGATGTGTCATCTCCATGGATCCAATTTTTGATTTTGCAATATA
The DNA here is from genome assembly GCA_032594955.1 of Panicum miliaceum. Classification (NCBI taxonomy): domain Eukaryota; kingdom Viridiplantae; phylum Streptophyta; class Magnoliopsida; order Poales; family Poaceae; genus Panicum; species Panicum miliaceum. The sequence continues at coordinate 43,643,778 of CM064056.1, read as the reverse complement.
TGTGAAATAAGTGCATGCTTCCAATCTCCTACCATGAGCTCCACATATGCTATCTTTAGAAGTAGGCTGAAAGGAGGCAATGCCTTGGTGAGGATATATACACACTGAGTGAAATGAGAGATCCTATGGAGAAGTAAAGCTATGGTAGGTCTTTTCAAAAATCTTTCAAAACACCCAGTCATACAACAGAGAAGTGGAGGAGACCGAAGTCAATACCATTCCGCTCTTCAACTTCCCAAACTATTATGGTAGACACATCAAGATTCACAGGTAAGGGTGAAGTTTGGAATAATCTATATGCAGGTTTCATATCAAAAGAAAGTGGTGTTCCACCTTAGTCCTAAGCTTTGCTCGAGGACGAGCAAAGAGGAAGTGTGGGGGATCTTGTTGACGCTCGCTATGGACCAATTTTGAGCATTAATTTGACCCAAAAAGTGGGATGACTACCATGCTTAACCTGCATAATACCCACAATAATATCATTTTCACATTTCTCTTGGAGATTTTGCAATGTAGGAAATTGGGCAGGAAATGCAGGTAAAACAAGCTCCAGGATTCATGCCACAAGACGCCAAAATATCGGACCACACCGACCAATAAAGAGTAGGTGTTTGGTTACCAAATTCTACATGTGTTCGTGAATATGTGTATGCAGCTCAAGCAATTTAGAAAACACACCTCAAAGAGCAAGGCAACACACTCGTGATCCAAGGCAATACCACTCCAACCAATCAGGCGCAAGCATTCGGTGTCACATGGATCAAAGGGCCCACCAGAGGATGCAAACGACATAGGACAGCGCCAACTCACCTGTCCAGGACCAGAGGGCCCACCTGCCAGCCTCTCAGGGGAAGCTTAGGTCGGTTGGTTACCAGGCTGGGTCGGCCGACCCAACCAGGTCGGCCAAACCAGGACCAAGGCCACCGACTTACCTCTGCCACGTGTAGCTCCCTCATTGGATCTCAAAGGCGGTTCCATGTGCGAGCACCTCAATTCCCGGCCGTAGCACCCCTCATTCACCCCTATATATATGAGGGGAGGGGCTTCTAAAGAGGACACAACTCACCTCTCCATCCTCTCTCACTTTTGGAGCTCTTCTTAGAGGCTTAGTGCTGCCTAGGTAGTGCTTAAGAGTTAGGGAGAGAGTGAGGGGGAGTCGGGGAGGAGCCGGTGTGCCCACCGGCGCTATTCTCCAGCTTGTATTTTGACAGATGCTTATCAATCATAGTACGTGTTTGTAACTTCCTTTGTGCTTTAGTTTCTTAGTTAAGTTAGATCTAGATCCGCCTAGTTGTTTGCCGGATCAATAGTTCACTAGTGTAGTGGATGCCTCTAGGATAAGTACGATTCTAGAGTTAGTAAGGAACGATATAGACGTGGTGTCTAGATCAGATCTTACCTGTTGGTTGTGGTATATCCCATGGTTAGATGAGGTAGGTAGCGGGTGGTGACAGCCCTGTCTATCCAGCGGAACCCTCCCCATTCGGGTATATCCCAGTGCCGCAGTACTGGAGCTCACCAGTCTTATTCTGGGAGATGCCAGTAGCCCGACGTGAATGACTAGGATAGTTCTATCTTATCTTTGATTCTTTGCCTTAGGAATCCTCTCTACTCCTTGCCTCTAACTAGTGTGGTGTCCTTAGACGAATCCGAATCTTAGAGAATATACACACGTTCCTCAGTGGATACGATACCCTTGGAATACTCCTGGGTGAAAGCTACAACGTCATTCGTGCGCTTGCGGATTTATATTTGTGACGCTAGGAAACGTCAACACATGACATCGCAATCATGAGCCTTCATGGGAAGAAATTTTTGCTCCTTGGAATGGACAAGTTTTCTCACGTCTAATGAATAGCCCGAAGGTACTTTAACATTGCGAAAGAAGTCACATACTTCTTGCTTCTCTTCCTTGGTTAGATTTACGGCAGATGCGGGTAGCTGCGTACTAGTGCCGTCAGGAAGAAGCTCAGGCCTTATGTCCATTTCTTCTAGGTCAGCTCGAGCTTTTCCATGGTCTTTGGTTTTGTGCTTGTCACCCATGAGTGTACCGAGTAAACTACCACAAACATTTTTCTTTACATGCATGTCGTCGGTACTGTGGCGCACGTACAAGTCTACCCAATAAGGTAGCTCCCACATGATCGACTTTTTTTTTCCACCTGGTCTTTGGATCATCTTTTTTATTCCGCTTTCTCTTCCCCAGGGTGGTAATGCTTTTCTTCCCATGGGCGGGCTCGAGATCCTTAACCTCGTCGTAGACATGTTTTGCAGGAAAATGCCTTGGAGCTTCTTCCATCTCCTTTGTGCCGTCAAATTGACGTTTCATTTCTCGGTACGTGTGGGTCATGGCAAGGAAGCATCGATGCTGCTTGTACACCTGTTTCTAAGAGTTATTGAGCCAAATAGTCTCGGTTTCATCCAAGCAATGGACGCAATCCTTGTCCCATTTAGTTTGCCCAGACACAGAACGACCACCTGGGATATCGGTGATTGTGGTGAACAACATGCCGTGTAGTGTGAATGGTTGTCTCTTGTATGCATAGTAGACTTTAACACCTGTTGACCATAATGTTTTTAGATCATCCACAAGTGGTCTCATATACACATCAATATCAATGCCAGGTTGATGCGGTCCTGAGATGAGTACTGACATCATCATGTATTTCGTTTTGTTGCAAAGCCAGGGCGGCAGATTGTAGATCGACAATAACACTGGCCACACGCTATGCGAGCTGCTCATGTGGCCAAATGGGTTCATCCCGTCAGTGCTTAGTGCAAAACGAAGATTCCTAGGATCTTCAGCAAAATCTTCATATGTGAAGTCAATTACATGCCATTGAGTTGAATCTGCCGGGTGACGTATGTAATCATTTTGCCTGCGGCCTTCCTTGTGCCAACGCAATAGCTGCGCGTCCTTTCTTGATGCAAACAAATGCCTTAGGCGAGGAATCAAAGGGAAATACCATGCCACCTTTTGAGGAGCACCATGCTTCCTAACCTCATCACCCCCGTCGTTTCTTCGTTTGTATCAAGAGGTTCCACACTTTGGGCATTCGGTTAGATCTGCGTGGTCGCCATGGAACAGAATGCAGTCGTGTTTACAAGCTTGTATTTTTTCAACCTCTAGTCCCAAGGGGAAAATATTCTACTTGGCCTCGTAGGTGGTCCTCAGTATCTCATTGCCATGTGGAAGCATATCCCTTAGCAGATCCAGCAAAGCCTTGAAGCCCGCAACAGTCATATGGTAGGTAGCCTTTAGCTGAAGAAGCTTGAGTGATGTGAAAAGCTTATTGAACTTGTCTTTGCATCCTGGATATAGTGGGGTCCTCATATCTTTCACCAGCTTTTTCAATTTCTCAAACTCAACACTGGTATACTCCTCATAGCCCATGGCGTCACGCACAAACTCCTCCAATTGGTCGGCAATGTGGAGAAAATTATCACCGAGTTGATGAACCATGTCATCATCATTGTCATCATTCTTGACAGCCTCATTGCTGTGTAGTGCTTCACCATCTTGACTATCATTTAGGCCTTCATCGCCATCCTGGCCGGCGGTATGTGAATTGGCAGAGGTTCTTTCACCCTTACGACCATCATCCAGGTCTCGAGCATTAACACCTTCTTCACCGTGATGATTCCAGCATGTGTAATCAGCCATGAAACCCCTAAGAATCAAATGGGCATGAACATGCAGCGAACTCGAGAACATTGTGACATTTTCACAGTCAACACATGGACAACAAATGGCGCACTTTTGTTGATCTGACTTATCCGCATCTGCTGCTGCTATGAATAACTTCAAACCAGTTAAGTACACTCCACAATTCCGGTTCTTGAGATACATCCAACTCCGGTCCAACATCTACATAGTTAACCAAAACAAATCAGACCAAGCAAAGTGCATGTACATGGACATATAAACATAATTCTGTATAAATATCACATGTAAATGGTTCTCAGAAATAGCACATGAAAAGGGTGTTGTGCATGAACAGAATATGATCAGTGAACCTATGCATTCACAACACAACAAATTCACCATATGATCTGAACTGACAAATTCACCATGGGGCGATCCAAATTCACAAATCAAAATTGACAGACATAAGCTCATCACACAACAAGTATTTGCACCAAATACACATGATATCTGAATTGAGTGTTGAATTGAGTATTTGCATCAGCACTACCTTGGCCGGCCGCTACTGGTTCCGAAGCTAAGCACGGGGAGAGAGGCGTCGCCCGGGGGGGGGGGGGGGGGGGGGGAGGCTATGCCGGGGGGAGGCACGGCCCGAGGCGGCGCGCGGGCGAGCAGCCCAGGTCGGCCTCGAGGCGGCGGCGGCGCCCCGAGATGGTGCGCGTGCGCCCGCGTGGGGTCGATGTCGGTGGTGCGCGTGGGCAGACGGCGTGCGGCCTATTGCGTGCGCGACGGCGCACTGGGAGGCCGGCCGGGAACGGTGCGGCACGCGCGGTGGTGTTGGCGGGTGGCCGGCGCGCCACGCCGGCGGTGGTAGTAGCGCCGCGTACCGGCTGGTGCTGCACGGCGGCGCGGGGACACGGCCAGCTAGCGGCGGTGGCGGTAGTGGCGGCGCGGGGACAAGGCCGGCGGGGACGGCGCCCACCGCCGCCATGTATGTGCAAAGATGCGTCGATTTGATCCTTCCCCAGCAGATCTGCCACTTCACCAAATCGACCAAGTGCCCGCGCAAAAAGGAGACGAGAATTTCGGAGACACGTTCCAAAGCCCCGCGTCACGGATAAGAGGCTGCTACATCGGAGATATGGATTATTGAACTCGCGACTTTGATGATAGTTGGTATAAGTAACGCGTTGTTTCTGGCCGCGTCACCGATATCCGGCCGCATATCGGTGACGTGTCTTGTATGGCCGCGTCTGCTATATACCAATATCGGAGACGCGTTTTGTTCTTTGCTGGTGGCCACGAACATATTGGTGACCAAGGCCATTTATACGCGTCACTGGTCACATAACGGTGACGCGTTTCATTTCCGTGTCTTTGAATGTGGTGTCTTCTTTGTTGGTTTCTTACATAGTGTATGAATCTAGACATAATGTATATCTAGATGTATTGCAAATCTATGCATCTAGATTTAACGAAACGACTTATATTTTGGCACGGAGGGAGCAGAAGCTAAAGAAACAGAGGTAGTTCGTCAACTTAGCTAAGAGAGCAAGAGGAATCCAACAGAGGGAGCACCCTACTACCACTTTCCGGTGATGTCCAGCAAATAGCACTTCAATTCCATGTATTCACCAAATAATACTGATTTCACAAAATAAATTCGTAAAATAGCACTTTACATATTTTTCATACTTTTACTTCTCTTCTATCATTTCTTCACATGCAAATAGACCAAATTACCCTGCTGGCACAAGGACCTTCGTTTCTGGTCCTTCCATCGAGATTGAATAGTGGAACAACAAAGTTCGTCACCAAGAAACCACACATGCAGATGTGTTGTACTTCCTCCGTTCCAAATTATAGGTCGTTTTGGTAATTTTAGATGTATAGATTTTACTATACACCTAGATATACAATATATCTAGATACGTAACAAAACTTATGCACCTAAAAATGATAAAATGACCTATAATTTAGAACGGAGGGAGTAACTTTTACCATCTGACATTTCGTTGCCATGCGGATCTTTGGTAGCCATCCCGTTGTTTTAGATCATGTAGTAGTCTGCACTATCCGTGACCTTCGTAGAGTTAAGCATTCAATTAAATTGCTTATGAATATTTTGATTTTAGCAAAATGGCCATCAAATTTGCTAGAGAACTAAAAACAAACCAAAGCCTGTTTCGTTAAATCAGTTTGGTTAATCGGCTACATAGAATACATATAATATCGCTACAGAAATGCATCAACCAAAAAATAAATAAATTAAAACAGGGGAAAAATGAGGACCGGTGCTATTTAGTGAAACATGGATGCTTGCTTGTGTTGTTTCATGGATACACAAGTTACTGGTGTTGTTTCCTGAACACCACTTGAAACAAGTGCTATTTCATAAATTCTCCCAGCCGACTAAAGCAATGAGAAGTGAAAAAGAATAGCACAAGTTCAAATAATCAAGAAGACTAATTGTTTGAGTCCCATTCCCCAAGTATAGACGAGTCAAGTTTGAGCAACGAATCAATTAATTTCTCATTAAGTTTTCATTAGTATAAACTCTAAAGATTACATATTGTCTGCACATCCCAGTTTCCTCTGCACATGCATGCTGTAAATTTTCTTTATGCACTGGATTTCCACAAAGATCTCTTGAACTCTTTGGAAAGTGAGCAAGATACCGTACCCTTTTGGGGCTCTTCACTCAATACGTATCCATGAAGATCATCCTTGGTCGTGCCTCGCGCGTGTACTCAAGATTCGTTGGGCACCGACCATTCAAGACACGTCCATACCGAAAGGTAAATGCTAAAATGCTAAAATACAGCTACATCGAGACCCAATACTAATTCTACAGTTGACCGGAAGTCTTTATCCGCACGGACGATTTTTCCAACGCTCTCCGCGCGCTTCCACATGCACGGCCGCATGTTCTCCGTTCCTTCTTCCATAAGTATTAATCGTGGACATGACGTGGCTGAACGGTAGCAGCCGCCGGCAAGCTCCACCCGAACTGGATCCGCACGCTTCTCCATTCTCTTTTCCGCCTCCATTTTGTCACACCTGGTTTAAGGATAAAACCGAATGCATAACTATATGTATGTTAGGATCAAGTTTCATAGATATAGTGATATGATCAGTGAATAACAGCAACAGTATCACGTAAAGAAACATAAATAAGGACTTACAAGACTATCAGAGATATACACTCAACATGGAAACGAAGGCTCCAAACTTCACAGGCAAACAACTGAGGGTTGCGTACGCCTAGAACTCTTCATCATCTTCAGTAGACTTCACACCTTCTTTTTCTGAGCAGCAGTTAGCAAAGGTGAGTACACTTATGGTTGGTACTCAGCAAGGCCACAAGAAATAACCAGAGTAACGATTTAAATCCATCTTTAAGTTTATTAATCATGTGACGGTCCAAGCCGCTCTTAACCATGAGCACGGCTGTTATAACAGTTTTACACTCTGCAGAGGTTGTACACTTTCCCCACAAGTCGCGTAAAAGTTTACCAGAACTTTGGACCCAACCATGCTGTGCTAGCCAGGCACAATACCACACTTCCGAGGTGTGATTGCATAGCGACGCTACGAGGCCTTTACAAAGATTCCCTAATAAGAAGTAGTGCGCTAGAGTTTCGGTAGCGGCGTGAACCATAACCCTCCCTAATGGTCAGCACCTTAGCAAAGGCTGCTACCCCAAGAGAACCGGGCTATACCCCAATCACCGACCCCCTCCTTGCCCTTTCGGTAAGACTGCTTCAAACTAGAGTCTCTAATTATTTAGCCAAGACCAGAGCCATATAGTTCTCGTGGTTGTACTGTTTTCCTGGGTGGTTCTCCACGTTCCAATTAATACATGGTATTCTTGTAAATAAGCATAGATAGAAGGATGGTTAGGGTCACTTGCCTTTTTCGAACGAAAAGCTACTCTTACTGCTCTTCAGCTCTTGCTTACTTGGAAATCTTGATCTTCAAGCTTCAACAGCGATCATTCTACTCGAACCAAACATCGAGCACAAACATACAAAACAACAAAGAAGTATAGCTAAGAACAATACACCAATCACAAAACAAAAGTTTTTAAAAGAGCGTGCTAAAGGATAAGGCTCGCTGCTATGGTTACAAGAGCACAAGAAACACGGAAAACGGAGCTAGGGTTGAAAAGACACAACTATCGGAAAATTGGTATTATAAAATAAATAAAAAAACTATGAGTTTTATTTATTTTAACTGGAAACAAATGTAAAAGATATTCAAAACAAAATATCCTTGATTATAATTAACTTATATTATATTTTTATTTATAAAAGAGGAGTAGAACTTAGTCATATTTTATTTATGATTGTCTATCTACAAATTACACTAATTAATAATTAATTAGAAAGAAACTTGTGAGATCATCTAAACGCATAACTTTATATTTGGTGTTCAACTAAAAAAATTATATTTAGAACACATTTGAGTTGGTATTAATTAAATTAACATTAGTTACGAAAAACCGGAGGTAAAGACCTAGGTGGATTTTAATTAGAAAAACTAGGTGAGAGAATTTAATCAAATTAAATCTATATTAAAAACATGAACTAAGGCACAACGACATGACTAAACGATAGCTTAGGGTTTTAGAAGACTAACACAACAAGAACGAGTTGAAACAGATACAAAGATAGGGCTAAAACAATGTTCTAGGGATTTGTCTGTGAAGAAACTGAACTTCCAGGGGCTAAATCTGAAGAAATTAGGGGCTAAAACACAATTAAACCCTAAACAGAGGGCCTGGGTGCAAAACTGGAGGTTCTGGTCGGCGGTTACTAATTCTAGAAAGGTCAGGGGCCTAAACATAAAATAAAGGACTTAAATCTAATTACTTTTCAACAGATCTGGACCGTGGGTTGATTTCTAGAAAACCTAGGGGGTTTTCTGCAAAAGGAACTGGCGGTGGCTAGGGTTTGGCTTGGGTCGGGCGGATCCGATCCATCGAATCACGATCCGACGGCGGCGGCTAAGGTGGCTCGGTTCGGCTCGGCTCGGTGTGGCCTGGTTGGGCGAGCGAGCGGCTTAGCGGGCGGCACTAGGCGCCGGCGGCGAGCGGCGGCAGCGGCGGACCACTGGAAGACACCGAAATCAATGCCCCGGGGCATGGATCGGCACGGGGAAAAGCCGAGGAGCGAAATGGCGGCACGACGAACACGATGGGGGCCACGGGACGGCGGTGGGGCGGCCGGACGCATGCGCCCCACGATGGCGGGCCGCACCACAACTCCGGTGAGGAATTGCCGGGGCATGAGAGCGAGAGGTAATGGAAAACGGGGGCGGGAGTGTTCTCACCACCTCGCGGAGCGTTTGTGAGGGCTGAGGGCGGCGATGTCGTGACGGAGCAGCGGGTCGACGACGAGGTGCGGCTCGGGGCGGCGACATTCACTCCTGCAAGGGAGTGCCGACGTGGAGCGACGGCGCGGAGGGGAAGACGAGGCCGGTGATGGTGCGGGGTCCCAGGTGGGGCTCCGGCGACGGTCGCAGTCGACGGAGAGGCGGCGAGACGGTGGGTCGACGGCGAGCTCGGCTCGGGTGAACTGGAGGGGCAGAGCAGCGGGGCTCGGGTGTGGAGTGGAATGGGATGGAGGGGGGGCGCTGGTGCTTGGGCTCGAGCTTTATAGGGTGAGGGAGCAGGGCGGGACGACTGGGGAAAGGGAGGCGGCGGCTCTCGCGGCGACGGGGGATGGCGGCCATGATTGCCGCGGGCGAAATGGGGCTGGTCGCCCCTGCCGTGTGCCGCGGCCATCAGGGCGAGCTGGCGGCGCCGGAAAGGAAAGAGGGGAGGTGCGGGCGACGAGCGCAGGCGAGGGCGCGAGATCCTCGGTGAGGAGGGGGGAAAGGAAGGCGCCGGCGACGCAAGAAGGAAGGTGGGAGCGGGAGGAAGGGGGTGGCACCGATATGTGGGGCCACGGTGGCAGTGAGAGAGGGAGGGAGAGGGAGAGAGGGGGGCGCTGCGGGTTGGGCCGGCTGGAGTTTTTTGGGCCGCGGGGGTGAGAAAAAGAGAAGAGAGAGAGGTTTGGGCCGGCTGGGAAAAAAAAGAAAAGGAGTGGGGGAACTGGGTTGGGCTGGGAAAGGAAGAGAGAAGAGAGAGAGAGAGAGATGGAATGGGCCAAAAGAGATAGGGAAGAGAGAAAAAAAGATTTTAGGGTAGTTTTTGGGTATTTTTATTTTGCAAAACTCAAACATGCAAACAAACAAAAACCAATGCAACGATATGAATGCAACATACATAGAACCATTTTATTTAATTCAGAAAGACAATCATTTATTTTTCCTATACTAAATTCTCTATAAAAAAAATAAATGTTGAAATTTTTATATAATTATGAGAAAATCATTGCTTTATTATTTTTTTAATCACATCCTGGAATCCAATAATTTCAGGGTGTGACACATTCCAGGCGACCTACGGCGGATGGCCGTAGGAGCTTGACGAGCTCTGATAGCGGCCAAGCATATCTATGATAATGGTGCTGGGGAATCCGAATCAATGAAGAATGCCACAGATAAAGCTGATAGCCTGGTCTGCGGAGATCTTTATTATTGGCTTGTACTTGATTTACTTAGAGAACTTGTCGATTGCCATAAATGCGTGAGTAAAAATTTGTGACACTTTAGTTAATGGTCCGATCATGTTCAGACCCCCAACAAGCAAACAACCACAATGGTGGTATGGTGATGAGGTTGTGAGCCAGGACATGAATCTGTCTGCTAAAGAACTGGCAGTTGGTACACCGTCGAACTAGTCTTTCGGCGTCTGCCAAAGCTGTTGGCCAGTAGTATCCTGATCTGAATGCGTTCCCAATCAGCATACTTGATGCTGCGTGATTGCCGCAGGCTCCATCGTGAATCTCGTGCAGGATGCAGATGCCATCTTCCATGGAGACACATTTCATCAGAACGCCTGCTCCCGATCCAAGCTTGTATAGTTTGTCCCCGAATAGGACGTAGGTTTTGTGCGTATGATGACTCGAGTAGCTTCAACGCTTTTTTCATCAACACCAGGAGGCAGCTTCTGGTCCTTGATGATGTCGATGAACAGAGTCCACCGGTCGACGTCAATCATCATGACCTCTTGACTTGCTTCTAGAGGAGCTTGGTCATTGGTTATGGGCTCTAGTCGTGGAACTGAGGGGTGATGCAGCTCATGGATGAAGACGCCGGGTGGAATGTTGGCTTGGTCCGATCCCAGCTTGGAGAGTGCGTTAGCCCCCACAAATTGTCTCGAACTACATGGATGATCTCCAAGCCCAAGAACTTGTTCTCTATCTTCCAGATTTCTGCGACGTAGGCGTCCATTGTTTCCTTGTTGGTGTCCCACTCCTTGTTGACTTGTTGAATTACCAGCAGAGAATCCCCGTAGACGAGCAGTCGCTGGGTGCCGAGGGAGATTGCCAAACGAAGCCCGTGCAGTAGCGCCTCGTACTTGGCTTCATTGTTGGAGACTTTGAAGAGTATCTGAAATACATATTTGAGTTGCTCGCCCTTTGGTGATATGAAAAGAACTCCTGCGCCGCCTCCTTCGGGTTTGAGCGATCCGTCGAAGTACATCACTTAGTGTTCTAGTGTACTTGTCGTTGCTATGATTTGATTTTCTCACCACTTGGCCATAAAGTCGACTAGTGCTTGTGTTGATGATAGTGCGAGGCTTGGAGTCGATGTTGAGAGCTCCCAGTTCTACTGCCCACTTGGAGATGCGACCTGTGGCGTTGCGGTTGTGGAGAATATCCCCTAGGGGGAAATCAGTGATGACTGAGATCTTGTACTCGTCGAAGTAGTGGCAGAGTTTTCCAGAGGTGATTAATATTGCATAGAGTAGTTTCTGAATTGAAGGGTAGCGAACCTTGGATTCAGAAAGAACTTCGCTGACAAAGTAGATTGGGCGTTGTACACTGAACGCATGGCCTTCCTCCGAACGCTCCACCATGATGGCAGTGCTGATGACATTAGTAGTCGCAGCAATGTAGAGTAGCAGGTTCTCGCCTGGTAATGAAGCTATGAGGATCGGGGGTGACTGGAGGTGATGCTTGAGATCCTCCAGAGCTTGTTCTGCCTCAGCTGTCCACTTGAACTTGTCCTGCCGTTTCATCAACTTGAAGAAGGGTAGTCCCCTTTTACCAAGTCTTGAGATGAATCTGTTCAGGGACGCCATGCATCCCGTGAGCTTCTGGACATCTTTGATTGTTGCTTGAGCTCGCATATCGGTGATGGTGGTGATTTTCATCGGGTTAGCTTTGATGGTGTAGTGGCTGATGATGAACCAGAGTAGTTTTCCTTGGGGTACGCTGAGGATGCAGTTGGTCGAGTTAAGTTTCCACTGAAACTTGCTCAGGCTGTTGAATGTTTCTTCAAGATTGGAGATGAAATCTCAGTAGGTTTTTTTCTTGACTACGATATCGTCGACGTAGGCTTCAACATTGTGATGCAGCTAGTCAGCGAGGCATAGCTGGATGGCTTGCTGGTACTAGCTCTTGCGTTCTTCAACCCAAAGTACATGGTCTTGTATGCGTAGGCTCCAAACTGCGTGATGAATGCTGTCTTTATCTGGTCTTCCTCCTTGAGGGCGACTGATGATAGCCCGAGTAGCAGTCGAGGAAGGAGAGGAGAACACATCCGGCCATCGAGTCGATGACTTGGTCAATGCGTGGGAGTGTGAAGGGATCCTTCGGGCAGTGTTTGTTGGGATCAGTGTAATCCACGCACATCCTCCATTCATTATTGTTCTTTTACAGCACGAGTACATGGTTAGCTAGCCACTCGGGGTGGAAAACTTCTTTGATGAACCCAGCTATGAGTAGTTTTGCTAACTCCTTCTTGATGGCTTCTCTTTTGTTGGGGTAGAACCGTCGTAGTCGTTGCTTGTTGGGGGTGCCTTTCGGATCGACTTTTAGGCAGTGCTTGATCAACTCCTTGGGCACCCCCGACATATCTGCTGGTTTCCACGCGAATTTGTGACGGTTGGCCCTAAGAAAGTTGACGAGCACGAGTTCCTGTTTGTCGTCCGAATCCACGCTGATGGTAGCGATCTTGGTGGGGTCGCCCTCTGTCACACCTGATTCCAGAAAGAACTAGATGCATCTCATGTGTGCGCCAGGATCAAGTTCACACACACATGATAGACGAAATAAGTGTAATATATCAAAGACAATGCTTGAAAAGTAAACAAGGTAGAGTATTTAACATTATTTCACTCCGAATAAAATAGGCACCAATGTCTTTAAACATTTAACCGATAGACCCTAAACGAAGTCTGCAACAATTCCGTCTTCCACAGGTGATGACTGGTGAACGCAAGCCTAGAACTCCTCGAAGTCGTTGAAGTTCTCCTCTTCAAAGTTCTCTTCTGAACAACAGTTGGGCATGGGTGAGTACTCTTATGGTTGGTACTCAGCAAGTGGGGGAAATATGCAAGGCCAACAAGGATAGGCTAAGGTTTACAACAGTTAGCACTTTTAGTTGATCAAGGTTTATTAGCAAGCACCTATTAACTGGATGTAAGTTTATACCAACCCACTTAAGCAAAAGCATAAAGGTACCAACAACTTAAGCATAAACCAAGAACCACAGGTTAGTTAATCTTCAAGTTCCATTATCATGTGAGGGTCCAAGCCGCACATAACCGTGAGCAAAGCTTTTATAACAGTTTTACACTCTGCAGAGATTGTACACTTTACCCAACAAACGTGCTCCCCTAAGTCGCCTGGGTTTGCAAGGCCCTTAAACACTTCCAAGGTGAGAGGCGAGGGGTACACTACGAAACCTTTACAAAGACATGTCGAGAGCTAGACAACCCGCTAGAGTTTCGGTAGCAGTGTGGTCCATAAACCTCCCTAATGGTCAGCTCCTTAGAAAAGACCGCTACCCCAAGAGGACCGGGCTATGACCCCTACACCGACCCCCTCCTTGCCCTTTCGGTAAGACCATCAACTAACTACACATCTAATTAATTGCCTAAGGTCAGAGCCATGTGACTTTGTGGTTGCACTATTCACTTTGGTGGATCTCCATGTTCCCATTAAGCAAAGTTGATCTTGCATTAATGAGGTATAACAACAATTTAAAGCATGAACAATATTATCATAAGAGTAAACCATCACCATTCCCAAAGTTAGCAACTAAGCGTGACTACCCAACATAAAAAATAAACCTGATGTTTCAAGGCTTTAGGTAAAAGACTAGGTATGTCCTCAGCATAGGTGACCCATCAAGTTTATGCAAAGCAACAATAAAGTGAATTATCATGCTATTTTTGGAATAAAATAGAACATGCAGGGGAGGGAAGTCCACTTGCCTTCCTCAAAGAGCTGCTGATTCTCTTCCTCGTAAACTTGCTCTTGATCTTGCTCGAATGTCACGTCGTCTACACGATCACACAAGCAAGCATACACAAACAAATAAAAAATAGTACAATAAACAGTAAAAACAGAGAGTAAAAAGATGATAAAGCTGTAGATCTTGATGCAAGGATCGCATGAGCGCACCTCGTAGATGGAACAATTGATCACCGGGTATCCTGGATCTTCCAATCTTAGTTCCATTAGCTCACCTTGCCGCGCCCTGCGTGGGCGTGCAAGATTCCCTACATAGTTAGCAGTAGAAATGTCATGTGCTGGCTTACCCCAACATGTGCTGATGGTGTTTACTCTTTCCAGGGGAGCCTCGGGTTGCCCTGGGATCTTCCCTGTCTCTGCAGAAGGAACAGTAGCGGCCAGTTGAGCTAGTTGAGTTTCAAGCATCTTGTTGAAGCTCAGCTGGTTCTTGAGTGTAGAGGAGATGCCATCCATGTTCGCTTCGACGGCCTCCAGGGCATTGTCATTAGCGGCAAGCTTCTTCTGTCTTTGCTTGGCTTAAGACAAGATCCCTCAAGGAAGGTTGGTTAGGATTAAAGGAATTTGAATTACCATTACCTCCTTGGTAGTAGGGGCGCGACTGGTTCCACCCCTGACCTCCTTGTGGACGAAATCCGTTGTTGTTGTTCATGTACATGACCTCTTCCTGGGTTTTGGGGCAGTCGTTCCCCGAATGTCCGACGTTCCCATAGACCTCGCAAGTCATATGAGAGTCTAAGACTTGAAGTACCTGAGTTGGAGCCTTCTCCTTGGGGCGTTCATCAATCTTCTTGATGAGGAGGTCGAGCTTAGTGGCAATCATGTCCGTATCCTTGATGACGGAGTCGGATTGCATCCTTCGTGACTCCCTTGATGAAAAAAGTGCTGCAAAGTTCCAGGAAATGTTGGAGATGTGCATTGGCATCCTCATTGGCCTTGCCACAGAATGGGCTAGCCTGCACCATCGTAATGAGACCCGTCTTGATCTCGAAATTCTTAGCTTCAGCATTAACATTTGGCCAAATTGGGACATTGTCGGCCGAAGGAGTTGAGTAATCATGGAGAGTCTTTTGAGCCATAGTCTTGAAAGTTGATGGTGCGATATTGACTGTTTCGCCTATCGAGAGAGTAATCTGAGGAGGAATGACGAGAGGTCGAACTCTTCTCAAAAGTGACTCCGGATTCCCAGTGAAATTTTGCGGCATATCGAAACCAGTCATACGCTACCCTGTTTTCACGCAAAAGAGAGAAGACAAAGCCAAGTTAGCCAGTTTAGACAATTGAATATCATTTTAGAATTTCATCAACCACTTGATCTATTCTTTTAAGCAGTGCCTTCCCCGGCTACGGCGCCAAAAATGCTTGTTGACATTTTATAACGCAGTGACCAAGTATGGACATAGAATCTATTCCCCGGCAACAGCGCCAGGAATGCCGTGGGGTATTTTTTACGTTATAGAAGGATCCGCAAGCGCACGAAATACTATTGTAGCATTTTACCAGTGAGTACGGGGTCGTATTTATATTTCCGCAGGGAAGGTGGTGGTTATTGGAATAGATTAGTATGTTGATTAGTTCTAACATGGATATTCTATTGAATAACCCGCTGGATCTAGATCCGACGGCGGCAGATGGATCGGCTCGGCTCGACTCGGCTGAGGCGCGGCTCACACTCGGCTGCAAAGCACAGCGGCTCAGCTGAGCGGCGCTGGACGCCGGCGGCGAGAGGGGACGGCGGCGGGCCGCCGGAAAACACCGAATCCGGTGCTCCGGATCTCATTTCGGTTCGGGATTAGGCCGAGGAGGGAGAGGTCTCGACATGACAAACACTACCAGGGGCTCGGATCGGCGGTGTGGCGGCTGGAGATAGGTGGGTGTGGCAGAACCACCCGAATTAATCCGGCTCTAGCGCGCTAACCATCACCACGAGGGCAATTAGGGCTAACTCAACGGAATAATCCATTGGTCTGTCGGGTAACCTCCCGATACAACCACGGTTTTTGCCGATCGAAACCACACATACATGTACTCACACGAAGGTGAGCCCAGAGGATACAACATTCCACAAAATTTTACATCGCAGGGTTCATCATAAATTATTATTACAACTGAGTTCGAATTTGTAAAATAAGGTACTTCAAAGTTCAAAATAATTGAGTTTTTCAGAGTTCAATGCAGCGGAAAAAAATAATGATAAACTACTCGACGATACATGATGTCTCGATGAAGCCCGTACGAGACATCACTCGGCATTATCATCGTTGGCTAAGGGCGCATCCCATTCCACTGACCAACCAGGAGGAAGGGTACACGGCCAAGTCAAACTAGCGATCAGATCCTCGAAAGTATCACCTGAAAAGGAGCCACAAGCAAGGCTGAGTATACTAATACTCAGCAAGTCTTACCCGACTAGTGGAATATACTTAGCCGACTCCTAGACATGCAAGGCTTTTTGGCTTGAGAGGTTTGTTTTGCCGAAAAGCATATACAAGTAGGTCCTTACTTTCAAATTTTAGCTCCAGATTCTAGTTTTCTTTAACCATTCTAGGTAAGCAACTATCCAATATCATACATGGTGGAAGAATTAATTTTCATCCAACAAGATTAATCATCATCATTGTTCCTCTTCTTACTCTATGTGGTAAAAGGGTCAAGCGGTCTCAATAACCACAAGAAACGGACGATTCGAATCGAATTTCTTAACCTTGCAAGGGAAACCTAAACACACGTCATGTGGTTACTCCTAGAGTCACACGTGCAACCTTTCCCCTTTCTTCCTAGGTTGTGGATCAGGGCCACCATCCGAGACTACAGAGCCCGGCTCTGTACCCACCATGTGCGCGCATGGAACCAAAGTTGAGAGGGTGGGATGATGTCCACTTGCCGGTCCGATTAGGTACTTAAGCTTACCGATTACAAATTTCTTGGCATGTGGTTAGTACGTTCAAAGACTTAACCACCACTGCCACACACTGCGGCCTTAGAATTTTTCACTAAACAGACGGGACATCAATCATTAACTTGAACATCGCACCATAGCCCCGTCCGTCGACCTTATGATTGCAGCATGTAGTAAACATTCAACTCCTATATTCTCGCGAGTGACAGGAAATCACTCGACTTTTACCGAGTCCTATTAGCATAGCATTCTATCGAACCTTACATCTAGTGTTCGGAGCATGGGTACCTAGGATCATGCAACTAAGTTTTCATCCAACTCCTATAAACTTAATGCACAAGTAGAATAGAGTATTAAGTTGCATAATTTAGAAAAACAGGGTTCATGCTCCGGGGCTTGCCTTCTTGGGTAAAGTTAGCTTGGGGCCCGTCCGAACTCGGGTTCGGGTCTTCGAAAGCTTCAGTTAGATTCACTTGAGCTTCACGCTGCTCACTCTCGGACGCGGGCACCAGCTCGTACGTTCCGTCGGCGAGAGTAGTCAATTCTATATGAATGCACAAGTGTAAGTTGTAGTGATGGTATATGACGATTATTTTCCTTCACGATAAATTTGCAGTCCATAATAACATAGATTTTGTTGTGAAGTTACTTAGTTAAGATTTCTTTGGGCAATTGTTAATAGAGTATAACTTAAACTAATTAACTCCATTAAACAAGAAGGGGGTTTGGATATTTTGGAAACTAATTTTTCTAAGCACAACATGGATTAAACACAACTTCTGGACTAGGTAACTTCTGGTGATAAAATTTTTATTTAGAGTACAATATGCAGAGGTAAAAGCACTGTAAAAATTTTAGGCATTTTTATGCAGCAGAATAATTATCAAAAATATAATACACAACCACTACTAGAACCTAGTTATTTTTATACAGAACAAACCATTCGTGTATTGATGCTAAAACTTTTACAGGGTGTTAATCTATCCATATATGTTTTACTATAAAGTTTTCAGATTTTATTGTGCATGATACAAAGCATAATAAATAGGACAAAATACACCTATTTTAAGAAAGATTAATTTCTACAGGATATTTTACAGGGTTTCTGTATATGAAACTTTTTATACAGCATAAACTGATCCGAAGTATCCTCTAGTAAAAAGGTGAACATTTTCCAAGCACCGAAACTAATTATCTTTATTTAGTGCATTTTTCCCACCACAAAATTTTTTAAAAAGGTTACAGAAAGGAAAAAGGTTCTAAACTTTTTCTGTGGTATTTAGGCATCACTATAACAGCTCTAGAAAAGTTTCACAATATGAATCATGATATAACACCAGGTACATATTAGTTCTATTATTTCATGGCATGATCAAAGTTTAGCAAAAAGTTTAGCTAGAGATGGGTTCTGGTCCTAATATTTTTACACTAGCTTACGCATTAAGCAACCAATCTACTATCCAAACATCACATTCAGAACTGGTCTACAACAGTGGGTACAATTAAAGTCTATTAAACCTTCCATTAATTTAGAGCAAGATTTAGCAAGAAACTGAGGAAAATCATTTAACAAAAGTTGTAGATTTTCTTCTAACGATGCCAGAACAATTGAGTTTGTATTTTTTTTATTTTTTCTATGATTTTATATGAATTTTACAATTCGCTGTTTTTGAATTCAAAGTATAAACACAGGTTTACAGTTATGCCCCTGAAAACTTGCGTTCAGGCCCCTGGGAAGATTGCAATCAAAGCAATGTGGTCCCTGGCGGCCGGCCGGCGAGCTTGATTCCGCCGAGGGGAGGGGCCGGCGGTGAGAGCAAGGTGGGGGAGGAGCACGGGGAAGGCATGGGCTACCTTGGGGAGTACTCAGTTGGGGCCGAGGTGGCCGGTGGCGGGCTCGCCACGGTGGAGCAGGGGCGGCGGCGCTTGGAGCTTGGATCCGGCGAGCTCCGGCGATGTGGAGCGGCAGCGCTTGGCTGGGGAGCTTTGGTGGATGGTGGGGGACCGATTCCGGGGGTTGGATTGAGGGGCTCAGCGCTGAGCTTCGAGCGGCGGCATTAATGGCGGGCGTCGGCGCGCGAGCAGGGCCATGCCTCCCTTTTATAGCGAGCCAAGGGAGGGGAGAGGGTTGGGGCAGGCCGGGCATGGCAGGGGTGCGCCATTGGGTGTGGCCGGCGGTGACCAGAGCCGTGCACGGCTGGGGCACGCCATTGGGCGTCGGGGCGGCGACGTTCTACTGGCCGTGCGGGATGTCGCGTGGGGGAGAAGGAGGACGCGGCCGCGGGTTGGGCGAGCTGGGCGGCGAGCAGAGGCATTGGGGGATTGGCTTGGCACGACGCGGCGGCAGGCATCGCCAGCGACGTGGCGCCGGCGGCTTCGCTGGGCGGCAGAGCAGGGGAGGGAGGGAGCCGAGAGGGAAATAGAAGAAAGGTGAGGGGCTGAACTGCAAATTTAAGTGTTTCTCAAATTTTTGTGTTGCAACTCAAAAATCTCTGAACATGAAAGTTGTTCAAAATGAAAAGTTACACAAGTTTTGTTTCAGGCCAAAGTTCATTTGAGTTATAATTCAGAAGTTATTTTAAAAACTCAAAAAGCATGATTCGGAGGGCACGTCATTTCCTGGGCAAAAAAGTTGTATTCTCTCCTAGGCTTCAACTCGACTTTTGTTTATCCTACCATTAATGGTGTTCCTATTAAATTTCGCAGCCATAAGTGCTTTGAGGTGAGAGTTATTCAATTTGTTCGATTAAAGTACATGTACTTGTGCACATATACACATCTATTTTCAATTCAAAGCAAACCCAATTTATAATTCATTTCTTTTAAAATTTTCTTAGTTATTTATGCATCGTGTTAAGCTAATGAGGCTTATTTCATAATTTAAACACCTGAGGTGTTACAGCCTTCCCCCCTTAAAAAGAATCTCGCCCCGAGATTCGGACAATAAGCTTAGTGTGGACAGTGTGTGTACCTTCGGTAGAGTTGAGAAAACCAGGGAAATTTTGGTTTAGATAGCTTTCAGTTTTCCATGTGGCTTCTTCCTCAGTGTGATGATTCCCTTGAATTTTATACATTTTAATTACTTTCCTTCTAGTGCTTCTTTCTTTTTGATCCATGATTTTGATAGGATACTCAACATACGAGAGGTCGGGCTCTACCAATATTTCTTGTTGTTCCACAACCTCGATAGAGACTCGAACACACTTCTTGAGCTAAGACACGTGAAAGACATCATGGATGGCTGCAAGCTGAGGGGGCAGTCGAATTCTATAGGCTACGGGTCCACAGCTGTCGATGATTTCGTAGGGACCAACATAATGGGGAGATATCTTTCCCCTGACTCTGAATCGTTGTACACCCTTGGTTGGTGAAACTCGAAGGTAGACATGGTCACAAACTTCAAATCTCAGAGGCTTTCTTCTCCGGTCGAAATAGCTCTTTTGCCTGGATTGTGCGGCTCTAAGATTTTCTTGTATTACTCTCACTTTTTCTTTGGCCTCGATTACCAAGTCTGGTCCAAATATTTTGCGTTCTCCGTATAAGGCCTCAAATGGTGCCATTTTCAAACTCGCTTGGTAGCTATTGTTGTATGAGAACTCTGCTAGGGATAGGCATTTGTCCCAATTCTTGTCATAGTGAATGACGCAAGCTCTAAGCATGTCTTCAAGAATTTGATTCACTCTTTCAGTTTGTCCGTAAGTCTAAGGATGATAGGCTGAGCTTCGAATCAATTTAGTACCATGAGATGCTTGCAATTGTTCCCAAAAGCGCGCTACAAACTGAGTACCACGATCGGAAATAATAGTCTTCGATACTCCATGTAGGCAAACAATGCGGTCAAGATAAATCTCGGCATATTTCTTGGCAGTATAGGTGGTGTGTACCGGAAGAAAATGTGCCATCTTTGTGAGCCTATCAACGATAACCCATATGGAATCATGTTTCTATGCGGTACTCGGCAATCCAACAATGAAATCCATACTTATGTCTTCCCATTTCCATGAGGGTATAGGCAAAGGTTGAAGTGTACCAGCTACTTTCAAGTGGCTGGCTTTTACTCTCTGACATGTGTCACATTCTGAGACATATTTAGTGATTTCTCTTTTCATTCTAGTCCACCAGAAATTTTGCCTAAAATCTTGATACATTTTGCTACTGTCGGGGTGAATAGAAAATTTTGAAAGATGTGCCTCATCAAGAATTTGCTTACGGAGCTCATGATTCTTTGGAACGACGATGCGACCTTCGAACCATAGAACTCCCTTATGGTCCTGGCGGAAACATTTATACTTCTCTTCTCCTAAAGAGAGTTTCTGTTTGATGATCTTATCTCCTTCATCATGTAGTTGTGCCATGACGATCTGGTCGTGAAGAGTGGGTTCAACTGAGATGTGATTTAGAGTGCCTTGGGAAATCATTTCCAAACTAAGCTTCCTCATTTCTGAACATAATGTCTCATTATAGAATTCCACTGATAGGCAATGGCAATGGGCCTTACGGCTGAGTGCATCCGCGACTACATTGGCCTTGCCGGGGTGATAGTGCACCTCGAGATCATAATCCTTGTTTAATTCTAGCCATATTCTTTGTCTCATATTCAGATCGGCTTGGGTAAAGATATATTTGAGACTCTTGTGATCCGTGTAGATATTACAATGAGTGCCCATGTGATAATGTCTCCATATTTTTAGAGCATGAATGACTGCTGCTAACTCGAGATCATGGGTCGAATAATTCTGCTCATGGGGCCGAAGGGCTCGTGAAGCATAGGCGATAAATCAATTTTCTTGCATAAGCACACAACCAAGACCGGTGCCAGATGCGTCACAGTAAACATCGAACGACTTGGTGTTATCGGGTTGAGCTAACACAGGGGCTGTAGTCAAATATTCTCTAAGAGTGTGGAAAGCTTCTTCACAATTCTTATCCCACACAAACTTTACTCCCTTTTTCAATAGTTCAGTCATAGGCTTAGCAATTCTGGAGAAATCCGGAATGAAACGGCGATAGTAACCGGCTAAACCAAGAAAACTACGAATCTGATGAACCGAGGTAGGAGGTTTCCAATCCATCACCTCTTGTACCTTGCTGGGGTCAACGGCTATGCCTTTGCTTGAAATTGTGTGACCCAAGAATTTTACACTATCCAACCAGAATTCGCACTTAGAAAATTTAGCATAGAGCTGATGGTCTCTGAGACGCTGAAGGACAATGTGCAGGTGCTTAGCGTGCTCTTCCTCATTCTTGGAATAGATAAGGATGTCGTCAATGAAAACTACGACGAATTTGTCGAGCTCGGGCATGAATACCGAATTCATGAGATACATGAAGTAGGCAGGGGCATTTTGAGACCAAAGGACATTACCAAGAATTCATATAGTCCATATCATGTGGAAAAGGCAGTCTTAGGAATATCGCATGGGTGAATCTTTATCTGATGATATCCAGATCGAAGATCAATCTTTGAGAAAACTTTAGCTCCAGATAATTGATCAAAGAGAACGTCGATGCGGGGAAGTGGGTATTTATTCTTAATGGTCACCGCATTGAGAGGTCGGTAGTCCACACATAATCTTAAACTGTCATCCTTTTTCTTTACAAAAAAGGCTGGATATCCCCAAGGTTATGCGCTAGGACGAATGAAGCCTTTGTCCAGTAGTTCTTGGAGTTGTGTTTTCAGTTTGGCCAATTCCTTAGGTGGCATTCTATAGGGTCTTTTGGAGATAGGTGCAGTGCCTGGTTGCAGTTCAATAACGAACTCAATATCCCTATCTGGTGGCATTCCTGGTAAGTCATCCGGAAAAACATCGGCATACTCATATACCACTGGAATATCTTCTAGTTTGGTTCCTTCCATCACGAAAGCACAGGAATTCATGCACTCTCGAAATGGTAGGTAAAGGGTAGTGGCTCCGTGACTAGGTGAATTTATTTCAACAGCTCGGGAAGAAAGGTCCAGTGTGACTCTGTGTAGAGCCATCCAATTCATACCCATAAGAACGTCCATGCCGTCAAGGGGTAAAAGAACAAGGTCCGTGTCGATGGTTTTACAACCCAACTTGATTGGTACTTGCCTTATCAATTGATTTGAAGCAATTTTACCACCCGATGTTGATATCATATACGACCCTTTTGTGTGACAAACATCCAAGCCTACTTTTGCACCAAACTTTGCACTAATGAAACTATGTGATGCACCAGAATCAAACAATATAACTGCAGGCTTGTTATGGATAGAGAATGTACCCGTCATCACTGGTGCTCCTTCAGGAAGTTTTGCAAGAGTGGTGAAATTGATCCGTCCTTGTTTGAATTGAAGGGTCTGCCTCTTGCCTTTATTCTTATTGTTCTGGTTAGAGTCCTGGCCCTGATTTGGCTTCCTGGGCTGAGGGCATTCACGAGCAAAATGACTGGAACTCCCGCACTTGAAACAACGATTGGTGATGCTCGGTCGAAGAAACTGCTGAGTAGCGGGCCTTGGTCCAGTTTGCTAAGGCACAGGGGGTCGTACAACACCTTGCTGCTGTGGGGGCCTGATAATCCAACGCCCTGGCTGAGGGGCCTTCTGTGGAGCTGTAGGCGCAACATTTTGCACCAAGTGATACCTCGGTGGCTGAGCACCCGAGGGTCCAGCTGGCACCTTCCTCTTCTTTTCAGCACGATGAGCCTGAATACAATCCTCTTGAGTGATGGCCATGTTGACTAGCTCATTATATGTATCGGCCTTGACAAGATTCAGCCATTCCTTGAGTTTGGTACTCAGACCTCTGCGGAAACGATCACGCTTCTTAGCATCCGTGTCTGCGTGATAGCCCGCGTACTAGCACAGATTGTTGAAGGCCTGAGCATACTGAAGTACAGTGCGGGTACCCTGAGTGAGTGTCAAAAACTCATTTAGCTTTCTTTCTATAAGACCTTCTGGGATATGGTGTGCCCGGAACACAGTTTTGAATTCGTCCGAGGTGACAACGTGATCAGCAGGGACCATAGAAAAGTAGTGGTCCCATCAAAGACAAGCTGTACCGCGAAGCTGCTGCGCGGCAAAGCGAGCCTTGTTTGCATCCGAACATGGGGCCACGAGTAGAGAAAACTTGGACTCGATTGTGCAAATCCAAGCGTCCGCATCCAAGGGTTCCTCCGTTTTATGAAACAAGGGAGGCTGGGTCCCAAGGAAATCCGTGTAACCGGCAACTTGAGGTTTGTGAACATTGTGCCCACCACGCTGATGGTGCTGTTCTTGCACGAGCTGGCGAAGCAACTCGGTTTGAGTGGCCATTACTTCCACTAAACTGGGTGGTGGCGGTGGTTGCTGTTGTGAATCACTAGCGCTAGCACCGAAACCTTCAGGGTTACCACGGGTTGCTCCAACCATCTGAAATGTGAAGGTTTATCATTATCAACATGATCCATATTGCTTCCACGATTAAAAAGGATTAGGGCGGAAAAGAGTAGACTTCCGAAAGATCATGGATAGAATCATGGATAGAATACTGTTTGCTACAAGAAAACTCATAGCTCTCCGTAGGTTCATCCAAAAGAGCTCATATTTTGGCAGTAGGTAGGGAATTTAGAGATGTACAACTTTGGTATTCAACTAAGACGCTAAATCGATGGCCAAGATGGTCGAAAGATTCATTCTTTGCTTCTCTGTCTTGGCTGTTTTTCAGCAGAACGAGTTATAGTATCTTGAATATAACTCCAACTATCAAAGTCCAACAGTGCTGAAATTTTGTGAGCTGTCAGGACATGAAATTCTTGACAACTTGGTATTTAACTTGCTGCATAGAAGGATTATCTTTAAAGGGTAAAAGTTTTGACAAGATCATGCCATAGGATATGAACTAGAGGATGAAAGTTGAATATTTCCGGAAGCAACTTTAAAACTCCATAACTCCAATTTGAGTTATCCAGAAATTCTCAAACTTCACCAAAACATTGCTAAGGTATTAGCATACAACTTTGTTAGTTAACTCTAGAGCTAGATCAGGCTCTAAGATGGTCTTTCTCTTAAGGTTTTACTTTACTATCTACCCAGAAATTTCAGTGAACAGTAGGCCAAGATTTCATGCACCAGGAAAAATCTACCCAGCCAAAAATTACCAAATTTTAACAGTAGCTGCCTGAGTTAATTTACAACAAGTTTTGTGTTGAACACTGTTGCAGAAAACCGTAGTAAGGGGGCATAAGAATTTATGTGGTAGAAGTGCTTATTTTGGACAGAAAACTGACATCCCAAGGTCTTTGTTGTTTCTTATTATCCATAAGTCCAGAATTTTTCAAATTTAGACAGGAGGTAGAATACAAATTTTGGAACAAAACTTTTAACATGAGTTTCTCCAGAAAGGATCATTTTTTAAGCTCAATAAATCCATCTTTTCAGATAAGGCAGAAATGTGACAGAATTGCTGGATAATCCTTATGCAAAGACAATCTTGTGCACGCATGAACCTTACCACTCTAAAGCATGGCATTTTCAATTTCAGATTTATATAGTCATGATGCATGCACGTCTTATTCATCCTCACAAAGTAAAATAATTGC
The DNA here is from genome assembly GCA_032594955.1 of Panicum miliaceum. Lineage (NCBI taxonomy): Eukaryota > Viridiplantae > Streptophyta > Magnoliopsida > Poales > Poaceae > Panicum > Panicum miliaceum. Next base: position 43,618,322 of record CM064056.1, on the reverse strand, counting down.
CAAATAGCTTTGGTCTTACGAAGTTAGTTTCGGTGGCATACACAATATGTCTCTCACTATAATAGCTAGTCGAAAATTCTCTAACCGTTCTTTAACTTATCGTAATCGCGATTAGTGTACCTACAGAAAATTGATATAGCATATATATATATATATATATATCCATTGAACCTTTCATGCCAGCACTCATGAAAGCATTCGTATTCATTACCGTTCACTATAGAAACGGCATCCGTACAATTCCCGCCGTACAGACGACGTTAACATACGCTATCAAGATAGCATATTCACGGGGGTACCGTCTTGAGACGGGGGCATGAACAACGATCACCATACCCTGCGCCAAACCTTCTACTCCCAATATAATCAACTAATAGTTGGTATATTGGCAGCACCTCAAGTAAGCCACTGCTTGAGGGCAGCGTTCGGCTCGCATCACCGACAGGAAGGCCAAGCTCTCTCAGTTGGCTGAGGGTTCTTACCTTCTTACCTCAGCGATGAGTGCGTCGTTACAGAACTTAAGGGTCGGTTGTGCATAAAAGTAAGTTTTGACAGAAAGTAATGTGCTGGGAGTCAGTTTATAATATTCATAAGTTAGATAGCCACCGAGTAACTTTCCCATAATCCCTTAGGGCTTTACGAACTAGGTACCATCCTTAACGAACCAACGCATTTTGCAAACACATTTTAAGGCTTGTTGCATTCTCTAGCATATGCATTTCAGCTCTGATACCAGCTGTGGCAGAACCACCTGAATTAATCCGGCTCAAGCGCGCTAACCATCACCACGAGGGTAATTAGGACGAACTCGCACTTCAGACGGAATAATCCATTGGTCTGTCGGGTAACCTCCCGATACAACCACGATTTTTGCCGATCGAAACCACACATACATGTACTCACACGAAGGTGAGCCCAGAGGATACAACATTCCACAAAATTTTACATCGCAGGGTTCATCATAAATTATTATTACAACTTTGTTCGAATTTGTAAAACAAGGTACTTCAGAGTTCAAAATAATTGAGTTTTTCAGAGTTCAATGCAGCGGAAAAAAATAATGATAAACTACTCGACGATACATGATGTCTCGATGAAGCCCGTATGAGACATCACTCGGCATTATCATCGTTGGCTGGGGGCGCATCCCATTCCACTAACCAACCAGGAGGAAGGGTACACGGCCAAGTCAAACTAGCGATCAGATCCTCGAAAGTATCACCTAAAAAGGAGCCACAAGCAAGGCTGAGTATACTAATACTCAGCAAGTCTTACCCGACTAGTGGAATATACTTAGCCGACTCCTAGACATGCAAGGCTTTTTGGCTTGAGAGGTTTGTTTTGCCGAAAAGCATATACAAGTAGGTCCTTACTTTCAAATTTTAGCTCCAGATTCTAGTTTTCTTTAACCATTCTAGGTAAGCAACTATCCAATATCATACATGGTGGAAGAATTAATTTGCATCCAACAAGATTAATCATCATCATTGTTCCTCTTCTTACTCTATGTGGTAAAAGGGTCAAGCAGTCTCAATAACCGCAAGAAACGGATGATTCGAATCGAATTTCTTAACCTTGCAAGGGAAACCTAAACACACGTCACGTGGTTACTCCCAGAGTCACACGTGCAACTTTTCCCCTTTCTTCCCGGGTTGTGGATCAGGGCCACCATCCGAGACTATAGAGCCCGGCTCTGTACCCACCATGTGCGCGCATGGAACCGAAGTTGAGAGGGTGGGATGCTGTCCACTTGCCGGTCCGATTAGGTACTTAAGCTTACCGATTACCATATTCTCAGCATGTGGTTAGTACGTTCAAAGACTTAACCGCCACTACCACACACTGTGACCTTAGAATTTTTCACTAAACAGACGGGACATCAATCATTAACTTTAACATCGCACCATAGCCCCGTCCGTCGACCTTATGATTGCAGCATGTAGTAAACATTCAACTCCTATATTCTCGCGAGTGACAGGAAATCACTCGACTTTTACCGAGTCCTATTAGCATAGCATTCTATCGAACCTTACATCTAGTGTTAGGAGTATGGGTACCTAGGATCATGCAACTAAGTTTTCATCCAACTCCTATAAACTTAATGCACAAGTAGAATAGAGTATTAAGTTGCATAATTTAGAAAAACAGGGTTCATGCTCCGGGGCTTGCCTTCGTGGGTAAAGTTAGCTTGGGGCCCGTCCGAACTCGGGTTCGGGTCTTCGAAAGCTTCAGTTAGATTCACTTGAGCTTCACGCTGCTCACTCTCGGACGCAAGCACCAGCTCGTACGTTCCGTCGGCGAGAGTAGTCGATTCTATATGAATGCACAAGTGTAAGTTGTAGTGATGGTATATGAAGACTATTTTCCTTCACGATAAAGTTGCAGTCCACAATAACATAGATTTGGTTGTGAATTTACTTAGTTAAGATTTCTTTGGGCAATTGCTAATAGAGTATAACTTAAACTAATTAACTCCATTAAACAAGAAGGGGGTTGTGATCTTTTGGAAACTAATTTTTCTAAGCACAACATGGGTTAAACACAACTTCTGGACTTGGTAACTTCTGGTGATAAAATTTTTATTTAAAGTACAATATGCAGAGACAAGAGCACTGTAAAATTTTCAGGCATTTTTATGCAGCAGAATAATTATGAAAAATGTAATACACAGCCACTGCTAGAACCTAGTTATTTATATACAGAACAAACCATTCGTGTATTGATGCTAAAACTTTTACAAGGTGTTAATCTATCCATATATGTGTTACTGTAAATTTTTCAGATTTTATTGTGCATTATACAAAGCATAATAAATAGGACAAAGTACACCTATTTTAAGAAAGATTAATTTCTACAGTATATTTTACAGGGTTTCTGTATATGAAACTTTTTATACGGCATAAAGTAATCCAAAGTATCCCCTAGTAAAAAGGTGAACTTTTTCCAAGCACAGAAACTAATTATCTTTGTTTAGTGCATTTTTCCCACCATAAAATTTTTTAAAAAGGTTACAGAAAGGAAGAAGGTTCTAAACTATTTCTGTGGTATTTAGTCATCACTATAACAGCTCTAGAAAAGTTTCACAATATGAATCACAATATAACAGCAGGTACAAATTAGTTCTATTATTTCATGGCATGATCAAAGTTTAGCAAAAAGTTTAGCTAGAGATGGGTTCTGGTCCTAATATTTTTACACTGGCTTACACATCAAGCAACCAATCTACTGTCCAAAAATCAGATTCAGAACTGGTCTACTACAGTGGGTACAATTAAAGTCTATTAAACCTTCCATTAATTTAGAGCAAGATTTAGCAAGAAACTGAAGAAAAGCATTTAACAAAAGTTGTAGATTTTCTTCTAACGATGCTAGAACAGTTGAGTTTGTATTTTTCTGTTTTTTCTATGATTTTATATGAATTTTACAAATTCGCTATTTTTGAATTCAAATTTTAAACACAGGTTTACAGTTATGCCCCTGGAAACTTGCGTGCAGGCCCCTGGGAAGATTGCAATCAAAGCAATGTGGTCCCTAGCGGCCGGCCGGCGAGCTCGAGCTCGATTCAGGCGAGGGGAGGGGCCGGCGGTGAGGGCAAGGTGGGGGAGGAGCACGGGGAAGGCATGGGCTACCTTGGGGAGGTCTCAGTTAGGGCTGAGGTGGCCTATGGCGGGCTCGCCACGGTGGAGCAGGGGCGGCGGCGCTTGGAGCTTGGCTCCGGCGAGCTCTGGCGATGTGGAGTGGCAGCACTTGGCTAGGGAGCTTTGGTGGATGGTGGGGGACCGATTCCGGTGTTTGGATTGAGTGGAGGCGGGGCGGAGGGAGGGGCTCAGCGCTGAGCTCCGAGCGGCGGCATTAATGGCGGGCGTGGGCGTGTCTGCGCGCGAGCAAGGGTGTGCCTCCCTTTAGCGAGCCAAGGGAGGGGAGAGGGTTGGGGCGGGCCGGGCATGGCAGGGGTGCGCCATTGGGCGCGGCCGGCGGTGACCAGAGCCGTGCACGGCTGGGGCACGCCATTGGGCGTTGGGGCGGCGGCGTTCTACTGGCCGTGCGACATGTCGCGTGGGGGAGAAGGAGGACGCGGCCGCGGGTTGGGCGAGCTGGGTGGCGAGCAGAGGTGTTGGGGGATTGGCTTGGCGCGACGCGGCGGCAGGCATCGCCAGCGACGTGGCGCCGGCGGCTTCGCTGGGCGGCAGAGCAGGGGAGGGAGGGAGCCGAGAGGGAAATAGAAGAAAGGTGAGGGGCTAAACTGCAAATTCATGTGTTTCTCAAATTTTTATGTTGCAACTCAAAATTCTCTGAACATGAAAGTTGTTCAAAATGAAAAGTTACACAAGTTTTGTTTCAGGCCAAAGTTCATTTGAGTTATAGTTCAGATGTTATTTCAAACAGTCAAAAAGCATGATTCGGAGGGCACGTCATTTCCTGGGCAAAAAAAAATGTATTCTCTCCTAGGCTTCAACTCGACTTTTGTTTATCCTGCCATTAATGGTGTTCCTATTAAATTTCGCAGCCATAAGTGCTTTGAGGTGAGAGTTATTCAATTTGTTCGATTAAAGTACATGTACTTGTGGACATATACACATCTATTTTCAATTCAAAGCAAAATCAATTTATAATTCATTTTGTTTAAACTTTTCTTAGTTATTTATGCATCGTGTTAAGCTAATGAGGCTTATTTCGTAATTTAAACACCTGAGGTGTTGTAGTGGGCCATGGGGAGGGCGGAGCAATAGCTCCGGCGAGCTATTGCGGTCGCGATAGGGCGAGAGAAAGAGGGAAAAGAGGGCACCGAGAGTGCTCACCACCTCGCAGAACTCCCGCGAGGGTTGAAGGCGACGAGGATGTGGCGGAGCGGCTGGTCAACGACAAGGTGCGGCTTGGGGCGGAGGTGTGCACGTCGGCGAGCAATTCCACCGGCAGGAGCTAAGGACGTAGGGGAAGAAGCGGTCAGCGATGAGGCTTGATCCAAGGCGAGGCTCTGGCGACGGTCATGGATGACGAAGAGGCGGCGGGACGGGAGATCGATGGCATGGCAGCGACGGCGAGCTCGGGCTCGGAAAATGGAGGTGGCGCTGCACGGGTTAGTGCTGGGAGTGGTAAGGGGGGTGAGAGCTCGGGCGCTGCTTTAATAGAGGGGACGAGGGGGGAGTGGAGCGGCTGTGGTAGGGGAGGCGGCGGTGCTCGCGGCGGCCGGCAATCACTGCTGTGATTGTGGCTATCACTCGAGGAAGGAAAGGGGGCGCTGTTGGCGTTTCTTATGACCAATAGAATAGAGATTCCGCAAGCGCACATAATACACCGCTGTAGCACTTCACCTTGGAGTATTCCAGGGTATCGAATTTCCACAGGGAAGCGTTATGGTCTAAACAGTATCAATTGAATGGATGGTAAACTTTAGTGAGGATAAATCACCAGCTAGCTAGCAGGGGTAAGCCAGATAAATAGATAGGATAAATGGCCAGCCAATGACCGAGTGACACACAGGAAACTCTACCTTAGAGCGGTAAGTAGCTGGGAGGACAACGAGCTTGAAAGACTCATAACACACTTCTAAACTAACGAGCTAGCCTCTCTAACCTAAACCTGAACTAACCTAGTTGTCGGGAGAACAAAGCTTACTTCGGCGGCTTGGGCGGCAGGACCACAGACTGAGGGAGAAATGGGGGGGGGGGGGGGGGGGTCCAACTCGGCCAACCATCTACTGCTATGAAAACACCCGAACGTAGTGGACTACAAGGGACGGACAGGGCTGTCATCACCTGCCGCCTACCACATCAGTTCCGTGGGGTGGAACACACTTTCTAGCTAACACTAAGCCAAACACCACGTCTGCACTCGGTGTTAGGATTTTCCCTGAGGCCTTCAAGAGAAATCCCCCTGAACCTAAGGAACTAACTTGAGCCCCCTAGTCCGGGTGAGAAAACCCGCAAGATAAGGTCCCGACAAACTAAGACTAGAACAAAGTCTAAGATAAAGGATGAAACTTCCACACACAAGCAGGAGCTTGGAAATAAATAAATAAAAGTGGAAGGTAAAGCTGACTCGATAAGATAAAGAATATAACTTATATTCATAATATCAAAGGAAGGATACAAGAGCTTATACCAGACTTCCGAGGATGACTCCGAAATCCCGAGACAAGCTCGACTCGACTCTAACTCCTAGACTACTAAACCTAACTCTAGACTGAAGTGAAGAAAGAACTCCTTCTGATTGTGTGTCTTACAAGTGAGGGTGAGGGGCCTATTTATAGCTAGTGAAGATCGGTAACCGGTGAAAAGCGTCAAGATTACGTAGCCTTGATAGTTGCTTAACTTCCACGCGAAGACTAGGCATCAGTGGCCGCCAGGTGGGGCTGGCCGTCCTCCCCCAGGCCGGCCGGCCCGGGGATGGTGCCACTTGGCACTGCCTTTCTCATGGACGCTCCTGATTGCCTCCTGAGGTTGGTAACAATTGCTTTTTAGTTAAGCAACTGTTTGAGACATGCAGGTGGGCCCTTGAATCCGTGTGTGGAGCCTTTCGTGTCCTCAGATCAAACTGACTTTAAGTGCATGATGCATGATCCTCCTGGGTGTGTTTGTTGACTCCTAGATCGATGACGTGGTCAGTAGAGGGGGGACCAGGCCGGCCGGCCTAGGGGAGGCCGGCCGGCCTGGGATTTCTCCCAGACTGGCTCATTTTTGGTACACTTGCTCTTGCATAGACAACTCATCCAAAACTTGTGGAATTTTATTAGTTTAAATAAAATATGCATGGAACATAATGCAAAACTCTGAATTATTCTTGAGATGTTGACGGACGATGGTCGAATAACGGCCGTCAACAGGCGCGCATCGCGGGGGCCATCAAGGCGGCGTAAAGAAGGAAAAAAGGGAGGGGGCGCGGTCCTCCAACGGGCAACAGGGAGGGACACGGTGTGGGAACTCCGGCGGAGCGGCCGGAGGTGGAAAGAGGTGCCCGACAGGTGGGGCCGCGGTGTTAGAGAGAGAAAGAGGGGTGAGGGAGAGGGAGAGGTGGTGGGTTGGGCTGGCTGAGCGATTTGGGCCGCAGGGAGAGAAAAGAAAAAGGGAGGGAGGAAAGAAGAGGGAGAGGAGTTTGGGCCGGGCTGGAAAAAAGAAACAGGGAGGAGAAGAGAGGCTTGGGCCGGGCTGGGAGAAAAGAGAGAGTGAGAGAGAGATGCTTGCTTTTATATATTTTTTTATTCGAAACATTTTCATTTCATTTTTTTCTACAATTTGGGTGGTACAAAACCTACCACCCTTAAAGAAAATCTTGTCCTCGAGATTCGAAAATATTGGAGAATAGCTGAGGAAATTCTGCAATTAGTTCATCTTCTCTTTCCCAAGTAGCTTCATCCTCTGAGTGGTGGCTCCACTGTACTTTACACATTCTGATTACTTTGCTCTGAGTAACCCTTTGAGACGTTTCCAAGATTCTGATTGGATGCTCTGAATAAGTCAAATCATCCTGCACATTGAGTTTTCCAGCAGCAACTGTTCCTCGGGCACTCTCAAACACTTCTTTAACTGTGACACATGAAACACGTTATGGACATCTGACAATTGTGCCGGTAACTCCAATTGATATGCCACTTCACCCTTCCTTTCTAGGATCTGAAAAGGACCAATATAACAAGGTGACAACTTTCCTTTCACTTTGAATCTACGGAGACCCCTGATGGGTGATACCTTCAGATACACAAAATCTCCAACTTCAAATGTCAATTTCCTTCTTCGTGTATCAGCATAACTCTTCTATCGTGACTGAGCAGTCTTGAGATTGTCCCAGATTATCTGGACTTGTCTTTTAGCTTCTTGAAGAATCTTTGGCCCAAAGACCTGACTTTCTGCTATCTGACTCCAATACAATGGTGTTCTGCATTTTCTCCCATATAATGCTTCAAATAGGGCCATCTTAAGACTAGCCTGATAAGTGTTATTGTAGGAAAATTCTGCATATGGCAAGCTTTTATCCCAACTGCCTCCATGTTTTAGGTCACATGCTCTCAACATATCCTCTAATACCTGATTTGATCGTTCAGTATGACCGTCTGTTTGTGGATGATATGCGGAACTGAAATTGAGCTTTGTATCCAAGGATTCATGTAACTTCTGCTAGAAATGTGACGTTAACTGAGTACCTCGATCGGACACTATCTTCTTTGGAACACCATGCAGACACACAATCCGTGACATGTATAGTTCTGCTAGCTTGGCTCAAGTGTACCTTGTTTTGACCGGTATGAAATGAGCAACTTTCGTCAATCTGTCCACAGTAACCCATAAACAGTCGTAACCATCACGAGTGCGGGGTAACCCTACAATGAAATCCATACCAATCTCTTCCTATTTCCACTCAGGTACCTTCAATGGCTGGAGTAAACCTGCTGGTCTCTGGTGTTCTGCTTTCACTCTCTGGCACACATCACACAAAGCCAAGTGAGTTGCTATGTCTCTCTTCAAACCATACCACCAGTACTTCTCTTTCCAATCTTGATACATCTTGGTATTTCTTGGGTGAATGGAATAAGCGGGATCATGTGCTTCCTTCAGAATGAGTTCATGAAGGTTATCAATTTCAGGTACACAGATCCGCCTTCTGAACCAAACAGTTCCTTGTTCATCTTCCGTGAAATCTGGGGCCTTGCCTAAACCAATTTGAATCTTGATTTCTTTGATCTTAGCATCTGTCAACTGCCCTTTTTGGATCTCTTGTTCTAATGTAGATTCCATTTCCATAGTCATGGCTTCTGCATTTGTGGCAATTCCCAAATTCAGTCGTGCCATTTCCCAACACAATTCTTGGGGCATCAATCGAGCAATCATCATATTAGCTTGACTTTTCTGACTTAGGGCGTCTGCCACCACATTCGCCTTACCAGGATGATACTGAATACCTAGATCATAATCCTTGATTAATTCTATCCATCTTCGCTGTCTCAGGTTAAGATCCGGTTGAGTGAAAATATACTGCAGACTCTTATGATCAGTGAAGATCTGACATTTGTTCCCGATCATGTAGTGTCTCCAAATCTTCAATGCGTGTACGACGACAGCCAATTCCAAGTCATGAGTAGGATAATTCTTCTCATGCTTCCTCAACTATCTTGAAGCATATGCTACAACTCTGCCTTCTTGCAGTAGCACACATCCAAGTCCCAGACATGAAGCATCACAGTACACATCAAAACCTTTGTGAATATCTGGCATTATCAGTGTAGGAGCAGTGGTCAACCTTGTTTTCAGCTCTTCAAAGCATTTCTGACATGTGGCATCCCACTTAAATTCTCTCCCTTTTTCCAACAAAGAGGTCAGGGGTTTCACAATCTTTGAGAATCCTTCAATGAATCTGCGGTAGTAACCTGCAAGTTCAAGGAAACTTCTGATTTCAGACACGGTCTTCGGCGGATTCGAATTTAGAACATCTTGAACTTTACTCGTGTCTACTGCAATTCCTCCATTAGTGATAACATGTCCAAGGAAGGATACTTCTCTCAACTAGAAGTCAAATTTACTCAGCTTGGCATATATCTGATAAGCTTCTGTAACACTATCCTCAAGTGCTCTTCATGCTCTTCCTCGTTCTAAGAAAACACCAAGATGTCATCAATGAACACAACCACAAACTTGTCGAGATATTCCATGAACACCTTGTTCATCAAGTACATGAAGTACGATGGAGCGTTGGTCAATCCAAATGACATCTCGGTGAACTCATACAGGCAATATCTGGTTGTGAATGTTGTCTTGGGTATTTCATCCAGTCGGATTCTTAACTGATGATAGCCTGATCTCAGATCAATCTTGGAGAAAACCTTAGCTCCTCTCATTTGGTCAAACAAATCTTCAATTCTGGGGAGTGGATATTTATTCTTGATTGTTACATCATTCAGCGATCTGTAGTCCACACACATCCTTCTGCTGCCATCCTTCTTATCAACAAAGATCATGGGTGCTCCCCACGGGGACAAACTAGGACGGATAAATCCCTTAGCTAACATTTCTTGTATTTGTTTCTTTAGTTCACCCAGATCCTTAACATCCATTCTATAGGGTCTTTTAGAGATAGGTGCAGTACCAGGTAAATGATCAATACTGAACTCAATGTCACGGGTGGGTGGCATACCTGGTAAATCCTCCGGGAAGATGTCGGGGTACTCACAAACAACTCTGATATCTTCTAGAGGCATTCCCTTCATCTGATTCACTATCCCGACTCCACTGGGTAAATTTGTTTGTGACACCTCAGGTGTTTAATTTGCTAAACAATTCTCATTACCTTAACAATATGCATAAAGAACTAAGAAAAGTTTAAAAGAAATGTATCATAATTTGGTTTTGCATTTATATTGAAAGTATGTATATGTGCATGAATACATGTACTTTAATCAAACAAATTAAGTAACTTTCACATCGATGCAAATATGACTCCAAAATTGAATAGGCACATCATCAGTGACATGATAAACAAAAGTCTAGTTGAAGCCTTGGGGAGAATATGAAGTTTTGCCCATGAAATGACGTTCCATCCGAATCAAGCATTTTGAGTTTTTGAAATAACTTTTGAACTATAACTCAAATGAACTTTGGCCTGAAACAAAACTTGTAGAACTTTTCTTTTTGAACAACTTTCGTGTTCAGAGAATTTTGAGTTGCAACACAAAAATACGAGAAAAATATAGTTTTACAATCCAGCCCCTCACCTTTCTTTTATTCTCCTCTCAGCCCCTCCCCTGCACCCGACCATGGCTGAGCGCGGCGCTAGGTGGCCGGCGATTCCTGCTGCCCGCACCGCGCCAACCCAATGGCTGGCTTGCTCCTCCGATGAGGCCACGCCGCCCCAGCTCGCCCAATCGCGTGCCGCACGATCCCCCCTCCCCCACGCCAAATCCCCCGCGCCCAATCAACCGCTCTTGCCCGCCGCACGCCGCACCGGCGCTGCCACCACCCACCGCGCCCAATGGCGAGCCCGGGCCATGCCGACCCTCCCCAGCCTCGCCCCAGCCCTCTCCTTCCCTCCTGCAGCCTTTAAAAGGCGAGGCTATGCCCCTGCTCGCACGCCCAAGCTCCCCGCCGCTGCCATTAGCGCCGCCGAGCGCCACCCGCTCATGGGGCCCCATCCTCCGACCTCCCACTGCCCGAACCCACCCCCTAGCTAGCTCGCCCTCCCTTCCCTGAAGATCACCGGCCTCTCCCCCGACAATCCTGGCCGCTGGAGCACCATCGGCGCCACCCAAACCGCCGCTGCCCCCTGTCCACCGTGGGCACGCCGCCTCCGGCCACCTCCGCTCCGACCAAGGCCACCTCGAGGTAGCCCTCACTTCCCTCTGGCTCCTCCCCCTTTTCCCCTCACCGCTGGCCCCTCTCCTCGCCGGAATCGAGCTCAAGCTCGGCGGCCGGCCGCCAGGGGTCACATTGCAAGAACAAAAATTGTTTTAGGGGTCTGGGCGAAAGAATCCAGGGACCTGGGCGTAAAACTGAAAGTAGATCTTAGATTCAAAACAGTGAACTTTGAAAATGCCTAGCAAATCATAGAAAAGTCAGAAAAATGCAAACTCAACTGTTCTGTAATCTTTAGAAGAAAATCTACAATTTTTGGTACATGCACATTCTCATTTTCTTAATATATTTTTCTCTAGGTTAAATGGAAGGTTTAATCACTTTTAAATGTACCCCCTGTTGTATACCAATTCTGAACCTAATTTTTGGGCAGTAGGTTAGCTCCTTGATGTGTAGGCCAGTGTAAAAAGTTCAGGACCAGAACCCATCTCTAGCTAAACTTCTTGATAGATGTTGTTATATGCCATGAAATGATAGAAATAGATTTTCCTACTGTTCTATTATGATTCATGCTATGATGCTTTTACCGTTCTGTTACATTGATACCTAGATGCCACAGGAAAAGTTTAGGACTTTTTACCTTTCTGTAACTTACTTATATAATTTTTGTTGTGAAGAAATGCATTAAATCAAAGTGATTAGCTCATCTGCTTGGAAATTCTTAATCTTGTTACTAGGGGACGCTTTAGAGTATCTCATGGTGTATAAAAAGTTTGATGCACAGAAACCCTGTAGAGCCTCCTATAGAAATAGATCTTTATTAAAGTAGGTGTATCTTGTTTTAATTCTTACGCTCTGTATCATGCACAATAAAATCTGAAACATTTACAGTAACACATATATGGATGTATTAACACCCTGTAAAATTTGTAGCATCAATACTTGCATGGTTTGTTTTGTATAAAAATAACTAAGTTCTAGCAGTAGCTGTTTATTACATTTTTCATGTTTAATCTGCTGCATAAAAAATGTCTAAAATTTTTACAGTGTTTTTGTCTCTGCATGTTGTACTCTTCATAAAAGTTCCATCACCAGAAGTTAATTAGATCAGTAATTGTGTTTAATCCATGCTTGTGCTTAGAAAATAAAGTTTTCAATATAACACAACCCCTTCTTGTTGAATGAAGTTGAGTATTTTAAGATGTACTCTATTAACAATTGCCCAAGAAATCTAAAATAAGTAACTTTACAACAAAATCTATGTTTTGTGGACTGCAACTTTATCGTGAAGAAAATAAATGTCATATACCATCACTACAACTCATACTTGTGCATTCATATAGAATCGACTACTCTCGCTGAGGGAACGTATGAGCTGGTGCCCGAGTCCGAGTGTGAGTAGTGCGAAGCACAAGTTAACCTAACTGAAGTTTTCGAAGACCCAAACCAAAGTTCGGAAGAGCCCAAGGCTAGCTTTGCTCAAGAAGGCAAGCCCCGGAGCATGAATCCCCCTACTTTCAATTTATATGCAACTTATGTTTCTATCTACTTGTGCATTAAGTTTATAGGAGTTGAATGAAAACTTAGTTGCATGATCCTAGGTACCCATGCTCTGAACACTAGATGTAAGGTTCGATAGAATGCTATGCTAATAGGACTCCGGTAGAAGTCGAGTGATTTCCTGTCACTCGCGAGAATATAAGAGTTGAATGTTTACTACATGCTGCAATCATAAGGTCGACAGACGGGGCTATGGTGCGATGTTCATGTTGATGATTGAGGCCCCGTCTGTTTAGTGAAAAATGCTAAGGCTGTAGTGTGTGGTAGTGGTGGTTAAGTCTTTGAACGTACTAACCACATGCTGAGAATATGGTAATCGGTAAGCTGAGTAACTGATCGGCCTGGCAAGTGGACGGCACCCTCACCCCTCGAACTTCGGTCCCATGTGCATATGGCGAGTGCATGAGTGGTCACGACTCGGCGCAGTATCGTGGCGTGGAGCTCTTGTACTCTCGGAGGGTGGCCCCGATCCACAACCTGGAAAGAAAGGAGAAAAGTTGTGCGTGTGGACTCTGGGACTCATGTGCGTGTGTTTAGGTCTGCCTTGCAAGGTTAAGAAATTTTATTCAAATCATCCGTCTCGCGGTATTGAGACTACTTGACCCTTTTACCACATAGAGTAAGAAGAGGAACAATGATGACGATTAATCTTGTTGGATGCAAATTAATTCTTTCACCATGTATGATATGGGATAGTTGCTTACCTAGAATTGTTAAGGAAACTAGAACTTGGAGCTAAAATTTGAAAGTAAGGACCTACTTATAGATGCTTTTTGGCGAAACAAACCCTTCAAGCCAAAAGTCTTGCATGTCTAGGAGTCGGCTAAGTATATTCCACTAGTCGGGTAAGCCTTGCTGAGTATTAGTATACTCAGCCTTGCTTGTGGCTTTGTTTTCAGGTGATACTTTTGAGGACATGGTTGCTAGTTTGACTTGGCCGTGTACTCTTCCTCCTGGTTGGTCGGTGGAATGGGATGCGTCCCCGGCCAATGATGATAATGCCGAGTGATGTCTCGTACGGGCTTCATCGAGACATCATGTATTGTCGAGTAGTTTATCGTTGTTTTTCCGCTGCAATGAACTTTGAAGAACTCATTTATTTTTAAACTCTGAAGTACTTTATTTTACGAATTCAAACTTGGTCTGTAATAATAAATTTATGTTGAACCCTGTGATGTAAAATTTGTGGAATGTTGTATTCTCTGGACTCGCTTTCGGGTGAGTACTTTGTATGTGTTGTTTCGATCGGCAAACCTGT